>JANFCV010000002.1:7940000-12740000 GCA_024500475.1 Phthorimaea operculella
TATTTTTTGCGACATATTTACGTGTGCCTTCCTCATCTCACATAAAGATTTTTTGATAAAATTGTTGTTTAGCTCATGTGTAACTCGGTTGAAGTTCAGATTTTAGTTTGTATGACGTAACGATCCCCCTTAAGTAAAATGTCACCTTTAGCCACCGCAATGCTCTATTTTAGAAACAAATACTTGGTGCTAAAAAAATATTGCTAATAATTCGCGTAGGTTTTAGTTGGCTCATGCATAATGATTCCGAACGACCCACTTTTCCGAAATCGCTAAACTCAGAGGGTCAAACTGAACAACTTATCTTATGTACCAAAGTTCAAAGCCTAAAAGAAATTGACCTCCCATACAAAAAATGTGTTGTCTGAGCAATTTTGTGTAGATTAATTATTAGTAAAGATATAATTATTCAAGAAATTGACGACATTCATAATACCTTCCTTATTGTATTTATTTTTTATCTCGCTAGCGCTGCCCCACTGATAGATAGATAACGGTTATGGACATCCTATTATCGAATGTAAAAAGAAAATAAACAAGCAGATGTATTAAAAAACAAAAACCCGACTACAGTATTTTCAAAGTTTATTTTGCGATAAAAATCCGCCATCTTGAATATGAATTCTTAATATAGCCAGTGTCACTTGCGCTGCCGAGACGAATCTAGTGACGCCTCAAATACAAATACAAATAAATACTTTTTTCAGGTGTGACGCACATATTCGTGGACGAAGTACACGAGCGGGACAAATTCAGCGACTTCCTACTAATAGCTCTTCGCGACGCGCTCCCGCGATGCAAAGACCTCAAGTTGATCCTCATGTCTGCCACCGCCGACACACAAATATTCTCCAGGTGAATAGACGCTTCCAGAAAAGGCGAGCAGCCTCGCGTGCTCAACGCCTCGCGAGGCATGCTTCGCACCGCGCGGTATGCTTGCCTCACCCGCGCATGAGAGTTTGCCTCGCGAGGCGGTGAGCACGCGAGGCTGATCGCCCTATGTGGACGCAGCTCATTTAACATGAACTTTTAGTGCGATGTTTTCTAGTGATATTATCTAATTATTGCATTATAAGAAGTTATTCAAAGATTATAGAAAAATTGAATATAGCAAATTGTTTATCAGACTGTTATTTACGAGGAAAAAACTTTTGGACTGATGTTCTCCAGAGAAATTGTTAATCAGACTAATATCCCTCAGAGAAATTGTTTATCAGACTGATATCCTCCAAAAACGAACTGTTTGTCGAATTAATATTCTCTGGAGAAATTGAGTAATAGAATTTTTCAAATCACTTCCCGTGCTAGATTGAAATTTTTGGTTAACTTAGAAATTTTAAACTCCGTCAGGATTTTTTGCTGATGCGGTGGCCCAATTGGTAGAGGCTTCGACAGTACAGATGCCAAAAGTTGCAGGTCCAAATCCTGACTGCGGTGAAAATTTTGCAAGGTTTCCAACTACTACTTTCTCTTACAGGTACTTCAATAACTGCCCAGTGATCACGATCCCCGGGCGGCTGTTCGAGGTGCAGCGCTACTACCTGGAGGACGTCCTAAAGATGACCAGCTACAACACCAAGAAGATGCAGCAGGTCGAGAGGGAGCTCAAGCAGAAACTCAAGTCCGGGCAGAGCTACTGGTCGCAGCTTGAATGTGAGTTAAACAGCTACTACCTCAGCGACAGCGGCAGGCGGATTGGCTGGCGCACTGTAAATGTTTTTTCATCCCATCTATTCGAAAAGAACGAGTTTGTTCGCCTTTAAGTGCACCCAAAGGTGCAGTTTTCTATTAAGACACCAAAAGTGCGCCGCAAAGTTCTTTTATTCGCACTTATTGAATTCTTTATTTAAAAAGTGCGAATAAAAGGACTTTGCGGCGCACTTATGGTTTCTTTGAATTTAGAACATCAAGATGTTCAGTCAGCGCCAAAGAAATGGAACGCAAATATTGTTCGAATAAAGGCTGTATGGGACGACGGCCCATAGGCGCGCCGCCCCCAAAGAATTAAAAAATAAAGAAGATACGTGTGAATTAGTCCGCAATTTCGTAATTTTTAGCAAAAATTACACGATTGTTAGAATTTTATTTATTTTTTTGAAAAATGATTTCAAGTGACAGTGAAAGTATAACATTAACTTCTGAAAGTATTAGAAATGAAGCAAAAAATGTGATGGATAATCTATTACCTGCAGAATCCCGGGAAAATATATGAGAGCCTATGGAAAATTTATTGAATTTGTACTGTACTGTAACTATTAAATTTGTCTATTTACCTAGTTACTTTTACCTAGTTACTATTTGTTTTATTATATAACATTGCAATAAATATGAGGCGCCTTTTATTCACCCCGTGGCCATCGGGAATAGTTGGCCACCCTATCTGCGGGTGATTCTACTAATACATACGGAATTTATAATTAAGTAGATAAATTGTTTTGTTTGTTTCTCTTTCTTTGATTGCACTCCCATATCACTAAACCAGTTTGAATATATATATTTTTCTTTATGTACTGATAGCCCGCACGTATTAACAAAATGCCGTTTTTTTTAAAAAAAATTTAATAAATGAAAGGTTTGTAGTAGACTGGGAACTACCACCACATTGCGGTTCCGCCATGTTAAAAAGCGTGCGCGCAACTGAGTAAATAATAACAAAAATTAGCAGGCCAAAAGGATTTTTGGGTTTTTTCAGGAGCATAGTAAGTAGCTATTGGTCAGCGCATGGCTATTGTACCTTATGTATTTTTATTGCACCTATTGTTCAGAAAAGCTTGTTAGATTAAAAAGAGAGAGATAGCACTATATCCTTTATTCTCAAGCGGTACGAAGATAGAGATAGATACCAATGAAAGGATAAAGCACTTTTTAAAATAAACTTTTTATTTTCAACTCTGTATGTGTGTTACCTATTATTATTGAAAAATTTATCATGATTTAAAGTCATTTTGCAGTCCAGTGTTATAAGTCCTTAAATAGGGTTAAATTTCATTAAGTACCTGCTAATCTTTATGAGGTTACAACAACTATACAACGTGTTACAAAACAACCAATAAAGCTGAAAGGGTGTGGATAGGTCCGTTGCAAAGAGTCGATTCACAAAAAATTAGAGCCGTAGTATCGTTTTTGAAAACTACGAAAAAAATTTTTTTTTATTAAATTACACTTATTTTTAATCGTGGCATCGCAGCACTAATTTTGACAGCTCAAAGTTCAAATGAAGTTACCGACGCGGCGAAACGCAGTTCGGTCTACATTGCTGGCTATTACATGAATGTCATCAATACAAGAAACTAAGTCAACCAGCAATGTACGCCGAAGCGGACTTTGTGCGCCAGGTAGTGTAGCACCTACCCTAGACTAGTGATGTGATTATTTCATCGACTGATGATAATGAAAAATATTCTTTTTTTTGGTTAGTTTTGTAACAGGTTGTATATAAGTATGCGTATAGATATTCCGATGACTTAAATACTTTTAAGAAAATAGTAATAATCAAATACTAATCACTAGTAGAATCAACCTCCGCCGCGCTCCAAGGGGGGTGGCGAAATATTCCCAACGGCCACCCGGTGGCAGACAGGGGGGGTGGCAGTTGGGAATAAAGGGAGTGAATCACTCGGGCGCAAAATATATTTTGGCTCGGGCGACGTACTTTGAATCCCTCGCTGCGTTCAGGATTCTACTAAAGAATCCCTCGCTACGCTCGGGATTCTACTCTAGAATCCCTCTCTTCGCTCTGGATTCAAAAAAGCGCCTTCGCCGTAAAAATATTATTTTGCGTCCTTGTGATACAATCTACTATATTCACAAGGAACGCTGCTACCCATTCCCTGGATAATTTACCCTTTCTACGATTTTTACGACACCCACGGGTAGATGATGCTATTCTAAGCCCGCAACACACGGCACGGAGTTAAACACACATACAGTTGGCGAAATCTGCATTAATCTATCCTGCGAATTAAACAAGTATATCTAAGAAATCTTTCAAACATTATCCCGGTAGATGGAGCCCATCCACGCGTTAGTGGACAAGATATACTTGCTTAATTTGCAGGCTCGATTAGAACCGCGGTAGCCCAGTTGATAGTGGCGTCGGCAGTACAGATGCCGAAGGTCGCAGGCTCAGGCGCATCCTGCCTGCGATGGAAAAAAATCACGTTTTCCAAAAACTGTTTACCTAACACGAGAAGTGCTTTAAAATTTGGTATTCAATTTATCGCGGGTTTTCATCGCTTTGACTATATTCAATCTGCAAAGAATGAATTAGTAGTTGGGAATTAGTTGCAAAAACTATCCCGCTCTACCAACTGGGCTACAGCGGCTCACTCCAAGCCCGCGAATTAAGCAAGTATATCCGTGTGGTAGGGCTCCATCTACTAGGAGCAAGTTTTCCTAAATTGTATACCTAACACATTTGGTATTTAATTATTATACTTATTTTTCGTAGCTGTCCCGAAACCCGACGAGAGCGCGAGCAACTCCAACGCGGGCAAAGACACTAAAGAAGCTGCCGAGCCGCCGCTGGACCCCGCGCTGCAGGCTGACATGGACGAGTTCTTGGAGGAATGCTTCAAGGAAGGCAGTTTGGTGAGTGCGAGCAATTCCAACGCGGGCAAAGACACTAAAGAAGCTGCCGAGCCGCCGCTGGACCCCGCGCTGCAGGCTGACATGGACGAGTTCTTGGAGGAATGCTTCAAGGAAGGCAGTTTGGTAAGTGCGAGCAATTCCAACGCGGGCAAAGACACTAAAGAAGCTGCCGACCCGCCGCTGGACCCCGCGCTGCAGGCTGACATGGACGAGTTCTTGGAGGAATGCTTCAAGGAAGGCAGTTTGGTAAGTAGAGTGCGAGCAATTCCAACGCGGGCAAAGACACTAAAGAAGCTGCCGAGCCGCCGCTGGACCCCGCGCTGCAGGCTGACATGGACGAGTTCTTGGAGGAATGCTTCAAGGAAGGCAGTTTGGTGAGTGCGAGCAATTCCAACGCGGACAAAGACAATAAAGAAGCTGCCGAGCCGTCTCTAGACCCCGCGCTGCAGGCTGACATGGACGAGTTCTTGGAGGAATGCTTCAATGAAGGCAGTTTGGTAAGTGTGAATTCCAACGCGGGCAAAGACACTAAAGAAGCTGCCGACCCGCCGCTGGACCCCGCGCTGCAGGCTGACATGGACGAGTTCTTGGAGGAATGCTTCAAGGAGGGCAGTTTGGTGAGTGCAAGCAATTCCAACGCGGGCAAAGACACTAAAGAAGCTTCTGAGCCGCCGCTGGACCCCGCGCTGCAGGCTGACATGGACGAGTTCTTGGAGGAATGTTTCAAGGAAGGCAGTTTGGTAAGTGCGAGCAATTCCAACGCGGGCAATGACACTAAAGAAGCTGCCGACCCGCCGCTGGACCCCGCGCTGCAGGCTGACATGGACGAGTTCTTGGAGGAATGCTTCAAGGAAGGCAGTTTGGTGAGTATGAGCCATTCCAACGCGGGCAAGGACACTAAAGAAGCCGCCGAGCCGCCGCTGGACCCCGCGCTGCAGGCTGACATGGACGACTTCTTGGAAGAATGCTTCAAGGAAGGCAGTTTGGTGAGTATACATGTTTTTTATCAAATGCGATTTCAACAGCCAATATTTGCCATGAGTTACTTGCGCTGCCGTCAGCACTTTTGTTACCCTGCGCCGAAATTGCTGTACCCATTATTTAAACAAAGTAAAGTAAGATGTAGATAGAAGGCTGTTCTAAGTTCAAAGAAGCAATGACTAAATAATATACTTTATTCCTCGCCAAAAAAATTGAGACACTTTCGTTTTTATAGTTAAACAAAATATTAAATATATGAAACTTAAACATTGACAATATACATTTATTCCAAAATAAACACGTCTCAGATAATGTGATCCATACAAAACGTAAAATTGCAAAGCGTCTCGATTTTTCTGATGGGAAGTGTATTCAGGGCGAACGCTGCGTAACGTGGACCCGCATGCGAGCATTTGTGCGAAGTTTATTCATGCCAAACTACCGCTTGAAGTAAAGTGAACTTCGGACGCAGATGTTACGCGCGGACAATATGCGTCCCGCAGCGCTCGCCATAACACCACATCATAAATATTTGACCCGAGTATTGTACGTTGCAGGACTCGTTCTGCCAGATCCTGTACATGTACCTGTCGGAGGGCGTGAGTGTGGGGTGCGCGCACTCCGCCTCCGGACGGACGGGGTTAATGGCGGCCGCGCACCACGGACTTACCGAGACTATTGCACAGATATTACAGATAGGTATACATATTTTCTTTTCTTTTCTTTTCTTTTCTTTTCTTTTCTTTTCTTTTCTTTTCTTTTCTTTTCTTTTCTTTTCTTTTCTTTTCTTTTCTTTTCTTTTCTTTTCTTTTCTTTTCTTTTCTTTGCTCTTCTTTTCTTTTTCTTTTCCTTTCTCTTCTTTTCCTTTCTTTTGTTTTCGTTTCTTTTCTTTTCTGTTCTTCTCATTTTTTCTTCTTTTGTGCTATTTTATTTAATTGGGTTTGTTTTGTTTATTATTTTATTGTTTTGTTTTATTTAATGTTATAGTTTATTACTCATTAATAAAAAACAAATGGGCCCATGATTTTCCCAAACGAATTAGAATCATGTCACCTAAATATACTTTAAACTAGTAAATATAATTGTAACTCAGGTGGTGACCCAGCGGCCAAAGACAAGGCGGGCAAAACAGCCTATGACTACGCGGTCGCTAACGGACACAGCGAGTGTGCGAAATTACTTGCCACATACAATCATAGCGAGAGCAAAGATAACGCAGAACAAGATAACTCAGCAGGTATGACCACATACTCTAATATAATGAATGTCATTTCATGATTGTTAAATTAAATAGCAACTCTAGGTGTACTTTTTTAATAATGAGTAGCTTTCGTCGACAGGGAATCAGAATATCATGAAATGATTTTATTTTTCTTTCTAGACAACTTCCTTCTGGACGTCTACCACCACACGATATCCGAAGAACTAATAGACCACGAGCTGATGTTGGCTCTGATCAAGCATATACACCTCAACCTGGCCAAAGGATCCATACTCGTCTTCCTACCAGGATACGACGATATAGTCACGCTAAGAGATATGATCCAAAGCTGCCCAGAAATGAACGCTCAAAAATATCAGATTTTTACACTACATAGTAATATGCAGACGTTAGACCAGAAGAAAGTGTTCAATCCGCTGCCGAACGCGAGAAAGATCATTATTTCCACGAATATCGCGGAAACTTCGATAACAATTGACGATGTCGTCTATGTAGTCGACTCGTGCAAGGTCAAAGAAAAGTACTACGAGTCGAACGGAGGAGTCTGCTCGCTGCAGTGCGTGTGGACCTCCAGAGCTTGTTGCCAGCAGCGCGCCGGCAGAGCTGGCCGCACCAAACCCGGACATTGCTTCCACATGTGCTCCAAACGACGCTTCCACACCCTGCCCTTGAACTCCGTCCCGGAAATCCTAAGGGTACCCTTGCAAGAGCTGTGTCTTCATACGAAGCTGCTCGCGCCAGGAAACACGCCGATTGCAGACTTCTTGTCCAAAGCTTTGGAACCGCCTTCGTTTTTAGCAGTGAGAAACGCTGTGACCTTATTGAAGACAATCGGAGCGCTCACTCCGATGGAAGACTTGACGGAAATCGGGCAACATCTCCTAGATCTCACCGTAGAACCGAAATTGGGGAAAATGCTGTTATACGCTTGCGTTATGAAGTGCCTCGACCCGATTCTGACGATCGTTTGCAGTTTAGCGAACAAAGAGCCCTTCCAGATATCGATGAACCCGGAAAACCGCAAAAAAGGCAGCATGGCCAGGAAAGAATTCGCAGCTGACAGCTATTCGGACCACATGTCTTTATTGAGAGCCTTCCAAGCGTGGCAGACGGCCCGGGCCAACGGGACAGAGAGAGCTTTTTGCGCCAAGAATTTAATATGCGGAGCGACTATGGAAATGATAGTCGGATACCGATCACAACTTCTAGCTCAACTGAGAGCTTTATGCTTAGTAAAAGCGAGAGGATCGGGTGATATTAAGGACGTGAACTCAAATTCAGAAAAATGGCACGTGGTTAAAGCTGTTTTGGCAGCGGGCTTGTATCCGTCCATAGCGCGGGTCGACAGAGATTCCTGCACTTTGAGAACGTCGAAGGAAGTCAAAGTGGCTTTCCATCCGAGCTCGACGCTACACAGAGGCGGCGGGGTCGTCGGCTCACAAAAATCGGTGGAAAAACTACCGACGGACTGGGTCGTTTTCGAAGAGATTTCGCGAGCGGGCCGATTTTGCTTCGTCAGGTGCAATACTCTGGTCACGCCCTTGACTGTGGCCTTATTCGGAGGGCCTTTGAGGTTACCCCCGGGAGCTTTAACGCAACGAGCGAACCCGCCGGGACTGTCCAGTGACTCTGATAGCGAAGCCGACGAAAACAACTCTTCGCCAGACACGGCAGTATTAACCCTTGACGACTGGATGGCGTTCACCGCCGACGCATCCGACGCTATCAGCGTGTATTATTTGCGTCAAAAACTCTGTGCCTTAGTTATAAGAAGAATGTCGAATCCTGCCAAACCTATGACACCACTAGACGAACAGATTCTAAGTACCGTCGTTCACGTGTTAGGCGCTGAAGAGAAAAACGTAGGCTTGAATCAGCCTAGTGGAATCGGCCAGCGACCGAAACCTTTGACCGTCGATTCACCGAACTGGCGGTCGAGAGTCGACGAGGAGCAATACCGTCACGAGAACCGCGTGTATCCTCAAAACCAGTTTCAGAACCATCAAGATTTCGCGAATAGTTTCTACCAGAATCAACCGTACAACTCGGGTTATAGAAATGGGCAGAATCGTCCCGGTTGGCGCAACGACCAAATGCCTCAAGGGTTCTCTCCACAATCGTACAGCGGTCCCAAAAGTCCGATGTCGCCCAATGGGAAGACTCTACTAGCTAACATAGAGAAATACGCGGAAAGCAACGAGAATAACGTGCGGTATTTCGTAGTGAAAGCGGAGGACATGCATCTAGTGGAAGCGGCGCAGAGCAACGGCGCGTTCCCCTTCACGCAGAACACTGCCAAGAAACTACAAAAAGCGAAACAGGTTAGTTCTTTTATTATTAAACGAACAAGTATTACTCATAAGGTAGGTTTACGCGACTCGTTAATTATTTGGTAGAAGGTTCAGGCCTCTACGTTTCGGCTGTTTACGAAACTTGTGTTTGGCTGTTTAGACGCCTGAACCCTCTACCAAATGAAGCAAGTGAATCGCGTAAACCTATATAACAGGTTACTTCTATTCTTTATGACAAGTTTTTTGTCCAATATGCGAATGCTTTTTCTTCTTTTGCTGTATGTGAAAATGAGTTCACGAATGAATGATCCGGTGAAGCCTGGTGTTAGAGATTTAAACCGATTACCAATATGCCTTGCCGTGTTATATATAGACAACAACCAGGGCCGATAAAGTGCCCTCCAAAGCACAGAACCATCGTTCTTACGGACTATGATTTAGTTCAGTTTGTAACAAAAGGTGGTAAATTTAAATTTTGGGGTTCTAACCTGAGACTTACGGACCATGTATGTAGACTATGGAAGCAGTTAAACGTGACAAGGGTGAAACAGTCCATGAAACTGAACACCTTTCCCCAAGGAGCATAGGTAGAAATATGAAAAAAAAAGTTGTGTATGGCAATATTGGCAATACAAAATTTGTTAGGCGGCCGGAGCAGTTTCAATGGGAAGGTCAATTGTTTTTGTCATATTTCGACCTATGTTCCTAAGGAAAAGTTGTTCAGTTTCATGGACTGGTTCACTCTTAAAATATTAGCAGTAATTCCATATATTTCTGTTAGTGTAACCTGTTGACGTTTCCCAGGAGGGTTCCCGCGTGGTGGTGTTCGTGTCCATGAACAACCTGTCAAAGTTCGTGGGGTGCGCCAACCTGCTCGACGCCGGCACGCTCGAGTGGATGTACACGCACCATATACCTTATCATATGCTCAGGTCAGAAACATTTTAGTTCATTTTCATCTTAACAGGTTTCATACATGAAGTTCCATGATTTTCAGGTAGGACGGTGAGAGTTTGCACTGGCATCATCGATATGTAGCCAGCTGTCGTATTTTCTATAACTGGCGTGCTCTAGGAATTGAGTTTTAGAAATAGCATTTTGAGACTTTACCAAGGAGCCATTGAGGGGTGCTGATATATCTAAGTCACAAATCTAACTGGACAAAACGATGATAAAATAACTTGCAAAGTATTAAACACTTTACGAATGATTCTATCTTAGTAATGAACAAAAGAAGCTCTACTAATATAAATATTCCTTTACAGGCATATCACGAACTCGTTGGCGGGTGGCGCGCGAGTTTCAGGCGCTAGAGACGGCACCGAGCTGTGTGCCAACAGCGGGCGGGCGCTAGTGCACGCCATGCAGGGCGCCGCGCCGCAGCAGCGACGTCGCCAGCCCGCACACACACCGCGCCCCATACAGAAACACAACAACGACCAGTGAATGATCGTAAACAGATAGTGAAAACATGTAACAACTTTTATGAACACTGACTTCAAAAGAACTAACAAAATTGACCAAAATGTCACACAAATTACAATCATTCATAAACATACATCTCTCAAAGAAACTACATTCATAAACATATAAAGTCTATTTTTTTTAGAGAGTCCATAAATGTAAACAAACAACTTGCCATAACCACGTCGATAGATTTCGCCATAATATATGAGAACTGCACGTTATAACTGTCATACAAATACATATTTCACTTCTTTCACATCCCACATAACTGAAAACACTTAATTTATGACTCAATTATGTATAATTCTATTAGAAATTAATAAAATAATATACAAACACGGACATTTTGACAGATCGTGAACATACAGCCATCTTTGAATAGTGCTGTACCACATCATTGAATCCAAAGTTCTGATTCAGTTCAGTGAGTCGGTCAATGAGTCGATTGATTGATTACTTTAAGATTTCTATATTTTTTTCCGTTTTAGTCATTATAATTAGGTATGATCATAAAAGTTCAATCTTATTCTTTGAGAATACGTAAATAACATCTACAAACATTTATAAAATGCCTTTTATCAGAAAAAATCGCGACTTACTTTCTCATTAAGGATGAAAGTATCGTTAAGGTTAGGATAGGTAAAATTAATAAAATCTAACTTGATAATTGACTTGACCCGTTACGTTTGTCAGATCCATACTGAATGAGAAGGAAAGAAGAAACAAAGAAATGTTGACCTTGAGCATTTTCCCAAAGCTGACTGATGTCACATCACAAGGTATCAAGCTATATTTAATGTCCAACTCACACACTCCATGAGTTACAGGAGGCAACACGAGGGATGAGTGTACATGGTGCCCTCGAGTTCCTTTTTTTTTCCCTCGCCTGGTCTACGTGTCGCGTATTGTATGTCAATCGTGACGGATAAATGTCAGCGCCGGTCGGGGCTGACATTTTTTCCATTTCTTATTTTCATTTATGAGAATAATATAGCGCTGTGAGATAATATAAACCATAATACACGAATAAAACATGTTCTATCCCTGGGTGGGAAGTTATAATAGAAATACGTTGTCCTGTTGTGTCGTTATTCTTTGTATGTGTATCTCTTGTAATGTTTTTGTGTACAATAAACGGTAAACGGTTAATAATAATAATAAATGTATTGGAATTTTCAATGCACTCACAACGTAATATTATTCTCATAAATTAAATAATGAGAAAATTGAAAAAAATCATCAGCGACCGCCGGGACTTGAACCCGGGACTGTGGATCACCGTTCCACCGCTCTACCGACTGAGCTACGGGCGCCTAGCAGACCCTGGTGAATCTTTCAACCTCTTGATGCTCGTCTCGAAGCGACGATCCAGCGACATCTGTAGAAAGTATTAGAACTTTACTACATGGTTAGTCCTCGTTATGAGTCTACAGATATCGCTGGGTCTGCTAGGCGCCCGTAGCTCAGTCGGTAGAGCGGTGGAACGGTGATCCACAGTCCCGGGTTCAAGTCCCGGCGGTCGCTGGTGAATTTTTCAATTTTCTCATTATTTAATTTATGAGAATAATATTGCGTTGTGAGTGCATTGAAAATTCCAATACATTGGTTTAAGCAAGCTTCATCATATGGTTTGAATACCACTCATAACGTGGACTAACCATGTAGTAAAGTTCTAATACTTTCTACAGATGTCGCTGGATCGTCGCTTCGAGACGAGCATCAAGAGGTTGAAAGATTCACCAGGGTCTGCTAGGCGCCCGTAGCTCTGTCGGTAGAGCGGTGGAACGGTGATCCACAGTCCCGGGTTCAAGTCCCGGCGGTCGCTGATGAATTTTTCAATTTTCTCATTATTTAATAATAATAAAGTTAATTAAATTTAATTTATCAACTCTTTCACGAGTCAGCTGTGGAGGGCCTCCAGGAGGCGCCTCGCGAGTGCGGTTTGGGCATTACGCAGTTGATTAATGAAATTTAATCAACTTTTTTAAATTATAACTTCCCACCGCAAGCTCGGCTCGGCTTGCGATTGACGGTCAATCGCAAGCCGTAAAACGCTAGTAGATCCAATTCCTTGTGCGCTACTAAAATCGCTAAGGCCAATTTGACATTTCTATAACCGTTTGCTATTCTACACGTAACTGTCAAATTCAAATGACAGCATTATAATCTCTAAAATACTTAAAATTAAGTGACAGCGCTAAACTTAGCTTTAGCCGATTAGTGCTATTCCACGGCGCACAAATTTAAGCATTTTAAAAATTTAAAACTGCTAAGATCGCTAATCTTAGCGGCCACTAAAAAGGTCCCTCTTAAAAATAATACTGTCAGAACATCTCAAAATGGGTGGGGTTTTGGAGTGATTTGTGTAATTATTGGTCACATCAGAAAGTTCAAGAGTGGAAAAAAGGTGATCGGGATTTAAAGTGTCACCGGGTAGGAAAGTTTAAGAGTGAAAACAATTTAATCGGGAGGTTTTAGAGTGTCACCCGGTAGTATAGCCGAAGAGTGGAAACAATTTGATAGGGAGGCTTTAGAGTGTCCCCGGGAAGTAAAGTTTAAGAGTGGCAACAGATTTAAAGGTAATAGAGTGGCACCGGGTCAGAACGTTTTAAATTAGCACCTAGTCAGAATGTTCTAGAGTGGGGCCGGGTTGTTAGGTTCTTAAGTGGTGGAACCAAAGGTGGTACAGAAGGATTTTGAGTGTCACCGAAAATAAAAATATTTTTACCAGTTACAGATTTTTTCATTTATTACTAAAATTTATCTTTTTTTTTAAATTGCAACACTGAATTTAATAACGTCAAAATCAAATTATAGTCCTGTCAAAAACCTCTGTTTAATTTTCTAAAACTGGGCTTTCGTGGAATAGCACAACTTAAAATTGCTAATTTTAACCATTTTAACTTAGTGATTTTAACTTTAGAGATTTAAAATAGCTAACCTGTAGAATAGAGACCATTGCTTCAGAATGACTTTCTCTTTCTAACAGTAACAATAGCGAGCGAGAGGCAAGAATTGTTTTATCATGCCGTCTCTATTATTTAGTGTTCCAAGTACAGTGCGCCAAAAATAATTAGTAATGAAAAAGATTATTTTCTTAAACTTAGATTCATATCAACGGGGCTTAAAAGGGACGACATTTTAATAACTACTCCTTTTTATAGCACTGTATTTAAGCTACTATGAATGGCCAAATTATATTACGTTTACCAATAAAGGTTGTTTTTTTTTATATAAAAAACAATGATAATGCGGGTAAAGTCACAGGGTATTTGTTTTTAATACTGTGTTCAAACAATCAACAAGCTTTACGATGATCTTACTCGACTCAGTTATAAAGATTTTGAACTGACTCACTCTTGCCCAGCCCTACCAAATCTAATATTAGAGATTTTTAGTCTGTGGAGATTTGTTTGTTTACCTTTATGGACTCTCTAAGAAAAACAGACTTTATCTCACAAAGAAATTACATTGATAAACACACATAAATCCGAAATATGAAAAAAATATTGGATCTCCCATACAAACTGACACATGTTTTGAACATTTATGTATGGGAGGTCCAAAATATTTTTTCATATTACGGAAAAATGTTACTAAGTAAAGGTGTTCAGTTTCACGAGTAAAACATACCGTAAAAATAATTGCAGTGAATTTAATAGGACCTTATAATTGACCAAAAGCTCTTTCTCTCTCACACAAAAGGGCTCGAATTATAGGAATTGTAAAATCCAATAATAAACACAATTTTGTTTGTTGATTTCAGAAACCAGTGTGCTACGTAAAACGACCTCAGATATCGTGAAAATTTATGAATTATTGTAACAAATTATTAAATGGAATATTACTTATTAGCTGTCGCTACTAACTCAAGTACCAATTTTAACGAAATGCGATGAAATGCCTATAACTTACGCTGATAAATAATGGACCCGAATTTATAACATTGTTGTTTGACTCTCCATCATATTATTTGACATATTAGCAGGATATCAAAAATAATGTTGCCAATTCTTGTCCATTCTTTATCTGCGTAAGTTGTTTCTATGTTTGTTTATCATGTACACTTTCATAATAATAGTTCTATAACAAAACTTTAGAAACATATCTGAAGAATTCCTATAGTTTTAGAAGGTAGGGTTAACTTTGGGCAAAAGCTACCAATATACAGCGGACAGTAGGTCAATCTGCTTATTTCTTTTTACCGGTTTAATCGTGTTCTAGCAGCGACTTAAATGGCAGTTAGATACATAATAATAATATGAGAACAAGTGCAAAATTGCACTAAAATTTAGAAATATTTTTTGATGTTTTAATAGTGGCCGATAGCGAAAATGCAATACTGACTCCTGATAAGGAACATCTTTCCCAGAGGAATATAGGTCGAAATATGAAAAAAAGCTTGGACCTTCCATACTAATGTGCCAATTCGAGAGACTATGAGAGATCGAAATTTATTTTCAATTTTTGACCCATGTTCTTTGGGGAAAATTGTTCCTTATCACCAACCCGTCTTGGATTTTCGCTATCGGTCAGTAGTAAAAGTTAACCTTATAATTATCTT
Source organism: Phthorimaea operculella (assembly GCA_024500475.1). NCBI lineage: Eukaryota > Metazoa > Arthropoda > Insecta > Lepidoptera > Gelechiidae > Phthorimaea > Phthorimaea operculella. The sequence continues at coordinate 7,955,116 of JANFCV010000002.1, forward strand.
CTAGAGAGATTAGCGCTTTTTTAGTTGGCGATTTGAAGCGGTAGTGCGGATTCGAGTTTAATATTTCGGTGGATAGGTTGACCTGGTGACAACTGTACTAGAATCATAGTATAAAGAAAAGGGGGAAGTAAGTTATCTTAGAACAACCGCACCGCGCGCTGTTTGTATGTGTGCGCAATGGTATCTACGCGTCGCCGCACGCACACATTTACTGGCGGCCCCTACCCAGGCTGCCCGAAACGTCCCGAGATTTGTCAGTGTGTGCGTGCGGCGACGCGTACAGATACTATTGCGCACACATACAAACAGCGCGCGGTGCGGTTGTTCTAAGATAACTTACTTCCCCTTTCCTTATACTATGCTAGAATTGTCATATTTAGTAGTCTTTTTCTGTTGACCCTACCAGTGAGAAATAAGTGGTCTCATTCTGTAGTGCTAAAACAGTGCAATACTACTGCATTTTCGTCTAAATGTCTACTAGACTGATGTAAATTGTGATTGTTGTCTATAAATATTATCAGACTTTATCTTGGCTGCGTTGTTGTGTAAGGGCCACCGCAGACAGACCGGTCGTTTTTCAAGTGATCGCTAGTGATCACTGGAAGCCAATTCCAACTTTATTTTAATAGTGATAGAGGTTCAATTTCGTATGTCTATCTGCGGCGGCCCTAAGGCTCAGCGCACATCTAGTTTCCCAAGAAACACTGTAAATAAATAAGGGCAAATAAATAAGGTTGAGATTGGCTGTGTATCTTGAAAGCTCTTATTTAGGCTTATTACATTCTGAAAAATTTAATTTTCTTTTGGCCGCTGTAAAATGCGTGTAGGTACTACTCAGGTGTGTGCTGGCCCCTTTTATTTAGGGTCTTAGCATGCGATCTGAGAGCAGCCGCTCAGAAACCGCTAGTATGATAAGACCCTTAATTCCAAATTTGAACTAATGCAATGAATGTATAGATTTTCGATGCATGATCTTATGAAGTTAAAATATAAATCGGTACTAAAGCTACGTTAAGCCTGACTTTATTTAATGAATATTTTGACATGCACGCAAATAACATGATTCTGTAGAAATTGTGAAAAATGAATTATAGTCCAAAATTTTGTTACGCAAATAAAATTATAGTTTTAATTTATTTAAGGCTTCGTGTTGTGATTCTTCTGCACGGGTTTTCTTTTGCTCACTTTTTAAAAGTTTATTTTGTTTTATAATTTTCAAACATAATGTTTCTCTTTACGAAAAAATGCCTGCACTTCGTAGTGCCAGATCTTCTAGCAACAAAAAAATCAAAAAGTAAAATCTGGTTTAGGTAAATATAAGTTAGAAAGAATTGCTGAAAATATTACATGGAATGAACCGACCGAAATAGCCTAGGAAATGGTCCGAAATATGAAAAAAATACATATTTTTTTGTCCCATTCGTCACTAGTAGCCATCCAAGCGGTGGTCAATGGGAATAAAGTATATAATTTAGTTCAACATATTTAGAATTGGAGGACCAACTTTCTTTTCATCTATGTTTTTTGAGAAATCAGTTTCTTAGAACGGTTTGTTCCTTGTAACATTACCCAGCTTTTTACATCATGTTAGTTTGTTTGTATGTAACATTCACAGTGTGACTGCTCTGCTGAATGCAGCTGATTTTACTCGTTTAGTTTCGTTGTCGGAGCAACTAATTTATAAATAAAAGTGTTATTTCTTAAAACTTTGTTTATTTTCTCAATAAACTTAAAAATAATCTTTCCACGTACCAGCGCACTTAATATGCTTACCCTAACTTAATTACAATTATTTAACTATCGCAACAATATCAAACAAATTGAGAATATTTACAACTATAAAAACATCGTGAAAGGCGATACAAAAACTCATACAGGATAAGAATTAAATTAAAACAGAATATAATTTTTCTATCTCAAATGTCACGTTTGCAAAACGCCAGTAGACTGAGACTGCGCAATATTTTGCTAACAATATGATATTTTGCGCCACTATTGTACTTACGACGTGTGTGTGGTTCTCACAGCTCATGAGCAAATCCATGACTTTGAGTATGTGGTATAAATGTCGATAATTAGTCTAAATCAGTCGCACAAAAACCAGAGAGCCTCCGCAGCACGGCCCAGCCACATCTCGAAAACCACACACCACGTAGAGAAGATGTACTTATTCCAAATCTCTGGGTCATAGCATAGATCGTTGCTTGGCGAGCATCAAGAGATTTAAAAATTTGACAGGTATCTACCGGTGTATCGATAGCTCAGTGGCGTTGTACCATGCGGCCCGGGTTCGAGCCCCGGTCGATGTGTGACAATTATTCCAATTTCTTATTTTCATTTCCAAATCTCTCGTAAATTTCAAATGGACCACTGGTCGAATAAGTTGTCATGTTTCTTCAACAACCAACAAGACATCATACATAATAATCATAGGTATTCTCCTTAAAAAATCATGAAATTTAGATCACTTCTGTATGACTTGTTTCTCGATCTTGTCCTGCTGTTCCTGCGACTGCAGTTGCGCCAGCGTGAGTAGGGACACGCCGAGTTGGTCTTCTCGCGTGAACGGCTGCGCCATTTGACGTAACCAGCGTTTACAAATCTGTGGGGGAAATTAAATAATACATTGTTGCTGTTTGATTTTGTTCTTGTATACTGGGAGTAACAAAAAGGGTATACAAAATACAAGCCAAAAGGAGGTCACAAGGTACTCATGAAACTGATCAACTTTCTCAATGAAACATGGGTCGAAATAGGAAAAGAATAATAACAAATAGTAAATCAATCAGCTGATCAGCGATTATGTATGGGAGGTCAATTTTTTTTTTTCTAGTTTCGACCTTCGACTTATGTGTTCTTTAAAGTTGGGTAAAGTTGTTCAGTGTCTTAAGATCGAGCCTGCATTGTTTTAATATAAGCTCACATTACCTGTACAGCCTCCTCAGTGCTGAGGTTGCATAGCGACTCCTTCAGATGTTCCTGTATCCACCGAGGCAGCTTGTATGTTCCTTGGGGAAAGTTGTTCAGTGTGTCAGTATGTACCTGCACAGCCTCCTCAGTGCTGAGGTTGCATAGTGACTCCTTCAGATGTTCCTGTATCCACCGAGGCAGTTTGTATGTTCCTTGGGGAATGTTGTTCAGTGTCTTAGTTACCTGCACAGCCTCCTCAGTGCTGAGGTTGCATAGTGACTCCTTCAGATGTTCCTGTATCCACCGAGGCAGTTTGTATGTTCCTTGGGGAATGTTGTTCAGTGTCTTAGTTACCTGCACAGCCTCCTCAGTGCTGAGGTTGCATAGTGACTCCTTCAGATGTTCCTGTATCCACCGAGGCAGCTTGTATGTTCCTTGGGGAATGTTGTTCAGTGTCTTAGTTACCTGCACAGCCTCCTCAGTGCTGAGGTTGCATAGCGAGTCCTTGAGATGCTCCTGTATCCACCTCGGCAGCTTGTATGTTCCTTGGGGAAAGTTGTTCAGTTACCTGCACAGCCTCCTCAGTGCTGAGGTTGCATAGCGAGTCCTTCAGATGTTCCTGTATCCACCGAGGCAGCTTGTATGTTCCTTGGGGAATGTTGTTCAGTGTGTCAGTATGTACCTGCACAGCCTCCTCAGTGCTGAGGTTGCATAGCGAGTCCTTCAGATGTTCCTGTATCCACCGAGGCAGCTTGTATGTTCCTTGGGGAATGTTGTTCAGTGTGTCAGTATGTACCTGCACAGCCTCCTCAGTGCTGAGGTTGCATAGCGAGTCCTTCAGATGCTCCTGTATCCACCGAGGCAGTTTGTATGTTCCTTGGGGAATGTTGTTCAGTGTCTTAGTTACCTGCACAGCCTCCTCAGTGCTGAGGTTGCGTAGTGAGTCCTTCAGATGTTCCTGTATCCACCGAGGCAGCTTGTATGTTCCTTGGGGAATGTTGTTTAGTGTGTCAGTATGTACCTGCACAGCCTCCTCAGTGCTGAGGTTGCATAGCGAGTCCTTCAGATGCTCCTGTATCCACCGAGGCAGTTTGTATGTTCCTTGGGGAATGTTGTTCAGTGTCTTAGTTACCTGCACAGCCTCCTCAGTGCTGAGGTTGCATAGCGAGTCCTTCAGATGCTCCTGTATCCACCGAGGCAGTTTGTATGTTCCTTGGGGAAAGTTGTTCAGTTACCTGCACAGCCTCCTCGGTGCTGAGGTTACATAATGAGTCCTTGAGATGCTCCTGTATCCAGCGAGGCAGCTTGTATGTTCCTTGGGGAAAGTTGTTCAGTTACCTGCACAGCCTCCTCGGTGCTGAGATTGCATAGTGGGTCCTTGAGATGCTCCTGTATCCACCGAGGCAGCTTGTATGTTCCTTGGGGAAAGTTGTTCAGTTACCTGCACAGCCTCCTCAGTGCTAAGGTTACATAATGAGTCCTTGAGATGCTCCTGTATCCACCGAGGCAGTTTGGTGCGCTTGTCGGCGCGGCTGAACCGCTTGTCCGCGAAGATCATTATGCCGTAGTCGGTCTTACCACTGAAAAATTTATATTTTTGCTGTAGTAGGTACACACACTTTTAACAAAATAAAACATATCCTGTCCATGTGTTCCCATAGGCACATGTCCAAAGAGTATAGTAATATATAGGGGAGTATTTTCGCCTTCAAGCAACTTTAGGGGCAAGCCGTGGCATGATAAAATATTGTCCTAGGCCACCCCACTTTGCCACAACCTCAACTGGAATACGGTTTCCGGGGACGACGGGAATAGTTTTTGTTTAATTTATTAAAGACTCGGTCACCGCATCGGGGACAACGGGAACACATACAGGGAAAATCAAAAAATAAATTCACAAATATCTAGTAGTGAAATTTGAGAGCTTCAGATTGTGAGATCCAAGTTTAGACTATACTTTGCGATTAGAAGCTTTAATGGCAAATATAAATAGGATAAAATTTTATAATTTTAAATATAATTACCGCAAAGCTCTTCCTACGCACTGCGCCGCGTGCCGCATCGCGTCGAACGTCAGGAAATCGTTCTCACGAATCTACAAAACAATAATAAATAATACATCAAGTTAAAATGCTCTTTGCCGAAACTTACAAGTTAGCATACATATGTTACCGGCCAAACCCGATTTTAGGATAAACTAGTTTTTCCTAGGCCAAAGTAGTTTATCCTACATGCGGTTGGATAAACCGGTATAGACTAGGCTAAACCGGTCCATCCGATGGCCGATAGGAGAAACTAGTTAATCCTAGGCTGAACTAGTTGAGCCTAAAATGAATTAGTACATTTCAGGATAAACTTGTTTGGCTTAGTTAAAAATGGTTAAGGCTACAGTGACGTAGCTCTAGAGGGTAAAGGGTAACGTCGGACAACCTGGAGACATCGGACACCCTGGAGACTCGAGCACCCTAGATAGTTCAGTAGCGGAAAGTAATTGTGTTATAATATTATTAAAGTTCGCAATTTTTTTAAACCCTATAACTAACATGTTTATAAGACTATTCTTTGAAAAATTAGAAATTATACATACTTGCTTTAGGTACTGTTTAGGTATTTACATATTTAGCAAAAATAAACAGTTATTATAAAATTCGAGTGGAAGAAAAAGTTACATCTAGAATGAAATATCGATGTCTTAAAGTTATGAAATTTTTAGAAGTTTAATGTACTTGCTACATACCTAAACGGAAAAATGCTTATAATTTCGCCAATATTAAATTAGAGTTAGTCTCATAATGGTAAAATTTTCTTTTAGCTTTTACTAAATTCGTTCATAAAAGTTTAGAAGTCTAGGATTAAAGCTTTTATAACGTCAAACTTATTTTTTCATATTAGGGCTTATATTGAATTCGAGTGTATAAAGTTAATATTACTCTACCAGAATCATGTAATTAACAAACATACAAAATATTAGAAGTTTATCTCTATGGCAACATACGGATTTAACTATTTGGCCGACCGAAGCACGGCGCGGCGTGAATTTATACCTATTTGTCGCGGACGATCCGTAAGCGCGCGCCGCGCACACTGATCGCGGTCAAATGAAGAAGCATTAAATCAAATATTGTAATTGTTGAATAACTATTAAAGTTATACCTATTTATTTAACGTTTAACAACACATTCTAAGTAGGTATCGCGAACTTTTGTTCAATTATTTTTAGTAGCGCCATTTGATTATCTATACCTCTAAATCGACATTAATGTAAATAAATAGGAACGTACGCGTACTCCTTCCCATCGTTTCTTTCTTGACTGGCAGATAACAACCGATCAATTCCTCGACTTTTCACAGTTACAGTTACTATATCACTATTTGGCTTATTCTCCTCGGAACGCGTTCTCCTGACAATTCCGTCATCATTTTTCAAATTGATTTTATTGTTATTTTGAAGGCATGGAGTCATTCTTTGTAGGAATGTAAATAAAATTATGTGAGAGGCCCACTTTTCTATCAAGTAAATGGGAAGTTATAACAAGGCTACTATTTGCTGTGACGGAATCTAGAGAACGGAATTGGGTTGTATGATGGATCTAACAAAAATGATTCATGTGGCTTTGTTTACAAGTATTGGCAAGATGTTCGTAAACATGTGCATACATTATCGTGTTATAAGGAAAATTTACAAATCAGTTTTGAATTTAAATAAGATATTTATAAAGAAAATTGAAGCCCACTATTTTATGTGACGGATCTGATAAAATGTCCACTATTTGGGTGACGGATCTGAATTTCGCATTACGATCTTTGCCGTGTGCTGTCGCCCAATTCTGCCCGTGGGTATAAGGATAAAGAGCTTCCGGGGGGGTGGGCAGCAGCGCCTCCCGTGTTAACAACATAGTCTACAAACACACACTGCGGTCACCAATTTGCGTGCCCAGCGCGGTGACTATGGGCAAACCCCCATGAATAGGTCGAGATCTGTATGAACACCTTTTATCAGAAAAAGCTCAAAACGGAAGTGGACCTGGAATAGCCCTGACGGCAGGACGAAGAACGAAATCAACTTCATCATGACGGATAAACGGCATATAATAAGGGATGTTAGTGATCGTGATCAGTAAATTCAATACCAGAAGCGATCAACGACTAGTAAGAGGCACCCTAAATATCAACTTCAAGCTATAAAGAAACCGCATGGTGAAGCCAGTTCTCCACCCCAAGCTGCCCCAAGCCGGACATGAGGAATTCTTACTTGAACTGAAAAATCGATTCGCTACCCTGGAGACCCCGATAAACGTTGACGAGGACCTAGAGGGCATAGTCGGGGTTGTTCGCGAAGTGGGGACGAAGCACTTTCGTAAAAGGCGAACAGATTAGAAGTCCAAACTTTCGAGCGAGACCCTGGTCTGGCACTGACGCAAATTAGTCTGGATACGCCAGATGATGCATTGCGAGATCCCTTAAAAAAAAGATCCGAAGTATGGTAAGACGCGACCTCCGAAGCTATAACACTCGACTCGTAAAGGAGGCGATTGACAAGAACCGAGGGTCGAAAGTTTTACCAAGACAATGGGAAGGAGTTATCTGGCAAAGCTAAACTACCTCGAATGGTATAACTGTCATATTGGTTCTAGATATTCTCGCTGAAATTGAGAACTTCTTTGGAAATCTGTAGTATGCCTCGCATGCGCAAAAGCCTTCACCTGACGCGAGCCCAAACCCTAGAGCTCCTCTCTACCGCCACTTTACAGAAGGTCTTCCAGACGTAGATAAAGACGAAATCGGGCGGCTCTCAGACAGATTAAGAATGGGAAGGCTCCGGGAAGACGGAATGGCGTCTGAGCTACTTAAGGCCACGTCTACAAGCTGTTCTCGAGAGTCGTCACCAATAGTCTGGCATCAAGATTTGATGCCTTTCAGTCACCGAAACAGGTTCAGACTGTAAGGCAGGTTGTTCCCATGCCAAAAGAGTACAACCAAACCAACCACTGAGTGGCCTTTGTGGACTACGAAAAAAGCCTTCGACTCTATCGAAACCTGAGCTGTATTGGAGTCTTTGCAGCGGTGCCAAGTCAACTGGCAGTATGTTCAGGTGCTGAGAAGCCTCTATCAAATAGCTACGATGTCCGTTCAAGTACAAAACCACAATACAAGGTCCATCCAACTGCTCCGTGGTGTAAGACAGGGTGACGTTATATCCCCGAAACTCTTCACCAAAGCACTGGAGAATTTCTTTAAGACTCTACGGTGGGATAGACTGGGCATTAACGTCAACGGCAAAAATCTCATGCATCTCCGCTTTGCCGAGGACATAGTCATAATGGCCGAATCGCTGTAGGACCTGCAAAAAATGCTATCGACTCTTAACTCTGCCTCGAGACATTTTGGACTTGAGATGAACTTAACTTGGATAAGACGAAGGTCATGTTCAATCATTATCACTCATTATCCCCGAGCCGGTCTCCGTCGAAGGTGTAGCCCTTAAAGTTGTTCAGAAATATGTGTACCCTGGGCAAACTTTGCAGATGGGTAGAGACAAGTTTGAAGCTGAAATCACCAGAAGAGTGCAGCTTGGCTGGGTAGCATTTGGGAAGCTGCATCATCTTTGCCATAATGCCTCAAGACCAAGGTGTTTGGTCAATGCGTCCTACCAGTCATGACTTACGGAGCCGAGACGTGGAGCTTGATAGTAAAACTGGCCCACAGGGTACATGTCACTCAAAGAGGTATGGAAAGGCTTATGCTCGGTATCTCTGGATAAAATCCGGAATGAGGCTATCCACAAATGACCAAAGTGACGGACATAAGTGTAGCAAGCTGTAGTGGCAGTGAGCGATGAACGGTAGAGTAAGCGGGTTCTCGGCAAGCGTAGAGTTGCCGCCCTCCGGCCAGATGGACTGAAGACTTAAAAAAGGCGGCTGGTAACGACTGGATAGCAAAAACGGGAGATCGTGCTTTATGGCGTTCCCTGTGGGAGGCCTACGTCCAGCAGTGGACTACAATAGGCTGATATAGATTACGATCTTTGATTTGCATGTACCAACCAGCAGCACCAGCCTATCATATAAATTAGCCAAGTTCCTGGTGGTCTACATCACGTACGCTAGACCCTCGATCTCCATGTGCCAGCAAAAGCTACCCACCACGCTGAACAAATTATGTTATGGAACCATTCACGTATCTGTTATAGTCAAGATGGCCTCCTGGTGGTCTATATCAGACACTCTGGATTGGACTCTTCAGTGCTTACATATCAAAATATTTACTTTCACTTTTATGATTTGTATGTATTAAGATAAAAAGTGGCCAACTGTGGACACCAAATTTTGTCCACTTTTATCGATTCTCTTTATTCCGTCGTCACCTTATCAGATCCGTCACCGCAAGGATGACGGAATATGACGGATCTGAGATGATGGATCTGATGACCAAGGCATATTTTTTTCAATTTGCAAGAAACTTACTACGCATAAGGCGAATTGCTCCATACGATTAATTTCAGTAAAAAGTGGTACATGACATACCAGTGTTCAAAAAAATTAAATGTGTCACTAACAGCAGAAAATCGCCTTAGTAGGTATGATGAAATCGGAAAAAAAATACGGATCTGAAATGTCTACGCTTATTTAGCCTATTTCTGTAAATAGTACGCAAATCTGACCAATAAATCTTCTTTAATAAGTATGAGGTAACGTCCTGGCAGGATAAAATTATATCTAGGTTTAATAGTTGAATAGAGATATGCTTTTAAAGTGGTGCTTACGAAACTGATATGGACAATGGACACCATTGTTTAAGTTAGCTTGTTTTTTAAACTATGGCTTTAATAAAATATATATACGATGGCATAATATGATACTTTCGTTCAGTTTTCATCTATACTTATTTATCAAAATGTAAGCCAAATTTACTGTAACAGTAGCAATTTTAAGGCGTTTAACAGCCAAAAGTGGAGTGGACACCGCCTACGGAATTTAGAGAATGAAGGTTTGAAAAATATTTTTGAATTATCTATCTACAATATTAATGCTAATTTTGAAACTTTGCCTACATAACCAATGGTTTATACTACCTAAGAAAAAATCGACATATTTTTACCATGATCACATCTGTGTGTTTTCTTGTGCCACTCATCAGATCCATCACCGAGAAGAATAAGCCATTTAAATAAGTCCACAAATTACACACTGATCACACACTGATCACTCACTAAGAAGTAATAAGTAGTAATAATTGCAGCGCAGCACGTAAACAAACAATCAAGTCAAATTTGTTTTGCGGTGGGCGGCGGGGTAGGGTAGTGCGCAGGGGGTGAGGCACGGCTCGCTCGCACGGCGCGCCGCCGGCGCTCCCAGCGCGCGAAATATAAAATTACGCGCCTTTTTAAATATTGCTTATTATTTCGTAAAGCTTTTGGCGAAAAATTCTAAAATTTTGTATTATAGTTTTGTTTATTGGTATTATGAAATGGTTACGGACTTACTCACTTAAATTCAATATTAATCTTACTGCGACAAAAAACTCAAATAATTAAGTCAAGCTGAGTTCTTATATTTCTAATCTTTTATTGGTAGCTTTATATAATGCCTAAAAGTTTATTTTATGAATTTTAGAAACTCGAATTCAATATCAATGAAATCAGAAGTAAAGTTTTAATTTCCATATTCGCAAGTACCTAAATATTCTAAAATTTATACAAAATAAAATATAAACGTGTGTGTGACAGTTTCAATCAAAAATGTAACTTAAATATTATATTTAGTTGTATAATTAGAGATATTAAAAATACCTAAATTATACCTAACGCTCGTGCAGAAAAGTTCTAAAAAGTTATAGAAGTGTGTAAAAACCTTGTCCCTAACGAAATATTCTTAAATAACTTAGTCGAATAATAACAAAACTTTTCTAGCTAAAATCAAGTCCCACTATCGGACTAAGAGGGTGGGGTGTAGCATCGGACATCCTGAAGGTTCCGAAGCCCTGGAGGGACGCCCTAGAGTGATGTAGCTCTAGATAGAGCGTAAAGTGAGGCTCGATTGCCCTGGAGGGTCGGGGTAGCGTCGGACACCATGTAGGCCCTGATGCGAGCACTTGCAACGTCGCTGTCGGCGACAGCTCTCACGAGCTGTCACATCACAGGTGTCTGTGGGAGTCCAGGCAGGCAGCGTCCGAGCATTTAGGGTGTCCGACGCTACCCCGCATCCTCCAGGGTGTTCGAGCCTTACAGGTGTTTGATGCCTCCAGGGTGTACGTAGTGCCTCACAATAGGGCGTCCTTCCAGGGCTTCCGAGCCTTCAGTATCCAATGCTACACCTCACCCTCTAGGGTGTTCGTGTCTCCAGGGTGTCTGATGTCTCCAGGATGTCCAACTTTACCCTTTACCCTCTAGAGCTACGTCACTGTAGCCTTAACCATTTTTAACTACGCCAAACCAGTTTATCCTGAAGTGTACTTATTAATTTTAGGCTCAACTAATTCAGCCTAGGATTAACTAGTTTCTCCTATCGGCCATCGGACGGACCGGTTTAGCCTAGTCTATACCGGTTTATCCAAGCGCATGTAGGATAAACTACTTTGGCCTAGGAAAAACTAGTTTATCCCACAGAATACATAATAGTACAGGTACAGAAGACGCACTCCGCCATAGCAATTCAACAAATATAAATCTTTATGCGCGATAATAAAGTACAATTTCCTTCGCGCCGGCTTAGAATACCTACTTTTATATTAGCCTACTGATCGCGCGCGCAAGCAAAAATGAACCGAATTGCTGCGCGCGAAAGTTCATTTGCCGCAGACCACCTCTGAAGGTCACAGCCGGCACGCTTTATAGGGATGCGAATTTCGAGATTTATATGAAAATAGGTACCTACAAAAAGTGTACTGGAGTACATTTCTACACCCAAGTAAAACAAAAATAAAATGTTTTGTTAAACGTAGGATATTGAAAGGAAATCAAAGCACAAATATTAGAAAAAATATGAATATTGCATTATCATACAAAATTAACGAATGAGGTAGGAAGCTAAGTTACTTAATACAGAATTGATAAAATAAAATAAATCTCGTGAAGAAATGCGAACGGCATCGGAGCGCGCGCGTAACGTGCGGCGCGCGGCAACCAACTGACTAACCTTCCCGCGGGTGTCGCCGCACGTACTTGCAACTCTATACCTACGCCGCGGAGTGCGCCAGGCCTGTTTATCCTAAAATCGGGTTTGGACGGTAACATATACACACATATCATGCCTGTCTCCCTTGCGGAGTAGACACGCACGGCGTAAACGGCTGTACGAAACGGTCATTTACACTTCGCCTGACAAAAGTTTGAAAGTCATTTAGAAGACTGTATCACCACAGACAGATCGTCAGCCTGTCGTCTAAAATTACAACACTTATCAACCTTAAAATCCCTTAGTCGCTTCTTACGACAACTACGGAAAAGATACGGGTACGGGGTGACGCTATTCAAAGCGAGCATCACACGGCGGTTCTAAGTCAGCATTACAAGTTAGCAGAGAATGTTCATTTATTTGTTCTAAAATATGCTCTAAATTACCTGAAACTGATCCCTCAGATACTCCAGCCTGGCCTTGAGTATCCTACTCTGTGTGAACACGTAAGGGATCCCGAACATGAGCACGGCTCTCCCCAAATGGTGGTGGAAGTCACCCGATATCACACGGATGTTCTAAAATATCATTACAAGTTTGCAGAGAACGTTCTTTTTTATATAAAATCTGCTCTAAATTACCTGAAACTGATCCCTGAGATACTCCAGCCTAGCCTTGAGTATCCTGCTCTGTGTGAACACGTAAGGAATCCCGAACATAAGCACGGCTCTCCCCAAATGGTGGTCGAAGTCAACTCCCTCCGACACCCTCCCTCGCGCCACTGGGTTCCTTTATCAACACTGAACCTGCCCTTAAGCCATGGCACACATTAAAATTACCACCTTGTATACTTTAGGTACCTGAAACTGATCCCTCAGATACTCCAGCCTGGCCTTGAGTATCCTACTCTGTGTGAACACGTAAGGAATCCCGAACATGAGCACGGCTCTCCCCAAATGGTGGTCGAAGTCAACTCCTTCCGACACCTTCCCTCGCGCCACTGGGTTACCGGGTTCCTTTATCATCACTGAACCAGCCCTTAAGCTACAACACCCTGTATACTTTAAGTACCTGAAACTGATCCCTCAGATACTCCAGCCGAGCCTTGAGTATCCTGCTCTGTGTGAAGACGTAAGGAATCCCGAACATAAGCACGGCTCTCCCCAAATGGTGGTCGAAGTCAACTCCTTCCGACACCTGCTCTTAGCTATGGTATGACTTTAAATTAACACCCTGTATACTTTTAAATTAACACCCTGTATACTTTAAGTACCTGAAACTGATCCCTCAGATACTCCAGCCTAGCCTTGAGTATCCTGCTCTGTGTGAAAACGTAAGGAATGCCGAACATAAGCACGGCTCTCCCCAAATGGTGGTCGAAGTCAACTCCCTCCGACACCTTCCCTCGCGCCACTGGGTTAACGGGTTCCTTTATCAACACTAAACCTGCCTTTAAGCTATGATATACTATAAGTACTTACCTGAAACTGGTCCCTGAGATACTCCAGCCTAGCCTTGAGTATCCTGCTCTGTGTGAACACATAAGGAATGCCGAACATAAGCACGGCTCTTCCCAAATGGTGGTCGAAGTCAACTCCTTCCGACACCTTCCCTCGCGCTACCGAGAGTAGCACTGCGCCGCGCCCGCTCTCGCACGCCTGGAAGGAAAGAGATAGGTTGTTGTATAGATTATCGCTTGCATGTTTCGTTATGAAGAGGGAAACTGGGAACTATAACATAATTACTTTACCGGGTTTTATCGCGATAATTTTTTAGGTAAATAAGTTTGTGTCATTCTGCCCGCGACCGTGACTGATGCAACTCAGTCGAAACGTTGGGTTTCCAAGTAAATCACTTATTTACCTAAAAAACGATCATAAAATAGCGTCATCTGCAAAATTATCAAGTGGACAGCTAACTAGTTGTTGGTCTTCATTTGTCAGGATTTGGCATATTTTAGTGGGATTTCACAAGTAAAACCATGGGCTTGTGCTACTTAGTTCTGTATTCCTTGTATTATCGGAGGATTAACATGGTATTTCCAGATTTCTTTACAATAGACGACTCGATATAATTTTACAATGATGAGCACTCCTCGAATCACTTCCTTCCCATCCCCTTTTTTTCATGGTTTTCGTACGGACAGGGTAAGGCAACAGTAGTATGGCTATACCGCCCAGTTCTTAGATTCGCCGACATATAATAGAATATCGTTAACTGTATGTGTTATTGTAAAACGGAAAAAAATTCTTGCCGTTAATCGTATGTGTTAAAGTAATTGTATCAGTATTCATACCTTGATATAGTTGATGAGTGCAAAACTAGTTTCAGCTGCGTCCTGTGTCTCGATGAACAACAACTTATGTCGCTGCAAACTCGCCACCACTCCTGTAAGATAAATGTCAATAATAGACAAGAAAAAACACATTGCCGTGTGGTGCCGGCTTAGAATAGCATCTCCCCATATCTTACCCGCCGTAGATATCGTAAGAATCGACTAAGGGACTTTGAGAGGCATAGCAACCTGTCACCATGGTGATACACATCACGTCTTCCTATTTTTGTGGGATACCGAGTCCTCCAACGACCAATGATTGAATGAATGAACTCTGGTGTCAGAGCTTATCCCTTGCTGGGCAGTTGTGATGCTATCAAAAGTATGGTATAGTTTTACACATATAAAACTTACCTTGATCATACCACGCTCCGACCACATTTTCCAAATAGAGGTACGATGTAAAGAAACAAACTACACCGTCCGGTACGCACGTTGCAATCTAAAAATGATAAAATTTGTGTTACCAACAAAATAAAATTAAATTGCAATAGGCATATCCATTATCCATGAAACAAGTTTTTTTCCGAACCTCGACTAACAGTTGTCCGTAATTTCTTATAACTGCTACATCTTCTCTCGTCTCATACTTTGACGATATCGCGACTTGGTCGCTGCCTTTTGACACAATCTGAAAAAAAACAAAGCCTTACAAAAACCTTTTTTTTATTTGTTTTATAAGATTATTATTTGTAGAAAGTATAGAATGAGTAAAATTATACACTTATTTTATACGAACCATAGGCAACAAGCAGGGCCTGGCAAGGGTCATGGTGAATGAACTCATGACCACAGGGTTGAAGTCCAGGATCTTTGGATACATATCTAACGGCGATAGCGTTCCTGAAATAAAAAAACATAAAATTGAAGTAAATACAAAACAAATACTATTTATTTAAACCAATATCTTATTAACCACCAAGTTTTACACCAAGGCGATTTGATTTTTCATACTCACCCGATGTGATTATGACTGTTTGAAACCTGGAGAATACCGGACGCATCGCTATTGAGGAGTCCATACAACTGAAAATAAAATTACACGTCATATTACACGTATAAAATAAATCAGTCTCTCTAAACTTGGCAAATATTTTAAGTAATCGAAAATGCTTTTATAGAATACTGAAAATTAAAACACTTCCACCGTTAGATATGTATTTAATTTCGTTGCCTGCAAGGCCACGCTAGTACAATTTATATAACAAAAGAGCAGTAGAGAATATAGCAAGTTTGCTAAAAATGTTTCAATATTTATCAGTCACAAAATAATAATTCCGTTTATGGCATTTTGATACAGTATGACATGTCGCAATGGTGACAAAATAGCAGCAATACTTACGAGAAATGCAGTATTGGATTTGACACAGTCGGCGTTTTATCATCAAACGGCTCAATAATGATCGTGAATCCCTTCGTGTACGTGGACACTAGTGTTGCCAGGTGCGTGATTAGAGTTAACGAGGCGAAGTTGGAAGGGTCGGGGATTTCTAGCGTTCGCATGAGTGAGGATAGCCGTGTCGCGCAGAAGCGGAGCGGTTTGCGCTCGATGCATACTCGCGACGCGCAGTCTTTTAGGAAACCTGAAATAAAAATGTAAGAACATCAATAAACCTGCAATTTGTCTTGATTCAGATATAAATTTTCATTGTTTAATATTTTTGCCCGACTGCCTCAGAAGTAGGGTTATGTTTTTCGAGAGTATGTATGTAAATATGTGGACAAGAAAATTCTTTTTCACGGACTACAGCCCAAACGCATAGTTGGATTTTGATATATGAGGTGTCGTTAGAATCGTCCCAGCAGCACTAGTGACACTGGCTACATTAAAAAATTATAGATTCAAGATGGCGGATTTTTACAGCAAAATACTGTTTTAAAATTACCGCAGTCGGGTTTTTGTTTTTTAACACATCTACTTGTTTCCTTTTTTTCTCAAACTAGAAAGAAACTGAAAAATATCGCCCTTACATAGCGATACAGTATCATCGGTTACTGTAAAACGTTTGTTTTTGTTTATGATGAAATGAATAAACAGATTATATTAAAAAAACAAAATGAACATACCAGCCGGCGATTCTTGTACTACGTGTTGAATTCTCAGTCTAGTTTTCAGGTATTCTATAAATCGCTTGAGGAACCCTAAAAAGTGTTCCGCATTCCTAATATTTCCTGGCACCACCTCTGTAAGAAAACATTACATAATTATGATCAAGAAATACCTTCTGATGTTCATAAAATATCAATAACGTAAACATATAATAACTTCCAACGTAACAGAGAATGTCCTATTTTTTTACTTTATGTATCACGCCCTCATGCCACTACAGATTATATAATAAATGCGCACATACGTATTACGCACTGCACCCTTTATTTTTCTGAACTCTATTAACTTCTCTTTCTTTCATTCGACAAAGCAAGAGATAGCAAAATGTTAGTTCTACAAGACTTCTTCTTCTTTTCGTGTGGGACACCGAATCGTTCAACGACCCGATGAACCCTGGTGTCAGAGTTTTTCAACCGCCTACTACAAGTAGCAGGCCTCTGACATGGCTGTGTAACGACCGCCATCATAGACAGCAACCGGGACCGACGGCTTAACGTGCCCATCCGAAGCACGGAACCATCTTACTTGCGGACAATCAGGTGGTTCAGCCTGCAATGTCCTAACCAGACTGGGAACAAATTCACAAAGTGATAAATATCAACTTTGTGAGTGACCCCACCGGGAATTGAACCCGGAACCTTTGCGTGGCAGGCAGGCATGCTAACCACTGCGCCACATCGGTTGTCTACAAGACAATACTTATACTTACCCGTAATAAAATAAGTTTTTAATGTTTGTATTTATAAGAGCGGGTTCACCCGTCACAGGTGTCTTTAGACACTTACTGGGTTCGGACTCAGCCTTCATGTATTATTTTCATGTATGCTTGCCTAATAAACATTTCTCATTTCAAAAGCGGCCATGCGAATAAAACTAACCATTCAGCACCTCGTCGGGTAGTATGGGGTTGCCTAATATCATGTCTGTTTCGCGTTGTACTTGCGCTTCTTTCAGACCTTCCACCATGGCTTCATACTCCGCTTGCAAACGGGCTGCATCGTCTTCGCGAATTCTGTACAAAATAGAATAATTTTTCAAAAACCCGGGATTTAATAGTAGTCATCATTAAGGATTTGATGCAGTTTGTGTGATGTTAGCTTAGAGAAGTACGGATGTACGGTGCGCACTACCTCCATATACGTGACGAGCACGTCATCACGCACGTAACTATGACGTTGTATTGTGTGGGATCGTATGAGACATAGTACACCGCGGAACGCGCGCGATGACGTGCACGCATACATCACGCATACGGAGGCGGCGCGTGGCGCCTCTTAAACTCTGTTCTCTGAAATAAATCTCAAATGTTTAGCAAACATAGCGATGTTGACCATTTTTACGGCCATACAAGGGATATAGACGTGATATGAGTTAGGTATGTGTATGTCATTGAAGAAATCTTACTCAGCAACAGTTTTTTCCAGCTGCTGCAGGGCCGCAGTGCTCCTGTCGATGGTCCTCCTGGTGATCTTGACGCTGAGTGAGTCGATGCACACGTTGTCGATGTTGTGTGCTTCATCGAACACCACACATGCCTCTTTGTTTAGCTCCTGAAAATTGAAATAAGCTTTTTATAGTGACACGATGAGAATAATCGCCAATAAAAAGATCGTAGTGATTTTTATTTAGTCCTAAAATGCGAAAAAAAATGTAGATGAGCTGCATCCCTAAACAAATAATAAAATAATTACCTTTGAGACTACTTCAGCGATTTTTGGATCCAGAAGGTAGTGGTATGAGTAGACCACGATATCTGCGTGGACTATCTGCAAATAAGATGCAATTTCATACAATTAAATAAATGTTGTTGATTAAATAATCTCATATTTAAATGTAGGAAAGTGGAAGCATATGCACAAAATTGAAAGAAGCAAATGAAAACATTTGAAAAAATTAACAAGCCCATAAAACTAAACAACTTTTCTTGGGTCATCCTCCACGAAACACGAAAAATATGGCGCCTGTAAGAAAAGAGCAAGATTTTTTTAGAATACAGCATAACACATAATATTATTATTTCATCATACTCACAGCAAACCTAGATAAGAAATATGGGCACCAATTTCTGTCTGCCCCATACTGTTTCATATCATCCATTGTGTACACTCTGTAAGGCAGCATGGACTCTTTGCCTTCTCTATTGAAACCTTCATAGAATTGACCTGAAATCATAAAACTAGTTTTAGAGATTATACATATTATAAAATTCCATGGCCTTTTTGCTCAATTTCGTCCAGGCAATGAAAAACAGATGGATATATTTAAAAAAGCTGACTATTCCTTCTTTTTAAATTATAACCCTTTGTAGAAAATTGTATGTTAGTGGCAAAATGAATATGAATTCTTTATGAACTTGTTAATTATCTTGATATGTGTGTATGGTACTCCATGGTTACAAGCATAAAGTTATGGGATTGGAGTTCCAACAAGAATAGAAAACTTTCTAAAGTTTAAATCATTCATAAATAGTAAGAAAATTTTGTAAATTATAAGGTGTTATACTTACAAATGGGAACTTCACTGTCCTTTTCATGTCTATTCCTGATATAGCTGGCAGTGAGTGCATGACATTTGCCATCTACCAGTTTGCCTTCTCTTTCTTTTGAAACCTGTAAACAAATACAAATAATTACATTTTACCTTTTATTCCACACTTATCCTATGTATCCTAGTTGCTTAAGCCAGGTATTCATTGGGGACAAAATCCCTGATACTTTGTATAATTGACAATGTATATGGACAATGTCTCCAATGTGTATGCTGTTTTTCGGGAACTTTGTTCGGGAAAATTGTTCAAAACACCTCCATATTGGGAACATTCTCCATATACTTTGTGTCATATACAAAGTTCCTGGGATTTTGTCCCCAATGAATACCCGCCTTTATTGTTAGTAAAACTACACTTACAAATATTTTGTTAAATATATATTATTTGGTAGAAAACATTTGTGTTATATTATTGTAGTACAAATTCATGTTGCATAGAGTGAGTTATTGTAATGTAATGTTGACAATGTGTTCATTTTAAATAAGTGATAAACAGATTTTTCTCCCTAGGTCTTTTTATATAATTTTATTGTTTGCAAAAAGATAACAGAACAGAATCTAAAAAAAGATGAGGTACGTAAAAAATGTTATAATAGCCTTACATCAGGATGAATGCAGAGATTCTTGCGGGAACTCAGCACAACTCCGGTGAGGTTGGGCTTCTCTCCCTGGTGTGTCTCATAGTATTTGAACAGGTTCTTCAACTCCTCAAGCACTTTCTCAATCTCGGGCACCGTTCGGGAACAGTAGATTAGTTTTCTGCAACAGTTAAGTGAGTAAAAGATTAAGTCAGATTCCTAATAAACTTACTGTTAATTAAATAAATATCTTCTACTTATTTAGAATAACTTGGAGCAATCAGATTTTTATTAATATGCATGGTATTGAATTCAAATATGCGGTTTTCTTAATATTCAAGTAAAGGTTGGCTAAGAATTTAAAAAAAATGTGTGAAATACACTAGTCTTCCAATAGGTACCCAAAGTAAATTGTAAAAATAATAGTAGGTAAGTTGCAGAGATGATGAGCAAGAAATACGAAAAGTATACTCTGACCAATAATTGTAAGGGGTAACATACAAAAGTAAGGAAAAAACATAACCCTTCTTTTGAGGCATTTGGTGAAAATGGGTAACATCGCACATTAGACATAGTAGGTTACCTATCTTTAAGATGTTTCTGTGATGGTATCCCTTTCATAGGCATAATTTTTTTTCCACTAATATGTTTTAGCATAACATGTTTCGCATAATTTTTTTTCGCCTACCATCGATTTGACATAATAGTTTCTTGCCATAATATTTATCTTGGCATAATCATATTTTAGACTATTGTATTTTATACTAACAATATTTTGGCATAATTGCTTTTGCAATAATTTTTTTGGACTAATATAATATATTTTTTATTAAGTTCAAATGGCAGGATATGTAAGTCAGTTTAGTATTTTTTAAGATATATTACGTTAAATTAGGTCAGGTTAGGTTAGGTTATTTTTATACAATTTAGGGGTTCTTCTAATGCATCAGATTTTTATGCCTATTTTGATCATGGATATGACAATTTATGGTTTTGTATTTTAGGCCTATGTACTATTATGGCAATATCTTTTGTGCGTAAAGAAATGATGCCTAAACTGTTATGCGTACATGAATTATGCGTAAGGGCCTTTTTCCTGTCATGCGTGTTTTCGCACGCGCGCGGTTATGGCCCGCATGAGGGCCGCACGCATCTTATCTTTTGATAAATGTTTTTCCTATCATGCGGCTAGCACGCGCGCGGAACGCGGATTGGCTGCGGGGGCGCAGCCCGCGTGCGTGCTACCCGGATGCGGGGGGTGATCTTCTGCCTCCAGTGTTGTTTTTAGTGTGAAGCGGGTCGCACGCATGGTCATAGTCCGCATATAATCGCAAACAAAAATGAAAATTGATACAGAGAGAGTCATATTTGAAGTACACCTTTGCCATTTGTCGTGGGACAAGCAGAATGAACTTTACAAAAACCGGGAAGCAAGGGCAGCTGCTTGGCTAAAAATTTGCAAAGAAATAATTCCAAATTTTGAAAATTATACTAAGGATGAACTACCTTTAGTATTGACCTGCGTTCAATACTGAATTGTTTATTATATTTTTTACGTTTGAAAATGATATAAGCGATAATTATTTTTTTAACGTTCATTTTTCGCGTGTTGTAAAGTTCACGTTTGTGCACGAGTGTAGTCACTGGCGACACGCACGAAACTGCAGCAGCAAACGAAATCCCTGTCCTGCGTGTGACCAGGAGCGTGCTATCACCCGCCATGGACGTATAAAAGGGCGGACAGAATGCCAGTTATGTCAAAACTGAATAACCGTAATGGCGGCGGATAAACTTGTGTGAGTGAATTAGGGTTGCCATGTTAGGATTCTTTTTACCAATAAAACACAGTTATTAATACGATTATATTGAATTGTTCTATTTACGACTTACATCCCATATGTTGAGTAAGTTTTTATAATACGTTCTTTTGCTTTGAGAAATTCTTGTCTCGTTTTCTAATTTTAAGATGTGGTGAAACCGATTTTTTTGAACCCACCCACCCAATAATTACCTATACTTTAGGGAAATTTATAACGTGAATAATGGCAACACCAGCCCTCAGTTGGAGGCTAATTTAAATAATTTAAAACATGAAAATGAGTAATCAAATTATTAATTTACCTGTGAAACGTGATTCCCGAACTTTTATTCCTTTGATCTCTGCTGTTTTTTCAAATTTTTACAACGCACGACATGATGTTTTATTTTTGTTTATTTTGCAAAAATCGGTAGGGTAGGCTGACGTTTGCGTTCGGAATGGCTGGGTTTGGTGTGAATGTGTGCGTGCGTTCTTGTACGTACAGCCAACTGGCTGACTTGGGGCTACACAGAGGTTTTATTAGCGCGACTCTGTCCGCCCTTTTATACGTCCATGTCACCCGCATGCGGACCAGATCCGCGTGCGTGCGCAAATACGCATGACAGGAAAAGGGCCCTAAGTATCATTAGTTTAAATTACAGTGTGCCAAAATATATTATGCCAATTCTTTTTATGCAAATGGATAGAGAACCTTCTGTGATATGCAATAAAAATATAGAAATTGAAAAAAATAGGTAATATAATTTCATCCCAGAAAGAGTCACAAAAAAATTTTACCTGACATGATGAGGGTTCTGTATCATGTATGCTGTAATCAAGGACAACAAGGATATTGTCTTTCCAGTTCCTGAAGGCATCTCCAGCAGGCCATGACCCTAAAAACAGCAAGTTACCAAGTAAACCCCAATAACTTCTTTGTTTTGGTTATGAAAAACATAACCTCAAAAGCATTTACTTTAGGATAATTTTATGTAACAAAACAGTAAAAACTTTACCTTGGCGTCCAAAGCTCGCTTCAATTCCAACATATAAGCATACTGTTCTGGATAAATATAATCGTAAGGGAAATAAACTAGCAAACCGTCTACCGTTAACCTGGAAAGTAATTTACACAATATTTAGTAATTAAGGTAGATACTTGATGTAAATTCACATCACTTCATTTGAATACTCTAGATTGCACGTACTTCATTGTTAAACAAGGGTGTGTTTACTTTAATTCAAGAAAAAACGAACGAAAATAAATAAACCGCTTTACACACAAATAATGCAGAAATTGCAGAATTTGACATTGACTGACAGCTAATCAGGGTGACCAGATGTATCTGTAAAAAACTGCTTGTCTGTTGGCAAGGATGTCATTATGCTAACGACTATGCCGCTGCCGGCCACCACAGACCTATTTAGTAGGTCTGTGCCGGCCACTTATCGGAAGTTTTTTACACACATGTGGAAAAGACGAGATATCCGTCTCTGACCCTGAGCACACAGGCGAGCTTTTTGTCACACACTATTTTACTTATTATCCCCGGGCGACAATCAAGAAGGCGCGTTGAGAAGGCGACAATCGAACCTCCTTCTATCCTATTTCTCTATCTAAAAACCTGTTAAAGGTAAAAAAGAAACTCTTCGGTGCGCTGAAGCGGGCGAACTTCATAACCAGCGAGAATTATCAAATAGAAACATCGTATTATTTTATGATATGAATTATAAGCTTAATTACCCAATTTTAATTATACATACTGGGTGTTACAAAACAACCAATAAAGCTGAAAGGAGGTCAAGGTCAAGGTGAACAACTTTCCCTATGGAACATGGGTCGAGATATGAAAAGAAAATGAACACCAAGTGAACTCAATTTGTATGGGAGCTTTATTGGTTGTTTTGTAACACGTTGTAGATTCTCAACATAATTTTTAATCAATCATTCAATATTCAAATTCAATCATAACAGCAGGAATTTGCCACAAATGGTCACACTAGAATAGTTTTTAATTTTTTTATCGGACTGGATTCTAGACATTTTAGTATTTTTTAAATCGTGGCGCGTGACCCTTTTGCCTGGTTGAACACAAATCCGATCCCAAGTTTTTCGTAAGTTTTACGCTTAGGAGGTAACAATAACGATACCAATACCAACTAAATCTGCTATAATTTGGACCTCCCATAGTAAATCAATGAGCTGATCGGCGATATTGTATGGGAGGTATGGGAGGCCCAATTTTTTTTTTCATATTTCGACCCATGTTCCATGGGGAAAGTTGTTCAGTTTCATGAGTACCTTGACCTCCTTTCGGCTTGTTATACCCTTTCTGTTACTCCCTGTATAACTTACGCTATGATAAATCACTACACGGAGACAGCTTATACTGGCCTATACTTAATTGTTCTTTGAAATAGCCGTTTACGCTTTGCCTACCCCTAAAGGGATATAGGCGTGTATGTTGAGGCATTAAGTAATTTGTTTCTCGCTGTAGATAAGGCCCTAACTACAACAGTTTACAGAGTTCCTATAACACCAATCCATTAATTTGATTTTACGCTCAGAGCAAGGAAAATTCAGAAAAATCCCCATTGACTAATAACCAAAATGAAGGCATGAGAAACTCATCGCAAGTCGACAAGATTGCGCTTAAACTAAAATACGGCTAAAGAGGTCAAAATACCGCTTTACTCAAGTTTAAGAGGTCTTTTATTTTGTTACGTAGAATATCTTACATATAAGATGCTTAATGTAAGTACTTATTAGTGTTTTAGCATTTGTCAAATCTGAAATTGCCCGACGAGTTTATAATGTAAGTACCTATTAAGTTGTTTGTTGGATTCTCTCTAAATCTTTCCCTTACTTTGAGGTAAATGTGATACTTACACTTTGACACGGGTTATCGGCTATTTACCTACTTATCATGATAAATAAATGGACTATTAATATGAGAAAGTAAATTGTACTTACTATCAGCTGGTCAGTTGAGCGTTGAACTCATACTTGTACATACGTCACCTTAAGTAACATATCGTCAAAATATAAAAATGGTGAAAATCGCGATTTTGGGCGCAGGGATTAACGGTCTTAGTTGTGCAGTTAAAATAAAAGATAAATATCCAGATTACGATGTAAGTGTAAACTTTTCGTGTTACAATAAGCATAACGAACCAATAACTTGAAGCTTGCAGTCAAAATATCTAAAGACCCCCGTTTAGATCTCCTAATTTTATTGCCTGTATGTACATACTTTGTTATACATGGTGTCCCGGTTATCGTGGTCCAAAGAAAAAATATAGAGTCTGGACATGGACATCCTAAGCTACCATAACAGCAAAAATAATTGTTCAATATTTGAAGAAAAAAATGGACCTCCCATACTAATTTTGCTGTCTGATAGAGCATTTTTGTACGAGAGGTCAATTTTTTCTTTAAATATTGAACAATTTTTTTTGCTATTATGGTAGCTTAGGATGTCCAGAGTCTAGATTTTTTCTTTGGACTACGATAACTGGGACACCCTGTATACTTATTGACTTTTCTAATAAACTGATAGCAAAAAGTTTTTCCCGCTGAATGTGGAGTTCTCAGACAAAAAACAGCTGAGAAGTGATCGCTGAAAAACTAAGACAACAAGAAATTAAAAACATGTTGGTTAGACCGTGGATTACCGTTATACTGCTCTACCTGAGTTACCAGAGCTTCGATTTCTACCACCGAATTTATAGCGCTGCCCAAGTCTGTCTGCGACGAGTTTTTTATAGCTTCATTCCGGTTGTTCGTAGGATTCCCTCTGAAACAATTCTTTGTTAATTGCAATTTATTCTAGGTGGAGCTAATATCGAAGGAGTTTACTCCAGGCACCACAGGTGATGGATCCGGTGGACTGTGGTACATCTTTCTTTGTGAAAACACTCCAGACCATCTTCTTTTGTAAGTAGAGACACCTAAAAACCTGAGTTTCTAATAGCAATTGCTGTTCTGGAGAAGAAAAAAGTTTCACACGAGCGTGATTCGAATCGGCGAGTTTCGTACCGACTTTGTACCGAGCCCCAAACTCTTTTAATCTTTTTTTAACTTTAATATTTTTTTTCTACAGAAAATGGGGCATCGAGACGTTTAAATACCTGCACAAGCTATGGCTGGAAGGCGGTTACGACGTGCTTGCGATGCCCGTATACATTTTGTACAGAGAGCAGCCGTCAGACCCGACGGAGATCAGACCGAGCTGGTCCAAACACGTGTTCGGATTCAGAGTGCTGGATGCAGCCGAGTTGGACTACTTGAGCCAGTTCTATTCTGTCAAATATGTGTAAGTTATCAATTATAATGGCTTCGATTTTACCGTAAGTATAGACATTTCCTTAGCTATTCTTTGGTAGAGAAAATAAATAAGGAGTATAAGAGAGGAGTAATCGACGCTATTGTAGAGATAGGCAGTAGATTATATTCTGTTGAACATTTAGGTAGGTTTCCGGTAATTTCGTAAAACCCTATTCAAAAAACAGCGGTATCCAAATGGGTATGCGGGTAGCGGAACATAATCCTTTATTCTTAGACAATTTGTACCAATTAGTAATTCATCCCGCGCTGGTTCCGCTCAGGTTTGAATACAGCTTAAGAAAGGTATTACTAAAAGGCACTAAAACTGTCTCTTCTTTTTTTCCCAGTGCTGGCCATACGTTCACAACGTTCCAGGTGCTCCCGCCCACAATCCTGAAGCATCTCCACCAGCGGTTCATCAGAGCTGGCGGCAGAATAGTTCCCCACAGCATATCATCGTTGAAAGATCCATTACTGGGCGGTTACGATGTTGTAATCAATTGTACTGGACTGGGAGCGAGGGAGATTGTCCCTGATAGAGGAGTGTATCCTATTAGAGGCCAAATATTGAAGGTAAGAGCACCAGTACTAATTAAACTCAAATTTACGATTATGGTAACTACATTCTCCATTATGTTGGACGTACCTGCAGATTTTTTGTTACAAGATACAAGAATCAGGCACGTCCTTTTCCCCATTTATCGAAGCTGAGTCAGCAACTACTCTTAAATTATTGTTTAAAACGGGATTATTACCGTGATTAGGTTTTTGTTTACCTCGATATTTCGGAGCGGTTGCACGCTCTACGGATTGGGGTCGGGTTGCATAAAATTTTAAGTCATATTTTTATTAGGCATACGATCACTAGTCATAATGAATTCAAGTCATAACTTCAATACGCATAACCGTTTTGGCATAAATTACAGAGTCATAATGTCAATAATCATAAAGATAAATAGGCATATTATTCATTGCCATAATTTTAAAAACGCATAATAATTATACCGCATAATATTCAAAACCATTCTACGAAAAACAGGAATACCCTGCAGCGTGCAGGCTAGCATACATGTCAAGCATACATGTCAACCTAACACAACCTAACCTACCGAAAATGGGAAATAGTTTTTTTTACTGTGGGGTGCTGCGCGCTCTCTTCCCCGTCATGCATTCAAGCAAGCGAGCAGCATGCATGCAAGCAATAAAGCAGTAAGCATACAAGCATGCAAGCAGCATGCACGAGCGAGCAGGCATGCATAAATGTCAACCTAACCCGCAGGCATGACGAAAGCAAGCCAGCTCGCTACGCTCGCTGTGCTCGCTTCCGTCATAGCCTGCTGTACCTAACCTAACCGATTCGGGGTGACCCGAACTCTCGTGCTCGCTTCGCTCGCACCCGCCCCTGTTTATGTACGCGTTACGCGTCTAATTTACAGCAAGAGTAAATGGATATTATTCATAAAAATGTGTTTGAATCTAATGTCTTCCATAAAAATATTATTCTCATTGATCAATATGACAGAAAACAATTATGCGACTCAAAATTAGTCTAAAAGAAAATAGGACAAGCGAATAGTATGACTAATAATGCGTATGACATAAAACAATTATGCCGAACAAATAGTATGACAAAGAAATTTATGCGAACCGTGTTATGCCAAACTATATTAGGAACTTCAACAATATGCAAAACGACGGTATCCCCGCTCTACTCGTGACTATGGAGCGTGCAACTGCTCCGAAATATCGAGGTAAACAAAAACCTAATCACGGTAATAATCCCGTTTTAAACAATAATTTAAGTGCAGCAACTACTCGTAAAATTAATAGGAAAACAGCAGTCAAAATCACTAAAATCGAATTTATCAAGAGACTCGCATTTCTTTCATTTGTAAATTGTTGTTGGTTGTGTTTACAGGTAAATGCGCCGTGGCTAAACACGTCAGTTATCGACCAGACTACGTGCCACTACATGATTCCCAAGTAAGACTTAAAATATGACAACATTCTCCATTAAGTTGGAAGTGACTTTAACCGTACTTACGTGTCTTTTTGTTACAAAATACAAGCATGAGGCTTGTTCAAGACAAAACATTTGTCCTAAGTTATTTATTATAATTAACTTATTATTTCATTACATTTTTCCAGCACTGAAAGTTGCGTTCTTGGTGGCACGCACCAAGACAACGATTTCAACACCAAAATAGACGAAAACGACACGAAACACATTTTGGATGGATGCATCAACATGGTGCCTGGTTTGAAAGTAAGTGATCAATTATTACAATAAAATACCATCCAATATACAGGCCGTTACGAAAAGAACTGCGTCTGTTTTAAGGAATAACCCAGCTCATGAATGAGATTAAACAACAATTTTATCCCAAGGAGCATAGTCGGTGTAGGTTTTTATACTTAACACCAAACACTTTCTATACAAAAAAGATCGATATTTGAAATTGTTCTTATATTTACATTTTGATACTTTTTATTAATGTCATGGACTGGTTTATCCCTCGAAAGAAATGCAGTAGTTTTCTAAGACCCGCCCTCAATGTCCAGCGCTATAAAATTGTCCAATGGCCACAATGTCCAATTCCCAAGATGGAACAACTTTACCCATTGGTTCTTGTTTCAGCACGCACCAATACTAAGTTCATGGGTGGGACTACGCCCCGGCAGAGATACCTTGCGGTTGGAGGCGGAACGGCAGGACGGACGACTGCTAATACACAACTATGGACACGGTAATATTCAGTAGAAGTAGGCGCCCCGCACGTAATATTTTGTTTTGTTCTTACTCTAGCAAGAGCGAGCTCGCGTACCGCGGGCGTTCATTTTGTAAAGAAGATTCTACTTTATACAAAATCATCAATCATCACCATCGAGCATCGATGTGACGAAAATGTGATATTTTTTTCTCGTACAAAGTCCAAAATATTTTGAGTGTTTTGAGAGACTTTTCGTCTAGGCCCTTCTTGGGGTTATTTTGGACCTAGTTCCCCAGGACCAGGACCTTTTTCTGTGTTTTCGTTTTATAATTTGAAAATTCAACTTAGAAATTACTCTAGTAACTTTTAATATAATATTTTTGCTTTGAAAATGTGCGAATATGCGATCCCTAACCTAACTAATATTTTTATTTTTCTGATGTAGGTGGCGCGGGTCTTACTCTGTTTTGGGGCTGCTCTTCAGATGTCCTCAGTTTATTGGAACACCACTTGAAAAATGATAGCCAATTTCTAAAATCTAAACTTTAATAATATAAAACAATATCTATCAAAATATAAAATATACATCACATCACATTGATATTCGTATTCCATTATTAATTATAATAAATGCTTATTTTTAAGTTAATGTAATGTTATTTGGTCGATAGATCCCTCCCCTTTTATTGCACTATAAATAAACTAAAGAAAATAACAAACTCTACAGTTTATAATCATAAAAAGAAAAATGGTAACCATTTAGAAAAAAAACTGTGGCGGTTTACCCTCCGAACTGAAATAGGTCTTCAAATTAATTTATATTTTTACAATTGAAGATACCAGATTTTATGAGATACGACTTCAGCGCATTCGCTCAATAAAGTGTCGAACGCAGAATGACGTGACATTTTCTTATAGCTCTATTTAGGTATTTAACATTTGGCAATTCACTTACGGACTACATCGTAGATATCTGTCCGCCTCTGGTTTCTGATAGGAATAGAGTTTCTTACTTCTTCTACCACTGACAGATCTGTAAAAAAACATAATTATTATGTTATCATTTTACATAGGCGCATATTATTTTTAATTTTAGGCGACAGGCTGACAACCTGTCACTATAGCGATACACGACAATAGCTAAAACGGCCCTCAAATATGTGTCAGACGTGGCGATAACGACCGTACTTTTACGGTCGTTGACGCTCTGCCTACCCCGCAAGGGATAAAGGCGTGATGTATGTATGTATGTATGTATCATTTTACATTAGACTAGACTGGTTCTTCGGGTCGTTCGTCGACTCGGTGTCCAATACGAAGAAAGAGGAAGAAAATGAATAAAGGAGAAAGAGGTAAGACAGGTTGGTTATAATTTGACGAAAATGGAACCTATGGGTTTCAAGTGAGTTATTGAGCAAACAAATACCTATATTCTGAACGATCATGCCAGGCTTCTCATCCAGCTGTTCGATGACCTGTCCCCAGGGGTCGACAAGGAGCGTGTGCCCCCAGGCGACATAGTCCCCCTTCTCGTCCCTGGCGGGGCTGACAACTGCCATATAGAGCTGCTGGTCGTTGGCGCGCGCGCGGGTCAGGAGTTCCCAGTGCTTGGGGCCGGTCGTCATGTTAAACGCGCTGGGGTAGATCAGCATGGAACACCCTGAAATTAATGATATATTTTTTAAACGAGCACTTAGATTTACTATCGTATTCTCTTTCTTTCTATTTGTCGTTTTATTTCCTAACTAGCGGCCCGTTAAATTCACCCGCTGCAACCCATTTTACCGCGGGAAAAAGGCAGTTTCCTGGCATGTGCACATATAAACCTTCCGATTGAATCACTCTACCTATCACAAAAAACCGCATCAAATTCCGTTGCGTGGTTTAGGAGCAGTTAGCGAATTCCACGACAAAGAGAAAAAAGCAACTTCATTTTATACTATGTATTGATTGACAACGATTAAAGATGCGATGTAACGCGCTTGCTTCTCTTTTCACCGATTTCGTTTTAACCCCTTTACTCCCAGGATTGCGTGTAATCGAAAGAAAGTTATCGGACGTTATGAAGAGGACCTACCACTACACAACCCCAAAACATTTGGAACAATATGATATTCTTCTTCTGATTTTTCTGTTGGATTACTACCTTCTTTAGCCATGACATGCGCCAGCTCAGGGAATCGCAGGTCGTAGCAGATGCCGATGCCTATCATGATCCCGTTGAACATGAAGGTGGTGACCTGGTCTCCTGGAGACAGCACTTCAGACTCTTTGAAGGTGATCTTCCCGGGGATGTCTATGTCGAACAGGTGCATCTGGTGGAAGATTAAAGGTTTGTTAAATAGTCAGTGAAAATACTACCTAAAATGACACTTCCATAGCTTGTAAAAAAAAAAACATAAAATATCGCGTCTTTTGCTTGCTGATGTAGAAATGGAAAATAAAAGGAAATTAAAGAGAATGGTCTACGGAAAAAAATCATAATATTGGACTAGGCCCGCTCCAGGCCAGGCCAGCTAATGCGATTTCTATGATATTAGAAAACAAATGTTACAAGGTTACAAAAAAGGTTACAAATTATAGCTGTAGATTTCCTATCACTTTCATCCTGTTAGAATCGATGCGACAATGTTTGATAGATAATTAATAACGAACACAAACATTCACTGCTAACTTGTTGCTTTATTAACAAACTTATCATAAAATATTTTGGGTTAGGGAGATGGCAAGTGAATGTTATTAGTGAAAAAGGAAGGTAAGTGAGGCCTTTGGCCAACTTAAGGCCAATATAGGCTAATATGGCTCACCTTCCTATGCTTAGCGAGCATCTCCCCTTTAGGCCCCCATACAGTGCATGTGTTGTAGAGCTTTCCGTTGCTGCGTTCCGGGAACGTGCCGCCGACCACACATACTCCGTATTTTGCCGCGGCTTCTGACAATGCTTTGCTGGTTTCCCCTTTGGGAATCTCTTCCGCATAGTCGTTGAAATATTCTGGAAATACAATATTTTATTATGATTTATTTTAACAGTTTAAAAACCCCATATATTTTTAAACGCGAAAAGATGGTGCTACATATTTTTGGAACTTAGTGAATGTTCTTCTTCTTACATCTAATTTGATTCTTAAAAAGTATTGTATTGTATGCACATTCTTTAAAAGTTCGATAAAATCGCCTAGGCCTACTATTTCCCTATGTTGCAAATTCAGTAACAAATTATAATGTTGTAGAAATAGTGCCATCTTTTAAATTTTTTTTTGTTTAAATTAAGGATATTTTTTCTGTTTATATCGGGTGAAATTTTACTAGTGACCGATAGCGAAAACCCAGAACCGGCTGGTGATAAGGAACAACTTTCCTCAAGGAACATAGGTCGTAATACGAAAAAAAAAATTTGGGCCTCCCATACATAGTTGCGGATCAGCTGATTTCAATTACTATGGGAGGTCAAATTTTTTTTTTCATATTTCTACCTATGTTCCTTGGGGAAAGTTGTTCCTTATCACCAGCCGGTTCTGAGTTTTTGCTATCGGTCACTAGTAAAATTTCACCCTATATTAAGCAACCCTTGGAAAAGATCTCATTGCAGTTAACAGGTTCCATTAAATCATGTCTTGCTTAAATTCACTAAAACATTCATATCAAAGATATCAATTATGTACAAAATAACTAAAGGTCAAAATAATAAATAAGTTTGACCAGTCTTTGATTTGAGCCACAAAAAACTAAGCAATACATCACTTTTTTAAAACTTGTTTCTCTGGTTGGATCTCAGAGATTATATTATTTTTTAGAAAAAAAGTAATAAAAATTACCAGTGATATCACCATGTCTAATTAATAAAGGAATTTGATACTCACTAGTTCCATAAGGAGAGTTGAAACACTCGGGCAGGGTGACCAACTCGGCGCCAGCATCCTTGGCTTTGCTAATCCAGCTCACGGCTGACTGGATGTTCTTCGCCTTGTCAGCACATACTGACATCTGCACTAGGGCTATTTTGAATCCTGGGAAATGTTACCATTATCAATATCATTATGATTTGATGAAGGTGTATTTTTTAGTTAAGTGGTGTTACTCCAGGTTAAAACATAGTTATGCAGAAGTTAGTAGAGGCAAAAATTGTCTTAACATAAATATTAGTCTGGTCTGCCCACATGAATGTTATATGGTTTTAATTTCTGATTAGCCGGGGTCATATTAACAAAAATGCAGGTATGTACTGTATAATACTGGAAAGAAAGTTTTATTTGTTTGCTGATATATCATGAAACACTATGTTAACAATTTGATAATAGGTCATCAATCGGCATTTAATAGGTAAAAAACTGAACGTATACTTTTACCCATACTGCATCCAGAAGAAGAAGTAGCAAGTGCAACTAAATGTTTGATAAAATCATGTAAACTGAAATAATTATGGTTCTTACTTTATTTACATAACTTTATCAATATGATACAGCTGTGGATACAGCAATGAGAATAATAACAATGTTTGGGAGATAACCTTATCTCTAAACTCGTAGAGCGCTATCATGCTATGATAGGTTTGTATAGTATAGAAGTACCAACATAAGTATTATAATATTAGTAACATCCTTTTTTAGTTATTGCTGTGCATAAAAATATGTTAGAAAGCTAAAACAAATGTGGGGCTTCAAGAACCGGCTGAAGACATCAGCTAAATAACCTCGAAGTTACTACTGATAAAAAGCGATATAAAGCAAAGATATGAAAAAGAATCGACTTTTCAAAACATTAATTCAGTAAAAGACATCTCTTTATTAAATTTAAGAAGCAATAGATACAGAAGATAAATAGAATTGAGTTAATAAAACGAGTTTACCGTACCGCATCTGAACAAAGTCGGTTTCTTAATAGAAAACCTGGAATGCGCCACATCTGTTTGAGATTCGTACATTTTGTAAGTTATTCGTTCACTTAGTTACCTTTCTTTAGCATTTTTATCACGGAAAATCCCAAAACATCGGAATAAATTGCAAAAACAAGAGGAAAACCAAAATTGACGCACGACACCAAATGACAATTTTGACAATCAGCTGTTCAGTTTTTTTTTTAAGTTGTTTGTGGCAAAGGTTTCAAATAAATACAGCCAGCTAAAATTATTTTCGGCGCAGTTGGCAAATCCCACTA
Source organism: Phthorimaea operculella (assembly GCA_024500475.1). Taxonomy (NCBI): domain Eukaryota; kingdom Metazoa; phylum Arthropoda; class Insecta; order Lepidoptera; family Gelechiidae; genus Phthorimaea; species Phthorimaea operculella. The sequence continues at coordinate 7,988,699 of JANFCV010000002.1, forward strand.
TGCAGTCCGGGCTTGCTGATGCGATTTCTATGGCAAATCCTCATTCAAATCAACCATGTCGTAGGGAAGCTTATATTCATACAAACGACACGACAGCACTGCTCTCGCCAACCCAAATCCCAGGCGTGGTGGAAGTGGGAAGCATGGCAATGCACCGCGTATCGTATAGCAAAAGGGTATCATATTTTGGGCTGTTCTGTTGTTGATGATGGATGATGGTTCATGAGTTAAATTAAACACATCTTTATCAAAAGCTCTTTATTTCTAGCTGCATTTCTACCTTATATGCTAAATACAGTCTTATCGAGGTCTTATTTCAAATTGACTTAACTGTTATTGCAAGATTTGATTTGATATTTATTTGAAACTATACTGTTCTGTGATGCTAAGTTATCGTAGAGGACAAAACTCACAAGAGATGTAGCAAGACATTCGTGAGTCTATCTGGACTGGACTATATTATATACAAGGTGTTCCAATGTATATACATTAAATTGGAGACGTTGTGTAGGCCATCGTACCGAATAATTTTCATTATGGGGCCAAGTTATGAAAACCCCTCGTTTAGAAGTAATAAGCAACTTAAATTTGTTAAATTTAACTGAGTGCCACATTATAAAAGGGACTTTATTGATTATGAACTTTATTTATGTCATGTTGCCGTCTTGGAAAAACTTTTAAAATTACAGCCACAACTGTTGCCAAGACAACGGTTTTGGCGGTAATTTAGTTGCCAAGGTAACAGTTGTGGCGTAGACCAAGGTCAAATGTCATGTTCGTCAAAAACTGACACAACTGACACTACAGACCCTACTGGGTTCTCTGATTGGCCCTTTGTCTTTGCGTCTCTATGGGTGCTCTAAGTCAAAAGAAGTTTTTAGTTTGAGGCGGCAATAAAATAAAGTTGACACCAAGAAAGAGATCTTTTATCTTAAGTTTTCGTTTAAATTTAAAACATAGACAAGTATGTTCCAAACTTTTTCAAAGATTCAAATCCAACAAGTTAAAAATGCAAGGTTGCAATCTTGGATAAGGGGTAATACATAATGGTTGTAGTAAATGTAGGCATTTAGTTTGTATGAAAATTTTAACTTCTTAATTGTTAAGAATTCAAACTTGGTGCCATAATGGAAATTGTTCAGTACAATGGTCTACACAAAGTCTCCAATTTAATGTATTTCCTTTGGAACACCTTGTATAGGGTGAAATTTTACTAGTGACCGATAGCAAAACCTCAGAACCGGCTGGTGATAAGGAACAATTTTCCCCAAAGAACATAGGTCGAATCCGAAAAAAATTTTTGGACCTCCCATACAAATTTGCCGATCGGCTGATTTCAGTTACTATGGCAGGTCCAAAATTTTTTTGCTTATTTCAACCTATGTTCCTTGGGGAAAATTGTTCCTTATCACCAGCCGGTTCTGAGGTTTTGCTATCGGTCACTAGTAAAATTTCACCCTATATAACTATCCTTATCTATCTACACTAATATAATAAAGAGGAAAACTTTGTTTTTTTGTTTTTTTGTTTGTTTGTTTGTTTGTATGTAATCGATAAACTCCGAAACTACTGGACCGATTTCCAAAATTCTTTCACTATTAGAAAGCTACAACATCCCTGAGTAACATAGGCTACTTTTTACCACGGGAAAATACCTCATTCCTACGGGAAAACGGTTAGCAGCAGGAAAACGGGGAAATAAAGCAGATATTACCCAAATTAGCCAAACCGCTTTACCGATCCTCGCGAATTTTGGCACTGATATTACTATCATATAAAAGACGGACATGGTCAGCCCTCGAGGATCTGGAGTACCTGATGAAGACCACCAGCATCCCATATAAACTATAAGAGATACGGTCATGGCTTCATAGAAAAAGTTGTTCACCATGACGGGCCGCTTCTGGTGGTACATGGTCATCGAGGATCTGGAGTACCTGATGTAGACCACAAGCATCCCATCTAAACTATAAGAGATAGGGTAATGGTTTCAAAGTAAAAGTTATTCAGCACGACAGGCTGCTTCTGCTGGCACATGGTCACGAGGGTCTGGAGTACCTGATGTAGACAACCAGCATCTCATCTAAACTATAAAAGATTCGGTAATGGCTTCAAAGTTAAAGCTATTCAGCATGACGGGCCGCTTCTGCTCGCACATGGTCATGATGAGTAACTTCTGCTAGAATGGATTAATGGACTTTTTACTACGGGCAAAGATCCCATTTCTACGGGAAAACAGGTAAGTAGCAGCGAGTGAAACCGCTGGGCGGGCCGCTAGTATAACATAAATTCATAATCCTAAAATAGCAAAAATACTTTTTGAGCAATACTGTTGGGATACGCAATACCCGTGTCTTGTTAAAAACTTATACAAATAAATAAGAGACTAAAAATAAAATATGTAACAACTTTTCACAAATAACTAAAGAGTTCATCGTTTTTTTCTTGCCCTGTGTAGTTTAGTTCTTATTTCTGACACATAGATGAGGCTACGCTACTATGTAAGCGACGCAGACAGCGTGTAAACATTCTGTGCACTCCCGGCTTGTTCCTGTTCCTGTAAAGTTCCTTGTATGCAGATATATGGTGGCGGCGCCTGCGGCTTCCTTCGCTCCAACCTTGCTCTTGAGACTTGGTTTAGTTCCTACTAGTGACACATAGATGACGCTACGCTACTATGTAAGCGCCGTAGACAGCGTGTAGACATTCTGAGCACTCCCAGTTTGTTCCTCCTGTAAAGTCCCTTGTATGCAGATATACTGTGGCGGCGCCTGTGGCTTCCTTCGCTCCAGCCTTGCTCTTGAGACTTGGCTTAATTCCTACTTGAGATACATAGATGGCGCTACGCTACTACGTGAGCGACGTAGATAGCGTGTAGACATTATTCTGTGCACTCCCGGTTTGTTCCTGTTCTTGTAAAGTTCCTTGTATGCAGATATACTGTGGCGGCGCCTGTGGCTTCCTTCGCTCCAGCCTTGCTCTAGAGACGTAAGGCGCGGGTTGCTTGTGATGAACAGTCTTTATGTGCAGCTTTCGGCTGTTTGATTGGCCAAAAGCCTTGCCGCATACTTCGCATTCGTATGGTTTCACACCTGTGTGGCTCTGGAAAGAAAAAAAAAAGTACTGTTATGTTCGAAAGTAATACATAAAGTAGAAAGTGAATTCGCGAAACTGCAGTTTTGGAAAACTTATAATCAAGTGATAGTGTAAGGAACGGAAGACCGTGTTGCTCGAAGGTTGGGGCTCCATTGAAGTACATTTCCTACCAGTGTTGCCAAGACACATTTCTAAAAACTACTAAAGCTTACCCTATAATGCCTATCCAAAGCTCCTTTACACTTGAACGCCTTGAAGCAAACATTGCACGGATACGGGCGGTATTCTGAGTGTGTTTTCTAGTGCATCTGCAAGTTGGTTCAGTTGAAGAACATTTCCTACCAATGTTGCCAAGTTAAATCTTTAAAAAACTACTAAAACTCACCCTATAATGTCTGTCCAAAGCTCCTTTACACTTGAATGCCTTAAAGCACACATTGCATGGATACGGGCGGTTATCTGAGTGTGTTTTCTCGTGCATCTGAAGATTGGTTCTGTTGAAGAATGCCTTAGGACATTTCTCGCATTTGTACGCGCGCTCTTCGAAGTGTGTGCGTTTGTGGTAGACGAGGAAGGCGTTACCCTGTAATGGAAGGAATCATTATCATAATCTATGTGGGACACCGAGTCGATGAGTTGCTCTTTGGTTGGTAGTGGCGTCGGCAGTGCAGATGCCGAAGGTCGCAGGTTCAAATCCTGCCTATGGCGTAAAAATTTGGAAGTTTTCTGAAAAGAGTACTCTCTTTTCGTGTGGGACCTTGATGTGGTTGTTGTAACACATAAAAGTTAAATGCACGCCCTGCAACATCGATTCGTCAATTTCCATCGCCCTATAGCACATAAACACTACTTATTTGATAGATTAAGAAAGAACGAAGCGCCGCACGCAGATAAACTTTGGGAGCGATCTATTGATATTAATCTCTTAGTAAGACATATCCCTCAACAAATTAGATCAGTACAATACGTACCCGGAATGCTTTCCCACAAATATCGCAGACGTGGTCCTTCTGCACCGGATAGCTTTTGTCCGGGTGCGCGCGCCGGAAGTGCGTCCACAGCTCGCGGGCGTTCGGGATCATTTCAGAACACTGAAATTCAAATAGAATAAGTAAGAAGGTGTTCTAATATTTTATTTAAGTTTACTGTGTTTTGGGTGAAAACATAGCAATCTCTGCAAGGATATTATAATGATAAAAAGGACTTCTTACTGCTTTATACTGCAGAAATGTGATTACGTTGAAAGTTATTTTGGGCCCACGAATTCCATTTGTATCATCCAATAAATTTTCAACACTAGGTATATCGTAATAAGACTCTACATTTACAAGAACATTTATAGAGTAATAAGACTCTACATTTACAAGAACATTTATAGAGTAATAAGACTCTACATTTACAGGAACATTTATAGAGTAATAAGACTCTACATTTACAAGAACATTTATAGAGTAATAAGACTCTAAATTTACAAGAACATTTATAGAGTAATAAGACTCTACATTTACAAGAACATTTATAGAGTAATAAGACTCTACATTTACAAGAACATTTATAGAGTAATAAGACTCTACATTTACAAGAACATTTATAGAGTAATAAGACTCTACATTTACAAGAACATTTATAGAATAATTAGAATCTACATTTACAAGAACATTTATAGAGTAATAAGACTCTACATTTACAAGAACATTTATAGAGTAATAAGACTCTACATTTACAAGAACATTTATAGAGTAATAAGACTCTACATTTACAAGAACATTTATAGAATAATAAGAATCTACATTTACAAGAACATTTATAGAGTAATAAGACTCTACATTTACAAGAACATTTATAGAGTAATAAGACTCTACATTTACAAGAACATTTATAGAGTAATAAGACTCTACATTTACAAGAACATTTATAGAGTAATAAGACTCTACATTTACAAGAACATTTATAGAGAGCGAGTACTAGCATTAGTGCCTCACATGACTAGTTTTACCGCATCTGAAACACTCACATGTTCGCACAGCACGGGCTGGTCATGTTGTTTGATTTCTTGCCGTACTTCTTGTGGATTCTCAGTTTTTTTACAATTTTTAACATACTTACGACCTTAATAAATGACGTGGCTATCGCTGTATATATGACAACACAGACTATACAAGCACTAGTGACGCACATGACCAGTTTTACCGCATTTAAAACACTTACATGTTCGCACGGCGCTGGCCAGGTCATGTTGTTTGGTTTCTTGCCGTAGTGCTTGTGGGCCCTCAGTTTTCTATATACTTACGAAATTACTAATGGCGTTAATTGGCGTGGCTATTGCTGCTTATTTGACAACACAGACAGTGCAAGCACTAGTACCACAATGAACAGTTTTCACTTACATTCTCGCAATGCGCGGGCCAGGAGATCTTGTTTGGGTTCTTGTGGGCCAACAGTTTTCTATACAGGGTGTTAGGGACGGTGTACCGAAAACTTTGCAGGCATGATCAGACCATCAAACTGAACAACTTTTACTATGGAGCCAATGGTGGGAAACGATAAAAAAATTCCGGCCTCCCATACAAAATTCACGATCAGTTGACTGACTTTGTATGGGAGGCCGGAAATTTTTTTTCGTTTCTCACCATTGGCTCCATAGTAAAATTTGTTCAGTTTCATGGTCTGAGCACGCCTGCAAAGTTTTCGTTACACCGTCCCTAACACCCCGAATACTTACCACATTATTAATAGCGTGGTTATTGCTGCATATATCACAAGACAAACAATATTAACACTACGACCTCATATAACCAGATTTACCGCCTGTAAAGAAAGCACTTACATGTTCGCACGGCGCAGGCCAGGTCATGTTGTTTGGTTTCTTGCCATAGTTCTTGGGTCGCTTCCGCGCGTGTTCTTTCCGCCTGTGTATCCTGAGTTCTTCTGCTGTTTTGAAACTCTCGCCACAAATCCGACAACCGGGCCTGAGGGAAAAATATCAATAATAGATTGTCAACACAACATATATAAATAAATACATGGATCACGCCTATATCCCTTGCGGGGTAGGCAGAGCGTAAACGACTGTACAAAAAGGCAATTTACTTGAACATCCAATTTAAATAAACCAGGAATATAAAGACATTGTATAACGACTTTTATGAAGAGATAAAACTGGAAATGCACCTGCGTTCCCTATGAAAAACAAAACACAACGTTGTCTGCACTCGCCACACGGCGGACGTACATGACCAGCATTGGACTTCTGTAGTTGTTACTGTTGATTTATGAAAAAGTCGCTATTAAAACTCTTTGAAATTAGAAACAACAACTACAACTACTTTAGATGTCGCTGAATCTTCGCTTCGAGACGAGCATAAAGAGGTTGAAAGATTCGTTATAGGCGCCGGTAGTTGGCAGACCAGTCAGACGGTACCCCACGGTCCCGGGTTCAGGTTCCGGCCGACACTAATGAATTTTCCAAATTAACTTATTTCCATTTATATAAAGTGTCGCTATCATAGAAATTGGAAATACTGACTTGAAATCCTCCTTCTTGGTATGCTTAGCGGACATGACCATGTGCCGCTTGTACGCCTCCGCTGACACGAACTTCACGTCGCATTCTTCGCAATACGGACCGGACTCGGATTCCTTAGTGTTTGACATTTCTTAGAAAACAGTGACTCACTTGAAATCCTCCTGCTTGGTATGCTTAGCGGACATCACCATGTGCCGCTTGTACGCCTCCGCTGACACGAACTTCACGTCGCATTCTTCGCAATACGGACCGGACTCGGATTCCTTAGTGTTTGACATTTCTTAGAAAACAGTGACTCACTTGAAATCCTCCTTCTTGGTATGCTTAGCGGACATGACCATGTGCCGCTTGTACGCCTCCGCTGACACGAACTTCACGTCGCATTCTTCGCAATACGGACCGGACTCGGATTCCTTGGAGTTAGACGATTCTGTGTTCTCCTGCAAACAAGTGTTTTGGTTTGTAACATGCTGTTAAACTGGACATTTTCACTCAACTAATAATATTACTGACCTATCTTCATCTCCCAGCCCTTAACGCAAATCATTTGGGTTCGGCACAACATGTTTTATTAGAGCACAAAGTCATGTAGCAAAAGGATTTGGCAATGTTTTATGACCGACCGCCTGCCGGACGTCAAATCTCTTTGGGGATGCTATTGTAGGTGGTATCACCGCCACTAGGGTTTTCGAATACCCGACCAATTTAGATACCCGGGTATCGGGTACGAATTTTTTAAATACCCGGGTATACCCGGGTACCCGGGTATTACCTTTTTAAGTAAAAATGGGTTCGAAATTGAGAAACAAAGATTCAAAAGTTAACTCTATTTATACTTAATTATAATACCTGAATATTAGTTCAGAAAGTGGGAATAATTTAGTAAAATTAGACAAACAAAACCGGTATAAAAATACTTCAGTTAGTCTCACTTTTTATTACTTTCGTTTCCACTCGCTTCTAACAGATTTCACTTGGGAGTAAGATATTTCTCCTTGGTAAAAAGCATCTATGTTATATACAACTCCAGGATGAAGTAACCTAGCATTCTAAAGGTAAATGAAATCTTAAAATCTTACGCGCAGGTTTTGAGGAAATTCCTTACAAACCTACAAAAATACTCCCGGAAAATAATACAAATATTTTCACTTAAAAATATACTATTTGAAAACTAGATATATAAAGTCTATGCTGAGATCAATAGCAGAATCAGTTCTGCAGCTGCAGCATTTGGGAAGCTGCGTTCCAAGGTTTTCTGCTCGCACGACCTTAAACTAGCCACAAAAAATTCTGTATATATGGTGTTTAGTTTCGCATCATGTACGCGAATGCGATTTGAGTTTCGCGCCATTTCGTCTGACACCGGCTGCTCGGTCGACGCCATCTTGCTTCTCGTTGTGCGAACCCCGCGAATCACGCGGCCGTCGGCGATATAACCTTTTCTTTTGTCACTCGCTCGACCCGGTGTGCGTTCGCGTCGCGGCTGCCGATAGCCACATATTTTAATTGTTTCTTGATTGGGGGCCAACGGGGCTGATTTCTCATGCGGGGAGAAATCTTTTAGTTTTTGCGTCTTGTACAGCGAACTCTTTTGCTGTCGCAAACAATAGTGTGCGGGAGAAATCTTTTGTTATTTGTGTGTTAAAAACATTATTTGATGTCGAACTGTGAACTATAGTGAATATTGGAGTAAAGGATTTCGAGATCAAGCGGATGTTCCAGTGCCGTGAGTTTAGGTTACTCTCTATTCCTGTGCTCCTCAAATATCCTGATACCTGATTCCTGTCATACCTAGACTCACAAAGAAACGGCGTCATAATTCGCACGGTAAGCAATTCGCTGTTAGGTTCTGTATAAGTACGTTGATTGCAGTGATTTAGCAACATTACGTGGAGGTCACCACCCTGATGACCTTTAGTACAACCGGAACTTTGATACATTTACTTTAGATATGAGCTGCAGTAGTGCAGTAAAATATTAGTCACCTGGTAGGAAATTAAGGGCCGTTGCAGACAAATCCCAAAATTTCCCGGCCGGAAATTTTCCGGAACGAAAATTTTCTCATTAAATTTATTTTATTTAGCTATAGTAAAGAGCACTACGAATCGTAGTCAAATGTTGTTCCGAGGCTGATCGACCATTTAGTTTTAGATTTTAAGATAACTTTAACTTGCTTCCACTGCGCTAAGATCAGCTTCGGAATCAAACATATGGCGATTGTGCTGCCAAATCTTCTGTACTTTTCCTTCCACATACGCACTTTGGATCGTTTCCATCTCAAATGCCTTCGCACCATCATGAAGATCAGATGGTCCGACCGAGTGCGAAATACCGAAGTTCTAAGACGAGCCAATGTTGGTGGCATTAAAGCCTACTTAATGCGTCGGCAGCTTCGGTGGTGCGGTCACGTATCCCGGATGGCGGATGAGCGAGTGGCGAAGCGCATCTTCTATTCTGAGCTAGAGGAGGGTAAGCGAAAGCATGGGGGTCAACTCCTCCTATTTATAGATGTTCAGAAGAGACACATGATAAAATGCAATATCGAACCATCTCAATTTGAGGTTTTGGCAGCACAAAGGCCAGAATGGCGAGGTCTTGTAAAGAGGCGAATCTGCGACTTTGAGGAGCAGCGTAAAGCAGACCTTGACGCTAAACGCGATGAACTGAAGGCCCGTGCTCCCGCCGCCATTAACTACAATTATATCAATGGCAAACTCACGCGCCCACACTGTGCACGGGACTTTTCTACCAAAATAGGCTACAATAGCCACCTGCGAGCGCATCAGCGCCGACTTGATCAGGAGTAGAAGTGGTCGCCATGGCCAAAACCGGCCGGAAAGATCATCATCATATAAAGTCAATTTGTGTAGAAATCCATATAATATGAATGAAATCAATTCGTTAAAAGAAACAATACTTTTGAAAATATAAATAAATCCTCTTTTTACTCTTTTATTTGTATAACATCAGTCTATATATCTCTTTTTCGAGTACCCGGGTACGCGCGTCGTTTATACCCGGGTACCAAAAGTCTGAAATACCCGGGTATACCCGGACCCGGGTACCCGGGTAGAAAACCCTAACCGCCACCATGCGGTTAACCATAGTCGATAGATATTCAGCCGAGGTCAAAAACTCTACGTCGCCTTTTACGAAATACCGTGAGTGGACTAGGGGTGGCAGTATTCTTAGCCGCTACCACATGGAAGTACTGTACTCTTTTACAGCAATGTAAAAGAGAACATAATCTGGGGGCACGTCAGTGCCCCCACCAAGTCGAGCTGAAAGCGGCACGGCCGTACCATCCTTTTCTCGAACCAGTTCAGGCCATTTTCGACCCCCCCATAACTCCCTTGTCGATAAGTTTAGAACCCCCATTTCAAAATATCTTATCAAGCACTGCATAGACACGATACATTTCAAATTTCATCAAATTTAAACAAGTAGTTTAGAAGTTATAGTCAGTCAAAGTTTCTTAATTTTCTGCCTGACTGACTGACTGACCGATCATCAAAATTCTAAGGTACTTCTAGCAGACTGAGGAGCTTCAAACTTAGAATACAACTTGTATTTAGTGTATGAATAAAGGGAAAACTATAACATTCTGCAAATTCGATAGCAACCGCATAATTAACTTTGTATTTCTATACAAATGGTATAGGAATACAAAGTTAACTTTGCGGTTGAAAGTATCGCCACGCACAAACATACTATTCCGAAGATACGTGATCGATGATCGGCGGACGGCGGCTAACATAATACATTATGTAGGTACCTTTTCATTTTAATTCCACGAATTCCAGCAAAATAAAATCAAAAAATCTTTCGAACGTATTCAGCTATGATAATGTATGACACAATTAGGTAGACGTACCCAAGTATAGGTATGTCGCCGTGAGGTGCCGGCTTAGAATAGCATCACCCCTAATCACATTAAACATCACCCAATCTAGGCAATTGGCAGTAGAGTTTTCTGTGAATATAACACCTTATACCGCGCTCGCCAAGAAAAAGGAAGATTACACCTACAAAAAGAAATGAGATCCCACCAAAAACATTTACTTGTAAAAAGAACCAAGTCTCGCCTCTCAGTTCTTCTACTGTAAAAAGTTGTGAGATCCATGTGATGCCAAGTCGGTTATTGATTTATTCAAGGACTACTTCAGGGAACTTTCATCTTAAGCTATTGCGTAATTAGGTAGCAGACATCATCTTATAGTAACAATATCGATATTTAAAAACTTTTATATTTATAATAACTAGAATGACTTGGCAATCGCACACTATTAGCTTGTGATATACGATGGTCTGGTGCGATGGCCGGGTCATTCTAGTTATTGTAAATATAAAAGTTTTTAAATATCGATATGGTTACTATAAGATGATGTCTGTTACCTAATTACGCAATAGCTTAAGATGAAAGTTCCCTGAAGTAGTCCTTAAATAAATCAATAACCGACTTGGCATCACATGGATCTCACAACTTTTTACAGTAGAAGAACTGAGAGGCGAGACTTGGTTCTTTTTACAAGTGAATGTTTTTGGTGGGATCTTAATTATTACTCTTTTACAGTAATAGCGAATTGTTGTAAGATTCTATGAAAACGCATTATATCTACTTCTTGCCCCTAAAAAAGGCTTGAACTGGACAAATGAACTCTGACGGGTGCTTTATCCGGACGTGGCTGAGGTATGATGTCCATTTCCTAAGTTCCTATCTGCATACTTACAGAGATATCCTTGTGCATCATAGTCTTGTGCATGGTGAGGCCGAGCTTGCTCACGAACGAGTACCCGCAAACGCCGCAAATGAACTCTGACGGTTCTTAATCCGGACGTGGCCGAGGTATGATGTCCATTTTCTAAGTTCCTATCTGCATACTTACAGAGACATCCTTGTGATTATAGATGTAAGCCCGGTTTAAAACCAATTCAACCAAATCGTTTTAAACGAAAAAAACCGTTTTAAATCATAAACAACCGTTTTTTTCGGTTTAAAACGGCGGATGGTTGATAACAATGTTTTATTGATTTTAATACATTTTCGTAATATTACAAAGGTAAGGATCACTGAAATGGATTAATGATGTGATTTTGCGGGTTTATTACCTAGTTTGTCGCTCCGAGGCCCGAGCGTAGGTAACCTATGATGAGCAAGTCAGTGTAAAATCGTTGGAAACACCGAATTTTGTATATACAGGGTTATATTAATAATTTGGATTCCATACAAAAATTCATACCTAAGTACCTACTCGGCAAATTTTTTTTTGCATTTCGGCACGATTTTTCTACAACGGCCCTGAAATATTAGTCAGACGTGGCGATAGCGGCTGTATTGTAGGTACCTACGGCTGTTTACGCTCTGCCTACCCCGCAAGGGATAAAGGCGTGATTTGTGTATGTATGTATGTGTATGTAAAACACAGAACTTTTTTTTTGTAGGCGAGTTTTAAACGGTTGAAAACGGTTGATTTCAGGTTTTAAACCGCGAAATTTGGTTTTAAACGTTTTAAACCGGTTGATTTACATCTGTACTTGTGATCATAGTCTTGATGAGAATTCACTCCCACAGGACCCGACCTGTAATCCGATCCAGTGTGATCGCCCCGAGGGATAACCATCCCTACCGCTTACCTGCACTCATCGCACAACCCCCATCAACACCCCTACCGAGCCCACGGTAGGGCCCTTCAGCACCATCACAACGCTTGCTCTAACTCGGTCTCTCTCCCCAGGGAACATCACCGCCATCACCGCCGTCACCGCCACTACCCGCCGTCAAGACTCCGCCCAGCTGCCCACTCCCGCTGCACCTGCCCGGACCCCCTTGAAGCACCCCGGCCGTTAGGGTATCGTTGTAACTTGTGTTTGAACTGTAACTTGTGCGAGCCGTTATTTATGTAATAAAACCTGTATTTGTGTAATTCTGTGTATTATTCCTGTCTGATCCCACACACTCACACCCGAGCTCATATGTCCATGTAGTCCAGCGCTTCCCGCCGCTAGCTAGTCCGGGCTACATTACATTTCTTCCGCTGCCGTCTTCCCTCGTCAACAATATCATCTCTATTACAAGCATATCAAGCAGGGTGGCGTACCTGATACTCAGAATATCTAAAAGATATTCGCTGAAGGTCATACAGGTTTACGCACCGACCTCGAAACACCCTGACGATGAAGTAGAAGTTTTGTATGAGGACATCTCACAAGCCATACATGCTGCAAAGACGCACTACAGTGTTGTAATGGGGGACTTCAATGCAAAGTTGGGCGAGAGAAGCGGTGATGAGTTGGGGGTGGGGCCATTTGGATATGGGGATCGGAATCCGAGGGGCCAGAGGCTGGCCGAGTTCCTGGAGAAGGAGGAACTCTACATGATGAACTCGTTCTTCAGAAAGCCGCCTCATAGGAAATGGACCTGGTTGAGCCTCGACGGTTCTACCAGAAATGAGATAGACTTCATTATGGCCACAAAGAGACAAATTTTCAATGATGTCTCGGTGATCAACAGGGTTAAAACCGGAAGCGATCACCGAATGGTCAGAGGCACATTGAACATAAACGTCAAACTAGAACGGTCTCGCCTAGTGAAGTCTACGCTCCGACCATCTGCGACCCATATTCAAAATCCGGAAAGCTTCCAACTGGAACTTACAAATCGCTTTGCTTGCCTAGATTGCGATACCGTGGACGGTATCAATAACAGTTTGGTGGAAACTGTCCACACAGTCGGCTCCAAGTTCTTTAAGCCCTGTCGTAAAAATAGACCTCAAAAACTAACCGATCGAACTCTGAACCTCATGGCTGAAAGGCGTTCTATGACGCTGCAATCCTCTGATGACACGGAGTCATATCGGCGGCTCAACAGACAGATATGCCAGTCCCTGCGGAGCGATATTCGAAATAGACATGTGCGCCGATGATAAAATGATCGGCGGTGGCGTCTGGTCCAAAAAAGACCGGCGGCGGCGGCGTAATCGGCGTGAAATCGGCGTGGGTTTAAATTTAAAATATTTATGCAATAAATCCAAAATAACCACTTTTCTAATAGAACTGTTGACGGTTATGAAAAAAAAAAAACGACTGAAAAATTGGCTGTAATTACATAGTAAAACCATTGAAAATCCTCAAGATTCCTTAATTTAATCAGGAGTTTATGTGTACTAGTTATTTTAGTAACTTTACTGCACTGAAAAATACTAGCACTTTAATCTTCTGCACGCAAATGCGTAAGAAACCATCATCAAGAAACCGCAGGACGTAATCATGAATGGGAAATGAATTTTATTACATTGATCTTTGATATTGTTTAATGCACAATTCTTGCGTTAAGAGTGAAAAGTTGAAGGCTGCTCCATGTTCCAAACCTCTTGTGGTCACTAGTGCAGCATGCATCCCGTAAATAGTGGGTATTAGGAAATGGGTATCGATTGACTTGTATACCGCTGCAAGATACGAAGTTAGTGCACTCCAAAATTTTCGTCACGTCAAGCATGCTTAAGGTGGAAGGTATTAGCAGTTATCAGCAGCAGGTAACTAAATACTGTACTGTATTTTTACTTCAAATAATCTACTGAGTTAGAGAAAACTGAAACCAGGTGGGTAGGTTAAGGAGATGGGTCTCTTACATTTATCTCTCCAGGGGCATGCAATCTCAATATCGATGGATGGATCAATATGGAAGCAGGCAAAGACCTTTTATTTAGGGCTTCCGGTGCTCTAAATCATGAGCGAAGGCTATCCAGTAGGTTCTCTTAATCTTAGAAATCTAACCAAATCGTGTAAGACTAGAAAAGACAACTTCTACCTCAGTACGTCCTCTCAAGACAGAAAGAGAGATTCAACATTATCTGAATCTACAATAAAGATACACCTCCTCTGGGTATCGGGTACCTACTAAACTAACTAACTACTAGCTAGGTTTTAAACGGCAGAAAATATTTCAAATCACTAGGCAAAAAGTGCATCGCGTTAACGAAGCAGTCATTGACCGTCTATATTAGAAAAGAATACAAAATAAAAATTAACTATACTCGCTATATTAGCGGGTGACAGATTGACACTATGGTCAAAGGTTTTGAAATCTGCCTAGTCTTAGTAAACAAAATTACTTAAATACATTATTCAGAAGATACTGACACAAATTATACGAAAAAAGTCACATTTAAATCCACGCCCATTTCACGCCGGTCTATCCATCGGCGGCGGCGGCGTGACCGAAATCGTCGGCGGCGGCGGCGCGGCGGCGCGGCGCACACGTCATTTCGAAACTTTAATACTAAAAATATTAAAGATACGATTGAGCGAAACAAGGGCATCAAAGTTTTCGCCAGGGACCAGTCTATTGGGCAGAGCCAGCTGACAAAGCTGAAGACGGAGGACGGCAGGGTAGCGTCCACGAGGCCAGAGGTACTGAGGGAGATCGAACGGTTCTATGGACAGCTGTACACTTCAGTTGCAAAACCTGTTAATAGCTCAACAGACCCTAGAGCAAAACTTACCCGACACTATACCGAAGATATCCCGGACATCAGCTTGTATGAGATTAGGATGGCCCTTAAACAGCTCAAAAACAACAAGGCGCCGGGCGAGGACGGAATCACATCAGAGCTACTGAAAGCGGGTGGAACACCAGTACTTAAAGTCCTTCAGAAGCTCTTTAATTCAGTCTTGTTCGAAGGTGTGACGCCAGAAGCATGGAACAGAAGCGTGGTGGTGCTTTTCTTTAAGAAGGGTGATAAGACCGTACGTAAGAGATGTACTATCTCCGAAGCTCTTCACCAATGCGATGGAAGATGCCTTCAAGCTCCTGGAATGGAAAGAACTTGGCATCAATATCAATGGCGAATACATTACTCACCTTCGGTTTGCTGACGATATCGTGGTCATGGCAGAGTCATTCGAAGACCTCAGCAAAATGCTACAGGACCTCAATCGGGTTTCCCAACAAGTGGGACTCAAGATGAATATGGACAAGACGAAAGTCATGGCCAACTCTCATGTAGCGCCCACTCCAATATCAATAGGGAACTCGATACTCGAAGTGGTGGACAAATACGTCTATCTAGGACAAACAGTCCAACTAGGAAGATCTAACTTCGAGAAGGAGGTCACTCGGCGAATCCAGCTCGGCTGGGCAGCATTCGGGAAGTTACGCAGCGTCTTCACGTCCAAAATTCCTCAGTGTCTCAAGACGAAAGTGTTTGAACAGTGTGTCATGCCAGTGATGACCTACGGTGCCGAGACGTGGTCTCTAACTGTCGGCCTCCTAAATAGACTAGGAGTCACTCAGCGAGCTATGGAGAGAGCTATGCTCGGTGTTTCCCTACGTGATCGAATCAGAAACGAGGAGATCCGTAGACGAACCAAGGTAACCGACATAGCTAAGAGAGTCAGTAAGCTGCAGTGGCAATGGGCAGGCCACATTGCTCGAAAGACTGATAATCGGTGGAGCAGGAGAGTTCTTGAGTGGAGACCATGTACCGGCAGACGCAGCGTAGGACGGCCCCCCGCGAGATGGACAGACGATCTGGTCAAGTCCGCGGGGAAATGCTGGATGCAGGCCGCTTCTAATCGGACAAGGTGGAAATATTTAGGGGAGGCCTATGTTCAGCAGTGGACGTCCTATGGCTGATATGATGATGATGATGATCATAGTCTTGTGCATGCACGTGGCTGAGGTATGATGTCCATTTCCTAAGTTCCTATCTGCATAACTTACAGAGATATCCTTGTGCATCATACTCTTGTGCATGCACGTGGCTGAGGTATGATGTCCATTTCCTAAGTTCCTATCTGCATAACTTACAGAGATATCCTTGTGCATCATAGTCTTGTGCATGCACGTGGCTGAGGTATGATGTCCATTTCCTAAGTTCCTATCTGCATACTTACAGAGATATCCTTGTGCATCATAGTCTTGTGCATGCACGTGGCTGAGGTATGATGTCCATTTCCTAAGTTCCTATCTGCATAACTTACAGAGATATCCTTGTGCATCATAGTCTTGTGCATGCACGTGGCTGAGGTATGATGTCCATTTACTAAGTTCCTATCTGCATAACTTACGGAGATATCCTTGTGCATCATAGTCTTGTGCATGGTGAGACCGAGCTTGCTCCACGAACGAGTACCCGCAAACGCCGCAAATGAACTCTGACGGTTCTTTATCCGGACGTGGCCGAGGTATAATGTCCATTTCCTAAGTTCCTATCTGCATAACTTACAGAGGTATCCTTGTGCATCATAGTCTTGTGCATGGTGAGACCGAGCTTGCTCACGAACGAGTACCCGCAAACGCCGCAAATGAACTCTGACGGTTCTTTATCCGGACGTGTAACGACCGCCATCATAGACAGCAACCGGGACCGACGGCTTAACGTGCCCATCCGAAGCACGGAACCATCTTACTTGCGGACAATCAGGTGGTTCAGCCTGCAATGTCCTAACCAGACTGGGAACAAATTCACAAAGTGATAAATATCAACTTTGTGAGTGACCCCACCGGGAATTGAACCCGGAACCTTTGCGTGGCAGCCAGGCATACTAACCACTGCGCCACATCGGCTGTCAACCATGTCAGAGGCCTGCTACTTGCAGTAGGCGGTTGAAAAACTCTGACACCAGGGTTCATCGGGTCGTTGAAAGACTCGGTGTCCCACAAGAAAAAAAAAACGGACGTGGCCGAGGTATAATGTCCATTTCCTAAGTTCCTATCTGCATAACTTACAGAGACATCCTTGTGCATCATAGTCTTGTGCATGGTGAGACCGAGCTTGCTGACGAACGAGTACCCGCAAACGCCGCAAATGAACTCCGACGGGTGCTTTATCCGCACGTGGCTGAGGTATGATGTCCATTTCCTAAGTTCCTATCTGCATAACTTACAGAGATATCCTTGTGCATCATAGTCTTGTGCATGGTGAGGCCGAGCTTGCTCACGAACGAGTACCCGCAAACGCCGCAAATGAACTCTGACGGTTCTTTATCCCAACGCGACGTGGCTGACGTATGATGTCCATTTCCTGAACAACATGTGACGATAAAGTTCCTATCTGCAAAACTTACAGAGATATCCTTGTGCATCATAGTCTTGTGCATGGTGAGGCCGAGCTTGCTCACGAACGAGTACCCGCAAACGCCGCAAATGAACTCTGAAGGGTGCTTTATCCGCACGTGGCTGAGGTATGATGTCCATTTCCTGTACAACAACAAAATGAAAAACCATTTTTTACGTGGATGTTGATGAATGGGAATGGGCAACAGCATTTTCATCCCATCTATTCGAAAAGAACGACTTTGTTCGCCTTTAAGTGCACCCAAAGGTGCAGTTTTCTATTAAGAAACCATAAGTGCACCGCAAAGTTCTTTTATCTACTCTACACTTCATACATAATGTTCCTATTACAAATTCGAAGACAATTATATAAGCAACTGCTTTACAGCATTCAGCCTTTAAAAAAATATTTTGTCGATGTCATAATGTATTACTTTACGCTACACTTTTCTAAGAAATAAAACGAATACAAGTAGATGTGTTAAAAAACAAAAGCCCGACTACGGTAATTTTAAAGTAGTATTTTGCTGTAAAAATCCGCCATCTTGAATCTATAATTATTTAATATAGCCTGTGTCACTCGCACTGCTGAGACGAATCTAACGACACCTCATTATGTCAAAATCCGTCTATCCGTTTGGGCTGTAGCCCGTGAAAAAGAATTTTCTTGTCCACATACATACATACATACATACGTACATACATACTCTCGAAAAACATAAACCTCCTTTTGAGGCAGTCGGGTAATTACATTAAAACGAGGAAAAAAAGAAAAAATGTCACCCGGTCGGGACGTCACTTCAAATTATTAGAACTTATTTATTAGTAATTCTGTGCTTAAAATCATTTACAGAAATAATATTAACCTAAAAAAATTGTTTAATTTTAAAAGTTGTTTAGTTTTTGTGAATCTCCATTTGAATTTTCGTAACTTAGAAAAGTCGATCAAATTGGTGGAATTATTGCTTGCAATCGCCATATTGGAGTGCGAAGGTTAGATTATTTTTCATATTTTTTGTTAAGTGTAGATCCCACCAAAAACATTCACTTGTAAAAAGAACCAAGTCTCGCCTCTCAGTTCTTCTACTGTAAAATGTTGTGAGATCCATGTGATGCCAAGTCGGTTATTTTATTGATTTATTCAAAGACTACTTGAAGGAATTTCCATCTTAAGCTATTGCGTAATTAGGTAACAGACATCATCTTATAGTAGCCATATCGATATTTAAAAACTTTAATATTTACAATAACTAGAATGACCCGGCCATCGCATCAGACCATCGTATCTCACAAGCAAATAGTGTGCGATTGCCAAGTCATTCTAGTTATTGTAAATATTAAAGTTTTTAAATATCGATATGGTTACTATAAGAAAATGTCTGTTACATAATTACGCAATAGCTTAAGATGGAAGTTCCTTGAAGTAGTCTTTGAATAAATCAATAACCGACTTGGCATCACATTGATCTCACAACTTTTTACAGTAGAAGAACTGAGAGGCGAGACTTGGTTCTTTTTACAAGTGAATGTTTTTGGTGGGATCTCATTTCTTTTTGTAGGTAGTCTTCTTCTTTCTCTTTTCTGGAACTACTTCTTGAGCCTCAGCTACAGATCAACCGCAATGGTAACTTTGTAATCCTATACATTTGTATGGAAATACAAAGTTAATTATGCGGTTGCAACTGAATTTGCAGAATGTTATAGTTTTCCCTTTATTCATACACTAAATACAAGTTTTATTCTAAGTTTGAAGCTCCTCAGTCTGCTAGAAGTACCTTAGAATTTTGATGATCGGTCAGTCAGTCAGTCAGGCAGAAAATTAAGGAACTTTGACTAACTATAACTTCTGAAATACAGGTGTAAATTAGATGAAATTTGAAATGTATCGTCGTGTCTATGCAGTGCTTGATAAGATATTTTGAAATGAGGGTTCTAAAATTATCGACAAGGGAGTTATGGGGGGGTCGAAAATGGCCTGAACTGGTTCGAGAAAAGGATGGTACGGCCGTGCCGCTTTCAGCTCGACTTGGTGGGAGCACTGCCGTGCCCCCAGATAAAATAGTGTATGCAACTGCATATAATTAGGCATTATAGAATGCTCGTGTCAAACTATTATCACACTCACATTCTAATGCCTCCCATTATAAGCGACCGTTGCATAAACTACTATTATTCGCACTTTTTAAATAAAGAACTCATTAAGTGCGAATAATACTACTTTGAATTTAGAACATCTTGATGTTCAGTCAGCGCCAAAGAAATGGAACCCAAATATTGTTCGAATAAAGGCTGTATCCCACCAAAAAACATTCTGTAAAAAACTAGCCAAGTCTCGATGGAGATGATTGTTTATCTCTAAAAAGTCATGAAATCTAGACAAAGTCATGCCAAGTCTAAGGTTCCTTGATGCTATTTCTTTATTATTATAGTTAAAGTTATATGACTGGCCGTTGAACAATCTTTATACGTTTGTGGATATAAGTCATAAGTAAGTAGAGATAAACAATCATCTCCATCGAGACTTGGCTAGTTTTTTACAGAATGTTTTTGGTGGGATTTCAATTTTTTTTTTTTTTTTTTATAAACAATGGGTAAGCATTTGTCCGCAATCTCACCTGATGTTAAGTGACGATGCAGACGATGATGGAACATGCTCGCCCAGATAATGCCTATTCACTCTCGCCTTGAAAAGGCCCAGGTTATAATGTTCCGGAAACAGATCCGCAGGCAGGGAGTTCCACTCCTTAGCAGTTCGCATTAAAAATGTAGAAGCGAAGCGCTTTGTGCGAATTTGCGGGATGTCTACGATATAAGGGTGGAATCCCAACCGGCGTCTCGTGCACCGGAGATGGAATGGTGACGGAGGTATAAGGTCATGGAGAGACTGTGCACACTCCCTGAAATGTATCCTGTAGAATACCGACAAGCAAGCTACTTTGCGACGGTGTTCGAGGCTCTGCAACTTTGCGTCAATAAGTGCCTTATCAGCGATGAGTCCTTGGCGCGCTTCTCAATCGAGTCCAGGGCTGCCAGCTGGTATTTGGCAGACCCGTCCCATAGGTGACAGCAATACTCCATGCAGGAACGGACTTGAGCTTGGTATAGTTGTAAAAGCTGTACTGGTGTGAAGTATCGCCTGACCTTTGAGAGAATTCCGAGTCTTTTTGCTGCAGTCGTGGCCAAAGACTCAATATATTGTCCAAAGTTCAGGTCAGATGAAAGGTTCATGCCAAGAAGCTCAAGATGGTCGGAAATCGGTACGGATACACCTCGGAAAGTCGGAGTCAGGTCGAAGGGACTTCGTTTAGTGGAGAATAGACATGCCTGTGTTTTAGATGCATTAAACTTGACAAGATTTGCGTCACCCCATTCGGATATTGCTTCAAGATTCAAGTTTAGGCGACTCACTAGGGCCTCTCGACAAGACTGAGTAGATTCATTGCTGGCCTTTGCACTGGACAGGTACCTATCAACTACCGTACTGTCATCTGCATACCCAAAGGTGTCGGGCGTGAGCATATCGTTGATGTGCAGCAGAAATAGGGTTGCGGAAAGTACAGACCCTTGAGGGACGCCGGCATCAATAGCCTGTTCATCTGAAGAGCGTCCTTCCAGGACCACTCGTATTGACCGTCCACTCAAGAAATCTGCGATCCAGTTGCAAAGTCCAGCAGGTAGCCCGTAGGCGGGAAGCTTGTTAATAAGACTTGCGTGCCAGACCCTGTCAAATGCCTTTGAGACATCCAGAGATACGGCAAGGGCTTCGCCGTGCCTCTCGATAGCCTCGCTCCATGAGTGGGTGGCATGCACGAGGAGGTCCCCTGTCGACCGCCCGCGGCGGAAGCCGTATTGACGGTCGTTAAGGAGATCATTGCTCTCGAGGTAAGCCAGGAGCCGATTGTTTAGTACACGCTCCATAGTCTTGCAGAGTATAGAGGTGACCGATATGGGTCTATAATTGGCAGGGTCAGCACGGCTGCCTTTTTTGGGCACAGGTTGCACGTTTGCAAGCTTCCACGATTGGGGAACTACACCAGTCTCCAGTGAGAGGCGGAACAGGCGTGTCAATATCGGAGACAACTCAGGCGCACAGTTACGCAGAACAATTGCAGGGATACCATCAGGGCCGCTCGCCTTATTTACGTCTAGGTTTCGCAGGATTTTAAGTACCTCTTTCTGGCGAATACAGACGGCTGGCATGTTGCAGCAGACTTTAGGTAACGTTGGTGGCGTTTTACCTGCGGTATCTAGACGCGAGTTTTCCGCAAAAAGGGAAGCAAACAGGTTCGCTTTCTCTTCCGCAGTGTGAGCGAGCGACCCATCAGGTTTCTGCAATGGCGGCAAAGAAGGCTGGCAGAAATTGGTCTCAACTGCCTTTGCTAGAGACCAGAATGCCTTACTTTACTGCCAGCAGGATGGGAGGCAAGTTTGGCGCCTACAGTGCCGATGTGCTTGAAACGTGTTCTGCGTAATTCCTTTTTGCATGACTTAGAGGCCTTATTATAGGTTTTCTTCAAATCCCGAGTATTCGGAGCTTTGCGCGATCGAGCGTCAGCCCAGGCTAGGTAAGCCGTCTTTTTTAGCGCTTCAGCGCGGTTACATTCAGCATTGAACCATGGGCGAGCTTTGCTACCAGAAGAAACATCATAGTACGGTATGAAATACTCCATACCCTGACGCAGGACTTCTGTTATGGCATCGGCGCAGCGCGACGATTCTCCTGAAGAAAAACAGGCCTGCCATGGATACGACGCAAAGAAGTGGCGCATTTCGTCCCAATCTGCTGACTTGTATCGCCACGCCCGTCTCTTACCACGAGGGCCCTGATCGGGTGGTGAGTACACGGATACAGATTTCACCAGACAATGGTCGGATGTGCCCAGAGGTGCTAAAACCGACACTGAGCATCGGTCTGGATCAGTCGTCAGCAGAAGGTCCAAGCAGTTGGCTGTGTGAGATTCCACATCGGGAACCTTTGTCGCACAGCTTACAAGCTGGGAGAGATTTAGCGACAGTGCCAATTTGCGCGCCTCTCGCCCAGCATGATCTGTCTCCTGGTATGGGAACAGCCACTCCTTGTGGTGGGCATTAAAGTCCCCCAGGATAACTAGCTGCGCCGAAGGGTACCTCTGTAGAACCTCATCAGCAGCATCACTGAGTTGCTCAAATAATTTGGTTGTCTCCGAATCTCCACTATGCGAGCGATAAACACAGGCATACACATTTTGGGCTACTCCAGTATTGACCAGTACCCACAGTATGGATAAATTGGGAGCCTCAAGGTTCTTGAGACGCTTGATACAGATGTCATCGCGAGCGTACACACAGACTCCGGCACGAGGTAAAAACCTATGTTCCAAGGAGTAGCCAGGATAGCTGAGGTACGCCGCGTCAGCTGGACATCTGATCTGCGTCTCAATGAGGAACAGCAGATGCGGTCTTTCTGTCTCAAGATGGTGGTGGACAGGTATGAGATTGGAGTGCAAACCTCGGATGTTTGTGAGGTGCACTTATTTTTGTAGAAGCATCCCATCAAGCTGAATAACTTTTGCTTTGAAGTCATATCTGTATCTCCTACGGTTTAGCTGGGCTCCTAGTGGTGTGCCTGGTGGTACTCCAAACCTTCGATTATCCCAGTTTTTATAGTTTTCCCTTTATGTGGCCATTAAACCCTAACCCTGTACCAAATTTCAGCTCTCTGAGTTCATGGGAAGTACTAGTTCTATTTTGATGATCATGAGTGAGTGAGTGAGTGTCTGTCATAAATGCGAAACTTTGCTTACGATTAACTTCGGAACTAAATGACCTACAGACTTGAAATTTTGGATTTTAGGTATGTGACTATAGATTACTAGGTGACGAAAATTTCTGCGTTATGGTCTTATCCAAAGCTTCTCAAATAGGGGCCTGAAAATGCGGCGAAATGGTTCCAGTAAAGCATGGTACGGCAGTGTTTGCCTCGCGCTCGACTTGGCGGGGGCACTGCCGTGCCCCTAGATAGGACGACGGCCCATAGTCGCGCCGCCGCCCAGACAGAATGAAAAAAAAACTTTTTAGCAAAAAATATCACCGCCGAAAACTGAAAAGCAAAAAATAATAAGTACCTATTATTAGTATCGGTACCTACCAGTGGCGAAGGGTCCATACATGCCGAGGGGAACCACAATGCACGACATACTCAATGTACAGCAGGTTAATGCACGGCAGCGTATTGTACAGCAGATCATTGTACAACGTGATGAATGGATGGTCTTGAAATACGGGCCCGGACCGATAATGTACAGGGGTGGAAATGGAATCAAAACAAATGACGTCACAGCGGATATAGTGATGTGACAGTGTTGACTTTGATCGACTAATCGATTCATTATTCGAACATGACATGCAAGGTAACCCACGGAGGGGGGGACGGGGGGGGGGCGAAGCCCCCCCACAAGGGGGGGTTTGGGGGGCGTAGCCCCCCGCAGTAAAAAATCATATTTAACACAAATCCGACACCGTAGGTTAGGTTAGGTTAGAACAGTGACCCCCTGGAGCGAACGAAGTGAGCGACCAAGCTTACTAAAGAATATATTTAATATAAAAACAACATCGATTAAGTTACAAATGCATATAATATTATCGATCTAGTCACATCACTATTCTACCACAACACGTGATGTCTCCAACCATCATGTCGTGCAATCCACCCCCGTGCACTTTCGGTACGGGGTGATGGATGGCGACATTGTTTTGATTCCATCCACCATGTCGTGCTCCATCACGTCGTACATTCCTCTGACGGCCAATATTATGCTGTACAATACTATGTTGTACATTGTAGGAACTCCATGCCGATTCCCATCGGCTTACCTTTCAGAAATTCACAAATCCACACTTCCACGTTGATCTACTATTTTCATTTAGTATATTTTTACGTAACGCCTGCCAAATATCAAATAGCAGTAATTTAGTCTTATAATTTTTTAACAAACGCAAAATTAATAACATTTTATTTCTTCAATCTTCAACTTTATTCCATTGCAATAGTCACTATAGGCTGAACTCCACCGGTGTCCCCTTTTTCAGTAGTCGGCCAATACGCGATACTTGCGTATTGGCAACAAACATTCTAAGGTACATCGGGGGTGTAAGGCCCCCAGTCTTCGAAGGCCCAAACGCAGAAAACCGTTTAAAATACGTTCGGTCGGCGCCAAATTCATAGCAAGCGTAAAATGAACCAAAAGGAACGCAGGGACGCGGGAGCGGGCCGCGTGCGGCCGCTATTTTACCAGTGACGGCTGGTTGTTCGGTGACCTCGGGCACGGCCGGTGTTTTTGCTATTTTGCGCTCCCACTAAACGGTAGTTTTCAATAGTTAATACTGCAATTTATTAGTAGATTATTGTTTAATGTGTTTATTAATTTATCATTCCATTGATATTCGTGTAGGTGTGTCTGGTTTTAACGCTATTTTATTCATAAATTGTGAATACAGGTTGCAAGGCCCCGTTCGGTTAGGAAGGCCCCACAGGGTAGCTGCTTGGGCCTTACAAGCCCTGTTGGGGGCCTTCCTACACTGTTGCAGACTTATAAGGCCCATAAGTTTTAATTTTAATTTAAATTAACTTTACATACACTTACGTTATTAATAAAAATAAATAAAGAACACCACATTTTTTTGGGCCTTGCAATCCGCAATCGGGGCTATCCAAACCGAATACGGGTAATAAGGCCCAATGTATGAAAAATTAAAATCAAGTAATTTTAAAAATAAATAACTTTTTCTAAGCTAAACAAAAATACTTTTGGACTTTATAGCAATTTCTTTGCACTTAGCTCCTGAAATTTCGATAGCCAAGTGTTTTCTTCCTCACTGAGAAAGTGAAGTCTTTTTGGAAAATATTGATGATTTCACAACTTTTTGCTTTTATTTACGTTCAGTACTATGTAAATATTTATATAAGTGTACCTTTTTTTGTAATTAACGCTTACTTTAACTCCAAACGCAATAAAATTGGCAGGGGCCTTATATTACATGCCCAGTTTAGGAAGGCCAAAAATCGATGTTTTGAGAAATGATCAAAATTGCAACTTTTTATTGTCAAAATCATAAAAAAATCATATAGGTCAATTAATAGTAAATTTTTCTATACGTAGCAAACGTTGTTTTACCTGAGGGTGATAAAATAAAGGTTTTATTTCGGTTTGTTGTTAGGTGGGCCTTATTACCCGGGTCTACCTTACGTCTTTTACACACTTATTGGTGCCATATAACGCCTTTTCAGTCCCTCGCGCATGCGTATTAGCGACGGTAAGCTATTGCAAGGCGGACAGAGGCAAATCCTTTCTCTGTCAAACCTAAACGCGTGAGCGAGACACAAGACGTCCGCGCGCCCGTAAAGCAGCAATGGACTTGCAAGTTGACAGTCTATGCAAACTGTTACGAGAATGGTTTAGTATGCGAAAGGTCCGCGACGCGGCGCTGTCGTCGCATGGAAACAGACGATTTTAGACTTTATTGCAATATATTTTGGGCACAATTAACGCTTCTTCTTCTTATTGGTTTGGTGGCGCGGAATCTTGTTTATATATGATGGCGTCGCGCTCTCGGTTTGCAAGTGTGTGCTTGAAATTTTTTAAAGTTTTCAGTGATAATTTCTTAATGTAGTGATTGTTTCGAGTGTTTGTGTTATTTATCCGATAATTTAGTGTGTGGTGCTCAGATTCGCGGTGAGTTTCATTGGCCATTATGGCGTTAATCCACGTAGAGTGCTGTTCGACAGACTACTTGTTGCAGGAAGAAACTTCGTTTTCCAAACTTTTATTTGAAAACAAAAAGCACATTATTCAGTCAGGCCGTGCTCTCCCAAACATGAATGCTCTCCAAAACATCGATTGCAAGCGTAGGGATGGCTTTTTCAAACATTTTCATACGTCTTTTTATGAAGAATATACTTGGATGACAGGCAGTTGTAAACGGAACAAAATGTTTCGTTTTCCGTGTTTACTATTTTCTGATTCCAACTCAGTCTGGAGCAACACAGGTTTTTCAGACATCAATAACTTATCAAACTCAGCCAAAAAACATGTTTCGACTGAAAAGCACATTCGCAGCTTACTAGCATACTTCATGATTTCGGGAAAACTAGAATTGAAACTTAAATTTCAATTACTTTCGAAGTTCATAACAGAAAAGTTAACCGTAATTTAGAGTAGATGAAAAGTATACTCTGATCATACTTTTTGTTATCTACTTACTTTTTGTTTTGATTTTATATTTAATTTATTAATGTTTGGCTGCCGCTTACTAAGCATGCAAGTGTGGATTTGGCGCACGTCACGATAGGCTGTTTTCAATGCCACTTTTATCATACCTACTTGAATACTACTGATAATCAAGTCATCAGTATTTTCATGTATGGTGAAAGTGGGGCCTTATTCTTTTGAGGACATTCTAGCATTGCAGCTCAGGGTAGGTAAGTGTTTTTTTGCTCCGGCTTACCTTCGTAAAAATGTCACCCTTCGCCACTGGTACCTACCTATGATATATTTTTGGAAATATTACCTACAATATTGGAACTCAGTAATTCTGCATCGGCGTCGATAAATTTTACAAATTAATTCGCACGCTTCATTGGCATGACGCCGACTCAAAATTACTAAGTTCCAATATAATAGGTAATATTTCCAAAAATATGTCATAGGTAGGTACCGATACTAATAATACTTATTATTTTTTGCTTTTCAGTTTTCGGCGGTGATATTTTTTGCTAAAAAGTTTTTCTACACTAATATAATAAAGAGGAAAACTTTGTTTGTTTTTTTGTTTGTTTGTTTTTTTGTATGTATGTAATCGATAAACTCCGAAACTACTGGACCGATTTCGAAAATTCTTTCACCATAAGAAAGCTACAACATTTCTGAGTAACATAGGCTACTTTTTACCACGGAAAAATTCCTCATATCCACGGGAAAACGGTAAGCAGCAGGAAAAGCGGGAAATAAAGCGGATATTACCCAAATAAGCCAGACCGCTTTACCGATCTTCGCGAAATTTGGCACTGATATTACTAGCATAGTAAAGAAGGACATGGATTACTTTTTGTCAGCCATCGAGGATCTGGAGTACCTGATGAGGACCACCAGCATCCCATCTAAACTATAAAAGATACGGTCATGGCTTCATAAAAAATTTGTTCACCATGACGGGCCGCTTCTGCTGGCACATGGTCATCGAGGATCCGGAGTACCTGATGAAGACCACCAGCATCCCATCTAAACTATAAGAGACACGGCCATGGCTTCATAGAAAAAGTTGTGCATCATGACGGGCCGCTTCTGCTGGCACATGGGCATCGAGGATCTGGAGTACCTGATAAAGATCACCAGCATCCCATCTAAACTATAAGAGATACGGTAATGGTTTTTAAGTAAAAGTTACTCAGCATGGCAGGCTGCTTCTGCTGGCACATGGTCATCGAGGATCTGGCTGGAGTACCCGATGTAGACCACCAGTACCCCATATAAATTATAAGAGATACGGTAATGGCTTCAAAGTAAAAGTTATTCAGCATGACGGGCCGCTTCTGCTGGCCAATGGTCACGAGGGTCTGGAGTACCTGATGTAGACCACCAGCATCCCATATAAACTATAAGAGATACGGCAATGGCTTCATAGACAAAGTTGTTCACCATGACGGGCCGCTTCTGCTGACACATGGTCATCGAGAATCTGGAGCACCTGATGAAGACCACCAGCATCCCATATAAACTATAAGAGATACGTAACTTCAAAGTAAAAGTTATTTAGCATGACGGGCCGCTTCTAATGGCAAATGGTCACGAGGGTTACTTTATGTAGACCACCAGCATCCCATATAAACTATAAGAGATACGGCAATGGCTTCAAAGACAAAGTTGTTAACCATGACGGGCCGCTTTTGCTGACACATGATCATCGAGGATCTGGAGCACCTGATGAAGACCACCAGCATCCCAGTTGTTCACCATGACGGGCCGCTTCTTCTGGCACATGGTCATCGAGGATCTGGAGTACCTGATGAAGACCACCAGCATCCCATCTAAACTATAAGAGATACGGCCATGGCTTCAAAGTAAAAGTTATTCAGCATGACGGGCCGCTTCTGCTCGCACATTTACCTCTGCTGGATCGGAGTAATGGACTTTTTACTACGGGCAAAGATCCAATTTCTACGGGAAAACAGGTAAGTAGCAGCGGGTGAAACCGCTGGGCGGGCTGCTAGTATTTTATATTTTTTTGTGGCTACTTTTCAAGTTCATTTACTTTCAAAATAGCGAACTGCCCCACGCCCCGACCTACCTTACTGTTTCTAAAGAGTTTCAAGCGCACAAAGAAACAACATGAAATACTTTCAGATATATTACCTATAAAAGTAACCTCCTTTTTTGGTGGAAATCTTTGACAGATGTTTGGCAGAGAGTCAACGGGCAGACGTCAGTCGTATTAGTAAACACAAGTACATTATTCTCACGGATCCTTCTATCAGATCCTGACCTGATGACTATGGGACCACCTGAACAGTGCACCCATTCAAACAAAAAAAGATTTTTTCAAATTGGTCCAAGCGTCTCTGAGTAATCGGTGAACATACATAAAAAAAGCGGCCAAGAGCGTGTCAGACACGCTCACAAATAGGGTTTCGTAGTCAACGTTTAAATATCAGGTCTGTCAGCATTACAAAGTTAATTTTGTTGCTGGTTTGTTTGCAGCTGTATGGTTACTAACCGCAAATTGAAAAACTTTAATATTTCCTTAATCTTTAGTGGTACAGTATCCGTTATAGTTTTCATGGTAACTTCATATTAAGAACTATATTCCATATTTTTTTCAAATTTTTAGCATGGATACTTTAGAAGTTACAGCTGGAACAAATTATGGCTCAAAAACGCCCCTTTTAAAAGCAAATATCTCGAGATAGAAATATTTTAGAGACTTTGTTTCAAAGAAACCTCCCCTTAATTTTAAAAGACCTATTCAACGATACCATACTCATTATGTTACAGAACAAAAAAAAAATTTGCCCCCCTTTCACATGTATGGAAAGGGGGTCCAAAAAACATTTAAAATATTTTTTTCTCAACATTTCTAAATTTGGGTCAATACGATCTATCTTCACACCAAATTTGATGTCGATAGCTCCAAAACTGACGAAGTTATGAGGGCGCGGCATACAGACAGACAGACAGGCAGGCAGACAGACAGACAGACAGACAGACTTGACGAAATGATAAGGGTTTCTAGTAGACACGAAACCCTAAAAATGAGTTCAAGTGACAGTGAAAGTATAGCATTAACTCCTGAAAGTATTAAATATGAGGCGCCTTTTATCTTCTATATGTCGGAGAGCGATCAAATCCACAGAGTTGTAGTTGTTTGGTATTCGGTGATATTGTTTGACTGTTAATATTTCCTTACGTTTGATTGCTAGTGGATTCTTGCAGAAACAAAACGTATAGCGCTGGCAACATTCGACATGGCGTTGCGCTTTATTTGCGGGCAGAAGGCTATAGACGGTAATATTGACCGAAGTGACAGTGAACATGTTCTATGGAGGTGTTGTAGTACGTTCTCACTCACAGTTCATTGTTGGCTACGTTTGTAATAGAGAAACGGAACTCGGGCGGCGAACTAAGTAAACAACTTTGACAGTTCCAGCTTGGGTGTGGTTTGGATCGTATCGTTCTGAGGTTAGATTCTGAATCCGGTGAAATCTCGGTAATCTTGGGGTATTTCAAGAAACTGTGGTCTTCGGGCTATGGCGGAGCCCTAGATTCGAAAGGCTAGTGGAATATTTGTGAAGATAATGACAGTTTCAGTTAAAGTGTGGTTTAGTCTGTGTCTTTTGAGATAACGTTCGTAATCCGATGAAATCACAGGAATCCTGGAGTATTTGGAGGAACTGGAGTCATCGGGTAATGGCGGAGCCCTATATTTGTGTGGCCTTTGGAATATTTGTGGAGATCATGAAGTGTGTGTTAATTATTATCGTTTTACCCTCAACAGGTTTGTGAAATGCAGAGATCGTCTGATAATGGTGACTACTGCTGGTGGTGTCCCTCTGCAAGCGTACAGGGCTGCGGGCAGAGGACTTCTATGGTGTTCAGTGTTGATCACCGTCATGATTGGAATCCGATGTGTGGTAAAGACCCGTTAACGTAAGTTGAAGGTTCCGATGTTGGTTTGCTTGAGGCATGGTATGACTGTGGACGGACGGCTTGTCGTACGGTGATACCGTGCCTGACGAGGAATCATATTCCGAAACAAGCACATCGGAGGAGCTGACTACGTGATAGTGAGTATACTGTGGTTTATCATTATAGTGGCAGTGGTTCGAGAATTTGAGATATCATGTGACAATGTAGTATCCTGACAAGAGTTACCAGTTTAAATTTAAGTATTCCATCCTATCTAGTAGTGTTTTTGTTATTATACGCCCACAAGCGTGTTAATTGTTGTTTTTATATCCCATCCTGATTCGTTATCAGAAGTGGGATGACCATTGTTTTAGTGGTTCACGTTATGAGGAACATGATTTTAGGATGGCGTATCAGTGGTGATAGTTGTGTAATGATGATTATTTGAGAGAGTTGTCAAGTAAGTGCATTCTATCGGAATGGATTATTACCATTGTTGTTGTGGTTTAGGTTGGTAAGACTTGACAGTTCTAATGCTAATTGTTGTTGATGGTATACTCGTGGTTGGTCATAGTTGTTTATGATTATGGTACACTATCCTACCTTTATTTAAACCAAATTTAGACAGGTTTGAAAAGTATTCTTTTGGGATTCTGTATCACGATGTTTATTTGTTTATTATACGAGGAGTAGTTTGTTTTGGCAAATGTTACCTTTTCTTACAATACCTATGCCGTGTATTCTAGTGTGACGATAGTGGACCATCATTTAGCTTACACACAAAGCTACACTCCAACGCATATTGTTCTGTTGTTTTGGTTGTTTGTGTTGTAGCATACTCCTTTGCTATTTGGCATAGTATACTGTCATTCGGACGTGTGTAACTTCTTCAGACACGAGGTGTTGTAATATGATAGTGTGCTATTGTTTTGTTCGTTGTAACAGAAAAGAGTTTTCTTGTGCTCCACTAAGCACGCTTTTTGAACGCTTGTGTCAAGTTCTCCAGTGAGATGATTAACCACTTATTTAACCATTATTATGAGATTATGTTTTGAGACGGATCATCGTTGTCTAGTTGGATGTGACTGCTTGTCAAATGCGAAGTTTTCTTATGAGATTGTAGACCAAGAGTTTGTCCGGTGGTGACAAGTGTTCTAGCGGGACGAAGTACATTTCACATTGGACGTTTGTTTCGTTATAATACAGAGTACCTACCATTGTTAATGGTTGAGTGTGATAAGTATAGTGTAGACTCGTTTGAGAAGTATTCTTATGTGTACCATGGGTTTACCACTGGTTATTCGGTTGTGACACGAGGAGTTTTCTTTTGGATGGATTGTTCAACAAACATGACATGACATGGCAGATTTAACTAGTTTTGGAAAGACTTTTTGACAGAACATAAACTATGACGAAATGGTTTTGTGGGTTGTATTTTCCCTTGAGACTGTGATGCGATAAAATAGGTGGGAGTATATTTTTGTTTTCCCATGAGACCCGAACCAGGTGTTGGTTCCTTGAACCACCCTGGGTTCCTTGGGTGTAAACCTTGAGATCGCAATTGCAGTAAAATAGGGATGAAGCCTTGAGATTGTGATTGTGATAATTAGGAGTTGCTGTGCGTAAAGTACTAGTGACCCTTGAGCGTGAGATCGCAATTACAGTAATATAGGCTGGTGGATCCTTGAGACTGTATTGTGGTAAAATGGGGTATTGTAACCCTTGAGACCGCAGATGCAGTAATATAGGGTGCTATGTTTGATTGTCCCTTGAGACTGTGTTGTGGTAATATAGGGTGGTGTAACCCTTGAGACCATAGATACAGTAATATAGGGCGGTGTTGTTTTTGTCCCTTGAGACTGTGTTGTGATAATATAGGGTGGTGTAACCCTTGAGATCATAGATGCAGTAATATAGGGTGGTGTGTCCTTGAGACTGCGTTGTGGTAATATAGGGTGGTGTAGCCCTTGAGACTACAGATGCAGTAAAATAGGGCGCTGTTGTTGGTATTCCCTTGAGACTGTGTTGTGATAATATAGGGTGGTGTAACCCTTGAGATCATAGATGCAGTAATATAGGGTAGTGTGTCCTTGAGACTGTATTGTGGTAATATAGGGTGGTGTAACCCTTGAGACTACAGATGCAGTAATATAGGGCGCTATTGTTGGTTTTCCCTTGAGATTGTGTTATGGTAAAATAAGGTAGTGTAACCTTTGAGACCATAGATGCAGTAATATAGGGTGATGATGTGTGGAACTTACAAACATTGACTTGACTATGTGACAAAGTAACCAACTGATGGTCGTGTGCACTTGGTAGACCTGTGTACCTGTGTTATCTTGGGTACCGTGTGTGTCTGTTTTTTGAGTTGAAAGTACTTTTTGTGTTTCATGAAGTGAAACGTTTTCGATGACATTCAAATGAATTTGGTGAATTTGGTTTCAGACTGAAACAAAATGAGGGTTGTGTACCCACTACATGTTGGATGGTTTGTTATGTCAGTGACTTTCTTGAACAGAGGAACATAATTGGCAATCATCATATTGCTGTTATGTGCCTTGATATGATAGAAAGCTCTGATATGACATCATAATTGTTGTTTTTGAATCTATTGGATGCCCGTTAACGTTGTCTGGGATCAAATAGATGTCAATTTGAGTTTGTCTTCAGACGCCAGGTTATGGTTGTCTCGAGTTGTGTTGGAAGTTGATATCGTTGTTGTTGTTGTTGGCTTTCTGGTGGTGAAACAGAAGCCACGAGTGATGTAATATGTTGGTGAGGTCTTTGTGTGTCCGCGTAATTTTGTGACTTATTGCTATGGACAGGATGGACGAGCGGAATGGCAAAGCATCATTAGTTTCCTTCCATACACATCAGCCGAGGACGGCTGACTTGTCAGAATGGCCGTGTCGGAGAGCGATCAAATCCACAGAGTTGTAGTTGTTTGGTATTCGGTGATATTGTTTGACTGTTAATATTTCCTTACGTTTGATTGCTAGTGGATTCTTGCAGAAACAAAACGTATAGCGCTGGCAACATTCGACATGGCGTTGCGCTTTATTTGCGGGCAGAAGGCTATAGACGGTAATATTGACCGAAGTGACAGTGAACATGTTCTATGGAGGTGTTGTAGTACGTTCTCACTCACAGTTCATTGTTGGCTACGTTTGTAATAGAGAAACGGAACTCGGGCGGCGAACTAAGTAAACAACTTTGACAGTTCCAGCTTGGGTGTGGTTTGGATCGTATCGTTCTGAGGTTAGATTCTGAATCCGGTGAAATCTCGGTAATCTTGGGGTATTTCAAGAAACTGTGGTCTTCGGGCTATGGCGGAGCCCTAGATTCGAAAGGCTAGTGGAATATTTGTGAAGATAATGACAGTTTCAGTTAAAGTGTGGTTTAGTCTGTGTCTTTTGAGATAACGTTCGTAATCCGATGAAATCACAGGAATCCTGGAGTATTTGGAGGAACTGGAGTCATCGGGTAATGGCGGAGCCCTATATTTGTGTGGCCTTTGGAATATTTGTGGAGATCATGAAGTGTGTGTTAATTATTATCGTTTTACCCTCAACAGGTTTGTGAAATGCAGAGATCGTCTGATAATGGTGACTACTGCTGGTGGTGTCCTCTGCAAGCGTACAGGGCTGCGGGCAGAGGACTTCTATGGTGTTCAGTGTTGATCACCGTCATGATTGGAATCCGATGTGTGGTAAAGACCCGTTAACGTAAGTTGAAGGTTCCGATGTTGGTTTGCTTGAGGCATGGTATGACTGTGGACGGACGGCTTGTCGTACGGTGATACCGTGCCTGACGAGGAATCATATTCCGAAACAAGCACATCGGAGGAGCTGACTACGTGATAGTGAGTATACTGTGGTTTATCATTATAGTGGCAGTGGTTCGAGAATTTGAGATATCATGTGACAATGTAGTATCCTGACAAGAGTTACCAGTTTAAATTTAAGTATTCCATCCTATCTAGTAGTGTTTTTGTTATTATACGCCCACAAGCGTGTTAATTGTTGTTTTTATATCCCATCCTGATTCGTTATATATATATAAAAGGCAAAGGGGATAGGTCATAGATCAACGCACAGGCTAAACCTTTAGAGCTAGAAGCGTGAAATTTGGCATGCGTATTCTTTAAACAACGTAGGCATCCACTAAGAAAGGATTTTTCGAAATTCAACCCCTAAAGGGGTAAAACAGGGGATGAAAGTTTGTATGAAACTTTTTATTCTTTTGATATATTTGGCTGATATTTCGTACTATGGAAGATCTTTGAAAATAATTAAAGACGTGTTTTGGCGTTTTCCAAAATACCACCCCCTAAGGGGGTAAAAAGGGGATGAAAGTGTGATATTAACGTGGCGGCCGGACCCTTAGAGCCACAGATTTGAAATTTGGCACACTTATTTATAATGTATAGTAGATGTCATTATAATCAAAAGATTTCAAAAATTATACCCCGGGGTGTCAAAAGGCCAAACCCTTAGGACTAGACATTTAGAAATTTTGCATGCGTATTCTTTAGACAACGTAGGCATCCACTAAGAAAGGATTTTTCGAAATTCAACCCCTAAAGGGGTAAAACAGGGGATGAAAGTTTGTATGGAACTTTTTATTATTTTGATATATTTGGCTGAAATTTCGTACTATGGAAGATCTTTGAAAATAATTAAAGACGTGTTTTGGCGTTTTCCAAAATTCAACCCCTAAGGGGGTAAAAAGAGGGATGAAAGTTTGATATTAACGTGCCGGCCGGACCCTTAGAGCTACAGACTTAAAATTTGGCACACTTATTTCTAATGTATAGTAGATGCCATTATAATCAAAAGATTTCAAAAATTATATCCCGGGGAGTAAAAATAGGGGATGAAAGTTATGCAATGCTGAAAAGGCCAAACCCTTAGGACTAGACATTTAGAAATTTTGCATGCGTATTCTTTAGACAACGTAGGCATCCACTAAGAAAGGATTTTTTTAAATTCAACCCCTAAAGGGGTAAAACAGGGGATGAAAGTTTGTATGGAACTTTTTATTCTTTTGATATATTTGGCTGAAATTTCGTACTATGGAAGATCTTTGAAAATAGTTAAAGATGTGTCTTGGCGTTTTCCAAAATTCCACCCTCTTAGGGGGTAAAAAGGAGATGAAAGTGTGATATTAACGTGCCGCCCGGACCCTTAGAGCCACAGACTTGAAATTTGGCACACTTATTTCTGATGTATAGGTAGATGTCATTATAATCAAAAGATTTCAAAAATCATACCCCGGGGTGTCAAAATAGGGGATGAAAGTTATGCAATGCTGAAAAGACCAAACCCTTAGGACTAGATATTTAGAAATTTTGCATGCGTATTCTTTAGACAACGTAGGCATCCACTAAGAAAGGATTTTTCGAAATTCAACCCCTAAGGGGGTAAAACAGGGAGAGGGAGAGGGAAAGTGGCGTGGGAAAAGGAGACCAATACCAAGACCAGGACGGAGACCGTGACCAATACCGAGACATATATACGAATGATAGTATACGAACGAAGACCAAGACCGTGACCGAGACCGGCCCCTAAACGCAGAACAAGACCGAGATCGAGAGCAGAACTGAGACCGAGACCGAGACCGAGATCGAGATCGAGACCGAGATCCAGATCGAAACCGAGACCGAGAACGAGACCGAGACCGAAACCGAGACCTATAATAAACATCAAAGACATCAAAAACAAGCGTGCGACAGGCCGCTTTAAGAGCTGCTGTAACACAAGATCAAACTCAGCAAAGGCTCAATGCACAAACAGAACGCCAAGCAGCTTTGAAGGCGGCCGAAACAACTGAAGAAGCACAGGCCCGCAGAGATTCAAATGCACAGCAACAATTAGAACGACGGCGTAATTTTCAAAGAAACACCTGGTCAGTAGTACAATATCGTTTACCATAGTGAATTCAACTAGTGCTCTGTTCTGTTCTGTGTCCACTATATGTGTACTGTGTATTAAACTCTATCGAAACAAACTGTCCGAAATTTTCTGTAAAAGTCATAAATGGGAGGGATTTATGACATTTACAGAAAATTTTGGACAGTTTGTTTCTAGAATATATGGACGTCCGGTTTGGTGTCTGCGTCTCTATTGAAATTACGTTTCTTTTTTAGTTTTATAACATAGAATGTCAGCTTGCACAGGTTTGTTGCACTATGTTTCATAATCATCTTCCTGGCATCGTAATCATCATTACTGAGGGTCGTGATTCCCCTGGTGGAAAATAATTTTCCCATTCAGGACTCTTTTCCGTCGCTGCCTATCTTTGACGACATAGATCGCTGAGCGTATTTGATTAGACCTCCTTATTACACTGCAACCTCTTGGTCGTTTGCCATCGACTTTTCCAGTGTGCATGAGTTTGAAGTTGCCGAAGAACTCAAGGATCATTTTAACGCCTCATTATATTTTTTGCAATAGTCTGTATTGCTGACGGTAGCGCCAAGGTACCACAAATTAAATACATTTTCAAGGAATTGCACCATTTCAACGTAATGTCCTCTGCATATCGGTGAATAGTGATTTTAGTGCCCTCCCAGTTGTTCACCTTATGATGTGTCGTTTAGTATACGCAACTAATTAATAAATCCCTATGAGTACGCGGGCGTTTTGTGTGTGTTTCAGCAGCTATTAAAGCGGCCTGTCGCACGCTTGTTTTTGATGTCTTTGATGTTTATTATAGGTCTCGGTTTCGGTCTCGGTCTCGGTCTCGGTTTCGATCTGGATCTCGGTCTCGATCTCGATCTCGGTCTCGATCTCGGTCTCGGTCTCAGTTCTGCTCTCGATCTCGGTCTTGTTCTGCGTTTAGGGGCCGGTCTCGGTCACGGTCTTGGTCTTCGTTGGTATACTATCATTCGTATATGTCTCGGTATTGGTCACGGTCTCCGTCCTGGTCTTGGTATTGGTCTCCTTTTCCCACGCCACTTTCCCTCTCCCTCTCCCTGTTTTACCCCCTTAGGGGTTGAATTTCGAAAAATCCTTTCTTAGTGGATGCCTACGTTGTCTAAAGAATACGCATGCAAAATTTCTAAATGTCTAGTCCTAAGGGTTTGGTCTTTTCAGCATTGCATAACTTTCATCCCCTATTTTGACACCCCGGGGTATGATTTTTGAAATCTTTTGATTATAATGACATCTACCTATATATCAGAAATAAGTGTGCCAAATTTCAAGTCTGTGGCTCTAAGGGTCCGGGCGGCACGTTAATATCTTACTTTCATCCCCTTTTTACCCCCTAAGAGGGTGGAATTTTGGAAAACGCCAAGACACATCTTTAACTATTTTCAAAGATCTTCCATAGTACGAAATTTCAGCCAAATATATCAAAAGAATAAAAAGTTCCATACAAACTTTCATCCCCTGTTTTACCCCTTTAGGGGTTGAATTTTGAAAACTTTTGTATATAATGATATCTACTCTACATCAGAAATAAGAGTGCCAAATTTCAAGTCTGTGGCTCTGTGGTCCGGCCGGCACGTTAATATCAAACGTTCATCCCTCTTTTTACCCCCTCAGGGGTTGAATTTTGAAAAAAGCCAAAACATGTCTTTAATTATTTTCAAAGATCTTCCATAGTACGAAATTTCAGCCAAATATATCAAAAGAATAAAAAGTTCCATACAAACTTTCATCCCCTGTTTTACCCCTTTAGGGGTTGAATTTCAAAAAATCCTTTCTTAGTGGATGCTTACGTTGTCTAAAGAATACGCATGCAAAATTTCTAAATGTCTAGTCCTAAGGGTTTGGCCTTTTCAGCATTGCATAACTTTCATCCCCTATTTTTACTCCCCGGGACATCTACTATACATTAGAAATAAGTGTGCCAAATTTTAAGTCTGTAGCTCTAAGGGTCCGGCCGGCACGTTAATATCAAACTTTCATCCCTCTTTTTACCCCCTTAGGGGTTG
Source organism: Phthorimaea operculella (assembly GCA_024500475.1). Lineage (NCBI taxonomy): Eukaryota > Metazoa > Arthropoda > Insecta > Lepidoptera > Gelechiidae > Phthorimaea > Phthorimaea operculella. The sequence continues at coordinate 8,027,476 of JANFCV010000002.1, forward strand.
AATTTTGGAAAACGCCAAAACACGTCTTTAATTATTTTCAAAGATCTTCCATAGTACGAAATTTCAGCCAAATATATCAAAATAATAAAAAGTTCCATACAAACTTTCATCCCCTGTTTTACCCCTTTAGGGGTTGAATTTCGAAAAATCCTTTCTTAGTGGATGCCTACGTTGTCTAAAGAATACGCATGCAAAATTTCTAAATGTCTAGTCCTAAGGGTTTGGCCTTTTGACACCCCGGGGTATAATTTTTGAAATCTTTTGATTATAATGACATCTACTATACATTATAAATAAGTGTGCCAAATTTCAAATCTGTGGCTCTAAGGGTCCGGCCGGCACGTTAATATCACACTTTCATCCCCTTTTTACCCCCTTAGGGGGTGGTATTTTGGAAAACGCCAAAACACGTCTTTAATTATTTTCAAAGATCTTCCATAGTACGAAATATCAGCCAAATAAATCAAAAGAATAAAAAGTTCCATACAAACTTTCATCCCCTGTTTTACCCCTTTAGGGGTTGAATTTCGAAAAATCCTTTCTTAGTGGATGCCTACGTTGTTTAAAGAATACGCATGCCAAATTTCACGCTTCTAGCTCTAAAGGTTTAGCCTGTGCGTTGATCTATGACCTATCCCCTTTGCCTTTTATATATGTCGGAGCGTGAAGTATTTAAATACTGAGAAATGAAGTAAAATGCATTTTTGCTGCATTTTATGGAGAGAGCATTAACTGAGTATAGTATGCGCTGGCGCCGCGTCGTCTGTCGAGGCATGAGAAGCCGACATGTGGACACTTGAAGTGGTTCCTTGTGTGGAGGACATTTTTGAAATAGAGGGATTTTGAATCAGTGTTGTTTGGGCGATCGGGCGTAGCGCATGGCTCAAATGACCTTTCAGCATTCCTTAGTTTTTTTTAAAAACTTCACGTGCAATTAATTGTAAATAATAATATTAGCTGCTAACCCACTTTCTGATTATCTTGCCGTCTCGATATCAGAAGTGGGATTAAATACCTGTGTTTACGCAGTGCTATCGCGAAAGACTTGTGGACTTTAGGTACAATATTGACTGTTGTGGTGAAAATAGCTGTGCTGGGCGAAGATCCTGATTGCAGAGTGTGCTGTTGGACCACAGATGATTCAGGCCAGTTCTTTACATACTATTATTTGTTTTTATTTTTCAATTGATATTATTGGTTGGAGTATTTATTTGCCTCCAAAGAGGGTTAACGTCACGCGGGCGTCCGGTCGTGGAATTGGGTCGAATACTTTTGCAGCAGCTGATTTTGTGTTTAGGCGGGACATATTGCGCCGAGACCCTGGGTGATTGGGACGAGGGCAGGAAGATGATGATTTATTTATCCCGCATTAGTAATCATCTTTTGCGACTAATGACAATATCAAGTTACTATGTGTCAGAAGTTATAATTTATTATTTTGACACATGTATGTGAACTTTTTCGCTTCTTAGTTTGTTCATAAAATGTGATCCTGAGATGGAATAGAGACTGATGAAATAATTTTATTTGGGTTTCAATTAACGTTATTGTTAGATGAAAAATCGCTTGGTAAAATTATCATCTTGATTAACATGTGAGATTTTAAAGACATGAGCTAATAATTATTTTGTGTGTCAATAAGCGTTAAATGTCTTAAATATCAGAAACAGTTAATTGTAAGAAAGTTGTAGTTGTAGTGTATAAAGTACTGTGGTTTATTTGCAATACGTATTGAGTTTTGTGTTGCATATTTGTCAAGTTTCAGGTTCAATTCCTGGCTTAGTTTTGATGTTCAAATTACGTAGTTTCGTTTGTGTACAAGAAAATTCAATTATTGTACTTACCTACAACTAAATGATCTAATCCTTTAAACAAAATTAGGTGTAAGTACCAAAATTGTTACCGTAATATAATGTATTGACGTGTCTTGCATTATTTTTTTGGAAAACGAAAAAAACGCAGTCATATTTAGAACAAACACTTTTAGTCAATTTATGAGACTTGTTTGCTTTGAACGGAAACGTACAAAAAAAAGGTCCTTAAGTACCTCTATGAGACCCAAAGCGTCAGACGTTTAGCTTCGATTTGGAAATAGCGGCTCTCAACCTTTATTGGGACGGACACGAAATATTACCTGTTAGAGTTGCATTTTGTGCTATTCTTTTGAAATAAAATGTAGACATTAGTGTGGTGAGTTGGTTTACTAAAATTTTGTGTCCTTTGTTACCAGCAGTATTTGAGTTTTAATACAGAAATCCTATTATTGAGTATGCCTATTTGGCTTCCATTAATCATGTTCAAAAGACGAACAGTTGGTTACTGGTTTAAGATCACGGCGGCGATGCTATTAGATTAACGGGTCAAGTTGACTCACAGTTTGAGAATCACTTTTGTATTCGATTTGTAAAGATTGTGTTGATGGTGACAGTATTCCTATAATGGAGTTGAACAAAAACGTGTTGCGATTGTTACTTTTCTAACAATTGGTTACCAGTAGAGCAGGAGAGCAAAATAGAGAGTTCTCAGAAGAGGCCTATTTTGGGTTTTTGATTCTCTTCGACTCGATTGATACTTGTTGCATAGCCATATTGCTACTATTAAAAAGTCTCAACCTGGAGAAATATCAAAATAGAAGAGATACATGAACGACTTATGATGACTTTTATTGTACAGTTTTGTGTTATGAAGTATTATTACTTTGGTGAGATGCCTTAGTAATACCAATTTGCTTTTTTTTTAGCAGGAATACGTAATTCTAGCTATCTTCATATAGCTGTTATGTGCCCTGCTAGAATGGGAAGCTAAATTGCAAAAAAAAAAAGGAGACACATGAATGACTTTTATTGAACAATTTGTTGATGAGATGCTTAAAATTCGATGACAAAAGAAGGACTATTTCAGCTTTATGATGACTTGCCAAACAACAGTTATAAATTCCTGAAAGCGGAAAATTTACTATTGCTATTTTCATTTCAATCCGTGTGATGGTTTGTCAGTGAGCCTAAATTGGTTCTGAGGTGGTTTTTAAGACAAACGTATTATCAGTTTTCTACTTCAATACGGCTGAATCTAATACAGGAACAATCACATGTATGAAGTGATTTTGCGTCTTGGAGAAAACTGTACGAACTCCAATGACTAAATGCCAAAATATTGTTCGTGAGTTTGTTAACAATTGTATAACTTGCAGTTTTTGTAAATAGTATTTTTTTAAAGCTCCTAAATTCATCTGTTTCCCTGTTTGGCACTCGAGTACGTGTTATCGCGGATCAGGGCCGATGTTTTACTGGGAAAGAATTTAAGGACTTTTGTGATTCTCACGGTATAACACTGCACTTGATTGCAACAGGCTCAAGTCGAGCGAACGGACAAGTGGAACGAGTTATGAGTGTTTTTAAAATATGTTTGGTCTTGGCCATAAATTCTACAGTTAATAGGGTAACAAAAGCGAGTCCCTTAGAACTTATGATTGGGCGCGTTTATAGATGTAAGCCCGGTTTAAAACCAATTCAACCAAATCGTTTTAAACGAAAAAAACCGTTTTAAATCATAAACAACCGTTTTTTTCGGTTTAAAACGGCGGATGGTTGATAACAATGTTTTATTGATTTTAATACATTTTCGTAATATTACAAAGGTAAGGATCACTGAAATGGATTAATGATGTGATTTTGCGGGTTTATTACCTAGTTTGTCGCTCCGAGGCCCGAGCGTAGGTAACCTATGATGAGCAAGTCAGTGTAAAATCGTTGGAAACACCGAATTTTGTATATACAGGGTTATATTAATAATTTGGATTCCATACAAAAATTCATACCTAAGTACCTACTCGGCAAATTTTTTTTTGCATTTCGGCACGATTTTTCTACAACGGCCCTGAAATATTAGTCAGACGTGGCGATAGCGGCTGTATTGTAGGTACCTACGGCTGTTTACGCTCTGCCTACCCCGCAAGGGATAAAGGCGTGATTTGTGTATGTATGTATGTGTATGTAAAACACAGAACTTTTTTTTTGTAGGCGAGTTTTAAACGGTTGAAAACGGTTGATTTCAGGTTTTAAACCGCGAAATTTGGTTTTAAACGTTTTAAACCGGTTGATTTACATCTGTAGGCGCGTTGCAAGGCCACTTTCGCTTTTAAGTGTTGTTGACGAAGAACCCATAAATATTTCCTAGGTTCGAGACCAAGCTTTGAGAAACATTAAAAAAAATGCTCGTTATGATAAGGAACGGTTCGACCGTACGAAAGCTAGAGTTGTAAATTTTAAGATTGGAGATTATGTTTTACTTATAAGAAATGAGGAAAGATACCAAACTAAATTCAATCTCAAGTTTAATCCTAAGGTCTATTACAGCCGGTGTTGTGAAGTGGTAGTGCGACTGCCTGCGGGTTCGATTCCTGGTGGGTTAACTCATAAAGTTGATAAGAGTTTGTCGTTTTGTGAATTTGTTTCCGGTCTAGTTGGGGAACACTGGCACCGGAGTTCATCGGGTTGTTGGGCTAATCGGTGTCCCACTCGAAGTAGAAAAGAACAAAGACCATTTATGATTATCGACACTAAGTTGTTAATTCCTTTGAAGGAAATTGAACTTATGAAATGCTTATGATGTAAGTCAATCTACTTTGAAAATGACTAAAAGTGAAGTACCCATAGATTTAAATAATGATTCTGAAGTTTATAAGTTGCTGTTAAAGTTTCTTTTGTTGCTGGCTGATTTGATGGGCGCGTTTTTTTCCTCCTGACGATAGACTATGAGTGTGACCTGTGAACGGATTGTGCACGATATAACTACCTATTTACTCTGACTTTGACTTTTGGGGAGGAAAGGCGTGGGCCGTCGTGGAGACAGTGTGGTCTCTGGGGTCAGATATAGCCCGGGGAACTATGATCTGACCTGGTGAAGGGCTAGCTGCAGTAGCATTCACGTTCCGCCGTTTTGTGAGATCCGTGTGATCTGGCGTCTTTGTTGACGCGTTTGAGGTGTGCCACAGGTGGTGGTGTCGGCCTTGGGATCCGGGCGGGGATCCGTGTCCGTGATTGACAGCAGGGTGCGGAGTGACTCCAAATGTGTGGGGCTCATCTCTGTGACTGTTAATACGGTGGCCAGATGCAACATAAGACTTTATTGCATTTATTGTAGTGTTATAATTGTTTTGAATTGAAGTTACAATTTTGTTTCATGGGAACTTGACTTTTAGGAATTGAAATCTGTATTTTATTTTAGAATGTGTCAGTTTGTCACAAAATAAACCAGTATTTAAAAGACAAAAGTTGTAGTGATTATAGCATCTTTGTCTTTTATGGAGCTCAACTGTTAAGTTTAGATGCGCAATATAATAGTGCATTGTAATCCGTAAGAGCTGTGGAAATGTATTGGATTCATTTTTGAAATTAACTGTGATTTGTTATCGAAATAAACACAAATGAGCCTATTTGTTTATTTATCAAGCTATATTTTGTTCACTTACAAACAAATTGTTCAAAATGTATCCGATTTTGAGTGATAACGATAAGTATTAAGTACCTACTTACTAGATTTGATTACAGCAGTAGCAAATCAATATAGTTACAATAAGCAGATGCTAGAATGTACAAAAAAAAAACAGGGACGTACACTTTGCAACATTTTGTGCAGGTACTTGATTGTGTAACATCTTTTATCTACACTTCATACATAATGTTCCTATTACAAATTCGAAAGCAAATGTATAAGCAACTGCTTTACAGCCATTCAGCCTTTTAAAAAAAATGTCGATATCATAAATTAAAATGTCGATGTCATAAAGTACTTTTTTCTGACTTTATGATATCGACATTTAGCAGTAAGATAATAAAAAAAAAACAAATGTCACGACACAATCAAAGAATGGGACGACACTTGAAATTATGAGGACTTATTTATTATTAAATCTTTGCTTCAAATCATTTTTCGAATTAAAATTCACCGATAAATGCTATTTAATTTTAAAAGTTGTTCAGTTTTTATGAGCCTCCATTTTAACGTTTAGTTAAAAAGTTACTTATGTATAAAAGTCGTTGAGTTGGTGGTAGTAGTAGATAGGCTTGCAATCGCCATAGTGCAGTGCGGAGGTTGGAATTATTTTTCATAGTTTTTCTTGTAGAGTGTAGATAAAATAGTGTATGCAACTGCAAATAATAAGGCTTTAGAATGCTCGTGTCAAACTATTATCACACTCGGCTGCGCCTCGTGTGATAAACAGACACTCTCATCCTAAAGCCTCTCATTATTAGGCAGTTGCATAAACTACTATTACACATTAGTCACTGATTAAGAAGTAAGTAAGTACCTAACAGGATTGCGACCTAAGCAAATGCTGAAGGTAAATGAAAGTGAAAGCTGAAGTGGATATTGAGCTGCTTTAGTTTCTTGCAGTTGACATGATCAGACCAATTTGCATTTGAAAGACTTTTGGTTTGACCATAGTGCTGTTCTGAAGTTTAGATCATTCAGTCAGTATGATTTTATGGGTTAGCAGTTGGTTGACTTTTAATGTAGTCAGGATAACCGAGCGATACTGTAAATTGGATATTTATGATCACACGAGGACGTGTGATAGTCAGGATAGCCGTGTCGGAGCGTGAAGTATTTAAATACTGAGAAATGAAGTAAAATGCATTTTTGCTGCATTTTATGGAGAGAGCATTAACTGAGTATAGTATGCGCTGGCGCCGCGTCGTCTGTCGAGGCATGAGAAGCCGACATGTGGACACTTGAAGTGGTTCCTTGTGTGGAGGACATTTTTGAAATAGAGGGATTTTGAATCAGTGTTGTTTGGGCGATCAGCTTTCAGCATTCCTTAGTTTTTTTTAAAAACTTCACGTGCAATTAATTGTAAATAATAATATTAGCTGCTAACCCACTTTCTGATTATCTTGCCGTCTCGATATATATATAGATTTAAATCAAACATCAATTAATTATAAATTACAAATACAAGATCAATACAATCAAATCGGCTGACTATAAAAATTCAGCCTCAGTCAAACAGGCCGCCCCGAATAGTACCAGGAGCTAATGTACCCATAACACTGGCTGCGTTTCCGCGTTGTATTGCCAGTGATATGCGCTGCACCAGGTACCATTCGGCACGGGGTTCTGAACCCTGGTTTCTCAGGCGCTGTCCCAATCCATGAATGAAGTCTTTAGCTTTTGCACTCCATGACCCGCTCACCTCCACCGCAAAGGGAACAAAGTGGTAGGCACTCTTTAATGGAGCATATTTGTGGTGCTTTTGGGCTGCAGCCCATTCCGCAGCCGCACCCGCAGCCCTTGTAGTGCGTGGCAGGTGAGATGCCGCGAATGTGCTTACACACGTCGCGTCCCACACTAAAGATCGCCCCCTCTCCCATGGAATCATTGTTAGCCCGTCCGGTCTCTTGCCGTCAGTGCGGCTTAAGCCTGGGGGCTCTAAAACACAGGGTACTCCGGCGGACACCAGGGCCCGGCGAATAATCTCGTTGAGCATGTGGTGCCGCGGAAAACGCCCAGCTGATTTGCTACAGCTTAAGCCGTGATGACCCGTGGCGTCCACCTTTGCGCCACAAACGCAGTCATGCGGCTCGCATATCCTGCACCCAAGCCTCAGTGCTACAGCTATACGGAGAGATCCGTTATCCAGCGCCGTTCCCATGGGTGGTGACGGTAGGGCATAAAGCCATGCCCCTGACTCCGGTGTAAAAGCCGCCTTGAGGCGGGTCGAGTCTGAGCCCGAAGACGCCGCAAGCAAACCCTGTGCCCTGGCCTTGCACAGATGCTCGTCCCATTGTCGCTGCACCTCCGGCTTACTCGGGCGATCGGCTGCAGGACAAACCACGTCCCAGGCACTCAAAGCCTCCCCCACAAAAGGAAAGTCAAGACTGTCACCATGTTTTTTAAGTATATTAGTGACGAGACTGACCACCCCGTGAGAAGAAGCCAAAAAGGTAATTACTTGCTGTGATGTTTATTCCTCTTAGGTTAGGTTGATTATCGATAACGGCACACAGTTTTTAGCACAAACAAAACACTTTAGATAGCATAAAAACAATAAAAATGTAATAAAATTTGCTCAGTAGTTGATCGTGGGTTGGGTTGCTAACCCAAAAAATAACTTTGTGTTTATTCAATTGTCCTAAAGCTATATTCTATTTTTAATACCATTTATAAAATACAGCCTCCAAACCATTACAGATAATATTTATACAGGGTGTTAAGAAAAGTAGTACGTTCTTTCAAACCACAGTTCTATAGGTGTAATAAAGTACCATAAGGGTGTTCAAACGATTTTTAACAAATATTAAAAGATTAATATATTTTTCAAAAACTTTTAATTAAATTGTTCAACCCTACAGCACAGCGCGCTATACAGTGGCTGTACAGTCAATTACGGCTCGGATAACTTTGCACCGTTTCCTCGCCGCGCGCAATAAGGTCTACAACACGGTGCAAGCGCAACTGTATGTGACCGTAACGTTCTGCTATGTCGCGCTCAGACCTAGGGTTGAACAATTCAATAAAACAGTTTTTGTAAACTGTTATGTTTTATATATAATATTTTTTATTATTTGTTTTAGCTTGGTCAAGACACTTTGTTTTACCTACAGAACTTAAAGGAACGTACTACTTTTCCTAACAGCAGTATAAAGGTGTAAAAAAAAACAACTGGAAATATTTTAAGGGGTGAACCAGCCCATGAAACTGAACAATTTTCCCCAAGGAACGTAGGCCTAAAAAGAAAAAAAATGGACCACCCATACAAACTGACTCGCTCGGCTGGTGCAATTTCTGGTCGCGGTCGCGGTCGCGGTCACGGTCGCGGTCACGGTCACGGTCATGGTCATGGTCATGACCACCCGAAGAACCCTTACGACACTGGGCGTTCCGTGGGCCGCTGACATGAATGAGTAGGCAATTGCAGGCTGAACCATCTGATCAGCATATGGAACCTTTGCTGGAGACTAGAGAGGGGCTCGACTGCGGCGGAACCTTTCACTACTGCGACGAACGAGAGCTTACGAAGCGTCGCGAGTGCTCCTGTGCGCGAGCTTCAGCGGCGTAGAGTAGAGGAAAAAAGGTCGTAGCAGGTGCGTAAGCGGCTTCGTAGCCGCGTGTCGCCTTATACGCAGTTTTCCTGGATTTATGTCCATGCAAATAACGAATCCGCAGTTTTCCGGGAAATGTGCGAATAAATCAATGCATTTCGCAGTTATCCGGCTCTTCGCGAATAACCGGATTTCGCTACATCCTGCGACATATATTTATAGCGGTAACAGAAGTACCTCCGGCAACTGTGTTTTTTTTTTCATGGACGTCGAAATTTTTCAAAAAATCAACTCCATAAATTTCAACAACGGACGAGCGGACAAGCAGCGAAGACAGTGAAGTAAATTGACATCTATTCTATATCTATTCTATATCTATACATCTATACATATTCTATATCTATATCTATACATATAATAAAACAGAAACGAAACCAATTCTGTACATGGGATAGTTTAAAAAAAGGATTTTTACTTCCAATTGTGCTCAGGATACAGATCTCAGAACAACAGTTAAAAAATTTTTTGTCTGTTTGTCTGTCTGTATGTCTGTCTGTTTGTCTGTCTGTTTGTCTGTTTGTTTGTCCATCTTTCACGGAAAAACTACTGGACGGATTTTTACCAAATTTTGTATAGTAATACCTTATTAGTTGGGTCAACATCTAGGATACATTTTACCACTCGAGGGTCAGGAGTACCAGATGTAGACCACCAGAAGCACCATTAGGAGCCCGGCTAAACTATAGGAGATACAGATATGATTCCAAAGCACAAGTTGTTCAGCTTGGTAGGACGCTTTTGCTGGCAAATAGACATCGAATGTTTGGAGTACCGGATGTAGACCACCAGGTGCGCCAACAGGAGCTCAGGTAATCTATAGGAGATACAGATATGACTCCAAAGCAAAAGTTGTTCAGCTTGATGGGACGCTTCAGCTGGCGAAAAAACATCGAAGGTTTGGAGTACCTGATGTAGAGCACCAGGTGCACCAACAGGAGCCCAGGTAAACTATAGGAGATACAGAATATGACTCCAAAACAGAAGTTGTTCAGCTTGATGAGACGCTTCTGACGGCGAACAGACATCGAAGATTTGGAGTACCTGCTGTAGACCACCAGGTGCACCACCAGCACTACTGGTAAACTATAGGAGATATAGACATTACTACAAAGCAAAAGTTGTTCAGCTTGATGAGACGCTTCTGACGGCGAACAGACATCGAAGATTTGGAGTACCTGCTGTAGACCACCAGGTGCACCACCAGCACTACAGGTAAACTATAGGAGATATAGACATTACTACAAAGCAAAAGTTGTTCAGCTTTACAGGACGCTTCAGCTGGCAAAAAGACATCGAAGGTTTGGGGTACCTGACCAAGAGTAAACCACCAGGTGCACCAACCGGAGTACAGGTAAACTTTAGGAGATACAGAAATGACTCCAAAGCAAAAGTTGTTCAGCTTGACGGAACACTTCTGTTGGCATCTGCTGGCAATCCAACTGGCTCCAACAATTAATATATAATTAGCGTGATGGATACAATTTTTAGGAAGCTGGTGTAGAAATCAGAATTTTACAAGTACAAAACTAAACGAAGTTCGCGGGCACCAGCTATAAGGAATATAGATCTTAATCTGAAGTTACAATGAAAATTATAACGCATACTGTACCACTAAAGTTTTGAGTTTTGTTTTTCAATTTTCCGTTGGTAACCATACCGCTGCAAGCAAACCAGCAACGAAATTAACTTTGTAACGCTGAAAAACTTGATATTTAAACGTTGACTACGTTGTAGGCGTGTCTGTCACTATCTAGGCCGGTTTTCATCTTATGTTGGCGCATAAACATTCCTAGGCGAGACGAAGTTCGCGGGCACCAGCTAGTATACAATAAAATCGTAACTGGTCGGGGTACAGGAACCATTTATAGATTTCAGAAAACATCTCTATACCGCGTTTTAGAAAACTTCATCTTCATAGAAAAGCGACATCTATTGAAAAATATTTTACCCCTAATCGTTTGTACGCGATAATCTTCGAAATATATAATACGTGTGTACATGAGACTCTTTGTGGTGTGTAGCTACTAGCCTTGGTCAACACCTAGGATACTTTTTATGCGGGAAAATCGCTTATTCCTACGTGAAATACGATTAAAATATACTGTGACGATCATCTACCCCAGTCCATAGGCTGTCAAAAAGTAGAAACCTCTTCTTGAAACCTCCATTTTTTATTGTTTTTGTTTGATTTTGACAAATCGTTAAGACATCAGTTTTGACACTCATTGCCAGAATTACCCTAGATGGGTAGAAGTCCATAATAATAATAAATAAATAATAATAATACAAGCTCAAAGAGTATGTAGAACCTAACGAGTACTGGACGCGTCTTCGATGTAGAGGAACCTAGCCTGTGGCAGGCTTGCAGATCGGAACTGGTAATGTCGGACAGCTGCATTTTGGCACCTATTATTTTTGCAATAACCTCAGCTAACCTTTCATCCTTGGTTTCAGCGACCCCATGGAACAAGAGTACCTTTCTTCTCAGGAAAGCTTCATGACGCTCCAGTCCAAGAGACAGCAAGTTGGTCTGTTCTGAGATTTTAGTGAGCGCTTGCCAGACTAAGTTTTTAAAATCAGCATACTCACTCGCCAGGGTCTTCAGGTCTGTGTGGACCGGAGCAGGAGAAGCAGTGGCATTCTTGAGACGGATCTCAAACTCTCCCATGCGGCTAAACATTGGATCGAGGTCTGCTTTGTTGGTTGCTAACAGTGCCGAGTGTAGAGGTCAAACTCCAAATATAGTGAGAAGTGGTTGCAGTGTTGAAATTCTTAATTGCGGATAGTGATGATAAGCCACTTAATTACTGAGTTCATTAATAATGTAAATATAAACGCAGTAAGTATTATTTATTGATTAAAATATGTAGAGCTAAATTAGTGAGTATTATTGTCACGACTACCTGTGTAGTACCTTCTTTCGTGATTCATATTTCGCAGTGTTAGTAAGTAGGTACTTAAGGTACTTTTTCTTATTTAAAGAAAATTCATTAAGCATTACTTTTTTTGTTAGTGTAGTAAGTAATTACTTTCTGTTTATTTTATTTCGGTATTTCAAAATGGATTGTTAATCCGGTTGCGTATACCTACTCGACAACCCCAAACAGAAGACCATGGCGCAGAAAAATTTGGAGAGCAGACCCCACCCCACCTTATGTGAGGCGGTGCAAAGAAGTCATTCTACCTGTAGTGTGAACTGATGGTAGGCTCAAACGTACGTAACGTCCGTTTCATCTGCCGTAGATCGTGCATGCATCTATCACTTCAAAACTTAGCGATGTATTTTGATGTTTAGAATGGTTGCACACAAATGTCTTGCTTGACCAACATAGATGATAGATAAGTGATGATAACTTTTATCAGCTCTGGAGGGCCTGTTGGCACACAAGCATCGCTTGGCGAGACGAAGTTCGCGGGCACCAGCTAGTTTCTTGAAAATTTTTAAATCTGCATATTCTGTTGGTTTGTCAATTGTACGGGACACTACATCGCAAATAAAAAACAATGAAACTAAAAAGCACTATATCCATTGTCCCACGTGATACAGAAAATATTGATAACTGGGGTTCTGACGAAATAAAAGAAGATTAGGACTACACAGTATCAAATAAAAGTAAGTTTCAAAGCTTAAAATATGAAGGTAAAGAAAAATCCGCTGGTAAAAATCTGCTATTACAAGCCACAGTGAAGGTAAAATATTTGTATTCCTTGCATCTAAATGAGTAATTACTATACTTCAGTGACTATAAACTTTTTAAATGCCACTGTAATATATGAATACTACACAACTGTTTGCAATTATTTTCACGAAATTGTGTCAAAGTATTGATGCGTTCAAGTTGTCCAACACTTTTTGATGCAATAACGGAGTAAGACCCATTTGCTCCCATATAAATAAGTGGTCCAAAAAAGTAACCTAAACTAACAGAAAGAACATTAAGGTATAAAAACCGTAAAATAACATACGATTTTAGGTTGATCTTAGTTTTGGACGAATAATAACGCAAAGTGAGATTGCGTTCAATCATCAAAAATATTTTTGCCGAATAAAGGCGTATTGACATAAAACACCATTATTCGGGTAACATAAGTTGTTTAAATAGGAAGCTATCGAATATAGCAGCTTTATTCTCCGAGAAAATACTGTGCACATTTCGAGAGAATAAAGTTGTCTTTGCAAATAACTTTTTCAATAGTTGAGCTAAAATTCAAAAAAAAAAATAGGCTGACGTAATAGACCCAGAGGTACTCAAAAATAGAATAATATTAAAATAGGCGTAATAGCGATTGCGCCTTTATTCGGTTGGAGCGTCGAGCTGTGTAAAACATGTGTAACAAAACGCGTGTAAGTAGCAATTTCGATCCAATTAAATAACGTAGGAGGGAGTTAAAGTTGTCATGTCACTGATACTATATGGTTTAGTCTGTGGCTAATAAAATAGACACTCCGGCACGGCAGTGCCCCCGCCAAGACGAGCGCAAAGCATAAAAATTCACTAAACACTGCCGTACCATCCTTTACTGGAACCATTTCGCCGCATTTTCAGACCCCTATTTGAGAAACTTTGGATGAGACTAGAACGCAGAAGTTTTCGTCATCTCCTAAGCTATAATCACATACTTAAAAGCCAAAATTTCAAGTCTATAGGTCGTTTAGTTCCGAAGTTAAGCAAAGGCAAAGTTTCACATTTTAGACAGACACTCACTCATGATCATCAAAATAGAACTAGTACATCCCATAAACTCAGAGAGCTGAAATTTTATACACAGTTAGGTTTTTATGACCACATAAAGGGAAAACTATAAAAAGTAGGATAATCGAAGGTTTTGAAGTATCACCAGGCACACCACTAGGGGCCCAGCTAAACCATAGGAGATACAGATATAACTTCAAAGCAAAAGTTGTTCAGCTTGATGGGACGCTTCTACAAAAATAAGTGAAATCCCACCAAAAACATACTGTAAAAAACTAGCCAAGTCTCGATGGAGCTGCTTGTTTATCTCTAAAAAGTAATGAAATCTAGACAAAGTCATGCCAAGTCTAAGGTTCCTTGATGCTATTTCTTTATTATTATAGTTAAATTTATACGACTGGCCGTTAAATTGTACCCACAAAACGTATGTAAACGTAACGTTTAACGGCCAGTCGTATAACTTTAACTACACTCGGCTTAAAAAAATCGCACCTTTTAAGAAATCTATTTCAAACATCTTTCAATCGTATTTGTATTATGAAATATTGGTAATGTTCGGTATCATTTGAAAGGTAAGGAAACAGAGAATGCAAAAACAATAATTCATTCAATGTTTTTTATTGGAACTGAGAAAAATTTACAAAACAATAAAAATCCTTAAAAACCCTAATGAAATCTGATTAATTTTTCAGAACAAAGTTGTTTAAAACTAACCTAAAACCTAGTGTTACCCCCCCTAGCCCTAATGACGTCTTCCATGCGCTCCCTCATGGATCGCACCAACTTTAGGACCTCTTCTTGAGGGATACTGTCCCATTCCTCAATAACGGCGTCTTGGAGCTCCTGAAGAGTCGCGGGAGCGGGATCACGGGATCTAACCTTGCGTTTCAGCTGGTCCCAGAGGTGCTCTATCGGGTTCAGATCTGGACTTTTCGCTGGCCACTGCATGACAGGGATCCCAACCTCTTGAAGGTAGCCTTGCACAATACCAGCAGTGTGCGCGCGAGCGTTATCGTGCATTAATGTGAACCCGTCGCCAATAAATCCAGCATAGGGGACCACATGTTCTTCCAGGATCTCTGTGATGTACCGGTGAGCAGTCATCGACCCTTGCCCGCGAGCACCGCCGGTCCGAGAGACGCAAGAAAGTTCAGTTTTGCCATCGGCAGATATGCCGCCCCAGAACATGCAGGAACCGCCCCCGTATTCGACCGTTTCTTGGATGCAGGCTTGGGCAAAACGTTCCCATAGTCTTCTGTATACTCTTTTGCGTCTATCGTTGCAGAAAAGGCACACTCTCGTTTCGTCTGAGAAGAGAACAGTTCTCCATTGGTCCAGGGTCCAATTAACGTGGGCGCGAGCAAATTGCAAGCGTGCTCGCCGATGCGCTGCGGTTAATTTTGGACCCGTGGCAGGTCTTCTAGCCACAATATTTCTCTCCTTTAGTCTTCTTCTAACTGTAGAGACACTCACGGCCCTTCTACGAACTGCTTGAAGCTGCTGTTGCAACTCAACAGCATTAGAGAACCGATTTCTCAAAGATTTCGATACGACGAATAGGTCATCTCTCGCAGAAGTGCAGCGATTTCTACCAGACCCACGCCTTCGGACAAAGCCACCGGTCTGCAGGAACCGCTGGTACACTCTTCGAACAGAAAAGCGACTCAAGTGCAATTGCCGAGCAACATCACACTGACGTAGTCCTGATTGCAGTAGTGCGATAACTTGGGCGGCTTCAGCAGCTGTAGTGTCCATCTTCAAGGACGTTTTTCTGATGAAAGATATTCTTCTGTGTCTTCTTCGACTGTTGGTAGCAAATTTATCCCCCAATAAGCTGTATCGACCCTTTTATACCCAAAAAACAAAACAATACAAACAAAATTTGAAGAGGAGAATCAGTTCCATTGTCATTCACAGTGACGTGAAGTGTCAAGCTTTTTCTTTATTCAAATGAAATGGATATTTTATTAAAGAGTTTTTATAGGGCTCTCAAATGATACCAATATTGCAACGAATAACTGCTTGTCTTAAGGATTACCAGTGCTTGAAGCCTATTTTTACGGACGTGCGATTTTTTTGAAGTCGAGTGTATTATTAATACTTTGGACTAAAATTGCATCCATCGCTCCACTGAATGTGAGCCGACAAGCTGCTTGTTCTCTCTAAAGACTGAAAAAAATAGAGGATACCAGACATCTGACGTATGGACAATGACCAACAGAGACATGTCTTTACAGCCGTAAAAAAACTAAGGGGATCTCCACGAGTTAGGAAAGACGTCTCTAAGTTAAGAATGAAGCAATGGAAAAGGAAAGGGCATACCAAGGGCATACCCTCCTTTATCATCGGTGGAGTAATTACCATGGGGGCTGACCTTTCTTGGGCGGACTGGACTGGAAGTAACTTTACGATGTCGGAAGGTGCTAAAAAAACCTAAGGAGATGGGGTTTTTTCTGGCAGAAGTCTGTGTGATTGTGGTGCAGGTCAAACGATAGCTCATCTTTCCTGATCCTGACCCAACTGCCCCCTGTTTTGCACTGTAAATGACCTACTAGAGGCTTTGGGGTAAAATCGTCAGAAACGTACAGCTCGGCTGGGCAGCATTTGGGAAGTTGCGTGGGAACCTCAAGCCATTCTCGCCAATAGGAACATCTCAATAAGACCTATGCGTTCGATTAGTGCGGTCTGCTAGTCATTACATACGGAGCCAAAACGTGAATTCCAACAGTAAAACTGGCCCAAAAGCTACATGTCGCTCAGAGAGCTATGAAAAGCTCGGGATCTCGCTAATAGATACATTTCGGAATGTGATTATCCGACAGAAGTCTTTCTACCAGATAGACCAGACTTGGATAGAGCAGCTGCCATTAACTGGATGGTGCAAGCGGACACAGATACTTATGGGAACGAAAAGGAACGTCACACCCCTTACTAATCCTAGCCAGTACTCGCAGCTACAGGCAACATGATCTCTTTTCAGTTTGAAGATTACAAAAGTATCAAATACATCTTTGCGACTGGCTTTAGAATGAAGTTTATTACCAAATCTAGTATATTTCCAGAAGACTGGGATATTTGAACTCGGTCCTTTAGTCCGTATGTTTAGCCATCTTCCTAATAACAACAGCCGTCTTGACTAGGGACGTAAAGGGTCAATCAAATGTTTTTTCCCAGACAGCATGGGTCTGAACAAGCATTGCTTCATATGCCAAAGATATTGGATTTTAGTTCTAGTCTATGAATGCCAACGAGACAAATGAAGGTATGTAAACATGACAAATTAACTCTGCAATGAATCAAAGTACGCAGCCGCTCCAGAAGTAATTATCCGGTGAAGAACTGTCTAAAAAAGGGTCTGATACCGACGCCATCAGATAGGAACCCATTATAGCTAGCTGTAAATAGGCTCCCGCATCTACTGCACATACCTGAAAATTAGCTATATTTAACGCATAAAAAATTAACACACCTCATTGTCAACTACTTTGGAGACCTGTAGACAAGGTATGCCAACCCTAAGGAATCGACTGTCCAATAATGTTGAAACCAAAACTTTACATTGGAACAAGGCACAACCACGGCCTTTTTAAGAGACACCTCTTAGTCATATGGGTACTCGACAGCTCTCCTTAGGGGAAAGTTGTTCAGTTTGACAGCTTAAAAGTCCGGATCCGGGAAAGTCCTTCGTTCGGTACCATACTGTATTTCTAGCAGTTCAACCACTGACACACAGATCCACAACAGGTTTACCTAATACCTATGTCATCACATGGCAACATCGCATCACTGTAAATCTTATATTAAAGCTTACAATATCGTCTTTACTGTCAGGAAGTTTGAAAGACATACATGCTACTTATGTATACCTACGGAATGGGCATTTGAGCTATATTTTTGGCTACTCGTATTTAATATAATTTAACAGTAGTTGCTCTATCTGTGTGTACCAAACATGCTCGGTCAACCAGTTACTTATTTATGTTTATGAGCAACTATCATTTTATTTCAAATATGAAAATATTTTTGGAAGCTATTTGATTTAAAAAAATATGAGTATTAATAAAAAATATGTTCATAAGCAAAGCCAATTTATGATTATTAATGATTGGTAATGTTTAAAAATCTGTCTAGGTTTCATTGTAATTTTGAGCATTTTTGTAACGTTTTCCTTGGTCTTGATATTTTTTTTATTGTCAACTATTTAACTGACTATAGATTTAAAAAGTTTTTTTACTTATTAATGGTAGTTTAAATATTTTATGACTCGATTTAATTGAGGTTGACGAATGCCAGCTTACGTTGACAATAAATCCATTTCTGAAACCAAAGTACTACTAAAACTTTATATTTTTATTGGTCACGGAGTAAGTTTAATCATGTTTTAAGTCATGAGTGCAATTTTATTATTAAAACTGTTGATTTTTATGAATAAATAAGGATTTTTTAACTTTTCAACCTCTTTCTTTTACTTTTTAAATATTTTTTTATTTACTTGTATGCAATGGTTACGATTTGAGATATCTTTTGTGATTCAAAAGAATAAAATAGTTTCACATTATTACATTTCTAATACTCTATACTTTTTTGACGAATAAAGACGTATTCTAGTAATGCGTACTAGGTGTGTGGTCAGACAAAGTTATGTAAAGGATTATTGCGTTTCATAGCATTTAACTGTATAGGCGAATAAAGGCGTAAAGAAAAAAGCAAAAAATGGTATGAAATATAGTCAGACGAATAAAATTTAATATGGTTTTTACCAATTATATTTATCATTAATCATGAAAAAAATATGTAATTTTTTTTTTTGAATTCTTCAATTTTTTCCCCACATTTTGGTATACGTCAATATCAGGTCATGCTTGAAGGAGCGACGCTATATATTATATTCGGTTTTTCGGCTGTACTGAAAAGTTGAAATTTTGATATTGCGCCTTTATTCGGTTGGAGCGTCGAGCTATTTTGATGACTTTATAATTTTTTATATTAAGGGGTTCCGCGCGGTGGTGTGACCGTCCCGCCCACCTTTCATGGGTATTATAATAGAGACATTCAAATTATAGGCTCCGAATTTTTATGCTAGACATACCTACTTACTGATCCATAGGGATTCCAAAACTACTGATATCATATCGATAAGGCATGTTTTAAAGGTTTTAACAACATAAAATTATCTCCAGGTATTTTAGCATAGGAGTAAAGTGAAGTTTTGTCATTTTTTAAGAGCCCTCCTTGCTATTACAAAAGCTCGACGTACGGACCAGGAATCTACGTCTGGAAACGTTTTGAGGTACCCATTGTTCGGTGACGATCTTTGCCCAACGATCTGGGAACGTGCCCACTCCCGGGCAGCTTTGTCGGTGTTAGTATTTAACAAAAATTTAATGGAATATTTAAACTGCCCAAAACTTAGTCTGCCTAAAGTTTACAGGCTTTCAAAATACTATAAGTAATAAATAATATATGTGCACCTTTAATTGTTCAAAATCACGACATTTTACATCAGTGTCTTAACGAAACGGAAATGAAATAATTTTACAAAGAATGTCTTTATTTTAAGACGATAGAGTTAATCATATATTTTTTAAATCATGCATAGTTAAATCTACCTCGTCAAATGAAGGTAAACCTATCGTTTGGATTTCAAATATGAATGAAGAGGTGAGGAGCTAGTTCGTCCTATGGATATGTGCCCTCTTCCACCCTAAAACGATTGTTTTCTTACGACCAGTGGCGTATCTATACATGAGGGGGGTCATGACCCACCAATGAAGCAGGAGTTCTTCTACTAGTGTAGTTAATATCAGATCATAACCTTTTTCATGATTTATTTTTGTACAATCAATTTTATTGCAATAATTATGAAATTAAACGACAGGCTTGTTTCGCTTGTAGTGCAGTGGGGCTCCTCGTTAGCCTTTTTTACGTGACCCCCTCAAAGATCTGAAACTGTAAACGCCACTGACTAAGTCGTAGGTTTATCAGGGGGTGAGGTGAGGAGGAGGTATAAAAGCAGTATAAAAACTGTAAGAATTGGATTTCCTTAACTGGTTTTCGTGGCGAGTTCTGCGATCGAGCATCTGTTAAACATGCTCGCAGAATTTCTTCAATCGTTTGAAGATCCCAAACGACCTCTGATTGGTCCAAACTACTGGATGATGAGAAAAATTGGCCTTGTGTTACCTGACAACAAACTAGGAAAAGTTTGTTATATATTAATACATATACTTGCGACATATTTCGTATTCACTCAGTATATGGAGCTTTACGTAAAACGTACAGATTTAGATGAAGTGGTCATGAATCTGACGATCTCTACGATAAGCATTCTTTGCATAGTAAAGGCGAACACATGCGTATTTTGGCAAAGCAGTTGGAGAGAAGTATTTGATTACGTAACTGAAGCTGATAAATATGAAAGAGATACCCGTGATGATGTCAAAGGCAAAATACTGGATAATTACACCAAATACTGCCGCAGAGTAACATATTCCTACTGGGTTCTGCTTTGTTTTACATTTGTAGCAGTGTGTCATACACCTTTGTTTATATTCATTGCATCGGAAAATTATAAAGAAGAGCTACGAAACGGCACCGTACCTTTCCCTCATATCTCCAGCTCTTGGATGCCTTTTGATAAGAACCATTCGCCGGGATGCTGGATAACAGTAGCGTGGCACGTTCTTTTATGCTCGTATGGCGCAGCCACAGTGGCCGCCTATGACACCAGTATGATCGTTATCCTAGTATTTTTTGGAGGAAAACTGGATCTGCTTCGAGAGCGATCCAAACAAATGCTTGGAAGCGGTGGTCGTGGCGTAAGTGATGAACATGCCGCAAAGATGGTGCGGGGGCTGCATAACGTACACGTTCTCCTAACAAAGTGAGAAAAATGACGGAAAACGGACACTCCTGAAACCAATTAAATACAGTAAACCGTGGCTAAAATTAAATTATTGAAGTAATTCGCTACTTAACTGGGTTGTTAATAAAATACAAAAGTAGATTGCTTAAAACTATTGTATAAAAATACTACATATTTCATTCATCATTTTTCAAAATATTAAAGTTAGCATTATTAAACTGAAAATAGTTAGTGTTTTGACGACATCATATTTTAATAAGTAATTTCATAGAAAGTGTCGTTTCAGAGCGTTATAAAAATTAGCTTATTTCATATGTCAGTCAAGTAGCGCATTGTTACAACAATAGTTGGTAAAAAAAAAAAACAAGTTTTTCAGGAAAGTCCGCGTCTCCAACCGAGCCTATTTTTTTCGTCTTTGATCTTTTCTAGATTTGTACCATCCTTACTACTAAAATTTGTACATAAATCAATGCCAGGGCTCAATGGTTTACCGGGTCGATGGACGACTCACCATACAAAAGTCAACTTTATTATCTTTACGTTGTCCTCAAGTCGTGCGAATATTCAAAAGTATGTGAATAAAGCTGTGTTTTCTAGTGGGTTTTACCAGAAAACACGAAAAGAAACCGCCTAGATAGTTTGAGATATATTTATTTACATAATATGCGCAGTTGTGGCAGACATTGCAGAGAGTGACATAGAAGAATTTCAAACAAGATTTGAATATGCGTCAAAAGTAAAAACATAAATGTGCAAAGTATCAAACAAAAAGTATGCTAGTCGAACACCTCCCCGTAATTTGTACATTAATTACAATTTAAAATTTAAAACAACACACAAAAATAAAAATTAACACCCTGTATGAAAAAGACTCGTTATTATATAAAAATACAGGTACAAGTTGACATCACTGGTTTGATAAGTTTCGTTAGTACTAGCAAGTAGTTAGATAAAAGTTTGAAAATCGAACCTATCAAAATAAATAAACCACAAAGAAAACACTATAGCAAACCTAACAGCGAGTTAAGTCTTGCGTGCCTAATCTTGGGCAGTGGTTTTGTAAGGATGTCAGCTAGTTGTGTGTTTGAGGGGATGTAGCTAACAGTTATTTCACCATTTATTATCGCATCACGGATGAAATGGTGACGAATGTCAATATGTTTGGTGCGGGCATGAAACGTGTTATTTGAAGTGAGTTTAAGTGAGCTTTGATTGTCTGAGAATATTTCTACTGGTCGGTCTATTGCAAAAAGTTCTTTAATGAGTGATTTTAGATATATGGCTTCTTTACTAGACTCGGAGAGCGCCATATATTCCGCTTCTGTCGTAGAAAGTGCAATTGTTCGCTGTTTGCGAGATTCCCATGAGATGGGAGCGCCACTCATTAAGAAGGTGTACCCAGTATACGACCTTCGGTCTATAAGATTACTTCCGTAATCTGCATCTGCATAGCCGGTCAGTATCGGAGTCTGCTCGCTCAACTTACGGAACGTTAATTTAAGGTTTTTGGTAGCCTTAAGATAGCGTAGCACACGCTTAGCGGCTTTCCAATGTGCCTCCCCGTGATGTGTATTGAATTGGCTAAGGTAAGACACAGTGTGAGATATGTCAGGTCTTGTGCCAATGGAAATGTACATCAGTGACCCGATAAGCTGCTGATAAGGCAAATCAAAACGTTCTTCACTTGGCTCTGGAACAGTCAATTTTTGACCAGGTTCCATTGGAGTGGATACAGGAATAGCATCCTTCATTCCAAATTTTTCGATAATTTTATCGATGTAGTTTGTTTGGTCCAAACTGACGCTGTTTTTGGACTGTGTAACGCGCATGCCCAAACAATCTTTTAATTGGCCGAGGTCTTTAATTGTAAAGGTTCGGCCCAGATCTTGTTTAAACTGTTTTTTCATATTGTCACTGTTGGACAAGAGGAAAAAATCGTCAACAAAGACCGAGGCAATTAGAAATTTGTCGTTTTCCTTTTTATAATACAAACAGTGTTCTTTAGAACATTGAGTGAGAGAGAGCTTGTGCAAGGCTTCGCACACTTTCTTGTTCCACTGACGTGGGGCTTGCTTTAAACCGTAGAGAGATTTTTTTAGGAGGCAAACCTTCTGTTTAGGGTCTGAGGCAAAGCCTTCGGGTTGCTCCATATAAATCTCTTCCTCTAGATCTCCATTTAAGAAAGCGGTTTCCACGTCTAAGTGTTCGAGCTGTAGACCATGGTGTGCAGCAAAGGCCATTAACATTCTTACTGTAGACAGGCGTGTCACAGGAGAGAATGTTTCATTATAGTCCACACCGTAGACTTGGGTGAAGCCTTTGGCTACTAGTCTAGCTTTAAACTTGACTATCTCTCCACTCGTGTTTCTTTTAATTTTGAAGACCCATTTGCTCTTGATGGTCTTCCGTTCGGGGGGTCTATCCACTATAGTCCAAGTCCCGTGTTTGGTTAGAGAGTTGTATTCTGCTCTCATAGCCTTTAGCCATTCTTCCTTGAAGACATCTTCCACTGCTTGTTTATAGGTATCCGGTTCACTACTGTTGGAAACCATAAAAAGGCAGCAGGGATCATACCGTATAGGCGGATGTCTTTCCCTTTGAGGATATCTCGGTTCGGAAGTGGCTGCTTCAGGTATGCTAGGTGCTTCTACCGGCGATGCTGGTTCAGCGTCAATGAAAGTATCGACTGGATCAACTGATTCAGATTCGCAAGGTTCAGATGGTAAATCATTTTGCGGGTGCGGGGCTGCTGATACATCATCTGAAACTTCAGGTAGGCTAGCTGTATCTGAAAAAGTATGTACGAGAACATTATTTTGGACTTTTTGAGGTGGATTAGATGTTGATTGTACCTCAGGTTGAGTATTATTGATAACTATTGTACAATCTGTGTCAAGAGGATTAATGGCAAGAGTCGGTTGCTGCTGAGAAGTGGTAGCTTGCTCATCTGTTGCAGTCACCTTGTTTTCTATGAAAACTACGTCTCTTGCGATGATGACCGCTCGTGGTTTGGAGGGGTCGATAAGGCGATAGCCTTTGGTCTCTGACGGATATCCAACGAAAATGCATTTCTGAGTTTTTGCGTCTAGCTTAGTGCGTTTTTCCTTAGGAATAAGCACGTGAGCTTCGCTGCCAAAAACTCTGAGGTGTGAAAGGTTGAGCTTTCTTTCAAACCATACCTCATCAGGTATTTTGAAATTTAAGGACTGAGTAGGCGTACAATTTTTTAAATAAATTGCTGTGTTCACGGCTTCGCCCCAGTACGCTTTCGGTAAGTTGGCGTCGTGGAGCATTGCACGTACCTTCTCAATGATGGTACGGTTCACGCGCTCTGCAACTCCGTTCTGTTGCGGCGTATAGGCTACAGTTGTTTGGTGGACTATACCATTTTCCCTTAGGAAAGCTGTCATCTTTTTATTCACGAATTCAGTACCGTTATCTGTCCGAAACTTTTTTATTTTGAGACCGGTTTGGTTTTCTACTAAATGTTTGAATTCCAAAAACTTAGAGAAAACTTCACTTTTGCTTTTAAAGATATCCAAAAGTTTTACGTGAAAAATCATCAGTAAACGTGAGCAAGTAGAGTGCTCCGCCCCATGACTGCGTACTCATTGGTCCGCAAAGATCAGAGTGAACTAACTCTAGTTTGTTATGGGACCTACTTTTTGATTTTTCGAACGGTCTCTTTGCTAATTTCCCTTGTAAGCAGGGAACGCATGTGTCGATTGACATGACACTGTCAACAAACTTTATTCCCGCGTTTTTGTTTTTTAAAATATTTAGCACTTTGGCATGTGGGTGACCTAGGCGTCTATGCCATAGTAGTGCATCCTCTTTGGCGTAGTTTGCTGCCAAATGAGATTGCATTTCAGGTTGGTTGAGTTTATACATGCCTTTGTAATTAGAGGCAGTAGCGACTACAGTACCTGAAATCTTACACCCATCTCTAAGTAAGATGTAGGCACCTACTTTAGAAAAAACTACTACAAATCCTTGCATCGCTAACTTGTAGACCGATAGCAAGTTTGCTGCCAGGTCGGGCACATATAGGACGTTAGGAATTGAGTTAAAGTTTTCAGAAACATTCAGTAAAACTGTACCTTTCCCTTCGCTCGCAATCTTTTCATTGTTAGCAACAGTAATGTAGTGTGTATGGGGTGTCATTTCACTAAATGGTTGTTTACTGTGGCACATATGTGTTGAACAGCCAGAATCTAGAAGCCAGGGATCAGTGGATGAATTTTGGGGTAAATTTGTAGAAAAACATGATAAAAGTGTAAGGTCTGAAGTGTAATTAGAACTAGGTACACTTTTCTTTTTGTTCTTCATTTTCTTCGCCCTGCATTCATTTCGCACATGTCCGAACTTCTTGCAGAATGAGCAATGAGGTGGTTTGGTGTGAAAGGCAGCATTCCCAGCACTCGATGTTGACGTGGCTCTTCGCTGGTCTTCCTTGAGGAGTATGGCTGATACAGAATCCGATGTAACTTCTACACCTGAGTTTTCAAATGCCATAACCAGTGGATTGTATGACTCTGGAAGTCCTGTCAGCATGATGGTGCCAATGAAGCTATCTTGTATGCTCTTTTCACCGATTTCTAGTAATTGTTGATGAATACCTCTTATTTTGCTTACGTATTCTTGCATGTTCTGATGTTGTTCAAGCTTAGAGTTGAAAAGACTTTGAAGTAGGTGAAGTTTCCTAAGTAGGCCGCTGTCAGCGTAGTTTTTCTTCAGATTCGCCCATGTTTCTGAGGATGTTTCTGCGTTTACGACGATCGGAAAAACATGCTTTTCCAGGTTCAAGCATATTCTTGCTTTTGCCTTGGCGTCCAAGCGCTTAAAGGCTTGTTCTCCGAGCTCCGTCAATTTTTCTTCAGGCTTGTCCACTACGTCCCACAAATCGCTCACGATCAAAAGGTTCTTCATAGTGAAGCTCCATGATGCGTAATTTAGGGAGCCGTTCAGCTTCTCCACGGCAGTTTGGTTGCTCGAGGATGTAGCTGCTGACGATGACATCGTAGTTGGATTAATGGCTTGAAGTTTATATCTGCACTGACTATTTATTCTAGGCAGGGCGCGGGCCCATAGCCTGTGTTTTCTAGTGGGTTTTACCAGAAAACACGAAAAGAAACCGCCTAGATAGTTTGAGATATATTTATTTACATAATATGCGCAGTTGTGGCAGACATTGCAGAGAGTGACATAGAAGAATTTCAAACAAGATTTGAATATGCGTCAAAAGTAAAAACATAAATGTGCAAAGTATCAAACAAAAAGTATGCTAGTCGAACAAAAGCAAATGCTATTGCCGATTGCGAATATTCGTTACACCACTAGTACAACATCTCATTACAGTTTAGAACTTAGATCATGGCAGGATTACTCCAGAATCAATTAAAATCTATGGTTTTGATATTATTTTCATTTTTCGACGTATAAATAAAACATAAACATCGCGTTTGTTGTATGGGAGCCCCCTCAACGTTTTTTTAGTATTTTTAGGGTTCCGTACATCAAAAGGAAAAAAACGGAAGCCTTATAGGATCACTTTGTTGTCCGTCCGTCTGTCTGTCATTCTGTCAAGACCCTTTATCTCAGGAACGCGTAAGGATATCGAGTTGAAATTAAAACCGTATACTTAAATCTATGAGCTAGTAGTTGTGAAAAAAGCAAGCACCTAAATTAACGTTATAGCCGTTTATGCAGTAAAAACGCGTGTTTTTACCCTCTCAAGAGAATCAAAATTCAGAGGGTACTTCCCGTAGACCTAGAACAATGAAATTTGGCATGTAGCTTCGTTTTGAAGTACGAATTAAGGAAAAGTCATGGTTATAGTTTTATGGGGGCAGAAAAAAAAACAAAATTTAAGAAATTTGGCTAGTTTTCTCTTTAACGAAAACGAGACAGTTAATATGATTATTTGATGATGAGGCAGGCAGTTATGGTCAATTAAATGGGCCATACCATACCATAACAGCCACAACAGTCCACTGCTGGACATGGGTCTCCCCCTATCGGGGGGTATTGCCATACTCACCACGCTTGGCAGGCGGATTGGCGAGCGCAGTGCCAAGATGTTACATTTACAGGGAACGCTGCTGCCCATTCCCTGGATGAATATCCCTTAGTCGCTTTTTACGACACCCACGGGTAGAATTGGGGTGATGCTATTCTAAGCCGGCATCACACGGCAAATTTTTGGGCAATTTTTGGTAATAGACATTTTAAGTGCTTGATTTTTTCACAACTACTAGCGTTTATGAATTTGAGTATACGGTTTTAATTTCAACTCGATATCTTTACTAGTTCCTAAATTATATGGTCTTGACAGAATGATAGATGGACAGACGGACGGACAAGAGTGATCCTATAAGGGTTCCGTTTTTTACCCTTTGAGGTACGGAACCCTAAAAATAGCGGAACATACCTACATCAATATAAAAGATTTATATTATGTCTTAAAACGTCACAATTGGGCCACATGTATAGTTTTCTTTTTTCGTTTCGTTCGATTTTACTGCATAAACGGCTATAATTACATTTTTAGGGTTTCGTAGTCTACTAGAAACCCTTATCATTTCGTCAAGTCTGTCTGTTTGTCTGTCTGTATGCCGCTCCCTCATATCTTCGTCAGTTTAAGAGATATCAACACGAAATTACGTGAGAAGATAGATCGTGTTGACCCAAACTTAGAAATGTTGAGAAAAAATTATACTTATCAAATGTTTTTTGGACCCCTCCAATGCAAGTAAAGGGGACTAAAAGTAAGGGGACGATTGTTTAAAACAAAGTCACTAAAATCTTTCGGTCTCGAGATAATTGCTTTTAAAAGAGGCGTTTTTGACCCATAAATTTGTTCCAGCTGTAACTTCTAAAGTATAAAAGCTAAATATTTGAAAAAAATATGGAATATAGTTTACAACCTTTAAGTTACCATGAAAACTAAAACGGATACACTACCACTAAAGATTTCAGAAAATAAAAGTTTTTCTATTTGCGGTTGGTAACCATACAACTCCAAACAAGCTAGCAACAAAATTATCTTTGTAACGCTGAAAAACTTGATATTTAAACGTTGACTACAAAACAGTATTTGTAAGCGTGTCTGATACTCTTTTGGTCGGTATTTTTAAATTGAAGTTAGGTGCTTGATTTTTTTCACAACTACTAGCGTTCATAGACTTGAGTATACGATTTTAATTTCAACTCGATATCTTTACGCGTTACCGAGATAAAGGGTCTTGACAAAATGACAGACGGATGGACAACAAAGTGATCCTATCCGATTTTTACCTTTTGAGGTACGGAACCCTAAAAACGCGGCGTGAATCCGGACCACAAGGAAAGAATTCGCACTTGGCCGTATTAACTTCGAGTCCCAGCTCCTTTAAACGTGGCAAGAGAACACGCGGATCCCGTCTAAGACATCTGGCTTTCCTTGCCACCAAGGGTGCCATCATCGAGGTACCAAACATTAAGAGGGGACTGCAGGCTCTCTATTATTTTCTGGATGCCGAGACTAAATACGAGATTTGATTTTTTTTTCTGTGCTCCTTAGCACTTGATCTTGTATACCTATATCACTAAACACGCCGCAAACCTCGGCATAAAAAAAAATCTACTTCTTCTTCTCCATACATTTTTCTTTACGTTTTTTTTTCTCAAAATCTTAACACTTTTGGAGAAAATATTACAGAGTAAAAGGGGTTTGTAATCTTACAGTCTGACATTTAAAAAAAAACATGTCGTTATTCCGACTTAGATTCCTAAAGTCTACGCTATGTACGACCACCTATTTTCGATATTAGCCGTCTGTGGCGCCGCCGCACCTCTGTGTTCGATAATTCGGAAAAATATAGGCTCTGCGCTCTACTCTCCTTTGCTCAGTACATAAAATTTACTACAACTTACGAATTATATAAAGAAAGCTTTGTTTATGAATGATAAATATTGTTTTGTTTCAGATACTCCAGGTTGTTTAACCGACTGCTATCCCCGGTGATGTTCCTTTACGTGTTGATGTGCACTCTGATGCTTTGTGCCAGTGCTTTTCAAGTAACTGTAAGTAGGTACTTTAAAGGGTTTCCTTGTTTACCTATCTATTGATTAACACCACTTAAATATTACTTTATCTATACTCATTTAGTAATATTGGTTTTACATAATCGAAGGCAGTTTCATAATGAACTGCTTTAAAAATTGTGCAGCCTTAAAATAGTAGTTTATGCAACTGCCTAATAATGAGAGGCTTTAGGATGTGAGTGTCTGTTTATCACACGAGGCGCAGCCGAGTTTGACACGAGCATTCTAAAGCCTAATTATATGCAGTTGCATACACTATTTTATCTACACTCTACAAGAAAAACTATGAAAAATAATTCAAACCTCCGCACTGCACTATGGCGATTGCAAGCCTATCTACTGAAACACCAACTGAACGACTTTTGTACATATGTAACTTTTTAACTAACCGTTAAAATGGAGGCTCATAAAAACTGAACAACTTTTAAAATTAAAAAGCATTTATCGGTGAATTTTAATTCGAAAAATGATTTGAAGCAAAGATTTAATAATAAATAAGTCCTCATAATTTCAAGTGTCGTCCCTTTGGTCGTCCCGCCCGGGTGACACTTGTTTTTTTTCACTTGACTAACTGTCGGCCAGTGTCAAATTGTAACAGATTACAATTTGGTACGCGGGTCAATTCGTTAATTTTTTTTTCAAATACTAGAAATCGAGTTACTTTATGTAGCTGCCAGTAGTATGAAAGTTTTTTTTAAAGGCTCTATATTCGTAATGCAGTTCATTACGTTCGTACTTTCGATTCTGTAAAACGAATATTAAGAAATGAGTGTAGATAAAATAACTTCCTTATTAAAATGTGTATCATATTTTTTTTTCATTGTCTTACTGTTGGCACAGCATATTATAAAAAATTAAACGAATATGCCGCTTTTTTATTTCCTGTGCCAACAGTAAGATAATAAAAAAAACTTATGTCACCCGGGCGGGAGGAGACTTCAAATTATTAGGACTTATTTATTATTAAATCTTCGCTTAAAACCATTTTACGAATTAAAATTTAGCGACAAATGCTTTTTAAGGTATCGTAGTGTACTAGAAACCCATATCATTTCGTCATAAACGCAAACAAAAACGGCAAAGTGCGAGTTGGGCTCGCCCACCGAGGGTTCCGTACTAAGATTTGTAGGGTATTTTGGTTGGTAAACCTATATTTCATATGATACTCCACTTGGACAACTAGCCGGATTTCTTTTTTTTTCGGTCTCCATAAAAACCATAAATTTATGAAAATGATTTTTTTAGAGTTTTTACATAATTGGTACTTCAAAATGAAGCTACTTGCCAAATTACATTGTTCTAGGTCTACGGGAAGTACCCTCTGAATTTTGATTTCCTTGAGAGGGTAAAAAACACGCGTTTTTACTGCATAAACGGCTATATCTTTTTTCATCGTGAAGTTAGGACGGACAACAAAGTGATCCTATAAGGATTCCGTTTTTTACCTTTTGAGGTACAGAACCCTAAAAAGCTGAAAAAAATATGGAATCCTACTAATATTATAATCCTACTAATATTATAAAGGCGGATGTTTGTGTGTGTGTTTGTTACGACATCACGCTAAAACGGCTGATTAGATTGACATGAAATTTTGCAAAAATATAGAAGAGTATCTAGAATAACACATAGGCTACTTTTTACCACGGGAAAATGTCTCATTCCTACGGGATCACGCATATTCCAATATTTATGAAGTAGGTGGCGTGACTGAGCCGATTCACGTTTAGTGGGGAAGAATATCCGTTGATTCAACGATCAATCTTGAAGTCACTGTGGCGTGGTCGTAGTGCGCTTGCCTCCCGCCTGGCGTTCGAATCCAAATCGGAAACTCCTACTTTTTGTTTTTATTTTTTCGAACTTTTATTTAAGTTAAGTTTTGTTTTACGATATTGGCCAATGGTACACACTGGTCTTGCTATACTTCCTATTCCTACTATTATTATTACTTATTATCCTACTAATATTATAAAGGCGGATGTTTGTGTGTGTGTTTGTTATGACATCACGCTGAAACGGCTGATTAGATTGACATGAAACTTTGCAGAAATATAAAAGGGCATCTGGAATAACATATAGATTTGATATAGGATACTTTTTACCACGGAAAAATGTCTCAATCCCACGGGATCACGCATTTTCCAATATTTTTGAAAAAGGTGGCGCGACTGAGCCGATTCGCGTTTTAGAAACTAACAGCGACATCTCTTGGCGAGTAAGTAAGGCAAAATTAATATATTATATCGATACCTCTGGGCTCAAAGGGCGTAAACGCCAAAACACAACTTTTCAGGAGAGCAAAAAAACGAAAAAATAAAAAATATTTTTGGCATAACTTTTTTATTTTTATAGCTATAAAAATAATCTGAAGACCCTTTTACTTCAAATTTGATGCTGCATAATCGTGAGTATAACAAAATTAAAGAAATCTAATAGTTTAAAAGATAGATTTGATATACGCCCTAAAATTCTTCATCATAATGTCGCTTACGCCCCAAAAATTGCCCTATACGTAGTTATCATGTATATACACCCTAATTAAAATAAAACGCAGGGCGTAAACACCAGTCACACATATTCAATTTAGACCGTTCTTGTAAGAAATTCTGTTCATTATCGATTTTTTAAGTTATGAATTAAACCAAAGTATTTACAAGTAGAATCTGGTGGACTTTCAAGAAAACTTAAACCACTTTTATGACCTACTACATCAAGCTGTACAGCATTTTCCGTCGGAATCAGCTCATCACGGTTGGTCAACCGAATTAACTGCTTTATTGCACGCGTACACATGAGATGTTTTGAGATTGGCCACCTGAAGTGAGCGATAGATATTACTTCTGCTATAGTAAAACGCGTTAGCTTGGCAATAGCGGGTGTTGACCTTTTCTACCACTGTACTCAATATTTGCGATAGCGATATATCGTTTTTCTTAGTAAATGTATGCGATATGAACATCGCTAGAGTACAGTAGTACAATAGCAAGGTCACTCTAGGATATTGCAGGGGTAATAGACATTTTCAGTTATAACCCTATTTTTAACGTAATTCTGATTGATGTTTTTTATTTTAATTCTATGAGATAATTATGTTTTAAGGTACACTGTACAGCTCCGGGTCCGGGTTTGATTCCCGGCCGGGGCAGCTATTTGAATGATGAGTTTGAATATCTGTTTTCAGATCTGGGTAATAATAGTGAATGTTTCAGTGTGGTCTATAAAGTGAAAAGGAATTAAGTATTTTGACCATAGGTTTATTAACAGCAGTCATAGTATAGTCGTAGGACTAGGTGGTGGCTCCATCGCCACTGCACTCCACACAACAAAACTTAACAAATAAAAATAACAAAACGTGACTGGCTAACAAGTACTTACTACTAACTTCACTGACTCAACGACACAAAGTGGATCTTGGCCTCCAACAGTAGGTTTCGCTATTCTTCCCTGTTCTGAGCTGCTTGTCGCCAATCGGCCATTTGAAGCGCTCCCAGGTCTATTTGGACTTCGTCAATCCAGCGATACTTAGGACGCCCAACTGGACGTTGTCCATGTGGTTGACCCAGGTATGCTCTCTTGGCCGCACGATCCTCCCCCATTCTCTCGACATGTCCAAGCCAGCGAAGTCGGGCAGATTTAATTTCCCCGATGACTAACAAGTAATATAACAAAAATAAACTTATCAAATAATCAATAACCAAAACACCGAAAAACAGCAAGAAAGACTTCCAAACGTGAACGAACGCAAACGCACTTCAGAACGGAATAAGACCTTACTTCATAGGATCACCCCTCAGAACGGAATGAGACGACGATCGATCAAAATGAAAACAAATGCGAGCCTACGGGACCGCACCTCTGGCCAGCTAGGGGCTCATTACAAAACAACGTAACTCAAAAATTTTTGTTTTAGTGTCAACAATTTTGCTTTATATTTATTTATGATAAAAATGTATTTTGTAAAGCTTTTTGGCTTCCTATTTGCTAAAATTATAATTGCAACCCAGAATATTTTTTATTTTACGGTATTATACCTTTATTAGATAATAAATTTGGGCAATATTTTAAAACGTATGTTATAGAATTGAACTCATTTCAAAAGTTTGCAAAAATCATCGACATATAAAAGTAATAGTTAAAATAACAACTTTTCGAATTGGCTACAAGTACACTCATTTTTGAAAATTTTGGATATACATGGTTGTGGAATGACGCCGGGTTGTGCCGGGGGAATACCCGGAATTGGCCGTTATTATGATACTTTAGCGATGTGAATTCTAGCGATAGTTTGTATGGAGAGCGATAATTATCGCCTAAAAATGTTGTTTTTGGTACCGGTCGTGTCAATGTACGCTATTGCCAAGCTAACGCGTTTTTACTATATTGGTTATCATCCGTGATTAGCTTGGAACCTGGATTTAGGTTGCGACGAGCACAACATAAATGTTGATTCAAACTCAAAGTCGTAAATTTATGAAGAAAATGTTCTCGTTTATTGCCATTCTGCACCAAGGTCCAAATGGTTTAAAGGCTTGTGTTTACTTTTATTGCTGCCTCTGAAAGACACATCAGCGGTTTTGTTCTATGTCAAGATTTTTTAAAGTAGATCTTAATACGTTATTACTATTCTACCCTATTCTGTAAATCTCTTTTGCATTTGTAAAACCGGAGTAGCCTCCTTTTAATCTACTTCTTAAGCAAATCGTACGAGGCGTCGTTCGACAAAAGTCTTATACAGAATTTGAATACTCGATCATAGTGAGGTGTAAATAATCTAGCTAGTATACCTATATTTTCATAGTAACTTCAAATTGAGAACTCAATCTGAAGTTACTATGAAAACTGTAACAGATACTGTACCACTAAAGATTTCAGAAAAATTGAAGTTTTCAATTTGCAGTTGGTAACCATACAGCAGCAAACAAACCAGCAACAAAATTAACTTTTGAAAGCTGAAAAACCTGATATGTAAACGTTGACTACGAAACCCTCTTTGTTTGCGTGTCTGACACGCTCTTGGTCGGTTTTTAATTTTCTTCTTCTTCTTTTCGTGTGGGACACCGAGTCGTTTAACGACCCGATGAACCCTGGTGTCAGAGTTTTTCAACCGCCTACTGCAAGTAGCAGGCCTCTGACATGGTTGTGGTGTAACGACCGCCATCATAGACAGCAACCGGGACCGACGGCTTAACGTGCCCATCCGAAGCACGGAACCATCTTACTTGCGGACAATCAGGTAGTTCAGCCTGCAATGTCCTAACCAGACTGGGAACAAATTCACAAAGTGATAAATACTAACTTTGTGAGTGACCCCACCGGGAATTGAACCCGGAACCTTTGCGTGGCAGGCAGGCATACCAACCACTGCGCCACATCTGCTGAAGAAGAAGAAGAATGCTCGTGTCAAACTATTATCAATAAACAGACACTCGCGTTTAGAGCCTTCCGTTATTATAATTTTAAGACAGTTGCATAAACTATATTTACGGAAAATAAATGTAGGAACTAATGAAAGAAATTTTTCAGTCAGCGCAAAATACAACTCGGCAGTTTTTCATGGCGGAATTTTTAATTTTTGGTACCGTTCAGCTTCTTATGTATTGTTGGCACTGCAATGACGTCGTGGTAAAGGTAAATTTAATAAAACTGTTAATCATTTTAATATTATTCCATATGTATGAAACATAGAATAATTAAATAATACATTATATAAAAAACATGTCAACTTAAAACTAAAACTACAAGTAATAAATACCTTCCAACGAGTCCCCGCGAGGCAGAGTACCCAAAATACTGGCAGCATTACCCCTTTGTATCGCTAAACTGATTTTCAGAGCCAGGTAGCTGCCAGATCTGGAATCACCCGATGCCTCGCGGAGACGCGCTGCAAGATCGGTTATGAAACACCTGGCCTCCGTTCCCCACGGGCCAAGGGTCTCAACTGCAAAGGGCACGAAAACATAATTGTGCATCAAGTCTTGATATTTACGGCGCTTGAGTCCCTCTGCCGTTGCCGCCGCGGCCCCAGCACTCCGACACGTAGAGGATAAATGAGTCGGAGCTAACGTGTCAACGCAGGTGGCATCCCAAATCAAACATTTACCCAGTTTCCACGGTATCAACGACAGCCCATCTGGTCGTTTGCCATCCGTGCGCAACAAACCGACTGGCTCTAAAACCGATGGGACACTGGTGGAAGATAAAGCCCTGCGTATTATGTCATTTAGACTGGCGTGTCGAGACATTCGACCAGCGCTTCTCTGACATGCCAAGCCATGGTGACCCAACTCATTTACGAGCTCCCCACAAACGCACTGATGCGGCTCAACAATCTTGACGCCCAAACGCAACCCGACTAAGATTGATAGCGTACCGTTATCCAACAGGGTACCCAGGTTTGCCGAAGGAAATGCTTGCAACCAGAACCCCGATTCTCTCTCAGACACGGCCAGAACTCTCGCACGATCCACAGAGTTCAAACAACCACTAATTAGGTTCTGCAAAACTTG
This sequence comes from Phthorimaea operculella, assembly GCA_024500475.1. Taxonomy (NCBI): domain Eukaryota; kingdom Metazoa; phylum Arthropoda; class Insecta; order Lepidoptera; family Gelechiidae; genus Phthorimaea; species Phthorimaea operculella. The sequence goes on from JANFCV010000002.1 coordinate 8,062,727, forward strand.
CTTACAGAGCGGTTCATCCCATTGCCTCTGAACGTGTGGGGCGTCCGGCATATCAACAGGACATCTTCCCCGCCAAACTTCTACCGCCTCGGCCAATCCCGAAATCCCCACGGAACCCAAAGATGAGTTAAGAACCTTACCGCAAAGGGGATTAGCGGAATGAGCCGAGGACAGAAATGCTGGCAGGGAGACCGATGTCGCTTTCCTGATACCTAAGCCACCAAAACGAATCGGAAGCGATGCTTGAATCCAGGCCGTATCATCAAGAGCAATATTTAAGATGGCACAGAGTGATCTTTTAATGGTGTCATCAAGAACTACAAGCAAGTCTTGGAATTTCCAAAGCTTTGTGCACCGAAGGGTGTAGGTGAACTTCGGAACAAACAGGCAAAAGCGCATAATAAAAAGTGCCATATGAGCATTGATCTTATATAAGCGATCCGAAGAAGCGTGAAAGCGGTCAATCTGTTCGTCAATATAAGACTGCAGAGACTCATCCAAAATGGGAGCCCCCAACAGGCGGAGTGATTCATTTGATTGGACTGTAATATTAGGCGCCAATGAATTGAACGTAGAAATAATGTCGTCTCTGGTCTCCGTATTAACAGAAGGCTGAACATATATTTCACATTTGCTGAAATTGAGCTCCAAACCAATCGAAGCAAAAGCATTAGTTAGCGTACTCAAATCGTTAGCAACAGTTGTAGCTGAGCCACCCAAAGTCCCGTCATCAAGATACCACAAATTTAAACTTGAATCCAAATTGGAGATGATTGGGTGAATAGCCAAACTGAATATCGCTGGACCAAGAGGATCTCCTTGCTGGCAACCAGCAGCCGAGCTCAGTACGTGATCTTTGTATAATAACTTCGTAGGTGCTCCGTAACATTGCCATAGGTATGGATAAATAGATGGCACATGTTCTTTTACCGCGCTCAACAAAACGCCACGGTCGATAGTATTGAAGGCGTTCTTTACATCAACTTTAAGCAACACCTCCCCGCCATTTAGTTCCAAAAACTCTCTCGTATACCTCTCTCATATGTATGTATATTTCATCTGGTAGGCGGCCGGTCGTAAAATTAAGCCAAATAGTTTTTTGAACTATCGATAGTATCGATACTATCGAAAAACAATCGATAGTTGAACGATTGTGAAAACTATCGATTGTCTATCGTTTTACAATCGATAGTCCACTATCGAGCGGCAACGCTACATTTCATCCTGCCTGAAGTGAACATTTATATATTAGGCACAACCTATGCTAGCTTAAACTAGTTTCTCCTATCAGCCATCGGACGAACCGTTTTATCCCAGTCTGTACTGGTTTATCCAATGGCATGTAGGATAAACTACTTTGGCCTAGGAAAAACTAGTTTATCCTAAAATCGGATTTAGCCGGTAACATATACATTAGGAGATCTTATTGTTTATCATGCATGTTCCATGTGTTGCAGAGTGAAAATCTCGTTTACGGTCCTTACGAAAGCGAGTGGTGGGCTGCGAATGTTCGACAAAGGAAGGCAATTCATCTTCTGAGCGGCCAGTTTCGAATCCGTTACATGTTCAATGCTGGACCTTTTACCGATCTAACACTGGCGACTTTCATAACGGTAACTATTTTACCCAACTGCTGGAGGGATAACATTTTCGAGAGTATGTATGTATGTAGACAAGAAATTGTTTCCACGCACTACAGCCCAAACGGCTGGGCGGATCTTGACATATGAGGTGTCATTAGTTTCGTCTCAGCAGCGCGAGTGACCTGGCTACACGCTACCCGTACAACTGTACTAATTTCTGTAAAAACTCCCAAGGAAGGAAAGTGATTCGTATATAATTCCCTCCCACTAATTTGTACGTTTAACAATGACTAACGTTCCCCCCTATAAAGTGTAAATTTCTATGCAGGTGTTATAAAGCTTTTTTAATAAAACTATTTTGTTTTTCAGATTTTAAAAGGAGCATACAGCTACTACACTTTATTAACCAACGCAAAATAGAATGCCTGTCAGTGTAATACAGGGCTTTTGAATAACGGATTTTAAATTTTATTTAAGCACCTAGTAGCAAAATGCTTGTTCGCCGTGTAAATTACCGTGTAACCGTAATGTAAGCTCTTATTAATTTAAGCCGATTTTCTGTAATAATCGTTATCAAGGTATTTATTTAGAATTTTTAAATACACATGTTACATAATAAGCATATACAGACGTGCCATAGCTTCAGGGTAGGTTTAGTATCGGTAAAGGATGCCGTAGAAATTGTAAAAAAAAACCTAGTGAAAAAATTTTTTCTCCAATTTGCTCGGAAATGGATTCATTACTTTAAAAAAAGAATACGTCAATGGGCTCATTTATGTTGTCAAGGCGCAGAGGACTGTAATAGAAATTGCCGGCCTAGTCCGGTAAAAAAAGGTTCTTTAACTTCACAATTTCGTGATTAGGTGTTTTATGGAACACAATTTGTTTGAAGTTTGAAGGCTGAATGTGAATTTCCCGCGCATTCTTATGAAATGGAACGTAAGGAAAACCAGCGCATGCGCTTTGCGAACTTTAGAAGTTACGAAGTGTAAATTTTGTCACGATTTAAATATTTATTTATGTTTCATTGCAAATTGGAGAAAAGCACTATACAAACCTCGGCCGAAATAACAATTTCTGGTCTCGTTTATGCCACTCGACCAGAAATTGCTATATTCTCGGCCTGTGACGTAATGTACTATAAACTAGGTACCACTTGGGTCCCTACTAACGCGAAACAGGCACGTGGCCGTCCCAGGAAAAGATGGATAGACGAGTTAAATGCTTACGCCCCAAACTGGATGGAGGTGGCTCAAGATATAGGGAAAACTGGAAGAAGGAGAGGGAGGCCTTTGCCCTGCAGTGGGACATGTCTGGCTCATAATAATAATAATAACTTAGTCAAAATATTGATTATTTTTTTTTTTTTTTTAAATTAAACTTTTTTCTTTTGTCTTTTAGCCCCAAGCTCCACAGAGAGGACATAGGACATGCCCTACGACGCTTGACGTTTGATATCGCGACGCTTTGGCGACGCTTTGGCGACGCTTAAAACGGTTTCCATATAAAATGTATGAAAACGTATTGACAAAGGCACACACAAGCGTCGCCAAAGCGTCGCATCTATGACAGCTAGCGTCAAAAATTAAGAAGAATGTTTGACGATTACTTGTCTGTCAACTGTCATTCTTACGTCCTATGCTCTTCGTCTCTTTGGTGGAGTTTGCGCCTTAGAGAGTGACAACACTAATTCGTTAGTCTAATCAACTTTGTGTTTGAACGAATCTTGGCTGAGATACATTTATATAAGGTCCTATTAAATTCACTGCAAATATTTTAAGGGCATGCGTAAATAGGTATAAGAAAAACATCTAAGGCATTTAAAAAAAATCTACACGCCAGATTTTTTTTTCATTTTCAAACAAATTATGTGAACATCCTTTAATTGACCCGACTGACATTCCGCCACCTAACAGGATTGACTTACACGGCACGCACACTAACATCCAACCAATCACAGCACCTTTTTTTGGCGCGTAATTTAAATTCATCTAAGTGTGTGTTTCTAGGACAAACAGGGTGCACTTTTCGCGTTTTGTTTTTTTTTTTTTAGTTAAATGCAATTTTCGCGAAAACTAGCGGGTAGATTTCTTTAAAAATTTGCCTAGGATATGCTTATATTTTATTTGATCTGCCCCTAAAATATTTGCAGTGAATTTAATAGGACCTTATATAAAAATTTAACATACATTTGAATAAAATTTCGACAATTTTTTAATTTTTAATCCAGGTCTTTTTTAAATATTTTTTACAGCCTCCTTTATCAATACTAAACCTACCCTGAAGCTATGGCACGCATTTAAATTACAACCCTGTCTGATTTAAAGTTATGTAGAAATAGGACGTACCTACCTATTTTAAATATAAACTATAATGTAATTTTGAATAGACTATACGAGATTTCTTATTTTATATTTAAGCTATGTGTAGACAAATTAACTTCTCCTTTAATCGCGTGGGACACCGAGTTGACAAACGACCCGATGAACGCTGATGGCAAAGTTTAACCGTGTACCTACTATTACTGTGTGTTTTTCCTTTGTAAATGTATCAATATATCAATATATATCAAATGAGTCCAGCTCGAGAGCTCTCAGTTGACGGTCGGTCCGCGCACGGTGTTCTAAACAAATATTGCCTTCTTAATCACCTTAGGCAATTCTCACCCTTACACGCGTCAAGATAAGTCTTACATTCCGTCATCGTTATCAACAAGTTACGTCACACGTACCGTGTCTACGAGTCGAGCGGTTCGTCTCGCCTACCCTTTCTACGGCTTTGGATAAAAATGAAGTGCGCCCATGCAAAGTGTACAGAGAATCTAGATGAAGAAGAAACGTTTTGTACTCACTGCCAAAACCATTACCATTATAAATGTGCTAATATTACGGAAATGGGCTATAATCGAAAAAATGCCGACCTCAAAGCAGCCTGGCGTTGCCCGACTTGCAAGTCGGGTGGCAACAATGGGGCGGAATCGGGAATTACTTTAAATGACGTTATACAGGAATTGAAGCGTTTTCGAGCATTCATCGAGCCAAAGGTGTCAGCGACCTCGGATAGTCTGGAGGTAATGAAAAAACAGTGGGTAGCAATGGATTCCCGAGTGAAGGTAGCCGAGGAAAGGATTTCGTCTGCAGAAGATCGTATTTCCACTCTTTCTAATCTTCCTCAGGATCTTAAACTGGCTAAAGAATCTATTGCCGTTTTGATGGAAGAAAACAATGCTCAGAGCCAATTCTCCAGGATAAACAATGTTGAAATTGCGGGCGTCCCGTTCATCAAGAAAGAAAACTTGTTCGAGGTACTCAATTCTATCAGCACACAAATTGGATTTACTCTGAACAACAGTGATGTGGATACGATTCACCGCGTCCGTCGTTTTGACAACGCCAGCAGCAAACCTGATGATGCCCAGCACTCGCGCCCCCCGGCTATTGTCGTTCGATTCACCCAGCGGCGTCGGAAGGATGCGTTTCTGGCTGCCAGCCGCACCCACAGGAGTCTCAGCACAGCTGACATCGGTATTGCGGGTCCGGCGTCCCGAATTTTCATAAATCACCATCTCACTCCGGCAAATAAATTATTATTAAAGGAAGCCAAAAACTTGAAATCTACTCTCCAGTACCAGTGTTGGCACAATCACTAAAATTTTCCACTAAAACTAAAAATTTTGTCACTAAATTAGTGGCCACTAAATTAGTGATGATTGAAAATTTAGTTTTAGTGGTGACTAAATATTCAATCGTTAGTGTTAGTTTTTAGTCATGACTAAAACTAATTTGTATGTGCCAAGTTAGTAGTACTTTGAATTTGTTTTTGCGTTGGTGTAAGGGAGTAAGGGAATGTAGGCAAAGCAGGGAACGTAGCACCAAATAGCCGCGGGTGCGCTCTTGTACTACCACGCGCCCCCCAGCCACGTTCACACTATCCGTGAGTGTAGAATGTAGGGAACGCAAGGAACGTAGTACCAACTAGCAGTAGCGCACACTGCCATGCGCTCGCCAGCCACGTTCACACTATCAGGGAATGTAAGAAATGCAGGGAACGTAGTACTAACTAGCCACAGATGCGTTTGCGCACTGCAACGCGCTCGCCAGCCACGTTCACACTATCAGGGAATGTAGGGAACGCAGGGAACGTTGCAAGATGTTGCCGCAGCTAAGCTCGCTCGCAGCCACGCGCTCGCCAGCCACGTTCACACTATGAGAGAATATAGGGAACGCAGGGAACGTTGCACCAACTAGCAGCAGCTGAGCTCACACACTGCCACGCACTCGCCAGCCACGTTCACTCTATCAGGGAATGTAGGGAACGTTGCACCAACTAGCAGCAGCTGAGCTCACACACTGCCACGCACTTATCAGCCACGTTCACACTATCAGGGAATGTAGGGAACGCAGGGAACGTTGCACCAACTAGCAGCAGCTGAGCTCATACAATGCCACGCGCTCACCAGTCACGTTCACACTATTAGGGAATGTAGGGAACGTAGCCGCAGCTGCGTTTGCGCACAGCCTAGGGCTCGCCAGCTACGTTCACTCTATCAGGGAATGTAGGGAACGCAGGGAACGTTGCAAGATGTCGCCGCAGCTGAGCTCACAAACTGCCACGCACTCGACAGCCACGTTCACACTATCAGGGAATGTAGGGAACGCAGGGAACGTTGCAAGATGTCGCCGCAGCTGAGCTCGCACACTGCCACGCGCTCGCCAGCCACGTTCACACTATCAGGGAATGTAGGGAACGCAGGGAACGTTGCAAGATGTAGCCGCAATTGCGTTTGCGCACTGCCAAGCACTCGCCAGCCACGTTCACCCAATCAGGGAATGTAGGGAACGCAGGGAACGTTGCATCAACTAGCAGTAGCTGAGCTCACACACTGCCACTCACTCGCCAGTCACGTTCACACCATCAGGGGCTGTAGCACGAAGTAGCCGGAGCTGCGCTCGCGCACTGCTACCCGCTCGTCAGCCACGTTCACACTAGTGGTGAGTGTAAGGGAATTTACGGAACGTGAACGTATGCAGGGAACGTAACACCGACAATGAGTGGTCGCAAAGATGCAGCGGGTCGTCCGGGTTCATCGGGTCGTAAGGGTTCATCGACCCTAATGATCCGATGAACCCGGAGGACCCGTTAAACCTAGCGACCCGATAAACCCTAACGACCCGATAAACACTACAACCCAAAAGTTTCAAGAAGTGCAAATGGGCCAAGGTATCTTGTAGGTACTATCAGCAGCACTATCAACCTATCCTTTAATCAACATCATCAACATACACTGGTTTCTCATACAGTTACCTACTACAACAACCAGTGTAAGTTGGTCCCCTAAAGGCTCTACAAATTAGTTTTAGTTTTGACTAAAAACTAACACTAACCACTAAAAATTTAATCACCACTAAAACTAAATATTCAATCGTCACTAATTCAATCATGACTAATTTAGTGACTAAATTTTTAGTTTTAATCGTCAATCGATTGAAAATATTAGTGATTGTGCCAACACTGTCCAGTACTCATATCTATGGGTTCAAGATTGTAAAATTTTAATGAGGAAGAACGACGAACCCCACTCCAAGATTATTCACATCAAAAATGAAGCCGATTTGCGTAAACTCAAGTGACTAACTCATACACTCATAAATGCTCTGTTCTTGTTTACCATAACTTTGTTATTTTTTCTCAACACAGGTCTCATCATAATTATATACCATTACATTTTATATTGCCGTATTCTAACGACAACCCAATTAAAATGTTTAATTACGATGATACCTAACTTTCTATTTTTCTACCTAATAAAGTTAACATTTTCAATACCCTTAATTGACAGTATAAATACCTCTAGATCTACAATTACGTACCGCGCCGTAAACACACACGAAAGTCAGCCTAAAGTTATTTTTATAACCTCACACATAATTATGCACATAGTTTGTTTACTTAATAACTGTAAAAATGATTATAGCCACAGCAAATTAGATTCAGAATCGTCGATCAGATCGAATAATTCATGTAGTTTTGAAAGTTGCTACAGTTATTCCTAAAGATGTCCAGATTAATATACTAAAAGCCCCCGAGGGAGGGACACGAGCCGGCGGTGGGGGAGGGGGGGGAAGGTCTCTTTTTCAAGGTTTTTGCTTGTAACTCGAAAATTATTCATAATATCTGTTTAGTGACTTCTACATTAATTATCTACATTAAATTTCCTATAAATTACATCTAAACATTTTTACTGTACGATCAATACTTTAGGAGTTACAGAATATTAAAGGTAAAAAAATAAGAAACAACATAGTTTTACAAATTTCAATTATAAAAAGAAATGACATCTTTTTTGCACGAGTATGCCGACTTATTACTCAAATTGTGTTTCATCTTCGTCATCTTTATCACTAACATCGATGGGGGGTCCATCAGTACAAGCTTCTAGGCAGCCGTTACAGATAAGACTACACTTAATGCCCGCTTTTCGGCAACTGCATTTTCCAGAACATTCACTTTTGCATCGGCAAAAAACTTAATGTAACAACGCTTCAGGGCAGGAGGATCCAAGGTCGTTATTGGTTCTAAGTTTCCATCGACTCTTCGCTTCCAACCCCATATTTCAGGAGGCAGTTGGTTCCCAAGCCACTCCTGTACTTGATGGAATACTCTGTAAGTGTGATATTTTGCTGACCCTTTGGTAGGGGGGAGGAAGAAAGATCCGGTTTGTGCTTGGTACAAGATTCCAGAAAAACTGAATTGATATCTGTTGATCTCAGACTGAGTACAGGGCACTTGGTATACTGCAAGAAACATTTTTTCTCCGGCTTCTGCTATAACCTCCTAAGCTGACGTTGGGTCATAAAATACAGTTGCTATTTCCTTAAAAGACGGCTTTTCATCAGAGATCTTGATAATTGATGTTTTGCCCTTCTTGTAAATAGCTGAGGTTGTATCACACCCACTGAAGCTATGCAGCAAGAAAATAGAATCACAAAAAGAAAGTTTTTGAAGTTCTTGGGAGGAAAATATTTTGGTTTACACTTTTCCTCTTCCTGGTTTGACAATAGTACATTGTATACGCGGGTTGAAAGAAACCGATTACTAACGAGGGTGTAGTTTGAGGCCCGAAGCGCAGCTGAGGGCCTCAATACACCCGAGTTTGTAGTCGGACTTTCATCCGAGTAATACATAGTGCTTTATACTACACCTGCGGGGTCAGTTGTAACAGCCACGGGGTGAATTGAAACATCCGCAAATAATAAACTTCACAGGTACACATTTCCAAACTCTCACATGCATACGGCATTGCAATATTTAAATTCAATAACTTACAAAACTGAATATCTTTTAAAACTGAACAACCTTCAAAACTGAACAACTTCTAAAATGAACATATGTATTTTGAAACTGAACAACTTTTGAAACTGAACAACTGTTACAACTAAACAACTTTTAAAACTTTACAACTTATAAAACTGTACAACTGGCAAAACTGAACAACTTACTAAACTGAACAATTTACAAAACTGAACAACTTACAAAACTGAACAACTTACAAAACTGAACAACTTACAAAACTGAACAACTTACAAAACTGAACAACTTACAAAACTGAACAATTTACAAAACTGAACAACTTACAAAACTAAACAGCTTACAAAACTGAACAACTTACAAAACTGAACAACTTACAAAACTGAACAACTAACAAAACTGAACAACTTACAAAACTGAACAACTTACAAACTGAACAACTTAACAAAACTGAACAACTTAAAAAACTGAACATCTTACAAAACTGAACAACTTACAAACCTGAACAACTTATGAAACTCAATAACTTTTCAAAACTGAACAACTTTTGAGACTGAACAACTTTTGAAACTGTACAACTTTTCAACCTGAACAACTTTAAAAACTGTACAACTTAAGAAACTGGACAACTTCTTAATGACAACTTCAAAACTGATCAACTTGTGTTCACCTACCCGTTCAACTGTACTAAATTCTGTAAAAACTCCCACGGGAGGAAAGTGATTTGTATGGTTAATTCCCTCCCGCTAATTTGTACGTTTAACAATGACTAACGTTCCCCCCTATAAAGTGTAAAGCTATAGGTAAATTACTATGCAGGTGTAGTATAAAAAATATTTCTTTTTCTGGAGGAGTAAGTGCCATTAGACGGACTACAAGATCAACATCTTCTCTAATAACAGTAACCACAACATTGTCTGCAGCTTTACCAATTGCGGTGCGAATAATTGTAAAAATGATGAATAAACTAAGGAAATGATTTAATGAACCTACCGCTGCATTGTGGATACAATATTTTTTCAGCAGATCAACATGTAGATATTCTTTTGTCTCGTCAACGCAGGGATCATGAAGACATAAAAAGCTTTACGCGTGGTTTATGAATCATTATCCATTTCCGAAGATAGGAATCCTCATGTCCTTATAGCAACTGTATTTTATGACCCAACGTCACAGTTTTTCTGGAATCTTGTACCAAGCCCAAACCGGATCTTTCTTCCTCCCCCCTACCAAAGGGTCAGCAAAATATCACGCTTACAGCTGAGTATTCCATCAAGTACAGGAGTGGCTTGGGAACCAACTGCCTCCTGAAATATGGGGTTGGAAGCGAAGAGTCGATGGAAACTTAGAACCAATCACGACCTTGGATCCTCCTGCTCTTGAAGCGTTGTTAAATTAAATTTTTTGCCGATGCAAAAGTGGATGTTCCGAAAAATGCAGTTGCCGAAAAGCGGGCGTTAAGTTTTTTTTTTTTTTTTATAAGCAATGGGTAAGCATTTGTCCGCAATCTCACCTGATGTTAAGTGACGATGCAGACGATGATAATGCCTATTCACTCTCGCCTTTAAAAGGCCCAGGTTATAACGTTCCGGAAACAGATCCGCGGGCAGGGAGTTCAGCTCCTTAGCAGTTCGCATTAAAAATGTAGAAGCGAAGCGCTTTGTGCGAATTTGCGGGATGTCTACGATATAAGGGTGGAATACCAACCGGCATCTCGTGCACCGGAGATGCCATGGTGACAGAGGTATCAGGTCATGGAGAGACTGTGCACACTCCCCGAAATGTATTCTGTAGAATACCGACAAGCAAGCTACATTGCGACGGTGTTCGAGCCTCTGCAACTTTGCGTCAATAAGTGCCCTATCAGCGATGAGTTTCTTGGCGCGCTTCTCAATCGAGTCCAGAGCTGCCAGCTGGTATCTGGCAGACCCGTCCCATAGGTGACAGCAATACTCCATGCAGGTGTAGTCTTATCTGTAACGGCTGCCTAGGAGCTTGTACTAATGGACCCCCCATCGATGTTAGTGATAAAGATGTCGAAGATGAAACACAATTTGAGTAATAAGTCGGCATACTCGTGCAAAAAAAGATGTGATTTCTTTTTATAATTGAAATTTGTAAAGCTATGTTGTTTCTTATTTTTTTAACTTTAATACTCTGTATCTCCTAAAGTATTGATCGTACAGTAAAAATGTTTAGACGTAATTTATAGGAAATTTCATGTAGATAATTAATATAGAAGTCACTGAACAGATATTATGAATAATTTTCGAGTTACAAGCAAAAACCTTGAAAAAGAGACCTTTCCCCCCCTCCTTCACCGCCGGCTCGTGTCCCTCCCTCGGGGGCTTTTAGTATATTAATCTGGACATCTTTAGGAATAACTGTAGCAACTTTCAAAACTACACGAATTATTCGACCTGAATAAATTAATTTTCCCATACTATAGGGGATTTTAATTATACGTATGCGCTCTGGTCGACCTCAGCTGACTCTAATTATTTGCATTTAGATTGTAATAATAATAATTTAGCTAGTCTTCTCTCGGACTTTATGTCATTAACGGGCTTGAATCAATATAACTATTGCCGTAACGTAAATGACCGTATTCTAGACTTGTGCTTACTAATATTCCGCAAACTTTAATTTCTGAGAGCTCGGTCCCTATGACTAAATTAGACCCTAACCATAAGCCACTTGATATTTCTTTAAATGGTCAGTTCACATCCTACATTGTTAAGCCTCCGGTATCGAGATTATGTTTTTCGAAGACGGATTTCGAGTCTATTAAAGCAGCTTTATGTGTCTATGATTGGAGCGTTCTGAATAATATGAGCACTGAGGAGGCGACCATGCACTTTTATACTACACCTGCATAGTAATTTGCCAATAGCTTTACACTTTATAGGGGGGAACGTTAGTCATTGTTTAACGTACAAACTAGCGGAAGGGAATTAACCATACAAATCTCTTTCCTCCCGTGGTAGTTTTTACAGAATTTAGTACAGTGTAACGGGTAGGTGAACACAAGTTGATCAGTTTTGAAGTTGTCATCAAAAAGTTGTCCAGTTTCATAAGTTGTACAGTTTTTAAAGTTGTTCAGGTGTAAAAGTTGTTCAGTTTCAAAAGTTGTTCAGTCTCAAAAGTTGTTCAGTTTTGAAAAGATTAAGTTTTAAAAGTTGTTCAGTATTAAAAACTTGTTGAATTTCTTAAGTTGTTCAGTTTCATAAGTTGTTCAGTTTTGTAAGTTGTTCAGTTTTCTAAGTTGTTCAGTTTTAAAAGTTGTTCAGTATTAAAGAGTTGCTGAATTTCATAAGTTGTTCAGTTTCATAAGTTGTTCAGTTTTGTAAGTTGTTCAGTTTTGTAAGTTGTTCAGTTTTGTAAGTTGTTCAGTTTTATAAGTTGTAAAGTTTTAAAAGTTGTTCAGTTTCAAAAGTTGTTCAGTTTCAAAATACATATTATGTTCATTTCAGAAGTTGTTCAGTTTTGAAGGTTGTTCAGTTTTAAAAGATATTTAGCTTTGAAAGTAATTGAATTTAAAAATTGCGCTGTCGTATGCATGCATGTGAGAGTTTGGAAATGTGTACCTACCTAAGTAGTTTATTTTTTGCGGATGTTTCAATTCACCCCGTGGCTGTTACAACTGACCCCGCAGGTGTAGTATAAAGCACTATGTATTACTCGGATGAAAGTCCGACTACAAACTCGTGTGTATTGAGGCCCTCAGCTGCGCTTCGGGCCTCAAACTACACCCTCGTTAGTAATCGGTTTCTTTCTTCCCGCGTATACAATGTACTATTATTCTGTTTTGTATAATCTGATAGACAAACACGTACCTAAAATACTTGTTAATTCCGATAGTGGAAAACCACCGTGGTACACTCGTCCCTTAATCAAACTAGAACGTAAGAAGAGAAAAATGCATGCTAAATGGAAACGATACGGTAATCCATTAGACTACAATGTATTTAGCTACCTAAGAACAAAAGAGAAGGAGCTAGAAACGGTTTGTTATAATAAGTACCTATATTAACAAATCTGAACAAAAAATAACTGTTTCACCTAAGTTTATCTGGAATTTCGTTCAATCAAAATTTCCGTCTAATAAAATACCCCAATTAATGCAATACAAAAATGAATCCTCTAATGAGCCCCTGGTTATAGCAAATATGTTCAATAGCTTCTTTCATTCCACATTTGTTCCAAGTGACCCATGTCAATTAACCTCTGATGACTCAATTTGTTCTAGTAATTCACCTGTGGATATATCAATGATTAACTTAACTTCCGATTTAGTACAATCACATCTTGAAAGAGTTGATGTCAACAAAGGAGCTGGATGTGATAATATCCATCCTCTGCTAGTCTCCAAATGTGCTAAGGAATTGACCTTACCTCTTACCATTATATATAAGAAATCATTAACAGAAGGTCATTTTCCGACCATTTGGAAAAAAGCTCTTATCACACCTATTTTCAAATCCGGTTCTAAGCATGAGATTGTTCAATACAGGCCTATATCAAAATTATGTATATTCGGTAAAGAATTAGAAAAAATTGTAACCAGGGAATTATCTTTAGTGTTTTCTCGGCATATTTCTCTAAATCAACACGGATTCTTCCGTGGGCGCTCTGTTGAATCAAATCTTTTGACTTATACTGATTTCATTCTGAATGCTATGGATGCTGGCTGTCAGGTGGATGCCGTGTACACTGATTTTTCCAAAGCGTTCGATAAAATTAATCACAATTTGCTTTTAAATAAGTTATACAAACTTGGAGTACACGGTAATCTATTTAGATGGTTAAAATCATACATTGAAAATCGTTCACAAGCAGTTTCCTTAAAGGGTCATGTGTCTAGTTTTGTCCCCATCACGTCAGGAGTGCCTCAGGGTTCGCATTTGGGCCCAGTTCTGTTTACGCTGTATATTAATGATGTTGATGACGTTTTTAGTAGCTCCAACCATCTCTTATATGCTGATGACACCAAAATTTTCAAAGTCATTAAGTGTGTACAGGATTGTGTAGATTTACAAAAAGATCTCGATCGTTTTTGCTTGTTTTGTTCAGACAATCAAATGATATTGAATACTGATAAATGCTATACCATCACCTTTTCTCGCAAATTAAATTCTATAGTTTTCGACTATAATTTAGACGGTAAAATCATTAATCGTGTTAGTCATATAAGAGATCTTGGAGTTATTTTTGATTCTAAATTACATTTTAATATTCACATCGAAAATCAAATAAAAAAAGCCTTCCAACAACTAGGTTTCATACTACGCATTTCTCGACCTTTTAAAAAACCTGTTACATTAAAAGTACTTTACTATTCTTTTGTTCGTAGCGTGTTGGAATTTGGGTCCATTGTTTGGAACCCCCATTACCAAGTACATGTAGATAGAATACAAAAGGTACAAAATAAATTCTTGTACAATTTAGACTATCGAACCGGAAATATGTTCACAAATTACGCTGCTGCATCAACTAGACATAAAATTCCCCCTCTTGTTGATAGGCGAGATTATATGGATGCCATCTATTTATATAAGTTAATTCATGGTATTGTTGACTCGTCACCTTTGCTGGCGAAAATTAATTTTCGCGTTCCTTCTAGGCCAACCTTGCGTTCCAAATACTCCTTTTGTAGTAAAAAACCTTGTAAAACAAACTACACAAAAAATGGCTACTTTCGTCGTGCGTTGGACGACTATAATCGGCGTTTCTCGGATGTCGACATTTTTGGGTTGTCTTTAGGTCAATTTAAGGCTCGTGTTGGTGGTATCTTGTTTCCAAGTAGTAATGATGATGAGATTGATGATTAAAGTGTTTACTTTTTTCTTTATTTTTTGTGCGTTGTTTGACTTACAATTACTGTTGTGCTCTTGAAATATTTAAGTTTACAGTTTCAATTAGTGGAACTCGAGGTCTGTTTGTTTCTATTATTGTTACTTGTATTGTTTTAGACTGTTTGTTTCCCAAATAAAGAAAATAAATAAATAAATAAATAAAATAAAATACTACTATTAGGCCTCTGACTCTTTCTGTGAAAATTTCTACTGTCTAACTACTGTATTTTTTATGAGATAGAGCCAACATATGTACATTCAGCAAATAACTCGTTTTCCGTACGTATGCCTCTCTTAAGGCGAATCGTTACGTCATACAAACGAAAATCTGAACTTCAATCGAGTTAAACATGAGCTAAACAACAATTTTTCCAAAAAAGCTTTTTGTGAAATGATGAAGGCACACATCATTTTGGTTTCTCCACAAAAAAAAACAACATGTTTATTGCAGCTGTATATATGTTCATAAAGTGGCGAAACGGTTTTTAAAGAGAAATCTGATGTTTAAAAAATTATTCGTATTATTATGCGTAAATGTTATAGAACGTGACACGTGACTTCCCATCAAGATTTTTAATCATTTTTGTAATCTTTACGGCATCTCTAGAAGTCTCATCTTCTCAATAATAAACGAGACACCCGCTTTAATCTTTTGTGTATGGAACCCTAAAAATGAGAAAATATTATGTTAATCTAAATTCCATACTAAATTCCTGCTGTTCGAATAGGCCACTATTGACAGCTGTCAAAACAATACTAGAAGAAATGTCAACAAAGAAAAATAAACCTTTTGTCAAAGCATTAACATGATTTTTATTGCTGTCATCAATTACCTATTCGAACGGCCGCACTTTAATACATATTTTATTACGTCTGTTCCGAAATATTCAGCGCTAAGAGTCGACTAAAGTTTCCACAAACATTTTAAAACCTCTTCACTACCTACGCTTGGCGCCATCTGTGAATATAGTGTAAAGCTTTTGAACTGAGCGTAAGCTACTGTATGGTTACAAATCACAAAATCCTCGGTTACAAATTCTCCATAATAGATGTCGCTACTTTGCACACTATTTCTATTGGTAGAGGTGCATTTATATAATAAATTGACTGGCCCGATGGCGTAGTGGTTAGTACCCCTGCCTGCCACGCCGAGGGTCGTGGGTTCGATCCCCACCGACACAAATGTTTGTGAAGCAATTTTCAAGTATTTGTGTTTAGTCTAGGTGTTTTTCTAGGTATAATATGTATGTATTTACAAAAAAACAGTATATATGTATTTATATCAGCTATCTAGTTCCCATAGTACAAGCTTTGCTTAGTTTGGGGCTAGATGGCGCTGTGTGAAATGTCCAGGATATTTATTTATTTATTTATTATTTATTTAAATTAGCCTTTCTAACCGTTATAATTTCTTTGTCATCGAAGACGTATTGGACGCATAAATCAATTTCATTATTCATACTGCAGTTATGTTTTCCTTTAAATTCAACCATTCAGCCGTTAAAAGCGAAAGTTTTTAATTTCAAACAGTGGCATGCTGCGACAAATGATGATGAATGATGACGATGGATGATGTACAATATCTTAACGACTAAAATATTAAAACGGGGTTCTTACCGCGATATTTTATTTTAATTTCCGATACCTATTTAAAATATTTTTGTCATTTGATGCGTGACCGCGAAAGTTTAAAACAACACATAGCTTAGATTAATCTAGAAACACATACATTGTTGGGCAATTTGTTGGGGAATTCCACGAAAAAGTGAATGACGTCTATGGAAGCACTCATACAAAGTTACAGGAGTTGTAGAACCTAATGTCCTTAAATTACTTTCAATACCTTATTTTAAAATATCTATGTGTCTCACACAGAAATATTAGAAATAGGGTGTCACGTACAGAAATTCTCGTGGAATGTCCCTGTTAGAGATCTAGAAAAACTTACGTGGAAACTTCATCGCAATGCTGACATTTATACGTGACTCCTTTGTGCCATCTCTGATGCTGCTTCGCTTGGGTTCTAAAAAAAATAATAAAATTGTTATTTTTCAACACTCTAGCAGTTGATAGGCTCAATACAAGAATTACAATTTTAAACAAGCAGATGTATTAAAAAACAAAAACCCGACGATAAAAATCCGCCATGACGAATTTAGTATAGCCAAGACGAATCTCACACTTCACATGTCAAAATCCGCCTATCCGTTTGGGCTGTAGCCCGTGAAAACTATTATATTTTTTTGCCTACAGGTTCATACATACATACCCAATTACCCACATGCATACATACTCGCGAAAAACTACCCTTCTGAGGCAGTCGGGTAAAAAGTATAATTCTAGAAATATTTTACTACCACACTAATAAAAAAAGAAAACATTATTATACAAGTTAATAAACGCTGTTTCGGTGTTTATTATTAATTTATTATAGAAAAGTTGTAAAGTCACGGCAACTTTATCCATCATTTAAAAAAAAAGTTGCATATTCACTAGAAAATCACAACGAAAGAAAAAGACGTATAATGCAGCAATTTATTATAGCAATACAGCATTCGTGGTTGGCGGCGTGTTTCTGCAACGCGCGTTTGTTCTTGAACCGGAACTTGCAGATGTGACACTCTACGTCGCAAGGACTATCAATGACTCACGTGGTCTTGGAGACGTAGGGGCAGGACTTGCACGCGTATTTCTTCTCGTGGTTTGTTCTTGAACCGGAACTTGCAGATGTGACACTCTACGTCGCAAGGACTATCAATGACTCACGTGGTCTTGGAGACGTAGGGGCAGGACTTGCACGCGTATTTCTTCTCGTGGTTTGTTCTTGAACCGGAACTTGCAGATGTGACACTCTACGTCGCAAGGACTATCAATGACTCACGTGGTCTTGGAGACGTAGGGGCAGGACTTGCACGCGTATTTCTTCTCGTGGTTTGTTCTTGAACCGGAACTTGCAGATGTGACACTCTACGTCTCAAGGACTATCAATGACTCACGTGGTCTTGGAGACGTAGGGGCAGGACTTGCACGCGTATTTCTTCTCGTGGTTTGTTCTTGAACCGGAACTTGCAGATGTGACACTCTACGTCGCAAGGACTATCAATGACTCACGTGGTCTTGGAGACGTAGGGGCAGGACTTGCACGCGTATTTCTTCTCGTGGTTTGTTCTTGAACCGGAACTTGCAGATGTGACACTCTACGTCGCAAGGACTATCAATGACTCACGTGGTCTTGGAGACGTAGGGGCAGGACTTGCACGCGTATTTCTTCTCGTGGTTTGTTCTTGAACCGGAACTTGCAGATGTGACACTCTACGTCGCAAGGACTATCAATGACTCACGTGGTCTTGGAGACGTAGGGGCAGGACTTGCACGCGTATTTCTTCTCGTGGTTTGTTCTTGAACCGGAACTTGCAGATGTGACACTCTACGTCGCAAGGACTATCAATGACTCACGTGGTCTTGGAGACGTAGGGGCAGGACTTGCACGCGTATTTCTTCTCGTGGTTTGTTCTTGAACCGGAACTTGCAGATGTGACACTCTACGTCGCAAGGACTATCAATGACTCACGTGGTCTTGGAGACGTAGGGGCAGGACTTGCACGCGTATTTCTTCTCGTGGTTTGTTCTTGAACCGCAACTTGCATTGCAGATGTGACACTCTACGTCTCAAGGACTATCAATGACTCACGTGGTCTTGGAGACGTAGGGGCAGGACTTGCACGCGTATTTCTTCTCGTGGTTTGTTCTTGAACCGCAACTTGCAGATGTGACACTCTACGTCTCAAGGACTATCAATGACTCACGTGGTCTTGGAGACGTAGGGGCAGGACTTGCACGCGTATTTCTTCTCGTGGTTTGTTCTTGAACCGGAACTTGCAGATGTGACACTTTACGTCTCAAGGACTATCAATGACTCACGTGGTCTTGGAGACGTAGGGGCAGGACTTGCACGCGTATTTCTTCTCGTGGTTTGTTCTTGAACCGCAACTTGCAGATGTGACACTCTACGTCTCAAGGACTATCAATGACTCACGTGGTCTTGGAGACGTAGGGGCAGGACTTGCACGCGTATTTCTTCTCGTGGTTGAACTTGCAGATGCGACACTCTACGTCTCAAGGACTATCAATGACTCACGTGGTCTTGGAGACGTAGGGGCAGGACTTGCACGCGTATTTCTTCTCGTGGTTGGCGGCGTGTTTCTGTAACGCGCGTTTGTTCTTGAACCGAAACTTGCAGATGTGACACTCTACATCGCCGGCGCTCTGGTGGATAAGTGAGATATTTTTTAGTCTATAAGTCATTTATAGACTAACGCATAATAAAAGTTCGCGATGAATTGAGAACCTCCTGCTTTTTAAAATTAGGTAGCTCGCACGGAACATTTTGAACACTGGGTACCAGTAGCGAAGGGTGACATATTAACGAAGGTAGGCCGGAGCCAAAAAAATAGTAACTGAAAGTGGATTCATGTGAGAGTATGGATTTGTTAATTTCTGAAAGGGAAACCGATGGGAATCGGCATGTATGGACTCTTCGCCACTGCTGGATACAATTTAAGACTTGTCATCGATCGATGTATAGGAATGTTCCTTAGAATGTTCTTTTGATTATTTGGATGATCTTGCTACATCGTTTCTTTCGCTTCGGTCGAAACAACATGCAATTTAGAAGTAGGTACATTTTAATAAACATTACGTAGAAATTTAGTCTGAATGTCTGATTAATGACCCTACATGTAAAAAAATATTACATACCGTCTTATCAACACCGAATGAGCAGGAAAGCTAGGAACTAAATGGCGGCACTCTCGACTGTGTGACCTGTGTGTGCCACTTTCCTGCGATTGGCCGAAAATGTATCAAAATTCGTATTGGTAGGCCGTGTGGTGCCAGCTTAGACTAGGATCATCCCAAATCTTTCCCGTGGGTGTCGTAAGAAGCGACTAAGGGATTTGAGAGCTGATGTGTATTGCAATTTTAGACGACTGGCTGACAACCTGTCACTATGGTGATTCACAGTCTTCTAAATGACTCTCAGACTTTTGTCAATCATGGTGTAAATAGCCGTTTTTACAGCCGTTTAAGTTCTATGTACCCCGCAAGGGATATAGGCGTGATATATGTATGTATCAAAAACCATGTATAAGTTTTTTTACTCCGGGCGCGCGCCTGTTGGCATATACAAAAAAAAGCGGCCAAGAGCGTGTCAGACACGCTCACAAGTAGGGTTTCGTAGTCAACGTTTAAATATCAGGTCTTTCAGCGTTACAAAGTTAATTTTGTTGCTGGTTTGTTTGCAGCTGTATGGTTACCAACCGCAAATTGAAATAATTTAATATTTCCTTAATCTTAAGTGGTACAGTATTCGTTATAGTTTTCACGGTAACTTCATATTAAAAACTATATTCCATATTTTTTTTCTTCAAATTTTTAGCTTGTATACTTTAGAATTTACAGCTGGAACAAATTATGGCTCAAAAACGCACCTTTTAAAAGCAAATATCTCGAGACAGAAACATTTTAGAGACTTTGTGTCAAAGATGCCTCCCCTTAGTTTTAAAAGACCTATTCAACGATACCCTACTCAATATTACAGGATAAAAAAATAATTTTGCCCCCCTTTCACATGTATGGGAAGGGGTCCAAAAAACAAATAAAATATTTTTTTCCCAACATTTATAAATTTGGGTCAACACAATCTATCTTCACACCAAATTTGATGTCGATATCTCCAAAACTGACGAAGTTATGAGGGCGCGGCATACAGACAGACAGACAAACAGACAAACAGACAGACAGACAGACAGACAGACAGACTTACCGAAATGATAAGGGTTTCTAGTAGACTACGAAACCCTAAAAAGATTTGAGTATTCCTTCCAATTATACTTGTAAATAGTCTTACCGGGTCGTGTTTTCCAACATGGTGCCTCCACGCGTGAGTGTCGATGAACCCTTTGAAACACAGGTTGCACTGGAACGCCGCGTTTTGGTAATTCGACGAGAACTGCCTTTGAGTAATTTCCTCTATTTGTTCTTCTTCCTGAGGTAAAGTAAAATATCAAGTTATAGGTACATTTATATCAAAGTAAAATGTACGGTAATTGTTAACTTATTTTATTAGTCTATTACAATATTAAATAAGGAAATGTCGCACAGAAACGAAGCCATAAACATAAAAACTTATGAAAATGTCGTCTCCCAAGGTTTGCCTAAATTCAGAACTCGATAAAACGTAATTTATCGATAATCCGCAAATACTATAATAATACAAGACTAAAGCTAATTTACAAAATGTTATTACATAATAAACATAAAATCACATCATACATTTTCATCGAGTTATGAATTTTTAAGTGATGAGGGCAGCAGATAGCCAAGGGAGGCATCTTAAATCATTCGTCATCTCATTATAGTCTTAATTAATTGCTTCATCATTGGCCTCATACGTCTGTGACAGACGATTTATTCAGTGTCTGAGGCAAGATTTTTCATGGCTGTATAAGCCGATACGGGAGCGGCATGACTTTCCGCACGCTCTACAAACGAAGGTGGAATTGGAGACTGGCACATGCATGTTTAGATGTCGCTTTTGCCTTTTGTTTGCGAGACCAGCGAACCAGGCATCATCGTGAGCTTTACGCCTATCAAACACACGCTTTCTCCATACATCCCTATTCTCAGCAAGCTTCTCCCAGCTTTGATGGTCGATGTCAAACGCAGCCATGTCCCGTTTGGCGCAATCTTTGAAACGTAGCATCGGTCTTCCAACTCCTCTTTTGGCGTTAGCTACGGCGCCAAGCAGGACACGCCGCGGTAGACGCGAAGGTTCCATGCGATACACATGCCCTAGCCACCGCAATCGTCTTTGCTTAAGCAAAGCGGTAAAGCTAGGCAGCTGTGCAATTTCCAGAACTCGCTCGTTTGTGACTCTGTCCTGCCAAGTTATATGCAAGATGTTTCTTACGCAGCGCATATGAAATGTGTTGAGTCGACGTTCTTGTTTTGCGTACGAGGTCCAGGTTTCAGCTCCATACAAGAGTATGCTTAGAACGCAAGTTTGGTAAACAATTATCTTGGTTTTTGTGGTCAGGTGTTTATTATTCCATACTCTTGTACTGAGCCTGCCGAACATGGTCGCCGCTTTGCCGATACGAGTATTGATCGCAGCATCGAGGGTGAGATTGTTCGACACAGTCGACCCCAAGTAGCAAAACTTGTCAACTATGTTCAAGGGAACGCCACCGAGCAAAATACGTGGTGTTTCTCCACCTTGAGCTAGCACTACTGTTTTTTTGGCATTAATGGACATTGAGAACAGAGAACACGCGTGGGAAAACTTATCAACAATGTCTTGAAGCTCACTTTGAGAATTGGCAACTTACTGTCAGCTTAATAATGTTGACATATTCCTCTAAATCTAATTCGTCATCAGAAACGCCTCCGGTATTCTTGGTGCGTCGTGTTCTCCCGCTCGCACTTGTTGGAACTGTATCTGCTGTCTCTGTCTTTCGCGGTCTTCCGCGTTTCTTCTTCACAGGCCCTAGTTCCATAAGAGATCCTGATGTTTCGTCTAAGTATGGCTCAGGGTCGAACTACGAAAAAAATTGATAGTTACAAGTTTACAGTGAATGTCTTATTTAATGATCAGAATATGTAAGTTAATGATTGTACCTAATAGTAATAATATTTTAAAAATAATATTAACAGTAGGAAGTGTATAGAGTGCCGCTAGCGGTATCCTATCACTGCCTGCTAAAGAGCCATAAGTCTCACGGCATTCTATCTGTGCTGGATAGGGAACCACAAGTCTAAGTCTCATTCATATAGTTCTTATTCTTTAAGATTAAGGAAATATTAGAAAATTACTGTAATATTTCCATACCTCAACTTTTAGGTCATTGACTTCTTCAACCTTTCTTTTAGCTTTTTTACTCTTCTTTTTTTCTTTCGACTTTTTCTCATTTTTGATTTTTTGCAAGGACAAGGGCTCATCATCCTCAGAAGATAAGGCACCTAAAAGTAATAAAGAAGGTATAAAGTTAAAATTGGTATAAACAAATCAGGCAGTCTCAACAACTTTAAAAATAAACTATTTGATTTGATTTATATTTTACTCAATAGAAGAAATTATGGAATTGTCAAGGGACAAGTACCATGCTAGACTTTGTATAAGTATAAATACAAAACCAAGCTGGATATCATTAAATTGGCAGCTTACAGTTTCCTATTCCTGCATAAAAGAAGTTATAAAAATATTGCAGCATTTCACAAAGGAAAGATGCAGTTTCCCTTCAAAATAATCTCTGTTCAGATCACTTGTACTGAATGTTACAATTTAATTTAATAAAGTTTGATTTAGTTACATAAACTAGTCTAGTTTTCCATTTCTCTCTCACAGTTTTCTATTATTACAATCATACATACCAAAGGCAAAGTCCTCAAAACCATCTTCTGCTTTAAGTATGTCAAGTTTTTCATCCACCTGGTCTTCATCTAAATCCACTGGCTCATATTTAATGCAGTCTTTATTGCTTCCATCCGTTACTTCTATGAAACTGTCTTCAGTAATAAATTGAGGTTTGAGATTCGATACTAGGTTCATGTCTTGTCTATTCAATGCTCTTATGTGATCTGGAGTTATCTGCAAGCAAAATGTTATTTTGGAGGAGTAATAATCTAATCAAATTTATAGTTGTATAGGGTGTTAGGAAAAATAAAATTAAACCCTCTTCCTTACAAATCAGAAATTTTTGATTTGAAAAATTGAATTTGATTGAGTAAATTCACACACAATTTGCCATGTGATGCCAGCTTAGAATAGGATCACCCTCATTGTACCCATGGTGACTAAAGGAAAATCATATAGGGAATGGGCAGCAGTGTTCCAGCCCTGTAAATGCAACATCTTGCAATGCACTCATCAAGCTGTGCTGCCTCAAATAGGTACATCAGTAAATAATTAATTATCTTATTCATTTTTGCCTTTTGGAATGGAAGAAAAAGACGTGTTGCGCCGACCCCAAATAAATTGGGATAAGGGCAGGCAGATGATTCATTTTTGCCTTTCTTTGGTTCACTTACAGTCCCATTGATTTGTAAAATGCTTTGAAGAACTGACTGGCCGAGAAGACATTTTTCTCGGAAGTTATGATTCTTCTTCAGTAACACAGCACATTCATAGCATGCATACGGTGGCAGGCTCATTGCGGCTATCGGCTGAAATAAAATAAAAAATAATATACTGCAAGGAGTTGGTATTATTTGATTTTTAGGAAAAAACTGACTTTACTTTTTATGTTAAAGGGTTGGAGTAACATACATATTTATTTTTCATGTTTAACCTTCCTAATAGCACCCCAACCAGGATAACTTTTGTGACAATAACAATGTAAAATAAGGTTTAGCTTTAAGAATTATTTTAAAAATATTTTAACCTTTTTTTGTTAGCAAGCAGAAGTGTTAAAGTACTAATTTTGGTTGGAGTGCACTTAGGGGGGCTGCCATACAAATGTGGCCAGACCCCCTAAGTGCACCCCAACCCTAATTTTAACCAGTATATAGGGTGAAATTTTACTAGTGACCGATAGCGAAAACTTAGAACCGGCTGGTGATAAGGAACAACTTTCCCCAAGGAACATAGGTCAAAATACGAAAAAAAAATATTTGACCTCCCATAGTAATTCAAATCAGCTGATCGGCAACTTTGTATGGGAGGCCTAAATTTTTTTTTCGTATTTCGACCTATGTTCTTTGGGGAAAGTTGTTCCTTATGACCAGCCAGCTCTGAGTTTTCGCTATCGGTCACTAGTAAAATTTCACCCGATATATAGTAAATAAATATGTGAGGTATAATTTTCTTCTCAAAGCCGTGTGGTGCCGGCAAAGCCATGTGGTGCCGGCAAAGCCGTGTGGTGCCGGCAGAGTAGAATAGCACCACCCCCTCTCTTCCCGTGGAGGTCGTAAGAGGCGACCGAGGGATAAACCCGACCCAAACAGCCAGGGCTAACCGTATGGTGGCGGTTAATCCACCACAAAAGCATTCCCAAAGAGGGTTGATGTCTGGTAGGCGGCCGGTCGTAAAATTAAGCCAAATCCTTTGCAACACGATTTTGTGTTCAACAAAACGTGTTGCGCCGACCCCAGGTAATTGGGATAAGGGCAGGAAGATGATGAATTTTCTTCTCAAGAAAAATTGCAAGAACTTACATCAACTTCAAACATTGGTTCCAAGTATGTGGCCCAAGGAAACGACTGTAGGTTTTGCATTTTCACGTCCATCACGAGGCACATGCGACACACCTTCAAAGATTCCATTGCAAATTTTATCAAAATTCCCCAGTTTTCAGTCAAGAATATTAATTACAAATAAATAAACACAAAAAGTTTTGTAAACTCCCGGCACAAAATAGAGTTAGAAAATATTAGAGGTCCTGAATGAAATCACTAAAACAAAAACACAAACTAAACCATTATTTTAAGTTCATTCGATAGTCAACAATTTAAAATATTTAATAAAACTAAATCTTGTATGTATTCACTAGAATAAGATGATAAATTACAAGAAATTAATCACTAAAAGACTGTCTGATTCTACAAAAGACGCCAACTCGCTGCCATTTTTATTTTTGATGTTTTGACGTAATATACGTTTTGATATTGCCAAATTGGTCAATTTATTTTTGATATAAGTACCTACATATTTATTTTTATTGATATTAAATTATTACAATAATTTAAACAATTAAATTGTAGTATTTCACGTTGCCTAAATTTGCCATATACTTCTAATATTATTATATTTGTATATTGCGTTTAGATAATGCTTCAAATATCGTTTGGTTACAGTTGCACTTCATTTATCACGCACGCCTTGCCTTTGTAGTGGGGTAGGCAGAGCATCTAACGAACGATCTGCTTTGCCTCAGCAGCTATTAATTTTTATTCCCACTATTTCCCACCCAGTAAATATCTAATTGTACCTTGTTTTGAAAAGCTCCTTTATAAGCATCCCAGACAGAACCTCAGAATTTAATACCAGATACGGAGAAGGGACACCCGGCCGCGTAAATACAAACTCATGCGTTCAGAGCAGAGTTGTGGCAGACAGAATACAAACCAGACAACAGAACAGAACAGCCATACATACTAAATTTAGTGATGATGCCTTGTGTTGTGTAGGTAGTTTGTTTGACACCTTGTCGGCGGCGGCGTGTGGCTAAACGTCCAGCAGGTATAACAAGATCGAAAATGTACCTATTTATTGATAACAGTGTATTATTGTAGTAACAATCACTAATACTAATAGGTACTAAAGTTTAAACTTTCGCAGTTATTTACACTATTCATAGTTTCTACTTATTGTAACGGTCCATGATTAACTATGAATAATCGTTATTTATTTTAGTTTTTTTTTTTAATAAAATGGTATTAGTCATTCATGAATGCCAATAATCACTAACATGGCGTGGCAATAATGACCGTATTTTTACAGCCGTTGACGTTCTGCCTACCTACCTAAAAAAGTTGTATACCTAACACGAGAAGTGTTTTAAAATTTGGTATTCAATTTATCGCGGGTTTTCATCGCTTTGACTACATTCAACATTCAATCTGCAATGAATGAATTAGTCGCTGGGAATTAGTTGCAAAAACTATCGCGGTAGATGGAGCCCATCCACGCGTTAGTGGACAAGATAGACCTACTTGCTTATGCTTAATTCGCAGGCTCGATTAGAACCGCGGTAGCCCAGTTGGTAATGGCGTCGGCAGTACAGATGCCGAAGGTCGCAGATTCAAATCCTGCCTGCGGTGGAAAATTATGCAAGTTTAAAAAAAAAACAGATAATAAATTTCAGTCTTTATTCAATCGTTAATCATTGATCAATTAATAATCAATGATTCATCGTTAATTATTAACTTATCATTAACTATTAATTTGTCATTGATAATTAATCACATTACCTACATTACAATCATTAATGCCGTAGATTCAAAGTTCAAACGTTAATCATTGATCAAATCATTAATCAATGATTCATCATTAATTATTAACTTATCTATCATTAACTATTAAATTGTCATTGATAATTAATCACATTACATCATCATCTTCCTGCCCTTATCCCAATTACTTGGGGTCGGCGCAATACGTTTTGTTGAACACAAAATCGTGTTGCAAAGGATTTGGCTTAATTTTACGACCGGCCGCCTACCAGACGTCAACCCTCCTTGGGAATGCTTTTGTGGTGGATTAACCGCCACCATACGGTTGGCCCTGGCTGTTTGGGTTTTGGGTCGGGTTTATCCCTCGGTCGCCTCTTACGACCCCCACGGGAAGAGAGGGGGTGGTGCTATTCTACTCTGCCGGCACCACACGGCACACTGCAATTAATCACATTACATGTCAATCATTAATGCCGTAGATTTCTGTAATGTAAAATGTCTGAGTCTGTGTTGTAGTCGCATTTATAACATCACAGTACAACCTAATCGGGTTTGTAAATACGCCACTCGGTGACCCGGCCGGTGGTATACCTATCCTACTAATCCTACTTCCTACTTACAAAGGCGGATGTTTGTGTGTGTGTTTGTTACGACATCACGCTAAGGGGTCGTCCACAAATTACGTAACGCAAAAATCACAAATATTTGACCCCCCCCTCTCCCCACGTAACGGGACCGTAACGCTTGGTCGTGACCCCTCCCCCCCTCCCCTTTCCGTTACGTAACGCTTAGAGCCTACGCACATTTGAGACAAGATAGTTTCACGACTGTTTTGTCGGCCCCCGACAAAACAATCGTGCGACTATCGTGTCGTCCACGCCGCGCACACTACGACGCGATAGTTGGGCGATAGTCGGCCGACTGTTTTGCTATAGTTTTGTCGCGACACACACTGGTTCCATTTAATAAAAAAGGGGACATTAAGGAATTTCGGGTTGAAGGTCGACGGATGCGACTGTTTTTTTTTTTGTGGACAGCTGATGCAATTACAAGTATCTTTTATACATCTTGTTTTTTTTTCACCTTATCTACAGAGATAAAAAATAAAGAATTAGTATTTGTATGGAAGAAGTCATAATTTTGACTATTTCTTCCAAGATTCACACGTATTCAAAATAAAACTTAAGACAGCTCTATGCTCACAACTCTGTCATAGACGCTGAACTGCGCATTTTTGTGCGTTTTGATTTACAGGCGCTTTAAATATTTTGTCACCGGATGAGCATAAAATTTTATTTTTTTTTCCTTTCCAATTTGGGTTTTATTTATTATAAGAAATGTTTAAGGGGATATATAATTATAAGAAATGTGGGGATTTGTTTTTAAAAGTGCCAAATTTAGGGGAATTTCACGGGGAGTTAGGGGAAATTAAAAATCAGAGGGTGGCAACATTGTTTCATCCATACAAAAAAATAATTCAATATTTTTTAACACTGTAGATGAGGCATATTTAAAAAAAATATCTATAAAAGTGACTTGTAATTGCGTCAGCTATCTACAAAAAAATATGCTCATCCGGTGATAAAATATTTTAAGTGCCTGTAACTCAAAACGCGCAAAAATGCGCAGTTGAGTATCTATGACAAAGTTGTGAGCAATTAGCCCCTCTACAAGCTGCGCTAAGTTTTATTTTAAATACATGTGAATCTTGGAAGTAATAGTCAAAATTATGACTTCTTCCATATCAATAATAATTCATTCTTTTTTATCTTTGTACATAAGGCATATTTGAAAAAAAAAGCAACATGTATAAAAGATACTTAAAATTGCAACAGCTGTCCACAAAAAAAAACAGCCACATCCGTTGACCTTCGACCCGAAATTCCTTAATGTCCACTTTTTTATTACATGGAACCAGTGTGCGACAATGCAACACATTAAAATATTTTATCAGTGGTAAAAAAAAAAAACATTATAATGTACATGTTTTAATGCTACTATCAATATTCTACTGAATCGTACTTTTGATTTACGTGATAATAAAAATGATGCTTGATGCTTTATTAATATCCAGATAGCACAAATTATTGCAAAAAAGATTTTCTTGTAAAATGTCTCCACGACTAGAGCGCGTGGCTGACAACTTGACATTACAGTGATACACAGTTGCTTAAAATGATCCCCAAATACTTGGCAGTAGTTGTGATAATGACCTTTTTGATGGTCGTTAAAACCTCATCATTTCTTGGGGTGCAAGGGCTCACCTGGAATGCCACGCCTACCCCGCAAGGGATATAGGAATGACGTCCATTACGGCATTTACGGCAAGATATTTCATTTTTAGGATTTCGTACCTCAAACTACGTACACAAATCTTAGTACTACAAAAAAACGTACTCGAATCTTAGTACGGAACCCTCGGTGGGCGAGTCCAACTCGCACCTGGGCGTTTTTTGTTTCATATATTGACTTATGTTCCTTATATTATGTATATTGAATATTCCCTCCTCACAATCCTCATAATGCTGTCACATATTATCTATCATCTAAACAGAAAAATAAACTAAAATTTGTTGGAACGTGTTCTGGTTATAATCGCACTACCTGTCCTCAAACATTTTTTTTCGAACATATTTTATGTACCTACATCCTTTATACCCTCTAAATTCTAGTGTCGGCATTGTCACACTGTGCATTATTATGTTGTGCATTATAGGGTTTCGGCCGACTCGGCACTGGTGATGTGAAAAAATAATCGATTATTGAAAAAAACGATGTAAACATTAGAAAATAATCGTTATTTTTAAATCGATTTTGCAATTCTCATTATCGATATAAAGCATGGGACATTTTACTGTGAAAGGTGGTATACCTACCTAAACTTCACGATAATAAAAAAAAAAACAATTTCAGCTTCAGGCGATAATACATGTGCCAATCGATAGTACACAAAAAAACAAACAGAAAATACTCTTTGCTAAAATGTCGTAACATGTACGGTTTCTAAGAAAATTTAAAAAAAAATTATGAATTCTGGTTACATTGGGGGTCATGTGATAAAATATGTTCCAATCGATAGTACACAAAAATACAAACAAAAAATACTCTCTGGTAAAATGTCGTAACATGTACGGTTTCTGAGAAAATGAGAGTATAAAAATTCATAGGAAATTAAAGTTAACTCTCATTTTTTCAGAAAATGTACATGTTACGACATTTTACCGAAGAGTATTTTCTGTAGCTAAAACGGCCCTCAAATATGTGTCAGACGTGGCGATAACGACCGTACTTTTACGGTCGTTGACGCTCTGCCTACCCCGCAGGGGATAAAGGCGTGATGTATGTATGTATTTTCTGTTTGTATTTTTGTGTACTATCAATATTGGCACATGTTTTATCGCAGGACGCCAAAATTGTTTTTTTTTTCTTGATTTCCAACAATAGGTATACCCCTAAGGTTCCTTGCCCTTTGCGAACTTTTGAGTAAAAATTATCGATTATTTTTCTGACACTAACGAATTATTTTAATCTTGTGTATAAGTACTAATAAAAATACACGACACCTTTTATCAGGATCCTTGTAATATTTTGTTTAAACGGCATTTTTTTTTACTTCTATCAAAAATTATATGATAAAAAAATGCGTAAAATTAAGTAAAATACGGAAAAAAACGATTATTTTCAATATCAATGTTTTCTTTGAATAAAATCAATTTATTTATAATAGATTTTTTGGATGACTTGAAATAATCGATTATTGGTAATTTGATATTTTTGTTACTAAAGGCGCATCCCTACTCAAAGGAAGCCGCCAGCCGCCCGATCACCGGCGGCGGATCCAGCCTTGACTCGGGGGGGTCACAAAGACAATTTAATAGGTACTATAGGTTATTTTTGACCCAACTGCCTTAGAAGGAGGGAGGGTTATGTTTTTCGAGACCCTGTATGTTTGTATGTATGTGACAATAAAATTCCTTTTCACGGGATTTAGTCGATTTTATCGATATTTTTTTTCTCGCGAAACGGGTTATTACGTCATCTGTGTCAATGGAAAGATTTTTGTGGGCAGTGGGGGCGGCGCGCGAAAATTCAAATTCTCTATGCATTCGTTCCCAACCAAATAACGTGCTTCACACGCTTGTTCCCGCTTATGTAATGGAATGGAATCTTGTGTTTGACATTGACAAAAAAATACATTGTCATTATGTAAACAATAATATAACCACTTAGTCAAGGTCCTAGGCCCAGCTCAGGGAGGTGGGTCATGTCCCCCATGACCCCCCCTGGATCCGCCACTGCGCCCGATAGTTGCGTCGCGCGATTATCGCGGTCGGGCCCCGACTTTTTTGTCGTGGCGAAGTCGTGTCGCGTATGTGCGCACCTAAGTACTATTTCATTATGAGGACGATAGTCGTGCGACTATCGTGTCTCATATGTGCGCAGGGCCTTAATTCATTATATTTTTCAGTTTATTTTTTGTGATAAAGCAATGATACTTTTTTTAGAAAACTTGCAATTTTCGCTACTGCAGACAGAATTTGAAGAACTACTTTTACCATTAGTACTGGCAACGCCTCTTCAAACTGAACTACTGCGGCTCAATCATTGTCTGCGAAATTATACAAGTGTTATGTTTGTAGGCCAATAACGCGTGGCAATGAATCTATTTACAGGGAGAGTTTTGCAACTAATACCCAGCAATTTTTGTCGTTCCAGTTTGTGTTATGTAGCCAAAGCGATGAAAACCTGCTATAAACGATTGAGCCGCAGTAGCCCAGATGGAAGAGACATCGTCAGTACTACTTTCGATAGTCGTACGTTCAGATCCTGCCTACGGCAGAAAAATTTTGAATTATTTCTAAAATATAGCATTCCAGACACTGACACACTGGTATAAAAATTTGTTATACAATTAATTAGTTCGGTAATGTCTAAATTAGGTACAAAAACCTAAAAAACATTTGAAAAAATCTTTAAAAAAGCGTCACGTAACGCTTGACTCTGACCCCCCTCTCCCCCATAGTAACGGGACCGTAACGCCCGGTCGGAACCCCCCCCTCCCCCCAAAGTGCGTTACGTAATTTGTGGACGACCCCTAAAACGGCTGATTAGATTTACATGAAATTTTGCACAAATATAGAAGAGCATCTAGAATAACACATAGGCTACTTTTTACCACGGGAAAATGTCTTATTCCTACGGGATCACGCATATTCCAATATTTTTGCAAAGGTGGCGTGACTGAGCCGATTCGCGTTTTAAACGTTATCGCCGAAAACTAACAGCGACATCTCTTGGCGAGTAATGCTTTTTCCCGCGGAATAATAGGTTGCAGCGGGTGAAACCGCTGACGGGCAGCTAGTAACTGTATATGTGCGGTTTATTTGTTATATCGGGGTTTATCGGGTCGTTCGTCAAATGCAAGTTCTACTCGTTGATTTGATTGCAAATAATTACATAATAATAGCATAGAATAAAATAACATATCGGCTTGTATTTAATGTGACAACTAATTTTTAATTTTTGAGTACTTTACAAACATACAGTATTCATAGTCTAGTTATAAACTATCCCAATTAATTTGAGTTTTTTTTTAAGTTTTTAGTTCGAACTATTTTAAATGTCGTCGTCAAATAAAATAAAATAAAATAAAATATATTTTTTACTAAGTACAGCAAAACCGTACGCAGTAATTTATTCGCTAGCCAAATAAAGTAATAATTAACCAAAATTAATATTATCTTTAGATAAATAGTACATGTTTATCAAAATTTCTACTCCTATTACATATAATCTAAAAAATTACAAAAAAAATGTCTAATTTTATCGTTCAGTATTATTTGACCATAGATGCACTTAATTATTTTATACAGGGTGTTAATTTAAATGCGTGCCATAGCTTCATTCAGGGTAGGTTTAGTATCGATAAAGGATGCCGTAAAAATATTGAAAAAAATCCCAGTCACAATTTTTTTTTTTTACTTGGCTGACATTTGATTCAAATGCCTATATCTCAGCCGAAATTTGTTCAATCTCAAAGTTGTTTAGACGAAAGTACTTGTATGGGCACTCTCTAAACAACAACAGTGTCAAAAATTGATTTTTCAAAAAAAAAAAAACCAACGACGAAAAATATTTTTTTACTGGGAATTTATTTAAATATTTTTTACGGCACCCTTTATCGATACTAAACCTAATTATGATTATTGTATTAACTATACCAACCTACCATATGATTGCGAATAAATAAATATGAAATATACATAGTTGCATTGGAATAATTTTCTTTAGGTCTGTACTTATTGGTTAAGAAAGCAAATAAATGTTGCTTTATAATACAAAGAAAAAAGTATATGTTGATTTTGCCACCCTAATAAAATATCTGTTACCAAATAAGTATTTTTTCTCAAATAAAGAAAAAATTGGCAACATTTGCAGTAGCATTTAAGGTGTTTCATTAAAAGCCTGCGGTATTAAGAATAGCGGGGGCTTAAGAAAGTTCTGTCCAGAGGGCAGTGTGGAAATCACAGAATTAAACCCAATTTTTTATACATTTTGAAGTTATGTTTTCTTTCGTCGTTTCTGACACATCCATCGCCAGCCGCCGCTGCCGCGGCACGAGTGGCTCGTGCGTTGTGGTCATATTTCTAACCTATCCTAACAAAAAAAGTGAGGCCCGTCATTATCCAAAAGTAATCAAAACTTTTGTTTCGGTTTTGGTTACGGTTACGGATATATTTTTATGTTGGATATCCGATAGTTTCGGTTACGGTTACTATCTGCTGTACAATGTACAATGACATTTTAGGAAAATTTTTTTTGGCCACTCTATCATTTTATGACACTAGCGGCCCGCCCTGCGGTTGCACCCGCTGCTGCTTCTTAATAAATTGGATCCCGTAGAAATAGGATCTTTGCCCGTAGTAAAAAGTCTATTACTCTGTTCTAGTTCTAGCAGAAGTGACTCATCTTGTTTAAAAACTTTTTCTATGAAGCTTTACCCATATCTCTTTCAGTTGAGCTAGGCTTCTGGTGTTCCACAGAATCCACTCTAGGTACTCCACCCACATCCTTATTACTAAGTGCCAGCAAAAACGCCTCATCATGCTAAATAACTTTTACTTTTTTTTTTTTTTATAAATAATAGGTAAGCATTTGTCCGCAATCTCACCTGATGTTAAGTGACGATGCAGACGATGATGGAACATGCTCGCCCAGATAATGCCTATTCACTCTCGCCTTGAAAAGGCCCAGGTTATAACGTTCCGGAAACAGATCCGCAGGCAGGGAGTTCCACTCCTTAGCAGTTCGCATTAAAAATGTAGAAGCGAAGCGCTTTGTGCGAATTTGCGGGATGTCTACGATATAAGGGTGGAATCCCAACCGGCGTCTCGTGCACCGGAGATGGAATGGTGACGGAGGTATCAGGTCATGGAGAGACTGTGCACACTCCCCGAAATGTATCCTGTAGAATACCGACAAGCAAGCTACTTTGCGACGGTGTTCGAGGCTCTGTAACTTTGCGTCAATTAGTGCCCTATCAGCGATGAGTTTCTTGGCGCGCTTCTCAATCGAGTCCAGGGCTGCCAGCTGGTATTTGGCAGACCCGTCCCACAGGTGACAGCAATACTCCATGCAGGAACGGACTTGAGCTTGGTATAGTTGTAAAAGCTGTACTGGTGTGAAGTATCGCCTGACCTTCGAGAGAATTCCGAGTCTTTTTGCTGCAGTCGTGGCCAAAGACTCAATATATTGTCCAAAGTTCAGGTCAGATGAAAGGTTCATGCCAAGAAGCTCAAGATGGTCGGAAATCGGTACGGATACACCTCGGAAAGTCGGAGTCAGGTCGAAGGGACTCCGTTTAGTGGAGAATAGACATGCCTGTGTTTTAGATGCATTAAACTTGACAAGATTTGTATCACCCCATTCGGATATTGCTTCAAGATTCAAGTTTAGGCGACTCACTAGGGCCTCTTGACAAGACTGAGTAGATTCATTGCTGGCCTTTGCACCGGACAGGTACCTATCAACAACCGTGCTGTCATCTGCATACCCAAAGGTGTCGGGCGTGAGCATATCGTTGATGTGCAGCAGAAATAGGGTTGCAGAAAGTACAGACCCTTGAGGGACGCCGGCATCAATAGCCTGTTCATCTGAAGAGCGTCCTTCTAGGACCACTCGTATTGACCGTCCACTCAAGAAATCTGCGATCCAGTTGCAAAGTCCAGTAGGTAGCCCGTAGGCGGGAAGCTTGTTAATAAGACTTGCGTGCCAGACCCTGTCAAATGCCTTTGAGACATCCAGAGATACGGCGAGGGCTTCGCCGTGCCTCTCGATAGCCTCGCTCCATGAGTGGGTGGCATGCACGAGGAGGTCCCCTGTCGACCGCCCGCGGCGGAAGCCGTATTGCTTTGAAGCCATTACCGTATCTCTTATAATTAAGATGGGATGCTGGTGGTCTACATCAGGTACTCCAGAGCCTTGATGACCATGTGCCAGCTAAAGCGGCCCCTCATGTTGAACAACTATTACTTGGACGCCATTACCGTACCTATCTATTATAGATTAGACGGGATGCTGGTGGTCTGCATCAGATACTCCAGACCCTCAATAACCATTTGCCAGCAAAAGCGGCCCGTCATGTTGAACAACTTTTTCTATGAAACCATTTTCGTATGTATTTCATATAAGATAAGATAAGAGTCCATTAGCCCATTAGTCCTAATAATTTCAAAATTGTATAATGAATAATTTAAAGAATAAACTAAATTACTAGGATCGTTGGCACTCAACAGTCATTCTATAAGGTCCTATTAAATTCACTGCAAATATTTTAGGGGTATGCGTAAATATGTAAAAGAAAAACATCTAAGGCAATTAAAAAAAAATCGACACGCTAGCTTTTTTTTTCATTTTCAAACAATCTTTTTAATTAATTACGTGAACACCCTTTGACTGACCCGACTGCCCTTCCGCCGCGTAGACAGGATTCACTTACACGGCACGTACACTAGCAACCAACCAATCACAGCACCTTTTTTTTGGCGCGTAGATCTTTTTAAAACTTTGCCTAGTACATGCTTATATTTTATTTGATCTGCCCCTAAAATATTTGCAGTGAATTTAATAGGACCTTATACAAGGTGTTCCAAAGGAAATACATTAAATTGGAGACGTTGTGTAGACCATTGTACTGAACAATTTCCATTATGGTATGGCACCAACTTTGAATTCTTAACAATTAAGAAGTTAAAATTTTCATACAAAGTAAATGCCTACATTTACTACAACCACCATGTATTACCCCTTATCCAAGATTGCAACCTTGCAATTTTAACTTGTTGGATTTGAATCTTCGAAAAAGTTTGGAACATAGTTGTCTATGTCTTAAATTTAAACGAAAACGTAAGATAAAAGATCTGTTTCTTGGTGTCAACTTTATTTTATTGCCGCCTCAAACTAAAAACTTCGTTTGACTTAGAGCACCCATAGAGACGCAAAGACAAAGGGCCAATCAGAGAACCCAGTAGAGTCTGTAGTGTCAGTTGTGTCAGTTTTTGACGAACATGACATTTGACCTTGGTCTACGCCACAACTGTTGCCTTGGCAACTAAATTACCGCCAAAACCGTAATTTCAAAAGTTTTTCCAAGACGGCAACATGACATAAATAAAGGTCATAATCAATAAAGCTCCTTTCATAATGTGACATTCAATTAAATTTAACAATTTTAAGTTGCTGATTACTTCTAAACGAGGAGTTTTCATAACTTGGCCCCATAATGAAAATTGTTCGGTACGATGGCCTACTCAACGTCTCCAATTTAATGTATTTACATTGGAACACCTTGTATAGCCAATCTAAGTTTTTTCTTTACTACACTGTACTGTTGCCGTGTGATGCCGGCTTAGAATAGCATCACCCCATTCCTGTGGGTGTCGTAAGAAGCGACTCAAAGACTCGATGGTTTTATGTGGATTGCAATTTTAGGCGACAGGCTGACAAAAAAAAAAGCGGCCAAGAGCGTGTCAGACACGCTCACAAATAGGGTTTCGTAGTCAACGCTTAAATATCAGGTCTTTCAGCGTAACAAAGTTAATTTTGTTGCTGGTTTGTTTGCAGCTTTATGGTTACCAACCGCAAATTGAAAAACTTTAATATTTTCTTAATCTTAAGTAGTACAGTGTTCGTTATAGTTTTCATGGTAACTTTATATTAAGAACTATATTCCATATTTTTTTCAAATTTTTAACATGCATACTTTAGAAGTTACAGCTGGAACAAATTATGGCTCAAAAACGTCCCTTTTAAAAGCAAATATCTCAAGACAGAAAGATTTTAGAGACTTTGTTTCAAAAAAACCTCCCCTTAGTTTTAAAAGACCTATTCAACGATACCCTACTCAATAATAAAAGAGAAAAAAATTTTTTGCCCCTCTCACATGTATGGGAAGGGGGTCCAAAAAACAATTAAAATATTTTTTTCTCAACATTTCTTTATTTGGATCAACACGATCTATCTTCACACCAAATTTGATGTCGATAGCTCTAAAACTGACGAAGTTATGAGGGCGCGGCATACAGACAGACAGACAGACAGACAGACAGACAGACAGACAGACAGACAGACTTGACGAAATGATAAGGGTTTCTAGTAGACTACGAAACCCTAAAAAACCTATCACTATAGCGAATAGGAATTTTTTAATCTTTTCGTTTAGTTTCTAGTAGGTGGCGCTGCTGGTGGCAAATCATGGAAATGCTCAGTAGCGATTTCCCTTCAGTAGGGGTAATATTTTTTTATTAAATAACATGTTTTATTTTCATAATTTGTTGAAATTATTTAATTTTAGGAATTCAAACCATTATTTACAACAACCGCTTATTTTCCGTACTTCGTATCGAGGATACTTATTTTTTTACACCAGATCTATACTTACATTATGTTTTGTATAATCAACTGTCAACTGTGATGTCATGGTGGTGATTTTGACATTTGTCAGCTGATCCCTTTATTTTAACAGCGCCATCTATTTCGGACTCGTGTAGCTGTCAGTCCAAAAATTCCCATAGCTGGCCTTCAAATATTTGTCAGACGTAGCGATAACGACCGTATTTTTACGGCTGTTGACGCTCTGCCTACCCCGCAAGTAGGGATTGCAATCCCGCATTGCGGGATCCGCAATCCCGCGGGATCCCGCGCTAATTTTGGCCTTGCGGGATCCCGCACCTTCAAAACGCGGATCCGCGGATCCCGCACATTGAAAATTTGCACCAAAAAACACGTCAAATTTTGCTTCCGAATGGCGAAAACTTCCTAAAAATATGTATTAACTATCTTAACATTCTAAACTATTAGCGTAGAAGCTGAAAGAGCATGTTTTACTTGTTGTTCGCTAAGATTCAGGCTGGGTGATACTCGCTAAACCATTAATACCCATTCTTGTATAACTTATCAGTTATCCTGACACCAGAGTTGAAAAACACTGACACCAGAGTTCATCAGGTGGTTGAACGACTCAGTGTCCTACTCTAAAAGAAAGAGTTATCTTATTATCATAGGTAGTCCCAGTTATTTTTAGTAAATTGAAAATAAGTTATTTGCTGCTAATGAAAGTTGTGATCTAAAGAGACTAATTTGCTCCTTGATTCTGATCTTTAGTCAATAAAATATTAGAGTTCATTCATATTGTTTAGAAAACTAGCCAAGAGCGTATCAGATACGCCCACATTAAGGGTTTAGTAGTTTAAATATCTAGATTTCAGCGTTACAAAGTTAATTTTGTTGCTGGTTTGTTTGGTTACTAACAGCAGATATAAAATCTTTTATTTTTCTTAAAAATTTATTAGTACAGTATCCGTTAAATTTTTCATACCTTCAGATTGACGTATATTACATTTATTAAATTTTGCTTTGTGCTTTAGAACTTACAGCTGGAACAAATTATGGCTCAAAAACACTCCTTTTAAAAGTAACTATCTTGAGACAGAAACATTTTTGCCCGTAGTTTTAAAATACCTATTCAACAATATCCTACTCAATATTGCTGACAAATAAAAACATTTCTTGCCCCCCTTTCTTATGTATGGGAGAGGAATTAAAAGAAATAATTAGCAGTAGTTAGAATAAAGGGTAAAATTTAACATGGCTCCAAATACGACATAATAGTAGGTTGTTGACGAGGACGGAAAATAAGACTTTGCCTGACGAGTAGAGTTTGAAGTCCGAGCCGCAGGCGAGGACTTTAAAAATACGAGTCTGGCAAAGTCATTTTCCCCGAGGCTTACATAGTGCTTTTCTCAAAAAAATGCTAGGAAATTATAAAGATTTTAATTTATTTTATAGTAATTTGATATAAAAAGTTGTTTTACTGATTACTAAGTCAAGTTGTGGATTTGGAGTTATTCTTTTTTATTTTGTAATTTCTGAACGATTTCGATATCGCGCCAGAAAAGTTGTATTGAAATCCATTGCAGGTGTGTAAAAATGAAATCGTTCAGAAATTACAAATTCACAGACAATGTCAAACTTTCTGGATTGTTTTTTTGAAAGAAATTGACATATTTCCTAGCATGTTTGAGAAAATGTTATTTTATTACACTTATTTCAAGTTTTATTCAGTTTGAATACAAATATTTTTGCTCCACGTGACAGGCATGTTAATGTTTACTAAAGTCGATTGTTAAAGAAAAATCTGTATTTTAAACTAGAATTTTAACATTATTACAAAGATGCGGGATCCCGCGGGATCCGCGCGGGATTGGAACAATCCCGCAAATGAATCCCGCGGGATTGAATGAGGTGCGGGATTGCAATCCCTACCCGCAAGGGATAAATGCGTAATGTATGTATGTACTGTACTGTTAGTGGGGTTAGCGGAATAAGGAACTATGAAAACCATCCAACTGACATGACATGCTACACTGACCCCTCATAAGCTGGCTAAATTATTAAACAACTTCTGTTCTGCATCTTGTTTTAGGCAACCAAATATTTTATTGGTGCTCAAATAAATATTTTCCAAATACAGTTCATAAATAAATAAAAAATTACCTTCCTCTCTCTGGTAAGGTAACTTGTTACAAATCAAAGAAAAGATTCGACAGAATGATCATGAAAAAGATAATAAAATAATACAAACAGTAGGCAATAATAATATGTTACGTTACGTCCTACCTACTTCATTTTTTTTTTTTTTTTTTTTTGAGTTAGATAGCTAAAAAGAATTAAAATAATCTTGCATGTAATTCCGGAAAAATCAACTTATAATAAAGTAATCAAGTAAGTACCTACTTCTTAAAGTAGGTTAGAAGTGCTTACGTAAGCTTGTAATTGCATTATGTACCTACCTACGTTCACTTTACGTCTATAGTACAAAATACCTAAACATTTGACATCTACTTTTTACTTATCGCTGTCTCGTTCACTCATGCAGGGGAATTGTTCGTGGAATGCGCGCGTCGACTAGTCTCGCCAAATGCTTTCACTAAGAACTATATTCGAGCGCTTACCTGACGTTGGAACCGTAGCACCTTGTAATAGAGTTGGTTTCTGCAAAGCGTCTTTCTAAGCGCGGCGTATGAGCAAAGACTCTTTTGAACCAAGACTACCCATAGTGACTACTTTGTTAAAGTACATTCATAAATTTTATAAAGGCACTGATGCGATAGTTTTATGCTAATTAACTGTAATTTTTTATTATTGAAATTCTGATTAATGAATAATATTCTAAATTTAGATGAGTACCTTTTGACATAAAATAGGACAGTGTTTCCAAAAATAGAAGGCAGATTTAGAACAAAAATGTAATGTCCTTGAGAATTAGTCTTGGGAGGAGTGCACTTTACGTCATCGACGGAACTTTTTGTAGTTGTGTATGACCGCTAGCAGTTCTTGGATTGGCCAACAAAGCCTTGCGGACGGCCATTTTGTACGATGCTGAGTCACCAAAAGGTGAAAAATGGATGAATTAACGCATACTCCTCCCGAGACTATACAACGGTATTGGGCATTTCCCTCTTGAACACAAAATTTGGGTTTCATGTTCCCTAGTCCACAGCGTGGTCAAACGATTTACATTATTTTTGAGAAATTACTATCGGAAACTGCCTAAAAGTTATTTTCAGAAAAGCGGAAAAAGCCGGGAAAATAGTTTTCTAAAAAGTTCCTGTCTACGAAGTGGCGGAAGTTTATTTTGCAGCAGAGCATCGTTGACCCTCATTACATGGACACGGATTTCGGTCTCAGTGAAGTGCCAGTGTGTGAAAAAATTACTTCCAGGGTTTGAAAACCAGTGGACAGCGTAATAACACTAATAGCTGTCAAATAAGTGAAGTGCTAAAAGAACTCATGTTTCGCGCCGCTCTATGCCAATGTTTACATTCGTGCTGACTGAAAGCTTTCGATGCTGCACCTCAGGATGTAGCCTTGCGATGAGCTGAGTCCAACCCAGCAGAGACTGTACCTGTACGAGGTCATATTGTAAGTTCCCGCGCGAATAGTGACAATGACGGAACCACCGGTCAAGGTGAAGACAGAAAGGCCCGATGAGGCCGAGATCAGGGAGCTGGCCGCCAAGATGGTGGAGGCGAACAAGGCGAAGGCGCTCGCCGCGTCCGTGGCGGCGGCCCGGCCTCCGCCCGGTGCCATGGTGGGCGCTGCGCCCCCTGGTGCTGGTGGGCAAATGGGAATCCTGAACTTCCTGACGCGCAAGCCTGGTGTGGGCGCTCCGGCGGTGACCGCCGACCAGCGGCCCGTCGGAGACGGCGAGAAGAAGACGCCTCAGCCCGACGACGCGAGCTGGAAGGGCCACTTCGGTTGGGACATGTTGGGCAAGTGCCACATCCCCTACATCTACCGGTCCGGTGACAAATATGTTGCAGTCCGGATGGTAGAAATCAAACTCCTCAACAAGTACCTTAATTATTTACATGCAGATATTTACTCCTGTACCTGTATCCGTAGCTACTACATCACTGAAATCGAATCCAGATTATTAAATGAAATTAACAACAGACATTGTGATGGCCAATTCGGCCGAGAGCCTTTCACACAGAAGGACTTAGTTGTAAGGTTATCAGACGCTTATGAGTTCTATAACTTCTTGGATGTTTGTTACAATAAATTACTAAGAGGCACAACAAATACTAAAGACAAGTGTGGTTTTATTAGAATAAATAAGGAATCAGTGGTACCTTACACAGTGCGGGACGGTCAGAAGTTTGTGCCGCTGTTTTACTTTGAAGGGGAGACTGAGAATTTGAAATTGAAGGCTGACCAGTTGAAAGGCTGGGACTTATCATACCTGAAGTTCTGCTGCAAAGTACAAGGAATAAGAAATGAGTTGTTTGCCAGTGAAACTTGCTCGGTGATCAGCTTATCGGACATCAAGAGCTACTTTCCCCCCGGTACTGAATTTGAAGAGTACTGGCCCAACAAAGTTGTGGATTCAGCGCTGCTCATAGCAAAAGGTAAGACTTCTATAATTACTTTTTATCTCTACAATTATTTAATAATCCTATTTAACTAGGTCTATTCTACCTGCATATCCCCTCCATTCAGGTTCTTTGGTCATAAAAATCTTAATTCTTAATTTAATTAACAATTCTAGTTGAATAGGTCAATAAATAAATAGGCTTATTCTAGAATTCTCCAAAATTATGAATATGTTTAATAAATCTCTAATTATGCAAACTATAAATTATCCCTAATACATAACATAAAATACATGAGCTTTTATTCATAAGTTTTCATAAACTGAAATAAAAATAAAAAATTTGTAAGTCATTTTAATTTTCAATGAGTTATTTCTGCTAGCACATGGACATTGAGGATCAGAAATACCTGATGTATACCACCAGGAGCTCATCAGAGACTACAAAAAAGACTCCATAGCAAAAGCTGTGCATGATGAGTCACTTTGCTGACACATGGACATTTAGGGTCTGAAATACCTGATGTAGACCACCAGGAGCTCATCTAAAGTATAAGAGATACAAAAATGGGCTCTATTGAAAAAACTGTTTAGCATGATGAGTCACTTTGCTGGCACATGGACATTGAGGGTCTGAAATACCTGATGTACACCCCCAGGAGATCATCTAAAGTATAAGAGATACAAAAACGGCTCCATAGCACAATGTGTTTAGCATGATGAGTCACTTCTGCTAGCTCATGGACATTGAGGATCAGAAATACCTGATGTAAACCACCAGGAGCTCATCAGAGATACAAAAAAGACTATAGCAAAAGCTGTATAGCATGATGAGTCACTTTGCTGACACATGGACATTTAGGGTCTGAAATACCTGATGTTGACCACCAGGAGCTCATCTAAAGTATAAGAGATACAAAAATGGGCTCTATAGAAAAAACTGTTTAGCATGATGAGTCACTTTTGCTGACACATGGACATTGAGGGTCTGAAATAGGTACTTGATGTAGACCACCAGGAGCCCATCTAAACTATAACAGATACAAAGCTGTTTAGCATGATGAGTCACTTTGCTGGCACATGGACATTGAGGGTCTGAAATACCTGATGTACACCCCCAGGAGATCATCTAAAGTATAAGAGATACAAAAACGGCTCCATAGCACAATGTGTTTAGCATGACGAGTCACTTCTGCTAGCTCATGGACATAGAGGATCAGAAATACCTGATGTAAACCACCAGGAGCTCATCAGAGATACAAAAAAGACTATAGCAAAAGCTGTATAGCATGATGACACACTTTGCTGACACATGGACATTTAGGGTCTGAAATACCTGATGTTGACCACCAGGAGCTCATCTAAAGTATAAGAGATACAAAAATGGGCTCTATAGCAAAAACTGTTTAGCATGATGAGTCACTTTTGCTGACACATGGACATTGAGGGTCTGAAATAGGTACTTGGTATAGACCACCAGGAGCCCATCTAAACTATGACAGATACAAAGCTGTTTAGCATGATGAGTCACTTTGCTGGCACATGGACATTGAGGGTCTGAAATACCTGATGTAGACCACCAGGAGATCATCTAAAGTATAAGAGATACAGAAACGGCTCTATAGCAAAATGTGTTTAGCATGATGAGTCACTTCTGCTGGCACATGGACATTGAGGGTCAGAAATATCTGATGTAAATCACCAGGAGCTCATCAGAGATACAAAAAAGACTATAGCAAAAGCTGTATAGCATGATGAGTCACTTTGCTGACACATGGACATTTAGGGTCTGAAATACCTGATGTTGACCACCAGGAGCTCATCTAAAGTATAAGAGATACAAAAATGGGCTCTATAGCAAAAACTGTTTAGCATGATGAGTCACTTTTGCTGACACATGGACATTGAGGGTCTGAAATAGGTACTTGGTGTAGACCACCAGGAG
The DNA here is from genome assembly GCA_024500475.1 of Phthorimaea operculella. Lineage (NCBI taxonomy): Eukaryota > Metazoa > Arthropoda > Insecta > Lepidoptera > Gelechiidae > Phthorimaea > Phthorimaea operculella. Next base: position 8,106,800 of record JANFCV010000002.1, read on the forward strand.
CCCATCTAAACTATGACAGATACAAAGCTGTTTAGCATGATGAGTCACTTTGCTGGCACATGGACATTGAGGGTCTGAAATACCTGATGTAGACCACCAGGAGATCATCTAAAGTATAAGAGATACAGAAACGGCTCTATAGCAAAATGTGTTTAGCATGATGAGTCACTTCTGCTGGCACATGGACATTGAGGGTCAGAAATACCTGATGTAGACCACCAGGAGATCATCTAAAGTATAAGAGATACAGAAACGGCTCTCAAGGAAAATGTGTTTAGCATGATGAGTCACTTCTGCTGGCACATGGACATTGAGGGTCAGAAATATCTGATGTAAATCACCAGGAGCTCATCAGAGATACAAAAAAGACTATAGCAAAAGCTGTATAGCATGATGAGTCACTTTGCTGACACATGGACATTTAGGGTCTGAAATACCTGATGTTGACCACCAGGAGCTCATCTAAAGTATAAGAGATACAAAAATGGGCTCTATAGCAAAAACTGTTTAGCATGATGAGTCACTTTTGCTGACACATGGACATTGAGGGTCTGAAATAGGTACTTGGTGTAGACCACCAGGAGCCCATCTAAACTATGACAGATACAAAGCTGTTTAGCATGATGAGTCACTTTGCTGGCACATGGACATTGAGGGTCTGAAATACCTGATGTAGACCACCAGGAGATCATCCAAAGTATAAGAGATACAGAAACGGCTCTATAGCAAAATGTGTTTATCATGATGAGTCACTTCTGCTGGCACATGGACATTGAGGGTCAGAAATACCTGAAGTAGACCACCAGGATCCAATGTCAACTATAATAGATAGACTCCATAGCAAAAGCTGTTTAGCATGATGAATCACTTTTGCTCACACATGGATATGAGGTTCTGGAGTGGCTACCTGATGTAGACCACCAGAATCCCATCTATAGTATAGGAGTTACATAAATGGGTTCATAGCCAAAGTTGAGCATGATAAGCTGCTTGGCTCATGGATCATGGCCCCATAGCTGCTTTTGCTATGGAGCCGTTTATGTATCTCTTATAGTTTCGATGGGCTCCTGGTGGTCTACATCAATTAGTCCAGACCCACAAATGCTGAAAAGTAATCTATGTCCGTCGCCGATGTTCTAGCAATCTCAAGGAGGTATGCGCGTGATGACGCGCACGCACACGTCCTGCCCTTAAGTTGCTATTAGCATATTTGGGCATTCTCTTATAAGAATAGTTAAGATCCGTGGCAATTGGTAGTAACTGTGTGTTTGTGATTTCTATTTTCTAGAAACCTGACGTAATAAACAAGGAATTACCTGTAGGAAAAATTCTATAAATGTTATTTTGTTTTATTGCGGTACCGAAGACTTATCGGCATCTACGTGGTTGTCTATTAAATGTTGGTAGTTCAAAATTAACTGAAATTTCGTTAACGACCATAGCGGTATTTTTAACAGATGTTTTGGCTAAAATAGCTTTCCGCTATTTTAGTGGCACATGGCACTGAAAATTTTGACCACGTTTTCTAGTACACGCAACGTAAAAAGACGCCTCGAAGGCAGGGGCGTATTTAGATATTTGGCGCCCCGGGGCACTCACGTTTCGGCGCCCCCTGCCCAGTGGCGTACTGGCGACTTTCAGAAAGCAAGATAAGCCAAGTCAGTGGCGGATACAGAAAAATCTCAAAGGGGCGCAAGCGGTACAATTAAGTACAATACGTACGCGGAGTCTTGGCTTATCGATCTTTGTATTCAAGGGCGGATCGAATACAGAACTTTTCAGGGTTGGGGGCACAAGTCTTCGGTTAAAACAGCCCAAGAGCACTGGCCTGTATGTATCGCGAGCGAAGCGAGCACGACAATTCAAACAATAAACGGACGTGGAACCTAATCATTAGCCGCGAGTGTAAAACAGGTAGAAATGCACACATATCGCGAGCGAAGCGAGCTCGACTTTTCACGCTGCAAACGGTCGAGGAAGTTAAACACTAACTGCGACAGTAGAACAGACAGGCACGTACACGTATTGCGAGCGAAGCGAGCTCGACTTTTCACACCATGGACGAGGACCTTAAACACTAGACGCAGCAGTAAAACAGACAGATCCGCAGACGTATAGCGCGTGAAACGAGCTCGACTTTTCATACCATAATCGGGCGAGGAGCTTGGCAGACACGCACAGGTACCGCGAGCGAAGCTCTCGATATTCTACGCAATAAACGGGCGAGAAGCCTACGCTAATTACATGTTGCAAGGCAGCACGATCGCCAGCAGGGGCGGTCGCAAGCAAAACGAGCTCGTCATTCACGTTTGATTGAAGAGGAAAGAGAGGCGTCCACACCAGCATCGTGTATTGCGATGCGAACAAAGCTACATTTGTCAGCCTGACATTTCTCTTGACAAGCAGTAATTTTAAGAGCTAGAAAAGTACGTACAACATTACGCTGTAGCGTGATATCTTTTGTGAACTTGAAATTGAATTATAAATTGGTGATAGGGGCGCTAGACCAAGACCACACGTATTGCGAGAGAAGCAACGTCAATATTTTACATTAAAACATTAAAGCTATACGAGTTTTAGGGCGCGTCGATGGTACACGTATTGCGAGCGAAGCGAGCTCGACTTTTCACGTTAAATTTAGTCAGACGCAAGCAGCTTTGAGAGAGAAAGGCGGCGCCTGACTGACTGCAAGAGGGCGCCATAGCTGTGCGTTTCTTTTTACAGTTGCGAAGGGCGGCTGGCGCCGCCCCCATGAGACTTGCGCCCTGGGGCACGTGCCCCACTTGCCTCTATGGTAAATACGCCCCTGGCTGCGTCTGTCGTCTGTCGTGTAGGTACATTTCTTGTAAACACCCGAAACATAGAGGGCTAAATAGGGGTAGTATTGATTGATGCAACGATGGGGATCTGTATTTTACCGTGTGGTTAAGAATACTTAAGGCTAAGAATACCGCCACCCCGAGTTCAGGATGTTTCGTAAAAGACGCCGGATTCCAGCCTTTATCCCAACTGATTTGGGAAAAGGGCGGGAAAATAATGATAGACTAAAATTATTGTTTAAAACAGGATTATTACCGTGATAATATTTTTGTTGATCCCGATATTTCGGGGCGGTTGCACGCCCCATGGTCACGAGTAGAATATCGGGATCAACAAAAATATTATCACGGTAATAATCCTGTTTTAAACAATAATTTTAGTGTTGTGAACAACCGTGAAAACCTAAAAACTTATAATGATAGACTCTCTAAAATTCTTAGAGATCTCGCAAAGATGCATTGTTGCGTTCAAGTCATCATATCATACGCAATGCAACTTATAATGCGCAAGGATACCTATTTTCCCATGAGATCCTCTGAGACCGCCTATTTTATACTCAGACGTAGAGTCTAGTACTAAAGGAGATAGTTGGACGCGCCTCGCATAGTACGTAATTTATCGTAGAACGCCGCCGTCTTGCAAGACCCTTTAGCTTTTCAGCAAACAATGTTCCACGTAGATTAAAGCCTTATTTCAATGTCCGTAGATAATTCCAAGATTCATACTCGTAGAACGGAATACAACAGAAACAGAACACAAAATTTTGCCGATAGTTTATTTATTTTGCCTGCTGTGTGCAGAGCGTCATACAAAACGTTGTCCTAAATTGCAGGCGCAAGGTCGAATAAAAGAAATGACCTCGTCGTGACACAAATAATTTGCATAATCGTCATTATAGTTGTAGTAGAAGTCAAGTAGAAGTCACGTGCTCTTGAAGATTAGATAGCATCCATCAACTATGTATATCTGGGTCTGAAACTAGGTAAGCTCTAGATTCAGAGGCCGCAGGTACGATAGGGTTTCCATTGTCTAGTTGGGCGAAGTTCGTGGTTCAGTTCTCGGGTAGGGACACATTGCCGCTCTGCTGGTATGATATCTGTTCATCACTTTCTGAGATTGTTCTCAGTTGGATAAAAGATGACGAAGACGTTGAATAAATAGGCAGGTATCTGTCTTGTCTACGTTTATACCGAGTCACAGTTGATAAATGTTAAACGCTGCGTGTTTGAACAGAAAGTCCGTGTTTTTCAGACGATTTCCACTAAATTACTTTGACATCAGGCTGTTGAACTGAATGTTGGGTTCTTGGTTGTGCGATCCATTTTAATTAATTCTGTCACGGAAATGCCTAGGTAGAGGGATAGATGTACCTGTAGTCGAGAAGACCACTATCACTAATAGCGCTCCCTTTCTCACTTGAGTTTACCACCAAATGGGAAAGGGAGCGACATATGGCCGCGAATGCAGCGAGTGGATTTCTCAACTATAAATCACAGCATTTTATCCGAAAAATCATTCTATGTGAAACCCCTTGTGTTAGGTATGTATGTTACGGTCTTTCGATTTCGTACACGTGTTCTCGTAACTTACGTAACTTGGGTAGGTAATAATAAAGGTACCTGATTGGTAAGGGAAGGCATCAATTTGTAGCCGACCACCAACCATACCCAAATCGCCAATTTTTTTACCAATTAATATTAAGGTGACGCAATTTATTTTATTTTTGGCTGTTGTATGTAGGTAAGGTAGGTAGGTATGTACTTATGTAGGTACTTATGTTACATACTGCTGTTCACCCTCACGACCTTTGTGACCTGTGTTCTTCAATAACAGAATTTTGTGGTGGAATACATGGTGGAAAATTAACCCTTTATTTGGCAAGGTTATTTTCTTAAAAAAAAGGCTATTTTACGCGAATAGTCTTGTCTTTTGACATCCTTAGAGACATAAAAAAAATATTTAAAAAAATCTTATTATACAGATTTTTTGGAAAAATGATGTTCCACACACGGAACATGGCCAATTATCCAGTCTCAATGTTTAGTGGTGTATTGGTGGGGTAACTAGTACTACTACGTTATGGATATACACTGTATAGGAAAATCCAGTGGAGACCAGCTCAAGTAAGACACTTGCAGCGTTATGTTAACTCTTAGGCAGTTTACACACGGCACCGCGGCGGTAGCAGCATCTGTCTGCCTTGGATTTCTATGGACCCTTACGCACGACGCCGCGTAAGGCTCCATTCAAATCCAAGGCAGACTACTGCAGCGGCGCCACGTCTGCGAGGGTGCCGCTGCCACTGCGGTATCGTGTGTAAACAGCCTTATACACGACGCCAAGTGGCGTGCGGCATGCGGCGTGCAGCGTCGTGTTTAAGGCTTCATACAAATTCAAGGCAGACTACTGCGCGTGTCGTGTGTTATGCTCCATACAAATTCAAGGCAGACTACTGCGTGTGTCCTGTGTAAGGCTTCATACAAATTCAAGGCAGACTACTGAGCGTGTCGTGTGTAAGGCTCCATACAAATTCAAGGTAGGCTACTGCAGCGGCGCCTTGGCAGCGACGGTGCCGCTGTCGCCGCGGTTTGTGTGTAAACAGCCTTATAATGTAAGAACGTTGCAAATGCCAAACTGTCTAACTTGGGGTACGTACAATACACGTGATATGCACATCAATAATTCCAATAAAAACCAAAATTCAGTAATATGTACAACAAAAAGCAACATTTTAGTAGTTTACTCTGTCTTTGGCAATGTGCCGCACAAGGAACAAATCCGCGCTCCGGTAGTTCACGGTGTATTTGGCAATGTTCCGTGTGAGGAACACGCGACTTGAACTGTAATTTAGTGAATAAATACTGCATTATTTCTTATAAATCGTATGTGTGTGACAAGAGAATATATTATCTTTATAAAATAATATAATTTATGCAATGGTCAAGGCCTAAAACCACCAAAAAATAAAAAAAAATTGCTTGCACAGTACATGACGTCTCTGTCTCGGTGGCATGATTTTGACACTACTGACATTTAGGTGTTGACAGGGCCCACATTTATTTTTTACGAGAAATAAAATAGTGCTGCCAAAGTATTGACATAAAAAGTTTTGAGTAAGTGCATGTTATTTCGCCACCAGATTTTTTTCTTACTTATGTTCCTCACACGGAACACCGTCAAATTAAGGGTTAACAAGATCTAAAATAGGTAGGTAATCTTTTCTTTCAAACTATATTTTCCATTTTTTGACATAAGAACCTATCACGAAATCCGAGAATACCGGGACTATTGCATAGCGAAACTAACTGATTTCAATCAGTAGACCCAACCTTATGCCAAAAAACATTATCGGCGGCTGGTATTGACTGGATGGTCAAAACAAAACTGGAGAGTGCCTTTTGGCGTACTCTGGACCTGAGGGGAACCTTCGTCCATTTGTAGAGGGATGTTTCTGATTTATCTGATGTGCTCATTTTCTAATAAAATATGAGAATGATTTTACCGCAATAACACGATAAAAAGTTGTTCAGTATTATGATCGGCCTATCACTAAGGCAGCAACATGTTATTTATATTTGTATCTATTCATAGAAACGAAATTAAACTGCTCTTTTCTGACTGGTTACTCCATTAGCGTTTAAAAATAGGGAAGGTTTACTTTGCTCGGTTTCGTGGAACCCCAATTACTGCTACACTGTTAGACCAAATTACATAGAATAGGGGTAAATTTATAATAATAACATGTACACTATACTGCTGTTCAATAGAAAATATACTATAATTACGTACTTTCTACCCTCGTTATAAATTTCTCGACGGGAAAATCTAGCCTAGGTTTGTTACTTTCTGATCTACAATACAACTAAGTAGCTGCATAGCTAAGCAAGATGTTATAAGGCTGGAGAGAGGAATGTATAGTAGAGCAGGCAGGTATACTCGTGAAGAAAAACGAACTAACCAATCATTGCCCTTAACCGTGCCCTTGCTGTGTTACAAAAACAAGTAAAACATGACGAAAACCCGGATAAAAACAGTTTATTTCTGGAGCCCTTGGAACCGTGGGGAGCTCTAGGATTCTCGACAATATTATTACACAAATTGTGTTTACACTAAACGTTTTTACATGAACGTCACAATTCAATGGTTTTCTAGGTTTTCCGCGGTCTCATTCTTTCATAAGGAATGCTCGTTTTCAAATGGCTAGTGGCGAAGGATTCAGTTACGAATAATCATCAGCCATCAGACGTCCATCCATCCAACAGACGTCCAGTGCTGGACACATGCCTGCCCAGGCGCCATCAACCGCGATTTTGGAGCGACTTCATCTAACAACGGTTGCTCGCGGTCACGACGCTGATGTTTATTTCTTGTTGCTGTTTTTAGCAACAAGAAATAAAATTTTTAGGCTGAATCGCTTTACATGGTCTTGTCGGTGCCGGTAACTATATCGTTGTAACTGTCTCGAAGTGCCGTTATTGCAATTTGCGGTACCTATCCGGAAAACGCGAGTTTGCGACAATATTAGAATGAATATAATTTCTTTGCGATGCATATTACCTACCTACGACAGGGGTGTTTTGTATTTCATTATTTGTTCGTCTGACACTAATTTTTTTTACCTTTTCGACCTCTTTTGCGGCTAACTTACTAAGCCCATCATCTTCCTGCCCTCATCCCAATTGGGGTTGGGGTCGACGCAACATGTTTTGTTAGAACACAAAATCATGTAGCATAAGGATTGGGCTATGTTTTAAGACCGGCCGCTCGCCTGAAGTCAACCCTCATTGCTCTTTGGGAATGCTATTCAAGATGGTATCACCGCCACCATGCGGTTGACAATAGTTGACAGATATTCAGCGAAGTTCAAAAACTCTACGTCGCCTTTTACGAAACACACTGAGTGTACTAGTGAATGTATTCTTAGCCTTAGCTACCACACGCATGTTTAACTCGTAAGCCTATTTCATCTAAATACTTATAAGGTAGTTTATTTATCTGTGTAAATGATTTGTCAACAGGTTCAGTATCAGGCGGCGGGCAGTGGACGCGAGCGCCGCCCGCGCCGCCCCCAGGCGTGGTCGGCGGAGTCAACGTCGGCGCGGCCGGCGGCGTCAGCCTGAGCGCCGTGAGCAGCGCGCCCAGCCGCGGCCGGCGGCCCAACAACCAGCGGCACACGGCCTCCGCCGCGCAGATGCAGATGCCGCACGCAGGGCTCTCGGCCGCCACCGTGCAAGCGCTGGCCAACGGCTGGAGCCTCGGGCCCGGGCAGCTCACGCAGGCGCAGACGCAGCAAGTGCTCCGGCTGGCTCAGGTAACTAGCAAATGCCGTACTACTACTACAGCCTCAACAACCAGCGGCACACGGCCTCCGCCGCGCAGATGCAGATGCCCCACGCAGGGCTGTCCGCAGCTACTGTGCAAGCGCTGGCTAACGGCTGGAGCCTCGGGCCCGGGCAGCTCACGCAGGCGCAGACGCAGCAAGTGCTCCGGCTGGCTCAGGTGCGTGTACTAGCCTAGAGGGGTAAGGGATAAAATGTCCAGAGGTTGATTTGTCCAAGCAGATGCCCTACTACTACTACAGCCACAACGGCCCACTGCTGGACATGGGCCTCCCCCAATTGGAGAGTATGGCAATACCCGCTTGGCAGGCGGATTGGCGGGCGCAGTGCAGGTGTTGTAGATCTTGTAGATATTCACAGGGAAGGCTGCTGCCCATTCTCTGGATCCATTCCTTAGTCTCTTTTTACGACTTCCACGGGTAGAAATGGGGAAAACTCCACTACATGAAAAACCCTTGCCCTATCTTTTCAATCGTAACTAACTACCATTTCTTAGACCGAGCAATATTGGAGGAGTGATATTCGCATCGAGAGTTCCACCGCGGACCGTCGCTCTTTCTCTCCTGCAATTTTCTTGTTTCTTTTTCTTTTGCTTATGCAACACTTTTTTTACCAGTAGTTGTTTCCCGTACAGAATCGATAGCAATATACCCAATCATCTGCCTGCCCATATCCCAAATAATGTGGGGTCAGTCGGCGCAGCATGTTTTATTAGAGCTCAAAATCACATAGCAAAAGGATTCGGCAATGTTTTATGACCGGTCGCCTGCCTGATCGATAGCAATGTATTCCCAGCACTAAATAGATTTCCTCGTGTTTTATTTTTGTTATTTAATAAAGCTTTGGTTACAAGACCATCAGCACAAATCATTAGGTAACTTACACACTAGACTAATGGATTCCCTGGTTGCAGGCTCAAGTGGCCGCTCAGGCGCAAGCGGCGGCCGCGCGGTACAGCAACGCGGTGGCACAGGCGGCCGCCACGATGCCGCACCGGGGCAACCAGCGAACACAGCAGGTAAACAATCCTCTCTTACATACATACATACATACATAGACAAATATATCACACACACACCTAAATACCTTTCGGGGTAGGCAGAGCGTAAACGGCTGTAAAAACGGCCATTTACACCACGTCTGACAAAAGTTTGAGTCATTCAGAAGACTGTGTATCACCATAGTGAAAGGTTGTCAGCCTTGTCGCCTAAAATTGCAATACAATCTCGAAAGTCCTTTGTCGGTTCTTACGACACCCACGGGAAAGACTAATCTAAGCCGGCTCCACATGGCTCTCTCTTATGTGCGTTAGGACCGCGGGTGTACAAGTTAGGATTGAGCTGTTTATCTACAGGATGGTAGTACCTGCAGTGTACCTCAGTGTACTTCCAATGAAATCCAGTGTACCTCTTTAGATAAAAAGTTATTCGATGAAATATGCACACCCGCCATTCTAACGTTAGGATGGCGGGTGTACATTTTTATTTCGGTCAGTAGATACTTATTTTGCTTTTATTCTTTTGTACTTTTGTGTACCTGCAGTGTACCTGTACATAAAAATATAAAATAATCAAAATGTTGACAAATACCAGTAAAAAACGTGTAAAAACGATATAGGGGAAACTGGGGGCACTTGAGCCCTAGGGGAAAATTGGTAAACGTTATTTCCAGCAAAGCAGAAGACTTAGAGAGCTACTTTCCTACAGGATGGTGGTGCTTGCAGTGTACCTTAGTGTACCTTCAATGAAATCCAGTGTACCTCTTTAGATAAAAAGTTATTTGATGAAATATGCTCACCCGCCATTCTTACGTTAGGATGGCGGGTGTACATTTTTATTTCGGTCTGTAGATACATATTTCGATTTTCGTTTATAGTAATTTGGTGCAACTGTAGTGTACCTGTACATAAAATTATAAAATAATCAAAATGATGACAAATACCAGTAAAAACGTGTAAAAACGGCATAGAAACTGGGGCACTTGAGCCTAGGGAGACTTTGTAAACTTTATTTCCAGAAAAGCAGAAGACTTAGAGAGCTACTTTCCTACAGGATGGTGGTACCTGCAGTGTACCTTAGTGTACCTTCAATGAAATCCAGTGTACCTCTTTAGATAAAAAGTTAGAATGGCGGGTGTACATATTTCATCCAATAACTTTTTATTAACTGAGGTACACTAGATTTCATTGCAGGTATACTGAGGTACATTGCAGGTACCACCATCCTATCATGAACACCTGTGGTCCTAACGCAACTTTTTCGTATATGTTAGGACCACGGGTGTTCATGATAAGATTGAGCTTCTTTTATAGAGGATGGTAGGTAGTACCTGCAGTGTACTTCAGTGTACCTGCAATGAAATCTAGTGTACCTCAGTTAATAAAAAGTTATTTGATAAAAATATTTACACCCGCCATTCTTTTTATTCAAAGAAGTACACTGGATTTTAATAAAACTATACAAAGGTACACTGCAGGTACCACCATCCTGTAGTAAAGTAGCTCTCTAAGTCTTCTGCTTTTCTGGAAATAACGTTCACCAAGTCTCCTCTAGTGCTCAAGTGCCCCCAGTTTCCCCTATATCGTTTTTACACGTTTTTTACTGGTATTTGTCAACATTTTGATTATTTTATATTTTTATGTACAGGTACACTGCAGGTACACAAAAGTACAAAAGAATAAAAGCGAAATAAGTATCTACAGACCGAAATAAAAATGTACACCCGCCATCCTAACGTTAGAATGGCGGGTGTGCATATTTCATCAAATAACTTTTTATCTAAAGAGGTACACTGGATTTCATTGGAGGTACACTGAGGTACACTGCAGGTACTACCATCCTGTTGATAAGCAACTCAATCCTAACTTGTACACCCGCGGTCCTAACGCACATTCTCTCTTGGCAATGATTATTCCCATCTGCCTTTTTAACAATCCACCAACTGCAGGGTACAGATATCTTCTCTGCTGCGCTAGACCTTAGACAAAGCTGAGTCGATAAAAGGAACGAGGCTGGAGCAGCGGCACCCGGCGCAAATTAGGCTAAATATGACGACCGCCACATTACATACATACATAAATCACGCCTTTATCCCCTGCGGGGTAGGCCGCCACATTAACTAATATTAATTAATTAAAACAATTAAGGTGGGACGTTTCTCATACAAAAGTTAAATGGAGTTAAAAATAAGATTAAAAAACTTGATGGGAAGTCCCGTGTTTCTATAACATTTTCGCAAATTAATATAAATAATTTTTTAACCATCAAATTTCTCTGTAAAAACCGTTTTGCCACTTTATGAACATAGATGGAGCTACTGCTGCAATAAACGCGTTTAATTTTTTTGTGGAGAAATTACTTAATATTTTTTTACCATAAGCAGTTTTGCGACAAATTTAGGTGTGCCTTCATCATTTCACAAAAGATTTTATGAAAAAAATTTGTTTAGCTCATGTTTAACTCCGTTGAAGTTCAGATTTTCGTTTGTATGACGTGACGATTCGCCTTAAAGCGTTAAATTAGTTACGTCAAATTGTTCTATAAGTACCTACGCGCAATTGAGTAACGCGCATCATATAGCGCTAAGTATGCGTCAAACCTAAAGACTTTCTGAAATTCGCAACGTAAGCCCTTAAAATAACATCTCACGATTCCCACGCTGGAAATTGACAATCTGATAAATACTTATACTGATAAGTGATATAGTGTGTGACTATGAAAATCGAAATATTCATTTACCTAATTTCCAAGCTTTATCATTATCAAAGTAATCCAGAAAGTTCGACGACGCTGCTGTGTGCTACGATTTTTTTATTCTACTTGCGTCACCTTTTTCATGAATGACATCAAAATATTTATGTTTTGGTTTATTGTGTGAGTGAATTGGGTTGTTCTCATCTTCGCCATCGCTTATACTGTAAAATCATTTCGTATGTACTATGAATATTGATAGTGTATGTGCCGGCCGATGTTTAGCACTCTATTATTTTCACCAATTCAAATAACTTATACATACATACATGTATCATGCCTATATCCCTTGCGGGTTAGGCACTTAGGCAGAGCGTAAACGGCTGTAAAAATAGCCATTTACACCACGCCTGACAAAAGTTTGAAAGTCATTCAGAACACTGTGTAACATCATTAATCGTAGTGACTGACTGGTTGTCAGCCTGTCGTCGCCTAAAATTGCAATACACATCAACTCTCAAATCCTTTAGCCGCTTCTTACGACACCCACGGGAAAGATATGGGGTGATTAGTGTGATTATTGATGCTAATCTAAGCCGGCACCATGCGGCTAATTAATTGGAAAAATACGACGTAAAAACAAAAATGTAAACTAGACCAGCTCTTGAGCTCCTACTTTGGGTCTTATAACAGTCGTTAAAGCCTTAGCTGGTTTGCTATTATTTTTATTTGGTAACAGTTAAAATGTGTTGTTTCCAGTTTTCCAACAACGCGATCACGATGGCGATGGGCCAGCAGGCGCCGCCGCCTCTGGTGAGGAGCTCGGCCAACACCACTACCATGAAGTGAGCATTCTTCTATCATATTTCTAGTTTTTCGTTCACCTTCTTCTTAACTTAGCGATGGCAGACACTACACCGTCGTGGTCGTGGTCACAGATTAGAGAAACAGCGCGCGGAGCGCCTTTACAGATGGCTCACTCAGTTGACTAAGAATCATGACGTTTCTGTATCAGATTTTGCTATTTTCATATTCTTATAATGTGAGATTATTGACAGTAGCAACCCTGGCTATGTAACATAACAAGTGACAATCGCGAAAATTTTAAAAATGACCGAGTGATCCTTCTGTAAACTCTCTATTTTGTGTCGTGCTCGTGGCCCAGAATTGAGCCACGTTTACAGCTCAGCTTTTCTTTTTAACTCAGTATATGTTCCAATTTTTTACATATTTTAGAATCTGTGCATAGCGGGACTATTGCATAGCGGAACTAACTGAGCTATTTTAACATATTTGTTTAATTTTATTTTAGTGCCACTTGTTTTGCTCATGTTCCTACAAGATTATTCCAATTACCACTGTTTTATGCGTATTATTGTTATCTGTTGATACACTTTCGTGCTTGCTAATGATGAATGACTAGCTGACATTCTTTGCGAGATTAGAGAGAAAGAAGGGTAAAAAGACTCATGTTTCTTACAACAGGATGATAGTAATTCTTGAGCTTTAGATGTTTAATTTTTAATTTTAGTAGTAGTGCGACTGGGAACAACCCATTTCGAGACAATACACTTGACTCACTCGTTTGTCATGGTATTGTTAGAAATGATAAAATATTCGTAATACAATCACCTTTCTTTTTACAGATAATCTTGTCATTAAAGATATATTCGCAATGTCGCATTAGTTAAAATAATATTTAAAAAATTAAAAATTTGTTATGCCCAATTCGTCTCCTTTGTTTTGTTCATTTTATTTCACAACAATAAACTTGATGATAAAATAACTTGAAAAATGATAAACATAAGTACCTACTCACTGCCTCTCATATGGAATGTTTGTGGTTTGGTAGGTAGGTAGCTTGGTCAAATACAGGGTGATGATTACTTGAAATAATGATACCTATGTTCAGCTACTACGCTAACACGGTATAAAAAAGTTTAGCGAAATGGACATTTCGGAACAGGGATATACACACATAAACGTTATTTATTACGATACAGTCAATGTTTGATTTTCTACTGTCTTTGAAGTAAGGGACAATTTATTTCATTCTGTTAGGGATTAGAGACTGAAACCTGTGCAATTTCACTATAGTCATATTAAACAGGTTTACATGATAATAATTATTGTCAAACTGTACTCGACTGTAAGTAGAGGTTGGTCTTGAGAAACATGCGGATTAGAGGTCAAGGCGCACTTCAAAGTCGTACAGATTTTTCTAGAGGCCTTCTTAGGTACGCAAGAATAATTTCGTACCTTGAATAATCAATATGAGCGAAAATAATCTAAAGGTTTTGTATAATGTAGTTGAACACAGAACTTCAGCAGGTTTGCAGGGCAGAAATTTAGCTATTAAGCGCGGGCCGTTTTCAGTAGCCAATTGAAACTTATTTTAATTTTATTGAAGTTGATATTTGGTTAGCATTATAAAGTTGTTTTTAGTTGAACAACCTTAATTTTATACCAGTGTTTTCACAAACAATAAAAATAATCAATTTATTCAATGCTACAATTCAAACAACGTACATTTTTAAAATATGTTTTAAATAATCGAGTATAGTCTTCTTATTTTGTACCTGTTATAAAATATATTTCACAGGGCAGGGTTACCTTGACTGACCTCTGTCGTCTCACTTTTTTGTCCTCTATAATATAACTACAATTACTAGTGGTCTTGTCTAGAAGTTACTATAAGATATGATGTGCTTTTCATGCACAGAATATACAGGGTGTTAGGGACGGTGTACCGAAAACTATGCAGGCATGATCAGATCAGACCATCAAACTGAACAACTTTTACTATGGAGCCAATGGTGGGCCAACGAAAAAAAATTACCGACCTCCCATACAAAATTCATGATCAGCTGACTGACTTTGTATGGGAGGTCGGAATTTTTTTTTCGCTCCCACCATTGGCTCCATAGTAAAAGTTGTTCAGTTTCATGGTCTGAGCACGCCTGCAAAGTTTTCGTTACACCTTCCTTACACCCGTATTTTCACGAACATTCTCGAGGCCAATTTGGTTTTTAATATTTCGCAAGTAGTCTCTCGAAATGAGGACAACCTCTTATATAACTGTTTTCTATAAATGCAGTTATATCACGGTTAGTCTGTACCGTTTTATTAAAAAACTAGTTGGTTGGGTGGTGCGCGGGCTGCAAGCAGCCCGCGGTGCGTGTGTGCGACAGAGTGTGAGCATAGGTCGAGTACATTTGGCTTAACAAGGCGATTTACCCTACCACTTAAAATTTTCAGAAGGCAAATAAAGTTTGGCAGTATGTAAGTGGTAGTTGTGCATCTTAGTTTTGACTTTGTGGAGCGTTTTACTTCAGCATTTGATGCTTTCAGGAGGCGAGTTTACTTAAACAGTTGGCTTTTGCAGTTGTTTCCGCTTTGCCTTTACCTCTGACAGCAGTTCGTTAACGTTTATCGACAACGCAAAGCGTTTTAGGAAACCTATATGAAAATCTGAGAGCAGTTACCCTCAAGCTATTCGCGCGTTGCATAGTGCGCGGGCTGCACGCAGCCCGCGGTCCGTGTCGTTGCTTTTGTTACTCATAAACTGTTTTACGAAACCACTTTTTCATATCAAAGGAAAAACCTACAAACGACCGTACATGTTTCATACAAGGACAAACTAAACTTGTATTGCTTCGGCGCTACGGGTCACGGCGCTTTCTCCGTGCACCTCATCGCAGGCAGGAGTTACCTCACCACGCAGCTTCGGCTTGCAGCCTCAGCTGCGTGGCTCGTCCACCCCTGCCCGCTCGAGGCGCACGAAGTCGCGCCGCGGCCCTCCGCACCTGCGCAAAGTAACAACCCTATGAAATTGCCATAGTTTCTGTAGAAGACTTTCAGTAAGTAAAATCTGCTTTGTTCCGTTTGCTTCGGCGCTACGGTTCGCGGCGCTATCTCCGTGTACCTCTTCGCAGGCAAGAGCTCCCTCACCACGCAGCTTCGGCTTGCAGCCTCAGCTGCGTGTCTCACTCACCCTTGCCTGCTCGAGGCACACGAAGTTAGCGCCTCGACCCTCCGCACCTACGCAAGTCGACTTCCCATACTAAATTGCAAAGTCCGATACAGAGTGTTTGAAATTGATTTCACTTTGTAGGGGAAGTGTCCCAAATGTTTGACCCACGCTTATGTGGTTTTAGGAAACTCTCCTTATTTTTAAGTAAAAACAACAACTGCATTCAAAGATTGTATTAAAATCGCTTGTACGCGCCGGGAGTCGAACCGGTGAAAATCGTAAAAAAAAACACCCTGTATTTTTATGTTTTTTTACGATGCCAATCGAAAGGGTCATTGATAAGAATCAAATCGTGCAAACAAACATACGATGGCAAATGTGTGTAAATGTGTGAAAACACTTCGCAAATCGACTTCCCATACAAAATCGCCCGGTCCGTATACAGAGTGTTTGAAACGGATTTCACTTTGTATGGGAAGTGTCCCAAATGTTTGACCTACGCTTATGTGCTGAATAGAAACTCCCCTTATTTTTGAGTAAAAACAATAACTGCATTCAAAGATTTTCAAAAAATCACTTGTACACGCCGGGAGTCGAACCAGTGAAAATTGAAAAAAATACACCCTGTAGTTTTATGATGCCAATTGAAAGGGTCAATGATAAGGATCAAATTGTGCAAACAAACATACTATGGCAAATGTACGCAACTGGGTCAAATTAATGAAAATATGTCGAAATTTTTTAACTTATTTAAAATATCTATATCTCGTCCGCCATTTTGAAATCTCAACTTTTCGGAATTTTCTGGTAAACTACATCGTATACCTAATGTTTTGGTAGAAAACTTAGAACGCCAGCACATGCGCATCTGGGAGATCAATTCGGGTCTTTTTGGGTCTGCCCGGGGCCAAATTGCCGAAAAAATTCAAACATTGCAATAAAACTTGGCCGCCATTTTGTTTTAACGAAAAAAAATTTTTTTTCCTTAATCTCTACTAGTATACCTACAAACCACCCATACACAACTTTGCTCCATCTCGACTCGGTCTAGACGTAAAAGGGCAAAAGTAAAATTTTTGAATTTTAGTTTTTTTTTTAATAACTCGGCGGCCATCTTGAATTTCCAACTTTTCGGAATTTTCTGGTAAACTACATCATATAGCGCACCTGACAGCACAGCAGCGATCACTCCAGCGCATGCGCATCTGGGAGAACAATTCGCCTACTGTTGGTCTAGTTTTGAAGAAAAAATTTTTTCTCGGCCGCCATCTTGTTTTTCCAAAATGTTGGAATTTTCTGGATAACTTCAGAGTGAGCTCTAAAAACCCCCCATACATCACTAACCCCTAGCACGCCTCCATCTTGGAGATCAATTCGGGTCAAAATTTTCCACTTTTCACGTTTAAAAAAAATGGCCGCCATCTTGAATTTCCAAAATTTTACCACCGTCATTGTATTTAGAACCTAAAAATCTCCCGAAAATGACGTTTCAATCATCAAAATCGGACAAGAAACAAAAAAGTTTTTTTTTACCGCGGCGGCCATCTTGTTTTTTCCAAATGTCAGATTTTTCTAGGGGTCACCCCCACCAACCAACAAAATCACCCATACATCATATTAAGCCATCTAGTCTCCTTCATCGAGATCAATTCAGTGTTTGAGCGGTCGTCTTGCAGCTTTATATATAGTAGAGTAGAGTAGAGTAGAGTAGAAGACTAGTTTGTTGTGTGGTGCGCGGGCTGCAAGCAGCCCGCGGTGCGTGTGTGCGACAGAGTGTGAGCATAGGTACGGTTTGACTTAACAAAGCGTTTTACCCTACCACTTTTAATTTTCAGAAGGCAAATAAAGTTTGGCAGTAAGTAAAGGGCAGTTGTGCATCTTTGTGTTGACTTGTAGGAGCGTTTTACGTCAGCATTTGATATTTTCCGAGGGCGAGTTATCTTGAGCAGTTGGCTTTTGTAGTTGTATCCACTTTCCTTTCATTCCTGATAGCAGTTCGGTAACGTTTATCGATAACGCCAAGCGTTTTACCAAACCACTACGAAAATCTGAGAGCAGGTTACTCTCATGCTTTTCGCGCGGTGCATAGTGCGCGGGCTGCACGCAGCCCGCGGTCCGTGTCGGTGCTTTCGTTACTCATAAACTGTTTTACGAAACCACTTTTTCATATCAAAGGAAAAACCTACAAACGACCGTACACGTTTCATACAAGGGCAAACTAAACTTGTATTGCTTCGGCGCTACGGTTCGCGTCGCTACTCCGTCCGCCTCTTCGCAGGCAGGAGTTCCCTCGCCACGCAGCTTCGGCTTGCAGCCTCAGCTGCGTGGCTCGTCCACCCCTGCCTGCTCGAGGCACACGAAGTCGCGCCACGACCCTCCGCGCCTACGCAAAGTAACCGCTCTATAAATCTGCCATAGTTCCGTAGAAGACTTTTAGTAGGTAAGTAAACTCTACTTTGTTCTGTTTGCTTCGGCGCTACGGTCCGCGTCGCTAACTCCGTGTACCTCTTCGCAGGCAAGAGCTCCCTCGCCACGCAGCTTCGGCTTGCAGCCTCAGCTGCGTGTCTCACTCACCCTTACCCGCTCGAGGCACACGAACTTAGCGCCGCGACCCTCCGCACCTTCGCAAGTCGACTTCCCATAGTAAATGGGAAAGTCCTGTATACAGAGTGTTTGGAATCGACTACGCTTTGTATGGGAAGTGTCTCAAATGTTTGACCCACGCTTATGTGGTGAAAGGAAACTCCCCTTATTTTTAAGTAAAAACAACTGCATTCAAAGATTTTATTAAAATCACTTGTACATGCCGGAGTCGAACCGGTAAAAATCGTAAAAAAACACCCTGTATTTTTATGATGCCCATCGAAAGAGACAATGATAAGGATCAAATCTTGCAAACAAACATACAGTGGCAAATGTACGTAACTGGGTTAAATCACTTCGCAAGTCGACTTCCCATACAAAATCGCCCAGTCAGTATACCGAGTCTTTGAAACGAATTTCACTTTGTATGGGAAGTGTCTCAAATGTTTGACCTACGCTTTTGTGCTGAAGGAAAACGCACCTTATTTTTGTGTAAAAACAACAACTGCATTCAAAGATTTTCGATAAATCACTTGTACCCGCCGGGAATCGAACCGGAGCAAATTGAAAAAAATAACACCCTGTATTTTTATGATGCCAATCAAAAGGGTCACTGATAAGGATCATTTCGTGCAAACAAACATACTATGGCAAATCACTCTAAATAATTTTAAAAAGCGGGACAAAAATCTTAAAAAAAAAACTTTTACTTGAAATCCATCTAGCAGATCCGCCATTTTGAAAATCCAACTTTTCGGAATTTTCTGGTAAATTACGACATATACGTCACCTCGTAGCATAAAACTGGTCACTCTAACGCGTGCGCATCTGGGAGAACAATTCGGGTACTTTTGGGTCTAATTTTCGAGAAAAAAAATTCTATTTCGGCCGCCATCTTGTTTTTCCAAAATGTTGGACTTTTCTGGATAACTACAAGGGTAGGGCTAAATGACCCCACACATGACATTCCCCCACCATGCCTCCTTCCGGGAGATCAATTCGGGTGAAAAAAACGCACTTTTCACGTAAAAAAAAATCAGCCGCCATCTTGTTTTTCCAAAATTTTACCACCACCACCGTAATTATATGCTAAAAATCTCCCGAAAACGCCACCTCAAACAACATGATCCCATTTGAAATGTAAAAGTTGTTGCCGCTCCCTCGGCCGCCATCTTGAATTTGACAGATGTCAGATTTTTCCTAAAGTGGAATTTACCAACCAACCAACTCTCCCATACATCAAAACACTCCACCAATACTTCTTCTACGAGAACAATCGTGTCAATGAGTCAGTCAGTGAGTGATCGGAGTGTAGCTTTATATATACTAGACTAGACTAGTTGGTTGGGTGGTGCGCGGGCTGCAAGCAGCCCGCGGTGCGTGTGTGCGACAGAGTGTGAGCATAGGTACGGTTTGACTTGTCAAGCGTTTACCGGCACCACTTGTAATTTTCAGAAGGCAAATAAAGTTGTGCAGTAAGTAAAGGGCAGTTGTGCATCATTGTTTTGACTTTTAGGAGCGTTTAACGACACCACTTGATGTTTTCCGAGGGCGAGTTATCTTGAGCAGTTGGCTTTTGTAGTTGTATCCACTATCCTTTCATTCCTGATAGCAGTTTGGTAACGTTTATCCATGATGCAAAGCGTTTTAGGAAACCACTATGAAAATCTGAGAGCAGTTACCCTCAAGCTATTCGCGCGTTGCATAGTGCGCGGGCTGCACGCAGCCCGCGGTCCGTGTCGGTACTTTTGTAAAGCATAAACTATTTTATGAAACCACTCTTTCTTACTAAAGGAAAAACCTACAAATGTCTTTATTTGGTAAGTAGTGCGCAAGTTTCGTACATGTTTCATACAAGGACAAACTAAACTTTGATTGCTTCGGCGCTACGGTTCGCGTCGCTACTCCGTCCGCCTCTTCGCAGGCAGGAGTTCCCTCGCCACGCAGCTTCGGCTTGCAGCCTCAGCTGCGTGGCTCGTCCACCCCTGCCTGCTCGAGGCACACGAAGTCGCGCCACGACCCTCCGCGCCTACACAAAGTAACCGCTCTATAAATCTGCCATAGTTCCGTAGAAGACTTTTAGTAGGTAAGTTAAAATCTTCATTGTTCTCGAAGTCGACTTCCCATACTAAAATGCAAAGTCCGTATACAGAGTGTTTGAAATTGATTTCACTTTGTATGGGAAGTGTCCCAAATATTTGACCCACGCTTTTGTGCTGAAAGGAAACTCCCCTTATTTTTGAGTAAAAACAATAACTGCATTCAAAGATTTTCAAAAAATCACTTGTACACGCCGGGAGTCGAACCGGTAAAAATCGAAAAAATAACACTCTGTATTTTTATGATGCCAATCGAAAGGGTCAATGATAAGGATCAATTTGTGCAAACAAACATACTATGGCAAATGTACGTAACTGGGTGAAATTTATGAAAATGTAACGAAAATTTTTGACTTATTTAAAATCTCTATAACACATCCGCAATTTTGAAATCTCAATTTTTCGGAATTTTCTGGTAAACTACATCGTATACCTAATGTTTTGGTAGAAAACTTGGAACGCCAGCACAAGCGCATCTGGGAGATCAATTCGGGTCCTTTTGGGTCTGCCCGGGGCCAAATTGCCGAAAAAATTCAAATATTGCAATAAAACTTGGCCGCCATCTTGTTTTACCCAAAAAAAAATTTTGTTCCATAATCTCTACCAGCACACCTACAAACCACCCATACACAACTTTGCTCCATCTCGACTCGGTCTAGGTGAAAAAGGGCAAAATAAATTTTTTTGTTTTTTTTATTTTTTTTAATAACTCGGTAGCCATCTTGTATTTTCAACTTTTCGGAATTTTCTGGTAAACTACATCATATAGCGCATCTCACAGCACAACAGCGATCACTCCAGCGCATGCGCATCTGGGAGAACAATTCGCCTACTTTTAGGTCTCGTTTTTGAAGAAAATCCATAATTACTCGGCCGCCATCTTGTTTTTCCAAAATGTTGGAATTTTCTGGATAACTTCAGACCGAGCCCTAAAAACGTCCCTTACATCATTAACCTCTAGCACGCCTCCATCTTGGAGATCAATTCGGGTGAAAAAAACGCACTTTTCACGTAAAAAAAAAAACGGCTGCCATCTTGTTTTTTCAAAATTTTATCATCATTACCGTATTTATTTGATAAAAATCTCTCGAAAATGCCGTTTAAACCAACTCGATCCGATAAGAAATGAAAAAGTTGTTGCCACTCCCACGGCCGCCATCTTGAATTTGACAGATGTCAGATTTTTCCCTTACTCACTGGAACAAACCATAAAACTCTTCCATACATCAAAACACTCCACCAACACTCCTTCTAGGAGAACAATCATGTCAATGAGTCAATCAATCAGTGGTCGTCGTGCAGCTTTATATATTATAGAATAGATACTAGTTGGTTGGGTGGTGCGCGGGCTGCAAGCAGATGTTGTATCCACTATCCTTTCATTCCTGATAGCAGTTTGGTAACGTTTATCCATGATGCAAAGCGTTTTAGGAAACCACTATGAAAATCTGAGAGCAGTTACCCTCAAGCTATTCGCGCGTTGCATAGTGCGCGGGCTGCACGCAGCCCGCGGTCCGTGTCGGTACTTTTGTAAAGCATAAACTATTTTATGAAACCACTCTTTCATACTAAAGGAAAAACCTACAAATGTCTTTATTTGGTAAGTAGTGCGCAAGTTTCGTACATGTTTCATACAAGGACAAACTAAACTTTGATTGCTTCGGCGCTACGGTTCGCGTCGCTATCCGTCCGCCTCTTCGCAGGCAGGAGTTCCCTCGCCACGCAGCTTCGGCTTGCAGCCTCAGCTGCGTGGCTCGTCCACCTGCCTGCTCGAGGCACACGAAGTCGCGCCACGACCCTCCGCGCCTACAAAGTAACCGCTCTATAAATCTGCCATAGTTCCGTAGAAGACTTTTAGTAGGTAAGTTAAAATCTTCATTGTTCTGTTTGCTTCGGCGCTACGGTTCGCGGTCGCTTCTCCGTGTACCTCTTCGCAGGCAAGAGCTCCCTCGCCACGCAGCTTCGGCTTACAGCCTCAGCTGCGTGTCTCACTCACCCCTGCCTGCTCGAGGCACACGAAGTAGAGCCGCGAAACTCCGCGCCTACGCAAGTCAACCTTCCATACTAAAATGCAAAATCCGTATACAGAGTGTTTGAAATTGATTTCACTTTGTATGGGAAGTGTCTCAAATGTTTGACGTACGCTTTTGTGCTGAAAGGAAACTCCCCTTATTTTTAAGTAAAAACAACAACTGCATTCAAAGCTTTTCGAAAAATCACCGGGAGTCGAACCGGTGAAATTGGAAAAAAAACACCCTGTATTTTTTTATGCCAATCGGAAGGGTCAATGATATTGATCAAATCATGCAAACAAACATTCTATCTCAAATGTATGGAACTGGGTCAAATCACTTCTTCGTTCTTCTGGGTCAAGTCGACTTCCCATACTAAATCGTCCAGTCAGTATACCGAGTCTTTGAAATGAATTTCACTTTGTATGGGAAGTGTCCCAAATGCTTGACGTACGCTTTTGTGTTGAAAAAAAACTCACCTTATTTTTGTGTAAAAACAACAACTGCATTCAAAGATTTTCGATAAATCACTTGTACCCGCCGGGAATCGAACTGGAGAAAATTGAAAAAAATAACACCCTGTATTTTTATGATGCTAATCGAAAGGGTCACTGATAAGGATCATTTCGTGCAAACAAACATACTATGGCAAATCACTCGAAATAATTTTAAAAAGCGGGACAAAAATCGGTAAAAAAAACTTTTACTTGAAATCCATCTAGCAGATCCGCCATTTTGAAAATCCAACTTTTCGGAATTTTCTGGTAAATTACGACTTATACGTCACCTTTTAGCATTAAACTGGTCACTCTGGCGCGTGCGCATCTGGGAGATCAATTCGGGTACTTTTGGGTCTAATTTTCGAGAAAAAAAATTCTATTTCGGCCGCCATCTTGTTTTTCCAAAATGTTGGAATTTTCTGGAAACTACAAGGGTAGCTCTAAGTAACCGCAAATCACGATCCCCCAGCACGCCTCTTTCCGGGAGATCAATTCGGGTGAAAAAAACGCACTTTTCACGTAAAAAAAAATCGGCCGCCATCTTGTTTTTTCAAAATTTTACCACCACCACCGTAATTATATGCTAAAAATCTCCCGAAAACGCCACCTCAAACAACATGATCCCATTTGAAATGAAAAAGTTGTTGCCGCTCCCCCGGCCGCCATCTTGAATTTGACAGATGTCAGATTTTTCCTAAAGTGGAATTCACCTACCAAACAACTCTTCCATACATCAAAACACTCCACCAATGCTCCTTCTAGGAGAACAATCATGTCAATGAGTCAGTCAGTCAGTGGTGGTTGTGTAGCTTTATATATTATAGAATAGAATACTAGTTGGTTGGGTGGTGCGCGGGCTGCAAGCAGCCCGCGGTGCGTGTGTGCGACAGAGTGTGAGCATAGGTACGGTTTGACTTGACAAAGCGTTTTACCCTACCACTTTTAATTTTCAGAAGGCAAATAAAGTTTGGCAGTAAGTAAAGGGCAGTTGTGCATGTTTGTTTTGACTTTGATAGGCGTTTGACGTCACCACTTTAAGTTTTCCGAGGGCGAGTTCACTGAAGCAGTTGAATTTGTAGTTGTTTCCGCTTCGCCTTTATCCCTGACAGCATTTCGGTAACGTTTATTCATACCGCAAAGCGTTTTAGGAAACCACTTTGAAAATCTGACAGCAGTAACCCTCATGCTTTTCGCGCGTTGCATAGTGCGCGGGCTGCACGCAGCCCGCGGTCCGTATTCGTACTTTTGTGAAGCATAAACTGTTTTACGAAACCACTCTTTCATACTAAACAAAAAACCTACAAATGCCCTTATTTGATAAGTAGTGCGCGAGCCTCGTACATGTTTCATACAAGGACAAACTAAACTTGTATTGCTTCGGCGCTACGGGTCGTGGCGCTTTCTCCGTCCGCCTCTTCGCAGGCAGGAGCTCCCTCGCCACGCAGCTTCGGCTTGCAGCCTCAGCTGCGTGGCTCGTCCACCCCTGCCTGCTCGAGGCACACGAAGTCGCGCCACGACCCTCCGCGCCTACGCGAAGTAACCGCTCTATAAATCTGCCATAGTTCCGTTGAAGACTTTTAGTAGGTAAGTAAATTCTACTTTGTTCTGTTTGCTTCGGCGCTACGGTTCGCGTCGCTAACTCCGTGTGCCTCGAGCGGGCAAGGGTGAGTGAGACACGCAGCTGAGGCTGCAAGCCGAAGGGCACGCAACCCGCGGTCCGTGTTGTTGCTTTTGTTGCTCATAAACTGTTTTACGAAACCACTTTTTCATATCAAAGGAAAAACCTATAAACGACCGTACATGTTTCATACAAAGACAAACTAAACTTGTATTGCTTCGGCGCTACGGGTCGCGGCGCTACTCCGTCCGCCTCTTCGCAGGCAGGAGCTCCCTCGCCACGCAGCTTCGGCTTGCAGCCTCAGCTGCGTGGCTCGTCCACCCCTGCCTGCTCGAGGCACACGAAGTCGCGCCACGATCCTCCGCACCTACGCAAAGTAACCGCTCTATGCATCTGCCATAGTTCCGTAGAATAGTAGGTAAGTAAACTCTACTCTCGGCTTGCAGCCTCAGCTGCGTGTCTCACTCACCCTTGCCCGCTCGAGGCACACGAACTTAGCGCCGCGACCCTCCGCACCTTCGCAAGTCGACTTCCCATAGTAAATGGGAAAGTCTGTATACAGAGTCTTTGAAATTGATTTCACTTTGTTTGGGAAGTGTCCCAAATATTTGATCCTCGCTTTTGTGCTGAAAGATAACTCCCCTTATTTTTGAGTAAAAACAATAACTGCATTCAAAGATTTTCAAAAACTGACTTGTACACGCCGGGAGTCGAACCAGTGAAATTCGAAAAAAAAAACACCCTTTATTTTTATGATGCTAATCGATAAGGTCAATGATAAGGATCATTTCGTGTAAACAAACATACTATCTAAAATGTATGGAACTGGATTAAATCACTTCGCAAGTCGACTTCCCATACAAAATCGCCCAGTCAGTATACCGAGTCTTTGAAATGGATTTCACTTTGTATGGGAAGTGTCCCAAAAGTTTGACCTACGCTTGTGTGCTGAATAGAAACTCCTCTTATTTTTGAGTAAAAACAACAACTGCATTCAAAGATTTTCGGGAAATTACTTGTACCCGCCGGGAATCGAACCGGAGCAAATTGAAAAAAATAACACCCTGTATTTTTATGATGCCAATCGAAAGGGTCACTGATAAGGATCATTTCGTGCAAACAAACATACTATGGCAAATCACTCGAAATAATTTTAAAATGCGGGACAAAAATCGGTAAAAAAAACTTTTACTTGAAATCCATGTAGCAGATCCGCCATTTTGAAAATTCAACTTTTCGGAATTTTCTGGTAAATTACGACATATACGTCACCTTGTAGCATAAAACTGGTCACTCTAGCGCGTGCGCATCTGGGAGATCAATTCGGGTACTTTTGGGTCTAATTTTCGAGAAAAAAAAATCTATTTCGGCCGCCATCTTCTTTTTCCAAAATGTTGGAATTTTCTGGATAACAACAAGGGTAGGGCTAAATGACCCCACACATGACAATCCCCCACCACGCCTCCTTCCGGGAGATCAATTCGGGTGAAAAAAACGCACTATTCACGAAAAAAAAAATCGGCCGCCATCTTGTTTTTTCAAAATTTTACCACCGCCACCGTAATTATATGCTAAAAATCTCCCGAAAACGCCACCTCAAACAACATAATCCCATTTGAAATGTAAAAGTTGTTGCCGCTCCCTCGGCCGCCATCTTGAATTTGACAGATGTCAGATTTTTCCTGAAGTGGAATTTACCAACCAAACAACTCGTCCATACATCAAAACACTCCACCAATACTCCTTCTAGGAGAACAATCATGTCAATGAGTCAGTGAGTCAGTGGTGGTCGTGTAGCTTTATATATACTAGATAGATAGATAGACTAGTTGGTTGGGTGGTGCGCGGGCTGCAAGCAGCCCGCGGTGCGTGTGTGCGACAGAGTGTGAGCATAGGTCGAGTACATTTGGCTTAACAAGGCGATTTACCCTACCACTTAAAATTTTCAGAAGGCAAATAAAGTTTGGCAGTAAGTAAAGGGCAGTTGTGCATCTTAGGTTAGACTTTGTGGAGCGTTTTACGTCACCACTTGATTCTGTCCGAGGGCGAGTTTACTTGAGCAGTTGGCTTTTGTAGTTGTTTCCGCTTTCCCTTTATCCCTGATAGCAGTTCGGTAACGTTTATCGATAACGCAAAGCGTTTTACGAAACCGCTATGAAAAACTGAGAGCAGTTACCCTCATGCTGTTTGCACGTTGCATAGTGCGCGGGCTGCACGCAGCCCGCGGTCCGTGTCGGTACTTTAGTAAAGCATAAACTGTTTTACGAAACCACTCTTTCATACTAAAGAAAAAACCTACAAATGTCTTTATTTGGTAAGTAGTGCGCAAGTCTCGTACATGTTTCATACAAGGACAAACTAAACTTGTATTGCTTCGGCGCTACGGGTCGCGGCGCTACTCCGTCCGCCTCTTCGCAGGCAGGAGCTCCCTCGCCACGCAGCTTCGGCTTGCAGCCTCAGCTGCGTGGCTCGTCCACCCCTGCCTGCTCGAGGCACACGAAGTCGCGCCACGATCCTCCGCACCTACGCAAAGTAACCGCTCTATGAATCTGCCATAGTTCCGTAGAAGACTTTTAGTAGGTAAGTAAACTCTACTTTGTTTTGTTTGCTTCGGCGCTACGGTTCGCGTCGCTAACTCCGTGTACCTCTTCGCAGGCAAGAGCTCCCTCGCCACGCAGCTTCGGCTTGCAGCCTCAGCTGCGTGTCTCACTCACCCTTGCCCGCTCGAGGCACACGAACTTAGCGCCGCGACCCTCCGCACCTTCGCAAGTCGACTTCCCATAGTAAATGGGAAAGTCTGTATACAGAGTCTTTGAAATTGATTTCACTTTGTTTGGGAAGTGTCCCAAATATTTGATCCTCGCTTTTGTGCTGAAAAATAACTCCCCTTATTTTTGAGTAAAAACAATAACTGCATTCAAAGATTTTCAAAAACTGACTTGTACACGCCGGGAGTCGAACCAGTGAAATTCGAAAAAAAAACACCCTCTATTTTTATGATGCTAATCGATAAGGTCAATGATAAGGATCATTTCGTGTAAACAAACATACTATCTAAAATGTATGGAACTGGATTAAATCACTTCGCAAGTCGACTTCCCATACAAAATCGCCCAGTCAGTATACCGAGTCTTTGAAACGGATTTCACTTTGTATGGGAAGTGTCCCAAAAGTTTGACCTACGCTTTTGTGCTGCAAGAAAACTAACCTTATTTTTGTGTAAAAACAACAACTGCATTCAAAGATTTTCCGGAAATCACTTGTACCCGCCGGGAATCGAACCGGAGCAAATTGAAAAAATTAACACCCTGTATTTTTATGATGCCAATCGAAAGGGTCACTGACAAGGATCATTTCGTGCAAACAAACATACTATGGCAAATCACTCTAAATAATTTTAAAAAGCGGGACAAAAATCGGTAAAAAAAACTTTTACTTGAAATCCATCTAGCAGATCCGCCATTTTGAAAATCCAACTTTTCGGAATTTTCTGGTAAATTACGACATATATGTCACCTTGTAGCATAAAACTGGTCACTCTAGCGCGTGCGCATCTGGGAGAACAATTCGGGTACTTTTGGGTCTAATTTTCGAGAAAAAAAATTCTATTTCGGCCGCCATCTTGTTTTTCCAAAATGTTGGACTTTTCTGGATAACTACAAGGGTAGGGCTAAATGACCCCACACATGACAATCCCCCAGCACGCCTCCTTCCGGGAGATCAATTCGGGTGAAAAAAACGCAATTTTCACTTAAAAAAAAATCGGCCGCCATCTTGTTTTTTCAAAATTTCACCACCACCAACGTATTTATATGCTAAAAATCTCCCGAAAACGCCACCTCAAACAACATGATCCCATTTGAAATGTAAAAGTTGTTGCCGCTCCCCCGGCCGCCATCTTGAATTTGACAGATGTCAGATTTTTCCTGAAGTGGAATTTACCAACCATCCAACTCTTCCATACATTAAAACACTCCACCAATACTCCTTCTAGGAGAACAATCATGTCAATGAGTGAGTCAGTCAGTGGTCGTTGTGTAGCTTTATATATACCACTAGACTAGTTGGTTGGGTGGTGCGCGGGCTGCAAGCAGCCCGCGGTGCGTGTGTGCGACAGAGTGTGAGCATAGGTACGGTTTGACTTAACAAGGCGTTTTAGTTTACCACTTGTAATTTTCAGAAGGCAAATAAAGTTTGTCAGTAAGTAAAGGGCAGTTGTGCATCTTAGTTTAGACTTTGTAGAGCGTTTAACGACACCACTTGATGTTTTCCGAGGGCGAGTTATCTTGAGCAGTTGGCTTTTGTAGTTGTAACCACTTTCAATTCATTCCTGATAGCAGTTTGGTAACGTTTATCTATGATGCAAAGCGTTTTAGGAAACCACTATGGAAATCTGAGAGCAGTTACCCTTAAGCTATTCGCGCGTTGCATAGTGCGCGGGCTGCACGCAGCCCGCGGTCCGTGTCGTTGCTTTTGTTACTCATAAACTGTTTTACGAAACCACTTTTTCATATCAAAGGAAAAACCTACAAACGACCGTACATGTTTCATACAAAGACAAACTAAACTTGTATTGCTTCGGCGCTACGGGTCGCGGCGCTACTCCGTCCGCCTCTTCGCAGGCAGGAGCTCCCTCGCCACGCAGCTTCGGCTTGCAGCCTCAGCTGCGTGGCTCGTCCACCCCTGCCCGCTCGAGGCACACGAAGTCGCGCCACGACCCTCCGCACCTACGCAAAGTAACCGCTCTATAAATCTGCCATAGTTCCGTAGAAGACTTTTAGTAGGTAAGTAAACTCTACTTTGTTCTGTTTGCTTCGGCGCTACGGTTCGCGTCGCTAACTCCGTGTACCTCTTCGCAGGCAAGAGCTCCCTCGCCACGCAGCTTCGGCTTGCAGCCTCAGCTGCGTGGCTCGTCCACCCCTGCCTGCTCGAGGCACACGAAGTCGCGCCACGACCCTCCGCACCTACGCAAAGTAACCGCTCTATAAATCTGCCATAGTTCCGTAGAAGACTTTTAGTAGGTAAGTAAACTCTACTTTGTTCTGTTTGCTTCGGCGCTACGGTTCGCGTCGCTAACTCCGTGTACCTCTTCGCAGGCAAGAGCTCCCTCGCCACGCAGCTTCGGCTTGCAGCCTCAGCTGCGTGGCTCGTCCACCCTTGCCCGCTCGAGGCACACGAACTTAGCGCCGCGACCATCCGCACCTTCACAAGTCGACTTCCCATAGTAATTGGGAAAGTCCGTATACAGAGTCTTTGAAATTGATTTCACTTTGTTTGGGAAGTGTCCCAAATATTTGATCCTCGCTTTTGTGCTGAAAGATAACTCCCCTTATTTTTGAGTAAAAACAATAACTGCATTCAAAGATTTTCAAAAACTCACTTGTACACGCCGGGAGTCGAACCAGTGAAAATCGAAAAAAAAAACACCCTTTATTTTTATGATGCTAATCGATAAGGTGAATGATAAGGATCATTTCGTGTAAACAAACATACTATCTTAAATGTATGGAACTGGATTAAATCACTTCGCAAGTCGACTTCCCATACAAAATCGCCCAGTCAGTATACCGAGTCTTTGAAACTGTTTTCACTTTGTATGGGAAGTGTCTCAAATGTTTGACCTACGCTTTTGTGCTGAAAGAAAACTCCCCTTATTTTTAAGTAAAAACAATAACTGCATTCAAAGCTTTTCGAAAAATCACTTGTACACACCGGGAGTCGAACCGGTGAAATTGGAAAAAATACACCCTGTATTTTTTTATGCCAATCGGAAGGGTCAATGATAAGGATCAATTCGTGCAAACAAACATACAATGGCAAATGTATGTAAATGGGTGAAAACACTTTGCAAATCGATTTCCCATACAAAATCTCCCGGTTCGTATACAGAGTCTTTGAAACTGTTTTCACTTTGTACGGGAAGTGTCTCAAATGTTTGACCTACGCTTTTGTGCTGAAAGAAAACTCACCTTATTTTTGTGTAAAAACAACAACTGCATTCAAATATTTTCGATAAATCACTTGTACCCGCCGGGAATCGAACCGGAGCAAATTGAAAAAAATAACACCCTGTATTTTTATGATGCCAATCGAAAGGGTCACTGATAAGGATCATTTCGTGCAAACAAACATACTATGGCAAATCACTCTAAATAATTTTAAAAAGCGGGACAAAAATCGGTAAAAAAAACTTTTACTTGAAATCCATCTAGCAGATCCGCCATTTTGAAAATCCAACTTTTCGGAGTTTTCTGGTAAACTACGACATATACGTCACCTTGTAGCATAAAACTGGTCACTCTAGCGCGTGCGCATCTGGGAGAACAATTCGGGTACTTTTGGGTCTAATTTTCGAGAAAAAAAAAATCTATTTCGGCCGCCATCTTGTTTTTCCAAAATGTTGGAATTTTCTGGATAACTACAAAGGTAGCTCTAAATGACACTACAAACGGAAATCCCCCAGCACGCCTCCTTCCGGGAGATCAATTCGGGTAAAAAAAACGCACTTTTCACGTAAAAAAAAATCGGCCGCCATCTTGTTTTTCGAAAATTTTACCACCACCACCGTATTTATATGCTAAAAATCTCCCGAAAACGCCACCTCAAACAACATGATCCCATTTGAAATGTAAAAGTTGTTGCCGCTCCCTCGGCCGCCATCTTGAATTTGACAGATGTCAGATTTTTCCTGAAGTGGAATTTACCAACCAACCAACTCTCCCATACATCAAAATACTCCACCTACACTCCTTCTGGGAGAACAATCATGTCAATCAGTGAGTCAGTGAGTGGTCGTCGTGCAGCTTTATATATTATAGACTAGTTGGTTGGGTGGTGCGCGGGCTGCAAGCAGCCCGCGGTGCGTGTGTGCGACAGAGTGTGAGCATAGGTCGAGTACATTTGGCTTAACAAAGCGTTTTATGCTACCACTTCTAATTTTCAGAAGGCAAATAAAGTTTGGCAGTATGTAAGTGGTAGTTGTGCATCTTAGTTTTGACTTTGTGGAGCGTTTTACTTCAGCATTTGATGCTTTCAGGAGGCGAGTTTACTTAAACAGTTGGCTTTTGCAGTTGTTTCCGATTTGTCTTTACCTCTGACAGCAGATCGTTAACGTTTATCGACAACGCAAAGCGTTTTAGGAAACCTATATGAAAATCTGAGAGCAGTTACCCTCAAGCTATTCGCGCGTTGCATAGTGCGCGGGCTGCACGCAGCCCGCGATCCGTGTCGTTGCTTTTGTTACTCATAAACTGTTTTACGAAACCACTTTTTCATATCAAGGGAAAAACCTACAAACGACCGTACATGTTTCATACAAGGACAAACAAAACTTGTATTGCTTCGGCGCTACGGGTCGTGGCGCTTTCTCCGTCCGCCTTTTCGCAGGCAGAAGCTCCCTCGCCACACAGCTTCGGCTTGCAGCCTCAGCTGCGTGGCTCGTCCACCCCTGCCTGCTCGAGGCACACGAAGTGGCGCCACGACCCTCCGCGCCTACGCAAAGTAACCGCTCTACCCCTGCCCGCTCGAGGCACACGAACTTAGCGCCGCGACCCTCCGCACCTTCGCAAGTCGACTTCCCATACTAAATAGCCCAGTCCGTTTACAGAGTCTTAGAAACTGTTTTCACTTTGTATGGGAAGTATCCCAAATGTTTGACCCACGCTTTTGTGCTGAATGAAAACTCACCTTATTTTTGTGTAAAAACAGCAACTCCATTCAAAGATTTTCGTTAAATCACTTGTACTCGCCGGGAGTCGAACCGGTGAAAATCGAAAAAAAACACCCTATATTTTTATGATGCCAATCGAAAGGGTCAATGATAAGGATCATTTCGTGTAAACAAACATATAATGGCAAATGTATGTAAATGGGTGAAAACACTTAGCAAATCGACTTCCCATACAAAATCTCCCGGTTCGTATACAGAGTCTTTGAAACTGTTTTCACTTTGTATGGGAAGTGTCTTAAATGTTAAAAAAAACTTTTACTTGAAATCCATCTAGCAGATCCGCCATTTTGAAAATCCAACTTTTCGGAATTTTCTGGTAAATAACGACATATACGTCACCTTGTAGCATAAAACTGGTCACTCTGGCGCGTGCGC
This sequence comes from Phthorimaea operculella, assembly GCA_024500475.1. Lineage (NCBI taxonomy): Eukaryota > Metazoa > Arthropoda > Insecta > Lepidoptera > Gelechiidae > Phthorimaea > Phthorimaea operculella. The sequence goes on from JANFCV010000002.1 coordinate 8,139,537, forward strand.
ATCTGGGAGATCAATTCGGGTACTTTTGGGTCTAATTTTCGAGAAAAAAATTCTATTTCGGCCGCCATCTTGTTTTTCCAAAATGTTGTAATTTTCTGGATAACTACAAGGGTAGGGCTAAATGACCCCACACATGACAATCCCCCACCACGTCTCCTTCCGGGAGATCAATTCGGGTGAAAAAAACGCACTTTTCACGTAAAAAAAAATCGGCCGCCATCTTGTTTTTTCAAAATTTTACCACAACCACCGTATTTATATGCTAAAAATCTCCCGAAAACGCCGTCTCAATCAACATGATCCGATGAGAAATGAAAAAGTTGTTGCCGTTCCCCCGGCCGCCATCTTGAATTTGACAGATGTCAGATTTTTCTCAAATTTACTTTTTTAGACAGAACAACTCTCCCATACATCAAAACACTCCACCAATGCTCCTTCTAGGAGAACAATCATGTCAATCAGTCAGTGAGTGAGTGGTCGTCGTGCAGCTTTATATATTATAGACTAGTTGGTTGGGTGGTGCGCGGGCTGCAAGCAGCCCGCGGTGCGTGTGTGCGACAGAGTGTGAGCATAGGTACGGTTTGACTTTACAAAGCGTTTTACCCTACCACTTTTAATTTTCAGAAGGCAAATAAAGTTTGGCAGTAAGTAAAGGGCAGTTGTGCATGTTTGTTTTGACTTTGTGGAGCGTTTTACGTCACGATTTGATTTAATCAGAAGGCGAGTTTACTTAAGCAGTTGGCTTTTGCAGTTGTTTCCGCTTTCCCTTTATCCCTGACAGCAGTTCGGTAACGTTTATCGATAACGCTAAGCGTTTTACGAAAACACCATGAAAATCTCAGTGCAGGTTACCCTCATGCATTTCGCGCGGTGCATAGTGCGCGGGCTGCACGCAGCCCGCGATCCGTGTCGGTCCTTTTGTTAAGCATAAACTGTTGTACGAAACCACTATTTCATACTAAAGACAAAACCTACAAACGTCCGTACATGTTTCATACAAGGACAAACTAAACTGGTATTGCTTCGGCGCTACGGATCGCGGCGCTTCCTCCGTGCACCTCATCACAGGCAGGAGTTACCTCACCACGCAGCTTCGGCTTGCAGCCTCAGCTGCGTGGCTCGTCCACCCCTGCCCGCTCGAGGCGCACGAAGTCGCGCTGCGGCCCTCCGCGCCTACGCAAGTAACCGCCCTAAAATTGCCATAGTTCCGTACAAGATTTTCCGTAAGTACAATCTTCTTTGTTCGGTTTGCTTCGGCGCTACGGTTCGCGGTCGCTACTTCGTGGCACCTCTTCGCAGGCAGGATCTCCTCGACACGCAGCTTCGGCTTGCAGCCTCAGCTGCGTGATCTCGCTCAACCCTGCCCGCTCGAGGCACACGAAGTTAGCGCCGCGACCCTCCGCGCCTACGCAAGTCAACTTCCCATACGAAAATGCAAAGTCCGTATACAGACTGTTTGGAATTGATTTAACTTTGTATGGGAAGTGTACCAAATGTTTGACCCACGCTTGTGTGCTGAATAGAAAGTCCCTGATTTTTGAGTATTAACAATAACTGCATTCAAAGTTTTCGAAAAATCACTTGTATTCGCCGGGAGTAGAACCAGTGAAAATCGAAAAACACCCTGTATTTTTATGACGCCAATCGAAAGGGTCAATGAAAGGATCATTTCGTGTAAACAAACATACTATCTCAAATGTATGGAACTGGGTGAAATCACTTCGCAAGTCGACTTCCCATACTAAATCGTCCAGTCAGTATACCGAGTCTTTGAAATGAATTTCATTTGTATGGGAAGTGTCTCAAATGTTTGACCCACGCTTTTGTGCTGAATGGAAACTCCCCTTATTTTTGAGTAAAAACAATAACTGCATTCAAAGATTTTCGTAAAATCACTTGTACTCGCCGGGAGTCGAACCAGTAAAAATCGTAAAAAAAACACCCTGTATTTTTATGATGCCAATCGAAAGGGTTACTGGTTAGGATCAAATCTTGCAAACTAACATACTATGGCAAATGTATGTAACCGTGTGAAATTAATGAAAATGTGTCGAAAAATTTTGACTAAATTAAAATCTTTATAGCACATCCGCCATTTTGAAATCTCAACTTTTCGGAATTTTCTGGTAAACTACATCATATACCTAATGTTTTGGTAGAAAAACCAGAACGCTAGCACATGCGCATCTGGTAGAACAATTCGGGTCCTTTGGAGTCTTCCCGGAGCCAAATTGCCGAAAAAATTCAAACATTGCAGTAAAACTTGGCCGCCATATTGTTTTAACGAAAAAAAATTTTTTCTTCTTAATCTCTACCAGTATACCTATAAACCACCCATACACAACTTTGGTCCATCTCGTCTCGGTCTGGGTAAAAAAAGGCAAAAGAAAAAATTTCAATTTTTTTATTTTTTTTAATAACTCGGCCGCCATCTTGAATTTCCAACTTTTCGGAATTTTCTGGTAAACTACATCATATAGCGCACCCGACAGCACAACAGCGATCACTCCAGCGCATGCGCATCTGGGAGAACAATTCGCCTACTTTTGGGTCTAGTTTTGAAGAAAAATTTTTCTCGGCCGCCATCTTGTTTTTCCAAAATGTTGGAATTTTCTGGATAACTTCAGGCAAGCCCTAAAACGCCCCATACATCATTAACCTCTAGCACGCCTCCATCTTGGAGATCAATTCGGGTGAAGTTTTTGCATTTTTCACTTGTAAAAAAAATGGCCACCATCTTGTTTTTTCAAAATTTCAGCATCACCATAATCTGTGTCACGTAGGAGACTTTCGAAAACGCCGTTTCACTCAACTCGATCCGATAAGAAATGAAAAAGTTATCGCCGCATAAATGTACGAAATCACGAATTTGACAGATGTCAGATTTTTCCTGAAGTCACCTCGACCATACGAACAACTCTTCCATACATCAAAATACTCCACCAACACTCCTTCTAGGAGAACAATCATGTCAATCAGTGAGTGAGTGGTCGTCGTGCAGTTTTATATATATTAGACTAGTTTGTTGTGTGGTGCGCGGGCTGCAAGCAGCCCGCGGTGCGTGTGTGCGACAGAGTGTGAGCATAGGTACGGTTTGACTTAACAAAGCGTTTTACCCTACCACTTTTAATTTTCAGAAGGCAAATAAAGTTTGGCAGTAAGTAAAGGGCAGTTGTGCATCTTTGTGTTGACTTGTAGGAGCGTTTTACGTCAGCATTTGATATTTTCCGAGGGCGAGTTATCTTGAGCAGTTGGCTTTTGTAGTTGTATCCACTTTCCTTTCATTCCTGATAGCAGTTCGGTAACGTTTATCGATAACGCCAAGCGTTTTACCAAACCACTACGAAAATCTGAGAGCAGGTTACTCTCATGCTTTTCGCGCGGTGCATAGTGCGCGGGCTGCACGCAGCCCGCGGTCCGTGTCGGTGCTTTCGTTACTCATAAACTGTTTTACGAAACCACTTTTTCATATCAAAGGAAAAACCTACAAACGACCGTACACGTTTCATACAAGGGCAAACTAAACTTGTATTGCTTCGGCGCTACGGTTCGCGTCGCTACTCCGTCCGCCTCTTCGCAGGCAGGAGTTCCCTCGCCACGCAGCTTCGGCTTGCAGCCTCAGCTGCGTGGCTCGTCCACCTGCCTGCTCGAGGCACACGAAGTCGCGCCACGACCCTCCGCGCCTACGCAAAGTAACCGCTCTATAAATCTGCCATAGTTCCGTAGAAGACTTTTAGTAGGTAAGTAAACTCTACTTTGTTCTGTTTGCTTCGGCGCTACGGTCGCGTCGCTAACTCCGTGTACCTCTTCGCAGGCAGAGCTCTCTCCACGCAGCTTCGGCTTGCAGCCTCAGCTGCGTGTCTCACTCACCCTTACCCGCTCGAGGCACACGAACTTAGCGCCGCGACCCTCCGCACCTTCGCAAGTCGACTTCCCATAGTAAATGGGAAAGTCCTGTATACAGAGTGTTTGGAATCGACTACGCTTTGTATGGGAAGTGTCTCAAATGTTTGACCCACGCTTATGTGGTGAAAGGAAACTCCCCTTATTTTTAAGTAAAAACAACAACTGCATTCAAAGATTTTATTAAAATCACTTGTACATGCCGGGAGTCGAACCGGTAAAAATCGTAAAAAAAACACCCTGTATTTTTATGATGCCCATCGAAAGAGACAATGATAAGGATCAAATCTTGCAAACAAACATACAGTGGCAAATGTACGTAACTGGGTTAAATCACTTCGCAAGTCGACTTCCCATACAAAATCGCCCAGTCAGTATACCGAGTCTTTGAAACGAATTTCACTTTGTATGGGAAGTGTCTCAAATGTTTGACCTACGCTTTTGTGCTGAAGGAAAACGCACCTTATTTTTGTGTAAAAACAACAACTGCATTCAAAGATTTTCGATAAATCACTTGTACCCGCCGGGAATCGAACCGGAGCAAATTGAAAAAAATAACACCCTGTATTTTTATGATGCCAATCAAAAGGGTCACTGATAAGGATCATTTCGTGCAAACAAACATACTATGGCAAATCACTCTAAATAATTTTAAAAGCGGGACAAAAATCTTAAAAAAACTTTTACTTGAAATCCATCTAGCAGATCCGCCATTTTGAAAATCCAACTTTTCGGAATTTTCTGGTAAATTACGACATATACGTCACCTCGTAGCATAAAACTGGTCACTCTAACGCGTGCGCATCTGGGAGAACAATTCGGGTACTTTTGGGTCTAATTTTCGAGAAAAAAAATTCTATTTCGGCCGCCATCTTGTTTTTCCAAAATGTTGGACTTTTCTGGATAACTACAAGGGTAGGGCTAAATGACCCCACACATGACATTCCCCACCATGCCTCCTTCCGGAGATCAATTCAGGTGAAAAAACGCACTTTTCACGTAAAAAAATCAGCCGCCATCTTGTTTTTCCAAAATTTTACCACCACCACCGTAATTATATGCTAAAAATCTCCCGAAAACGCCACCTCAAACAACATGATCCCATTTGAAATGTAAAAGTTGTTGCCGCTCCCTCGGCCGCCATCTTGAATTTGACAGATGTCAGATTTTTCCTAAAGTGGAATTTACCAACCAACCAACTCTCCCATACATCAAAACACTCCACCAATACTTCTTCTACGAGAACAATCGTGTCAATGAGTCAGTCAGTGAGTGATCGGAGTGTAGCTTTATATATACTAGACTAGTTGGTTGGGTGGTGCGCGGGCTGCAAGCAGCCCGCGGTGCGTGTGTGCGACAGAGTGTGAGCATAGGTCGAGTACATCTGGCTTAACAGAGCGTTTGACCTTACCACTTTTAATTTTCAGAAGTCAAATAAAGCTTGGCAGTATGAATAGGGCAGTTGTGCATCTTAGTTAAGACTTTGTGGAGCGTTTAACGACACCACTTGATGTTTTCCGAGGGCGAGTTATCTTGAGCAGTTGGCTTTTGTAGTTGTATCCACTTTCCTTTTATCCCTGTCAGCAGTTCGGTAACGTTTATCCATTACGCAAAGCGTTTTCGGAAACCACTTTGAAAATCTGAGAGCAGTAACCCTCATGCTTTTCGCGCGGTGCATAGTGCGCGGGCTGCACGCAGCCCGCGGTCCGTGTCGGTACTTTTGTTACTCATAAACTGTTTTACGAAACCACTCTTTCATACTAAACAAAAAACCTACAAATGTCCTTATTTGGTAAGTAGTGCGCGAGTCTCGTACATGTTTCATACAAGGACAAACTAAACTTGTATTGCTTCGGCGCTACGGGTCGTGGCGCTTTCTCCGTCCGCCTCTTCGCAGGCAGGAGTTCCCTCGCCACGCAGCTTCGGCTTGCAGCCTCAGCTGCGTGGCTCGTCCACCCCTGCCTGCTCGAGGCACACGAAGTCGCGCCACGACCCTCCGCACCTACGCAAAGTAACCGCCCTATGAAATTGCCAAAGGTCCTGTAGAAGACTTTCAGTAAGTAAAATCTTCTTTGTTCTGTTTGCTTCGGCGCTACGGTTCGCGTCGCTACTTCGTGGCACCTCTTCGCAGGCAGGATATCCCTCGACACGCAGCTTCGGCTTGCAGCCTCAGCTGCGTGTTCTCGCTCAACCCTGCCCGCTCGAGGCACACGAAGTTAGCGCCGCGACCCTCCGCGCCTACGCAAGTCGACTTCCCATACTAAAATGCAAAGTCCGTATACAGAGTGTTTGAAATTGATTTCACTTTGTATGGGAAGTGTCTCAAATGTTTGCCTTACGCTTTTGTGCTGAATGGAAACTCCCCTTATTTTTGAGTAAAAACAATAACTGCATTCAAAGATTTTCAAAAAATCACTTGTACACGCCGGGAGTCGAACCGGTAAAAATCGACAAAAAAACACCCTGTATTTTTATGATGCCTATCGAAAGGGTCAATGATAAGGATCAAATCGTGCAAGCAAACATACCATGGCAAATGATTGTAACTGGGTCAAATTATTAAAAATATGTCGAAAAATTTTGACTTATTTAAAATCTCTATAACACATCCGCCATTTTGAAATCTCAACTTTTCGGAATTTTCTGGTAAACTACATTGTATACCTAATGTTTTGGTAGAAAAACCAGAACGCCAGCACATGCGCATCTGGGAGATCAATTCGGGTCCTTCCGAGTCTTCCCGGAGCCAAATTGCTGAAAAAATTCAAACATTGCAGTAAAACTTGGCCGCCATTTTGTTTTAACGAAAAAATTTTTTTTCTTTTTTATCTTTACAAGTATACCTACAAACCACCCATACACAACTTTGCTCCATCTCGACTCGGTCTGGATAAAAAAGGGCAAAAGTAAAACTTTTGAATTTTGTTTTTTTTTTAATAACTCGGCGGCCATCTTGAATTTCCAACTTTTCGGAATTTTCTGGTAAACTACATCATATAGCGCACCTGACAGCACAACAGCGATCACGCCAGCGCATGCGCATCTGGGAGAACAATTCACCTACTTTTGGGTCTAGTTTTTGAAGAAAATTCAAAATTACTCGGCCGCCATCTTGTTTTTCCAAAATGTTAGATTTTTCTGGATAACTTCAGGGCAAGCCCTAAAAACGCCATATACATCATTAATCTCTAGCACGCCTCCATCTTGGAGATCAATTCGGGTGAAGTTTTTGCATTTTTCACCTTAAAAAAAAATGGCCGCCATCTTGGATTTTCAAAATTTCAGCATCACCATAATCTGTATCACGTAGAAGACTTCCGAAAATGCCGTTTCAACCAACTCGATCCGATAAGAAATGAAAAAGTTATCGCCGCATAAATGTACGAAATCACGAATTTGACAGATGTCAGATTTTTCCTGAAGTCACCTCGACCATACGAACAACTCTTCCATACATCAAAATACTCCACCTACACTCCTTCTTGGAGATCAATCGTGTCAATGAGTCAGTGAGTGGTCGTCGTGCAGCTTTATATATACTAGACTAGTTGGTTGGGTGGTGCGCGGGCTGCAAGCAGCCCGCGGTGCGTGTGTGCGACAGAGGAACCACTATGAAAATCTGAGAGCAGTTACCCTCAAGCTATTCGCGCGTTGCATAGTGCGCGGGCTGCACGCAGCCCGCGGTCCGTGTCGGTACATTTGTAAAGCATTAACTATTTTATGAAACCACTCTTTCATACTAAAGGAAAAACTTACAAATGTCTTTATTTGGTAAGTAGTGCGCAAGTCTCGTACATGTTTCATACAAGGACAAACTAAACTTTGATTGCTTCGGCGCTACGGTTCGCGTCGCTACTCCGTCCGCCTCTTCGCAGGCAGGAGTTCCCTCGCCACGCAGCTTCGGCTTGCAGCCTCAGCTGCGTGGCTCGTCCACCTGCCTGCTCGAGGCACACGAAGTCGCGCCACGACCCTCCGCGCCTACGCAAAGTAACCGCTCTATAAATCTGCCATAGTTCCGTAGAAGACTTTTAGTAGGTAAGTAAACTCTACTTTGTTCTGTTTGCTTCGGCGCTACGGTTCGCGTCGCTAACTCCGTGTACCTCTTCGCAGGCAAGAGCTCCGCCACGCAGCTTCGGCTTGCAGCCTCAGCTGCGTGTCTCACTCACCATGCCCGCTCGAGGCACACGAACTTAGCGCCGCGACCCTCCGCACCTTCGCAAGTCGACTTCCCATACTAAAATGCAAAGTCCGTATACAGAGTGTTTGAAATTGATTTCACTTTGTATGGGAAGTGTCCCAAATGTTTGACCCACGCTTATGTGGTGAAAGAAACTCCCTTATTTTTAAGTAAAAACAATAACTGCATTCAAATATTTTGAAAAATCCTTGCACACGCCGGGAGTCGAACCGAAAATATCGAAAAAAACACCCTGTATTTTTATGATGCCAATCGAAAGGGTCATTGATAAGGATCAAATCGTGCAAACAAACATATCATGGCAAATGATTGTATTTGGGTCAAATTATTGAAAATATGTCGAAAAATTTTGACATATTTAAAATCTCTATAACACATCCGCCATTTTGAAATCTCAACTTTTCGGAATTTTCTGGTAAACTACATCGTATACCTAATGTTTTGCAGAAAATTTAGAACGCCAGCACATGCGCATCTGGGAGATCAATTCGGGTCCTTTTAGGTCTACCCAGGGCCAAATTGCCGAAAAATTCAAACATTACAATAAAACTTGGCCGCCATTTTGTTTTAACGAAAAAAAAATTTTTCTTCTTAATCTTTACCAGTATACCTAGAAACCACCCATACACAACTTTGCTCCATCTCGACTCGGTCTAGGTGAAAAAGGGCAAAAGAAATTTTTGATTTTTATTTTTTTAATTACTCGGCCGCCATCTTGAATTTCCAACTTTTCGGAATTTTCTGGTAAATTACATCATATAGCGCACCCGACTCCACAACAGCGATCACGCCAGCGCATGCGCATCTGGTAGAACAATTCGCCTACTTTTGGGTCTAGTTTTGAAGAAAATTCAAAATAACTCGGCCGCCATCTTGTTTTCCAAAATGTTAGATTTTTCTGGATAACTTCAGGACAAGCCCTAAAAACGCCCCATACATTATTAACCTCTAGCACGCCTCCATCTTGGAGATCAATTCGGGTCAAAAAACGCAATTTTCACGGTAAAAAAAATCGGCCGCCATCTTGTTTTTCCAAAATTTCATTACCGTCATTGTATTTAGAACGTATAAATCTTCCGAAAATGCCGTTTCAATCATCAAAATCGGACAAGAAACAAAAAAGTTATTTTCTACCACGGCGGCCATCTTGTTTTGACAAATGTCAGATTTTTCCTGAGGTCACCCCCACTAACCAACAAACTCACCCATACATCATAAAACGCCATCTAGTCTCCATCACGGAGATCAATCATGTCAGTGAGTGAGTGGTGGTTGTGCAGCTTTATATATACTAGACTAGTTGGTTGGGTGGTGCGCGGGCTGCAAGCAGCCCGCGGTGCGTGTGTGCGACAGAGTGTGAGCATAGGTACGGTTTGACTTTACAAAGCGTTTTACCCTACCACTTTTAATTTTCAGAAGGCAAATAAAGTTGTGCAGTAAGTAAAGGGCAGTTGTGCATCTTTGTTTTGACTTGTAGGAGCGTTTAACGACACCACTTGATGTTTTCCGAGGGCGTGTTATCTTGAGCAGTTGACTTTTGTAGTTTTTTCCGCTTTGCCTTTATCCCTGACAGTAGCTCGGTAACGTTTATCCATACCGCAAAGCGTTTTACGAAACCACTATGAATATCTGAGAGCAGTTACCTTCATGCTGTTTGCGCGTTGCATAGTGCGCGGGCTGCACGCAGCCCGCGGTCCGTGTCGGTACTTTTGTTACTCATAAACTGTTTTACGAAACCGCTTTTTCATATCAAAGGAAAAATCTACAAACGACCGTACATGTTTCATATAAGGCCAACTAAACTTTGATTGCTTCGGCGCTACGGGTCGCGGCGCTACTCCGTCCGCCTCTTCGCAGGCAGGAGCTCCCTCGCCACGCAGCTTCGGCTTGCAGCCTCAGCTGCGTGGCTCGTCCACCCCTGCCTGCTCGAGGCACACGAAGTCGCGCCACGACCCTCCGCACCTACGCAAAGTAACCGCCCTATGAAGTTGCCATAGTTCCGTACAATATTTTCCGTAAGTACAATCTTCTTTGTTCTGTTTGCTTCGGCGCTACGGTTCGCGTCGCAACTTCGTGGCACCTCTTCGCAGGCAGGATCTCCCTCGACACGCAGCTTCGGCTTGCAGCCTCAGCTGCGTGATCTCGCTCAACCCTGCCCGCTCGAGGCACACGAAGTTAGCGCCACGACCCTCCGCGCCTACGCAAGTCGACTTCCCATACTAAAATGCAAAGTCCGTATACAGAGTGTTTGAAATTGATTTCACTTTGTATGGGAAGTGTCTCAAATGTTTGCCTTACGCTTTTGTGCTGAATTGAAACTCCCCTTATTTTTGAGTAAAAACAATAACTGCATTCAAAGATTTTCAAAAAATCACTTGTACACGCCGGGAGTCGAACCGGTAAAAATCGACAAAAAAACACCCTGTATTTTTATGATGCCAATCGAGAGGGTCAATGATAAGGATCAAATCGTGCAAACAAACATACCATGGCAAATGATTGTAACTGGGTCAAATTATTAAAAATATGTCGAAAAATTTTGACTCATTTAAAATCTCTATAACACATCCGCCATTTTGAAATCTCAACTTTTCGGAATTTTCTGGTAAACTACATCGTATACCTAATGTTTTGGTAGAAAAACCAGAACGCTAGCACATGCGCATCTGGTAGAACAATTCGGGTCTTTTGGAGTCTTCCCGGAGCCAAATTGCCGAAAAAATTCAAACATTGCACTAAAACTTGGCCGCCATCTTGTTTTAACGAAAAAAAAAAATTTCTTCTTAATCTCTACCAGAATACCTACAAATCACCCATACACAACTTTGCTCCATCTCGACTCGGTCTAGGTGAAAAAGGGCAAAAGAAAAATTTTTGAATTTTTTATTTTTTTTAATTACTCGGCCGCCATCTTGAATTTCCAACTTTTCGGAATTTTCTGGTAAACTACATCATATAGCGCACCCGACACCATAACAGCGATCAATCCAGCGCATGCGCATCTGGTAGAACAATTCGCCTACTTTTGGGTCTAGTTTTTGAAAAAAAATCAAAATAGCTCAGACGCCATCTTGTTTTTTCAAAATGTTGGATTTTTCTGGATAACTTCAGAGTAAGCCCTAAAAACGCCCCATACATCATTAACCTCTAGCACGCCTCCATCTTGGAGATCAATTCGGGTGAAGTTTTTGCATTTTTCACATGTAAAAAAAATGGCCGCCATCTTGGATTTTCAAAATTTCAGCATCACCATAATCTGTATCACGTAGGAGACTTCCGAAAACGCCGTTTCAACCAACTCGATCCGATAAGAAATGAAAAAGTTATCGCCGCATAAATGTACGAAATCACGAATTTGACAGATGTCAGATTTTTCCTGAAGTCACCTCGACCATACGAACAACTCTTCCATACATCAAAATACTCCACCAACACTCCTTCTAGGAGAACAATCATGTCAATGAGTCAGTGAGTGGTCGTCGTGCAGCTTTATATATACTAGACTAGACTAGTTGGTTGGGTGGTGCGCGGGCTGCAAGCAGCCCGCGGTGCGTGTGTGCGACAGAGTGTGAGCATAGGTCGAGTACATTTGGCTTAACAAGGCGATTTACCCTACCACTTAAAATTTTCAGAAGGCAAATAAAGTTTGGCAGTATGTAAGTGGTAGTTGTGCATCTTAGTTTTGACTTTGTGGAGCGTTTTACTTCAGCATTTGATGCTTTCAGGAGGCGAGTTATCTTGAGCAGTTGGCTTTTGCAGTTGTTTCCGCTTTGCCTTTACCTCTGACAGCAGTTCGTTAACGTTTATCGACAACGCAAAGCGTTTTAGGAAACCTATATGAAAATCTGAGAGCAGTTACCCTCAAGCTATTCGCGCGTTGCATAGTGCGCGGGCTGCACGCAGCCCGCGGTCCGTGTCGTTGCTTTTGTTACTCATAAACTGTTTTACGAAACCACTCTTTCATATCAAAGGAAAAACCTACAAACGTCTGTACATGTTTCATACAAGGACAAACTAAACTTGTATTGCTTCGGCGCTACGGGCCGCGGCGCTTTCTCCGTTCACCTCATCGCAGGCAGGACCTACCTCACCACGCAGCTTCGGCTTGCAGCCTCAGCTGCGTGGCTCGTCCACCCCTGCCTGCTCGAGGCGCACGAAGTCGCGCCGCGACCCTCCGCACCTACGCAAAGTAACCGCCGTATGAAATTGCCATAGTTCTGTAGAAGACTTTCTGTAAGTAAAATCTGCTTTGTTTTGTTTGCTTCGGCGCTACGGTTCGCGGCGCTATCTCCGTGTACCTCTTCGCAGGCAAGAGCTCCCTCGCCACGCAGCTTCGGCTTGCAGCCTCAGCTGCGTGTCTCACTCTTGCCTGCTCGAGGCACACGAAGTTAGCGCCTCGACCCTCCGCACCTACGCAAGTCGACTTCCATACTAAATTGCAAAGTCCGATACAGAGTGTTTGAAATTGATTTCACTTTGTAGGGAAGTGTCCCAAATGTTTGACCCACGCTTATGTGGTTTGGAAACTCTCCTTATTTTTAAGTAAAAACAACAACTGCATTCAAAGATTGTATTAAAATCGCTTGTACGCGCCGGGAGTCGAACCGGTGAAAATCGTAAAAAAAAACACCCTGTATTTTTATGTTTTTTTACGATGCCAATCGAAAGGGTCATTGATAAGAATCAAATCGTGCAAACAAACATACGATGGCAAATGTGTGTAAATGTGTGAAAACACTTCGCAAATCGACTTCCCATACAAAATCGCCCGGTCCGTATACAGAGTGTTTGAAACGGATTTCACTTTGTATGGGAAGTGTCCCAAATGTTTGACCTACGCTTATGTGCTGAATAGAAACTCCCCTTATTTTTGAGTAAAAACAATAACTGCATTCAAAGATTTTCAAAAATCACTTGTACACGCCGGAGTCGAACCAGTGAAAATTGAAAAAATACACCCTGTAGTTTTATGATGCCAATTGAAAGGGTCAATGATAAGGATCAAATTGTGCAAACAAACATACTATGGCAAATGTACGCAACTGGGTCAAATTAATGAAAATATGTCGAAATTTTTTAACTTATTTAAAATATCTATATCTCGTCCGCCATTTTGAAATCTCAACTTTTCGGAATTTTCTGGTAAACTACATCGTATACCTAATGTTTTGGTAGAAAACTTAGAACGCCAGCACATGCGCATCTGGGAGATCAATTCGGGTCTTTTTGGGTCTGCCCGGGGCCAAATTGCCGAAAAAATTCAAACATTGCAATAAAACTTGGCCGCCATTTTGTTTTAACGAAAAAAAATTAAATTTTTTTTCCTTAATCTCTACTAGTATACCTACAAACCACCCATACACAACTTTGCTCCATCTCGACTCGGTCTAGACGTAAAAGGGCAAAAGTAAAATTTTTGAATTTTAGTTTTTTTTTTAATAACTCGGCGGCCATCTTGAATTTCCAACTTTTCGGAATTTTCTGGTAAACTACATCATATAGCGCACCTGACAGCACAGCAGCGATCACTCCAGCGCATGCGCATCTGGGAGAACAATTCGCCTACTTTTGGGTCTAGTTTTTGAAGAAAAAGATTTTTTTCTCGGCCGCCATCTTGTTTTTCCAAAATGTTGGAATTTTCTGGATAACTTCAGAGTGAGCTCTAAAAACCCCCCATACATCACTAACCCCTAGCACGCCTCCATCTTGGAGATCAATTCGGGTCAAAATTTTCCACTTTTCACGTTTAAAAAAAATGGCCGCCATCTTGAATTTCCAAAATTTTACCACCGTCATTGTATTTAGAACCTAAAAATCTCCCGAAAATGACGTTTCAATCATCAAAATCGGACAAGAAACAAAAAAGTTTTTTTTTACCGCGGCGGCCATCTTGTTTTTCCAAATGTCAGATTTTTCTAGGGGTCACCCCCACCAACCAACAAAATCACCCATACATCATATTAAGCCATCTAGTCTCCTTCATCGAGATCAATTCAGTGTTTGAGCGGTCGTCTTGCAGCTTTATATATAGTAGAGTAGAGTAGAGTAGAGTAGAAGAAGACTAGTTTGTTGTGTGGTGCGCGGGCTGCAAGCAGCCCGCGGTGCGTGTGTGCGACAGAGTGTGAGCATAGGTACGGTTTGACTTAACAAAGCGTTTTACCCTACCACTTTTAATTTTCAGAAGGCAAATAAAGTTTGGCAGTAAGTAAAGGGAAGTTGTGTATCTTTGTGTTGACTTGTAGGAGCGTTTTACGTCACCATTTTATATTTTCCGAGGGCGAGTTATCTTGAGCAGTTGGCTTTTGTAGTTGTATCCACTTTCCTTTCATTCCTGATAGCAGTTCGGTAACGTTTATCGATAACGCAAAGCGTTTTACAAACCACTACGAAAATCTGAGAGCAGTTACTCTCATGCTTTTCGCGCGGTGCATAGTGCGCGGGCTGCCCGCAGCCCGCGGTCGGTGTGGGTGCTTTTGTTACTCATAAACTTTTTTACTAAACCACTTTTTCATATCAAAGTAAAAACCTACAAACGACCGTACATGTTTCATACAAGGACAAACTAAACTTGTATTGCTTCGGCGCTACGGTTCGCGTCGCTACTCCGTCCGCCTCTTCGCAGGCAGGAGTTCCCTCGCCACGCAGCTTCGGCTTGCAGCCTCAGCTGCGTGGCTCGTCCACGCCTGCCTGCTCGAGGCACACGAAGTCGCGCCACGACCCTCCGCGCCTACGCAAAGTAACCGCTCTATAAATCTGCCATAGTTCCGTAGAAGACTTTTAGTAGGTAAGTAAACTCTACTTTGTTCTGTTTGCTTCGGCGCTACGGTTCGCGTCGCTAACTCCGTGTACCTCTTCGCAGGCAAGCTCCTCGCCACGCAGCTTCGGCTTGCAGCCTCAGCTGCGTGTCTCACTCACCCTTGCCCGCTCGAGGCACACGAACTTACCGCCGCGACCCTCCGCACCTTCGCAAGTCGACTTCCCATAGTAAATGGGAAAGTCCGTATACAGAGTCTTTGAAACTGTTTTCACTTTGTATGGGAAGTGTCTCAAATGTTTGACCTACGCTTTTGTGCTGAAAGGAAACTCCCCTTATTTTTAAGTAAAAACAATAACTGCATTCAAAGATTTTATTAAAATCACTTGTACATGCCGGGAGTCGAACCGGTAAAAATCGTAAAAACACCCTGTATTTTTATGATGCCATCGAAAGAGTCAATGATAAGGATCAAATCTTGCAAACAAACATACAGTGGCAAATGTATGGAAGTGGGTTAAATCACTTCGCAAGTCGACTTCCCATACAAAATCGCCCAGTCAGTATACCGAGTCTTTGAAACGAATTTCACTTTGTATGGGAAGTGTCTCAAATGTTTGACCTACGCTTTTGTGCTGAAGGAAAACGCACCTTATTTTTGTGTAAAAACAACAACTGCATTCAAAGATTTTCGATAAATCACTTGTACCCGCCGGGAATCGAACCGGAGCAAATTGAAAAAAATAACACCCTGTATTTTTATGATGCCAATCAAAAGGGTCACTGATAAGGATCATTTCGTGCAAACAAACATACTATGGCAAATCACTCTAAATAATTTTAAAAAGCGGGACAAAAATCTTAAAAAAAAACTTTTACTTGAAATCCATCTAGCAGATCCGCCATTTTGAAAATCCAACTTTTCGGAATTTTCTGGTAAATTACGACATATACGTCACCTCGTAGCATAAAACTGGTCACTCTAACGCGTGCGCATCTGGGAGAACAATTCGGGTACTTTTGGGTCTAATTTTCGAGAAAAAAAATTCTATTTCGGCCGCCATCTTGTTTTTCCAAAATGTTGGACTTTTCTGGATAACTACAAGGGTAGGGCTAAATGACCCCACATGACATTCCCCACCATGCCTCCTTCCGGAGATCAATTCAGGTGAAAAAACGCACTTTTCACGTAAAAAAAAATCGGCCGCCATCTTGTTTTTCCAAATTTTACCACCACCACCGTAATTATATGCTAAAAATCTCCCGAAAACGCCACCTCAAACAACATGATCCCATTTGAAATGTAAAAGTTGTTGCCGCTCCCTCGGCCGCCATCTTGAATTTGACAGATGTCAGATTTTTCCTAAAGTGGAATTTACCAACCAACCAACTCTCCCATACATCAAAACACTCCACCAATACTTCTTCTACGAGAACAATCGTGTCAATGAGTCAGTCAGTGAGTGATCGGAGTGTAGCTTTATATATACTAGACTAGACTAGTTGGTTGGGTGGTGCGCGGGCTGCAAGCAGCCCGCGGTGCGTGTGTGCGACAGAGTGTGAGCATAGGTACGGTTTGACTTAACAAGGCGTTTTAGTTTACCACTTGTAATTTTCAGAAGGCAAATAAAGTTTGGCAGTAAGTAAAGGGCAGTTGTGCATCTTTTATTTTTATTTTGTGGAGCGTTTTACGTCACCATTTGATGTTTTCAGGAGGCGAGTTTACTTAAGCAGTTGGATTTTGTAGTTGTTTCCGCTTTCCCTTTATCCCTGACAGCAGATCGGTAACGTTTATCGATAACGCTAAGCGTTTAACGAAACCACTATGAAAATCTGAGAGCAGGTTACCCTCATACTTTTCGCACGGTGCATAGTGCGCGGGCTGCACGCAGCCCGCGGTCCGTGTCAATGCTTTTGTTAAGCATGAACTGTTTTACGAAACCACTCTTTCATACTAAAGAAAAAACCTACAAATGTATTTATTTGTTAAGTAGTGCGCAAGTCTCGTACATGTTTCATACAAGGACAAACTAAACTTTGATTGCTTCGGCGCTACGGTTCGCGTCGCTACTCCGTCCGCCTCTTCGCAGGCAGGAGTTCCCTCGCCACGCAGCTTCGGCTTGCAGCCTCAGCTGCGTGGCTCGTCCACCCCTGCCCGCTTGAGGCGCACGAAGTCGCGCCGCGGCCCTCCGCACCTGCGCAAAGTAACTGCCCTATGAATTTGCAATACTTCCTGTAGAAGACTTTTAGTTAGTAAAATCTGCTTTGTTCTGTTTGCTTCGGCGCTACGGTTCGCGGCGCTATCTCCGTGTACCTCTTCGCAGGCAAGAGCTCCCTCACCACGCAGCTTCGGCTTACAGCCTCAGCTGCGTGTCTCACTCACCCTTGCCTGCTCGAGGCACACGAAGTTAGCGTCTCGAACCTCCGCACCTACGCAAGTCGACAACCCATACTAAATTGCTAAGTCCGTATACAGAGTGTTTGAAATTGATTTCACTTTGTATGGGAAGTGTCCCAAATGTTTGACCTACGCTTGTGTGCTGAATAGAATTTTCCTTTATTTTTGAGTGAAAACAATAACTGCATTCAAAGATTTTCAAAAAATCACTTGTACACGCCGGGAGTCGAACCGGTAAAAATCGACAAAAAAACACCCGGTATTTTTATGATGCCAATCGAAAGTGTCAATGATAAGGATCAAATCGTGCAAACAAACATACTATGGCAAATGTACGTAACTGGGTGAAATTAATGAAAATGTGTCAAAAAAAATTGACTTAATTAAAATCACTATAGCCCATCCGCCATTTTGAAATCTCAACTTTTCGGAATTTTCTGGAAAACTACATCGTATACCTAATGTTTTGGTAGAAAAACCAGAACTCCAGCACATGCGCATCTGGTAGAACAATTCGGGTCCTTTCGGGTCTGCCCGGGGCCAAATTGCCGAAAAAATTTAAACATTGCAATAAAACTTGGCCGCCATCTTGTTTTAACGAAAAAAAAATTTTGTTCCATAATCTCTACCAGCACACCTACAAATCACCCATACACAACTTTGCTCCATCTCGACTCGGTCCAGATGAAAAAGGGCAAAAGAAAAAAATTTGTTTTTTTTATTTTTTTTAATAACTCGGCCGCCATCTT
This sequence comes from Phthorimaea operculella, assembly GCA_024500475.1. Taxonomy (NCBI): domain Eukaryota; kingdom Metazoa; phylum Arthropoda; class Insecta; order Lepidoptera; family Gelechiidae; genus Phthorimaea; species Phthorimaea operculella. The sequence continues at coordinate 8,157,539 of JANFCV010000002.1, forward strand.
GAATTTCCAACTTTTCGGACTTTTCTAGTAAACTACATCATATAGCGCACTAGAAACAACAACAGCGATCACGCCAGCGCATGCGCATCTGGTAGAACAATTCGTCTACTTTTAGGTCTCGTTTTTGAAGAAAATCCATAATTACTCGGCCGCCATCTTGTTTTTTCAAAATGTTGGAATTTTCTGGATAACTTCAGACCGAGCCCTAAAAACGCCCCATACATCATTAACCTCTAGCACGCCTCCATCTTGGAGATCAATTCGGGTGAAGTTTTTGCACTTTTCACGTTAAAAAAAAATGGCCGCCATTTTTGTTTTTCCAAAATTTTACTACCACCACTGTATTTAAATCATAAAAATCTCCCGAAAATGCCGTTTCAACCAACTCGATCCGATAAGAAATAAAAAAGTTGTTGCCACTCCCTCGGCCGCCATCTTGAATTTGACAGATGTCAGATTTTTCCCTTACTCACCGGAACAAACCATAAAACTCCCCCATACATCAAAATACTCTACCAACACTCCTTCTAGGAGAACAATCATGTCAATGAGTGAATCAATCAATCAATCAATCAATCAGTGGTCGTCGTGCAGTTTTATATATTCTAGACTAGTTGGTTGGGTGGTGCGCGGGCTGCAAGCAGCCCGCGGTGCGTGTGTGCGACAGAGTGTGAGCATAGGTACGGTTTGACTTGTCAAGCGTTTACCGGCACCACTTGTAATTTTCAGAAGGCAAATAAAGTTTGGCAGTATGAAAAGGGCAGTTGTCCATCTTAGTTTAGACTTTGTGGAGCGTTTAACGACGCCACTTTATGTTTTCCGAGGGCGAGTTATTTTGAGCAGTTGACTTTTGTAGTTTTTTCCGCTTTGCCTTTATCCCTGACAGTAGCTCGGTAACGTTTATCCATACCGCAAAGCGTTTTACGAAACCACTATAAAATTTGAGAGCAGTTACCCTCAAGCTATTCGCGCGTTGCATAGTGCGCGGGCTGCACGCAGCCCGCGGTCCGTGTCGGTACTTTTGTTAAGCATAAACTGTTTTATGAAACCACTCTTTCATACTAAAGGAAAAACCTACAAATGTCTTTATTTGATAAGTAGTGCGCAAGTTTTGTACATGTTTCATACAAGGACAAACTAAACTTTGATTGCTTCGGCGCTACGGTTCGCGTCGCTACTCCGTCCGCCTCTTCGCAGGCAGGAGTTCCCTCGCCACGCAGCTTCGGCTTGCAGCCTCAGCTGCGTGGCTCGTCCACCCCTGCCTGCTCGAGGCACACGAAGTCGCGCCACGACCCTCCGCGCCTACGCAAAGTAGCCGCTCTATAAATCTGCCATAGTTCCGTAGAAGACTTTTAGTAGGTAAGTAAACTCTACTTTGTTCTGTTTGCTTCGGCGCTACGGTTCGCGTCGCTAACTCCGTGTACCTCTTCGCAGGCAAGAGCTCCCTCGCCACGCAGCTTCGGCTTGCAGCCTCAGCTGCGTGTCTCACTCACCCTTGCCCGCTCGAGGCACACGAACTTAGCGCCGCGACCCTCCGCACCTTTGCAAGTCGACTTCCCATAGTAAATGGGAAAGTCCGTATACAGAGTGTTTGAAATTGATTTCACTTTGTATGGGAAGTATCCCAAATGTTTGACCCACGCTTATGTGCTGAATAAAAACTCAACTTATTTTTGTAAAAATAATAACTGCATTCAAAGATTTTCGATTAATCACTTGTACACGCCGGGAGTCGAACCGGTAAAAATCGTAAAAAAACACCCTGTATTTTTATGATGCCAATCGAAAGGGTCAATGATAAGGATCAAATCGTGCAAACAAACATACCATGGCAAATGATTGTAACTGGGTCAAATTATTAAAAATATGTCGAAAAATTTTGACTTATTTAAAATCTCTATAACACATCCGCCATTTTGAAATCTCAACTTTTCGGAATTTTCTGGTAAACTACATCGTATAACTAATGTTTTGGTAGAAAAACAGAACGCCAGCACATGCGCATCTGGGAGATCAATTCGGGTCCTTCCGAGTCTTCCCGGAGCCAAATTGCTGAAAAAATTCAAACATTGCAGTAAAACTTGGCCGCCATTTTGTTTTAACGAAAAATTTTTTTTTCTTTTTAATCTTTACAAGTATACCTACAAACCACCCATACACAACTTTGCTCCATCTCGACTCGGTCTGGATAAAAAAGGGCAAAAGTAAAATTTTTGAATTTTGTTTTTTTTTTAATAACTCGGCGGCCATCTTGAATTTCTAACTTTTCGGAATTTTCTGGTAAACTACATCATATAGCGCACCTGACAGCACAACAGCGATCACGCCAGCGCATGCGCATCTGGGAGAACAATTCACCTACTTTTGGGTCTAGTTTTTGAAGAAAATTCAAAATTACTCGGCCGCCATCTTGTTTTTCCAAAATGTTAGATTTTTCTGGATAACTTCAGGGCAAGCCCTAAAAACGCCATATACATCATTAACCTCTAGCACGCCTCCATCTTGGAGATCAATTCGGGTGAAGTTTTTGCAATTTTCACTTGTAAAAAAAATGGCCGCCATCTTGTTTTTTCAAAATTTCAGCATCACTATAATCTGTATCACGTAGGAGACTTCCGAAAACGCCGTTTCTTTCAACTCGATCCGATAAGAAATAAAAAAGTTATCGCCGCATAAATGTACGAAAACACGAATTTGACAGATGTCAGATTTTTCCTGAAGTCACCTCGACCATACGAACAACTCTTCCATACATCAAAAAACTCCACCTACACTCCTTCTTTGAGATCAATCGTGTCAATCAGTGAGTGAGTGGTGGTTGTGCAGCTTTATATATAGTAGACTAGTTGGTTGGGTGGTGCGCGGGCTGCAAGCAGCCCGCGGTGCGTGTGTGCGACAGAGTGTGAGCATAGGTCGAGTACATTTGCCTTTACAAAGCCTTTTACGTCACCACTTGTAATTTTCAGAAGGCAAATAAAGTTGTGCAGTAAGTAAAGGGCAGTTGTGCATCATTGTTTTGACTTGTAAGAGCGTTTAACGACACCACTTGATGTTTTCCGAGGGCGAGTTATCTTGAGCAGTTGACTTTTGTAGTTGTATCCACTTTCCTTTCATTCCTGATAGCAGTTTGGTAACGTTTATCCATGATGCAAAGCGTTTTAGGAAACAACTATGAAAATCTGAGAGCAGTTACCCTCAAGGTATTCGCGAGTTGCATAGCGCGCGGGCTGCACGCAGCCCGCGGTCCGTGTCGGTGCTTTTGTTATTTATAAACTGTTTTACGAAACCACTTTTTCATATCAAAGGAAAAATCCTACAAACGACCGTACATGTTTCATACAAGGACAAACTAAACTTGTATTGCTTCGGCGCTAAGGTTCGCGTCGCTACTCCGTCCGCCTCTTCGCAGGCAGGAGTTCCCTCGCCACGCAGCTTCGGCTTGCAGCCTCAGCTGCGTGGCTCGTCCACCCCTGCCTGCTCGAGGCACACGAAGTCGCGCCACGACCCTCCGCGCCTACGCAAAGTAACCGCTCTATAAATCTGCCATAGTTCCGTAGAAGACTTTTAGTAGGTAAGTAAACTCTACTTTGTTCTGTTTGCTTCGGCGCTACGGTTCGCGTCGCTAATTTCGTGTACCTCTTCGCAGACAAGAGCTCCCTCGCCACGCAGCTTCGGCTTGCAGCCTCAGCTGCGTGTCTCACTCACCCTTGCCCGCTCGAGGCACACGAACTTAGCGCCGCGACCCTCCGCACCTTCGCAAGTCGACTTCCCATACTAAAATGCAAAGTCCGTATACAGAGTGTTTGAAACTGTTTTCACTTTGTATGGGAAGTGTCTCAAATGTTTGCTTTACGCTTTTGTTTTGAATGAAAACTTCCCTTATTTTTGAGTAAAAACAATAACTACATTCAAAGATTTTCAAAAAGTCACTTGTACACGCCGGGAGTCGAACCGGTAAAAATCGACAAAAAAACACCCTGTATTTTTATGATGCCAATCGAAAGGGTCAATGATAAGGATCAAATTGTGCAAACAAACATACCATGGCAAATGATTGTAACTGGGTCAAATTATTGAAAATATGTCGAAAAATTTTGACTTATTTAAAATCTCTATAACACATCCGCCATTTTGAAATCTCAACTTTTCGGAATTTTCTGGTAAACTACATCGTATACCTAAAGTTTTGGTAGAAAACTTGGAACGCCAGCACATGCGCCTCTGGGAGATCAATTCGGGTCTTTTGGAGTCTGCCCGGAGCCAAATTGCCGAAAAAATTCGAACATTGCAGTAAAACTTGGCCGCCATCTTGTTTTAACGAAAACTTTTTTTTTCTTTATGTTCTCCACCACCACACCAACAAACCACCCATACACAACTTTGCTCCATCTCGACTCGATCAAGGTGAAAAAAGGCAAAAGAAAAAATTTTGATTTTTTGTTTTTTTTTAATAACTCGGCCGCCATCTTGAATTTCCAACTTTTCGGAATTTTCTGGTAAACTACATCATATAGCGCACCCGACACCACAACAGCGATCAATCCAGCGCATGCGCATCTGGTAGAACAATTCACCTACTTTTGGGTCTCGTTTTTGAAGAAAATGCATAATAACTCGGCCGCCATCTTGTTTTTCCAAAATGTTGGAATTTTCTGGATAACTTCAGACCGAGCCCTAAAAACGCCTCATACATCATTAACCTCTAGCACGCCTACATCTTGGAGATCAATTCGGGTGAAGTTTTTGCACTTTTCACGTTAAAAAAAAATGGCCGCCATTTTGTTTTTCCAAAATTTTACCACCACTACTGTATTTAAAACCTAAAAATCTCCCGAAAATGCCGTTTCAACCAACTCGATCCGATCAGAAATGAAAAAGTTGTTGCCACTCCCACGGCCGCCATCTTGAATTTGACAGATGTCAGATTTTTCCCTTACTCACTGGAACTAACCATAAAACTCTTCCATACATCAAAACACTCTACCAACACTCCTTCTAGGATAACAATCATGTCAATGAGTGAATCAATCAATCAGTGGTCGTTGTGCAGTTTTATATATTCTAGACTAGTTGGTTGGGTGGTGCGCGGGCTGCAAGCAGCCCGCGGTGCGTGTGTGCGACAGAGTGTGAGCATAGGTACGGTTTGACTTGACAAAGCGTTTTACCCTACCACTTTTAATTTTCAGAAGGCAAATAAAGTTGTGCAGTAAGTAAAGGGCAGTTGTGCATCATTGTTTTGACTTGTAGGAGCGTTTAACGACACCACTTGATGTTTTCCGAGGGCGAGTTATCTTGAGCAGTTGACTTTTGTAGTTGTTTCCGCTTTGCTTTTGTCACTGACAGCAGTTCCGTAAAGTTTATCCATGACGCAAAGCGTTTTACGAAACCGCTATGAAAAACTGAGAGCAGGTTACCCTCATGCTTTTCGCGCGGTGCATAGTGCGCGGGCTGCACGCAGCCCGCGGTCCGTGTCGGTACATTTGTAAAGCATTAACTATTTTATGAAACCACTCTTTCATACTAAAGGAAAAACTTACAAATGTCTTTATTTGGTAAGTAGTGCGCAAGTCTCGTACATGTTTCATACAAGGACAAACTAAACTTTGATTGCTTCGGCGCTACGGTTCGCGTCGCTACTCCGTCCGCCTCTTCGCAGGCAGGAGTTCCCTCGCCACGCAGCTTCGGCTTGCAGCCTCAGCTGCGTGGCTCGTCCACCTGCCTGCTCGAGGCACACGAAGTCGCGCCACGACCCTCCGCGCCTACGCAAAGTAACCGCTCTATAAATCTGCCATAGTTCCGTAGAAGACTTTTAGTAGGTAAGTAAACTCTACTTTGTTCTGTTTGCTTCGGCGCTACGGTTCGCGTCGCTAACTCCGTGTACCTCTTCGCAGGCAAGAGCTCCCTCGCCACGCAGCTTCGGCTTGCAGCCTCAGCTGCGTGTCTCACTCACCCATGCCCGCTCGAGGCACACGAACTTAGCGCCGCGACCCTCCGCACCTTCGCAAGTCGACTTCCCATACTAAAATGCAAAGTCCGTATACAGAGTGTTTGAAATTGATTTCACTTTGTATGGGAAGTGTCCCAAATGTTTGACCCACGCTTATGTGGTGAAAGGAAACTCCCCTTATTTTTAAGTAAAAACAATAACTGCATTCAAATATTTTTGAAAAATCCCTTGCACGCCGGGAGTCGAACCGAAAAATATCGAAAAAAAAACACCCTGTATTTTTATGATGCCAATCGAAAGGGTCATTGATAAGGATCAAATCGTGCAAACAAACATATCATGGCAAATGATTGTATTTGGGTCAAATTATTGAAAATATGTCGAAAAATTTTGACATATTTGAAATCTCTATAACACATCCGCCATTTTGAAATCTCAACTTTTCGGAATTTTCTGGTAAACTACATCGTATACCTAATGTTTTCGCAGAAAATTTAGAACGCCAGCACATGCGCATCTGGGAGATCAATTCGGGTCCTTTTAGGTCTACCCAGGGCCAAATTGCCGAAAAAATTCAAACATTACAATAAAACTTGGCCGCCATTTTGTTTTAACGAAAAAAAAATTTTTCTTCTTAATCTTTACCAGTATACCTAGAAACCACCCATACACAACTTTGCTCCATCTCGACTCGGTCTAGGTGAAAAAGGGCAAAAGAAATTTTTTTGATTTTTTTATTTTTTTTAATTACTCGGCCGCCATCTTGAATTTCCAACTTTTCGGAATTTTCTGGTAAATTACATCATATAGCGCACCCGACTCCACAACAGCGATCACGCCAGCGCATGCGCATCTGGTAGAACAATTCGCCTACTTTTGGGTCTAGTTTTGAAGAAAATTCAAAATAACTCGGCCGCCATCTTGTTTTTCCAAAATGTTAGATTTTTCTGGATAACTTCAGGACAAGCCCTAAAAACGCCCCATACATTATTAACCTCTAGCACGCCTCCATCTTGGAGATCAATTCGGGTCAAAAAACGCAATTTTCACGGTAAAAAAAATCGGCCGCCATCTTGTTTTTCCAAAATTTCATTACCGTCATTGTATTTAGAACGTATAAATCTTCCGAAAATGCCGTTTCAATCATCAAAATCGGACAAGAAACAAAAAAGTTATTTTCTACCACGGCGGCCATCTTGTTTTTTCCAAATGTCAGATTTTTCCTGAGGTCACCCCCACTAACCAACAAACTCACCCATACATCATAAAACGCCATCTAGTCTCCATCACGGAGATCAATCATGTCAGTGAGTGAGTGGTGGTTGTGCAGCTTTATATATACTAGACTAGTTGGTTGGGTGGTGCGCGGGCTGCAAGCAGCCCGCGGTGCGTGTGTGCGACAGAGTGTGAGCATAGGTCGAGTACATTTGCCTTTACAAAGCGTTTTATGCTACCACTTCTAATTTTCAGAAGGCAAATAAAGTTTGGCAGTAAGTAAAGGGCAGTTGTGCATCATTGTTTTGACTTGTAGGAGCGTTTAACGACACCACTTGATGTTTTCCGAGGGCGAGTTATCTTGAGCAGTTGGCTTTTGTAGTTGTATCCACTATCCTTTCATTCCTGATAGCAGTTTGGTAACGTTTATCCATGATGCAAAGCGTTTTAGGAAACCACTATGAAAATCTGAGAGCAGTTACCCTGAAGCTATTCGCGCGTTGCATAGTGCGCGGGCTGCACGCAGCCCGCGGTCCGTGTCGGTACTTTTGTAAAGCATAAACTGTTTTATGAAACCAGTCTTTCATACTAAAGGAAAAACCTACAAATGTCTTTATTTGGTAAGAAGTGCGCAAGTATCGTACATGTTTCATACAAGGACAAACTAAACTTTGAAAGCTTTCGGCAAAGTAACCGCCCTATGAAGTAGCCATAGTTCCGTACAATATTTTCCGTAAGTACAATCTTCTTTGTTCTGTTTGCTTCGGCGCTACGGTTCGCGTCGCTACTTCGTGGCACCTCTTCGCAGGCAGGATATCCCTCGACACGCAGCTTCGGCTTGCAGCCTCAGCTGCGTGATCTCGCTCAACCCTGCCTGCTCGAGGCACACGAAGTTAGCGCCGCGACCCTCCGCACCTACGCAAAGTAACCGCCCTATGAAATTGCCATAGTTCCGTACAAGATTGTCCGTAAGTACAATCTTCTTTGTTCTGTTTGCTTCGGCGTTACGGTTCGCGTCGCTACTTCGTGGCACCTCTTCGCAGGCAGGATATCCCTCGACACGCAGCTTCGGCTTGCAGCCTCAGCTGCGTAATCTCGCTCAACCCTGCCTGCTCGAGGCACACGAAGTTAGCGCCGCGACCCTCCGCGCCTACGCAAATCTACTTCCCATACTAAAATGCAAAGTCCGTATACAGAGTGTTTGAAATTGATTTCACTTTGTATGGGAAGTGTCCCAAATGTTCGTCCAACGCTTGTGTGCTGAATAGAAACTCACCTTATTTTTAAGTAAAAACAACAACTGCATTCAAAGATTTTCGATAAATCACTTGTACTCGCCGGGAGTCGAACCAGTAAAAATCGTAAAAAAACACCCTGTATTTTTATGATGCCAATCGAAAGGGTCAATCATAAGGATCATTTCGTGTAAACAAACATACAATGGCAAATGTATGTAAATGGGTGAAAACACTTCGCAAATCGACTTCCCATACAAAATCTCCCGGTTCGTATACAGAGTCTTTGAAACTGTTTTCACTTTGTATGGGAAGTGTCTCAAATGTTTGACCTACGCTTTTGTGCTGCATGAAAACTCACCTTATTTTTGTGTAAAAACAACTGCATTCAAAGATTTTCGGGAAATCACTTGTACCCGCCGGGAATCGAACCGGAGCAAATTGAAAAAATTAACACCCTGTATTTTTATGATGCCAATCGAAAGGGTCACTGATAAGGATCATTTCGTGCAAACAAACATACTATGGCAAATCACTCTAAATAATTTTAAAAAGCGGGGCAAAAATCGGTAAAAAAAACTTTCACTTGAAATCCATCTAGCAGATCCGCCATTTTGAAAATCCAACTTTTCGGAATTTTCTGGTAAATTACGACATATACGTCACCTTGTAGCATAAAATTGGTCACTCTAGCGCGTGCGCATCTGGGAGATCAATTCGGGTACTTTTGGGTCTAATTTTCAAGAAAAAAAATTCTATTTCGGCCGCCATCTTGTTTTTCCAAAATGTTGGAATTTTCTGGATAACTACAAGGGTAGTTCTAAATGACCCCATACATGGCAATCCCCCACCACGCCTCCTTCCGGGAGATCAATTCGGGTGAAAAAAACGCACTTTTCACGTAAAAAAAAATCGGCCGCCATCTTGTTTTTTCAAAATTTTACCACCACCACCGTATTTATATGCTAAAAATCTCCCGAAAACGCCACCTCAAACAACATGATCCCATTTGAAATGTAAAAGTTGTTGCCGCTGCCTCGGCCGCCATCTTGAATTTGACAGATGTCAGATTTTTCTCAAATTTACTTTTTTAGTACAAACAACTCTCCCATACATCAAAACACTCCACCAATGCTCCTTCTAGGAGAACAATCATGTCAATCAGTCAGTGAGTCAGTGGTCGTTGTGTAGCTTTATATAATACTAGTTGGTTGGGTGGTGCGCGGGCTGCAAGCAGCCCGCGGTGCGTGTGTGCGACAGAGTGTGAGCATAGGTCGAGTACATTTGCCTTTACAAAGCCTTTTACGTCACCACTTGTAATTTTCAGAAGGCAAATAAAGTTGTGCAGTAAGTAAAGGGCAGTTGTGCATCTTTGTTTTGACTTGTAGGTGCGTTTAATGTCACCACTTGATGTTCTCCAAGGGCGCGTTCACTTGAGCAGTTGACTTTTGTAGTTGTTTCCGCTTCGCCTTTATCCCTGACAGCATTTCGGTAACGTTTATTCATACCGCAAAGCGTTTTAGGAAACCACTTTGAAAATCTGAGAGCAGTAACCCTCATGCTTTTCGCGCGTTGCATAGTGCGCGGGCTGCACGCAGCCCGCGGTCCGTGTCGGTGCTTTTGTTACTCATAAACTGTTTTACGAAACCACTCTTTCATACTAAACAAAAAACCTACAAATGTCCTTATTTGGTAAGTAGTGCGCGAGTCTCGTACATGTTTCATACAAGGACAAACTAAACTTGTATTGCTTCGGCGCTACGGGTCGTGGCGCTTTCTCCGTCCGCCTCTTCGCAGGCAGGAGCTCCCTCGCCACGCAGCTTCGGCTTGCAGCCTCAGCTGCGTGGCTCGTCCACCCCTGCCTGCTCGAGGCACACGAAGTCGCGCCACGACCCTCCGCACCTACGCAAAGTAACCGCTCTATAAATCTGCCATAGTTCCGTAGAAGACTTTTAGTAGGTAAGTAAACTCTACTTTGTTCTGTTTGCTTCGGCGCTACGGTTCGCGTCGCTACTTCGTGGCACCTCTTCGCAGGCAGGATATCCCTCGACACGCAGCTTCGGCTTGCAGCCTCAGCTGCGTGATCTCGCTCAACCCTGCCTGCTCGAGGCACACGAAGTTAGCGCCGCGACCCTCCGCGCCTACGCAAATCTACTTCCCATACTAAAATGCAAAGTCCGTATACAGAGTGTTTGAAATTGATTTCACTTTGTATGGGAAGTGTCCCAAATGTTCGTCCCACGCTTGTGTGCTGAATAGAAACTCACCTTATTTTTAAGTAAAAACAACAACTGCGTTAAAAGATTTTCGATAAATCACTTGTACTCGCCGGGAGTCGAACCAGTAAAAATCGTAAAAAAACACCCTGTATTTTTATGATGCCAATCGAAAGGGTCAATCATAAGGATCATTTCGTGTAAACAAACATACAATGGCAAATGTATGTAAATGGGTGAAAACACTTCGCAAATCGACTTCCCATACAAAATCTCCCGGTTCGTAGGTATACAGAGTCTTTGAAACTGTTTTCACTTTGTATGGGAAGTGTCTCAAATGTTTGACCTACGCTTTTGTGCTGCATGAAAACTCACCTTATTTTTGTGTAAAAACAACAACTGCATTCAAAGATTTTCGGGAAATCACTTGTACCCGCCGGGAATCGAACCAGAGCAAATTGAAAAAATTAACACCCTGTATTTTTCTGATGCTAATCGAAAGGGTCACTGATAAGGATCATTTCGTGCAAACAAACATACTATGGCAAATCACTCGAAATAATTTTAAAATGCGGGACAAAAATCGATAAAAAAAACTTTTACTTGAAATCCATCTAGCAGATCCGCCATTTTGAAAATCCAACTTTTCGGAATTTTCTGGTATATTACGACATGTACGTCACCTTGTAGCATAAAACTGGTCACTCTAGCGCGTGCGCATCTGGTAGAACAATTCGGGTACTTTTGGGTCTAATTTTCGAGAAAAAAAATTCTATTTCGGCCGCCATCTTGTTTTTCCAAAATGTTGGACTTTTCTGGATAACTACAAGGGTAGGGCTAAATGACCCCACACATGACAATCCCCCACCACGCCTCCTTCCGGGAGATCAATTCGGGTGAAAAAAACGCACTTTTCACGTAAAAAAAAATCGGCCGCCATCTTGTTTTTTCAAAATTTTACCACCACCACTGTATTTATATGCTAAAAATCTCTCGAAAACGCCACCTCAAACAACATGATCCCATTTGAAATGTAAAAGTTGTTGCCGCTCCCCCGGCCGCCATCTTGAATTTGACAGATGTCAGATTTTTCCTAAAGTGGAATTCACCAACCAACCAACTCGTCCATACATCAAAACACTCTACCAATACTCCTTCTAGGAGAACAATCATGTCAATCAGTGAGTCAGTGAGTGGTCGTCGTGCAGCTTTATATATAGTAGATAGACTAGTTGGTTGGGTGGTGCGCGGGCTGCAAGCAGCCCGCGGTGCGTGTGTGCGACAGAGTGTGAGCATAGGTCGAGTACATTTGGCTTTACAAGGCGATTTACCCTACCACTTAAAATTTTCAGAAGGCAAATAAAGTTTGGCAGTAAGTAAAGGGCAGTTGTGCATCATTGTTTTGACTTGTAGGAGCGTTTAACGACACCACTTGATGTTTTCCGAGGGCGAGTTATCTTGAGCAGTTGACTTTTGTAGTTGTTTCCGCTTTGCCTTTATCCCTGACAGCAGTTCGGTAAAGTTTATTCATAACGCAAAGCGTTTTCGGAAACCACTATGAATATCTGAGAGCAGTTACCTTCATGCTGTTTGCGCGTTGCATAGTGCGCGGGCTGCACGCAGCCCGCGGTCCGTGTCGGTACTTTTGTTGCTCATAAACTGTTTTACGAAACCGCTTTTTCATATCAAAGGAAAAATCTACAAACGACCGTACATGTTTCATATAAGGCCAACTAAACTTTGATTGCTTCGGCGCTACGGGTCGCGGCGCTACTCCGTCCGCCTCTTCGCAGGCAGGAGCTCCCTCGCCACGCAGCTTCGGCTTGCAGCCTCAGCTGCGTGGCTCGTCCACCCCTGCCTGCTCGAGGCACACGAAGTCGCGCCACGACCCTCCGCACCTACGCGAAGTAACCGCCCTATGAAGTTGCCATAGTTACGTACAATATTTTCCGTAAATACAATCTTCTTTGTTCTGTTTGCTTTGGCGCTACGGTTCGCGTCGCTACTTCGTGGCACCTCTTCGCAGGCAGGATCTCCCTCGACACGCAGCTTCGGCTTGCAGCCTCAGCTGCGTTATCTCGCTCAACCCTGCCCGCTCGAGGCACACGAAGTTAGCGCCACGACCCTCCGCGCCTACGCAAGTCGACTTCCCATACTAAAATGCAAAGTCCGTATACAGAGTGTTTAAAATTGATTTCACTTTGTATGGGAAGTGTCTCAAATGTTTGCCTTACGCTTTTGTGTTGCATGGAAACTCCCCTTATTTTTGAGTAAAAACAATAACTGCATTCAAAGATTTTCAAAAAATCACTTGTACACGCCGGGAGTCGAACCGGTAAAAATCGACAAAAAAACACCCTGTATTTTTATGATGCCAATCGAAAGGGTCAATGATAAGGATCAAATCGTGCAAACAAACATACCATGGCAAATGATTGTAACTGGGTCAAATTATTAAAAATATGTCGAAAAATTTTGACTTATTTAAAATGTCTATAACACATCCGCCATTTTGAAATCTCAACTTTTCGGAATTTTCTGGTAAACTACATCGTATACCTAATGTTTTGGTTCAAAACTTAGAACGCCAGCACGTGAGCATCTGGGAGATCAATTCGGGTCCTTTTAGGTCTACCCAGGTCCAAATTGCCGAAAAAATTCAAACATTGCAATAAAACTTGGCCGCCATTTTGTTTTAACGAAAAAAAATTTTTTTTTCATAATCTTTACCAGAATACCTACAAACCACCCATACACAACTTTGCGCCATCTCGACTCGGTCTAGGTGAAAAAGGGCAAAAGAAAAATTTTTGATTTTTTTATTTTTTTTAATAATTCGGCCGACATCTTGAAATTCCAACTTTTTGGAATTTTCTGGTAAACTACATCATATAGCGCACCCGACACCACAACAGCGATCACGCCAGCGCATGCGCATCTGGTAGAACAATTCGCCTACTTTTGGGTCTAGTTTTTAAAGAAAATTCAAAATTACTCGGCCGCCATCTTGTTTTTCCAAAATGTTGGATTATTCTGGATAACTTCAGGGCAAGTCCTAAAAACGCCTCATACATCATTAACCTCTAGCACGCCTCCATCTTGGAGATCAATTCGGGTGAAGTTTTTGCATTTTTCACTTGTAAAAAAAATGGCCGCCATCTTGTTTTTTCAAAATTTCAGCATCACCATAATCTGTATCACAAAGGAGACTTCCGAAAACGCCGTTTCAATCAACTCGATCCGATAAGAAATGAAAAAGTTATCGCCGCATAAATGTACGAAATCACGAATTTGACAGATGTCAGATTTTTCCTGAAGTCACCTCGACCATACGAACAACTCTTCCATACATCAAAATACTCCACCTACACTCCTTCTAGGAGAACAATCGTGTCAATCAGTGAGTGAGTGGTGGTTGTGTAGCTTTATATATACTAGACTAGACTAGACTAGACTAGACTAGACTAGTTGGTTGGGTGGTGCGCGGGCTGCAAGCAGCCCGCGGTGCGTGTGTGCGACAGAGTGTGAGCATAGGTACGGTTTGACTTGACAAAGCGTTTTACCCTACCACTTTTAATTTTCAGAAGGCAAATAAAGTTGTGCAGTAAGTAAAGGGCAGTTGTGCATCATTGTTTTGACTTGTAGGAGCGTTTAACGACACCACTTGATGTTTTCCGAGGGCGAGTTATCTCGAGCAGTTGACTTTTGTAGTTGTTTCCGCTTTGCTATTGTCACTGAAATCAGTTCGGTAAAGTTTATCCATGACGCAAAGCGTTTTACGAAACCGCTATGAAAAGCTGAGAGCAGGTTACCCTCATGCTTTTCGCGCGGTGCATAGTGCGCGGGCTGCACGCAGCCCGCGGTCCGTGTCGGTACTTTTATATTACTCATAAACTGTTTTACGAAACCACTTTTTCATATCAAAGGAAAAATCTACAAACGACCGTACATGTTTCATATAAGGCCAACTAAACTTTGATTGCTTCGGCGCTACGGGTCGCGGCGCTACTCCGTCCGCCTCTTCGCAGGCAGGAGCTCCCTCGCCACGCAGCTTCGGCTTGCAGCCTCAGCTGCGTGGCTCGTCCACCCCTGCCTGCTCGAGGCACACGAAGTCGCGCCACGACCCTCCGCACCTACGCAAGTCGACTTCCCATACTAAAATGCAAAGTCCGTATACAGAGTGTTTGAAATTGATTTCACTTTGTATGGGAAGTGTCTCAAATGTTTGCCTTACACTTTTGTCCTGAATAGAAACTCCCATTATTTTTGAGTAAAAACAATAACTGCATTCAAAGATTTTCAAAAAATCACTTGTACACGCCGGGAGTCGAACCAGTAAAAATCGACAAAAAAACACCCTGTATTTTTATGATGCCAATCGAAAGGGTCAATGATAAGGATCATTTCGTGTAAACATACACACTACCTCAAATGTATGGAACTGTGTGAAATCACTTCGCAAGTCGACTTCCCATACTAAATCTTCCAGTTAGTATACCGAGTCTTAGAATCGAATTTCACTTTGTATGGGAAGTGTCTCAAATGATTGACCTACGCTTTTGAGCTGAATGGAAACTCCCCTTATTTTTGAGTAAAAACAATAACTGCATTCAAAGATTTTCGTAAAATCACTTGCCTTCGCCGGGAGTCGAACCAGTAAAAATTGTGAAAAAAACACCCTGTATTTTTATGATGCCAATCGCAAGGGTCACTGATAAAGATCAAATCGTGCAAACAAACATACTATGGCAAATGTATGTAACTGGGAGAAATTAATGAAAATGTGTCGAAAAATTTTGACAAAATTAAAATCTCTATAGCACATCCGCCATTTTGAAATCTCAACTTTTCGGAATTTTCTGGTAAACTACATCGTATACTCAATGTTTTGGCAAAAAATTTGGAACGCCAGCACATGCGAATCTGGGAGATCAATTCGGGTCCTTTGGAGTCTTCCTGGAGCCAAATTGCCGAAAAAATTCAAACATTGCAGTAAAACTTGGCCGCCATTTAGTTTTAACGAAAAAATTTTTTTTTTCTTAAACTCTACCAGAATACCTACAAACCACCCATACACAACTTTGCTCCATCTCGACTCGGTCTAGGCGAAAAAGGGCAAAACAAAAATTTTTGGATTTTTGTTTTTTTTTAATAGCTCGGCCGCCATCTTGAATTTTCAACTTTTTGGAATTTTCTGGTAAACTACATTGTATAGCGCAACCGACACCACAAAAAAAATCACGCCAACGCATGCGCATCTGGTAGAACAATTCGCCTACTTTTGGGTCTAGTTTTTGAAGAAAATTCAAAATAACTCGACCGCCATCTTGTTTTTTCAAAATGTTGGAATTTTCTGGATAACTTCAAGGCAAGCCCTAAAAACGCCCCATACATCATTAACCTCTAGCACGCCTCCATCTTGGAGATCAATTCGGGTGAAGTTTTTGCACTTTTCACGTTAAAAAAAAATGGCCGCCATTTTGTTTTTCCAAAATTTTACTACCACCACTGTATTTAAATCATAAAAATCTCCCGAAAATGCCGTTTCAACCAACTCGATCCGATAAGAAATAAAAAAGTTGTTGCCACTCCCACGGCCGCCATCTTGAATTTGACAGATGTCAGATTTTTCCTGAACTCACCGGAAAAAACCATAAAACTCTCCCATACATCAAAACACTCTACCAACACTCCTTCTAGGAGAACAATCATGTCAATCAGTGAATCAATCAATCAATCAATCAATCAATCAATCAGTGGTCGTCGTGCAGTTTTATATATATTAGACTAGTTGGTTGGGTGGTGCGCGGGCTGCAAGCAGCCCGCGGTGCGTGTGTGCGACAGAGTGTGAGCATAGGTCGAGTACATTTGGCTTAACAAGGCGATTTACCCTACCACTTTAAATTTTCAGAAGGCAAATAAAGTTGTGCAGTAAGTAAAGGGCAGTTGTGCATCATTGTTTTGACTTGTAGGAGCGTTTAACGATACCACTTGATGTTTTCCGAGGGCGAGTTATCTTGAGCAGTTGGCTTTTGTTGTTGTATCCACTTTCCTTTCATTCCTGATAGCAGTTTGGTAACGTTTATCCATGATGCAAAGCGTTTTAGGAAACCACTATAAAAATCTGAGAGCAGTTACCCTCAAGCTATTCGCGCGTTGCATAGTGCGCGGGCTGCACGCAGCCCGCGGTCCGTATCGTTGCTTTTGTTACTCATAAACTGTTTTACGAAACCACTTTTTCATATCAAAGGAAAAACCTACAAACGACCGTACATGTTTCATACAAGGACAAACTAAACTTGTATTGCTTCGGCGCTACGGGTCGCGGCGCTTTCTCCGTGCACCTCATCGCAGGCAGGAGTTACCTCACCACGCAGCTTCGGCTTGCAGCCTCAGCTGCGTGGCTCGTCCACCCCTGCCCGCTCGAGGCGCACGAAGTCGCGCCGCGGCCCTCCGCACCTACGCAAAGTAGCCGCCCTATGAAATTGCCATAGTTCCGTACAAGATTTTCCGTAAGTACAATCACCTTTGTTCTGTTTGCTTCGGCGCTACGGTTCGCGTCGCTACTTCGTGGCACCTCTTCGCAGGCAGGATCTCCCTCGACACGCAGCTTCGGCTTGCAGCCTCAGCTGCGTGATCTCGCTCAACCCTGCCCGCTCGAGGCACACGAAGTTAGCGCCACGACCCTCCACACCTACGCAAGTCGACTTCCCATACTAAAATGCAAAGTCCGTATACAGAGTGTTTGAAATTGATTTCACTTTGTATGGGAAGTGTCTCAAATGTTTGCTTTACGCTTTTGTGCTGAATGAAAACTTCCCTTATTTTTGAGTAAAAACAATAACTACATTCAAAGATTTTCAAAAAGTCACTTGTACACGCCGGGAGTCGAACCGGTAAAAATCGACAAAAAAACACCCTGTATTTTTATGATGCCAATCGAAAAGGTCAATGATAAGGATCAAATCTTGCAAACAAACATACCATGGCAAATGATTGCAACTGGGTCAAATTATTGAAAATATGTCGAAAAATTTTGACTTATTTAAAATCTCTATAACACATCCGCCATTTTGAAATCTCAACTTTTCGGAATTTTCTGGTAAACTACATCGTATACCTAAAGTTTTGGTAGAAAACTTGGAACGCCAGCACATGCGCATCTGGGAGATCAATTCGGGTCTTTTGGAGTCTGCCCGGAGTTCAATTCGGAGAAAAATTCGAACATTGCAGTAAAACTTGGCCGCCATCTTGTTTTAACGAAAACTTTTTTTTTCTTTATGTACTCCACCACCACACCAACAAACCACCCATACACAACTTTGCTTCATCTCGACTCGATCTAGGTGAAAAAAAGCAAAAGAAAAATTTTCGATTTTTTGTTTTTTTTTAATAACTCGGCCGCCATCTTGAATTTCCAACTTTTCGGAATTTTCTGGTAAACTACATCATATAGCGCACCTGACACCACAACAGCGATCAATCCATCGCATGCGAATCTGGTAGAACAATTCGCCTACTTTTGGGTCTAGTTTTTGAAAAAAATTCAAAATAGCTCGGACGCCATCTTGTTTTTCCAAAATGTTGGAATTTTCTGGATAACTTCAAGGCAAGCCCTAAAAACGCCCCATACATTATTAACCTCTAGCACGCCTCCATCTTGGAGATCAATTCGGGTCAAATTTTAACATTTTTCACTTGTAAAAAAAACGGCCGCCATCTTGGATTTTCAAAATTTCACTATCGTCATTGTATTTAAAACCTAAAAATCTCCCGAAAATGACGGTTCAATCATCAAAATCGGACAAGAAACAAAAAAGTTTTTTTCTACCTCGGCGGCCATCTTGAATTTGACAGATGTCAGATTTTTCCCTAACTCACCGGAACAAACCATAAAACTCTCCCATACATCAAAACACTCCACCAACACTCCTTCTAGGAGAACAATCATGTCAATCAGTGAATCAATCAATCAGTGGTCGTTGTGCAGTTTTATATATACTAGACTAGTTGGTTGGGTGGTGCGCGGGCTGCAAGCAGCCCGCGGTGCGTGTGTGCGACAGAGTGTGAGCATAGGTACGGTTTGACTTGTCAAGCGTTTACCGGCACCACTTGTAATTTTCAGAAGGCAAATAAAGTTTGGCAGTATGAAAAGGGCAGTTGTCCATCTTAGTTTAGACTTTGTGGAGCGTTTAACGACACCACTTTATGTTTTCCGAGGGCGAGTTATTTTGAGTAATTGACTTTTGTAGTTTTTTCCGCTTTGCCTTTATCCCTGACAGTAGCTCGGTAACGTTTATCCATACCGCAAAGCGTTTTACGAAACCACTATAAAAATCTGAGAGCAGTTACCCTCAAGCTATTCGCGCGTTGCATAGTGCGCGGGCTGCACGCAGCCCGCGGTCCGTGTCGGTACTTTTATAAAGCATAAACTGTTTTATGAAACCACTCTTTCATACTAAAGGAAAAACCTACAAATGTCTTTATTTGGTAAGTAGTGCGCAAGTTTCGTACATGTTTCATACAAGGACAAACTAAACTTTGATTGCTTCGGCGCTACGGTTCGCGTCGCTACTCCGTCCGCCTCTTCGCAGGCAGGAGTTCCCTCACCACGCAGCTTCGGCTTGCAGCCTCAGCTGCGTGGCTCGTCCACCCCTGCCTGCTCGAGGCACACGAAGTCGCGCCACGACCCTCCGCGCCTACGCAAAGTAACCGCTCTATAAATCTGCCATAGTTCCGTAGAAGACTTTTAGTAGGTAAGTAAACTCTACTTCGTTCTGTTTGCTTCGGCGCTACGGTTCGCGTCGCTAACTCCGTGTACCTCTTCGCAGGCAAGAGCTCCCTCGCCACGCAGCTTCGGCTTGCAGCCTCAGCTGCGTGTCTCACTCACCCTTGCCCGCTCGAGGCACACGAACTTAGCGCCGCGACCCTCCGCACCTTCGCAAGTCGACTTCCCATAGTAAATGGGAAAGTCCGTATACAGAGTCTTTGAAATTGATTTCACTTTGTTTGGGAAGTGTGCCAAATATTTGATCCTCGCTTTTGTGCTGAAAGTAAACTCCCCTTATTTTTGAGTAAAAACAATAACTGCATTCAAAGATTTTCAAAAACTCACTTGTACACGCCGGGAGTCGAACCAGTGAAATTCGAAAAAAAAAACACCCTTTATTTTTATAATGCTAATCGATAAGGTCAATGATAAGGATCATTTCGTGTAAACAAACATACAATGGCAAATGTATGTAAATGGGTGAAAACACTTAGCAAATCGACTTCCCATACAAAATCTCCCGGTTCGTATACAGAGTCTTTGAAACTGTTTTCACTTTGTATGGGAAGTGTCTCAAATGTTTGACCTACGTTTTTATGATGAAAAAAAACTCAACCTATTTTTGTGTAAAAACAACAACTGCATTCAAAGATTTATGATAAATCACTTGTACCCGCCGGGAATCGAACCGGAGAAAATTGAAAAAAATAACACCCTGTATTTTTATGATGCCAATCGAAAGTGTCACTGATAAGGATCATTTTGTGCAAACAAACATACTATGGCAAATCACTCTAAATAATTTTAAAAAGCAGGACAAAAATCGGTAAAAAAAACTTTTACTTGAAATCCATCTAGCAGATCCGCCATTTTGAAAATCCAACTTTTCGGAATTTTCTGGTATATCCTACTAATATTATAAAGGCGGATGTTTGTGTGTGTGTTTGTTACGACATCACGCTAAAACGGCTGATTAGATTGACATGAAATTTTGCACAAATGTAGAAGACTATCTGGAATAACACATAGGCTACTTTTTACCACGGGAAAATGTCTTATTCCTACGGGATCACGCATATTCCGATATTTTTGCAAAGGTGGCGTGACTGAGCCGATTCGCGTTTTAAACGTTTTCGCCGAAAACTAACAGCGACATCTCTTGGCGAGTAATGCTTTCTTCCCGCGTAATAATAGGTTGCAGCGGGTGAAACCGCTGACGGGCAGCTAGTTACGACATATACGTCACGTTGTAGCATAAAACTGGTCACTCTAGCGCGTGCGCATCTGGGAGAACAATTCGGGTACTTTTGGGTCTAATTTTCGAGAAAAAAAATTCTATTTCGGCCGCCATCTTGTTTTTCCAAAATGTTGGAATTTTCTGGATAACTACAAGGGTAGCTCTAAATAACCCCACACATGACAATCCCCCACCACGCCTCCTTCCGGGAGATCAATTCGGGTGAAAAAAACGCACTTTTCACCAAAAAAAAAATCGGCCGCCATCTTGTTTTTCCAAAATTTTATCACCACTACCGTATTTATATGCTAAAAATCTCCCGAAAACGCCACCTCAAACAACATGATCCCATTTGAAATGTAAAAGTTGTTGCCGCTCCCCCGGCCGCCATCTTGAATTTGACAGATGTCAGATTTTTCCTGAAGTGGAATTTACCAACCAACCAACTCTTCCATACATCAAAACACTCTACCAATACTCCTTCTAGGAGAACAATCATGTCAATGAGTGAGTGAGTGAGTGGTCGTCGTGCAGCTTTATATATTATAGAATAGACTAGAAACGCTATGCGTGTCTCGTTAGAAATCGTAAGATTATAAATAAAACATTTGCGGACCATTTATTATTTTACTTTCTGTAGTCAATAATCAGCGCGGTTCAAATAATACTGCAACGAGAAGAGCACTTGCAGGGCCGTCGTATATCTGGCGTTATTTCGTGCGCACGCTTGTTTAGTCGCAAAATCTATACGAAGGAACTGGACTGTATCGTAATTGAAATCGAGCCAATTATTGGCTGGCAATCAGCATCCGCGCAAACCTTTCCACCGATTTCAATTTTATTTTACCTTAACAACAGCCACAACAGTCCACTGCTGGGCATGAGCCTTCCCTTATCGGTAGGTATTGCCATTGCCATACTCACCACGATTGGCGGGCTGATTAGCGAGCGCAGTGCAAGATGCATTTACAGGGAACGCTGCTGCCCATTCTCTCTGGATGATAATGCCTTAGTCGCTTTTTATGTCACCCACGGGTAGAAATGGGGTGACGCTATTCTAATCCGACATCACACGACAATTTTATTTTAATTATAATATAATTCGTAATTAATTTGTAACGTAACAGCTTCCGTTGAGTGATGCTAGTTGTGCCCCGCCCTTAACTAAGCCATAGCCATAGAATAAGAGCTCCGATTGTTGAGCAAACTGGCATATTGTTCTCGTTTTTTGAACGTATGTGCGTTTTATCTTGTCTATCAGGGTGTCCACATTCTGGAAAGTCAGGGAAAGTCAGGGAAAAGTCAGGGAAGCTCAAGGTGGTCAGGGAAAGTCAGTGAAATCGAGGGGCTACCTGGAAAGTCAGGGAAAATTAAGATTTTTTGACAGACACAATCCCAAAGATTGTAAAATAGTGACTTGAACTTAACTTCATGGAAATTTAAATCACATAAAAATTCCCAATGATTATAAAATGAGGGATCCCACCAAAAACATTCTGTAAAAAATTAGCCAAGTCTCGATTAAGCTGATTGTTTATCTCTAAAAAGTACTGATATCTAGACAAAGTCATGCCAAGTCTAAGGTTCTTTGATGCTATTTCTTTATTATTATGGTTAAAGTTATTCGACTGGCCGTTGACTTTTATCCACAAAAGTATAAAGAATGTTCAACGGCCAGTCGTATAACTTTAACCATAATAATAAAGAAATAGCATCAAGGAACCTTAGACTTGGCATGACTTTGTCTAGATTTCAGTACTTTTTAGAGATAAACAATCAGCTTAATCGAGACTTGGCTAGTTTTTTACAGAATGTTTTTGGTGGGATTTCACTTATTGTTGTAGAAGCGTCCCATCAAGCTGAACAACTTTTGCTTTAAAGTCATATCTGTATTTCCTATGATTTAGCTGAGCTCCTATGGTGTGGCTGGTGGTACTCCTAACCTTCGAATATTCTAGTTTTTATAGTTTTCCCTTTATGTGGCCATCAAACCCTACCTCTGTCAGGCCTGGTGCACTCCGCGGCGTAGGTATAGAGTTGCAAGTACGTGCGGCGACCCCCGCGAGGGGAATAATTAATCAGTTGGTTGCCGCGCACCGCACGTTACGCGCGCGCTCCGATGCTGTTCGCATTTCTTCACGAGATTTATTTTATTTTATCAATTCTGTATTAAGTAATTTACCTTCCTACCTCATTCGTTAATTTTGTATGATAATGCAATATTCATATTTTTTCTAATATTCGTGCTTTGATTTTCTTTCAATATCCTACGTTCCAACAAAACATTTTATATTATATATGTTTTACTTGGGTGAAGAAATGTACTCCAGTACACTTTTCGTAGGTACCTACTTTCATATAAATCTCGAAATTAGCATCCCTACAAAGCGTGCCGACTGTGACCTTCAGAGGTGGTCTGCGGCAAATGAACTTTCGCGCGCAGCAATTCGGCTCATTTTTGCTTGTGCGCGTGATCAGTAGGCTAATATAAAAGTAGGTATCCAAAGCCGGCGCGAAGGAAATTGTACTTTATTATCGCGCATAAAGATTTATATTTGTTGACTTGCTATGGCGGAGTGCGTCTTCTGTACCTGTACTATTATGTATTCTGTGCCTCTGTGCTAAATTTCAGCTCTCTGAGTTTATGGGAAGTACTAGTTCTATTTTGATGATCATGAGTGAGTGTCTGTCTTAAATGCGAAATTTTGCCTTCTCGTAACTTCGGAACTAAATGACCTACAGACTTGAAATTTTGGATTTTGAGTATGTGATTACAGCTTACTAAATGATGAAAATTTCTGCGTTCTGGTCTTATCCAAAGGTTCTCAAATAGGGGCCTGAAAAAGCGGCGAAATGGTTCAAGTAAAGTATGGTACGGCAGTGTTTGCTCCGCGCTCGACTTGGCGGGGGCACTGCCGTGCCCCTTGATATCCTAAGGGGTGTATAACTAATCCAGACCATGGAAGCATTTATATGTTTTAAATCTTTTGTTTGCTTCTCAGTAAATATTTAATTTTATATTTAATTTGTTCTAAGGAAGGTTCGAATTTTTAGTGATTTTTATTTTGTTCCTACTCTACCGACAAGAACGGAGCGCTTAAATAATAAGAAGAAGTTCCTATTAGTTTCTTCTTCTTCTTCTCAGCCATCATCAACCAAGGATTTGGTGTAAGCCTCCTTCAGATATCTCCACCTCTTTCTGTTTTGGGCAGTTGCTAAATACACCCGTTGCTACCCGCCACCTTTCTAATATCGTCATTCCACCTCATTTGTGGCCTTCCTCTAGGTCTTTCCGGTCCCAGGGTCTCCATTCCAATAGTCTTTTGCAACATGACTCCGATTTTCTGGCTATATGACCTGCCCACTCCCATTTAAGCTTCGCTACTTTTAAGCCGACATCGGTGACTTTAGTCCGCTTACTTACACAACTATCATTTTCCTTTCCATAGCCCTCTGTGCCACACTCAGTTTACTGATAACCTCTTTGGTGGTGACCCAGGTTTTGGCTCCATAGGTTAGTACTGGTAGTACAAGTAGGTAGTTGAAAAAAGAACATAATATCATTAACGTTTGAGAAATGCTGATCTCATTAATCTTATCTGATTAATCCTATTTAATAATAAAAAAATAGAAAAAAAATATCATCCGTTGTTTTCTTTATTAAATACTGCAAATAAAACATACTTAATAATTTCAAAGCATACTTAATAAACTTATTTAAAAATTTGTTTTGAATAAGTTTGGTCAGGGAAATTTGAAAAAATGGTCAGGGAAAGTCAGGGAAAAGTCAGGGATTTTTTTTGAACAACAGCTGTGGACACCCTGTCTATGACTTACCTGTGCCTACCTACGTTTTTATTTTTTTGTTTTAAGCCCCATTCAAACTACAGCGGTATTCGGGTGGGTACGTTGTGTGTAACACACCTACCTATTTCAATCACTTGACAATTTGTACTAATCAAAAACCCCGTACCAAAGTTCCTCTAACATTTGACTGGAGAGGTCATTAAGATTTTCGTTTTGAACTGCGATGATGTACTTTCGCTTATTTATTTATTTAACTTAATGCACAATTGTACAATCTACCTTCAAGTTTACCTTCGGGTGTGTGGAAAAGGAATAATAATATTAACCAGTGTGTGTTCTTTCCAGTGTGCCTCCGCAAGTGAGTGGTTCACTGAATGGCCACTCGACCTCACACGCGGGCGACTCGCGCAAACGACTCACCGCCATCCCGGACATCAACATTACTGGCAACCATACGCCGTATAAAGTGAGTTTAACATAACCAGCATCATCATATCAGTGTGCCTCCGCAAGTGAGTGGTTCCCTGAATGGCCACTCGACCTCACACGCGGGCGACTCGCGCAAACGACTCACCGCCATCCCGGACATCAACATTACTGGCAACCATACGCCGTATAAAGTGAGTTTAACATAACCAGCATCATCATATCAGTGTGCCTCCGCAAGTGAGTGGTTCCCTGAATGGCCACTCGACCTCACACGCGGGCGACTCGCGCAAACGACTCACCGCCATCCCGGACATCAACATTACTGGCAACCATACGCCGTATAAAGTGAGTTTAACATAACCAGCATCATCATATCAGTGTGCCTCCGCAAGTGAGTGGTTCCCTGAATGGCCACTCGACCTCACACGCGGGCGACTCGCGCAAACGACTCACCGCCATCCCGGACATCAACATCACTGGCAACCATACGCCGTATAAAGTAAGTTTAACATAACCAGCATCATCATATCAGTGTGCCTCCGCAAGTGAGTGGTTCACTGAATGGCCACTCGACCTCACACGCGGGCGACTCGCGCAAACGACTCACCGCCATCCCCGACATCAACATCACTGGCAACCATACGCCGTATAAAGTGAGTTTAACATAACCAGCATCATCATATCAGCATCAGCATATAGCAGCAAACGACTCACCGCCATCCCCGACATCAACATCACTGGCAACCATACGCCGTATAAAGTGAGTTTAACATAACCAGCATCATCATATCAGCATCAGCATATAGCAGCAAACGACTCACCGCCATCCCCGACATCAACATTACTGGCAACCATACGCCGTATAAAGTGAGTTTAACATAACCAGCATCATCATATCAGCATCAGCATATAGCAGCAAACGACTCACCGCCATCCCCGACATCAACATTACTGGCAACCATACGCCGTATAAAGTGAGTTTAACATAACCAGCATCATCATATCAGTGTGCCTCCGCAAGTGAGTGGTTCGCTGAATGGCCACTCGACCTCACACGCGGGCGACTCGCGCAAACGACTCACCGCCATCCCCGACATCAACATTACTGGCAACCATACGCCGTATAAAGTAAGTTTAACATAACCAGCATCATCATACCAGTGTGCCTCCGCAAGTGAGTGGTTCGCTGAATGGCCACTCGACCTCACACGCGGGCGACTCGCGCAAACGACTCACCGCCATCCCCGACATCAACATTACTGGCAACCATACGCCGTATAAAGTAAGTTTAACATAACCAGCATCATCATACCAGTGTGCCTCCGCAAGTGAGTGGTTCGCTGAATGGCCACTCGACCTCACACGCGGGCGACTCGCGCAAACGACTCACCGCCATCCCCGACATCAACATTACTGGCAACCATACGCCGTATAAAGTAAGTTTAACATAACCAGCATCATCATACCAGTGTGCCTCCGCAAGTGAGTGGTTCGCTGAATGGCCACTCGACCTCACACGCGGGCGACTCGCGCAAACGACTCACCGCCATCCCGGACATCAACATCACTGGCAACCATACGCCGTATAAAGTAAGTTTAACATAACCATCATAACAGCTGGACGAAGGCCTCCCCCAGGGTACGCCAAAAGGTTCAATCTCCCGTGCACGCCGTCCTGTCACTACCAGCATGGGGGTTAATCTGGCTTGAGGGCGCGCAACGCTACGCTTGCCGAGGCGTAGCCTTCACTCGAGTAATGGTTTTCTCCACCATCCATAACTTCTGCCTGTTAGTTCTGTGGGCACTCTGCCACTTCATCATACTACACTTTCAAATTGTCTGTTACTTTAGTCTTAGCGGATTGTGGTGAACGACTTGGTGTATTACACTAAAAGAAGAAGATAACAGCGTAATGAATCCTTCTATTGGGATTTCAGTGGCATAGCGGTGGGGCGTTTACCCATGCGGTCGGGGTTCGATCCCCGGTAGATGCATGACATTTATTCTATTTCTTATTTTCATTAATTAATCTTTCCAAACAGTCACACGTAGTACCTACGTCTTACCGCATTATTTAAAAACTTTTCTATTTTGTTCCAGGTACAAAAAGCGTTAGTGGAGAACACGATGGTGCCGTGCATCAACGCGAAGCCCTACCAGTACACCGAGCTGCTGATGACCCTGCCCGATCTTGCGTCTCACTTCTTCCCGCGAGTGTCTCTGTCCACCTGCCGCGCCATGCTCGACGCGCTCACCATCACGCTCTACAGACCCAACACGTGAGTTGTAGTATACTAGACAGTACTGTACTGCTGATGTTACCTGATCTTGCGTCTCACTTCTTCCCGCGAGTGTCTCTGTCCACCTGCCGCGCCATGCTCGACGCGCTCACCATCACGCTCTACAGACCCAACACGTGAGTTGTAGTATACTAGACAGTACTGTACTGCTGATGTTACCTGATCTTGCGTCTCACTTCTTCCCGCGAGTGTCTCTGTCCACCTGCCGCGCCATGCTCGACGCGCTCACCATCACGCTCTACAGACCCAACACGTGAGTTGTACTATACTAGACAGTACTGTACTGCTGATGTTACCTGATCTTGCGTCTCACTTCTTCCCGCGAGTGTCTCTGTCCACCTGCCGCGCCATGCTCGACGCGCTCACCATCACGCTCTACAGACCCAACACGTGAGTTGTAGTATACTAGACAGTACTGTACTGCTGATGTTACCTGATCTTGCGTCTCACTTCTTCCCGCGAGTGTCTCTGTCCACCTGCCGCGCCATGCTCGACGCGCTCACCATCACGCTCTACAGACCCAACACGTCAGTACATACATACTTCTTCTTTTCGAGTGGGATACCGAGTCGTCCAACGACATGCTTCATTTTACTAGATTAGATTTGCTGTTGTCCTCCTGAGCCATTAGTGGTGATCACACTTTTGTCTGTAGTTATCACCAATTTCATATCAGCCATGAGACGTGCGCTGCTAAACATAGAACATAAAGATTCGTTTGACTACAAGCGGACTGCATCCAGCGTTTCTCCGCGAACCAATTTGGTCTATTTTTAATTTGTGTTTAGTACAGAGACTGACAGACATTTTTATTTGCAGGACCCAACTGCAAGTGCTCCGCAACTCTGGCAAATGTAAATCCGCCGCGGCCGGCGAGAACGGCCTCGCTTTGGTGCAGATCCGCGACGTGATGCAGCACATGCCGCAGTTCAAGTACATGCTGCGGTCGGGCGCCGGCGACGACGCGCCCGCGCCGCCGCAGCAGCCGCGTCCCGCGCACGCGCAGCAGCACGCGCAGCACCCGCATCCCGCGCACGCCAACCACCACAACGCCAAGCGCGCACGAGCCAACTAGGGGGGGAACTAACCCTTCACAGTAACACACCGTACTGTATGAAGATACAAATGAAAGAGAATTGTATGAAGATCAAACGACACTTGTAGAAATCAAATGCGGGAACACTCCGTCTTACAACGCCACCGATGAATGGATAAGCAGTTTTCATGTGACACTGGCTGAATTGCTACACAAGCCGTAGTTTGAAAGATGAAGATAGTGAGAGCACAGAAACATTAATATAGCCATAGTTAAAAAGCAACGCTCCCACCAGCTCTCGATATGACCACCAACCAACAAAACCAATGTGATATGCAATTCCTATCTAAAGATTTCCTACCGGCTACATCACAATGGAAGGTGGATGTGACATATGCCCTGAACCGTATCTCTAAGTAAACACGGCATCATCTACATTCAACTGCTGGACTTTGAAAAACATTCTGTCACAACAACAGGTGTATAGCAATACATGCCTAGACAGAGATGTAAATATGGAGATAGCATGCTAAATCTCAGCAGCTTCACTAACAGACATATGGTACCAAGTTATGATTTATGTGCCTGATTACGTACGTTATTTCAACGAAAGTTAATAAGCTTAGGATAGTGATTCAAACCAAGAAAAACTTGTGAATTCAAAGCATTTCTACTACTATAAAATTGACTTTTGTATTGAGACTGTGTGGTTCCGATTGATTAGTGTGTTGTTACATGAAAAAGACATGATTGGGAAAGAAGAAATAGACTCAAGTGATAAAGTGACAATGAAATGTCTTGTGGTATAAAGCAATGTTTGGGGCTTCCTTTTGAACTGACTGTGTATTGTCGACAGTGGTGTGGTGAAGCATGGACCCAAATACAAAATACGATTGAGACAAATTATAGAATAGATGAACTACAACAGCAAATAAGACATGTCAATTTCCAAAACATTGTACAAACTGTATATGAAAAATGTTGTATATCAGCAAATTTTATTAAATACCTGTACTAACTATTTAATAGAAGACTGAGAAATTTATTTTAGAATTATTTCATTTACGAATCTTTAAATGGGATAAGTTTGATTTGAGTTGTTTTGTAAGAGCGTAGTTTGATGTTGATTGCGAACATTTTGTATGTCGAATAATAACTGTGTACAAAGTTGTAAATAGCCAACTTTAGTATTCTGCATTTGTGCAGTGTTTAGCAATAATAATATATTTATTATCTAAATAGCGAATCGGAAACGATTAAAAATTAAAGTATTGCTTAGTCGCGTTATTGTAACGCATAAAGAATTATCATCACAAACAAATAACTTCACAAGTCCTGTGGTCTGATAGAAAATCTCAAGATTGTAAGAGTTGTAAGCATACTATTTATTTCTAGAAATAGCTTGGCTAGAGTACTTTTTTGCTGGGCTTTAGTTATTCCACCAACTACATATTCATGTTTTAAAGAAATAAAATTTAAAATTTCGGATTTCAATATTTAATGTAAATTGTAGTATAATAATAAATAACTAAGGCCCAATCAATTTTATTAATTAGCTATAAACAAGGAATTACTGTTCTTAGCTAGAAATTAAAATTCATTTGCCAAAAGCAATAATATACAGTTCCTGGTCTAGCCCAGTGAATATTGTTTAGGAAATGTAAACTTGTTAAGAATATTCCTAACTATAAAGATATGTGAATGTTAGTTCCTAATTTAGGTATACTTCCGACGATTTCATCTAAATCGACACCAATCTTATTAAATGTATAAGCAGTTTCTCATTTGAAAATACTTTAAAATAATGTAAATGAAATTGTTGCCTTTTATAAGTATAACCATAACAAAAGTAATTAAATAAGGTTGAACATAGCACAACATTTTTATAAATTATTTGGACGAACTTTTACCTAATGTTTTGGCACAGGATGCTATGTAAAAGCTGAAACTAAATTATCTATGTATGAAACAATTCTTGAGCTAGACCATTATAAGCAATTTAGAAAACTTAAAATAATTATTAGTTTAATAGAGCTATGGAAAGTATGCTAAATTTATTTATGATAGCTCTAAGTAATAAAACACTTTGAAAACTTGAATTATTTCATATTTTAATGTAATAATCTGGTTCCTTCGAGTTTTCAAAGTCACCTCTTTGGTATAAATAAAAATTATCAGTTTGTAAAATCTGAGAGCTAACTTCCAAGTACATTTATGTAATTTGTGAAAACTAATCTGTATGAAACAAAATAAACAATTTCTTTTTATAAATCAATACGTTCGTTTTTACTTCACTAGATCATAAACTAAACCCACCACCTGAATAGTAGAGCATAAACAGCTGAACTAAAAATGAAAAACTCACATGCGTTACCCACCCTTGGACAAATGATTTGTCCAAGTACCCACCTGATATATAGTGGAATCGAATGTTAGTAGAGCAGAAACAGGCTGAATTAAAAACGTTAAACCCACCTGAATAAAACTGGAACCAAATGTTAGTTGAGTAGAACCTGAATAAAAGTGGAACCAAATGTTAGTAGAGCAGAAACAGCTGAATTAAAAACGTTAAACCCACCTGAATAAAACTGGAACCAAATGTTAGTAGAGTAGAAACAGCTGAATTAAAAATGATAAACCCACCTGAATAAAAGTGGAACCAAATGTTAGTAGAGCAGAAACAGCTGAATTAAAAACGTTAAACTCACCTGAATAAAAGTGTAACCAAATGATAGTAGAGCAGAAACAGCTGAATTAAAAATGTTAAACTCACCTGAATAAAATACGTTAAACCATTTTCAGTGGGTCCGTCATATAACATATTCTATTAGGTTGATGCGTGCGTTGCTAATAGTGTACTTCTACAACATCTAAAAATTCTTCTATCGTGTTAGTACGGCTCCTTAGCTGGAAGTATGGTCCCATCTGGCAGAAATCATGAAACTTGGCATGTGTGTAGCTTAGATGTGTAAGCTTCAGGAAAAGAAGGGAAGCAAGTTGGACCCCCCCTGCTTCCCCCCTTTTATGTCCCAAATTTCAGTTATCTATATTTTTCTCGGAAATGATTAAAGATAGGAGAAATTTGTCAAGCTAAGAAATATTCCTTATAAAATTGTCTACAAAATTGTTTTTGGGTCGATGTTGATAGGACTTATACTTTTCGAGTTATGCTTCTGGGAAACCCATAATTTTTTTAAGGTGACTTCCAGCTCTGAATTACCCATAACAACCATGTGATAGAATATTCTTTCAAACTTGCTATTGGCTTTTGTTAATTAGGTAGTCTTCAAAGGAAACCCGCAGAGACAACACTTCAATCACGTCTGTGGGGATGGGGGGAGGGGGGCAAAGTTTATTTTTTCCGAGCTGAACTTGAGGACTTCTGACTCCTTAAGTAAATGTGACACGAGAAATTGAGTATCATTTTCGAATATATCAAAGACGGAGTATTCATTTCTGGAACGCTTTTTGGTACATTTCATACATAAATATAAATATATTAAGTGAAATAAGAAAAAAATATGTTTCGTTCTCATTCAAACGCTGTTTTCTTCATGACCTTGAGACATATTTACTAGATAATAACACATACTCGAAGATATACTCACCCGAATTATAAAGCCATATTTTATTTTCGAAAATATTAGAAAATACCTAGCCTACAGAAGCCTAAATATTTTTACAAAGTTATGTTTGTAGCTGGAAAAATTTCAAGTTCATAGATTTTGTATGCAAAAATAAGATTACCAACCGCAAACGTATATTTCTCAATTGTCACTAAACCATTCCAGATAGGAAAATGCTCTCATAGGAAATGTTGTTCATACTGAAGAGTTGTTTACGCTGGAATATAGAAATTAAAGATTTGGAGTACTTGATGTGGAACATCAACAGCCCAGCTAAACTATTCGAGATACTGTAATGTCTTCTTAAACATCAAGTACTCCAGATCCTCAATTTCTTTATTCCAACAAAAACTACCCTTCAGTATAAACAACATTCCCTATGAAGGCATTTCTCTATCTGGAATGGTTTAGCGACAATTGAGAAATATAAGTTTGCGGTTGGTAATTTTATTTTTGCATACAAAATCTATGAACTTGAAATTTTTCCAGCTACAAACAAAACTTTGTAAAAATATTTAGGCTTCCGTAGGCTAGGTATTTTCTAATATTTTCGAAAATAAAATATGGTTTTATAATTCGGGTGAGTATGTCTTCGAGAATGTGTTATTATCTAATAAATATGTCTCAAGGTCATGAAGAAAACAGCGTTTGAATGAGAACGAAACATATTTTTTTCCAATTTCACTTAATATATTTATATTTTTGTATGAAATGTACCAAAGAGCGTTCCAGAAATGAATAGTCCGTCTTTGATATATTCGAAAATGATACTCAATTTCTCGTGTCACATTTACTTAAGGAGTCAGAAGTCCCCTCCTCCCACCCCCACAGGCGTGATTGAAGTGTTGTCTCTGCGAATTTCCTTTGAAGACTACCTACAGTACGCGCATGAGTTCATGACCATGTTGAGGAATGCGGTAGTGCTGTGACTAATTCATGTTGATGTCGATATCGAGAATTGTTGCCGAACAGTTCAGTTCAGACTACTCATAGTTATTAGTTAATGGGTTGTTTTTCCTACAATATTGAGTAGGTAGGGTATCATTGAGAATAGGTCTTTAAAAACTAAGTGCAGGTTTCTTTAAAACAAAGTAACTAAAATGTATGTCTCGAGACATTTGCTTATTAAAGGGGCCTTTTTAGCCATAGTTTGTTCGAACTGTAACTTCACTGTTTATGAATAATATTAAAGAAGTATTTATGGTTTCTACACAAAACACAACACAACGACAAAATATCGACAACTTTGTGACACACTTTTTTCCCATCACTCAACTGCGGGCGAATGCGGGTAGTTGGGTAACCGCGGGGCGCGCCGCCCCCGCGCGCCTCCTCATTCCCCGATGGCCAAGAACTCATGCGCGTACTGTAACTAGTCGGGGAATTCTGGAAATTCAATGTATGGCGCCAGTTGAAGCACGCCTTTACAGCAATTTTTTTTTGCGATTAGATACCTATAAGCATGTTGTTTGAAACCTTAAAAGCGGAGACCCTCCGCCCGTCCGCATCACCCCCATTTTCTTTGAAATGTGTCAAAAATTATAAACTTTCCGGATTTATGAGTTAACTATAATAGTTACAAAAAAAGTGTCAAAGGACAAAATATTCCGTATTAAATTTGCTACTTAAATGTAATTCATTTTTTTATTGTAACTCTTACGGTTTTCAAGATAAAACGATTTATATATATAAAATCCCTTTCCTGGAAAATCTATGAATGGCGCCAGTTGAAGCACGCCTTTACAGCAATTTATTTTTGCGATTAGATACCTATAAGCCTGTTGTTTAAAACCTTAAAAGCGGAGACCCTCCGCCCGCCCGCATCACCCCCATTTTCTTTGAAATGTGTCAAAAATTATAAGCTTTCCGGATTTATGAGTTAACTATAATAGTTACAAAAAAAGTGTCAAAGGACAAAATATTCCGTATTAAATTTGCTACTTAAATGTAATACATTTTTTTATTGTAACTATTATAGTTAACTCATAAATCCGTAAAGTTTATAATTTTTGACACATTTCAAAGAAAATGGGGTTATGGGGCGGAGGGTCTCCACTTTTTTAAACAACAGGCTTATAGGTATCTAATCGCAAAATAAATTGCTGTAAAGGCGTGCTTCAACTGGCGCCATTCATAGATTTTCCAGGATTTTTATATATCGTTTTATCTTGAAAACCGTAAGAGTTAAAAAAATGTATTACATTTAAGTAGCAAATTTAGTACGGAATATTTTGTCCTTGACACTTTTTGTAACTATTATAGTTAACTCATAAATCCGATAGTTTATTTTTTGACACATTTTCAAAGAAAATGGGGTGATGTGAGGGTCTCCGCTTTTAAGGTTTCAAACAACATGCTCATAGGTATCTAATCGCAAAAAAAATTGCTGTAAAGGCGTGCTTCAACTGGCGCCATACATTGAATTTCCAGAATTCCCCGACTAAACTAACAACAGCCAATAGCAAGTTTGAAAAAATATTCTATCACATGGTAGTTATGGCTAATTCAGAGCTGGAAGTCACCTTCAAAAAAATTATGGGTTTCCCAGAAGCATAACTCGAAAAGTATAAGTCCTATCAACATCTACCAAAAACAATTATGTAGAAAATTTTATAAGGAATATTTCTTACCTTGACAAATTTCTCCTATCTTTAATCGTTTCCGAGAAAAATAATGATAACTGAAATTTGGGACATAAAAGGGGGGGTAAAGGGGGGAAGCAGGGGGGGTCCAACTTGCTTCCCTTCTTTTCCTGAAGCTTACACATGTAAGCTACACACATGCCAAGTTTCATGATTTCTGCCAGATGGGACCATACCTCCATACAAACTGCCAATTAAGAACTCGGACTATGTTGGATGGTGATACAGGTACTTACCCTGCAAGCTCTTATAAGTCATGGTGAAAACCCTAAACATTAAACCGCTGTTGTTAGTTTCTTATCTTTACCCTTAAACATAAAGGAAGTGTGTGCAATGCAGTTCACACAAGGGATAAATTTTTTATACATTGCTCATTGTTATAATGACAACATTATAACTAATTCAAGGTAAGCAGCAATGAATAGCAAATCGTAAGAAACGGCAGACTTAGAGTAACAAATAGTCACTTTTTCCGAGGGTTTGTTGCTCCGCGGAGCAGACTTCAGGTATGTATTATCTTTTTTCTTCTTTTTTACTTAAATTAAAATATTACAATACATCTGGGGTTGATAATAAAAGCCAATATGCAAGAATTCCCCGAGTGGGCGTCGTCCACTACAGGGACTTCCCCGAGTATTAGCGGCAATTTTAAAATATTGGATGCGTTTTTCTTTTTTGAGCTCGTTTATTAGCAAATATTAATAAAATATCAATGAATTCTTCAATATTCAATAGCTAGCAAGGCCAAAAGATAAACTACTACTTAAAAAACATCAAAAGCGTCTTTCTTTTCGCTGAAAAATGTACGTGGATGTATGGCATTTAAAACTTTGCCTGTTCTGTAGGCGATGGTTTATAATTATAAATAACACCAAGCCGAGAGGTGTTGTGCATTGCAGTTCGGTGCTTTGAGCGCAGAAGTATTGTGTCGTGAATCGTGATGTGATGTGTTTGAAGTCGAAGCTAAAGAAAATTAAGTGAAGGATTATTAACATACCTATCTATATAACCTACTGAAATTCAGGTACGGATTATTATTTGGACTCTACCTAAATAAGGAACTTTTGATAGAACCCTACTTTACTCGTTTCTTTTCTGGTTGTAAATTGGTTATAATTTCGTGTTCTTTTGAATACTCGTAGTTGAGTGTTTGGTTTGGTTAATTTTAATTTTAATAGTACACATTTGAATTGAATATGAAATGTTTGTACATTCAAAAGTACGAAATGCAGCACGGCACGTGGCGCATACTTTACGTTGTTGATATAGAAAATACATATAGCATTGCAAAGAAAATAAAGATTATGAAAATAATTAAAAAATATATAAAATCCACACGTGATGCCTATTTTAAAATGCAACTTTTTAGCGCGTTCGATTTCTAGGGAAAGCCCCGGTTTTTTTCCTACAATATAGTTAAAATGTTGCCAGCTCGTATGTCTATAACTGTATGGTAGAATTAATAATTCCTTAACAGTAACAAGGATCCATTCATATCTGCTTAGAACAGACTTTTGTTATAACGTTTATCTTTGTTAGTGAATAAATATTATTATTGGTGGAAGGAAATAGAATGTTATAGGTACAATTTGCGCAGGTAAAGAATGGATCCGAATTGGCAACATTATTGTTTGCCTTTCGTTTATAAGTAAAATATATTTTTTTTCATCTAAGAAAGTAGGTACTTAAATGGTAGGTAGATATCCTTAGGCCCCGTTTACACATGCGACTTTTTGTCGCGCGACATTCGGATATCCCTTTCTCTCTCGTCGAATAGAGAGAGAAGTCCGATTGTCGCCCAGCCAGAGAACAACAGCACGTGACAAAAAAGTCACACGTGTGGGAACTCGGCACAGGAGACGTTTACTTATTTTATTCTAATTTTATTAGTTTAACTATCATTTAAAAGCAAGATGGAATATTTTTGCCGTGAACTTTTCTAAATGAAAATGTATTTTATTTTTACTTTCAGGTTGAAAGTGACATAATTACACTGCTGCAGCCTTCCAGAAAAACAGCTTGGTAATAAAATAAAAATGGATCTAACAATTTCAGTTGGTCTGCTGTTTCTCGTCTCCCTGATATTCTATATACTGCGTGCAAAGTTTTTGGCAAAGAAACGAGCAATAGAACCAATTTCAGTAAATTTTCATTTCACGCGGAAATGCAACTACGAATGTGGTTTCTGTTTTCATACTGCAAAAACAACTTACCTCACAAAATTGGAAGATGCGAAACGAGGTCTGGCCATGCTTAAAGTAGCGGGGATGCGGAAAATCAACTTTTCTGGAGGAGAACCGTTTTTGCATCCCAAATATTTGGGCGAGTTAGTTAAATTTTGTAAAGTCGTCCTGAAATTGGAATCAACGTCGATAGTCTCAAACGGCTCAAAAATAACGGAGAAATGGTTTCAAGAATACGCTGCATATCTCGACATTATGGCAATCTCTGTGGACTCCTTCAACGAAGAAACAAACATCAAGATTGGGCGCGGTAAAGGTAAACATTTGGAGCAACTGTCCAACATTCGCGATTGGTGCGAAAAATACCAAATCAAATTCAAGCTAAACTCCGTTATTTGCACATTCAACTGGGAAGAAGACATGGTAGAGGAGATAATGAGCCTTCGTCCATTCCGATGGAAGGTGTTTCAATGTTTGCTTGTTGATACCGAGAATGCGGGCGAAGAAGCGATACGCAAAGCTAAAACTTTCATGATTACCGACGAACAATACAAGCACTTCTGCGAAAAACATCAACATTTAAAATGCTTTGTACCCGAGTCTAATGCTCTGATGAAAGACTCGTACATTATACTGGACGAATATATGAGGTTTTTAAACAAAGGCGACGTGTATGCGGAATCAGAGTCTATTCTTGAAGTAGGGGTAAAGAAAGCTATCCAACAGATTGATTTTGATGCGGATGCTTTTAAGAATCGAGGCGGCATTTATGACTGGACAAAAACCGAACATTTGGTGCCAAATGGATCTTGTGCTATTTCAACTGCGCTTGACTGGTAATGTAGGATTTGCTAAGATGATTGATACCCAAGTGACCATCCATGATTTTCATACTTAGATATTATTTTCAACCTTTAGTTTTAGTAATGACTAATGATAAAATATCAATGATATGGGTTATTTTCTCAGAGTCCCAGACAAGTTTTTTACGTTAGTTATTATAATATAACACAGGTTATAGTGACATATTACAATACTTAGGTAACAATTTTTCATATTATTCTACAGTATTAGTTATGTATTATTTCTTCGTTTCTTATGTATTAATTTTTTATGATAGGTTTTTACTTATTTTAACTTCCAGTGTACTATTGTTAAACAGTGTGTGTGTGTGTGTGTGTGTGTGTGTGTGTGTGTGTGTGTGTGTGTGTGTGTGTGTGTGTGTGTGTGTGTGTGTGTGTGTGTGCGTGTGTGTGTGTGTGTGTAGTTTAACAATGGTCATTTTTTTAAGAAACGGATCCGAATGATGGAATCCTACACCTCCATATACTTTGTTGGATTGTTCCAATTTAGTGTATACAGGCGTACAGTGCCATCTTAAGGATAAAATTTTACAAAAATGGCCCATTATTGTAATTCTAAGCCAAAATAAATGTTCTAATGTTTAAATTGTAATTTTTATATTAATTACTCCATTTTCTTGTAACACATATGGATAAATACTATAGGTGGTCTCTCAATATTATAATTAATTAATATTTGCAATGTTAATGGTAGGTAGTTGTAATGTTGTAATGGTAGGTAAGGCATTGGCTATGCACACACGTCCGGAATGCTAGCTCGGATTCCGGGCGCGGTTTGTTTTCCAGTCTGCTTTCCGGAACGCTATATTTTCATACAAAATGTTCTAACTGGCGCACACATCTGGAACGGAATTCGTCCGGAAAACAAACCGGATGTGTGCCCCTCTTAGAACATTTTGTATGAAAATATAGCATTCCGGAACCCGGATTGGAAAACCGGGCCCGGAAACCGGGCTAGCATTCCGGGCGTGTAGTATCATTAGGAAGTATGTTATGTACTAAAAACATATTTTTGTATCCAGTGGTACTTGTTGATTTTATCATTAAATTAAGTAGTAGGTATCAGCGTTTGTAACGTACCTACGAACAGACAAAGCTTAATATTAAGTTAGATTAATTAATTTTCTATCTTCAACCAAATGTTACTCATTAAAGTGAGATTAAAGTACAAAGTAACTATTAAGTGTCTGATAATTTTATTTCATTTAAATTCCCTTGTAAAAGTTGTAAAATCTCACTGAAAGCATTTCGTAACGCCCTGTGTCCATTTTAAAGTACAGTACTGAAAAGTTAGCCTAAAATATTTTATGCGTTACAAGGTTACCGAATTCGCAATCATGGCAAACATAAAACAGCATAATAATCGGTAAGCGTTGTCATAATTATTAGTCGGCAAAATAATTATTTAGTCATTAAAATAATTATTTACCTACCATATTATTAAATTGGGCTGATTATGCAGCACTATAGTTATCTAGGCAGCCAAATAATAATTTGGGCAGCAAGGCAAATTATTATTTTGTAAGATTGGCGAACTTTAGAAAATTTTGGTGTACAACATAAATAATTTGAGTTGCGAATTTATAGAATAATCAATAATGTACTACCTACCGCGTACAACGTGTTCAGTATCAGTACCATTATCAAGATCATGATGATACCTGCCTACCAGTGCTGCCTACACAACAAAACATGCTGGAACAGTAAAGATATAGGGCACACAAGTACTGCTGTTCACCCTTAGAATGATATCAATTGCAGACTGTTTCAGAATATTTGCTTGCCGTCCTTGCTTAATTTATTGTCATTAAAATAAATTTATTTGCTGACCATGAGTTACTACTCTTATAGCAATTTCTGCTGACCATAGCCATTGTTTGCTTACAAAATATAAAAACTTCTTTGCTAACCACAGCCTGTTTGTAAGCTATTTGGTAGGATTTGTAAAATATATTCGGTAGGTTTATTAGAATGTTGTCTGGTCATACTAAGTAAAAGAAAAAAAAACATCAAACAAGATGAAGGATTCCGGGGATTCTTTGGCGGGAATTTGAATCAAGAGGGTGAAAATTTTTCAAAGAAAATTTTAAAATTGCTTTTTGCAGAATAAATTGATAATTTCTTAGTAAATTTAATTACTAGTAACTTATATTCTAATAGTGCAATAAAAAAGCAACACAGCTTTGCTGCCCAGCCATGGGTCGCAAAGGCAAACGTAAAAAGGGAAACGATGGCGGAGAGGTAAGCGAAGGAGAGGACCCCGCTATGAGCGATGATGCGGGCGACGACGATGTAGACAAATACAAGCCATACAAAACGGAAAACTACATTCGTCAGTATCCGGAGGATGGCGGTGAGTTTGAATATATAGTAATTTACGAGAGCGCGGACGACAAGACGCCGATAGGTGAGAGAGACTTGATGGGCTTGGGAAGCGCATTGAAGCTTAGTAACAAAGGTATCAAGCAATTGAAAAGAATCAATCGTTACAAAATAGCGGTTATATTTGAGCGACCAGGGTTAGCAAATGCAGCTCTTAATAATCTCAAGTCTCAAAAAGAGCTAAAGTTGAGGGCGACTATTCCAGCAAGATTAACGGAAGTGACAGGGGTAATAACAAACGTTCCAACATACATGAGCAACAAAAAAATATATGATGGAATTTCTAGTTGCAGAAATGTTGTATCTGTACGCCGATTCATGCGACGTTCTAAAGACGACGAAGGTAACTCCTGCTTGGTACCAACACAAGCGGTATCGATAACTTTCGCTAGTGCAGTACTTCCTGATTATGTGGATATTAACAGCTGGTATTTCGAAGTAAGGCCATACACGCCTCCTGTGAGCCAATGCCTGCGATGCCTGCGCTTTGGGCATATTGGTAAATTCTGTAAAAACGCCCAGAGGTGCTCAATCTGCGGTGATTCCCACAATTATAAAGATTGCGTAAAACGGCCAGAAGAAGCAGTCTGTGTTCACTGCAAAGGAAAACATGTTGCAATTGCCAAATCATGCCCAGTGAAAATTCAAAAAGCAGAGGAGATAAAAGTTCAGATGCGCAGGGCCTCGTATTCTGAAGTTTTTAATAACAAAAACTTCCCCCCACTAAAAAGTAAAGTAGACCCAGTTCAACAATTGTTTAAATCGGAACAATTCATGAATCTTCTGATTTCTTCAATTATAAAAATTATTTCCGCTAGTAAAGATGCTGAAAATCCCATCCCAATCTCTACTCAAAGTATAAAAGCGCTTTACTTGATTCATTCAGTATCAATAAAACCACAGACCATAAAACTAAGTAAATTCTAATTTATGGATCAGTTAAATATTGTTCAATGGAATGCTCAAAGTTTGTCTAGTAATTTACATGCTTTTACTTATTTTTATATAATAATAATATTCATGTAGCACTTATTTCTGAAACCTGGTTAAAACCAGGAAAAAATTAAAATTAAAGGTTTTAACATCGAAAGATTAGATATAGGTACTAAACACAATGGTGTTGCTATATTAATACAAAATAATTTGCGTTACAATTTGTTAAACACATATTCTGATAACTCATTACAAAATTTGGCAGTTCAGTTACATTTCAACAATGAAATTATTACAATAATTAGTTTCTATAGTCCCACGTTGGCTTCTCCTTCCAACTTTACTTATTCCCGTCTTGATAGTTTGATTAAATCTGTACCGGGGCCTCTTATTATGGCTGGGGATTTCAATGCACACAGTACTTCGTGGGGTTGCACGTCAACTGATGCGCGTGGTATAATTTTGCAAGATGTGATTGATGATAATAATTTATGCCTCCTTAATGACGGCCAAGCAACTACTGTGGGTTCACATGTGTGGAAACCAAATGCATTGGATCTTACTCTCGTTTCTTCCTCATTATCATTACGTTGTAGCTGGTCAGTTCATGATGATCCAATGGGGAGTTATCATCTTCCCACTGTTACTAGTATCCTTGGTTCTGTAAACAGAATTAACAATTCCAATTTAAATCAAGGAAATTACATCCGTCCAAATTTTTCAAATGTCGATTGGAAAAATATCAAGAAATGGTTAGTGACAAATTAACTACTTTTAACTTTGACTTTGAACGACCCCAGGAATCCTATTCTAATCTCTGCTCTTTACTACTAAATTGTGCATTTGAGGCTAATCCCACAACCAGAAATAATTCAGTGCAGCCAAATTTAACACGTAGGAAAAGACCATGTTTGCCTTGGTGGAATAATGCCTGCACTTTAGCAGTAAATAATTCTAAAGCTGCTTACATTCAATTTAAAAATGATCCAACATTAGAAAATTATATCTATTTTAAAAAACAACAAGCTATTAAAAAACTTACCATTAAAAGGGAAAGAGAAGCTTCATGGATGGCTTTGTGTGAAACATTTAACCGGCAAACACCTCTGTCTGTAATATGGAAAACAATGCGCATGTTTAATAAATCTTTTCTGAATGTAATGTGATACGGTCTTCTAACACAGATTGGATACCAGCATTTTTAAATAAGTACACAACCGTTTCTCCAAATATTGTCACTACTACTGTTAACTCTCCGGTCACTAGTAGTAATGATTATTTAATTACACCTTTTACTTTAAATGAATTTATTAGTGCACTTAGCTCTAGAAGAGATACTGTTTTTGGTTTAGATCATATTCCATATAAGTTATTAAAAATCTTTCATTGTCAAGTAAAAATGATTTTGGACATATTTAACTTTCTTTGGTCTAATGACATAATTCCCACTGAATGGAAGGTTGATTGTTTAATTCCAGTTTTGAAACCTGGTAAAGATGCGGATAATTGTAATTTTATCGACCTATAGCATTAACATCCTGTATAGGTAAAGTTTTTGAACAAATACTAAAACAAAGACTGGAATTTTTTATTGAATCTAATAAGTTATTACCTCCAAATCAGTTTGGTTTTAGACGTGGTCACTCTGCAATCGAAAGTTTGAATAATCTCTTTCTTGACATTCATCATT
This sequence comes from Phthorimaea operculella, assembly GCA_024500475.1. Classification (NCBI taxonomy): domain Eukaryota; kingdom Metazoa; phylum Arthropoda; class Insecta; order Lepidoptera; family Gelechiidae; genus Phthorimaea; species Phthorimaea operculella. The sequence goes on from JANFCV010000002.1 coordinate 8,200,050, forward strand.
CCTTCTCATTTAATAAATTTGTTGTTTGTGTCTTCTTTGATATTGTTGGAGCCTTCAATAATGTTAATCACCATGTGCTTGCTGCGGAGTTACAGTTGTTAGGTTTACCTAGAAAATTAATTAGTTGGATATTCAATTTTTAAATGGTAGGCAAGTATATGTCAAGTTTAAAAATAATTTATATGGACCACAATCGTCATATTTAGGTGTTTGTCAAGGTGGAATTTTAAGTCCTTTGCTGTTCATCTTGTATATTAATAAATTAAATAGTATACTGGGTACCGAAGTAAGAAATTTACAATTTGCTGATGATTTAGCTATATATTGTATTGGGTCTAACATGCAAGCAACAGAAATCAAATTAAATTTAGCATTAGAAAGATTAAAAACATACTTTGATTATTTACATTTAAATGTTAGTCTAGAGAAAACTAAAGTTGTGATCTTTAGTAGATCTAGACTTTTAATATCTCATATATATTATGATGGTAGCTTATTGCCAGTAGAAGATGAAGCAAAATTTCTTGGAGTAATTTTTACTAGAAATTTATCATGGAATAAGCATGTAAGTTATGTGTCAGATAGAGCTTCTAGAGCTTTTAATATTCTTAAATCCCTCGCTAGAACATCATGGGGGGCTGATCCTAAAGTTTTACTTATGTTATATAAGTCTGTGGTACGTTCCCACTTTGAATATAGTTTTCTTTGTTATGCTTCCAATCCTATTTTGGTTAAAAGTTAGAAACTTTACAGAATAAAAATTTACGTTTAATAACAGGTGCAATGAAAACAACACCTATTGTCTCTATGCAAGTTGAATGCAATATACCTCCATTGATGTTAAGATTTAAATATCTCAAATTTAGATTTCTACTGAAATTATTTTCCTTTACTCACCATTCCTTATTAGAGAAAATCGCTGAAAATCAAACTTTGGCCTCTGCATCTACTTCAATTAAATTCCCCCTTTATTCTGCTTGATTATTCTGAAATAAAAGTTTATAATGAAAGGCATAACATTCACAAATCTGACAAGTTGGCATGTTACGAAGGAGCTTTTGAAAGCAAATTTTGCAATATGAATATAGTTATAGATAACTCCATTAGAACTAGAGAAGAGCTATATGAGAAACTATCATTATGGCCACAATACCAGCATATTTACACTGATGGCTCGAAAACTGATACTGGTGTCTCTCTTGCATACTATCACAGTGCCTTGAAGACAGGAAATGGATATAAACTACCAAAAACCTGCAGTATATTTACGGCAGAAGCTGCAGCAATTCTAGCCGCTTTAGAATATATAAACAATTCAAATCACTCTTTCCCTAAATGGCTTATTATTAGTGACAGTATGTCAGTTTTATCAGCTTTAAAGAATAACACTCTGAGTACAAATTATATTATTTATAAAATTAAACAGCTGTGGCAAACACTATACAACGCCAATGTTTCAATTGAATTTTTATGGTCTCCAGCACATAAAGGTGTATCAGGTAATGAAACAGCTGACTACCTTGCCAGAACAATAAACAATAGTTTAATTGGACAACCCAGAAGAATGTCAGTTCCATGGAGAGATTTAATCCCATTGATTCAAGAGGAAATTAGACAAAGCTGGATAAATCAACATCAAATTATAATACAAGAAAAAGGTGCATGGTATGCTGCAATCAATAAGAATCTTGGAGAGAAACCCTGGTTCGCTAAGAATAATACCTTTATAAAAAGAAGATTCTTCACACAAATATGACCGGTGTGAAGTTAGCAGAAAAAGTTATCAGAAAATTATAACCCGACCAAATTAAGAAGGTCGAAATTTCAAATTTTCTAAAATGCCTCAAAATGCTCGGAAATGCCTCGAATGTGATGTAGGATGACTAGAAATACACCATTACATGCATTTCAATCACATTCAGCCAGTAAATCGGCCAAAATGCCTCAAAATCTACACCGTACTTTGGGCGCGCAATACGCTCGTTTTCTGGGCTTATGGCTGCACTAAGGGTGCTTAAAACGTAACTAATAACACAGATATAGGCCTGTACAACGTAAAAATATTAATACAACGACAAAAAACGTTAATTAACCTAAATCTAGTAACTTTGAGAGAACCATAGACAACTAGCCTACAGCTCGTTCAATTTCTCCCAATTTCCTCGGCTTTGCATAAACCTGCCAAATGAAAAAAGATATTTCTAGATTCGTCTCAGCAATATCTATCCAACGAGGTATAACTCAATAGGATTGAAACGGAAGAGCTATACAAAATAATGAGATAAGTAAAAATTTTCTGCTGAGCAGAAAATACCATAGATAGGTCAATGATCCCGACAATACGAAATATTAACAAATTATTTCCAGGTTTGTAATTTGCTTAAAATGAAGCTTTACTTATACAGAAATACTAATTATTTTCATAAACATGTTGATCCTACTTTGATTTGGGTACTTAATAAACTCTCCACGAAAATAAATATCGCTGTTATAATATCTTAGTCACTTAGTCGCGCTAACCTAGCATGTTACGTAGTTGATGTGGTATTCACAGATCGACAATTACATAATCTATCAAATGGTATACTTCATACGGGATTAGGATATTCTTCAGGTTTGGCAAAATATTAGAATAAAACGATATTTTCTGTTCAACTGAAAATACCCATAGACAAACCGACCTCAGGACATTGCCCCTGACTCCACAAGAAATAAGATGACCGGGCCAAGGTTATTTCCAGCGATGTTGCCAACGTAAATAAAATACTAAATATGGCGCCAAAAGAAATTCGAAAGGCAGGTCAATGACCCCATATTTCGTAAACTTTAGGTATTCATTTTCTCAACTCCACAAGTAGATTCCAAAACGAATGTGGTATCAAACGATTTGTCTTATAAATACCTTTTCAAAAAGGTACGACTCAACAGGCCTGATACGGTCAGGCTGTGTGATAACCTTGATATTATATTTTTTTTCTGTTGAAATTTGTTGTGCTCATATCTCAGCTCCACAAGCAGATTCCAAAACGAATGTGGTATCAAACGATTCGTCTTGTAAATACCTTTTCAAAACGGTATGAGTAAACAGGCCTGATGCGGTCAGGCTGTGTGATAACCTTAATTATAAGTTTTTTTCTGTTGAAATTTGTTATGCTCATATCTCAGCTCCACATGTAGATTCCAAAACGAATGTGGTATCAAAAGATTCGTCTTGTGAAAACCTTTCTAAAAAGGTATGACTCTACAGGCCTGATACGGTCAGGCTGTGTGATAACCTTGATTATAAGTTTTTTTCTGTTGAAATTTGTTATGCTCATATCTCAGCTCCACATGTAGATTCCAAAACGAATGTGGTATCAAAAGATTCGTCTGGTAAACACCTTTCCAAAAAGGTATGACTCAACAGGCCTGATACGGTCAGGCTATGTGATAACCTAAAATTTATGTTTTTTCTGCTGAACTTTGTTATGCTCAATATCTCAGCTCCACATGTAGATTCCAAAACGAATGTGGTATCAAAAGATTTGCCTGATAAAGACCTTTCCAAAAAGGTATGACTCAACAGGCCTGATACGGTCAAGCTATGTAATAACCTAAAATTTATGTTTTTTCTGCTGAACTTTGTTATGCTCAATATCTCAGCTCCACATGTAGATTCCAAAACGAATGTGGTATCAAAAAATTCGTCTGGTAAAGACCTTTCCAAAAAGGTATGACTCAACAGGCCTGATACGGTCAGGCTGTGTGATAACCTTGATTATAAGTTTTTTTCTATTGAAATTTGTTATGCTAATATCTCAACTCCACATGTAGATTCCAAAACGAATGTGGTATTAAAAGATTCGTCTGGTGAAGACCTTTCCAAAAAGGTATGACTCAACAGGCCTGATACGGTCAGGCTGTGTGATAACCTTGATTATAAGTTTTTTCTGTTGAAATTTCTTATGCTCATATCTCAGCTCCACATGTAGATTTCAAAACGAATGTGGTATCAAAAGATTTGTCTGGTGAAGACCTTTCCAAAAAGGTATGACTCAACAGGCCTGATACGGTCAGGCTGTGTGAAAACCTTGATTATAAGTTTTTTCTGTTGAAATTTGTTATGCTCATATCTCAGCTCCACATGTAGATTCCAAAACGAATGTGGTATCAAAAGATTCGTCTAGTAAAAACCTTTTTAAAAAGGTATGATTCAACAGGCCTGATACGGTCAGGCTGTGTGATAACCTTGATTATAAGTTTTCTTCTGTTGAAATTTCTTATGCTCATATCTCAGCTCCACATGTAGATTCCAAAACGAATGTGGTATCAAAAGATTCGTCTGGTGAAGACCTTTCTAAAAAGGTATGACTAAACAGGGCTGATACGGTCAGGCTGTGTGATAACCTTGATTATAAGTTTTTTCTGTTGAAAAAGTTATGCTCATATCTCAGCTCCACATGTAGATTCCAAAACGAATGTGGTATTAAAAGATTTGTCTGGTGAAGACCTTTCCAAAAAGGTATGACTACACAGGCCTGATACGGTCAGGCTATGTGATAACCTAAAATTTATGTTTTTTCTGCTGAACTTTGTTATGCTCAATATCTCAGCTCCACATGTAGATTCCAAAACGAATAAGGTATCAAAAGATTCGTCTGGTGAAAACCTTTTTAAAAAGGTATGACTCAACAGGCCTGATACGGTCAGGCTGTGTGATAACCTTGATTATAAGTTTTTGTCTATTGAAATTTGTTATGCTAATATCTCAACTCCACATGTAGATTCCAAAACGAATGTGGTATCAAAAGATTCGTCTGGTGAAGACCTTTCCAAAAAGGTATGACTCAACAGGCCTGATATGGTCAGGCTATGTGATAACCTAAAATTTATGTTTTTTCTGCTGAACTTTGTTATGCTCAATATCTCAGCTCCACTTGTAGATTCCAAAACGAATGTGGTATCTAAAGATTCGTCTGGTGAAGACCTTTCCAAAAAGGTATGACTCAACAGGCCTGATACGGTCAGGCTATGTGATAACCTAAAATTTATGTTTTTTCTGCTGAACTTTGTTAAGCTCAATATCTCAGCTCCACATGTAGATTCCAAAACGAATGTGGTATCAAAACATTCGTCTGGTGAAAACCTTTCCAAAAAGGTATGACTCAACAGGCCTGATACGGTCAGGCTATGTGATAACCTAAAATTTATGTTTTTTCTGCTGAACTTTGTTATGCTCAATATCTCAGCTCCACATGTAGATTCTTAAACGAATGTGATATCAAAAGATTCGTCTTGTGAAAACCTTTCTAAAAAGGTATGACTCAACAGGCCTGATACGGTCAGGCTGTGCGATAACCTTGATTATAAGTTTTTTTCTGTTGAAATTTGTTATGCTCATATCTCAGCCCCACATGAAGATTCCAAAACAAATGTGGTATCAAAAGGAGGTGAGATATTGAGCATAACAAAGTTCAGCAGAAAAAACATAAATTTTAGGTTATCACATAGCCTGACCGTATCAGGCCTGTTGAGTCATACCTTTTTGGAAAGGTCTTCACCAGACAAATCTTTTAATACCACATTCGTTTTGGAATCTACATGTGGAGCTGAGATATGAGCATAACTTTTTCAACAGAAAAAACTTATAATCAAGGTTATCACACAGCCTGACCGTATCAGCCCTGTTTAGTCATACCTTTTTAGAAAGGTCTTCACCAGACGAATCTTTTGATACCACATTCGTTTTGGAATCTACATGTGGAGCTGAGATATGAGCATAAGAAATTTCAACAGAAGAAAACTTATAATCAAGGTTATCACACAGCCTGACCGTATCAGGCCTGTTGAATCATACCTTTTTAGAAAGGTTTTTACTAGACGAATCTTTTGATACCACATTCGTTTTGGAATCTACATGTGAAGCTGAGATATGAGCATAACAAATTTCAACAGAAAAAACTTATTATCAAGGTTATCACACAGCCTGACCGTATCAGGCCTGTTGAGTCATACCTTTTTGGAAAGGTCTTCACTAGACGAATATTTTGATACCACATTCGTTTTGGAATCTACAGGTGCCTGCAGACGTAGCTATAAATATGCCAGTGTTGTGGTAAATATATTTCTCGATCATCGACAAAGTTCTTTGAAATAAATCATAATTAAAGATCTACAGCTACAAAAGAACCTAAAGACGTATATTTTCAAATAACTCGATGAATATATAATAATAAAAGAAATTAAACGTGCAAAAATAACAAGTTTTAATATATCTGGCATGGTAGTTTTCTAGAATCTATTGTCTTTGATCTATCGAACGGCAACATCACTAGCGATTTATAGCCCACGTCTGTGGGCACCTTACATGTGGAGCTGAGATATTGAGCATAACAAAGTTCAGCAGAAAAAACACAAATTTTAGGTTATCACATAGCCTGACCGTATCAGGCCTATTGAGTCATACCTTTTTGGAAAGGTCTTCACCAGACAAATCTTTTGATACCACATTCGTTTTGGAATCTACTTGTGGAGCTGAGATATGAGCATAACAAATTTCAACAGAAAAAAACTTATCATCAAGGTTATCACATAGCCTGACCGTATCAAGCCTATTGAGTCATACCTTTTTGGAATCGTCTTCACCAGACGAATCTTTTGATACCACATTCGTTTTGGAATCTACATGTGGAGCTGAGATATGAGCATAACAAATTTCAACAGAAAAAACTTATAATCAAGGTTATCACACAGCCTGACCGTATCAGGCCTGTTGAGTCATACCTTTGGAAAGGTCTTCACCAGACGAATCTTTGATACCACATTCGTTTTGGAATCTACATGTGGAGCTGAGATATTGAGCATAACAAAGTTCAGCAGAAAAAACACAAATTTTAGGTTATCACATAGCGTGACCGTATCAGGCCTGTTGAGTCATACCTTTTTGAAAAGGTCTTCACCAGACAAATGTTTTGATACCACATTCGTTTTGGAATCTACATGTGGAGCTGAGATATGAGCATAAAAAATTTCAACAGAAAAAACTTATAATCAAGGTTATCACACAGCCTGACCGTATCAGGCCTGTTCAGTCATACCTTTTTGGAAAGGTCTTCACCAGACAAATCTTTTAATACCACATTCGTTTTGGAATCTACATGTGGAGCTGAGATATGAGCATAACAATTTTCAACAGAAAAAAACTTATAATCAAGGTTATCACATAGCCTGACCGTATCAAGCTTGTTGAGTCATACCTTTTTGGAATCGTCTTCACCAGACAAATCTTTTAATACCACATTCGTTTTGGAATCAACATGTGGAGCTGAGATATGAGCATAACGAATTTCAACAGAAAAAACTTATAATCAAGGTTATCACACAGCCTGACCGTATCAGGCCTGTTGAGTCATACCTTTTTGGAAAGGTCTTCACCAGACAAATCTTTTGATACCACATTCGTTTTGGAATCTACATGTGGAGCTGAGATATGAGCATAAGAAATTTCAACAGAAGAAAACTTATAATCAAGGTTATCACACAGCCTGACCGTATCAGGCCTGTTGAGTCATACCTTTTTGGAAAGGTCTTCACCAGACAAATCTTTTGATACCACATTCGTTTTGGAATCTACATGTGGAGCTGAGATATGAGCATAAGAAATTTCAACAGAAGAAAACTTATAATCAAGGTTATCACACAGCCTGACCGTATCAGGCCTGTTGAGTCATACCTTTTTGGAAAGGTCTTCACCAGACAAATCTTTTGATACCACATTCGTTTTGGAATCTACATGTGGAGCTGAGATATGAGCAAAAGAAATTTCAACAGAAGAAAACTTATAATCAAGGTTATCACACAGCCTGACCGTATCAGGCCTGTTGAATCATACCTTTTTAGAAAGGTTTTTACTAGACGAATCTTTTGATACCACATTCGTTTTGGAATCTACATGTGGAGCTGAGATATGAGCATAACAAATTTCAACAGAAAAAACTTATAATCAAGGTTATCACACAGCCTGACCGTATCAGGCCTGTTGAGTCATACCTTTTTGGAAAGGTCTTCACTAGACGAATATTTTGATACCACGTTCGTTTTGGAATCTACATGTGGAGCTGAGATATTGAGCATAACATAGTTCAGCAGAAAAAACACAAATTTTAGGTTATCACATAGCCTGACCGTATCAGGCCTGTTGAGTCATACCTTTTTGGAAAGGTCTTCACCAGACAAATCTTTTTATACCACATTCGTTTTGGAATCTACTTGTGGAGCTGAGATATGAGCATAACAAATTTCAACAGAAAAAAACTTATAATCAAGGTTATCACATAGCCTGACCGTATCAAGCCTATTAAGTCATACCTTTTTGGAATCGTCTTCACCAGACGGATCTTTTGATACCACATTCGTTTTGGAATCTACATGTGGAGCTGAGATATGAGCATAACAAATTTCAACAGAAAAAACTTATAATCAAGGTTATCACACAGCCTGACCGTATCAGGCCTGTTGAGTCATACCTTTTTGGAAAGGTCTTTACCAGACGAATATTTTGATACCACATTCATTTTGGAATCTACTTGTGGAGCTGAGATATGAGCATAACAATTTTCAACAGAAAAAAACTTATAATCAAGGTTATCACATAGCCTGACCGTATCAAGCCTGTTGAGTCATACCTTTTTGGAATCGTCTTCACCAGACAAATCTTTTAATACCACATTCGTTTTGGAATCTACATGTGGAGCTGAGATATGAGCATAACAAATTTCAACAGAAAAAACTTATAATCAAGGTTATCACACAGCCTGACCGTATCAGGCCTGTTGAGTCATACCTTTTTGGAAAGGTCTTCACCAGACGAATCTTTTGATACTACATTCGTTTTGGAATCTACATGTGGAGCTGAGATATGAGCATAACAAATTTCAACAGAAAAAACTTATAATCAAGGTTATCACACAGCCTGACCGTATCAGGCCTGTTGAGTCATACCTTTTTGGAAAGGTATTTACAAGACGAATCGTTTGATACTACATTCGTTTTGGAATCTGCTTGTGGAGCTGAGATATGAGCACAACAAATTTCAACAGAAAAAAATATAATATCAAGGTTATCACACAGCCTGACCATATTAGGCCTGTTGAGTCATACCTTTTTGAAAAGGTATTTAAAACACGAATCGTTTGATACCACATTCGTTTTGGAATCTACTTGTGGAGCTGAGATATGAGCACAACAAAGTTCAGCAGAAAAAAAATTATATCAAGGTTATTAGATAGCCTGACCGTATCAGGCCTGATGAGTCGTACCTTTTTGAAAAGGTATTTATAAGACAAATCGTTTGATACCACATTCGTTTTGGAATCTACTTGTGGAGTTGAGAAAATGAATACCTAATGTTTACGAAATATGGGGTCATTGACCTGCCTTTCGATTTTCTTTTGGCGCCATATTTAAAATTTTATTTACGTTGGCAATATTGCTGGAAATAACCTTGGCCCGGTCATCTTATTTCTTGTGGAGTCAGGGGCAATGTCCTGAGGTCGGTTTGTCTATGGGTATTTTCGGTTGAACAGAAAATATCGTTTTATTCTAATATTTTGCCAAACCTGAAGATTCTAATCCCGTATGAAGTATACCATTTGATAGATTATGTAATTGTCGATCTGTGAATACCACATCAACTACGTAACATGCTAGGTTAGCGCGACTAAGTGACTAAGATATTATAACAGCGAGATTTATTTTCGTGGAGAGTTTATTAAGTACCCAAATCAAAGTAGGATCAACATGTTTATGAAAATAATTAGTATTTCTGTATAAGTAAAGCTTCATTTTAAGCAAATTACAAACCTGGAAATAATTTGTTAATATTTCGTATTGTCGGGATCATTGACCTATCTATGGTATTTTCTGCTCAACAGAAAATTTTTACATAACTCATTATTTTGTATAGCTCTTCCGTTTCAATCCTATTGAGTTATACCTCGTTGGATAGATATTGCTGAGAAGAATCTAGAAATATCTTATTTCATTTGACAGGTTTATGCAAAGTCGAGGAAATTGGGAGAAATCGAACGAGCTGTAGGCTAGTTGTCTATGGTTTTCTCAAAGTTACTAGATTTAGGTTAATTAACGTTTTTTGTCGTTGTATTAATATTTTCACGTTGGACAGGCCTATATCTGTGTTATTAGTTACGTTTTAAGCACCCTTATTGCAGCCTTAAGCCCAGGAAACGAGCGTATTGCGCGCCCAAAGTACGGTGTAGATTTTGAGGCATTTTGGCCGATTTACTGGCTGAATGTGATTGAAATGCATGTAATGGTGTATTTCTAGTCATCCTACATCACATTCGAGGCATTTCCGAGCATTTTGAGGCAATTTAGAAAATTTTAAATTTGACCTTTTCAATTTGGTCGGGTTATACATTTTCTGATAACTTTTTCTGCTAACTTCACACCGGTCAAATATGCAGGTTACGATTTGGTCATTGTAAATTTAAAGCCCATCTACACCGCATGAAAATTATTAACTCACCTTTATGTACAGATTGCTCTCTAAATGAAAATCAAACGCTGGAACATATATTTTTCAACTGTCCCGCTTTAAATATTAACCGAATTTTATTAATTGACAAGCTGCAAGATATTTACAAAGACAGTATCCCGCCATCGCTTCAAGAACTTCTATCGAACCCTGCCACTTTTAATCCAATATTTGACTTTATTATCTCCACGGTTGGAGAGCTTTGACATGGCACGGACATGGAATTTTATGAACCTGAAAATTACACAAGAATATATAGAAGAAATGGCATTTTTGCCTTGTTTTTATTGGAAATAAGAAATGAACTATAGAAGAATTGGCATTTAATGCCTTATTTTTGAAAAGATAACAGAAAGAACTAATAAAAGACTAGGCTGTATGGCTAGTACCATTGCCTATCCTGATGGATGAATTTTTAAAACAACGAAGGATTCCGTTTTCTAATTTCGTGAAAAAGTTCCAAGAAAAAGTGAAAAGTCCTACAGTGAAATATGAAATACAAAACTGCGTTTTTCAATGACAATAATTTTCTAAGTGAAAAGGGCGCCATGGGAGTTGGAGCGGAACTTTATTTTGGTCATTTCATACTTTATTACATCTTTTGATTTAGGCTTCATTTCATGTTGTTTTACTGATTTTCTTGTTTATATAGGGTATTTTGTAATTTCATTCCATTTTGTATCAGCTAGAATAACTATTCTTGTTATAAACTTAGTTGTAAGTTCATATTTTAGGTGTTGGAGTTAGGTTAGGATTTCACAATGAATATCCAAGTATGTAGGGATACGTCGGACGCTGTGGCGTTGTATTTGCCTCAGCGTTTGTATTTAAAGCCTTTTGCAAAGCTAAATATTTCTGTACAGCTCCCTCCCCACAAGGTACACGGCAAATCGATCTCCAATTGGGAATTGATGGAGAAATTGCGGAAAATGATCCAACCTGACGCATTCTCCGTTCTAAAAGTGATGAAACACAGTTCTGATACGATTAGGTTTGATGCTGAGCTGGATCAGCGGGACAGACTTGAGCGCGTGCTGGCGAGGCTCGAGGGCCGCATCATACAACTCAACGACTACCCCGACCCATTGAAAATCAAAGTCTCCGAAGCAAAACTGGACTTCCCGAGTCGCCACTCTTGGGACTCCTTCTTCAGAGATGCGACAGACATGGACGAGATGAAACCCGGTGAGAGACCAGACACAGTACACATAGCCAACCTTCCAATCCGTTGGTTTGTCCATGACAGAGATCGTGATGAAGATGCTCCTCCTTCTGAAGGTATATTCAAAAAGGTGTTTGAAAAGTATGGAAATATCAGACAAGTTGATGTCCCGGCTGCAGACCCATTTAGAATGCAGATGAAATCTTCGATGCGAGGGATTTCCACACCTGCTGCTGATGCAGCTTTATATTTTGAAGGCTATGTGCAGTTTTCTGAATATGTTGGATTTGTCCGATGCATGGATGCTCTGCGGGGCAAGAAACTGCTTAGAAAGAAAGAAGACATCGCTGAATGGTGTGGTATGCGTGTGGACTTTGACAAAACCAAGCACATGACAGATGCAGCTGTAAAACGTCGTAGCATTGTCCGGGAGAAGCTTGCAGCACGGCAGAGGGCTAAAGAAGAAGAGGAGAAGGCTGAAAAAGAGAAAATGTCAAAAAAAGAGGCTCGAGAAAGGTATGTTTTCTTTTGTTACAACTTGAACTTGAAATTATTGTTCTATGAAACATTTTGTTGGTTATACTGAGATGTACATTTTACTTTTTTCATTGTATGTACATTTTATCTTGTAGTATTTTCTTGGGCCGTAGGAGGAATCATACAATACTTACAAGCAAGTGAGGCTGTTGATTTGATATCTCTTTTCTTTCGAAACAGGAAATTAAGCCAATATTTAATAAAGAAATGTGCATGCATAAATCAAGATTATAACTTTTGAGACTCCAATAACTTTTAGAGCAGGCCCAATTCCATTTCAGACAAAAAGAAACCTGCTCACGTATAATTTTTCACTCTTTAAGACAAAAATATGAACGGGCCGAGCGGGAAAAACTAGAAAAAATGAAGGAAAGAGAAGAGCGGAGAAAAAAGAAGCAGTTGGCCAAGCTGATGGAAAGAGATGGAATGGATGTCAATGGTTTGGTGGCTGAGGAAAGAAAGAAGTTGTTGAAAGCACAGAAGAAGTTGCAGGCTGTAAGACTGATTGAAGAACTGTTTAAGAGGATTGAGGTAAGAAGGATTTTGTGAATTTATAATACACTTAAGAGCAACAGGGATTTTAGGTTGTAAAATGACTAAAAGGTACAATGCTTTGCTGTTCAAACTTCCTGTTATGTAACATGAATTTAATTTACTTCTTTCTATTTCCTATACAATACTGAAAAGAGTCCAAATTACTCTGCTATTGTGATGATGATGAGTGTATTTGAAAAGTTACACTGTATTCACAGTGTCCATTCTGTCAGTCCAGGTTGCTGTGTTGCACGAAATGTAAATAGTCTTCACTGTTCGTAAGAAGTGGCGTGTGCTGTGTGGTGCTGGCTTAGAATAACGTCACCTCATATATTACATGTGGGTGTCGTAAGAAGCTACTAACGGCTAGGATAATTGAATGTATTGCCATAAGAATAAATAATAACACTGTATTGCATTGGCTGAGAGCCTGCACTATGGTGATACACTGTCGTCTAAATAACTCTCAAACTTTTGTCAGATGTGATGCAAATGGCTGTTTGTTACAGCTGTTTACGCTCTGCCTACTATCCCTTTAGGTTGGGGTGTACGCGTGATATATGTAGATGTATCTATATTCTATGTAGAAGTGGCGCAAACTGCGTGCTGGATAATATATATGTTATTCTGTGATATTCCAGCTGCGCCCAGAACTCCAGCGGCAGATGAACGGCTCTGGCGGCGACCGCTACTACCAAGCCGGGGAGAGGTCTGCTCGCGCGCGTATCGTGGAGAAATATAAACGCGCTCACGAAGAGGCGCTCGAGGCGCAGCGGCGGCATCTCAAGCACGCACTTGAGGGTGAGTTAGCATCGTCATAGCTGTGTGTGAGTTATCAAAGCATGGAACAATGATAGCATAAGGTAATGTATTAAAGATACGACCAAGCAGGGAAGAGGTCTGCCAGCGCGAGAAATATAAACGCCCCATGAAGAATCTCTCGAGGCACAGCGCCGGCATCTCAATAAATATATTATGTATATCACGACTTGTGGGGTAGGCAGTTCACATCGAAATGATCCTTAGTCCTTGTAGTGTATTGAGTTAGTGTAATGACTATCGTAGTATAACGAGTAAGTGTATTGACTGTCAGTGTCTCGAGCACGTACGTCACCACGGACGGTAGGGTAGGGATTCTGTCCTGTCAGTCAGTCTATGCCCGACCGTAGCCCCGAGCGGCTGTGTGATGGCGCGTCGACGAGCCACTTCAGACTTCAGTCAAGTCTCATCATCTTAGCGTCTACCAGGACGCTATAGGTGGCGACGAGGAAAAATTACTAAAACCGGAAAAACCGTGAGTAAAGTGCAATATTTTTTTTTCCTTTTAAAAAGGGAAGGAAAGGCTTGACCGTGAGAGAAAATAATTTAAAAGCATTTAATTGAACCTGCAAAAGGTAACTTTTTGATGCCACTGAGGCGATAGTAGGCAATCTACCGATTGCTACGAGCAAAAGTATTTGTTTTATGCCCCATCAGAAATCGTAGATGAGATAGGTCATGGACTTTGAACGATTGGCGAAAAGCCTATCTATCACTTAATGTGAACTAAATACTTCGTAACATTTTAAAAACATTGTCGGTATGACGCTTCTAAAGTTAAGTAATTATTGGACACCTTTATTGTGTCTGGAAAAATACGAGGAAAAATTGCTTTATCTAAAACGCCTGAATAAAAACAATAGGCAAAATAACCATTTAGCACGCCCACAAAGACCTAAAAACCCTAGTAGTCAAAGCTATGCAAAAAAAGGGTAAAATAAATAAATAAAAACGACAGATACCAATGTTGTTATGATCGCTTTTGAAATGTAGGTACTCCGTAACTCCGTACCTACATGTTTCGTGTCGCGGCCATGGTACAGTTTCTATTTCGAATTTATTTTAAAATGGTGTCATTTTGTCGCGTTTCCGCAGTCAATTCATGTGAAATCATAGTGATAAACGTAGGAAAGATTATAAAACGCAAAAAAAAAACAAGAAAAAAAGAAGAAAGGGTGGAAGTGAGGCGCCGACGCGGAAACTGTGCATGGATTATATCTGTGTAAGCTCTTAAACAGTTCAGTGAAACCAGAAGGTCAAATTTGGATCATGTTTCTGTGAAGGAATCAAAAAAAAAAGTAACCAGGTATGTGATATAATATCATATCACTTTTTACCGTTACATAGTGAGATCAATTGTAGAAATAGTCATCCTACCCCTTAGGAACGCTGATACCTACTTATCTATGTACAGTTGCAGTACTGATGTTACGACGTATTTTCATAAGGATTTGTTATTGCTATCACATGACGTAGATCAACTTACCAACCAGCCGAGTGATTCTTGAACAGTAACATTATTAGATTCTATGTTATTATTTTTGTGGAATAGAATATTATCTGCAAGTTAATACCTATTTATTTCACACAAAAACGAAGAAAAAAGGCATTAATTTCCTGATCAAAGAAAACAATCAAAATTTACTAACTACTTATACAATACCTATTTATATGAAAACTACTAGTTATGTATGACATGTAGGTCTATAGGAAAAATAAAACATAAATTCGAATATTTATGAAAACCTCAGAATAAAACCTTGGAATAAAACCATAGCTAATAAATTCTTATCTAAGTAAATAAGAAATCACCATCAAGATAACTATAGGTATTTGGATAATTTACTTGAAGTCCTGAAATATTCTCAATTACCTACTTACAATAGCTACAAATGTATTCCATAGTACCACATACGTGTGTGAAAATTAGGCAAGTAATGCTTGAATGAAATTACTATCGCACATAGCCATTTCAATCAAAATAAAGTAATCGCTAGTTGTGGGCTAAAAAGTTAGTTGAATCTTTGGCAAAATAAGTTGCTTACTCGTAAATACGTGTTTAATGGTATTTTAGTGTACAGCATTGAAACTTAAGACAGACATTACTATTTACATGGTAAAATAATTTATAATTTTTCAGTAGTAGTAGCTGCCTACATTATACCAATCATTAAAATTATAAAACCGTTCAGTAGTAGGTTTATTAAGTTTGTAGGTATTTATGAAGATATTTTTGATGAAGAGAAAATAATATAAACGAAACAAAAGGTACTTGAAAGAAGGTCTCGTTTGGTGTCGATTGTTGGTAGCAAAATAATCTAATCGTTAAATCGATGATGCTAGCAAATAAAACCTTATCGTTAAATCGATGTAGCAGGTATGGATATAACCTGATTGTTAAATCAACGGTTACAGGTTTATCCTGATCGTTAAATCGATGTAGCAGGTATGGATATAACCTGATTGTTAAATCAACGGTAACAGGTATATCCTGAAATCGATGGTAGCAGGCATGGATATAACCTGATTGTTAAATCAACGGTAACAAGTATAACCTGATCGTTAAATCGATGAGAACAGATACGATCTGATCGAAATCAATAGTAATTTGAAGTTATCATACGGCAGTAAATCTGTCCATTGTATTGATACATATAAAGTAAGTCAAACAGTGTAAAACTGGTCATTTAATTGATTCATAATTCATAATTCATAATAATTTATTTGCGAGAATACAGTAATACAAAGATGGTACATAATGGTTAAGTTCTTGTATCCAACCTGTTAATAGGTATGCAAATATTACAATGTCAATCTAAAATTTAAAATTCAAGAAATCTCTTACACTATAAAAACATTTTTCTAATAACAATTTTGTCAATTTTTTCTTAAATACTACACTATCATCTATTTTCTTTAAATCGTCTGGAAGTTTATTATAAATTACAGTGCACATGTGATAAACGTTATTTTTATATATATACGTACGTCCGCGGGGCTGATATAAATTATTTGCGTATTGTGACCTTAGTGGTCTCATCTGAATTTCCGAGAGTTTTTTAAAGTACATCGGGTGCAATTTAACTAAACAACACAAATCACGTATGTAGAGACAGGCCAGAGGAAGCACCCTTAGTTTTTGGAAAAGGGGCTTGCAGCTATCCAAATACCAGGCGTTGCATACAGCACGCACACACCTCTTCTGAAGAACGAAAGCCCTATTTACATCCACCGAGTTCCCCCATAAAATTAAGCCATAGCTAAGAATCGATGCTACGCAGCCGTGATATGCTGTTAAGGCTGCTTCTGCTGAAACTGTCTGACGAATGCGCTTCAATGCAAAGACAAATCTGTTTATTTTATTGCAGACAGAATCTATGTGTCCCTTCCAATTTAAATTTTGATCTATTGTTATACCTAAAAATTTGAATGTCGTGACTTCATTGATTATTGTATTATTATATTGTATTTGTAATTGTATGGGATTTGAATTATATGATAAATATTGCATAAATTTACTTTTTTCTATATTAATTTTCAAATCATTGTTATTTAGCCACCTTACTACTTCCGATAGTGTCTCATTGACAGTTGTTTCATATGAGTTTATATCTCTACATTTTACGATGAGTGTTGTATCGTCTGCAAACATAATTGTATTCTGCTTTGTAGCTAATGGAAGGTCATTTACATAAAGTATAAACAAAAATGGCCCAAGAATGCTTCCCTGAGGAACTCCGCTATTTGTGGCTATGTAGCTGGATTTATATTTAGATTTTACAACAGATTTCCTACACAGTTTGATTTTTGATATTTCTGTACACTGTTTTCTGCCTGTCAAATAACTCTGAAGCCAATCATGTGCTCTACCTCGAATTCCACACTTTTCCAGTTTCGCTAATAATATTTTGTGATTTGATGAATACACAGTAGTGGGTATAGCAGTGAAAACTGATCCTAAAATATGTTAATGTTAGTGCAATTGCACTTGTAACGCAACGCAAGTTTCGGATTCCATTCTCGGAGGTGTCACTCAGATGATATATACCAGTTTGTGAATTCTGTTTAAGACATTGCACGCTACACCGATTGCGAAGTCTAGTTACACAACCATGTCAGAGGTCTTCTACTTGAAGTAGGCGGTTGAACAACTCTGACATCAGGTCTCATCGGGTCGTTGGATGACTTAGTGTCCCACTCGAAGAAGAAGAACCGATAAGTGAAAAGTATATACCTATTGTGTGTATGTATTTCTGTAAGTACTGGTTTCTCGGTTTCAATACGTATACCTACCCAGCGGGGCCTGGAACTGCGGAAGGTAGACCTCGTGGGCTAGAAGGATAATTCATATCTCCTTCTCCTTCTATCGTGGAGTAGAGCCGGCCGAGTCGATGAACGCCCAAGTCTAATATAATATTACAGATGGAAAGGTGAGTGGAAGTCTATCAGAGAGCAAGGAGAGTGGAAATGGTTACTCTTTACCACAGGTAAACATGTCGGTAATTTTCACGGGAATATCAAAATTTAGCCGCAGGTAAAACCACGGTAGGAAAAGCCAGTTATTACAACCTAGTGGGTTGTTCTCCAATAGTTTGTTGTGCAGGACGAGATAAGTAGGTTTGAATGAAAGAATGTACACCTAGTAATGCTGTGGTTTAGAAAATATCAATTCAAATGAAACCTTTGATCATTGGTTTCTATATTACTTTGGTACTGAAGAACTACTGAGGAACTGGGACACTTTACATTGTTTTTGTCTTTCATTCATGATATAGGTAGGTATATACCTACATACATAGGTACATGCAGTCATGTGTTATCATTGTCGCAGGTTCAATTCCCGTGGGTGATTTAGCGGTTTAAAGATATTATTTTGGGAGTTTGTTTCCTGTTAAGTAAGTGTATGTTGTCCCTTGCGGGTGCAAGAAGTGCTGACGATTAGGTATTTAAGGGTTTCCCTTTGTATTTGTTTGCTAACCAATATATATTGTATGATTTCAAGTGAGTTTGCGGGGGTAGAAGTCTTCAGTTTACCTTCCTACAATATTTTACTTATAAGTGTTCGTTCTACGTAGACATGGACGTCTCACTGTAATTTGTGCAGTGTTGTTGCATAATATTGTGGGTTAAAAAAAAGGGGGGGGAGAAGAAGATAGGTATAGAATACAGGCACTGGTAACAGTCAGACGGCATTTCTTGTTGCCAGATTGTCGTTGTCGAGCACACTTTAGTAGATCAACCTATTTATAAACGGGAACGATGTGATAGGTATAACTACTTATACGACGTTTTGGTCAATTTCGATGCAAACCTGGGCAGGTAGATACAGAAGAAAATATGATACTGGATATTGCGATGTTACTAGTAAGCAAGTAATATAACGTCATTGCACAACACAAAGAACAGTATACACAATTACCAAAAAAAAATCTAGTACCTATGAACTTACCGGGACCACGCAGCGGTGACTGCAGTGGATTTCGTTTCTAACAAATGCTGGAGTATTGAATTTCAGAGCAAGTGCAAGACAGGGGATCTGAAATTGTTCGTGCTGAGCCCAGGAAATTTATTATCATTTCACTGTTGGCAACTGTTGGTAAGACTGTTTATTACCGGCCCAAGTCTGTCAAGTGGTAAAAGTGTCATCCGCGGGAGTTCCCAGCAAATTAAACGTAAGTTAACGCAGTTCAGATAGAAAATAAAAAAATAGATATGCAGTATTCCACTTCGGTTTAAACAGTGTGGACACATCTTGTCCTGGGTTTTAGCCCGTTGAACATACTGCGTCACAGCGAACAGACAACTTATAGCAGAAAATTAAGTGACTACAAATTCCGATTTTCAGAATTTTACAAAAGAAAAGCTTCTTCAAAGCTAGTATTAAATTATAACAAATAAAATGTTAGTATCTCAAGGAGAGTCCAGCGATCACAATAACAAATTTTAAATTTGATCGATGTAAGTGGTTAGTTTCATAAAACTACACGAGCTAATAATTACTAATTCACACTGCTGATAGCTATTATGATGCTTTGTTATTTTTGGGGTCGATTTTGGTGAATGCTAAATTTGTTGGGACCAATACTCATCCATTGCTGACTTATGGAGATAATTATTTTAGATATAATATCATCAATCAACACTTTGGCAATTCCATTTTTGTTGTGAGCGCTGTTTTACATGCGGGTGTCGGATATACCTACTTATTCATTTTAATGAATTTTATTCTTCTAATGAGAACGTTTTGTTTGTTTGTTGCAAGTTTTATAACTGAACGCAAAGCTTATTCAATTTTAAATTAAATAATGAAAAAGTTTTAAGTAAACTCATCTGGGTAAAGCTAAGAAATTCACTGGACTAACTAACCGAAATTATATTTATATAATAGGTATATAATTTATTCATAATTATAATTGTTGTATCAGTTAAGTAAGGTGGATGACCTTAGATACAACAGACTTTATTGAACAAGAACAAAATACTTAAGTTAAAAAATATTTTAGTTTATCATGTAGTTAATTATCATAAATTGTACGATTGGCGGCATTATTGCTTTTGTAGCAACATCTTCTATACAGCCTGATAGTAAGAACTAAGCTGTTAAACGTAGTTGATGCTTTATTATTCAGCTGATTGATTTTGTATCAATTTGTTTGTTTCTTCAGTCATTTACACATAGAATATAATATTATTGCGAAATACCACTGTAAGGTGAACGAAAGTTATTTATTACAATCTCAGATTACAATAATACCTATGTTTATTATCTATCAGCATATACGGACAAGTAAAATATAAGACGTTTTGTTTTCATCACCTCACTGATGAACCCTACCTATTTATTGCCTACGACTTTAGTCAGACAGGAATAACAGGTAGACAGAAATCTTATTCAATAAGAAAATTGACATTTTCGGGTACAAGCAAGATTATTTCGATTATGTTCAACATTTTTCTTGTAGAAAGTTACCACTAACAACAATAACAATTCAGAAAAAAAAAATTAAAACAAAAGAAGGGGAATATAGGTAATAGATAAAATACTTTCTTACGTAGTTTAAAAATGAGTTTAGTTTTATTCATTGATGCCTATCATAAGTTACCTATCTATCAATGTTTACCCTCATCGATTTTATTTTTGTGCCTTACCATCAGTTGAGGAAGCTATTAAAATAGAAATCTAAGTTTTGGAAAAAATAGTACCTACCTATTTATTTTAAATGGTTTTACGGAAACGGAGGCTCATAACCAGGGAAGAAGACCAAAGCATAAATAAAACAAAAATTAAAACAAAAGGGAGATGTAGTGTATTGAGTTAGTGTAATGACTATCGTAGTATAAAGAGTAAGTGTATTGACTGTCAGTGTCTCGAGCACGTATGTCACCACGGACGGTAGGGTAGGGATTCTGTCCTGTCAGTCAGTCTATGCCCGACCGTAGCCCCGAGCGGCTGTGTGATGGCGCGTCGACGAGCCACTTCAGACTTCAGTAAAGTCTCATCATCTTAGCGTCTACCAGGACGCTATAGTCCTAATTTGTCAGGCTCGGCGAAAACGACACTTTTCTTTGTCGTTATGAATTGCAGTAGAAAGTGAACTGTTGGAAGGACTCATCAACAGCTATGCCATGCTGGACATGGTCATTTCATTTTGGGGTTATTTGCCATACTCTATTAGTGACTGCCCAAGTAGGGCACTTAAGCCTCTAAATGTTGCATTCACAGGAAACGTGGCTGCCCCTTGCTTAGGTGGTATTTTACCTTTAGCAGCGATCAGATGACTGACACGATTGACAGTATACATTGCTGGTTATCTTGACTGATTGTCATGAGCTGTGGTCTATAGTATATTGAATCAATATTTCACGGTTCCGAGTTCGAGTCTCAGCCCCAATCAAAACTTCTCATTTTTTTATATCTTTCAACAAAGTACGTAATTCTTTCCAGGTCGCATAGTAATCCGCTCAGCGTTGGAGGTAAAGAAGCCTCCGCGCGAGAAGCGCGACTCTTCCATCAGCTCGCTATCCTCGAGAGATGACGAGCGTGATCACCACAACCACAAACGAGTGAAGACTGAAAGACTTACCACTCCTGAACGACAGGCCGAGTATCAGAAAGCCACAGGTGAGTTTATGACTAATTCTACATAGATATAAGGTGTAAAAAAATCAACTGCAAATATTTTAAGGGGTGAACCAGCCCGTGAAACTGAACAACTTTCCCCAAGGAACATAAGTCGAAATATGAAAAAAAAATTTGGGCCTCCCATACAAAATGTACCAGCCGACCGAGTCAATTTGTATGGGAGGTCCAAAAATTTTTTTTCATATTTCGACCTATGTTCCTAGGGGAAAGTTGTTTAGTTTCATGGGCTGATTCACCCCTTAAAATATTTGCAGTTGTTTTTTTTACATCCTGTATATCCAACATATCACGTCATTATCCCTTGCGGCGTAGGCAGAGCGCAAACAGCTGTAAAAACGTCCATTTACACCACATCTGACAAAAGTTAGACTGTCATTCAGAAGACAGCCTGTCGCCTAAAATTTCAATACATACTGTTATGACGCGCGGCGCGGATGCATGCGTGTCTCTTCCCCGCTACACCTCCAGCTACCCTCTGACATCTTGCATACCTCGGGAACCCCTAGGGCGCGGACTGTTGCGCGGGAACTTGTCGAACTATAGTTCACTGTATTGATTGTCTTTTTACCCGACTGCCTCAGAAGGAGGGTTATGTTTTTCGAGAGTATGTATGTATGTATGTTTGTATGTATGTATATGTGTGTATGTATGTATGTATGTGGACAAGTAAATTATTTTTTACGGGCTACAGCCCAAACGGATAGTTGGATTTGGACATATGAGGTGTCGTTAGATTCGTCTCAGCAGCGCGAGTGACACTGGCTATAGATATTTAAAAAATACAGATTCAAGATGGCGGATCTTTACAGCAAAATACTACTTTAAAATTACCGCAGTCGGGTTTTTTGTTTTTTAACACATTTACTTGTTGCAGGCATGTACCCGATGGCTGGTTTCCTGCCGTACGGCTACCACGCGGTGCCGCCGCCCGGGTACCCCTTCCCGCTGCCTCCCCCGCAAAGTATGAGTGCCCGACCCACCGAGCCAGCTAGACTAACGCGTGGAACCTATCCAAATGGGCTAGGCATTTCGTACATGGAGTATTCCTTGAAAATGTCCCGCACGTGGCCTTCTGACTTCTAGCATTTCTAGGATATCGCAAATACGGTATTGCAAGTAATTAAACAGAATTTGGATCTACAAGTTCCATAGCTGTGTATCTTAAGCATAAATATAAGCTACCATACACGTCCCGTACGGGACAAAGTTGCAATTTTCGTGGAATGCCCCACATACGGAATATGATGCCCTGTACATTTAACTTGTTCGGTTATACATAAATTTTAAAGGAGGGACCCGAAATGGCAATATTTTGATAAAACATACAAACACAATGTCGGATGTCAACAAACATGTTGCCATTTCGGGCCCCTTTAAATGAACTGGTTATACACATTAACTTCGTCAGACCAAAGGTTCTTCGCGTTTGTCTACATGGCTTGGTAGAGATATGGACGAGACAACAGGTTTTTCTATTGACCTCTTTTTCTTTCCTAGGAAGGAGAGATCAATATAAAAAATATTGATGACACTAAAAATTTTGATATTCATTAATCTTTGAATATTATTTGTTTGTATTTAATTCTTTCTACACTGACCATTTTAAAAGCTCATTCGACAGCCACCAAGTAGATAATAGAAGAGATCTTCCCAGAGAACCATGTGTGGCATAAAAATATAACTGACCTAATTCTGAACAACTTGAATCTTCTAAGAAATACTAACAACTGCCTAAATCACCTTAGGTAGGTAGGCAGGTAACCTAACATTTTTATCTGCAGCGGACTACAGCATGCAGTACTACCACCCGCGCGGGCAGTTCTACCAACCTAGGGGCGAGTACGACGCTTCCAGACGTCCCTACAGGAGCAGGGGACGAGGCAGAGGAAGAGGGGTCCGCATGCCGCACTACGACGGCCCTGGAGCCAGCCATCGGTATTATAAGTGAGTATCATGCAGTACTACAAACCTAGGGGCGAATACGACGCTTCCAGGCGTCCCTACAGGAGCAAGGGACGACGCAGAGGAAGAGGGGTCCGCATGCCGCACTACGACGGCCCTGGAGCCAGCCATCGGTATTATAAGTGAGTATCATGCAGTTCTACCAACCTAGGGGCGATTACGATGCTTCCAGACGTCCCTACAGGAGCAGGGGACGAGGCAGGGGAAGAGGGGTCCGCATGCCGCACTACGACGGCCCTGGAGCCAGCCATCGGTATTATAAGTGAGTATTATGCAGTACTACCAACCTAGGGGCGAATACGACTCCACCAGACGTCCCTACAGGAGCAGGGGACGAGGCAGAGGAAGAGGGGTCCGCATGCCGCACTACGACGGCCCTGGAGCCAGCCATCGGTACTATAAGTGAGTATTATGCAGTACTACCAACCTAGGGGCGAATACGACTCCACCAGACGTCCCTACAGGAGCAGGGGACGAGGCAGAGGAAGAGGGGTCCGCATGCCGCACTACGACGGGCCTGGAGCCAGCCATCGGTATTATAAGTGAGTAGCATGCAGTTCTACCAACCACACGGGCAGTTCTACCAACCTAGGGCCGATTACGACGCTTCCAGACGTCCTTATAGAAGCAGGGGACGAGGCAGAGGAAGAGGGGTCCGCATGCCGCACTACGACGGCCCTGGAGCCAGCCATCGGTACTATAAGTGAGTATCATGCAGTACTACCAACCTAGGGACGAATACGACGCCTCCAGACGTCCCTACAGGAGCAGGGGACGAGGCAGAGGAAGAGGGGTCCGCATGCCGCTCTACGACGGCCCTGGAGCCAGCCATCGGTATTATAAGTGAGTATCATGCAGTACTACCAACCTAAGGGCGAATACGACGCTTCCAGACGTCCCTACAGGAGCAGGGGACGAGGCAGAGGAAGAGGGGTCCGCATGCCGCACTATGATGGGGCTGGAGCCAGCCATCGATATTATAAGTGAGTATTGTAATTGATAAATTATGATTATGAAGACCTATCCAGTACCGCAAATTATTTAGTGAAATACTACTCTACTCTACTTGAAATCATAACCTCCAGTATCCGACAAGACAATTTTGAGCATCATAAACGAGGTCATAAATGAGGCAAACTTGTGCATCTGTTGCTAGCGCCATCTACCGATGATTTTACTAACTACTAAGTAACAGGTTTTTTAAATAGCTGTCAAAGAAAAGGCCTTATTATATTACGAATAATATTCAACAAACATTCAATGTGTATTATATTATAAACAGGCATTTAACGTATTCATTATCGATCTTCCGCAGATACTTCAAACGTCTGTCGGAGCAAGAGTCCCGTAACGAACACGACGATCGGGACCGCTCTAGAACCCGGTCCCGTTCCCGGTCCCGGCACCGCTTGTACTCGCGCTCTCGGTCTCGCAGACGGTCCTACTCGCGGTCTAGATCTAGAAGGAGGACGAGGAGTCACAGTAGGAGGCGGACTCGGTCTCGGTCTAGAAGTCGGAGGTCCAGGTATGCATAACATCGACTAGGAATCCCAAAACGACGACGACCGTTACCGCTCTAGATCCCGCTCCCGGTCGCGGCACCGCTCCTACAAGAGCCCTCGGTCCCGCAGACGGTCCTACTCGAGATCCCGATCTCGGTTAGGCGCGTACACCCGCAGCAAACGACCAAAAATTACGTGGCTAACGCGAGCCGAGCCAAAATCAACGCGCCTCAGAAGTTTACCTATTCTTCTTTCTTTCTACCTATTAATTTATACGGCGTCCAAAATGGGCCGAATTTGGCGTGCCTTCTCACGAGCGTATACCGCGCGAGGCAATGAGCACCCGAGCAGCCTCAGTCAGTGTGGACGTGCCTATTGAGGTATACTGTGAGTTTTTTATACTGAATATGAAAACTGGAATAGTTCACATGGCGATGCTTAAACCATTCTGCAGTCGTATCTTTCAGCTGGATCAGTGAAATTATGGGCTTGCATTGGCGCTAATGTATCACGGACAGCGGCCCGCTGAAGGTTCATTTTTTTTTGTTTTCAATTCATTATATAAGGTCCTATTAAATTCACTGCATATATTTTAAGCGCATGTGTAAATACGTATAAGAAAAACATCTCAAGCATCGAAACGCTACATTTACTTATTTATTTTTACACACAATGTTTTTAATTAATTGCGTGAACATCCCTTGACTGACCCGACTGACCTTCCGCCACGTAGACAGGATTCACTTACACGACACGCACACAACCAATCACAGCACTTATTATTATATTGGCGCGTAAATTTATCGAAGTAGTGTTTGGTGGTGTGTTTCTAGGACAAACGGGGTGCCCTTTATGGGTATTTTTTGTTAAACGCAATTTTCTCGAAAACTAGCGTGTAGAAATTTTTAACAATTTGCCTAGTACATGCTTATATTTTATTTGATCTGTCCCTGAAATATTTGCAGTGAATTTAATAGGACCTTATGATATAGAATGTCACAAATTATTTTTGAAATAAATAATAATGATAATAACATGACGCAAAATATAAGTTAGAAATGTAGTTTCTAAAGAAAACGAAACGATTTACATTTACTGACAAGATCCTTTTGTTACCTATTTGCAATTTTTATATGAAACAAAATAATTTTTGTTCTTTGTAGATTGAACAACTTGGTGACTCAAGAAGTACAAATGTTAGTCCAGTGATTTTTTTGTTAGTATCCTCCTCCTCCTCGCGTCGTAATCCTCATTACTGAGGATCGTGCGTGATTCCTCCGATGGGAAAGTATTTTTCTCAAACATGCTTGGAAATATGTTCATTTCTTTCAAAAAAAGAATACACAAAGTTTCCCATTGTGTGTCATGTCTCCGACCGCGCCAGCAAAGTTGTATGGAATTCCTTTGCTGGTGTCCGGCAAAGTAAATTCGTTACACGCTAAGCCACACCGGTAATTAATTTCTAAATAGATATCTCTATGAATCTCATAAGAACGGAACGTAATTTTGTATGAAAAGTTGATATGCACTAACTGAAGACAAAGCTGTATAATTTTATAACCCTTGCCTATCCTAAATAGACCAGTAGGATAAAAAAGAAATGAACTAAACATACATATAGAATGGCTGAATTGCAATGAATACTGTGCCTTGCTAAAGGCCTATTTATTAAAAAATACACAAGTGGTGGAAAATCGTGAAAATTTTCATGATTGGGGCTGTTGTAATTGTAGTCTCTTTTGTTTAAAACGGAATAAAGATGAAAGTAGTATCGAAATGGATTGCACGCCGCCAAACATAAGGGGTGCTTACAAGGGCTGAAGCCAAACTGACCGTGGAAAACATTTTTTATAAAGTACTTACTTAGTTTGTTATTTCCTAGCATTTTTTGAGAAAAGCACTATGTAAGCCTCGGCGAAAATGACTTTGCTTGACTCGTATAATTGAAGTCCGAGCCGTCTCGTCCAGCAAAGCCTTGTTTTCCCGGCCTCGACAACAATGTACTATTCTCATTCACGATGCTTTTCCATCGCTGCCTATCTTTGGCGACATGAAGCGCAACGTGCAGCTTGGTGTCTAGTGCCAAGCGAATTTGGTCAGACCACCTGGTTGGACTGGTTTGTTAGTATAACTTACTATAAATTTAATTGTTTTTCAGAATTGAAATGGTTCGTTGAAATTATTTTATTTTTTGTTTCATTGCGTTTTGGAATATGAATGAACACAGTAAAATTGTGCGAAAACGTGTTGCATTGCGTTTTTATTTTGCGTATTTATCATTTTATTGATGTTATCTATCACTTGTTCTTTTTCGGTGAATTTTATGTCTGGCCTGAAGAATTATTTTCCATGTATGTTCGTTCATAGTGTGGTTAGTTTATTATTTTAATTTTTATTTGATTTTAAATGTTAATTGTATTCTGGGCTTGTTTTATTCGTGAAACTAAACAACTTAACAGTTTTGTTTCATACATTGGAAAGTGGAATAAGGGCAGGCAGATGACATTGGGTCGATAAACTAGTCCCAAAGCAGTTTGATTCAAAACTCAACCAAAATTTTGACATTTTATTGATAAGTACTGGCGGAAATTCCTTGAATTTTCGAGTACGGTAAAATGGGTTCTCTTTTCACGAGTAAAGCATCAATATATAAGGTCCTATAAAATTCAATGCAAATATTTATAGGGTGTGAAACCTTCCCCAAGGAACTAGGTCAAAATTTAAAAAAGAAGTTTGGATCCATCTTTCTTACAAAATTGACTCTGACAACTGGTACATTTTGTATGGGATTATTTTTTCATTTTTGACCTATATTTCTTGGGGAAGTGGTTCAGTGTCATGTGTAGGACACACCCTGAAAATATTTGCAGTGAATTTAATAGGACCTTATAAAATTACATACTAATTCAAAAACCTTACTAATACATTGTATTGCCAGATCTCACCACACGCGCTCTCGGTCGCGGTCGAGAAGACGCAGCCACTCGAGGTCCCGGCACACGCCAAAAAACCGGTCTAGGACCCGGTCCAAGTCGCGGGCCGGGTCTAAAGACAAAACCAAGGATAGAACCCCTGATAAACCCCCGGAGCGTCCCGAGAAGGCTCCTAGTGTGGACAGCAGCAAATTCGTTTCTCCAGGTTTGAGATAGGCTTCTTTATTATATTATTTGGTACAGTCAAGGTCAAGTCTGGTTAGACACTCGATCGAGTCTTATACGCGCGGCATAAAAACAGTCTAAAGTCCAAACTGTATAACTTAGCTTCAGCTTGACTGTACCCGTATTAAAAAGTGTTTAGATAACAAGACCAATGAGAAACTGTACAGGAACATGTTATTAAAAAAAAAGATGGCGCGCTCCCTCAATCTGTAGATATTATGACGACGGAGAGCGACATCAATATAAATTTTTTCAATGATGTGACCCTTGGACAGTCCCTCAGTACCTTAAATATATGACAGAAAACTTCAATAGGTATTTATCAGCTTGTCAAAGAGTAGTCTTAGATTCTCATGTATTAACATTCATCTACCTATCTATTTGTGTTCCAGGTACAATGCGGCGGCAGCGGTCCAAGAGCTGGTCACTGCCGAAGGAAGGGGAGAAGCGAAGCTGGTCCAAGAGCCCAGAGAAAAAAACTGAATAGAATATTACTGCTAATAAACGTTACTTATGCTTTCCTATTTGATGGTTTCATTTGATGGTCTGTCCCCGTTTCATTGGCAAAACAATGTCACTCACACACAAAGGGCCATTTCTGTAGGTACTTACATGGGCCCCTACTGGAAAAATGCCTTGGTGTGGGACATGCATACACATCTATTCTATCTATTTCAGCCTATTGCAGTCCACTGCTGGACGTAGGCCTCCCCCAGGGAACGCCATAAGGCACGATCTCCCGTTTTTGCCATCCAGTCGCTACCAGCCGCCTTTTTTTAAGTCATCGGTCCATCTGGCCGGATGGCGTCCAACGCTACGCTTGCCGGGGCGTGGCCTCCACTCGAGAACTCGTTTACTCCGCCGTCCGTCGGTTCTACGACAAATTGTGGCCAGCCCACTGCTGCCCACTGCCACTTCAGCTTGCTACACTTCCAGACTATGTCCGTCACTTTGGTCTTCTTTCGGATGGCCTCATTCCGGACTTTATCCATTATGTATAGAGATACCAAGCAAGCATAGACCTTTCCATAGCTCTCTGAGTGACATGTAGCCGGTGGGCCAGTTTTACTGTCAAGTTCTACGTCTCGGCTCCGTAGGTCATGAATGACTGGTATTACGCATTGATCGAACACCTTGGTCTTAAGGCATTGTGGCAAAGATGATTCGAGGATGTGACGCAGCTTTCCAAATGCTACCCAGCAAAGCTGCACTCTTCTGGTGATTTCAGCCTCAAAGTTGTCCCTTCCCATCTGCAAAGTTTGCCCAAGGTACACATACCTATTTCTGGACAAATTCAAGGACTACACCTTCGACGGAGACGGGCTCGGGGATTATGTGTTGACTGTTGATTGAACATGACCTTCGTCTTATCAAAGTTCATCCCAAGTCCAACACGTCTCGTACATACACATATTACGCCTATATCCCATACGGGTTAGGCAGAGCGTAAAAGGATACAAAAAACGGCCATTTACACCACGTCTAACAAAGGTTGGAGTCTTTCAGAAGACTGTGTATCATTATAGTGACAGGTCTTCAGCCTGTCGCCTAAAATTGCAATTGCCTTTAGTCGCTTCTTACGACATCCACGGGTAAGATATGGGGTGATGCTATGCTATTCTAAGCCGGCACCACACGTACTGTGATACAATTCCACCAATGTCACAAAGTAAAATGCAAGTCCCTCAAATAACTATGTCTTGTGTGTGGCCAGTGACCATATTTGTATTTTTGTGTTTCACATCGTGCAAAAGAGCGAAAATAATCACCGTAAATGGATTTTACGTCAATAGTTATCAATTAAAACCCATTCAATCTTTCCAAAGATCTTACCTGTCGCGCGTGAATTTTGTGTTTCCCGTTCATTAATCCGGTTTATCTCAAGATTATACAAATCTAGCCTTATTTTTAAACAGAGGTGCGATTTTTGAACCCATATTTTGATGCTGTAGAAAAAGACCCGATTCCAAAACACTGCCGAAAAATCGTTAGCTCAAACTAGCAAACGCTATTACCCATCTATCAAAAAACCGGCCAAGAGCGTGTCAGACACGCCCACAAATAGGGTTTCGTAGTCAACGTTTAAAAATCAGGTTTTTCAGCATTACAAACTTAATTTTGTTGCTGGTTTGTTAGCAGCAGTATGATGACCAACCGCAAATAGAAAAACAAATTTTTTTCTGAAACAAATTATGGGTCAAAAACGCCCTTTTTAAAAGCAAATATCTCGTGACAGAAACATTTTAGTGACTTTGTTTCAAAGAAACCTCACCTTAGTTTTAAAAGACCTATTCAACGATACCCTACTCAATATTTCAGAAGAAAAAATTTTTTTTTGCCCCCCTTTCACTTGTATGGGAGGGGGTCCAAAAAACATTTAAAATATTTTTTTCTTAATATTTCTATATTTGGGTCAACACGATCTATCTTCTCACCAAAGGAGATTGCCCATTTTTGTATGGACCTTGGACCAAACAGAGACCCGCATAGGGACATAGTGCATACTGTTCCTAAGACTAATACTAGTCTGAAACCCAAACCACATCAAAATCCGTCGCTGGAGTCTTGAGAAAAATGACATTATATTTCAGGTTTCTCATACACGAAAAATCATAGCCAACAGCTTATTTCTGAAATAAAAGACGGTATTCATTGAATATCAATCAACCACTTTTATCAATCTATTACTTTCTGAACAGCTATTACCACCGGTGTTACTCAAGGTGTCGTTTAATCCCCTTTTCTTTTGTACGGGCGTTGAACCAAATAGCGACCAGCATTGAGGCATAGTGCATCATGTTCCTAAGACTAATACTACTCTGAAACCCAAACCACATCAAAATCCGTCGCTGGAGTCTTGAGAAAAATGACATTATATTTCAGGTTTCTCATACACGAAAAATCATAGCCAACAGCTTATTTCTAAAATAAAAGACGGTATTCAATGAATCAATCAATCACTTTTATCAATCTATTACTTTCTGAACAGCTATTACCACCGGTGTTACTCAGGGTGTCGTTTTATCCCCTTTTCTTTTGTACGGGCGTTGAACCAAATAGCGACCCGCATTGAGACATAGTGCATAATGTTCCTAAGACTAATACTAGTCTGAAATCCAAACCACATCAAAATCCGTTGCTGGAGACTTGAGAAAAATGACATTATATTTCAGGTTTTCCATTAACAAAAATCATAGCCAACAGCTTATTTCTATAATAAAAGACTGTAGTCATTGAATGAATCAACCACTTTAATCAATCTATTACTTTCTAAACAGCTATTACCTCCGGTGTTACTCAGGGTGTCGTTTTATCCCCTTTTCTTTTGTACGGGCATTGAACCAAATAGCGACCCGCATTGAGACATAGTGCATAATGTTCCTAAGACTAATACTAGTCTGAAATCCAAACCACATAAAAATCCGTCGCTGGAGACTTGAGAAAAATGACATTATATTTCTGGTTTTCCATTAACAAAAATCATAGCCAACCGCTTATTTCTAAAATAAAAGACGGTAGTCATTGAATGAATCAACCACTTTAATCAGTCTATTACTTCCTGAACAGCTATTACCACTGGTGTTACTCAGGGTGTCGTTTTGTCCCCTCTTCTTTTGTACGGGCGTTGAACCAAGTAGCGACCCGAATAAAGACATAGTGCTTATTGTTTCTAAGACTAATACTAATAGGTTTAGATTTCAGACTAGTATTAGTCTTAGCAACATTATGTACTATGTCTCAATGCAGGTTGCTATTTAGTTCAACGCCCGTACAAAAGAAAATGGGATAAAACGACACCCTGGGGAATACCGGTGTTAATAGCTGTTCAGAAGGTTATGAACTGATAAAAATAGTTGATTGATTCTATGACTACCATCTTTTATTACAGAAATAAGTTATTTGTTGCCTATGATTTTTCGTTAATGGAAAACCTGAAATATAATGTCATTTTTCTCAAGACTCCAGCAACGGATTTTGATGTGGTTTGGGTTTCAGGCTAGTATTAGTCTTAGGAACATTATGCACTATTTCTCGATGCGGGTCGCTACTTGGTTTAACGCCCGTACAAAAGAAGAGGAGACAAAATGACATCCTGAGTAACACCGGTGGTAATAGCTGTTCAGGAAGTATTAGACTGATTAAAGTGGTTGGTTGATTCAACGACTACCATCTCTTATTATAGAAATAAGTTATTTGTTGGCTTTGATTTTTCGTTAATGGATAACCTGAAATATAGCGTCATTTTTCTCAAGACTCCAGCGACAGATTTTGATGTGGTTTGGGATTCAGACTAGTATTACCCCTAGGAACATGATGCACTATGTCTCAATGCGGGTCGCTACTTGGTTCAACGCCCGCACAAAAGAAAAGGGGATAAAACGACACCCTGAGTAACACCGGTGGTAATAGCTGTTCGTTCAGTAGGCAATAGACTGATTTAAATAGTTGATTGATTCAATGACTACCATCTCTTATTATAGAAATAAGTTATTTGTTGGCTTTGATTTTTCGTAAATGGAAAACCTGAAATATAATGTCATTTTTCTCAAGACTCCAGCGACAGATTTTGATGTGGTTTGGGATGCAGACTAGTATTACCCCTAGGAACATGATGCACTATGTCTCAATGCGGGTCGCTACTTGGTTCAACGCCCGTACAAAAGAAAAGGGGATAAAACGACACCCTGAGTAACACCGGTGGTAATAGCTGTTCATGAAGTAATAGACTGATTAAAGTGGTTGATTGATTCAATGAATACCGTCTTTTATTTTAGAAATAAGCTGTTGGCTCTGATTTTTCGGGTATGAGAAACCTGAAATATAATGTCATTTTTCTCAAGACTGCAGCGACGGATTTTGATGTAGTTTGGGTTTCAGAGTAGTATTAGCCTTAGGAACGTTATGCACTACGTGTCAATGCTGGTCGCTATTTGGTCCAATTTGGGCGATGTCTTTTCATGTTGATAGCTCTAAAACTGACGAAGATATGAGGGCGCGGCATACAGACAGACAGACAGACAGACAGACAGACAGACAGACAGACAGACAGACAGACAGACATGACGAAACTATAAGGGTTTCTAGTAGACTACGAAACCCTAAAAACAACAGGAGAGATTTATCGCAAGTTGAGCGTAAATACGGTGCCATTGCGTACATTTCCATAAAATGTTCTGCATTCTTTTGTAGTCGCCGCATTTTTTATATGTCACTCATACAAAATGATAATATTGATAATCTTATCTTTTTCTCAAATGTTATTGAACTGAAGCTGTGACATGGTTAGTTTGAATTTTAGTTATATTCTATCACTTATACCTACATTAAAATCTATGGAAAATCGGAGTCTATTCAAAGTCTTCAACTTCAGGAATCGAGTGACTTACGAGACTCGTGCGTTTCAAAAATCACTCCTTATCACAGGATTAAAAAGACTAAAATTATTAATCTATCCAGATATGATTACGATGCAGCAAATAATTAAGTAAGTTAATGGAATAATTAATGACATTCGGTAGTTCAGATATCGTCCGAAAATGAAAGGTTTCGCTTTGATTGTGCTGTGCTTCGTGGCTGCGGCTCAGGTAAGATTTTCTAGTCTATTTATTCACTAAGGCATCTAGAAACTATCCAAAATGACTGATTATATTAAAAAAATAATCAGTTTATGTCAGTACCGTAGGGTGTCCGGCGAATCAAGGGAGGCCATATTTTGAAACGAGACAACTTAGTACCCTAAATTTAGTTTAACTGATTCAGAATAGCCTATCCAATAATCTTCCCTTAAAATGCCCAAATCGATCCGCCGGACACCCTGTATTTCGTTGGACCAACCAATTAATGTCTCCCCATAACTTTACCCTATACGTACTTTCCCTGAGACATAAGTAGCATTCGTAGGTAGGTCAAATGATGATCCATAGAAAATTGATTGATAATTTGGAATAACTGTTCCTAATTCAGTTTTCAGTATCATAGCCTTTTTCACTGTTACGTTTCAATATTTACTTTACATTTGTTTCAAATTCTAGAATACCTACTAACCTAGATTTTCTTTTTGTAGGCTCGCAGCGCTCTGCCAGGTAAGTGGCAAAATACCTACGTATTCAATGTCGAACAGTAAATGAGTGTAGGTACTAAAATAGATCTTTTAATTAAAAGTACTGAGAACGTCACGCGCCGGACTGAAGAGGTGTTCTGAGCTTAATGAGGCATTTGGGGGCTCTAATTTGGGAGGTCCTTCTGAAAAACTACGTGATATCTTTGAGCTTACATTGAATAAAGGCATTCCGACCTTTGACTTTTACGATTAGTATTACTTTTACTACAATAGGCTTGGTTCTTTTACGAGTACCTTACCTATCGATATCGTTTTCCTACACATTATACAGGTAGTATTATAGAAATTATGGAAACAGGAAAGTCAAAAAATTTGCTAAGGTCCAGTTTATAGTAGTAATTACTTTGATAAGCTGTCGTTTTCGCTTTCCGTTTTTATCCTCGTAACGCCAAGTTATATAAAAACATAAATTTTAACGTTAAACTATTAACTTAGTCCTTTAATACTGATTTTGGCTCCTCGTCACGCCCAATGTCCTCTACATTGCGCGTGACGAGGAGCCAAAATCAGTAAGAAATTTATACTATCTGATTCATAGTAGAAGGGGATCCGAAATGGCAACATTCTTGCTCAAATGTCATGTAATATCAATAAAGTTGCCATTTCGGGTCCCTTTCGTCTATGATTAATTGATTAAGGTAATATGTCATGCTATTTTGAATATTCTTTAGAGAGCCGCGCTGCCGCCGAGCTGGGCGAGAACCCGTGGTTCGTTCACCTCCGCATCGCGGTGACTACCAGCGGCTTCCTGAACACCTGTGCCGGATCCCTGATCGGCAACTCCTGGATCCTCACCGCCAAGGCATGCGTCGACAACCCCAGGTATGGTCATTCATCAAAAAGTGATCATATCAAGCGATCTTCTTCTTTTCGTGTGGGACACCGAGTCGTTCAACGACCCAATGAACCCTGGTGTCAGAGTTTTTCAACCGCCTACTGCAAGTAGCAGGCCTCTGACATGGTTGTGTAACGACCGCCATCATAGACAGCAACCGGGACCGACGGCTTAACGTGCCCATCCGAAGCACGAAACCATCTTACTTGTGGACAATCAGGTGGTTCAGCCTGCAATGTCCTGACCAGACTGAGAACCAATTCACAAAGTGATAAATATCAACTTTGTGAGTGACCCGACCGGGAATTGAACCCGGAACCTTTGTGTGGCAGGCAGGCATACTAACCACTGCGCCACATCGGCTGTCAAGCGATGAGAGCATTGAAATACGTGTCTTGGGAGATATCATTTCTGCCCAAGCATTTTTTTGAGGTTTTCTTCTGGTTCTAAACTGATTCTATCTCCCACAGCTCCCGTTTCATCTGGTCGCGTTACGGCGTGGTGGACGTGTACCGCCCCTCGCTGGTGACTGAAGGCAACGTGGTCCGCCTGCACCCCAGCCAGGACGTCGCTCTCATCAACATCAACAGAAACGTCGAGTTCTCCGGTAAGGTTCCGGTTCTGGGCCATTCAATTCATAAATACTTAGAGCACGCGTTCAATTCATAAATACGCGAGCAAATATATGAAATCTATGAAATAAAATGTTGAATGCAGAAAATCGACATAAGGATATAAAGGATTCTGAAACCTCGTAATAATCACTATTGAACTACATTAGACATTTATTCCAAAACATATGTCTCAGATC
This sequence comes from Phthorimaea operculella, assembly GCA_024500475.1. Taxonomy (NCBI): domain Eukaryota; kingdom Metazoa; phylum Arthropoda; class Insecta; order Lepidoptera; family Gelechiidae; genus Phthorimaea; species Phthorimaea operculella. The sequence continues at coordinate 8,236,168 of JANFCV010000002.1, forward strand.
AGATAACGTGATCACTAGAAAACGTAAACTTGCTAAGTGTTTCGATTTTTCTGATGAGAACAGAAGTGTATGTCGGGATAGAGGCTTTGGCTGGACTTACGCTGTAAAAAGCGCTCAGAGAGTCCAACCGGGGCTGATCTCGACGCCGGTCGGCGAGTCGTCGAGTGGGCCGGCGACAATTAAAACCCGGCCGATTGCTCCATTAATTAAACCGTTGTTGGGAGCTGGCTCTGGGGCTCGCGGCGTATTCCTGCTTTTACCAAATCGTTCTTCGATATTTCGTTTTATTTATAGATTCGTACAGAAAAACCGACATCTTGATTTTATGAATTTTAATAAAGCCAGTGTCACTCACGCTACTGAGACGAATCTAACGACACCTCACTTGTCAAGATCCGCCCAGCCGCTGTAGCCGGTGCAAACCAATACATAAATACATACTCTCGAAAACATAACCCTCCTGAGGCAGTCGGTTAAAAAGTGTGATGATGATGATTTGATTTGCTGATCGTTGTGTTTGCCACATTAGCTGTTTTAACTTTCTCTATTTATTTTAGATTTTTGATGATTTGCTTAGAAAATGTCCCGCCAGTATCATGGGTTAGGCATGACTATAGATGTAAGCCCGGTTTAAAACCAATTCAACCAAATCGTTTTAAACGAAAAAAACCGTTTTAAATCATAAACAACCGTTTTTTTCGGTTTAAAACGGCGGATGGTTGATAACAATGTTTTATTGATTTTAATACATTTTCGTAATATTACAAAGGTAAGGATCACTGAAATGGATTAATGATGTGATTTTGCGGGTTTATTACCTAGTTTGTCGCTCCGAGGCCCGAGCGTAGGTAACCTATGATGAGCAAGTCAGTGTAAAATCGTTGGAAACACCGAATTTTGTATATACAGGGTTATATTAATAATTTGGATGTTCCATACAAAAATTCATACCTAAGTACCTACTCGGCAAAAATTTTTTTGCATTTCGGCACGATTTTTCTACAACGGCCCTGAAATATTAGTCAGACGTGGCGATAGCGGCTGTATTGTAGGTACCTACGGCTGTTTACGCTCTGCCTACCCCGCAAGGGATAAAGGCGTGATTTGTGTATGTATGTATGTGTATGTAAAACACAGAACTTTTTTTTTTGTAGGCGAGTTTTAAACGGTTGAAAACGGTTGATTTCAGGTTTTAAACCGCGAAATTTGGTTTTAAACGTTTTAAACCGGTTGATTTACATCTGTAGGCATGACCTTATTAAACATTTTTTTTTGTTTTTTTCTTTCTTAGAATCTCGATAACCGGGATACCCTGTATAATTATAAGTGTGTTGGTTGGTACATACATAGCGCAGTCAGAGAAAAACAGAAGGCAGAAGTAGTCAACAGGAGAGCACCATCCATAGTCGTTCAGTTATGTTCTCGAAAGTTTGGCTTTGAATCCTCGACCGCCGCCGGCTCTAAGACTTCGGCTTTAAGACTAACTTTATACAGGGAACTTCGTGGACCTATTCAAAATTTCGTTATAAACAAGTGAAACTTTGCGTGTTCGCTTTTGATAGACTCCTAATTTGGTGTATTGTTGCAAACACGGCGGAGGAGGCTGTGTAGAGAACAAAATATGTCGTAGGTTTCGGCCGACACCTTTTGCGACTTTATGATAATCTTTTATTTTTGCGTACAAAATGACTAGGGTTGGGCCTTTAATATTTTCTTTTACGGACAAGATGACAATAGGGTTGGGCATATAATCTTTTCTTTTACGTACAAAATGACTATAGAGTCATTCGGGGTAAATCTGCGCAGCGGGTAAAACTGCGCACCGTCGATATTACGGAATAGGGCGCAGGGGCAGGGACGCTGATTTGCTGGGAACACGTGTGTCTGAACCGCCATTTTAGGTCCAGACACTCTGTGCAGTGCGGGTCGATTTCCTACCTATTAGAACCAAAACTACCAAAACACAGTTAAATTCGGACTTTATTCGGTGCAAGGAAAAGTTTGTGTCAGTGTTTATTATGATCATGAAGAGTTTGCTTCTATTTTTTTATTTTCTATAGATATTGAAGTTCTTTTTCAGTAACAACATTTCAACCGTGCATCAAAAGTGTCAAAGTTACGATGAATTGCTTCGAGAACTCATTGAATGGGGTAAAACTGCGGGGGTAATACTGCGCACATGACGTAGACGTGCGCAGTTTTACCCCACTATAGTAATATAAAGAAACGCATTTCTGTACAGAAATACCTATATTATATTAGATCTTTCTTTTTTTATTGTTTTAGACCATAAAATGCCTCGTAATTATAAAATAAAAACATCCGATAAGACCTTAATTATTGTGAAACCCTTGTGCGCAGTTTTATCCAACACACCGCGTAGTTTTACCCGCATCACGGGGAAGAAGTGCGCACTCTGACTTAGTCACTGTTTTTTTAAATATATGAAAAACCGCAAATTACATCGTGTTGTTTGTTTGTATTTGAGAGCCCATTAACCAAGCTATTAGAAAGCACATACAATTTTGGGAGTTATGAAGTGAAATATCCAAAAGTGCGCACGTTTACCCCGAATGACTCTAAGGTTGGGAAAATTTATATCCCACTTGCGTTTTTAAGGCTGCTCTGTTTTACTTCTGATGCAGTGTATGCAGGGCGTGTTGTCACAACGGATTTGCTCGTATTAGTATCACTCGTTCTCCTACACGAAATTTTGCATGCAAAATGTGAGAAAACCGATTCGTAGTTGATACTGTAGATTGAAATGTCTGTATTTATTTGTTACAGACAACATCCAGTCCATTCCCTTGGCCAGTGCCGCCGATGAGGTCGACAGCGCAAGATTCTGCGGCTTCGGTGCTCTGGATGACGGTAACGGTAAGTTAATAAAATACAAAGAGACTAGGTAGTTTTGAAAAGTGATTTTCTTTCACAAAAGAAAGATACAGTCTATCACAGTTAGACTTGGCAATTCTGTCGATACTGTTAATTATGCCTACATTTCTTTCTTTCTTTCTTAGTCGCCTTTCGCGACTGTCATGGGTCGAAATAGTGTGAGACCTCGCGACCACAATGATCGAGTACCTGTGGTGTATGTAGGCAGCTTCATTGTCCAAGTATTACCTAGATGTATTTTTTTTCGTGATTCCGCACGTTCTTCCAGGACCTTGCCCAGCAGTTGTACACTGTAGACTAAAATAATAATAATAAGTAGATTTATCCAGCAAAGTTTGTGTAAGGCTCAAACTCTACAGACGAGACGTGCTTCGCGAGACGTATGATGACACGTGTCCGCCTAATATCTTAGGGCCTACCTACTGACTTTAAAATAACCCTGTATTTTTATTGTTTTCTCTTAGCACCCGGCGAGAATCTGAACTGTGGGGATGTGTCTCTATCTCTTGCTGACAACGTGTACACCGCCTCCAGTGATGACATCCAGGCCACCAGGGTAAATACCTTCACTTGTTTGTTTGTTGTCTCATAGCACCCGGCGAGAATCTAAACTGTGGAGATGTGTCTCTATCTCTTGCTGACGACGTGTACACCGCCTCCAGCGATGACATCCAGGCCACCAGGGTACATACCTTCACTTGTTTGTTTGTTGTCTCATAGCACCCGGCGAGAATCTAAACTGTGGAGATGTGTCTCTATCTCTTGCTGACGACGTGTACACCGCCTCCAGCGATGACATCCAGGCCACCAGGGTACATACCTTCACTTGTTTGTTTGTTATCTCATAGCACCCGGCGAGAATCTGAACTGTGGTGACGTATCTCTATCTCTTGCTGACGACGTGTACACCGCCTCCAGCGATGACATCCAGGCCACCAGGGTACATACCTTCACTTGTTTGTTTGTTATCTCATAGCACCCGGCGAGAATCTGAACTGTGGAGATGTGTCTCTATCTCTTGCTGACGACGTGTACTCTGCCTCCAGCGATGACATCCAGGCCACCAGGGTACATACCTTCACTTGTTTGTTTGTTGTCTCATAGCACCCGGCGAGAATCTCATAGCACCCGGCGAGAACCTGAACTGTGATGACGTGTCTCTCTCTCTTGCTGACGACGTGTACAGCGCCTGCAGCGACGCCATTCAGGTCACCAGGGTACATACCTTCACTTCTTTGTTTGTTATCTCATAGCACCCGGCGAGAACCTGAACTGTAATGACGTGTCTCTCTCTCTGGCTGACGACGTGTACACCGCCTCCAGCGACGCCATTCAGGTCACCAGGGTACATACCTTCACTTCTTTGTTTGTTATCTCATAGCACCCGGCGGGAATCTGAACTGTGGGGATGTGTCTCTATCTCTTGCTGACGACGTGTACACCGCATCCAGCGATGCCATCCAGGCCACCAGGGTAAATACAGCTTCACTCCTTTTCTAAAACAGTAGTTTGAAGTCATCCAATAAAAAGTATCGGCTAAGTGCGGGTCGGACTCGCGCATGAAAGGTGCCGTATAAGAATGGCATAAAATCAGGATTGTTGTAAGAGAGGCCCCCTTTATTTTAATTTGCCATAGCGGCCATAGTAACACATGTTCTGTGAAAATATCATCTGTCTAGAATAGAAATACTTAGAAAGACTATTTGCTAATAAATTGTATTCTTTTTCAGTTTGACCTGGGTGCTCCCCTGGTGAAGGACGGCCAGCAGATCGGAGTGTTGACCGCCGCCTCTTGGCAAAACGCTGGCTGTAAGTTTTCCTTGCAATTATAGATAAGAGTACCTGGTTTATTTCAATAGATGTCGTTTTTAGTTTTAAAACAATTCATAAAAAAAACGGTGAAGAACCGATTTTTGGTGGTGCGTGCAGATTCTATTTCTATTCTATTCTATTTCAGCCTATTGCAGTCCAGTGCTGGACCAGGGAACGCCATAAGGCACGATCTCCAGTTTTTGCCATCCAGTCGCTACCACCCTTTATATGCATGCAGATTATTAGACTCAAAAACTTTCCCTTGAGAACATTTATTATGACAGAATACATAAAAACATAGTAAATACAGTCAATTGATCCTGATTTCGTATTGGAGGTTGATAGTTTTCCAAACAACATGGGTAAAGTTGGTCAGTTTCATAGTTTAGAATTTTGAATGCACCCTATCAGTGTTCAGAGGCTGTTCTTTACATCCTGATTTTTTAAATAAGTAATGTTTGATACTTTTTTTTCAGCTTTCGTCAGCGTAGCCAGCGTACGGGACTGGATCGACGAGCAAATCTCAGCCTAAACACAACAAGAACATACAGTTTCATCCTTACAGCCTTTGAAACTGAACTATTGAAAAAACAATAAAGAATTCTATGTGAAAGTGTGAGTTTGGTATTTTTTCCAAGAGGTAAAAAGTAGTCTGTAGGTATGTAGTTAATCATTGATTTATAATATATAGGGATATATTTAATTAAGTACAAATCTCTTGAAGGCGTGGTCTACTCACAAAACTGAACAACTTTTGTTAGAAACTTGATGAAGAAAGATTAATGAATGTGGGGGAAGCAAAACAGGTGTGTCAGGATCGTAGCAAGTGGAAGGAAGTAGTCTCTGCCTACCCCTATGGGAAAGAGGCGTGATTATATGTATGTAGAAACTTTTCTTCGAAATATGAAAAAAATATTTGGACATTTTTGTATGGGAGGACCAAATATTTTTTTCATATTTCGAGGAAAAGTTTCTAACAAAAGTTCCTCAATTTCGTGAGTAGACCACGCCCTCAAGAGATTTGTACTTACCTAATTAAATGTAACCCTATATAATAAACGCTTTTACCTTTGATACTAAAAGTAATAGATAGTTAGAGATAAAGTAGTTAGTTATAATGGTAAGTGGGTTAGTAAGTTGATACTTGATTTTAAGGTTCCGTGGTTATTAATGTCTTATAGTTTTAGTAAGTTGATATTATTATATTAGTTAATATAGGTGATGGATAAAAATTTCAGCAGACAATCACATCTGTGCAGGCAATATAATTTGATAGAAACGGTGCCTTTCCGTTTTCTCCGGTCGCTTCTACATTATATGTGAAGACTTGCCTACTTACTTACAAAAAAAAATTTCGACCTCCCATACAAAATTCACGATCAGCTGACTGACTTTGTATGGGAGGTCGGAATTTTTTTTTCGTTTCCCACCATTGGCTCCATAATAAAAGTTGTTCAGTTTCATGGTCTGAGCACGCCTGCAAAGTTTTCGTTACACCGTCCCTAACACCCCGTATATATTGATAATATTGCTTACCAATGCAACAGATAAAACTACAGGAGAGTTATAAGAAAAGGTAATAAAATGATGTATGGATATTGAATATGAATTTAGCATCGTGTTTCGTCAAGCACGTTACGTAAACTTCATTCATGCTCTCGTGTGCAGAAATGAGAAGCCATATTTTAATCAATAGTGAACAGATTTCGCATGCAGCAAACTGCAGCGAGTATTTTAATCAATCATCACTCGAACTGCACATTCTACTACTCAATCTCATTCATGATAATGGTAGGTATCTGTGCATGGGTTCGTAGCACACGAATCTTTTCACGTATTTCTTGATCGATTCACACATACCAGTGACTGGTGTGAACGTGTGGTAAAAGTGACTGTCGCACGAATGCGAAAATGAATGACGTTTTTTTTACCACTTCTTCTCTTTATCATCTTACTACTGAGTTTAAAATACGCCATTAGAAATGTATCAGGTTTGTGGTTTGGCTACCGAGATGCAAGATTTATTGCAAGTAGCGTGTGAATGAAACATGAAACTATCGTTTTAAGAAATACGAGGCGCAGAAGTAGCTATTAGACTACCCTGTCGACATACCCATTAGGCATAAATTGCAACATTTCTTTTCAAGGGCAATTTTACAACAAACTCGAGATAACTAGTGTAAACCATACCTACTAATAATAGAGGCATGCCTATATAGGAGAATAATAGCTCAGCATGCATTATTCGGGAAGAAGAAAACAAGGGAATAAAATGAAAACACAGAAAAGAGACATCTTCAACTTTAAGGCTCTGTCGCGTATGAGCAAATTTAATGTACGACAGTGGACCTATAGTGTTTTAGAAAATGGTAGGTAGAAGCCTAGTTAGATAGATATATCTGAACTTAGTAACAAAGTCTTTTGAAACATATAGATAAGCTAGTATTACAAATGGTTTCACAGAAGAAACGTAGAGCGCTTAATGGTAGCTAAATCATTGCAGAAATATTTTAATCATTGAAGTAATAGATTTAGATTGCAGGTAGCTTAACAAATCAAACCACAAGCACTAAGATATTTCCTGGATATTTCTACAGAGAAACCGCGGCTTTTATGAAGGCAATCAAATTGATTTGCCCAATGATTTGCCAATCAAATTAATGTTCGCAAAATAAAGTTACTACATGCCACACACAGTGGATGTATCGCTTTAGTCAAATTGACAGCGTAAAATCAAAACCCCTACCTAATCGAGATTAATTTCAGTCAGGGCGGGACTGGAACCCGGGACTGTAGAAAGAATACGGTCCCACATCACTGCTTTGCAATCTTAGCTACCAGATTAGTCTAAAATTCTACAATATCGGATTCAAGTCCTGAAGATCTATTTTTGAACTTTCATATACCAAAATGTCTGTCCATCCACGCACATCCATCCCTCTTGATTTGACTAGAAAAATCGAGTAGCTAAAGTGCGTTCGCTCAGATAGTGTCGCGGTGTCCTTTTTTGGGAGGGCGGCATCCTTTGAGTGCCTTTGACATGTGCCGGCACGCAACCGCATCTGAGTGAATGGATTTTAACCTAAACCTAATCGAAATTAAATAAGTTCAGAAATTGAACTCCCGCCACTGTCGTTTTGGTGCAGACCAGGGGCCGAGGTCTGCTAAATAAAAATCGTTTCATTTCATTTTCATTTGCGTGTCGATGGCATGTCAGTTGGATGATTTTGGTAGTTTCGTACTCTACAAAGAGTTTTTATATATGTAGTATGAAAAATCACAGTGGCAATAGAATGGCAGTTGAGTGTCGCTAGCATTTAAATGGCAAAAAATTAGCAGACTTGGGGCCCAGACACTCGAAACACTACTTTCTCGGTACGAGCTAACATCTGACATAATTTTGTACTTCTCAGCCGTCTTATTCTTTTAAATATCATGATCTTCCTGCCCTTATCCCAATTACTTGAGGTCGGCGCAACACGTTTTGTTGAACACAAAATCGTGTTGCAAAGGATTTGGCTTAATTTTACAACCGGCCGCCTACCAGACCGTCAACCGGCCTTGGGAATCTTATTAATTCTTTTAAATAGTAGATATTAAATCTCAATAGGTAGCAACAACACAATATTGTAAGTAATGAATACAAATAGAGTAAATTAAACACAAAATGTGGGTTAAGATGACAACGACCGGACCTTACGTTGTCGTAATCATATGGACCTACGAAAGAACAGGGTCGAACTTAGTTAAGTAACTTTGAGCATGTGTAAAAAACCTTGTACTTAGTACATTACATACACAAAAATATCACGCCTATATCCCTTGCGGGTAGGCAGAGTGTAAACAGCTGTAAAAAATGGCCATTTATACCACTTCTGACAAAAGTTTGAGATATGTCACGCCTATATCTCTTGCGGGGTACGCAGAGCATAAAAGGCTGTAAAAACCGGCCATTTGTACTACGTCTGACAAATTTTGAGAGTCATTCAGAAGAATGTGTATCACCGTAGTGACAGGTTGTCAGCCTGTCGCCTTAAATTGCAATGCACATCAACTGTCAGATTCCATAGTCTTCTAGCTTCTTACGATACCCACGGGAATGATATGGGGTGATGCCCTTCTAAGCCATGCCACATGGCAGCCTTGTAGTATGTGGTTTGCAAACTCTGACACCAGTAGGTACACCAGGGTTCATCGTCATTTATCTAGTCTGTCATTGACACGACATGAAGAAGATTTTTTTTCCGTGATAGAGTCATGAAATAACGCCATAAATTCGCTATATCTACCCAATAATTTTGTGTATTACTGTACGTTAGTATTTTTATACCGGGAGTAACAGAAAGGGTATAATAAGCCGAAAGGAGGTCAAGGTGCTCATGAAACTGAACAACTTTCCCCATAGAACATGGGTCGAAATATGAAAAAAATATTTGGATCTCCCATAGTAGGTAAATCAATTAGCTGATCGGCGATTTTGTATGGGAGGTCCAAACTTTTTTCATATTTTCACCCATGTTTCATGGGGAAAGTTGTTCAGTTTCATGAGTACCTTGACCTCCTTTCGGCTTGTTATACCCTTTCTGTTACTCCCTGTATACGTTTGTGATACTACTTCTGCTTTTCTTGTAAGACACCGATTCGTCCAACGACCCTATGACCTCTGGTGTCAGAGTTTGTGTACTAAGATATAATTTATATGAGCGCTACATTCTTACATAGTAAAATCTTGTATGTAGCGAATAAATGTTAAACATTTTCCATAAACATCAAAATATATCAATGTTTTTACATGTTCTTTACCAGTTCCACATTACATAATATGTGGCAAAGGTATTTGAAGTATTTTTAGATCTCTTTGAAAATTCTAAATGCATCTCTTTGATTTCACAATTCGCTAAATTAAGATGATTCGTATTGCGATAAGTAGTTGCTTAATCTTGTCAACGATGGACAGTTAAGATTAGAGATAGATATGTGTGCTACTTTTTGTAGGTAGCCTTTGAATTACCTACTTTACCCAAATGTATTGGATCAATTTACATAAATGTACTGGTTATGAGTCCCATATGGGACGCCTCACAAAGGAAGGGTTATTCTTAATAACTAACTATATGAACGACCAACACAAAATTGATCTATTAAATGGGAAAATTGAGTTCCTAATCCATTCGCGGTGGTGGTTTTCAGTCACTCGTGGAGACAACATAAAAGAACTTGAGTTTCTCTTGATAGAACACAATGAGCTTTTTTTTCTCCTACAGCCGGGCCTTTGGTCCGTTTCCAAATTGTAGCAGACTGCAAAAGTTACAAAATTTAGCATCCGGAATCCGGATCCATCCCCTCTATTCCCATGGCGATTCAAACTTGACCCAATGCTTGTAGGATCTATCAGATTGTACCCAATAAGTGTGTCACGCACTGGCCACTGAATGACGTGCGTCGGTCGCTTTGCCCGGCCCTGCTTCGCACCAACTTTCTCTCTTACAGCGGATTACAGCATCGCGTTGCGCATGCGCATGCTGGCCGCTAACGCATTCGGCCGCGCGCCGACGCCATGACACCGCGCGCGGTTCCAAATTCAAATCTGACAGCTCTATATTTTTCTATTTCTTCATAGACTGTCTGAAAATGTGCCAGTGTCAAGTTTGAAGTGTAAAGTGCAGTGTTGTAAACTTTTTGGATATGGTCCCCTTGCAAGCTATGGGTAGTTAAGTTTAGATTTTGGTTAGCATGCGAAAAGAGAATCAAGGGTGCTGAAGAACTAGTAAAATACCTAAATACTGATAAATTTTAGATATCCTTTGAAAGGAGGAAAACGAAGACTCGATAAAAACTTTCTGATTTCAATGCAGCGTTTCCAAACTGCAGATTTTTAAGGGCCAATTCAACCAGCTCGTATTCTCCACAGTTGTGATATGATGACTTGAAGTGACAGCAAGATGATCGGCTTCAAATGGTCCATGGTCCAGCTAGTTCTCATCCTTGCTTGGGCGTTGCAGTACTGTACCTTCGGAAGCCCAATTCTCTGGTACTTGCTGGCCACATGCTTGGTGCTATCTGTGGTCCTGGCCGTGACCACCTATGACCATGACTACTGGTCTTCCCGGGGGGTTTTCGCCCCCCCGGCGTGGCCGCTGGTGGGCCATATCAAGTCCGTCGTGATGTTCAAGGAGCAAGGAGGGATGTGCTTTAAAAGGATCTACGAGACGTACAGGAATGAGAGGTTTTTGGGTAAGTTGTACTTATTTTGATTCCATTCTTATTACTTACCCGTTAGCGGTTACACCCACTGCTACTGAATTTCCCGTGGGAAAAAGTCATTTTTCCGGCAAACCTTGCTCATGAATTACTCTATCTGTTATAAAAAGCACATCAAAATACGTTGCGTGGTTTAGGGCGAGTTACCGAATTCACGACAGACAGAAACGCAAAAAGCGACTTCATTTTATACTATGTATTGACTACGCTGCTGCCTCAGCGACCCGAAGTGAATCATGGCCTCTGTTTGTTATTAAGCAGACCATATTTTCCTGTCGATTTTAGTATCAGGAATTAAGTAGTATGTAGTATTCTTACCAGCGGACTATCAATCTAATAGCTTTCCGTACAAAAGACATCAACGTGTTCATGGATTCAAAATCCAATGAACTTAATTTTTGACAAGTATAGGAATTTTCATTTGTCCAAGGAATTTTCTCTCTCACAGCGAATATAATATTTAAATTTTACAATATATCTAAATTATTACTTTTGATATTCTGTTACCTACCACGTTTTACGTAAATGGGAGATTGCTACTACAAAAAAGATAATAAAGTTACATGTTTTAATGTGTAGCAGCTGTAGAGTCATAAAACTTTGAAAGTTCAATGAATGAATCAGAGTGAACGTAATAATGATGATTATTAAGATAGTAAAGTATTAAGATTGCAAGTAGTGCCGTAAAAGCGTAAAATATGGGCCACATTGCGAAATTTTATCTATTCATGTTTTTTATCGTCGAATATCTTTTGCACATCTTTTTGATCCTGTCTCTAAATAAATGTAGTAATTTCCTATTCCTATTTAATGAAAAAGTAATTACTTTTAATGAATTAAGTACCTATTAACTCTTAATAGTCGGTTTGCATGAAGAGAGACCTAACTTTTTATCCTGAAGTAAATTGTACTTTACTTTTGATTATATGTAGCGAGTTGAGTCCCGAGTCAGTGGTCCGTCATCACATCACATCACATCAGTGTTTTCATTGAAGAGGTTGTATGAAAACTTTGGCGAGTAGAGCTAGGTAGATACAGCACATTGAACTGTCTCGGCACTGAATCCGGGCTTTCATTCTCAAAGCTCAACCGGATAATCTCGCAGACGCAGACGCAGCGGCGGCTGCACGCAAGGTGACCTTGTCCGACCTCTCACTTTCGTCACAAGCCGGGTACCTACCGGTTTTTTGGCTGCACATCTCTTTGGTAGAGACGTAATTCGAAAGTTCATGAACTAGGTACCCGGCCACAGTGCCTCGTCAGCTATGCATTTTGAAGACAACTAGTCGTAAATCTTATTTTAGCATTTGTTAGACTCTCAAACCGTTTTGACAGAATGGCCGTTTGCACTCTCCCTGCCCCGCGAGGGATATAGGCGTGATATGTGTAAGTATGTGTGTATACCGGGAGTAACGGAAAGGGTATAACAAGCCGAAAGGAGGTCAAGGTACTCATGAAACTGAACATAGAAATAGAAAAAAAAAATTGTACCTCCCATAGTAAATCAATAATTCAATAATTTATTTCTTAGTAGGAATTTACAAGATTCTCTTTAAGAAAGTCACATTCTAATTCAAACTTAAAAAAGAGAAAATTTCTAATGCAAAAATTTTCTGAAATTTTCTCTTTTTTATTACAATTTTTGTTCCTACTCTATACGCGGCTCGGGCGGGATAAAAAAATAAAAATAAAGGCACTGCCTCGGGGCTGGCCAGGCTAACCACACAGCATGTAACTTTATGCCTCAGTAAATGACAAGTAAATGGAATTAAATTCTGTCAATATTTTAAAAAGGTGTTCCATGTGTATAGTTAGCCGGACCCCCTGGACAGGAAAACCCCCCAAAAACCTGCCCAGAAGTGCACCTATTCTAAAGTTGACAATATTTTAGGCCCTATGTGACCCTAGCTAAGTTAGAAAATAAATTAATTATATAATAGTAATAGCCAAAAACGGCTCAACAAAATAAAAATAATATTACAGTAGATTATTCTAACTGTTTCGTCTTTAAAATATACTTTAAACATACGAGCAATAAAATAACAAAACAAAAAAAGTAAATTTACAGTAAATGTAAAAAATACATGTCAAAAATTTAAGAATAATAAGTATGAAATGTCAAATTTAACCACTATAGGTACATAGGTACAATCAATTAGCTGATCGGCGATTTTGTATGGGAGGTCCAAATTTTTATTTCATATTTCGGCCAATGTTCCATGGGAAAAGTTGTTCAGTTTCATGAGTACCTTGACCTCCTTTCGGCTTGTTATACCATTTCTGTTACTCCCTGTATTCTTTTCATCTTGATCTGTTTTCTGACTTTTGAGTATCAACAAACATAGGTATCAGTTCAGTCTACGCAAACATGCATTACTTTAGTTTTCGCATGTAATCAGCATGAATGCTGATTTAGTTCTCACATCCTCACAAAATTACTTAACTGATTTTAATGTTTCCTTTTTTTGTCAGGCAGAAATTATTATTTAAGGTGGTTCGTTACGTCATACAAACGAAAAACAGCACTTCAGTCGGGTTACACATGAGCTGTAGAGTTTCTTTTTAAAGAAACTTTATTCTGAAGGATGAAGGCACACGTAAATTTGTCGCAAAACTACTTATAGTTAAAAGATAATCAGTATTTTCTGCACAATCAAATTAAACGTATTTATTGCAGCAGTAGCTCCATCTATTTTCGTAAAGTGGCGACTCGCTTTTTACGGGGAAATCTGATGATTCAAAAATTCTTTTTAGTGTTTTGCGACAATCTTATATACCCACGGGACTCCCCATCAAGATTTTTAAACCGACTCTTGTCTCCTTTACATACATGACTCCATTGAACTTTTGTATGGAAAACGGAACGCCTTAACTTAGGAGTCAGAACTTCGAACAATATCGGTTTTGTAGTTTCAAGGTACAGGCTATTAACTATCACTCCATTGTAAACTCTTAAGTATTTAAGTTTTGCTAAATTACAACTACAGTGTAGGCATATTGCACCATTTTTGGCACTACAGCGGTTTCGGCAATCGTTTCGTCACGAGGGTAAAATTGGTGATAATAGTTTGGTTAGTCAAGTTAGTTTGAGCGACACACGTGAAGAGGTTTGGCAATCGTGACGTGATGAAATGAAAGATTCAAGGTTGAGAATGGTTGAGTCTACTGACTGTTGGTGCTGGCTTGTGTCTAGCTAAGCAATCAAACCCATCTTCAAGGTGAAATACCCCAGTGGTGTTAACATAGGTAATTCAAGGTGAAAAAACCCAATGGTATTAACGTAGGTAATAAAAAATTTAACTTACCTCATAGTGCCTGTGTCTGGAGAAATACTGAAACGTTTTTTTGAAGTCTGGTTGTTTTTGTAATACATACTTATCTTATATGCCTTTAAGAGACCTCAGATCCCATAATAAAAGTATTATAAATATAATGATCTAGTATTTATTATAAATATTTTATTTACAAGCATATAAATAGGAATGGTGACGTCCATAAGAAGTCGGTAAAAAAAATTCTTTCGAAAATTTTCGTTAGGTCGTAATTATTTTATCCTGGCGTGTCTGAACCTATATGTACCAGCCTTAGGTCAAGTTTTTTAGGGTTTCGTAGTCTACTAGAAACCCTTATCATTTCGGTAAGTCTGTCTGTCTGTCTGTATGCTGCGCCCTCATAACTTTGTCAGTTTTGGAGCAATCGACATCAAATTTGGTGTGAAGATAGATCGTGTTGACCCAAATTTAGAAATGTTGAGAAAAAAATATTTTTATTGATTTTTGGACCCCTTTCCCATACATGTGAAAGGGGGGCAAAAATTATTTTTCCACCTGTAATATTGAGTAGGGTATCGTTGAATAGGACTTTTAAAATTAAGGGGAGGTTTTTTGAAAAAAATTCTCTAAAATGTTTCTGTCTCGAGATATTTGCTTTTAAAAGGGGCGTTTTTGAGCCATAATTTGTTCCAGCTGTAACTTCTAAAGCATACATACATACATACATATATCACGCCTATATCCCTTGCGGGGTAGGCAGAGCGTCAACGGCCGTAAAAGTACGGTCGTTATCGCCACGTCTGACACATATTTGAGGGCCGTTTTAGCTATTGTCGTGTATCGCTATAGTGACAGGTTGTCAGCCTGTCGCCCAAAATTGCAATACACATGATACCCTCGAGTCCTTTAGTCGCCTCCTACGACACCCACAGGAAAGAAATGGGGTGATGCTATTCTAAGCCGGCATCACACGGCAATTCTAAGCCGGCATCACACGGCAAAAAAAGCATGCATGTTAAAATTTTGAAAAAAATATGGAATATAGTTCTTAATATGAAGTTACCATGAAAACTATAACGAATACTGTACCACTCAAGATTAAGGAAATATTAGTTTTTCAATTTGCGGTTGGTAACCATACAGCTGCAAACAAACGAGCAACAAAATTAACTTTGTAACGCTGAAAGATACTTAAACGTTGACTGACTACGAAACCCTATTTGTGAGCGTGTCTGACACGCTCTTGGCCGTTTTTTTTTTTAATGGGATAAACTACCGGGAGTAACGGAAAGGGTATAACAAGCCGAAAGGACGTCAAGGTACTCATGAAACTGAACAACTTTCCCCATGGAACATGGGTCGAAATATGAAAAAAAAAATTGGACCTGCCATAGTAAATCAATTAGATGATTGGCGATTTTGTATGGGAGGTCCAATTTTTTTTTTCATATTTCGACCCATGTTCCATGGGGAAAGTTGTTCAGTTTCATGAGTACCTTGACCTCCTTTCGGCTTGATATACCCTTTTCGTTACTCCCGGTATAGTTCAAAATAAAGAAGAGCGCGGCGGCGGCATTGTAGTGCGCCATCAACGTGACAGCGTCGTTCATAGTATGCTTTGTATGGGTTTGTTTAGGGATGCCAAAAAGGCCGGGTGGCACGCCGCCGCGGCTATACTATGAACTACGCTGTCACGTTGACGGGGTACTACGACGCCGCCACGCTCGGTCTTTATTTTTACTTTTGGCTTATTTAACAAAGACGCTTACTAACTTACTGAGACCAGTGTTCATCGGGTCGTTGGACGACATGGTGTCCCACTCGAAGAAGAAGAAGAAGAAGACTTTTCAGCCTGCGTATTTTCCTCGGTAAAGGTTGTTCGGACCTACCCACATGAAGCGCATCAAATCGGTCAGCAAGTAGTCGAGTTCACATTGACATTCTAAATTATTCCGAAGCCACTGAACCGCTCCGTTAGATAATGTTTGTTTTGCAAGCCTCTACCACCTAGAAACAACAAGTTTGTTAGGGTTCCGTAGACTACGGGAAATCACTGTTTTGCATATCCGTCTTTGCATTCAAGGCAAATGTTGTATTACGTATGAATCTCTAAGTGAGATGTACCACGCTTGTGGAAGCCTAAAGATTAGTGTCCTAGCCAAAGCTAAACTCCCAAAATTCATTTGTATGGCCATTTATAGGTACCTACCTAATATTGGTAAATCTATTTTTATTGATAAATACAGATTAATGAATAGACATAGACATAAAGAAGAACTTTAACCACAATACACATAATTCAAACCTACACAGAAGCAAACAGCATACTGAAAACTTTGCAGTCATATAAATAAAGTCCACCAATTACTTGTTTCGAGGATCATTTATGTCCCAACACGACCAAAAATTGAAGAGATCCTATACCAAATAAACGATCAGCTGACTAAATTCCGATGTCCAACAATTTTATTAACTTTTCCGAATTGTCCATTGACACTGACCAGTGTTTCAGTTTCAACTTTCAGGCATTTTTATGCCTGTACCGTTTTCGATACACCACCGTTTGTTACTTCCAGTATACAGAACCCAATACTGCAAACGTCGTTACACACTCTTGTCTGTTATTTTTTTAATCGATTATTGGCAATGTATCGGTCCATTAATGTCAGTTTTACAAGTCGACTGTTTAATTTTTCGCGATTTAGACTGTATTCGTGGAAACCGATATGCTCTGAATATTATGCAATTTCTAATGTGGAAGCTCATCGATCATATTTCGCCAATCATTTGATTTGTTGTTTGAATACCTACATAATGATTCGAATAACTCAAATATCAAATGACTTGTGTGATTGTCATTAGTGAAATAATATGGAAAGCATAAAAATTGTTCATTCGTCTTACCTGGAGATCAATTTCAGAAAAGGTGATTTCTAAAATCTTGTACGGACGTCCGCAAAGACTTTGTATCACACTCTCTATCACTCGAATTTGTACCATGTCACTTTATATGTGACTTTATTTAATTAGGGTAGGTACCTATGTGTTAATGGATAAGTTTAGTAGAACATGTGATACGAGCATAATAAGAAGAAAACTACCGCATGCGAAAACTCAATAATAGAGATCCTGGAATGGCGTAAAATATGGTTTAGATTAAAGATGTATATTATGTTATGATCTCCTTGTCGTGTAGGACATTCGAATTGCCTGTATAGCCTTCTTGGGGTCAGATGGTCAGATAGATTCTAACATCTATTAGGGGAAACCTCTAGAAATGTCAAATCTATGAACCCTTAAATTTTCCCGATTCCAGGCTGCCACCAGTTCTACCAGCGCACCCTCGTGGTCCGCGACCCTGACCTGATCAAGAGAATCTGCGTGAACGACTTCCAGCACTTCGTGGACCGTGGGTTCTTCTTCAACAAGAACGTAGACCCGTTGGCTGGCTCCGTCTTGTTCCTCAGGGGGAACGAGTGGAAGAAACTTAGAGCTAAAATCTCGCCTATATTCTCGTAAGTATTCGTTTATTTATGGAGTCCCGTTACATAAAAATCTAAGAAAAGAACGCAAAACTTCTAGCAACTTTACTCGGCGAATAAAATTAACGTCATAAAAACTGAGTATTTTTTACATTTTCTTACATAATAATAATTTAATAGGCAAAAAAATAACATGCAACTTTGCAATCGTAAAAAAAACACTATTGCACATTAGCAGACGTTTCCATAAATAAACGATGATTTTATTTTTGGATTCGCCTTATTAACATCCAGTCACGAAGACTGCGTTTTTCTGTTTGAAAGACATGTCTTAGCTGTATGGGTACCTATAATTAAATGGCCAAATGATAAATGTCTATTGATAGTACGAGATGATAAATCAATAGATGCTCGTACTTAGATTACTCAATTCATCATCATCTTGCTGTCCTTATCCCAAATACTTGGGGTCGGTGCAACACGTGTCGTTGAAAACTGAATTTTACGACCGGCCGCCTACCAGACGTCAACCCTCCTTGGGAATGCTTTTGTGGTACATTAATCGCCACCATACGGCTGGCCCTGGCATGTTTGGGTCGGGTTTATCCCTAGGCCGCACGGGAAGAGAGGGGGTGGTGCTATTCTACTCTGCTCTGCCGGCACCACACAGACACTTAGATTACTCAGTTATTATCCCTAATATTAAATATCGCCGCCGGCGGCGATGCCGGCATCATAATTTGACTGTATCGTGTGACCACGGGCCGTGACCGCACGTGTTTGCTTGTATTGGATACTAGTTGATTAGCCAGCGATATTATACAATCAAACATGTGCTGAGGTTTAGTAGCGGATTAACATTCCACCACAAAATAAAGAGTTTACAGGAGGTAATTTCGAAAAGCTATAACCCAAAGTGTTGTAAAACCATACATAAGCAGATCACGCATTTATCCCTTGCAGGGGTAGACAGAGCGTGAACGACAGTAAACTTACGTTCGCTATCACCAAGTCTGACAGTTATTGAGGACTGTTTCAGAAAAAAAATCGTGTATCACGTGTAGTGAAAGTTGGCTGACCTGTCGCCTAAAATCCAATACTTACACGTGAAAAAGTCCCTCAGTCGACTCCTATCCACGACACCAGTGAGAAAGAATTGAGGTGATGCTATTCTAAACCGCCATCATACGGCAAGTATAGGATTAAATATTTAGTAAAATTGGCCAATTATTTGAAGAAATTGAAATGTGCATGCTACAAAATAATTCATTTGCCGATATCGACACACATCCTCCCACAAAAGTCGGTTGTTAGTTGCACACAGCACGTGAACAAACGGAAACGTAAGTAATTTTCACATAATTTACAACTTACCTGTGCTTACCTTCGTTCAGTATGCGTAATTAACAAGTGGATGTGTTATAAGACAAAAACCCGACTGAGGTAATTTTAAAGTAGATTTTTGCTGTAAAAATCCGCCATCTTGAATCTATAACTTTTTAATATAGCCAGTGTCACTCGCGCTGCTGAGACGAATCTAACGATACCTCATATGTCAAAATCCAACTATCCGTTTGGGCTGTAGCCCGTGAAAAAGAATTTTCTTGTCCACATACATACATACCTACATACATACTCTCGAAAAACATAACCCTTCTTCTGAGGCAGTCGGGTAAAAATAGCGCAAATCGTTAGGTAGTTAAGTAACATAGGCTACCTTTTACTGCAGGAAAACTAGCAGGAAAGCGCCTTTTTTCTACGGTAGAATGGAAAGCAGCCCGCTGTGCGACCTTCGATGTACGATAAAATGTAGATTCAGATAGATTTGCTTGGTAAAAGGTTAAAGTTCAATTCACGTTTCACAAAGTTTAAGTCTGAACTGTCAATTTCGTGCATTGACTCTCTACCAAATTATCTGCGAAAGCCACAACCGAAATGCATGCACACCTGTACGCCTAACATGCCAGGCACGATAAAATTTTATCACGCCCGTTTATCGTGATTCGACGACATATATCATTTATCGACTGTCGGTAACATGCGCTCACATATTTATCACGTCGCTTTGTCAAAAATCGACAATTTTAAAATTTATCGACAAGTCGCAACATGCGCGCCATTTGATATAAAATTTCATTTTTTTAATGAGTTAAATTACTCGAATTTTATCGTCCATCTTTCGAGTCGACGATAGCAAAGGATAAAATGGCGGTGCCGTATTTTATTGATTTAATTTCAATTTAACCGGCTAAATTGAGTGTAGCGTCGGACGCTACGAAGGCGTCGGACACTATAGAGGGTAAGCTGTAGTGTTGGACACCATGAAGGCGTCAGACGCTATGAGTGGTGGGGATAGTGAAGGACGCTGTGAAATTTGGGGGCTAGCTTCAGATGCTATAAAGGGTGGGGATGGGTTTAACCCTGAAGGGTGTAGGGAAGCGTTGGACGCCCTGGAAAAAGGTGGGTAGCGGACGCCCTGGGGAGCGGGGGATAGCGTCGGACACCCTGGAGAATGGGGGTTAGACCCTGGATGGCGACAGGTAACGTTGGTCACCCTGGAGGATGGGGGGTTGCCTCGGACGCCGTGAAAAGCAGGGAGTAGCGTCGGACGCAACGGGGGTGACGGATGCTGTGGAGGCGTCGGACGCTATGAAAATATCTTACGCTTTAAAGGATGGGGAATATTATCAAACATCATTGATGCTTCAGGCACTATGGAGGCGTTGGACGCTATCGAGAATGGTTGGTAACGTCGGACGCTATGAAGGCGTTGGACGCTACGTAAGACAAGGTAAGTCGTGGGATGATTGTGTATCAAACAGGGGACTGATTTTCGGTTTAAGCTTATCAAAATTCAGTTTTCAATAAGAGTACGAAAATACAGCTATTTTTGCTCTACGACGCTCCGTTTTCGAGATAATTGCACTTTTAGTTTGCATTCGTTTTTTATATTAGAAATCGTTACTTTATCGAGATATGGTGCTACAGAGGCTTAGGACGCTACAGAGGCGTTGGACGCTATACACGTGTGTGTCGATACCGAGGCGTCGGACGCTACGGAGGCGACAGACGCTATGGAAACGTCGGAATTTATGGAAACATTGAACGTTGTAGATGATCGGGGGTTTTATCAGACGCTATGGAGGCTTTAGGCACTATGGAGGCGTCGGACGCTATGAAGGCGTTGGACGCTATGTGAGACAGGGTAAGTCGTGGGATGATTGTGTTCCGAATAAGGGACTGATTTTAGGTTTAAGATAATCAAACAAAAAGGTTTCAATAAGAGTACGAAAATAGAGCTATTTTTGCTCTACGACGCTCCGTTTTCGAGATAATTGCACTTTTAGTTTGCATTCGTTTTTTATATTAGAAATCGTTACTTTGTTGAGATATGATGCTACGCAGGCGGTGGACGTTACGGAGGCGTTGGACGTTATGGACGTGTCGGAGGATACGGAGGCGTCGGACGCTACGGAGGCGACAGACGCTATGGAAACGTCGGACTTTATGGAAACATTGAACACTGTAGATGATCGTTTGCTTGATAATCTTAAAAAACAAATCAGGCCCATATTCAGTTTACAATCATCCCATGACTTACCCTGTCTCACATAGCGTCGAACGCCTCCATAGCGTCTAATGTCTCTATACCACCTGACGCCTCCATAGCGTCTCTACAGAGTTCAATACTCCCTATCCTGCACAGAGTTCAATGTCTCCAGAAAGACTGACGTTTCCATAGCGTCCATCGCCTCCGTAGCGTCCAACGCCTGCGTAGCATCATATCTCAATAAAGTAACGATTTCTAATATAAAAAACGAATGCAAACTAAAAGTGCAATTATCTCGAAAACGGAGCTTCGTAGAGCAAAAATAGCTGTATTTTCGTACTCTAATTGAAAAATGAATTTTGATAAGCTTAAACCGAAAATCAGTCCCCTGTTTGATACACAATCATCCCACGACTTACCTTGTCTTACGTAGCGTCCAACGCCTTCATAGCGTCCGACGTTACCAACCATTCTCGATAGCGTCCAACGCCTCTATAGTGCCTGAAGCATCAATGATGTTTGATAATACTCCCCATCCTTTAAAGCGTACGATGTTTTCATAGCGTCCGACGCCTCCACAGCATTCGTCAACTCTGTTGCGTCCACGCTATCCCCTGCTTTTCAGAGCGTCCGAGGGTGACCAACGTTACCTGCCGCCATCCAGGGTCTACCCCTCCATTCTCCAGGGTGTCCCACGCTATCCCACGCTTCCCAGGGCGTCCGCTACCCACCTCTTTCCAGGGCGTCCAACACTTTCCCACTCCTTTCAGGGTGTCCGACGCTACACCCCACTGTCTATGACGTCCGACGCCTCCGTAGCGTCCAACACTACCCCTCACCTTTCATAGCGTCCGACGCTACCTCCCCCCCCTCACCATCCATAGCGTCCCACGCTACCTCCCCCCTCCTCACCATCTTTAGCGTCCGACGCTCCCGTAGTGCTCGCCGCTGACCCTTTTATTGTAGCTTGTTCCATATAGCGTCCGACGCCTTCATAGCGTCTGACGCTACAGCCCACTCTGTATCTCGCCTGACGACTCCGTAGCCGAAGCTACATCCAATTTAACCAGTTTAATTATACATATTTAATTTTAGTTTGGCTTTGCCCTGCACTGGGACACTGAACAGGCTAAGTAAAAAAAAAATGTATAAAAAGGCCCTTTGCAAAATAAAATACTTCGGCAATCTCTTTAAAAAAGAAAACAGTCTATCCCTTTCAATACTCATAGTTGTGAAAGAGAACGACTGTGTTTTTCATTCGTTCATTTTTTGTTTCATTCGTTCAATTTGTGTATGGGTGGTTTTTCAAAACTCATTTGACATACCGTCGTGATAAGGACGAGAAACTGCGATAAAATTGTCTCTCGTGGCGCGCATGTTACAATCCACGATAAATTTATCGAAATCGATAAATTTTGTCATTCGATAAGTGATATATGTCTTGCCTGGCATGTTAGGCGTACAGAGTTGATAAAACTTTGGAGAAAACTTTAAATTGTCCATCTAACTTGCTAAGCCCCGCTACTAAACCAATATTGAGCAAGTTCTGATAGGGTATAATAGACAGGTGGTGAATAGTAAAAAAAACGTTAAGGGCTAGTGTATATCTAGTGCCGTATGACGCGCGTGTTCAAAGAAAGGCAATTTGAATCCTAATTGTAATTCGATATAGGTCTGGTCCTCAAAAGATTGCGCAACGATTTCACGATTCCGAAAGAATAGCATTACCCTATTCCTACCCCTTCTTTGATGAATCCAGGGACCGGGCACCAGTATTCCCTGTGAATCCTTGCCTTTACCTCCCAATCTGCCTTCCAAGCGTAGTGAGTGAGTGAGTTAAATGACTCCCATAATAGTGGGACAGGCCCAATGCCCATATCCATCCAGCAGTGGACGATGTTTGATGTGCGCTGGCCTGTATTCTGGCGACGGACTAATGGATTTCCAATGTTTAATTAAACTTTTTGGCTTGACTAGTTAGACGATAGTTTTGGCCGCGACTGAATTTCAGTATTTTGTCTTTTTATGTGTACCTATGCAGCAAAATTACTACTGATCAAACTTTTTAGGTTTAGAATGATTTGTTCGAAAAACAGAAAGCTTAACACAAATTTCAACTAAATCTGTTCGGGAGCTTTTCTCTAAAACACTGGTATTATGTTTTCTCTGGAAAATAGAAAGCATTCATTTAACTAAAATCGGTTCAGAAGTTTTTGAAATACCTACAAACTATTAATTTCTCCACTGTGTTTTCGATTCATTGTTTGTTGAATGAAAGCTTGTTTTTATGACTGCATAAATATTTCCTATTTTCAGTCCCAACAAGCTGCGTGGAATGTTCCCGCTAATAGAAGATACCGCGTCAGAGTTTGTTCTGCGATTGAAAGCGCTCGTCAACAAATCTAAGGCCTCTTCAGAGCACCCAGAGGTCAACAACAATATTGAGAAACAAGTCACGGTGGACTCGGAGAAGCTGGTTGGAGGTAAGATCCATAATCTTAACCTAATCGGTTATAGGTACATTCATTGATTGATTAGTCATTGCATTGATTGAGCGACATCTTTATTTTTAGAGGTACCTCAAGGATATTCTATTCGCTGAAACGAGTTAGTACTTAGGTTGAGCGCCTTAGGTAGAGTACATTCTCAAATCATTTTAATGTGTGTAAATGGGACAAATGATACTTTGGTACTAGCTCAATTATCTAAATCCGCACGTATTTTGTTCCCTAGGAGATACAGAACCCGTACAAAATGGAACATTGGTCTCTTGTTATAAATTAGTAAATAATTACATATTTTAATTATATTTTCAGGTTACACAGCCGACGCGATAGTGCCTTGCGCGTTTGGCTTGAAAAGTAACGTGATGGACAACGACAAGGACCCTTTCGCAGTCGCACTGCACGCCTTCTACGAGATGTCGCTTTTTAACATATTTGAGAAGTGAGTACCTTCTTCCGTCGTGTGAGATATTGAGACGACGAACGACCCGATGAAACCGCCTACCACTTTCATAGGTCTCTGAGATGGTAAACATCTTAACACGCCATCTGAAGCATCGAATCATATTTTTATGGACAAATATGTGGTGAATTGAATGTCCTAACAAAACTGGGAATGTGTTTTCCGATAATCAAACCAGCCATAGGAGTGCTTATAAGGGTTTCTAGTTGGAAAATCCTGAAGTATAAAATGTTGCGATGGAACTTTGTTTGGGATAGTTTCAGATATAAGCCGAAAACCAAAAATTCTAGCCTAGCCTCAGAAGGGTGAGGTATTTTAGTATGTACGTCTCC
Source organism: Phthorimaea operculella (assembly GCA_024500475.1). Taxonomy (NCBI): domain Eukaryota; kingdom Metazoa; phylum Arthropoda; class Insecta; order Lepidoptera; family Gelechiidae; genus Phthorimaea; species Phthorimaea operculella. Next base: position 8,260,739 of record JANFCV010000002.1, read on the forward strand.
CTAATACCCCAAACAAAGTTCCGTCGTAAAATTTTGTAGGTAGTGCAGAATTTTCCAACTAAAATCATTCATTGAACACTCTACTAGCTAATGTTTATCAATCCTGTAAGGTGAATGTTATGAATTTATCTATTATAACTGGCGCAGATAAAGAACATATCCCGCATTGGCAACACATTGTTGACGTGTTTGACGTCCTGATCGAATGTCATATAATAATGATAGAGAGCCAAACAATAATGTTCTTCATCTGCGCCATTTATCCTAGTAATTTTTCAGTTGTCTTATAACAAATCATGAATCTAAGCTATGCAATGAGCTCACAAGTTGCCGCATATCCTGCCGCCCGTGGCCACACGGCGCGAGTGCCGGCAAATTTTTACCCCTCCACTAGTTGCAGTAATTTGGTACAAGTAAACCGTACATCGGAAATAACTCTTATACAACGTAGTCTGCAAATGTGTACGTATTGCAATTTTAGGCCACAGCGTGACAGCCTTTCGCTATAGTGATACACGACAGTAGCTAAAACGACCCCGAAATATTAATTGTCAGACGTAGCGATAAAGACAGTATTTTTACGGTCGTTGACACTCTGCCTACCCTGCAAGGAAAAAGGCGTGATTTATGTTCTTATGTATGTACTGTACAACCAACCTAGGCGGTGTAGTCGTTGCATTTATTTTGTGACTGCTGTAATATCTTTGGTAATATGGTTATGTGATGATTTTGTCAGAATAGTTCAGATCAGAAACATACCTAGGTCGTAGTCAAACTAACTGCTTTTTTAAACGATAATTTACTTGAAATCAGAGTATGATGCTGTTTTAGAGATGACGTAAAATAAGCAGTTGTAAATCTGTAATATTTCTTTATGCTTTCAGGACGATGCGTCAGTTCTGGCCGGCGTTTTCCCTGTTCTTCCGCATGAGGATCATTCCCAAGAAGACGCACGACTTCTTCTACAACATCGTGACCAGCGTACTGCGCGCCAGGGAGAGTGGTAAGATATTGTCAGTTCTGGCCGGCGTTTTCCCTGTTCTTCCGTATGAGGATCATTCCCAAGAAGACGCACGACTGTTGTTTGATGTGAGGGCCACGCGGATCTCGCAGTGTCGATGGATGTAGTTTAGCAGGGAACGATGGTGGAGTCTCGGTGAAGAAAAACAACGAGTACATGTATCTCGTTTTATTATCTACATAGCACAGTATGCAACAATATAAACTGTCGTAATTTAATAAAATATTATGTAAAAGAAATCCGCCATGCTAGCGGCTAAACAAAGAGAGATCAAGAAGTGTCAAAATCAATGTGACAGATAGAATAGACAGTACAGCTGTGTTGCCATAGTCGATAATTAATCTACCAGTAAATTGTGATGCCATACATATAAGTTTATTTTCTAACACTTCCCCTTATGGCTCACAATATACAGAATCAAATGTTTAAACAATACAAAATGACTCTACATTTATAATAATATGACTCTACATTTCAAAATACATGACTCTACAATCCATAAATAATGTCTCTACATTTATATAAAAGCATTTGACTCTATATTTTGTCATAACATAACATGTGTCTCTACTCTTCTTGAAATAACACTATAAAAATACCTATAGCATAAAAGAAAAGTTGAATATGCATGTAAATTAAATAATATTTAAGTAGGATAATTATTAATTACATGCACCATGACACAAAATACATTTACATTCCAAGTCATATTATAAAATATTAATAAACTCAACACAATGCTCAATATACATTCATAGCTTTAACAAAGTATTCATGCTTCACTCTACCTAAGGGTTTTGTTAAAACATCCGCAATCATTTTATCAGTAGGTAAATACATGACATTAATTACATTTTTGTTTACAAGATCCTTTACATAGTGATATCTTATATCAATGTGCTTCGTACGCTTATGACAATACTCTCTAGCCTGTAATAGTTTTTGCGCACTCTGACTATCATTATAAACAATACATTTCATATCACACATCTGTTTAGGTAGGATTTCTGATAGCAAGTTTCGAGTGAAACAAATATCTTTACATACATCACTTATTGACAAATATTCTGCTTCAGTCGAACTTAATGCTAAACATCTCTGTTTGCGTGACTCCCAGTTAACAGTATCATTTCCTAATTTAATGACAAAACCAGTATAGGATTTCCTATCAGTGACATCATTAGCCCAATCCGCGTCACAATAACTATTTAAAAACCAATCCCTACTTTTATGAAAACATAAAGAGTAATTAATTGTACCAGCCAAGTAACGCAGAACGCGCTTTGCAGCTAACCAATGTGTCCTATCGAAGCAGTTGTTAAACTGACTGAGCTGACTACATGCATATGATATATCTGGGCGTGTACAAACGGACAGATACATCAAGCAACCAAGAAGCTGACGATAGTTATAGACATCATCCTGTACATCTGATTTTTCAGATTTAAGTAGCTTACAGTTAACCTCCATAGGTGTAGACACGGCTTTACAATTTTCCATTCCAAACCGTACAAGTAATTTCCTAATATATTCACTTTGGTCCAGTTTCAAAATACCTTTTACTCTGTCCCTAGTGACATTTATACCTAAACAGCTCTTTAAAGTTCCCAAGTTCTTTACATTAAATTCTTTTTCTAGAACTGAAACTAAATTACATTTTATAGAGCTATTGGAACTGTAAAATATATAGAAATCGTCTACATATAATGCAATTATGACTATGTCATTACCTGAACATTTTACATAAACACAGGGTTCACATTTTGACTGAATAAAATCATGCTTACATAGTAAACTGTGTATTTTACAATTCCACATTCTGCTCGCTTGTTTGAGTCCATAAATACTCTTCTTTAACAAACAAACTTTATTAGGATCTTGTGTACAGAAACCTACAGGTTGTTCCATATAAATTGTTTCATTTAGATCGCCATTTAAAAATGCTGTGGCGACATCTAAATGATCTATACTTAAATCAAACTGATTAGCTATAGAAAACAAGATTCGCATTGTGGAGTGACGCACAACGGGAGAAAACGTATCATTATAATCAATACCTAAACGTTGAGTAAAACCTCTGGCAACAAGTCTAGCTTTAAAGCGGTCGAATTTTCCTGAGGCATCATATTTTACCTTATAGACCCACTTGCACTTGACAACGTTTACATCCTTCGGTCTCTCAACCAACTCCCATACATTATTCGCTACGAGTGCATCATACTCACATTTCATGGCGTCTTCCCATTGCGTTCTGCATGGAGAATTCATGGCCTCCTCATAGGTAAGTGGTTCATCAATGAGCGGGTTCTCGTGTACCAAATAACTCATATCATAATCTAAAATCTCGAAGGGTGTACATTACGTGTAGAGCGGATAGGACGACCAGTTTGCGAAACGACGGTCACTGGACTAGTCGCGGCTACCTCCTGAGCTGGCGTCTCGCATGGCGAACTCAAGGGCTCGTCACCCGTGTCCCCTGCAGACAATTCAGCGGAGCTGGAGTCGTCTTCACTCCCTGTACAGTACTCCTCACCTGAAATATTAGAGAAAGAACCACTATTATTAAAGGAATTCTCATCACATGCATTGTTATTATTTGAATTATTAATTTCATTTGAATTTAATTCATCATTATTATTATTAAGTAAATATATATTAGTTTGACTAGTATCACAGATTATTTTATTTTCATTATTATCACAGTCAAAACTATAAAAATTGATCTCCTCTTCGTGCGAGCTAACAGGCTTATCAAGATGGTTAGTTTTAGAGTAAAATTTATTTTCAATAAATGCCACATTACGCGAAACAATAACCTTTGTGGGATCCAATGGATCAGCTAAGCGAAAACCTTTTTGTGTTTCACTATAACCCACAAAAATGTATTCCTTCCCCTTAGCATCAAGCTTGTCGCGTTTATGTTTAGGTGTTAATGAATAAGCTGTGCAACCAAAAACCCTGAGGTGACTGAGGTCGACCTTTGACCCCGACCAAACTTCCTCTGGAATTTGCCCTGACAAAGCAGCTGTGGGTGACCTATTTTTCAAATAAAGCGCAACCATAACGCATTCACCCCAAAAGCGCTTACAGAGGCCACTGTGTTGCAACATACAGCGCACCTTATCAAAGAGAGTTCTATTTAGACGCTCTGCGACTCCATTTTGTGCAGGTGTATAAGGACAAGTGGTCTGGTGAATAATTCCTTCTCGCTGTAGATAGCGAGTAAACTTATGATTGCAATATTCACCACCATTATCTGTCCGCAGACATTTAATAGGCAAATTAAGCTGTTTCTCAACTAAGGCTTTAAATTGAATAAAACAATCAAATACCTGATGCTTATTCTTCAGTAGATATCCAAAGCTTTTCCTTGTGTAGTCATCAGTGAATGTGAGCAGATATCTGGCTCCCCCATAACTGGCCTCCTGGAGTGGTCCAAGTACATCGCTGTGCACAAGTTGAAGTGGCTGTGTTGTACGGCTAGAACTTGCATCAGGGAAAGGTTCAGCTGCTAACTTCCCCTTGAGGCAATCTTCACACTTCTTCAGTAGTGCTTCATCCTGAAACAACACACCACACGCATGCAATCTTAACCTACACATACCTGCTGGATGTAAGTGGCCAAGTCGCTGATGCCAAAGTTCCATGAGGCAGTAACTGCAGCACTCATGGTCTCCTACCTATCACGCAGGAGCATAGAATGCTTCTTTTGAAGCGAGATATCCTCACACACATGCCCATCCACTTTATAAATGCCATTAGTGCAAGTAGCTTTAAATAAATAATTGCCAGAAATTTTACATTGTGTATGATGAAATACATAACAACCATCATTTGTAAATATTACAATATAACCATCTTTAGCTAGTTTAGAAACTGATAAGAGATTAGCAGACAAATTGGGGACAAACATAACATTTTTAAAGGTTCTTACCTCATTATTTGAGAAAATATTTATGTCTCCCACACAAGTACTAACTAATTGCTCATTGTTAGCACAGGACACCACCTGAGTACTAGTTTCCTTGAAGTTAGTTAGCATTTCCTTATCCTTGACTTGGTTGGTTTGATGATCCACTGTCAACATAGATATCTGAAGAGCTGTGAGCTAAAAATGCGACGACTGGCTCGTTCTCATCCTTCTTCTTCTGCAGCTTGTCTCGCTTGAATTTATAGCATTTTGGCTTGATATGGCCAACTTTAGAGCAGTATTTGCATACAAGTTGCTTTTTGGTAACAAACGCTGTAGCCGTAGAAGTTTCATCTTTTCGGTGAGCTTCTTGCAGTAATCTGGTCCTCACTAGTTCACTCTGCAGCTTTTTGGATATGCATAATGTTTCAAGGTTAGACACCAACGTATCATATTCTTGAGGTAATCCACTAAGAAGTATTTCAGCAATTTCTTCATCTTCAATTACCTTGCCGATATCAGATAACTGTTGGACGAGGGATGTCACTCTCTCGATGTACTCTGTCATGTTGTTATAATCATTGTATTGTATCCTGTGCAATTGCCGTAGCAGTAAGACACGTCTATAGAGGCCTCGGTCCTCGAAGACCTCGCTGAGCTTCTTCCAAGCTTCTTTTGATGATTTTGCTTCTCTTACGTATTGGAATAGCCCAGGTTTAAGTGACAAACAAATGCGCGCAAGAGCGCGCTGGTCGCGCGCAGCGTCAACACTTGTTAAGACGTTAGTTTCTTCGGCTTCAATGAGGTCCCACATACCTTCCAGTTTCAATAGCATTTTCAGCTGGAATTTCCAGTTAAGATAATTGCCCGCGCCTTCCAGTTTCTCCACCATGCCCGGCGAGCCGCCGAACAGAATCGTGGCACCATTTATCCTGCGCCACCATTATTTCCGCCATTCGGCGTGCCCGTGCCACCATTACCTCCATTAGCATCTGTAGGCATCTCGGCTGCACGCGCCGGTCTTCAAATTCCGCCAAACTAATAATCCGATCGCAAGATGATTTCGGATTTTCGTTCCTGGGGCAAATAACCTGTTGTTTGATGTGAGGGCCACGCGGATCTCGCAGTGTCGATGGATGTAGTTTAGCAGGGAACGATGGTGGAGTCTCGGTGAAGAAAAACAACGAGTACATGTATCTCGTTTTATTATCTACATAGCACAGTATGCAACAATATAAACTGTCGTAATTTAATAAAATATTATGTAAAAGAAATCCGCCATGCTAGCGGCTAAACAAAGAGAGATCAAGAAGTGTCAAAATCAATGTGACAGATAGAATAGACAGTACAGCTGTGTTGCCATAGTCGATAATTAATCTACCAGTAAATTGTGATGCCATACATATAAGTTTATTTTCTAACAACGACTTCTTCTACAACATCGTCACCAGCGTACTGCGCGCCAGGGAGAGTGGTAAGATATTGTCAGTTCTGGCCCGCGTTACTGTTCTTCCGCATGAGGATCATCCCCAAGAAGACGCACGACTTCTTCTACAACATCGTGACCAGCGTGCTGCGCGCCAGGGAGAGTGGTAAGATATTGTCAGTTCTGACCGGCGTTCTCCCTGTTCTTCCGTATGAGGATCATCCCCAAGAAGACGCACGACTTCTTCTACAACATCGTGACCAGCGTGCTGCGCGCCAGGGAGAGTGGTAAGATATTGTCAGTTCTGACCGGCGTTCTCCCTGTTCTTCCGTATGAGGATCATCCCCAAGAAGACGCACGACTTCTTCTACAACATCGTGACCAGCGTGCTGCGCGCCAGGGAGAGTGGTAAGATATTGTCAGTTCTGGCCGGCGTTTTCCCTGTTCTTCCGTATGAGGATCATCCCCAAGAAGACGCACGACTTCTTCTACAACATCGTGACCAGCGTGCTGCGCGCTAGGGAGAGTGGTAAGATATTGTCATAACTGGCGCAGATAAAGTACATATCCCGAACTGGCAACATGCTCAAATGTCAAATAATATGATAGAGAAGCAAAAAATAATATAATCAGAAATAAATAATTCGGGATACGTTCTTTATCTGCGCCGCCAGTTATATTTACATATATCACGCCTATATCTCTTGCGGGGTGGGCAGAGCGTAAAAGGATAAAAAAACGGTCATTTACACCACATCTGACAAAAGTTTGAGAGTCATTCAGAAGACAGTGTGTATATCACTGAGTTGTCAGTCTGTCGCCTAGAATTGCAACACAGGTCAACTCTCAAATCCCTTAGTTGTTTCTGACGACACCCACGGTAAAGATATGGGGTGATGCTACGCACGGCGTACACCATATTATTACTTGCTTGATTATAACGTGAAGAGCAGAATACCTTGCACTGCGCTCACCAATCCGCCTGCCATGCGCGATGTGTATGGCAGATAACAAATACCATTCAATAGATAGAATAAATAAAAATCGGTCTTATAATAAGAAATAATGCTAGCTGATGTTCCTAAAAACTAGTGAATCACTAAACCTCTCTCGCCGCAAAAATAATTAAAATTAATGCAACAAAAAGATACTATTTATGTTATTTATTAACATGTATCCTTCTTGGATACAGTTTAATTAAAATTTTCATAAATTCTGAAATTACCTACACAGAGAGACCTTCCTAACCTAATTATCTTACCTTTGTCTGCTTCACAATTATAAGTTAGATATCATAGAATCCTCGGCAGGTGTATAATTTCGCTCGGTTTTCCTGTTTCCCTAAACAAAGTTGGCGTAAAAACAAGATTGGAAATCGAGATAGGAAGTCCACTTAATTAATGTTCCAAACTTCCCTTAAAGTGGAACAGATAGCCATTTAAGAATTTGAAAAGATTCTTTACTAAAGGGCGTCGTTGTTTTGTTAACGTTTAGGGCCTTGGTTTTATGATAAAACTAGCTGCCCGTCAGTGGTTTCACCCGCTGCAATTCATTTTTTGCCCCTTCAGGGGTTAAAATCGAAAACTCCTGAAACACTTATTTTTTTAGCCCTTTGATCAATCGCAAGTTTTAAAACAGATCGTATTTAAAACTCATGCATGATTTTACATACAAACTTTTAACCTATTTTTTACCCCTTATGAGGTTGAAAATCGAAAACCCCGGAAATATGTATTTTACTTTTTAGCTCTTTGATCTAATTGCAAATTTTGAAAAAGATCGCATTTTAAAATCATGATTTTCCATACAAACTTTTAATCTAACCCCTTTTTTACCCATTTGAGGGTCTAATTTTTTTTTACCCCTCTGAGGGTCAAAATTTGAGCTAAAGATTATTTAAAAACCTTCCTCTTTACTTACTCTATATACTTGAAAAACCGCACCAAAATCCGTTAAGGGGTTTTCAAGATAATACATACAGACACGGGAAGGGACTTTATACTATGTATTGATAGGTAAATGCGCGTCGAACGCGTTCGTAAGAGGTAACTGCAAAATTCTTAGGTTTCCTTTGTAGGTATTAGTAGATTTTAGGCGATGGACTGACAACTTGTCATTATAGTGATTCACTATTTTTATATAATATGCATTTGGGGTGAATGTTTGTGTGTGTGAGTGTGTGTTTGTGCAAACCAATGTTACCTATTAATTTTATTTTATTTAATAAATTCCAAAGATCCGTCCGATTTTAATGCGGTCCCAGTGATAAGTTACGGTTATAATGGTGCAGGTTCTTAGGCAGGTGTTAGGCAAACATCTTACCAGAGGGTGCTGCAGTAAACCTCGTAGGACTTTTCAAAATTAAAATTATGTTTTTCGTCTATTTCATGTCATGATTCTTAAATATTTGTCATACTAATCAAATTTTCAGCACTGTTCAAGCCGCTGCTTTGCCTAAAGGAATAGAGGCGTGACTATATTGCGCTTGCATTTGTTCCAGGAGCTCAAGAGAAACGAGGCGATTTCATTGACATGATGATGACGCTTCGAGACGAGAAAAGCAAAGTCGGCGATGACAACGACGTTGAAATTAGTAAGTAGAAACCCTAAGCTTTACGAAAATCGATATTATAAATAAATAAGTCTAGCTAATATTTCTAAAACTTAGTGAAACACTAAAGCAGAGCAAAAATAATTGAAAACAAGGCAACAATATAGAATAAGATTCTTTGATACAGTTTAATTGAAATCAGTAAGTAGAAGATAGCAAGACGATGAGTCGACGGACGACCCTATGAACCCTGGTGGAACTTTTGTAACCATCAACTAGATACTGCCAAAAGACATCTAAAAGATTGTGTTGACTTGGAAAATATGGGCAGTTTTTTCATTTATCGAATACTTTATTTATTATGCCCAACAGTGGAATAATATGCGCTGATAATAATATACCCTTACAACATTAGATCACATGGTATTTAAAATGCCTCTGTGCTGTTGGCTTTGGCCCCACGCATGCCTCATCGCTATGGGTCTGAGATTCTCAAAGATACCAACTTAATAAAAATCACCCACATGTTTCCTCCTTATTATTTTACTAGCGGCTTGGTAGCGGTTTCACCAGCTTTAACTCATTTTCCCATGGGAAAAAGCATTTTTCTGGTATGTGTTATACATATTACATATAAACATCAAAATCCGTTGCGTGGTTTAGGACGAGTTAGTAAAATCCACGGCAGACAGACGAAGAAAAGCAACTTCATTAATTCTTTGTAGTATTGATATTGATAGTCTGATGATAAGTGTAACATAATATTTAGAACAGTATATTTTTTAGTCAGCAAAATTGAACAAACCGAAGCAACGTCAGTCAAAGGCTAGAATCAATTAATTATTACGTAGGTGTTGTACTTATAGCCGTATTGCAAAATCTTGCTCGGCATGACAACTTACCAAAATGGTATTATTCTACGCTATAGTTGAGACTGCCGGTCGCTCGGATTGTAAGGCGCTCCCTTTCACACTTGGTGATAAACTCAAGTGAGAAAGCTCATACATACGGCGGCGAATGCAGCGAGTGGCCACCCCAAATATAGTTATGCTCGTAGTTGAACTGTATTGCACACAAGTTTTACATTGATCCATTTAATGGGCAACTGGCGATTCTGCCTATTGTATGCCCTGTCCATTATTTCGCCAAATTATCGAAATTGTTGTAATGTATGACACCGCTAGTATTATCTATCCTCATGATTTAGAGCGACTTTTTCTCATAATTCAATATTTATAATAGGCCTAATACATCTCTTTATTTTAACAAAAGTTTATTAACCTAACCTTCTGTTCAACCCATATTAAAAATGTGCATAATTTCTGAAAAATTAAAACGAAAACTCATTTTAACTTAGCAAACAAAAACTTGAAGATAACTGAATTAATTCGGTCAATTTTAAGTTTCCTGCTGCTGTCTAAGGACAAGATAAATAGTCCAAGTTAGGGTGTTTCTTATTTAGTAATTTCGCAACAATATTCTGTAGGTCGAGAGGATTTTCAGCTTGCCACTTTATTTGAATTTACTTTATGAAAAGCCTACGGTTTAGGTACCCACAATACCCAACTTAGTTATTACGGCAGCTTTACACAAAGTAAATTGAAATATAGTATTGTAATAAATGAATGAGGTATTGTTATTTACTTATTTACGTACAAAATGACCGATGCCACGTCACTTTTACCTAATAAAATCCTTAAAAATCATGTTCATGGGTAATTTCACTAAGTAAAATAGTTACCTAAAATAAGGAAAAACCTAATCGTTATATCGCCTAGATCTTACGTAGTAGAGTGGTGAATCGTGCTAAAGTTTTCAAACTTTAGCGTGTACAAGCTAAATCACTCTACTCATTCCAAGCGTATTTTCTAGGTTCTAGAGCTCTGCCCTTTGATATAGATAATGTATTAGACACCGATTCCAAAAAAAGTATTCTTAACCATTTTTCTTCTTCAAAGCGGACATGGTGATATCAGCGAACGCGTTCATCATCTTCCTGGGAGGGTTCGAGACCACCTCGTCAACCCTGGCGTTTCTATTGCTGGAGCTAGCAGCAAACCAGCAGGTCCAAGAGAAGATGAGGGCGGAGATCCTCCAGGTACATTTTCATTCCATTAATGTTGACCATATTGCTACTGAAGCACTCAGTACAACATGTTTTGTTAGACCACATAATCGTGTAGCAAAAGAATTTGGTAATGTTTCATGACCTGCCTGACGACAACTCTCTTTGGGAATAATATTGTAGGTGATATCACCGCTACCTTGCAGTTGAATATTTCCAGGTTATACAAGGTGAAATTTTACTAGTGACCAATAGCAAAAACTCTAATCCGGCTGGTGATAAGGTACAACTTTCCCCAAGGGACATAGCCCGAAATATGAAAAAATAAAATTGGTCTACCCATACAAAATTGCCGATCAGCTGATTTGAGTCACTGTAGGAGGACCAAATTTTTTTTTCATATTTCAATCTATGTTCTTTAGGGAAAGTTGTTCCTTATTATCAGCCGGTTCTGAGATTTCGCTATCGGTCACTAGTAAAATTTCACGCTATATAATTGTTTTTTTTTTAACGCCTGTTGCAGGTGCTGGAGAAACACGGTGACAATGTCACCTACGAGGTGCTCCAGGAGTTAACCTATATGGAGATGGTGATACAAGGTTAGTGGGTTATATTTGACAAAAAATATATGAGTTTGGAACTTACAGTACACATAAGCAAGCTAAAGAGTGCGCGTATCACCCCGCGCCGTACTGTCAAAACGTAAGCAGTTGTTCTTTAAATACCTATGTTAACTGTATGAGAAGTTATACAGGTTCAATATTGTTGTCACTGGCGTTTTGCTACTGATGGACAAAGAGGTAGTGTTCTTAATATGCCACCCGTCTTACGAGTAACTATTTAGACACACTCTATAGCTTGCTTTAATGCTTCTAAGGTTTGGTTGGACACTTCGAGACACTTTTACAAGCCCATTTTGGCAGGCCGGCAGCTGTACAATCTAGGAATGTGATTCTTTAATTTCAATTTTGATTTTGAATAGGCCGGAACAAAATGAGTTAAGATTCTGCATTCGGCCCGTTTGAGGCAAAACGATGTGGTCCGAAAGCAGAACGACTCTTTTAAAAGACTAAAACAGAATTTAGTTGTTTATAATCAACTTACGCTGGAAACTTCATGTTGTGCTGTATGAGCAGGCCAAGCACGAACGGGCCTTGTTATGCAACTCATTTAATAGTCCAGTCGATTTAGGAAATATTCTTCACACTTTAAATGTGCCTGCATCAGTGGACATATTTCATTCTGTTGAAGAGATCGCGAAGTGCGTTTTTGGAATAAAACAAAGCAAAGAGGTTGTAGCAGAGTGCAAACTCTGCATTGACATCCTCCCTAAGCCACCCTCACATCTCCTTTTTAGGGTTTCGTAGTCTACTAGAAACCCTTATCATTTCGGTAAGTCTGTCTGTCTGTCTGCCTGTCTGTTTGTCTGTCTGTCTGCTGTCTGTCTGTATGCCGCGCCCTCATAACTTCGTCAGTTTTGAAGCAATCGACATCAAATTTGGTGTGAAGATAGATCGTGTTGACCCAAATTTAGAAATGTTGAGAAAAAAATATTTTTACTGTTTTTTGGACCACCTTCCCATACATGTGAAAGGGGGGTAATTTTTTTTTCCACCTGTAATATTGAGTAGGGTATCGTTGAATAGGTCTTTTAAAACTAAGGGGAGGTTTCTTTGAAACAAATTCTCTAAAATGTTTCTGTCTCGAGATATTTGCTTTTAAAAGGGGCATTTTTGAGCCATAATTTGTTCCAGCTGTAACTTCTAAAGTAAGCATGTTAAAAATTTGAAAAAAATATGGAATATAGTTCTTAATATGAAGTTACCATGAAAACTATAACGAATACTTAAGATTAAGGAAATATTAAAGTTTTTCAATTTGCGGTTGGTAACCATACAGCTGCAAGCAAACGAGCAACAAAATTAACTTTGTAACGCTGAAAGATACTTAAACTTTGACTGACTACGAAACCCTATTTGTGAGCGTGTCTGACACGCTCTTGGCCGCTTTTTTTCGAATCATTTTATAACTTAAATTTGGAACACAGCACCGAAACGTCACCGTTCATGGCTTTTTTTGACGCATTCAATTTTCTAGAATCGGACACAACGGTCCCCCGGTTTTCATAGTTCTGTTACCTATCCAGTTTCGTATATATAACCTATTTAAAAGTTAGGTATCAGTTTCAGTTACACCTTGTGTTATTAACAGTGTATAAGTGCATATTATTGGATATACTCCAGGAAACCCGCAAGGTAATGGATTTGCTACCACCATATTCACCACATCTTCGTACCATCATAACTAGTCACTAACCTGTACCATATTATTTTAGGGTTTCTTATGCTTCTTAATAAAGAAGAGTCTCGTTCTCGTGTAGTCTTCGTGTATTATTTGCCGCCGTAAAAGCGATAAGGTGATTTGATTAGGAAATGCGCGTTGGTATTATGAATTTAATATGCAGTCTTAGTTTTATCCTCGTTTTATCAAATGATCTCTATAACAGGTATTTCGCTTGAGGCCTACTCACTGTACAATTCTGCCGCCATTTGTTATATGAAACTCTGTTCTATGAGAGCTAAGAAATTACGGGCATGTTATCTACGACACAGAATAGATAATAGTAGTACCTACGAGTTCTACGACGTTCTATGACCACACATACATATTCTGTTGGCATTTCCCAGTCTTATTTAGGGTGCCAAAGGGTGTAAACGGAACGCTACTACTAAGATTTTTCCATTTGTATCTATCTTATCTTATCTTATCTTAATTAGCCTACATTGTCCCACTGCTGGGCAAAGGCCTCCCTTTCCTCTTTCTATCCTGTTCTATTTTGAGCATCCAGGTGCCAATCTTTACTATATGCATCCAGCTCGTCGTATTTTTTTTGTATACAATTTAAATTTTAAATTTGTATACAATTTAAATTTTTTAATTTATTTATTTATTACAATTATTATACCCAATGGTACGCCACCCTTCGTGCGCGAATCCGACACGCACTTGGCGGTTTTTTTTATTTTATCGTTGTTGCTGCCCATTCCCTGGAATCCAAGACACTTGTTGATAGTATTCAAACCTGGCACCATGTGGAAAACATTCTAGTAGTATCCTTTAGTCATTTTGGAGACGCCTACGAGTATAGATAGATACCTTAACTGACTGGTGTACAATGTTAGTGCGGCAGCCAAACTGGCAATTCGATTAAAAGTTGTGCACAAAACTGTTTAGCGCGCGAACAGTTAAGCCGGCGCGTGTCATGTTGTCATAATACGACCAGCAAACAGGAAGTCAGATGCTTTGACACAAATAGGTACATACTTAGCAGATTGCTTGTGAATATGCCATGTGATGCTGGCTTAAAATTGCATCAATCTCATTTCTACCTTCGTAAAAATGACTAGGGAATGGGCAGCAATCTTCCCTGTTCAATGCTTACTAACCGGCTTGCGAAGCATGATTGATGAGTTTGGCAAATACGCGGAGATTCGGCCCGTATTTATCGGACTGATGTGACTGTTCATAAGATACCTGAATTGGCTGGTTTTTATTAAAAGTTGTGCACAAAACTGTTTAGCGCGCGAACAGTTAAGCCGGCGGCGCGTGTCATGTTGTCAATACGGACGGCAAACAGGAAGTCAGATGATATGACACAAATAGGTACATACTTACTCAGCAGGTTACTTGCGAGGATGCCGTGTAATGCTGGCTTAAAATATCATAATCACATCAGCCTGGAACCAAGTCTGGCTGGATTCGATTTTTTCTTAATAGTCTAAGCTCCCGTCGACCAAGTCTTACCTCATAGGTCTACCGCACGGACGCGTACTGTAGCGATAGATACCACTTAGGAGGTCAGGAAAATACTGGGTTGCCATCTCCTAACCTGGAGGAAACTTTTTTATTCGAGTTGGAAAATGCAAAAAAAGTCCAAAAATTACCTCACATTTCTACCGCTCCAAACGTTTACCTACCTAAAGAGACTCCTTTTGAGATGAGAATGCGCTAGGGTTGCCAGCTCCAATCCTGGCAGGTTCCAAGGTCAGCCACATTTTATGAAGCCAAAAAATGGAGTTTTTTACCTCATCTTTCTACCGGACGAAATTAGTGTAAATCGATAGCTCTAAGCATGCCATTGACAAATATATAGGGTTGCCTGCTATCAGCCTGGCAGGAACTCTGGTAAACCCCCTCAAAGAAACGACGGTAAAATCTTCAAACAAAGAAAAAGTCATGAAAACCACTAAGATTCCAACAAAACTTAATGTAAACTGCGCCATAGAGTTACATTCTGTTGTGTGGGACACTGCGTCGACGAACGACCCGACGGAACCTGGTGTTTCCAAAGCATCTATAATTAGGAAGTACAAAGCAGGCCACTGACAGGCCTTACCTTTCTTGCAACCAAACAAAATTTATGCCAATCGATAGCCCTAGATATGCCATTTATAAATATATAGGGTTGCCTGCTATCAGCCTGGTAGACCCCGTCAAATGAACGCAGGTAAAATGTTCAAACCCATAAATACTTGTGTTACACTGCTAAGATGTCTTGCTACCAAACTAAATTAGTGCCAATCGATAACCCTAGACATGACATTGATGAATATATAGGGTTGCCTGCTGTCAGCCTGGCAGTATCCCTGGTATACCTCCTCAAACAAACGTTGGTTTAATCTTCAAACCAAGAAAAACTTACGTAAAACTGTCAAGATATTTTGCTACCGAACAAAATTAGTGTCAATCGATAGCTCTAGGCATGCCACTGATGAAAACATAGGGTTGCCTGCTATCAGCTTGGAAGTTTTCCTGGTATACCCCCTCAAACGAACGCTGGTAAAATCTTTAAACCAAGAAAACTTATGTAAAACTGCTAAGATATCTTGCTACTGAACAAAATTAGTGCCAATTGATAGCCCTAGGTATGCCGTTTATAAATATATAGGGTTGCCTGCTAACAGCCTGGCAGTTTCCCTGGTACACCCCGTCAAATGAACGCAGGTAAAATGTTCAAACCCAGAAAAACTTGTGTAAGACTGCTAAGATGTCTTGCTACCAAACAAAATTAGTGCTAATCGATAGTCCTAGACATGTCATTGATGAATATATAGGGTTGCCTGCTATCAGCTTGGCAGTATCCCTGGTATACCCCCTGGTATCCCCTCAAACGAACGTTGGTTAAGTCTTGCGTTCGTTTGAGGGAGTATACCAAGGATTGAACATTTTACCTGCGTTCATTAGACGGAGTCTACCAGGGAAACTGCCAGACTGATAGCAGGCAACCCTATAAATTCATAAACGGCATACCTAGGGCTATCGATTGGCACTAATTTTTTTCGGTAGCAAGATATCTTAGCAGTTTTACATAAGTTTTTCTTGGTTTGAAGATTTTACCAGCGTTCGTTTGAGGGGGTATACCAGGAAAACTTCCAAGCTGATAGCAGGCAACCCTGTATTTTCATCAGTGGCATGCCTAGAGCTATCGATTGACACTAATTTTGTTTGGTAGCAAAATATCTTGGCAGTTTTACGTAAGTTTTTCTTGGTTTGAAGATTAAACCAACGTTTGTTTGAGGAGGTATACCAGGGATACTGTAAGGCTGATAGCAGGCAACGCTATATATTCATCAATGTCATGTCTAGGGTTATCGATTGGCACTAATTTAGTTTGGTAGCAAGACATCTTAGCAGTGTAACACAAGTATTTATGGGTTTGAACCTTTTACCTGCGTTCATTTGACGGGGTCTACCAGGGATGCTACCAGGCTGATAGCAGGCAACCCTATATATTTATAAATGGCATACCTAGGGCTATCGATTGGCATAAATTTTGTTTAGTTGCAAGAAAGGTAAGGCCTGTCAGTGGCTTGCTTTGTACTTCCTAATTAGAGATGCTTTGAAAACACCAGGTTCCGTCGGGTCGTTCGTCGACGCAGTGTCCCACACAACAGAATGTAACTCTATGGCGCAGTTTACATTAAGTTTTGTTGGAATCTTAGTGGTTTTCATGACTTTTTCTTTGTTTGAAGATTTTACCGTCGTTTCTTTGAGGGGGTTTACCAGAGTTCCTGCCAGGCTGATAGCAGGCAACCCTATATATTTGTCAATGGCATGCTTAGAGCTATCGATTTACACTAATTTCGTCCGGTAGAAAGATGAGGTAAAAAACTCCATTTTTTGGCTTCATAAAATGTGGCTGATCTTGGAACCTGCCAGGATTGGAGCTGGCAACCCTAGCGCATTCTCATCTCAAAAGGAGTCTCTTTAGGTAGGTAAACGTTTGGAGCGGTAGAAATGTGAGGTAATTTTTGGACTTTTTTTGCATTTTCCAACTCGAATAAAATAGTTTCCTCCAGGTTAGGAGATGGCAACCCAGCATTTTCCTGACCTCCTAAGTGGTATCTATCGCTACAGAATGCGTCCGTGCGGTAGACCTATGAGGTAAGACTTGGTCGACGGGAGCTTAGACTATAATACTTTATGTATTTTCATTTATTTATTGACGTCATGACTTGAGGCACGATTCATACTATCGTAGATGAAGAAAGTTAGAAAAAGCGTAGTAGATTTTAGAACGCTGTATTTTTGAAAATATTGGACCGATTTTGATGATATAAAAACTAAAGCGATTCAAAAACACTCTAGTTGTGTTGTGTGTGATACTCATTTTGGTAGTTTCTCATATCTAATTGTGTCTTCCCCAGAAACGCTACGTCTGTACCCGCCATTCCCGAGCATTCAGCGGATGTGCACCAAAGACTACAACATACCAGACTCCAAGATCGTGGTGGAACGAGGCACCATCGTGCTCTTCCCCACCTTGGGCATACAGAGGGACGAACAGGTACGTTGCATTGGTATATCCCTTGCGGGGTAGGCAGAGCGTTAATGGCTGTAAAAAACGGCCATGTACACCAAGTCTGACAAAAGAAGACGGTGTATCACCTTAGTTGTCTGCCTGTCGCCTGAAATTGCAAGACTTCTATTCTCCCCTAGTCGCTTCTTACGACTACCACGGGAAAGATATGGGGTGATGCGGTCCTAAGCCGTGATTCCTGAGTATTCTGCGGATGAGCACCAAAGACTACAACATACCAGACTCCAAGATCGTGGTGGAACGAGGCACCATCGTGCTCTTCCCCACCTTGGGCATACAGAGGGACGAACAGGTAGGTTACATGCATACATACATATTATCATCATCATCCATCACCATCAATATCATCATCATCTATCTACCTGCCCTTATCCCAAATCATTCGGTCGGCGCGACATTAAATATCGCAAACGGCTGTAAAAAACGGCCATATTACACCACGTCTGACAAAAGAAGGCTACGCATCACTATAGTGACAGATTGTTAGCCTGTCGTTTAAAACTGCAATACAAATCAACTCTCAAATCCCTTAGTCGCTTCTTACGACACCCACGGGAAAGATGGGGTGATGCTATCCTAAGCCGGCATTCCCGAGCATCCAGCGGATGTGCACCAAAGACTACAACATACCAGACTCCAAGATCGTGGTGGAACGAGGCACCATCGTGCTCTTCCCCACCTTGGGCATACAGAGGGACGAACAAGTACGTTATATGCATATTATGCATGCATACATATCATCATCATCTGCCTGCCCTTATACCAAATCATTTGGGGTTGCTGCAACATAAAATATCACGCTATTTCCCTTGCGGGGTCGACAGAGCGCAAACGCCTGTAAAAAAGGCCATATACACTAGGTCTGACAAAAGAAGGATACGCATCACTATAGTGACAGATTGTTAGCCTGTCGCCTATAAAATTGCAATACACATCAACTCTCAAATCCCTTAGTCGCTTCTTACGATACTCACGGCAAAGATATGGGGTGATGCTATCCTAAGTTGCATTCCCGAGTATTCAGCGGATGTGCACCAAAGACTACAACATACCTGACTCTAAGATCGTGGTGGAACGAGGCACCATCGTGCTCTTCCCCACCTTGGGCATACAGAGGGACGAACAGGTGCGTTATAAGAATATTATGCACTAGCTGGTGCCCGCGAACTTCGTTTCGCCAAGAGAAGTTTTTGAGCCGACAGAAGCGGCACATCATGCTAAACAAATTTTTCAATACAGACATTTTCGTATCTCTTAAGGGCGCCACACACAGGGCGCGTATGCTTGACGTGCACGTCATCCATCACGCGCGTAAAGATGACGTTGTATCGTATGGGATTGTAGGTAGACAGAGAGTACCTCCAGTGCTGATAAAGGTTCTCACTAATCATAAAATATGATCAGAACGTTTATCTTCCACCATACCAAACATCTAAAAACATCGCTTAATTTTTGAGTGATTCATGCACAATTTTTACACATAATGGTACGTTTTCATTTTCGATGTTTGTCTCATGGTTATTATTTTATGCGTGATTTGTACGATTAGGGCATGCAAAGATAATGGTGATGACGATGATGATGGAATAACCTGGAGAAACCCCAGACTACCGCCGATGTGAGTTTGTTACTTGACTTTGAAGGGGAAAGCCCACTTCGATCCCTCCTGTTTCAAAGTCTGAGCGCCTGAGTTAGGTACATCTTGATGATATAGGTAGTTGGCTACAGTACCAACACCGGTGTTCTTTTATTATTTTTATGTGAAGGAGCAAATCTGAGTTGACCCATGTCGAAGGATGCTTGTTTCTTTCTATTTCTTCTACTTACTTATTTCACTTCTGTTTTTGTTTTCTTATTAAATAGTTGTGTAGGTAATAGGTATGTATACTTTTTATTTATTTAGGTACCTACCTACCAAAAGTGATAGGCCTGCAGGAGCGGCCCATCAAGCTGTACATATTTTTTTTGTAGCTGTTTCTAAGACACGCTATCGAAATGTTCTTTTGAAAACTATTGCAGGGGTACTTGACCCCGACCTGTAACAGTTTTAATACATGTACATACAGATTTCTGTACTATCGCCAGCAAATCCACCTACCCATTTAAGACACAAACTAACTGTATGCCCCGCCCTCATAACTTCGTCATTTTCAATCGATCGACATCTTTGATGTGAAGATAGATCGTGTTGCTTGACACAAATTTAGAATGTTGGGAAAAAAATGTTTTTATTTTTTGGCGTAGGTACATGTGAAAGGAGGATAAAAAAAACCATCTGCTATAGGTATTAAGTAGGGTATCGTTAAATAGATCTTTAAAAATTAAGGCGAGGTTGTTTTTTTAAAAATCACAAAAGTGAGTCTGCCTCGAAGTATTTGCTTTTATGGGGAGTTTTCTCTTCCTAGAACTAAATATTTGAAAAAAAAAATTAGTTCTTAGTCTGAAGTTACCATAAAAACTATATCGGATACTGTATCCACGCAAGCTTTAAGAAAAATAAAAGTTTTTTAATTTGTGGTTCGTAAGCATACTTACTACTGCAAACAAACCAGCAACGAAATTAGGTAACTTCGTAACGCTGATATTTAACATTGACTACAAACCCTATTTGTGGGCGTGTCTGACACGCTCTTGGCTGGTTTTTTTATTTTGCTTTACTATTATGTTGGTACGTGTTCGAATCTCGAGTCCAATATGGGAGTAAAAAAAAACTGCAAATATTGTAAGGGGTGAACCAGTTCAAGAAACTTTTAATAGATATCATAAGGGCGCAAAACAACACTTCTACGGCGAGGGCGCTTTTTTAAATTCAGAGCGAAGTAAGGGATTCTAGAGTAGAATCCCCGAAGCCAAAATATATTTTGCGCCCGAGTAATTCACTCTACTTTTCATCACCCTCTATGAGAGAATAAAAGGCGCCTCATATTTTATTGCAATGTTATACTTTCACTGTCACTTGAACTAATTTTTCTAAAAGTTAAATAAAATTCTAACATACGTGTAATTTTTGGTGAAAGTTACGGACTGTAATTCGCGCGTATCTTTTTTTTAGTTCTATTGGGGACGCGCGACTATGGGCCGTCGTCCCATACAACCTTTATTCGAACAATATTTGCGTTCTATTTCTTTGGCGCTGACTGAACATCAAGATGTTCTAAATTCAAAGTAGTTTTATTCGCATTTGTTGAGTTCTTTATTTAAAAAGTGCAAATAAAAGAACTTTGCGGCGCGTCCTTTTCGAATAGATAGGATGAAAACAACTTTCCCCAAGAAACATAGGTAGTTCAAAATACGGGGTGTTAGGGACGGTGTAACGAAAACTTTGCAGGCGTGCTCAGACCATCAAACTGAACAACTTTCACTATGGAGCCAATGGCGGAAAACGAAAAAAAAATTCTGTCCTCCCATACAAAATTTAAGATCAGCTGACTGACTTTGTATGGGAGGTTGAAAAATTTTTTTTGTTTCCCACCATTGGCTCCATAGCAAAAGTTGTTCAGTTTGATGGTCTGATCATGCCAGCAAAGTTTTCGTCACACCGTCCCTAACACCTGTATAAGGAGTAAAAAATATTACTGCAAATATTTTAAGGAGTGAACCAGTCATGAAACTGAACAACTTTCCCCAGGGAACATAGGTCGAAATATGAAAAAAGAATTTGGACCTCCTATACAAAATGTTCTGGCCGGCCGGTTCAGTTTAAATGGGAGGGCCAAATTTTTATTCGTATTTCGACCTATGTTTTTTAGGAAAAGTTGTTCAGTTTCATGGACTGGTTTAGTCGTAAAATACGTGCAGTTATTTTTTTACCTACTGTAGGAAAAAATAATTGGACCTCCCATACAAAATGCTCCAGCCGTCTCGATAGCCGACCAAGTTAAATTTGTAGGGAAGGGAAGGAATTTTTTTTTTCATTATTCGATCTATGTTCCTTGGGGAAAGTTGTTCAGTTTCATGGACTGGTTCACCCCTTGGAATAGTTTGAGTAGTTTTTTTTACATCTTATAGTAACTTATTCCTCTACCGCACGCAACGCACGCAATATCGATTTACGTGCAAACTTATTTCAAGTATAGTGGCAACCCCCCCTTTTAGGGGTCGAATTTTTTTAAAGATGATTAGATTTTCTTTCTTCATTTTTTTAGCCTATAACCTGGTCGGTAATTTTCCCGACATTTTGGTATAATTTGCATCAAAATCGGTTCAGTCGTTTTTGCGTGATGCTTTCACATACAAACAGATAAACAAATAAACAGATAAACAGAAAAAAAATCTAAAAATTGCTGAAACCTGTTCTGTTATCAATTTTAAGTATCACCACACAGTTTTTTTCCGAAAATCTTCTATGTACAGACTTTCGACCCTCTACAACTTTATTATATGTATAGATGCATACATATCATCATCAGCCTGCCCTTATCGGGGTCGGTGCAACATAAAATATCTCTCCTATATCCTTTGCGGGGTGGGCAGAAATGGCCATATACAATACGTCTGACAAAAGAAGACTGTGTATCATCATAGTGACAGTTTTTCAGCCTGTCGCCTGAAATTGTTATACACATCTACTCTCAAATCCCTTAGTCTCTTTTCACGACACCCACGGGAAAGATATAGGGTGATGCTATATTATATTATATGCATGCATACGTACATATGACGAATCCAGAATGACGGAAAAAAAGAACGAGAGAGCAAACAACAAATGTCAGGATATAAAAACAGCATCAACTTGTCACCATATTGACACATTATCAGCCTGTCGCCTAAAACTGCAATACGACACGATTCTTCGAAGTAGGTAGCTAATAATTTCGTTAGCCCATGAACAAAGGACTTCATTCAGAATTCGGGTCCTTGGCCTTATTTATTATAATATTAGGAATGTTTTTGAAAGAAATATAATGAAGTCTGTTGTTTTAAATTGGCGTTCGACTTATTGATAAAAAAATACTTACATACAGTCAGTCTAATAGGTACTTACTACTTACTATCGCCAGCAAATTTATCTACCCGTTTAAGTGATACACTTTTATGGCCTTATGATTACACCTTTGAATGCGTGTTGAAAATAAAACATCATACAAAAAACACGCGTTTAACGCTCGTCTAACTTTTTTTGTGATAAGGGCCATAATGTTTTTTCTGAGTATTTGCGTGAAAAACGACTATCAATTGGTCCCTTAAATGGGTAGGTGGATTTGCTGTCGACAGTACCTACATTACATAGCCAACAAAGTACCTATTGGCTTAATAGGTTATCGTCTGAAATAAAGATATTAAATATTTTTTAATTTATAGCAGATAAGATACAAATACAGAAGCTTTAATATTCAGTACCATAATAACTACTTATTTGTAACTGTAGTAGTAAACCAAGTTAGGATATTGGTTATGATGATACTAAACTTATCTCATTACATTAGCTCATTAGGGTCATACATACATGAATGACACAATGAACTAGCTCTGACACAATCTGTATGTCGTGTTTCTAGGGAAAAGTTGTCCTTTATTCCCGTTGGCCAACCCCATCTGGTTTACCCCTTAAAAATGGCCATTTACACCACGTCTGACAAAAGTTTTAGAATCATTCAGAAGACTGTGTATCACCATAGTGACAGACAAATAAGTTGACCTGTTGTGTATTGTATTATATTATGTCCTTTGTATTTTACTGTGTACAATAAACGGTTAAATAAAAATATGTTGATTAAAAATATGTTTTATAAAAATTATACATTAAATTTGTTTCAGTATTTCGAGGCGGCGGGCGACTTCGTGCCGGAGCGGTGGTGCGAAGGCAAGCCCGCGCCGCCGCCCGGCGTGTACATGCCATTCGGGGACGGCCCGCGGTATTGCATAGGTGAGTACAGTACGCGTGCGAGTTCATGGCCTTCCTGGAATATGTGCCTCTTTGTCGCACATATCAGTACCACTGAGAGTACGACAAGGAGGCGTTTATTTCAGGATGGCCGTGAACTCGTGCGCGAAGTGTACACAGACAGACACGGCTACAAGAAAACGTCACTACTCACTCAGTACTCTCACACTCACATCTACACGTCGCCGTTTACGCGCAAACTAAACCGTCTCAAACCGGCTAGAAGCGAGTGTCAACAGCGTTTGGTGCAGGCGGACGGCAAAATGACGACTCGCAGTGTAGCGTGTTAAAATACGCTCTAGAAGTGAAAGTGGCATTGGAGTCTGGCACTGCGGGCTATGTTTTTTTTCATTGGAATTAAGAAAGCAATACATATTTTTATTTTTATGTTTCGACGCCGGTGTCGAGTAGTCCCACACATAGATACCTACAATCAGCAAGCAGGTAAAATACACACCTAGTTTTGAAATAGACCGAGATCTTTAACGCTCATATTTGTGCATTGTCGGCATGTCCAAGATGATGACAAGATTTTACTAGTACTAAAATTCTTCACATGACGACCTAGGCTCTTATCTTATCATATCAGTTACATACTTAGAGTACATAAAGCAAGCTATAGAGTGCGCATTACGCCCCGCCGCGGCGCGGCGTAAGGCGTAGGTACCACCGCCCGCGCGCCGTTTTCCTAATTTGTGTAGGTACTGTCAAAGCGTAAGCAGTTGCTCCCTAGATACAGACGTCAAATGTATGAGAAGTTATAGACGTTCAGTAGTGCTGTCATTGGCGTTTTGCTACTGTCAGACAGAGAGGTGGCGCCCAGACTACTGCCGACAGTTCTAACTTTTTAGGCGTACTCTATAGCTTGCTTGTATAAACTCTAAGGTTACATATTACACAAGCGATTTGGCAGCGTATGCGGATCGGAGGCGGGTGCGCAGCGAATTCGTCGAGGACGCGCGGCGGATACCGGCAATATTTGTACCAAAAGTTTGCGAATTCGCCGCGCCTTCGCGACGAATTCGCTGTGCATCCATCTCCGCTCCCAAGCCACTTGTATAATAAGAACCTAAGTAGGTAATAAATTATTCCATTCCACTTCAAAATGTGTAACTTCAACCGTGTGACACCGTTTTTTGCTGAGAACGCCCGCAAAATTTATGGTCAGCAGTTCTACGCAACTGTTATAAAAACACAATGTTGCATTTGCACATGTTGCAGGCTAACAATTCACAATACAATGAAGAAAGCAATAATTTACAAACTTACTTACAACCAGCAGGTAGGTAAAATACAGGATGTAAAAAAATCAACTGCAAATATTTTAAGAGGTGAATCAGCCCATGAAACTGAACAACTTTCCCTAAGGAACATAGAAGAAAAAAATTTTTGAACCTCCCATACAAATTGACTCGGCCGGCTGGTACATTTTGTATGGGAGGTCCAAACTTTTTTTTCATATTTCGACCTATGTTCCTTGGGGAAAGTTGTTCAATTTCACGGGCTGGTTCACCCGTTAAAATATTTGCAGTTGATTTTTTTACACCTTATATAGGTACACACCGAATCGTCGACGCTCATTTTTACCCGACTGCCTCAGAGGGAGGGTTATGTTTTTCGAGACTAGATATGTATATGTGATGGTATGTATGTACCTATGTAGTGGACAAGTAAATTCTTTTTTACGGGCTACATCCTAAACAGCTTGAAGAATATTCACATAATTATGATGTGTCGTTAGATTCACCTCAGCGCGGGTGATACTAGCTATTAATATTTCATGAATTCAAATTGGCTGATTTTAAACGAAAAATACTTATACCTACCCAACTTTGAAATTTCCGCAATCAGGTTCTTGTTTTTAAAAATTAGTCTTGTTACGGATTCCCATTAGCAAGTCAAAGATTCACATGACGACCGCGACCTAAGTAATAAATTATTTGATTCCACTTTCAAATGGAATGCCACTGCTAACTTCACATAGTATTTTTTCTGAGAATGCTTGCAGTATTTTTGGTCAGCAGATTCCCGCAACTCTTATAAAAACACAATTGTGCACATGTTGCAAGCTAATGTTGTACAATGGGATGAAGAAAGCAATATTTTTAACCGGCGCGCGGCGAAAAAAGGAGGCTCTCAATTCTCAATGCATCGCAAACTTTTATTATTATTTTCTATTTTGATGTTCCTGCCCACAAACCTATAACCAGCAGTTAGGTAAACACGTATTGGTAATTTTTATGTTCTGGAAGAAACCAAGGTCGTCAACGGTATTTCTTTATCTATTGTCGGCAAGTCAAAAGTAACAGATGGCAGGATTTTTACTATTCTAAAAACTGCCCCATAACGGCCACGGCATATTGGGCCTTTTCAAGGCACTACCTAGGAAAGCATGTTCTAATATCGTCTGCATCATCACTTACCAACAGATAAGGTTGCAGACAAATGCGGGCTAAAAATAAAAAAAGCCTTTTTACCTTTTTCCAGGCAAACGCTTCGCCATGATCCAGATGAAGTGCTGCCTAGTGCATCTACTGCGGAGCGTAAGAGTCCACCCAGCGAATAACGCAGCAAGAACGCAGCCGTTCGAAGCCGACCCGCGATCGCCTTTGACGCTGCACCCCCTTGACTCTACAGTGCGAATCAGCTTGTTATGATAGTCAACAATAAGCTAGATTTGGATAAAATATCTGCATATAATGTGGTATAAATAAAACACAACATGTCTTTAACCCTTGCGGTGTAAACAGAGCATAAAAATATCGCCACGTCTGTGTGAAAAATATTTGACGGCTGTTGGTTTAAAAACTATTGTGTATCAATTATGGTGACATGTTGTCAGCCGGTCGACATACAAATAACATCCAACAATACCTGTATACCTACCTAAAAAATAAGCTAGATTTAGATTATAAAAAGACCTAGAAAACATCTTATTTTTCTAGTAAAATGATACCACATCAGTGGGGCAGGGTGGCATTTTAACAAAGGAAGGCCGGATCTAATAGTAGTTTATGCAATTGCCTTATAATAAGAGGCTTTAGGATGTGAGTGTCTGTTTCAGCATTCTAAAGCCTAATTATATTGCAATTGCATACACTCTTTTATCTACACTTTACAAGAAAAACTATGAAAAATAATTCATACCTCCGCACTTCACTATGGCGATTGCAAGCATATCTACTGAACCAACAACTGAACGACTTTTATACATAAGTAACTTTTTAACTAAACGTGAAAATGGAAGCTCATAAAAACGGAACAACTTTTAAAATTAAAAAGCATTAATCGGTAAATTTTAATTCGGAAAATGATTTGAAGCAAAGATTTAATAATAAATAAGTCCTCATAATTTCAAGTGTCGTCCCATTCTTTGATTGTGTCGTGACATTTGTTTTTTTTTATTATCTTACTGCTAAATGTCGATATCATAAAGTCAGAAAAAAGTACTTTATGACATCGACTTTTTACTTTATGATATCGACATTTTTTTTTAAAGGCTGAATGGCTGTAAAGCAGTTGCTTATACATTTGCTTTCGAATTTGTAATAGGAACATTATGTATGAAGTGTAGATAAAAATGTATTAACTGAAAGTATATACATGACTTGGAAGTAGGTATCTATTTATCAATTTTTGAAAGTGAAGGTGATAATGATAAGAATCGGAATCGGATCGTACATACGTGCTTTGTCACTGCGCCACATATTCACAAAGTTAAGTACTTTCAACTAAGCCACTAGCTAAATAAGCTGTTTATCTTTAGTGTAAATTGCAAAGTTTTCGGTACACCGCCCCTTACATCCGGTATTTATGAAAATGTGCAAAAGAAGGATTATTTTATTTTCATAACAGTTTCATGTTAGTATAAGTATAACATTGACTATTATTATTGCTTAAGAATATTTTGTACCTATAATAGAACTGATTAATTATTTTTCCTTGTATTAATTACTACAATATCTGTTAGTAAAGTAATAAATAGGAGTAATAATAAATACAATGCACCTTCAATCTATTGTAAATACCTAATCTTGTAAAAGTACGTCTATGCCGATTCACTAACTTTTTCTTAAAAAAAATGTGATATTGGGGTACTTCACTGACCAGTCGATTTAGGTTCTTTTTTAAAACCATATTTTATATGAAAATACTTCCTGTATAGTAACTTAACTACAGATTTCAATACAAATAAGTTCGTCAGAGAGAAATATGTTTAATTTTTCCTATAATATCTTGAATTTTATTCCGGTCAGACATTCAAATCGTCTAATACATATACCCGCCGACAGGGCCCGATTCTGTTATCTAGGTATAAATAAACTCAAGATAATCAAACAGTAATGTATGGCACATCGAGCCCTGTCGACAGGTTAGTGTAACTAAGAAGCACTTTATGCGGGCGGTTCAAATTCCAATGCAGGCATATGACTCTTAGTTATGGACCAGCCTGCGCATAACAGTACCTACCTATAGTAAGGATAAGGTAGGTATTTGCCACTCCACTTCCACTTAACACGCATTCAATCTCCTGTTACTGAAACATAAGCAAAAACCACTCGAACCATGCCATAAGCAAAAAACCGTATTCTGTAACTTTCAACCTTATTTTGCATACTTTACGGTACAATTTGGAACCCCAACGGAATATAATGTCGCAAACACGTCGATAGGGATAAATAGCTCTGTGGGACTTCTGCTGGTGCAGTCCACACAATACTTTCGAACTGTGACAGAAATATAAGAACTTAAAACAACTCGAGGTCATATTAAAGACCTCCAGAGAGTACTGGAAAAATAGGACGTCGTGCTTTGCAACAAAATTGATCACTGAAAAAGAAGGTGGCTAGAGTTTTGAATGAAGAATACCTAGCTATTGCTGTTTACTGAAACCGACGAAGTTGGACCAATCTTTCGAAGCTAGGCAGGACCCTACAGGGATTTCTAGGTAAGGTAAGTACTAGAATAAAAAATAGATAGGAAATTTTGTCAACAATATCTGGCGCCCAACAGACCATTGTTACAACAACCATGAAAGAAACATTTTTATATTTATTATGGTATTGGTACAGGGTCACCATAATAAATTAAAGCTTTAAGTGGTCCAAGGAAATTTCATCAGAATTTGGTATCCCTAGCTGCCGATCTGACCTGCGCCATCTTTTTTACGGACAATCAGCCTGATATGTCCAACCAAACTGGGGACAATTTCACAAAGTCAACATCGAGACGTATTCCCCGGAGAATCAAAGTAGGGAACTCAGGATCCTGACGAGAACGCACTGATTAGTGTACAGACCAGACCACTTAGCCAAGTAGGTAGGTACCTAGGTACTATCGCCAGCTAATCTATAAGTAATCTGCCTACCCATTTATGGAATCAACTTACATTGGCTTTTCTCAGTATTTATATGAAAAACCAGAATAAGTTGCACCTTATACAACGTGTTACAAAACAATCCATAAAAACTCCCATACAAATGGAGTTCATTTTGTATGGGAGGTCCAATTTTTTTCTACTTCAATACAAATAAGTTCGTCAGAGAGAAATATGTTTAATTTTTCCTATAATATCTTGAATTTGCTTCCGGTTAGACATTCAAACCGGCTATTATACCTACCCCAACGACAGGGCCCGATTCGGTTGTAGGTATAAATAAACTCAAGTTAATCAAAAAGTAATGTATGCCACATCGAGCCCTGTCGACATGTTAGTGTACCCAGTGTACCTAAGAAGCACTATGCACGCGGTTCAGAATCTAATGCAGGCATATGACTCTTAGTTATGGACCAGCCTGCGCATAACAGTACCTACCTATAGTAAGGATAAGGTAGGTATTTGCCACTCCACTTCCACTTAACACGCATTCAATCTCCTGTTACTGAAACATAAGCAAAAACCACTCGAACCATGCCATAAGCAAAAAACCGTATTCTGTAACTTTCAACCTTATTTTGCATACTTTACGGTACAATTTGGAACCCCAACGGAATATAATGTCGCAAACACGTCGATAGGGATAAATAGCTCTGTGGGACTTCTGCTGGTGCAGTCCACACAATACTTTCGAACTGTGACAGAAATATAAGAACTTAAAACAACTCGAGGTCATATTAAAGACCTCCAGAGAGTACTGGAAAAATAGGACGTCGTGCTTTGCAACAAAATTGATCACTGAAAAAGAAGGTGGCTAGAGTTTTGAATGAAGAATACCTAGCTATTGCTGTTTACTGAAACCGACGAAGTTGGACCAATCTTTCGAAGCTAGGCAGGACCCTACAGGGATTTCTAGGTAAGGTAAGTACTAGAATAAAAAATAGATAGGAAATTTTGTCAACAATATCTGGCGCCCAACAGACCATTGTTACAACAACCATGAAAGAAACATTTTTATATTTATTATGGTATTGGTACAGGGTCACCATAATGAATTAAAGCTTTAAGTGGTCCAAGGAAATTTCATCAGAATTTGGTATCCCTAGCTGCCGATCTGACCTGCGCCATCTTTTTTACGGACAATCAGCCTGATATGTCCAACCAAACTGGGGACAATTTCACAAAGTCAACATCGAGACGTATTCCCCGGAGAATCAAAGTAGGGAACTCAGGATCCTGACGAGAACGCACTGATTAGTGTACAGACCAGACCACTTAGCCAAGTAGGTAGGTACCTAGGTACTATCGCCAGCTAATCTATAAGTAATCTGCCTACCCATTTATGGAATCAACTTACATTGGCTTTTCTCAGTATTTATATGAAAAACCAGAATAAGTTGCACCTTATACAACGTGTTACAAAACAATCCATAAAAACTCCCATACAAATGGAGTTCATTTTGTATGGGAGGTCCAATTTTTTTTTCATATTTCGACCCATGCCATGTTCCATAGGGAAAGTTGTTCAGTTTTACGAGTACCTTGACCTCCTTTCAGCTTTATTGGTTGTTTTGTAACACCCAGTATAGGTAGGCGATAATTCCTACTCAGTTTTTCTGTTTATTTTAGAACTAGCTGCCCGTCAGCGGTTTCACCCGCTGCAACCCATCTTTTACCCCTTTAGGGGTTAATAATCGAAAATCCCTGAAACACGTAGGTACTCATTTTTTTAGCTGTTTGGTCTTATTGCAAGTTTTGAAACAGATCGCATTTAAAAATCATGATTTTCCATACAAACTTTCAACCCCTTTTTTTACCCCTTTAGAGGTCGAAAACCGAAAAGCCCTGAAACACGTGTTTATTTATTTTAGCTCATTGATCTAATCACAAATTTTGAAACAGATCGCATTTGAAAATAATGATTTTCCTTTGGATTTTCCATACAAACTTTTAACCCCTTTTTTACTCCTTTAGGGGTTAAAATTTGAAGTAAAGAATATTTAAAAACCTGCCCCTTAACTTACTCTATATACTTAAAAAAAAAACGCATCAAAATCCTTTGAGGGGTTTTAAAGATATAAGGAAACATACCTACATACAGACACGGGAAGGGACTGTATTTGGACTGTATACTATGTATTGAAGCACTAAGCAAGTACTACCTGGTTCATTGAAGAAGGGGACCCGAAATGGCAACATTTTGTAATTTTTAATGTCAATGTCATTTAATATGAAAAGGCGCAAATAATGGGTAATGTTACCATTTCGGTTCCTTCCTTCGATGAATCAGGTTATAGTTAGAAAATGTAAGCAGAGATTAAGTAATGGTAGTAGATTCTACTCAACCGTACCTACATTTGCGAAAGAAAAATAAAACACCAGGATAAAACCTGGGTGTTTTACAGCTCACTCGGCACAGCTGATAGCTTCTTTCAAGCCGTCAAGCAGAGACATCTTATCGTAATTGCGATCTGACGCTGAAAGGACGTCTCGTGTGGAGGTCGTGTGTCTAATAAAAGACCTGCATCCTGGTTTACATAACAGGTCACACACAACAGCGATGAACTCTCAAGCATCTACCCACTTATGCGCCTGCCTACTTCGCACTCATCACAATCACACTTTCTGATACACAAATCCATTCATACAGGTATTCTGTCTGATAAAATCACATTATATTATACACTAGCGGCGCCCTGCGGCGCGTCCAGCGTCCTCCAAAGAGTACCTTTTATATATTAGCTGAGGCGTCCTCAAATTCAAATCCTTCGAGTTTCCCGCGCAAATCTTACTATAGTTCTGTTCCTTAGAGTATATAGTACCCAGTAGGTTATAGAGCGCCTGTAACGGAGTGAGAACAGTGGACACGGGTGGGAACATCGCAAAGTTTCAGCTGCCAACGCTGGCAGTCAAAATCGTCACCTTCTTGTGCGCGTCCGTAGCTGTCACTGAAAAAAACTTTTATTTATTTCGCCTGTCAAAATGGTGAAATGTGCAGTGATATTGTGTAAAAACGACACAAGAAAACATAATAAACTTAAATCGAGTGTTACATTTCACCGGTAAGTCCATTATTTATACTTTTAAGCAAAAAAATAATTACGCAATTCGGGGGTGAAGGAGACGAAGGAGGGGGGGTCTAGCCGCCTACCCCGCACTCCCCGCACTTTCTTCTAGATTCTGGATCTAATTAGTGATGTGACACGGTCGATGGCAAAATCGATAATATTAGCAAAAAGTTTAGTTATAAAATTAATGAATCCTTACATACATACGCAGATCACGCCTGTATCTATTGCAGGGTATGCAGAGTGTAAACGGCCGTTGGGTCTAATTAGTGATGTGACGCGGTCGATATCTAAATCGATAATATTAGTTTTTTTTTTCTGAAATTGATGAACAACGGTACCTACACACACACATCACGCCCTTATCTATTGCGGGGTAGGCAGAGTGTAAACAGCCCTAAATTATGATAAAGATGTAGGCTCTTCAGTTATAAAATATTCATTTATAATATACCGGGAGTAACAGAAAGGGTATAACAAGCCGAAAGGAGGTCAATGTACTCATGAAACTGAACAACTTTCCCCATGGAACATTTGATGTTCTAAATTCAAGGAATTTTCCCGGAATTGATTACAAAGCTCCCATCAACCCCAGAAATGAGGACAAATATTTAACGTTTTTAGAAGATACCAAATCCTACTTAGAACGATTAGTACTTTTGAAAAATGAGCAACTAGTCGTGTGCTCTAGAAACAAAACCGGATTTCTAGGATTGTGTGTCTGTATTAATAGCATGAGAGGTATGTACAAAAA
This sequence comes from Phthorimaea operculella, assembly GCA_024500475.1. Taxonomy (NCBI): domain Eukaryota; kingdom Metazoa; phylum Arthropoda; class Insecta; order Lepidoptera; family Gelechiidae; genus Phthorimaea; species Phthorimaea operculella. The sequence goes on from JANFCV010000002.1 coordinate 8,293,675, forward strand.
GCTTGTTACAGAGGAAAACTTATTATCATTTATTCCGATGTATAAAATCAGCCAGGATCACATAGAACTTCTTTTTTCAGTAATACGATCCCATGGTGGCTTTAATAATAATCCATCAGCAGTACAGTTCAAGGCTGTATACAAAAAGCTTTTAGTACACATGGAGCTCAAAGAAAGCTTTACAGGCAACTGTGCATCATTGGAGCATATTACTTTATTAACGTGTTCGTCATCCACTGATCACATCAACTTAACAACCAAAGGGTATCGTTCAAAATTAGAAACAGAACTCGTCGATGAACAATTCATGAGCAATTTCGAAGAAGAAGATTTATGTTTACCTGCACCTTCTGGATCTCTTCTTTCAAAGCATGTTGTACCTTACATTGCTGGGTATGTTGTAAGGTATCTGATTTCAAAATTAGATTGTATAGAATGTTCAGGTGCACTTTTGTCACGAACGCGTAATATTCAAACCCACTCATTTATAACATGTAAAGACAGGGGTGGACTTATATATCCATCTGACGACGTTATTAAAATTTGTAATGCCTCTGAAACAGTGGTCAAGGCCAATTACGAAGGAAAAACTAAAATTGACCGCGACCCTATCAACATGGTCAATAAAACAATGCAATTATTTATTGGAAAAGATATATTTAGCGTTCTACATACTCATTTTTTTGAACAAGAACCATGTAGCAACCACTTAGTACATCTTCTGAGGGCTGTGGTTCAAAAATATGTCCAGATACGACTCAAATATCTAGTCCGCAAGGCAAATATAAAAGAAACTAAACGGCAGCTTTACAATAAGCTTACACTTTTTAAAGGTCAATAAAAATAGTGAATTGTAACCTAAATTAATTTTAATTCAGTCTAAATCTAGGCATTTGCCATTCTAAATCGTATTTGTCTTTAGGTAGGTATGTATATTGTTTCCTATTTTTAAGTGAAATTATTAATAAAAGCATACACTTGTACATACCAACCTTGATTTTATTCCAGTACTTTAAAATTACCCACTATTTATTTCGTGAAAATAATTGTAGACAAAATATATTTCCTGAAATAAAAATAATAGGATAGGAACTCCAGCGATAAGAGCAGCGAGCTCTTAAATAAAAGAAAAATAATGGGTTTTAAATTTTCCGAAACACTCTTGTCATTCAACTTATTTATCGATACTGTCGTTGGTGCAGCGCAGCGCATCCCTATTTACCACGTCACCTGACACACGCGTCAAGTATTTGCCTGTCCACACTAGTTCTGGTACATTACGCGCCATACAATCGCTCTATACCCTACTGGGTACTATATACTCTAAGTTCTGTTCTGAAACAAACATTTAAAAATTAATGGCCTGTACAAACAACAATCAATAGTTTTATTTAGTTAAGTACCTACCTACGACAACGGTACTAGGTACCTACCTACTCATGTGCCTACCTGCATAAACAAAACATAGCATAACCCATTGATTATTTAATTCTTCTGTAACTGCCAAAATAGGCTACAATAGCCACCTGCGAGCGCATCAGCCCCGACTTGATCAGGAGTAGAAGTAGTCGCCATGGCCGAAACCGGCCGGAAAGATCATCATCATTTAATTCTTCTGTAATCGAGTGTAGGCTGAAGATAAGAGCAAGATCTCTAAAAAGCTTGACCAAAATAAGGCACACATTAGAGATTTCGTTTCATACCTAGACAAAAAACGCATAGATTATTTGTAAGAACATAATTTTATTTTGTACCTACTTAAAAATAACAGTGGTGTAGCGCGTAGGTACCTACGTAAGTGGTTCTCTATTGTTTGACCTAAAAATGTGTATATGTGCTTATAGCTTGATTTTGTTCAAATATACATATAGCTAATTTACGTGACATTTTCTAATGACTCATAATATTTTAAAATGATTAGCTTGCTATAAATAGTCTCTCCTAAGTAGCACAAGCAGCACTGTTCGAAAAGCACTGAACTAAGTAAATACTTACTTACATAATTAGATATTTAATTTAAAGGTATCGTGATGGTTGTGTACAAAAACCTACTATCATTTGTGCGGCAACTCAAGCTTAAGGAATGCAAAGGTAAGCTAAACAAAATACATTACAATATTTGGAACTTTGTTGGACATTAATAACTGCAAAACTAATAATACCTATAATTTACGTACTACCTGATTAATAGAAGGATCCAAAAGGGACCCAAAATAGCAACATTATTGTTGACATGTTGCTCAAATGTCATGTAATATGAAATAAACACAAACAATCATGTTGCCATTTCGGGTCCCTTTCTTCTGTAAACCAGGTAGTACTCACACTAATTTAAAAATGGTTTATCAGTTGCCTTTACGTGCTTGCTTGTAAGTGCCTATCTATCCCGGATCGCTTTGTTTGTGTCGCGTTTCCGACAGTGGCGGGCGGCGCATCTGATTTCTTATAAGATTTTTTTACGGTAACATTCTTCATAGTATCTTCCTAAGTAGAAAATCAATGTTTTAACTCCATCAAAACAATGCGACTTTGACGGCTATAGGTAATAAATACATAAAAAATAGTAAGGTATACCTACATCGAATCATCATCATCTGAATAAAGATGAAACCGCACTACGACTGCTCTGCAACTGCACTGCAGCAAAATGTTCTCCGTTTGTACGGACCATAAACTGGGAGCCTTACGTGGATAATTTCCTTTGCTCGCTCAGACTCAAAAAACTTCGCGAAAACAATAAACAAATATTATTATATTGAAAAAAGCACGTTATTTCTAAGTAATAAGATTGATAATAGAAGTGACATCCCCGATCCGACCCGCCCGACCACCGCCCGACCGATTGTCGGTAGATTAAAACAAAAGTAAACAAAAACAAAGTCGCAGCGTAGTTGTCATTTGTTTTGTTTTCTTTCCATAATTCAAATTTAGAATAAAAGGGCCTTTAGCTTAGCATCTCCTTGCGAGATACTCTTTCGTGTCAAGTGACAAAGAGAATAATATAACAAAACTGAGATTCTTTGGCGGGAATTTGAATCAAGAGGGTGAAAATTTTTCAAAGAAAATTTTAAAATTGCTTTTTGCAGAATAAATTGATAATTTCTTAGTAAATTTAATTACTAGTAACTTATATTCTAATAGTGCAATAAAAAAGCAACACAGCTTTGCTGCCCAGCCATGGGTCGCAAAGGCAAACGTAAAAAGGGAAACGATGGCGGAGAGGTAAGCGAAGGAGAGGACCCCGCTATGAGCGATGATGCGGGCGACGACGATGTAGACAAATACAAGCCATACAAAACGGAAAACTACATTCGTCAGTATCCGGAGGATGGCGGTGAGTTCGAATATATAGTAATTTACGAGAGCGCGGACGACAAGACGCCGATAGGTGAGAGAGACTTGATGGGCTTGGGAAGCGCATTGAAGCTTAGTAACAAAGGTATCAAGCAATTGAAAAGAATCAATCGTTACAAAATAGCGGTTATATTTGAGCGACCAGGGTTAGCAAATGCAGCTCTTAATAATCTCAAGTCTCAAAAAGAGCTAAAGTTGAGGGCGACTATTCCAGCAAGATTAACGGAAGTGACAGGGGTAATAACAAACGTTCCAACATACATGAGCAACAAAAAAAATATATGATGGAATTTCTAGTTGCAGAAATGTTGTATCTGTACGCCGATTCATGCGACGTTCCAAAGACGACGAAGGTAACTCCTGCTTGGTACCAACACAAGCGGTATCGATAACTTTCGCTAGTGCAGTACTTCCTGATTATGTGGATATTAACAGCTGGTATTTCGAAGTAAGGCCATACACGCCTCCTGTGAGCCAATGCCTGCGATGCCTGCGCTTTGGGCACATTGGTAAATTCTGTAAAAACGCCCAGAGGTGCTCAATCTGCGGTGATTCTCACAATTATAAAGATTGCGTAAAACGGCCAGAAGAAGCAGTCTGTGTTCACTGCAAAGGAAAACATGTTGCAATTGCCAAATCATGCCCAGTGAAAATTCAAAAAGCAGAGGAGATAAAAGTTCAGATGCGCAGGGCCTCGTATTCTGAAGTTTTTAATAACAAAACTTCCCCACTAAAAAGTAAAGTAGACCCAGTTCAACAATTGTTTAAATCGGAACAATTCATGAATCTTCTGATTTCTTCAATTATAAAAATTATTTCCGCTAGTAAAGATGCTGAAAATCCCATCCCAATCTCTACTCAAAGTATAAAAAGCGCTTTACTTGATTCATTCAGTATCAATAAAACCACAGACCATAAAACTAAGTAAATTCTAATTTATGGATCAGCTAAATATTGTTCAATGGAATGCTCAAAGTTTGTCTAGTAATTTACATGCTTTTACTTATTTTTTATATAATAATAATATTCATGTAGCACTTATTTCTGAAACCTGGTTAAAACTAGGGAAAAAAATTAAAATTAAAGGTTTTAACATCGAAAGATTAGATATAGGTACTAAACACAATGGTGTTGCTATATTAATACAAAATAATTTGCGTTACAATTTGTTAAACACACATTCTGATAACTCATTACAAAATTTGGCAGTTCAATTACATTTCAACAATGAAATTATTACAATAATTAGTTTCTATAGTCCCACGTTGGCTTCTCCTTCCAACTTTACTTATTCCTGTCTTGATAGTTTGATTAAATCTGTACCGGGGCCTCTTATTATGGCTGGGGATTTCAATGCACACAGTACTTCGTGGGGTTGCACGTCAACTGATGCGCGTGGTATAATTTTGCAAGATGTGATTGATGATAATAATTTATGCCTCCTTAATGACGGCCAAGCAACTACTGTGGGTTCACATGTGTGGAAACCAAATGCATTGGATCTTACTCTCGTTTCTTCCTCATTATCATTACGTTGTAGCTGGTCAGTTCATGATGATCCAATGGGGAGTTATCATCTTCCCACTGTTACTAGTATCCTTGGTTCTGTAAATAGAATTAACAATTCCAATTTAAATCAAGGAAATTACATCCGTCCAAATTTTTCAAATGTCGATTGGAAAAATATCAAGAAATAGTTAGTGACAAATTAACTACTTTTAACTTTGACTTTGAACGACCCCAGGAATCCTATTCTAATCTCTGCTCTTTACTACTAAATTGTGCATTTGAGGCTAATCCCACAACCAGAAATAATTCAGTGCAGCCAAATTTAACACGTAGGAAAAGACCATGTTTGCCTTGGTGGAATAATGCCTGCACTTTAGCAGTAAATAATTCTAAAGCTGCTTACATTCAATTTAAAAATGACCCAACATTAGAAAATTATATCTATTTTAAAAACAACAAGCTATTAAAAACTTACCATTAAAAGGGAAGAGAAGCTTCATGGATGGCTTTGTGTGAAACATTTAACCGGCAAACACCTCTGTCTGTAATATGGAAAACAATGCGCATGTTTAATAAATCTTTTTGAATGTAATGTGATACGGTCTTCTAACACAGATTGGATACCAGCATTTTTAAATAAGTACACAACCGTTTCTCCAAATATTGTCACTACTACTGTTAACTCTCCAGTCACTGGTGGTAATGATTATTTAATTACACCTTTTACTTTAAATGAATTTATTAGTGCACTTAGCTCTAGAAGAGATACTGTTTTTGGTTTAGATCATATTCCATATAAGTTATTAAAAATCTTTCATTGTCAAGTAAAAAATGATTTTGGACATATTTAACTTTCTTTGGTCTAATGACATAATTCCCACTGAATGGAAGGTTGATTGTTTAATTCCAGTTTTGAAACCTGGTAAAGATGCGGATAATTGTAATTCTTATCGACCTATAGCATTAACATCCTGTATAGGTAAAGTTTTTGAACAAATACTAAAACAAAGACTGGAATTTTTTATTGAATCTAATAAGTTATTACCTCCAAATCAGTTTGGTTTTAGACGTGGTCACTCTGCAATCGAAAGTTTGAATAATCTCTTTCTTGACATTCATCATTCCTTCTCATTTAATAAATTTGTTGTTTGTGTCTTCTTTGATATTGTTGGAGCCTTCAATAATGTTAATCACCATGTGCTTGCTGCGGAGTTACAGTTGTTAGGTTTACCTGGAAAATTAATTAGTTGGATATTCAACTTTTTAAATGGTAGGCAAGTATATGTCAAGTTTAAAAATAATTTATATGGACCACAATCGTCATATTTAGGTGTTTGTCAAGGTGGAATTTTAAGTCCTTTGCTGTTCATCTTGTATATTAATAAATTAAATAGTATACTGGGTACCAAGTAAGAAATTTACAATTTGCTGATGATTTAGCTATATATTGTATTGGGTCTAACATGCAAGCAACAGAAATCAAATTAAATTTAGCATTAGAAAGATTAAAAACATACTTTGATTATTTACATTTAAGTGTTAGTCTAGAGAAAACTAAAGTTGTGATCTTTAGTAGATCTAGACTTTTAATATCTCATATATATTATGATGGTAGCTTATTGCCAGTAGAAGATGAAGCAAAATTTCTTGGAGTAATTTTTACTAGAAATTTATCATGGAATAAGCATGTAAGTTATGTGTCAGATAGAGCTTCTAGAGCTTTTAATATTCTTAAATCCCTCGCTAGAACATCATGGGGCTGATCCTAAAGTTTTACTTATGTTATATAAGTCTGTGGTACGTTCCCACTTTGAATATAGTTTTCTTTGTTATGCTTCCAATCCTATTTTGGTTAAAAGTTAGAAACTTTACAGAATAAAAATTTACGTTTAATAACAGGTGCAATGAAAACAACACCTATTGTTTCTATGCAAGTTGAATGCAATATACCTCCATTGATGTTAAGATTTAAATATCTCAAATTTAGATTTCTACTGAAATTATTTTCTTTTACTCACCATTCCTTATTAGAGAAAATCGCTGAAAATCAAACTTTGGCCTCTGCATCTACTTCAATTAAATTCCCTTTATTCTGCTTGATTATTCTGAAATAAAAGTTTATAATGAAAGGCATAACATTCACAAATCTGACAAGTTGGCATGTTACGAAGGAGCTTTTGAAAGCAAATTTTGCAATATGAATATAGTTATAGATAACTCCATTAGAACTAGAGAAGAGCTATATGAGAAACTATCATTATGGCCACAATACCAGCATATTTACACTGATGGCTCAAAAACTGATACTGGTGTCTCTCTTGCATACTATCACAGTGCCTTGAAGACAGGAAATGGATATAAACTACCAAAACCTGCAGTATATTTACGGCAGAAGCTGCAGCAATTCAAGCCGCTTTAGAATATATAAACAATTTAAATCACTCTTTCCCTAAATGGCTTATTATTAGTGACAGTATGTCAGTTTTATCAGCTTTAAAGAATAACACTCTGAGTACAAATTATATTATTTATAAAATTAAACAGCTGTGGCAAACACTATACAACGCCAATGTTTCAATTGAATTTTTATGGTCTCCAGCACATAAAGGTGTGTCAGGTAATGAAACAGCTGACTACCTTGCCAGAACAATAAACAATAGCTTAATTGGACAACCCAGAAGAATGTCACTTCCATGGAGAGATTTAATCCCATTGATTCAAGAGGAAATTAGACAAAGCTGGATAAATCAACATCAAATTATAATACAAGAAAAAGGTGCATGGTATGCTGCAATCAATAAGAATCTTGGAGAGAAACCCTGGTTCGCTAAGAATAATAAGAATACCTTTATAAAAAGAAGATTCTTCACACAAATATGCAGGTTACGATTTGGTCATTGTAAATTTAAAGCCCATCTACACCGCATGAAAATTATTAGATAACTCACCTTTATGTACAGATCAAACGCTGGAACATATATTTTTCAACTGTCCTGCTTTAAATATTAACCGAATTTTATTAATTGACAAGCTGCAAGATATTTACAAAGACAGTATCCCGCCTTCGCTTCAAGAACTTCTATCGAACCCTGCCACTTTTAATCCAATATTTGACTTTATTATCTCCACGGTTGGAGAGCTTTGACATGGATTTAACCCGGACATGGAATTTTATGAACCTGAAAATTACACAAGAATATATAGAAGAAATGGCATTTTTGCCTTGTTTTTATTGGAAATAAGAAATGAACTATAGAAGAATTGGCATTTAATGCCTTATTTTTGAAAAGATAACAGAAAGAACTAATAAAAGACTAGGCTGTATGGCTAGTACCATTGCCTATCCTGATGGATGAAATTTTAAAACAACAACAACAAAACTGACTTTTTCAAGTGATGTCAATCATGAAGTTGCCTTGCCAAGTTCGTAGGTACCTACTAAAGAAAATCAGAAAATCAAAAGAAGATAATATAATATGTGGAAAAGTGGAATTTGAAAATTGAAGTCAGAAACAGTCAGGCCAGAAAGTTGAGTTATTTGTTTTGTGCTGTGTGTGTTGGTTGATCCCACAGAACAGTAAGTTGATCCAACCAAAGAAAGATGTGTGTAATATTCGCAATTCCGGAAGTTTTTTGTGAGAAGAGAAGGTGACCATCGGTGCTGTCTAGAAAATGGCTAAAAGTGAGTATTATCGGGCTATCTACTACGCTATACAAAAATAGTGTAATTTTGTACTTACGTTCTTAGAATAGGTATAGCAACTTCCTGGCAAGTTCTCTCACTTCTTAACCGAGAGACCACACTAGGAATCGAACTAGGAACAGGAATATTTGAGTACATAGTTACCTATAACTTGCTCAAATATAGAATCGATCCTGAATTGGTCACATTCTTGTTATGTTTGCTCTCTATCATACTACACTAAGACATATGAGCAGGATGACAACAATAATGTTGACAAATTCAGGTCCATTTGTGCATGTTGTAGTTAGTATACAATATTTGTCACAAGTTAACAGAGAACACTCCTTTATTTCATTAAATTTGTTTTTCGCAAATAAATTCTTGGCTGAAACCCTTCCTTAAACTTGTACTTTTGTTGAGTGAGACTCAAAATTGCAAATGTCTCAAAGAACCCTGATGTCCAACATTTACAACCTTTCAGTACAACTAGTAGGCCCAAATATAATAATATTATGATACTAGCATAACACTAGGCCTCAAAAAGTTGTGTAGGTACAGCTTTTGAAGATAAGGAATAAAGTTTGTTGACAGCTATGGACGACCAGATATCGGAGCTCCTTACGAAAACCCTGAATTGCCGTCTCACGCCTGAAGCTTGGACACAGGCTTCGCTCCCGGTCCGCTTTGGAGGCATAGGCATACATAAGGTGTCTTCGGTGTCGTTACCCGCTTTCCTGGCTTCTGCATGTGGCTGTGCTAAACTATTTGGAGAAATGGTCGCTGCTTCTTTGGGTCGCACGGAGGTGTCACACCTTTCGGAGGCTGTCAATGAATGGAAGACCTTAACTTCCTGTGAGTTACCCTCATCTTTGTACTCACAGAGGCAATGGGACGAGCCGATCTGTAAAAAGATTCAATCGGATCTTTTAAATATGTCTCCCAGTACTGTTGACCGCGCCCGTCTTCTAGCAGCCTTTGAAAAAGAGTCGGGCTTATGGCTTAATGCCCTTCCATCACCCAATATCGGGACTCTTTTAGATAACACCACCTTATCTCTAGTTATCGGCCTCCATTTGGGTCTCCGGACCAACCAACCCCACGACTGCGGCTGCGGCGTCAGAGTGAATGAGCATGGCCACCACGGCTTATCATGTCGCAGAAGTGCTGGCCGTATTTCCCGCCACGCCGCTCTCAATGATGTCATCCGTCGGGCTCTTGTCTCAGCGAACGTTCCGGCAAAGTTGGAACCATACGGTATCGTTCGTTCTGACGGCAAGAGACCCGACGGTGTGACTCTAATCCCATGGCAGCAAGGGCGATGCCTAGTTTGGGACGTCACGTGTGTAGACACGTTGGCCCCCTCTCACGTACAGGCGGCTAGCACTCGAGCGGGCACCGCGGTGGCAAATGCCGAGGCTCAAAAAGTTCGTAAATACGAACAAATATCGGACACATACATTTTCTCGCCTATTGGGTTTGAGACCTTGGGTATCTGGGGCCCTGAGGCCAAGAAAGTTATTTCCGAGCTCTCAGTGCGTCTCTACAAGACATCCGGAGACCGCAGAGCTGGCAGCTTCCTTGCCCAGCGTATTAGCCTGGCTATACAAAGGGGAAATGCTGCCAGCATGCTGGGTACGATGACTGGTGGGGACGTATTGGGGGGCTTATTTTAGTTCTTAGTTTATTTTTAGTTAAGTTTTTGTAAATAATGTAAATATTTTAAATGTTTGTAAATATTAATAAACAGATTGAATTTACCCAAAAAAAAAAAAAAAAAAGGAATAAATCCCTAATTGACAACACTATTGTTGACATCCTGCTCATAATATGATAAAGAGGCAGACAATAATGATGGCAATTCAAAATTCACTGTTTATCTGCGCAAGTTATAATGAATTATTGCCATCAGCAACTGGGAGTGATTGTTAAACTTGCCTTTTGATGTAAAGAACCATCTATATTGGCCTATCATGTGGTTTAGTCTACTTTTTCTTTTTGAGTGGGATACCTACAAATAAGTCGATGAACGACTGAACAAACCTGAAGTTAAAAAAGGTGTAATCATACTAAGAAATTCATCTGTTAATTATCAACTCTATGTCTCTGCCTGGGAATTAAACCCAGAACTTCCAGATCCTGATGTGGTATAATGTGTGTGAAAGTGCAGAGTTGAATGACACTATCAAAATACATTAGGACCAAGTACCTACCTACATTTGACGGCCTACTTTGATCATTGGCAACACACATCACATCAAAGTGCACTTGGATCACTACAGTGGACTAGGACTGTGTTCGTTCAACTTGTTCCAATGTAGGTACTTTTATAGTGGTAAGGTGGAGAATTTTGAATTTCCTTCTTACTGCTGTACTGCCCAGCCAGAAAATAACATCTCACTGAAAATATAACTGTAAATAAAGAGGACAAGTCCTTATGCCTGAAAAGAGTTGAAATCTACACTATAGCCAAGTTTATCATAATTAATTACAACCAGAATATTATTCGCTAGGCGGATTTACATTACAGATTTTTGTATAAACAGATTTTGCAGAGAAAGTTTTGTTTATTCTAAAATTTATTAGTTCTAGACTTTTATTAATATAATAAAATAAAATAAGTTCTAATAACAAAATTTAAAACCCGCCAAGTTCACATAAATTATACTATTTAGATTAGTATAATTTAGAAGATTTTTTTTTTGCTTTAGATCTCTCCCTTTTTAGGGTTTCGTAGTCTACTAGAAACCCTTATAGTTTCGCCAAGTCTGTCTGTCAGTCTGTCTGTCTGTATGCCGCGCCCTCATAACTCCGTCAGTTTTGGAGCTATCAACATCAAATTTAGTGTGAAGATAGATCGTGTTGACCCAAATTTAGAAATGTTGCGAAAAAAATATTTTAATTGTTTTTTGGACCCCCTTTCCATACATGTGAAAGGGGGGCATAATTTTTTTTTTCTTCTATACTATAATATTGAGTAGGGTATTGTTGAATAGGTCTTTTAAAACGAAGAGGAGGTTTCTTTAAAACAATATCTCTAAAATGTTTCTGTCTCGAGATATTTGCTTTTAAAAGTGGCGTTTTTGAGCCATAATTTGTTCCAGCTGTAACTTCTAAAGTATGCATGCTAAAAATTTGAAAAAAGGAATATAGTTCTTAATATGAAGTTACCATGAAAACTATAACGAATACTGTACCACTTAAGATTTAGGAAATATTAAAGTTTTTCAATTTGCGGTTGGTAACCATACAGCTGCAAACAAACCAGCAACAAAATTAACTTTGTATCGCTGAAAGACCTGATATTTAAACGTTGCGTTGACTACAGTGTGAAGTTAGAACAAATGTTGATCCACCCATAGTCTAATAAAACATGGTCTTTCCTTCCCAGAGAAACACAAGTCAACGTCACTTAGTATTGCCACTTTATTTCAATAAAATACGTTGTGGGGTAAATTCAATCTCAGAACAATGGGTTAAACTATTTCTTAATAATTTTATAATTTAGATTTACGTGTGTATTAACTTTAACTTTACAGCAACACTTAAATTTTATTTATTAGTTAACAGTATCTTATATGATTTACAAAAAACATCGTAAGTGTGGGTAATTCTGGCAACCCACAAGCATGATGACGTAGTCTTGTGTTGGTCACGTGGTTCACGAGTCTCGGAAAGAAATACCAGGCGGAGTATCTTATTATACCATGGATCCACCTTTTTGGCGTGTATATACTCAGCTCCGCACGGCGCGATCTGATATACTTTGATCCGGCCTTCCTGCGCGTGTGACGTCAGTGGATGTGCACTGACACGATTTCAACATACTCGTCAGCGATTTGACCGTCATTGGTTGATCCATCAACGGTCAAAAAAATCATACTGAAAAGGATTTATTAGATCCAGAGTATATTAAATTTATATGCCACATTTGCTTAGACTAAGTAGATCCGGAGCCAAACTTGACGAGTAGGTACTCGAGCACAAAGCGGCAACGTCGCTTTCTTCGTGTGACAAAGAACACAGCAAGCTATTTCGTAAGAGTAACAAGGTAAGAAAGATAGCTGTCACGGACCAAACATCCATTCTTCCAAACTTAATATTATGAATTGGCGAATAGAAATCGAAAGTTTGAAGTACCTGATGTAGACCAGGTGTACCCACACGAGCCCTGCTAAACTATAGGAGATACCGGTATGACTCCAAGGTAAAAGTTTTTCAGCTTGAGGAGACGCTTATGCTGGTGAATAAATATTGGAGGTTTGAAGTACCTGAAGTAGACCACCAGTTGCACCAACAGGAGCTCTGCTAAACTATAGGAGATACAGTTATGACTCCGAGGTAAAAGTTTTTCAGCTTGAGGAGACGCTTATGCTGGTGAATAAATATTGGAGGTTTGAAGTACCTGAAGTAGACCACCAGTTGCACCAACAGGAGCTCTGCTAAACTATAGGAGAAACCGATATTATGACTCTAAAGCAAAAGCTGTTCAGCTTTATGAGACGCTTTTGCTGCCTAAAATACATAGAAAGTTTAATGTATCTGATGTAGACCACCAGGTGCACCAACAGAAGCCCTACTAAACTAAAGGAGATACAGATATGACTCCAAAGCAAAAGTTGTTCAGCTTGATGGGCGCTTCTGCTAGCCAATAAGACATCGAAAGTTTAGAGTACCTGATGTAGACCATCAGGCGCACCAACCTATAGCCCTGCTAAACTATAGGAGATACCGGTATGACTCCAAGGAAAAAGTTGTTCATCTTGATGAGATGCTTCTGCTTGTGAATAAATATTGAAGGTTTGAAGTACCTGATATAGACCACCAGGTACACCAACAGGAACCCTGCTTAACTATAGGAGACACAGATATGGATCCAAAGCGAAACCTGTTCAGCTTTATAGAACGCTTCTGCTGGCCAATAAACATCGAAGGTTTGAAGTACATACTTGATGTAGGCCACCAGGTGCATCAACAGGAGCCCTGCTTAACTATAGGAGATACAGATACGACTACAAAGCATAACATGTTAAGCTTTTTGGTACGCTTCTGCTGGTTTAGGTCTAGTCTAGTTATCAAAGATGGATTCTACTCTGATGTAGACCATCAGGTACACCAACAGGAGCCCTGCTTAACTATAGGAGATATGACTCTAAAGCAAAAGTTGTTCAGCTTGATGAGGCGCATTTGCTGTCCAATAGACATCGAAGGTTGGAAGTACCTGATGTAGACCACCAGGTGCCAACAGGAGCCCTGCTAAACTATAGGAGATACTGATATGACTCCAAGGTAAAAGTTGTTCAGCTTGATAGGACACTTCTGCTGGCGAATAGACATCGAAGGTTTGAAGTACCTGAAGTAGGCAACGAGGTGCACCAACAGGAGCCCTGCTAAACTATAGGAGATACAGTTATGACTCCGAGGTAAAAGTTGTTCAGCTTGGTGAGATGCTGCTGCTGGCTAAAAGACATCGAAGGTTTAGAGTGCCTAATGTAGACCAACAGGAGCCCTGCTAAACTATGCAAGATAAAAATATGACTCCTCCTCCGTCTTCCCCGAGTGCCTCCTCATTCTTAAGCTGTATGAGAGCCGTCCCGGTTTCATCTATATCTACGTCCGGGAGATTGTCTGTAAAATGGCGGGAGAGAGGAGCTCTATGAAAAAAAAAAAATGAAAAATAGATTTATTTGAATGAAAAACCTTTTACAATCATTCATACATCTGCCAAACCTTTAAAAAGTTTGTCGGCAGTAAGTTATACTCCTATTAAGCTAGGTTTTCTTATTTAAGTAAGTACAATGAAAAACAAGTATACATGCATCTTAATAAACAACATATTTCAGTACAGATTTTTTAAACTTTGAACATTTGATATCTACTCATTACAATAAAAGTATCTTTACTTATTTTCTTTAAGATTTTGCAATAAATATTTCAATACATTATTTTTGAGAGATCGCTTCGACTTACAGTTTTTAATATCTAAAGGTATATCATTTAAGAGTTTAGGTACTAAGTATTTTCTTTGCCTTTGGCCAAAGTAGTTATTTACTCTAGGTAAAACTAATGTTTTATTATGCGTATTTCGCTGAAGCCTATTTTTATAGATTTTAAATTCATCACAACCGAATTGTTCAACTATTGTAAATAACGCAAACTTTTCATGGACGGGTAACATTTTACATTCTATAAATAACTGCTCATAGTCACTATCCTTACAACGGGCTTTCACTTTTTTGTCAACTAACAGTTTCATAAATCTTTTTTGTAAAGATTTGATTTTGTTCAAATATGTTTTAAAAGTTTGACCATAGCTTCCCAATCCATAAGAAATAATAGAATCTACGAGCGCAAAATAAACAACATACATAGTAGCTCTGTCTAATACATAGCTTAGGTGACGCAACTTTACAAGCACTGCTCTTAATTTATCGCACAATATTCCAATATGTTTTTTCCACGAAAACTTGTTTTCTATCACCAATCCTAAGTACTTGTAATGTTGCACCACCTCAAGCTCGGCGCAGTCACACGCCGCACCATCATTATGTAAACAATAATAACTATGTCCTATTATACGCGGCGCTCGAGATTCGGCCTTCAAATGTGGGGATCGAATAAGCATGCACTTTGTTTTGCTAATGTTTATCACGATACCATTATCATGCGCCCATTTTATGATGTTAGTGAAATCTTCTTGCAATTTTTGTTCTATTACATTTAAGTCCTTGTCCGCGTATAATAGGCATGTATCATCAGCGTACATGTAAATACAACAGTTCCTAACTACATTACACATGCTGTTAACGTGCATTATGTAGCCGACGGGACCGTACACCGAACCGGTCGGCACACCACAGCTGACGCGCGCGGGATCGCCGGTCACCTTATCTACTACTGTTTGTAAATACCTATCCGTGAGGTATGCACGGAGCCAGTTACTAAGTGGGCCGGCTATCCCGCACTCTTCCATGGCCTGGATCAGCTGATTATGCTCTAAAGTATCAAATGCTTTTCGGAAGTCTATATAGACTACCACAACTTGCTTATGCTGATCCAGGGCCCCATTGACGTCATCGGTGAACTGTGCCAGAGCAGTTGCCGTACTACGGCCCCGTCGAAATCCATGTTGTGATTGTGATAAAATGCTATGCTGTTCTAAAAACCTACTTATTTGACTTACAATATATTTTTCGACTATTTTATTTATTACCGAAAGTATCGCAATAGGCCTATAATTCGAGCAGTCTGTGTGAGAACCTTGTTTATATATAGGTCTTATTAAAGCAGTTTTGAGTTGTAAGGGATAAACTCCTTTTTCTACACATAAATTAATAAATAATGCTAATATTGGGCTAAGAATGTGCTTTAACAATTTAACTTCCTTAACCCTGATTTTATCCACTCCAGCTGATTTGTCACTACTTAAATTAGATATAATTTTGTCTATGTCCTCAGCAGACGCCTTTTTATAACGTAAACATAACTGGCTAGGATAAACATACTTAGATCTGTCCAAAAATTTGATATTACATTCGTGTTTTATTTCTAAAACTTCTTTTGTAAAAGTATTTGAAAAATTATTACATATCTTAATTAAACTATTATTTCTTCCTAAATATTTCAATATAACTTTATCTACACTCTTTTTATGCTGTCCCGTCCATGAATTTATTTTTGACCAAACTTTTCTTAAATTTCTATTACAATTAATAATTTCTTTTCTCCTATGTTTATTCTTCGCTTTAAAAATACATTTATTTACCCTGTTTCTGTATAAATTATATTGCAGTCTCAAATTCATATCTTGCGGCTTACTTTTCCATTTTTTAAACAACTTATTACGAAATTTAATCATGTTTTTAATTTGTTTTGTTATCCAAGGTTTACTTTCTCTTTTGGTATTTACAGTAATCTGCTTTTTGGAACTATTATAAGCACTATCAAAAATATTACAAAGAAGATCATACAATTTTATAGGGCACTTACAGTCAAGTAATTCCGTCCATGAAACACTCTTGAGTTTTTCCATCACCGATTTGTCACATATTATAGATTTATTTGCCAGTTTTTCCTCTCGCAAGCCGTCACATCCAGTACGCACACAAACTCCTACGGGATAATGGTCCGAGATCTTACACTCTAACACATACGCAGAGGACACACTTTTAGTTCTAATCCACACATGATCAATGCAGCTCTTGGTAACAATGTCCTTCAGAACCTCTTCCCTAGTCACGTCCCTGATAGCGCACTCCATACCTAACTCACTCATGTTATCCATGTACTCGGAGCACACGCTGCCCCCGCCGGAACCGGTTTCGCGCAGTAGGTCCAAGTTAGTATCTCCAATCATTATCACATCGCAGTTCGTAGGTATTTCTGATAACAAGTTATGCAATTCTCTTAAAAAACCATGTTTATTTGTTTTAGGCGATTTATAGACGACCACTAAGTGTACAATTCTTCCATTGTTGTTACATACTAGCTCTCCGTGCATAATTTCTGAATAATTCGTAGTAGGTATTGTCGTAGTAATATTAAGGTTGCATTTGGTATATAATAGGATTCCTCTTCCTCCACTCGCATGTATGTGCGTATCATAACCGTCCAGCTTGAATAAAGGTAATTCTTGTTCCCTTATGTTGATCTCTGAGAGTGCAATAATATCTATTTTATCGGTGCAATCATTTATTAGTAGTTCAAGCTGATTGAAGTTCTTTCTGAGCAATCTAATATTTAAATGAAAAATATTTAAGTCTGTTTTAAGTAGTTCATTCTGCCAAGTGTCTATTTCTGTGTATTTAGTATATGTTGTACTAAGTTCAATATTCGATATTTGGTCATCGAATTTTGAAACATTTTTAACTACTTGATAAATTTGGGTTCACTGAAGAAAACAATAGAACAGGGCCTAGTCATGCTGTGTACCTGCCCACATCATCTAATGAGCGAATGACCTTTATCTTATTATCGTTTGGGTCATCTTTTCTTATCAGCACTCTCCCATTCTGGACCCAAATATACTTGTACTCGGTTTTAAGCTCATTTTTGACTGTCCAAAGAAGGTTGCGGGTGTATTTTGTGAGATCTTCATTGATGTAGATACGGGTCTTATTCCCACTGGAGAAAACATCGTCATTCGTCAGCTGATTGGTTTTTCTTGTTGCTAACCACTGATCCCTCACCGCACGAGTAGCCAATACGACGACCACCGGCCGGACCCTGTCCTTACGACCCTCATCAGCTCCTTTGTTTGGCTTACTTTCTCCTACCCTCTTATATTCGAATATGTGACTGGTGTTGATGCCCAATTTTGAAGCTAATTTCTTGACTTTCACCTCCAAATTCTCGTCTTTCTCCTCTTCCATGCCACAAATTTCTATATTTTTGTCTTTTTCGCATGTTTCTAGGTAAGAAATCCGCTCTTCTAAAGCTTTTGTCTTGATTTCAAGGTGCGCTTTACTTTCTTCTAATGATTTTATTTTCTTGTCCGATTTTTTCTTTTCCTCGATAAGCTGTTGATATTTTTCTGCATAGAAACTGATATCGGCCGCCATAGTCTCCAAAGTAGTTTTCATCTTGTAAACAATTTCTAGCTTTTGGTTGACCTCCAGAAGTAGCTTTTCGGGGGTGACCTTTGCAGAATCAACTATTATGAGGGTATTATCAGACGTGCTTTTATGCGAATCATCATCATTGGTCTCTTTTCGGCACTGTTCACATAACCCAGATTCTACAAAGGGCTTTATTTTTCCAGCACACTTCTTGTGGTAAGTACATCCACAGCCACTTGTACAAGTAATCACATTCTCCGGCTTAACTCTAGCCAGCGATACCTGGCATGTCTTACACTGCACCATCTTTCTTATTTAGCGTCTTAGTAGGTTTTACAACACTTACATCAATTAGTTTGCGGTTAATTATGCACTAACGATAGTAGATAATCAACACGCGCACAGTAGCGTAAGTACAAAAGACGCGACGTCCGCACGGTAGGAGCGCACGCGCTGACTGACTAGGGTCTGGGATCGCTTCAGGTGGAGGTATTTGCGCATGCAAGGCATACAGATTTCCATTGGAGTCCTTAATTTCAGCCAGAAACTCTGGAACCCATGTTACAGTTACACCATTTGAGGTAGTTGGCTTTGTCAGATGACTCCTTCCCAGTGTCTTGGTAAAAACTTTTGACCCTCGGGGTTTCTCAATGACCTCCTTTACGAGTCGAG
The DNA here is from genome assembly GCA_024500475.1 of Phthorimaea operculella. Taxonomy (NCBI): domain Eukaryota; kingdom Metazoa; phylum Arthropoda; class Insecta; order Lepidoptera; family Gelechiidae; genus Phthorimaea; species Phthorimaea operculella. The sequence continues at coordinate 8,312,449 of JANFCV010000002.1, forward strand.
TATAGCATCGGAGGTCGCGTCTTACCATACCTCGGATCTTTTTGTTAAGTGACTGGGGATCTGGCAATGCAATGCAATCCCTCTGGTGCTTCCCGTCTAATTCGTTTCAGGACCACGCTTGAAAGTTTGCTTGACTTATTATCTGTTCACTTTATACGACAGTGCTTCGTCCCTTCTTCACGAACAACCTCTGCTCTCTAGGTCCTCGTCAATGTTTGTCGGGGTTTCCAAAGCAGCGAATCGATTTCTTCCGGAGGTAGGCTTCGGCCGCGGCTGGTTACCACCCTCCTAACTAAGACATGGCGCTAAGCGGTACCACCGCGTTCCGACATGCAGTTAGGAGTATCCATAATGGAGGTTGGGTCTATGCAGTAGTACCGCGGCTGTAGTATTTCGAGGCGGCTGATTGTTGCGGCATCGAGTGGCTGGTTCTAGAGGCTAGCGAGGTCCGAAGCACGGTGCACCGCTGGCCGACCGTGGGAAGTTGGGGTCCCAAGTAACGGGAAAGCCACCCGTGAAAGGCTGCCCCGTCACCCAACGAAAAATCCCGGGATGCTCCACCTTGCCGGTTGGCGACCAGATGGGAGGACTAGGTGGCATCCCCGGGGGGGGGGGGCTCAAGCGTCCCCGCAGTCTCGAACCCAGCTATCTTTGTGTGCCATCGCAATCAGACCGTTCTCCAGGCTAAACGCCAAGCGGTACCTCGCACAACTGCCTTCCAACTGCCAATTCACTTTTCCCCACTTCACATATTCAAAACATGTCCAGAACAAAGAAACGGATAACGATGAAACAACGGTTGCACGTCCACCCACTTAAAGTGCACCTCACAAACATCCGAGGTTTGCACTCCAATCTCATACCTGTCCACCACCATCTTGAGACCGAAAGACCGCATCTGCTGTTCCTCACTGAGACGCAGATTAGATGTCCAGCTGACGCGGCGTACCTCAGTTATCCTGGCTATTCCTTTGAACATAGGTTTTTACCTCGTGCTGGAGTCTGTGTGTACGCTCGCGGTGACATCTGTATCAAGCGTCTCAAGAACCTTGAATCTCCAAGTTTATTCGTACTGTGGTTACTGGTCAATACTGGAGTAGCCCAAAATGCCTGTGTTTATCGCAGTTACTCGCATAGTGGAGATTCGGAGACAACTAAATTATTTGAGCAACTTAGTGATGCTGCTGATGAGGTTCTGCAGAGGTACCCTTCGGTGCAGCTAGTTATCCTGGGGGACTTTCATGCCCACCACAAGGAGTGGCTGTTCCCATACCAGGAGACCGATCATGCTGGGCGAGAGGCGCGCAAATTGGCACTGTCGCTAAATCTCTCCCAGCTTGTAAGCTGTGCGACAAGGGTTCCCGATGTAGAGTCTCACACAGCCAACTGCTTGGACCTTCTGCTGACGACTGATCCAGACCGATGCTCAGTGTCGGTTGTAGCACCTCTGGGCACATCCGACCATTGTCTGGTGAAATCTGTATCCGTGTACCTACTCACCACCCGATCAGGGCCCTCGTGGTATGAGACGGGTGTGGCGATACAAGTCAGCAGAATGGGACGAAATTCGTCATTTCTTTGCGTCGTATCCATGGCAGACCTGTTTCTCTTCAGGAGAATCGTCGCGCTGCGCAGATGCCATAAAAGAAGTCCTGCGTCAGGGTATGGAGTATTTCATACCGTACTTTAATGTTTCTTCTGGTAGCAAAGCTCGCCCATGGTTCAATGCTGATTGTAACCGCGCTGAAGCGCTAAAACAGACGGCTTACCAAGTCTGGGCTGACGCTCGAGCGCGCAAAGCTCCAAATACTCGGAATTTGAAGAAAACCTACAATAAGGCCTCCAAGTCATGCAAAAAGGAATTACGCAGAACACGTTTCAAGCACATGGGCACTGTAGGCGCCAAATTTGCTTCTCATCCCGCTGGCAGTAAGGCATTCTAGTCTCTGGCAAAGGCAGTTGAGACCAATTTCTGCCAGCCTTCTTTGCCGCCATTGCAGAAACCTGATGGGCCGCTTGCTTACACTGCGGAAGAGAAAGCGAACCTGATTGCTTCCCTTTTTGCGTAAAACTCGCGTCTGGATACCGCAGGTAAAACGCCACCAACGTTACCTCAAGTCTGCTGCAACATGAAAGCCGTCTGCATTCGCCAAAAAGAAGTACTTAAAATCCTGCGAAAACTAGACGTAAATAAAGCGAGCGGCCTTGATGGTGTCCCTGCAATTGTTCTGCGTAACTGTGCACCTGAGTTGTCTCTCACTGGAGACTGGTGTAGTTCCCCAATCGTGGAAGCTTGCAAATGTGCAACCTGTGCCCAAAAAAGGCAGTCGTGCTGACCCTGCCAATTATAGACCCATATCAGTCACCTCTATACTCTGCAAGACTATGGAGCGTGTACTAAACAATCGGCTCCTGGCTTACCTCGAGAGCAATGATCTCCTTAACGACCGTCAATACGGCTTCCGCCGCGGGCGGTCGACAGGGGACCTCCTCGTGCATGCCACCCACTCATGGAGCGAAGCTATCGAGAGGCACGGCAAAGCCCTCGCTGTATCTCTGGATGTCTATAAAGCATTTGACAGGGTCTGGCACGCAAGTCTTATTAACAAGCTTCCCGCCTACGGTCTACCTGCTGGACTTTGCAACTGGATCGCAGATTTCTTGAGTGGACGGTCAATACGAGTGGTGCAGACTAGAAGGACGCTCTTTAGATGAACAGGCTATTGATGCCGGCGCCCCTCAAGGGTCTGTACTTTCCTCAACCCTATTCCTGATGCACATCAATGATATGCTCACGCCCGACACCTTTGGGTATGCAGATGACAGCACGGTTGTTGATAGGTACCTGTCCAGTGCAAAGGCCAGCAATGAATCTACTCAGTCTTGTCGAGAGGCCCTAGTGAGTCGCCTAAACATGAATCTTGAAGCAATATCCGAATGGGGTGATGCAAATTTTGTCAAGTTTAATGCATCTAAAACACAGGCATGTCCATTCTCCACTAAACAGAGTCCCTTCGACCTGTCTCCGACTTTCCGGGGTGTATCCGTACCGATTTCCGACCATCTTGAGCTTCTTGGCATGAACCTTTCATCTGACCTGAACTTTGGACAATATTATGGCCGGGATGGCCATAAATAATAGGATTAACTTCTTACTTGGATGATCTTTATTCAAAGATATGGACCCTTGGGTGGGTCCATTAATGTATCACAAACAACACAGACAAAATATTCACTTTCACTGTTTTAGTGATAATCTTGCACTATTTCGGAATTTTACTTGGTTATACCGTTGCAAAAATACACACGAGAGTAAAAATTAACAAGAATAGGTGTTGACTTTACCGTCAGTTAGTGAGGAATGCGTCAAAAAAGGCCAAGAACGGTGACGTTTCGGTGCCGTGTTCCAAATTTAAGTTATAAAATGATTCGAAAAAGGGAGATGTGAGGGTGGCTTAGGGAGGATGTCAATGCAGAGTTTGCACTCTGCTACAATATATTGAGTCTTCGGCCACGACTGCAGCAAAAAAACTCGGAATTCTCACGAAGGTCAGGCGATACTTTACACCAGTACAGCTTTTACAACTATACCAAGCTCAAGTCCGTCCTTGTCGGTATTCTACAGGATACATTTCGGGGAGTGTGCACAGTCTCTCCATGACCTGATACCTCCGTCACCATTCCATCTCCGGTGCACGAGACGCCGGTTGGGATTCCAACCTTATATCGTAGACATCTCGCAAATTCGCACAAAGCGCTTCGCTTCTACATTTTCAATGCGAACTGCTAAGGAGTGAAACTCCCTGCCTGCGGATCTGTTTTCGGAACGTTATAACCTGGGCCTTTTCAAGGCAAGAGTGAATAGGCATTATCTGGGCGAGCATGTTCCATCATAGTCTGCATCGTCACTTAACATCAGGTGAGATTGCGCACAATTGCTTACCCATTGTTTATATAAAAAAAAAAGTTTATTTAATACACAACTGATAAAATAAATCTCGTAATGTAAACGGCATCGGAGCGCGCGCGTAACGTGCGGCGCGCGGCAACCAACTGATTTCTCCCCTCGCGGGGGCCGCCGCATGTACTTACAACTCTATACCTACGTCGCGGAGTGCACCAAACCTTTGTCTGCTAAGGAAGTTGAATAGCATTTGGCCCCTCTGGTTTCTGCTCCCGTAGCCATGTGAACCCAAGCTTGATTCGCCGTGCTCCTGTTCCATTTTAGTGTTAAAGTCCCCCATGATAACAGTGAAGTGGATCTTTGTGGTTTTGTGTATGGCCTTCGACACGTCGTCGTATAGGGCGTCGTCGTATAGGGTCTTCGTCTGAGCTGCTCGAAGTCGGCGCATAATATATGTTGAGAGAGTACCTCTCGGTCAACTTCAGTACGAAGTACGCTACCCTGTTCGAGACGCTGCAGATCTCCCTTCAAGTTGTCACAGAGAGCCTAATTGACGAGGAAACCTACGCCACCCTGGGACCGTGCGCTCCCTTCCCTGAGGTAAAATAGGTGACCTGATTATAGGGTTCCGGTTATCGTATCCTCTCCCTCTCTTCGGAATTCTGACATCCCCAGAAAATGCCACAGTATCTTATCTAATTCTACCCCAAGGATATGGAGGCTGCCGCTTTTGACCATCGCCCTTTTTCGTCGCTCTTGGCCGTCACCCTTCGCCGTTGCCCTTCGCCCTTTGCCATCGCCCTTTGACGTCGCCCTTCGCCGTCGCTCTTTACCGTGGGCCTTTGACGTCGTCCTTTACCCTTGCTCTTCGTCGTCGCCGTTCGCCTTTCGGTGTTGCTGTTCGCCGTCGCCCTTCGCAATTGTCCTTTGCTGTCGCACTTCGCACCTCGCGGGTGCCTCGCGACATTTTTTTTACATCCTGTATACAGATTCCCAACTAATACGAGCGCTTTCACCCGAATTAGTTGGAAGGTTCTCCTTTTCGCTCTTTTCTTCTTCGAGGACCGCCGGCAAGTCAGGGCACCAGGTGGGACCCTGTTCAGGGAGGCCCAGTGAGCGACTTCCAGCCAGGCGGTGATGATGTTGACCAGGAAAGGCGACGAGCTTGACCCAAAAGAATTCGGGCCCGATCGACCGCCGATTATCATATCAGGTAGTACAAATCCGGTAGTGGCCATAATTACAAAGTGTGCGTACAACGCCATTAACCAGCGGCGGAAGTAAAGTCCATTAAGAGTCAAATCAGGTGGTACCCTGGTCAAGCTCCTCCAAACCGGTGGTCGCGCATGGTAAGGCACCTGATCCCGAAGATGCGGAAAATTTGATGCGTCAGCACCGGCGCACATGTTAGTCAATTGCCGGAAGATAAATTCTACGTTTGTGCGGCTTAATGTACGAAATGGCAACGTCGCGGCTGATTTCAGCCAATCCAATCATTACTGTGCTCTGATTGGCTCATTCAAATCGGATCAACATTTTCCAAAACTACTGCAGGGTGGATTCGTATATCGGATCAACAATTCCATAGACTTTATTTTAGTCCTCTTTTAGTCCCCTGAGTGCAGATGTTGATCCGATCGGAGCCACATTAGTTACCAGACATGCACATTGGATCAACTTAAGACGTCGGATCAACATGTGTTTTCGGATCAACAAATAACTCGCGTGAAGTCGCGCCTGATCAACATTTACCGTGAAGGTATCTCTATTATTATATATATTAGTGGTGTTGTAAATTCTTTACATCTCGGTTTTTACGCCGGTTATTATAACCCGAACTCCCGCCTCGAGACCCTCAAGGAAGGGGAGGATCAGGTTCATCCAGAAAAACTAAATTCCCCAAGACTTTACTTAAAATCAGGATGGTGTGGATTGCGGCTTGCTTTTGTATAATATGTATGTTGATATGAGAGTCAAGTTGTGTGCAATATTTATGTAGTGTCTTTGCTATTATTCCGGATGTACCTACTACTATTGGTATGACTTCTGTGGGTGATTTCCAAAGCCTGGTTATTTCAGTTTTAAGAAGATGATATTTGCTTAATTTTTCTATTTCTTTTGCTCCAATATTGTAATCTGATGGTACTGATATATCTATGAGTGTTTAGTTTCGTACCATACGTTTTGTAGTTTCGCGCCATTTCGTCTGACACCGGCTAGTCGGCCGACGCCATCTTTTTTTTTCCTTTGGTTCGTTGAGTCGGCTCGATAACCGCGCGGCCGTCGGGATATAACCTTACTTTTTGGTCACTCGCGCGTCCGGTGTTGGCCACATATTTTTAAGTAATTTCTCATGCGGGAGAAGTCCTTTGATTCGCGTATTGTACAGTAAAACGTGTTGCTGTCGCGAGCAGTGGTGTGCGGGAGAAATCTTTGTTTTTCGCATGCGCAATTGCTGCCGGGGAAGAGTTCCCTGTTCTTGTGCGGTAGTGGAACCGGGTGAATAGTGGTTTTGTGGTGCGCTTGAATGCGAACTGGGCAGGATTCTTGATTGAGGGCCAGCGTGGCCGAACTATGAACAATAGTGAACCCAAGTGCTTGTGAAAACTGGGGTGAATCCAAAATTGCTGAAGGACGGAGTGCCACACGAGCTGGTGTCCGGTGCAGTAAGTCTAGTACCTAAATTCCAATCCAAATGTCTTCCTCCAAAACCTGATACCTTTTTCCTGTCAAAACTAGACTTACAAGGAAACGGCGGCGTCATGGTTCGCACGGTAAGCAATTCGCTGCTAGGCCCTGTTTAAGTAGACTTTGGAAACAAGAATTTCTCGGCCGGAAACTTTCCGGAACAAAATTCTCTCATTAAATTTATTTTATTTAGCTATAGTAAAGAGCACTACGAATCGTAGTCAAATGTTGTTCCGAGGCTGATCGACCATTTAGTTTTAGATTTTAAGATAACTTTAATTTGCTTCCACTGCGCTAAGATCAGCTTCGGAATCAAACATTTTTTGGTAGCAGAGCGTGGTTGCTTTATTGCAACATAGTTAGCCGTAATTTAGTATTAAGCGTGTTTTTTATATTACCCACATATTTTATTAATTTTGGAAAATATTGTTTCGGTTTTTTTTGTGACTGTATTGTTTGCCTAGTGAACGGTACCTTATCGGTAAGGTCTAGGCCAGTCAACTAACATTTATTTTGTGGTATTTGTTTATTGGTTTTTCGTTTTATTAAGTCGAGTGTGTAAAAGTTGGTACCATGGCTCCTCGATCGCCAGGTATAAGGCTGCTATAAAGACAGAATTAAGGTGGTTTACTACCACAGCGGCAATGATCGGCCGCGAGGACCGGGAGGACGCGCTCTTGAAAAGTGCACTACAGGCAGATGAACGGGTTCGGGTTGTGTCGGAACACCTCACAGAGTGCCTCATGCTCCTTGAGGAAGCTCCTAACCCTGAAGATAAGGAGCTGGTTGAGGGCGATGTAAGCCAGTGCTTGGAGCTGGCACAGGCCATTGCGCAGGCAGCTGCGGACATATCTAGGCGACGTGACGGAAAGGAAAAGCCATTCCGTGGTAAAGTGGGACAAGGATTACAGGTGCCTCTTCCGCCTGTTACGGTTCCAGTCTTTGCAGGCGATTACGCCGACTGGCCGGCGTTTGAGGACCTGTATAGCAGTGTGGTCCACACACGGACGGACATAACGCCGGCGTACAAGATGGCTCAGCTGATGTCCAGGCTACATGGAGAGCCTCATGAATTGCTGACGCATTTGGCTGTCTCGGATAGCAATTATGAGGTGGCGTGGAAGATCCTTACCGACCGGAATCGAAACAAGCGCCTGATTGTAGACAGGCTGTTAGACCAGTGGCTGTCAATACCAACCATAACGCGAGGTACGGACCTCCGCGAGAAAATCTTCCACCCAGTCAGTGTCGCGGTCAGCGCACTAGAGCGACAGGGTTTGCCAGTGGCGGGCTACGGTTATATCTTGGTCCACACAGTGCTTCGCCGCCTGCCGAGCGAAATGGTCGCTCGATTCGAGCAGCTACATGGGGCAAGTCCTCGGACCACCTCCCGACCTACGAGGATCTGAAGTCGTTCCTCGAGGCCGAAAGCAGGCGAGTGGACGTCCAGGCTGGTGAAGCCCCTCGCAAGGAGACCTCTGCCCTCGCCACCCGGAACGGCCGGGTGCACCGGCGCGAGGAGGCAACAGTGGGCAACCCAGGCGGTACAACACCGCATTGGAATCAGGGTGTGCCTACTGCAGGGAGACAGGCCACGGGGTGGCAGCGTGTCAGGAGTTTGCTGCGCAGCGGGTTCAGAGGAGACGGGGTGTGGCACAGCAGAGGCGTTGGTGTTTTCGGTGCCTGGGGCCGCATCAGGTGCGAGTGCCCTTCAAGCACCAACTGTAGGTACTGCCAGGGTGCACACCATCCGCTGCTCTGCATGAATCGCTCCGGAGGCGCCGGGGCAGCGCTGGATCGGATCAGCGAAGGAGCCTGCCCACCAAGGGAGGGAGCAACGCTCCCCACCCTCCAAGGAGGAGCCCACCTCCGCATCGGTCACAGGGACAGGCAGGGGACGTCAACAGACGGAGCCCACTTACCCAAGGACGTGGGGACAATCCCCACCACGGCAGCAGGTGCCGGATTGGGAAGAGCGGCACAGGAACGTGGCCAGGACACCCATCCCAGGTACGGGATTCAACGGGCGGGTGTCAGGGAGCACTAGGCAGCCACCAGGGTACATGCAGTATTCTGCGGGCTTGAGCCACCTGGTTGGGTCTCAAGACCCACGCATGCCCCCGCCTATGCCTGAGTACCCGCGGCTACAGGCGCAACCTCGGTACGGACGTTTGCCGTCGGGGTACTATAGAACTCCAGCCATGGCCTTTATGGGCAGACCTCCCTACCAGCAGGAGTGGGACCCATACACAGGTTTGGGTAGTGAGAGGATACCCCGCGGGACGCGGCCTCACCGCGTTTAGATTCCCGCTAGGTAATCGCCGCCTACTCATCAGCTTCGGCTCCCCGTCCAATCACGGTACTTTTGCCAACGGCTAAGATTTGGGTATGGGGATACGGTGGCCGGACCATTCAAGTAAGAGCCCTACTGGATACAGGGCTCAGGGATGTATTGTATCGAGTAAGCTGGTGAGTAGGCTAGGCCTAAATGTACGGCCAAGTGAGGATGAAGCTGTAGGCATCGGGGCCTAAATGTGCCTGACATTCGGGGTCAGACGCCCTTAGAGTCCGCATTAGGTAGCACATGTACAGGGGTCAGCTATCAAGTCTCAGCCGTGGTGCTGGATGAAGTGGTTGGGAAACTCCTCAGGTTAGGTTACCACCAACGGTAAGAGGGTTAACCACAGGGTTGGAGTTAGCTGATCCTGATTTTGATACTCCTGGTACGGTGGACGTACTTCTCGGGTCAGACGTCCTCGGGAGATTATGGTGCGGTAGGAAGAAGGTACTCCAGGAAACTGGTTTGGTGGCCGTAGATACCACAGGGGGGTATGTTGTTTTCGGCCCAGTTTGGAGACCTCAGGACCTACCAGAAGGGATCCGGTCCTCTATGGTAGTGTGCTGTCAGAGGTGCTGCAGAGGTTTTGGGAGTCTGAAGAGCCGCCCACGGCGGACAGACGGAAGCCAGAGGATGACGAGTGCGAGTTGTTCTATCAATACAACACTGCGAGATGCCCGTCAGGCAGATTCGTGACCAGGCTACCTTTTCTCCCAAACCGCCCCACTTTAGGTAGTTCGCGACAGCTCGCGGAACGGAGACTACTCGGAATGGAGCGGAAGATGAGGCGAGATCCAGCACTTCGGCAGAAGTATATAGAATTCATGCGGGAATATATTCAATTGGGCCACATGTCGGTGTCCAGCCTGGATTGGAGGTGTGTCGAGCATTATTACATTCCACACCTGGCTGTCTTGAAGTCACCTGAGGCGAAAATACGGGTGGTGTTTGACGGTTCTGCTCCTACCTCGAATGGTGTGTCTGTGAACCAATGTTTGCACGCGGGTCCTAAATTGAACCGGGACATTGTGGACATTCTCACAGACTTTCGGTTACACCAGGTAGCGTTCGTCGCAGACGTCAAAATGATGTTTCACCAAACCATGATACATCCGGATGACCGTCGGTATCAGCTGATTTTGTGGCGTGAGAGCCCAGATGAGCCGATGGTCACATACGAACTTAACACGGTGACGTATGGACTTAAGCCAAGTCCGTATTTGGCAGTACCTACGCTGCGAGAGTTGGCCGCACAGGAAAGGGTAAGATATCCTCGAGCCGCAGCAGTACTGGATCGCGACGTCTACGTGGACGATATCTGCACGGGTGCTGATAGCGTGGAGCAGGCGCTAATTCTACGAGACGAGTTGATCGCGATCATGGGTTCAGGAGGTTACGAGTTGCGGAAATGGTTGTCCAGTTGCCCAGAGCTCCTGGCCGGTTTGCCAGGCGAGTTCCATCAGGACCCGCACCTCTTTGAGAACCCGGACAATCCAAACACGTTGGGCATCCTCGGGGTGCAATATAGGCCAACGCATGACGTATTCACGTACAAGATCGAGCCCGACCTTTTGGAGAAAACTTGGACTAAGCGGTCGGTACTGTCGACAATGGCTAGAACGTTCGATCCTAACGGATGGATCGCCCCGGTTACGTTCATGGCGAAGTGCTTTTTACAAAGGTTGTGGCTGGCCAACTTAGGATGGGACGACCAACTCTCCGGAGAGTTGTTGAAGGATTGGCTCAAGTTTGTGACCACCTTACCAGGGATTGTGCACATCGCGATACCCCGCAAGTTAGTCCCATCGGTGGGATGTAAGGCTACCCTACATGGGTTTTGTGACGCCTCGGAGCGAGGGTACGCGGCAGCTGTATACCTTCGGACAGCAAGTTCAACGGGAACTGTGCACGTGCGTCTGGTTATGGCCAAAAGTAAGGTGGCACCAGTCAGAACTAGATGGACCATCCCCAAATTGGAATTGGCAGGGGCGGCTCTTCTAGCGCGCTTGCTAAATCATGTAACCTGCAATCTGCGTGGTACCATCAACTTGGATGAAACGGTGTACGCGTGGACTGACAGTCGGATAGTTCTGTGCTGGTTGCAGACGTCGGTACATACACTTGAGGTTTTCGTGGCAAATCGGGTGTCACAGATTACGGGGTCGGAAACTCCGTTAGTGTGGAGGCACGTACCGGGAGAATGGAACCCAGCGGACTGCGCTTCGCGCGGGTGCAGGGCACCTGATTTGGTGAGTCACCCACTGTGGTGGGGACCTCAATGGCTGACTGAGTCGCCGCAGGAATGGCCATTCAACGAGTGCAGGGCGCCGCTTGGGCCACCTGATCGAGGTTTGCGAGTGAACGTGGGGCAACTCGTACCGAAGCCTAACCCAGCTTTCTTGCTGGAACGGTATAGCTCCTCGACAAACTTCTTGGGGTGACAGGTTGGATCAAACGGTTCGTGAACAACTGCAGGAAGCCTCAAGCAGAACGGAACTTTACACCTGTCCTCTCGCCTGCGGAACGGAATGCGGCTCTATGCTCATTAGTTAGAGTCGTCCAGGCGGAACATTTTGAAGAGGAGGTCAGGCTGCTTAGGGATGGACGTGGAAAGCTGAAGGGAGGAATTGTGCGCCTCAACCCATTCCTGGATGAGCAAGGTATGCTCAGGGTTGGAGGCAGACTTCGGATCGTCATGAGAAAAACTCGCACGCGGGCTGTAATGCGCTATTGGCCATCCTACAGCGCGAGTTCTGGATCTTATCGGGACGACGAACGGTACGTAGCGTTGTGTTTAGGTGCTTGCCTTGTTACCGCTTGAAGGCAGCCACAATGCAGCCACAGATGGGAGATCTTCCACCGGACCGGGTGACGGAGGCCTGGACGTTTGCAGGTGTGGGAACGGATTTTGCAGGCCCTTTCATGGTAAAGGCATCACGCCTACGGAACGCAAAGTCTATCAAGGCGTACTTGTGCGTGTTCGTGTGCCTAGCCACCAAGGCCGTCCACTTGGAGCTCGTGGCCGACCTTTCTACGGAGGCCTTTTGGCAGCGCTGGAGAGATTTACGTCGCGACGAGGGCGACCAGCGCTGATCAGGTCGGATTGTGGTACCAACTTTAAGGGTGCTGATCGGTGTATGAAGGAAATTGTAACGTTCTTAAGGGAGAACGAAGAAGCCATCAGCACGGTTTTTGAAGCGGTTGTAAAGTCCGCTAAGACGCATTTGTTGCGTGTCGTAGGGTTAACAATTTTGACTTTCGAGGAGCTGGCGACCGTGTTTTGTAAAATTGAGGCTGTACTCAATTCGCGTCCTTTGTGTGCGCTCAGCTCAGACCCAAATGATTTAGAGGCCCTGACGCCAGGGCATTTCTTAATTGGCCGCCCACTTAACGCCTTGCCGGAATATCCCTATACGGAGGTGAATAGCAATCGTTTGTCGCGTTATCAGTTGTTGCAGCAAATGACTCAAAACTTTTGGAAGCGTTGGTCGCTTGAGTACTTGCACATTCTGCAGCAACGCCTTAAGTGGACGGACAGGACTGAACCCCCCTGCATTGGGGATCTCGTTCTGGTTAAGGATGCCAACCTACCGCCACTGCGTTGGCGCCGGGGGCGCATTCTCAACCTGTTTCCGGGTAGTGATGGCACTCCTCGAGTTGCAGAAGTTCAGGTGGGGGATTCAGTTCTTAAGCGAGCAGTAGCTACATTATCACGCCTGCCATGCATAGAGCGGACCGATGGGTCGGTCCGGGGCGGGTGAATGTTTAGTTTCGTACCATACGTTTTGTAGTTTCGCGCCATTTCGTCTGACACCGGCTAGTCGGCCGACGCCATCTTTTTTTTTCCTTTGGTTCGTTGAGTCGGCTCGATAACCGCGCGGCCGTCGGGATATAACCTTACTTTTTGGTCACTCGCGCGTCCGGTGTTGGCCACATATTTTTAAGTAATTTCTCATGCGGGAGAAGTCCTTTGATTCGCGTATTGTACAGTAAAACGTGTTGCTGTCGCGAGCAGTGGTGTGCGGGAAATCTTTGTTTTTCGCATGCGCAATTGCTGCCGGGAAGAGTTCCTGTTCTTGTGCGGTAGTGGAACCGGGTGAATAGTGGTTTTGTGGTGCGCTTGAATGCGAACTGGGCAGGATTCTTGATTGAGGCCAGCGTGGCCGAACTATGAACAATAGTGAACCCAAGTGCTTGTGAAAACTGGGGTGAATCCAAAATTGCTGAAGGACGGAGTGCCACACGAGCTGGTGTCCGGGTGCAGTAAGTCTAGTACCTAAATTCCAATCCAAATGTCTTCCTCCAAAACCTGATACCTTTTTTCCTGTCAAAAACTAGACTTACAAGGAAACGGCGGCGTCATGGTTCGCACGGTAAGCAATTCGCTGCTAGGCCCTGTTTAAGTAGACTTTGGAAACAAGAATTTCTCGGCCGGAAACTTTCCGGAACAAAATTCTCTCATTAAATTTATTTTATTTAGCTATAGTAAAGAGCACTACGAATCGTAGTCAAATGTTGTTCCGAGGCTGATCGACCATTTAGTTTTAGATTTTAAGATAACTTTAATTTGCTTCCACTGCGCTAAGATCAGCTTCGGAATCAAACAATGAGGTAAGTTTTATTTTCTGTTTTATTTATATACTAGCAGCCCGCCCAGCGGTTTCACCCGCTGCTACTTACCTGTTTTCCCGTAGAAATTTGATCTTTGCCCGTAGTAAAAAGTCCATAATTCCGATCCAGCAGAGGTAAATGTGCGAGCAGAAGCGGCCCGTCATGCTGAATAACTTTTACTTTGAAGCCATTACCGTATCTCTTATTGTTTATATGGGATGCTGGTGGGCTACATCAGGTACTCCAGACCCTCGTGACCATGTGCCAGCAGAAGCGGCCCGTCATTCTGAATAACTTTTACTTTGAGGCTTTTACCGTATCTCTTATAGTTTATATGGGATGCTGGTGGTCTACATCAGGTACACCAGACCCTCGTGACCATTTGCCAGCAAAAGCGGCCCGTCATGCTGAATAACTTTTACTTTGAAGCCATTATCGTATCTCTTATAGTTTATATGGGATGCTGGTGGTCTACATCGGGTACTCCAGATCCTAGATGACCATGTGCCAGCAGAAGCGGCCTGGCATGCTGAGTAACTTTTACCTAAAAACCATTACCGTATCTCTTATAGTTTAGATGGGATGCTGGTGATGTTCATCAGGTACTCCAGATCCTCAGTGACCATGTGCCAGCAGAGGCGACCCGTCATGATGCACAACTTTTTCTATGAAGCCATGGCCGTATCTCTTATAGTTTAGATGGGATGCTGGTGGTCTTCATCAGGTACTCCAGATCCTCGATAACCATGTGCCAGCAGAAGCGGCCCGTCATGGTGAACAACTTTTTCTATGAAGCCATGACCGTATCTTTTATAGTTTAGATGGGATGCTGGTGGTCTTCATCAGGTACTCGTACTCCATATCCTCGAGGGCTGACAAAAAGTAGTCCATGTCCATCTTTACTATGCTAGTAATATCAGAGCCAAATTTCGCGAAGATCGGTGAAGCGGTTTGGCTTATTTGGGTAATATCCGCTGTATTTCCCGCTTTTCCTGCTGCTAACCGTTTTCCCGTGGAAATGAGGAATTTTCCCGTGGTAAAAAGTAGCCTATGTTACTCAGGAATGTTGTAGCTTTCTAATGGTGAAAGAATTTTCGAAATCGGTACCGTAGTTTCGGAGTTTATTGATTACATACATACAAAAAAACAAACAAACAAAGTTTTCCTCTTTATTATATTAGTGTAGATATAATGTCCGGTCTATTATGCATCATTGTGACATCCGTCTGAACCGGCATTTCCCACATCCGCTTCGCAGTTTCATTTTCTCTAACTTGTGGTTGGGTCAGCTGTTCTTTCCACCACAAGTTAGTGCTCTCCATACCATGTTTTTTAAGTATTATTATTATTATTATGAGTAGTTTCTTTTTCTTTCTCGGTTTCAGTGAACCGGTTTTACGATGTTACGGGCCTAAGCCAAGTGAACATCGCTTTCATGATTATCGGGTTCATTTACAAATGTAGTGTCAACCTGTAAAAATTTTCTAACTATTCGACAAGTATTGAGTATAACTGCTTTCTGTAAATTTACGTAGGTTGTTTTGGGGAGATCTAATGTTTTTAGTGATTTATGAAGTTGTTTCGGTACGACACCAACAGTAGACAAGACTATTGGGATGATGGTTACTTTTTGTAGGTGCCACATACGTGTTATCTCGTCTTTTAAATCTATGTATTTGCTTAACTTTTCGGCTATAGTTGTTTGGAGGTTATGAGTATTGGGGATCGCGATATCTATAATGTTTGCAGTTTGGTTAGTTTTATCTATTAGTGTGATGTCGGGTCTATTGTAATGCGTGGTTTTATCGGTAAGTATTGCCCTGTCAAAATAAAGTTTATGGGTGGAGTTTTCGAGTATTACTTCTGGATGATATTTATAATATGGTATAGGAGGTGTTTGGATCAATTTATATTTTATAGCAAGTTTCTGATGAATTATATTGGCGACTTGGTCGTGCCTGTATTTATAATCCGTTTGGACAATTGTTTTACAAGCACCCGTAATGTGTTGAATAGTTTCCGGGGCACTGTGGCATCTCCGACAACGATCTTGTATATTTGGCAACTTCATAATGTGCTTCTGGTAGTTTCTGGTTTCTATGATCTGGTCCTGAATAGCGATCATAAATCCTTCTGTTTCTGGGAATATTTCACCGCGCCTAAGCCATTCGTTCGACGCTTCTTTGTCGACGTAGGGTAGGTTTAGGTCACGGTAAAACCTTCCGTGCAATGATTTCTGAGACCAGTCATTGAGTTTCGTCTGTCTGTCTGTCTGTACTTCGTTTTTCTGTGATAAGCGGTTGTGTAAATTAAGAGGGGTGAATCTACTATCATTAAAAACTATAGCTGAGTGTAGGATGGATGTGTCTGTTTTGCTATAAAAATACGATCTTAGACTAGATATCTGCTTGTTGTGGAGGTTTGTCACATCAATAAGACCTCTGCTTTTTTCATGCTAACAAAATTTAAGGTTTCTCAGGTTAGGTTTCAGGTTTCTAAGTCATGCAGAAGTATTACCATAATTTTTATACTAATGTATGTCTACAGCCCGACTAGCACTTGACCAATTTCCACTTTCCGAATCTTTCCTTTACCTACTAGTATATCAACGACAAGCTTGATGCCAAAATTCATGTTTATAGGTCTTCTAGAAGTAAGTAGTCAAACATTTTGATTATGATGGATGACCTTTCAATGAGTTTGTAACTTTTTTCTATTAATGCTACAATAATGAAACTTGGTTTTCAAAGCAAGTTCTGTGTTTTCATTAGGGGAGAGGGGGGGCAGCTTTGTACAGAATTCACAAAACAGGTTGTAACTTTCAAAATGGATAACTTTCTTAAAATTTTTGTGCATGGTGTATTGGGTAGCTTATCTGGAAAGATAAAACTATATTAATGTTTAAATAGCTTTACAGGAAAATGTGCTACGCCGATTTTTCTACAAGCGCGGAAAGCGTTAAAAGTTGCCCCATCCCGGGGCAGATTTGAACAAGCCTGGGGCACTTTTGAACAAGTAGTTTATAACTGTTTCTATTTGATATTTTTAACATCGAAGTATGCATATTTCTTGCATTTTTATTGTGTTTGACTTTAGTTTCTGATATAACTTACTTACATGAAAAATGCTTAAGATTTTTTCGATATCATTTTTGACCACATAAGACTCAGTATTTTTTGATCTAATAAAGATTTTCGAACGAAATTACTAAAAAACAAAACAATTAGACGTAGCTAAACGATTATAATTTATTTCGAGTCTCTTACTTGAACAAAAATTTAAAAATATTTTTTAATGTGCAACTTTGTATGTTCTAAGCGTCCCACAAAATTTATTCAAAGCTGCCCCAAGCATACCTTGTGGCTTTCTTCATTTGAATTTAAAAGAAAGTGTTTACTCTATAATTTAAATAATAACTGAATTAGGGTAAAAATACGTGTTAATCCGCCAAAACTAAGAATAACCAGAAAAACCCTTACAACTTTTGAAAAAGAAAATATATATTATATAATATATGTGACTGTCCCGTTGGCTTAGTGGATAGTACCCCTGCCTTCTACGCCGAGGGTCGTGGGTTCGATTCCCATCGACACAAATATTTGTAAGGCAATTTTCAAATATTTGTGTTTAGTCTGGGTGTTTTCTACCTCTATATACATTTATTATATCTATATGTATTTACATATTTACAAAAAAAATTTATATAAGTTGTCTAGTTTCCATAGTACAAGCTTTGCTTAGTTTGGGGCTAGATGGCGCTGTGTGTCTCGTCCTGATAGTTTTGGAAATGTACATCGGACACTTCCAAAAACAAAAACAGGCCATAACATCCGCGTTTAATGTTGACTTCGTAAAATTGTCGATGACAGGGATGCTGACAGTTGTGAACTTGTGAACATTAAACTAAAGCCATTTCCATTGTTATTGCATAAAACACGCAGACAGTATTTAGCTTGTTCATAGCTGCCCCTGTGCAAAGCCGCCCCCCTCTCCCCTATGCATGTCAAGTTTCATTGGATCTGTTTATTAGAGGTACGTAGTTACGGGGCGGTCAAAAGTGTCTCGAAGCGGTACCGGTAAATAGTGCACGGCGGCGGCGGCGGCGGCGGCGCGGTGTGCGCGCGGTCTTTACCTACTTGAGAACTTGGCCGGCGCACGGTCGTGCGCTTTAATAGCTTTATGCCTGCGCCGCCGCGCGTGGTCAAGCAAGACTGACCATATGGCAACCAGTTGACCGACTCGCAATTTTAGAGAAAGAACTTTCCTATTGTCCATTCTCAAAGAAGTTGTAAAAACATTAAACGCCTAGTTAAAATATACGAGTTAATAAACAAATGGACTTCTTAGAGGGTCTTCAAACGCTGCCGTCGGCTTGTACATTTTTTTCGATTTCGTTTGAGGATTCTTGTCTCATCAGTAGACTGAGAGATGCAAGACCGAGTGGTGTGTTTTCGAATTGTGAATGTAAAGTGTGTTTGTTTTGAGTGGTAAAGTGGGGAAAAAGTGCTATTATCTCACGTCTAAGTCTAACGCGTAGAATCGTATGGACCGATGTTGGGCAGTCATCTGGGTGAGTTCTAAAAATTATGAAAATTGTCAAAAAACTTTCATTTATTAACGTATCGTATTATTTAGGAATCATCGGTTTCAAATCTCATGTGCGGAAATAGGGCCGGCTAACGACGCCCGGCCTAATTTGTGGTCAAACGCAACTTTTGGGCGGAAAACGAGCTGTAACAAACTGGTACAGCTTGTCTACAATAGAAATTGTGCTAAGTATTATCTGCGGTATTATGGCTATACCTATGAGTAGACGTTTGTTTTTTTGGATAATAAGGGTTAATTATCCAGGGAATGGGCAGTAGCGTTCCTTGTGAATAAAACAACTTGCAATGCGCTCGCCAATCCGCCTGCCAATGTGAGTATGGCAATACCCCGAGATGGGGATGCCCATATCTATCAGGCGACTGTTGTGGCTGCAAAAGTAAAGATATCTAATAATAACATTTGCATATGATGATGAGAAACTCATTCTTAATGGATAATAATGATAACGAGGATAAATAGTAGGTAAGTAAATAAAGTTTAAAGTTCAAAATAAGATCGTTAGTTAATTTGATAAGCAGTTGGTTGGTAGGTATAAAACCCCGTAATTTTGTTTCAATTCTTATTTTCTCTATCTGCTACTCAATGCAGAGCGGTCTAATCTTTTTGAAATGAAAACAAACAGCGGATAAGACATGCAGAACCTAACCTATTAGACTAAGTTTACATTGACAAAGTCTTATCTCATAAGGTTGCCGTTCAAAACGATACCATCTAAAGTAGTCTAGTAACTAACGTCAATAGCTGGTTATAACTATTCGGATTGACCCATGAAGCTGAAATTCGGCATGTAGGTACTTCTTGAACTCCTGATCAAAATTAGACATGGAGCCAAGTGGGCTCCACCCCCCTTAACCTTTTACCGCCCCCCCTCCTTTGCAAGGCGCAACTTTTGAAGTAATTGACTTGGAGGGTAGTTTTTATTTCATATCGTGCGTGACATCTCACTTGAAGCTTATTGTGTCCTCAAAATTACCCTTTAGGCCCCCCGAGGGGCCCAAAAGCCCCAAAAGTGGGGTGTCCCGTCCTTGTATGAGATTTTCTTATTTTCAAGCTGTCTATTCCTAAGTGGTATCAAAAGTTGCGGAATTAGACACAGATTGCAAAAACCTAAAATATCTTTAAATAATATTTATCTTTAGGGCTTTACCGAACAATAAAAAACAATAATATGTTGGTTTCGTAGTTACAACACTTTAACGATCGATAGAGCCCTAAATATAAATATTATCTAAAGATATATTGGGGTTTTTGCAATCTGTGTCTAATTACACAACTTTTGATACCTCTTGGGAGTCGATAGCTTGAAAATAAGAAAATCTCATATAAGAGCGGGACACCCCACTTTCGCTTTTACTGGGGCCTGAAGGGTAATTTTGAGGGCACAATAAGCTTCAAGTGAGATGTCACGCATGATATGAAATAAAAACTACCCTCCAAGTCAATCACTTCCCAAGTTACGCCTTGTAAAGTAGGGGGGGTGATAAAAGGTTAAGGGGGGTGGTTCCCGCTGGGCTCCATGTCTAATTTTGTTCAGGAGGTCAAGAAGTACCTACATGCCGATTTTCAGCTTCATGGGTCAATCCGAATAGCTGTGACGTTAGTTACTAGACTAAAGAGATACCTATGGCGGTGAGAATCCGCTTAGGTGGCCAGCTCCAACACTGGCAGTTTCCATGGTCAGACACTTTAGGCAATTTCGATAATTTATGCAAATCCCTAAGCCGACCGTAGAGCAGGAACATACATCACACATTTTATGACTTTCATAAGACATTTACGACGTTGTTAAAGAATTATAATCTAGTCTACATATTTAAGTTCATCTGTGATTATAATTTAAATTTGAAATATAGAACGTAGGTACATTAACCGCTTTTCCGAGATCAAAATTAATGATTCTTGTCTTTCCGTGTCCGTGCGTTTCGAAAAGTGGACGTGTATCCTAACCTATCCTAATCTAACATAGCCTGAGGTACTAACTCCACCCACAGGTGAGACGTAAGACATGAGACAAAGCCCCAAGCTCCACAGAGAGGACATAGGACATGCCCTACGACGCTTGACGTTTGATATCGCGACGCTTTGGCGACGCTTTGGCGACGCTTTGGCGACGCTTTGGCGACGCTTTGGCGACGCTTTGGCGACGCTTGAAACGGTTTCCATATAAAATGTATGAAAACGTATTGACAAAGGCACACACAAGCGTCGCCAAAGCGTCGCATCTATGACAGCTAGCGTCAAAAATTAAGAAGAATGTTTGACGATTACTTGTCTGTCAACTGTCATTCTTACGTCCTATGCTCTTCGTCTTTTTGGTGGAGTTTGCGCCAAAGACGTAAGAAGTGAGACATCGCGACGCTTAAAACCATTTCCATATAAACTGTACAAAACAGAAGAGACGCCGTTCTCATACGACGGCTGACGATCACTTGTCTGACAGATGTCATCTTACGTTACGCGTTTCAAGAATCATCTGTGAAGATAGCGCCCTTAACCATCGTTATGGTAAGCCGGAAATCATAAGTCTGCTGCTGTGACATTTTTGGTTGATGAAAATTCTTTAGCACTAGTCGCAGTGTCGCCTTGGTTGCTCGAAATATAAGGCATCGTTAGTACTAAAAGCGGGAAGGTCGCAGGTGCGTATCCTGCTTGCGGCAAAGGGTTCTGCAAGTTTCATAACTCAAGCGTTATACATACTTTAAAATCATTCTCTTTTGTTGCAGAAGCAGCGATGGCATCACAAGAGTCTGACGAGGAGTACCTCGACGACCCCATCCAGCTGATAGACCTGAAGCAAAAGAGGACCATGGCAACTGGTCAAAAACGTGAGTACACAATTACCTACATTATTCCGTAAAACTTTAGAAACACGTATATCTTTATTATCTTTACTTGAGTTTGACCTAGACTTGACTAAAACTTGTGAGAAACACCTAATATATAGTTTTCATAAAAACTACATAATAATGTAAATCTAATAGAATAATGTTATTCTAATTAATTATTTATTAAATCATTATACACAGTTATTTACAAATGTCGTGTGTATAAACGCCCGGGGAATCTGGCTTAAGGCTAAACGTCAGGATAGTGGCGCCCCCAGAAAAAAAATAAACTGGCTGAACACGCTGGTCATCTAGAAGCCAATGTACGAATTACCGGCAATAACTAACCACAAAATTTATTTAAAACTAACAAAATATGTAGATAAGAAATGATATCCATGAGTTACGTATGCGGAAATTGCTAAAAGTAGCCACTTTTAATTAATTCTAAAAATTCTTCGTTGCTAGTAATTGTCGTAAATTCACAACGTGATTTCCCAATCACTTGCATATTTAGTCAGTGATTTATTTTCACTGAGCGTCGCTAGTGTCATTGACGTTGGACATCTCGTAAAGTAATAGGAAAGATTAATCGAAATCAGTAAAGTTACTTGTTCAGATTCAGGGTTATGTCATGCAAGAAGCCTAATTTTAATACCTATTTATCTATTTACTCAAAATATTTGAAAATTATTTGTTTGGGCAAAATTTCACTTCAGTTTCTTTGTTTCAGATGACGCTGGCGATACCACTTACCCAATTTTCGAGCTCATTGACTCCGACGAAGACTTGTACATTGAAAAAACCGACAACTTTTCGAAGAAGAGCTTGCCACGGCCCAAAGAAGTCCCCATCACACTACCGGTAACATTTTTTGAAATATCACGAAATGTCGAACAGCTCAACAAGTGCAAACCACTTAGTATCAAATTAGTAAATTGTGAAAAATATCCATGGTATCATAAAAAGTATTTGAAAAAACTCGTAGAAAAGGACGAGCACGCCACGACTGCTGACGGAATAAAAATTAAGATCCGACCTGTTTCTTCCCCTTACAGAAATTTAAAAACATGTGAAACTAAACTACTACAATGTCAAGACTCCAAACAAAATCCTCCAAGCGGCACGTGTCTGACAGAAGATTCTCAAATAGATTTTAAAAAGAATCTTGGTTTGATTGGTATGAAAATAACACAAACACATGATACAGCTTCTAAATCTGTACAAAAGAAAACAAAAAGAAAGATTGAAAAGAATAAAAATAAAACCATACCTAAAGTTACATCGAGCCCTGCTAAAGCTATCAACGATATGTGTGAAAAAAAGGAAAAGAAGAATAAAAATACTTTACATAAAGTTAACACACATCAAAGTGAGACTAAAATCATTACAAGTAACAGTGAAAACTTGATTAAATACACTTTACCTAAAGATATCACTAATTCTAAGGAGAATAAAGATAAGAAAATTGAAAATGAGACGATCTCAACCGCCAATCCAGCTACAATTATACCCAAAGTTAATACTACTTCTAATAAAGAAAAGAAAAGTAATAACAAAAAGATCTCAACCACGAATCCAACTACACTTAAAAATTCATCTGAAAAAATCATTGTTGAATGTGCTGATAAGAATTTCATAAATAAAACAGTTGGTGGTAGAGAAAACACTGAGATCCAGAATGTTCAAAATACTCCCAAAGTTGCAGATAAATGGAAGGGTGATATTTTTAAAGTTAAGGATGTTAGGGTCCATAAAAGTAATTTGGAGAATCAAGAAAATATTGTTCAGGTATCGAAATCCCAAGACTTTGTTGACAACAAACGTGATGACTCAAGCCAAGTACCATTAACGAATAAACAGGCGAATTTAAAACTTGTGATAAGTCGTGATGGTGGCAATGATACATTTCAATCTGTTTTAAATATTGATCAGGTATCTAAAGTTCAAGACGTGGTTGATAGCAAATGTGCTGACTCAAAACAAGTACACTTGACCAATAAACAGGCTAATTTAAAACTTGTGATAAGTCGCGATGGTCGCAATGATACATTCCAATCTGCTTTCGTCAACGATGTTCAAAAATCTAAATTGACAACGGACAAGGCAAAAGACGAACCTAAAAACACCATTTTCAATTATGTAGGTTGTAAGATAAAAATGAAGAATGAATTGCCAGTTAAAAATCCCGGCAATATGGAGATGCATAAATCTGCTGGCGTAACAAAAGATCCGGTGGAAGCTGAAAATACAATTTTAAAGAACGACAAAGAAATTAATTATCAAGTGAAAGCAACTTGCATAGATATCAGCAGTAATTCTGTTAAACTAGCAGGGAACAAAAAACTGTACGCTGAACATAATTTTTCACCCACGAATAAAAAAATAATCAACGTGAAACCCAAAAAGATTACAGATAACACCCCTCCGGTACGTTCGTTGGGGGTTAAAAAAGCTGCAGAAACTAGCAACACTCCTTCATCAAGAAACCAGAAAATAAATTGTCTAACATACAATGCTGCTACGGCAAATTTGTTAAAAGATCAAAGTCGGAACGAGAATCAAATATTTTCAAAGAACATTAACCTCAACGCTGATCAGAAGGAAAGTACACGAAGTCTCAACAAGGTTGAAAAAATACCGAACCAAGCAGTACAAACTCCAACAATGCTTAAGAATGATGGCACAAAACCAAATTATCAGAAAAATCTTTATGACATGAAAAAAGTAGTCCAAAATACTGCTAATGTTAGTAATATGAATCAAAATACAAAAAGCTCCACACCAAGCACCATTGTAAGCAATAAAATACAAACGAAAGCATTGAACTACGTGAGCTCTGGTAAAATTACGGTGCCCACTCCACAACAGATTTCATGTATCGTTTCTAATTCCAAACATACAAATCAAAAGCCCCATGCAACGCTTAAAGATCCTTGTAAAAATAATATGAAGACGCGTGTGTTAGTGCCTGTTACTAATAACAATTCAGTTTTAAATCATCCCTCTATCACAAATTCAATTCAAGATAAACCAAAGAACCGGAATAAAATTGACCTAACTATTGACAATAGTCCTGAACAACACCACCTTCCTCCTTATAATATACAATTAAATTCTCAATTAACTCGTTTCTCTACTTCAAATGGTGATGGTGCATCTAATGAATCTTGGATTACTACTGATTCTCGGGCCTCTATGGAAACGCAACAAATGGTCACCGACATTAATGCTATGACACAAAGCTATGACTCTCAAATACCGTTGAATATTCCGCCTGAGGCAAACAGATGCCCCAGACTTATAAAGATATCCAAACGACAGCCTGGAGCTACCGAAAGTATTATAAACAATTGTAACTATTTTAATAGTGCAAACTACTCGAATGAGGTTCGTTATAAGCAGCCATACATTATTGCTAATATAAATCAGAATCAAATACAGTCATACGCATCAAATTATGAAAAGTTAAGTCAAAATGTGCCAAATCAGCAACTTTCACCTTTACAACAAAATCAAGAAGCAACGAATACGCAAATGCTTGCAAATTACTATGCCGCTGCGCAGCAATTGCGTCGGCAACCATCACTAAACGAGTCATTATCAAATTTGCAGAAAATACCCAAGTCAGATGAACAATATTCCCGCCAGTTACGTACAATAAATGGCCAACCCAATGTATCACAAAGTACACCGAAAATGATGCGGAATGAAGCCGAACCCCGTTTACAAACAGTGAACCAATTCCCAAAAACTGCACTAGAGATATTGCCCCCGACATGTGATGTAGCTGTTATACAAAGACCACCAGCTCCTCATCATGATCTAAATGCTCATCAGCTTCCGAAAAATAAACTTCCTCCAATTATATTACGAAAACCTCTACATAATTATTCACTTGTTCCGCGACAAGAAGTGGGTCAGAATTTATATTCTTCCAATTTTGGATTTAATGCCCAGCAGAATATGCAACCAAATCTACCGTACGGTCAAGGATTCCAAAAAGCATATCGTGACATACACAAAATTCCTCCACAAAATTACGTACATTGCGCTCCGATTTACGATAGTTTGCCTAGAAATATGGGCTCTGTCAACCCAGCCTCTTACAACAATTGGAATAATTATTATCCTATGGTGTTTTCGGCACCGCCACCACCACCACCACCACCTCCTCCACCGCCTCCACCTAACCCTGACTTCATTCAGCCGCAACAACAGCTCATATTAAATCAACCTAACGTTATAACTTCAACGGCTCAGAGTATATCAGGTACTGTAATAGGATGTAATGATTCAGGCCCAATTAGAAAAATAAATATCATGTCTGAACCTGTAGAAGTCTCTAAAGTGAATACTCTTACTCAACCTCCACCTCATGTGACAGTTCAGTCAGGCAAAGAAATTAATGAACCTGGCAAATACAATAATAATGAAAAGAAAACTCCAACAAATGGACAACAAGCAGAACAAATACAAGGTATAATAAAAGAGGAGGTTCTTAATACTAAACGAGAAATGTTAGAAGAGCTGAGTAAATTGACAACTATAGAAAGTTCCAGCCCAAGCCTAGTAAATGAATTAAAAAGACCCTTACCTAGAGATTCAGTTGAACAAGAAGTTATTTTACATAAGAGACCCTCCACTGAACCTAAGGTAATAAATAAAAAACCACCTGTTGCCAAAAAAAATACATCTACGAAGAAAGGTGTAGGCAGTTTGATAAAATGTCAGTTTTCTAAAAATGGCGTAGAACTGCATGACGCTAAATTGTTTAAGAAGCCATTGCCTAAAAGTGATTCGAAACAGGCTGAAAGTAAAATAATAAACAGACCCCAGTCTAAACCTGATGCAAAACAGCAAAATGCCAAAACACCCAAGAAATCTTTGCCTGAATCCGAACCTAAACAAGATGAAGGTTACTCCACAATGAGACCTATACCTGAACCGATTGCAAATCAAGAGAAACCTAATCCGCTAAAGAGGGCATTGCCTGCACAAAGTGGACCGAATCCGACACGAAAATCGAAACCATGTCCGTTGTCTAAAAAGCTGAAATTAAATTCTACAAGTCCAACGATAACGCGTCCAGTTCATAAGGGGTATTCTCCTCCAATCTTACCAATTCCGACTTATGAAAAATCTTTGGAAATTTTGGCCAGATCAAATATAAGCGATTCTAGCTCACCACTACCTACTATAAACGAGACTGAATATGAATATGAAGATATAATAGAAGATAGCAGTTATATTATGAGTGACAAACAAGAAAAAACAGCAAAAAAAATCTCATTGGATGATTATAAAAAGAGATATCAGGGGGATTTAAAAGCCGATGATCTAGAAGTTAATGAAATATTTGTAGAGATTGAAAGAGAGACTTCAGAACAGGACCTAGGATATGTTTCAGATGGTACAACGAAATTATAGTCTATTCAGAATGGCATACTGACTTATGTAGATTATTTAGCATATGCTAAGAGGCTGTCAAAAACTGGTGTTAGAAATAGATTTTGCTGGTGTGAGAAAGAAAGAGATGTTATTATTGACAAAATTACCTGTGAGCCGCAGCAGTTGCATTTGAACGTTTTATAATTTGTAAAGCTAGCTTTATGCTTCACATAATTATTAAGAAGACTTTAATAGATTACCTCAGATCGCGTTGTGATGTGGCTAATAGCTATTAAGAAAAAAAGAGAATGTTAGCAAATAATTAATATTGTTGCCATTAGTTGTTATGTTAGTATTCTTAAAACCAGAGTGATAGGTTTTACCTAAGTACCATATTATTGGTATAAGTATAGCATTTTTGCGAGCAAAACATGTTACGCCTATTAATGTAATGAAAAATATAAGTACATGTAAATAATAATTATATTTGCTGGCCAGAAGGGCAAGAAAGTTATTTTTTGAAGAAGTTTCTGCTTTAGTTTTAATTTGTGACTGTTCACAAAAGTAATGTAATGAAGTTTTGTTAGTATTTTTTTATTTTTTTACTAGGACTTAATTTGTTAATTCCTTGTTGACATCTATCTATAATTTACAATATCTCTATTAAAACTATATTCATTGCATATAAATCTTAAGATAAGTACTCGTAGGGCCGGTGCACGTCTTGCAGTAGATTTTTTAAACCACAACGTCATTTACGTAAGGATGCACAGAAAAGTTAGCAGGCGTGATCATGATCATGAAACTGAATTTCGACTTCTCGAACTAAGTCAATCAGCTGATCGTGAATTTATTACGACCAGTGATTATGGGATGTCGGAATCTCTTCCTCGTTTTCCAACTTTGCGTCCATCGACGAGAAAGTTCGCCTGACGTTTTCGGTATAGTCAGACACGATACAATACCTACATTTTCAATTTAGCTCTAGATGGCACGAGATTTGCGTCGGCCCGTACATCTTCCTAGAGGCATTGCATTTGTGTTTATACCATTTTGATGGTCCCAGTGTTTTAGTTCGGAGATTCAAACTATGGT
Organism: Phthorimaea operculella; assembly: GCA_024500475.1. NCBI lineage: Eukaryota > Metazoa > Arthropoda > Insecta > Lepidoptera > Gelechiidae > Phthorimaea > Phthorimaea operculella. Next base: position 8,339,909 of record JANFCV010000002.1, read on the forward strand.
ATTTGTTGATTGATTATTGTAAAGAGTGTTGTTTACCAATCAGACCCAGGAACACTTTTTTCAATAAGATCCAGGTGAAGCTTGGTACAGTTAGCACGTAAAGTTACGTTAAAAACATTTTGTTGTTGGAAAGTTTTATAATTTCACTACATAACTTGTTTTTGTTATTTTGTTTTAATCCGTTGACATGCGGACTGTACTTCGTACCAATTTTCACGAGATTTTGCCAGTAGTCTAATTAGTTATAGAAAAGTCCACTAATAGGTCTAATTAGAGTTAGGTCTAACTGGTGAACAACTCTGTAAAGAATGTTGTTGTGATATGTTCCTATTGTTATGCTAGTATGTAAGGTATTGAATTTATATTAAGTGTTGACACTTTCGTGTGATTCTAAAGAAATAAATGGTCATTGAAGGACGTACCTAATGGTTGCTTTTCATTTATATTAATACGCCATCTTTGTGAAAATGCGCGTCGTGCGTAAGTACTTTGTGTAAACGAAAAGTGTGATCCTACTTGATATAATTTTCAAATCAGAAAATGAACCCGCTAAACTAAGACTTGTAAAAAATACACTAAGCTGCGGGGGTAAAGTCAAAAGGGTGGTATATTTTCGTTTTAATGGTACCTATAGTAAGGTGATTTACCTTAAAGAATACTTACTCTACTAATAAACACCACAGTTAGGTAGGTACCCTGCACCAACCAACACTGCACTTACCTATTAACTTTTAATACCAAAGCTGCTTGCACGCAACTCTAGGCCAATTCACTAATTGCTCTCATTGAGAAATATCAGCAGTATCTTGAAAACGACATCTTGAAATTGCTCTCAAGATTTATTTCAGATATGAAAAACATTTTCGAATATGGGCCCTTCGTGCCCTAATGTCAGCGCCATCTATTCTAGCACTTTTCTGTACCGTTTGCTGTATTGACATAAAATCGATGTTGGTGTTGGTGTGGTCTTGGTCACGTCACGAAGCGGTTCGCTGTCACCCGGCCGTTTACTTTGCTTGTGACTAAGCTCTTGACAGCCAATATAGATTTTATTTCAATTCTCTCTCTCTCTCTTCGTGTAGAGGACAACGAGTCGTCCAACGAAACGATTTCAATAATTACGATATCTGTACGTTTATCCAAATGCTAGAATAAGGTACTTGCATCCCCGCTCCAATAATGTTGCATCCACTATGTAACACAATCAGCAAAGACGAATTAGATCTCGATGTATATTCCGTGGCTGGACCAAAGTCATAAAGCGTATAGAAACTTACATGGTCTAAGTTATTATAACACATTCAACACAGCGCAGATGGGACCAGTACCAAGTTGGAATAACACGAAACTGCATACAAATGTGCTATTGCAGGTGAGACGGCGGCATTGTATTAATATTATAAGCGTAGAGTTGTCCCGTAAGTGCCTGGGAGATTTCAGTAGCCGGGAGGAGGTAATTCTGAAAGTTGAAAACTTTTTGATACCGACTTCTACCGTGCTTTTCGTAACTCTATTCGCTGAACAGAGAATAGTAGAGCGCTCTTTTAAGCGCACTTTGGTACTTACCTTTTTGTAACCTTATAATAAAATTATAAATTACCTTTTCTCAAACATTCTAGGAAATATGACAATTTCTTTCCAGAAAACAATCCAGAAAGTTTGACATTGTCTGTGATTTTGTAATTTCTGAACGATTTCTTTTTTACACACCAGCAATGGATTCCAATACAACTTTTCTGGCGCGATATCGAAATCGTTGAGAAATTACAAAATAAAAAAAGAATAACTCCTAATCCATATCTTGACTTAGTAATCAGTAAAACAACTTTTTATATCAAATTACTATAATAGTAGGTTGTTGACGAGGACGGGAAATAAGACTTTGACTGACGAGTAGAGTTTGAAGTCCGAGCCGCAGGCGAGGACTTTAAAAATACGAGTCTGGCAAAGTCATTTTCCCCGAGGCTTACATAGTGCTTTTCTCAAAAAAATGCTAGGAAATTATAAAGATTTTAATTTATTTTATAGTAATTTGATATAAAAAGTTGTTTTACTGATTACTGAGTCAAGATGTGGATTAGGAGTTATTCTTTTTTTATTTTGTAATTTCTGAACGATTTCGATATCGCGCCAGAAAAGTTGTATTGGAATCCATTGCTGGTGTGTAAAAAAGAAATCGTTCAGAAATTTTAAAATCACAGACAATGTCAAACTTTGTGGATTGTTTTCTTGTAAGAAATTGTCATATTTCCTAGCATGTTTGAGAAAAGTAAATTAAAATCTTTATAATTTCCTAGCATTTTTTTGAGAAAAGCACTATGTAAGCCTCGGGGAAAATGACTTTGCCAGTCTCTATTTTTAAAGTCCGAGCCGCAGGCGAGGACTTCAAACTCTGCTCGTCAGTCAAAGTCTTATTTCCCGTCCTCGTCAACAACCTACTATTGTCCCTTCATGCTACTCTTTAACCATTATTAGATTTCTTGCAGGCCTCCTTCAAACTTCTCCAATTAATTCTGTTTTGGGCAGTATGGTTCCAGTTGCTCGGTACCCGCCACCTTTTTAATACCTTTCAACTTTCTACCTCAACTATGGCCGTTCTCTAGGTCTCTTTAGGTTCCTACCATTACGTAAGCTAGGAAGCGATAGTAACATGATATGGCAACTGTAGTCTGTAAGACGACTCGCCGCAGTCGGGGTCATATATCGTGGTGATATAAATATACTACTGGCCTTTATAAATATTTAAGTAGGTATCTAAGAGCAACATTGCTATTAAATTTCTCTGTTATGAAATAAATAATTTATAAAGGCCAGTGTAGGTATTTACTACACCATGTTTTATGACCCTGACTGTAGCGACTAGTCTTAGAGACATAGTATAGTTTTCACTAAGTTTTCACGAATTCTTTCAAGATCTTTCCATCAGATTTTTTATTTAGTACCTAGGTACTAGAAGATTATCCTCAGCACTACTTTTTGTATTTTTGCATAGGTAAATTTTTCAAACAGTTTAAAAGAAATGAATTCATTCAAGCTCTATTAATTAACCAATTGGATTCAAAGTTTTAATAATTTGATTACTTTGAATACTTCTTGAATACTTGAATGCTTGGGCGATTTGAATAGTTAGGTTCAGTAATAAGTTTGTACTGAAATACGTAGAATAAGTAACTAACATAAAATTTAAACGAACATACATACATATAATCACGCTTCTTTACCGGAGGGGCAGGCAGAGACTACATGCTTCCACTTGCTACGATCCTGACACACCTCATGCGTGTCCTCGCATTGATCAATCATTTCATACATGCTCGCCTAGCTAGGGTACCTACTCTTGACCTTATCTTTCTTTAAACAAAATACAAAAGGATTTAAACATACTTACGAATTTAATGATTGTACCTGTCTATCTACATAACTTTATCATTAATTGAATTTACCCTATGTGCGTGGTATCAACTCTTGAGTGATATGTCTGTCTTTCTTTTGAATTCTGAATTCTGAATTCTGTAAAATATTAATAACGTAAAGTTAAAAGGTAGGCACGATTAATTGTTATTCAAACATTTGTTTCTTTAAATTGTTCGAGCAATCAAATGCCCACACAGTGATTAGATTACCTACCCATCCTATAAAACTTAGTTGAAATTACGATATACAGTAGAAGAAACGTAACCAGGTATTCATAAAAATGATAAAAGAAAGAACGCTGAAACAAACGCATCCCCAGAAATATTACCTCAAAATGTTCTGCACTTTCATTTATTACTTAGGAGGAGGGAATTGTTGGTACAAAGACAGGAAGACCTCGAAGCTTGTCTCAGTTTTGTACAACATCTGGGCTGTTACCATCAACACCTACGCTCTGGTTGTCTTCGTAGACCAGGTGCTTTCTAGCTTCAGACCTTTGACTGTAAAGGTAACTTAAGGTTTTCTTTGTTATTATAGTGTACCTAGTTAGAAAAATAAAACTTTTGAAACGTTTTCTAGTCGGTGTTCCTGAAAAGTCAAAATAAAGAATGACGTGAAACCAGTTTTGATAATTATCCTGTTTCTATAAATAGCGTTATTTATGCACCTATTTTTTGAGGGTATATATATGTACTCACCATTCTCATCAAAATGAGCAATGTTTATATTTTGTGAGGTATACCAGCCTTGAATCGGGCGATATCGATGTAGGAGCTTAAAAATAACTTGTAATGCGATTTGATGACCTGACGACGCAAGTAGAGTTTAATTGGATTCTATGAAATCTATAATAATGAGTAGAATAATTGATTAATTTATCATTTTACAGGAGCAAAACGACGTGGTGCAGTTCGACATAGCCCATTCGACCATCTGCGCTAAGTTTGTGGTTCTGTACCTCCAGAAGAAGCGCATCAGAGTGTTGCTGGAGAGTTTTATCGAAGAGGATAGAGAGTATGCTTCGCTAGAGTTGGAAAGAGTGGCAGTTAAAAGAGCTTTCAGGTACCTACTTCTTCATCTTGTATGCCATTTAGCACGCAGTGCCAACAAATGACCTGATAAACCCTAGCTAGTTTTTAAAATATCAACTACATACTGCATAGATACGACCGCCGTGAGAGTTAATTCTTAAGAGAATCAAACCAGGATTTGCGGATCCTGAGACCAGCGCTACAACTCAGATCGCTTGACAACGGAGGCAGTTTTTCAAGCTCTTTTCAGTTGTACTTAGAATTTCTTTTTCAGGTTTATGTCCCCGATTTAGTGCGTAGATAATCATTTTCTTTAACTAACTGCTTTCATTTCAGGTACTGCTCAGCCATGCAGGGGACTTTGTATACCACTCTGTTCTTTTATCTCGTTGACGGGATTAGGATGCATTTCAAAGAAGGTAAAGAAATGATCGCAGTGCGTTTGTATTTCTGTGCCATGAAGTGCACATAAAGAGAATGGTCCCTAGAACAGTTTTAATTTGAGGGATCAAAACTGGAGCGTGTTCAATTCCCGAAGTTTTCTGAAAAATAGAGATCCTGAGATTGTGCAAAGGAGGACTCTTCTTTTAAATTACCAAGTACTTAGGTACTTTTAGATACCTCTAGACTAGATACTTATTCTTGTTACCATTTTTTAGGCATACCGGTCCGCGCCGAAGTGGTCTACTACCCAAGCCCTGAGCACCACGGTGTATTCGTGAACATCCTCCGTGTCTTCGTGGAGCTGCACTGGTGGTACATCGTGTCCATGATGACCTGCATCGACTGCCTCTCCGTCTGCTCCATGGTATACCTGGCCTACAAGTACAGATGCCTTGGAGTATACTTCGCGGGGCTCAGACAGAAGTTGAATGAGAACTTTGGGAAGATGAGTGTTGAGGCTGCGTTGAAGAAATACAGAGATGATTTTGTTGTTGGGATCAAACTGCATGAACATGCTTTGAGGCAAGTATTTTCCTATATACTACTACTAACAACCACAACAGTCCACTGCTGGACATGAGCCTCCCCCAATTGGGGGTATAGCAGTGATACTTACCACGCTTGGCAGCTGGATTGGCGAGCGCAGTGTAAGGTTTTGTACATATTAGCTTGGAACGCTGCTGCCTATTTCCTGGATTTGTGCCTTAGACGCCTTTTACGATACCCACGGACGGGTACGGGGAGTACCTAATAGGGGATACCCACGGACGGGTACGGGTAGTACCTAATAGGGTGATGTTATTCCAAGCCGGTATCGCACGCTCTAACTAGGTATTCTGTAATTATTTGTGTATTTTATAATATTTTAACCAACTTGATTTTTCAGCTATGCAAAACAAATTCAACACGCTCTGGGTAACCTGTACAGCATTCAAGTGATTGAAACAATGTTTTTGTTGGTCTTGGCTCTATTCAAATTAGTGGTAGGTAAGAGGTTCTTATAGGGGTCTTATTTTGATTTCTCTTGTTTTTTAGTCTCACATATACAGGTGTTAATTCAAATGCATGCCATAGCTTAAAGGTAGGTCCAGTATTGATGGAACACGTAGAAAATTAAAAGGTATTACCCGGTATCGGCAAACCCGTTAGCTAATTACCTACCTAATTGTTGCTTTAACTGGGATTTATTTAATTGCTTTTTAGGGTTTTCTATATGGATACTGAACTTAAGCCAAATGTCTTAACAATTTTCAATAAACATAATTATTATGCTAATATTAAGTTTCCTTTTGATGTCGTTCAAAGTATTCCCCCAATATTACTTGATCTTTTTTTAATCCATCTACTTCCGTAAAGATTCTTGCTGTAATTTTCTGATGACAGGTGAACGAGCGCAGCCTAACTTTCCTGATCTCCAGTGCCACTTACATGACCTGCATCGTGGTGCTGCTGGGAGGATACATGCTAGCTGGTGGAGACATCACTCACGAAGTCAGTTGATTACAGTCAGCACCAGGTTTGAAGATGAAGGATGTGTGATGCCTGAGTATTCTGAATGACTCTCAAACTTTTGACGTGGTGTAAATGGGTGTTTTTTATAACCTTTTTTGGCTACCCCGCAAGGGACACAGGTGTGATATTGTATGTAAGTATGTGATGCCTGAAATATGAATAAAAACGCACGCATCTCTTGGCGCAGCGTGGCCGGTAGTGTTCATGTCTTAAGAAGTCGATTAAAATAATTCTCCGGGCTGATTACTGGTTGCTGTAGCTAACTGGTATTATTACTAAATTGTGTGTGATGCCGGCTTAGAAAAGCATCACCCCAATTCTAACCGTGGGGGTGTCATAAATACGACTAAGGGTTAATTAGGTATCCAGGGAATGGGCAGCAGCGTTCCTTGTGAATAAAACATTTTTAATTGCCAATACCCCAAAGGAAGCGGAGGCACATGTCCAGCTGTGGATAGCTGTGGCTGTAAAGGTAAATTCTAAAGGGACCCAGGCTTGAACTTGGCCTTATTCAAACGTGAGCGATATTGTATCTGCGCAGTACGTGGGTGGAAGTGGAATCCTCATTAGTACAAATTAGTACCTACGCGATTCAGTCGCGCGTAACCACGCGGATACTGTTGTAATTTGAATAAGGCTTTCAGTCATCAACGCAAACAGAAACGCTGCCACACATAGTTTGTGCAGTCTAATTTCTATCATAATGCAATATTAGGCGACAGGCTGACGACCTGTCCTTATGGTGATACACGGTCTTCTAAATGACTCTCATACTTTTGTCAGACGTGGTGTGTATGACAATATTTACAGCCGTTTACGCTCTGCCTACCCCGCAAGAGATATGGATGCGCTATGTATGTATGGATCTTCTCTTCTAGGCCTCTCTGTTACCAAACGCTATCTATAACTCTGGCTGGGAGCTGACCAGAGGCGACAAGGAACTCAGGACCTTGACCGTGGTGGCCCTCATTCGCAGCCAGAGACCTGTCATCATGACCGCTTTTGGGGTCCTCAACTTGTCCTATAGCAATTTTATATTGGTAAGTAAACGAGGTGTTTTAAAAGATAGATGCCGTGTGCCGTGTAACTTTGGCCTAGAAGTCTTAGAACTACTAGTTACCACAATTCTAAATGTGTCGTAAAAAGCGACTTAGAGATAAATATTCATTTAAGGAATGGGCAGCAGCGTTCTGTGAATGCAACATTTTACACTGCGCTCGCAATAACCCCTAATAGGGACAGGCTCGTGTCCAGCAGTGGACTGTTGTGCCTGATAATGTTAAGTTGATAAGTCTCAGTACAATTTTAGCTGTGCAGACTGTGCACGTATGAGAACAGAATAATATTCAAAACATCTACAAAATAAGAGTGAGGTGTGGCTGACAGTACTTCTTAAGCTAGGAAATGCTGCGAAATGTTATTTTATTTGCTTCCTCAGGAGGGTTAAGTTTTTCGAGAGTATGTATGTATGTGGATATATGTATGTAGATAAGAAAATCGTTTTCACGGGCTACAGCCCAAACGGCTGGGCGGATTTTGACATGTGAGGTGTCGTTATAATCGTCTCAGCAGCGCTAGTGGCACTGGCTATATTTGAAATTCATTCATTACATTAAGATGGCAGATTTTTATTGCAAAGACAACTTTGAAATTACCGCAGCCGGGTTTTTGTTTTTTTAATACATCTGCTACTAAAGGTGTACTTAACTTGCTGACCTCATTTCAACAAGTCTAATAAATTACTCGTATTTTCTTTCAGGTCCTCCGCCATTCGTATTCTTTCTTCGCCGTGATGTATTGAGGCACTTAATTTAAATAACGGTACATGAGCCTTTATCAAATAGCTCTAACATGATAGATGTGGAGCTTTCAATTATGTGTAAAGGCACTTAGCACTGGCAGCGAGAAATATCTCGTTGAATTTTGTTAGATAATGTAATAAAGTTTGTTAGATATAGTTTGTGAGTCCTATTATAACGATATTGTTTGATAATTCGTTTAGTTTTTCACTGATTATGCAAGTGTTTCAAACTAGGGCAAAATTTCATTAATTCATACAACTTGACGCAAACCATGCCGTGACTGGTCAGGTTCAGGCTCGAATGAATGGTTTAGATCAGTTTGTATGAGAACTCTACCCCAATTCTACCCGTGGGTGTCGTAAAAACCGATAAAGGAATATTCATCCAGAAGCGCAAGTAGAGTTTTTGAGCTCGGCTGAATAGCTGTCGACTATGGTCAACCGCACGGTGGCAGCGATACCGCCTACAATAGCATTCCCAAAGAAGGGTACGTCAGGCAGGTCATAAAACATAGTGGAATCCTTTTGCTACATGATTTTGTGATCTAACAAAATATTATGTTGCGCCGACCTCAACTGATTTGGGATAAGGACAGGCAGATGATGATGATGATGACTATTGGAATATTAATTTGTTTATGAGGTGTCTTGTTTGAATCGAGGCTATTGTCTTAGTAATTTGGGATCCCTTTGATGAATTCTCAATAACTTGTTGGCTGAAGTTTCAATCAAATCATCATTAGTTCCAGACACGGATAAGCTCTTAAGAACCTAGCAGGTATAATTGAATCACTAATTATGATGCCTAAATGAATTAATAATTATGCTTGTGTTCACAAAGAGACTGTCGAAGTTTATCAGTTAGGGTTCAAAATAGAGTTTGCAGAAGGTTCACTCAACCCTATTCAGGATTTTTGCGATTGTCATTTGTTACATAGCTAGGGTCGCTGTCGCTACTGTCAACAATGTCAAAGTAAAAGAACATCAAAACAATAAAATCTGATACGAAAACGTCATATGATTCTGAGCCAATTTTAATCAAAGAAATATGATATTCGTGGCAAGGGCAACCAACTTGTATTCCCCCGAGATTCCGGTTATTTTCAGTTAAAGTCAGTAAGAGTCAAAATAGACGATATTTCTGAGTGAGCCATCTGTATACCTAGGTACCCCGCGCGCCGTTTCCCTAATTTGTGGTTTGGGTAGGTACGCATAATATGTACGTACTTATTGCTAGTATTATCACCAACCCACTAGGTAACCCGGCAACTGATTCTGATCATGTATTTGTATGAAAAACCAGTATAAATTGGTGCCTTAAATATAGTAATAGGTTGATGAGCTGGCGATATAGTTAGTCACCTATGAGCATACAAGCATTATAAGTTAGGGCTTTATGTAGCTTTAATTTCTATTATAATACACTTTTTATGAGATTGTACTATACTTTCCTGGAAATACTATACTTCCCTGAAAATACTGAAAAAACATTGTTGCTTGTATGTATCAACCTAAAATTGTTTGTTCAATCGGATGTAATCTAATATAGGTAAGTAATTAGCTAATCTTTAGCTAATTAATCATTACTTGAAATACGATATTTACCTTACTTGTTGTTTCCAATGAGGCTTCTTTTTATCGAAAGGTAGGTACAACATTATTGTATTGTTTTTATCGGGTCGACGTCCGATAAAAACGACGACGTACAAAAGCGCGAAAGTCGTAAACAAAAGGAAGGTCTGTACAATTTTGTCAGCATAACTAGGCTGTATTAATGGCTCTTTGACTAAGTTGCATCAATCGTAGCGGTTTTGAACAATGATCATCTGCTGTTTCATCTATTTTGCCCATTTTGCCTCATGAATGTGTGAATTTTTGTCGTCTGAAATCTTGAATTACTTTATTGAGTACAGGCATCGTACGGAGGTCGCATGTGCCTGTGTATCATAGTATACCTACTTACTACGGCAAGTTCGTATTTAAATATTTCACCAATAACTTTGACACATTATTTTACTTTACAATACAATAAACATAGTGCTGAATTCCCACTAAGATGCTTTCCACATAGTCTTAGCCGTTTATTGTTCTCAACGCCACATCTCCTTAAACGCAAACTAAACGTACATACAAACAGACCTATCACAAACTAGAGAAACGGCGTACGGGGCGCCTATACAGATGGCTCACTCAGTACTAGCAGAAAATAGAAAGTTAACAGAAGGTTCACTCGGCCGGCCCTATTTCGGATTTTCGCAATTGGCACTTTGCTACTGTCAAAAATATTAAAGTATAAAAATATAAAAACAGCAAAATCTGACAAAGTACGTCATATGATTCTGAGCCAATTTTAAATCCAAGAAATAAGACGTTCGTGTCCGGTTATTTCTAGTTAAAGTCAGTAAGCGTCAAAATCGTCGCTAGTACTGAGTGAGCCATCTGTATAGGCGCCCCGAGCGCCGTTTCCCTAATTTGTGGTACTAGCGACGATTTTGACGCCTACTGACTTTAACTGGAAATAACCGGAATTTCAGGGGAAGTCAAGGTAACTAAGAAGACGTTGCCACGAAAGTCACATTTCTTGGATTTTACTTCATATTTCTTGGAAATTGGCTGAGACTCATATGCCGTTTACGTATCAGATTTTACTGTTTTGATATTCTTATACTTTGAGATTATCGAAAGTAGCAACCCTGGCTAAGTAACAAATGTCAATGGCAAAAATCATGACTAGGTTTGAGTGAACCTTCTGTAAACCCTCTCTAAACGTACATACAGACAGAACTATATACATTTGGCTGAACATCTCGCCCTACTTGGATTCTCTCCAATGCTTACTTACATACAGGGTGGTGAATTAATACTATTACCAAAGACACGGATAAGAAGAATTAAGATCTAGGAACGAAAAAAAAGTTATAGTTATAGTTGGAGAGCTGACTACATTACCTACATCTAAGAATAGCTCACTTACTTTCCCTTAAAGAGAGCTAGCAGTATTTGTTTCAAATCAAATGATTAGAGTAGTGCTTTATACTTCTTACCTTCTATAATGTATCTGATGACTGATGACGCTAGAGTCTAATTGTAGTACTTTATAGCGGCCTGATCTAGCGATTTTCTATGTTTGATACCTACTATAAAGTGGCCATATAGGTGGCGTTAAACACCATCTATATGGCAACTGTCAATGATCCATCGATTAACTGTCTAATGTTACAGTATTTGTTATACAGTATAACTGTACATTAGAGTAATCGGAATAATTTATTGACTCGGCCTTCTGCGCAATATACCTAATGCTGCGTACCTATATTATTATTTTTAGTTTACGTTCATATTTACCTATTCATTTTACCTCATAATCATAACACTCTGTATATTTCTCTGGAATGTCTCGTCGCATTACGACATTTCCTATACAAGTTTAAAATGTAAGATGAAATTGTACCCAACTCAATCCCCAACTCTGATTTAACGCTACAGTTTGCCAATAAATCCCACATTTTTTATTTTATTTTGTTTCAAATTTATCTGGCAACATCGTTTGGGTATTTCGAGGAAGAAGTAGGTAGGTAACTATGATGAAGTGTTCTTGTTTTTCATCACATAAATTAATGGAACAATAAATTTTAATAACAAAAATACTGGGTCTTTAGAAATAAATAAAAACGTATCAAACACACTTAATCAGCCTGTAGCAGGCCAGGGTTCATCGGGGCGTTGGACGACTTGGTGTCCCACAGAAGAAGAAGAAAAAGCTGTCGACTGCTGGCCTTATGGCGTATCCAGTCCAGCAGTGGACTGCTATACGGTGATGTGAAAATGACCTCTAGAACCACTAGAACCAATTAGCAGAACTACTTTGTCCACTTATAATGGGAGTCGTAGACATTGCTACGGCGGCGTAGCATAATACTACGACAAATAACGAAATTTTAAAGTTACCTGTGGTAGTTATGGTTTTGGGCAAAATAGCCTAAGCTTTGGCTACATGTGAAATAGTGCAAAATTCAAAAAAGTGCTAATACATAATAATAATAATAATAATAATATACTTTTATTGCACATAAAAAACAATATTACAAGTAAAACAGAAAAACAGGTACAGAGAACACAGTACAATATGGCGGCCTTAATGCTAAAGTAGCATTCTCTTCCAGGCAACCTTTGGGTGATATGGAAAGTGCAGTCTTGAAAGCGGAATAGTGCAAGCCCCTACATATACTACATAAAATATTATACACCAAAATACATAGATACGCACAACGGCAATATAATATGCATAATACATACTAAATATTTATAAACTAATACATACCTATACATAAACTATATACTATGGAAGCGAGGATAATGCGATATACGAAGTAGGAAAGAAGAAAGAAATATAATAGATGACAATGTAGATGGAATACTTAAACTAGGAGATATTATACTACACTACTACTTAAATTAGATAGATAGAATTTCCTGGTTCGGTCCTTAAAGGTTTCGAGGGAAGGAGCCCGACGGATATCCTCAGGCAAAGAATTCCACAGCTTGATTGCTCGCACTGTGAAAGAGTTTGCAAAGAATTCCGTCTTGTGTGGAGGAAGGTTGATCTTAAGGCTGTTACTGGCACGCAGATTGCGTGTCAGTGTTGCCGAGTGAAAGGTGAAGCGATCTTTAAGATAGGGAGGAGCATTAGGATTGGAAAGGACGGAGTAAAGAAGGGAAAGGATGTGGCAGTCCCTTCTACGGGATATAGGTAACCACTGAAGTTGGGACCGGTGAGAGGAGACATGGTCATACTTTCGCAGACCGAAAATAAACCTGATACATAGATTCTGCAGACGTTCGAGCTTATTCAGCAGTTCAACAGTTAGATCAGGAAAACAAACGTCTGCATAATCCAGTATTGGTAGAAGAAGAGAATGTGCCAATGAAATTTTAGTTACATATTACATTACCTTTTGGCTTTTCCTTTGGCCACTAGTCGTATTTCAATATTCGGGCAGAGCACGTTGCCTAAGTAAATATCAGCGTAGTTCTAGTGTTAATATCAGCAGTCCATTTCGTGTACAGTGTACCTAGTCAACAGAGTCAACATAATTATAGGCGACTGGGCCTAAGGTTGGAGTAAACTAATCTTTTGTAAGGGTCAGAGCACAATGGTGCATAAAATAAGGGCTAAAAGAAAATATGATTATTTTGTGATGATTTATACAAAGATGATTTTATTTCTCTTTTCCTGTGGCACCTGATAGAGATTTTAAACCATCTCTTTAGCTTACTAATCTAGAAGGCCTCTGAGAGAGTAAAATGTATAATACCACTCTAGGTACTATCGCAAGCAAATCCACCTACCCATTTAAGGGACCAACTGATACTGGGTTTTCTATACATACACTAAGAAAAAACAAAAGTTAATCCCTTAAATAGGTAGGTGGATTTGCTGGCCATAATACAAATCATGCTTGATGTAAAGGCAGGAATTTATACTTCAAGCAGTGCTAATGGTATGAAATAGCACTCCGAAACACGGAAACAGCGGAAATCAAACTGGTTACAAAGTGTAAAAAAAGTCGATACAAACTTTATTATACTATCGATAGCAAATTCAGTTTTTCATACAAATAAAAGCCTGCATATTAAGTCGATCCCTTATATGGGTAGGTGAATTTGCAGGTACTTATGACCCTCGAAATAATGATATAACTGGCTTCTTTAATGTGTTCTACGCCTTAGACGAAAATCTCGTCAGGTGAAGTGTACGGTAAATATGCAATGCCAACACAAGGGCCTATAAGCACCTACCTACTGTATTTAACCCCCCACTCGTGTGAAGAGGGAAGAAAGCTTTCATAGGGGAAATATTGGGATGGCAAAGAAAATATTAAGGTGTTTTTGTCAGCCATTATACTTTGAGTGGTGTCTGAAGGCGGCTTGCGATCTTACACACCTGAGAATCTTGAGAGCTATGAAAGTAGTCACTTGAACGCATTTGAGTTTTCATCAATTGTATATTATAACAATTCTTCTTTTCGTGTGGTATTTGTTAATATAGCTGCAACAGATATACGGTATCTGGGAAAATTAAAACTCTATAAAGTTCAATTAATCTCTGTAGACTCTCTTAATAGTTATTTATAACTATGAGATTCAGCTTGATGACAGACGGAGAGCCAGTTGGACAGACAGAATACAAACGGACAGACAGACAGACGTACAGCGAAGTTTAAGTGATTGTTCCGTTTTGACCGCCTTAAAAGGTTTCCCACATGCACTGCACTGCGTCATATGTTTCACCGGATTTGCTTTTTTGACGGAAGGAATTTTGAAATCGCATACATAAATTGGAATTTATAACATGCGTCGCCGCATCGAATTGCGGCTGTCGCGAACCGCAATATTGCATGCGGCTCTATACCAACCAATAACATTCCCGATCCCAAATTGGCTTACTAACTCTATCTATCAAACGTTTTAGCCTGTCGAGGCAATAAATAAAGCTTTTTTGGAGCATATCCGCGTCACGCGAACAAAGAGCGCGCAAAAAAACTGAAAATCAACCGCTAGGGTTAAATGTATATTCAAGCTCAGTTCGGGTTATACCTAGGAACCTAGGGACACATTTCTTGTACTACCGTCTCTTGAAAATATAAAACGCAAAAATTTGAGTTGAATTACCTTTTTAGTTTTTATTTATCTTCCTGCCCTTATCACAATTACTTGGGGTCGGCGCAAGACGTTTCGTTGAACACAAAATCGTTTTGCAAAAGGATTTTGCTAAATTTTACGACCGGCCGCCTACCAGACGTCAACCCTCTTTGGGAATGCTATTGTGATGGATTAACCGCCACCATACGGTTGGCCCTGGCTGTTTGGATCGTGTTTATCTCTCGGTCACCTCTTTCGACCCCCACGAGAAGAGAGGGGGGTGATGCTATTCTACTCTGCCGGCGCCACACGGCACGGCCGGCACCACACGGCACATTACATCAGCTTAAATCTATGGCTTAAATGCTATCCGTACAACATTTTGTGAACGTCATTCGCCATAGACGTGACAGCCATTCAAGAACGTGTAGAAAACTAGTTTTAAAGATATTCATCATCAACAGCCCTGAATGTCAACTGAGGGATATGGGTGACCTCTTAGGGCGAATTTCATGAACATTTGCTTTACCGAAGATTACAAAACATAGCTTACTCAAACGCTTGGCAGCTGGGCTGGCGGCAGAGCAGGATCAGCATGTATTTAGGTATCTGGTAGAAGTAGGATGATTGGCTAGGTATATTCTAAGCCAGATCTGGCATAGGCAAAGGCCTCAATCATTCACCGTATGAGTGAAACACATCACACATACAGTTTCCCTGCAGTTTCGACACACGCCTCACGCACATGTTTTAGTGGCGGAAAAAAACGGCGATATATTTTAAACCGAGTCGAGCCTACAATACGGATAGCATGTCCGAATTACATTTGCGTACAATGCGGTACAAGGAAATCGATACAACGACAATTTTGTTTTCATAAAATGTCTAATTGTAATAAATGTTACCCGCAAGTAATAAGCTCCATGCAGCGATGAGGATTTGTTGAACTGTACTGCAGCTGGGATAATTTTGTCCCAGTTGTACCATCAATGGTATTGCCGAAGAAGGATCTGGTCCTGCAGGAGACATGACAGTCGATTCCATCCATCTATCCATAACAGCCACAACAGTCCACTGCTGGATATGGGACAGTCGATTATACGAAAGATATAAAATTTAATGAAAATAATCGCTGCTGAACATTTCCATAATACGCCATCAGCGCCACCTTCTAGGAACTAAACGAACAACAGATTAAAATTATCTAATTTCACGAGAAGAAGACGTACTTAAATAAAGTTTAATTTAATAATTAACAAATTAATAACGTCGTTATTCTTCCTTCATTAATCTTGTTAATAAACGAGGGGATATCAAATTAAAATTAGCTAATTGGTACACTTTTCTTTGACGAAGATTAAAGATTGAAGTTCGTTTCAAGTTAAGCCAAGGGTAAGTTAAGTACTGTGTTTAAAGTTGTTTGTTAATTTACAAAATAACTATCTTTTAGGCGAGAAACACATGCATCGTCCGTTTCTGCGTCGTTCATTCGATTCTCCATCGTACTTTTTTTTTATTTGGACCATGGCGAGATAGTTTTGACAGAAAACACCATAGATTATGCTTTCAACCAAGTTGCAGTATTTAAATATCTAATAGTTCTTTTCTGACCTCTCCTATAGAATGACGATTAAGGTCTCTGTAGCACAATTTGTCACACACCATCGCCGGGGAGTAACGCAGAAGCTTTTCAACTTTTGGCACACCTACCAACAGAATAAGTAAGTTCTGGAGAACTGGAGCTTCACAACAGCTCAGAAAAATAAATATTCCAGAGTGAATCCTACTAACCAACAGGGTGATCATAACTATCTGGGGGCACGGCAGTGCCCCCACCAAGTCGAGCTGAAAGCGGCACGGCCGTACCATCCTTTTCTCGAACCAGTTCAGGCTATTTTTGACCCCCCCATAACTCCCTTGTCAATAAGTTTAGAACCCTCATTTTAAAATATCTTATCAAGCACTACATAGACACGATACATTTCAAATTTCATTTAATTTGGACTAGTAGTTTAGAAGTTATAGTTAGTGAAAGTTTCTTAATTTTCTGCCTGACTGACTGACTGACTGACTGACTGACCGATCATCAAAATTCTAAGGTACTTCTAGCAGACTGAGGAGCTTGAAACTTAGAATACACCTTGTATTTAGTGTATGAATAAAAGGAAAACTATAACATTCTGCAAATTCGGTTGCAACCGCATAACTAACTTTGTATTTCCATACAAATGTATAGGATTACAAAGTTAACTTTGCGGATGGGCTTTGAGGAAATCTGTAGCTGAGGCTCAAGAAGTAGTTCCAGATAAGAGCAAGAGGAAGACTATCTACAAAAAGAAATGAGATCCCACCAAAAACATTTACTTGTAAAAAGAACCAAGTCTCGCCTCTCAGTTCATCTACTGTAAAAAGTTGTGAGATCCATGTGATGCCAAGTCGGTTATTGATTTATTCAAGGACTACTTCAGGGAACTTTCATCTTAAGCTATTGCGTAATTAGGTAACAGACATCATCTTACAGTAGCTATATCGGTATTTAAAACTTTTATATTTACAATAACTAGAATGACTTGGCAATCGCACACTATTTGTTTGTGAGATACGATGGTCTAGCTCTAGTAAGGCGTGGCAGAGCTCCATCTTCCGGGATAGATTTGCTACAGTTGCACTATTTGGCATGGCAGGTTGAGATTGAGCCGCGGTAACCTAGTTGGTAGATAGATGCTTTGGCAGTAAAGATTCTGAAAGTCGCAGGCTCTAATCCAGCTTGTGGTGGTAAATGTTTTCAAGTTTTCCAATTATTTGTATACCGCTGTCACGTGAAGTGTTTTGAAAAAAGTTTGTCTGCATGAAGAAGTATTGCAATTGTCGATAAGATGCGCGTTTAAACATAAGAAAGCGGGTCATAGGGGTAAGGGTTATTTTGTACCTACCTACTCAAACTGTAGGAATTTCAGTTGCTGCTCAGATCTTTGTGCGATACTTGGTGAAACTGAAGTCATCATTTGGTCGAGACGAGTTTTCAAGGCTTCACGTTTCTACTTCTAAAAAGTTTCTTTGGTCGTAGGTTCTAGAGAACTTGAGCATTCCGAAAGTCGGCCAGTGTCGGCGAGTAGATAAGAGCATTTTTCACAGCTGTCATGTTTCCTTGAGCGTTTAAAATTTCTGGCGGGTACGTATCTAGTATACACATACCATACCTACAATAAGTAGGAAGGCGCCCTAAAACGCATAGATATTCATAATTTTCTGTAAGCATTTTGTAATTTTTAAAGGTGGGACGTTTTAAATATTTTTTTCTCATTGCTACTTAGGATCCGAGCCTTCCTCACATTCTGTGATACTTTGTGGATGTCATCGTGTTTGGCAGTTGTCTGTCTAGTCACCTAGATACACTAGACAGGACATGACTCACGATACAATCACACTCAGGGGCAAGCTCCACAGATGACCTCTGTCAGACAAGCGGAAGCGATCGTCGGAGACGTGAGACATAAGATGTGCGACATCGCGCCGCTTGAAACGGTTTCAATACAAATTGTATGACACAGAAAAGACAAAGCTACACACGTGAAACGCGCGTCACATCGATGACGGTCGATCACTTGTCTGACAGATGACATCCCACGCGTCATGTCGCACGCCTCCTCAGTTGAGCTTGCGCCTCATATTTCCTAGTATTTCATGTATCACGATGGATGGACGGACGCATACTTAAGCCACGATTTCATACATGAGCGATCTGTTTACAGACAGGTGTAGATGGGGAAAGATGATCCTTTATTATACCTTTGTTGTCCCCAAGTGTAAAGGATGAGGGGCATTTTTCACCGACTGTCGCGCGACACATTTCAAATTCCTACTGTCACACGGTCGTGGCACCCCTGTCCAGCAGTAAATTTGATAACTATGGGACTATTTTCCCAGCAGTTTTTTGATACGAAAATAAGCCTAGGAATATTGTTTTCATGCGAGGTATGTTTTGAAGGGAAGGCTCAGCCCTCGGCTGCTGTTTATATCACAACTATCTCAGAGGCCTGTTACTTATAGTAAATTTAAAACTCTGATACCAGGTTTCAGCGGGTTGATGCATCGGTATCCCACACCGAAAAGAAAGAAGGAAATTCAAGGCATAAAATTTGCGTTGATTGAAAAGCTAAAAATTTGCTTTGAGCTACCTACTTGTTACTGCGAAAAACCGTCTCATTCAGGTTTTCAACTGTTTTTTTCTGGATTGTTTTAAAACTAATAACGATATTAATAGGTGTCAATACCGAGGTAACTAACCAAGTTAGGTACGATTACTTACTAGCGGCCCGTCAGCGGTTTCACTCGCTGTTCATTTTCCTGGCATTTCCCGGTGGTGAAGAAACTGTTTTTGTTTGGGTTTAGTTATACCTAGCCTCCTGAAAAGCGTTCTAAATACAAAAATGTGTCCTTTATTGCCAGCAAGTGGTAACGGCAAGCTGGCAGTTTAGCACCGTCGTGTTCCGTCCTCCGGAGAAGAGAGGAAGATTGATGACTTTTGTAATTAATTTGAAGAGCTGGGCCTTAGCTGGGACTCCGGGGTACTGGCTGCAAAGAAATATAAAAGATGTGTTAAAAGGTCATCGTCACGTTTTAGGGTCATTCCAAATTGTTATTACGTAGTAACTTGCAAGTAAGCCCACGGCCTAGACCTTCAAGTTTCTTAGTTGCGTCTAAATAAATCCGTCTCTCTCTCTCTCTCTTCGTGTGGGACACCGAGTCGTTCAACGACACGATGAACCCTGGTGTCAGAGTTTTTCAACCGCCTACTGCAAGTAGCAGGCCTCTGACATGGTTGTGTAACGACCGCCATCATAGATAGCAACCGGGACCGACGGCTTAACGTGCCGATCCGAAGCACGGAACCATCTTACTTGCGGACAATCAGGTGGTTCAGCCTGCAATGTCCTAACCAGACTGGGAACAAATTCACAAAATGATAAATATCAACTTTGAGAGTGACCCCACCGGGAATTGAAACCGGAACCTTTGCGTGGCAGGCAGGCGTACTAACCACTGCGCCACATCGGCCGAAGAGAGAGAGACTAAATCCGTAATGTTGCCCTGGAAGAAAGCGCCGCCTTTTTGTAAATGTCTTTTATATTGTGTGTTTTATGTGTATCATCTTCTTCCGTCTACTAAATGGTATTCCTGTCATATCTGTTTTTTTTAAATCGATGTTTCAATGCCTCAGTAGTTTGAGAAGCCCTTGACCCTAATTATAAACTGGATTTAATTAATTTATCACGGATAAACGCTGTCATGTTTCGGTTCAGGATGATTGCCTCGTACTTAAATGCCTCGTGTCTCTTGTTTTGATAAATTATCAAGTTATTGTCCGTAAGTGTAGCATCCGTCATAGGGAATTTACCTCTACCGGTAAGGAAGAGGTAATACCTACATTTACAATTTTATTAAGAATCCTAGTACCTAAAATTGATACATACATAGTATAAGATGCTAATATATCTTTGCGTTTCTGTATCCGTCTTTCGTGGAATTCGCTTACTCCTCTATTATAAAAATTTAGACGCATAGAAAATGTTTAGGATTTTAGGTTGAGAAGGTTTTAGTTTATTAAGTATTCTTTGGCTTAGGTATGTGCCTAGTCTATTTATATTTATAAAGGACTTTTTTATATCGCAATTGTAACGCATTATGTAGGTAAGCAAGACACAAAGTCACCGCAGCATAAAAAGTAACCAAGTTTGTTTTGTAGAGTTTTTTTCGTAAATGTGCGTGTTGAAAGTTTGCTCTGAGTAGGATTTACGGCGCTTCGTGTGACCGCGACCATCTCTCTCGTAAATTATCTGTGGCCGTTGAGGTAGAGGCCTCGCCACGAAACGTCTGTGGAGGAAAAAATACTAATACTAAGGTAGGTGTACGCTGACCATACACTACAGCATCATAGACACATTGGCCTATAGTCCACTGATGGATGTTGGTTTCTTCAGGGCACGCAAAAAGGCACGATCTCTCGTTTTCGCCTTGCAGTACCTATTGGTGCTTTTGACTGGACGGCGCCAAAATCTAAGATTTCCGAGGCGTGGCCTCTACCAGACACCAGAGACCAATTTTGTTCAGAAACAATCACTCACTTTTCAAACACGACTACTTACATGTTCGCATTCGCGGGACCTCTTTCATGGCGCGGCTCTATAGATCTTTTTCGTCTACAAATTAGAGCAGTACTCGTATAGTGCGTTAGATAAATCTTTATCGTGTGAACGCCAAATGATTGAATAAGTAGGTAAGTCAGATTTTGCTAAAATTAAATATATTGTTACCTAGAGAAAAGTGCATTTACGGCTAGACAGTTTCCTACCTACATACATATACATCACGTCCATATCCCGTAAGGGGAAAACACAACTTAGAACCTACGAAAAAACTTCGTGCTTACTAATTACCTTTATTACAATGATCTTACCTATAGGCAGATTATGTTCTATATTGAATGTACTAGGCGAAGAATGTGCATTATAAAGGCATTCACCCCCGCTTAAACAAGTTGTTAAGACAGTAAAGGCAGTCTGCGGCAAATTTTCAGCATATTTGCGGCAATAGACGGCAATCCGAACCATTAAACTCGGTAGTAAGCTATGAAATTACGCACTAACATAAAAAATAACTGTACCGCTGCGTTTTTGTTCCTTATCGTAAGGGGAACAGCACACTTACCGGACAATATTGCGGTTAGTGACAGCTACATACAATACAAATGACAACCTGTGAATGCCGCATCTGTTAAGGCTATGTTAAGAACGCTCGTGGTCTCGAAGTTTTCACACAAACGTATTCCCCAGTTTTCATTCCGTAGAATGCATTAGAGCTATTTTCTCTTTTTGTTATATTATTTTAAATAATGACGAGAGAAAATTATATTCTCTTTTCCATAGAAAAAATACATATGCATTAATACAGAAAGAAAGCAGGGGTATACGTTTGTATGAAAAGGCTGCTAACAGGCATCACTCGCAGATATGTATGGGATTTCTTAATTTCCTTGATAACCGAATCCAAAACACCGGATAAAATACGGTAGGTGTGAGCACCACCTATTTCTGCCTTTTTCTTTTTTATCTTAAATGTAGAGAAAAGAGAAAATTTTCAAGAGTTAACTAACCGTGAAAGAGTTGTGGCTATCAAGAACAGCATTTCAGAAACAATTTTCCAAACTAAAAATAATTGTTGACGAAGTTTCATGATGAGATGAGACTACGGTTGCCACCATCGGTATATTACTTACGTCTAGTCGATGAACTTTGTGTGACCAATCGTTATTGTAATAATTGAACCATCTAGGTACACACACGATGAAGTAATGTTAGTAAAGTTTAACCCATTCAGAGGTGTCCTTAGATTCGTCTCAGCAGCGCGAGTGACACTGGCTATATTATGAAGTTAACCCCCTCGGGTTTCTGTTTTTCAATACATGTGCTTGTTTTCTAGGTATCATATTCGAGGACTTAAGGAAACTCTCTCTATCTCTTTTCGTGTGGGACACCGAGTTGTTCAACGACCCGATGAACCCTGGTGTCAGAGTTTTTCAACCGCCTACTGCAAGTAGCAGGCCTCTGACATGGTTGTGTAACGACCGTCATAGAGTTAAGGAAACTTCTTTAGTGACAATAAAACATTTAAGAATACTGAGACATACAGGCAATTTCTGTAACTCGGTCAAAAGCGTTATCCTGCTCCGATATTCAGAGTGGAATGATGTTAAAAATGCGAGTGTCCGAGGTGAAATATGCAGGCTTGTTGAGATGCAGCGTGCGACCAGCCGACCGATGCGCCATATTGTAAGTTATGAACCGGCTACGTGCTGGGCAGTATCTATAGCAGAACCTTATATGGGCCACTACTACACTCATTCACATTAAGATATAGACCGATAGGTACTTCCCCTTTTCATAAAAGCGTTATCCTGCTCCGATATGCAGAGTGGAATGATGTTAAAAGTGCGAGTGTCCGAGGTGAAATATGCGGGTTTGTTGAGATGCAGCGCGCGACCAGCCGGCCGACCGATGCGCCATATTGTAAGTTATGAACTGGCTACATGCTGGGTAGCTAGCTATCTACACGTAGACCGTACTCTAACTACAGTATGGCCGTTTAAATAGGCCATATTTGACAGTTATCCAAATCAAGGTAATGCTATGACATATATAGTCTATTTCTCTTTGTTGAATGTGTGTGTTCTTGTATGGGTTTGACTATGCCGTGCGATGCCGGCTTAGAATAGTAGCACCCCAATTCTACCCGTGGGTGTCGTAAAAAGCGACTAAGGGATACTTATCCAGGGAATGGGCAGCAGCGTTCCCTGTCAATGCAACATCATACACTGCGTTCGCCAATCCGCCTGCCAAGCGTGGTGAGTATGGCAATACCCCCCGATAGGGGGAGGCCCATGTCCAGCAATGGACTGTTGTGGCTGTTATAATATGGTCTATTGGCCGTTCTTTAGGCATAGTATGACAGGGCCTAATTTATTTTAGGGATACTAACTAGCCACAAAATCTGAACACTTTTACCCAATGAACAAAGGCCGAAAATTAAATAAGTTTTGACCTCGAATATGTTCCTACCTGAGGTTCCTACGTTGGTATTTAGTTATATCATTTGAGATGTTTTCAGCTAAGCTCCTTATTTTAAACCTGTTAGTGCTATGTGTGCTATAAAAGTGTGAAAAGCTAACTAAAGGGTCTAGCTAGGAGCGAAAAGGTTTACGATAGATCAGTGATTTTCAAACTGTGGGTCGCGACCCCCAGGGGGGTCGCGGAGCCTTACTAGGGGGGTCGCCAGCAAAAGCCAAAAGTCAAGGCAAAACTACAGGCCGGCTTCAATTCAGTAAAACACAATTTTGTCAATTTTAGTGACAAAGAATGAGCTTGTTTATTTAGCGCGAAAAGTCGGGCTCGCTTCGCTCGCGATACTTACCTACGCTTTTCTGCCTGTTTTACATTCACGGCTAGTGTTGAGGCTCCTCATTTGTGTCTAATGCGAAAAGTCGAGCTCGCTTCGCTCGCTGTACATGTATTTTTCAGTCTGTTTTTCAATAGCAGCCAGTGTTTAAGCTTCTACGCTCGTTTGTAGCGTGAAAAGTCGGGCTTGCTTCGCTCGCCATATCACAGAACAATCAATGGTACTAGCAGCGGTATTTCTGCCTTATTTTTACCTGAAAACTTCAGCCTAATCTGATAAATACCCTGAACAAAGTTGAAGTTTTTCTGAATCCGTTACCGATTAAATACTATTAGGTACTAATTTTGTATTTAGTTCTATGATGATGACCGAACAGGGGGTCGCCAGTTAATTTTTGCCTGAAAGGGGGTCGCGTATTCAAAAAGATTGAAAAACACTGCGATAGATAATACAAGAGATGAATTTTGATGAACACATTGTAGAGGCGGCATGGGAATCGATATTCAAATGTTGGAACATGTTTAAGAAACAATATGGTTCTATCCTTTGGGTATCTTTCGACGGTAAACCTTCGGCATTAAGATAGGCTTAAAAACCAAGCGACGCGACAACGACGCGCGTCGTTGTCACTGTCAAATTTTGACGGCGTCGTTGTCGCTGCGGTCTTGTAGAAAAACCCGACCGCATCCCATACAAACTCTAAGCTTCTCAGCGCGCTGTCAACGTGACGGCGTCGTGGCGCGCCGCAACGACGCCGTCGCTCGGTTTTTCTGGTTCCCCATACAAACCAGTCATTTGACAGCGGCAACGACGCGCGTCGTTGTCGCTGTCGCTTGGTTTTTAAGCCCACCTTTATGTTGGTAAATAATATTTCTTAGATGTCTAGAATATTGTCAACCAGTATCAAAATAATAATAACCAAATATTATGTACAGACAGGCATTAATGAAAGGATAACAAGCTACGTACTAAGCTACGCAATCGTAGCTCTTAGCCTACGTCGTAGCTCTTGGCCTACGTCGTAGCTAGCGTAGCGTAACTATGGGCCTTACCACAAAAAAGTTAGACCAGCGTTGAACGCGTGTCTAGCGTTTTTTTTTGTATGAAGTTTCATTTTAAACACGCGTTCGACACTGGTCTAACTTTTTTGTGGTAAGGCCCTATGTGTTTAAATTGTACAGCAAGTTTAGATACCTACTTATTTACTGGTAGTAGCACTTCAACCTGGTTTCTTGAGGATAAAATAGTAGCTTTTCAGACTTTGCTAAGTAAAAACCACAAAGCCACAAAGATGTATAGCCCCGTCAATATCGACATAAAAATAAATAAACATTGCAAACGCGCATGTAACTACGATTTTTTTATATGTTGTAAGGTCCCTTAAGAGTAGTTAATACCCAAGTTTGCAACACTGAAAATCTTGTGCTGCCTCCACGGTGCTCAATAAACTGCGAAATTTTGGCCCATATTTCAGTTTTTTATAAAAATCTACCATAACGAAGATTTTTTCAAGTACGTTTCATCAAACTTTATTAAAGATAACTAAATTTCCTACAATTTCAGCGAAACCTGAGCACACTATGTCTTTTGGTTGCAAAGATACAGCAAGTCAAAGATGGGCAATTCTTCCGCAGTGCTAAGAAAGCTGTGAAATTACAGAATTTTCGCTCTTGTTACATTTTTTTTTTCAAAAAATCATATTATGTTGTCCGACTTGCACTAAGCCAGTTTTTAGGGTTCCGTACCCAATAGGGTAAAAAACGGGACCCTATTACTAAGACTCCGCTGTCTGTTCGACCATCCGTCTGTCACCAGGCTGTATCTCATGAATCGTGATAGCTACAGAGTTGAAATTTTCGCAGATTATGCATATCAAAATCCGTTCAGTAGTTTTTTCGCGTGTATCTCATGAACCGTGATAGCAAGAGAGTTGAAATTTTCACAGGTGATGTATTTCTGTTGCCGCTATTACAAAAAATACTAAAAACCAGAATACAATAAATAGTAAGGGGGGCTCCAAAGTACAAGAAACGTGTTTTTTTGTTGGTTTTTGTAAATAATGTTTCGGAGGCTGTTTCTCATGAACCGTGACAGTTACATCTTTTAAATTTTCACAGATGATGTATGTTTATTGCCGCTATAACAACAAATACAAAAAAACTGGCCAAGTTTCAAAACATTATCGAAACATTATCCACAAAAACGAGCAAAAAAATCACGTTTCTTGTATGGGAGCCCCCCTTAATATTTATTGTATTCTGGTTTTTAGTATTTGTTGTTATAGCAGCAATAGACATACATCACCTGTAAAAATTTCAACTCTCTAGCTATCACGGTTCATGAGATACAAGCGCAAAAACTTCTGAACAAATTTTGATTTGACGTTGACATTGGCAGCACAGGGTTTTCAGTGTTGCAAACTTGGGTGTTAACTACTCTCAAGGGACCTAACAATATATAACAAAATCGTAGTTACATGCGCGTTTGCAATGTTTGATGTCGATATTGACCGGGCTAGTAAGCTATCAATTTCCGATAAAATGGGATTGTGATATAAAACCGACCTTATATAGGTACCTACCTAAAACCGCAATGGGCGTGGCGCTAACCTGTCTGTTCTTACAAATTGTTAACGACCGCTGACTTCCCTAAGAACAAGCAGATGTACCTATTAAATAACAAAAACTCGACTTCGGTTATTTCGAAGTAGTAATTTCCGATAAAAATCAGCCATCTTTTTATAAATGATATCTCACATCTCACACGTCAAGTTCCGCCCAGCCTGTAAAAACGAATTTCTTGTCCACATACATAAATACACTCTCGAAAAACATGACCCTCCTAGGCAGTCGGGTAAAACTAGTAAGGTTGAATATTTCTTTCTTGTATTTATACCTCTACTTAGAATTCATTCAATGAGACAGTGAACAAAAGTTTTACTCAATAATTCACGGACAAATACACTTGATGCTAGATCTCTCTGAGAATCCAGACAATGCTAAGATACTGGCTAATTATTGAAGCATTCAATTCGAGAACAAGTAATTTCCAATTCTGTTTTACAGTTCAGAGGTTTAACTTTATTCTATTCTATCGTAATTAGGTTGACTTGTCTTGTGGCTCATTAGGATAATTACTTTCTTTTTAGGTATATGAATAAATTTATTTTTACCCGACTGCCTCAGAACGAGGGTTATGTTTTTCGAGAGTATGTATGTATGTATATTAATGTACGTGGACAAGAAAATTCTTTTTCACGGGCTACAGCGCAAACGGATAGTTAGATTTTGAAATATGAGATGTCGTTGGATTTGTCTCAGCAGCGCGAGTGACTTAGGCTAGGTATATTAAAAAAATATGGATTCAAGATGGCGGATTTTTACAGCAAAATGCTTCTTTAAAATTACCGCAGTCATGTTTTTGTTTTTTAACACATCTACTTGTTACGTCTGTTTTTGATATATCTACCTACATTCTAATCCACCAAGTGAACTAGACTAATGTCGGTCGTATAACTTTGAAAGACCTTAAGAATATACTCAAGAAATTTGAGGCTGCAGGTAGAAGCGACCATTTTCAAAATAGCTTGAGTCAATGCACACACACACATATATGCGCATATATCCCTTGCACAGTGTAAACGTCTGTATAAAAACGACCATTTACACCCCGTGTGACAAAAGATTGAGAGTCATAAAATTGCAATACACATCAACTCTCAGTCAGCGCAGGTGTTTGCAAATGTCTATCTCGTAGTTCCAGAAATTTCGCCTCTAGGTTTCGGTTTGAAGTGACCAAAGTTTAGGACAAATATTGGCCAACTCGGATTTGCTAGCGACGCGTAGGTAGGTATGTTCTATGTTTAAATTGTCCTTTGAGCTGGCATGATGATATGACTCAATTTGCTTCCACGTATACAAGAACCTATTTCTAGGTTTTAACAGTGCTCTTAGTAAATGTTGCCGAATGTTTTATAGGAGTACCTTCAAACTAAGCTTATGTCCTTTTTTTTGTTGCATCTAGTGTCTATTGTAGTATGCAATGTACCTATCTAGTTACCAGTGGCGAAGGGTCCATACAGGCCCATTCCCATCGGCTTTTAAAATTACTTTCTCTACCAAAAAGTTGTCTGAATAAGGCCGCCTTTTCCCTTGCTTACTTGCTTATTTATTAGCTTATAAGGTGTTTGCCATGCTTCTATTACTTTAAACACGTTCACGAAGCAGGTTATCCTAATGCAAAAAAAAACATCAATGCCTTGGTCCCTAAAACACGATTTTCAATACTCAATATTCATACAATCCTACTCATAAAGGTCGTTATACACCTCTAAAACTTTTTGTTTGTAGTGAGTTTTGTTTGCAATGTTTTTGCAATTGAAATTGTTTCACAAACACCAACACCAATTTGAGGCACAAAACCCGTGTTTACTTTGACCGTGGACCGTACAATCAGTTGCAACTCAAGCTACCATTCAAGAGGTCAGTAAAAACTGGTTTCCCATACAGTTACTAAGGTAAACCAGTGTATGCTGAAACCTTATTTGTTTTTACTGCAGCAGATCGTACAATACACAGTTGCCGTGTTTGTATTGAACTACAGTCCAACACAATAGGAAAGAAATAAACCGGTTTTTGCGCTTGTTTTTGCGGAAATCGGTCGATTTTATAGACTGGGGATACTGGGATAGAATGGCAGTTGTAAAAGTTGATTGGAGAAATTGATATTTAGAAGATTTTTCAGTATTTTGCTTAACTATAATTAGTTTGGAAATTTATGACTTATGAATGAATGACATATGTTTTGTATCCACTTTATGTGAAAACAACATGACATAGGATTGCGATGCGATGTTCCTCTGTCACACACAATGCAACACAAGCAGGTTATCCAAAAGATTATTCAATATATGAATCAATATTAAAGATTATTAAATTGATGCAGTTAATCCGAAAATTAACCGTCAGTACTTGTACCACATTGTACTACGACCACGCGCCGTTTCCCTAATTTGTGCTACGACGTAGCAGCCGTAGACACGTAGCCTGTAGCTACACAAAAAAAGAAAGTTGACGTCAAAGGCAACAATGACTTTGATTTACCACGAGTTGACAACAATAGCTCTATGCCCTAAAACGCGTCCCGTCAAAAATGCGAGATTGCAGCCTTTATGAGGAAATGTGACAGCCAGGATACGACAAACGCTCTCGCTCTGTGCCATATTACTGTTTGCCTGCCACGAGTATTGTCACAAAAGCTTACACAAGGTTCACTCGACCCTATTCAGGATTTCTGCGATTGTCACTTGTTACATAGCCAGGGTTGGTACTGTCAAAAAGTTCAAAGTAGGTATAAGAAATCAAAACAACAAAATCTTTCCCTGAGATTTCAGTTATTTCCAGTTAAAAGTCAGTAAGCGTCAAAATCGTCGCTAGTACCGAGTGAGCCATCTGTATATTCTGGGGTCAGGTAGTGTAGGGCCTGTAGTATACTAATTGGAGAAGAAATTAGAGAGGAAAGCGTAGAGTTTAGGGGTAGCTGTTGGAGGGAGAAACTTAGAATAGGAAATATATGGGGCAGTTAGGTAGAGGCCTTGGGTAACCTAACCTAGCCTTTTTTAAAATATTCTGTTTAAAACTACATTTTGTAACAAAATTCTAGTAGCAGCAGGTGAATGAAACTGCTCGGCGGGTCGCTAGTTCTTTAAATCCAATTTCATGCGTCGCAGGTACCTTTCTAATCTCCTTTGCAATATTACTTTCACAGGGCGTAGACTTACAGCAGACGTGCCTTTGAGATGGATATGTGACATTATTGTCGGCTTCCAACTGCAGGGAATATTTGCTTCTGCGTACCTGACAGCTCTCTAAAAACCTGAGCAAAAGTTATTTTGAGAGAAAACTGTAAGTTGTGGGTAGCTATAAATAAAAACAACTGTCAATGCCTGTCAATTTTGTTTATAAGTTCTAGACTCTGTGAGAGAATAATATTAAAAGTTTGGTCAATTGTAGAGAGTCGCATCTCATCACGAAAATAGTCTTTGAAGAGTTTCAAGCCACTAGGTAGTTGATCAGTTAATTAGGGGTATCTCAAGCTTCCGACGATTTTACAAGCAAAGTGAAGCTCAAAATATTTCGATAACACATTTAAAATGGAAGCTCACTTATATTTTTACGAAGTATCAGAGTTCATTGAGCATCAACATCCGTCGGTTAAGAGGTGCTATCATCCCGCATCCGGCAGACAGTCAACGGACGTTTAACGGGCGACAAACGCGCGGTTGACGGTCGTCTAACGGGCGGTTGACGGTCGACTAACGGGCGGTTAGCGCGCTGCAGCTATGGGTGTAGCCGTTACATGGCTGATAGCGAACCACAGAATGGTTAAAAAAGGTTTTAGAAAAGTTGATATTGCTGTTAAGCTGGTACTACTGTTCTAAATATGAAGTCAGATAAGTAAGTTTGTAATAGGTGGTGTATAGGCGACCGATATGGCGCAATGGTTGTGCTCAATTACGAGCACCTTCTGCGCTGGGTTTAGCTAGTTTTCTTGTAAGTATTCAATGCAAAAGCCAACATTACGTGGTGTTCCCAGGCGGTCACCCATCCAAGTACTGACCACGCCCAATGTTGCTTAACTTCGATGATCGGCCGGTACTGGAAGTCATAAACCCGTGCTGACAAAAAAGTTATTTTGTAGTAGCCTTGAAAGTTCTAGGTTCTCTTTGCCAGCTGGGCGGATCTGTTTCATCAAACAGGTTTCAAGTTTCAAACTTCATTCTTCAAAAGAATATAGCTTGTCGTAAAAATAGAGTGCCTTTACAATAAACTGCTTTGTTGAGGTCATAATGTAGCTTAAAATATTCTCAGCCTGGACTATAAGCTACCGCGGGAGCCACGATAACTTTTTAAAAAGTATGCTGAATAAACTTCTTAGACTTGGATAGAGGACTTTTCTTTATAATAGCTAGCAGACTATCTATAATAGCTTTCTTTTAAGCACCTCCGCCTTAGTTATTAGGTATTATTAGTACCTAGAGTAGGTATTTACTTGGAACGATTAAAAAAGGTTTTTAAGTTATGCTTAAATAAACAGCTGCTCATGGAACAGCCTATAGCACGCGCGTGATCTGATTGCAACCACATGCCATATTATTGTCTTCATAGCCAAATGCAATCAGATTGTGCGTGTACTATACCTACTTTTAGGGGTCAATTTACACTGGTTATTCTAGTACGTCAATAAAAATTCGACGAATAAAGAGATGCTTAAACATAAATGGCGAAAATTTGCAAAATGACAAAGAATCCAAACAAATTTTTATTTTTAATCATGACATGACTAAAGATAGATTATAATTTCTTATATCCTCTTTTAAACCCTTTTATCAGAAATCAGCGGCGTGATTTTTAGTAAATTGTCTTTCAAGTACTTATTATTGAGTCGCTATCAGTATACGTCTTTACAACCGATTTTACAATTTACTGTAAAATTACATGAAAACGGGAGAGTTTTGATCTGGATCCGGGATTTATATTATCTGAGATGAGAGATCTAATCTGACTCGATTAGTCCGAGCTGATTGCAGCGTCAGCTGCTGGCTGAGTAACGCACTCATTCTGCTAAAGCAAAAATTAAGGTGTCAAGAATAAATAATTAGAATAAGCAAATGTATTAAAATCGCCAAATCCCGACTGTGGTGATTATAAGTGGTATTTTGCAATTAAAATCCACCATCTTGAATTTATGAATTTTTAATATAGCCAGTGTCACTCGCGCTGCTGAGACGTATGCAATGACACCTCACACATCAAGATCCACACAGCCGTTTGGGCTGTATCCCGTGAAAACATTTTTTTGTCTATACATACACACTCTCAAAAACATAACCCTCCGGGCAAGATAAAAGTTAGTCAAGAAAAGATGGCAGCAAATTAGGTGTAAATATTTTGATGATGATAATTTCATCAAAATACGTACGAAGCGTACCTATATCCAGCTGTTCAATCGCCCGAATTCACCATAGTATCTGTTTAGTTTCGCATCAGGTATACGCGCGTTTTATTGTTTCCCGCCATTTTCGTCTGACAGACCGTGGCCTGTGACTGACGCGAGCTAGTCGGCCGACGCCATCTTTTTTCTTTGTCAGTTCAGTCGGTTCGATAACCACGCGGCCGTCGGCAATATAACCTTACTTTTTAGTCACTCGCGCGTCCAGTGTTAGCCACATATTTTTAAGTAATTTCTCATGCGGGAGAAGTCCTTTGGTTCGCGTATTGTACAGTAAAACGTGTTGCTGTCGCGAGCAGTGGTGTGCGGGAGAAATCTTTGTTTTTCGCATGCGCAATTGCTGCCAGGGAAGAGTTCCCTGTTCTTGTGCGGTAGTGGAACCGGGTGAATAGTGGTTTTGTGGTGCGCTTGAATGCGAACTGGGCAGGATTCTTGATTGAGGGCCAACGTGGCCGAACTATGAACAATAGTGAACCCAAGTGCTTGTGAAAACTAAGCTGTGAATCTGCGACTGATTGACGGGACGGAGTGCCACACGAGCTGGTGTCCGGGTGCAGTAAGTCTAGTACCTAAATTCCAATCCAAAATGTCTTCCTCCAAAACCTGATACCTTTTTTCCTGTCAAAAACTAGACTTACAAGGAAACGGCGGCGTCATGGTTCGCACGGTAAGCAATTCGCTGCTAGGCCCTGTTTAAGTAGACTTTGGAAACAAGAATTTCTCGGCCGGAAACTTTCCGGAACAAAATTCTCTCATTAAATTTATTTTATTTAGCTATAGTAAAGAGCACTACGAATCGTAGTCAAATGTTGTTCCGAGGCTGATCGACCATTTAGTTTTAGATTTTAAGATAACTTTAATTTGCTTCCACTGCGCTAAGATCAGCTTCGGAATCAAACAGTATCCTTATTCTTTTACCTACTGGCGAGACTGTATTTCGTTCTTAATTATTATTTCATAGACATGTCAAATTGAAGTAAAAGTAAAACTTGGAATGTAAGTCTCTGTAAATATGAGTAGAATAAGGGCCCGCCTTTTATTATGTTCTTCAAGCAATGTCCTACTTCACGAATCACGTCTGAACTCTGAATCTTATTGAGTAATCAGTAGTGTCGTAAAAATATCATTGGATCATTTCCTAAAGATTTAGGAAGATTTGACAGCGTCTTACAAATAATCACGGACTTATCATTTACAATAACAAAAGGTTAGGTTAGGTTAGTAACCTAAAAATTTAAACACATAAAATAAAACCCTCAAATCTCTTATCTAATCTTGTCGTCTTTTACGAAACTAAGGAAAAAAATGGGGAGATGCAAGGTCAGTATCCCATGGCATTCAAACGATTTATGACACAAAAAAAGTACCGCTACATAACCATATTCGTTGACCTCGTAGACTCTCTATGCCGTAGGCCTGAGCTTGCGTAGCTTGAGGCTGTGCTTGAGGTAGGTAACCACATTAACCATAAATACTTACATATTTCTTCAGGTCTCTTGCAGCAAGTGTTATCAGTGTTTAAAACACATTTGGTTCATCTAACCATAATTTTCAGGCCGTCCCTTTAGCTATACCGTCAATATACCGTACACAATCAGTACGATATTTCAGCAGAAACTACTGAAAGCACATCTGAAAGACAATTCATGGATATTTTATAGTTGGCATCGCTATTCATCGCTCGCAAGTGGATACAAGAGTTATTGGGCTCACGGACTGGTGACAAACGCATTTGATTTGTATGCAGCAGGCTATGCCCTGCGGCGTGGGGTGGCCACGCGATGGAGCTCTATGGGATAAAGGTCGTGATGAAGTTTGACAGGAAAGTAAACTTTGCAACTGAACCCTATAACGGCAGTGTAAAGGACTGGTTTATCTGGTTTTTCAAACAAATTTATAAGTTGATCCCTCAAATGAGTAGTGGATTTGCTGGCAATTGTACCGTAAACTTTGCAGTCGTGATCAAACCATTAAACTGAAAATTAAAAGGGAATGTTTTTCTCCCTACAAAATTCACATTCTTTCTCCATTTTATTACTCTTTTATAGGTAAGCTTTAATATTTATAGTTAGTTATATCACAAATTAGGAAAACGGCGCGCAGGTGCCTTTACCAGATGGGTCACTCAGTACTAGCGACGATTTTGACGCTTACTGTCGAAAACTGGAAAAAACTGGAATGTCAGGGGAAGTCAAGGTAAATAATAAGGTGGTTGACACGAATGTCATATTTATTGGATTTAAAATTGGCCCAGAATCATACGACATTCTTTGTCAGATTTAACTGTTTTGACGTTTTTATAGGTACTTTGAGATTTTTGACAGGAGCAACCCTGCCTATGTAACAAGACGTGCCAATCGCGAAAATCCGAAATAGGGCCGAGTGAACCTGTGGTTATATACTTAGCTTTTCTATAGTAGAGTTTTAATTTGTATGTCTCTGTGTGAGATGTCCCGTGGATGTCCCATATCAGATGCGTAATCTATGGTTAACACGGATTAGGTATACCTAGGTATCATATACGAGGAGTTATCGACTTATCTATCATTCATAGTTTTCATGAGCTTTGACGCTTTGACAGATCGAAATGACATTGTTTGGTGTTTTGTGAAAGCCACACCTTTCCTTTTGACAAATGACAACCAGTGATAGGTACAATTTTGTTTGATACTCGAGCATGGGGGATTTTCCGTTCCATAGGCCCGTTGTTGCTCGATTGTTTGAAACGATGTCTTGTGCCATCATGGTATCACCACAAATTAGGAAAATAGCGCACGGGGCGCCTAGTATCACCCTGTGGTAGGGTCCATCCGCTATCATAGTGTTATTCACAACCAGCTTAAGCGGGGGGCCAAGTTTCGCTGGTTGCAACAACCTGCCATGACACTATGATAGAGTCATTCGGGGTAAAATTGCGCACTTTTGGATATTTCACTTTATAGCTCCCAAACTACTGCGATATAAGACACATTGTATGTGCTGTCTGATAGCTTGGTTAATAGACTCTCAAACACAAACAAACAACTTGCGATATAATCTGCGGTTTTTCATATGTCGCAGTACGATGGCAAAATTAGGTTTATGGCAAAATCGTAGACTTCTTTCGGCCATCGTCCTAAGCTGATCCAGGTTTTTGGCCAAAAACCTAGGATTTTGGCCAAAAAACTAGGATTTTGGCCGAAATCCTAGATTTGTTTAGTATTATGGCTTTTTTGCATTTCGGGGGAACTTCTTCTTCTTCGAGTGGTACACCAAGTCGCCCAACGACCCGATGAACCCTGGTGTTAGAGTTTTTAAACCGCCTACTGCAAGGAGCAGGCCTCTGACAAGGTTGTGTAACGACCGCCGTCTAAGTGATCATAGAGAGCAATCGGGACCGACGGCTTACCGTGCCCGTGTGGTTCGGGGGAACGAGGAGTGGAGAGGTAATTTATGCACCTCCCTCTGATCTTTTGAGGGTAGACTTGGACACCGTAAATGGACACCCTGAAGGACGGGGGGTAACATCAGACAGTCTGAACAGCAGGATTGCCTCGGATTCCCTAAAGGGCAAGGGGGAGCATCAGACACCATAACAGCAGGACGTACCACTGAACGTTCTAGAGGATTGGTGGTAGCGTTGGACGCCCTGGAGACCAGGAGGTAGCGTCGGACCCCCAGAAAATCCAACGCCCGTCATCTTACATCCTCCAGAGTGTCCGACGCTACCCACGCCCTCCAGAGCGTCTGATACTACCTCCCACCCTCCAGAACGTCCAATGCTACCTCCTGCATTTTGAGGTGTATGCCCGAACTACACGGGCACGTTAAGCCGTCGGTCCCGATTGCTCTTTATGATCACTTAGACGGCGGTCGTTACACAACCATGTTAGAGGCCTGCTACTTGCAGTAGGCGGTTGAAAACTCTGATACCAGGGTCCATCGGCTTGTTGGGCGACTTGGTGTACCACTCGAAGAAGAAGAAGTTCCCCCGAAATGCAAAAAAGCCATAATACTAAACAAATCTAGGATTTCGGCCAAAATCCTAGTTTTTTGGCCAAAATCCTAGGTTATTGGCCAAAAACCTGGACCAGCTTAGGACGATGGCCGAACAAAGTCTACGATTCTGCCATCTGTTCCAGTGACCAACACTCTTCAACTCCTTGGCATGGAGTTGTCCTCTGACCTCAACTTCGGCACCACCATCGAGTCCAAGGCTCAAATTGCAGCTAGAAAGTTGGGCGTCCTGAATAAAGTCAAGCGGTACTTCACGCCTGAACAGCTTCTAACTCTTTATAAAGCTCAAGTCCGATCTTGCATGGAGTACTGCTGTCACCTTTGGGATGGCTCGGCTAAATACCAACTTGCTGCACTGGATTCGG
Source organism: Phthorimaea operculella (assembly GCA_024500475.1). NCBI lineage: Eukaryota > Metazoa > Arthropoda > Insecta > Lepidoptera > Gelechiidae > Phthorimaea > Phthorimaea operculella. The sequence continues at coordinate 8,376,076 of JANFCV010000002.1, forward strand.
TGGAACGCAGAGCCAAGAGATTAATAGGCGATAAAAAACTGGTGGCGACCAAGCTTCACAGCCTGGCTCACCGCCGCAAGGTAGCTTGCCTATCGGTCTTCTACAGATTGTACTTCGGAGAGTGTGCGCGTGAGCTGCATGAGCTCATACCACCGTCTCCTTTCTTCCATCGGACATCCAGACGCACGGCCGGCTACCATCCGTTCTTAGTTGATATACCCACATTACGCACTAAGCGCTTCAAATCATCTTTCATTATGCGCACGGCTAAAGAATGGAATTCCCTGCCTGCGTCTGTATTTCCGAGTGCATATAACCTGAATCTCTTTAAGTCTAGAGTGAATAGGCATCTTCTGGGCAAGCTCGCTCCACCGTAGATCCCATCTCTGCTCTAGGGTAAGATTGGGGTCAAGAGTAAGCCCATCATAAAAAAAAAAAAAAAAAAAAATATGCCGGCTTTTGGCCAAAAACCTAGGTTTTTGGCCAAAAACCTGATTCTGCCATCGTACTGCGATATATATAAAAAAACAGTGACTAAGTCAGAGTGCGCACTTCTTCCCCGTGATGCGGGTAAAACTACGCGGTGTGTTGGGTAAAACTGCGCACAAGGGTTTCACAATAATTAAGGTCTTATCAGATGTTTATCTACACTAATATAATAAAGAGGAAAACTTTGTTTGTTTTTTTGTTTGTTTTTTTGTATGTATGTAATCGATAAACTCCGAAACTACTGGACCAATTTCGTAAATTCTTTCACCATTAGAAAGCTACAATATTCCTGAGTAACATAAGATACTTTTTACCACGGGAAAATTCCTTATTTCCACGGGAAAACGGTAAGCAGCAGGCAAAGCGGGAAATACAGCGGATATTACCCAAATAAGCCAGACCGCTTTACCGATCTACGCGAAATTTGGCACTGATATTACTAGCATAGTAAAGAAGGACATGGATTACTTTTTGTCAGCCCTCGAGGATCTGGAGTACCTGATGAGGACAACCAGCATCCCATCTAAACTATAAAAGATACGGTCATGGCTTCATAGAAAAAGTTGTTCACCATGACGGGCCGCTTCTGCTGGCACATGGTCATCGAGGATCTGGAGTACCTGATGAAGACCACCAGCATCCCATCTAAACTATAAGAGATACAGCCATGGCTTCATAGAAAAAGTTGTGCATCATGACGGGCCGCTTCTGCTGGCACATGGGCATCGAGGATCTGGAGTACCTGATAAAGATCACCAGCATCCCATCTAAACTATAAGATATACGGTAATGGTTTTTAAGTAAAAGTTACTCAGCATGGCAGGCTGCTTCTGCTGGCACATGGTCATCGAGAATCTGGAGCACCTGATGAAAACCACCAGCATCCCATATAAACTATAAGAGATACGGTAATGGCTTCAAAGTAAAAGTTATTCAGCATGACGGGCCGCTTCTGCTGGCAAATGGTCACGACGGTCTGGATTACTTTATGTAGACCACCAGCATCCCATATAAACTATAAGAGATACGGCAATGGCTTCATAGACAAAGTTGTTAACCATGACGGGCCGCTTTTGCTGACACATGATCATCGAGGATCTGGAGCACCTGATGAAGACCACCAGCATCCCAGTTGTTCACCATGACGGGCCGCTTCTTCTGGCACATGGTCATCGAGAATCTGGAGTACCTGATGAAGACCACCAGCATCCCATCTAAAGTATAAGAGATACGGCCATGGCTTCAAAGTAAAAGTTATTCAGCATGACGGGCCGCTTCTTCTCGCACATTTACCTCTGCTGGTTTGGAGGAATGGACTTTTTACTACGGGCAAAGATCCAATTTCTACGGGAAAACAGGTAAGTAGCAGCGGGTGAAACCGCTGGGCGGGCTGCTAGTGTTTTATAATTACGTGGCATTATATAGTCTAAAACAATAAAAAAAGAAAGATCTAATATAATATAGGTATTTTTGTATAGAAATGCGTTGTTAAATATCACTATACCTAGTGGGGTAAAACTGCGCACATCTAGCCCCCGCAGTTTTACCCCATTCAATGAGTACTTAAAACAATTCATCGTAACTTTGACACTTTTGAGGCACGGTTGAAATGTTGTAACTGAAAATAAACTTCAATATGTACAGAAAATAAAAAAGTAAAGCAAGCTCTTCGTGATCATAATCCACACTTCCACAAACTTTTCCTTGCACCGAATAAAGTCCGAATTTAACCACGTTTTGGTATTTTTTGTTCTAATAGGTAGGAAATCAACCCGCACTGCACTGAGTGTCTGGACCTAAAATGGCGGTTCAGGTACACGTGTTCCCAGCAAATCAGCGTCCCTGCCCCTGCGCCCTATTCCGTAGGTAATATTGACGGTGCGCAGTTTTACCCGCTGCGCAGTTTTACCCCGAATGACTCTAGTGGATGGACTAAATTGGTCTAGGTATGTCCAATATTGTATTGAATGAATTCCTTTCGACAGACTGATTCTTCAAAATACCGAAAAATCATGCGGTGCGATTTGAGAATTGCCGAAGTGTTTTGTCCCCAACTTTGTCACCCTATCGAATGTGGTGCAGACTCAAGCCAGTAAAAGTATTTTGTATTTCCTCCGTGCACCGCTCATATTTTACTCAGCTATTGAGGACTCGGGACTTCAGGAGCAAGCTTTATAAATCGGCATGCACTCCACGAAAGATGCGACCAACTATGCTTCATTAATCGAACTTTTTGTTTGTGTGTACACTTCTTCTGACGTGTGGATTTGTAGGTTTTGTTAAGATATTTTGGGTTTAGATTTAGCTTTAAAAAAGAGAGAGCAGACACGCCACAAAATGTATAACCACGCCACAAGATGATGATTTGATCTTCATTGGTCTATTATTAAGTACCTACCTTGTTTTTACTATTAAATAGAGAAGAAAAAATTGGATCTCCCATATTAAGTGACACAAAACTAGCTGGTGCCCGCGACTTTGTTCGTACAGTGTGAATTCGATATGTATATGTTACAGGCAAAACCCTTAACCAGTCAATAACGTTATTGACTGGAAAAACCAGTCAATAACGATATTGCCTAAGGGCCTCAGTCAAAACCCTTATTGACTGGTTTTATCTATTAAAAGCAGTCAATAACGATATTGACTGACGTGCCCAGTCAAAACCCTTAATAGGTACTTCTGCCCGGTAGCAGCAACCTAGACTGGCTGGCTGACTGTCTCGATCGCCGGTTGTTATTCCTGAGGACATGCCCAAGTCGCAGGCGGCTCTTCACTATCTAATGCTGACATTAGCGTATACGTGGCTTCACCTCCTAGATGTCATAGACTTCACGACGGTGGTTGTTAGGCTCCCGCCTAGTTCAATCGGCGAGCGAGGCTGTAGGCTTTCTTCTAGCTGCGACCATCTAACGGTCCTGATGGTGATCTCAGACCAGCCAGGCAGTCTAGGTTGCTACCACCGGGTCGGACGTACCTATTAAGGGTTTTGAAAAAAAATCTAACGGTCCTGATGGTTACAATGCAGTAACCATTGCGTTGCGGTGAGTTTATGTGCGATGCGGCGGGTAGCACTGCGTTGCGGTGAGTTTATATGCAGTGCGGCGGAAATCAGTGCGGTGCGGAGAGTTTCGGTGCGCGATGCGGCGGGTATCACTGGGTTGCGGTGTGTTTATGTGCAATGCGGCGGAAAGCAGTTCGGTGCGGAGAGTTTCGGTGTTCGATGCGGCGGGTAGCACTGAATTGCGGTGAGTTTATGTGCTTTGCGGCGGAAAGCAGTGCGGTGCGGGAAGTTTTGTTGTGTGTTGCGGCGGGTAGCGCTGAATTGCGGTGAGTATATGTGCTTTGCGGCGGAAAGCAGTGCGGTGCGGGAAGTTTTGTTGTGTGTTGCGGCGGGTAGCGCTGAATTGCGGTGAGTATATGTGCTTTGCGGCGGAAAGCAGTGCGGTGCGGGAAGTTTTGTTGTGTGATGCGGCGGGTAGCGCTGAATTGCGGTGCTTTGCGGTGGAAAACAGTGCGGTGTGGAGAGTTTCGATGTGCGATGCGGCGAGTAGCACTGATTTGCGGTGAGATTATGAGCGATGTGTGGTTAGTTTAGATGCGATGCGGCGGGTAGCAGTACGGTGCGGTGAGCTACGGTGCGATGCGGCGGGTAGGAGTGGTTACTGCATAGTAACCGTCAGGATCGATATATATTTTTTTAAATAAGATAGGCAAAGACATTTTATTATAGACAATGTATCTCCATACTGCATGTACAAAAAAGTTGTTCCGTGAAATTCGCTTGAACAGCTCATAGCCTGACCAAAGCCTGATTGATACAAGACTGTCACATTGGTCTCCCGGGGACCAATTTGAAGGAACAACTTTTTGCTCAGGTGGCGTATCTACAACCTAGAACCTACATATAATATCATTGAAGATAGGCTTGCATTTGTCTGCTATCTCACCAGCTGATAAAAGGAGTAATCCTAGTCAGCGACCGGAGGTGGGATTGGGATAATCAGGTCGTGGGGCGATTGTGCACGCTCACTGAAATGCATCTTATAGAAGATAGAAGATGGAGGCAGTCAGAGTGAAAGTCTACTGTTTCGCTCGCCGGTGGCACTGAGCCCGAGTCCTCGAGTAACTACCGGGTGGTCCCGTGGGGTGGTCTATGACTTCTGGGAGGGGAGGCCACGTATTTGCTGCCGTCAACATAAGTGAAGAGCCGTCTACGACTTGGGCATGTCCTTATGGAATAACAACCGGCGATCGAGACAGTAGACTTCCACTCTGGCAGCGACCATCTAACGGTTCTGATGGTGATCTAAGACCAACCAGGACATACCTATTAAGGGTTTTGACTAGGCACGTTAGTCAATAACGTTATTGACTGATTTTATTAGACAAAATCAGTCAATAAGGGTTTTGACTGAGTACCTTAGGCAATAACGTTATTGACTGGTTTTGCCAGTCATTAACGTTATTGACTGGTTAAGGGTTTTGACTGTAACATATACATTTTTGTATGGGACGTCCGAATATTTTTTCATATTTGGTGGAAAAGTTTCTAATAAAAATTGATTAGTTTTATGAGTAGAACATACTCTAAAAATATTTCTAGAAACCGAATAAACAGAAAATAAACACTTCTAACACATGGTTCTAATTTCAACTCAACTGGAAGACAGTTATGCAAGATCTACGAGTATCTCTCCGCTCCATCTTGCATTAGTGGACTCGAGAAGCCATTTCTTGGAACAAATGGCGTCCGCTAACAAGTTATAGTCCTTGTATGTGAGTTGGAATGTAAATTCACTACAGACTCGGAATATTTAAATCAACTTGGCCACAAAACTAAGTACATGTCTTTGAGTACATTTATATGCAAGCTATAGAGTGCGCCTAAATAGTTAGAACGGGTAGCAGTAGTAAGAACACAACCTCTGTCTATCAGTAGCAAAACGCCAGTGACAACACTATGGGTTTGGACTACTCCTCATACTTTTGAAGTAGGTATCAATGGAATAACTGCTTACGTTTGACAGTACGGCGCGGGGTGATACTCGCACTCTATACCTACCTATTTTTATACTCTAAGATATGCATTTCATTACATTCTGGCTGTCTTCGATATGCAAGCTTAATTTTGTTATGTTTGTAGATGAATTTTTAAATTATTTTGAATTAAGTCAAGAAGAAGAATGATTTAACTTATTTAAGATTCTGACTAAGCTAGGTACCTATATATTTGCAAAAAGTGTAGTTTGAGATGTTTGGGCTAACAAACGAGCAAATTAAATAATAGGTACGAATGGTTTCATAATCATACTAAGTTAAGTAGGTATATTATTGCTGCTTGAAACTTATGACACGAACATAGCATAGCAATAAACCATTTAAGTATTATCCTACTAATATTATAAAGGCGGATGTTTGTGTGTGTGTTTGTTACGACATCACGCAAAAACGGCTGATTAGATTGACATGAAATTTTGCACAAATATAGAAGAGCATCCAGAATAACACATAGGCTACTTTTTACCACGGAAAAATGTCTCATCATCATCATCATCATCACATCATTATCACCACCATCATCATCATCACATCATCATCATCATCACCACCATCGTCATCACATCATCATCATCATCATCATCATCACCACCACCACCATCATCATCATCATCCATCAACGTCATTATCATCATCATCATCATCATCATATGTCATGTCCCTCCAGATGACGGTATGCTCCTCAAAAACGTTCAAAAGGTCATTCACTATTCATGCTGCACGCTTGTGGAATGGAATTCCTGCAGATGTGAGGAAAAGCGCTAATGTGAAGACTTTTCAATCCAACGTCAGGAAGGTTTGGGGTTTTGATCGTGGTGACATGGACAATATATAGGGTTTATGTTATCTATGATATTTATTTATTTATATTTGTGTATGTATATTAATTTAAAAATGTATTTGTGTATAATTATCAAGTAGGCTGTATTTATTCATTTATTATATGGCATTACCTATATCGACTACGGAAATATGAATTAGCGTAAGGGACAAAATGCAATTTTTCAGGAGAGCCAAAAAACGATTGCAAATTTTTAAAATTCTTTATTACTTTTTTGTTTCTTGTCCGATTCAAATGACTTCTAGGGCAAAATTCCTTAGAATTTTGAGTACTTCATGCTAAAGCTATCATCATCTGAGATATCCCTGTAGTTTAGGAATTGGCATGTCCCTTACGTTATTTTTTTCTGTTAAAATCTCCGAAAATTCTGAAAAATATTAATGTAACGTACATTTCATCATCGAACACGAGGTAAATTTGCAGTGAAGGACACCGCGTCTATATGTTTTCATGATAAATGTGCCCCAAAACTTTATTATAACCAATTGTTTTTAAAGGAAATAAACTCAGAAATGCGTCTCTGACACGATGTAGTATAGCAAACAACATAAACATCTTCTAATGTAGTTCAAATTCTTAATCAATACTTTAATGTGAGAAATATTAGAATAAAAAGCGTTAGAAAACATTTTAAACGATAAAAAATAACGTCATTAGCAAAAAAACCGAACAGGAACTTTTTATTTTTTCTCTGACTGTAAAATATATCTTCAAAATTTAAACTACGTTGAAATTTTCACTAATCAAACAAAATTATAGTAAGTTAATAAAAACAATAAAAGGTTTTTTCTGTAATAATTAAAATTATATAACATATTAAGTACAAGTGGACGCGCAAAACATGAAGGTGTAAATTTTTTATGGCATCGATTGGTGACTTCTCTCAAGAACAGCTTATAGACGTGATCCAGAAGTAAAATCGACCTTATAGTTTCTGGGGAACGTTTCTTACTGACAAACGTTTCGTCTCTTTTCGTGGAGTGGAATAATCACATCTCTGAGGTTTTGCTATTAGTTATTACCGAGTTGAACAGCCATTTCATGACACCAGCCTTAAGCAGCACAGGGGCAACTCTTCCCTGAAGCCTTTGTGTTCTTAAGCTGTCTAAGAGTAAGGTGGTGGAAGAGAACAATGGAGTCTTTCACGTCAGATAGAGGTTTGGGTACATGCGACGCAGCAGGTCCTCGACTACAGAAAGAATCTCTCGACCTCATGTGACGGTTTTACCATTTGGAGAATTTAGGTGACTCTTTTTCAGTACCTTGCTATGATCCCCGATTTGCTCGATCGTGTCATAATATAATGAGTCGAGTATACTATTTCAGCTTCTCATCACACCAATTTCTGTATTAATTTTTAAAGTATTCTAATAATTTATACTGTGTTTGTAATAAAATAAAACATTTTATCGAACAAAACGACAAATTCTAAAAAAACTATATCTTTGTGTTTTGCGCAATATTGTATTGTTATTAACATACTTTTCAATCATAATCCTTAATATTTAAAAATATTAATATCACAATATGAACATGTTCTTAAGTCACCCATACATAGTGACACCGTATTCAATAAGCAATTTTTCAATGGCCATCGAACACTTCCGATACTACTCGAAATGTTAGCGGTTTGCCTGTAAGCGGTGTGAAGATTTGTGCGTTTTCTTCTGGCGGACAATACTTAATTTATGTTCATTTTAGTAACTGTCACAAATTTAAAATTTTCATTGGTTTTATATGGAAGATTGAATAAAGGGGCCTTCCATTAAATGAAATAATTCCATAGAATGAATAAACATTAGAGAGCATGGTTATGAGCTATGTTACTAACCATTCATTTTGTTATTTATGTTTATTTAATTGACGTGACGCATGTCTTAGTACATTTTCATTTTAAAGAAATAAATAAAATAAAGTATTGAGACTATTGAATAGCCTCAAAACTTTGAAAAAACGATGTCTTTTGCTGCAATTTTATCTCGTTTTTGGTCAAGAAATGTACGTTACATTAACATTTTTCAAAACATTTGATAATGTCATGTACGTTACTTTAACTTCTTTCCAAAATTTTTGTTACTTTGTCCCTTACATTAATTTCTATTTGCTTGGTCGATGTAAATATCTCTTCAAAATAAGTGCTCACACAGATAGTCTGAAGTCTCATAAAAAATATGAGAGGAATTTGATTTGCGGGCAGTGTAAGGTAATGTTATTTTGGTTTACTACCTCATTATTGAAACTTGTTTGCTTGCGTAAGGGCCAATGATTATTTTGGAAATTAATGTAAGATGCATATCGGACATAAAAACTTGTATTTTGTAATAGAGTAAGGAACATCAATTGGCCGATATGATGAAAAATTTAACGTATGGGACATACATCATTTTTTATGTCCTTTACAGTACTTTTTACTCCCGATTTTTTAAGTTTTGCTCACTTTTTGTTTAAGGTAAGCGACATTTTTTTCAAGATATCAAAAAGTTATATATACCATTTGATAGAGCTTGAAATTCTGAATCCAATGATATATATAACTCAAAATCGCCAAAATGTCCCTTACGCTAATTCATATTTCCGTTGGGTTGGAAAATTAAAAATATTTGGACCTCCCATACAAAATCGCCGATGAGCTAATTGATTTACTATGGGAGGGCCAAATTTTTTTTTATATTTCGACCCATGTTCCATGGCGAAAGTTGTTCAGTTTCATGAATACTTTGACCTCCTTTCGGCTTGTTATACCCTTTTCGTTACTCCCGGTATAGCGACTAAAAAATAACACGAAAATGCCTCTCGCGAATCCAACCACTTACCTCAGCCGTCGCGATCCCGCGGCTCGCAGCTCGCAACCTCAAAAGCGAATTTATCGTCCCGAATAAAGAAGTTTACACAAAGCCCCACCATCCATCATGGCAAAGAGTTGCAGCCGTATCGCCAGATTTATGCCAACGCATTTGTTTCCTTAAGCCGAAGAAATTTTCTATTTACACAAACTCCAGATTTGCTGCGGATTTAAGGGGAGAAGATGAATAACGTTTCCTTAGAACGGGCCCTGCGAGAAACCACACGCAAAGCCCTGGACTTTGATTTGAAATGTGAACAAATACAACCACCTATCTAGCAACCTGTAATTTTTTGTAGTAAATTTTTATGTTTCTACCAGAGTGCTAATTTTGCAAGCGTGTTTAGTTTCATAAGTTAGGTACTATGCACAAACTACCTAATCCATGCACCGAAGGATTTTATTTCTTTGCTAAAGTAGGAACTACAATTTAGATCTTTTGCATTTATTTAGTTGTATAGCGAGCAAGTAGCAATAGTTAATAGGTATTCTTTGGTTGTATTTTAGGCACTAAGTGGTGCCGGCAGTGTAGAATAGCACCACCCCCTCTCTTTCCGTGGGGGTCGTAAGAGGCGACCGAGGGATAAATCCCACCCAATCAGCCAGGGCTAACCGTATGGTTAATCTACCACAAAAGCATTTCCAAGGAGGGTTGACGTCTGGTAGGCGGCCGGTCGTAAAATTAAGCCAAATCCTTTGTAACACGATTTTGTGTTAAACAAAACGCGTTGCGCCGACCCCAAGTAATTGGGATAAAGGCAGGAAGATGATGATTTTAGGCACTAAGTATAGATGCGCGCGTCAAATCTGTATTAGATGAGTTTTTCGTTGCTTCATTCTTATTGTTTAAAGGGTTGCCTTTTAACATTTTTCTCCTCGTTTTTGAGTAAAGTGGCTCGAGAACGTAAATTGTAAAATTAGCCGAGTTTGTTGTACCTTGACTAATATTATGCGTAAGGTGTATTTGTACTGAGCCGTGTTCCAAGATTTCCAAGTTACAATTAAATTCGTTACTTTCGCTCTGTGTTTCGTGCAAAGCGGGTAACCGATTTTATAAAATATTATTTCGATTAATGTTTATTAAAGTACGGCCGTTCGTATAGGCCATATTTGCTAGCTGTCAATCTAGAAGATATGTCAACAAAGAAAAAATAGACTTCATGTCATAGCTTTAACATGATTTTGACAACAATCAAATATGGCCTTATTCCAACGACCGACTGTAGGCAAAGTCAATACCTATAATGAAATGAGTGATCTGCTAGATCTGTTAATTTGATCGCACAGAAAAATCAAATGTCTATACCTATATGTCTATCTATCATCAAATTGTTGATGTCGCATTTGCATGATGGCTGTCTCAAATCGCAATGACATACCTACGATGCATGTGCGATTATTTTAAGGGGTGAATAGCCAATGAAACTGAACAACTTTCCATTTTATTTTGAAAAATTTGAACCTCCGATACAAAATGTGTTGTATTTTCAGTTCACACATCGTATAGTCTAAGCGGCAGCATCAATATTTCTTTTATCCAAACCAATCTATTTAACCCCTTCCATTATTCTTTTTCTTGGCAGTGGTATTGAGTCATTGGGGATTGGTGTATTAATCTTATGCCGCCATTTTGAAAGGAAACTTTTCCATCACGATTTCTAATACTTAAGTGGTCTGAGGGGGGGAGAGTTTAATTGCCTTTCAGTAGAGGTGTGACTAAATGAGTCACTTTTTCATGACAAAATATGCAGGTAGCAGAGTCACTCTTGCTGTTCACCTATGAAATTTCAACTTAACTTAAGCTTTCTTAGGCTACTGAGACTGTTTATCAATCGAAAAATTATTTATCTGTGCGCAAAACTAGCAAGATTAATATTCTTTTTATAATGCTTTAGGGTAGACTTAATATGACAAACTAAATAAATTACCTGTTTTCTATCAGAATACAATTATATTCAGGACAGGGAGGGTCAAAACTCTTCTCGACTACAAAGGTTCTGAGATAGGTACCTAGTTTAAAAAATAAAGTGTTTTCTATGATTAGAAAAACTTGATTCATGAAAACTTTCAATGGACAGTTCTCAGTCAGCACCTAAATTTCACACCAGAGGCCATAGTGCTAAGTTGAGAAAATTTGGCCAACTAAACCAAAACTTCTTCTTCGTCATCATCGAATCGATGGACAACAACTAAATTTAAAAACTAAACAGCAAATTCAATATGGCTGGCGGCAACCATACTTTTGTTACGTTCCATTTTACGTTGTGTTTGTAGCTAATTATTTGCGTAAGTACTATGCGAGTTATTTGTTACAAAATTAAATCGTCTTTTATGTTATTGAACAGAAAATCAATAATGGAACAATTGAGTAATCACACTAATCACAAAATAAGTACAGTCTTTCTGTGTAAAGAAACGTTATCACCACTTAGTTCAGCCAGTTCAGCGCTCTCTATATGACAGTTAAGAATCATATTAAGTTTCCCATTAAAGTTTGCCTACGCATATGAAAACTTGATTCAAATCCAAGTTCGCGAATTCAACCTAGAAAATGATCTCTACGGCTCGAATCCGTTGAAACTCTAGTTGAAGAGCAAATTGCAACATCGAGAGTCCGGTTTCTTATCAAAATGCGTGTTTTTATTACTGTGGGTAGACGTTTGCGGTAGGTTCTCTGAAATATTGGATATTGGAACTGTAATATTGAGGGGAAAAGGTTTTTGCTTAACCTTGAGGGTAGGTTTCTAGTTATTTTGTTGAAATTTTACTTATTACCTTTTGCGGAGGGAATTTGTCTTTTACTTATGTGGACAGATAAACATCATGCGCTGTGTGATGCCGGCTTAGAATAGCATCACCCTAATTCTACCCGTAAGTGTCGTAAAAACAGGATATAGCATATAATAATTAATCCAGGGAATGTAAATGAAACATCGCATCGCGTTCGCCAATCTGCCTGCCAAGCATAGTGAGTATGGCAATACCCTCCAAAAGAGGGAAGCCCATTTCCAGCATTAGACTGTTGTGGCTGTAGTAGTAGAATAGCATCAGTAATTGTATTGCTGTAAGGTTCGCTTAGAATAGCATGTCTCAAAAAAATCGTGGAGTTTCTGCCTACAACGCAAGGAAAAAGCGTTTTACTACTTACTAGATTTTTTTAATATCTTGTCAAAGAAAATGCCTCATTCTGAAAAGAAAACGCTTCAGTTAAATTCATGCGTTTGTAAAGAGTACCTATTTTTCTTTTACGTAGTTTTTTCTTTCGTGAAAAAGATTTTCCTCTTATCCAAACTAAAGCTGTGTAAGTGTTTATCTTTCCTTTACTTGTATTAAATCCAACCGAAAACGAACCACTACTGATGGAAACAAACGAGTTTCCTTGTCCCCGCCATCTTTATTTTTTCGCTCGCTTTCAACCGAAGACAGAGCGATGAAATGTTATAGATGGAGCCCTGAGATGAACAAAACGACAGTAAAGTCGTGATTAGACTAGTCGCAGAATTAACGCAAACTCACTATCTATCACATCACATCAGCCCATCGCAGCCAACTGCTGAACATAGGTCTCCCCCAGGGCACGCCACGAGGCACAATCTCCAGATTCGCTATCCAGTCGCTACCAGCCGTTCTCTTTAAGTCATCGGTCCATCTGGCCAGAAGGCATCCCACGCTACGCTTGCCGAACCGTAGCCTCCACTCGAGCACCCGCTTACTCCACTGTCCATCGGTTCATCATGACAAGTTCAAGCATAACTAAACACCGGATTTTACTTGTGCAAATGTCGCTCCATTTGGTCGGAAGGCGTCCAACGCTACGCTTGCCGAGCTGGCCTCAATTTGAGAACACGTTACTCCACGTTCTATCGGGTTTGCTACAGACTACGGTACAGATGTGACTAGTCCACTTTCACTTAAATTTGTCTTATCACAAATTCGAAATTTGATCTTGTCAAATCTTTTTGGGACAAGTTTTTCATGGCTTCTCTTTTGTTGCTGGTAGACTTGATTCTGCAATATTCCTCGGCTCTGAGCTATCAACAGGAAAATAGGAGATTTTATCCCTTTAAGCTACCGTACATTATGGGAAGGCTTAGTTACAGAGGGCTGCCATCCTCCCTAATTGGCCATTAGACAAAATGTTATGCGTTTTTGAATCATGCAGGACAGATGAGAGGTTTCGCGGTATATTATTATTAAAACATGATAATACTTCCCTAAGAGAAAGCGTGCGTGGGCATGGTAAGTACATAGAAGCCGCCCTAAAAGGTCTTGGGGCTCAATTTCTGAAAAGACCTATGTAGCCGTAATATTTTTTTTACTTTGTAGCGCAGTGTACTATCGCCAGCAAATACCTATCCATTTAAGAGACCAACTAATAGGTACTGTTTTTATAAATTGAACATGACAGCGAAGTGTACGATTAGGTATCCTATGACTTTGACGGCCGATATGGCGCAGTGGTAGTGCGACTGCCTGCGACGCAGAAGGTCCCGGGTTCAATTCCCGGCGGGTCACTCACAAAAGTTGATATTTATCTCTTTGTGAATTTGTTTTCAGTCTGGATAGGATAGTGCAGACCGAACCACCTCATTGTCCATAAGGTAAGATGGTTCCTAGCTTCGGAGGGCACGCGAAGCTGTTATTCCCGGTTGTTGTCTATGATTACTTAGACGGCGGTCATTACACAACCATGTTACAGGCCTGCTACTTGTGGAAGGTAGTTCTTAAAACTCTGACACCAGGGTTCATCGGCTCGTTGGACAACTTTGTGAAATTGCTAAAACTTTGTTAAGTTCTTGTGGTAAGTGTTTGGACACTTTATTTACGGCAATTGCTCTAGACCAGCCTAAATAAATCAGCCTGAAAGGTCCTCGAAGGAGCTAACTTTCTCCTTTAAAGTCCAAACATAAATCAGAACTTCGAATCAATTGAATTCATTAAGAGATATTAATGACACTTTTAATTATTTTAAGTGATGTTTTATTGAAATGAAGTTTTAACTTTTTAGTGTCATTACAGTAATCGTCGATTTTATCTTTTGAATTGAACATCTCACATATAAGATAAAAAAAAATGTTTTTTTTTGTCACTGACAGCCGCAATTTTGATGTGGCTCCCCTGTCCCATTGTGTCCGTTTTCAGGGGTTTTAGCCGAGGCCCACACTTAGCTCTATTTCTGCGCTTTATTTATCGCTTCCGTAACACATGCGTTTACTTGGAAAATGCGAATTTTATCTAAATCTTATACAAATAAGGCGTCGCATGCGTTAGGCGCAAACTCCACTGAAGACGTGTGTCGTGACGTTTAGGATGATATTTGTCGGTTAATTTGTGGGTTAGCTTGTGTGGTAGCTTTGTCTCTTCTGTTTCATACTTACTTAGCATAATTACATTTTATATTGAAACGGTTTCAAGCGTCGCGATGTACCACGTCTCACGTCTCCAACGATTGCTTGTCTGTCAGATGTCATCCCACGCGTCACGTCGCGCGTCTTTTCAGTTGTGCTAGCGCTTTACTTTTGCTCCGTGGAGATTAATGTGGTGCCTAAAAAGCTTCCAGCTACCTTTTTTCTGCTATAGTCCAGGGCCAGACTGGTAATTTAATTCCCTTTGTAATGTTAATCTCCCCCTTTACCTTGCTCGGCCTCTAATTAACTTTTTATACTTTATTCTCTTAATCAGACTCTGTAATGGAATACCATGCTATTTCGGTACGCAAGGACCGGTGTGGATATAAAGTATATCTTCAAGTTTTTTGTTTTAACTATACTACGGGCCTGTTTTTCAGCCAGTACAGAAACTCTACATGGTGTGTCTACTATCTACCAATTCTGTCCCTCTTTCTTGGTATCCTACACGAGTTGTGCAGGTACAGTTGTTGGTGTCGAGTTTACAACCACCACAAGTAGCCGCGTCTGTGTAACGACAGCCACCTAAGTAATCGTAGACGTATGCGTAAGTACAATATGAATTTACGACCTTACGAGGGGTGTTCAATAAAAAGTGATAATGAGTATGAAGCAGTAATATTTTATTTATTATTATTTTATTTTTCGACATAGTCACCATTAAGGTTTATGCACTTGATATATCGCTTTTCTAAACCTAAGATTACTTTCTTAAAAAAATCTTCATCTTGATCCCTTAAAAAATCATGTACGGCGGCGATCACTTCCTCATCGTTGGCATACCTGTGACCTCTCAGGTGTTCTTTTAACCGTGGAAACAGGTAGAAGTCACTGGGTGCAAGGTCTGGTGAGTATGGAGGGTGTTCCATCAATTCAAATCCAGCATCTTGGATAGCAGCCATCGCAACTCGGGACTTGTGTGCGGGGGCGTTATCTTGGTGAAACAACACAACTTTAGCAAGTTTGCCGCGGCGATTTTCGCGTATTTCTTGGCGCAACTTTTTTACTTGTTCTGCGTATAAAGCCCCAGTAATAGTGGCTCCATGATTGAGATATTCAATCATTATCACCCCTTGGTAATCCCAGAAAAGAGAGCCCATCATCTACCGGCGGATGGAATTACCTTATATTTCTTAGGCGTTGGAGATGACGGCCTTTTCCAAGTCATGGACTGTTGTTTTGTCTCAGGATCGTAATGATGGAGCCATGTTTCATCCATAGTTACGAAACGAGCCAAAAATCGTTCAGGATCTTGTTGTAACAATTTCAAATTGGTTTGAGAAACCCTCAGTCTTGTTTGTTTCTGCTCGTCTGTAAGCATTCGAGGTACTCAAAGCGCCGATACTTTTTTCATGCCCAAATGTTCATGTATTATAGTATGGAGGCTTCCAATCGAAATCTTTAGTTCCTCAGCTATAAAACGAACTGTAACACGACGGTCTGTCAAAACAATTTTTTCAACTCTTTTAACCATTTGTTCGGTAACTGCCGTCGTAGGGCGACCCGAGCGCGGGTCATCTTTAGTTGAAGTTCTTCCTCTCTTAAATTCGGCACACCACCGCGCAACCGTAGAATACGGAGGAGCATGAACTCCTAAGGTTGCTTGCAAATCAAGATTTACTTGCTCAGTAGTAAAATTTTTCAGGCAAAGGTATTTTATCAATTTCAATTTTATCCATTTTGCTCACCACGCTCCGATACGATGAAAACAAATGACTTCTATTTTTAAAATAAGAAGAGCAGATAATTAATTTTAATTTTTTTATTTTATCTAATGTCTGGGCTTTACCTGCCAGTATTTACTTTTTTGTTATTTAAGGAGGTTATATGTCATTATCACTTTTTATTGAACACCCCTCGTACTCCCATACAAACGGTTTGACAGAGGCATCCGCTAGCGCTGCGCAACGCACATCGCTGCGTCGGCAGATGCGTCTGTCAAACCGTTTAAGGTTACGCATTAAGGTTTAAGGGCGCCACACACCGCTCCCGTATGCGTAACGTGCACGTAATCACGACGTCATTACACACGTAGTGATGTTGTTGTATCGTATGGGATTGTATGAGACATCGCACACCACGCTACGCGCCTAATTACACGCACAATCCCATACGATAAAACGTCATCTCTACGCGCGTAATGACGCCGTGTGACTGTGCACGTCACGCATACGGGCCCGGTGTGTAGCGCCCTTAAACCAATCAAAATAAGGTGGATGGAAATCGCATTATTACGCATTTGTTACTCGCCTATACCTACCGCGGTCTCTAGACTTTACGCACCCTATTAAGGCACAGCGACGACATTATTTTAAAACGAATAAGGAAGAACGCTAAAGAAGCCGTCTTTCTTAATTTGTTAATCCCCCTCAGGAAGACTTAATCACGTAAACTGTGTTATTTATTATCACGGTTTGTTCTGTTCTCCCCTAAATCTGTCTGTTTTAGTCTACAGACAGATTTCCCTAGGTAGCGGTTTGACGGTGGATTAAAAAATAAAATTGAAGACTAAACAAGCAGAAGTATTAAAAAAATATCTGAGTGCGGTAATTTCATAGTTATATTTTGCGTTTACGTTTAAGTTCCGCCATTTTGAATTTATGAAATTTTTATATACCTAGCCAGTGTCACTCGCACTGATGAGACAAAAGTAACGACTCCTCATTATGTCAATATTCGCCCAGCATTTTGGACTGTAGCCCGTGAAAAAGATTCGTCTCGAGAGATCGTCACATACTTGACCATCCTTCTGAAGCAGTCAAGTAAGGTAATAAAAATTAAGCTTATTGACAGATTTTAAACGCAGTAGGTACCTATAGTGTTTTTAACTATATGTTTATGCGTGCTTCGTCGATATGATTAGGTACGTCACAATTACATGCTTGAATACCTAGTGGCTTGAATACTGTACAAAAAGCAAGTCGATCATTTAATGGAGTGATGCTGTTCTAAGTCGGGTTCTAATCACACGCCTATTTTGGAAAATACACGGAAATTCGCTCTCTAATTGGATATTTGTTGATAAACCAGCCAGTTCGGATGGCCAAACACCTTTGAATGGTGTTTATTCAGGATTAAAGTGGTCCTTCAGAGAAGTAGTGTGATGTTTGATCAGGTGCTTTCAACTAATTGCCTCCTTTTAGGCAAAATCGTCTTCGTAAAGTCTACGTAAATAGAACCTACCAAGAGAACTAGATTTCAAAACAGAGTGTGACAGAGTCTCAAATACTTTTAATTTAATTTTTCTGAGCAGTTTTTCCTAAAAGTTTAACCCCCGCTCTGGTTTGTTGATTACTTGGACCAGGTGGGCCGTTGGAGGGCGGCGTGGCGGCTGGTGAAGACTGGATGGTGAGAACAGACATTCATCCATTACCGCTTACGGCGTATCCTGGAACAGCAGTAGATTGCTATTGATGCTGACTTGATGACTTTGAAGTGGTAACAATATTTAATTAAGAAAATTGTAAGTATTCAATTCAATTCAATTCAATTCAATAAATCCTTTATTGCGACTAAGTGTACAAAATGATCTTAAATAAACAATGTAGGTATAGCTCTTAAAAACTTAGTCGTCCTTTTCGGACGTAGCAAATAGGATAAGTTTACATGCAATCAGTTGAATAATTAGATTAAAAATTCCATACATTTCATTCATTTTACATAAAGTTACGCTAAATTACTATTAACTAATTATTAATTATTATTACCTACTTAATTATTATTAAATTAGAATCCATTTAATTAATGTAAAATATCATAATAATATCTAATTACATATTTGTCATAGTTTATTTAATTTAATTTAATTTTTAGCACTTCTTCTTCTTTTCGGGTCAATGGCAATGATCCCCGCATTGACCGCATTACAGTCGCTGTGCCCAGAAAGTGGCTACGTCAATAGCCTTTTGGTTGGCACAATACAGGTCCTCCTGTGTGCAAGCGGCAGGAGAGGTAGGGCATGACATTAAATGTGACATGGTTTGTATTGCGCCACACTCCCACTTGTCATCAGAAGTAAAACCCCACTTCTTTGTAAGCTCCTTACATCTGCCGACACCCGACCGAAGTCTATTCAGCGCCTTCCAAACAGACCACGGAAGGTTGTGGCCTGGCGGCAGTTTCTCTTCCGTAGGACCATGACCATCTCTAGATGGGTACTTTTTGGACCACAACTCTATTCTTGCTTTAGGTGGGTCTGAGTCGATAGGCTTGGTATTATGCATAAAGCTGCGACGGCTTTTAAGGCGCGGTGGGGGTGGCTTATGGTCATGAAGTGGATGCCTATTGTCTTGTTCCTGTTTCTGTTTCTCAATGGAACAAGCTATTTCTCGGCGGACGCATAGTGGTGCTACCCCCGCCAGTGAATAAAGATGGGCCAACGGTGTCGGCTTCAGTGTACCCGTGATTATTCGGCACGTTTCATTGAGGGCAACGTCCACATTCCTCGCGTGTGCTGAGCGCGCCCAAACGGGACAAGCGTACTCGCCCGCGGAGTAGCAAAGCGCGAGACTGCTTGTGCGAAGAACATGGGGCGAGGCTCCCCATCGGGTTGTTGTAAGGCGCCGGATGATGTTGTTCCGCGCGCTGACCTTGCTTTTCACTTTCTGACAGTTCTCTTTATAAGTTAGGATCGGTCCAAAACAACACCCAGGTATTTTGGGTTATTGTTATGGGTTATCTCTACTCCACGCCAAGTGATGTGAAGATGCTTTGCACTGTCTCGATTGCGGAGGTGGAATGCACAAGACTCTGTTTTTGCCGGATTTGGTCGCAATGAGTTGGCATCGTAATATACATGGAGCTGTTCGAGAGCTGCAGTCAGGTTTTGCTCAACGTCTAGAAATGATTTGGCTTGGCAGGTTAGAGCAAGATCGTCTGCGTATAAGAAACGTGAAGTGTTTTGGAAATTGGGCTGGTCGTCCGTGTACACGTTGAATAATATGGGTGCCAGAACACTTCCTTGAGGGAGGCCATTTTTTTGGTTACGCCATCTGCTTTTGTCATGGTGTAACTGGACCTGAAAACGACGGTTCTGTAATAGTTCAGCCAGGAGTGTGACAAATTTGCGATCTTTTGTGAAGGTAGCAATTTTTGCTAGGAGACGCTTTGTATTGACGGTGTCATATGCTGCACTGAGATCGACGAAAACAACGCCGGTTACCAGCCCTTGGTCGTATCCATTCTCTATATGCTCAGTTAAATTAAGAACTTGGCTGCAACACGATTTACCCGGGCGGAAGCCGGCTTGTTCTTGGCTGAGCTGTGGGTCGATTAACTTTGTTAGCCGATTTAAAAGCAGACGTTCCAGCAACTTATAAGTGTGGCATAACAGGGAGATAGGCCGGTAGCTCTTCGGGTCATCTGCGGGTTTTCCTGGTTTGAGCAGTGCTACGACTTTAGATTTGCGCCAGATTTTGGGGATTTTTGCAGTTTCTGTGCAGGTGTTGTATAATTCTAGTAGCCAAGATATTGCAACAGGACCAAGGTGCTTCAGTTGTTCAACAGTGATGTCGTCTATGCCGGCAGCTTTCCCATTTTTTAGGGCACCTAATGCTTTTTTGATGTCGGTGATATTGAAGTGCTGGCTTATCGGACGTTCATCATTCGTTAGCTCCGAGATGTTGTATTTGAGCTTTGAGAGTCGCTTAGGTGGCTTTCCGTTTAGGAGTAGTTGGTGGGCAACTTGGTTCGCAGTAACAGGGCCAGGATGGGCGGCATCAGGGGGGTCGCTTGTCAGCTTTCTAAAACCAAGCTTTTTTCGAGTTGTGCGTCATATCAATATTTTCCACCAACGTTATCCATTTCTCGCGACGGCACTCACCGAGAGTTTCTAAAAGCTCTTCGCCGGCCGCGATAGTATCATCTGAGAAAGCATCCTTGATGTACAAAGCTTCGTATTCAGCAAGTTTCTGTGCTGAATTTTTATCCAGGCCTGGGACATAGCTTGTTCGACAGCCTCGTGGGATACATTGCCGGGAAGCCCACTGAACAACTTTTACGAAGTCTTCGTAGTGATCAGGAGACGGCGGAATATCAAGCATTCCATTATCGATCATCTTAGCATACTGTTCCCAGTCAGCCTTAGAAAAGTTGAATCGGCGTCTGAACGGGACCGGTATTGGTTTGACTACAGCTTGGACTGTGCACATTATTGGTCGGTGTTGAGTTCGGGGAATCGGAAGGCAAAAACTTTTGAGGGAGTTTGAACTGATGTTTGAGCTGACAAAGATCAAGTCGGGGTTGTAGCCTCGGTTCCAACGTCGACTATTGAATGATGCGGGGAGCTTTGAATTGTGTACCAGCGTCAAATCGTGAAGATCAGCCCAACTTTCTACTGCTACACCGCTATCATTTGAGTTGGTATAACCCCAGTTAATACTGCGACTATTAAAATCTCCGACAACAATTTTTGTATTATGTATCCTAAACTCTTCTGTAGTTTCAAAGTCAAAAACTTCACCAGGTGGGCTATATATGGAGGTTACAGAGCAGGACCCAAGATCCACGCTAATAATTTCTGTTTTGTTAGGTGATAGCTTTGATGATGCTGATTTAACTATTAAGTCTGGTTGTATGAAAATAGCGCTGCCATGTTTAGAGTGCGGTATCTCGGAGATTAATTTCATGCCTGGGATTTCGGGGCGCAGGCTACTTTGGTCCCTGTGTGTCTCTTGCACGCATAAAACGTGGCATCTTGTTTGGTGACATAGGTTTTTTAGGAGTTCCGCTTTTACAGAAGAGAAACCTTCAATGTTGATAGAAACAACTGTAATCGCTGGCTCTGAAAAGAGCACTCAAATATTCTTTTACAGTGTAAAAGCATTTCTCTATCAAGAAAGCCTTGAGCTTTTTTTCGAACTTTATTATATTCATTTCACTTTTTATATCATTGGGCAAGTGATTAAATATTTTTATTGCCATATAATATGGGCTTTCTTTTAGCATTTTTATTCTATGTTGTGGGAGATGTAGATTGTGTTTATTTCTCGTATTAAATCTGTGTATATCTTGCGTTGTTTGGAATTTCTCTTTGTGATTGAATACGAATTTACAAATGTCATGAATGTAAATAGAAGCTAGAGTTAGTAAGTTATATTTTTTAAAGAATGGTCTGCAAGTTTGTTTGTTATTTATCCCACCCAAAACATAAATGTGAAAGGCTGCCAAGTTCGATAATATTGGAATGCTTCGCCTATAAAAGAAGTGAGATCTAAATAAGTACCAAGTTCCATACACAGACCTCAGTTAAAAATAGTTACAGGAATGCACACTTGATTTTTCGCAGTTTGGAAATAAGAATCTACTTTCCAAACTGCGGAAAATCAAGTGTGCATTCCTGTAACTATTTTTAACTGAGGTCTGTGTATGGAACTTGGTACTTATTTAGATCTCACTTCTTTTATAGGCGAAGCATTCCAATATTATCGAACTTGGCAGCCTTTCACATTTATGTTTTGGGTGGGATTTCATTTATTTTTGTAAGGTTTATTTTCTTTTTTTTCTTATGATTAAGTTAGGTAATGAAATATCTCATTTATACTTTACTTTGACTAAATACAAACCTTCGTAACGAATTTTAGGTCGGTACGACGATTGGAAGATATGGATAATTTTTTTGTTTTAGTTTCTTAGGGGTAAGAATTTACACCTTCATTATTTTTAAAACCGACTCACACTTGGCCATTTTCAGATTTTTTCCTTTACTTTGACCTAAAGACCTACCTCCATGCCAAATTTCAAGTCAATACGACCATTGGAAGTGGTCTAGGTTTTTGATGAGTGAGTGAGTCAGTCAGTGAGTGTATAGTAAAAATAGCGATTTTCTGACGTCAATATCTCAAGACCTACAATAGGTACATTAATGAAATTTTGTATTTTAGATAAGTAAGTAGATCTCGACAGATACTAGAAATTTCATATGCGTAGATAAAATAGATTTTGAGTTATAGGTAGGTCGAACTTGGCCCGAAATGGTTCGTGTAATATAACCCACGGCCGGTGTGTCGGTTCTTTGCTCGAACTTGGCGGACACACTGCCGTGTGTCTAGATTTTTGCTAGGATTCTGACACACTTTTTTTTGCATTTTGAATAGCCGGTCTATATTTACACTATTTCCCAACAAAAGTATTCCATATTTTAGCCATGAATACGCATATGCGTAGTATGCTGTTAGCGCTGTTTCAGTGTTTGTGCTTTGATTCAGCTCATAGAGAGCGTATGCAAACTTTGATATTTTTTTAGTAATGCATTCAATATGTTTTTTCCAATTTATATGCGTATCTATAAATATGCCTAATAACTTGAAGGATTCAACTGTTTCGATGTCTATATTATTAAAGATAATGTTTGTATTTATTGGTGGTTTATTATATGCTCGGAATTGTATTATTTTTGTTTTATTATAGTTTATTTCTAGATTATGTTCATTTAGCCATGTCATAACGTGATTTAATGTATTTGTTATTATTGTATTAATTTAATTTGTATTATTGATTTTAATTAATATGGAAATGTCATCTGCGAAGAGTATTGTTGATATATTATTTTCATTATTAAATATTTTAGGAATGTCATTGATATATAACAAGAAAAGTACGCAAGCCAGCACGCTACCTTGAGGAATAGAGCATGTTAGTTCTGTTTGTTCTGATTGGATTTGTATTATTTTATTTTCTGCGTTTATGTATTCAATTAAAAAACCAAAATTGTTGCAATAATTGAAACTCTATTTCATTTCGGCGCACGAAATTGAATCGGCGAACATTATTGGCCGCATATTTACCAATTCGCCACCAAACCAAACAATTGACTTGTGATTGGAACAATTGAATGCCCACCAGAATCCAGAATTGTATGCTGAGCTTACAGTACTGTTAACACAGTAATTACAGTTTACAGTGAAATTTAGTCCGATACGCGTTTGCTGACTTGATTTGCTGACAATTAATTTTTTTTTAAAACAACAAATTAGTAAAAAATTCTTTGGCAAAAGTTTTATGACTTGGTTTGAATTACGATTGCAATGCAGCCAACGTGGATAAACTAGATTTCACCTCTAACATTAGTCACTAGCAAATACAGTAAGTACCAGTTACCAGAGCAGAGGTGCCAAATCAACAAACATTTCACTGCTCACGCCTTTAAACCAGGTACTTACAAAAGTTCAAGTTAAAACCACCATCAATGTGTAACGATGATTATCATCAAGGTCCAAGGATATAATGTTGGTAAATACTTATATTGAAATAGTGACCACAACAGACAAAAGTATATAAATCTAAGATCCCGAAGGAAACAACGTTAGCTATCTTTTGCGGAAAGCAAACAAAACCTTTTCCTGTCGGCACTTTCTCATTGAATAACGAAAATGCGAAAAAATATCAGATTTTATACTCTCAAAAACACTCACCTGTGTTTTTGAATCACCGTCGTCATTTGTCTACGAAACAAAAGCCTATCTTTTGTTTATTCTTCAAAACGAAATCCCTAACGAAATCAGCTTTCATTCCATCCTATAACAGAATTATGCTCGCGTCAGGTCGCATTGTCTGCGAAACTTCATTTAGTCTTTATTGTCTTGCTCCTACTGTTGTACATTATTTTGTTTGCAAATGCGTATTTACAAAGTTAATGTCTGAAATCCTTTAAAGTTTTGTCTGTACGGAGCGTAAGGGTACGTTTAGACAATTAAACTTAAAGAACAATATTACTTCTTGGCAATTAAACTGAACAACTTCCCGTAAAGTAATAATTTTTGACCTGCCATACAAAATCACGATCAGCTGCATACAATTATACAATTTACGTCTCCTGAAATATTTTCTTTTGGGAAATTGTTCAGTTACGTGGTGTGAGTGCAGCCTATCAGTATTCGGAGAGCTGTCCCTTATACCCTGTATAATTTTCCACTCACTTACCTATTAAAAACCAATCATAAAATTTGACTGTCCCGATATCGTAACGGAATAGTCAGCACCTTTGCCTTCTACATTGAAGGGCGTGATTTCAATCCCCACCACACAAAATATTTTGTTAAGTCTTTCAAATATTCGAGTTTAGTTTGGCAATTTTCTTTATATTAATAATAATAACTTTAAAAAAAAAAAATATCACCGCTGAAAACTAAAAAGATAAAAAAATGTGTCTGTGCAAACCAATGTTAATATTTATCTCCAAAACCGCAGGTCCGATCTTATTGCGGTTTTAGTGATAGATTTAGTGGTGCAAACTCCCAAATAGGTGTCACGCCAACAACTCACTAGGGGGCGCTGCAGTAAACTGACGGAGGTATTTTCAAAGTACCGACATATAATACTCGTTTTTACAATGTGGTTTATTCAATAGATTTACGTACTTATGGTCCTATTTGTGGGAGATGAGATTAACTGTTGTCATGGTCACGGCACGTATTCACAAATTGTTTGAATGAGAGTTGTACTTACTATAAGCAGCACATCAACCCACTTATGTAAGGGGTCAATTTATATTGGTTATTCTAAGTATTTCTGTAATCCGTGGATAAACAGATTGGTTATACATTTATTTAAGTTCATTAAGTGTTACTGTTATGATATGAGTTATTATACTGTATAATTGTTAATTATCCCTAATAAAATAAAATAAAAGTAACTGTATGAAAAAATATCAAGTTGCAATTACAGTTTCTAGTATCTTCAGACATTAAAAGTCATCTTAGTTGGATGGATGCAAATTAATGATAATGACTTTGATATTTTACAGTTTCTAGTATTTTGAGTCAATAAAAGTCACCTTAGTTGGATGGATGCAATTTGCAAATTAGTGACTTTGATTCCTATTTATGCACATTTCCACGCTTCCGCCAGCAAGCTACTCTGCGCGGCGAATGAACCTGTTGACTACTCATGAATAGCTAATTGATCGAGTTGCAGTCCCCTGCCGGGCTGCCTGCTAATAGCATCACCCCATTTCTTTTCCGCGGGTGTCGGAAGAGGTAACTAAGTGTCTAGACACACTACGATCGAAATTAGAAATTCAGCGCAATTGAATTCGTATGAAGTGACGGCGATCGGTGACGGCGGCGGTGGACAAACGGCTTATGTAAATGCACAAAGTAAGTATTGGCTAGCGATGTATGTACCGCTACTTCGGCGCCGTCATCTGTTCTCGTTCTCGGCGCGGTGAAGAAACGCCCATACGGATGAAATTCCGTCGCCGAAATTACGCCGCCGTATAATTTCGGTTCGAACTAATTTCTGCGCTTGTAGTGTGTCATCCCAATCGAAAACGCCGGAAACCATTGAAACGGAAATTCAGCCACCGAATTTCGGTCGCGTACCTAATACGGTCGTAGTGCGTCTAGGACTCGAAGGTTTCATGTAGGCTGTCATGTCACTATAACGAAGGATAGGTACAATATTTTTATGAAAAGCCTCTCAATTATTTATTAGACGTGGCGGGCAATAGCTGCCGTAAACGCTCTGCCTAATCCGTAAGGGATATGCGTGATATGTATGTGATAACCTGTTGAGCACTCATGAATACCTAATTGATCGAGCTGCAGTTTCCTGCCTGGCGTGGGCTGTCAATCTTATCTGCCTGTCAATCTCTACGGTGATTAAGCTTTCATTGAATAATGCAGATTGGATCTGCTTGAATTTTCGTCGCCTTTGTGTTGACAGAATTACATTTAAGTTTGCGTCCGTGTCCTTGAATAAAGCGACAATGGCCTCGAATTGGGGAAAAAAAAAATATTTTGCTTAAATAAAGATAAGGATGAGACATAAGTACCTACCTGTTTACGTCATGTCCTGTCTTATACTTATAATCTGACGCAAAACGTGCGCAAAACGAAAGTTACAGAGGTAGAACCACCGATCACCAAACGCTGCGCGAAAAAGGTTTAATTTGTCTGTGGGTTAAGAGAATATTGTCTCCCGAATTGAGGCCATTGCCTCTGTAAGTATGTAGGAAAAATTTAAGAGGAAACCGCGGTTTCTTCGCGAAGACGCAATACACTGTCTAACAAAATTGAAATAAATTCTTGTTGTCGAGATATAATTTTCTCTGATTAATTACATTCTCTTGCCCAATGTTTCAGCAAACGAAACCAACGAAATGTTGTTTTGAAATTTTAATTAAGCAGATGATATTCCGGTAGGAATGTTTATTTGCTTTGTTTGCAGAGTGAAAAACAGTTTCGTAAAATATTAAAGTTATTTTATTAGTAGGTACCAGTATTTTCCAGCACTAGACTTTTGCAGTGTTGCATGCAGGAATATTTTTTTTACTTTCCCTGAAATATTTTGCAGTTTCATGGTCTGAATGTACCCTAATCAGTTACCGGAGAGCTGTCTCTTACACCCTGTATATAGATCTATTGCTTTATTTTATGGTTGAAAAATCATGTTCCTCGATAGCTCAGTGGCAGAGCGGTGGGACGGTTACCTATGCAGCCTGGGATCGAGCCCTGGTCGATGCATGACACTATTTTTTGTTTAATTTTTAATATTGTTGACAAATAGTTACGACTTACGAACCAGTTTAATTAAATGCATTTTCGTCACTATACAGACTAGCAGCTGAAAAAGTAATAAACTGTTTCCTGACGATTCACGCCCGCTCTTTCACCTTTGAGCGATCATATGAATTCTTTATTGCAAACATAAAATAACAAATGGTGAAAAACTTAAAATTAGTTACAAGGGCGAGCTTATTTCTATAAGAAATCTCTTCCAGCCAACCCAATGGAGATGAAAGAGGAGAATATGCGGGAACTCGAAAGTACAATAAAGTATGTGCTTACATAACTAAAATCATATATAAAGAGTATAAATACTAAATTACCTACCAACTAAAATATACAAATACACAGATATTATAAAATAAGATATACTAATACATATTATAAATAAATAATATAATATGACAACAAGAAAAAGTAGTTTCAGATAATACACACATATAATTATTTACAGTTGTGATAGAAAGTGCGCTTTCAGCCTTTTCTTAAAAGAATCGATAGAAGGACTGTCCTGAATTTCTCTGGGCAACTTATTCCACAACTGTGTGGCACGGACAGTAAAAGAATTAAAGAAAAAGTTAGTGTTTGATCTAGGACATGCGAGCATCTTAGTGATGCAAGCACGCCTAGATCGGGAGTCAGGGGATAATAGACGGAAGCGGGAACGGAGATATTCAGGAGAGGATGGGACTTTCAGAATTTTGTATAGGAGAGATAGGATGTGCACATCACGACGAAGACGGATAGGGAGCCATTTCAACTGAGCGCGAAACTCTGAGATGTGATCGTATTTGCGGAGACCGAAGATGAACCGAATAGCAAGATTTTGTAGGCGCTCTAGTTTATTTAGCAACTCCTCAGTCGCATCCAGATAACATACATCAGCATAGTCAAGGATAGGAGGAGAAGAGCTTGTGCAAGCATAATCTTAGTATTAAATGGAAGGAAGTTCTGGAGTCGTTTGAGAGAGTGGTATGAATAATGCATACGCCTACTGACTTCATTGACTTGAGGTAACCACGATAAATCACAGTCCAAAATCAAACCCAAATTTTTCGCTTTCTCTGTGTAAGGGATACACAAGTCATTATAGTAAACCTTAGGGATACTCACAGGATCAATCTTGCAACTTAATCTACTACTGCCTACAATCATAGCCTGTGATTTAGAAGGGTTTACTAGCAAACCAAAACGTTTGGCCCAGTCCTGAATAGCAGCCAGATCTGCGTTAATAGCATTCACTGCCTCATCTATGCCTTCCATCGAAAAATGTCTGTAGATTTGTAAGTCATCTGCATACAAATGGTAGGGTGAAGAAATGACTTTGGAGATATAATTAATAAAAATAGAAAACAAAAGAGGAGAGAGAACGCCGCCTTGTGGCACACCAGCAGATAGATCTGACCAGTCCGATAGTACATCGTCCGCCTTCACACACTGCTGGCGGCCATGAAGATAAGAATGGAACCAATCGATTACCGCAGGAGCAATATTAAGAGAACGGAGGGTGCTAAGGAGGATATTGTAGTCAACAGAGTTAAATGCATTGCTGAAATCTAAAAGTACCATTATGGTGAGTTGGGTGTTATCCATCGCTAAGCGGATATCTTCTGTTACATTCAGCAACGCACTAACTGTGCTGTGGGAAGGACGGAAGCCGGATTGGAAGGGACAAAGAAGGTTGTTGGAAGTCAGATAGGAATATAGTTGAAGATGGACCACACTTTCAAGTACTTTTGAAAGAATGGGAAGGATGGATATTGGACGGAATTCAGAAGGAGAGGCAGGATTGGAGGTCTTAGGCAGTGGGATGACATATGCTTTTTTCCATTCAGAAGGAAAGACATTTGCTGTTAGAGAAAAGTTAACAATATGTGTGACAACAGGCAGAATGTCATTCAAAATAGGCTGAAGCATATCAAGGCTTAATCCGTCACTCCCACTGCCTTAGTGGAGATTGAAAGGATTATTTTCCTAACATTGTCCGTAGTAACCGATTGAAAAGAAAAGGGATACCATCAGGTATGTCCAGATTTGACAGATAAGAAAGTGAAGAAGCTTTTGTTAAATTGTCGAGAGTAACTGGTGGGATAGAAAAGTGTTTATTGAGTGCGTTTAAATCCATGAAACCCTTGGAGGTGTCCAATGCCTTACCCACACCAAGAGACTTTAAGAATTTCCAGGTTAAAGCCTGATTAAGATTTTCTAAAGATGAGTGAATGTAGCGACGTTTTGCATCCCTACACATTCGATTGCAGATGTTACGAAGTTTTTTTATACGCAGCTACGTTAGTATCTGACGGATCCTTTTTTGAGTCTGCTTTTAGCCCTATCACGTTTAGCCATAGTCCGTTTAATAACTGGAGTCAACCAGGGTGCCGGTGCGTGCTTAACTCGAACGGGTCTTACTGGTGCATGTTTATTGAACAAGTCAATGAGCGCTTTGTTAAAAGTTGCCACTTTGGCATCAATAGTGGTGGCAGATAAAACACCAGACCAGTCCATATTCATAGCATCCTCTCTCAAACTATCCAGGTTCATGTTGCGGTAATTACGCTGAAAAATAACTTTAGCTTTGACTTTAGGAGGACGCACTTTGTACGTGAGAAATAATAAGTCATGGTACGAAAAGGGGCCGTCATTTGACCATGGATTTAACACAGTTAGGTTTAGATACCATGATAACATCTAGCAGAGATGGCCGACGATTAGGGACATGATGGGTGGGTGAGAGTGGAAGAAAGTTTATATTTAGCGAAGTTGTAATTGAAAACAACTTCCGGCATCTACAGTCATCTTTTAACAAGCAGGTATTTAAATCGCCCATGATTATAAGGTGTTCATAAAGAGTACTGTAATTTTCAAGTTGTGACTCAAAACTAGAAAAGTAGTCAACCGAATCGTTGTGACTATAGACTACACCCAGAAATATTTTTCTGTGGTGTACAACCACTTCCAGATAAAGGTATTCAAGCTTACCATCATACGGCGTAGGAGACGCACATATTATTGTGGCTTGGATGTCCCTGCGAAGGTAGATACATACTCCGCCACCCACAGTACCAATGCGATCGTTGCGAAACAGCCGATAGCCCGGCAGAGATAAAGAATTGGAGGGAAGAGAAGGCTTAAGCCATGTCTCTGAAACTAGAATTCCATCAACTAAGCTGCTGCTGAAGGATGCGAGAAGATCATTGTAATGAGCAGGTATGCTCTGTGCGTTAATGTGTACTAGGGATAGGAATGGACAGTCATGATGCAAGAACGAAGCAAGTTTTGCTTCAACGGTTCACAGTCTGTAAGAGAAGAGCTATCACTTTCAGCACTTAAAAAATCATCCGAAGAGGAACAAGAGGCATAATCGTCATATGTCATATTCGTATATATATATATATACTTATAAAATAATAGTAATTATGATTAAATAATAAATAAAGTAAAATAATAACTATAACTACTTTACTAGCAAAAGTAGCTCGATGCCGACTACTTTCATCTACACAAATTGACCTGGAGAGTAATTAAATTAGGAAATAAAAACATATCTTTAAGAAAAACCTTAAAAAAAAAACGCTTGTAAGAAAAAGTAAACTGAATAAAATAACGGTCACACATAACCTTGAAGTAATTAATAAAATGAAACACTACAACAACAAACAAAAATAAAAATCGTGCAAAGCTTAAAAAACTAGCTTCCAGGCCAAAAAATTTGAACAGAAAAAATAAACGTAAATTTCTGAACGAGGCGTGACGTATGTGACAGAAGACATGACAGATGATTATTTTTATTTTGAGGTTATTTATAACATACTACTCGAATAATAGATGTACTTGTAAAAGTCAAAATCAAAATTACCCCAAAAAGTACAAGTAAAAAGGAACACCGGCCTTGGAAAACTACAAAGGAGATAAAGCTGGTCATTTTGATGCCTGACGCGAGTCACCGCCCGTACGTGGATGCTGAGCAATCAGAGGCTTTAGCTCACTCATAGCTACCACCTTCTTCCTCTTGCCATCAGGCAGCAACACAACAATGACGCCCTCGGATGTCCAGCTACTTCTCTTGCCAAAGTGTCTTCTGGCTTCGGCAAATACATCTTGCCGAGATTTTGTTAAAAACTCGGATATTGAGACTGGAGTGCCTTTCAGCGCAGTTTTGCATTCCACACCATAGACCGATGCTTCATAGTATTAAAACGTACCAAGATGGGGCGATTTTTGTCTTTCTTAACACCCAACCGATGACACACTTCAACAGAGTCCGATACAGTCATAGAAGCCAACTTTAATTGACTCTGGAACACCTTCTGTACCTTTCCGGCTAGGTCCTCACTGTCCTCTTCAGTAACACCATGGAGCAGAAGAACTTTCCGACGTGAATGTGTCTCCATTCTGTCTAGCCCAGTAACAATAAGCTCAAGCTGTGACCTTAACATGGATAATGACTTCCAAACAAGCTCCTTGAAGACTGCATATTCTGCTGACAGTACCTTCACCGTTGATGCTGGGACTGCCTGCTGCTGAGCTTCAAATTCTGTCATCCGGGTATCCATCCATTTAGTCAGCTCCTCAATACTCTTGGCGAGTTGCGCAGTGTTGTCCATTTTTTGAAATAGTGTTGAAGTGAAGTGTGCCAAATAAACCAATTATTGTGATGGAAAGTTGATGGTCAACTTGTGCAGTTTATAAACTTTTATATCATGTAAGTAATATAATAATATTTTTAATTAATTAAACTCTAGGAGAGCAAATTAATGATGTTTACTTTTCGAAGTCTACCCACAGAGTCTATCATATGCTCCACTAACTGCAAGTATTATTCTCAACTGCGTCTCCAACAGCTTTGTACGGAATAAAGTAATGTTTAATATTAAACTACCTACTTACATATTTCGTTTTAAACTACCTATTTGAAATCCAGAAGCTCATAATCATCATATCGTATGGCAATGATGAAGCTAAGCTAAGAGCGCATATTTACTTTTGAAACTGAAGAAAGAATCTGAATGGTCGGTTCATGTCATGTGACTTTCTATTTGGCCTTACTAAGAATAAAGATCATCGTCTATACCACGTCTATACAAAATTACCCCACGTAGGGCATCGACGAGACTGTACTACCCTGGTTAGGTTTTTAAAAAAACTCACAAAATACAACACTACTTAATTTATTGGAAAACAGACAGAAAGTCTTATCCTAGGGTGCCTCAGCTCAAAGCGCGCAATTGATATAAACGCGAAGAAAGTCTAGCTGCAACTGTCTATGCATATGCGAGTAAGTGGTTTTTATAGAATAGTACCGCATGGCATTAAATAAGGCATGGTGCAAAGAGGTGCTTTAGGGATATAAATGCAGGGAGTAACAGTACCGCTGTACGACCGAAGGGAGTACTTCCTAGATCCATGACAGTACCTCAAAAGATTGCTAGTAATTAGTACTAAAATAATTATAACATATGTCCGTATTCTATAGCTAGGGTTGCTAGATTCAATACGAGAACAAAGGAGCAGCCCATCATGCTGAACAGCATTTGCTATGAAGTCATTTTTGTATATTTTATAGTTCAGATGGGGTCCTGGTGGTCTACTCCAGATTCTTTGTGTCCATGTGCCAGCATTTTTTTTATATTTTATGAGAGCATTACGAACTACTTTTCCCCAAAATTTCAGCCAATTTGACCGGACGACCCTTGTCGAACAAATCATGCGGGGTCCTTTATACAATAATAGAAACGCATAGTATTCTATCTGGTAGATCGAACAGTTTATTTTTGTTGCATGAAGTCACGAAGTTATTCTAACTGGTAGATGGAATAGTATACCTACATCGCGTTTTGCTGATAAAGAAGATTGCCCACGTGGAAAAGGATTCCCGTCTAAAATGCCTCAAAGCTGAAGTAGTTCTAAATGGATATTATATAACCACTTATTTATCTTCAGTTTTTCTTTTTTGTAAAAACCCGGTATTCAAAGTTATTTATAAAAATAATACATAACCTAAAAACAGATTGATCTCATTATTACTTAACACTGACATTTAACACGTGCATTTTAAATTCCCTTAACCTTCCTATACCCGCGCTTTGGTCTGTGAGACCGACAGAATATTTGGGTGCTTCTTCGGAGCCTAAATTGTCGTTGTCCGGGAACAAAACACACCTTTTTTTAAAAAAACTTAGGTATGGACTATTTTTTTATTAATAGTTCATACTTGTATCTAACTGGGACACAATGAAACTTTTGTATTTTAGTTAAGCAAGACAGTTAAAAAAAAATCAAACTGCTGAAATCTGATTCCCGTAACGTGTCCGCGCCCCAAAATTTGATACAAAACGGCTTATATGTTTTTTACTGTATGATTTATCTACATAAACTATTTTTTGTAACCTTAACAGATGTACAATAATACGGGAAAAAATATTTCAAACGTGTAATTAAGGTCCATTTTGTTTTATAAATCATTTTAAAAATGTCCGGTACCTAGAACTGATTCCCGTGTAACGTCATTAAACCGCAAAAATCTTCCTATTAAACCAACATGAAGGTGTGGTCTATCCACCATAGCTATCCCCTAGGAGTGCTCCAAGTGCCATGGGAAGCAGAACGTGTCGCTCGTGCAGCATCACCCAACTACGAGGCCAAAAATCTGATTCCCGTGCATTTGGTTTCACTTAAAACTGATTCCCGTTTGTCGATTTTAAATTAAAGTATAAGTCACGAAATTGACCCATTATACTTAATTTAAAGCTCTTTAGGTTTACTACCTTATATGTTAATACTATTGTGTGAGACGCAAAAGGTTGGAGGTAATCTCAATTTTTCGATTTTTTCTGACTTCCGTCACACTGATTCCCGTGTACTTCTTGACACGGGAATCAGTGATTAGTACTTCAGAGGGCACGCCAAATCATAAATCTTAGTTAGTGTGTATGATTTCTTACACGGCGGTCGTTACACAACCATGTCATAGCCCTACTAGTAGTTTTATGTGTAGGTATTTTCCAAGTTAGCTACCTACTTACTTACCTTCACCTAAGTACTTAGCTGGTTACCTACCTGCCTACTAACTTACCTATCTACCTGCCTACTGCTCAACTACCTACTTTATGACATTATTTACCTACTGATATCATAATATTACATAAAAATGGTATTTTACGTGACAAGGACATTTTACGACTGCAAAGTACTGCAAAAGGGACATTATGCGTCTGAATGATACCTACCTAAGTACTTATCAACCCATTTTCTTGCCTACCTGATTACCTAGCTACCTACGTACTTTACTATATTGATAATATCATATAACTTGTATTAGAACATTACGCCGAGAAACATTTTGCTACAGCGACATTCTGCGAAGGAGACATTATGTGCCTAAACCAGAACACCTAAGTAATCTAGCGGTAACATTAAATTGCAATAAATAAGTAGAAAAATAAATATATGTTAAGTTTATTAATGGTTTGTCATATTGAATAATCATATTTCTGATTCCCGTATTCCTAAATCTGATTCCCGTAGGCAGTAAATTTTATAATGTCAATATTTCGAAAATCTTTAATTTGAAATTAGTGCCTATGTCAAATATACCTTTGTTTCGTTCTATAATTTGACATACAGTGTAACATTACATCATAAATTGAAAAATGAAAACGACTACGGGAATCAGCCGAAGAACGCGATTTCGAAGAAGCACCCATTTTTAGGAATTTATCTTATAACACAAAAACGATACCGAGTCGAGACTTTTGCTAGCTGCCAGATTTGTGGATAGTTTTATGTCAGTGGTCACCACGCGCTTGTGCGCAACTTATGTGTGCGCATACTAGGCGCCAATCGGTCCATGAGACCGACGCGGGTAAAGGTGTAACTTTTTGGGTAAGTATAAACTTTTTATTTACATTGTTTACTCGTTTTTTCTTTGAGTTATTTATTGTGTATATATATCTTAACCTATATTATTTATTTTACAGTTTATATTCTACGCCGGAATAGAAGAATTTGTTGGAAGAATACAGCTCTGAGCGCCCCCGACCCCCAGGACGTGGAAACACCAGGCCAGCTACGCGAAGAGCCACCCATGGGTCCGTTGGATGTGGTCGGCACCACATAGGGTTCACCTCACCTCATGGGGAGAAGCCGGAGCACCAACGGGCTCCAAGACAAGAGAGCGCACGAGCAGCCGTCCTAGAAGAGGACAGAAAGGTCCTGAACAGCGCAATCAGGACCCTTACTGAGGTCCAGGTCGTGCTCCGCATGGGGGCGGACGCGACCTCAATCGTCGAAAAGAGCCTCCAGCGCCTGATCTCTTCATACGGCGGGGTCATGGCCGCCAGGGGCGAACTGGAGGCTCTGGGACCCAGATAGGGTGGTGCTGCCTAGCACAGCCTGACGTAGCCAATAGTGGCCATCACCTGACCACATCTACTACTCCACGTCGAGTAGTTAGGATCGTGGGCACAATCCCAGAAACGCCCGGCTACCACCGCTTACTCGATATGACCGCTACCTCGGGACCGCCTCACGAAGAGGAAGAGGCAGCCAACTACCGAACACGACTCTCCAGATGTAACGAGCCGCCGCTGGCTGACGGACACTAGCTGGGCCTCCCCCAAAGGGGAAACACCCGGCTGGTTCGACCTCGCCGCAGCGTGAAGTTTTTCCTGGACTACTGAACTAGACAACCATGTCACTCACCAGAGTGACCACCCATCGCCCCACCTGTTGTCGCAGGTGGCATCCGACACCACGTTAGAGAGGTCATTGCCACGTGAACGTCTCCAACGTCGCAAACGGCCGTCGAGAACTCCATGAAGACGAAAAACACGGTATAACTGTGCCACTTGCAAAAAATACTTTTGTTGGGAACATGCTATTATGGTATGTCCTGACTGTTATGGCGAGACTGAAAACTGTGTCAGTCTGTGATTTTGTATTGGTACTTTAAGTGTTTTATGAAATTTAGAGGTTTTTTTTCTTTTTTAGATGAAAGAAACGTTTTGGATCTGTTTTTGTAGTACATACGAAAAATCTCTGAGCATTTTGTATAAAACGGATAGTCTAATAAATAATTAAAAAAAAAGTGATTATATGATATATATTTTTTCATTATATCCTTTACTTTTAATGTCCAACTTTATTTATATTGGCTTTCTTAGAAAAATCGTATGAATCGAGGTTTTAAACTTTCGGTCTGTGAGACCGTGCGCGGGTATAGGTGTCACAAATATTGGCGCGGGTATACGAAGGTTAAATAGCAGGGAATCCTACTGGATACTGGAAACACTGAAAACATATGAGATAATTCCAAAACACGGCACAAAATTTCCTCCTGATCCAGTGACGAACACTACGAGCCCTTTCACACAGGCGATTTTTTTCCGGCTATTACTCGACGGAACGTGATCGCAACGAGCAGGCGACAGCTCGCATCGCAGCATGCACGCAGCGTTATCATCGCGATTTTTCGATCGCCACGTTATCACCGCGTGCTTCTCATGGCTGATTAAATGAATCAGCTGTATTGTATAATGCTGTAAAAAGTGAATTAATACTTTATTATGGCAACTAGGGTTGATCCTCTATCACCCCCAGTTGGGAGAACCACAAAAATGCCGGATTTGGACATAGCCACGACTTCAGAAATTCATAGATGGCTCTCAAAAATTGAAGATGGCCTTTCCGATGTCTGCACTATTATAAGTGAAGCCACAAGTAAGCTGAACTCCGAACAAACGCAAAAAATCGCAGCCCTGTGTACTAATGTGTTGGGTGCATCTTCGCATATGGCTTTGAATTACCAGATGATTAAGCAGAAATACATATCGGCCAACGCAGAAATCGAAGTCATGTACAATGATAATGTACGTGATAACGTAATAGCAAATCAATTCGAGGATATTAAAAACTGTGTCAAAGCAGCAACCAGCGCAGCTACGCCAGCTCATGCATCTTATTCCGGTATAGTGAAAAAGGGAAAAGATTCTGTTGTTTGCCCTCCTAGCACGGCAACTATTGCGATCTACCCAGAAAATAAAGACCAACAAAGCGAGCAAACAAAGAAAATTGTACAAGAAATTATCAAGCCGGACAAACTGAAACTGCACATCCGCGGCGCGGCGTTTGGAACACCAAGAACGGTGGGGTCATTATTAGCTCCGAACAAAAGAAAGATCTCGAAAAGCTTAAGAAATCAGAACAGCTAATAAAATCAGGCCTGAAAGTTGAGGAGACCACGAAAAGGAGACCGAAGATAATTCTTTTGGGTGTACCTTCTGACATCACCGATACTGACCTGTATGAATGCCTGTTCGAGCAGAATATTGCAGAAAAAGAAACGAGCATTGATCGTGAGCTTTTTAAAAAGTCTGTGAGATTTAGTCATAAATCTGGAAGAAAAGAAGTCCCATACTGCAATTACATTCTAGAGGTCACAGCCGAGATTCGGAAAATTCTTATAGCACAAGATCGTGTTTTCATAAATTGGTCTTCCTGCCGGGTACGAGATCATACTCATTTAACGAGGTGCTTCCAGTGTCAGCAATACTCACTTCTTTGTTTTGCTGAAGAGTCGTTTCTAAATGCGGCAAAAGCAAACGGGTCCACCATGTTTAAATAGTTTCCTCATCATTTTTAGCTAACAAAAAAAAAAACACAAAAAAAAAACTAACCTTACTAACACACTCGCACGTTAAAATTTAAGTCACAGTATTAACTAATAACAAGTACAGTCTAAAACGTTGGATTGCATACCAACGATAAATTCCACAGGGAGGGGGTTTTAGTCCGTTAATATGGGCACTCAGCAAAACACTGCCGTGACACTGATCCCACTTGCGGTCATTGTGGGACATTGGGACACTCTATGAAGGATTGTACTGTAAGGACACAGCCAGCTAAATGTGCAACATGCATACGTTTTAAAAAGCCGAGCAATCAAAAAACTGGTGACGAAAAATGCCCAGCCAGAAAAATTGCCGAGGACCGATACTTGCGCTCTACCGATTACGCCTAGAGAAAAGTTTTGTAGACAATTCTAATTATTGAAAAAATATTACCATGAACATTGTAGCATAATTTCATAACTTCTTATTTTAGTTGGTAGACATTTTTAATGTTAATTTGTAGAGTAAGCAAAAAATCCTATTCGGTATTTTATTTATTGTGTCCCGTACCAATGATATTAAGTTGAGTTAGCTATTCATAATTTAAACTAAAACATGTTCAAACACTAAATTCACTTATGATGATAATTTTTTTTTATGAACTAGTAAGTATCAATAAGCTAAGCAAATATTGTATAGTTTATTTAAGTTTATTCGTTTTTGTATAGTATAGTAGTTTTTGTTAAATAATGGTTAGGTCGGCCATCCATTTACCTAAGATACAGGAATTCTCATTCTTAGTTTAGGAAATGGGCAACCCTCGTAACTATTTTATAAGTTTACCTATTTGTAATTAAGTTTATTAATAAAGAAATTATCTTATCTTATCTTATCTTATAAGAGTCAATTTTATGAATTAAATACCAACCATCCCACTTTGTATTTACCGCGAGAACGCATAATATTGCAGCGATATATATGGCTGCGTGTATGCCGCTAGTCGCCGCGAACCGTCGCGTCCTCGTCGCAATTGCTCTCCACCGAAAAATCGCTGGAGCAAATCTCTAGCGTGAAAGGGCTCTTTATTTTATTGCCCACTTTTTACCTCCTAACTGCTGGGTAGATAGCATAGCAAGTAAAATACAATAAATAATGCAGAAAATAGTAAGGAAACCGATACGACAACCCTTATACTGCTATGAGGCTATGGCATGGTTGTGTGACGAACGCCGTCTGAGCCTCTGAGCTTTACGCCGCAGACAGTTGCACTACCACTGCATCATATCAATCAACCAACAAGTGGCAATAAAATAAAATTGCAGCACTATTAGTATACGTTCCATCCTTGAGACCTAAAATGCATAAACAAAATAAATATTATCTCTCTTTAAAATTATAAACCATGCGGATGCCTTGAATTTGCGGCACGCCTGGCAGCACATGATCGCTAGTAATATTTAGATCAATACGTATAATTTCAGGTAGGTATAAATATCCAGAATCAATTGTGCCTCCGTAGATTTCCATCAGCAAACACAGCAATTTGGGGGAGATTACTTTCCATACTCTCCACACCACGCTTGGCAGGCGGATTGGCGAGCTCAGCGTAGGTATTTACTTGGAATGTTGCCGCCTATTCTCTGATTTCATCCCTTTCATAGCCATCGCTGATCTAACATAGGTAATTACCTGATTTGGAAGTAGGTATCCATGACGCCAATAGGTTGACAATTGGAAGAGTGTTTGTATGCGAAACATGAACATAACTAAATAAACTCTTAACAAATATGTTTTGCAAGGCCGTAATGGCCACATTTGTAGTATTTTTGTCAAAAATTGGTCAATTGAAATAATACAGATTGAAATATTATTTTATTATTTATGACTTTGGAACAACTAAAAATGAAATCGACTTCGTCCTCACTTCCGACAAAACCATAATAGAAAACACCAACGTCCTTAACAATGTTAAATTCTATTCAGATCACAGACCCATTCGAACAACCCTTAAATTTAAATTCAAACTCATACGACAGCAAACTTTTAAACGTAGAATAAGACACCTAAAGAAGGAAACATTAATAAACAACGAAGAACAATTTAATATCGAGCTTAAAAACAGTTTTGATATTCTAAAAGAGGTAGAGTTAGAGAATGTCCAGCAACAATACAACAATCTAGAAAAATGCATAAAACTTGCTAGTAATAAAATAAAACAAACAAAACCGAAACACAAAAAGCTATCAAATTATACATTACAACTAATTTATAATAGACAGGAATACAGAAACAACATAACTAGTGAAGATTACAGGTTATTAGATAGAAAAGTTAAAAGAAGTATCAGGAAGGATGTCAGATAGCATAACACTAAGCTCGTTAAAGTGGCCTTGGAAACTAATCAATCACTTAAAATTGCTCGTAAAGGAATTTCAAGGGGCAAAGCCTGGATATCATCTCTTAAAGACAAGGAAGGAGTAAAGCATAGAGATAGAAGGAAGATCCTAGATATAAGCACAGACTTCTATAAGCAATTATACTCCTGTCCTAGTACACAAACCCCAGAGCCAGGCACAGCACATGAATGCCCTGATGATGTCCTTCCAATAACTGAGCACGAAGTTCATTGCGCCATCCGTAAATTAAAATATAATAAAAGTCCTGGGGGTCTAAAACGGTAATTACGTCCTATCTCCGCCAGCATGTTTTGTATGGAAATCCATTCCGCAGGCCTTCCGTTCCAGTTACGTCCCAAGCCCTGTCGAAATGTCAAATAGAGTTTGACAAGTAATTTGTATGGAAAACATGTAACGTCATCGGATTTTTTGTTCCTTTCTACGATTATTTTGACACTTTTGTCTATGCTGTGTCGAGCTATGACAACCGTATTTACGTCTCCTCTACGACAAATAGCAGTCTCAACCATCGGCGCCTTGTTGATGTCGTAATTGAATTACTTTTGAAAAATATCGAATGTCGATAGATGGCGTTGCTAATCAAACTATTGGAACTAATATCACCTATTAAGCGACCGTATATTTTACTTTTGCTTGATATTATGATTGCAAACATCATCAAGGCGAGCCTATTGCCACGTGATATTCTCTATCAGAAAAAGCTATTACTAAAAAATGATACAATGTACTTGGGTGTAAATTCCCCTTCATCATAACAAAATGTAACTAGTTACCACTTTTAGGAGGTAACAATCATCACATCATACCCATCAGTGTAGAATGACTCAAACTTATATAAAAGATCCTATTTGTGCATATTTTTACAGAAATATATAACAGAATATTGTTGTTATAAATAAACACAACTTGTAATCATTACCACTATTTACTTCATATTTTAACATAATCAGAATACAATTTCAATACAATTCAATACAAAAAGTTTATTTCAGAAAGATTAGTTCCATAATTACATAGTTTGATTTGTATTAAGCACTTGATATCTAACATTTTCTTAACTACTTCATGTTTAAAAATCTGATATCACTCCTGAGGATTTATTTTTATCTGAAGGTTTCTAGCAATTCTTCTTTGTATTTTGTATTAGTGTTTGCAACAGTTTTTCTTTCAGCAATAAAAATACTTTTGATCTTGCGCTGGAATATAAACGATTATATTGAGCAGTACAAAATACAGTTATATCCATGAATGACGCCTTGTTACTTTTATGGGAGTGTGGAGATATAACATAAATATAAGGGATTTTCGATTATTATTTTCTGCCGGATTAGAGTAGCGTCGTAAAAGGCGAATAAGGGATGAATCGAAGCCAGTATTGGATTGCTGTATCAGTAAAACATCATAGGTATGTGATTTCGCAAAAAGCATTGTAGTACCTATAATTAAATTTTAAGGACTTCACATAAACAGGCATGCATAAAATCACGCCGCCTTTTCCCCGGCAGGAAGGTAGGCAGGAACTACATCCTTCTACTTGCTACGATCTTGACACAACACTTTCGCTTCCTCCATGTTCATCAATCTCTTCATACATGCTCGTCGATTTAGGGTACTTACTCTTTAGCACTTGATTTGATCGAGGTTGGTACGTTTGTCGAGATATTCTCCTTCCTACATTCCCATCCACGTTTTCCAAATATTTGTTTTTTCATCAATATTATCTATCATCATCAGGCAGAAATATTATTATCATCATCTTCAGCACAGAGTACCTTTTTATCTTCAGGTATGTACGTTAGCATGTAGAAACCAGTAGTTTAGGAACTGAAACACTAGCAGAATATCGATTTAAATGAACTATTTTATATAATTATCAGTCACATATTTGTTTTGTGTTTGAGACTGTTTGAGGCAAAGAATACTATACTCTCACTTGGGTTTGAGGCCTTGAGAACTGTAGGGTACGTGACTTAATTCCTACATTATTATGTATAAGAAATGTTATTTATTTTATATGTACATTTACACATATACTTAAACTAACATTAAACTTACTTACACAACACAATTATTTAACACAACATATATATCGTGTCGCTGGCATGCTCCGATATTTTACGGTGCACTGGAAACGCGCACGATGACCGGTTCCCTATTGTTCTCGGGGCTCAGCATGCTTGCGCCCGCGCAACCTTCCTCCCGCCAGTCGAGATCTATTAACCGCGCAGGACGCATGTCGCTTTCGCTAATATTTTCTATCGGCTACCGCTGCACTCGCTTTTTCGATCTTGTGATTTTCTACTGCTTTACCCTTACGCCTTATTTTTCCTCTTCTATCTGAACTGTACCTTTCCGCTACTGTGCTAGTGAACTTGAACTCTGTATTCTTCTTGTGCTATCTGCTCTTCTGTACTGGCGGTTTTGTGGAGCATCAATAAATAAACATTGAACTGTAAGTCTGCATATTATTTGAATACGACCTACGCAGCCCACACTGGTGACCACGACAGAACATGCCTAACGAAAATGGAAAAGATACCGACGGAGAGCGCGTTTCCACTGGACAAATTTTTAAAGTCGGAATACGAGTACCGCCTTTTTGGCCAGAAGAACCCGAGATATGGTTCGCTCAAATTGAGGGACAGTTCGCGATATCAGGAATAACCAACGATGCCACTAAATTCAACTACGTCATTGGCCAACTGGAAAACCAATATTCCAAAGAGGTTAAAGATGTCATAATAAACCCTCCTGC
Source organism: Phthorimaea operculella (assembly GCA_024500475.1). NCBI lineage: Eukaryota > Metazoa > Arthropoda > Insecta > Lepidoptera > Gelechiidae > Phthorimaea > Phthorimaea operculella. Next base: position 8,418,999 of record JANFCV010000002.1, read on the forward strand.
GGCCGATAAATATGAAAAGCTGAAGGCACTGCTTATCAAGCGGCTCACTACGTCTAAGGAGCAAAAGCTGAAGCAATTGATATCTACTGAAGAATTAGGAGACAGGAAACCATCACAATTTCTACGCCATCTTCAAGGTCTCGGCGACTCAAAACTCCCAGACGATCTAATGCGGACAATATGGTCGAGTCGTCTCCCGAACAACATTCAGATAGCTTTGGCTTCAAAACCCAGCACAGAGTCCTTAGAGGATCTAGCAGATTACGCCGATAAGGTTCACGACATTGCTTCGACGACAGCCATGGTTGCATCTGCAAGTAAAATCCAAAGTCAGCCTGAGTCAGACGTCAGTGAACTATCCAGAGAGATCGCCGAGCTTCGCAGACAATTCCGCAACTTTTCGACCACCCCAAATGGAAGATCGCGATCCAAGTCCAGAAGAACAAGCCGGAGTCCTATGAGGAGATCAGATTCCAACTATCGCAAGTTTCCTGTATGCTGGTATCACTACAAATTCGGCGACAGGGCGACTAAATGCATCCGCCCATGTGAAAAATATCGTGCGGGAAACTCCAGGGGCAGTCAGTAATGGCGGCCGGCGATTGCCCTAACCCCAATGGTCGTCGTTTGTTTGTTACCGACCGAACATCGAAGACGCAATTCTTGATCGACACAGGTAGCGATCTCTGCGTGTTCCCACGGTCAATGCTGCACGATCGTCGTCAACGGACTGGGTATCAACTTAGTGCTGCCAACGGATCCTCGATAAACACCTACGGCTATGTACATCTTAATATTGATTTGAATTTGCGTCGGGATTTTACATGGCGTTTTGTAGTTGCTGATGTTACTAAACCTATTATTGGCGCTGATTTTTTGTATTATTATAACTTGATGGTAGATTGCCGTAACAAACGAATTGTAGATAATACCACATCTCTTGTATCGTCGGCCTTAGCCGCTAATTGCGATGACATATGTTCAGTTAAGATCATGACTGGCGCGACGAAGTATCACAAAATCCTAGACGAATTTCCCGAAATAACACGTCCAGCCGGTATCCACCGCACTATCCCACACAACACTGTCCACCACATACGCACTACACCAGGCCCCCCAGTTTTTTGTTCCCCGCGTCGTTTAGCCCCTGACAAACTAAAAATAGCGCAGCGGGAGTTTCAATCAATGTTAGCCAATGGCACAGCCAGACCATCTGAAAGCTCCTGGTCATCCCCTCTACATTTAGCTCCAAAGAAAAACAATGGCTGGCGTCCATGCGGGGATTACAGGATGCTTAATGCCCGAACCATACCAGATATGTACCCAATAAGGCATATCCATGATTTTGCTCACAGCATTGCAGGATGTTCAATTTTTAGCACGTTAGATCTGGAGAAAGCTTATAATCAAATACCAGTTAGCAATGACGACATTCCAAAAACGGCAATCACGACCCCCTTTGGTTTATTCGAATTTCCTTTCATGACTTTCGGGCTTAGGAACGCTGGTCAAACTTTTCAAAGGTTTGTGGACGAGATCACAAGAGGGCTTGATTTCGTGTACTGTTATTTAGACGACTTTCTGATTTTCTCAAAAACAGAAAAAGAACACTGCCAACACTTACGCATAATCTTTGAGAGATTAAGAGATTACGGAATGTTAATAAACACATCGAAATGCGTTTTTGGGGTCCGAGAGGTCACATTTTTGGGATACAGCATCTCGATCAACGGTACCAAGCCTTTAGACTCAAAGGTTAAAGCCATAAAAGATTACCCTTTACCCACAAATGTTCGACAGCTTAGGAGATTTTTGGGAATGATAAATTTTTATCGTAGGTTTATTCCCCAGGCAGCTACCACACAAGCCCCATTAAACGCATTGTTGACAGGTTCGGTTAAAGGGTCCCATCCAATTGCTTTATCGGGCGATGCAAGGAGTGCCTTTGAAGCGTGTAAGGAAAGCCTTTCCAAGGCAACATTGCTGGCACACCCTGATTGTACAGCCACGCTAGCACTCGTTACGGATGCATCAGACAAAGCAATCGGGAGCGTATTACAGCAGTATAAAGACAATACATGGCAACCCCTAGCATTTTTCTCAAGAAAACTCAGCCCGTCTCAAGTAAAGTATTCTCCTTACGACAGGGAACTTTTGGCTATATACGAGTCTATTAAACACTTTCGGCACATGCTGGAAGCGAGACATTTTATCGTATATACTGATCATAAGCCAATCAGTTTCGCGTTCCATGAAAGAAAGAAAAACTGTTCGCCCCGTCAGTATAGGCATTTAGACTATATAGCTCAGTTCACAACTGATATCAGACACATATCTGGCAAAAACAATACTGTTGCCGATGCAATGTCAAGAATCGAAGAACTTGTTGCTCCAGTTAGTCTTGATACTTTGGCCCAAAGTCAAGCTGTAGATCCCGAACTAGCTAAACTTTTAAACGAAGGCTCGTCTTTACGTCTAGAAAAAATGACAGTCCCAGAATGTCCTCTTCCATTATATTGCGACGTCAGTACTTCAACTCCCAGGCCATTTGTGCCAAAATTTCACCGTAAAAACGTCTTTGATAGTTTACACTCCTTAAGTCATCCTGGGCGAAACGCAACTGCTAAACTAGTAGCAGAACGTTTTATCTGGCCGGGTATTAGAAAAGATTGTAGGGAGTGGACACGAGCTTGTCTACCCTGTCAAAGAACCAAAGTTAGTCGTCACGTAACTGCCCCACTGGGTACCTTCAGTTTACCACGTTCAAGGTTCCAACAGGTCCACATTGACCTAATAGGTCCTCTACCCTTATCTGAAGGCTATAGGTATTGTTTGACGGCCGTAGACCGCTTCACCCGGTGGCCCGAAGTAGTGCCGATCGAGGATATCAAAGCGGAGACAGTAGCCAAAGCTTTGTTGACTACATGGATATCACGTTTCGGGTGCCCGAGGGACATTATAACCGATCGTGGCCGGCAATTCGAATCCGCTCTCTTCGAACATTTGGCAAAAATAGCAGGTTTCAAGCATAAAAGAACAACAGCCTATCATCCGGCGTGTAACGGTTTAGTCGAGCGGTTCCATCGTCAGCTTAAAGCATCAATAATGTGCCATGCGAATGATAAATGGACAGAATCCTTGCCTTGGGTCTTGTTAGGAATCAGAAGCGCTTTCAAAGACGACTTACAGTCATCATCCGCCGAATTATTATACGGCGAGCCACTAAGACTTCCTGGCCAATTTTTTGACCCATCTTCAAACGGATCAACTGATGTAACAGAGTTTTCTACTCGCTTGCGCTGTTTTGCCGAGAAATTGAGGCCTGTACCGGCTTCACGCCATGGTAAACAAAAGGTATTTGTCTTTAAGGAACTGGCAACTGCTAATCACGTTTTCCTACGAGAAGACGCTTTACGCAGTTCCCTTCAACCTGCTTATTCGGGCCCTTACAAGGTTATGTCTAGAAATGACAAAATTTTTTAACTTGCTTATTAAAGGTAAAGAAGTTTCTGTCTCGATAGACCGTATAAAACCAGCTTTCATATTATCAGAGGGAAACGGTGAGGAGCCTCTTGCAAATGTAAATAAAAACTATGTCACTCATTCTGGACGCCGCGTAAGATTCCCAGATTATTATCGCCCATGACGGTCTCTGGGGGGGAGTGATGTAGGGTACGTGACTTAATTCCTACATTATTATGTATAAGAAATGTTATTTATTTTATATGTACATTTACACATATACTTAAACTAACATTAAACTTACTTACACAACACAATTATTTAACACAACATATATATCGTGTCGCTGGCATGCTCCGATATTTTACGGTGCACTGGAAACGCGCACGATGACCGGTTCCCTATTGTTCTCGGGGCTCAGCATGCTTGCGCCCGCGCAACCTTCCTCCCGCCAGTCGAGATCTATTAACCGCGCAGGACGCATGTCGCTTTCGCTAATATTTTCTATCGGCTACCGCTGCACTCGCTTTTTCGATCTTGTGATTTTCTACTGCTTTACCCTTACGCCTTATTTTTCCTCTTCTATCTGAACTGTACCTTTCCGCTACTGTGCTAGTGAACTTGAACTCTGTATTCTTCTTGTGCTATCTGCTCTTCTGTACTGGCGGTTTTGTGGAGCATCAATAAATAAACATTGAACTGTAAGTCTGCATATTATTTGAATACGACCTACGCAGCCCACAAGAACCTTCAATTTCAGTGTCATTTTCATGATTATATTATATACTTTTTGGTGATTTTATACGAGTGACATAAGGAGTGACATGTGTCGGACTCTAAAGCTGAACGCTCACTTGTAAGCACAGCCGCTCCGTACGCGCCGCATTTTGAATTATTTGTATGAAGTTCTACATGGTATAATAAGATACGCCTGGTATTCCATTCCGAGACTCGTGAACCACGTGACTAACACAAGCCTACGTCATCATGCTTGTGGGTTACCAGAATTACCCACTCTTATGATTATTTTTGTAAATCTGAAGAAGTCCTTAAAGGCTCAGCAAATAATGGAAAGATTGTGGACTGCGGTTAATTTTAAATATATTTATTTTCTCACTGCACGTGCAACACATGATCAAACAGACGAGAAGAAGACAGTTTACTTTTTTATCAACAGGCTTTACATAGATATAAAAACAATATTGCCAGTGTAGGACTTTCCTACATGCTCCCGGCCAAAACATAAAAATAACATTTGCTTTAAAAACATAAAAATAGATCACAAACCATATCTACTTATAGCCTATTGATCGATCACACATTGAGTGAATACAAAACAAGTTTCGGTCCTGCATGTACATTTCTTACATGTTCATTCTTTACAATCAGTTCTGTAACTCTAGACTTAGACTAAACCGCGGAACATAGGCTTGTTTTATTTTATATTTTAATTTCGTTACAAAAATGTTTTTGCTGCTCGTACCTAACTATCAATAATAAGGATTCGTTTAGCTCGGCACTAGTAACGTAATTAAGCTTGTTTTTTGTAGCAAGTGGAATCAAATTCTTGCAAAATCGACGCACATAAGCGAGTACTCGTTGCATTTTAGTGATGCTAGAAAACTTATTTAAAAAATCTAAATTCAAACAGTCGTCACTTTCCTCTGTACAAACCATAGCACATGAGAGAGGAAGGTCAGCTGCGCCAGTCTTCAGTTCAGGTAGATCTTGCGATAAATCAATTTTAGCCTCAGAAGGAGAATACTCACTGTCACAGAGGTAGCTGGGGCCCTGCCACCACAGCGTGTTTTGTTCGAGCTCGTTGGGCTGCACACCGCGGCTTAGGCAATCAGCGGGATTTTCGCTTGTTTTCACATACGACCATGTAGAGTTTCCAGTATACTCCAAGACCTGCTTTACTCTGTTAGCTACGTAAGCATTTAGTTTGGTGATGTCTATTTTGAGCCACGCCAGAACTATTTGAGAGTCTGAAAAGAGCCATACATTTTGTACATTCAGCTTCATAGATAATAGCGAATGCACTCGGTGAGCAAGTTTACTCAACAACAGTACCGCGTTTAGCTCAAGCCTGGGCGTAGTGAGTTTTTGACTCAATGGAGCCAGTCTAGATTTCGAACAGAGTAAAGTTGTCTTGACGTTACCTGTTTCGTCGACCTCGCGCTGATATAAACAGCAACCATATGCCACGGAGCTGGCATCAGCATATCCAATCAACTGCGTAGAAGTAGCATTTTGCAAGGTCGAATTTCTACTTATGTGAATGGGTTGCATGTCCTGAAGACCTTTATAGAATTCTAGCCATTCGTTTTTTAAATCGTTCGGTATAACCGAGTCCCAGTTTATTTGAGCTGCCCATAATTTCTGAATAATAGATTTTGCAGAAACTATTATAGGACCAGCTAGACCTAAAGGGTCGAAAAACTTTGACACAAAACTAACAATTTCGCGCTTCGTAAGAGGCGGGCTGCCGTCTTGTTTGGGGCTTGAAATCTTAAATGTGTCAGTCTGTGTGTTAAACGTAACGCCTAACGTTTTAATATAATAATTTTGCTGTTGAATATCGAGATCATCAAAATGTTGCTTGTCCTGAGGTATGTCTTTAAGAAACTCAGGAGAGTTGGATGACCATTTGTGTGCCTGAAATCCACCCAGAGCTAGAAGACTCATCAACTGCTCTTTCATTTCTGTTAATGCATCGAGAGAGCTACTAGATACTAGTATATCATCTACATATGTTTGGTTTTGCAGAATGAAAGATGCTGCTGGAAACTGAGCCTTGTATCTAATCGCTAGCTCTAGAAGACACCTCGTGGATAAAAATGTCGAGCTTTTCATGCCATAAGTGACTGTGTTTAGTTCGATACATTTAATTTTTTCTTGTGGCGAATCGCGCCATAAAATCAGTTGAAGTGAGCGCTGCTTTGGATCTAACATAATGGACCTGAACATTTTTGTTAAATCTGCGCTAAAAACAAAAGCACCTAATCGAAATAGCACCAAAATATCGAACAGTTCGTTTTGAACCGTTGGGCCATTTAGTAATAAGTCATTGAGAGACCTACGTAAATTCGTGAGCATTGATGCATCGAATACAACCCTACATTTGGTAGTCTTTTTGTCAGGTCTTAAGACTGCATGATGTGCCAAAAAGTAAATCGCAGCACTAGTGAGGTCGTATTTATCAATCTCAATGTAGGTACCGTGCCCGAGAGCTACGTATTCGTCAATGAAGGCTTTATATTGTTTGTATAGATCGGCATCGCGACTAAATCTTTTTTCTACGTTATAGAATCTTTTTAAAGCGAGATAAAATGAATCACCTAAAGTTTCGTGCACCTGACTAAGAGGTACCTTGAGCGGCAGGCTAACCTGGAATTTATTATTTTCCAGCTTAACGGTTTCTTTGAAAATTTGTTCCGCTTGCTCATGTTCAGTAGACTTCTCTGGGAAAATCTCAGGTACAGTTTCGGCCTTCCAAAAACCCTGGATCGTGTCATTGATATCGTTATTACAAGTTTGGCAAAATAAAGCTAATTGTTTTTGCGCTTGTCGATAATGACATAGGTTAGGAGGCGTACCTGCGACTATAACACCAAACCTGGTATTGATGAAATACAAATCAGGATGCGCAGACTGGTCCTCAGGTTTGACTGGAGTGTTTGGTGACACGTAGTTACTTTCCCCAGGCTGTAGAACTAATGCCTGAAAGAACACATCAGCTGCCATGAGAATCTGCACGTTCCCTGGAGTATCAAAGGTTGTGTCCGCAAGATGAGAAGGTACTTTTATAGAGCGAAGATCAATTTTGTTGTGTGGGAGCTGACTAGTTATATTTTCAGTCACGTAGCAATGAATTGACCTCTTATATAAAGTAACTACCGACTGAACTTCCAAGTCAACGCCTTGATGAATGTTTTGTGCCACATTTCCAATGCCAACTACGCTTGCGCTTATAGCTTTGGGCTGAAGGCCCAGCTGCTTCACCAAATCTGCTGTAACGAATGAATTTTGGGAACAGCTGTCTAGCACACCCCTGGCTATAACCTCACTTCCATCAGCTGCTCGTAGTTTTACCTGCACGGTGGGTAGTAACATTTCCTGGCCTACTGACTCTGTCACCATTGCAACTGAGGGCTGCTCCGTCTCTTCTTCGTGCATCAAAGTATTGTGCTGTCCACGGCAAGTGCCACATTTAAAGAAGAATTTGCACTTATTCGTATGCGCCGTAAGGCAGGTTCGGCACAATTTGTTCTCCTCTGCGAATCTAACTCGCTCGTTTGAAGGCAGCGCCTTAAATTTGTCGCAGGAAAAAAGTTTATGCGAAGAAGACTTACAGAAACTGCAGGTGGGAGCGGTTTTGACCACTACGTTGCACGCCGACGTAGTACTGCCTTTCTTGTATTGCACCGGCTGCGCTAGCTCCACAGGAGTAGACGTTGAAGGGACGCAGCTCGCCGACGCCGCATTCTCGAGGCCCAGGGCCTTTTTCTCTAAGAATTCAATCAGTTCTTTAACGCTAGGTTCTTTCTTTACGTCCCTACTAAACTGATAGTCTCTATTCGAAAATGCATCGAGTTTTCTAGTAAGAATGCAGATGAGAATTTGATCCCACTTGTCGGTGTCGGGTGTTAAGTTTCGCAACGCACCTAATTGTTGTTTGATTGTACAAACAAAGCTGCGAATACTAGAAGCAGTCGACTTCGTTATAGGCTGCAGGTCGAGCAACTTGTTGACATGCTCAGATATGATAACGTATTTGTTATCATAGCGCTCTTTTAAAATAGTCAGCGACTCCTTGTAACTACTATCTACCAGTGGCAAATTGCATATTAAATCATTTGGTTCGTTTTTTAAGAAGTTACGTAAATAGTAAAGCTTTTGAATATCGGATAGCTTAGTATCTTGGTGTACTAGTGAGTCAAATAGCCCTATGAAAGCTTTATATTCTGTGAACTTACCAGTGAACACGCACGGGTATCGCTATTGTTGGTAGCTTTACATTTGCAATAGAATTATCGTGGCTACCTTGCGACGACTGCGGAGGAGGCTTTTTGGAAGCAATTATTTCTGATAAGAGCACTAAGTGCTGCATGTAAGGTTCTTCGTAAGCATCTGTTTCGCACTCCTTATCACCTGCGACGAATAACTGCTCATTTATGTTATCGTATGCCGCGTAATCAGTTTGTAATTTCTCTTTGTACACGACAAGAGCTTCTAATGAGAGTTTTTTCAAATCGAGGCTGCCTAACGATGTAAACAGCTTCGTTAGACACTGTTTTTTGTATCCTCTCTTTTGCCGCAATGCAGTTATTGCTTCCTCCTCTGCAGTTTTCGGCATTTTTACAAGTAATAGCCTTGAACACACGATAAAACGTTAATTTACAAAATTGTAAAATTTTCTAAAGTAAATTGTTACAAAATAAATTGCTTTTCGCTTTGTTTACAAGTGAATGTCAATTTGACTTTTGTCAATTTGAATATGAAATACCTATGGAAATACCAAAAACTAAAATAGAAACTTAAAATGAAAAATTGACGTAAATCTTCTTCGTAGAAGTTTCGGTGCTGTATCCGCTTCTGCCGTCCAATGGCGGTGTTGATCACGGCGCAACCACGGCGCTCGCGATAGAAGACGAAGTTTGCGCACTATTGACGTCTTGCTTGTTCCTATAGCAAACAGGAAGATAGAACGAGACGAAGAACCGTCCTCGTCACTGCCACCACACAGAAGAAAAATGGAAACCGGATATTACATACGGAGCGAAGAAAATGGTTGTCGCAACCGTTGTCGATGTAATCTTGAATGCTTCGAAAACCTTGGAATCAGCTATTTATTCGTGCGCCTGAACGCAGGAACAGCCGATCACCACTGTTTTATGCACTAGGTTCCACTCTCCTGGTAGCTTGTCGCTTCTTCTTTTCGTACTTTGAAAAAGTATGGCGTCCGCCGATCAAGTTTGGTTGTAAAATTCGGTGCATTTAGGTTCTGGTAACTTTACTTCGTGTGAGATGGACCATGAAGAAGTCCTTAAAGGCTCAGCAAATAATGGAAAGATTGTGGACTGCGGTTAATTTTAAATATATTTATTTTCTCACTGCACGTGCAACACATGATCAAACAGACGAGAAGAAGACAGTTTACTTTTTTATCAACAGGCTTTACATAGATATAAAAACAATATTGCCAGTGTAGGACTTTCCTACAAAATCATATAAGAAACTGTTAACTGATAAATACAATTCAAGTGTTGTTGTAAAGTTCAAGTTAATACACACGTAAAATCTAAATTATAAAATTATTCAGAAATATTTTAACTCATTTTTCTGAGATTGAATTTATCGTATTTTATTGAAATAAAGTGGCAATACTAGTGACGTAGGCTTGTGTTTCTCTGGGAATGTAAGACCATGTTTTATTAGACTATGAAGTTCTATGGAACCTCGCACATCTGTCAGCACAGCCGCGTTTTGACGAATTCCCTAGTCGACTCTGATGACGTCTTCAGCACTATTCGGTTAGTGTGACCATATTTAGCAGTATTATTCTTTTTTAATAGAAACACTTTAGCATATTTTAAAAGCTAAATTTACAGATTTTGGCAGATTTCAAGGTTTTAAGTTTAAGTTCAAGGATTTTATACAATTATAAGCTCGTTTAGCTTACTAAATAGGTCAAAATAAAATATTAACATATTTTGGTACATTGCATTGTAGATTGTAACCGAGATAGGTATTATAACAATAAATCAATATGGTCACATTTATGCCTTGATCTCGTCTAGAACTACAAGTTCTTCAAAGAAACTGGTAGTGCAGCATGCACAGTTAACGAGTTGAAAGTTTGACAGCTATCACCTAAAATGTAGATCTAGTCCAGACTTACATACATCATTCGTTATTCTTTCATACATACCTACATACATTCAAACATACATATATACTCTCGAAAAACATATGCCTCCTTCTGAGGCAGTCGGGTGAAAACGGACGGTGAACAGCAAATTTTACTGGGAGGAAAAGTTAATGGGACAGTCTGGCAGCACCGACAAATAAAAAAAAAACTTCTTAAATGGTCACACTCTCCGCGCGCGCTGTTGACGTCATCAGCACTATAGTTTCTGATCAGCTCGCTTAGAAATCTCTATGAGAAATCCGTTCGATTCGGAGCGTGCAGCTCGGCAATATTTTCGAGGCTCCATAGATTATCACACAAAGAATACGGCTATAAGTACTTTCACCTTAAACCTTTTCTATTAAGGGCGCTACATACCGGGCGCGTATGCATCACGTGCACGTCATCACGCGCGTAGAGATGACGTTGTATCGTATGGGATTGTATGAGAGGCTTCACACTGCTTGCGTTGCGTTACGTAGACGTGCACGTACGCGTAATGCGTAGGGTTACGCACAGCTCACACCAGGAGACAAAAGGGTTGCGTACTCTACGCAGAGCTGCACGCGGTGATGACGTTGTATCCTATGAGATTCCCTATTGAACTTCATACCGAACAAGTTCAACACGCACAGCTCAGTCCTGAGCGTAACTCTACGCACGTGCCTTCGGACATGACAGTTGTAGCGTTGCCAGACCTTCTCAATACAGATCATTTGACAGTGACTTTAACAGTGAATTTGACAGTGATTTTGACAGTGACTTTGACAGTTACCTTGACAGTAAGTGACTTTAACAGTGACTTTGTGACATTGACAGTGACTTTGACAAACACCTTGCCAGTGACATTGACAGTCATTTTGACATTGACTTTGACAGTCACTTTAACAGTGACTTTGTGTCATTGACAGTGACTATGACAGTAAACTTGACAGTAACCTTGACAGTGGCTAATTTACAGTGACTTTGATAGTGACTTTGACAGTAATTTTAACAGTGACTTTGTGACATTGACAGTGAATTTGACGGTTACCTTGACAGTGATTAAGACAGTCACTTTGACAGTGACTTTGACAGTAACTTCAACAGTGACTTTGTGACATTGACAGTGACTTTGACAGATACCTTGACAGTGACTTTGACAGTAAATTTTACAGTGACTTTGTAACATTGAGAGTGACTTTGACAGTTACCTTGACAGTGACTTTGACAGTGATTTTGACAGTGACTTTGACAGTTACTTTGACAGTAACTTTAACAGTAACTTTAACAGTGACTTTGTGACATTGACAGTGACTTTGACAGATACCTTGACAGTGACTTGAAAATTTAGAGAATCGTGAATATCAGAAACGTAAAACAAACACCAGAGCTGTGCATGCAACTACGCAGTCTACGCAACAGACCCCTTGCGTTGCGTTCGCAGTACGCATCCGTAGGGTTACGCGCGTGAAGGGGTCTACGGCCGTGATCACGCCGTAACTACGCCGTAGTGACGTGCACGTGATGCATACGCGCCCGGTGTGTAGCGCCCTTTATACCTTTTCTATTATACTTAATCCCGGGAGTAACGGAAAGGGTATAACAAGCCAAAAGAAGGTCAAGGTACTCATGAAACTGAACAACTTTCCCCGTGGAACATGGGTCGAAATATGAAAAAAAAGTTGGACCTACCATAGTAAATCAATCAGCTGATCGGCGATTTTGTATTGGAGGCCAAAATTTTTTTCATATTTCGACCCATGTTCCATGGGGAAAGTTGTTGAGTTTCATGTGTACCTTGACCTCCTTTCGGCTTGTTATACTCTTTCCATTACTCCCTGTATTAATGCAACCTCAATAAAAAAACTCTTTAGATGCAAAAAAATATCCGTCACTTGTCAAGTATTATGTGGGGAACCACAATGCACGACATACTCAATGCACAGCAGGTTAAGGCACGGCAGCGTATTGTACAGCAGATCATTGTACGGCATGATGGATTGATGGTCTTGAAATACGGGCCCGGACCGATAATGTACAGGGGTGGAAATGGAATCAAAACAAATGACGTCACAGCGGATGTAGTGATGTGACAGTGTTGCCTTTGATCGACTTATCGATTAATTATTCGAACATGACATGCAAGGCAACCCACGGAGGGGGGGACGGGGGGGGAGGTAAATAAAACACATTCAACGCAAATCTGACACAGTAGGTTAGGTTAGGTTAGAACAGTGACCCCCTGGAGCGAACGAAGTGAGCGACCAAGCTTACTTAAGAACATATTTCATGTAAAAACAATATCGATTAAGCTATTAATGCATATAATATTATCGATCTAGTCACATCACTATTATCACAACACGTGATGTCTCCAACCATCATGTCGTGCAATCCACCCCCGTGCACTTTCGGTACGGGGTGATGGATGGCGACATTGTTTAGATTCCATCCACCATGTCGTGCTTCATCACGTTGTACATTACTCTGACGGCCAGTATTATGGTGTACAATACTATGTTGTACAATGTAGGGACTCTATTGTTTGACAATGATTTGTTTACTTTAAGCTTTGCAAATTATTTTACCAATATTATACTGCTATTTATAACATTATGTTCAATTTATATTGTTGGTTACATATTGCTGATACTTTATATATGACATATATACCACCAGAAGCCCATCTAAACTATATAATATAATAAGAGATACAAACAGACTAGAAGCATATAAAAATAATAAAGCAAAGATACAGAAATGTATGTACCTACCTAATAGCAAAAGCTATACAATTATAATGAGTCGCTTGAACAAAATGGACTAAAAAGAGGGCACATACATCTGCGGACAAAGTTCGAATTACCACGGGAAAACGGGTACTTATGAAACCTGCTGGGCGGGCCGCTAGTCCATTTCGTATTTACCTCATTTGACTTGTACTATTGTTGAAAATAAATTTTTGTAGTGATTTTATTCATAATCGAGATCCCAGGATTGACCTTTCCACACCTCTTCTAGCCGGTGGGATAGCTTTACTGTCAGGTCAGGGTCCAATTTTCAGCCTCGTTCGTCATGACATGACTGGCGAGACGCACTGATGGAATACTTTGAGACAAGGGTGACTCCAGAACATGACGCAACTACCCAAATCTTGACCGGCGGATTGCATTGTTCTGGTGATTCCAGTCTCTTCCCCAACTAAAAACTTTTGGACAATTTAAAATCTTCGACTTTGGGGATGGATGACCTATCGGTTATTCAGCTTTTCTATTACTCTCGTAACTCATTTGTAAAGTTTTTAGATTCCTTTGAAGATACCTGTAAAATCATTAATTTGTTCGTTGTTTTATTAGTTTATAAAGCTTAATTCTAGAAGGGGTTCAGACAAACTCGGGCTCTACGGATAGTATGCGAATGTTGCGCTTTATAAATACAAAATCACACGCACAGCCTACGTGGTGATCACGCGCAGCTCACGTAAGCGACCGGCGCGCGGGGGCTGATGTACGCAGGGGCCATCTAGTGCAATTTTTGAAAATTTTGCTCCATGGTAAAGGCAACACCATTAGAAAACGGTAGATAGGATAGGTCAAACAGAAGACTGTGATAGTAGTAGAATTTCCTCTGAAGAAAACATCCTGCACTGCGCTTCGCAATAGTGGTAGGTATGACAACTACATTTCAATCGGGCCTGTGTCCAGCAGTGGACTATTTTAGCTGCTGAAGAACAAGATAAGACATCCAATCATCCAATATTAAAAGTGAACTAGAAACAACATTTTGTTTACTTACATATCAAACGAAATTTTGTTTGCATATCCAATACCTATGGTAGGTACATTTGTTATTTTGCAGCAACTTACCGGCAGATAAAAATCAATTACTTTTATAAGGTTTTTTAAAATTATCGGTAGGTAATGTCACAGATGAACTTAAATATGTAGACTAGCTACAGATAAGACAGTCACTGAAACCGCAAACCAAACGAGGACTACCGTGTCGCTAGCGTCGCACATTAACCATAGATTATGTTAACTATAGATCACGCAAAAAACATAGATGGTAAATAGACCGGAGATAGTACATCCAAGTAGGTTTTATGTTTATTGATAGTGCTGTCCATCGAAACATTTATCGCTATCGATATTAGTGCTGTGCGGTTGTTATCGATAAAACTGCGACATTCTAATGTAGGGTATACTGTATCGATTTTGATTAAATTAATAAGAAATTGTGAATAAAACTTCAGAAAACAGGATTAAATTGTCAGTTTATTAAATTTTCAAAATACATTTATTCAAGGTAGTTCAACAAACTTAGGTACCACATTACCACTTACAAAGAGTTTTATCGGAAATTTCAATTGCGATGTTTGATATTAATTAATTTAACGTGAATTCGGCCTGGCGTTTTAGGTAGATGTAGAAGCTTGTACAGTGTTCACAAGAAGGGGCGAAGGTTGCAAATGAAGATCTGAAATTTGATTATTTTAATAAGCATTAAAATAAGATAGTGTTGCTATAAGCACACACTTTCCTAGCTCATAAGTTATAATTTAAGAACGCTGTGTTCATCTTTATTGCATATTAGAAACTAGTTCTATAAGTACTTATAATATCTTAAAAATGTAAAATATGTTATGATGTTGATGATCCTTTTTAAAATAAATAAATAAGATAGAGGTTAGGCAGTTAATTTTAAAGAAAATGTACCTTTCTAGTAAAAGAATATTTTTTTCACCTTCTATACAAAATATGTCAGATCATATATTTTGTATGGGAGGCCAAAAATATTTCGTTTACTACCATATGTTCCATGGGGAAAGTTGTTCGGTTTCATAGTCTGAGCACGCCTACAAAGATTTCGTTAAACTGACCCTTAAACATACTCTCGAAAAACATAACCCTCCTTCTGAGGCAGTTTTGCGCCTAACATAAGTACAAAATGCACAATATTAATTTTTAATTACATTACATTACATACCTGCTTTTCCCGCAAATAAGGTGAGGTCAGAATCATCATCATCATTATCATCAGATTGAATCTTGAAGTAAATATGGTCACTCAAAGCTTTTGATCTGAAAGGAAAACCGTTCAAGTTAAATAAATAAACAAGGAACCACTTACAAGGAAACACGAGCAAATGAAGAATCGTTATATTAAGGTAATCAGCCCGTAATCTAAAAAGGGAAGGTACAGCTTACCACGTCTCAGGTCATGGTCCACGCCTCAGGTCCACGCATCCGAAGACTTTGCGAAGGAAGCCTCCCTTATCAACAATTTGAGAAATAAATGATGCGCGGATAACTAATGCAAAATTTTGATTATGTGAGGATGAATCAATTCAAACATTTATTAATGCGAGGACAACTCAAGAAATTCTGCAAATTTCACCAAAAATTCGTTTTTGGTAAAATCAACAACAAATGCCACGTCGTGATTTGAAAAGTCTTGTCATAAGAGTGTCATTGTCACCGATCAATTAATTCCGACAATATTGTTTTTCATTCCAAATTTAAATTCCGCCGCCACAGTCAAATGAAGTGATAGCAGCGACACCAAGGACTATTCGGAGCAACGGCTGACACCCCCCTGGTAATGTATGTTTTGTTCTATAATTTACCTACATAGGTAGTTTGACGTTGATCTAAGTCAAAAATTATCAACAATATCAAAATTATATAAAGTCTGTTTGTTTGTTTATTTATATTTTCTGCTCCTGCACGTCGTCGTACCCGTGCAATTTTATGTTACTTAAGTGCGATTTATTGAGTGTAGTTATTAAAAAACTGCAGAGCGATACCTATATAAGGTGTAAGGAAAATAGGTCGAAGTATAAAAAAAAATTTGGACCTTTTTTTTTATAAATAATGGGTAAGCATTTGTCCGCAATCTCACCTGATGTTAAGTGACGATGCAGACGATGATGGAACATGCTCGCCCAGATAATGCCTATTCACTCTCGCCTTGAAAAGGCCCAGGTTATAACGTTCCGGAAACAGATCCGCAGGCAGGGAGTTCCACTCCTTAGCAGTTCGCATTAAAAATGTAGAAGCGAAGCGCTTTGTGCGAATTTGCGGGATGTCTACGATATAAGGGTGGAATCCCAACCGGCGTCTCGTGCACCGGAGATGGAATGGTGACGGAGGTATCAGGTCATGGAGAGACTGTGCACACTCCCCGAAATGTATCCTGTAGCATACCGACAAGCAAGCTACTTTGCGACGGTGTTCGAGGCTCTGTAACTTTGCGTCAATAAGTTTGAGTTTCTTGGCGCGCTTCTCAATCGAGTCCAGGGCTGCCAGCTGGTATTTGGCAGACCCGTCCCACAGGTGTTGTGTGTGTGTGTGTGTGTGTGTGTGTGTGTGTGTGTGTGTGTATGTGTATGTGTATGCGCATTGAATTGAGCTAATGTATGTATGTAATCGAAGTTTATCGATTACATACATACATTCATACATATGTACATACAAAAAAACAAATCTTTGCTCTTCATTATAATAGTGTAGATTTACTCGGTCTTAAATTTAAGAGTTCGGCTATTTGATAAAACTAAAATTTTATGTTAAAATTAAGGTGCAAAACTGAAAAAATACGATTTTCATTAACAATCGATGTTTTTTTAAGTATAAATCGATTTATTTTAAATCGATTTTTTTGCGACTAGGAATAATCGATTATAAAAAAATCGATTTTTCATTACTCAAGTCACCTCCCTATGGTACAGAGATCTACGGCACACTCCTTTAGCCGACCTGGCTCCGCGCTGATTTGTCTTTCCTGAATATCTAGGGGACACAATGTCACTCAGCTCAGATGCGTGGATAACAACACGGGAAGCGGCAGTCACCAGTTTTAGGTCCGAGCAGTTAATAAACAGTAAGGTCCTTCTTGTTTGGTTTCTTTACGATATAGTAAACACCTGATTAATACTGGATAATCGGCACCATTATCTACTTGTTACTTAGCCTACAAAAAGCAAAAACCAAATTCTCCGACGAAGGTTTTCTATACGTGAAACAAATTAAGGCATGTAACGAACGGACGCATCATAAACGACCAAGATGTCTGGTTTGAGACCTTGGCAGTCAGAAGGTTGAGGCAGCATCAAACTTCTTCCACCGTCAATACCAACCAATATACCTGCAGAATGTGTGGCAGAGACTACCGCTATACCCACAAAATAACCTGTAACCCACCTTGACATGACATTCTTTAAAAAGTCTAATAGACAGATTAAGACTAATGATGATAAAAATGAGTGTAAAGCCGCGGGTAATCGCTAGTCTACATATGCATATACGAAGTTTTAATAAAACCTCAATCAATTGGTAAATCTATAAATAAAAGTAAAAATTGTTTGTGGTTATATATCTTGCCTTCCCTTCTATCTGCCCCGTCGTAAATAATTTAAGCATGTTCGCTTGCATACGACGCCTTAGAGGTGGAAATCTATTTTCGCAACCCAGGTCCAGACTGCATCTCAACTGAAACCTTGAAAATAGGCGAACCGATCCTTCTTCCGCACATAACTAAATTATTTAATTCAATCTTACATACCGGACACATTCCAGAGGGGATGTGTCATTCCGAAATTATACTTCTTCACAAAAAGGGTGATAAGTCAGATATCGGCAATTACAGGCCTATAAGCCTTGTCTCTCACCTTTATAAGGCATTCATTAAAATTATTGAACGCCGTATATCTGGCATTCTTGACCTTGCCCAACCACCGGAGCAGGCCGGCTTTCGCCCCGGTCTTTCTACAATGGACCATCTTCACGCCCTCAACCAGTTAATAGAAAAACATCATGAGTTTCAGTTACCATTATATTTAGCATTCGTAGATTATTCAAAAGCATTTGACAGTTTAAACCATAGTTCCATGTTTCAAGCCTTAGAAAACCAAAATATCCACTCTACATACATAAGTCTTATCAAAAATATATACGAAAAAAGCACTGCAGCAATAAAACTACAATACCCGGGACCCTCATTTACTATACAGAGAGGCGTGAAGCAGGGCGATCCGCTGTCTCCGAAGCTTTTCACATCTACATTGGAGGAAGTATTTCGGAATTTAAACCCCAAATGGGAAGACAAGGGTATTGACGTTGGCGAAGCGAAGC
Source organism: Phthorimaea operculella (assembly GCA_024500475.1). NCBI lineage: Eukaryota > Metazoa > Arthropoda > Insecta > Lepidoptera > Gelechiidae > Phthorimaea > Phthorimaea operculella. The sequence continues at coordinate 8,437,488 of JANFCV010000002.1, forward strand.
TGACAAACCTTCGCTTCGCAGACGACATTGTCTTGTTTTCTTCAACTGCTTCAGGCCTGCAGGAAATGCTTGAAGATCTGAGCAGCGCAAGCCTTGAGGTTGGACTGCAGATGAACATGTCAAAGACCAAGCTCATGACCAACCGTCTTGAGCAAAAGGTAGAAGTGAATGGGCAGGAAATCGCATATGTCAATGAGTACATCTACTTGGGCCAAATAGTCTCTTTCCAGGCACGACAAGACAGAGAAGTCGAAAGACGGATCGAAAATGCCTGGAAGAGCTATTGGTCCATGAAAGAGCTTCTGAAGGGCAACCTTCCACTGACACTGAAGCGAAAACTCATGGACATTTGCATCCTCCCCATTCTTACCTACGGAGCTCAAACTTGGTCTTTGACTGACGTCCAAAAGTCCAAACTCAAGGTCTGCCAACGCAATATGGAGCGCAGCATACTCGGAGTCAGGCTAATTGACCGAGTCAGAAATACATCGCTGAGGGCTCGAACGCAAATAATTGATGTAGGTCTGAAGTCAGCATACCTAAAATGGGATTGGGCTGGACACACCGCTAGAATGCCAAACATTCTATGGGCAAATATTACTAGTACTTGGGTCCCTCCTAATGCGAAACGGGCTCGTGGTCGACCAAGAAAACGATGTAGAGACGAGTTAGATGCCCACGCGAAAAACTGGATGGAAGTGGCTCAAGACAGGGAACCATGACCCCGCCGTATGGCTCGAGTCGCTGGAGGCTCTTTTCGACGATAAAAGTCGCGTCCGCCCTCGTGATCAGGACCTTTCTGTCCTCTTCTAGGACGGCTGCTCGTGCGCTCTCTTGTCTTGGGGCCGGTTGGGGCTTCGGCTTCTCCCCCTGAGGTGTGCCCTGAGGGGAGCCGACCACATCCAACAGACCCGTGGGTGACTCTTGACGTGGCTGGCCCGGTGCTTTCCCGTCCTGGGGGCGGCGGGGGTGTTGCTCGCCTCCTAAGCCTCCTCGGCTTCCGCTTCTTTGTCGTCGAAGTTTCGGATGGGCCGTTTGGCAGCCACCATAAGGGATCCAGCTGCGTTGGTTTCCCCCTGCGGTGTCGCCTCCGTCTTCGTAAGAGGTGCTGTGCCCCTCTCTCTTGTTTCGAACTTCACGGCGCAGTACGGGGCAATCGAGGCTGTTAGCCGGGTGCGATCCGCCACAGTTGGTACATGCGGCCGGTTTTTCTCGGGGTCTTCTGCAATCCAGGGCGGGATGTTCGCCGCCCCAGATCACGCATGGCAGCTTACGTTAACAATGCCTGCTGCTGTGCCGGAATAGCTAGCATCGATGGCATTGTGGAGTGCCCTGTTTTTCCACGCCATCCCTCGATCTTCACGCCGAGCATTCACATTAGCTCTGTGACGTTGTAGATGCCCGGCCGGGGTGAGGTTTAGCGTGCGAATAAGCTGGGCTAAGTTGATACACACTGGGCGTTCTCCGCGAGCCTTGATGGGGCGCATGTAGCTCGTAGCCCAGGGTGGTCAGCTCCTTCTTGATTTCCTGCGGGTCCGTGTCCACATGGGAGGCTTCTGATCGCGACCTTGGCTGGCTGCTCTTTTGGGGGTGCGTAGACGGACCAGGACATTTCGGTACCGGAGCCCTCCAGTGCGGTTAGGTAGCGCTTGTATACGCGGAATTCCTGTTCGCCTTGGGCCAGGAATCGGAACTCTGTGGGCCCATAGGGCCTCATAGGGCCTCACGTTTGGCGCATGAAAAAGCTCCTTTTTTACCTCGGCGAAGTGTTGGCTCCAGTTCGGGAGCAGGTCGACTACTATAAGCGGCGGCTTCTTTATGCACCCAGTTATCTTCATGGATGTCTTTGGTGCAGGTGGCGGCGTCTTGATGGCGTCTTTCCTGGGCTTGCTGGGCGCACACTTCGACGTCGTTAGCGTGGAGGTGGACGCATAGGATATTTGTGATGTCATCGCTGGGCTGTCTCCAGTACCCGAGCTGTTCAGCATGGAACTGGACAGCGGCGGTGTGACCCTCGTATCCGGAACCGTGCGGGTCCTCGGTGGGGTCGGTGAGGTTGATCCATGCGGTCTGCGCTCGCACCTGTACGGCTGTGGCACTCTCCATGAGAGCGTTCAGGTGCGCTGTAGGGTAAGCAGGTCGAAGTGCTTTTTGTCCCTCGGCTTACGCTGGGACAGCGGAGACGGCGAGGGAGAAGAAGGCAGCGGCGGTAGTGGGGGCGCGGCGGCGAAGGCAGTGGTTATCGCTGCTGCGGCGGCCGTCGGTGGCGAAGATACCAGCGGGGGTCTATTGATCCCAGCGTGAATGGCGTCGAGGGATGGCACAAGCCGCGAGTTCGTTCATAACGCGCTGCAAGGCGGCTTGCGGATTCGTGCGGACAAACATTCGCGACCCATTTGCGGGGCGCTGGTGGCACTTGAAGGGCATTTTCGAAGCTGAATATAATAAGAAGCCTTATAATAAGCGTGAAGCGTAGCCTGCCCTCGGGGCGCAAGACTCTGGAGTACCCCAGGTGAGACTCGCTGGCCGGGGTTACTTGTGCTCGACAGAGCCCTACATGACTACCGAAGGTAGGCGGGAACCGTAAACAAAAACTTCCGAACGCGAGAGCGACTAGGCGGCTAATCTGGAGTATAGTGTTAAGATATATATATTATTAAATATCTTAATATTCCCATCCCTCACAATAATGCGCCTTTGCCTGCTATAACTAGGCGGCTTAGGCTTTAAAATGAGACATAATTCATTAATGTTTGCAGTAGTGGGTATTTTGTCCATACTAAAGGTCCCAATGTCTTTTACGTAATTTTTGTGTCATTTTGTAACCAAAAAGAATCTGGTCAAATAGGGACAATACATTACTTGGCTGATTATATGAGTTGCTTAGATAATAAAACTCTTTGTGCTTTCTAGCGCGTGTTTGGTTGATTTCCTAGTTTCATGACCAATCAATACAAGATTTAGTGATAAATAAAATTAAATTCCCCGTGCTATAAATACTTTCATATAGCAAAACAGCAAAGATTAAATGTAAAAATAATTTTAATATTCGTATCACCTTGAGGCAATGAAAAAACATAGCCCACAAATGGGCATTCGTCTTTGGAACTGAAAAATTAAAAATTGAATGAAAAATGCGCAAACTACTCGGTTGGTACCAAACAAATTTCCGCAGGACCAGTTGTACCATTGGACAGTACCATTGATGGTATAACTGGGACAAAATTATCCCACCTGTACCATGAAAAATTTTACAACAAATTACACCCGTCTTTACTCGTACTCGTATTTCGTTTTTTTTTTTCGTATTTGGTTCGTAATCCTACATTTCAGATGACAGGTGTCAAATCGAAAAGCATGGTTTCTTTCAGGAAGTTGTCGGTTCTAGAGGAAATTGTAGGTCTTGACGAGAACTTTATTTCAGATGACAGGTGTCAATTTGAAAATTTGCATGGTTTCTTCCAGGAAGTTGTCGGTTCTGACGAGACCTACATTTTTGATGACAGCTGTCAAACTGAAAACTCGTTTATCTCGGCAATTATGCATGCTAGACTATCAGTTTGTTTGGGAAAGTTGTATTCCTTGATGAGACCTTCATTTGAGGTGACAGCTGTCAAACTAAAAACTTGTTTTCCTCGGAAATTATGCATGCTATACTATCAATTTTTTTGAGAAAATGATTAGTCTTGAAGTAATCTTTGACATGACATGACAGCTGTCAAACAAAATTAGTCTAAGATTCATAGTTTCCGAGATAAACTAATTTTATTTGACAGCTGTCATGTCTCAAGACCTATTATTTTTTAGTTTGACAGCTGTCACCTTATATAATATTACATAATTTTCATAATTTCGGCTAAGTAAAAAAAAAAACTTTTTTGCCAGGAAATTTTTCTATATTTTCACGGCATCCTTTATCGTTGCTAAACATACTTTGAAGCTATAGCACGCATTTAAAATAACACCCTGTATAGTTACACATAATAATGACTTTAACGGGTCTTATCGCGATAGTTTTTTACGTAAATAAGCGATTTACCTGGAAACTCGACGTTTCGACTGGGTTTCACCAGTCGTGGTCGCGAGCAGACTGAAGTAGCAGCGAGTTGTCATCAGGGCGGTGGGCAACTAGATTTTCTGCTACCCACATATTGTCTTAATAATTTAAATTGTTTGTAAACATTACACATTAGGCCGGCACACAACACTCACAATGTCCGACGATCGGTCCGATGGTGAATCGCGCGTTTTTATTTTGTCTATTACCGGACTCCATGTTGTAGACAATTTAAATCCCGATTGAAATTATTGGGGTTCTTTTTGATTTCTATTGCCTCCCTCACCACTCTGGAGTAATAGTGACGTTCCACAGAGAGGACTTTTGGGGCATGAAGCTCGATCCAATGGTTGGCACCAGATGACAATAGGTGTTCCGCGATTGCCGATTTATGCGTCTGTCGGTTTTTCACAGCTGCGATATGCTCCTTGACCCGTTCACTGATACTGCGCTTGGTTTGGCCAATGTAAGACTTACCACAGCTGCATTGTACCTTATATACACCTGCATTTTGAAAAGGTATAACATCCTTCGGTGTGCGTAAACAGTGAGATATTTTGGACAATGGAGTGAAGACAGTTTTAATCAAACCCTTACTCAACACTGTCCCAATAAGACCCGTTAAAGTCATTATTATGTGTGAAAGTAATCGCGAGTGCTTTAAAAGTTACCCTGTATAGTTGTTGGTCTAATGGTACAATTGGGACAAAATTTGGCTCAGTTGTACCATTGAGTGTACAGGTGGGATAATTTCGTCCCAGTTGTACCATCAATGGTACTGTCCAATGGTACAACTGGTCCTGCGGGGATGTTAGGTGTGGTTGTGGCGCCGTCCAAACCATGGACCACCTGCTGTGTTGCTCAAATTGTCCCAACTCCAAGACCTAAAAAAGGCGAACCCAATCTACCTAGAATGGGAGGTAACGTTATGTTCACCATGGTACAGCTGTACATTATGTTAAATAAATAAATAACTAATTCAATAAGTTTTGGGAACGACGCAGTCGTAAAATTAACTCAGGTTTTGTATCATACCAATGTGATTCATATAAAGCCGTTTAATAAAAAACAACCTGTCCCATAATAGACAATGTTTAGTTAGTACCAAATAAATACTAAATAGTATTCATAAATCAATTATTTTTTTGTAACTACGTATACACGGAGTAACGGAAAGGGTATAACAAGCCGAAAGGAGGTCAAGGTACTCGTGAAACTGAACAACTTTCCCCATGGAACATTGGTCGAAATATGAAAAAAAAATTTGGACCTCTCATAGTAAATCAATCAGCTGATCGGCGATTTTGTATGGGAGGCCAAAATTTTTTTTCACATTTCGACCCATGTTCCATGGGAAAAGTTGTTCAGTTTCATGAGTACCTTGACCTCCTTTCGGCTTGTTATACCCTTTCTGTTACTCCCGGTATAATTCTATTTACAAAAAATATTAGATTTCTGCGTATTCACTACATAAATATATAGCGGGACTGGTAGCATACCGGTCCTAAGGGTATAAAACTTAAAGAATAATGTAAAATAACCGATTATTATAACTAGTTAGTCTTAAATTTTCATGTGAAATAAATGGCAGAGTTGAGCCCGAGGTATATGGGTCTATATGACACATTAAATAGTATGTCTAATATAATCGGATAAAATATCATAGAATACTATTGTATGTGGTAAATAGAATAGTTTCACCAAAAAATTGCTGCTATACCAAGCCACGTACCTATAGAATGTGGCAGTTCTAATAGTACGCGTATGTTGGAACATTGACTTGACCTTTCAAGTATTCTATCTACAATAAAACCCAAAAATAAGCAAAATTATTTAAATATTAAGATGCCATCCATGAAAATATTGTTTGAAGTTCACACTGTATGAATTTCAAGTTCGTAGGTAAATTACAATAAAAGTTGTGTCTTCTACGGTTTTTCGGCTCTCCTGTAGTAAAGTAGCTATTTTTCAGTTAGCATTATGTACCTACGTAGGGAAACACGCCTTCGTCAGGTTTGTAGCTAGATACTCTTGCCTGATACGTAACAATGTTTCGGTGCTAGGAACGTGTTTATCGGCTGGTCAACTTTGCTCCGCAGCCAGAGGAATACCTACATTCTGTCGATCTAGGGAAAAACAATTGCGCCGGCACGTGCTCAAAGCTTTTAGATAAATGGTTATATGATGTTCTTTGTTTGGTTATAGGTATCGTCTCCAATGTTGCAGGTGGCAAACGATTCGAAAGCCGACAGTGCCATCATTATAGAGAAGCGCACAAAGTCTCCAAAGTTGAGGGTGCTCTTTGTGCCCATCTCGATCACTAGGTCCACCACCTCGGAGTTGAAATAATTTCGGTTGTTGTAAATGATCTGCAAGGTGACTTCGCAGCCGGCGCCGCACCTTTGATCTCGTAGGTTTTAGGGGATCGATCGTGTTATTTATCCCTAATCGACTGCTTGCTAATTGCGACCGGGCTGTGTGAGAGAGCCCAACCGAGAAGGATGAAATCCAATTCAGCTTCTTGAATATGTACTATTATTAAATCTTATAGTAACTATCAACACACTTGTTCCAGAATACGTGCCAAACCACAAGGCGGAAAACTGTTGCGCGCTGATAAAACGAGGAAAGGACATTGTTGTGACCCTGATAAAGTGAGCCTACATTGTTGCATTAATTAGAATAGCTGTATAATTGATTTTTATGGTGGTGGTGTCATCATTAACCGCAGGGACAGGATACAGAGAGCGCCGAGATAGCGAGTCCCGACCACAAATTGCTGGATTTTTCTATGATTGCATCTACGTCGAGTGTAAACTTTCGAAGTGAGAAGCTTTGATAAACAAAATGTCGATTGCATCTCTCGAAACGTTGACTATACCGGTGTGGAGATGGGAAATATTTATCGGTTCAATCCAAAGAAGAAATTTGTCATATCTGCATCTCCGGTTACCTCGGATATGGATCTCGATACCATGTACAAGAACGCGACTCAGGACTGTGGAGATCGCCAAAACTCGGAAAGCGAGCAATCCATTGACAACATCGCCAACGCGATTGCAGTGGGAGGAGATGGCGAAGAGCTCCACGTCAAGGCAATGTCGGAAAAGATTTCGAAAATAATTGATAGTACAGAAGAGGACGAGAGTGGTGAGGGTGCAGGTAACGCTATGATATACAGTTCTTCGGCCGGAGAACGGTACCGAACCGGTATCGCTATCTGTGAGAAAGGATGCGGAAACTGACCCATTGTTGGCGGTCGGAGCGCTTCCGTAACCGATAGAGGAAAACAAAGCTATGCATGCGCCTGTGCAAGCAAAGTCGAACCAGCTACGATGAAACGTGATCGACGGTGCATCATGGCGGCTCGTGACAGTGTGAATGTGAGTCATCTGAACCATTCGGAAACCGATTCCATGGGGGAGGAGGGACGACTATATGGCGACAGCGACGCTATGAATTCGATTCGTAGCATAGTAGCGCGGGCGCATTAGACGGCGAGAGGCGTGTTGCTGTTGCGTCATCGAAAAAATCAACACCGACAAATTTTACGTACCACTCCTGTCAGAAGGGCTATAAGCGTAGGTCTTTCTTTGAGCGTCATGTCGCGTCATGCTCATATGATCCCGATGCCCGCTCCGCTACCAAGAGAAAACGCCGTCAACCCAATAATAGTGCAGTCAATGGCGCCACCGCCACCACCTCAAGCGACGGCGGATCCCCCGCGAAGCAGCAAAGGAAACTGGATATGGAGTTTTCTGTGGCTTTCTCTGGTACTGGCTATGATCGTGGTGCTGATTGTCTTTATGAAGGCGATGGCAGCTCAGATGGAACAGATACTAGCCGAAAAGGAAGAAGAGCGTCGTCTTCTGCTGTATTCACAACAGAAGTTGGCGTCGCTCCTCGAGAAACTCCGGGGATTGTCCTAAAGTTGATCGTCCTAACACGTTTGCTCTTTTAATGGATTATCCTCATATTTGTTTGTCCTAACGTATTGTTTGTCTTAATGTTTTTAGTCTTACTAATGTTGATGTTCCTAAACTTTGAACGTCCTAATTTCGATTGTCCTATTGATCAGATGTCCAAATAAGTGGTATGTTTTTTGTTTCTAAAGAAAGAGTAAAACTTATGCATTGTAATTTATGTAATAATAAGTAATGAGTCTGGAAAGTCTGTTTTATTTTGCATTCCAAAAAATTCTACAAAAAATCACGAGAAAAACTGTGTTTTAATTTTTTTATATCTTCAAAAATGGCTGAGATAAGTATTCATTATCAAAGTGCGTGTTTCTGGAAGAAGGTTTTTAAAAACGCGAGCGGGTTCGCTTTAACCGATGATGTCACGGCGCGGCTCACTCGACAGTCGCTCAGTACGCCGCTAGTGAAATGAATATTTCTGTTCTGTATTTACTGAAAAAATGGGAAGGATCTGCATTGTTTAAAGGAGATTGCCCATTTTTGGTCTAAGAAATTGTCTCGCCTCAAAACGAAAATTAAAGCAATATGTAATATCCCTCATTATAATGAAGAATAGCTACGGCAATTGTTGTACAAAACAGGGAAACTAAATTAACTCTTAAAGGTCTTTTTACCGTTAGGTATTTTCCCCAAAGATTTTACTGTGGTGTAAACCTTTTTTGCACTGTTTACTTCGGTATAGCTATAGATAACAATTTAATAACGAAATACTCAATATACAGCCAAACTTCAGAACGTTTGTCTCTTCCGATACCCAACTTTAACATTCAATAACTTCAGAACTCCTGTCATAATGAAAATATTTTCAGTTACAAAATGTTAAGCAATAATTAGGCTTTATAATTATTTAACTTTGGCTTTGATGCGAGGCCTGCAAGTAGTGAGGCAAGCAATGGACGAACATCCATACTAGAGTGGGCATGATCCTTTCACGGTTTTTACGGTTTGCCCCACGGTTGCCCGAGGCCTCTTCAATCATGCAACCAAGTCAGAGGTCATTGCAACAATGTCAGAGGCCTCTGCAACCATATCAGAGGCCTCTGCAGCCATGTCAGAGGAATCTGCAACCAAGTCAGGGGTCATTGCAACAATGTCAGAGGCCTCTGCAACCATTTCAGAGGGCTCTGCAACCACGTCAGAGGCCTCTGCAACCGTGTCAGAGGACTTTGCAACCATGTCAGAGGACTCTGCAACCATGTAATAGGACTCTGCAACCATGTTATAGGACTCTGCAACCATGTCAGAGGCCTCTGCAACCATGTCATAGGACTCTGCAACCATGTCAGACGTCATTATAACCATGTCATAGGCCTCTGCAATAGTGTCAGAAGCCTCGGTACGGTTCCCGCACCGTACCGGTACCGTTTCCGTACAGTACCCGTTGAATCATAATATTGAATTTTGCCAGCCAACACTGGGCGCGCGGAATGAGCCGCCACGAGACGTGACGACACAGCATGAGCGCGCGTAATCTCGGAAATTTAAAATATGGCTAAAATTTCTCGTTATCATAACTCTGGAAATACTGCATGTATTGACATGAAATAAAAACTAGTTGCATGTAGGTGTTCTACTCTCCAATGCAAAGTGTATTTCGAAGCAATATTTCGGCTTTGTTTTCATTTCAATTGCTAGATAAATAATTGCTAGTAAATATAAGGTCCTATTAAATTCACTGCAAATGTTTAAGCGGCAGATCAAACTAAAATATAAGCATGTCCTGGGCAAATTTTAAAAAAAATCTACACGCTAGTTTTCGAGAAAATTGCATTTAACTAAAATAAAACGAAAAAAGTGCAGCCTGTTTGTCATAGAAACACACCACTAAGCCTACTTCGATGAATTTAACTTACGCGCCAAAAGAAGGTGCTGTGATTGGTCGGTTGTTAGTGTGCACGCCGTGTAAATGAATCCTTTTTACGCGGCGGCAGGTCAGTCAAAGGATATTTACGTAATTAATTAAAAAGTTTGTTTGAAAATGAAAAAAAAAACTCGCTTGTCGATTTTTTTTAAATGCCTTAGATGTTTTTCCTATACATATTTACAGGTACACCAGGCTAATTAGGCAATCAGGGACGTCAAACTAATTGTCAAATGCAAAAAATGTGGTACGGATAGCAAAAAAGTTCACTATATATGTAACTATGGTTAACATTATTATTATTCATGTCCGTCCATGTAACAATACGGTATGTAAAAAAAGACTGCAAATATTTTAAGGGGTGAATCAGTCCATGAAACTTAACAACTTTCTCCAAAAACATAGGTAGAAATAAAAAAAAAACATTCAAAGTGCCAATCGCGAAAATCCGAAATGGGGCCGAGTGAACCTTCTGTAAACTCTCTATTTTGTGCCACAGATTCTAATTTCTAAAGTTGGAAAACGTGTCATTGCGTGTACCATAATTGTTTTACTCCATTATATCGGTTTCATAGCAAATAAATTGATGCAAGCGATTCTCGAATTTATTGACAATCCTCCGAATTCCCCAAATTTTGAAATTTTTCTACTACTACATCTCTACAATATTGAAATTTGTCAAATGTCAATAAGGTCGAAAATTGCTTGCACCATATTTTTTAACTCTATTACTGATTTTAAAGCAAAAAAAGTGGTTTCGTAAACGTAGGTTACTTTGTCCAAAAAAAGGGTATGTTTTGACGTTTCTTCTGATTTCTTGGCCACTAATAGACACATGGATATTGCACAGTCTTGGATTGTTTAACAAGGGTATAAGTAACTAATTTAAGTAAAAAATACATTTCATTTATAGTGAAAACAATTTTTTTTTTAATTTTTTTTTATTTGGGCCAAAGTTGTACTTTGGAGGAGGTTTCATTGGCCCGCACGTTTTTAAGGAGCTTAAACGTAATATTGTTTCATTTTGGGGTAATGTAACCTCAAGGAAATAAGAGCAGATGATTTAAACAACCATAATACATGTTATTTGGTTAATTTTTCTAAGAAAATTCTTCATAATATCAACATTTTTTAGTAAATCACAGTAAAATTATAATTTTTTTACTACAAAATTGAATATAGTCAACATTTTGCTTCGCAAATTACTTGTTTGCAGAAATTTATACCGTTATAAGTTAATCATGAGTACAAAATTGTTATAAAATAATAAAAAAACAACAAAAATACTGCCCCTCTTATCAAAATTGACATTAATTCGGTCTGTTTTATGAGAATCGTCAGTTACATTATCTTGACTTATATTGAATTGATCTCATTTTTTTTTATTTGAGTTTTAGCGTGCTGCGAGGAATGCCATATAGCTCAGCAGAAGCTCTTAGTGTAAGTGATTTGACTCGTATTCTGGCCAAACATTCTACGAGTTGCTCCTTGGAATAATCCACATATCTGTGATTCCCTACTTTTCTTTTGTAATGTCTTGGCATGTTGACTGCTTCAGCTTATTATCATATCCCAATTTTAGAATCTAAAAAGGAAAATTAACATATTTTAAACGAAAATCGAGAAATTATATGAAATTCTAAACCTGTAGGTTACTTTGGCCCATGGGCTAAAGATACCTACATTTGCAGGTCAAAGTAGCCTGCAGTTTTATTTCTGCCAATTTAATCCTAAAAAGTTCGTAAAACTGAATAATATCTGTTATAACGCATCTTTTTAATATACTTGATACACCCAACTACAAAAAGACAGCCAGACTTACCTTAAAATTTAGTAACGATACAAAGTTTGCACAGCCAAAATTCTTGCAATTTGTAGGTCCCAACTTGTCAACACTACCAACCGTTAAAAACGAGAGAATGAGCTATTTGAAACTGTTTCACCGACAAACCTATATAGCCATCTATGAATTGTCGTACAAATTACTTCGGTATCTGTCACTCCAGGATTAAGGCGAGAATTGAAAATCTTTTTTTGATTTGGGATATAGTAACCCCCTAGGGTTAAAGTAACCTACGTTTACGGTTCAAGCAATTTTTGACCTTATTGACAATTTTCAGAAAGCCGTGGATTTTTGATATTCTTTGTTAAATATGTTACTACACCTATACCGTATGAAAATTTGTCAAATGTCAATAAGGTCGAAAATTGCTTGCACCATATTTATTGACTCTACTACAGATTTCAAAGCAATAAAAGTGGTTTGATTTTGAACCTTATTGACAATTTTCAAAATTTCTTGGATTTTTAAAATTCTTCGATAGATATGTTACATCATCTCTAAAATACTCAAATTTGATAAATGCATTAAGGTCAAAAATTGTATGCCCAATTTTTTTTTATTCCGCTAACAATTTAATGACTCTTATTGAAAAATAGGTATTGACAGTATCAAGATGTATGGGGCATCCGTTACGGTTATTGACCGCACTTCTTGTTTCGTAGTAAGTCTTTATTTCTATGCATGTGTCAATTGGTTAAGTTGGACATATTCGGAATATACTTAAAGTTATTGATTTCCTAGATTGTACTTTCAAGTAAGTGTTTGGTTTATTTCCAAGTTTCGTGAGCAAGAATTTTGAATTCTAATTTAAATAAAATTTCCGACCGAAAACATATTTTATCATCTGGACAATACGGGTCCAAAAGTGGTATTAATCTATGTAACTTTCTACAGTTTCATAGACCCTCAAGTAAGTCAATATTTTTTTGCCATCGCTACCGCACATTCCAGTTTTAGGCTCTGTTTCCACTACTCCGATCCGGTATACGATAATTTCCAATCCGATTTAGAAATCTAATAAAATACTATACTCTCTTTTCCACTACACCGGTATCCGGATTTTATCAAAACGGAATTTTCCCGAACAATTGGTATTGTACTAAAATTATGTATGTTTTAAAACAATTGTACATTCTACCATGTCGTCCGTCCGAGTCCGAGTCCGTCGAGATAATGAAACTTTACTGCCCGTTTTTTACGGCGGGAAATCGGTGACCGGATTTTCGATATTTTTCGGAAGGCTACATCCGACATCCGGTGACGGATCGGAGTAGTGGAAACAGAGCCTTATGATTATGTCAAAAATCTTCAAAATCGTTGTCCAAATCGTAAATCGGTAGATTTGGAAGATTCATATTTTCACCAAAGAATATGCTTGTTTAAATCCAAATTGTTATTTAGTCCATCTAATATTGCTCTTCAAAACACCGCAGATTAGAAAATTCAATTGAAAAATATTTTTTTATTTGTTTTGCATAATAATAAGTGTAAAGACATGGATATTGCAATCTATATGCCAAACATCACTTCTTAATTTTTTTTTGTAACTTAAATAATTTGTGTTACAATCGGAAGAAGGGGGTTGAAACCGGTACTACCGATTTTCGAGTTAGCTCCGCGAAAACTGCATCGCTACTCTTTTGTTTTCATTGTTCTACTTAGCGTGGTCAAGCTGTACGCATGCCCTTAAATATTTGCAGTGAATTTAATAGGACCTTATATATACAGAATGGCATATTTAGAACCAACACCAGTACAGGTTTAAAGGTAAATTATACAATGTTGGTAATAATTGTTTTATATTATTATGAAATCAACATCTGCAAAGAATAAGGATCATCGTCTATACAAAATTACCCCACGTAGAGCATCGACGAGACGTACCTCAAAAGGTTGCTTGTAATTATACTAAAATATGGCATATGTCCGTATTCCATCCTTACAAGCAAACAAATCAAACTATGAAAGTTTGTTCAGGGGCTCTATTAAAATTCGTTCATATAATTGATTTTAGGAAGTACTTTGCTTTATCTTTACAGGTCAAGTCTGTCATTAATTTTGTTCAGGTTATCATTAAATACCAGGTTTTGGGTTGTTCAGTTTAGGTTGTTTAGTATTAGTTGTTCTGTTTATAAATGCTAAGCTAGTACTGCGTTGTATATGGGTACCGGTACCTATAGGTGAACAACAAACTGAACAACTAAAAATGATCAGAATAAATCTATTCTTCATTTGCGTGTAGGTTTGTATGTTCCGGTATCCATATGCAACGCAATACTAGCGTAGCATTTATAAACTAAACAACTAAAACTGGACAACCTGAAACCTGGTAGGTATTTAAAGTAAAACTGAACAAATGACAGACATAACCTGAAAAGATAAAGCAAAGTACTTCCGAAAATCGTAATGAAATATACCTCTATATGAACGAATTTCCACAGACCCCTTGAACAAACTTTCATTGCAATTTTTGATATATTTGCATGTAAGGATGGAATACTGACTTATGCGATATTCTCGTACTAATTACTAGCAATCTTTTGAGGTACATCTCATCGATGCCCTTTTGAGCCGTCATCTATAGGGTACTTAACTAAACTAGACGTTCATAAATGGGAGAAGTTCCAAACGGTACTACAAGCATTACCTTCTGGTTTTATTACATATTTTTTTACATAGAACATGTCACAAGTTGGCTTCAATCCACGATATGAAAGCTGTTACTCTGGTGTAGACCGAAGGGTAGGTGGACTGACAGCCGTCTCCCAGGCCAAACGATATGATGCCCACCTGAAATGGGACGTGAGAATTTGAACAATGTTTAAAGCTTACGAAATGTTACTAGGTATTGTTATGTAAAAATTTAAACTACATTTATGGCTGTTTGATCTCTGACAATAGAGCTCATCAGCAGATCATTTGTCATCACGATGTCCACGAAAGAAGAAGACATTTTGGTTTGTATATACAAATACCACTTACCTACCAAAGCTCATAGCATTGTTATAGGCGATAGTAAAGGTCCGCTAGGGTCCCCGTCACTTGTGCCATAATACCAACGCTGCTGGTACAGATGTGACCAACGCAGAAGAAGTCAAGACTCTTGTGGCACTTTGTGTTTTTAAATACCACTTACCAAAGTCCTCGCATTGTTATAGACGACAGTCAGAGGCCCGCCAGAGTCTCCGTCACATGTGCCAACTATACCAACGCCGCTGGTGCAGAGATGACCAGCGTGAATGCTGAAGTCAAAACTTCTTTGGCACTCCTGGTTGGTCATAATCTTTACCGTTGTTTGGTAAAGTGACGTGTCGGGTGGTACGGAACTTTGAGCTGGAAAATAAATATAGGTAGCGTAGCCGGTGTATAGCGGAGTGTACTGAAAACATAGCAGGCGTAATTGGGACATTGAACTAAACAACTGTGGAACTAGTAATGGTGGGAAAGTGTTTTCAAACTTGATTGTTACCACTTTGATTCATGGTTTAATTAATCATCGGAGATTGTCCGTATAATGATTTGACCTACATACCACAGTTACCATCTCTTGTCTTTTACTTGCCACTTACCATCGCTTGTCTTTCCGTAGCCAGAAATGAGTCCAGACATTCCAGCAAAGTCCTGATTCATATTGACCAGGGTCGGAAGAACCACCGGTTGGATGAAGTCTGCAAAATGTCGTCAAGGAAAATGTTTTGACAAGCAGTAACATCGTAAGGCAGTTTCCTGAGGCAAATTGCATCAGGTCTTTCGTCAACTCAGTGCCCCACGCGGCAGAAGAAGATGAGGCAATTTCTCGCTTAATTTGATCACGACATAAATAGTTTTCCGTTTCGTGATGATGGCGTTCATTCGGGAAACTTTAAGTTCCTAGTTTATTCTTCATTGCTTCAGAACATAAGAAATAATTAGTAGGTATATGATCAAAGACTATTATGATGACATTGGTGACTCATCAATATGATCATTAACTTAACATCATAATTGTTTTTAGCAAAAACTTACTCGTATATTGGACCGTCGGTATCGACACCATGGCTATATCATGAGTGAACTCAACGGTATTCCATGAGGGATGCATCACTACATTGGTGGTGACTATTCTTGTGCCTCCAGTGAAAAGCCTGGTGGAACCGAGGACTATAGTGAACTGCCTGGCTTGGTTGCGACCATCGTACCTGCAATAGGTAGGTTATGAGGTATGAGGTACAAGAAACAAAACTAGTAACCTAATTAATTAGGGTATTATCCCATTTCTTTCCTATTATTTTCTATAGCATCGATTTCTCGTTTGCTAGAGGCAGCAAATGAGAACTCTAATCTGGGTAAAAAACAATGTAGGAACAAATTAATAAATCGTGTTAGTATAGCGAGAAAAATCCTGATTTAAATATTTTAACCATCACTAGCTGTATTTGTTTCTGCAGCTTCGGAGAAAATTAATTAGGTATTAGATACCCATGCTTGTGATTTGGTCTGAACTGAAGTGTAGCAAAATTTGGTCTGGAATCAGTTCGCCGACTTGCTCGTTTCGCAAACCGGCGCGATTCGCCAACTCGCTTTCTGCCGACTGGCGTGCTAGGCCTACTTACGCCATTCGCCGACTGCGCAGTTAGCAAACTGTCATGATGTACAGTGAATATAATAATAGTTTATGGATCTGTATTATTGAACAAAAGAAAATTTAATACGAAAACGTAAACGTATGAAAATTTGAATACTTTACCTACATAAGCTTATCCCTAGATAAGCTTATCAAGAGAACAACTGAACAACCTTTTAAATGACTTGTGACATATAAAACAATTTAAAGCGTAAGCTCCACAGAGAAGACGTGCGTCGTAACGCGTGGGATGGCATCTGTCAGAAAAGTGACCGTCAACCGTCTTTGATGCGACGCGCGTCTCAAATATGTAGCTTTGTCTCTACGGGGCAAGCTCCAAAGAATAGACGCGTGATGCGACGCCCAACATGACATCTGTCAGACAAGCGATCATCGGAGACGTCATCGTTACACATGCATACGCATAGCCATAGACTTACAATCTCGTTTGTGATGTTAGCGTTTAAATGTTGCATAGGTATATTAAAAGATGTATTAAAAAACTAAACCCCGACTGCGGTCATTACGAAACTAGTTTCGATTAAAGAAATATTAATCTTGATTCGAAACCAGTTTCGAAACTTGGTTTCGTACGCGGCCGAAGGGTATTATTATTGTATAAAAATCCGCCATCTTAAATAGATGAATTTTTAATATAGCCAGTGTCACTCGCGCTGCTGATACGAATCTAACGACACCTCATATGTCAAAATCCAACTATCCGTTTGGGCTGTAGCCCGTGAAAAAGAATTTTCTTGTCCACATACATACATACATGTAGGAGTGGAACCTCCATGGTAGATGACGAGTGAAAGAGTAAGATAGAGACGTATGAAAGGGACGGATGAAGTCATTCAATATGTGAGTGTGCTACAGGCAAGATGACTGTAACAAAGATTTATAAAATAGAAATAAACTAGATTTTGAAGATATTTATTAGTTTCCCTTCGCCTACTCGCCGCCCCGTCCTATATTCTTGGGGGCTCGAGTCAGGGATATGGAGGCAGCGCAATTTTGGCGAAGAAACTGAAGACGGCTACGAGCGACTACGAAACAACTGCAACCGGTTTTTCATAACCTACAAAATGGGACTACGACTACGACTACCAGGAAGACAATGACGAAATAATTTGAAGACGACGAAATACCTACTTTACGAAGAATTCAAAACGACGGAACGACGAAACTACGAAACAAGACGACGACGAAAGAAGTAGCACGAAGACGGGATGCAAAATACGACGCTTGAAATTATCAGAAGGTTGACTAGGTTTAATGGTGATGTGAAGAAGGTATCGATAGGAAAATGGGCCCAAGATATTGAAGAGAGTGCTGAAGAGTATGGGTGGTCGCCGAGGAAGAAGCTGTTGATTGCACGCAGGACGCTGGATGGCACTGCATCATTGTGGCTTCGTAGTGAAGACGATCATGAATCATTTGAGGACCTGAAGACGGAGCTGGTCAAGTGGTTTGGAGATGACGAGGAATACAAATGCAAGACGGCTGTGACTATACCAGAACCCAAGGAGGAACGTGAGGACATCAAGGTTCCAAGCAACGACGACCTACAGCGGCGCTCAGCGGTATCGACAGGTACTAAGAAGAGTACAAACTTCACACACGACGGTCAAGCACAAGAAGATTCTAATGACGGTTATGACATTTCTTGGCTCTATGGCGATGACAATACGACGACAGAAAATGACATGACGGAACTGACAGAAGAAATCAAAACGACGACAAAACAAACACAAATAGATAGAAATTACGGAAAAATACGAGAAAACAGCAAATTCAAGACGAAGAAAGTTACAGGAAAGAAGACGAAAGCTGTAGGAATGGTTTCTGTGATATGCAATAAATATATTGAAATTGAAATTGAGAGTAGAAAATCTGGTGCAACAACAAAACGGGAACCTATTCAAAAGGCAGTATGGCGAGATGGAAGACGGCTGAAGAAGTTTAGGTTGGCTGCTGTGATTCGAAGAGAATATGAGGATCAGACTCGAGATGTTCATGATGATTGTCGTCCGATAAATCGGTTTCCAAAGAAAGGACCCGATAAGATAACGAAGCTGAAGAAGAAGAAAGGGCTTTCGATTCCTTTTGATAGAGGGAAGAATCTGTGTTTTTTAAAAGGTGTTATTGTTAGTTTAATAAGAGTGAGTTTTATTTAATTTGTTTTTGTGTTTTATGTTGTTCTATTATTTGATTTGTTTATAAACTGTTACGAGTTGTGCAAGACGAAGAATGTAAGAGTTAAGATGTTGTGTTTAGATACTCGTAGAGTTGTTTTATTGTGTAGAGTCAGTATGAAAGAAGTATGTCTGAGGGCAGACATGGTATCAGGAATGGCTGAGGATGTAGGAGTGGAACCTCCATGGTAGATGACGAGTGAAAGAGTAAGATAGAGACGTATGAAAGGGACGGATGAAGTCATTCAATATGTGAGTGTGCTACAGGCAAGATGTAACAAAGATTTATAAAATAGAAATAAACTAGATTTTGAAGATATTTATTAGTTTCCCTTCGCCTACTCGCCGCCCCGTCCTATATACATACATACATACATAAATACATACATACATACATACATACCTACATACATACATACATACTCTCGAAAAACATAACCCTCCTTCTGAGGCAGTCGGGTAAAAACTGAACAACTTTTAAACTAAACAACATTTGAAACTGAACAACTTTCAAGTTTAAGCACCTTTCAAAACTGAGTAACTTTTAAAACTGAACAACTTTGTATAACTGAATAACTTTAAAAACCGAAACACCTTTTTTACAGATGCAAACCAAAAAAAATTTACCTCGCATTCGATAATCCCAAAATATACAACCATTTTAAAAATTGTGTAATTGACTGTACACTGTAGCTATAGTTTACCAATAGCTCAGTCGGCGAATGGCGTAAGTAGGCCTAGCACGCCAGTCGGCAGAAAGCGAGTTGGCGAATCGCGCCGGTTTGCAAACCGAGCAAGTTGGCTTACCGCGCGTACTCCCAAAAATTTACCGACAACTTTGTAAAAGTTATATCCATCAACGGTCGTCTCGTCTCATGGATCTAAACAATAATACAGTACCAGCAGTGTGCTGCTGTCAAGACTCTCGTGTTGGAGACGAGCGATCCACCGCACACGGAAGTCCAGCCCGTCGAAAGAGTGATCACAATGCCAGCCTGGAATAAAGACAGATTGCATGTATCACCATTTACCAAAAATTAGGAAAACGGAATCTCAGGGGAAGTCAAAGAATCGAAGAAGTTTGGTTGCCACGAATGTCATATTTATTGAATATTGAATTAATAATGGCTCGGAATCATATTAGAGTATGGCCAGTGAGTCTTTGGACACGGAAATGGCGCCAAATTTAAAAATCTTTCACATGTCAACACTGACCTCACACTGACAAACTACAATAAATCAATTTTGATACTTACTATTTTTTTGTTTTCTACTCTTCAGTTTGTGTTTACCTTGCCTACCGGTATGTATGTATGATGTATCTACCGCGAGTAACAGAAAGGGTATAACAACTTTCCCCATGAAACATGGGTCGATATATGAAAAAAAATTTGGATCTCCCATACAAAATCGCAGATCAGCTGATTGATTTACTCTGAGAGGTCCAAATTTTTTTTTCATATTTCGTCCCATGTTCCATGGGGAAAGTTGTTCAGTTTCATGAGTACCTTGACCTCCTTTCGGCTTGTTATACCCTTTCTGTTACTCCCGGTAGATACATCATACATACATACCGGTAGGCAAGGTAAACACACACTAAAGAGCAGAAAACAAAAAAATAGTAAGTATCAAAATTGTTTTATTGTAGTTTTTCAGTGTTAACATGTTGCCATTTGAAATATTTGAATTTTTTGACGTCCAAAGACTCGCTAGCCAGACTCTATGACGTTTTTGAGTCAGATTTGACTGTTATGATATTCTTATACATTGATATTGTTGACAGTAGCAACCCTGGCTGTGTAACAAATGACAATCGCAAAAATCCTGAATAGGGTCTAGTGAACCTTCTGTATACTCTCAATTTTGTGCTGTGATTTTGTGGTATTAACGTGCTTGCTGCTTGATGTTGGACGAAGAACCCAACCCTGTTGTGTACAGTCCTACAATAATTTACTGGGGTATTTATTAACTAGATGCCACTATGTGAGGCTTTACCCACTTTTTGTTTAAAATGTTGTTCATAAATTCATACGATCAAGTGTAGGTATGTCACTTTCCGAAAATATTTGATACAAAAGAGTAAATTAATATCATTCGCTCGTGTGTCATTTTAACCTTTCATAAGAGTGAGTGTGAAATATGACAACCGTTACAATTAGATGTTTATTCATGATAGTATTTTTTACCATCATACATTTCATGCATGCATTGGATCAAAGAAATACAGTACCAACAGTAGGCACTTAATTATTCGTCAGTAACAGCCACATAATTACAAAAGACTACAGTACTGAAAGGTAGGCCTCCTCCTAATTGGGGGTGGGGTAACTAACACATTGCAGTAGATCTACCTGGTAGGAAATATGTGAGTTCTCTGGAACTTGAGTACCACCAATGATTCTAGACGTCCTTCCCAGCAACGATAATTCTGCCTTTCTTATTTCTTCAGCCCTTTTTATTCCAACTCTTTCATGGTAGTCGTATAGCTTCTCTCCTAAAACACCATAAGAAAGGAAAATTATAAAAAATATCAAATTCTTAGTCGAAAACATTTGTTTTTAATTCCCAAAGCGTGGATTAAACTAGACTAATTAATCACTAATAATGACATTGTTTGATTAGTTTTTTATCATATCTACATATCTTAAAAAAATATCTTTGTTTTACGTATCTTATCTTGCATTTGCAATATACCTACTCTTGAACGAAATTAATCGTTTTGTCATAGGACATTATCTCCAAAATTTAGTTGATTTGATTTCTTTTCTGTGGTTAAAAAGGGTGTGTTTTAATGCAAGACATATGACGTTTGTGGCAATAATCTTCTTAGTTAACTTGAATTCCCTTAGATTCCAGTTCATTCCAGTTAAAGTTAGTAAGCGTCAAAATCGTCGCTAGTACTGAGTGAGCCATCTGTTTTCCTGATTTTGTGGTAGAAGAGTAAAGAGTATCACAAATAACCATAAAGTATATTGAGTGCTTACTTTATTTAAATGTTAAAACTACCTACGCTGTACAGGGTGTGAAAAAAGGTGCCCACATCCCACACGATGTCAGCGCCCTGTAACGACGCACCGGTTAGATATTAATAATTCCAACAAAATCCGACCCGTGTCTCCCAGCGCCACCTAGCGGAGACAATGGGTGATTAATTTGGTTTTTTGTATTTTGTCCGAACAAGTTCAGCTTCGGGGTCAGTTGAGGTCATGAATTTACCAAAAACACCGAGAGGCAATGTGATGTAGATTCGGGGTCCTGACGTTACGTTTTACACAGGGTGTTGTAAGGGGCAGTTCTCCAAATACTGATAGAGTGCGTTCAGACCACGAAACTGAACAACTTCCCAAAATTAGTATATTTTTTAATTTTAACATCCTATAGGCACAAATTAGGGAGACGTCCTATAGGTATTCGGAGAGCTGTCACTCAAAACCACCCGTATTCATTTTTCTTATCTCATGTAAAAAAAATGCATATCTCTCTCTCGTAAGATTTGTGTTCTTTTTTCGCTTCTTTCCTCCCTTTTGAACAAAACGTACTCAAAGGGCGCCAGTATCTAATTTAATTTTAAAAAGTGAGACCTCGTAATACCTTTACAGATTATCCGATTTAGCCGCTGGGCCCTTCGTGAAATAAAAGGCCCTCGCCCTTGTAAAGCTTTAATTACCTTCGTCAGACCTTTGACACGGATGCCTCGGTAGCTAGGGCCCCTTTGTCTGAGGTGCCAACAAAAGACCTTGGTGCAGTCTTTGCAGCCGAGTTTTTGCGGTAGTAGCAAATTAAATTGATTTAACAAACTTTAGCAGAAGGATTATGACCTGTTCTGAAACAAACACATAAAATAAGTACTTAGTAAATAGATTTCTTTTGAACATTTTTAAACAAAAGTTAGAAATCCCGTTCCTTTTCCCCATTTTAATAGAGAAGCGCGAAAACGGGGATGTGAAACATTGTGCAGACAGAAATACTCTATACCGATGTGAATCTGAACCACTTTCTTCAAGTAGGTATAACTAACTACACCTTATCTAACATGTAGATAGGTACGTGTGAAAAAACGACGAAAAATAATCCTCTTTACCAATTCCTTCTCTTAGAAACAACTGTCAAGCATTTTTGTCCAATCTTGTCTGTAAAGTTTTCGGTACAAACGCCGTTCTGTAAGGGAGACCGAGGGGTGTTGGACCATTTTTGACATTTTGCTTCGTAACACAAAATTCTATAAATATAATTCGTATTTGATTACACCAATCGATAGCAAATTTCATAAGCTTTAAAATGATATACACTTTAGAAGTGTAAGTGTAAAGTCTTTTATAAAAAATCAATTTTAGTTGAGCAAGATATTTTGATCCAACACCCCTGATACCGAGGACTGTTGGATCAGGTACAGAGGGGTGTTGGATCATTTTATGTTAATGTCATTTCAATAAAGGCTTATTTAATTTTTTTATGTATGACCTCAAAGTTAACTAAATAATTCATTTAAAAGAATTTACTGGGGGCACAGTAGTGCCCCCGCCAAGACGAGCCAAGCAAAGCGCCAGAGAACTACCTACCTTTTCTAGAAGTATTTCGTAGTTTTTTGAACTCTCATAACTCTAGTTTTCTATATACCATATTGATCAAATTCTCAGGATATCTTGTCGATAGTAACCTTATTAAACATGCAATAATTCAATTACATAGCTTTAATACTTTTTGATTTTATGTATATCTAAAAAACACCGATTTCGTCACTCACTGACACACTCACTCGCTGATGATCAGCAAAATGTTCGGGAACTTCCTAAAGAGCTAGTAAGCTGAAATTTGGCGTGTAGACTAGGTTAAGCATACAAAAAACGAAAAGATTCAGAAACTTATGCCCCAATCCCCAAAATGGCGGGAAAAAGTTAGTATGAGAATCTTCATTTTTTTAAATCGCATTTTAATTCACGGTGAAAAAGGAATAAATAATGAAAATGAGAATGAGAATGAGAATGAGAATGAGAATGAGAATGAGAATGAGAATAAGAATGAGAATGAAAATGAAAATAAAAATGAAAATGAAAATGAAAATGAAAATGAAAATGAAAATGAAAATGAAAATGAAAATGAAAATGAAAATGAAAATGAAAATGAAAATGAAAGCGAAAGCGAAAGTGAAAGTGAAAGTGAAAGTGAAAATGAAAATAAAAGTGACAGTGAAAGAGAAAATGATTATGAAAATTAAAATGAAATCGAAAAGTTTATTAATAATGTATTCGGCTATACGTACGTATAACGAACTACACCCGGCCAGCACAACACGCGTGGTGCTCGTGTACTCTATGAAATTAACCATACAAAATTTTACCGAGGGGTGTTGGGTCAGGCTGATCCAACACCCCTCGGTATGAAAAATCCTGCCAGTTTGACAAAAACATTAAACTGAGATAAAACCACAGAGAACCCAGACGTCCCAGTGGTGCCATATGAATCCTTAATTTTTAAGGTTTCATATCGTATAAAACTTAAATAAAAATATAAAAGCACCTCCAAAATATTAGCCTGACAAATAAGAGCAGAAAACTTACTTTTGACGATTTTTTTTACGATGTTCCGATAAAAACAAAACGGCGCGCTATTTGTCAGGGACGCTAACTTAGGGGTCAACAAGAGGCAGAAAGAGGCACAATTGCATTATAGTCTGTTCGCTAACGCTTCTACTTTTCGAGAAAACAAAGCTGATCCAACACCCCTATGATCCAATACCCCTCGGTCTCCCCTACTTTTACCTATTTGGGTAAAATTGAGTAAAAGTTTGAAGCACTACCTGAAAGATTTTCGACCTTTAAGAACAATTTATTAGATACTTAGAGTTGAATATCTTTCACTTCTCGATTTCACGAGTTGTTTAAAGTCTTTGAAACAAACAAGTGTTTTCTAGTAAAAGCTAAATCACTCCTTTAAATAAGTAACACAAAAGTACCACCTACGTTTGACAGGTTTTTCGATCAAGTTGTTCTTTCCACGAAAAATCTTTCCGTAAATAGTTATAACCAGATGTGGCTGTTTAGGAAAGATTTTCCGTCGAACTCTTCGTCCAATTATGCTGTAAAAAACAGGCTAAACATGGCTTAGTGAGTGATAGTAACTGTCGTTTTTTTTGCATTGTCTGTCGTATGGCAAATTGTTGTGGCTCATTTTTTTAAAGTCTAGTTTGTGGTAATAAAGTTAGTGGTCTAGTTTGTGGTTTGTGGTATACCTATTCAAAGTTTCGACTTGGATAAAATGTAATGCCTATTTACTTAGCAGAGATTGAAACAATGAATTTACAATCGTAGCCCTTAGCAACAAGGGTAGAATAATAATGTACAGAAATGATAATTATCTACAATCTCTGCCAAAACCATTTAAACAAGTATTTCCGAGATGGATTCTGAAAGGTTTTCAAAACAACCAATAACGGAGTAAAATGAAAGTTGGAATTGTGTTGCTGATTTGACGAAAGACATTTAAATTGAAACAATTGTATTAGGAAGGCTTTGAGACATTAAACTTTCTCATTTTCTTGATGCTAAGTAGGCATTTAAGACTTTATGCGGATGACGCTTTGGATGGAAACAATACGGACAACATCAGTTGGTAGGTGTATATGCCTATCGATGGTCCAAATCCTCAATTAGATAAGTACGTATTCCAAAATATTTTATCTACACTCATTTCGAAATATTCGTTTTACAGAATCGAAAGTAGGTTCGTTATGAACTGCTTTATGAATACGCAGCCTTTAAAAAAAAAACTTTCTATCACTGGCAGCTACACAAAGCAACTCGAATTCTAGTATTTGAAAAAAATGAAACGAATTGACCCGCGTACCAATTTTAATCTGTTCTAATCTTAAATTTGCCGCCATTTTGGAATACATCTGTCAACCGTGTCGTGCCGTCACTACAAAAATTATTAGAACATATTTATTAGAAATTCTGCGCCTATAATCATTTACAGAAATAATATTTACCTAAAAATTATTTATTTATTTATTTATAAACTGTTTTCTAAATGTGCAAAATCAATTCTAATGTCCTCGCCTGAGGACCTGGGGTCCCAGGAGGTTAGAATGCTCGTGTCAAACTATAAACAGACACTCACATTCTATAGCCTCCCAAGGTGAAAGTACTTCTAGGCGCACACCCGAACCGCACTCACCGCACGCGCCGAATAATGCGGGAGGCCTCGTACACCTAGCCGCAAACATAGCCGCATCGAATCGAGTCGGTGTTGCCAAGAGATTACTTTCTTCCCAGTTTGATGGGTAATTTGCCATACCTGTGTATTTTTCGGAAATCAAGCGGCAGGCAACAATAGATTTTTTAGAATAATACTTGCTGTCAGTGTCATTCACACCATTCATTGTTTTATTGCTTGACAATGATATTATATGTTCACAACACTTAAATTATTGAATACCAAATACAATTTTTGGAAAACTTCCAAAATTGCACCGCAGGCAGGATTTGAACCTGCGACCTTCGGCATCAGTACTGCCGACGCCCTAACCAACTGGGCTACCGCGGTTCTAATCGAGCCCGCGAAATTATGGAAGTGTATCTTGTCCACTATCGCGTGGATGGGCTCCATCTACCGGGATAGTTGGTTAGGGCGTCGGCAGTACTGATGCCGAAGGTCGCAGGTTCAAATCCTGCCTGCGGTGCAATTTTGGAAGTTTTCCAAAAACTTAAATTATTGTTTAGAACGGGATCATTACCGTGATTAGATTTTTAATTACCTCGATATTTCGGAGCGGTTGCACGCATCTACATGACACTTGAGAACCCTTGAAAAACTGCCCATTACTGTATCGTAGTCGTACATAGTTATGTTGTACAATACAATGTCAGGAAATATCATGCTGTGCAGTCAGTACTTACATTGTTATAGTACGGTCACTCGAATAGCCATATTTGACAGCTGTCAAACCCATACTAGGAAACATGTCAACAAAGAAAAATAGACCTTATATCATAGTATTAAAAGCTGTCAAATATGGCCTATTCGAATGACGGTACTATAGTTCTCAGATGTTCATCGATCAGAGACAAAAACTCTTCGACCAAAAAGTGTCGGGTCCTAGACTTCAAAAACTCCGAAAACTTTCGAAAAGAAAATCTAAACAAGGGACGAAAAACAGCAAACTTTACTGAGAAGGAAAATTAATGGAACAGTCTGGCAGCACCGACAAATAAAAAAAATAAAATCTTCTTATATGGTCACACTGTCCGCGCGCGCTAATGACGTCACCAGAATTATAGTCTATGATTCGCACTGGCTGGGGAATCCATTCGATTCGGCGCGTACGGCGCGTGCGGCTCGGCTATATTTTCGAGGTTCCATAGATTTTCATACAAAGAATCCAAAATTCGGCGCGTGCGGCTCGGGTGGTAGCGCAAATCTGCGTTCACCTAAGGGCGTTGCATAAACTATAATTGATAATTGATAATAAATTTATTTGTCAGAATAAGGTACATTACATTAGATAGTATACAAGTTAAGTTCAACTTATTCTATCGCTACATAAAGCGACGTACAAATATTATAAATCAATTGAAAAAATATATTGCAATACAAAACAAGTTACATAATCATTACTATTTGGAATTAAATCATATTAAAATATAAAATGTCAAATATAAAATGTCATAATACAAAATAATTAAAATATAAAATGTCATATTATTACAAAATTAAATTTGAGAATATTTAAATAACTAAGTTCCTGTCACTAAGAAAATCCTGTACAGAATAATAGGCTTTCTTTATCAAAAGATTGTGAACGCATTTTTTAAAAAGACTCAAGCTTTTGTCTTTAAAACCGTCAGGTAAATGGTTAAAAAGCCTCACAGACATACAATAAGCATTTTTGCTATGTACTGCTAGAGTCTGCGAAGGAATAAGTAACCTATTTTCATATCTACCATATCTAATAAGAACGTCAGATTTCTTTTTGAAAAGTTCAGGATGCTTTTTCACAAATACGCATACCTCAAAGATATATAGGCACGGAAGAGGGAGTATGTTATTTTTCTTAAATAATGGGACACAACTATCGAAAAAATTTGCTCCGCATGCGGCTCTGAGACATTTTTTCTGAGACATAAATACTTTGTCAGAATCTACTGAATTGCCCCAAAGTATGAGACCATACCTTAAAACAGATGAGACATAGCCATGATATGCCAAGAAAGCCGTTTCTAAAGACGCTATTTGACGTAAACGGTTGAGCACGTATACAAATCTGTCTAACTTCGTACAGGTCTTCTCGACATGTGACTTCCAATTGCAGTATTTATCTATAGTGACACCCAAAAACACAGTATCTTGTACAAGTTCAATTTTCTCATTTAAGTGGCGAATATTAAGATCAAGAGATTGACTATTGTATGTTTGGAATTCAATAGCTTTTGTTTTTGTGATGTTTATACTAAGATTATTCAATTGTAGCCATTCTGCCAGTGTAGTCAATGTGTTATTAATGCTCTGTTCTAAAATTATCTTATTTTTCGGTCTGTCCTTGAGTACAATCGTGCAATCATCAGCAAAAAGTATACAGTCATGACAGGTAGCTTTGGGCAAGTCATTGATGTATAAGTTAAATAGTAAAGGTCCCAATATGCTACCTTGTGGGACTCCCCAATAATTTTTTCGATACAAAGATCTTATGCTCTCCTTTTGATTATTTATTATTTTACTTATTTCAGTGCATTGCTTCCGGTCTTTTAGATAGTTGACTACTATTACTAAATGCAAAAAATAATAATTTATCACAGCCTAACTACATCTAGCAGTAGACTGCTGTAGGCTGATATAATGTGGCGTGTGAGATAATGATGACAAACCATAATGGGAAAATATTGCAATGTTTTCTTTTGAGTGATAGAGGTCCATGTCCTTGTCTAGTACTAGTGAAAGTAGGTATGTTCATTAATATTGTGTGATGTGCTGTTACAGCTACGATGTGATATAGAGAGAGGCAATTTAAGTGGCGAAAATAAGTTTGAAACGTAACGAAAATAAAATGGCAAACGATTACGCACTAGAACATGTATATTAGCCATTTTCAAAAAAACTCTGATGAAGTCATATCGGAGGAGCTGATTAACCCGGAACATCGCATGGTAACCAGCAGTCAAGTTGCACTAATTAGCGAAGTTGGCCGAGATATTGACCTAGTTTAATCCAGTTGAATCCGGTTCATTGTGGGTGGACAGAGTTCGTCCTGGATAAGTGCATCCGCGGTTGGGTGCACTAGCATTCGGTTATAGGGGGTGTTCATTAATACCATGAGGCTCGAGAACATACATGTTCACACTTACAGGCACCGCTGACGGCCTATGTGGCGCATTGGTAGCTATAGTCGGTGGCTTACTCACAATCACAAACTTGGTATTTATCACTTTGTGAAATATTAACCAGTTCGATAAGGACATTACAGGCCGTATGGGCAGGACAATTTTCGAATATGGCTTATTTAAGCGGCAGTATTTCCCAATAGACTTTTGATTTTCTAAAGCAATTCACCCTCAGTAATGATTGAACATCCCCTAGATTGCATCTGTGGTTGGTTTCCCATTTTAAGGCTCTTTTTCGGTGATTTTCAGTTTAAATGATGACTACGAAACCCTAAAATGTGCCTCTCACGGTCCAGGTCAGTTTTTTTGCTTTTATCTAAATATTCCTCAGTAACGATTGAACGTCCCCTAGATTGCATTTGTGGTTGGTTTCACTAGCAGCGAGTAAAGCGGTGGATAGCCAGCTTACCAAGGTCTGTTTACAAAGTTTAAACTATCAAAATGGCAGACTTTAGCCGGTTTTGTGTTCTAAAAGGATGGTGAGAAGTAATATGTTAGTAAATACAAGGACGAGACCGTTTAAGTCATGACAAGCTAGAGCAATCGGAAATAATATAAAACTGGAATGCGCTTAATCTAAGAAAGTAAAATCACGACGCAAAATGAAAGCTGTCAAAATCATTTAAAAGCTATGACATAATAATTTACTTTATTGACATGTCTTCTAGTGCGAGGGCGAGAGTTTGACAGTTTGTCAAATATGACTTATTCTCTTAATTTACACCTCTTAAGATTTTCTAAAAAACATCACCCTAAATAATGATTGAACATCCCCTGATGCGCATTTGTGGTTGGTTTCTCATTTAAGGCCCTTTTTCGGTGATTTTTAGTATAAATGATGTCTACGGAACCCTAAAATGTGCCTTTCACGGTCTTGGTCACTTTTTTGCTTTTATCTAAATATTTCTCAGTAATGATTGAACGTCCCCTAGAGTGCATTTGTGGTTGGTTTCACTAGCAGCGAGTAAAGCGGTGGATAGCCAGCTTACCAAGGTCTGTTTACAAAGTTTAAACTATCAAAATGTCGGGCTTTAGCTGATTTTATGTTCTAAAAGGATGGTTAACATATAAAACAATCGACGACACCGGTAAAGTCATGACAAGCCTGGAGCAATCAGAAAGTTTATGCAGTTTCTATATTTAGTTTATATTAAAGAACTTGAATGCGTTGAATCTAAGAAGGTAAAATCACGACGCAAAATGAAAGCTGTCAAAATCATGTAAAAGCTATGACATAATAATTTACTTTATTGACATGTCTTCTAGTGCGAGTTTGACAGTTGTCAAATATGGCTTATTCTCTTACTTTACAGCACTTACTTATGATTTTCTAGAAAATTTCACTTACAGTAATGATTGAACGTCCCCCCTCAAGTGAATTTGTGGTTGGTTTCACTAGCAGCGAGTAAAGCGGTGGATAGCAGCTTAGGCAAGGTCTGTTTACAAAGTTTAAACTATCAAAATGTCAGACTTTAGCTGGTTTTATGTTCTAAAAGGATGGTGAGAAGTATATGTTAGTAAAGCCAAGGACGGGACCGGTAAACTCATCTCATCACATCACAAGCTGCAGCAATCGGATAGTTTATCTATGGAGTATTTTGTATTTTCTATTTTTAGAACTATCTATCTATTTACGTAAATAGTAAATGTATATAGCAATTTAAAATTCCTTTACGTGCAAATGTTTTTCTGCCGTACCTGACAAACTTCATCATTATAATAAATATTATGTTTATATTTTGCAAAAAGCACTTAGGCAGTTTTAGAATCCGGACGATTTACGTAACCATGTCCATTTTTTCGCCTCCCCCAATAAGCCTGCATTGAAACTGCTCTGTAAATAAAGAGTCTTATCTCCTGAATGAGTGACGGATAGAGGTGACACTTCCGACCCGCGCGTGAAAAAAAATGGGATATACCTTAGATTAGGTTCTATCAAAAGCACCACCAGAAAAACGTACCGTAATTTTACGTCGTTACTTTATTTTCTTGGGGTGCTGCTTAGCGTGTGTTTCGAGTTCAATAAAATAACATTCTATTAGATGTTACTTTTGGATAATCTAAGGACTTGGCCAAATAAAAACCCAGAGTCGTCAGCAATGTAATTATTTGTACATCGAGCATATCGTCGTACTTTTCACGAACTTCAGATTGGCAGAGATATAAAAAAATTGGGGAGGAGTACCTATGACGGCTCTACAAAATTATATTAGACATTTTTGTTTTTTAGCATTTTAGGGATCGCGAAATTCAAAAATGTTTTTATTAAGAAACATCATGACAAACTGGAAGTTCCCATTTTCTCGCAGTTTTTTTTACTCTGCAGCTAAGCATTTTAACTGAATGGTAAGATTTGAAGGTGTTAGTGAAGTTAGGTTGCGGTGGGATCTAATTATTCTTAAACTATTGAAAGCTTGTGGTAAAGCTTATTTTGCACACAGTTTTTTTGCCAACGTAAGCTTAGGGTCGGTATGTACGTACCTAATCTCATATCTCAAAAAAAACTCTTACCTAAGTAAATATTTTAAACATTTCCTATATCTTATTTCTTGGATGTACCAATTTGAAGAAACTATGAATTTATAAAGCTTTATCCAAGACAATTTATAATATCTCTTGATGCTCGTCTCCAAGCGACGATCCAGCGACATCTGTAGAAAGTATTTAGAACTTACAGGTTAGTCCACATTATGAGTGGAATTCAAACCATATGATGAAGCTTGCTTAATCAATCTATTGGGATTGTAATGCACTCACAGTGCTATATTATTCTCACAAGTGAAAATAAGAAATAGATAAAATGACATGCATCGACCGGGGATCGAACCCGCCGCATGGGTAAACGCCCACCGCTCTGCCACTGAGCTATCGATGCACGGCCGATGAACGCCAAATTATCTCTCTCTTGATGATAGTCTCCTATCGACGATCCATCTACATCTGAAAGTATTTAGAACTTACTACATGGTTAGTCCACATTATGAGTGGAATTCAAACCATATGATGAAGCTTGCTTAATCAATCTATTGGGATTGTAATGCACTCACAGTGCTCTATTATTCTCACAAGTGAAAATAAGAAATAGATAAAATGACATGCATCGATCGAACCGGGCCGCATGGAGTGCCCCACCGCTCTGCCACCGATGCACGGCCGATGAACGCCAAATTATCTATCTCTTGATGCTCGTCTCCAAGCGACGATCCAGCGACATCTGTAGAAAGTATTTAGAACTTACTACATGGTTAGTCCACATTATGAGTCCACATAATGTGGACTAACCATGTAGTAAGTTCTAAATTCTACAGATGTCGCTGGATCGTCGCTTGGAGACGAGCATCAAGAGATAGATAATTTGGCGTTCATCGGCCGTGCATCGATAGCTCAGTGGCAGAGCGGTGGGCGTTTACCATGCGGCCCGGGTTCGATCCCCGGTCGATGCATGTCATTTTATCTATTTCTTATTTTCACTTGTGAGAATAATATAGCACTGTGAGTGCATTACAATCCCAATAGATTGATTAAGCAAGCTTCATCATATGGTTTGAATTCCACTCATAATGTGGACTAACCATGTAGTAAGTTCTAAATACTTTCTACAGATGTCGCTGGATCGTCGCTTGGAGACGAGCATCAAGAGATAGATAATTTGGCGTTCATCGGCCGTGCATCGATAGCTCAGTGGCAGAGCGGTGGGGCGTTTACCCATGCGGCCCGGGTTCGATCCCCGGTCGATGCATGTCATTTTATCTATTTCTTATTTTCACTTGTGAGAATAATATAGCACTGTGAGTGCATTACAATCCCAATAAATTTATAATATCTTTAATCTTTGAGTCAAACACCTTTGTCCTATTTGTCATTATACGATATAGATTTTACTAGATACACGAGTATTTTTTTTGTACTTATTTGACACCCTACAGTTTTGTAAAACATACCTACTCAGGTGCAAGTGGTGCAATTACTGGGTGGGTCACTATACATTTCGTTGCTGGCGACTCTGGTATTTTTTATATGAACATTTAGCCAAGTCCATAGGATGCGAAAATTCGATAAAAACTAACAAACTTTGTGATGGACGAAACCAATATTAATATTGTCGCTTTTAATTAACCAAGAAATACCGTTAAAATTGTCTGCAATACTAAACTATCGAAAGTTCTTGTCTAGACGTAATTATAGGATACCTAATAGCAACACCCCTGTAGATTTCAACGATTGAGATAAAATAATCTGCAAGTTCACAAAACAGACGGACTGCATTCTGGTTTTGATAATTAAAACTTAGTTCCTTTCCATGGATGCAGTCTTTGGTAGCCATACCGAAATATTTCCAGTTTCAAGTTATACTGATGGCTAGATTTTGTTAATGTTCTTTACTACTGTTCTGTTTTTGTGTAGGAGCACAATTAAATAAAATTCATTATATTACTGAACACATTTTAATTTTTGAAAGTCGGAGTACTTACATAGATTAGAGCTTAATTATTATGATTTGACATATCGCATCAAATGGCGGCTGTTACAGAGTGTCATTTGTATTATAGCTGTCGTAAAATGCAATATCATCTCACGTGTGTGTGATGGATGAGATGAAAGATGTCAAATCTGTATTTTGTTCGTTGATATGGGACACCTCGCACGCGAAGTGTTAAGTAGCTACAACAAACAAAATAAACAAAATAAAATGTGTTACCAATTTGCTTTTTCGTAAGAAATTGCGGTCTTTTGCAGTCCTTATGAAGCCGGACTGTGTGAGAACAAAATTGAGATGGGTTCAAGTAGAATCAATAAGGGTTCTATTGTTTTACGGTTATTGTTGAAAGTTTGTTTTTGTTATTTCAGTAGATTTCAAGTATTTCGTTTAATCGAATATGATCAAGAATAAGGGATGGTTTCAATAATTCAATTTTCGATACATTTGGTGGTTCCCACACGATGCCGCATCGCATGATGTTGCGGTTTTGTTTTTGACAAGCACCGATAATAGTCAATTCGCAATCATAATGTCATGAAATGACATGACCAGCCTAAGCGGCACGCCAAGTTACGTTGGTAGATACTACGCGACCAGCGTAATTAAATGAACTTTAAATGACTTTCTGTCACAGCGGCGTAAATTATAAGATAAATAGCAAGTTTTCCAAAAAAATCATATTTTATCTTCTTTCGTCAATACAACTAGACTGTAGATTTCGGAATCATGCGCTATATGAGGGTTACATGCGGTGCATTTGACAACTAATTTTGAGTAGTAGTATTTTAAAGTAGCAATTTCTATAGATTCAAGTAGCGTTGTGGCGGAGCTTGACTTAGCGCCAATTAACACAAGTCGTTATAGCTTTTTCATAGTACTAAATAGAAAATTCACTGAACCGACAAACAAAGAAACCATTAAAAAAATAAAAATATTAGGAAAATTCAATTAATAATAAAAACCAAACGAATAGATTTAAATCTCGCCAAACGAACAACTTTTAAGCCAGATTGGCGTAATTTAATAATTTTCCTCATGATTTATTTGACAGTTTGATAAATTTGTGGCCTCAAAAGTCTTGAGTGAAGGAACCTTCGATTAGTTTAAATTACAAATAATAATTTAGATTGACGGCGAAGATTAAAGAAAAACAGTAGCCGTATTTCTGGTTCTTTTGCTGTGTTAATTGAATTTTAAGGGCTTACTGTAAGGCTTACCTACTGCCTGCGAATGCGTCTATGCGTGCACATCATCAGGTAACCAATGGCAACGGCAAAATGATGGGCGCTATACCGGGAGTAACGGAAAGGGTATAACAAGCTGAAAGGAGGTCAAGGTACTCATGAAACTGAGCAACTTTCCCCATGGAACATGGGTCGAAATATGAAAAAAATAAAGGACCTCCCATACAAAATCTCCAATGAATTTATTATGGGAGGTCCAATTTCTTTTTAAATATTACCCTTTCCGTTACTCCTTGTATAGTTCTCCGTTCACCGTAAACAACAAATCACATCCTTCAAAAAGTCACGACCTCTTGTTGAGGGCAGTTGGAATATGTTGAAAAATATACACCAATACGGGAAAGGGACGGTGTACTTAATACTTTGCAGGCGTGCTCAGACCACAAAACTGAACAATATCACAGAATATACAGGGAGTAACAGAAAGGGTATAACAAGCCGAAAGGAGGTCAAGGTACTCATGAAACTAAACAACTTTCCCTATGGAACATAGGTCGAAATATGAAAAAAATATTTGGACCTCCCAAAGTAAAGCAATCAGCTGATCGCAAATTTTGTATGGGAGGTCCAAATT
Source organism: Phthorimaea operculella (assembly GCA_024500475.1). Classification (NCBI taxonomy): domain Eukaryota; kingdom Metazoa; phylum Arthropoda; class Insecta; order Lepidoptera; family Gelechiidae; genus Phthorimaea; species Phthorimaea operculella. The sequence continues at coordinate 8,472,695 of JANFCV010000002.1, forward strand.
TATTTTTCATATTTCGACCCATGTTCCATAGGGAAAGTTGTTCAGTTTCATGAGTACCTTGACGTCCTTTCGGCTTGTTATACCCTTTCTGTTACTCCCGGTATAATAACAATATTTTCTATGGACCCAATAATAGGGCACGAAAAAACAAATCCACCTCCCATACAAAATACCCGATCAGCTGACTAACTTTCTACGGAACACCCTGTATTTTTATACGACAAATATGGAAACTGTTAATTGGCGGTCAATTATTAAACGACTATTGGCAATGAGGATATTGGATCAACTAACAGAAATCAGAAGTGTCATGTTCAGAATTTGATACGAAGTGAAGTTAGAATCCACAGAATCAAAAATACCTCTTCAAGCTCTCATTTGCGTTAACAAATTAAGGCAAGAAAACAAAAATAGAAAGAACATCGTAATTCATATTTTAAAAGCGACATTTAAGTATTTTACGTAAAGTCTTAGCAGTAAGTTATATCCCATTTCAAGAGTTAAAACAATTAAACGACCTCGTTGTAAGCCGTTGCCTCTGAAAAGTAATAAAAATATGGGAATAACGAGCAAACAACTCAGATAAAATAATAAGTCAAAACAGACCTTTGGGAACAAAAACTTGAGGCTGGTTACCTTAAAGCTAATTTAAAGAGATATAATTATATTAAAAAACGTAAATAGTATTTTATAGATAAAACTTCACGTCTTTATTTTGAGGTGTAACTATATCTAACTGGTGTTGGTGTAACTATATCTGTCATCTAAACCTAATATTAATTTAATGTAATAGCTGGAAGAATAGTTCAAATTAATTCAATAGTTTGACCACCTGTTTTCGTGTGGAATCACATTATTAGGTACGCACAACCATTTTTCGCCGCGCTCTACTTTTTGTGGCACAGACGTCTGTGCTGTACAGTACTGGCTTCACTCTGTTCTGCGATAGCTCTTTCTTGAGTTCCTTTATTTAGTCCTCGGAAATGGCTGGCAAAAAATAATAAAAGTGGAACGAAATGGTTGCACTTGGTGTAATGCAGCTTTGCGAGCTTTTGTTTGAGAGCTTAAAGTTCACGCTGACGACGACAGCGGAGCGGCGGTCTGTGAAAAAAAGAAAAAAGTAAGTAAGTAAGTCAGTTTTTCTTACAAGGATAAGATAAGATAGCTTATCTTTGTTAAAGTAAAAACATTATTTTCTTGCTGGTTTATGTCCAAATATTAAACTTTTTGCCAAAGTACTGTAGTTGAGATGGCCACTCGCTGCATTTGCCGCCAAATTGCAGTTGTATGGGGCTCCCTTTCTGACTTGAGTTTACCACCAACTGGGAAAGGGCGCGCCTTACAACTGTCATTTGGTCGTCACAACTAAGTTCTAATTTTGTGTGGTACAAGTAGTCATATAAATTCACAGATTCACTTTCATAAGACGCGTCACTTTATTACAACCCTAAAATGCACAAATAATAAACGGACTACTAAAAAGCCCAAAGATGCAGGTATTTTAGCGTATCGCTATTATTTAAAGAAAAACTCATCGCCTCTTAGATTTGTACCGGTATAAGGCCTGACTACCTGCGAACGAGAAGATTCCAGGCTCCATACCTACTCGGTGTGTCACTCAAAAAGTTGATATTTATCACTTCGTAAATTTGATCCCAGCCTGGTTAGAACATTGCAGGCTGAATCATCTGATTGACCGAAAAGAAAGATCTTTTTGAGCTTTGAAGGGCACGTCAGGCTGTCGGTCCTGTTTACTGTTTATATTTTCCTAGGCGGTTCTATGATTCTGACACCACGGTTCATCGGGTCATTGGACGACTCGGTGTCCCACATAGCTTCGTACAAGTATCTATTTCTAAGTAGCCATCAATCAACGCTCAGCTTGCCTTAAGCACGAAATGCATTGCCTGAAATACGCTTTCTACTTACAAAGCACTCTTTTACACTTGACTTAAAACGCTTTCATTTTAGGTAGTTCTTTTTCGCAATCTTTCTTTCGTGAAGCGGATTTCAGCACTTAAATTGTGATTGAATTGCATCAGACACAGAGCTCGCTGAAATTCAGCCAGAACTCTAACTCTAACTTGGCAGATATCCTTTTACACGTAAGCAGATGCATGCCGGGTGTCCGGAATGATATATATCAGTTCCGGAATTCCGGAGCATTCCGGACAATTTTTCCGGTCACGGAAAGGATGCCGCTTGTTGGTATAAAATGCTAAATTGTGGAAAAGCCGTGGGGCAAAGAGCCCGCCTCTTGCGCTTTGGAGGGATGCAGTTCGGAAAATGCACAGCGAACAGGTGTGTAGACAACTCAAAGCATTGTAACTTGAACCAAATTGTTCATCATCTACGAAAATAAGTAAATTGAAAAAGTCGTTAGCCATTTCCAACAAATAATAAAATAAGTAAATTGTTCATAAATTAACGATAAAAAAAATCGAAACTGAAATAGTCTAACTAAACAATTGAATTTGTTGATGATTAATTTTTTTGATCTACCGTACTTTATCACCATGGCTACGTACTACGTAGGTACCTAAGTTTAATTGAAGTTTTTTTTAACCGACGGAGTTTTGTATTGTGAATGACACACCATTTCACATCTATTTTACATTTTCCACTTGAGAAATGTTTATCTTTGCCATAAAGTCTTTGTTTCATGACAGAATATTTCCAACGCAGCGCCGACGAAGTGTCTGGCTGTATACCCACAATTAGAATTTACTGCCTTGGAGAACACTTGCGAGAAATGAAGATCACCGCACTAGGGTGGAAAGCCACATTTTAATCAACGACTAAGTTATGGTAACAGTGGTGGATAAAACGAATCAAGAATCAATGTGATGCTGATGAGTTAATTTAATTTGAGAGCTACTCGTGGAATTTGTATAAATTATAACATTTTTAAGGTCAATATATGAAAATAAAGAATCAATTTCACGAGTAGAACTACCCTGAAAATATTTGCTCTGAATGAAATAGGACCTCATATTATATTGTATCATCCTACCAAGTGTTTGTTATTCACCTACTTGCCAGGTTGTTTTATTAATAACACTAGAGTAGATATGTAATTGATAGGTGTCTAGGACTCGAAAATTATAATATTTAAAATATCGATGTTATAGATCAAAGCATTTCATTATATTTTCTTCGTAGTTTTATTTTTCAATATATTCAAATGAGAGAGGAAATCGTGTACTTATTTGATAAAAGATATCATAATTTTCGATCTAACCATTTTGTTTTATTTTAATCTTTCTTTCGAAGTATCTAAAAGTATGGCGTAGTATCTAAAAGTTTGATGAAACTAGGTTTTTGACGAAAAAACCCTAGGCCCTTGAGATGACAAAATTGAACTCGTGTTTTGCTAAGAATTTTATCATAAACCTAAACGTCGTATCGACGTCGGTTTTTCACTTCCGGATGGTTTTTTTTTAGTATGGGGACTTCGAAATTCCTTGCATTTGACAGATGCACGAGTTACAGATGAGCTAAAATTGCGCAGCAGCAACGTCAAGTGTCAAGTTTTCACAATATCACAAAATTGAGAGCTTACAGAAGGTTCACTCAACCCTATTAAGGATTTTTGCGATTGTCATTTGTTAACAATTTAAAATTTTGTGAATATCAAAACAGTAAAATCTGATACAAAAACGTCATTATGATGCTGAGCCAATTTTAATCCAAGAAATATGACGTTCGTGGCAACCAACTTCTTAGTTACCTTGTATTGAGTTCCTCTGAGATTCCGGAGTTTCTCTGAGTTTAAGTCAGTAAGCGTCGAAATCGTTACTAGTACTAAGTGAGCCATCTATATGGTATATAGTATACCGTTTCCCTAATTTGTGACAATATTGTGTTGTGGTATTTGCGGTGCGCGTGCAACCAACTTGCCCACTCGTATTTGATATTCAATATCTAGATAAAAACAATATTTCAATGAGCATTCATCACATCAATACCTTTTAATATAAATTTCCGCATGATTCAAATTTTGGCGTTAATTAGGCACCTGTTTTTACGTTAATTACTGCAAAATTTAATATCAGTGGTACGATATGAATCGAATATTAATTTTGTCCTTTGATTGCAGTTTCCACGCAATACAATCGTTCAATGCCATAATGAAAAGTTGAGAAATATAAGGTATCAAAAAATACATAATGTACCAGCCGACTGAGACAATTTGTATGGGTCAATTTTTTCCTGGCCGGGTTTCATGGGCCGGTTCATCCTTTAAAATATTTGCCGTTGATTTTTTTGCACCTTATATTATACTCGTTCTCTATATTTCTGTGCAGGAAATTCATATTCAAATTGAAAACATGCTTAGCTACCTACCACGCAGAGTCCAGCTTCAAGAGTGAAAAGATAAAAATATAATATTTTCGTGGAGTTCTTTTTTCTTGCTATTGCATTTTGTGTTTTGGTTATTTTTGACGACGAGCTGTGCTTCATTAGAATTCTGTTTTTGGATTCGGGATGAGATAAAGAATGAAATTAGTAGCTTAATACAAAAAGCATAGAAAAGTTTATTTTTACTTGATTTCTTGTATTCACCCACAGTGTAAAACACGTCAATTAATAGATACGTACGTAGGAGTTGTTAATCTTCTTTGCATCAACAAATGAATGTCACGAAACATATCCGAATTAGTTTCTTGTACAGTTACTAAGAATAACTTACCTAAAAAAATACAAAGCGCACCCCTTAAATATTAGGAAGTAAGTACTGAAAAAAATTATGTAAGCGCAATTTTATACCTAGATGATCATATTTTTCAGCTAAGGCCAACTGAATATATGAATGAATAATTTAAAAATAGCCCTACATAACGGCTTAATAGAATAATGTTTATTTTATGCTTATGAAATTACTACAAACATTATAGCTAGTTACGACTCGCACTTACGCTTTCTTCTCATAAAGCTAACGGCACACTTTATCATTTTTATGACAACGTAACATCCTATTATGGGTCCCGACTTTCAAGATAAACATTAGTAAAACTAGCGCCTTTTAGTGGAAACTATTCAGTGACAAAAATCCTTTAAAAAGCAAAATTTTAATTAGCAATGCAAATCAATAAATTAATTTGGATGGAGAAGTTAATTATGCTGAAATGGCGACTTTCACTATTTTTAGCTTAGATAACTCATTCATGAGAAAAATTGGTCCTAAGTTGGTTTTGTGGTCACCAATTTATACTTTGGTTTTCAAGAGAATAGTAAATTATGTCAGTATTTTTTTCCTGCTATGCGTTAGTGGCCAAGATATTCTTGTTTATTTAGCAGGCTAGGATTGAACTGAGGTAGCTCTATTGGTAGTGGAGTGGCAGTACAGATGCCAAAGGTCGCAGGTTCAAATCCTACCCGTGGTGGAAATTTCAAAAGATAAAAAAACTAAGTTTGAGGGCGCTACTTTTCGTAAGGTAACTTTATAGAGCGCTTCAAAAGCGCGGTCATAGTTTAGTAGTAATTAGGTTAGTCGCAAACAGGCTGAAACTGGTCGCGGTTAATTGGGCGATAAATCATTGGTACAAAACAGACTACAGTGGAGCAAGTACCTAGTATAGTGTGCGACGACCTTTAGCGCGTTTGGGTTATTTGGCAAGCAATATGAAAAGATAACCTGAGATAGTGCAGGATGATAGGGCCAAGCTCTACAGTTAAGACGTGAGACATCGCGACGCTTGAAACCGTTTCCATATGAAATGTATGAAACAGAAGAGAGAAAGCTACATGAGATGTGCGTCGCATCGATGACGGCTGACGTTCACTTGTCTGACAAATATTATCTTACGTCTTATCTCTGAAGTCTCCTCTGTGGAGTTTGGGACTGTCAGACAGAAATATTTACAATTTACGATGTTTGGGTTTTCTGGGAGATTTCATACAACTCCTTTTAATCGCATATAGTTCATGATCTCAAAATACAAGAACCAGTTTAGGTGACCGGGCCCGTATGCGTGACGTGCACGTACGCGTAACGCGGTGTGCGGTGTCTTATAATAATCCCATACGATACAACGCCCTTTAATTTTTAACAATTCCTACGTCACGGTCTCTTCTGTGCGCTATCGTAGCAAAATGCTACGAGTTTTGACCGTAGCTGTTTCTACGACAATCAGAATGTTGCAGCTGGTTAGGTTTTTATATCTAAACCATTTGCTATACTCACCAACAAATAATTGATGAAGAGGGTGTACCGAAAGCTTTGTAAGAACTTTTTTCTGAAGAAAGCCAATAGAAGGCGACCTCCCATACAAACATTTCTATCAGCTGACTGACGAAAGTTGAGTATAGAAACTCGTTCTCCAACGAGAACTTTTTATAAGTTGTTTTATTGTCAGTTCCACGGTCTGATTATGCGTACTAATTTTTTGGTCCACCACCGTCCCTTTACATCCAGTATAAACAAGAACGCTTGAGTGCTTATTGTCCGGACAATTCTAAGGACGTAACATAATCTGCAAAATGCTGCATATATCACGCCTATATCCCTTGCGGGGTAGGCAGAGCGTAAAAGGCTGTAAAATGGCAATTACACCGCGTCTGAGAAAAGTTTCAGAGTCATTCAGAAATCATCATGTATCACCATAGTGTCATTGTCAGCCTGTCGCCTAAAATGTCGTAATACACATCAACTCTCAAATCTAGTCGCTTCTTATGACACCCACGGGAAAGATTTGGGGTGATGCTATTCTAAGCCGGTACCACACGATAGTATGAAATGATGCTATTCTACCCTGATATTACGCACAATAATCTACACTGTCATTAATCTCCGATTATACTAAGTACTGGCATTGAATCAGTTAATCCTTCGTAATTGCGGTTTAACTTCCCAGGGAAGTACAGCCAGCAACACAGTCACTGAGGTTAAAGTGGTGTAAATACAGCCAGCAGCACAGTAACTAAGGTTTGCGGGTTAATATGTGGTTGTTACTACTTGAGTGGTTGACCTTACACAGACGGGAACTACTTATCACGCCTATATTCCTTGTGGGGTAGGTAGAGTGTAAATGGCTTTAAAAACGGCTATTTACACCACGTCTGCCAAAAGTTTGAGAGGTTGACAACCAGCTGTCTGACAAAGGTGGTCAGCAAGGCGCGCAGGGCGCTACTACTTAGTTAAAATTTACACAAAATAACTTGAAAGATGTTTAGTTTATTAGTTAGTCCAACGCTCATCCATGCTTTTGGGGTTTGCAAAGGGTTTTCATCTATTTCATAAAAATAGGGCAGATGAAGAACGGATCCGCATTGGAAGCATTATTATTGACTTTCTGCTCATATAGGTAACATGTTAGAGAGGCAACAATGTTGTCAATTTGGGATCCATTTTTCTTCTGCGCAAGTTGTAGGTACCTATTGATATGACGCAATTCGTTTTGAGAACCAATTTCTTTATTTCAAACCATTTATCGTTATCACTACTTTTACCGACCGAACATTCTATTCTAACAAACTTTGCTGGCTCTAAACCCAAGCTCGGGTCATGAAATCAAGATTTATTCACTGGACGAAGCGAGTGTCTTTTTAACAGCGGTTTACCTGTGGCTCTGGGCCAAGTCACAGATTTATCCTAAATTTACAACCACAGCATTTTAACTTTCGTGAAGGTAGCCGTTTTAGTTTTTGCGTAGTTGCGATTTGGAAAAGTAATAAATTGGAGTTTTAAGTAGAATAAAAATTGCGTCACTCCATTTTCTACCCATCGGTGATGCATTGCCATTGCTATGTATGACAAAGGCCTACCAGCAGTAGAACGTAGTTTAACATATCTGATCCCGGCCTTAGCTCATAAGGTCATTCGTCGACTTAGGTATGTGCTCTCTGCGTTATTTTTGCGCTAGGCGAGGAACACACGCAACGTCGGTTTGTGCGTCGTTTGTTCGATTTTCCACCTTATTTTTATACGAACACGGTTTATGTCAAACGATTTGACAGACAACGCAGCGTTGTGCGATGCCGTTTGACACAAACCGTATTCATATGCAGGTAGGGTGGAGAATCGAATGTACGACGCACAAACCGACGTTGCGTGTGTTCCTCGCCTAGTAACACATGCGTTAGGGACGATACGAATTACGAACTTATTCGCTAGCACTGCGCATTGCACAAAGTTGCGTCGACGGATACGTCTGTCAAACCATTTAACATACATTGAATGAGAATGACAAGGTACATCGTATTTTCTTAATATATGCGATAGCGCTGCAAAAAATACGTTTAGTTTAGTTAAAATAACTGAAATTTCGAGTGTTTCTAGACTTACTCATGTGAGAAGTTTACGCAAAGCCCTGAAGTTCGAATCAATAACATTAAGGCTAAATTTAGTTAAATACCTATAGTTTTTGTAACTTCCAACCTAAGCTTCCAACATTCTACATTCAAGGTAATCGTGGCACTTATCAAATGTTAACGAAAGTGGTTAGAGAAAGGACCATTCTTTTATCAAACTATTCTTACCTCACCTACCATTTTCCGTTCCTTTTACCACCTCTGGCTTTCATCCTCCAAGACAAAGGCGGTAGTTACAATAGAAGCATTAATCTCTTCAGGTTATGCTGCTAATGGAACCTCTATTGTTTTTGTTTGGTGGCTAATTCGCGTTTTTACTTTCAAGGGTAATGACCGCAGATTTGTGTGTGGGTGGGTAGTTGCTTTTAGAAGTGGCTAAATGTCCTTTCCATATGACATACGAGGGTGGTTGGGTCCTGGAAAGAAATACCAGGCGGAGTATCTTATTATACCATGCCTAGACTGGCTGTCTGGTATCTTTGACTCGACTTACGGGAACCTTTTTGTGATTTTGATTTAATCGAAGATTTTACATCAATATTGATATCCATATTCAAATCACCAAAAACATCTTATGCAAGTGCCTTGCCTGTAAATTATAGTTCATAATATGTGACGAAAAATTTCAATATTTTTTTAAACTATGGTAAATCAGCAAAATGCAAAAGCCGAGTGGTTTTGTTAATGGCCCTACTTAGGATCGTCTGGTAATACTAAGGATGATGACCAAACCAAAGCTTAGGTCTTGACCGCAGACTCACATTTGCCTAAGCCTGTTTGTTTTGGCCATATTTTAGGTACGTAAACTATCATCATTTTTGGATTTAAAATTACTCGTAAACTAACTTTCATAACCGGGAATAAGTTGTTTTTGTTCGACTGCAATGTGATCATGACAATCATGGGTGTCTTCTTCTTTTCAACTGGGACACCAGGGCGTCCGACAACCAGATGAACCGTCAGAGTTTTTCGAGCGCCTGCTACAAGTAGTAGGCCTCTGATCTGACATGGTTGGGTAACAACAGACAGCAACCGGGACCGACGGCTTAGCATGCCCTCCAAAGCAGGGAGAGAAATGAAAAAGTAGTTAAGATTAAGATTGTACTTAGTTCACTCTGGATTGAAGTATAAAACTTCTCTTGACCTTGATCGTCCTATACGAGCTTCATCACACACGCCATCTAGGAACTCGCTGCCTAGTTGCTGCCAAGCCTGCCACAAAGGTCGTCACAATGTCATAGTAAAGTACCTAAAATGTAAACATGGCATGTGTTAAAGCAACCCAGCCTTCTGCGAGCCGCCGCGAGCAGCCGACTGCGAGTTTCGAAGTAAATCTCCGACTGCGAGTTTCGAAGTAAATCTCGCATATTTAGGCATCAACGAAAACAAAATGTAGCGTGCTTATTTCCCTACCACAAAGTCAGTGAAATCCCCGAAACTGTCACAAGAAACCGCGTTCCGACAAGAATTCATTTTTCATAGTGGCTTCCTGAAACCGCGTATGACACTGAAAAATTGTTTGAAAAGAGAAAGATCTACTAATTCATGGCAGTACGCGGGTAGAATACAAAGGAGCCGCAATCAAACCCATCTTGGTTGGTAAACTGTAACTTTGTTAATAGTGTTGGGACTATTTTGTGATTTATTTCGTCGATTTGTTATCGATTGCCATGTGTCACGCTTCACGCATCGTGCTGTGAGTCAAGGAGACCATCCTTCCATCATGCCTGACTGTCTCGTGCACTCAGTTTTATAAGTATGCTGACTTCAATAATGAATATCTCTTACAATTTTTTTTCCTAATGATACTTACGCTGACAGTTGGACATATTTCTCTATTGCTGTTTCCATTTCATTGTCTTGACAGGTAAAACTTAATGTATTTTATCATCACAATTTACTGATGGCTCAGTCAGTACTAACGACAAGTTTGACGTTTACTGACTTTTACTGGAATCTCAGAGGAACTCAAGGTATGATAGTTACCACGAACGTCATATTTCTTGGATTCAAATTGGCTCAGAATTATATGACATTCTTTTATCAGATTTTATTGTTTTGATATTCTCATACTATGAGATTTTTAACAGTGGCAACCCTGACTATGGAACAAGTGACATTTGCGAAAATCCTAAATAGGATCGAGTGATTCTTTTGTAATTTTACTCTGGGAGGCAGTGGTAGAGTTTTAATACAAGTGTATTGGATTCAACTGGTCGATAGACACAGCTGAAGAAAATCTATTCAGTACTAACCTTTTTTTGAATTAAAGTAACGTTGAAGAAAGTCAGAAAATACTGGAAGCTACCAGTTTCCAACTGGTTGGCAACAAGTATGTGGAAACACTTTTATGAGCTTTGAAAAACGCAACAAAAACGATTTTGCGGTCAAAGTATCGATAATGCAGCAACACTGTTTGCTACTTGGTCCCACACTTTGTACTTTGTAAAGCAGTTTGTTTTTCTTTGTAACTCGGCAGCTGCAGCAAAGTTGTGTATACTCGTAGTTCTGCTCGCCGCTAGTGTTATGATGTATTTGTGTTTTCAAACTGCTCCTAATGGATTCTTACCTCGAGATTTCACGGTACAGGAAATATGTAAGGTGTCTTTCTAGGAATTTTCTTTTGTACTTACTTACTTAAGTATGATAACGAATACCAGAAAATAAAAATTCTCTTTGATGTGCAAAACTAAGTCTGCTATCGTGAAGAGGAAAATAAGTGGGAATTTCAGGCATATTTATTTCATTAGACTTATTTATGCACATCGTTTGCTTCCTCTTGACTAAATGATCCAACCAATGGAAATTTCTTTTCAAAGGCATGGATGACGTCATCTATCGTCTATCAATGATGGTCGTAGTTTAGAATTTCAATGATGGTCGTAGTTTAGAATTTCGTTCATGTTTTTAACATATTTGTCGGGAAGTGGCTGGGCCGGTGCCTTCATCTTTTTTGATCAATGTATTTTCTGTTAAGCTATTATTGTCACTATGTGTATAGAGAGCAAAAAGTCATCATTACAATATTGCCATTCCAGGTCGTGGTTGTAATCAAGTAGTGTTCTTCGGTATTCAATATTACACTCTTTTGCAGTCTGCAATTAAGTATTTTGCAACAATATTGTTTTTCTGGCATTACGTAACGAATTTCAAATTAAACGTTAAATGAACCAATACTTACGCCATTATTCGTGAAATGTAATGTGAAACTCATTTGGGACGATGTAATTACAGCGAACGGCACACAAACTCTCAACGCAAATGATGAAGATTGAATAATCAAATATCAAATCATTCGTTATTTGCATTTCGGTTCATGTTAGTCGAGTGAATTTAAGGAAAAATTGTACCTATTGGCACAATATTAAGGCTGTCGGTCTTGCCTCGACTGCGTGTAGGTACATACGTAGTATTTTGTGGTTGGTACTTAGATAAAACAATTTGAATAAAGGCGGAAGTTCTGCCTAAGTCCAGCAGTGGACTAGTCTGACAGTTGAAGTTTAAAGTGAAAACAAATTTAATAATATTCTCTATTGAAGCTAACATTTCATTTGCCTCACTGCCCAGGTTGTTATTGGTGAAGTAATTTTTCAAAATCTAGAAACGGGCAAAGTCGAACAATAGTCGCGTCTCTCTCCGATACTGCCTTTCTCTTCAGATTAAGGTGTTCTGTTAGTCCACGTAAATAGTCTAGGTAAATTTTACTCAAGGACGATGTAGCTGTCTTTTTAATCACTTTTTCATATTAGTGCAGTTAGAGAAAATATGTCATTCATTTTGCATGGTGACTTCTCTAGTCTGTGGGTGGAGTAAATTAGCTTTATAAATATTGGAAATTCTTGCGAACCACATTTCCCATGATTTTCAATTATCTGTATTGACTGGACTATAGTAGTTCCATTTTAGTGGTATTTCTCGCGATTTCCGCAAATGAAACTATCCAATCGTTCAGTCCGCTCTACAAATAATTTGACGGCCGCATTTGTGGTGGTTCTATTGTAACAAAGGGCCTTAAAATTGGAGTGAATTTTGAGTACGTATTAAACAATTTCAACATTATTAGATTGTTTTGCAACGGGTGCTGGTTTATAGTGCTGTTCACTCAGGTTTTAACTGATGATTACAAACTTGCATTAAAATAGGGCATGTCGTTTAAAGTCTGCCTATCCTTCAAAATAATTGACATAATGGGATATAATGGGAAACTTTCCATAGACAGTTCTTCGATTGATATTCCTATTGGGAAATGTCTATCATAAAAAAGTTAAGTAAAAAGTAAAGTAACAAAGGATTCATTTCAACTTAAATTTTAAGCAAAGGATAGCAATTATAATTGTAGAAAGAAATTAGAATCGTTTAAAATAACGAGTATTACGCTGGTTGTTATCGAACTTTTAATGGAGATTGTAGAAGACATTTTACTTAAATTTCCATCAATTATCATAGAAACTTGAGGGACTTTGTAGTTAAAATAGTTTTAAAGGAGGTCAAATGGAACATGGGTTGAAATATGATCGGCTATTTTGTATGGGAGGTCCAATTTTTTTTTTCCATTCCCATTATTCCATGTTTCATGAGTACCTTGACGTCTATTCGGCTTGTTATACCCTTTCTGTTACTCCCTGTATATATATGCTTAAAAAATATGAATCCAGGTTTTATATTACGTAGGTTTAGGAACGTCAAAACATTATGACATGAGTCGAGGTTTACCGTTCCGGTGAGCTCTAGACAAGCGATGATGTGGCGCAGTGGTTAGTATGACTGCCTGCCACGCAGAAGGTTCTGGGTTCAATTCCCGGTGGAGTCACTCACAATGTTGATATTTATCACTTTGTGAATTTGTTCCCAGTCTGGTTAGGACATTGCAGGCTGAACCATCTGATTGTCCGAAAAGCAAGATGGTTCTATGCTTCGGATGGGCACGTTAAGTCGTCGGTTCCGGTTGCTGTCTATGATGGCGGTCGTTACACTCTCTTATTTTTATTTATGAGAATAATATTAGGACTGTGAGTGCATTAAAATCCCAACAGGTCTACTTATCTTTTTTATACAGATCCGTTGGACTAGAAATAAAATATTTAGTGAATATTTTAGTGAAAAGTTTTGGTGAAATTGTTTCTAAGCATTTGGCACAAAGGCGCCCAAATGGTTCCAAAGGTGGAAGGTAGTACAATTGAATGAAATTGACTAGACTGGGCCAGACCTGCCTGCATTTGCAGTTCATTCTCACAGAAGTGCCTATTCAGTTTAAAGTTTACTCAAGTTTAATCTGAGTAGGTACTTAAGTCTAACTGCAGATTGGTCGAAACAGTAGTTTTTGGTTTGAATATCAAACTCCTTATTAACTTTTTGGTTACAAAGTTAATACAAACGAAGCAAGCGGAAAAAAATTCACGAAATTGTGATCCACTTGCTTCGTTCATATATTTTTGTCACTTGACTACTTACGGGTAGCTTCGTTTGTATTAACTTTGTAACCAAAAAGTTAATATCAATATCTAGTGTTTGATTAAAACACCAAGTGTTCAAAAAATTACTATCTTGTTGAAAAAAAAAATCTACAAAATAGTAAACATTCATCAACTCCTTATGTGGACTAAATAAATAAGAAGCTGTTAATACTGCTGTAAATATTTTTTAGGTGTTGCTAGATCGTCGCTTCGAGACGAGCATCAAGAGGTTAACAGAATCGTTCGGGTCAGCCAGCCGCCGATAGCTCAGTTGGTAGAGCAGGTGGGAACCCAACGGTCGTGGGTTCAAGTTCCAGCCGGCGCTAATGAATTACTATTATGGCGTAATATTGATCTGTATCCATAAAAAACAAAAGTAAAATCTGATTACTTTGCATAAATTGTCACCAGTGCGCCCCTAAGCAATTTACGCTTTTTTGCTGGACCGACCGAGTATACGGTTTTCTTCATTAAATATTAAAATTGATCGAAATCTAACACATATTATATTTTAAATTAACAACTTAGTTATTAAGGGCAGGCACCACCTGCCGCGCGGGCATCACCTGCCGCGCGGGCACCACCTGCCGCGCGGGCACCACCTGCCGCGCGGGCACAACCTGCCGCGACGACACCGCCTGCCGTGCCGACACCACCTGCCGCGCGGGCGCCATTTGCCGCGCGGGCACCACCTGCCGCGCGGGCACAACCTGCCGCGACGACACGGCCTGCCGTGCGGACACCACCTGCCGCGCGGGCGCCACCTGCCGCGCGGGCACCAGCTGCCGCGACGACACCGCCTGCCGTGCCGACACCACCTGCCGCGCGGGCACCACCTGCCGCGACGACACCGCCTGCCGTGCCGACACCACCTGCCGCGCGGGCGCCACCTGCCGCGCGGGCACCACCTGCCGCTCCTGACGCGCCTGCCATCGCGGCTGAAGCACCCACCCGGCAAACTCGACGTGGCGGACGAAGTAGAGGTGCTCCTACACTGCCTACACCAACGACTACGTCACCCACCCGGCGAGGACGACGTGGAGGACACCGCGGTGGACGCGGCAGGGCGCTTCACGTGCTCCTGCCCCGCCGTGCACCAAGATGCGAGGGCACACCAGGTGTCGGTAGCTGACAGCAACGTGCAGCCTGCGGGGTCACCTGCCGCCTCCCATCGAGATCGAGAGGGCTATAGTGCCGCCCACCCCAGCCGCTGCACCGCGTTCTTCTAGGGCGTCCACCGTCTCAGCCCAAGCTTGCCCGACCCCGAAGGCACGACGTCGTGACCCATGCCCGTGCCCTACCACTCGACCACACGCAGGACCAGTTCTTGACAGTGACAGTGCATCCAGATCGACAAAGGACCTTCCTTCAGCGAAAAATCCCAAACAGACTATTATTTATTCGGATAAATTAGGTGTAGGTTTTGGACAATTATTGAACTATCGTTTAAATCAACAAGTGACAAACGTGTGTTGTCCTGACGCCTCTTTTGAGGATATTGTTAAACAAGTAGCTGTAGGAAATTTGACGAGCACACCACTATAATAATTATGATAGGAAATCATTCCAACATTAGTCGTAGTGCACTAGATAATAGCTTGGAGGTGTTGCTCAATTTACACAATCAGACAAAGTGCAAGTTCATTTTGTGCAACTTTCCATATTGTACGAATTTATCAGCACAACAAAACAAATGTGTGCATAAAATGAACATGCACTTGTACAATATAACATGTCATCATAGCGATGCTATTTCTTATTTTGATGTGAATAATTTTATTCACAAATTTATACTGACTCAGGATACTATGTACCTGTCGGATTATTATAAGAAGCAAGTCGCTACATTGTTAGCATATAATATAAGCGACACAAAATACGTGTCATCATCTACATTAATAAGTAACATTATTAATAATGATTTAAACTAGATTTTAAGACAAAGGAAACCCCGTCTTTGACTGATGTAAATGACATAAACAAACCGGGGTCTTCTTGCACTCAGCATAAGACAAAGGAAAAGCTAAATCAATTACAAGTTTTACATCAAAATATTCAGGGCTTTTCCAGCAAGGTATTGGAAATTGAATTGTTTTTAGAAAAGCATAACTATGATGTAGTCTGCTTTACAGAACATTTCCAAAATGATCATGACATTTTAATAAATTATGAAAATTACTGTATTGCCAGTTCTTTCAACCGAAAATCCGCAATCCATGGAGGCTCATTAATACTCATTAGAAATAATATTAAATTCAAGGAACGTAAGGATGTTGTTGGATTGTCGGTTGAGAGTTGTACTGAGTTATCTTGTGTTGAGCTGGAAAGTCATGTTATAGTATGCGTATACAGACCGCCTATAGCTAACAATTTTACTACATTATTAGAAGTTATGGAAGATGTACTCAAATTAGTCACAAAACAAATAAACATGTTATTGTTGCTGGAGACTTTAATGTAGACATTTTAGTAAGAAATGCGTTCAGTGATAAATTTTTAGGTCTTTTAAATCATTTAACTTGTCTAATGTATTTTATGAGCCTACTCGTGTGACGGCTACTTCTGCCAAATGTATTGATAATGTATTTAGTGATTGTGACCCTGTAGATAAATGCATTATTAATTCTCTTCAGTCAGATCACAAGGGTCAATCCGTATTATTTCCGTTCAAATTCCATATTAAAACCATCAAAATAGAAACCAGGCGCATCACTGCTAGTAGGTTAGAAAAATACCAAAATGTATTGATGAAGAAATTACCATTCCATAATTATAACTTAGATAATCCTAATACCTTATACCAAGACTTTTTTAATTTATTAAGTGAAGAATTTGAACTGATTTTTAACATAGACACAAAAGAAATTAATACGAAATTTAAATTCTGTGATTGGGCGACCAAAGGTCTTAGGATTAGCAGAGATAGACTTTTGAACTTTACGAGCTTAAAAACATGACAACTGATGGCAGTTTTAATGAGCTGGTAAAAATATTCCAAAACTTTTAAGATAGCTTGTCTAATTGCTAAAGCAAATTTTATTAGTAATAAAATAAAGTCTTCAGGCAATAAAATTAAAGCTGTCTGGAAAGTTATTAATAGCGAAACAGGTAAAACTAAGCCACGCGAAAATAACTTTTCCTTAATACTGACAACGGCATGATTAGTACAAATTCAGATGTAGCGCAGGAGTTTGAGTCATTTTTCACAAATATACCGCTAAAAACGACTGAATCACTGAACTCTTCACCATCAATTTCATCTATTTTACTGAAACAAAATGTAGATGTCTGCAATTCGGAATTAAAATTTCACCATGTTAGTCCACAGTGTATTTTAAAACTTTTAAAGATATTAAGGTTAAGAGCACCGAAGATTTATGGGGCATGTCAGTTAAAGTTTGTAAATCAGTGATTGAATTGTTAGCGCCATATTTGGCTGATATCTTTAATGATTGTATTGATCATGGCATCTTTCCCGATTTAATGAAAGATAGCAAGGTAGTTCCGCTGTTTAAAGCTGGCGACAGACAAGATCCCAGTAACTATAGACCTGTATCTATTCTGCCAGTTCTGAGCAAAGTATTTGAGAAGATCATACTCAATCAAATGCTGTCCCATTTTAATAGAAACAATTTGTTACACAACCAACAATTCGGTTTTACAAAGGGACGTTGTACCACAGATGCTGGTGTTGCTCTGATGAAACATGTATTTAATGCCTGGGAAGAATCAAAGGATGCCATTGGTGTTTTTTGTGATCTTTCCAAAGCGTTTGATTGCGTAGATCATGAAACTTTATTGCTAAAGTTAGACCATTACGGTATTCGAAACACAGCTCTAAAACTGATGAATTCATATTTAGATAATAGAACTCAAAAGGTCCAAATAAATGGCGCCAAATCACAGGGTCTCGTGTTAAAATTGGTGTGCCTCAGGGCTCTATATTAGGACCATTTTTATTTCTAATTTATATAAATGATTTGCCTTACATGGTACAGAACTTGTCCAAGATTGTATTATTTGCTGATGATACATCCCTTATATTTAAGGTTGATAGACATGCACAGAATTATGACGAGGTAAATCACACTCTTGGACAAATTCATAGTTGGTTTACTGCAAATAATTTAGTTCTAAATGCGAAGAAAACAAAATGTGTATTATTTACTTTGCCAAATGTAGTACATTCATCGAGTAATTATGTACAACTTAATAATGAAAAATTAGAATTTACTACCAGCACAGTTTTCTTAGGGATTACTCTTGACTCAAAGCTACAATGGGGTCCACATATTACATCTTTATCGGGAAGATTAAGTTCGGCTGCCTATGCGGTACGTAAAATTAGAGAAGTTACGGATATTGCAACTGCACGACTTGTTTACTTTAGTTATTTTCACAGCATTATGTCCTATGGAATTTTGTTGTGGGGTCGCGCCGCTGATATTGAAACAATTTTTGTACTTCAAAAAAGGGCCATTAGAGCAATTTATAAACTTTGCAGTCGTGACTCCTTAGAGAACTGTTTAAAGAAATTAATATTTTGACCGTACCATGCCAATATATTTACGAAAATATCATGTACGTCAGAAAGAATATAAATACTTTCACTAGAAATTATGAAAGGCATAACCGCAATACAAGGAGTAGAAATGAATTAGATCAACCTAAGTTTAGACTAACCAAAGTTAGGACTTCATTTCAAGGTCTAAGTATACGATACTATAACAAAATACCGGAAGATATATTAAGTCTATCAGAAAGTAAATTTAAGTCTGTTATTAAGAAAACTTTATGTTATAAAGCTTATTATAAGTTAGATGATTATATTAATGACAAAAATGCGTGGACTTCTGAAATTCCAGCGCAGCACAAGAAACACGCACTTGTTTTGAATACCAAATCAGGACTTACAAGGAGTATAAAATTGTCATAATCAATTGTAACTTCGTCTTAATCATAATTTGAATTTTATATGTACCTACTTTTATTATATTTGATTTGTTTAATATTGACATTCTAAAAGTATTCTTTGTGAATCTACTTGGAAATAAAAGTTTTGAATCTTTGAATCTTTGAATCTATTATCTGGCTCGTTCTCCTTAAGCCACGGAAAATTCTAACTTCCATGTCTTTTTTGAATTTTAGATTTTTTGGAAAATATTATACAGTTTATCAAAGTTTTCTTCATTTCTATCTAAGATAGAATTTAAAAGGCCCGGTTTTCGGACCACTGGTTTAAGAGTTATTTGATGTCCACTATTTGCGAACATGGACGTTAGAGAATTCTGTGGCTTATTTTCTTTTTGTAAATAATGAAAAAATTAAAGTGTGTTTTAAATATAAAACTAATAAGTAATGTTGTTTAGAGCTTATACAAGGTATTTTTGGTGCAAATATGTAACATATGACTATCAATAACGGAAAAAATAGAAGGCCACTATTTTTTGACATGGAAGTTAGATGTCCACTACTTGGTACGTCGGAAAACTAAACAAAATACGTTTTATTTCTTTATACAAGATGTAAAAAAATCTACTACAAATACTTTGGGTGAATTAGCCCGTGAAACTGAACAACTTTCCTCGAGAAACATAGGTCGAGATGTGGAAAACAATTTTGAACCTCCCATACAATTTTGGACTCGCTCGGGCGGCTGCTACCATTTGTATTGTCCCACCATTATTATTATTTTCACATTACGACCTACGTTCCTTCGCACATTATATAACGTTTATTTCGTATGTGATATCGGCGGCTCAACAGACAGATATGCTAGTTCCTGCGGTGTGATATTCAAAACTTTAATACTAAAAATATTAAAAAAACGATTAAGAGAAACAATGGCATTAAAGTTTTCGCAAGGCACCTGTCTATTGGGCAGAGCCGACTGACAAAGCTGAAGACGGAGGATGGCAGCGTGGTATCCATGCAAAGAGAGGTACTGTGGGAGATCAAACTGTTCTGTGGACAGCTGTACACTTCAGTCGCAAAACCTGTTATTAGCTCAACAGACCCTAGAGCAAAGCTTACCCGACAACAGTTTCTAGACCTCGGTATAGACCGAGGATGACCCAGATATCAGCTTGTATGAGATTAAGATAGCCCTTGAACAGCTCAAAAACAACAACGTGCCGGGCGAGGACGTAATCATATCAAAGCTACTAAAAGCGGGTGAAACACCAGTACTTAAAGTCTTTCAGAATCTCTTTAACATTGTCTTGTTAGGAGGTGTGACGCCAGAAGTATGAAACAGAAGCAATATTATATACTACAGGTATATCGAAGTGTTGAAATATTCATACATGAAGAAAGAAACGCCACAATGTCAGTTCGAATACAAGATCAGACCACAGCGGCAATTCCATTGCACAGGGGTGTAAGACAAGGAGATGTATTATCTCAGAAGCTCTTCACAATGCGATGGAAGATGCCTTCAAGCTCC
The DNA here is from genome assembly GCA_024500475.1 of Phthorimaea operculella. Lineage (NCBI taxonomy): Eukaryota > Metazoa > Arthropoda > Insecta > Lepidoptera > Gelechiidae > Phthorimaea > Phthorimaea operculella. The sequence goes on from JANFCV010000002.1 coordinate 8,492,906, forward strand.
TGGAATGGGATGATTTTAACATCAATATCAATAGCGAAAACATCACTCAGCAAAATGCTACAGGACTTTAATCGAGGTTTCCCAACAAATGGACCTCAAGTTGAATATGGACATGACGAAAGTCATGGCCAACTCTCATGTAACGCCCACCCCAATATCGGTAGGGAACTCGACACTCAAAGTGGTGGACAAATACGTCTATCTAGGACAAACAGTCCAACTAGGGAGATCTTGAGAAGGAAGTCACTCGGCGAATCCAGCTCGGCTGGGCAGCTCCGGGAAGTTACGCAGCGTCTTCACGTCCAAAATTCCTCACTGTCTCGAGACGAAAGTTTTTGAACAGTGTGTCATGCCAGTGATAACCTACGGTGCGCAGACATGGTCGCTAACTGTCGGCCTCCTAAATAGAGTAGATGTCACTCAGAGAGCTATGGAGAGAGCTATGCTCGGTGTTTCTCTTCGTGATCGAATCAGAAACGAGAAGATCCGTAGATGAACCAAGGTAACCAACATAGCTAAAAGAGTCAGCAAGCTGAAGTGCAAATGAGCAGGCTACAATACTCGTAGGACTGTTAATGGGTGGAGGAGCGGCGGCCCGCGGCAGGGAAATGCCGGATGCAGGCCGCTTCTAATCGGTCAAGGTGGAAGTATTTAGTGGAGTCCGATGTTCAGTAGTATACGTCCTATGGCTAATTATGATAAAAAGTATGAATTATTTTGGAAAAGTTGCAAATGCGATAGTGGACAAGATTTAGTACCGCGGTAGCCCAGTTGGTAGTGGCGTCGGCAGTACAGATGCCAAATCCTGCCTGCAGTGGAAAATTTTGCAAGTTTTCCAAAATTGTATACCTAACACGAGATGTGTTTTAAAAATTTGGTATTCAAGTATGAATTACTTTCACAAAATTTTCCATTAAGACACGCATTTGTTTAAGTTCAGAAAAAAATATATATCATTTAAAATCTTTGTCCAACAGTGGGGCCAAAAATTTAATCATTCTCTAACGTCCATGTCATTTTGTAACGTCCATGTCACCGCGAAACATGGAAAGACATGGAAAAAAGGACATGGACGTTAGAACGAAAGTTTATTTTGTGGTTTACGAAAAAACCATAAGATCATACTTTTTACAATACCGCCTCTTGTTTTAAGCATAACAAAGGTATTAACCAGAAAAAATATCAGTATTACCTGATAACTGAATACTTAGTTATCGATGAGCATGGAAGTTAGGTGGGTACTGAACCAAATCGTAAATGTGTTGAAATTACCTTCGCCAGCAAAAATGCAGAAGCGAGAGGCAAGTGCTTCTCTTACGATATTGTCGGCAGTACTATCCGCTACTCATAGGTAAATAAACTAGACAGATAGCTTTCACCGTCATGAAAATATGAGTGAGAAGGTAGCGTGAGGAAATTCTGGCGTCTTTTACAAATAAAAACATCTTGCAAGATAGAAAATATATCTAGTTAGAAGATAAGAAGGATTAACATGATATTACCCTGATATTTTAGGATCTATAACAGTTTATCTGTCACGAAGTAGCAAAGTTCCTCGCCATGGTCGTTAGAGAATGCATGTTTGACAGGAATTTTACAAAAAACTGTCAACATATTTGAGTATTTAAATGTTTGACCATGTGTAAGACGAGTTGAAGTATTTTATAGTAAATTTTTATAACCCTCTTCCCACAGAACGATTCACTTTTTCAGCGGAATGTGTGAAAAATGCGGCAGATGAGAATGTACCATCTACAAGATCCTATAAAAAAAAAACTTGCATAAGGGTATTTTCGTAAAAATATTCAAAACCTTGATAACTTTTTTATTTATTATTTTCGGCAGCTCAATGGTATGGACTATCTGTTGGAAATAGGTAGTTCTTTAAATTTATTAAGTCAATGTATCCCATGTCCTCATAGAATTTTCAGAAATAATTTTAATGAAAAAACCCGTTTTCATGAAAGATGGTGCTTAGTGATTTTTAATATAATATGACTATGTTTAGGTTTAAAATTGGCATACATAATAGCTTTTAGGTTGGTCTAAAATAATTGTTAATTAAACAAAAAAATTGGTATTTATTTTGGAAAGAAAAAAAATATTTCAATTAAATTTTTAAAAATTCTGGCGCCACCCCTAAACATTAATGAAAAATTCTGAAAAAAATACCGTTTTAGTTTCTAAGTGTATATTTTACATTGCGGGGGTGCCCCAATAACATTTTCAAAAAAAAGTTTTTTCGACCATATAAGGACCACCCTAATGGCATGTGTTAAAACTCAAATAATATTTTCATAAATCATGTACCTATCACGCCTATACTCATCAGGCAGGCAAATAGTTAACATTTTCAACAGATTTTTATACGTGGCCACAGATGGTGTTATTCAATCTTAAAAAAAGCGGCCAAGAGCGTGTGAGTCACGCTCACAAATAGGGTTTCGTAGTCAACGTTTATTTATCAGGTCTTTCAGCGTTACAAAGTTAATTTTGTTGCTGGTGTGTTTGCAGCTGTAAGGTTACCAACCGCAAATAGAAAAACTTTAATATTTCCTTAATCTTAATAATTAACAGTATTCGTTATAGTTTTCATGGTAACTACATATTAATAACTATATTTCATATTTTTTTCAAATTTTTTGCATGCATACTTTAGAAGTTACAGCTGGAACAAACTATGGCTCAAAAACGCCCCTTTTAAAAGCAAATATTTCGAGACAGAAACATTTTAGAGACTTTGTTTCAAAGTATGGGAAGGGGGTCCAAATAACAAATAAAATATTTTTTTCTGAACATTTCTAAATTTGGGTCAACACGATCTATCTTCACACAAAATTTGATGTCGATAGCTTTAAAACTGACGAAGTTATGAGGGCGCGGCATACAGACAGACAGATAGACAGACAGACAGACAGACAGACAGACAGACAGACAGACAGACAGACAGACAGACAGACAGACAGACAGACAGACAGACAGACAGACAGACAGACAGACAGACAGACAGACAGACAGACAGACAGACAGACAGACAGACAGACAGACAGACAGACAGACAGACAGACAGACAGACAGACAGACAGACAGACAGACAGACAGACAGACAGACAGACAGACAGACAGACAGACAGACAGACAGACAGACAGACAGACAGACAGACAGACAGACAGACAGACAGACAGACAGACAGACAGACAGACAGACAGACAGACAGACAGACAGACAGACAGACAGACAGACAGACAGACAGACAGACAGACAGACAGACAGACAGACAGACAGACAGACAGACAGACAGACAGACAGACAGACAGACAGACAGACAGACAGACAGACAGACAGACAGACAGACAGACAGACAGACAGACAGACAGACAGACAGACAGACAGACAGACAGACAGACAGACACAGACAGACAGACAGACAGACAGACAGACAGACAGACAGACAGACAGACAGACAGACAGACAGACAGACAGACAGACAGACAGACAGACAGACAGACAGACAGACAGACAGACAGACAGACAGACAGACAGACAGACAGACAGACAGACAGACAGACAGACAGACAGACAGACAGACAGACAGACAGACAGACAGACAGACAGACAGACAGACAGACAGACAGACAGACAGACAGACAGACAGACAGACAGACAGACAGACAGACAGACAGACAGACAGACAGACAGACAGACAGACAGACAGACAGACAGACAGACAGACAGACAGACAGACAGACAGACAGACAGACAGACAGACAGACAGACAGACAGACAGACAGACAGAGACAGACAGACAGACAGACAGACAGACAGACAGACAGACAGACAGACAGACAGACAGACAGACAGACAGACAGACAGACAGACAGACAGACAGACAGACAGACAGACAGACAGACAGACAGACAGACAGACAGACAGACAGACAGACAGACAGACAGACAGACAGACAGACAGACAGACAGACAGACAGACAGACAGACAGACAGACAGACAGACAGACAGACAGACAGACAGACAGACAGACAGACAGACAGACAGACAGACAGACAGACAGACAGACAGACAGACAGACAGACAGACAGACAGACAGACAGACAGACAGACAGACAGACAGACAGACAGACAGACAGACAGACAGACAGACAGACAGACAGACAGACAGACAGACAGACAGACAGACAGACAGACAGACAGACAGACAGACAGACAGACAGACAGACAGACAGACAGACAGACAGACAGACAGACAGACAGACAGACAGACAGACAGACAGACAGACAGACAGACAGACAGACAGACAGACAGACAGACAGACAGACAGACAGACAGACAGACAGACAGACAGACAGACAGACAGACAGACAGACAGACAGACAGACAGACAGACAGACAGACAGACAGACAGACAGACAGACAGACAGACAGACAGACAGACAGACAGACAGACAGACAGACAGACAGACAGACAGACAGACAGACAGACAGACAGACAGACAGACAGACAGACAGACAGACAGACAGACAGACAGACAGACAGACAGACAGACAGACAGACAGACAGACAGACAGACAGACAGACAGACAGACAGACAGACAGACAGACAGACAGACAGACAGACAGACAGACAGACAGACAGACAGACAGACAGACAGACAGACAGACAGACAGACAGACAGACAGACAGACAGACAGACAGACAGACAGACAGACAGACAGACAGACAGACAGACAGACAGACAGACAGACAGACAGACAGACAGACAGACAGACAGACAGACAGACAGACAGACAGACAGACAGACAGACAGACAGACAGACAGACAGACAGACAGACAGACAGACAGACAGACAGACAGACAGACAGACAGACAGACAGACAGACAGACAGACAGACAGACAGACAGACAGACAGACAGACAGACAGACAGACAGACAGACAGACAGACAGACAGACAGACAGACAGACAGACAGACAGACAGACAGACAGACAGACAGACAGACAGACAGACAGAGACAGACAGACAGACAGACAGACAGACAGACAGACAGACAGACAGACAGACAGACAGACAGACAGACAGACAGACAGACAGACAGACAGACAGACAGACAGACAGACAGACAGACAGACAGACAGACAGACAGACAGACGACAGACAGACAGACAGACAGACAGACAGACAGACAGACAGACAGACAGACAGACAGACAGACAGACAGACAGACAGACAGACAGACAGACAGACAGACAGACAGACAGACAGACAGACAGACAGAGACAGACAGACAGACAGACAGACAGACAGACAGACAGACAGACAGACAGACAGACAGACAGACAGACAGACAGACAGACAGACAGACAGACAGACAGACAGACAGACAGACAGACAGACAGACAGACAGACAGACAGACAGACAGACAGACAGACAGACAGACAGACAGACAGACAGACAGACAGACAGACAGACAGACAGACAGACAGACAGACAGACAGACAGACAGACAGACAGACAGACAGACAGACAGACAGACAGACAGACAGACAGACAGACAGACAGACAGACAGACAGACAGACAGACAGACAGACAGACAGACAGACAGACAGACAGACAGACAGACAGACAGACAGACAGACAGACAGACAGACAGACAGACAGACAGACAGACAGACAGACAGACAGACAGACAGACAGACAGACAGACAGACAGACAGACAGACAGACAGACAGACAGACAGACAGACAGACAGACAGACAGACAGACAGACAGACAGACAGACAGACAGACAGACAGACTTGACGAAACTATAAGGGTTTCTAGTAGACTAAGAAACCCTAAAAAGGGTTAACCTTTATTTACTGGATAAGTTTGTTGTGGCTTCAAAAAGAACAATACCAACAAAAATAGGGGCGTTTTTGTGGATTCAGGTGTTTTTACTCTTTGTTTATCTTTTTTGAAGGTGAGTATTTTATTACGTTCAAATTAAATGGTAGACAGGTTACAATATTATGAGCTAAAATTCAAGTAAACTGCATTTTTTCAATCTACAGATAATAAAACTTATGGCATTGCATAACTTCCTCTTTATTATTTATTATTATACTGATAAAGTATATAGGTATTTAGCCCAATCTTCGTACCCTTGTATTTTTATAGGTACTTCATTGAAAGTAACCTTATATTTTTTTCGTTAAAGGGGAAAGTCAATGTGCTGCTGATTACGTCTTTGAGAGTCTAGAATTTAATTCTATTAACTAGGTCAGCTATTTAATAAGGCGTCCGAGCAATCCCTCTCAATTTGAAACTGTCTCAAAGACTTATTAACTTTGCTTAGGTATAGCTAGTTTGCTTCTCTGCATTTTTAGCTACTATTTATAGAAACTGGGAACTAATTGATAGACACAATATGGTAAATTTACAAGAAAATAGATGTATAACCAATAAACACGTTTCACACAAGTGACAATGAAAATGTTAATTTAAAAACGCGAAATCCGCGTGAAATTGGCGGCTTCTATGTGAAATCAACGTGCCGCATTAAAACTTGACCAAAGCAGTGTTTCCCCAATTTGTGACTGCGTTTTCATTCGGTTAGTGATTTCCTTAGAGTCTATATAAGCAAGCAAGCTATAGAGTGTGCCTAAAAAGTTAGAACTGGCAGCAGTAGGCTGGGCGCCACCTCTCTGTCTGTTAGTGGCAAAACGAGAGTGACAGCACTACTGAACCTCTATAACTTCTCATACATTTGACGTCTGCAACTGCTTACGCTCTAACAGTACGCCGCGGGGCCTAATGCGCGCTCTATAGCTTGCTCTAAGCTGATTTCTAAAAGTTTGATTACCACCACTACTCATGTGAAATTAGACGTATGACAGCTATTCATGAGAAACATCAGTTCATTTACGACAAATGACAGATATACGTCATATCATACGTCTATGAATTGCAGAAAGATAACATTATAGTATCCGAGATCTTTTATTTACATTAATTGTTTATTTCTCCGTCCCACAGCCTAATTCAATACCATCGTATATTTGCCAGTGGCATACAAGCACACAACGGGGCCTGTATAGTTTTGTTTACACTTGTGATTGGACCGAGCCTCAGGGGACATTCTCGGTTCGTGGATAGGTTTCCACGAGTGACACGCTTATTTTTCTTTGCGTATGGGTGGGATATCAAGTCAACTAACTGGTCGATGAACCCTGATTTGATGACACTATGGCACAACACTAAAATTATTGTTTAAAGCAGGATTATTACCGTGATAATATTTTTGTTGTTACGAGTAGACTCGTGACCATGGGGCGTGCAACCGCCCCGAAATATCGGGATCAACAAAAATATTATCACGGTAATAATCCTGCTTTAAACAATAATTTTAGTGTTGTGAACAACCGTGAAAACCTAAAAACTTATACTATGGCACAAAATTTGGAGTTACCTTGAGTTCCTCTGAGATTTCACTTAAAGACAATAAGCGTCTAAATCGTTGCTAGTACTGATTGAGCCATCCGTAAAGGTGCCCCTGCGCTCTGTTTTCCTAATTTGTAACTATGGTGAAACCATTGCATCTCACACCAAGAATATACATTTAAAAAAAATAGGTCGAATTCGTATTTTGTCCGAACGACTGACTATCCGGAAACGATGAGCTCAACAGGTAAAACTGAACAACTTTTACCGTGGGCCAAAAGAAAATTGGACGTCCCATACAATAAAAATCAGCTGATCGAACTTTCTATGGGACATTGTTAAAAAATGATTTTACATGTTTCTTTTTTCAGGATAGTCGTTCGTTCAGTATACATTTATAACCACCCTGTATAGCATTTTTCCTATTCGTAGGTACATGTCGGTATAAGTACTTGAGTAAAATTCTACCCCTGTTGAAATTCTACTGCCCCTTCAAAATAAACACACTTAAGTATTTTTATTCAATCACAACCTCATTAATGCCGAATAGCGAGGTATACAGACGAGTCAGTAGCTACATACAAGACAAAACAAAATCTGTCTAAAATATTCAAATAAAAGCAATGAAAACAATGTAATTTTCCTCGTTTCTCCCGTCGTCTTGATCTTAAAGCTAACTCGTTATACATTCATGAGCTCTTTGACACTACCCTCTTATTTTTTGTTTTTCTAAATCACCGAAAGCAGCCAGCTATATTTTTTTATAAAACAAAAACCTTTCAATTTTTGGACGACAAGCTTACAACCTGGCACTATGGTGTTACACAGTCTTCCGAATGTCTCTCAAACTTTTGTTAGACGTGGTGTATGTTTGCAGCAGCTTACGCTGTGCCCACCCCGCAAGGGATATGGGCGTGATATACGTATGAATGTATATGTAAAAAATACCTACATACGTATCATTCCCAAAGGAGAATTATCGAGACGGAAAACTGTATGGCTTCATCCGAGAGAATGGCAAAAAGCTACAGCAAATACGCCAATCCCTCAGAATCTCCAATGCTTTCACTCCATACTTTCAATTATTGATTTTAGAATGGTAATGAGAGGACGGGCAAATATTTATCTGGTTTTATCTGAGTTGAAAAGCGGAATGTAGATTTTGTTAGAAAAATAATTGCGGATAGTTATATTTTGATTTACCTTTGATTTAGGTTAGTTCTAGGTTTTCACCACTATCTACAGTCGCTGCCGATGTGGCGCAGTGGTTAGTATGCCTGCCTGCCACGCAAAGGTTCCGGGTTCAATTCCCGGTAGGGTCACTCACAAAGTTGATGTTTATCACTTCATTGAATTTGTTCCCAGTCTGGTTAGGACATTGCAGGCTGAATCACCTGATTGTCCGCAAGTAAGATGGTTCCGTGCTTCGGATGGGCACGTTAAGCCGTCGGTCCCGGTTGCTATCTATGATGGCGGTCGTTACACAACCATGTCAGAGGCCTGCTACTTGTAGTAAGCGGTTGAAAAACTCTGACACCAGGGTTCATCGGGTCGTTGAACGACTCAGTGTCCCACACGAAAAGAGAGAGACCACTATCTATTTTCTTTTTGCATTTTTAAAAGTTATATTCTTTCGCCATTTCAAATTAATGAAATTTTAATATAGCTAATGTCACTCGCGCTGTTAGGACGAATTTAACGACACTTCATATGGCCAGATCCGCCCAGCCGTGTGGGTTGTAGCCCATGAAAACGATATTCTTGTCTACAAGAATACCATACTCTCGAAAAACATAACACTCCTTTTGAGGCAGTTGGGTAAAAATATAAACCACTGCAAAAAAAGTTGCGAACTATAATAAAAGCTGACTACAGATAAGCAAATTATATTTTTCTTCTTATTTCAAAAGCCCAATAAAATCAATTTGAAAAACAATACCACTGTTCAGCATTATTGACTTTCAGTTAAGATTAATCACAGGCCCAGGTCCAATTTATTTAGCTTTAGAATACCTCAGACACAATTTGTGGGAACAATCTTTCTTTTGCGGACCCTACATCAGTATATAGAAGAATTAAAAGATCCAGTAAGCTGTTTTATAGACCACCTCATTACAAGTTGTTCGTGCGTGCCCTATGTGGTGTGTTAGCAACAGGCACCTAATTTCAGACGTTTTGGTCCCACTAAAACATGTCAGTCAAATTAATATCGACAAATTGTTGAATTAGTTTTGTTTTGTATAAATTATTTTTTGTACCTAAATACACTTCTCTGTTAAGCCATTGCTGCTTTGATGTTTAAATAAATTTGTGCTTTCACAGGTCATAAATATGTCGTGTACCTACCTTCTTTATGTTGGCACCTCAAACTAAGACTACAGGATCCGTCAAACCACTTGGACAAACGACCTTGAATGCTTAGCAATGAAAAATAGGTCTCTTTGGTGGTGCGGAGCGGGCGACGCATTCTTCCACCATCTCGCGCGATGGCTTAGAAGTCTGACGGTTACTGTACGTACACTAATGTATCTTACTTCTACTATGGCACTCGGTACACAGTACCCATATTATAGGACAGGCAATCCTTCGCCCCACAATGCCTATTGTGGTGTCTGTACTTCATATTTTTGGGGTCAACCGACATTCATTGGGAATTCAGGATGACAACGTTATTCCGTGTGTATTTTATGGAATAGAATGGATATTATCTTCGTGGTCAATATGGTCATTTAGTGTACGTTTTTCTAAAGATATTCTTTTTCCATTTTTAAATAATAAAGTTCTTAGTAAATAGTCCAGTAGAAATATATTTTATGTGCCAAACATTTAGGTATTTGGTTGTAATATGTTACATACAAATCTATATACCTACTTTTTGTAAATACGTGATGAATGATCTTTGAAAAAACTTTAAATAGCAGGAAAAATATTTAACTTTCTAGTTTAATGTAGAAATTGGAAGAATGCCCTCAGGCTATTTTCTAATAAAAAATTGAATAACATGACTGCAGCAGTGCGATTGCACTTTACATTATAAATTCATTTATTCATTGAAAATTATTAACTTGCTTTGACTAGGCATCCTTTTACCTAGATATTTGCCCTTCTTTTGAATAAAACAACCATAACTATTTCAATAGTTAAATAATACAGGTTGTTTGGAAAAGTAGTAGTAAAGATTTTCTCACGGAGCACCGCCAATAGTATGCAGTCAAGGGTAGTATATTTTACTACCCTATCAAAATGTTAATCTATCAACGACATGTCTATAAAAAGCTCTATAAAAAATATGCTCGTTATTTTCCCAAGAGCCTCTCTAATATCTCAAACATATTTGCTCCTATCTGCGGTATCTTCGCATACGAAATGACCACATTTCACATGCTCCTGAAAAGCGTGTAAGTTATTGATGCAATTTTTCTTTCCGCGTATCTGTTCGCTGTATTGAGTCTAGGGACAAAATACTTACGTTGTTTAAATAGAGGTACTATCAGTATTTTTTGGGTTCTTGGGAAAGAAAATATTATGATGTTTATTTTGCGATTGAAATAATAATCGGAACCCAAAACGCCCTATCTACTATACTTGGATTTCCCATCATGCCTTGTAGATAAGGAAACTTGACTTCTCTATTTTCTTTATCATACTGAGAAAAGCTTTTGACCAAAAGGTAATAATTTTCATTTACTACAGAAAGACCTTCCTTTTTACCCACTGCTTGACCGTAGTCGTAACTAAGTCTAAGGTTTGTATCGGGCCCTTTGGAGTACTGCTAACATAATGGTGGGTTGATTCTCCTTATTGACGCCCTACGTGCTCGGAATACTTCTGAGGAACCTGGGATATAGATAAAGAAATACTGGAAGTGTCGATGTCTTATGTCGGGTGTCGTAGGCGATTAAGGGATGGAGGATGTGGTAAAGGCAGGTCAATTTCTAGTGTCGGGTGTCGTAGGCACTTAAGGGATGGAGTAGGCGGTAAAGGCCGCAGCGTTCGCTGTGAATACAATGCCTTACACGGCGCTCGTCAATCTGTTTGCCGAACGTGGTGGGTATATTCGTAGCCTTAGACAAGAGAGTTTCATATTTTCAGAAGAAGCAGATAACCAACATTCTAGTCTTCTTTCTGCTTCCCCCAAGGCACACAGCCTAGGAGAGGTGAGGTATTTACTATGTTTGCCTTTCTAATAGCCGAAGCAAAGTACTATGGAAAAATTTGAAGTTTAGAATTTTTCAACTAGGATCTCATTTACCACTCTAGGTGCGGTTATTATGAACAGTGATATCGTCCGGTACTTGCGCGATTCTTTTAGCCTCGGCCAAAGTATTTTTATTCCTCCATCTTATTTCATTTGAGACTCTTCTAGATTGTCTTTTAGCACTGAACGTGTACACCGCAATGTATAACTGAAAATGTATTGTCATGCTTTCCTGGTATGGCCAAATTGAGTTGTTCTATTTGTCATCATAACTGTGCACGTAGTTAGGAAGGTAGGTTATTATTAGTGTATTCTTCCTTCATTTGTGTTCTTATATTCAACAGTATTGTGATCGGTAGAAATTTAACGCCGCTTGTTTTATTGGGTGTTATTTTATGTCTGAGGCTGAATGGGACATAGTTGTCAGAGCAGTGGGACAGTATCCCACAGTCCCGGGTTCAAGCCCTGGCCGACGTTTTTGTTTTTTATTTGTTTGTTTTCATCTATGAGAATATTATAGCACTATTTTAAAATGTCTGCTTGTCTCTTAATTGATTTATAAGCCCAATTCGGTTCCAGGAACCGGCTGCTCGTTCGTTCCAGCTGTAACTTTAGTCTTAAATTGTTAGGAGGTAAGTCGTATTCCCACCAAATATACTTCATCGCTTTCTCAGAATTCCTAGAACCATCTAAACAATTTACAAATCCCTCCTAAGAATAAAATCTGCCGATCTACTTAGAAAGCTTAGAAACCATTCCAGCCAAAAAGCATATTTTCATAATAACGTAATGCGGGACACGATTTGTGGAAATGGTCGGTATAAATCACTTAAGAACCTATTCCAACGATGGTTATTTATTTAGTATAACTATAAGTTACAAGGGATGATAATAAATTCCGAGAGCGAGGCCATACTTCCATGTGGACCGAAATGGTGTTCAGGGTTGTAATTCCCTTATTTGAACTATCGCCAGCAAATCTACGTACCCATTTAAGAGATCAACTTATACAGTATTTACTTCACATTAGTATGAAAATCGAGTATAAATTGATCCCTTAAATAGGTAGGCGGATTTGCTGGCGATAGATTAGAATGTAAATTAGTAATAGCCTGCAAAAGTCATCATCTACTTTATATACCGTAAATAAAATATAACTATTCGTGGAAAATATCTTTGATGTCATATTCAAACAATGCCAAATTATGTAAAAGATGGCAAAGGGGAACTTCCGGAATCTCCAAATCTACGTCTAAGTAATATTTTTATATAAATTTTACATAAAAGACCTCTAATTTGGTTGTGTAGCGACTGATGTAATGGAATGGAATTTATACAGTGGAAATAAATTACCTATGTCTCTACATAATATATTAATATTTTTATTAAATTAAGGTTAACTATAGGAAAGCCACTATGCATTTTTTTAAACAACCATAAATCGAAAAAATTGCTTCTTTCAATTTATATGGCAAAAGAAAATCGCTCATATTTTTCAACTACCAATCAATTTTACAAGAAAAATATGGTTGCCTTCAGTTATCTTTAATGTATCTAATAAAAAATTAAACATAGCTTTACATGCATTATTCGAAAAGAAAACAGGGAAATAAGTTTGTATGAAAACTTGGCTTTTGAAATACAAAGACCATAGGGTTTGTGCGGAACAGGTAGTTCATAAAATGCAGTGCAGTGTTTACACGCTAGTGGGAGCCACTCACGCGTCGTACGGGAAACAGGTCGTGGGTAAACTTTATAGTTCAAATTCAAAGGGTCGCTTTAATAGCTACTCCCGACTAAAAATAAAAATACAATTTGCAGAACTAACCGCGTAGCCAAAGCGTTCTTTTCAAACGTCAATAGAGAAACCTGATGATGATGAAGACCCTGTGAAAGCTATCGTACCAACGTTCAGTAAGCACGTTGGTAAACCGTGCTTGAAAACACGGCATATTCGGGTATCTTCTTAATATTCTGACTTCGATTTTTGCTTTCCAGTACGAGGCGGTATCGTGGCCTCGAGGGGCGCGGGTAGCAAATTCGATTCCGGGGGGAAATGAAAACGTCATGACCATTAACACACAGACTCGCAAATTGTTTTAACTTTTCCCATTAAACGCCGCAGTTTGTATAGCTTATTACATAAGTGAGGGCTTTTAGGTGACGCGACGGAAGTCGTTTTTAGTTGGAATGGATGAAAATTGTAATTGATTAGTTTTGCAGACCCACTAAAATGTTCCAAGCTCTATAGTTACGAAAGGGTAGTATTATATTTTGTTTTATTATACATAAAACAAAATATAATACTACCGACCGCGTATGATATATATGATATATAGATATATAGCATTTGAAAGTAAATACAACATAATTATGACATGTGGCTGCAATCAGATCGCGTGCGGGCAGTATATTTTGTAACGAAATACTTTCACACTTGATTCTCTCACAACGCACCTGTGTATAGTCTGAAATTCTCCAACTGAACATTTACTCTTTATTTTTATGGTTACGCACCCAAAGAGTTAAAACGGGAACCCTATTACTAAGATTTCGTTGTCTGTTTGTCTGTGTGCATGTCCGTCTGTCACCAGGCTGTACCTTATAAACTGTGATAGTAAGAGAGTTTAGTTTTAGGTTTGAGTGAAATAAGTAATTATTTATTTTCATTTTTCAATCAAACCTGAAAACTGATTGTTACCTCATTACCAGTACTAGCCCATTTTCAGTATAAGTTAGCGTATCCAGTCTCTAGAAAAGTTTCAGTCTATTTTAAAGTGACTCTGCACTGCCTTCACCCATTTGGCTCGTTCTACAAAAACTTGTGCAATTAGCTAACTTGAATGGGTGATAAAGTTTGTAGAACATTGTGGAACTATGGTAAACATTATCAGAAAATATTAGTCATGATAGGTAATGCATTTTAATCTTTTATTAATACAAATAAAATAAAAAGTAACAAGTAGGGGAGACCGAGGGGTATTGGATCAAAGGGGTGTTGGATCAGCTTTGTTTTCTCGAAAAGTAGAAGCGTTAGCGAGCAGACTATAATGCAATTGTGCCTCTTTCTGCCTCTTGTTGACCCCTAAGTTAGCGTCCCTGACAAATAGCGCGCCGTTTTGTTTTTATCGGAACATCGTAAAAGAAATCGTCAAAAGTAAGTTTTCTGCTCTTATTTGTCAGGCTAATATTTTGGAGGTGCTTTTATATTTTTATTTAAGTTTTATACGATATGAAACCTTCAAAATTAAGGATTCATATGGCACCACTGGGACGTCTGGGTTCTCTGTGGTTTTATCTCAGTTTAATGTTTTTGTCAAACTGGCAGGATTTTTCATACCGAGGGGTGTTGGATCAGCCTGACCCAACACCCCTCGGTAAAATTTTGTATGGTTAATTTCATAGAGTACACGAGCACCACGCGTGTTGTGCTGGCCGGGTGTAAGTTCGTTATACGTACGTGTAACCGAATACATTATTAATAAACTTTTCGATTTCATTTTAATTTTCATAATCATTTTCTCTTTCACTGTCACTTTTATTTTCACTTTCACTGTCACTTTCACTTTCACTTTCACTGTCACTGTCACTGTCACTGTCACTGTCACTGTCACTGTCACTGTCACTGTCACTGTCACTGTCACTGTCACTGTCACTGTCACTGTCACTTTCACTTTCACTTTCACTTTCGTTCTCATTCTCATTCTCATTCTCTTTCACATTCTCATTCTCATTCTCATTTTCATTTGCATTTGCATTTGCATTTTCATTTTCAAATGACTGACGCTTATTTATTATTTATTCCTTTTTCACCGTAAATTAAAATGCGATTTAAAAAAATGAAGAATTCTCATACTAACTTTTTCCCCCCATTTTGGGGATTGGGGCATAAGTTTCTGAATCTTTTCGTTTTTTGTATGCTTAACCTAGTCTACACGCCAAATTTCAGCTTACTACCTCTTCAGGAAGTTCCCGAACATTTTGCTGATCATCAGCGAGTGAGTGTGTCAGTGAGTGACGAAATCGGTGTTTTTTAGATATACATAAAATCAAAAAGTATTAAAGCTATGTAATTGAATTATTGCATGTTTAATAAGGTTACTATCGACAAGATATCCTGAGAATTTGATCAATATGGTATATAGAAAACTAGAGTTATGAGAGTTCAAAAAACTACGAAATACTTCTAAAAAAGGTAGGTAGTTCTCTGGCGCTTTGCTTGGCTCGTCTTGGCGGGGGCACTACTGTGCCCCCAGTAAATTCTTCAAAATAAATTATTTAGTTAACTTTGAGGTCATACATAAAAAAATTCAAATAAGCCTTTATTGAAATGACATTAACATAAAATGATCCAACACCCCTCTGTACCTGATCCAACAGTCCTCGGTATCAGGGGTGTTGGATCAAAATGTCTTGCTCAACTAAAGTTGATTTTTTATAAAAGACTTTACACTTACACTTCTAAAGTGTATATCATTTTAAAGCTTATGAAATTTGCTATCGATTGGTGTAATCAAATACGAATTATCTTTATAGAATTTTGTGTTACGAAGCAAAATGTCAAAAATGGTCCAACACCCCTCGGTCTCCCTTACTAAAGACAAACATTTTTGTGTCTCGGAATTTGTGTAGGTGAATTACGAGAACAAATAAGTGTAATATTACCTTGTCTACTAATTTCCTTAAAAAGTGAATGACCCTGAATTTAATTACAATCTCGACCTAATAAATTTATGGGAATATCGAATGGGCATTTTTCAAATTCAATAAAACTAATTAGGTATGCGCCACTTTGTTCAAAATCAAATTCCAACATTGACTATGAATGGCAACATTGACTTTGAATGGCAACAATGTAGTATGAAATGTTTTTAGCTCCATTTTATTTAAAGTCTACATTTAATTCCATTTTATTTTTTGCTGGACTGTACATTCCTTTATGGTGTTGGTCATACGTGCTTCTGTAGTGTGTGAAAGCAAAGAATCCTAGTGGCGTATAGTACGTAGATTGTTTAAGTTGTAACTTTAAAAACACACCAAAATTATTAGCCGATAGATTATTTTACAATGTGGTTGCGTGCTGACTCCCACACTAGGATTCCCTGTGTTGTGGGAACTGATATAAACTTACACAACTGAGACTGAATTCGGGTCCTATATTATGTAGTTAGCCAAATTTCGGAGTACGCGCGGTAAGCCAACTTGCTCGTTTCGCAAACCGGCGCGATTCGCCAACTCGCTTTCTGCCGACTGGCGCGCTAGGCCTACTAACCCCACGCAATTTAACACGTAATGCTAACACTTTTTACAAGATAAAACGAATTTGAACTCAAGGGCCAGTAGCGAGCTAGACACGTAGGCGTACCTTTCCAAGAGATAGACTTAGGAAATTAGTTATTGAACTAGTTTTAGTATTAGTTCAATTAATAATATTTAAAAAACAATACCCAACTGCGGTCAATTCAAAGTAATATTTTGTGAATTAATGATTTTTTAAATAGCGAGTGTCAATCGAGCTGCTGAGACGAATAATAATAAAGAAATAATAACACCTCATATGTCAACATCCGTTGCCGTAGCCGTTTTGAGACTTTAGCCCGTGATAAAGAATGTCATGTCCACATACAATATACATACTCTTAAAAACATAACCCTTCTTCGAAGGCAGTCGGTTAACAAGACTAATTTTACCTCGCTAGCTCTTAAGGGCTCGTAGAGTGCTAGACACGTAGGCGTACCTTTTCAAGAGCTAGACCGAGGAAATTAGTCATTAAACTAAAATAACATTAAATTAGACGGAGAGTTTTGCGAAGAATACCTCATTTTAGGAAGACAAGATGGAGCCTAAGAGAAAATAAAATTAGGAACAGACATTCCTGAACGATAAAAAAGGACAGAATAAATATTTAAATACTAGCTTGTGCACTACACGTAGTTTTTTTCATGCCACGCTGGACCGTAAATAATCGGAATTCCGTACGGTAAAATTCCTGGCAGTGCACAACCACCTTAAAAGGTAGGTATATTTTCAGGGTGTGTGTCAAAACTTGAGAAACTATTGGACCACGTATACAAGTGTGACATATTTTGAACTGAAGATATCACTCAAATTGTTTTTCATGTTTAGCCACACGAACCCTGAAAATAATTTGCATTAAATTCCAAATAATTTGCATAAAGTTCCTTAACTTTTGTGAAGAAAATACAGATAATAAGTAAATACAGAATCAGGAAATCCATAACAGTCATTTATATATTTCTCGAAGGAATATTTTGATTACTTGAATCAGTCACAATAAGGAAAATTAGAAAACATTGGTTCAATGGGTATGAAGGAAAATGAAATAACAAGAACACAAAAATCACAGCAATATGAACAAGACAGGCAGTGAATTCTTGTTTCTTGTTCAACGATCATTATGGAAAATCACTGTTAAGTTTCATGAAATAGTTATTTGTACAACAAAAGAGCAAAGATAATTTTTGCTACAAGTGCTAATTTGAATCCCGAGGTAATAAAGGATACACCCGGAATTCAAAAGGAGTATCTAGTACTTAGAGTTTAGCAAACCTTTAAAGTGCCTACAGACGATTTATAATCCATTTATTCCACTAGAGATATGTAGTGAAAAGAAAAAATCACTGAAACGGCAGCACTATATCGCAAAATTAGGCGTTATCGCCAAGTATCATCTCGTCTGTGAAGGTTGACGGTATTTATGGAAGGATATATCGAGCTGTATTGGGCTAAGCGACGAAATTGCTAGGTACATAAGTTAGGCACCCGGCGATAGGCTGACAACTAGACTGACAACCTGTCCTATATTGGAGATGTTTCTAAACGATGAGTTCTGGCCAGATGGGGTGAAGTTTCGGCAGTTTGTTCATCTGAGGAGGAAGAGTACGGTCCCACTAGAGCCAGGGCTGCAGGATAACAAAGTGATTTGAGCTATTTACATACATTTTAATGAATAGTACAACCTGTAAAATTATAACCTATAATTGTAAAAACATAAAGCGAAGTATTGACTGTGTTAGATCACTATGTAAGGATGCCGATGTGGTGGCGTTGCAGGAGCACTGGCTTTTGCCGCAAGACCTTCCATTTCTCAGCGAGATCAACAGGGACTTCGGTTACACTGCGAAGTCGGGTATGGACTCGGAAGCTGGTATAATTAGAGGTCGTCTATATGGAGGTGTTGCTCTTCTGTGGCGTAAATGTTCGTTTCGTCAAGTGTCAGTGGTTGCGTGTAAAAGTGAGCGTATTGTGGCTATCAAAGCTACCACAAGTGATCATTGCGAGGTAATATTTGTGTGCGTCTACATGCCAGTGAACAAGACTGCGAATCTGCCATTATTTACTGAGTGTTTGGCGGACATAGTTGCAATTGCAGAGGAGTGTAATACTGACAGCATTTACATTTTGGGTGATTTTAATGCACATCCGGACACACTGTTTGACAAGGAGCTGATGTACTTTTGTGCGGAGAGACAGTGGGTGTGTGCAGATAGGGATAGACTCTGTCAAGTCGCCGGTACTCATACATTTGTCTGTCAGGCTACAGGTAGCAGGAGATGGCTGGATCATTGCTTGACTAGTCAGGCGGCATGGCCTACTGTTATAAGTGTTGATGTAATGTATGATGTTTATTGGTCTGACCACTATCCTCTAGTCATCGAATGTGACCTTGGTCTGGTCAGATCAAGGCCTACTGTAACATATGAGTTAACAAATAATATACAATGGTGTACCAGGAGTCAAGAGGAAATTAAGAAATATTTGGAAATATGTAATAGCCAATTGAAATGTGTAGATTTTCCACCTGAATTAAATCAATGTGCTGATAGAATGTGTAATGAATGATGATAGTCATAGAGTTGTTATAGATAACCTATATGCTGAAATTATTACTATCTTAAGGCAAGCATCCATGTCTAGTTGTACACTTAAACCTAAAAAATCAAATAAGTATAAAACTGTCTTAGGGTGGAATAAGCATGTAGCAACAGCTCATAAACAGGCTCGTCTTGATTTTCAGATGTATGTCCTCTATGGAAAACCCGATAGTGGACCTATATTTGAGAATTTGAGTTTGAGTCGCAAAGTGTTTAAATCTAAACCTAAATATTGTCAACAAAATCAGGAGCAGATAAAAATGGACATACTTGCATCTCAACATTCTGCTAAAAAGTTTGATAAATTTTGGAAAGGAACAAAAAAGCTCAATGGGAGAGTTGAACTGCCTGTGAGTGTGGATGGCATAAGTGATCCAGGGAGTATTGCAAATATGTTCAAAGATCATTTTAAGGTAGAGTCCACTTTGCCTAGGTCTAGTAGCATGTCCAGTGTTGAGTCCTGTCATGTTGAGAATCCACTCGGATTCACTGCCAAAGATGTGAGGGCAGCAATAAGTAACATGAAGAGGGGTAAATCACCAGGGCATGACGGGCTCAGCATTGAGCACCTGAAGTATGCTGGGCCACATATTAATAGAGTGTTGTCAATGTTGTTTACTTTTTGTGTACGGCATTCATATTTGCCATCAGATATGATGAAAACAATTGTTGTTCCACTTGTTAAAAATCGTACAGGTGACCTAGCTGATAAATCCAATTACGTGTGCTAAAGTTTTGGATAGATTGTTGGATGTTCATTTGAGTACTAAAATAAACCTTCATGATGCACAGTTTGGTTTTAAAGAAGGGTTGTCAACCGAAACTGCTGTTTTGTCACTTAAATATGCTATTGATTACTATGTCAAGAAAGAGACACCGGTTTACGCCTGTTTCCTAGACTTGTCAAAAGCTTTTGACCTGGTGTCATATGACTTGCTATGGAGTAAATTTAAGGAAGCGGGTGTATCTCCTGAAATTGTTAGTGTCTTTTCTCATTGGTATAGTAACCAAAAAAATGTAGTAAAATGGGCAAATGCTCAATCGGATGAATATGTTCTCAACTGCGGTGTAAGACAAGGCGGTTTGAGCTCACCTAGATTGTTTAACTTGTATGTTAATAGCCTGATAGAGGAGCTGAGCAGCATGCATATCGGATGTCGCATTGATAGTGTTAGTTTCAATAATATTAGCTATGCAGACGATATGGTGCTGCTTAGCCCCTCTATCGGTGCCATAAGGAAACTTTTAGAACATTGTGAATGCTATGCTGCGCAGCATGGCTTGAGGTATAATGAAAAGAAAAGCGAGTTTATGTTATTTAAAGGTAAAATTAAAGAACCTGTTAATGTGCCACCAATCTTCCTGAATAGGGTTCCACTGAGACGTGTTACACATTTTAAGTATCTTGGTCATATTGTTACGGATGATTTAAAAGATGTAGATGACTTTGAAAGGGAGCGTAGGGCACTGTCAGTCCGAGGAAATATGTTGGCCCGCAGATTCATGCGTTGTACAGCCGGTGTTAAACTGACCTTGTTCAAAGCGTTTTGTCAAAGTTTTTACACGTGTGCTCTGTGGACCAACTATACACTAAGGGCTTATAGTGCAATACGTGTGCAATATAATAATGCCTTCAGGGCCTTGTTGAGGTTACCCCGATACTGTAGTGCTTCAGCTATGTTTGCAGATGCACATGTAGACGACTTCTATGCAATCAACCTCCTTAGTGCGAAGGGTGAGGGGTAGCAACAACAGGATCCTGAAACTGATAGCTGATAGAATGGATGCGGCTGTGTTCCATAGATTTGCTCTTTTACATGTTAATATTGGGGCACATACATAGCTTCCTTATAACATAGTTTCATAAGACATGTTTCACTAATAAGCTGTGTAGGTGCTATAATGGTCAGAATGGATGCAGCTGTGTTCCACCAATATGCTCTTTTACATGTTAATAATAAAATTAAGTCACATACATAACTTCCTTAACATAGTTTCATAAGTCATGTAACTTTACTAATAAGCTATGGACTGTAATTGTCTGATAATAAACAATTTTTATTTTTATTTTATTTATATACAATTTGCTTAATAATGATCCTCAAATATGTGTGCAATATTAGCTAGCGTACCATGCTTATCCTTTGTAACAGAAACTGTGGTATCAAGGACTTTAATTTCCGCCCGCAACGAGCAAAGAGCAGGTTAAATAGACGTGCTCTGATGGGAGCTCCTCTTTAGTGTGTAGCATGTTTTTTTATTTTTTCGCTTATTGTGAACTGTGAACTATGGAGTTGAGGATCAACCCTATGATGCGACGCAAAAGTGTGTCACTCACAAATTTAATATTTATCATTTCATTATCACTTTGTGTTTGTTCCAAGCATGCTGAACCACTTGATTCTCCGAAAAGAAAGATGGTTCCATGCTCCAGTCCCTATGTTGTTGTCACGTTGTTGTTGTCTTTTTGAGGGAGAGGTTATGTTCATACCCATGCCAACCTGGTTAGTCGCACTCTACAGGGTGAAACACCCAAAACAAACGAAAACAATACGGGGTGTGGGACAGCTCTCCAAATACTGATGGGGTGCATTCAGACCACGAAACTGAACAACTTTCTATAAGAAAATATTTCAGGAAAGGTAAAAAAGAAATGTTGCTCTCCTATAAACAAAATCACGATTGGCTGACTGCATTTACTATGGGAAGTAAAAAAGAAATTACGTCTCCTGGAGTTTTCTTATGGGAACTTGTTCAGTTTCATGGTCTGAATGTACCCTATCAGTTTCAGAAAGCTGTCTTTTACACCCTGTATAACAGGGACAACAGTTCATGTGTTGCATAGGTTTGCAGGTTTGACAGCCAGTGTGCGCAGTGGCTAGTATGACTGCCTGCCACGCAGAACGTTTCGGGTTCAATTCCCGGTGCGGTGGGGGTCAGTCATAAAGTTGATATTTATCACATTGTGAATTTGTTCCCAGTCTGGTTAGGACATTGCAGACTGAACCACTTGATTTTCCGAAAAGTAAGATGGTTCCGTGCTTCGGATGGGCACGTTAAGCCGTCGGTCCCGGTTGCTGTCTATGATGGCGGTCGTTACACAACCATGTCAGAGGCCTGCTGCTTGCAGTAGGCGGTTGAAAAACTCTGACACCAGGGTTCACCCGGTCGTTGAATGACTCGGTGTCCCACACGAAAAAGAAAGAAACACCGTAGGTCGCATGTTATAAAAACATAGGAAATCCATGAAACTCTGCCGACTTTTGTCATGGAAATCTTTGGGGGAATCAATCAACCAGGGTTCATCGGGTCGTTGAACGACTCGGTGTCCCACACGAAGAGAGAGAGATAGGCTTGAAAAGGAAAACATTTCAGACCGCTGGACCGCAAGCGAAGTTGCATTTGTTTTTACTGATTTTATAATCGGTCAATTCTGGACCGGGTCCAAAAAAGCCAGCGGTGTTTTTGGCAATTGGGTTCAAGGGATAGATAAAAGCGTGTCGTAGTCAGTGATTTTACTATAATACAAACAAGCTCAGCTGCGGTAGTTGTATTTTGCGATAAAAATCCGCCATCTTGAATTTATGAATTTTTAGTATAGCCAGTGTCACTAGCGCTGCTGCGCTGAGACGAATCTAACTATCCGTTTCGGCTGTAGCTGGTGAAAAGGATTTTTCTTGTTCACATACATACCTACATACTGTAGAAAAACATACCTAACCCTCCTTCTGAGGCAGTCGGTAAAAATAACGTACCGTCACCCCTAGTCCACTCAGGGTGTTTCGTAAAAGGTAGAGTTTTTGACCACGGCTGATGGTCAACCGCGTAAGAGTGATACCGCCTACAATAGCATTCCCAAAGAGGGTTGACGTCAGGCAGGCGACCAGTCATAAAACATTGCCATTGCAATTCCTTTTTCTGCATGATCTTGTGCTCTTATTAAACATGTTGCACCGACCCAACTGATTTGAAATAAGGGCAGGCAGATAATGATAATTGATAACAAAAAAACGTCAACAATGGCCCAAAAATTATGGGCATTCGGGTGTAACTACACATTTTATGTTTATAACAGAGGTACGTACATACATACATAAATATCACTCCTACATCCCTGGCGGGGTAAGAAGATCGTAAACAGAACAAACGAAAACACGAAAACTCATGCAGATGACCATGAGGTAAACAGTCCCTTCCGCGTCCCACCTAAAAAAAAAACAACCACAAATAGGGTTTCGTAGTCAACGTTTAAATATCAGGTTATTCAGAGTTACAAAGTTAATTTTGTTGCTGGTTTGTTTGCAGCTGTATGATTACCAACCGCAAATAGATTTTTTTTTCTGAATTTTCTCGTGGTACAGTATCCGTTATAGTTTTCATGGTAACTTTAAATTAGGAAGTATATTCCGTATTTTATTTAAATTTTGTCGTTTATACTTTAGGAGTAACAGCTGGAACAAATTTTGGCTCAAAAATGCCTCTTTTAAAAGCAAATATCTCGAGACAGAAACATTTTAGTGAATTTGTTTCTAAAAAACCTCCCCTTAGTTTTAAAAGACCTATTCAACGATACCCTACTCAATGTTACAGAAGAAAAAAATTTTTTTACCCCCTTTCACTTGGTCCAAAAATCTTTTAAAATATTTTTTTCTCAACATTTCTAAAGGGGTTTTTCAATTTCGTCTGATATAAAAAGTATATCATTTTAAAGCTTAGTTGAAATGTTACTAAAGCATATATTTAATTTTATTTAAAAAACCTCCATTTTTTTATATTTAATAAAAACAAATTGTGGTACTAAAAATGAAATGAAATGAAACGAACATGCATTTTTGTTGCATTGCCATCGAAATCATATGAAACCTTCTTAGATGACGGCATAGTATCTATAAAACCTTTATGAATTATGGCAGAAGTATCAATGTTAAAAAGTAAACTGTCATTCATATCTGTCATTAAACCAAAACAAACACAAACATTGTATTTCATTGTTTATAAATAGGTATATTTTAATGCCCTAGAACATTTTTACACTTATCTATGCATCGAATATTATTTAATACCTAAATTGTATTCAAATAGGACTTCATTCGCACATTCTGTATACAGGATTGTACTGACTTAGAGGCAAAAACACAAGAAATCATGTTATTCGATAAAAATCACAAATAATCACTAAAAACCTACTGATGTAATTATTATTGACGATGCCCTGGTCTGCAGGTAACGGTAAAATATGTAATAAACTATAAAAATCGCACAAAATAAGTAAAATAATTATCAAAGCTCAAAGTAAACAAATCAATTGTCAAACATATTACTTGACAACCGAGGGATATTTTTTTGCATCTAAAGAGTTTTTTTAATGAGGTTGCATGTGTAGAGTAGGTAGAAAAGTAAAGGCTCCGCAGACAGGACGCGTCGCCTTGTGTCGCGTCACGTCGCGTAGCGTGTATTTCTACGCAGGCGCGCAGACCCTGCCACACCGGCAAGCATACGCAGCGCATGCCCTTACTTCAAGCAGTGCAGGTCCTCGCATTGATAGTCCCAGCGACGCAGAGCACGCCCTTAAAGCTAACGCAGACCGAACGTAGCACGCGTGCGTGCGTGCAGTAATGGAATGGTCAGATGATAGACGTACGCACGCAACGCAACACCTGGGCCCCAAGTCTGCTAATTTTTAGCCATTGTTATGCCAGCGACACACAACTGTCATTCTATTGCCACTGTGATTTTCCATTAAAAACTGTTAGCAGACTAAGAAATGACCAAAACCATGCAACTGACAAGCCATCGACATCCAAGTGAAACGATTTTCATTTAGCAGACTTGGGGCCCTGTCATCTCTATATTATTTACTGCACGAAAGCACCCGCGCTGCACTCCGTCTGCGTTAAGGCTCCCGCATACCGGATACGGCACGCAAAGCAATTAAAATAAGAAGTCCAGAAAATGACGCGTATATGCCCACTTAATACAGCTCCATACATTACAACCGTTGCATGCGTCTGCGTCTACGCGACGTAGCATTGGTCTGCTGGAGCCTTAATTAAAGGGTTTCTGGCTCGGATACGAGCTCTTTTAGCGGTGCCAAACTGAGATTTTACCATAGTGTTGCCAGCATTATCATTATGATTACCACTTCACTTATTTAAAACTTATTTTAATAAAAAACGGGGATAATTTTCTAAAATATACCTTAGGAGTTTTGCTTTATTAATTATGTACTTTAAACCTGTATAACTCTCACTTCAGTCGAAATTCTCCGCCCGCGTTTCACACATTTTCCGGATGTCTCTTTTAGGTTAACACAATCTATTTTCACACCAAATTAGATGTCGATAGCTCCAATCATTCGCAGTAGTTCCATTGAGATTAGTCCAATGGAACTACTGCGAAGTTTTTTTTCGCACTAGTTCCATTGGCTCAGACAATGGAACTATCGCGAACCTTCGTTTACGATCATTCGCAGTAGTTCCATTGAGTAGTTGTCTCACCTTCTCAGACAACTACTCAATGGAACTACTGCGAATGATCGTAAACGAAGGTTCGCGATAGTTCCATTGTCTGAGCCAATGGAACTAGTGCGAAAAAAAACTTCGCAGTAGTTCCATTGGACTAATCTCAATGGAACTACTGCGAATGATTGGATAGCTCTAAAACTGACAGAGTTATGAGGGCGCGGCATACAGACAGACAGACAGACAGACAGACTTACCGAAACTATAAGGGTTTCTAGTAGACTACGAAACCTTAAAAGAGAGGGTTTTAACTTTAACGGGCATACTTTACAAAAGTATGTCTTACATATTAAGAACAACGAATTAATCGTTAAACGGAAAAATTATAAATATCATAATAGAAAAGACCAACAAAGTGAAAAGATTTTTTTATTCAATATTATTCGTAGTCGAAGGTTTTCACGGAAACCATTATTTCTGCTTTTCATTTCCATTTTAAGCTCCGAAAAATCATTTAATATCAATTTAATATAACAACCACCGTGCAACTATTTTGTTCATTAAGTTCAATAAAAACGGGCGAAAAGAATGTGTAGGTAGGTTGCATTTAAATTTCAAAGAAGAAAATATATTTTATCTACACTCAGTTCGTAATATTCGTTTTACAGAATCGAAAGTACGAACGTAATGAACTGCATTACGAATATACAGCCTTTAAAAAAAAACTTTCATACTACTGGCATCTACATAAAGTAACTCGATTACTAGTATTTGAAAAAAAATTAAACGAATTGACCCGCGTACCAAATTGTAATCTGTTCCAATTTGACACTGGCCATCAGTAAGTCGAATGAAAAAAAAAAACAAGTGTCACCCGCGGCGGGACAACATTTGAAATTATGAGGACTTATTTATTATTAAATCTTTGCTTCAAATCATTTTTCAAATTAAAATTAACCGATAAATGCTATTTAATTTTAAAAGTTGTTCAGTTTTTATGAGCCTCCATTTTAACGTTTAGTTAAAAAGTAACTTATGTATAAAAGTCGTTCAGTTGGCGGTGCAGTAGATAGGCTTGCAATCGCCATAGTGCAATGCGGAGGTTTGAATTATTTTTCATAGTTTTCCTCGTAGAGTGTAGATAAAATAGTGTATGCAACTGCAAATAATTAGGCTTTAGAATGCTCGTGTCAAACTATTATCACACTCGAAAGCCTCTCATTATTAGGCAGTTGCATAAACTACTATTTTTAATTATGCTGACTACCTTTATACAATGGGTTTATTTATCTTAGTTTAATATAAGTAATCAATTCATCATACATAAACGATTTATAATATTCACAAGTTTCTCCTAGAAATACTATTTTAGTATGGAATAATAATAATGCGTTCTACTTGATAATAATCCTGAAATCACTTTTGATGTAAGCGTAGATTTTAATCCGTCCTAAAATAACAATCGATGCCACTAAACTAACGTACCAATTTTACTTATATTTGATATTATTTTACGAAAAGAATGCAATTTAGTTTCAAAAAGAATATCACATACTTTTATTTAGGTATATATTGGTTTTATACTTGAGGCTTTTGATGTACGTAAGCAGATTTGAAACTTGCGCACGAAAACATTTGAAATAAATCAGTACGCTAGCAATGTGTCGTCAACTTATAGAAAACGTGATAATTTTTTATAAATATCATACCATACCAGCAAAGCCTGTTTTATTTAATTCAAAACTATTTGGTTATACAGGGTGTAATTTAAATGCGTGTCATAGTTTCAGGATAGGTTAAGTATCGATTAAGGATGCCGTAAAAAATATTGAAAAAAGTCCCAGATTTTTTTTCTGATTTAGTCTGTATTTCTGACAGTGTTGTTGTTTAGAGAGTGTCCATACAAGTTCTTTCGTCTAAACAACTTTGAGATTGAACGAATTTTGGCTGAGTTGTAAGCATTTGAATCAAATGTCAGCCAAGTAATAAAAAAAAATTGTGACTGGTACATGTTTTCAATATTTTTTACGGCATTTTTTATCGATACTAAACCTACCCTAGCTATGGCACGCATTTAAATTAACACCCTGTATAAATATAACTATTGCGTGTAAAATACAAAGTGTAGCCCTAGCCGTTAAAACCAACTGAATTGCAATCTCCTTTGAAACGTCTCGAAGGATTGAAAGCTTGGAACGACAACGATTGAATTCAAATTTGGAACAAAACTGTTGGATCTAAACAACGAGCCGGCGAGTTGTGAAGCGCAAGTTTCCACATATTCAAGAAGTTTCGGAATTGATCTGAGAAGTTTTTAGACTTAAACCAGCCTGCTTTGGCCAGGTGTGGATAGGGTGTGAAGTGAAGTACGATTGGGCTTAGAAGAAAAATACTTTTGGTAGGTAGTAAAGTGGATTTAAAAAGGTCGAAATGTTTCTAAGTCTTTGGTAAACTTTGCAGGCATGATCAGACCATGAAATTGAACAACTTTTACTATGGAGTCAAAGGTGGGAAACGAAAAAAAAATTCCGACCTCCCATACAAAATTTAAGATCAGCTGACTGACTTTGTATGGGAGGTCGGAATAGTTTTTTGTATGGGAGGCCAAAAATTATTTTTCGTTTTTCGACCTATGTTCCTTGGGGAAAGTTGTTCCTTATCACCAGCCAGTTCTGAGTTTTCGCTATCGGTCACTAGTAAAATTCCACCCGATATAAAGGTTCATTACACCGTTCTTAGAAGTGCAATTTATACCTTCGACAGCTTATCTTTGATGTACCTTCCATGACTGGCTGCCTCATAATGAAACTAGGAGTCAAGATTGTAAACTCAGCGGCGAGAAAGTCAAACTTTTAAGTGTCGTTAGGGCCACATCGTCAGGGTAATTAATTGCCACCAGCTGAGCTGGTTCTATCAGTAGACCATTTTGTTCATGAAGTTTAAAACAGGTTTTAGTAAGAACACAGTGTCTGTACTGAAATCTTTTCATAACACTATTATCATGCATATATATCACTAGTAGCAAATTGAGAAACTAATGGCGTCACACTCTATTTGGGCCTTTATTTGTGAGTGGTCAAATCAAATTGGTGCGTTCAAGCACAAAATAGAGAGTTAACAGAAGGATCACTTAGGATTTTTGCAATTGTCACTTGTTACATAGCTAAGGTTGCTACATATATGGATGTTACAATTTGAACGTAATATGATTCTGAGCCAATTCTAATCCAAAAGATATGATACGACGTTGGTGCTGGCCATTTTCTCAGTTACTTTGAGTTCCTCTGAGAATCCAGTTTATTCTAGTAAGCATCAGCAAGCGTAAAAATCGTCGCTAGTACTGAGTGAGCCATCTGTAAATGCGCCCCACGCACCGTCGCCCTAATTTGTTGTTCAGGATTATCAAGCACAGTCGTGCCTACTGCCATCTCTATTAGGCTTTGAGTTTTCCAAAAAAAAACTAATTTGCGATCAAGAAGCAGATTTTTGTGTGAATGTTTACTTCATAAAAATGAGCATTCAACGTGAATTCCGTCCAAAAAGTTATGCCTGCCTACCGAAAAATCGTCCATGAAACGAATAATATTTTCCAAATGATTTCACCCAGGAACACGTTTTACAGTGTTATCTTTCGTTTTCGCATGAAACTCAATTGACGATATAAAATATACAGAAGCTTGCGAATATAACTTGAAATGGAACGTAATGCGTAAGTATGTTTATTTTGTATTGAAATCCGTGTACGAAAATTACCTTAGTTTATTCTAGTTAGTTACAAGAAAAATATTAGGTCAAGTAAACCTGAACTCTAGGCTCCAAGATTATTTTAAAATAGGTTGGATTTTTAGTATTTTTTAGAAATACTTATTAAAACAGTTTTTTGCTTTGGCTGTAATAAGTATTTAAAAGGTTTTACTGTACCCAACTGTAATGTTTAAAAGTCTTTTCATGATACTATTTTATAGCCCAATGTGGAGAAAAATGCCCAAGAAAATTGCCTCGTAAAGACTATTCAGAATTGTTTATTTCTTACGATAAGTATACTTGATTGTATACAGCAGATAGGATTGTATTGTTATTGTGCTATGAGCCGAATCCTTTTAAAAGTGCTTTTCAAAGAAAGATTAGAGAATGCGCATTTTGTTTCTATCCAGTACTTTACTTAATAGTGGTCTATTTTGGGTTATCTAAAAACCTGCCTTGTGCTGTGCGTCCAATTAGTAAGAGATCAAATTATACTAGTTACTTTTAGTGACTGTATGGAAAACCAGTAAAAGATGACTTCGCATGGCGAGGCTTGGGAACAAATGATGCCGCTGGCGGCTTCGAAATAGCGTTTTATACGACGCTGCACAGAGACAAAGCAATTCACATCCCGTGTATGACTTTGTTGGCATAGCAAAACGTGGTTATTCCAAGGCATAAACAGGGTGAATTACTTTGTGAACAGTATGTAAAGCCGTAGCACCAGCGGCATTAAGCTATTTGCAACGTTATTATTGGAGTGCGGTCTGTATTATAAATGAAAATAAGCAGTGTTAATTACTGCCAGCACGGAAGATAATTTGAAATGATACATATAAACAGACATAGACATATAATAATAAAGAATCTCATTCTTTATTATTATTATAATAATAATAAAGAATCTCATCTATGTCTGTTTATATGTATCATTTCAAATTATCTTCCGTGCTGGCAGTAATTAACACTGCTTATTTTCATTGTTGCGCATTCTCATTATAATAATAATAAAGAATCTCATCTATGTCTGTTTATATGTATCATTTCAAATTATCTTCCGTGCTGGCAGTAATTAACACTGCTTATTTTCATTTATAATACAGACCGCACTCCAATAATAACGTTGCAAATAGCTTAATGCCGCTGGTGCTACGGCTTTACATACTGTTACAACAGACATAGATGAGATTCTTTATTATTATTATATTATAATAATAATTATTATTATTATATTATAATAATTATTATTATTATTATATTATAATAATAATAAAGAATCTCATCTATGTCTGTTTATATGTATCATTTCAAATTATCTTATTATATGTAGCCGTGTGGTGCCGGCAGAGTAGAATAGCACCACCCCCTCTCTTCCTGTTGGGGTCGTAAGAGGCGACCGAGGGATAAATCCGACCCAAGCTGATCAGGGTCCTGGAGAAGGAAAACTCCACACACAAACCCGGAACGGGGTCTCCGTCTAGCGCGAGTGACTGGTAATAAGTCGTGCAGCAGACTCCTGCAGCCGACCTGGCTCCGCACATATCGACCCGTCGTTCCTGTGGAGTCAGCCAGGAAGGCCGAGAGGGTGGCGCAGGTCCTGGGCAGCCCTGCGTTTTCCATAATTGCGTCCCAGGCAACGCAGTGTCTGTAGAGAGCGTGCAAAAAGTCATGCCGCTCCCGCATCGGCTTATACAGCCATGAAAAATCTTGCCTCAGACACTCAATAAATCGTCTGTTACAGACGTATGAGGCCAAATGATATGTCAACTGAACAACCAGCACTTCATGAGCCTATCATGTGATGTACATCTTGATAAGCGATGAGAACGGCTGTAGCGGACACCGCTGCCGTTTGAATAGGGCCCTACTGTTATAATAAGGTATGTTACTGTTATGAAAATACTCGGCTGATTCGCTATGCTTTTACTGCATGCTTCTCAGGTGGGCTATATGTCACTGCACTTGCTTCCGTCCGCACTGAGTCCTCATCATAAAAGTATGAAGGTTTATGTTTTCAGTTCCAGTAGGAATGCGTTTTTATTATAAGCTTTTAGAATAAGCATTTTAGAGAGGATTACGTATTCAGAGCTTTTCAACCACTTACTATGTCAAAGAGGTTTGCAGCCTACTATTTACTTGAACGTGTGAAGTATTACAGGCAATAACTACAAGGGCTGAAATGCAAATTCAATAAAAAGTAGTTACAATTCAGTAATAAGTAAGTACTATAAAAATTTGAGAATAAAGGCTTTGAGAAAATCCGTGGATTTTTATTTGTCTCACTTTATTTGGTGAAAACTTTAGTAGTTGAAAGTATTTACCCCTAAAATATTTTGGTTGTTGTCTTTTACTACTTCGCACTAAGTTACCGTTATTTGTCAAAAACTCGTAAATACATAAAATGATCGCTTTTTTCCTTATGCACATTTTTCACTCTGACAAGTAATAAAGATATTAAACTGGCGCAACTTCTAAGGCGAGGAACACACGCAACGTCGGTTTGTGCGTCGTTCATTCGATTCTCCACCCTACCTGCATATGAATACGGTTTGTGTCAAACGGCATCGCACAACGCTGCGTTGTCTGTCAAATCGTTTGACATAAACCGTATTCGTATAAAAATAAGGTGGAAAATCGAACAAACGACGCACAAACCGACGTTGCGTGTGTTCCTCGCCTAACTTGAGTCTGTTAGCAAGAGCGAAGAGCTACTTGTCCGTAATTACTCGTTTTAAATGAAAGCCAGAAAGAGGGCGAAATGAAGAAGCTTTGAAAAATGTGGTTAAGTAAATTTACATTTTGTGGCTTTCAGCTACTTTCAAAAAAAGTTTGATTACAAGTATTTAACTGCTACAATATTCTCAGAATCTAATATTAAATCTGAGAAATCGGAGCCCGTAGCGCATTATATGCTACGCTTTTGTAGCCTGCTACGCCACGTGGTTACAGAGCTCCATAGAATATTAAAAATACCACTCTCTTTTTTCGCGTAGGTCACCGAAACGTTTAACGACCCGATGGACCTTAACTATAAACGTAACCACTATCTAATGTAGGTACCATAATTTGGCGACTCGAGGATACACAAAAAAATACCAACTTCTATCATAACATTTTTTTTTTCATCTTCACTTTTCTACTCTGAAGTAATAAAGATATTAAACTGGCGAAACTTCTAACCTGAGTCTGTTAGCAAGAGCGCAGAGCTACTTGTCCGTAATTACTCGTTTTAAATGAAAACCGGAAAGAGGGCGAAATGAAGAAGCTTTGAAAAATGTGGTAAAGTGAATTTACATTTTGTGGCTTACAGCTTGTTCAAAAAAAGTTTTATTACAAGTCACTATAAAGTGGTAAACAGCAACAATATTCTGAGAAGTTAATATTAAAACTGAGAAATATGAGCCCATAGAGCACGCTACGTATTGCTACGTTTGCTACGCGTATAATATGCTACGCCACTGTTGCTTGCTACGCGTATAATATGCTACGCCACTGTTGGTTGCTA
This sequence comes from Phthorimaea operculella, assembly GCA_024500475.1. NCBI lineage: Eukaryota > Metazoa > Arthropoda > Insecta > Lepidoptera > Gelechiidae > Phthorimaea > Phthorimaea operculella. The sequence goes on from JANFCV010000002.1 coordinate 8,526,153, forward strand.
CGCGTATAATATGCTACGCGTATAATATGCTACGCCACTGTTGCTTGCTACGCGTATAATATGCTACGCCACTGTAGCTTGCTACGCCGCGTAGATACAGAGTTCCATACAATGTAGAAATACACCACTCTCTTTCTTTGTGTAGAACATCATCTAACGACCCGATGGACTTTAACTATAAATGTAATCTTTAACTAATGTAGGTACCATAATTTGGCGAAAACTCGTCGAGACACAAAAATACCAATTTCATTCATTACATTTTTTTTTTCATCTTCATTTTCCTACTCTGACATGTAATAAAGATATTAAACTGGCGCAACTTCTAACTTGAGTCTGTTAGCAAGAGCGAAGAGCTACTTGTCCGTAATTACTCGTTTTAAATGAAAGCCGGAAAGAGGGCGAAATGAAGAAGCTTTGAAAAATGTGGTAAAGTGAATCTACTTTTTGTGGCTTTGTACTTTAAAAAGTTTCATTTCAAGTGACTAGTAAGTGGTAAGTAAAAATATTTTGGTAATATTCTGCGAAATTTATTAGCTTTTGACTTCATAATTTTACTCGTAGCGTTTTTTACCGATGTTTCCCCGAGTTTGGGATATTTTCTCGGTATTCCGCGGTAAAATTAGACTGTTAGACTATTATAAAGATTATTATTGAGATTGCCGTTTGAGTGTGAAAAGGTTACCTACTTACAGCTACAAACTCTCGGCATTTTAATATTAGTATGAATAAAAAGAATAATGAACAATCGTAGCAGCAGCGTGCTACATTTGCTACGCAGTCAAACTACTCCGTAGCATGAGTAACTTTCTACGCTGAGTGATAATGCCCCAAACAATAGTAATTACTTAAATATAATATTACTTTAAAAAGTATTTTAGGGTTACTTAACTTACTAGGTATGAGCATAGTCAAGTAAATAGGCAAGCTATATACACATATATATATACCACGCCTATATCCCTTGCGAGAAATCCAGAGAGCTAACGACTGCAAAAAACGGAAATTCTCAACACAGTCTGACGAAAGTTTGAGAGTCATTCAGAAGACCGTGTGACAGGTTGTCAGCCGGTTGCCAAAATAGCAATACACCATCAACTCTTAAATCCCTGAGTCGCTTTTTACCACACCCACGGATAAAACTAAGTCAGCACCAGCACTAAGTTTCTATAACATGAAATATTAACAAAAATAGAGTTATTATACCCACGCTATCTTTAACCAAGTCAGAAGAAAATTCTATAACGAAATGTGTGTTTAACTACTTAACTGGAAACATAACTAACGGGGAACATTTCCCAACGATCATACGTTATGATGTTATAATTGTATTCGGGGCAACAATGAAACTCGAGCAGTTACGCTAATAGTTTCCTCGAAACAAGAACAACTCGAAAACAGTTCTTCTAGAGCGCTCCAGAAACGAATCAGACGCATTTGTTTAATATTTTGCGCCTAAAAAGTTAGAACGGGTAGCAGTAGTAAAAACACAACTTCTCTCTATCCTTGACAGTCTGACAAAAGTTTAAGAGCCATTCAGAAGACCGTGTATCACCATAGTCACAAGTTGTCAGCCTGTCGCCAAAATAGCAATACACATCAACTCTTAAATCCCTAAGTCACTTTTTCCACACCCACGGATAAAATTAAGTCAGCACCAGCACTGAGTGTCTATTTCATGAAATATTAACAACAATAGAGTTAATACCCACGCTATCTTTAACCAAGTTGGAAGAAAATTCCATAACGAAATGTGTGTTTAACTACTTAACTGGAAACATAATAACTAACGGGAAAACATTTCCCAACGATCATACGTTATGTTATAATTGTATTCGGGGCAACAATGAAACTCGAGCAGTTACGCTAATAGTTTCCTCGAAACAAGAACAACTGGAAAACAGTTTTTCTAGAGCGCTCCAGAAACGAATCAGACACATTTGTTTAATAATTTTACTTACTTAAATTAAGTAATAAAACTTAAATTAAAAATTTAAAATACCCCCTTTACTTTAGACTTTCGATCCTTTAAAAAGTTAAAAATAATTTATTTATTCCGAAAAATATTTTGAACCAATACTCCAACGCGTCCGGGGGCCGCTAACTAAATAATATAGGTAAGAAGTGTCAATAAAAATCGTAAGATATACCTGTATGAAATGAAATGACAACATTTGCAACATGTTTATATTTTGTAAACTTCTTACTTACGTAACAACTGCTTATGTGACTGACAGTACGGTGCGGGGCGATACACAACATTCTATAGCTTGCATATATATTACTTACACTCTAAGTTTTCGAAATACAAAATTAAAACCGCAGTGAAATAACCCACCACAAAAGAGAGTTTAAAACAAAAGGGTGCAGACAAATAAGTTGTAATGGATTTTTTATGGCTGGCCAAGTTTGGGACTCGAATATGAATAGGAATAGTAAGAATAGTTCTCTTGGGAGCTTTGGCAGATATAATTCTGTTATGGACTTATGAAACTGAGTTGAGTGACGGAACTTCTATTGCTTTTAACCAAAATATAATATTTTAAAATGAGATTCCGCAGAAAATAGAACTTTAACCCTAACCTTGATAGCCACGTCAGTATCCTGCTGAACACGGGCCTCCTACTATCAGGGGTTATGCATCACACGACAGAACTTTACGCCAATGTAATTCTACGTATTTGATGACTAGTATTGGACCTTTCTTATGTCATTCCTAGATAATTTGGTATTTGGATAACGCTGTGTAGGATTGTGTAAAGGTATCTGGCAGTATTTGTTTTTACAACTACTTACCTACTTACTTACTTAATAAAATTTGTTGTACAAATGTTTAAATAGATTACTAATTCATTACTGGGGAATAAAATCAGAGCTAAGATATACGTATTTAATTGATAAATGATCGTACTTAATATATTCTGTCAATAATTGGATTAAAAATACCACAAGATCGTTAATATAATGGCAAAATGGAGATATAATCAAACAAAACCGCAAGAAACCATGGTATCCCAAAAGGAACATATTCGGTTGTATTGTTGTATGAATAAGAGGATTTGTAAGGTAACGTATCTATCTACAACATTCGTTTATGTAGAATACATTTACCATTACCTTATTACCGATACAAACGATCATTAACGATAGAAAATGGTGAAATGTTCCTACGAAGTAGAGGTAATAATAATGAAATCTCCTGATACAGGCATCTTTCTTGCTTAAAAAGAGACTCCATCAACTAGCTGTTATATAAAGTTTGAATAAGGCAATAAACTAATTGTATTTTTTATTTAAAGTTATCAACCCAACTTCCAGCACGGTTTGTGCTACTGAAGTCAACATAATTTCAGTCATATGACTGATATAACTTTAAACTTTCAGCTTCAGGAGCAATTCGATCAGTAAATTATCGTAACAATTGAATCAGTAGAGCAAATCCTGACGAATTAAACCCAAAGAATAACAATAAAATTGCGTACCTATTCGTTGATCCTTTGCGTCGCTCTCATTTCTTTTCTTTTTGACTCATGGTCACAAATCAAAGAAGTAAACCCCAAAATAGAGATTTTACAGAAGTATCACTCGACCCTAATAAGGATTTACGCAATGGTCACTTGTTACATGGCCAGGGTTGCTAGATTACACTGATTATACAGAACACAAGGATGAAGATAGAATATGTTGCTGAGCCGTTTTGAATGCAAGAAATATGACATTCGTGGCAACATCTTAGTTACCTTGAGTTCTTCTGAGATTCCAGTAAACATCAGTAAGCGTCATACATAATCATACATAATGGTCGCTAATTTATACATACACGCAACGCACCGTGTGAAAACACTTTAAACCTACCTACTCCTCTCAAACAATAAAAAACAAAAAATCTCTTATTTCAATAAATGTAATTTTGTGGGCGGCTTATGTTTAATGTTGCAATGAAATTGCTGTCAAAGCTTGTCTTGCAAAAATCTTTGCGAGTAGCATTTTAAAAACAAAGAAAATACTTATTTATTTTTACCCGACTACAGCAAAGCAAAAAGGAGGGTTATGATTTTGACCTGTATGTATGTATGTATGTATGTATGTATGTATGTGGCATAAATTTCGTCTGTTCCCTCATAACTCCCGAACTACTTATCCAAATTCGACAAATGAGGTATCAATAGAAGCGTCTGAATAGTCTGGTGGTTATAGGCTATATAATGTCAAAATAAATTTAATATGGCGCCCTCTAAACAGTGTGAAGTAACGAAGAAAATATTTATTTTCTTATACTGGTATCGAGTTGGGTATCAAACGAAAGGGCTGAATTAGCACAATCCGGAAATATATACCTATATTTTATCTCGAAAACGTAGATTTTCTTAGAAAATGAAGTCGGATTAAAGGTAAGGTATCGCACTTACACTTTTGGCAAACATTTTATATTCGAGCTCATTTGACTCAGACTTGTCATATTGTTGATGATAAAATTTATTTGACATGTAAGCACAAGATACATAAAATATCTACCTATAGTAAACCCGCAAACAAAAGGTGCTTACTATACTGCATTTCACATAAGAAGGGTAGGCTGACGTTTTGTGTCATAGTATTGCCGGCACTCGACCACACAAGAATTGAAAACTAGTCTGCCGGGTTCCAATCGGATCCGATGTTACCCAGAAGGGTCGATTAAAATTTTACTAAATTGAATTAACCTTATTTTTTAACCACTTTCCTTTCCTACACTTGATTGTATATTTTCTTTCCGATTTTCGTTGTTTTTTCGAATGTTTTAGTATGGATGCCCATTAGTTGTTTACAACACGCCAGATGTGGCAAGCGCGTAAATGCACACGCTAACCCGTGGGAAAAGAAAGGCTATAAGGCGATAAATGCAGCTATTGGTCTTCTCGACAATAATTTTAGCGTTTTTTTAACACTAGAAGTATTTGAAATTCGATGTTTTGGAGATTTGTGACAAGCATAAATCTTGTTTAGGATGATTAAAAAAAAGACGAGGATCATCATCAGAACTTTTCCGTTTTAACACTGAATGTCTTATCTAATTCTCATGCCTTCTCATTCTTTTAAGTCAGCTTGTATTTTTCTATAGCGAAACAGCTATCATTTATGTTTTGGAGTATGTACACTTTCCACATCTGCTACAGTATTACGAGAGAAGCTGTATTAAGTATTCTTTGTTATTACAGGCATGTTTGGAACTTATTTAATATACTTAACTCCAAAATATTTAAAATAAAAAGAAGTCCAAAAACTAAAACCCGACTACTGAGAGATCGCGCTCTTAAAAGAAATAAACAAGAATTTTTAAATATTAACTACACATAATTTAATGCTACTATCGTCGACAAAAGTGATACAAAGCTAACACCTATAATAATTAATTTTTGTAGAAATTTAATATAAATTCATATTGGTTTTGAGGTGATAGCTGTGGTCGTGTGCCACGTATTCCAGTACTTCTTACGTAATAAAAAAATATAGGCAAGTGGCACACGACCACAGCTATCACCTCAAAACCAATATGAATTTATGTTAAATTTCCACAAAAAATAATTATTATAGGTGTTAGCTTTGTATAACTTTTGTCGACGATAGAGGCATTAAATTATGTGTAGTTAATATTTAAAAATTCTTGTTTATTTCTTTTTAGAGCGCGATCTCTCAGTAGTCGGGTTTTAGTTTTTGGACTTCTTTTTATTATGCCTTAGTTTACTATTTAAAGCTCATTAAAATTTCAAAGAGAACTTATCAGAGTAAGCAAAAATAAAATATGAAATTACTATCACCACATTTATTTTACGTAGGGTAGGTACTTAAAAGTACAATAAAAATACAAAGGTCTAGCTACAAGTATTAATTAGCGCCTGACCTAAAAGGCATTCGGAAAACACGGGGTTCATCGGTTATTCTACCCAACAAAAGAAAACTTAGAAGTAAAATAATCGTTTCATTACGAACCTATGTTTTTCACTAATTTAAATAACATTCTTTAAAGTTGAACCCACAACAAAAGTTTACAGCCGCCATCTTAAAAACCCATATAAAACCCCATGTATAACAAATATTAGCTGAAATACACACTGTTTCGCATATCAAATGGGTAGTCTTTCATGTAAAAATTAAATGTCGCAAAATTGTGGCCGTAGAGAAGTTGGTTTGGTTGTATGGTAAGTATGGCCTTGACGTCCAGCTAGAAATGGATAAATGTACCTATTTAACTTGTTATGTGTATTCATTTTCTATTACTTTAAATTACGGCGGGCCTAATATGATAAAGTTTAGTAACTAATCAGGAATAAACAATTTACGTACCTATACAATCCGCTTGCAAAGGCAGTGTTGTGTGAGAACCCACTGAGAAAATCTCCAAAATTACACCCCGACCGCAAAGGGACATAAAGACCCGTATCAGAACAATACCGGGTCTTTACGACGCGACGTAAACCTGACAGCTGTCTTGTAAAAAAGTTTATTCAAATCTTGGGATTTATTGAGCCACGGCTCGTCTCACTCCGTTACACACGGGGCTTTTCTTTAGAATACACCTTGCGCTGCTTCTTGCTCTCTGTTTCTCATCATGTGGGATAACGAGTCGTCTAACGACCCGATTAAACCTGGTATAAGAGTTTAATAACCGCCTACTACAAGTAGCAGGCCTCTGACATGGTTGTGTAACGACCGCCGTCTAAGTGATCATAGACAGCAACCGGGACCAACGGCTTATCGAGCCCTCCGAAGTAGAACCATCTTTATTTTTCGGAATATCAGGCTAGTTTGACTTGCAATGTCCTAACTAGACTGGGGACTAATTCACAAAGTGATAAATATCAACTTTGTGAGTGCCCCACTGAGATTCGAACCTGCAACCTTTTGCGTCGCAGACAAAAGCACTACCACTGCGCCACATTTCCTGTACGAGGGGCAGCTTAACTATCTTGTAGCTAGAAGGATTACATTATAAAATGGTTTTATTGACCTCTGGACTGATTGGCCACTCTCTGAAGTCAATACGCATGAGAAACGTTTGTTTACACATAAAGTCTGTGCCACTATAAAGTGCCACTTGTGTAAATTACTCTTTTTGTGTATATTCAATTGTTTAGCCATATTGAATTTTGCTGATTGGTTCGTATAAGTAAGTATTGGTGGGCAATTTATTTTGTGCCTATACCCTCTGCTGTGTTATTTATTAATTTAGGCGCTGATTCAGAATCTGTTAATAGAAAGTTTCCCATTATTAAGTAAAATGTATTGCCAGATTCGTGAGCTGTGTGTATAAATTTTATCGAGTCGTATCTTGTTTAGCTCCCGAGTCTGATGCAAACATTCTGGGAATTGTAATTCTGCCCCCACGATACGACATACCTACCTAAGTTCTGTCTACCTACGGATAATCTGAAAACATTTGATTTACATACATACATAACGCCTATATCCCTTGCGGGGTAGGCATAGCGTAAACGGTTGTAAAAAAACGGCCATTTACACTACACCTTAAAAAAGTTTGAGACTGTGTATCACCTACCTGTCCTACCTTCCTTTTAATTCCTTCATTATATTTTTGTTTAGAAAAAGCTATAGGGTCGAGAAAATATCAAATTTCTGCTGTTGTATTTGGGTTTCAGAAACCATAATCGTTTGCTAAAGTTGTTGTAAACAACCTCTTTAAAAAACCCACGTGAAAACCGCTTTGAAATATAGAGGTAAACAAAAAAAATACTAGTCACGGCAAAATCTCGGTCTGATTATAATTTAAATGATGTTTCAGTTACTCAATTAATACGCGACGAATCTAACATATCATATCATAATCTTCTAATAACCATACTTACTGCCGGGTCTAAAAATAAAAAGAGATTGCCCATTTCTGGTCTAAGAAATTGTCTCGCCTCAAAACGAAAATTAAAGCAATATGTAATATCCCTCATTCTAATGAAGAATAGCTACGACAAATTGTTGTACAAAACAGGTAAACTAACTTTACTGTCAAAGGTCTTTCTACAGTTACGTATTTTTCCTAAAGATTATACTGTGGTGTGAACCTTTTTTGCACTGTTTACTTCGGTATAGCTAACGATAACGATTTAAGAACGAAATACTCGATATACAGCCAAACTCCAGAACTGTTGTCTCTTCCGATACCCAACTTTAACATTCAATAACTTCAGAACTTCTGTCCTAATTAAATTATTTTCAGTTACAAAATGTTAAGCCATAATTAGACTTTATAGTTATTTAACTTTGGCTTTGATGCAAGGCCTGCAAGTAGTGAGGCAAGAAATGGACGAACATCCATACTAGAGTGGGCATGATTCTTTAATTCGAAGCGACTCGCAAAGCCGTGCCTTTGCCGTGTGGTGTCGGCAGAGTAGAATTTCACCACCCCAAATCTGCCCGTGGGTATCGTAAGAGGCGATAAAGGGCTTCCGGGAGGTGGGCAGCAGCGCCTCCCGTGTTGACAACATAGTCCACAAACACACACTGCGGTCACCAACCCGCCTGCCCAGCGTGGTGACTATGGGCATAACCCCCCATGGACAGGACGAGAAAAAACCGGCCCCTAGTTCCCGGCCGCCTTACTACCCCGGGCTACGGTAGCGGCCCGGGTAATGGTAGGGCAGGGGGTGCGAAGAATCCCCGGGCTACGGACGACGGCTGCCATAAACTGACCCTGGCGACGTACAACGGACGCAGTCTGCGGCTGGACGAAAGTCTCCAAATCCTTGAGGTAGAATTAGATAAGATACGGTGGCATGTTCTTGGGTTGTCAAAAGTCCGAAGAGAGGGGGAGGACACGATAACCCTGGAATCAGGTCACCTATTCTACTTCAGGGAAGGGAGCGCACAATCCCAGGGTGGCGTAGGGTTCCTTGTCAATAAGGCTCTCTGTGACAACGTGAAGGAAATCAGCAGCGTCTCGAACAGGGTAGCGAACCTCGTACTGAAGCTGACCGAGAGGTACTCTCTCAAGGTCGTACAGGTATATGCGCCGACTTCGAGCAGCTCAGATGAAGAGGTGGAGGCCCTATACGACGACGTGTCGAAGGCCATACACCAAACCACTAAGACCCACTTCACTGTTGTCATGGGGGACTTCAACGCTAAAGTGGGACAGGAGCACGGCGAATCAAGCTTGGGACCACATGGCTACGGGGGCAGAAACCAGAGGGGCCAAATGCTAGTCAACTTCCTTAGCAGGCAGGGGCTGTTCTGTATGAACACCTTTTATCAGAAAAAGCCCCAACGGAAGTGGACCTGGAAGAGCCCTGACGGCAGGACGAAGAACGAGATCGACTTCATCTTGATGGATAAGCGGCATATATTTCGGGATGTCTCAGTGATCAGTAGGTTCAATACCGGAAGTGATCACCGACTAGTAAGAGGCACCCTAAATATCAACTTTAAGCTAGAAAGAAACAGCATGGTGAAGCAAGTTCTCCGTCCCAATCTGCCCCAAGCCGGACATGAGGAGTTCCAACTTGAGCTGAAAAATCGATTCGCTGCCCTGGAGACCCCGACAAACGTTGACGAGGACCTAGAGAGCATAGTCGGGGCTGTTCGCGAGGTGGGGACGAAGCATTTTCGTAAAAGGCGAACAGACAAGAAGTCCAAACTTTCAAGCGAGGCCCTGGAACTGATGCGAATTAGACGGGAAACACCAGAGAATGCATTGCCAGATCCCCAGTTACTTAACAAATAGATCCGAAGTATGGTAAGACGCGACCTCCGAAGCTATAACACTCGACTCGTAAAGGAAGCGATTGAGAAAAACCGAGGGTCGAAAGTTTTTACCAATACACTGGGAAGGAGTCATCTGGCATCTGGTTACACCTCGAATGGTGTAACTGTCACATCGGTTCCAGAGATTCTCACTGAAATTGAGGACTTCTATGGAAATCTGTATGCCTCACATGCCAAAAAGCCTCCATCTGATGCGACCCCAGACCCAAGAGCTCCTCTCTCCCGCCACTTTACAGAAGATCTCCCGGACGTAGATATTGACGAAATCGCGGCGGCTCTCAGACAGCTTAAGAATGGGAAGGCTCCCGGGGAAGACGGAGTGGCCTCTGAGCTACTTAAGGCCGGTGGAAAACCTGTCCTTGAGGAGCTGAAAAGGCTTTTCAACTCTGTAATCGCCAATGGGACAACCCCGAAGGCGTGGAGCAGAGGTGTAGTGGCATTGTTTTTAAAAAAAGGAGACAAAACGCTTCTCAAAAACTATAGGCCGATCACACTTCTGAGCCACGTCTATAAGCTGTTCTCGAGAGTCGTCACGAATCGTCGGGCAGCAAGATTTGACGCCTTTCAGCCACCGGAACAGGCCGGGTTTCGTAAGGGCTTCAGTACCGTAGACCACATCCATACTGTAAGGCAGGTTATACAGAAGACAGAGGAGTACAACCAACCACTGTGTATGGCTTTTGTGGACTACGAAAAAGCCTTCGACTCTATCGAAACCTGGGCTGTTTTGGAGTCCTTGCAGCGGTGCCAAGTCGACTGGCGGTATGTGGAGGTGCTGAGAAGCCTTTATCAAATGGCTACGATGTCCGTTCAAGTACAAAACCATAATACAGGACCCATCCAACTGCTCCGTGGTGTAAGACAGGGTGACGTTATATCCCCGAAACTCTTCACCAACGCATTGGAGGATGTCTTCAAAACTCTACAGTGGGATGGACTGGGCATCAACGTCAACGGCAAAAGTCTCACGCATCTCCGCTTTGCCGACGACATAGTCATAATGGCCGAATTGCTGCAGGACCTGCAAAAAATGCTATCTAGTCTTAACTCTGCCTCGAGACGTGTTGGACTTGGGATGAACTTGGATAAGAAGAAGGTCATGTTCAATCAACACATAATCCCCGAGCCGGTCTCCGTCGAAGGTGTAGTCCTTGAAGTTGTCCAGAAATATGTGTACCTTGGACAAATTTTGCAGATGGGGAGAGACAACTTTGAGGCTGAAATCACCACAAGAGTGCAGCTGAAGTGGCAGTGGGTTGGCCACATTTGTCGTAGAACCGATGAACGGTGGAGTAAGCGGGTTCTCGAGTGGAAGCCACGCCTCGGCAAACGTAGCGTTGGGCGCCCTCCGGCCAGATGGACCGATGACTTAAAAAAGGCGGCTGGTAGCGACTGGATGGCAAAAACGGGAGATCGTGCCTTATGGCGTTCCCTGGGGGAGGCCTACGTCCAGCAGTGGACTGCAATAGGCTGAAATAGAAATAGAATAGACTCGCAAAGAAGAAGAAGACTGCCGGGTCTGTAAATTATTTGTTAGCCAACTGGGGAACATATTCATCAACGCATTACCGTCTGTCCTTATCCCAATTACTTGGGGTCCAAGTCATGTTGCCAAAGGATTTGGCTTAATATTAGAAACGGCCATCTGCCTGACGTCAACTCTCTTTGGTAGTGCTATCGTAGGTGGTATTAGCGCCACCATACGGTTGACCATAGTTGGCAGATATAGAAGCCATGGTCAAAAACTCTACGTCGCTAGTTACGAAACACCCTGAGAAGAATAGGGGTCGCCGAATTCTTAGCCGCTATCACTCGGCACTCAGGAATACCTAGGTATATTATTGAAACAAAATAATTTATCGCTTCTACTGGGTATATTTCAATAAATGCTTGCCAATCACGTACATTGGAACCGTTCTCTGATTCACTATTTGTACGACTTATATGGGACAACTTTATGGACTATTTCCGGCCGGGAATCAAACTGACGACATCCGGTTCCGGAATGAAGCCAAAGAGGCGGTGCTACGAAATTAGAGCGAATACGAGCTAAGGAATATGTATGAGTTATTGGGTGAAGGTTAAACTCTAAGTTGATTTCCGATGTAGTACTTATTCAGTTTAATCGTAAATTTAATTTATGGAACCCTCAAGACGGAACCTAACAAAATACAAACAAAAAGCTTTTTTATTTACCTACATAGGCAGGACTACCTATATTTCATTTCATGACTGTGATATCAATCACTCTAGTTAGAGGTTCCTCTGCCAATAGAAAAATATTTTTACTTTTCACGTTTTCGTTACTTGGCTTGGCTGTTTTGTAGCTCCATGTAGAATAAAAAGATCCATTTTTACTTCAAAATTCGCATATTGTATTTCTTTTTTAATGTATGCACGTTTATTCTAGATATAAAAAGTCACAAATCGTGCTCCAAATGAGACTTTCCGGAAGCAAGTAAGTGTAAGAATTTAAAAGTTGGCAGAACATCCAACAAAATGCTTCAATGTATAAATTTGTTTAGTGTTCCGCAAACTAGACCAATTCCTAGAGAGGTCGATTTCAATTCAGGTAAAAGTCTAGGCAATCATTCGCTGAAACGAACTAATCGACATAATTAATCTTCCGTATCGGGAAAATGTCTGAATATCGAGGCAGAGTTTAGAAGTAGCTGGTTGCTATACTCTATCCGCGCGATGAAGATAATACCAGAAAATGCAAAATGATTGCCATTGGTTAGCGATAACGAGGCAAGGGTGCGTTTACATGGCGGTGAAATTCAGTTGCACGGAGCGGACGCGTTCCTTTGTTCTTATATCGATTGTTTTATTTCTCCTACGCGTATTTTGGACTATTTTTTGTGAAACATACAAAGATGCTTTTACCTAATATTATTTTTACTTATTAAATATTGTAATAGACCAAAGAAACCCAAATTTAATACAAAAAATATTTATGAGTCTTCTTTAACCAAAGAGCCATGTAAACGCATCTTGACGTTTTTACACAATTGTTGACGCCCACTGACCTGGAAGGGCAATCATTTGTCCCTTTCACTTGCATACAAAAGTGCGGTTGAGAGGACGCTATATTATCTTCATCGCGCGGATAGAGTATAGCAGAGTAGAGACAGGTCGGAAATCAAGACATTTAAAAATTACTCTCAATTGATTTTGATGATCTCGGCGGCCATTTCGTTCATTGCGACCACTTGTACTCCTGATCAAGTCGGCGCACAGTTGATTTTATTAATTTGATAAAAGAATATAAAATGTAAGGCAATGTTAGTAAGTATACTACGAAAAGCTTCAACGATTTTTCAACCATTTGTCACAATTTAGTCGAATTTTCCTGATTATAATAATACAAGATGGAAAATACACGTGTTTCATTTCCAGAAATTATAATGAGCTTAGAGCGAGGAAATATTACAGAAGAAACCCTAAGTCGCAATCAGACTTACCTTGCGTCTTACGAAACCTCATACATAACGTACGTACAACCATTCAGTCGCTTTGGTGACGTCATTTTGTTCATACGTCATGGTTATGAAGTGTTTGCATTTTTTTGTTGTGCGTATTCTGTTATTATACGCTGGAAAATCCGTAGTACCAATGGTAAACAAACACCCTCCAATAGGGGGAGACCTATGACCAACAATGAATAGTTGTAACCAGTATTGAAATGTTTTATGCTTTCCTGCATTCAATATCGCTTGGCATCTTAGCCGAGTATTCTACAATTTTTAAATAAATTCACCTAGATTGATTTAGAGATCTCTCTAAAAGCTTTCTTGTTCTGTAATAATGAGCAACATGATGATTGCACATGATCAGGAAGTTATTGTGGTTTTGTGTCAGCATCACAGCAACCCAACTAATGACAGACAACCTGTGATAACCATAACTTGATTCAGCGATGTGTGCCCTCATATCCCATATCGTGCTGTCTGGCTGGATGTCTCTCAACAGACTCCGGGCTGGTGTAAGAAGGTGCCATGAAAACAAGAGTTAAGTGGGGTTTTTGGTGAATGATAGTTGCGATTGGTCCAGACCATGGGTGTAACTCATGCACGTAATAATAGCATAGGGTATATGTATGTGATAGATAATTAATAAATATAATTAAAATGACGTATGTCATTATTAAGTTATATGATTAGTAGCTATTTTCAATAATTAAGTAAATCGTAATGATCTTGAGTCAAGTGTGGTCACTCAATGAAATTGTAACGATAGAATAGGGTGTCAAATAACAATATAATGATATAGTTAGTATATGATAAATAGTATTTATATTTATAATGATGATTATCATTGATAGTTTGATACTTGCTCATTGTTTTAATAATTAAGTTGTGATAAGATCTCCAGGTACAACGTGTTTGTTTACTACAATGTTGTCATGAATTATTGTATGAAACTTGAGTTGTAAAATATGGGTTGGTGTTGATAAATCATATATTAAATAATGAATTGTAAGTATCATATATTAAGACAAATTAGAAATAGTTTAATGATAACTTCCGGCAGAATGTTTTCTAGCACGGCGTGGTCACATGTTATTCATAGAAAATTGTCTTAAATCCAAATAGTAAAATGTAAATAGCTATCGATAATTCGTATAATGATTTATGGGTCGTATTCGTTGCACTTTTGTACGAATTAGAATTAGTTTTATAATATTGTGATAACTTCCGTTTAAAACAATCGTTTTCTGGTTAGTTGATCACGGTGCATTCTGATTCGTCCCCCATGACGTGATAATATTATTTGGTGGAGCCGTTGTGTGATTGATTGCCGTTGTTGATGAGGTGATTCGTTGCTGATGACGTGATAAAACCTGCTTCGATTGGTTGTTTGCGACAGTGACGAGTCGTGGTGGCTAATGGTTGACGATAATATAAATGCACCGTTTCTCAATTAATACTCAGTTTTTGGTTGGAGCTTCGGGAGTGCAAAGTTAAGTACTTTTCTATAATTTATTAATTACTGTTTTGTATTGTTATTATGTCCGTTTGAGTTTCTTAGCCGGGTTCTTCTCCCTGGTAGCATATAGCTGAACCTGGTGAACATATTGGTAGATTCATAGATATGTAAGATGTGGATGACATATGGTTTAATAAAATCAATATGTTCTTATTTTGTCTGTTTCTAATTTGTTAGACTACCTTCCCAATAAATAATTTACATAATTATAATATAGACACTTATCAATTCCATCCTGACATTCAAATAATAACTCAAATAAATATTTCAAAGCTTTTATTCACACAAGTAGCTTTTAGCTTTAACATAAATTTTATATGACATATAGCTTTCCTATGTAACTTATAGCTTTTCTATTTATAAAAATCTAACACACGCTTCAAAACCTGCAGAAATCAAACTCTTGAGGCATTTCCGTGGCCAAGCATTGGTTTATTGTAATTGTTAACGTCGACTCGATAAAATAAAATTGGTTAAAATACTGGTTCGGCAAAACCGGAAAGTTTTGCGGTGCATGTGAAAAGCTACTGATCATTGAATACAACAATATTAAGCGCTGGGTGTCGCTCAGCGCGCTCGGCTCGCGACATGATTAATTAACGTGGAGCTGATTAAATTCCGACGTCTACGGTTATTATAATAATGTATTATCAACAGCACCCCGACCTACCCATTTAAGAGATCTATGAAGACAGGTTCTTCATACAGTTAACACAAGTTGATTCATTAACTTGATACTTTGTTAGGACATTTTATTTAGTACATTTTGCTATCAAAAAGTATGCTATAAAAAATCTTATAAAAAGAAACAAGGCATTCAGAAATGAATTTTTACTCGTCTATTAAAGGCGTGTCTAAGGCCTGCTGCTTGTTATAGGTGGTTGAAAAACTCTGTCACATGGATCGTTGGATGACTGGGTGTCCTTTAAGAAATAAGAAGTTTTAAAAAGTGGTATTTTCTTGATATCTTAAGCTCTGATTGCAAATAAGTATGTATTCAAAAAATCTTCAATCAAGGTGTTTGCATTTTAAACCCACTTTTTTACTAAAATTTCCTCCTACAACTAGGTACTAACACGTTTGAACAACAGAAAACTTGGAGCATTTAGTCCAGTGCTGTTTTACTTGCATATTATCAAGTCAAGCTTTTAATAACAGCAAAGACCTATAAAAGAAACATCTCCTTTAATAAAGTAGTGAAAAATGCATCCCGAGAAAAATGCTGGTCATAATGTCATGATCTTAAGTCTGTCCGGGGCACGTCCGGGACAAAATGAAAGAGTTAATTTTTTAATAAAGAAATGTCCGGGCCAGAACAAGAAACAGTGTGACGAGCTACATTATTAATGCAGTGACACAGTGTAGGTAGATGTCAGAGGTGTAAGTAAGACATTGAGCGTACGATATACGAGTAGCGTGGGCAGAGACACTGGGAGGAGCTTGAAGAGACAAGCTCTTTACCGTCGAAAGTGGAGATCGTTGAAGAAGACATACACTCAGCATTGAGTGGCTATAGGTTGAGGAAGAAGAAGAGGCTGAGCAGATAAAAAACTTGCGTACAATTTCGTGCTTCTTCTTCATCGTGTCAACGGATCAATAAATATTTATATTTTGGATTGCCAAAATTTGGCGGCCGCAATGGCGTTCTCTGTAGCCAACGAAGAAGGGCACTAGCGCACAACACACGAGTAAAACGACGATTTCTAAAAAAACAACATCTAGATCAGTATAAGTAACTAATTCGGGTTTTGTAATAAATGTATAAGGATCGTTGCAGAACCGGTTCTTACAGGATTTTATAATACTTGTAAGAATTGCTCGTTTAAACGTAAGAATACCGTCTTAAATGCAGAGCCAAATCTTTATGCAGGTGAGTTTCAAGTGTACGTAACAAAGTATTCTCAAAGACCCAATGAACCCCTAGTATTTTAGTTACTGATTTTTCTACACTGTAATTGGTTGCCGACGTTGGAGATTTAATTTCAGTCTTCTTAGAGTCATAATGATGATCTACTTAGTTCCACAACGAGCATTCCGCAAGAATTGTGCCTTGTAGAAAATAAATGGTCAGAATATAAATAAAGAAGATAAACTGGCCGGTGTAAAAAATACGTAAGAGACTTACTTACTTTGTGGTTTAAAATTTGCCATTCAGGTTCATTGTAAATAAGAGTTTTACGTCGTCGTTACAAAACTATTATTTCAGGATTTCAAAACATTTATTTCCAAGTAGGTAGATTCACAAAGAATACTTTTCGAATGTCAATTACATAAATCTAGGTACACAAAAGTTTACTTAAACAATCATAATTATGTCAATAAAATTGTGGACATGCAAGTCCCGATTTGGTATTACATTTCATCATAACGGAGTCTAATTAGTTGGTTTAAAAACTTTGACACCAGGGTTCATCGGATCCTTCGTTGACTCGGTGGCCCGCAGAAGGCTTCCAACAAACATAATCTCAACTCTCTGCTAGTCAGTCCTGAAACTGAAATCTTTCTGAATTATTATTTCTATTTGTGTAAACTTAGAGTGCCACGAACTTTTCAACATAAATGAGAGAGGCTTGTAGTAAACAAACTTTAATATAAACTTCCAGAGTTTGCAATATTAAGTCCAACAATGTACCTTCACTAGAAGTACGGGTAAAACTTTAATATAAAAATATAAACCTCTACTCCACCATGTCAAATATAGCAACGTGTATTCGGTTTAGTTTAGTTTGCGTTTTGTGACAGCCAACACCACACCAATGATTGGTAAATTATGATTGTGATAGCCGCATTTTAATGCGATGATGTTTGCCATGCTTGATATACGTTGAATGGGATTTTGTAAACTTTTTAGTCAATTGCCGGATCCGGATAACATGCGGTCCTATTACTGCCTAATTGTAGAGTATACTATCGCCAGCACGTCAACATGCCCATTGAAGGGGCCAAATTGTATTTTGATGTGTTGGTGATAGTACGAGTACCTAACCTTCCTACTGACTTCAAAATTTCAAAGAAAATAAGAAATGGTTTCATGCAACCCGGATTCGAGGCCCGGTCGATGCATGACATTTTTTCAATTTTAATTTACGAGTATATTAAAGACCTGGGAGTGCATAAAATTCCCAATGGATTTCAAAGTTAGGCTAGATAGAGTTACAGATTAAACCAACTTCTTTGATTGAAACTTGTTTGCATTCCATTCACAGTGCTACAGGAACTCAAAGTTTGAATTAAATTTTGCTTGAGAGTAAACAGTAATCTCTCTTATACAAGGTGTTCCAATGTAAATACATTAAATTGGAGACGTTGTGTAGGCCATCGTACCGAATAATTTTCATTATGGGGCCAAGTTATGAAAACCCCTCGTTTAGAAGTAATAAGCAACTTAAATTTTTTAAATTTAATTTTGTGCCACATTATGAAAGGAGCTTTACTCATTATGACCTTTATTTATGTCATGTTGCCGTCTTGGAAAAACTTTTGAAATAACCGCCACAATTGTATCCAAGGCAACGGTTTGGCAACGGTTTTGGCGGTAATTAACTGACACAACTGACACTACAGACTCTACTGGGTTCTCTGATTGGCCCTTTGTCTTTGCGTCTCTATGGGTGCTCTAAGTCAAAAGAAGTTTTTAGTTTGAGGCGGCAATAAAATAAAGTTGACACCAAGAAAGAGATCTTTTATCTTAAGTTTTCGTTTAAATTTAAGACATAGACAGCTATGTTCCAAACTTTTTCAAAGATTCAAATCCAACAAGTTAAAATTGCAAGGTTGCAATCTTGGATAAGGGGTAATACATAATGGTTGTAGTAAATGTAGGCATTTACTTAGTATGAAAATTTTAACTTCTTAATTGTTAAGAATTCATACTTGGTGCCATAATGGAAATTGTTCAGTACAATGGTCTACACAACGTCTCCAATTTAATGTATTTCCTTTGGAACACCTTGTATAGGTCTTAGCACATTTCGTGCTTTTTCACTGCAAATAAAAAAAAAATGTAAAAACTTTATAAAATGAAAAACTGTTTTAAGAAAGTTAGAAAGTAACTTTAGCTTCCTTAATAGCTTCATACACTTTTCCGAACTCATTTTGCTACCTCATATCCCAGTTACCTTGCACTAAATTATTTAGTACGCCTTAAGACGCACCTTGGGGTCGCCAATAAAATAAACTTTCATCGTGTGAACGCAGCCTTACACTCCGAGCACGTAGGAAAGATTTGTTCCTAACGTGTTCCTAACTATGTAATATACATGTACCTACCTCCTTATATATACACAGGATACCTTTTGACCAGAACTACGTAGGAAATTGCACGATGAAGCTTTTTGGCCGAAAGATTCCCGATGGTACTCGATGTTAGAAATTCATGATCATGACAAATAAAATCTTCTTTGCCCCATATAAATAAACTGTTACATTGTTATGGGTATTATCTATTGCCATATGCCATTTTTGAGTCAGCGTCTTAATGGCAAACCAGAGGGCGTAGTGCTAACTTGAAAACTTGACGTTACCCGAACCAATCAGTTAAACTCAACAACAATGCTTTTGACAGGTTTTGTTTCACGTAGTGTTCCTAACTAAGATACTCTTTGTTTGATTTAAGTATCAAATCGTCTTGCTACTATATTATGTGTTACATGTTAGAAAACAATAAGAATTTGGATAAAATGTAATACCTAAACACAAAATAAAGAGTAATTTACAAAGTGATACTGACATTTCGTGTGAAAAAACGTTATTACACTTGAGAATCCCTTGTAGTTTCCTATTACTGTGTCATTTACTAGTCTTTGTATAAAAATATTGAAACTTCTTCGTAGAGTAGACAAACTTTTAATTAGAAATACGAAAAGAAATACCACAATCTGTGTTACAGAATATGATACATATTCTGTGTTCTGTATTTTCCCATGGCGAAGGCCTCTCTCCTCGTTTATCCAGGCTAGGCCATTCTTCAATGACCACCACCTCTTTCAGAGCCGCCCACCCACGTCCCTTTTTGTGTTTTTTGATTTCAGCCCATAAGGAGCGTGGACGTGAGACAGTGTAGCGAGATGTGCGAAATCGCGACGCTTGAAACAGATTCCAAATAAAATGACAGATGTCATCCCACGCGTCATGTCGCACGTCTTCTCTGTAGAGCTTGCGCCTAAGTCTGTGGCGTACGAGTAAAGTCTCAGAGAATAAATTATAAAAATAACTTGGCTTATAAAATTGCTGTGAGAACAAAAGAATGAAACAGGTAAAAATTCTTTTTGTTTTACGGCATGATTCATCAAAAAACGCTTGCTGAAAAGACATTGAAAAACGATCCACCCTTTTCACAAACGCAGCGAAAATTGACAGCCCATCACAGGCCCATGAAATTATAACCTACTGTAGACTTTGCTGAGTAACAAATTGAGAGATAAAGGACCTTTTTCTGACTCATTTTTAAAGAATTTGTCCTGTGATGCCGGTTTAAAATAGCGTTGTCGTGTACTGTCGGCTTATAATAGCATTGCATAACATATCTTTCCCGTCGATGTCGTAAAAAGCGACTAAGGCCCAGCACACACGGCGCAATGCAACTGCAACGTAACTGCAACGAAACCCTTTTGAAATTATTAGTTTGAAACTCGTTTCAATCGATTTCCACACACGCAGCAACCTCACAATCAGTTCGGTTTAAAAATAAAATAAACCAAATAATTAATTGTTATAATATGTGATTTCAATTTTTTGGTAAATGTTGTAATTATCGTCCCTAATGTTAATCGTATCAATAAATAAATAGATAACACACCTGTCATTTTCATTGTTTTTCCAATTTCTGCCGATGCTTTATCAGTCTCAGTTCTCCGAGAGTAGCTAGGTAATGTGTTATTATATAAACAAGGATATTTTTCTACTTCTAACACAAATTCAATGCTTTGATTATCATCGTCAGCCATTTTGTTGATGAAAAGGCGCGAAAACCGAAGAAACGCAAACATGAGTTTCCTGCACGCCCGTTTCAATGCAACTGGTTTGTAACGCGTTTCAAACCAGTTTCATACAGGTTGCGTCGTGTGCGGTCTCTCAAAGGGGTCTATGGCTGAAACTCAAAACTAACTAGAAGTCGCAGTTTCGTTGTAAATGCGTTGCGCCGTGTGTGCTGGGCCTAAGGGATCTGAGAATTGAAGTGTTTTGCAACGACATGAACCGTCAGGTGCAAGCTTTACAGAATAGACGTGAGACGTTAGTAAGATGGCATCTGTCAAAGAAGTGGTTGTCGAAGACGTGAGACGTGTGCCATCGTACGCTTGAAACCGTTTCCATATAAAATGTATGAAACAGAAGAAAAAAGCTACACACGAAGCTACAGGCGTTACATCGATAACTTTTGACGGTAGCTTGTCTGACAGATGTCATGTTGCGCGTCGCGTCGTGCGTCTGTTTTGTGTAGCTTGCGTATTATATTGTTCAGTACATATGCGATTCACCTTATAAAAAGCTTAGACTCAAAATGTCTTTGAAATAGCCTGTCATGTTCATAGTAAAACGTTTGATATTTTATAATGATTGAAAACCTGAGATCCTTTAGTCTGAGTGGATGAGTGATTCTTCAATTTAAGTACTTTGGTATTTTTCTCAAAGTATTATCTTCTTATAAGATTTTCTCTAAAATGGGTGTTTATTTTGAAAAGATGTCACCTTCGGCTACAAGTTGAGTTTTAACTATTGTTGAAGAAGATTTAATACAATTCAGCACTAGAAATGAAATATATTTTTGTAAAACATTTATGTTACGTATAAAGCTTAGGTTAAGTGTATAGATATAGATGATTAGGTTAAATACTTAAATATTAAGTACTGAACAACTTTCCTCAAGGAACATGGTGTAGAAATATGAAAAAATAAAATAAACCTTACATAAGAAATCAATCAGCTGACTGACGATTTTGTATGAGAGGTAATATTTCTTTTTCATATTTCGACCCATGTTCCATAGGAAAAGTTGCTTAGTTTCATCATGAGTACCTTCACATCCTTTCGGTTTGTTATACCCTTATTGTTATTCTAAGTTTTATAGTCCGGCAAGTTCGTGCGCGACCTTCCCTAGGGGTGACAGACGTTTGGGGGGAAGATGTCAGCGGGTAGCGGGAGGTGTAGCGGGGAAGGGTGACGCGCGCATCTGCGCTGCACGTCATATTAAAATGACGTGCTTTCTCGCCCCCCGCCCGTCTGTACCCCGCAGGAAGGTCGTGCACGAAGTTATCAAACATAGTCGTAAATTCATAATATTATAAACTTTATTATATTTCTTGAGCGAAACATCTGCATACTGCCAAAAAAATAAACATAAACTCCCAGTACCTAATATAAACACGCAATACTTCAATAGCTGAAAATGCTTAAATAGGCGCCCATAGCTCGGGTTCAAGTCCCGGCGGTCACTAGTGAATTTTTCAATTTTCTCATTTTCAATATATAAGTAGTTAATTCTTGTCGAAAACCACTTGAAATAAAATACATACCAACAAACAAAAATATATCACGCCTATATACCCTGCGGGGTAGCTGTACAAAACGGTCTGTAGTCACCCAGGAGACTGTGTATCACCATAGTGACAGGTTGGCAGCCTGTCGCCTAAAATTTGCAGTACACATCGACTCTCAAATTCCGTAGTCGCTTCTTACGACACCAACAGGAAAGATATGGGGTGATGGTATTCTAAGCCGGAGAGACAAAACCATCTTAACATAGAAGACGTAATTTTTTCAGTCCGTTTTCTATTGTAGTACTAGTAGTAATGGAAGAGCCGACTGCAGAAATTCCTGGCTCATCAGGAACCACAATAGACTAACTTGAGAACGTTAACTGACACGCATCGTCATCGCAGTGGCAGACCAAGTTTTTTATACATAACTTATCAATGGTAAACCGATGCCACCACTTTGATTCTGGTACTTTTACACATAAATTTTAAAACATTACAAAAAAATCTATTATTTTTATCTTTCGGCAGGATTTGCTCTGGCAGACCTACGTCTTTCGACTTGTTTACGTGACAGTTAATGCTCTAAAGTTAGCCTATTTTGGTACCTGATGAGATAGGCTTTTCTGCAGTCAGCTCTCCAACTATAGGTACTAGCGCCAGCACATCAACCTATCCTCTTAAGGTTTTGGTTTTTCGTACAAAAACTAAGTAATCCAGTATAAGTTGATCCCTTATATAAGTGGGTTGAAGAGCTGGCGACGGTACAATGCTTCCGAGACAATGTGGCGTCTTTATCGTTAATGGAAAGAGTGAAAACGCAATGACTTATATCTAACAAAAGCTTTTAATGTCTGGCGTTAAAGGCACTTTTACCAGTAAGGGCATTTTGACTGATACTATAGTCTGATATGGCGTAAATATCAGCCAAGAAGAAGTTCCGAGTTCAATATTTGGCTGGTTATTTAAAAAATCTGCCTATCCTGCAAGGTATATAGGCGTGATATATAAATTACGAATTACAATGAGTAATTTACCTACTAGGTATGTTAAGGAATATCAGATTCCAATTATTATGAGTTTTTGTTTTTCATTTTTTACATACACAGTTTAGAAATATGTAGGTACCTTTTCGTATTACAAGTACCTTTTGTTACATTATGTATGGACCAAAGCTGTAAGCTTATGCCATTTATTTTATTCAAAGCTTCTTGAATAAAATACCTATTTTAGTTTTGAACTTTATTAAAAAAATAAGCATTACCTATGCATAGACCCATTTACTTTTGCCTTTATTAGTTTTTACAAAGAACATAAATCTGCCATTTTATACAAAATAATTTTATTCAGTGCCTCACTACAGAATAGTTCTTGTCCCGATTTGCGAAAAGAGCGCCTATTTAGAAAAATATTTACCAAGACGTCTACCTAATCTTCTCATAGAATAATTTTACGAAAAATGTTTTCTTACAACGAATTTGTTTGGCCTGCGTCAACGTATTTATATGGGATTAAGGTGGAAATTCGCATTGTCATAATGCTGCGATAGCGCAGCGCAAAAATAACGTCGAAACGGACGTTAGGTGTGTAAAGCGCCGAAACTTGATAATCAGTAGTAAATCTACAGGTTGAAAAAGAAGAAGTAAATCTAATCTACGTTGTCATTACAATCAATGTATTACAAATTACGCTTTTTTGTGCCATATTTCAAACAATTCGTCATTTGCAAATTGACTAAAAATCCGCACCTAGATAATTGGCACCTTATCTCTACAGTACTAAAGTAGAGCTATTTCACAACCTGCAACAAAGACACAAGAAAGGTCCAATTAGGCTCTTATTTGGATGAACTAATTTCATACTGAGACAAAGCTCAAGTTACGGTAAAAGTATAAGCTCTTGGTATTAAAATGTTCCGTCAATTGAAGACTTACTATTTTTACTAGCATTCGAGTTTCATCAGAAAACAGACCTTAAAGGCTCATCTGGTCCAGGTTTTTCTAGCATTATTTCCGAAAATTGTCTTTTATTGAGCAAGCGTTTTTCTTGAATGGAACGTAAAAAGCAAGATATATTATATAAAAAGTGTATTTTGATATTATTAACATTTTAGTTTATACCTTTTATAAAAAAGCGAAACGACGAACTCAAACTTTCGGAAATGACCCAAAATCTAGCGTGTGTTTTAGATTAGGTACACTGTAAAAATCGATTGTACAAATAAATAATTACATTTAAATATATTTGAACACAAAGTGCATTTTGTATATTTTACAATTTCATTCAAAAATATAGTATAAAATATTTGCAAAATGACGCGTTATTTTAATGGATTCTGTAAGAAAAACTAACCAAAGTATGCCTTACAAAAATTATATTAACGTTCAATGTTTAATCACGACTTGTTCTAAATTGTGGTAAAACCCTACTTCAGACTTTCCCAGTAACATCTCGGGTTAATTAAAGGAAGAGGGAACATTCTCCTAATTATGATTTTAATTAGTATCAACATTGAGGGAAGGCGCGTAATCGGAGTCTTGGGGGTGTTTTATTTCGATTTCATTTCTGAGAACGACTCGGCGCTCGCAAATGGTTGGGCTAATTTCAAAGGATAATATTTTGAACCGATTCCTAAAAGGAGGTTATTGATTCGGCACTTGGAAATCTCAGAATTTTGAAATGTGTTGATATTCGTAAACAAGGTTTAATATTAAGTATTTAAATTACCTAATGTTACATGTTTGTCAGCCACCTAATAGTGGCCGAGGTTTAGCAGTACAAGTATTCCAAAAAGTAAGTATTTACAAGTAATAATTTTCTTGCTTTATTATCAAGAGGCACCCGTTTCCCGTAAGTGCCTACAGATATTTTTCCCTTAGGACCGGTATGCTACCAGTCCCGCTATGCTACCTTTTTCGAATACGTCAAAAATTGAAAATACAGCTAGAAAGAAAAGTGTTTATTGAGTTAGTTAAGAGAACATTTGAAGATGATTATTTCCATAGACTTATATATATAAACTATATTATTTCCAGATATCCTGACAGATGTCAAACTAAAACCTCGTTTATCTCGGAAACTATGCACGATAGACTACCAGTACCTAGAAGGAAGTTGGTTTCTTTGGGAAAGTTGTAGGCCTTAACGAAATCTTCATGACAGGTGTCAGCTGTCATACTAAAAAGTCATTTATATCGGACACTACGCGTGCTAGACTATTGTTTTCTTTGGGAAAGTTGTAGGCCCTAACGAGATCTACATGACAGGTGTCAGCTGTCATACTAAAAAGTCGTTAATATCGGGAACTATACGAGCTAGACTATTAGTTTCTTTGGGAAAGTTGTAGGCCTTAACGAGATCTACATGACAGGTGTCAACTGTCATACTAAAAAGTCGTTTATATCGGAAACTATGCGTGCGAGACTATTGGTTTCTTTGGGAAAGTTGTAGGCCTTAACGAGATCTACATGACAGGTGTCAGCTGTCATACTAAAAAGTCATTTATATCGGAAACTATGCATGCGAGACTATTGGTTTCTTTGGGAAAGTTGTTGGCCTTAACGAGATCTACATGACAGGTGTCAGCTGTCATACTAAAAAGTCGTTTATATCGGAAACTTTGCGTGCGAGACTATTGGTTTCTTTGGGAAAGTTGTAGGCCTTAACGAGATCTACATGACAGGTGTCAGCTGTCATAATAAAAAGTCTTTTATATCGGAAACTATACGTGCTAGACTATTGGTTTCTTTGGGAAAGTTGTAGGCCTTAACGAGATCTACATGACAGGTGTCAGCTGTCATACTAAAAAGTCGTTTATATCGGAAACTATGCGTGCGAAACTATTGGTTTCTTTGGGAAAGTTGTAGGAACCAAATATAACTGAAGCAACACAGACATAATACAATATAAAACATATTTTTTGTGTATTTACTTGAAGTTTTAGTAAAACATTTATTTGTTAAACACAATGAAAGACCTAAGATATATCTTGCTATTTCGACACATGTTTTCTCGACACTATCTCAACTACACACTATTGCGACACACGCTATCTCAACAAATTAAAGGTTTATATTTTTTATAGATCAGTCATGCATGTCACGCTGGCTTTGAATAACGTCACCCCAGAATAGCACCAGCTCATAGCAGTTTGTATAATGATGGCTTAAATTAGCATCGAGTCACAGTAAATAGATCGGTTTAACTGGGCTCGGCAGTAAAGAATCTTCACCAAATCCGCGATCGTATTTCCTTCTCCGTCTCTCTCTCTTATCTCGGGTTGTCACCTTGTCATCGCTATCTCCGCGAGATTCCATGTTGTATTTGAGCGTTTGTATGAAATTTCTTTACTACTGAGACCAAAGAAGCAATATAATTTACTGTGATCGAGAAAGCGTGCTGTCGAGATAGGGTTGCGTCGATTTCCCGCTATACACTCCTGCTTTGCTTCAATAATTTTGAGAATAACGCAAGTACGAGTTTCATTTCACCCGAGCGAAGCCGGGCTTTCCTCTAGTTTATTCAAAAAGTGTGGTTACCTACGTCATGACGCTTGGCCTAAAAACATGTGACCCGCTGCTACTTACCTGCTCGTTTTCCTGCGGGAATCGGGTCTTTGCTCGTAGTAAAAAAGTCAATAACAATGTGTCAGCAGAAGCGGCCGATTAGGCTGAAAACCTTTTGTTGCGAAGCCACTTTCGTATCTTTTACATCAGGTACTCCAGACCTTCAATATACTGCTTCAGCAGAAGCCGCCCGTTATGCTGAACAACTTTTGCTATGTAGCTATTTCATACTTTTATAGTTTAGATGGACTCTTTTTATGGTCTACATCAGGCACTTCAGATCCTCGATATTTATATAAAAGCAGAAGCGACCCATTCAAAAAGATCGGTTACTAGACGGGTTAGCTGCAAAACAGTTTTATAAAGGCCAGCTCTGTCCCTGTCTGCTCCTCCGTTTTTCTGCAGGAACGACATATTTTCCGTGGCAAAAAGTGGCTTTTGTTACTAAAGGATGTTGTAGCTTACTAATACCGAAAGAATTTTTGAAATCGGTGTAGTAGTTTCAGAGTTTCATAATGTACTAAAATTTTAGGCGACAGGTTGAAAGTCTGTCACTATTATGACACAAGATTTCGTAAAGCAAACCTTTAGAACGGTCTGTCTACGCCGCGAGTGATATAGACGTGATGTGTGTAAAAAAAATTATAACCACGTATTTTTCTGTCCGACAGTCCATTTTTAAATGGTAGTTGAATCGCGTAGGTATTTGACTGTTTTAGGTTTTGGCAAGTGTCGGCGCACTCGCATAGCGGAACTAGTAGCATAGCGGAACTAACCCTCCCAGACAGAAATAGGTGTACAACTATGAGCACGCGTAGACGTAATCATAATTTTAGTAAGAAGGTAATTATATTCATTTACCTTATTTTGAGCAGTAAAAACCTACTAAGCTATACAAGGTGTTCCAATGTAAATACATTAAATTGGAGACGTTGTGTAGGCCATCGAATTGAACAATTTTCATTATGGGGCCAAGTTATGAAAATTCCTCGTTTAGAAGTAATCAGCAACTTAAAGGACATAATCATTTGGCCATACAAGCTTAGGCCCCTCACAAATGCGTCGAATATCAAAATGTATGGTCATGAAACTCGTAGTGCATAATTTCTCGTACTATCTAGATTATGATGGTATAACTACTTTAAAATTATGGAACGGGAAACTGATAAAAAGACGCAAAATACAACATAACCTAAACATTACAAACGGCCTTATAAATAACAATGCTTGCTACATTTCATAACATAGAAAAATAACTTTTAATTTTGAATTCGGGATTCCCGTTTCGTATAAAGATGATATTTGCAAGATTGTTATATAAAAACCAATCATAATTTTTAGTTTTAGTAAGAATTTCATACAATACCGTTTTCTGAATTCGGCAAATTCGGGGTGGGCCCAGAATTGATTATGTCATTTGTTAATTTTAATTGAGTGCCACATTATGAAAGGACCTTTATTGATAATGTTGATTATGACTTTTATTTATGTCATGTTGCCGTCTTGCAAAAGCTTTTTAAATTACCGCCACAACTGTTGCCAAGGCAACGGTTTTGGCGGTAATTTAGTTGCCAAGGCAACATTTGTGGCGTAGACCAAGGTCAAATGTCATGTTCGTCAAAAACTGACACAACTGACACTACAGACTCTACTGGGTTCTCTGATTGGCCCTTTGTCTTTGCGTCTCTATGGGTGCTCTAAGTCAAAAGAAGTTTTTAGTTAAAGGCGACAATAAAATAAAGTTGACACCAAGAAAGAGATCTTTTATCTTAAGTTTTCGTTTAAATTTAAGACATAGACAACTATATTCCAAACTTTTTCGAAGATTCTAATCCAACAAGTTAAAATTGCAAGGTTGCAATCTTGGATAAGGGGTAATACATAATGGTTGTAGTAAATGTAGGCATTTACTTTGTATGAAAATTTTAACTTCTTAATTGTTAAGAATTCAAACTTGGTGCCATAATGAAAATTGTTTAGTACAATGGTCTACACAACGTCTCCAATTTAATGTATTTCCTTCGGAACACCTTGTATTTACGAGCAACAAAATACCCAATCTGTAGAATTTTCCCGCCAAAATAAACCACAATCGTACGTACGATCTCGTAAAACGTAGTTCCCACAAAAATCCACTGGCAGCGGTTCGAGAAAATACAAAAATATTTCTGTCTCAAGCCCGAGGGAAACAACCGTACCAAAGTAAAAAATATGATGCCAAAGACATTTCCCAGCAAACTGGTCTAGGAAATAAGAGAAGTATCTTGATTCTTCGGATTCAAAATGCACGCGCTCTCTCTCTCTTGAAGGGACAACGAGTCATCTAACGATCCGGTGAACCCCAATGTCAGAGTCTTACAACCACCTTCAAGAAGTAGCAGACTTCTGACATGGTTGTGCAACGACCACCATAATATAAATAATATAACCGGGACCGACGGCTTAATGAGCTCTCTGAAACATAGATAGGTACATAATTTTCGTTCGAAAATCAAGTGGTTGGGCCAGAAATGTCTTAATTAGAAGGGAAACAAATTTAAATATCAACTATGTGATGATGTTTTACTGAATCTTCGACCAAAATTACTTGTATAGAGGCCAGAATCGTAGATAGCAGTGCCAAGTAGTTATCATGTAGGTAGTTATTCCTAATCGGAGTTTGGTTCTAAAACATTTGTGTTGGTGCGAAAAATAACGTTTAATTTTTAAATTATTGTACTGAATCAGAAATATGGCTTCTGGACCGAAGTAAGTGAAGTATGAAAGTCCGGTTAAAACGTTCGGCTAAAGTGTGGTTAACTTTCTTAACATAGAGTTAAATTATTAGGTGCTACATGGGGTAGTTTCTTTCTGAGTGCGAACTCTGAACGGATGTAGGTTAAATAATGTATGTAGGTCATATTCCAATTTGTTTGAATTTGACGGCAAAGATTTTCTACATAAGTTTTTAAATTATTTGCAATTAAGCAGCGATTTGAAAACTGGCACAAGTAGTTTACAGAAGAATCACTCGATCCTATAAATCCTATTTAGTATTTTCGCGATTGTCACTGTTACATAGACAGGGTTGCTAGATTCAATATGAGGACGAAATATAGCTACATCTGACACTAGAACGTAATATGATCCTGAACCGATTTTAATGCAAGAAATATGACGTTTATAGCAACTATCTTCTTAATTACCTTGAGTTCATCCATTACATAGATACAACAAGATACATTAATAGGTTACTATTCATGTATAGGTTAGATATCATTGCTACGCAATGGAAAGCAGTCTGCCAGAATTTCACCTACCTATAGTCCGGCAAGTTCGTGCGCGACCTTCCCTAGGGGTGACAGACGTTGGGAGGGGAGATGTCAGCGGGTAGCGGGAGGTGTAGCGGGGAGGGGACACGCGCGCTATCTCGCCGCACGTCATATTAGAATGACGTGCTTCCTCGCTCCCCCACCGTCTGTACCCCGCAGGAAGGACGCGCAAGTTGCCGGACTATAATAGTTAATTATTAGTATGCCTAGATTCTGAAAATTTCTGTCATTATCAATGACTTTGGTTTTATAATGTCACTGTCTTCCTGTCGGATAGTTTTAAGGAGGAAACTATATGGGTATGTAATACTAGTAAGCGTCTTGGAATATAAAATAGCGAACTCTTAACCTTGCTCTACAAAATGACCATAAAAACATAAAACACGTCATTCCCAAGCAAAAATCCTACTTATTACCATTATAAATCTTTCCACTGTGTACCCACTACGAATTCGCCGGGAAATATTACGCAGAGAAATCTGGAAATGAATTTCCAGGAAGCTAAATACAAAAAATGGAAGTTTCGTTCGTCGTAGCGGCGCCCGCGGGCCAGCGACGAGGAAATAGGAGGATATGTCGGAAATGCTTCGGTGTTTTCCAGGAAGTGCTTGCAGGAAGCCATGATAATACATGTAAAGTTTCTGTACTAGATTTTTTAACTATTTTTGTTTGGCATTAATGGGTGACCCGATTAGCTACGTCCAAAGTCACCCCCATGTATGTTCCGTAATGTTTTGTAGTTTCCGAGTTATTCAATTTTAAAGTTGTATGGATAAAACATCTAATAGGCCAACATGTTTTTGTGCGCTAATACAGTACCTACATTTTGTGAAAATTATGCTAAAAAATAACCGATTGAAAAACTTCATTGCAGATGTAAAAAAAGGAAAAATGTTTACCAGTAAAATTTTGCCAATACTAATTTAAAATTTAAATAAGTAGGATTCAACAAAAATCGCAGAACATACAATGTGATTCGGATACCTCTCAGTATGAGAAATTTATATTATATCTTTGGATGTCACTAAATGGGCCACCCTGTATAGTTTTCTTCTTTCGTGTCGATGACTCTAAAAATTATGACTATTTTTTAAGCACGGCTGCGTTGCTGTCAGGCAAGTTAAAAGAAGTGCAAATGCATAGTAGCTTTTACGGCTGCTTTAGCTCTGTTACCCACAAGGGATGATGGAACGAAGTGAATATGTATGTAGTTTATGACTAGCAAAAGTTGTTGCTGTTCTAGTTGTTTGTTGTTTTTACGTATATGTTTTAAAAAAGTTTTTCTGCTATATTACTCTAATTGAATTTATAATGCGCAATTATTTCAAGCTTTCTGATACGTTTGTCGATAAGCAATTTTATATATTCTGTAGTGTAGCCTTTTTCAATACTGAATCACTGTAAATCAAAAAGCAATACCTACTTACTTTAATAGCTTTAGCAATCTCGAAAGTCTTTTTCTTCGAATTATGATTATGGCTAACAAAATCAGACATTTCGGTCGTCTGGCGAATTGCCAAGCACTTAGATGATTGTTCAGTATTGGACGGGGCCTGACACAACACAAGTCAAGTTTTTTGGCCAATACACCCATGGAAATATTTCTAGGCTTTCATAGCTTTTTAGGGATGTGAAATACCTATATGCAGTGTCAATGTAGAGCACAACTTTTTATCGCGTCTTGAACGCTGCCGAAAACGCGTCTTCTCGTATGATGACGATTCAATCACAGTAGCAGCTGATGCAGCCTTTACGAGTAGATCACACTCCACAAACACTTCAAGCAACCGACGTCCCCGCCGTTGTTTGAACAACCACACACACAGACATTTCCAGCTGAGCCCGCGCTCCCAACCATATACTTAGGTGTAGTTTTGATGGCCCCGGGCCAATAATGTAGTGTGAAATAAACGCACCACAACTTCGAGGTCACCCAGTTTAAAATCATACCTACCTCTAACATTAGTATTCATGTTTACTCGCCCACAAATGTGTTGCACTGCCGCGCCCCCTCATACCTAATGATCATTATCAAATCTAAAAGATCACTATCAAAATACACGCCATTATGTTATTGCTGTTTCTGGCAACTACATGATAAACTTTGACAACTGCAATTTTAATGCTATGGATTTTGTAACATTCAAAACAGGATCAGGCAAAACACCGGAAAATCTTGCACCTAACTACAATCAGATTTTGGTGCCGTTTCTTAAAAGTGACAAGGATACGGATGGAAAACATCGTTTCCTTATAAAATCAACAACCGTAGCTATTATACCCTTTTGACAGCCCTTATAAGAATGAGGTTGCCAATTTGGCTATATCCGTTTTCGGACAGGAGGTTTATTGACAGCGGAATAGGCTGTCCACTTGCTATCGGCGAAATATGAATCTGTCATAAGAAGATATTGACGAATTGGTTGCGAATGGGGTAGGTAAGTATATAAGTTAACTGCGGCAAGCGTAACGTTGGACGCCAACAGATATTAACTTAGAATAAGAATAAAGGTCTTAAATCAAATTGCAAAGGTCTTAAATAAAACCATGTACCTGTTTAACTGGCCTCTCGTGCCATATAGTCTGTAGCACAAAGTATGTATAGCCAATCTGAAGTGGCGACGTGAAGTTCGTTCTCAATGTCAACCTTAACGAGCTCACGATCGTCTTTTAAATCTGTCAAAGTAAGGATTTTATGAAAGACAATTTGAGGCGAAAAACACACGCACCGCACAATTTTGCAGATATCGATAATTCGTAAACTATTGCGGCGACGTCTGTTATAGTAAATTTACATGTAGTGCAAATTACTTAGTAAACAAGGCACAAACATTATTGGAACAACAGGTATGTAGTGCTAATTTTCTTTTGATTTGCGGTTTTTCTATTTACCTAATTGAAAAACACCTACAAATTAATCACGATTTGGCCAGACTTTTCAACGATAATTTCCTCAAATATAACGATTATTAAATCCACAGAACCTTATAAATTATTCGATTTTTCGTGGAACCTACAAATCGAATATTTAACATTCTTAAATGCTGATGATTAGGAGCACAGTAAAGAGATAAATCTTGTTGCGGTATTTTGGCGGCAAGAAATTTTTGTATTATATATTTTTCATGACATAAAAAAGGATGGTGTTAATAATTTACGTGTAGAATGGGATTACCCTTCCTCCCATCTAATGTGCCATTAGTGGTGAATGAAGTATCTATTATATCCACTAATAAGTAAGGCCCGTGTACGTACGGTAGTAGACTGCTTTTATATGTTATGTTATGATTATGCCTTGAGGTTGTGATTGTGACTAGTTCTTATGAAGTTAATTGGCACCTAGGCTTTTAATCTTCTCGTTATTGCTAGTTTCTTGCGTAACATATCGACTTTCAATATATACTTAGTGACGTACCTCATCATCTTCCTGCCCTTATCCCAATTACTTGTGGTCGGCGCAACACGTTTCGTTGAACTCAAAATCGTGTTGCAAAAGGATATGGCTGAATTTTACGACCGGCCGCCTACCAGATTAACAGCCATCATACGGTTGGCCCTGGCTGTTTGGGTAGGGTTCATCCCTCGGCCGCCTCTTACGACCCCACAGGAAGAGAAGGGGTGGTGCTATTCTAATCTGCCGGCACCACACGGCACACCTTAAACCACTAAAACCGATTAAATGAAGCTGTTATACTGCTTTTGCATGTACTGTTACATCACAACGAGATTTTGAATGTTTGATGACATAATTTTGTTGATCTAATCGGAATTTGAAGGAATTTAGGCAAACCAATGAAGGGAGCAATTTGGAACGTAATACGAATTAATATCTACCGCAGTTTTTTCTTATATTATTTCGACCTAGTGTGCTGTGGTACCGGCTTAGAAGAGGTGCCGTGTGGTGCCGGCGAAGAATAGCATCACCCCATATATTTCCCGTAGGTGTAGTAAGAATCGACTAAGGGATATGAGAGTTGATGTGTATTGCTATTTTAGGTGTCAGGCTGACAACAGTGATTAGGCTACTGAACAACTCTCAAACTTTCTGTCTGACACATTATATGGGGTGAAATTTTACTAGTGACCGATAGCGAAAAATCAGGACCGGCTGGTGATAAGGAACAACTTTTCCCAAGGAACATAGGTCGAAATACGAAAATTTTTTTGGATCTCCCATACAAAATTGCCGAGCAGCTGATTAGATTTACTATGGGAGGTCAAAATTTCTTTTTCGTATTTCGACCTATGCTCCTTGGGGTAAGTTGTTCCTTATCACCAGCTTTTTTCTGATTCTCTGAGTTTTCGCTATCTGGCACTAGTAAAATTTCACCAAATATTAATGGCTATTTTACAGCCGTTTACGCTCTGCCTACCCTTCAAGGGATATGGGCTTGATATATATGTATGTATGTATGTATTTTGATCTACTTTATGAGAAGAATTTGCCAGTTTAAAGGGCTGGCTTATTTTCTTTTGCCCTATTTAAATTTAATCAAGATTATTTATGCACGTCATTTCTCCGAGACCCGAAACCCCTCGCTTGTCGTTTTTATAATACCTTTTTGTAATATCCTTTCAGCCAAGCGGGGTTATTAGTCTTCCTTGACCAGAGGCGAATCTTTATAGTCATGTTCACCTTTTATTTTGTTACCTTCCTGGAAGGAATGGGGTAGCGTATGATGTCGATAGATTCAAGACACAAGCTCCACAGAGTAAACGTAAGAAGTGAGTCGTAAGATAGCATCTGTCAAACAAGTGATCGGAGACGAGAGACGTGCGACATCGCGACGCTTGAAACCGTTTCCATATAAAACGTATGAAACAAAAGAAACAAAGTTACACAACACACGTAAGTCACGCTTCTTATCAAAAACACTAACGATTTCTTGTCTGGCAGATGTCATTGTGCGCGTCACGTCGGGCGTCTATTCTGTGAAGCTTACCTCCAAAGGGTGATAACTCAACTAAACTTATTTTATTTATTTAAAAAATGTGTTCACATTGTCACAGCATACAAGAAGCTCCTAGAAGCACCGATGTGCTTAAAACTGATAAGTTGGAAAGCAGAGTGAACGCTGTGTAGGACAGCCTCCTACCAAAGTGCCAGTTTTCATAAGCCCAATCCTAAAGGAGCACGAGCTGTAAGCCAAAACCTAGCATAAAATAGAGGTATATAGCCTACTTACTTCTAATGGTAGGTACAAAGTTTTTTTATATTTCCAAGCAAGTATACGAATCGAATAACTGTCGATAGTAGAACAGCACTATTTTCCAGCTGAGTCAGTATGACATGACGCAGTTCCGCCCTTGTTACGTTTTGGGCGGGAAAAATGCTTTGTCGTCTTCACAAATATATTTTAGTTCCTATTATAATGTTGTTGTGGTTCTTTGTTTTTGATAATCTTTGTGGTCTATGTGTTCAATTCCCGGTGGGTCACTCACAAAGGTTATATTTATCTATCACAGTTTGCGAATTTGTTCCCAGTATAGTTATAAATTTCAATATGAATCACCTGATTGTTCGTAAAAAAACATGGTTCCGTACTTCGTAGAGCACGTCAAGCCGTCGGTATGTCTCCTTTGTTCACTGCTGAATGAAATTAAAGGGTCGCAATCATTTGTTTCGGAGAAACCATTAAAAACTCAAACAACGATGTTAATAAAGAAATCATACCTACTCGTATCTATGATATTCATTCATCTATGGCGAAAACAGAAGAATATGCATTGTGGCGTACCTAACCTGGGGGAGGCCTATGTCCAGCAGTGGACCGACTGCTATGGGCAGATGTAATTATGCTTACAATTGTTATGCTTACTATTGTGATAAACCAATTACAGGTTGATTCCTTATAACGCGAGTTACATACTAAATACTGCTGAAATAAAATTTGAAACTTACCAGTGTTACATACCTAAGTACTGGACAAAACAAAATAAATCCTCAGCAAATACAGCGACTTGTTAACTGTTACAAAAATCGGGTTTAATGTACAATCTTGTAACAGATTTGTTACAATTTGTAACAGTAATCTCGCCATTTGTAACGGCCGTCGCGACCACGCCTCACTATCACGCCGAATTAATAAACCGGGCTTTTTGGCTTGTTATTTTTAGATTTATTGGGTGACAGCTAAAATAGCTGCTATGTTTTACAGTGTTTGTGGTTTTTCTAATATTTTGAAAATGTTCATAACAAATCGTCTAATAAGGTCAGTGATGTGAAATCCTAATTCATCGGGCACGATAAAGGCACAGCACACTGGATACATATATACGGCACACTGCTTTCGTGCACTACGCAACGCATACGCAACACGAACTGTGTGCCCTAAATCTCATACAGCCCCAATATAATACAAACGGTACAA
The DNA here is from genome assembly GCA_024500475.1 of Phthorimaea operculella. Taxonomy (NCBI): domain Eukaryota; kingdom Metazoa; phylum Arthropoda; class Insecta; order Lepidoptera; family Gelechiidae; genus Phthorimaea; species Phthorimaea operculella. The sequence goes on from JANFCV010000002.1 coordinate 8,562,614, forward strand.
GCTGCAATACCTACGCAGGCAGTGTGCTCTGCCCTTTAATTAGGATCTGTAATCGTATCTCAAAACCTATGTCCGTTCAAACTGATTGTGAAACAATACAAAGCAATTTCCGATCGTATTTACCGTCGGCATTGGCAGGATTTGTAAAGTTCCCTGAGGCACCAAAACATCTGGATTCTTTGCTGGAATCCTTTCACATGTTTTCAGCTACGTGCCCCACAACATCGCTGGGGAATTTTGTGAGCTTTTTTGGTGTGTGGATAGGTCGTACATTTACAAGTAACAATAATTAATATAAGGTGTAAAAAATTTACTCAATTATCTTAAGGGGTAAACCAGCCCGTGAATTTGAATAACTTTCCCCACTTAAGTACTTTAAAAATTGGACTTTCCATACAAATTGAGTCTGCCAGCGAATACATTTTATTTGGGAATGGGAGGTCTAATGTTTTTGAGGTATCTAAGTTGTTCAGTTTTATGGACCCACACCCCTTGAAATTACTATCTGAAGTTTTTTTTACAGTTTGGTTTTGGTTTTACGTACCCTACGTTGCTTCTAAACAGAAATCCAACGCGTGAAACCAGTCAAAAATCGCTTATGATACCTACATAATTACAATTCTGTTTTAGTCTGTTATATTTATCACAGGTTTTTTCCCCTAATTATTTTTCGTAAATAAAAACAGGTGACTAATTTTTAAGTTATCTTGACGGCGTTTGATTTATGTATTTCGGCTATTTTCCTATCCAATTTATGATTAAATTGAAATCTTGAAAGATTTATTGAAGTCAAGTTATTTATTGAAGCATAAAATATAAGCCAAGCATTTTTACTTAGGAAAAGGAATTGAAGAATGAAATTCAAAATACAGCAAGTCTTTTCACATATAATACAAGGTGGTAAGAAATATACTATGTCCCTTATAAGGGGTGACATGAATAACTGCGGCTTCTAATGGTTCAAAATACCAAATAAACGGACATAGTCTGGAAGTGCAGCAAGCTGAAGTGGTATTGGAATGGTCACATCTGTCGTAGAGACGATGAACGGTGGAGTAAGCGGATTCTTGAATGGATACAACGCCTCGGCAAGCGTAACGTTGGACGCCCTCCGGCCAGTGGCCTATGCAACGATACTAAAGGCTACAATTGTACAGGTGAAAATCGATGCACATTGCGTAGTCGGTTAGCCATTATTATCCCATTACTAAACCGGCCACGCGATGCACATCGAATTTCGCCTGTAAAATTGTAGCCTGTAGTTTCGTAAAATCGGGCACAGATGGTGAAAACGGGAGATCATGCATTGTGGCGTGCCCTGGTGGAGGCAAGTGTTCACCAGTAGACTGCTCTGAGCTGATGTGATGTGTAACTGAATAACTATGACTCGGTACGATCACCTCTTTTATATACGGTTACATTTAATTAAGTACAAATCTCTTGAAAGTGTAATCTACTCACAAAACTGAACAACTTTTGTTAGAAACTTTTCTTCGAAATATGGAAAAAGAGTTTGGGCCTCCCATACTAAGTGATACACTTTTTCAGCATTTTTGTATGGGACGTCCAATTTGTTTTTTTCATATTTCGGAGGAAAGTTTCTAACAAAAGTTGTTCAGTTTTGTGAGTAGATTACACTTTCAAGAGATTTGTACTTAATTAAATGTAACCCTATATAGTACCAGCTGTTGGACCGAGCTCGCTCGTTTTTTTTAGGCTATAGTTTTAAAACAAATCACAAAAACGGTTATTCCTATCTTACTCACCTTCACATCGTTGTTAGTTTTAAAACAACTTACAAGAAAATTGTGAAGCAACGATTTTTGGAAAATATAACCTATCTAGATCGATTTATTGCGCTAAAAACCCCTATTTATGAAGTTTTGTGAAAATTGTTGGCGCTGATTCCCATATCCCAAAAATATATAAACAATTCTTGCTCGTTTAAATGTATAAGATGTACGAGAGTCAAGAAAAAAAAATACTGTCTACTTACGTCTATTTAGGAGAGTTGTTTAGTTTCCTTAGCTTTTTCTGGAGTAACACAAATCTTTAAGCCCAAGATTTTTCGAGGGCAAAAATATTATTAAGCCCTCTTATACACTCCGTATAAGTCTGAGTATTGTTCCGGTTAAAGAATAGATTTCACACACGAGCGCGCTAAAATGCGCGTGGTTCAGTCACTTCACGCTATATTTCTAGTTTTCATACGTGAATTTTATTTCAGTTTTCACATTATTATGATGTTCATTGCTGCTTTTGATGGACACATATTTCAGAACTCCGTTGTAAAGCAGCGTTGAATGTCGTCGTACAGAAAGCGCTAGTAGAATCATTCTAGCTACTAAGTACCGTTGAGTAGCGTTTTTGAGTACCGATTTCCCATCGTTCGACTCAACTTAAGTCTCTCACTGTTGCATATTTCCTGGAACACGAGAATTTTAAGAGTAGTACGAGTAAAGCGGAAACACTAGTACTACGAGTAAACGTCTACACCGTGCGAAATTTTACAGACATAAAAAAATAGTAGAAAGGAATACGAATGAAAATTTTTAAATACTTTCCTATTAAAGGTATATTATGTAATATTTTCTACATCCTAATGCCATAAAATCTTGTTAGCTAAGCAAAAATTGTATATAAATATTATTCACTGACTTTTTATAACAGGTTCTGAGATAACTGTTTTAGGAATCAACTTGAACTGACCTGAGGTAGATTTAATAGCGTAAAGTGTTAAAGTCTCTTTGCTTTTTTTTTATGGGACAAACATAACTCTGATTCTTGATACAAATAGAAAGAATAACCAGTATAAACTGACCTCTTAAATAGATAAGAGCAAGGTAGTGCTGATAGAAGGTACATAAAGATCCAGGTCAAAAACTTAGATTAAGTTTAAAACTGCGCTAACTCTAACAGGGATTTTTAAGTTTTCTCCTTAGATCTATCTTGATAGATTGCAGCTTGATTTTTTATTCTTTTAACTTGCATCACATTTTACAAAATTCTAAGGTTATTATTGTGACAGCAGTATGAAATACCTTTACAGAGGAATTTTTTGACCTCATTCTTGATATTTGAAAAGTTTTTTTTTAGTTTTATCGAAAACTGTTAATTATTAGCATTTTTTTGTGTTTATAGTTGAGCTTATTTCAAAAGCCCGATTTGATAACTGCCAAATTCATACAGTACTTGGTTCATTTGTGATTAGATTTCTTAGCAAATAGGAGGCATAGTAACGTATACAAACTGAAAACCATCGCTACGATATTCGTAGCAAACTTCTACGACAAACAATCGTAGACGTATTTCTCTGAAGTACTCTAAGCTAAACTAATATGTTTCGAAACACTCCAACTAAATTGTACACTAATATTGACTGTTTACCCGGAAACAAACAAACAAACAAACAATCTAACTCCGTCACAGAAGCAAAGCAGTTCGACTTAATACCAATCGCTTGGATCCGACTAATATATTCAATACAGAGTTTCAAAGATACAGTGACGTGGAAATGAGGTCTTGACTATGCTTATCTAATTGTAAAATTGACTGAAGCAGTTTTAGAGGTGACGATATAGAGGTAGAAATGTAGTTAGGTACTAAAAAAATATTGACTGGTGAATCACACATACAACAAAACAAAACTTTACTATGGCGATTTTAGACGTGACGATACAGAAATGTATTACGAAAAAGATATTGACTGGTGAAATACACGCACCGGACGATTTTGTGACAGCTACTATACGAATGACAGCATGGAATTTAACTGATTTCGCCATAAGCCCGGATAACACCGGTACCTAAATCATGCATGACTAATCAGATATTAGATGTGGCAAAGTAGGCTTGCCACACCTAATATCGAATATCTTATCTATTCGATCGAAACTTAATAATATTTGCTTTAGTTTAATTGCGTTGACGTACCATTAGAAGCATTTTGAGTTGCATATGTAAGGGTTTCACCTACTGGATCCCTTAGAACGAAATTCGAACTATTGCTGATAGTGCCAATCAGTGTACGATTTCACTTCTGGGAACCAATTATTAGTAGTACGTATGATATTTCCCTTTCCTTGAGTCTTTTATCCTCAGTGTGAGGGTAGAAGGTCGTAATCGCAACCTCATAAACTTTTTCATGGATGACGCCATCTTGTTATATCCTCAGGATGGCTTCATGACTATAGTTGCGATGGCCACTTGCTGCATTGCCCTTCGAGCATCTTCCGTCCCGTTCCGGCTCCGCATTGCCACCGTATGACAGTTGTATGGCGCTCCTTTTACCACTAGGTGGTAAACTAAAGGGAGAAAGGTAGCGCCATGTACAACTGTCATCGAGTGGCCGTCTCAACTACCTATAACTTTGTAAATTCGAGGCTTATGGTTTCTCGACGTTTCGGTTTAATAATTAAATAGCAAGTTAACTGACGATATTGTAGTTTGTTTCGTAATAGCCACCATGACAACCACTGTCAATTTTGAATGCCTAGCCTAACCTAATCTAACGTAACCGAACACGATTTCTGTGACATTTTATTTGGATTTTAAGGTTTTTAAGGGATTTCGAACAAAAGCAATTTATTATGAGGTAATGAGGCTAAGTCTGCGAGATATTCGTTTTACGAAATTATATTCGACCTTTAGGCACTAGTATGGCAAGTACAATTAATAATAGTTTTTCTTTAGATGAAAAAGTGGTCCCGCTGCACTCAAGAGACCTATCATTTATCTGAGAGTTCTTTATTTTGTAACAGTATGCAAAATATAACACGGAGGAAGAAATCAATAAATACGGTAAACGTTTACTAGTGATCGATAGCGAAAATCCAGAATGAGCTGGTGACAAGGAAAAGAAACAACTATAGAGGAAAATTTCCTCAAAAAGATTACTATCGCCAGAAAATTCACCAAACCATTTAAAAAACAACTTACTTATTTGTCTTAGTATTTAGGTATATAAAATTCTGTTTAAGTTGGTCCCTTAAATGGGTAGGTAGGTTTGCTGGCAATAGTACTTAAGAACTTAGTGAGAACGTACTCGCTCGTAGTTACTTACATAAACCAATCATTGACTTAAGTAGAATTACTCATAGGTTCTAAATTTAAATTATGTTCGATGTTCAAATGTTACAACTGAAAGTCTCTTAAAACGAGAAATGTTTCAGAGTGATTTCTTGGACAACCAGAATGAAGCAACTGCATTAATACACAACTAAATCCTTTGCTAACATTTTCTCGAAAAAGAAAGTTATCTTTCGTAATCAAAAGTTTTGGTATACAAACAAAAAAATATACTTAAAATCAATTCTCTTCTTACTTGGAAACGCTAATAAAATTGCGTCTCTATATAAGGTCCTACTAAATTCAGTGCAAATATTTTCAGGGTTTAGTTAACTCGTGAAACTATGTAACTTTCTCCAATAGGTCGAATAAGGAAAAAAAATGTGAACCTCCCAAACAAATTGACTCGATCGACACGACAGGACCTATATTTTGTATGGGAGACCCAATTTTTTGTTTTTTTGTATTTCGTCATAATTATGTTCACACCCATACACCCTGAAAATATTTGCAGTGAATTTAATAGGACCTTACATAGGACCCGTCAAGTTGCGCGTCTAGTTTGACTGTGGCGAGTTTTTAAAAGTTTTTTTTAGGTGTACAAGCGGTTCTCTCTGAAAAATTATTTGTTCTATACTCTCAAACAAATGTTTTGCTAAATTAGATATTCTGGGATTCAGAGCTTACGTGCGTTAGTAATCCTAAAACATATTTTATGTCAAGTGAAATCGCGTTAAAATGGTAATAGAGAGTGGGTTGCAGATTTATGGTACAATCGTAGATTTTTCAATTTCGACAGCAGTTAACCACTGCAGTTTAAGTATACATTCAATTTAATGTTATGGTATATTGATAATGAAAAACACGTCATCGAAACATTGGATTTCTTTGCCCTCTTTTCAAGATTTAGCTGAGAAACACACGCAACGTCCGTTTGTGCGTCATTCATTCGATTTTCCACCCTATCGTCATACGAATACGGTTTATATCAAACGCAACACAACGCTGCGTCAACGGAAGCGTCTGTCAAATCGATTGAAAACCGTATTCATATGAAAATAAGGTAAAAATCAAACAAATTACGCACAAAGGGACATTACTGTGTGTTTCTTGCTTTATTTGCTTATAATTTGTGGAAATGTCATTAAAATTTTTGATATTCTAGGAATCAAATCCTAATGAGCTTAATGATGCACTGGTGCTTATAATTGCTAGGAAGCAACTAAAGTAAATAAATACTGTACCTACTTACCGACATAAATCTACCTCAATTTATCTACCTAGTGCAGGGTTAACTTATTGTCATCAGTCGTAACTTTTTGAAGTGTCTTGTGACAAGTGCTGCTAGTATTTACAAGATATTTGACTACAGAAAAAGTTCTTGTATCTAACTAAACTAGCTTCGGTCCTACTTATAGGACTTTCAGTCCTAAACTAAGACAGAAAACTCTCTATAAGTGTGATGGATGACAGTAGTTAAGTCAGCCTTAATCATAGGTACATGAGGCAACCCATGACTTCTCACACTAAGGGTGAGAATCCACCAGAGCTGTGCGAGGTAGCTAAGCGGTGTGCGAGGAAAAAATCCACCAATAGAATCACTTCATTTTCCTAGCCTCGCTCAGCTCAGCTCTGGTGGAATCGGGTTTAGCGAAGCGAGGCCATTCTACATACAAAATAAGCGAGAAATGTGTTGCGAGGAATGCGTTGCGAGGAATGCGTTGCGAGAAATGTGCTGAGAGCACATGCAATGTGCGAGGTTTGCGAAGATTCCCTGCCAGTCAATAGACGGCTGATGTTGAAAGCTTCGCAACGCATCCTCGCTCCGCACATTAATGCGCATTTTGACAGCTCCGCTACGCATCCTCGTACGACACATTTTACTCGCACAGCTCTGGTGGAAACCCCTACACATTTCCACAGCACAGCTACGCATCCTCGTACGACACATTTTACTCGCACAGCTCTGGTGGATTCTTACCCTAATGCTGATAAATTAGGTTTTTTTGAATTCAGATATGACCCACTGGTACATTTTTGGGTCATTATGAGAAGAAAGCTTCAAACAGCTTTGAAACATAAAAGGAAAGATTTAAGTACGGGGTAAGATATAATTCTCTTATAAATAATTTTTCAAGATAAATTGAAAACAGTTACTGATAGATAATGTAAAACAGAATTTTAATTAATTCTTAACGAGCGCAGCAACGCAGCAACACTTCGTTTAACGGAGCGTTTCATTCAGTCTAATCGTATTTTTTAAATGAAAATGTGTTAAAGCTCGTATAAATTATCGAAGCAGAAGATAACAGTGTGGATTTATACATCAATTTGCATTGAAATATTAAAAAGTCGAAATTAATTAATATGTTTTTTTGTACTTTCGGCTATTATTCATTCATAACCATAATATATTTAAATTAAAATTAATTATTTTTTAAATTACGGTAAATTATGCTTTAGTTAGTACAATAGCGTGCAAGATCTAAAGCAAAGAGCTTCTCGTAAATCGAACACACACATTAAAGATTCTGTTGATTTTTTTCAAAAGATACTGTACATTTATAAAACCGGATATCATTATGGATTTTATAGGAGCTTCCGTTTTACGCTGAACCGTAAAGATGATTTTTATCCCTGATTTTTACGGATGTATTTTAAAAGGGTTGTGTTTTATTTCGTATGGCTGCAAGCGGAAATCAAATTTACTGTGGACATAGCTTTCTATTTCAAAGTAATGGCGGTAGGTCGTACAAAAGGATATATAAAATGCCGCTTACTTCACCTACAAGTTCGTTCGTTCGTTCGTTCATTAGTGGCCAAATTAAAAAAAAAATGTTTATTTGCCATTAAAAATTAATTATGAATGTTATGATATGCACCGCGACATCGATTTTTTCTACATCTTTATGTTAAAATTCTTATCACGTATTTTATGAAATCCATACGATGTGATAGGTACATCTGAAGTCTTCATTTCAGGCGCAAGATTTGTCTACGTTGCACAACACAATCTCTAGAGTGTAAGTAAATACTGTAATAGACCAAAGTCATAGGTTTGAATCCAGTTCTTGAGAAAATTAAATTTCAGTATGTAACTACCTACCTACTTACTTACGAATTTAATACTTAACAAGGTTTATAATAATAATAAAGAATAACATAAAAAAACACAACAGAACAATCACTTAAGGTGGCTTAGGTATTTTTGTTATGTTTGTACTTTATTGCTGTATTCAGTACTTATTCGTTTACATTACGCTCAAAAGTAGTGTGAAACTGAAATTCCTGTTAGAACAAAAATTTCTTATGTCATGCCATGATTAGTTAGAGATTAATTTACAAGTGAATTAAAAGAAGTATCTTCTAATCAAATAATGGTTAACAATAAACACAAACACAACAAACCATGTTTCAAGATCAACGAACTCGAGATAAACATTAGTTGAGCGAAATCTAATTTATCTAAGTGCTTTCGGGACATTTCTTTGCTAAGCTGGCAGAAACACATGTTTTTCGTTTTCGTTTTAATAACTTGTGAAATGTGTGGACGTATGAAAAGCTTCCATTTGCACTCTATTGATGAAAGAAATTGCAAGAAAATGGTCACCATTTTGTGCTATTAGTTTCATGTAATATACCTAGGTACTTCATTGTATAAAGGTATCTTTAGTAAGAAAAACGGACCCTGTTAGCGAGCGATCGAAAACTAGCGGTATTTTTTATTCTTGCAATTCTTGGGTGACTTTAAGAAATACCAACGTACCCACATAATGGAAAACTTCAATATTCATTTAAGATTCCTAAAGTAGGGTTATATCTGAAACTATTGTTTTGCAACCAAACCACTTTACCTCCATCAAATATAATGCAAGGGTTGAGTCGGGCCCCAATACGCCTTGTCAAAATACAAAAGAACACTTAAACGGAGCACAAAAGGTGGGCAGGACAAAGAGTCAAGATAATAGGCCTAAGCACCTGTGCTAAGCACCCTATTCGTTGTACCTGACCCATTTACAAATACATCAATTTAGGACATTGCAGGCTGAACCACCTGATTGTCCGCAAGTAAGATGGTTCCGTGCTTCGGATGGGCACGTTAAGCCGTCGGTCCCGGTTGCTGTCTATGATGGCGGTCGTTGCACAACCATGTCAAAGGCCTACTACTTGCAGTAGGCGGTTGAAAAACTCTGACACCAGGGTTCATCGGGCCGTTGAACGACTCGGTGTCCCACACGAAAAGAGATTTACATCAATAACCAACAACCCCAACAGTCCTCTGCTGGATATGGGCATGTCCCTATTGGTGGGTACTGCCGTACTTACCACGCTTGCGAGCGAAGTGAAAGATATTGAGTTCACAAAGAACGCTACTGTCCAATCACGGGATAAAATCTCTTAGTAACTTTTTACGATATCAACGTTGAAAACTAGGGTAAAGCTATTCTTAGCCGGCATCACAAGGCCTAACCGCATTAAACGGAACGACAGGGGCTGTGGAACGACTAAGTGAAAATTGCTTTGTGATTCTCCCAATAATGATTCGGTCGACCAGCCTTTGTTCTGATCTTAATCAATGTCAACCCCAATCAGAATTCGACTCCTTCATCATAAATAAATCATAATAACCTAAGATATTAATAGTGGAATTTCCAACCTTCAGCTTCTATTATTTTAGAGATAGCCACTGGTCAAGACAGCCTTAAGTGACTTGAAAATGATTTCTTCTCAACGTTATGATGAAATTAATAATCTTAATGTTTGAATGGGAATGCAATATTAATTACCCCCTTCAAGAATAATAATTTATATTAGTAAGAATTTGTTTAATTTGAATAAAGTGTATATTAGTCAGTGTGAAAACTTTGCAGATCGATTACAGAGAAATCGATTTGTAGTCAGTGCTATTACGTTTTTTTTGTTTTATGGTAGGCTTAAAAACCAAGCGACAGCGACAATGACGCGCGTCGTTGTCGCTGTCAAATGACTGGTTTGTATGGGTTTGTATGGGGAACCAGAAAGACCGAGCGTCGGCGACGTTGCGGCGCGCCACGACGCCGTCACGTTGACAGCGCGCTGAGAAGCTCAGGGTTTGTATGGGATGCGGTCGGGTTTTTCTACAAGACCGCAGCGACAACGCGCCGTCAAAATTTGACGGCGTCGTTGACGCGCGTCGTTGTCGCGACGCTTGGAAAATAAGGGCACCATTAGGCCATTTTGTCGCAGAATAAAACACATGTCTAAGCACATGCAAAATCGCCTTTTCTCATAAGTGTGTTTGCATAGCATTTTTTGTAAAGCCAACCGTATGTTTTGATGAAGGCAGCTCCGCGTATATTACGTTTTGTAAGTAGTAAATAGGCAAGCACAGGATTATCTCTAACGTACCTACGTATCCTAAGAACCCTAGGAAGTCCATACTGTAGGGTGAATAAATTCCGAGAACTATCCTCAACACCAGTAATCCGATTAAAAAAGAGTAACCCGCACTAGCGACGTTGACCCTAGCGCATTGAATTTTCCTTGCGCATAATGTCGGCAGAATAGGGGCAATCTGTCGTCCGACACGTGATGAATATAAATAAAGGTTGAAAGGTAGGGCTCTCTACCCTAAAAAATATAACTTAGGTATAGATACCTCGTGCCAAGGATTAAAGCGTAGTTAAGCTACTGCAATAAAGTAAAGAGACGCATACCTACAAGCAGAAAAGGAGAGAAAATGCTATATTCGGATATGGCACCTTACATTTGCAGTCGTGTATAATTGTTATTATTAGCACTCTTTAAACGGTTTTTTTTTAATTACGACCGTATTTAAATATTACAGATTGTTCAGTACGAGTACCTTAAACACGGTGTAGGTAAGATATCATCGTATCTAGTTCTTGTCTGTGTCACTTTCCTTTTTTATAGTCTCAGGCTCAGTTGGGTTGACCTTTCGGGTACCTGATTGTGTCTGCAAAAATACTGTGTGATGAAAATATTTTGTTATGAAGATGGCATTAGATGCTTTTATTTATTTGGTAGGTCTTCTGCTTAAAGTGTCTATAATTAGATTCAATATTAATTTTCCACTGGACAGCAGATAATTATTTGGGTACTTTGGCATTTAAGAGCCACATATCTAGCTGTTAAAACATATCGTGATTTTGTTGATTGTTACCATTACCACAAATTAATAGCTACCAAACATTGCAAACTAATAAAATAAAATACGACAATACATATTGGCAATTAGGTTATGATGATATTTCAAAAGTTCCTTCTGGGAGGGACAGTCGGACGGCCAGCTAAAGTTCACATTTCGAATGTCGCCTGGAGCTATTTCAATTACCTTATACAATCTCGCTTTGGACGCTTATTCTGAAACTTTTCGGCTTTCATGTGGTAAACAATTAGGTACGAGGGAAGTTAGCCGTGTTTGAGTTCTTTCATTACCTACAAAACAGTTCGCATTTTTGACTGGTCCGATAGCCTAATATTAGTTTTAAACCTGGATTTGTGGCTTGGAACAAAAAATATTTTCTAATATCAATTTCCAAGTACATAATATTATTATTTATGCCGTGTGGTGCCGGCAGAGTAGAAATAGCACCAGCCCCTCTCTTCCATGTAAGAGGCGACCGAGGGATAAACCCGACCCAAACAGCCGGGGCCAACCGTATGGTGGCGGTTAATCCACCACAAAGGCATTCCCAAGGAGGGTTGACGTCTGGTAGGCGGCCGGTCGTAAAATCCAGCCAAATACATTTGCAACACGATTATGTGTTCAACAAAACGTGTTGCGCCGACCCCAAGCAATTGGAATAAGTATAGGAAGATGATGAATTTCCAAGTATCTATTAGTTTCGGATCTTGGTGCTTCTCTAGGTATGCACAATCTGCACTAACATTATAAAGAGAATAGATTTGAACTACTGAACTGATTTAGAAAATTCTCGTATCATCAGAAAGCCACCTATCCTTTAGTAACATAGGTTACATTTTACCACGAAAAATGCCCTATCCTCACTGGAAAACGGTAAGCAGCGGGTGAAACCGCTGGAATGGCCTCTTGTACCTATTTAATAATTTACAACAAGTTAAAAGTATCGAGCAACCGACATAGCTGGCATACCAACCGAACAAAAAAAAAGAAAATCTAAATCTCGCGACCAGAGCTGAAACATATTGCAATCGATTAAGCATAAAAATACAAAACGAAAGTGTACTTTGATAAAAAGTCGTAATAGTTGTATTTTCGGAGATATATGGATTTAAAAGTCATTTTTCTTTTTCGATATTAATATTATTTTCCTTTTTTTAAGTATGTGCTTGTCTATAAGAATACTTATTCTAATGTAACACAGACTAAAAACGTTAAGTTGTGCTTTTATACATTTAAGACTACCGGCCCGCCCTGCGGTTTCACCCGCTGCCACTTACCTGTTTTCCCGTAGAAAATAGAGTTTTCCCTGTAGTAAAAAGTCGAGTACTCCGTTTCAGCAGAAGTGTCGCATTATGATCATGTGCCAGCAAAAGCAGCCCTTCATGCTGAAAAACTTTTCCTTTGAGGCCATTACGCTATCTCATATAGTTTAGATGGGATGCTGGTGGTCTGCATCAGGTACTCCAGACCCTTGATGACCATGTGCCTGCAGAAGCGTCCCATCATGCTGAACAACATTTACTTTAAAGCCATTACCATGTCCATCTTAAATATGCTAGCAATATCAGTGCCAAATCTCGCGAAGATCGGTAAAGCGGTTTGGCTAGTTTGGGTAAAATCCGCTTTATTTTCTCGTTTTCCTGCTGCTGACCGTTTTCCCGTGGGAATGAGGAATTTTCCTATGGTATAAAGTAGCCTATGTTACTCAAAGATGTAGTAGCTTTCTAATAGTGAAAGAATTTTGGAAATCGGTCCAGTAGTTTCGGAGTTTATCGATTACACATACACTGCACATGGCGTAGCCGTACAAAAGGAAGATACCTACTGCTACCTGCCGACGCTACACGTGTCGTCTGCAGTTGTCATCTGTCGCGATGCTCTTAATAGCACCTTAATTATAGGAGATTGCATATGCATAGAGAGATTACAGCGACTGCATTTCAGGCAAATCAGCTTTGGTCTTGAATATAAATGAGCACAATCAAAACTTTTTAGTGTGTATTACATTAGAATAAGATTGATTTTATTTATAATCATATACTTATGTCAATATATAAATAAATATATGTATACTTATGAAAGCAAAAGAAAATGAATATTGAAAAAATATTTTTTTCGACTTTTAAATCCATATATCTCCGAAAATACAACTATTACGGCTTTTTATCAAAGTATACTTTTGGTTTGTATTTTTATGCTTTATCGATTGCAACATGTTTCAGCTCTGGTCGCGAGATTTAGATTTTCTTTTTTTTTGTCTGGTAGGTATGCCAGGCTCCATACTAAAATGTCGGATACCATTTCACTGGTTTACATATTATGTAGATAACTTCGTACATCAGCTTATTTAGCAGATTTTATAAGAGAAATATATATTTGTAAGTTAGTTCTTTGTGTCTCGTGTAAGGTAAAATAATCTCTTTTTTTGTCTGGAAGTAAAACCCAACTTGCGTGTAGGTAGAATGTCCCTGAGGGCGGAAAGTACCCAAACAATGTGCATTTATGACCTACGCCGACCCGACAGGCCATAAACCAAACGAGATACGAATTTACCCCAAGGGCAAAATGATGTTACATGTTCGGAAATAAGCCCCTAAAGAAAAAAAAAGCCAGCTACTTAAGTTATATTATGCAGTTATGATTTTTGAGGGATGTGTGCGTACTAAGAAAATTTAGATTTCATCGGGTCGTCCATCAGTTTAGTATCCCACATATGATAAAAAAAGTAAAGGCCTGTGGACTGACGAGATGCACATTATGTACGATGGGGATTTTTAAATAGTTCCAATATTAACTGTTTGTGAAGAACAGTTCAAACAAAGAAACATCTTAGATCGCACCTTGCGTGTTCAAACATTCACTAATAAGGACCATTTTATGACAAAGGTCGATAGAACTCTATAGGTAGTTGATGATTGAAAAGTCCGCTCGCAGAATACTCAGCCGATAGGTATGACGCTCCCTTTCCCATTGCGGTAAACTCAAGTGAGAAATAAAGCTCCATACGACTCTGAATGCAGCTAGTGGTCTTCTCGTCTATAAGTGTGGCTAAATTCTGAGCTAATCAGAATATTCCTGCTGGCGGACGTTCCGTCTCAGACTTCGAACTGAACATAAAGTTGGGGACTTGAGATCAACTTTGGTGTTACTTTTGCTGCTGGACTTTGACCTGGAATTTCATATTATGCGGTCTAGAATGTCTTGATTTGTATTAAGAAATAAAACGCATCAATTTGACAAGTAAGGCTAGTTCCTTAGACCTTCGTACCCAAAAGTAAAACAATCTTAAAAATATGGCAACAAAATGAATCTTGATTACTCTGCGGTTTTCAACATAAATTGATAATTTTGAACATTAAACACTAAAATTATCTCATCTCGCTTTCTGCTTATTAAATCAACGAAATACCAAGCAAATATATCTCAACGGCTTCATATTTACTGGTGGGTACCGTAATTAATCAGAAAGTTTGTTTCGGAGTTGGATCAATGGCGTGTGGCGGAGCAGATAATTGAAAATGCGGTCGCTGTGGATATCTAGTTTAGTATTCGGGAATAAAAACAGTGCAGTAGTGGGGAAAGTTTGAAATTGTGTTTTATCATCCTCAGCGCCACCTCTACAGTGCCAATCCTCGCGGTTCAGTGCCAAGCCAAACCTTATCTGGTGAAGTCCTGTCAGCTTGATGATATCGTCAGACCATTGAGCAAGTGGTCTGCCCACTGACCTTTTCGCTCCTATTGGCCACAACTCTGAAATTCTAGTATCAGGCCACACATCGTAACAAGTCTGTCTTCTTTTTCATTTTCTGCGCTATTATTCTGTAGAGAGTTTTATTTCCCATTCTCTTCAGTTTTATGAAATAGTGAACTAATGATTAAAATGGAACAAATATTATTTTTCCCTAGAAAAAAAAGGTCATGACGTACCGAGGCGAGACCTAAATAAACCAAAAGCTTCCCTGGAAAAAATCTGTGTTTCGTAAAACCAATAACCGCGAACAGAAATCGGGAAATAAAATAAACATCTTTATTTACATTTACGAAAGAGAAATAATGGGACAATTGGACCGTGTAAAAGAATTTACTTTCATTGTTTGAGAGTATTTTCAAAGGGACTAATAATATTGCCGCAACGGGGTCATAACAAGTTATCAAAAGTCGAATTCATAACTTAATTTGGAGAAAAAGGGAAAAGATTTTTCGGTGAAATCTGGTTTAACATAAAAAGGCGGTGTTTTATTTATGAGATGCCATGTAGGAACATGAAAATATAGAAAACAAAATTAACTTACGAGTCGGATTATAATCCGTCCCAAATGGAAGATAAGAGGCTGACGCTTTTATCTACTGAATTTTCGTGCAATCAATCCACTTGGTGTTTTTTCAAAGGTGTTACCTACCTAAACAAGGGACTCTACGGTAGTAACTAAGCCGGTAGCTCATACTAAATGTCTATCAAAATTGTCCACGTATCTCAAGAATTTATGAATAATTGCACTTTTTTTGCATATTTTTGGTACTGTATTTCGTTCGTACTCAATGTGATTTTCATAATACATAACTGGTTGACCGTGTAACGCAAATATTATGGAATGTTCCAAAAAATATTCATCACATTCTTACTTCCGTTTTACGTAGACTGAGATGGAAGGTCAAAAGCTGAAGTCAAATGTTTCCACCGACCCCTTGACGAGAGTATGTTGTCAAGATGGACGGTCCACTCGCTTCCCGCATACAAAGTGATCCCTCTATTTTCTCAACAAATGGACCCATTTAACCCTTTCTCTGAAAACAATGGCAATTTATTATCTTTATCTTGTGTGGATTAGGGGCCGTCAGTTTACGCGCGTGTTTCTACACGATTGTTTTAATGATCAAGAGGGCAACTAGGGAAAAACTGCCTAAAAAAATCTGGTCCCAAGTAACACATTGTTATACCACGCCTGTCGCCTATATCCCGTGCATGGTAGGCAGAGTGCAAACGGTTGTATAAAACGGCCATTCACACCACGTCCGTTATAAGTTTGAGAGACTTTCAGAAGACTGTATCAGGTTGCCAGCCTGTCGCCTAAAATGCAATACAAATAAACTCTCAATTGCCTTAGTCGCTTTTTACGACATCCACGGGAAAGATATGAGGTGATCGCGGCATCACACGGTAAACGTTAAAAGAAGTTCTTAGATTTTCGGCAGAGTTGCCCTACCCAGAAAACTAACAAACTGGGAATCAGTGTACAGGAATCGTCTGGATGTAAGAGATTAATAAAATCCTTATTAACCAACATCGGTTTCTTATTATTCGTCCATTCAACGCACATAATCCTCATCTCTAGTTGAGGCCAACGAGCGTATAAGCGATCGATGGAGTAAGCAAGCTGAATACCAATGCGGGCAGGGCTGCCAGCAGCCTTCCTGCAGATGGACGTGGTCACGCTTTCGGAACAGCTGCCCAAGGCTTTACGATTTTCACTAGGTATAAGTCAAGTGAAAGCTCTGTGATATACTGGACTTCCTACAAAGTTAGACAAGTGCTCAACGCCTGTTTAAAACAAAATTTCATACAAAAAACGCTTTACACACGTTCAACGCTCGTCTAACTTTTTTGTGGTAAGGCCCACTACCTATTTATGTTCTGTGATTTCTTCTCCGTTTATGTGTGTCTCTATTTTTCGTGTACATGAAATTCAGTAAATTATATATAAAAAAAAACGATAATTATTCTATTGTTTTCTTAGTACTTTTCAAAACATCTTGTCAAAGATATATGATGTATCATATCTACGCTATTCTTTTCTCACCATCTAAGTCTGTCCCGTGCTTCCTGCGCTCAATGTCTGCCAGCAATGGTTACTTTGTCGTCCATAGATCCAGCAGCTGCTCTGTCTACTAGACGTCTTAGTCCAGTGTAATGAATGATGATAGTCTAGTAATTTACTTAAGGGTTGGCAGCCCTAAGCTCATAATAAATTGCTCTATAAAAACGGTTTAGTACACCCGCGCCTACAACTGCTACTACCCGATTGTAGCCTGAATAACAAAATGAGGAACAATCAGGTGCTCTGAATTGATTTATTGCCTCCGTAGTAATAAAAAACGTCTCGGAGGCATAAACCAATTTGATTCTATAATTCACTTGAATCGTTTTACGATAAATAACTGAAAAGCTTACCTCTTAGCTTACCTACCTATTTAGAATTGCCTGGCTGCGCTCGAGGTAGATCCCGCACTATCCAAAGACACCATAAAAAATACGGCAAAAGTTTGTATTATCCGTTTATTTTAAATATGTACTATACTATGGATTTTGACAGCTTGATGGTACGTTTTTAAAATAATTGCGTTTGTGTTTTCTATAGGTCAAGCTGAGCCCGGATTTGTTTTTATTGTCACATTGACAAGTACGCCGTCTCAATCTTCCGACTCTTCTTTTGTTGTCATAAAACTTTATCTCCTCATTTATATTGATGGATGATGCATAACTATGATGTCAGTAGATACGTACAATGCACACCTAAGATAAGAAACTTTTATTTTTCTCGGCATCGATTCCTATTATGAAACTGTAGGTAATTTTAAAATATGAAATACGTAAAAATATGTACGGTTGACCTTCCCAAGGTCGCCCATGACAGTATGAAATATCTTCCATTTTGGCAAAGCATAGTGTTCTGGTGTCCGGCCAACACTACCGGCCAAATATCGAGATACGTATCAGCGAAATATTTCATTTTTATTGTAGTAATATCATACCATACATTCCTATACAGGAAGTAACAAAAAGGGTAGGTATAACAAACCGAAAGAAAGTAAAAGTAAGTACCCATGAAACTGAACAACTTTCCCCATGGAACATGGGTCGAAATATGAAAGAGAAATTTTGATGCATTTCAAAATCGCCGATTGATTCACCAGGTACTTATGGAAGGACCAATTTTTTCATATTCGACCTATGTTACACGGGGAAAATAGTTCAGTTTCATGAGTACCCTGAGCCCCTTTCGGCTTATTATAGCCTTTTTGTTACTCCCGGTATGAGAAGATACTTTAGGCTAAGGTGACTTTACAGTGACTATTAAGAGATATCAAGTTTTTTCTGTCCCTAGCCGATAAGCCAATAAAAGTAAAAATATTGTTGTGTCCAGTCATTGCCACGCTTTTTTTCCATTTCCTTATATCGTATATAAAGCGTGTTTATTTTCTTACTCGGATTTAGTCGTATCCGTAAATAGCATTGGTAGAATATGGAACTTCATTATATATTAAGGTCGTCTTATCTTCAGGAAGACGAAAATCCAAAAGCTTATCTTTGTGAATGGGATATTTCAACATTACATACAAACTAGGAGGAAAACCATCCACTAATTTATTTCCCGGAAGATATAGGATAACTACTGCATATGTACTGACATGCTTTATTTGTATCAAAAGGAACATTAACTCACATGATATTGTATGGCAAAAGGTTAATTTTAGATGGAGGATAACAGCTATTGAATTTTTTGTATCAAAAGCAACATTAGCTTTAATGATATTATATTATGACTAAAGAAAAAATATTCTTCGTTTCATTTAATCATACAAGACTTTAACAAAATAACTTTGTTTACTGAACATTTTGTTTCTTAGTAAAGATTAAGACAAGAAGTAGCAGACAAGACGTGTTTTCTGTGCAATATTCATTCCAACAACTTTGTTCTGGAAAGTTCCCCGACTTCGAAAACTTCTGCGAACTTCCCGACTTCAAAGCATGCTACTGTTTCCGTTCTTCACAACTTCATGTCGCGTGGTTTATTAATTAGGTGGTTTTTGAAGAAAATACCTTCACAATATAATTAGTAAGTAAATACTTAACATTAAGTAAGTACCTTTAGTACGATGATAAAGTTGACAAAAGAGAACTTTGAAATAACAATCGAAACCAGTCGATTTTCTAAATAAAATAGTTCTTAAGTAAAAGCAGAAGCTTTTTTTACTTAATTTTTAGAAATCTCTAGTAGCGTAGCATTTTCCCGCTATCGCTAACTACTTATTATTTCCATGAAAGGCTGATAGATCGGATGAAACTACATAACGGATAGGTACCTGCGTGGGCTGCCTATTCTGTTATTTTCTTAGTTCAGTGTAATGGATTCTTTGAAATTGCCAGAGTATTTTGTAATGGACAACTACATAAATGTGTTGATGAGAATCTGAAATACATTAAATAAGTAAGAATGACTAAAAAAACGTTCAATATACCTAGACAAATACACATCTGAAGAAAAAGAAGATGCTACCACCGTAAAAAGTAACCTAACCTAGGTAACAAATCTGCCATAAAACTCTCCAGTTTTGTAAGTTTTTCCTTTAGCCTCTACATTTTGTAAGTTTTTACTCAGAAAACTTTGCATCCAATCTTCTGAAAATGTACTCCATCTTGTTTTATATAAGAACATGATGTCAAGAAAGTCTTGTAAGAGCGTTCCGATAGCGATTTTCTGTATAACTAGCCATTATACGAGAGCCTTCAAGTATCAAGTACTATCTGCAAAACTTTGAGCTAATAATTTTAGGGGTTCTACTTTTATGAGATTTTCATAAAGCTACAAAGAATCCCCAGTGTATTTTGATCTCTTATACATATAGGTTGAAGTGCTGCGTACTTACATCAGAACATTTTCTATAAAAGACAATGTTCCAGAGACTGGACATTTGCCAGAAGTAGATGTTACGTAAAACTTGACATCACGAATGAATATTTCGTCCATACTTTTCTTGTCTTGAAAAGTGAGATAACCCAGTTTACTTATAAAGCTATAAGGGTTCTCGAGATTAAATACCTAGTTTTTAAATGTGGCTTTGTACGTCACAAAATTGTATAGTAAAATGTTAAATAATTATGTATGATAGGTTTAAAAGAAGCTGAATTTAACGACATCAAAACCTAACACTACGGTGCACGTCACCGCATCAAAATTACACCTTTTACTTACAGGCCTGCAAAAATATTGTGTATGTTTTTCCAGTGCTCCACAAGATGTTTGTGCACATCGGGTGCACAAAATCAACTGATTTTATTTTTTTACAATTGAAATACGAGTGGCAGTTAGTGTGGCTACATAATTAGTCAACAGAAATAAAGTTTCATCTTAAAGGAAGAAAATGATGTAATTTATTACCTTACTTCGTTTTCGCTTACGTACCTACGTTTTTTCGTAGTTCGCGTGGTGTAATTATTTTGTCGAAATGATTGTGCTAAGAAAATTACACAGGAACGCAAAATAAATACTTAGGTACACAGAAATAGCTTTCCACATGTGCTTTCTCCGGTAAGTACTTGCTATATAATTGAAAACGAAGATACTAATACCTACGAAGAAACAGACTAAACCTATTTCTATCTATTCACAAGGAATTTCGTCGCATGTCTGTAGAGACAGTCCTTTGAATTATTCGATTCTAAGTAGATTGTAGTCCAGCCATGCGTAACTACTAGATTTGTCTGTAATTCAATTATTTTCCAAGTTAAACGTAGTCAATTGAGATAAAAATATATCTCAAGACAGGTAAATTGAGCCAGCGTGTTCATAAAAAGCGTATTATGGTTTTCCTTTTAAATTGTTCGAATATATATCTGCTGAACTGTAAATTGTCGTCAGATCCTTTTCAAAATGAAATGGCTCTTAGTAAGACATGTTTATTCGTAACATAAGGAAAGGAAAACATGACCGAATGAACACTTTATCAAAAGGAAAATTATGGTTATTTATTCAGAATGTATTGGCTTATGTTTATTTGCTTACAAATGAGGCAATGGACTGAGATGGAATTGGTAGATTTGCGTTCTGCTTGGTCATCTGTATTGACCGTTATATTTGACTAGTTGAACCATATCCTACGAACGAAGCAAGACCATTTTCATAGCAATATGAGTAAAACTGCAAAAATACATACATTATGCCTTATTCCCTTGTGAGGTAGGCAAGGCGTTAATAAAGTTGTTATAACCACGTATTTTTAAGGGCGGCTGTTTTATAAAAATCATGTACTGCAATAGTGGCAGGTTGTCACCCTGTCGCCTAATATTAAAATTGAACTAAAATAACATTTTTGTTTGTTGACGTACGTTTATTTTGAATTTCAGAAGGTGTTTCGATCGAGCAAAGCCAACCAGGCAACAGTAATGCTCTTCACGAGTTAAGATTGCTTTGGAAACGTCAAAATCCTTTAATCGACGCTATACCGGAAGGGCTTTAAGGTGTTAAGTCGTATTTACCCCTTAATCCTTCGTTCACGGCCTTCTATTTGAGGTTTTTGAAAAATGTGTGGGTTCGCTAACGTACATTTCGTGTGAAATATACTAGGTATGTTTTACTTTGAATTTTTAGATTGATTGAAAAAAGTTTTAGCCGTTGACGGATTTGATGCATTCTACCTTGATCGTACCTAAATAAGAACCCAAAGTAAAATCATACACAAAAACGTGTGTCATTTTATTATCATCCAAGTACCCAAATAGGAATCAAGATGTAATTACGTGTAAAGACGTCAAAAGTGTTTGATAAAACAAAGTTTAGGTAGGTCCTTCGTAATGTGAGAACCAAAGATTTGATACAAGCAAAACTTAATAAAAATATAAAATCTACAATAGAACACAGAGAAAAAAGAAGCAGCAATGTTAATGCCATACATTTCGTTCAGTCAATTACCTACATCGCTGTAGAATTTTCACTCGTAACCACTTAGTATTCGAATGGCAAAAGCTCTCGACAATTTGAGACGAGTAATTTACACACATACTTCTTGACTTCCAAGTGGTTTTGTGGCGAGTATGTTTTCTCAAGTGAAAAAAAGTTTATCAGCAGCAATTTTTATTACCGTAAAAGAAAAATACTGTTTGTACCTTTTGGTGCCGGCATAAATGTTGTAAGAAGCGACGAGCGGGGATCTGAGAGTTGATGTGTATTGTAATTTTAGGCGACAGGCTGACAATCTGTTACTAGAGATACTGAGTCTTCTGAGTGACTCTCAAAGTTTTTCCAGACCGTTTAGCAAATGGTTGTTTTTACACCCGTTTACATCCCGCAATGCCTATAGAACGTAAAAAAAAACATACGCGAGTTTCACTAGGCACGTTTCACAAGTCTAGATTCTTATGGAATTTCGCGTGTGTATTGGAGAAATATAATTTCATGACTTCGCCGAATCCATAGGCATCCTAAATCAAAATTCATAGCTAGACCAACATGGGCACTGAATACAGACATAAAATATTGTTCCGGCCAACTATCGTTTGACAAATATTTGAATATCGTTCCAGAAAATCGTGACTATCTGTGATGATAGATTGTCAGCCTGTTGCCTAAGATTGTGATACACATGAAGCCTTCGAGTTCTTCAGTCACCTTCAGTCGACGACACCCACGGGAAAAAAATGGGGTGATGCTATTCTAAGCCAGCACCACACAGGCATAGGATACTTTTTGATGGGGCATTCACGAGTATCTTTGCGACTAATTGTTATTTTAGTAATAGTAGGTACATACATACATACATAAATATTATTACATATATATTAATCCACCTAGAATATTATCATCCCTATATCCCTTGCGGGGTAGGCAGAGCGTAAACGGCTGTAAAAAGCGGTCATTTACACCACGTTCGACAAAAGTTTGAGAGTCATTCAGAGGATTGAGTATCATCATAGTGACAACTTGTCAGCCTGTTGCCTAAATTTGCAATTCACATCAATTTTCAAACCCCGTAGTCATTTCTAACGACACAAACGAGAAAAAATTGGGGTGATGCTATTCTAAGCCGGCACCCACACGTATCTGAAAATTGACAAGATATTTTCTGTTGAGTAATTTACAACTTATCATAAAGGCTTTGTACTTCTTGTAAGTGTACCTCCTAGAAAGATGATAAAATTTTACCGGAATCACCCAATCTGTCACTTCTTACAAAGTTATAATAAACAAGCTTGTTTAATAAACGAAGTGGGTAAATATTTAAAAAACTTGTTAGTAAAAATCCGGCGCGCCTTAAAAAGAGACAAGACAAACTTATCTAATCTTGTTTCCTGAAAAAATATGCCGTGAGGCTATGAGGAGTAAAAAGGAGAACTTATTTAGGTGTGGATAGAGCTTGCTAACGTCAGTGATTTAAAAAGTTCAAACATCAATTTTTATTTTTAACTAGCGGCCCGTTAGCGGTTTCATTTTCCCGCGGTAAAAAGTCATTTTGTCTTAGCATGTCTTATACATAATAAACCATCCTCTTGTCATGTCTTATACATAATAAACCATCATCATTACAAAGGAAACGCATCTAAATCCGTTGCGTAGTTCAGGAGGCATTAGCGAGCGACAGTTAGAAAAACACAAACAGCTATTTCATTGATGTAAAAACTGTATTACACTTATAACTGTAGAACAGTTACCAAAACTGCACAAACAGTTTTATTGTAGAATCAAAGAAATTACCCATTTTGCAATTTTTCGTCACCTGAGATTGTTTGCTATCCCAACTGTAGAACAATCTAATTTGACAATATTTTACACCAATGGACAGAAATGGGCTCAAATCTAATCCGGCATCACTCGGAAAAGCAAGGGCATGTAAATATTTTTGTTTTTCTTAAATTCAAACATCCCTAGAGAAGCTTTTTAATATTACTCTTGCGTTTGGAAGCACTTCCGCTAATTGGTAAAAAATCACATTACATCCGCCGCGACGTTCAAAATACAGATTTCATAGAGAATATACAGGGTGTTAATTCAAATACGTGCCATAGCTTAAGGGTAGGTGAAGTATTGATTAAGAATGCCATAAAAAAATTAAAGAATACCGGCCAAAAATATATATCTTTTTTACTTGGATTGCAGCCTTAACCAGGACATCCTAATGGGAGCTTTGATTTTTTTATAACCACACGACAGCTGCAAGAAAATAAAAGATTTGTACAAAAACTACATCAAAACAGCAATCTAAATAAATCTAATACCTAAACCACAGATATGTTTCATTTTATTTCCCGTACGGTTTTACATCAGCAATAAAAATAGAAAATGTTGTAAACGATGCGATAAAACCCAGACGAATTTAATGTTTAGTAGATAATATGAGATGTTACTATCGAGACTGCACTCTCAGCAGTGAAAAACGACTTTTACTGTAACTACACTTTAGTTTGATCTGAAGTACCTAATAGTGTTTTAGTGCATCTTGCAACTTCTTCGATTTTGGTGCAGTTGGTGCACAAATTAGAGAAACGGTGCGCGGGGCGCCTTGTTGGTGCATATACAGGGAGTAACGGAAAGGGTATTACAAGGATATTACAAGCCGAAAGGAGGTGAAGGTACTCATGAAACGGAACAACTTTCCCCATGGAACATGGCGCTCATCTAGAACTACAAAGACGTAACTGTAATTTTGCAAATTTTACAGGAGAGCGTTTTAAAGATTTTTTTACGCTTCTTTTTTGTCTTAAAACTTCAATTTATATAGTTTACAACTGCAACTGCGATATTTTGGATGTTTAACTATATAGGTACAGTACAGAAACAAAAATATTTAAAAATGTCAAGTCAGGGTGTCAATAAAAACACTTTAATTTTTTTGACACATGCAGTTATGTCTCCGTTGCACTGAAAATGACTAATTGTGTAAGTTGTGTCACATAATATGTATTAGATTCTTTATTTGTGGCTGTGTATAGTCAAGTCAAGTCCAGTTAGACACTTGAACTGCTATTGTAAGTCTTATGTGTGGCATAGTAATGGTCTATAGAATAAAATGTCTGACCCGGCGTGACTGTACACCTGCGCCCCTGTCTGATATTACCACGGTAAGGACTGTTTGTCGCCGACTCGATTTGATGCAGTTTTTGGACTACTGAATTAACTAGGTTGGTACCCGGAAATACCCTAGTACCCTTGAGAGTTCCCTCTCACCTCTTTTTTCGGACCAGTGCTCTTGCGTACTCTCGGAAGTCACATAGACGTCCGCAATCCCGGCTTCACGTGACGGTTGATACATACATCAGCCTATTGCAGTCCAGTGCTGGACGTGTACCAGCCGCCTTTATTAAGTCATCGTGCCATTTTACGTGGATTAAGCTCCAGGACCTGCTAACTGTTGGCTGTTATCTAGAAAAGTCTATTTCGTGCCTTTAGCAGACGCCTCTCTCCTACAATCTCTCCGCGCTCTATTGTATAGTTGCCTACGCCATCACAGCATTAGTCATCTAATATCGTCGAATATAGTGATTCGCGGTTGTACTACACCTGCCAATGCTTTGGTCTCCCTTGCTGCCTCCGCTGTCCCAATGTAAGCGGAAGGACAAGGAAGATGCCGCACCCGTACAAGACAAGTCGTAGAACACGCTGCAGCAGTGCGCCGAAAAGCGCGCATACAGATCCGGAGGGTCTTCGCGTCTTTTCATCACCGACTCCACTGCCGAAGGCCCGCGTGGTACCGGCAGTGCAAATCACGCCGCCACGGTTAATGCGCCTGCTAGACTGATCTTAGGCTTCCTACGGTCCTCTAACAGGCACGATCACTTAGCTGCAGCCGTCCGCGCCATTCCAGCCTAAGCAAAGACGTTGGCCATAAATATTTGCAGCCGATACCGATCAAACTTACAGGGTGTACAAGAAAGGCACGAGCGGGCCCAGGAATAATCCATTTCGTCAAGTGGATGAATTTTTTGTCGTGAAGTACGAACCAAGCCAGTTTTTATGAAGACCAGCGAGCTGAAGAGGATGGACTTGGCACCGCAGGGAGAAACCAATTTAGCAAAATCTCGACCCCAAGTCAGAAGAGGAAAGAAAAGTCCTGATCCAGGCAATCAGCACCTTCAATGAAGTTTAGGTCTCTCACCGCATAGGGAAAGACGCAGCCTCCAGCGTCGACGAGTGTTCCGCTCCATTGTTGTGATCGCTTTGGGGACATAACTACTGCCTGAGGCGCACTGGAGGCCCTTAGACCCAGGTGAGGCAACTCAAAGTGGTGCTGCCCAGCAAAGGCTGACGTGGCCTAAAATTATGGTGCAGGACTCTTCGTTGATCTATCAGGAGCATAGACACCTTCTCTCAGCAATGCTCCGTTTCAACGCCAGCTTGACTACTGTTTCGAGATGGTCTGGAGAGAATGCTAAGGCAGTCAATGACGAGCCGCCGCTGGCTGACGGGTACTAGCCGGGTTTCTCCTTGTAATCATCCGCCTGGTTGACATGGCCGTGGCGTGAGGTTCCGCCTGAACACTGAAGACGGTACGTGATTCTATGCTCATCAGGTCCAGCCGCAAAGGCTTTCACGATCTATGAATTATGTGGTGCAATTTTGACAGAAAGTACAGTTAAGTCACTAAATTGCTGTGCCACAATGACAGTAAATGCTATTACGTCATTAGTTCATAAAAATTTAAGAGCAATATTAGTTCAACACCGACACAAAATACATATATGGCATGGTTGCTCAAAAATTATACATAGTTTTGGTGATACAAAGACAAAAAATACATTTGCGGTAATGTAGCACTCAAGTTCTTTTTCATAATTGGTGTTACAAAGACAGAAAAAACAATTAAAACGGTGTAGCACGCTGAAATGACCGATCATCACGTGGCGCCCAACGCAACTGAAAAATATGACGTCGTAGCACTCTGGGAAGGTCCATTTTTTACCAATGCAACAAAGACATTGTCACTATATTTCGGCCATTTGTTGAACAATAAAAACGTCTTTGTAGCACCATATGTATTGACCATTTTAGAACAATTTGGCATCATTAACTCATTTTTGCATTTTTCGTTAGTTACGTCTTTGTAGTACTAGATGAGCGATGGGTCGAAATATGAAAAAATCATTTGGGCCTCCCATATTAAATTAGTCAGCTGATCGGCGATTTTGTAAGGGAGATCCAAATTTTTTTTTCATATTTCGACCCATGTTCCATGGGGAAAGTTGTTGAGTTTCATGAGTACCATCACATCCTTTCGGCTTGTAATACCCTTTCTGTTACTCCTGGTATTATGTACGAACGTTTAGTGATATCAGACATTTACATACGTCCAACATACTTCCTTCTTTTCGGGCTAGATGCAGTCTTCATTGTAGCCGTAGATTTATAATTAGAACAGAAAGAGAGATTTGCTTACCTCGCGCGAGAACTCTTCCGATATTTTTAATCTAAACGATGTAAGTAGACTTCGTAAGAAGGGTTTTTTTTTTATAACCATGTGGAGAAAATCGCAGCTTCGGTATTTACCGTGCGTATCATAAGCTTATTGGTGTCACAATTCTTAAACAGATTTCTACGAGACGTACCTAATATACCCGGAGTAACAGAAAGGGTATTACAAGCCGAAAGGAGGTCAAGGTACTCATGAAACTGAACAACTCTCCCCATGGAACATGGGTCGAAATGTGAAAAAAATATTTGAACTTCCCATACAAAATCGCCGAACAGCTGATTGATTTACTATGAGAAGTCCTAATTTTTTTTTATATTTAGACTCATGTTCCATGGGGAAAGTTGTTCAGTTTCATGAGTACCTTGACCCCCTTTCGGCTTGTTATACCCTTTCCGTTACTCCCTATATGAAATTTATACTGCCGGATACATACTGCGCACTGACATTGTCGATCTTACGTTTATCGGGCCTCACCTTTAACCTTAAACTGACCTTTACTTTATCCTTAAAAATCAAAAGAGCCAAATAATGGCATGTACAAGATGATATTTCTCCTTACGGTAATGAAATGACATGTCTTATAGATACGAGAACTAAAAAAAAGCTATATTTCTAGAGTTACACAAATTGTATTAAGTTTGTATTGTATTGTATTGTGGGCTCCCTTTTCCGCATTTAGACTCAAAGGTGGTCCTTTATGCGTTGGGTGGGACGGTTGACTATGTTAGCCAACCCAGCTCCTTCCAGAAGCTCAGAAGTCTCCTGGGACGTTCACAGGCTTCTTGAAGCGACCCCGGATTATCGAGGATTTCTGCCCGGTGGATTGCTACTCCCTCGCATGCCAGGATTACGTGAGAGGCCGTTTCTTCCGCGTTCAGACAGCCCCTGCACAATGGGCTGTCTGTTGCGTTGATGGTGAAAAGATGCTTATTTAGTTGGCAGTGCCCTGTGAGCATGCCAACCATTATGCGCAGGTCTGATCGTTGAAGGCTGAGGAGTCTTTTGGTCAGTCGCGGTGATAGTGCAGGGACCGCTTCTTTTGACTGTCTACAGGTGGTGATTGATGCCCAGCGGGCATTGTGTTGGGTCTGGGTTTGATGACGTATCCAGGTTCTTATTTGATTGAAGGGGATGGGTAGGTAAGGTGTAGGACCAGCCACTTCCACCTCCGAACCTCTCCTAGCGAGTTCATCAGCCGCATCGTTGCCCAGAGATCCGCTATGTCCCTTGATCCATTGCAAAGTGACCTTGTTATTCGTGGCTATGGTTTGCAATGCAAGGTGACATTCATAAATTAGGCTGGAAGACATAGTGTTGCTTTCCAAGGCCATGAGTACAGCCATGCTGTCGGAAAGTATTCTTATACCATGGCTTTCCATTTTCCTTTGCATGACTGCGTTGGCAGCTAGGGTGATAGCTACACATTCACATTGGAAAATAGAACTATGTTCCCCTAGCGGTTGTGATAATTTGATGTTGAGATCCAAGGAGAACACCCCAGCACCCGTACCGGTTTTGGTTTTAGAGCCGTCTGTATATATACGGACCTCGTTGACTCCTGATTGGTCTCGCTCGGTCTCAGATAGCCGTATTTGATACAGCTTAGTATCTAGTGTTTTAGGGATCCTATCACAGGGCGCCTCAATAAGTGGTACGTTACTCAGCGCTCTGTTCCATATTATGGTATGATTGCCCCTAGGATAGTGCCATAAGCCCGCGTGCTTAAGCCTGACAGCAGCCATACTGGCTTCTTGCTGAATGAAGAGATCCAGTGGCGGCAGGCCAAGCAGAATTTCCAAGGCTTCAGATGGCGTCGTTCGCATGCATCCAGTGACGGCCGAGCACGCCAGACGCTGGAATGACTGCAGTTTTTTCTTGGTGGTAATGAGTTCGGTTCTGGGCCACCAAACGACTGCACCATATGTGATTATTGGCCTGATAACAGCTCTGTAAAGCCATTGAGTTATTTTCGGCGTTAGGCCCCAGGTTTTCCCCAAGAGTCTTCTGCACTGCCAAAATGTTATGCTTGCTTTATTAATCTTGTTGTCAAGGTGTTTGTTCCATAACAGCTTACTGTCAATTATAACGCCCAGATATTTGACTTCACTTGTCAGGGACAATTCGGTACCGAACAAGTGCGGTAACCGTAGGCATCCAAGATTTCGTTTGTGGGTGAACATAATAAGTTCCGTTTTAGACGGGTTCACTGATAGTTCGTGCACTGTGCACCATTCTTCGACGATCTTCAATGCTGACCTAGCAAGGTTGCAGAGCGTACTCTCAAACGGACCCGTAATGAGAATAGCCAGATCGTCTGCATAGCCTACCGTAAAGTGATCGTGTTCGTTGAGCCTGCTAATCAGCTCGTCGACTACGACATTCCACAGGAGAGGGGAGAGAACTCCCCCTTGTGGGCAGCCCTTGGCTACGATGCCCCTCGATGTGGTGTTTACGGTAAATTGTATCCCACCAAAAACATTCACTTGTAAAAAGAACCAAGTCTCGCCTCTCAGTTCTTCAACTGTAAAAAGTTGTGAGATCCATGTGATTCCAAGTCGGTTATTGATAAATAGAATGACCCGGCCATCGCACCAGACCATCGTATCTCACAAGCAAATAGTGTGCGATTGCCAAGTCATTCTATTTATCAATAACCGACTTGGAATCACATGGATCTCACAACTTTTTACAGTTGAAGAACTGAGAGGCGAGACTTGGTTCTTTTTACAAGTGAATGTTTTTGTTGATCTCATTCTTTTGTAGGTAGTCTTCCTCTTTTTCTTTTTTGGAACTACTTCATGAGCCTCAGCTACAGATTTCTTTAAAGCCCATCCGCAAAGTTAACTTTGTAATCCTATACATTTGTATGGAAATACAAAGTTAATTATGCAGTTGCAACCGAATTTTCAGAATGTTATAGTTTTCCCTTTATTCATACACTAAATACAAGTTGTATTCAAAGTTTGAAGCTCCTCGGTCTGCTAGAAGTACCTTAGAATTTTGATGATCGGTCAGTCAGTCAGGCAGAAAATTAAGAAACTTTGACTTACTATAACTTCTAAACTACTAGTATAAATTTGATGAAATTTGAAATGTATCGTGTCTATGTAGTGCTTGATAAGATATTTTGAAATGAGGGTTCTAAACTTATCGACAAGGGAGTTATGGGGGGGTCGAAAATGGCCTGAACTGGTTCGAGAAAAGGATGGTACGGCCGTGCCGCTTTCAGCTCGACTTGGTGGGGGCACTGCCGTGCCCCCAGATCGCTCTGAATCTCAGCATGTTGTCAATCCACCCGGCTAACGTAGAATCGACCCCATGTCTGGTCAGGGCTAGGCTTATGCTGTTGAAAGATGTTTTATCGAATGCACCTTCTACATCTATAAAGATGCCCAAGGTTGATTGCTTAGATATAAGTCCGTTTTCAATATAAGATACAACGCTGTGTAGGGCGGACTCGGTGGATTTGCCTGGGCTATAGGCATGTTGATTAGCGTTAAGCGGTTTACAAGGCAGCGCAGTGGTTCTAATGTCCCTATCACAGAGCCTTTCTAGAGTTTTCAGTAGGAAGGATGTGAGGCTTATTGGTCTGAAGGACTTCGGCTGCGTGTAATCGCTTTTACCGGGCTTGGGAATGAATACGACCTTGACTTCCTCCATTTTATGGGAGTGTAGCCGAAGGCTAAACACGCTCTGTACAGGTGTACTAGGTGTTCCACCACACAGTCATCGCTCCAT
Source organism: Phthorimaea operculella (assembly GCA_024500475.1). Lineage (NCBI taxonomy): Eukaryota > Metazoa > Arthropoda > Insecta > Lepidoptera > Gelechiidae > Phthorimaea > Phthorimaea operculella. The sequence continues at coordinate 8,593,746 of JANFCV010000002.1, forward strand.
TTCAGCAGACCTGGAAAGAGACCATCCAGTCCTGCCGATTTGAACGGAAGGAAGCTGTTGATTGCCCATTTTACCTTGTCGAAGGTGACAGTTCTCTGGGCTCGTGTCCAGTCTGTTTGGGATGCTGTGTTTCCCGTCAACTCCTCCCAGTCTTGTGCCGCCGTAATGACACAGCCCGGGAAGTGAGTCTGGAGGAGGAGCTCACTTGTTTCCGCATCAGACTTGGTATAGGTGCCATCAGGTTTTTAAGGACCCAATACTGCGCTCAGGATCGCAAGTCAGGATATTCTTAATTCTGGTGGCTTGACTGTTGGATTCTATGTTGGTGCAGAAGCGTCTCCAGCATTCGGCTTTCCTGAGTCGGATCTGCTTTTATATTGGTACTGGGTTTCTTTGTATCTGTCCCAGTCCAGCTCTGCACGTGTATTTTTGGCTCTGTTGAACAGCTTCCTTAACTTGCGACGTAGTTTTTCCAGGTCAGGGCTCCACCAGTTATTTCTAACTGCGGTGCCCGCCTAGGCGTCACAAGTGGGCATGTTTGTTCGAAGCAGTTCATCAGCGTGCCCGTTATTTGGTTGTTATGTGTGTCAATCTCCGCAGTGGTAGCATAGCGGGGAATTGCAATTCCCTTAAGATTTTCCGCGGTTAAGGTACGATACCTCACACGGTCCATCTTCCGGGGAATGCGTCGCGGCTCTGCGGGACTTACCATGATGTTTAAAGTGAAGATGATCCACCTGTGGTCAGAACAAGATATCTCTTTAGAAACATGCCAATCCAAGATGTGCCGCGATATGTATTCTGTAGCGAAGGTAAGATCAATGATGGTTTGGGCTCTTTTGGTAACGAATGTTGGTTCGGAGCCCCGATTGATTATATTCAAATTGGTAGCGAGCAAATAGTGGAATAGTTCATCACCTCGTGCATTCGACTTCTCGCTGCCCCAGATTATGTGGTGCGCGTTGGAGTCGGCTGAGATGATAAGCTCCAGTCCTTCTCTCGCAGTGGGCCACCAGCGCCATGAACTCCGGAGTGGGCACATCCTCGTCGCCAGGCAGATAAGCGGACGCAAGTACCAGCTCCGGCAGGTCAAGGGAAGGATTGCTCAGGAGCTTGATAGTGGTCAGGTCCCTGGAACAGAACTCGGTCATTAGAACACATGGTATATGTTTGGGTACAAATATGCAGGTCCTTGGATTACTTACAGTGGTGTTTAGTAGGAGCTTTCCCCCAATGTTGGATAGACCACAGATTCTGCCCTTCCTAATCCACGGCTCTTGAATTAGGGCTATGGTCTTGTTGGTGACCTCCAGTACTCTGCGTAGGTTGGCCGAGGCAGTTTGACTGTGCTGGAGGTTGATTTGGACGACCTTAGTCGTCGTGAGGTGGGGATCTGCTGCAGGATCCATCACTGACGGTGTCACTCAGCAGATCTTCCTCTTTGTCCGACCCTCTACGTCGAACCAGTCCATCTTCTTGGTCTCCTTCGCCAGGGCTTTGGCGACCTCCAAGATGGCCTGGTTTGGGGCGGCGCTAGGCGGCTGCTGAGCGGCCAGACCGTCCGTGCGCACCCCGGCGATCGATAGGGCGATTCCAGGGCCCAGTCCACCGGTTGCTGACTCCATCAGGGTGACGGTAGTCTGCTTCGGTGCGGACTCTGGCCCGGTTTTGTCTTCAGGACATGGTTTCTCCTGCTCTCCCGTAGGTGAGCTGTCCGAAACCTTGTCCTGGAACAAGATGTAAGCGGAGCCTAGTTTGTAGCAAACGCGTCGGTCTCGCTTCATAATAGCCGGGATTTCTGATTGCGGGATCCCAAGGGTGATGAAAACACCGTCCTTGTTCTCCTGCTTCTCGGCGCGGTAGAGGCTCCAGGAGTCAATGTTGTACCACGTATTCTGGCGTCGGAGCCTGACGCGCAGATCGTCCACGGACTTGTCCGTGAACTGTGGTAGGAACATGCCCGCTCTCACCCTTCGCGGTACCTCAGATTGGCGGCGAACCACCAGCCTGGTTCCTGCAATGGGCGAGTGGAGCCCCTCGATGGTGCTGCGTAGCCATCCCAGAGAGAAGTCGTCCTCGCACCGAAGTTTGAGGACTCCTCGCCCAGGAAGGCCCTGCCGCGAAAGGAGGAGCACGATCCTCGATCGCCGACGATGTCGACGGGGCGAAGATGGCCTCATCCAGTGCCTTTTCCAAGGCATCCTGGACGAGCACGGCGTGCTCTTCCTTGAGTTCATGGAAAGGCTCTGTTATTACAGCCACGGCAAGGTCACAAGACCCTATCGCGTCCGCATAACTGACCTTCCCTTGTGGTCCGCCCTTCGCGGTTCGGTCGGGCGTAGCACCGGTTTTGGCGCGCTTCCCTCCATCTTTGGGCGACAGGGTGTCGTTAGGACGAGCCCTTTTGGGGGGCTTGGTGTTGCCATTGGCCGCACCAGAGGTCCGCGCATTTCGCTCAGCCCGCTGCTTGCCCGAGCTCTTGCCGCGGTAGCGGGAGCGTTGGCCTTGCTTAGGCCCGGAAATGCCGCCTGACTGGCTGGTCTGGTTAGCTACCCCAGCACCAACTGGCGCGGGCGCCCGCACCTTGGTGCTAACGCCCTTAACCAAGTCGGCAGTGGGAGCAGCATCCCCCGCCCCAGCGGTTTGCTCAGCAGCAGTCGCCTGCTGCTTGGTCGCCGCTTTCGCCAGTCTTTTGGCTTTCCGCTTTTCAGCGCGTACTTTCGCACGTCGAGCCTTGCTCAGCCGAGGCTCCCTCTTGGCGTCAGTGCCGACCTTTGCAGGCCGTGATTGAAGGGGGACGTCCCATAGTGCCTGCTTTGCAGCGGCGGTGGGCATCGCCTCCTTGAGTGCCGAAAGATCCAGCGAGCCAGTTCCACTGGCGGTCCCTTGCGGGCCCGGCTGGTTTTCGATTTGAGGGACTAGCGCGCTTGTGGGCGCAGCCTGTCCCTGTGGTGTAATGACACCTTGCGGCGTCAGTTGACCTAGCGCATCCTGAGATGCAGCCCGGTTGGTGTTCTTTAAAGCCTTTTTATTACCCATGTGGAAAAGGTTTTAAGATTCATTCTCGGCGGCGATCCACCCTCCTTGGAGCCCGCAAAAGGGGACGCCGTGCGTCAAACACACACGAACGCCAGATCTACCCCGAGAATATAGGTCCCCTCCTCAACAAGGCAAGGACGGACAACAGCCCGAAGTCCCCGGGTACGATAGCCCCCATGCGGAAGGAATAACCGCATGAGGTCGCACCGGTTCCCGCGGATGAGCCGTCTCACCCCGAACAGATTCAGGAACCTCGCCTGTCATCCCTCTGACGGGTATGACGCAGCCGATTGACCACAGGTGGCTAATCCTGTGGTTCCCTTTTTGAGGGAAATCCGGGCCAAAGAGGCGTGTTGCTGACAGCGGACACTGACCGTCCGCTTGCCTGCTCAACCATCCAGGATCCCTTCATCCCCCCGTTTCGGGTCTCCACGCACGGCACAAACACGTGGGTGACCATCCCCGCCGACCATCAGCAACAGTGTGATGGTAGGCCCTCAGCTACTTGTCACCTCACTGAGGTAAAGAGGGGGTGCCGGGGGGCCGGTTTTAAGGCGCCGGTGGTTCGCCTTCGCTTCCAATAGATCGGCTACTGTGAGGTGGCCTTGTATTAAGTTATTTTAGACAGCAGGTACAAAAATAGGAAATCTAACAATATAGAAAATGACGAAGCACGAAAATAAAAAGGTCATCCTAAAGTGAATCCTAAGAGTACAAAACTTTAAAGTGAGCCTTACTGGGTATGAACGGGTCGCTCTAGTACGAACATCACCTCTCTGTCCATCAGTAGTAAATTGAAATTGAATATAATTCTCATATATTTGACGTAAATATCTAAGTATGGAACTATTGCTAACGCTTGACAGTACGGCGCGGAGCGATACGCGCACTCTATAGCTTGCTAATATCAAATAATATATAGGTACTCTAAGGGTGGATCGCACAAATGTTAGCCCGCTTCGTCTTTTTCTCTTGTATGGGTCGCCGAGTCATTGTACGACCCGATGAACCCTAGTGTCAGAGTTTTTACCCATATACTAATACTAGTAACCTCTGACATGGTTGGCCAGCCGTCTTAGTTATCGTCATAGAATGATAAACTGTGAGAGCCGCCATTTCATGTGAAGCCTTGCAAGATGCTTGCAAGTTTGCAACCATGCGGCATAGATTTTCTCTACACGTATACCTATGTCAAACTTCTTTACTTGTTTTGAAAAATTCCATACGATTTGAGACACTGTACCTATTCTCCAAATTTATTAGGTCTGTGCTATTCTCGCGCGCAAAGTCTTACTTCGATACACATACTGGTATAGGATTTCACCTCCATGACCTTTCAAGAATCCCGATCTAGCTTAACGCCGGAAAGTCATGCTCATTGAAGACGTATCGACTAACCTATGGCCCTTTGATCTATTCAGTTTTGACAACTAAATATGAACCTTAATAGTAAAGGTTTCAGGTCGAATATTGACTACTACCGGTGCCAATGTTCCAAGAAACCTATTTCGGACAAAGCTCATACATAAATTACGATTACTAGGAATGTGTGCTCGGGAACGATGCCATATTTCGATTAAAAATGTATGCTCGTGTGATAGCTTTGGAAAGGGTTCCTTTAAATAACTTACTTAGCGGCTAAAAAGATTGTATCGGTTTTATGATTTATTAGTTGAAAGTAACGTCACCACGTTTATATCTCGTTGCGGGGTAGGCAGAGCGTAAACGGCTGTAAAAAAACGGTCATTTACACCACACAAAAGATTGAGAGTCATTCAGAAGACTGTGTATCACCATAATTATAGGTTATCAGCCTGTCGCCTAAAATTACAATACATATGAGCTTTCAAATCGCTTGATTGCTTCGTACGACACCCACGGGAAAGATTTGGGGTGATGCTTTTCTAAGCCGACACCACAAGTTTCAACACAACTATTTCGATTTCCGGATCCCTTACTTAAAATAATAATGTTAGTGTTCCAGCTATCCACTATTCAATGCATGCAGCACGTCTTACCAGTCTGCCATTTCAAGCTGCAACCAATCCTCATACATTTAAGCTCACTGCACAACAAGTGCAAACAGGAATAAACTAACTCTACCTTAAGGCCGGGATTCGAGAGAAAATGCAGAAAAGCGGTACGTTCGATTCAGTTTTCAAGTCCTTTACTGCAGTTACCGAGACGTCAAAAAAATGTATGTCGTACCCAAAGAAATGCTCTAGAGCTTACAACTTATACTAATAGGTTATAGCTGATTAAATTATTTTAATTCAAGACACCATTTTTTTTTTCAAAATTTGAACATTTCTTGCGGTGAAACCAGCCTCCCGATGACCTCCCGCGCCGCCCGCTACCCGCATCTCACCCTCCTCAACCCTACCCCTGACGTCATTTTTTTCTGCTTGGATCCTCGCCTTAATTGTCCTATCACCAGAAAATCCAACTCATAGTTGATTTTATTCAAAAAGTATAAGAAAAACCAGTATAAGGTGATTCCTTAAATTGGTAGGTGGATTTACTGGTAATGATACTAATTATTTGTTTTTGCGACGTGTGTAGTTGCATACTTACCTGTTTAATGCTTTATATTTACGAGTATACATCTTGTATTGTCAGCTGCTAAAATATTTTAATAATCTTTGTTAAATATACGAGATTCATAATCATCTTCATGCCCTTATCCCGATTACTTTGGGTCGGCGCAACATGTTTCGTTGAACACAAAATCGTGTTGCAGGCTGAATGTTACGACCAGCCGCCTACCATACTTCAACCCTCCTTGGGAATGCGCTTTTGTGGTGGATTAACCGCCACCATACGGTTGGCCCTGGCTGTTTGGGTCGGGTTTATCCCTCGGTCGCCTCTTACGAGCCCCACGGGAAGAGAAGGGGTGGTGCTATTCTATTCTGCCGGTACCACAGGGCTTATAAAATAAACGCAATTATTAAGATTATTTTCCAAATAGAAAATTGTGTGGCGGCGTAAAAATGACACTAGGTATGCGTTGACCCTTAGACTGCCTGCCTGTCGACTCGCTTCAGTTCCAGAAACATCATATTGAATGAGACCTGCAGATCTTACGTAATGGACGGAGAGCTGGTTGTGTCCGTGTTGCGTACAACATTTCAAGCAAAAGTACAGTCCAGCAAAAACTTTTGATTTTATTTATATGATGCCGATTTTTATTGTATACTGATTGAATTGAATTGTAATGTAATGTATGGACTTTGTCTGAAATAAATGCATTTTTATTATTTTTAATTTTTAATTTTGTATATGAAATTTTAAAATTAAATGGCAACAATTTAGTATGAAAAATGTTTAGTTCCAGTTTATTTAATTTCTACTCTTTTTTGCTGGACTGTAGCTACATAGTGGTAATTATTGAGCCAAAAAGATCATGGCAAGTTTAAGTTTTGTTGGTGGTTGGTGGAACTGAGTACATGAATACTTGCAATTCCCTCGAATTTATTGAAACTAGTTTTAATACAAAAATGTTTATAAACCCGATATATCGCCGAATGCCTGTCAGAAGCTGATATTATTTTGCTCGTTGTCAGAAACCGTAATATCGCGTGTCTTCTTGTAAAAACCATCAAAAAGCCTGAGAGCAGATTTTAGTCATTCATTAGTCGTCTTCTGATCTGACTAGGCTGTCGCTACGTTCCTCTCGCTACACCCTTTTTGCTACGTTTTTATTGCTACGCTCTCGTAGCAAGCTCTTCGTCTACACGCTGGCAAGTGTCCAGTCGCTTAGAGTTTGTCGTGTAACTGACATTGTTCTGTTCTAGGTAGTTGTGAAATTACTTTATTTTACTTTGAAATTAAATTTATGTCGAGGATATAGGATGCTCAGTGATAAAACTTTATCAAGGTTATTTATTACCTTGCTGTTGTGTAAATCTGAATTTGATATGATTCGATATTAATATTGACATCAAGAAGAATAAATCACTACTATTTATTAATTTTGCGACTGAATGCAGATTCTAAAAGCAGTTCTAAAGGCTGAAATCACTGTCATTCTCACTTTATCCATTCCATAAGCATGTCAGAGATAAGGGTCTGGAATCAGTTCGCCGACTTGCTCGTTTCGCAAACCGGCGCGATTCGCCAACTCGCTTTCTGCCGACTGACGTGCTAGGCCTACTTACGCCATTCGCCGACTGCGCAGTTAGCAAACTGTCATGATGTACAGTGAACATAGTAATAGTTTATGGATCTGTATTATTGTACAAAAGAAAATTTAATACGAGAACGTAATATGGCATGATATGAAATTTTGAATACCTACTAGGGATAAACTTATCAAGAGAACAACTGAACAACCTTTTAAATGACTTGTAACATACAAAAAAAATTAAAGCGTAAGCTCCACAGAGAAAACGTAACGCGTAGGATGGCAACTGTCAGAATGACCGTCAACCGTCTTCGATGCGACGCGCGTCTCAAATATGTAGCTTCGTCTCTACGGGGCAAGCTCCACAGAATAGACGCGTGATGCGACGTGCAACATGACATCTGTTAGAAAAGCGATCATCGGAGACGTCATCGTTACCATAAGCCCCAAACTCCACAGAGAGGACATGGAGAGGACATAGGACGTAGGGCTTGACGTTTGACATCGCGACGTTTCCATACAAAATGTACGGAAAAGTATTGACAAAGGCACACACAAGCGTCGCCGAAGCGTCGTATCTATGACAGCTAGCGTCAAAAACTAAGAAGAATATTTGACGATCACTTGTCTGTCATCTGTCATTCTTACGTCCTATGCCCTTCGTCTTTTTGGTGGAGTTTGCGCCATAGACTTACAATCTCATTTGTGATGTTAGCGCTTAAATGTTGCTTATAAAACTGAACAAATTTTAAACTAAACAACATTTAAAACTGAACAACTTTCAAGTTTAAACACATTTCAAAACTGAATAACTTTTAAAACGGAACAAGTTTTTAGAACTGATTGTCTTTAAAAACTGAACCACCTTTTTTACAGATGCAAACGAAAAAAAAATTACCTCGCATGCTAATATTCGATAATCCCAAAATATGCAAAATGTTTAAAAAATGTGTAATTGACTGTACACTGTAGCTATAGTTTACCAATAGCTCAGTCGGCGAATGGCGTAAGTAGGCCTAGCACGCCAGTCGGCAGAAAGCGAGTTGGCGAATCGCGCCGGTTTGCAAAACGAGCAAGTTGGCTTACCGCGCGTACTCCGAGATAAGTGCGCGTAATTCATAGCCGGAGCAAACAGCGATGTGGGTGTCCATTTATTTTGAAAGCAGCGCGAAAATCCGGCCTTGATTCCCCTAAAGATTTCCATGACAAAAGTCGGCAGAGTTTCATGGATTTCCTATGTTTTTATACCATGCGACCTACGGTAGATATAAATGGAGTTAGTTATTTATTTTGAGAATAATTATTTTTTTATTGTTTTCGTGGATTCGTGGTAGCTACACCTCAGGGCCACAGAGGCTTGCAACAAAAAAATTAAGCCGAACGTTGTATGCGTATTCTTATAATGTCTACATACATAAAACACGAAACACATAGACACAAATTCAAAGTACGAATAAGTTTTTTGTGGTAAAACTCTACGCTACCCATCTGCTTGCTGCTACACCTGCTACGTCTACGTAGCTTTTTGCTACGAAAAAAACAAACATTTACAAAGTTCAATAATTTGGCGTACAATAATTTTTAATGATTTGCCAGCTGTTTTTTAGCCTTTTTATTAAGCAGAAACTTTACTCGTTGTATTGCTAGTAGGTAGGCATATTATCACTGCCAACCAGAATTTTATAAAAGTCGTACAGCATAAAAGTCCCCTAAAGCAAACCACGTCGTTACACGTTATGTCGCCACTTGCTTGACAGGAAGAGGGGCAGGTTCGGTTCACTTTCATATGGAAAACACCTCTGAAAGCAGGGAACGATCTGGAACACGTGATCCCTTGAATGAACAAATTTACGATGGAAATTCGCAGGAAATGTGGAAAAAATGCGGAATTTGATTTTTGCGTTTGAGGTTAAGCGAACGGAGAACGGCGCTTGTGGATTCGGGATTACGCTTAGAAAATCAAGCCCAGATTCTTTGAATCGTAACACCATTTCGAAATTTCATATATATTTCTATACTTTGAGGGCGTTTTACTCACAAAATCAAACAACTTTTAAGAAACTTTTTTCGAGATACGAATATAAGACCCGTGTCTTACGTGACTTGCTTGACACACTTTGTCAACAATTTTATGAGGTCCAAATTTTTGTTTCATAATTCAAAGAAAGGTTTTAAAAAACATTTGTTCAGTTTTGTGAGTAGATCACGCCTTTAAAAAATTTGTACTGAAATAAATTTAACCCTTTCTAGTATAGAGGGTTAAATTGTAGGTTAAGGTATAAAGTTGAAAAGAAAGAAGAGGTACCTATTTGAATTCGTCATTAAAATGTTTACCTCAGCCGAGAATTGAACCCAGGACGTTTGCCTAGTAGGCACGAGGATAACGTTTAGAACACCAAGAAGATTCAAGTTTAATTTTTCAATATTTTATCACCCAAAACACGATACCAACATTTCAGACACAACTTCCGCCATCTTTAATGTTCCTAGACATCTAAAACAAAGTTAAAGACAATAATTTCCTTTGCTGAGAAGTTCCATTTGTTTAAAAACTACCTAATTATGAAATCAGAAGTCGAGATAAACTTGGGAAAGTTAGAAAGAACAGTGGAAGCAGAATTCCGACTTTCGATGTTGAAAATCAGTAGAATAAGATTCTTACAGTACGACCGTTTGAATAGGCCATTTTTGACAGCTGTCAAAATTATGTTAATACACACTTAGGGCCTTACCACAAAAAAGATAGACCAGCGTTCAACGCGTGTCTAGCGTTTTTTTTGTATGAAGTTTTATTTAAACACGCGTTCGACTCGCGTCTTACTTTTTAGTGGTAAGGCCCTTAAGGTCTATTTTTCTGTGTTGATATATTTTAGTATGCGTTTAACAGCTGTCAAATATGGCCTATTCGAACAACCGTACTTTAGTTAGAGAATTTTCCAAAAACTCGCCCGTAAATAGCTGACTTTTCATTAAATTAGGTATTCTAGTTTTGATCTAAGGTTTATAAGTTTGTAAGGATAAGATTATTTGAGATTTTTATTGACACGGATTGAATTATTAGTTTGCAATATCCATCAATTGAAAAATATCCGCTCAGCCGTCAATTTTCATAAAGCTGAAGTTTCTACCTCTAGTATACTTTTCTTTCTCTTTTCTAATGGGTCATCGAGTCGTCCAACGACCCGACGAACCCTGGTGGCAGAGTTTTTCAATAGACTACTACAAGAAGCAGGCCCTTGACATGGGGTTCTGTAACGACCACCGTCTAAGTAATCTTACACCAACCACGGATACGAATGGCTTAACGTACCCTCCGAAGCACAGAACCATCTTTCTTACACACACTCAGGTTCTTTAGCCTGCCTTTTCTTAACCAGACTGGGAACAAATTCACAATGTAGGTAACAAATATCAACTTTGTGAGAGCCCTGTCGGCAATTGATCCCGGAACCTTCTGCGTCACAGACAGTCGCACTACCAGTGCGCCACATCTTATATGAACTGACTTAAAATGTATGTATTGGAATTTTTAATGCACTCACAGCGCAATTTTATTCTCATAAAATGAAAATGAGAAAAATTGAAAAATTCACTAGCGACCGCCGTGACTTGAACCCGGGACTGTGGATTGCCGTTCCACCGCTCTACCAACTGAGCTACGGGCGCCTAGCGGAGCCTGGTGAATCTTTCAACCTCTTGATGCTGGTCTTGAAAGACGTCTTGAAAGGCGCCCGTAGCTCAGTTGGTAGAGCGGTGGAACGGCAATCCACAGTCCCGGGTTCAAGTCACGGCGGTCACTAGCGAATTTTTCAATTTCTCTCATTTTTCATTTTATGATACACGATTCACCCAGCATCCCGGAACAACGTAGCCCCCACGTCCAAACGCCCACTTGCAATATCTGGAGGGCAGTTGGCTGAATACCAGCGATTGTCGAATGCCAAATGGGGTAGTTTATTTCATATTGTAGTGTCTTGGAAAGGTCATGTTTCGAATTAGGCAAGTGTGTAGATACTAGCTAAGAATGAAGGCCGATGAAGCTCAGTGATGATGCAAAAATTTCAGGTTTGATTTCTGTAGGAAAGATGGATTTGTCGAGGTTCCGTCGGTCTTAGTTGTACTTAAAAATGACTTATACCTACTGCGATGTCGATGCACAACCATATCAAAGGCCTTCTAGTAGTACTGTGGAACGACTCGGTGTCCAAGTACACGAAGAGAGAGAGAGTAGGCGGTGGAAAATCTCTGACAATAGGGTTTATCGAGTCGTTCGTCTACTCTTTGTCCCACATCGTCTACAACTTAAACCTAAACCAAAAACTATAAAACAATCGACCCCAAAGAACATACCACTAAACGGGGGCAGTTTATTATTATTTTATACCCATCTGATTAGTATTCAGCTTGCTTATTTCATTGATCGTTTAGTTACTCGTTGGCCCGATCTAAATAAGTTAACTAAATTATTGTGGGGACAATTGAATACGAAACAGGCCTAGAGTAAGTATCGTTACATCAACAGCGGTACTAAAATGCATGATTTTGAGGAGTATTTTGTATACTTTTTTTTTGGAAAAGGAGTTTTAATCAACAAATACGAAAACTAAATAAAATGTTAGTACACGTCGCCATACGTTGCGGCTGTCATGTCACCATCTTTCTGTTTGTAACCATCTTAAATCGCAATGTCGCCCGGTGTGTATGTAGGCGTCTTCCTAATTTTTTACTGTAGTCTATGTTACCACAAATTAGGAAAACAGCGTGCGGGACAGTTTTGCTACAACTTCTCTTAAATCGAGTTAGAAAATGTCAGACACTTTATAAAGCTCCACTGATTTGTCCAACTACCCGATGACCTGTAAAAATATTAAAGTTACAAGCACAACAGGCCTTATAAAAGCATTTAAAATTTCAACCTAAAAATAAAAATCATTATGAACGAAAGTTAGTTCAAATGAAACGATTTTTCCAATAAAACAGGTTACTAAAAACTGGCTATAAAAAGAAAAGTGAAAACAATACAACCAGTAAATTATTAACGTTCCATTACACATTATTTTGTTCGGTTCATTTACTTTGCTTATTCAGAGAAAAACTTTTGTTCTAAAATACTTTGTTGCTGTACCTACATTAATTACCATTCTAAAAACCTGCCGGCGATGTAGTCGTATTGTTTTAAAATTTACTAAATGTACGAGAATTATTATTATAACAATATTGAAATCATATTTTCAGAATAAAATTTGTTGTAAATATTACGAGTTATGGTGAAATTAGATGAATATTATTCTTTTAAAGGTAACACCATTCCACACATTATTAAACACCACAGTTAGCGGGCAATTGTGCTAATGCAAGTTCAAGATAGATGATCATTCAGGGAAAGCTGCTGTTCATTGTTTAACGACAACTACGAGAACGAAGACAGTCACTAAAACTAATCAAACACTGACACACAGACATAATCCGGCACAACATGGTCACAGTACAACAATTTTTCTTCTTTTCGTCGCTTATTTATTACCAATCGCCGATATCCGATCGTTGGCACAAGACCGACAAGAGTTTGCATCTCTTTCCTTAATCTTTGTAAGAAACAAAAAACCTTGACCGACTCTCCATTGTTTCCCAGCTAAAAGCATTAATTGGACGATGGCCGAAAAAGGAATGAAACAAAGGGACCCATAAAACTATTAACAACAACTTTTATTCTGCATTTCTTATAAACAAAGTTATTTACAAATGAACTGGCTGGCGCGTTGCCAGTGGATTGTAAGGAACGGTACAGATTCGGAATAAGGCGCTGAGATGGAAACTACCGCATTGTCCTGGGTATTTGTTGGGCATTTGGTTCTTGATCTATGTGATTTGGTATGTACAGTCTCCTACGGTAACTATTGAAAAAATCTATTTTTATGGTTTCGATTTTCTTGTGATTAGTACCAACATTATTTGCCTTACTCCGTCTATTGCAGACCGACAAACTGAACAAAAATATGTTGTACGATTCATTGAACGTTGCTGCATCTAGAAAAGTCCCTAACAAAATTATTATAAAATGTGACATTGTAAAAAGAAGCGAAATCGTAAATTATGAATTGTTCATGATTTATCGGGAGAGACTGTACTGTGCGAGTACAAAGTAACTTCTGTGTAAAAACTGACTGATGGTAAAGTATGTGTGGTCGCGATTATATATTATATACCTACACTAAACTGACGGTTAATAATAAGCCAATCTTACTTATTGTAGGAGAACCGTAAATTTACAGTCCAGTTTTGGCGGTACTATTTTAATAGTGAATCTACAATAAAATATTTTCTATAATTTTCTCACATTCAAATCCAATATTCTTTCTATTTTCTATTAAATAATATTATTTCGAAAATCTTCTTCTATAAAATTTTATCTTTTTTGGAAAGAACCCAATCGCTGTTCAAAGTAAGGAACTGAATTGAAAATAACAACCTTATTTCGGACTGGAATGTTTAATAAAAACTTTGCAAATTCTCACACCAATATCGTAAAATTAGCTTATATGACAGCCGTATATTGACAGCCGATGTGGCGCAGTGGTTAGTATGCCTGCCTGCCACGCAAAGGTTCCGGGTTCAATTCCCGGTGGGGTCACTCACAAAGTTGATATTTATCACTTTGTGAATTTGTTCCCAGTCTGGTTAGGACATTGCAGGCTGAACCACCTGATTGTCCGCAAGTAAGATGGTTCCGTGCTTCGGATGGGCACGTTAAGCCGTCGGTCCCGGTTGCTGTCTATGATGGCGGTCGTTACACAACCATGTCAGAGGCCTGCTACTTGCAGTAGGCGGTTGAAAAACTCTGACACCAGGGTTCGTCGGGTCGTTGAACGACTCGGTGTCCCACACGAAAAGAGAAGAGAGCTTATATGAAGAAAGAAATAGCACAAAGTTTACCTACTTAGTCGTAAATGAACTCATTCATCATGTATTTTTTTATATAAGACTGGTTTTATATACTTGAATAGTTAGTAAGTAGTAAAATAAAGTATGATACTCCAGGATGATAAAATTATCTATTGGTATAAAAAACTTTTGAATTGGTTTCAGTTTACCTACAAACAAAAAACTAATCTTTTCTCTTGATAATATTAGTGTATTTAAGATATTTCATAGCTTGAATAGGGTATAATATAATCAGATGTGTATATAACCACAATACAAGGGTCTCCATGTTTATGTAGCTCAAGCCTCAGACGTTCTTGTTAATGGGTCATTTATTGTTTCAGTGTAAAGTACAGTCTATTATTGCTTTGATTATGACATGTCGCTTTGTAAGACTACACACCTTTGTACTCGAAGAGCACCGTTTGAGTTCTGATTTTCTATGAACGCCATACAATACAAAATAGTATTGGAAATTCTCTGATCTGTTTTGTGGGTCATTTAAGGTTTTGGGTCAACAAAATTATACTGTAAGTCCTCACAAAAGCTCACAGAAGCTACTATCATTCCCAGGATGAAAGTGCCATGGAAATTATAATAAATCATGTGATTTGCAGAAGAAGAATCTAGAGAAGGGATCAGATATTAAATTCTGAAGGGATTAAATTCAGTCTCGAAACATAAGCAGGGAGTTGAATCCTCGTTTAAAGAGCTACAATAATTGAATATAAAAATAGAGCAGTCAATTTAAAACATTAAAGAACTGATCATATTAAACCTTTTTATCATAACTACCTACTTACTTTAAGATTTCGAAGGAGTAAATAAAAAAATTAAATGAATATTACTCACGACGACACGGTAGAGTTTTTACCTTCCTGAAACGGGAATATGCCAGATGCGCCATACATAGTGCTATATTAAGACAATGCCACACTAAGGGTTCCGTACCTACGCATACTTCATAAAGGCAGCAAAAAATACAACCACAATTTTTTACCGCGATCTCACTTTTTCCATTTTCGGCGGAACAAAAAGAACACAAGGGTAGCTTGCACGGCAAATTGTGTGCGAGATTTCGGCGGTTCCATTACTGCACACCCACACATGTGTACAGCAATTAGTTACAGACAACACAGAGAGATAGTGGGGCCACAAGATCCGCGGAGAAAATGAAATGAAATTGCTCGTTTTAATTTACCCTAAAATCGTTGTAAAATGTCATTTCACGCGATAACACATTGCACATTGGTGGTTGGCATACATGGCACACAATATATTATAGTTTGTGACAAAAATCGTGTACCTAATTGATAGCTGAATGCGACAACGTGCCCTTGTTTGCGATTTTGTAAAGACACTTTCTATACCTACTCTTTAAAGTAAAAAAAATCGGATCCCACACTTTACCGCATAATCAAGCGATGCGTGTATTACCTAGTTTTAGATTGTAATGATTTATTATGGAGTAGATACCCAGAAGGTTCACTCGGCCCTATTTCGGATTTTCGCGATTGGCATTTGTTACATGGCCAGGGTTGCTACTGTCAAAAATCTTTAAGTATAAAAACGTCAAAACAGCAAAATCTGACAAAGAACGTCGTATGATTCTGAGCCAATTTTTAATCCAATAAATATGACAGAAGAAGTGGTTGACACGAGTCAACCACCTTCTTATTTACCTTGACTACCCCTGCGATTCCGGTTTTTTCCAGTTATCGTCAGTAAGCGTTAAAATCGTCACTATAGTGAGCCATCTGGTAAAGGCGCCCGCGCGCCGTTTTCCTAAGGCGCCCGCGTACCGTTTTTCTAATTTGTGTAGATACGTCGTATCTTAACAGATTAAAGGACAGACCACACACCTGAGTATAGGCACAATTTTTTCCATGGAAATTGTTATAGCTCATTATTATCTGCATTCTTATGTATTTTTTCTTTTATTTGTAGTCGTTTAGTAAAATTAAAACAAAAAATTCCGACGGGCGTTTAACACTCATAGTATCGTAGTGTGTGTGGCCCAACAACGTTTCTAAGTCCCGAGAGATATCCGCCATGTTTGTTGTCAATCTTTCCCTCAATAGAGCACAAATGAAAGCCTTTCACGCAGAAAAACACCAATTCAGTTTGCCTATGGCGATAACTAATGAACTTCCAAACTATATCTAATAGCCAATTCTCAATATTACACGCACAATATACTGTTCTCTAGTCACCACCAGTCGCCTTCTTTATGATAGGTAATGTCTGACTTCAATCTGCCACGAAGAAAAAGAAGAAGGATACCCACTGCTGAAGTTCGATGTTCAACTGGCAGCTTTTTTATAATTTTGGACTTATTTTATATCGACAGAATACTTCGTTTGTTTGTCTGTTGTGCTCAATTTTGAACATAGTGTAACTCCATATAACAACTAAGGCTGTATGAAGAATTTCTTCAGTTTTCGTGGAATCCAAACCAAGTCACTTTTTGTGAACAAATCTTGGTTCGCTTCTTGAACAATCAGTAAAATTCTTCGAAGTAAACCTAAATTTCACCATGACATGTTTTGTTTGATCCAGCAAAGCCACTAAAATACAAGCTAGAAGTGGCTAGGTCGGTGTGTGAGTGTGACTAAGCTCGCTGAATAACCGGTTGCATCCGGATTTTCTGGCTAAGCCCAAGATATGGCTGGAACGTGCGCTGCGAGAGAACTTCGGTAACTTACTGCTATCGAGTGTTAGCAGAGAATACTATAAACAAGCTGCAAGAAAAATATATTTTCATTACAATTATAAAATTGTAGAAATTTAACATAATCAGAAGCCCCTCTTCAAGCCCTTTATTGTGCGAGACGACAAACATAAAACAAATCGGCCAAGTGCCAGTCGATCTCGCGCACAAAGGGTGCTGCTGCTGTTTGCGTAACTGCAAAAAAGCATGAAAAACATGTTTGCTGTGTAAGAACCCACGTTTTATTTTATTCAAAATCTTTTACTATTATGGTTTATGAGACACAGCCTGGTGACAGGTATGGCACCCTAAAAAGACGAAAATATGTATTAAAAATATTATTTCTTATGACGGGAAAATACCTACAATGACACCAACAAACACTGAAATAGATATTATACCTTTCCTATCATAACAATTTTCCGGATGTTCAATTTCCAAACCAAATATTTTTTTTTCGTATATGACGACTCAAAGAAGAAAAAGATTTGAATTTATGCGCTATTTCGTTTCAATAGGTAAAAAACGAGGTACCTATTCCGTGTGCTCACGGCTAATAATGCCGCCCTTAGTCCACTCAGGGTGTTTCATAAAAGGCGATGTAGAGTTTTTGACCTTGGCTGAATATCTGTCGACTATTTTCAACTGTATGGTGGCGGTGGAACTACGTACAATAACATTCCCAAAAAGGGTTGACGTCAGGAAGGCCGCTAGTAATAAAAGTTAGCCAAATTCTTTTACTACATGGTTTTATATTCTAACAAAACATGTTGCGCCGACCCCAACTGATTTGGGATAAAGACAAAAAGATGATGAAGGAGAAAACAAGATTTTATACGACGCTACAGAATCTGAAAAAATCTGGTGACAGCAGGTGTACCTATTGCAAAAAGTACTGACCATGATGAATAATGGTACCCTTATCTTTCAAGCGACGCGACAACGACGCCGTCAAATTTTGACGGCGTCGTTGCGCTTATGTAATACCTACCGCTACTCAGATCGCCGTCAATCTGAATAGTGGTAGCAATTTCTTTATGTCATTCCGGATTTGTACTGTTTTTAACCTACCGCTACTCAGATCCTTATTAGATACGAATTAGGATATTAAGGAGTTTATTAACATTTTATAATCGTAAATGAGACACAAGTTACCACGAATAAAGAGCGTTTGTGACGATGTTATGAAGATTTCTCCCATTAATGGCACCTACCGAATGTTAACTTCATAAGCACTCGCGATTACTTTTACACTATCTAAGTATTGAACCATGACTGATATTTAGATACACACATACATACATCACGCCTTTTTCCCTTACCGTATAGGCAGAGCGTCAAAAGTACGGTCGTTTTCGCCAAATCTGACCAATTTGAGGGCCGTTTTAGCTATTGTCGTGTATCGCTATGGTGACAGGTTATCAGCATGTCGCTTAAATTTGCAATAAACATCAAACCTCGAGTTCTTTAGTCGCTTTTTACGACACCCACAGAAAATAAATGGTGTGATGCTATTCTAAGCCGGAATCACATGGCATTTAGATAGGTATATTATAATAGCCGTGTGATGCCGGTATAGAATAGCGTCACCCAATATCTTTACCATGGGTGTAGTAAGAAGCGACTAAGGGATTTGAGGGTTGGTGTGTATTGTAATTTTAGGCGACAGGCTGCCAATGTGTCAATAAGATGATACACAGTCTTCTGAATGACTCTCGAACAAAATTTCCAATCAGGCGCGGTAAAGCGCGGTATGTGCGCGGTAAGGGGCTGTATGTGCGAGATAGGGCGCAGTATTTGCGCGGTACGTGCGCAGTAACGAGCTTCCGCGAGCATTCCGCGTCAACCTGGACCTCACACCTTACCTTTAACAGCCTTTTTCTAAGTCTAAGTTATACAGCGTGTCCTATAAGCTCACCATAAGCTCAGGTCAGGCAAAACACCTCTTACCCGATCTCGTTTTACTGTATACCTCTACATAGAAAGTGTAGGTACTATCTGCAGCACCTTGATTTACCTGACAATACTGAGTACTAAAACCCGTATGAAAAACCCGTATGAGATTAATACAAATTACAAGTAGGTAGGCAGTATCAGTAACATACAACATAAAAACTAGTACAAATTGGTCCCTTAAATATGTAGGTTGATCTTCTGCTGATGTACCGTACGAAATAAAAAACTAACATTTACTACAGTAAAATATATAAGTATAATATTTGAACATGATTTCATCTTAGTTCTTGTATGCCGGAAAAACTTTGAATCTACCGGAGCTATCCAAGAGATTTTATACCATCTCTTATCTTTGAATCAAACTTCTTGTTCCTATTTGTCATTGTATAGATACACGATTATTATTTTATGTACTAATTTGACACCTTACGACTTTGAACTAGATATACTCGTACTTGAAATTGAAAGAAATTTTGAAATTAGAATTTTCTTTGTCCTAGCAATGTGACATGGCGATTTCAAAATGGCGTCAATTTTCTGAATTCAGGTAGGTTTTCCATTGACATATTTCGCGTTTGGCTGCCGAAAGAGCTACCTTATTTCAAATGTATGGAGGCTCTGAGTAGTGGTAGGTTTTCCATAAGCGCGGCGTCGTTGTCGCTGCGGTCTTGTAGAAAAACCCGACCGCATCCCATACAAACTCTAAGCTTCTCAGCGCGCTGTCAACGTGACGGCGTCGTGGCGCGCCGCAACGACGCCGACGCTCGGTCTTTCTGGTTCCCCATACAAACCCATACAAACCAGTAATTTCATCAACGACGCGCGTCGTTGTCGCTGTTGCTTGGTTTTTAAGCCTACCATAACAGAAAGTATTTTTCTGCCGCTTGGTCTCTCTTATGGTTTCTTCAAAACACTTTTCTTGGGATTCGTAAAGTGGAGCTTACCGTAGATAGGTATACTGGATACTCAAAAGTCAGGAAATCGATGCCTTGCAGTGCAGAATAGGAGTTTTCCAGATGCAGTTGAGAATACCAACTAATATAAAATACAAGAGTTGTCGCATGACTCTCATGAAATCGATAACTCTCAGATTTGCATTTATAATCTATCTAGACTGCACCTATTCCGAAAGTTTGTTGTATGGGCACTTCCATACTCAACGATCCGAACAGACGGTAAATTAAACTAAACCTTTCGTCTTTGGTACTTCGGCACTCATCGCTTTAGCTTAAATGCTGACCCAATGAATACATACATTTCAAAAGTTTACAGCAGGTAACGTAACTATCCTGTTTTCCTAAGGCATTTAATAAAGTCTAAAGCACACGCCCGGCTCATATCTCCGTATTATCACCCGGATATAGAACACAGAACACCCAGGCACAGTAGGAAAATGAACAGTAGGTATAATCGTGTGATACACGCGTTCATTGGTTACTATTCAAGAGAAAGAGCTAATATGTTAATTTTATATTTGCTGATACAATTACAAGTTCATTTTTCCCCAACGTTTAACGTTTTATTAACAGACACTTTTAAAGAACCACGTATTACCTTTCACAATTTTTCTTCTACGTAGTTCTCGACAAGAGCAGATTGGATTTTACTCCACCGTCAAGAGCGGAGCTCCTAAGTTGATGATGATGAGTTACTTCTGTGTCCCACTACAGGACAAAGGCCTCTCCTCTTTCACGCCACTCATCTCAAACTTTAGCCACCGACTGCCAATTCATACCATAAAGCGTTATGCGCACCTGGAACCATTTTGGCGGGCCTTTTTAGGATATGTTACTTTAAGCTTTTAAATATAGTATGTATTCATCTTATGTAAATAAAATAGAAAATTTAATAAAAAAATAGTTTAGAAATAATTTAACCTTGCTTTATTACATTTACTGTGTGTGACTGAAGTAAAGTATTTTACCCAAACACTTTAGCATCCACTCCGAGCGTAGATAGCGTATTACACGTTGTGGTCTGAGCACTAACTAGGTCAGAAAATAAAAGATGGTTTTTCCTAGTTTCAAATTTCTGTGATCAATATTTTATGAAATAAAAGATTACCTAGGTATAATCAGCAAAACAGATTTATTACAAAAAAGTTAGACAAGTCATATGGCAGTGTTTAAAATTATTTTTCCATGATATTTGACGTTGGCAAATGACTTACACAATGTCTTTACTTCACCGTCCAACTATTACAGTTAAAATTTTAACTTAATGTTTTTTAGTATAAATATGTTGTACCTAACAATTGTTTACACTACCTATAATATAAATATCAAACACCTAAAATTGTGGGCCAGGCCGTAACAAAGTTTTCCCTGCCGACGTGTTGATTTAGTTGAAGGATAGAAGACAAGATTGACAGGGGGACGTAATGAAAACATTTCTAATACATCTATGTCATGTTAACATGTTGACGTTGTGTATTTTAATGCTAACGTAAACATGTAGCCAACTGACCTGAAGGTTTGATACAAGTACGATTTTGAGTAGAGAAAATATTTGAAAACTAGTCACGAGTCATGACATGAGTATGGTAAAATCAAGGAGCATGTAAATACTGAAACAAAAAGTTGAGAGGTATTTACGAAAAGAAGAAGAAAGAAAGATGAAGTTAGGTAAATTACACATGCACCCATTGCAAGATATGGCGGTTCATGACAGCTGAATTTTGATAAAGCGACAAGTGCCATGATAATTATTTTCCGTGTCAGCCGATGTGGCTCACTAGTTTGTACGACTACCTGCGACGCGGAAGGTTCCGGGTTCAATTCCCGGTGAAGTCCTCACAAAGTTGATATTTAGGTATCACTTTGTGAATTTGTTCCCAGTCTAGTCAGTCAGGACATTGGAGGCAAGCAACTGATCGTTCGAAAAGCAAGATAGTTCCGTGATTCGAAGGTCACTTTAAGCCGTCGGTCCCGTCCGGTTGCTGCTTATGACCACTTATCCGACGGTTGCTACACACCCTGTCAGAGGCCTGTTACTTGCAGTAGGCGGTTGAAAATCACTAACACCGGAGTTCATTTGGTCGTTGGAAGACTTGTTGTCGCACTTGAAAAAGAAGAATTTGATATGTGATAAATGTGCGTGCAGCGTGGTGATCTGCCTTTGGCAGTTGATGTTTGGCAATTGGCACTGAAAATTTCCATGCTGTGTATGTCGTTTTATAATTCATATTTGTTTTATGTACTTTATGAAGTCCTTGACCCTGTCTTAGAAGGTAGGTACGTGTTTTGGTGAAATATAATACCTACGTAGGTCTAAAGACTTATTTTGAGTAGCCCAAAGATTTTTTAATTTTCATTAGAACCATCGTAACTCTCAGCATTGCAACCGACATAAATTACTAATAATAAAAACAAAGTAGGTAACGTCCATTTTGTCTGAAATTCAAATGTGCGGCGAGCTATGAACAGTTCTCTGTAATGACTTGGAATTTTCAGACCTCACTCGCAGTAAAGCTAGATGTACAATACGCGTTTTTGTACAAAGGTTTAACATTAAAATTCTTTGTAAGAACTTTAAAACTGTAGAACCTATTTTAGTAAAACAGCGTAAAATATTATCTTTTTTTTATTATTACTATTATTTTCATTCTTTTTCGACAAAGTCGTTCTATTACAGCTATAGTTTGACAACTTCGTGCACGACCTTCCTGCGGGGTACAGACGGTCGGGGGGCGAGGAAGCACGTCATTTTAATATGACGTGCAGCATGGATGCGCGCGTCACCCTTCTCCGCTACACCTCCCGCTACCCGCTGACATCTCCCCTCCCAACGTCTGTCACCCCTAGGGAAGGTCGCGCACGAACTAGCCGGACTATAGTCATGCTTCAAAGCTTATTATCTTCAGCATAAATGTATTTATCCACCAATGGCGATAAAAACTGTTTTTACACGAGTGCTTCAGAAGGAGGGTTACGTATGTTTTTCGAGAGTATATTTATCATATTTGGACAAGCTAATTATTTTTCATGGGCTACGCCGCTACAACCTAAGCGTATTTAAATTTTATCATTTCAAAATTGCGGGTTTTCAATGTAAAATATAGCGTTGAAATTATTGCAGTCGGGTATTTGTTTTTAATAATCCGGGTTGTCCCATTTCTAGTCCAGAATCAAAATATTATTTTTACTATGAATAACTTAAAAACCGTGGAAAATTTTGACGTGTGGATGAAATGTCGGCGACGACGTAAAATTAATAGAGTAGGTAGCTACATAGTCACCATAATGAGATAACTTTATTCATTAAATGTAAATAGAGTTCCAGCTTTAAGTAAAATGTGAGGGTTACTATTTTGACGGCAGCTAGGTTATGGCATTTTTACCGTTGGAAATTTTAATTTCAGGTAAAAAACTTAGTATAACACCATAAGTCGAAGATGATATGCCTGGTCTAATGATGAACTTTTATTAGCATTTACAAATGGGGTTGTTTCCATTCCAATGCCTATTGTAAATAGAAAAGTCTGCTTAGAAAAGGACTTTGTCTATCTTTTTCGTCATGATGGATGGATTTAGTATTTAGTTAGTTGAAAGACTGGGAAATCAACATTTGGCAAATTTGAAAAACAGCCGCAGATGAAGCTGCGGCACGGCACAGCATTCTGTGTTTTATTTTTTTGAGTTTCTAACAAAGATTTCAAAAAATATAGCAGGAAATCTCGAATAGGAATGAGAAAGAGATTCCGTTCTAAATCGCAACAATGAGAATTCCAATCGAGAAGACGTGAAAGAAACCAGGAATCCTTTCTCGTAGCGAACATTAGCCGGGAAGAGTTAATCTCGGACATGGAGGAAAGAAAACCGGAAAAAACTGGACAAGGGCGAATTCCAAAGCCACGCTAGGTGAAATACCACTTTGATTTTCAAGCTTTTTCAAGCTTTCAAGCCGTTTCACATCCTCTTTACCGAGTTTTTTTTATGATAACCCTACAATAATAACTATTTGCAAACCACACGTTTAGTAAGAATGTATTATAAGTATTGCACGCACCGGTAGGTGATAGTATATTCTCTTCGGTCATCAATCGGTCAATGAAATCAAAAAAGAATCTGTACATGAATAATTTGAAAACACACTTCTCATCAGAAAAATCGAAACACTTAGCAAGTTTACGTTTAGTAGGGATCACATTATCTGAAACATATGTTTATTTTGGAGTAAATAATCTAATGTAGTGCAATAGTGAGTATTACGATGTTTCAAAATCGTTATGTCAATTTTCTACATACCACTTTTTATTTTTATATATTTCAAATTTTGTTTGACTATAAAATCGAAAGTGTCTCGATTTTTTATGAGAATAGAATCGAAGAAAGGAGACAGGGCGGCGGTAGTATGGGACTTGGGCTATGACGATATATCGAGAATGTTACGATATTTAGATTTTGATATCTTACCTTCGTGTAAAACCGCATCAAAATCAATTCAGTGAGTATTGAAAAATCACTTGTGAGCTTTTGTTATTTCATAGATATTTGGTGCATAGCGAGTTAGCAAGGGAGAGGGATAATGAGCTATCAATTTTTGAACTATCATGGCTGATTTTTACCCGACTGAATCAGAAGGAGGGTTATGTTTTTTGAGAGTATGTATGTATGTATGTAAGTATGTATGTATGTGTTACAGGCAAAACCCTTAACTAGTCAATAACGTTATTGACTGGAAAAACTAGTCAATTACGATATTGCCTAAGGGCCTCAGTCAAAACCCTTATTGACTGGTTTTATCTACTAAAAGCAGTCAATAACGATATTGACTGACGTGTCCAGTCAAAACCCTTAATAGGTTGAAGCAGTGCGGTGCGGAGAGTTTGGGTGTGCGATGCGGCGGGTAGTACTGAATTCCGGTGAGTTTATGTGCTATGCGGCGGAAAGCAGTGCGGTGCGGGGAGTTTCGGTGTGCAATGCGGCGAGTAGCACTGATTTGCGGTGAGATTATGAGCGATGCGGCGGGTAGCTGTGCGGTGTGGGGAGTTTCGGTGTGCGATGCGGCGAGTAGCACTGATTTGCGGTGAGATTATGAGCGATGCGGCGGGTAGCTGTGCGGTGTGGGGAGTTTCGGTGTGCGATGCG
This sequence comes from Phthorimaea operculella, assembly GCA_024500475.1. Classification (NCBI taxonomy): domain Eukaryota; kingdom Metazoa; phylum Arthropoda; class Insecta; order Lepidoptera; family Gelechiidae; genus Phthorimaea; species Phthorimaea operculella. The sequence goes on from JANFCV010000002.1 coordinate 8,618,584, forward strand.
GCGAGTAGCACTGATTTGCGGTGAGATTATGACCGATGCGGCGGGTAGCTGTGCGGTGTGGGGAGTTTCGGTGTGCGATGCGGCGAGTAGCACTGATTTGCGGTGAGATTATGAGCGATGCGGCGGGTAGCTGTGCGGTGTGGGGAGATTCGGTGTGCGATGCGGCGAGTAGCACTGATTTGCGGTGAGATTATGACCGATGCGGCGGGTAGCATTGCGGAGTGGGAAGTTTCGGTGTGCAATGCGGCGGGTAGCACTGAATTCCGGTGAGATTATGACCGATGCGGCGGGTAGCATTGCGGTATGGGAAGTTTCGGTGTGCAATGCGGCGGGTAGCACTGAATTCCGGTGAGTTTATGTGCTATGCGGCGGAAAGCAGTGCGGTGCGGGGAGTTTCGGTGTGCGATGCGGCGAGTAGCACTGATTTGCGGTGAGATTATGAGCGATGCGGCGGGTAGCTGTGCGGGTAGTTTCGGTGTGCGATGCGGCGAGTAGCACTGATTTGCGGTGAGATTATGACCGATGCGGCGGGTAGCATTGCGGTGTGGGAAGTTTAGGTGTGCAATGCGGCGGGTAGCACTGAATTCCGGTGAGTTTACGTGCTATGCGGCGGAAAGCAGTGCGGTGCGGGGAGTTTCGGTGTGCGATGCGGCGAGTAGCACTGATTTGCGGTGGGTAGCAGTGCGGTGCGGCGAGATTATGAGCGATGCGGTGGGTAACAGTGCGTTGCGGTGAGTTTAGATGCGATGCGGCGGGTAGGAGTGGTTACTGCATAGTAACCGTCAGCATCGATATATTTTTTTAAAAAGATAGGCTCGCATTTGTCTGCTATCTCACCAGCTGATAAAAGGTGTAATCTTAGTCGGCGACGCGATCCCCGGAGGTGGAATGGGGATAATCAGGTCGTGGGGCGATTGCGCACGCTTACTGAAATGCATCTTATAGAAGATAGAAGATGGCGGCAGTCAGAGTGAAAGTCTACTGTTTCGCTTGCTGGTGGCACTGACCCCGAGTCCTCAAGTAACCAACGGGTGATCTATTTCCTCTGGGAGGGGAGGCCACGTATCTGCTGAGGTCAACATAGTGAAGAGCCGTCTAAGACTTGGGCATGTCTTTCTGGAATAACAACCGGCTTGCGAGACAGTAGACTTCCACTCTGATTGTGACCATCTAACGGTCCTGATGGTGTTCTAAGACCAGCCAGGACATACCTATTAAGGGTTTTGACTAGGCACGTCAGTCAATATCGTTATTGACTGATTTTATTAGATATAATCAGTCAATAAGGGTTTTGACTGAGTACCTTAGGCAATAACGTTATTGACCGGTTTTGTCAGTCATTAACGTTATTGACTGGTTAAGGGTTTTGACTGTAACATATGTATGTGAACCAGAAAATTCTTTTTCACGGGCTACAGCCCAAACGGATAGTTGGATTTTGACATATGAGGTGTCTTTAGATTCGTCTGAGGGCGCGAGTGACACTGGCTATATTAAAAAATATAGATTCAAGATGGCGGATTTTTACAGCAAAATACTACTTTAAAATTACCGCAGTCGGTTTTTTTTTGTTTTTAACACATCTACTTGTTATTTTCTTAACACATTGTATAAAGAAAAAGTGACATATCCTAACTAGGGTGACCACGTTTGAATTAAGCCGAAGAAAAAAAAAATCTCTAAACTGCTGTGTTAGATTTTTATTTTCTCTTAAACATGTGTAGCTAATAGGTCACCTAGGGTGGTGATAGGTGATATCTTAACTAGGGTGACCACGTTTGTATTGAATCAAAGAATATATTTTTTTTTCTCAAAACTGCCGGGTTAGATTTTTGTTTTCTTTTAAATGTGTATAGATAATAGGTCACCTATCTTAACTAGGGTGACCACGCTAGTATTGAGTAAAAGAAAATATATTTTTATTTTTTTTCTCAGCACTGCCGGGGCAGATTTTTATTTTCTCTTGAACATGTATAGTTAATAGGTCACTCATCTTAACTAAGGTGACCACATTTGTATTGAATCAAAGAAAAAATCTTTTTGTTTTTTTCTCAAAACTGCCGGGTTAGATTTTTGTTTCCTTTTAAGCGTGTATAGATAATAGGTCACCTATCTTAACTAGGGTGACCATGTTTGTATTGAGTGAAAGAAAAAATATTTTTATTTTTTTTCTCAAATCTCCCGGGTTAGATTTTTGTTTTCTTTTAGGCATGTATAGATAATAAGTCACCTATCTTAACTAGGGTGACCACGTTTGTATTGAGTCAAAGAAAAAGTATTTTTATTTTTTTTCTTAGAACTGCCGGGTCAGAATTTTGTTTTCTCTCAAACATGTATAGTTAATAGGTCACCTATCATAACTAGGGTAACCACGTTTGTATTGAGTCAAAGGAAAAAAAGTTACGCCGTATTTCAATGAAAAATGTTTTTGAGCTTTTTCTCGAAATTGCCGTGGCAGATTTTTATTTTATCGTAATTGTATATAAAGGAGAAGTAACAGGTCAGAATTAGGGTGACCATGTTTGTATAAAATCAAAGAAAAAAATTTTTTCTCGACTCTCCCGGGACGGTTTTTTTTTTAAATTCTAAATATTTATAATGACAAGGTCACATAACATAACTACAGTGACCACGTTTGTATTGAATCAAAGGAACTCAAATTATGGCCATAGCCCAATTTCGCCCAGTCGCCTTTTTGATTATCTGTCTGCATCTGTCAAACAAGTGATCGTCGCACTTTGCAACGCTTGAAACCGATTCCATATGATATGTATGAAATAGAAGAAACAAAACAACACACGTCAGACGCGCGTCCCATTCCCATTCTCACAATCGCTAGTCTGACAGATGTTATGTTGTGCATCGCGCGTCGCGTCTTTTCTGTGGAGCTTGCCCCTAAAAATTAAACTATGGCCGCTCCAATAATATCTCCCAGTCCTATGTTAATCTCAGCTGGCTAAAGCGAAGGCATTGCATCAAGAAGTGGAAAATACTCGCAGCTTACTACTCTGGCATCTTGCTTATGCCCGTTGTTAGCACTGAGTTACATAATAGGCTAAGAATATAATAGCTCATTTCATGGAAGCTCTAGTAGAATATTACTTTAGTTGCTGTACATTATTTGTGCGATATTGTCTTCTACGCTTTTAGAAGCGAAGATACGAGATTAATTTTACTATTGAAGTAGGTACAGTTTCTCCCTCTTTCTCATGAACAATCCAAAAAAGGATCAGATTTTTTTAGACCCCATTTTACGGCAATAATTGTTACTTTTCTACATGCAAAAATATTTATTGAATCGTACAACATCGTTTTTGTTCGGTTTGTCTGTTAGTCACAAGAACATTTTTAACGATTAAGTAGCGTGAGCGACTGTAGATATCGCTAGAACATCCACCTAAGTACATATTTATGGGTTATATATAAGTAGATTCTTTAAATGAATTTGCGTCAACAGACCATTCAAAATCTATCCTATTCAAAGAAGGCTTCAAGCATTGCTACGTTTGAGGCACATATCTAGTGAACCAAATATATTATAAGAAAGCACCCATTGTCTTACTCGGACAGTGAGATCTTACAAATATTATCATATTCATAATTCCGACATTATTCTAACAGTGCAAATTGATCAAACAAAGTTAGATCTTAAACTGCAACTTAACTTCAGAAGTTAGACCGGCTTCTAACTTAATTATAGTACTGGTTGGACGTTCAGATGGACACTATTATACCTGAACAAAGTTTACAGCTATGAAGATCAGGAGTAAGATCTAATTAGAATAAAGTTAGCTTCTGGTTTGAGAAGTCCCTAGTTCAAACTATACAGTGTGCGCCATAGTTTCAGAAGAACATTGAAAATAGACATATATCATAATTTGAATGTTAGTGATACTGATGGCTGTTTATGAAATCTTTTTCGTTTTCGATGAAGTATGAAACATTGAGTATGATACTTAAAACTAGAATATTTGGTATGCGCCGACCTTTATACAGGGTTTTGGAATTTTCACACAATTTACTTCTTACCTCCAAAATACAAGCCGATATTATAAATCATTTTCAGAGCAGGAAAATAGCTTTAAGTAAGGAAAAATAAGCAAGTGCTTTTTCTTAACGATTAATTTCCGTTCGTGCTCCAGATATTTATAAAAAAAGTAGGTAAGCTAACCAATCTCAAAAAAAAAACATAAAACAATTAGGTATGTTATTGAAAAATATTTATTTTCAAACTCTTCAACTCGACAAGCTTTAGACAAACCAATTTTCAACTATCTATGTTCTATTATATTTAAAATCAGAATTGATACTATTTTAGGCTGTCTACTATATTTTACGTTATTATAAAATCACTGTTCAACTTTAAACGTGTGCCTAACTGCACAGTTTAATAATAGTTTAAACCTGAACAAAAGGTGTCACAAACCGCAATATTTCATCGGCTATTTTATCGGCCAAACAAAAACTTTATACGAACATGGTGTAGCTAGATTTTTAGTTATTTATAACGTGCGAAACATTATTTTTGTTGAGCGTTGTTGATAGGGTAAAATATTGATAGCATGTTTCAAAATTGCCTTACTCACTTGCTGTAGCAGCAAGATTTTTTTTTACATCCTAGTCAGCTGCATGTCAGTCAGATGAAATACTACAAAATTATTTTATTGTATGGGCTCATTAATCATTATGCTTGCAAAACATCAAATAATACTGTGGAACCTAGTACCTACTTAGTTTGTCTCTACCGGTGATTCGACATCTACTTTAGACAGAATGCTACTTTAGTATGGAAATTTAATAATAACAAAATAATAATTTATTAATCACATTCATTGTCGCATTAATTAATTTAATTCCGTAACAATACCAAATCCGAATCCGTTGATTAAGAAAACGGTGATAAAGCACAATCTAACGTTAATGAAGGAAGACATCTTTATGAGACCTTGGGCTCGTCGTGAAAGCGCTATTTTATTAACCAATTAAAATTTACGATTATCGCGATAACAGTTAAAAGCTTTTATTGACCTTTTATCTTGCTCGGGTTATCAGGTTAGAACAATAGCCGGTGAGATTTTATGGTAGAAGATATCCTTATGAAACACCTCCAATATGAAAGCCTTGTTTTCTTTAGGTACAAACACACATAATATCAAATAATCATTATAAAAAAACGCCTAGTGCAGACGACTGATAAACCTAAGTCTCTCCCAGGGAGCACGAGCGTTCCATTCCTATAAAAAAACTTTTTATTCAGGCAAAATATAAAAACATAAAATGACGAAGTGAAAAACCTATGAATATTTAGGTAAGACTTACATTACTGCGGTCTTGACGTGAAAAAATTACGAGTCTTCTTTTACCAAAGTAATTTAAACTTAAATCAAAGATTCTTATCCCTTTCCGAATAATTACAATTGTTGAATAAACGATCTCAATGGGAATTGAAGAAGAGTTTATTATTGTACTATCCCCGCAGTACTTACCTTTCAAATCATACAAAGTGCTAAAACATTTTTGTTTAAAATTTCTATCGCTAGTGAAGCTAATAGTTGTAGTTCTTCAGCTGTAGAGGTTCGGTTATACTTACCACATAAGGTACCAGGGGTACACCAAAAGGACTGAATTATTTTTGTTCCCAGCAATAGTTTTTTCTTGAAATGCATAGGTATTTATTAGTAAGAAGAGGCTTCTTTTATGAGAATATGTTTTTAATTTTTATTATTTTTTCTCTGGGATAAAAATAATCCAGTTCTCTTGGCGTAGCTCTGGTACCTTAAGTGCTATAATCGACTGTACATAACACGCCTTTACACCTTGCGGGGAACTTAAAACCTTAATCTCTACCGTCATGACCGACCAATATATGATGGCCGTTTCTGGAAAATCTTGTATAACTATAGTGACAGGTTGTCACATTGTAATAAATAGGAAAACGTCAAGTACCATAAGACACTCGCGGGAAAGAAATGGGGTGATGTAATTCTAGGTCGACATCACTCGGCACGCTAAAGTAAGTAGGTAGGTACTTTTCTTTGTCGCTAACTTTTAACTTAAATTCCTGTGAAGTGCATTGCAGCCGTTTTTCACAGCTAGAATTGCAGTCTTGGTAGTTACATCTCATACAATCTACCGACCAATAAATTCGTCTAGGTTTTATCACCTCGTTTATAGCATTTGTGTTTTTATTGCTAGTTCAAAGTGCTATTTATTTTATGTGTGGTTGTAAGACTTAGCTTTATAGAACTTTTTAAAATTGATCACGCGAAAAAAAGGAAATATCTTTCTCACTATTTGACGACATTTTAACCAGTTGTAAGTAGTTTTTTTTTTATTTCATAGCGCTCTACAGCGTCAATCTTCGTAACATAATAAAACGGAAAATTATAGGAACCTATCAGTTTGAACCATCTTGAAGAAAAAAACTTTCTCGTATCAATATTTTTGAGTTTGATCTGAGTAGTTTTTAAGGTACGAGTACATTTACAAAAACAACCCACTCGGTTACTTAATCTGATTGAAGCCAAATACTGAAATTCAATATTCTAAACACCTGTTTTGAATATAAGTCCTGTCAGCAGAATATTCAGTTACCCTTTGAACTGACCAAATTATTTTGGTTAATATTTAAAGCTCTACGGAAAAACATATAAATATCAATATAATATCATAAATTAATAAGAAATTGATAACAAATTCATGCACCGACCGCGGCTCAAACCCTGGCCGTATGGACCAACAACGCCTCACCGCTTTTCCACTGAGCTATCGACGTAACGATCGATGTTTGCAAAATAACGATCTCTTGATGCTCGTCTCTAAGCGACAATCTAGCGACATATTATGTAAAAAGCACTTACAACTATATTAAACCAATACACTGTTGTTCACTTGAATGGGTAATTTGAAGTGCTGCTGACAGTACCAAACGATTATTTTATCAAGTGCTTATCCATCTCGAAGCAACAACAGCCCTTCAATAAGTCAATGACTTTTGAAACTAAGAAAACAATGTTGTTTCCAAAATTGCAAATTCAATTCGATCAGCAATTTGAATATGATAAAACTAAGATCATCGTATTTTTCAAGTGTCTATAAATTTTATCTCAGTTTTGATCTCAGTAAAGATAAAGACAGAGGTCGTAGAACTTGGGAAAACAATTTTCGTTGTATTCAGTTTTTTATTAAGTATGTAAATTCTTAACAAGACAATAGTTCGTTATTTATAAGCTTGTAATATTAAATGCATAAAATATCAGCGAAGCAAAGACTCTATTTACATAACTTTTATCGCTAGAGATTACGTTCATTTACGAACTTTTTCATTGTACCTATCAGCTATTTAATACCCATCAAAGTGATATTCAGTATTAAAGTTCCATCATTTTACATAGTGCTCGTATAAATATGACGTGACACTGACAGTGACAATAATTATAATATAACGTATGAAGAGAAGAAATAATCGGCGAGCGACCCGGTTTCTTTGACACCCACCCTGTGTGTTTATAATTTACGTGAAATGACATGACAGCTTTTCCTTATCAACTTCATACCCGCCGTGTTACAAAAACAAAATATGTTTTAACACCTTTTTAATTTAGCCATCAAAAACATACGGCGGTAACACAAAACACACGGAAAGTAATTACCATACACAAATTAACATGACTAGCTCATAATTTGTTTACCTTGACTGTTTAGAATTAGGTATACTGAGAAAAAGTTTGTTGTTTAATTATAAAATGTATTAGAATTAAATTAATACATTACGGTGCTTTCGCTTTTGTGTTATCTCTGTTCCTTATTTTAGTAATTCGACAATTTTCTTCAGACCTCAAGGAAGTAGATCTTACACCATTCAAATTATTACGAAAAAAACAATACTTCTTAACCCCAAATGCAATTTGACTTAAAACTCGGGTTTCTTCACTAAGTGCAACCACATCCACTTTTCATACATAAATAAGGAGTGTAGTTATGTCCGATAAACACCGTTCCGAGGTTTAGCTAGTTTAGCTCAAGAACGCCGGAAGTCAAATAACTGCTCTACTAAAACGTAGGAGAAGGTATTTTTATTCAAAACTGTTTTTTTTATACAATGAAATAATTAGCTTAGAGCTACATTAAGCTGTAACGTTACATTGATACATTCGACTTCTGATATACTTTGCTATAAAAACAACCTAACCTAAAAAATCTAGTTGTTAAGTTGTACCATTATTTAAATTACTTTCATATGGTGTGTATTTCTTCGTGTTAATAAACGAATGAATCAAAATGTGTCAAAACCTACAATGTACTTCGCGCGATCTTGTATGTTGCAACTTATTATTTTTATTGAAGTCCGTGGCAAAAGCAAATAGTTATTCTACGAAACTGTTACTAGAGATATTAGTTTTCAAAATTTAGCTTCCAGAAACGTAGAATGTTCAAAGTATTTTGGAAACGAGCTTGTCAACTGCAGCTGGAATCCCAACTGAGAATGTCAAAGCTTCTCTGTGAGGATGGCAAGGCAACACCAGCGCTCCTAGTTTTCAATATGCAGTATTTCTGTTTTATTGACACAGTAAATACGTTGTTTATTTGCGAGTTTGTTATGTGCAGATGTGGCTCCAACGAGCCACCAAAAGGGGATATTTGCACATTTTGCACCACCCCAAAAGATACGAGTCCTCTTTGGTGCAAGCGAATTGCAAATCATAAGTGGGAATTTCTAAAGAAATTGCTTGTATTTCGTTCAAAAATAAAATTATGTAGTAAACATAGTCTGAATTATTAATAAGCTAACACAGGCCTACTCTAAACGAATTGAAATAGTTTTATTTCAATTATTGTAATAAGTAATTACTAATCTTTTAATTAGATCTAGTACAAAATGACTGCCTTTACGAGAATTTATTTCATTATTTTAATATTTCCATTGAGGATTATAAGTTGTAATATTTCAATTCGTTTAGAGTAGCTCTATGCAGCTTATTCCTTAATGAATTATTTTATTGCTTTAATGTAAATAACTAGTCAAGTAATATATTTTCAACAGTAACTTTCTGTATACGAACTAAGTGGTAATTTTTCTTCGAGTACGAGGGACCAATTAGACATAAAGCTACCCGTATTCTGGTTCACGAAAATAGATTAATCTCTGAAATTTAATAAGATGTTGCTGATATAAATGTTTATCTACTAGGTTACTATCTGAGAAATGCCTTTATTGCCCTCAACCTCAAGGATTACAATGTCATGTGGTTTCTATCCAATTATTAGATAATTTCCAATAATTAAATTTCATCAAACTTCGATAATATTCTAGCAACATACGTAACTTAGTTAAGTAGTCTTGCGTAATAGAATAAAAGATGAAATTGATTTTACCAACAACTAAGGTACTTCTCATAAACAAAAATATGAAATCTATAAAATTAAAAGTTGAATTCAGAACACTGACAATAGAATTTAGAAACTTCGTAATACTCACTATTGAACGAAATTCAACATTTATTCCTAAATAAACATATTTCTTATTTAATGTGATCCGTGCAAAACGTAATTTTTCTAAGTGTTTCGATTTTTCTGATTAGGAGTGTATAATGGAGAGTGTGATCCACCGCACCAAAACAGGAAGTCAAACTCACATTATACTTTTATTTTCTGCTTATTTTTTTAACGTAGTGATTAAGTAATAGATTTGCTACAATTTAGGTAAGTATGTAGCTATTTGCTACGACGCTTCAAAATTACGTAGTTTTTGAGGTTTAATAATGTTCATAATACTGTGGAAACAAATAAATTTTGTATAAATTACTGTTCTTAACGTACAGTAGTATTTTATGCCATTCATTATACAATAGTAAATCCGAAAATTTAAAATCCCAAGGGTGCCTTATCCATAAATAGGGTGCCTCTTCCAATTATCGGCACTCCACCGCGGGCGAGGTAAACGACGTCACTTCCGGCTATTATTACGGCTTCCACAATTTGCCTTTAATAAATCACGTGGCATCCGTAACCTGAACCTTTACCCTATTGTTTACTGTTTATAATTTGGCTCGGTAAAACTACTTGTTCACCTATATGGGGTGTAAAGGGACGGTGTAACGAAAACTATGCTTAGACTTAGCAACTTTGTTGATAAATTAGTTTTATAAAACCCATACCAAATTGTCAATAAGTGACTGACCTTTTAATTTCTATGGAAACTTAAAATGTAGAGGCCATATTAGTAAAAGTTGTTTAGTATCGTGCTCTGATCATGTCTACAAAATTTTCGGTACACCGTCTCTAACACCCTTAATTATACACTTAATGTACCTATGTGACCGTCTTTTTTTATGTGGGAAACTTACACGCTGGATAAACTTTTGTGTCCAGTTTTTCAACCAAGGTAACAACAGTTAAATGAATACATACCTAGTATAAAATGAAGTCACTTTTTGTATTTCTGTATCTGTCTGTCGTGGAATTCTTAAACCACGCAACGGATATTGAGATTTTTGTAATTGATAGACTGATTCAAGAGGAAGATTCATAATATGTAGGTACAACACATACCAGGACAATTCATTTTTTCCCGCGGGATAATGAGTTGCAGCGGGTGAAACCGCTAACGGGCCGCTTGTACATAGTATAAAATGATTTCGTTCCTTTTTCTGTTTGTATTTCGTGGAATTTGCTAACGCGTCCTGAACCACACAAAGGAATTACATGTGGTTTTTCTAATAGTTTAAATTATTCAAGAGTAAGGTTTATTCATGCCGAGAACGGTTATTTTTTACCATAATATAAATTAAATATGATAACTTACTCTAGAAGCTACAATATTTCAAAAATTCAAAGAATTCCATGTAGATAGAAATTAAATGCAGTAATTTTCTTAGAATACTTCATTGTAATAGAATTGTAGGTGCAAAAGCTCTATAAATATTCTTATAAATAATTAACAAAACTTGAAACAAAGTATAGAAAATTTAATTAAAATGCATTTTCTAAATAGAAAAGTATTAACTATTTCGTTTTTTAGCGGTACAGGATACTGCTACCCCCTATCCATTTTTCGTGTTTCGTAAAATTCATCGTAGGTATGACCTTCGTAGAATATCCGCCGGCTGACCTATCTGTTGATCTCTCAAATTGGTAACTCAAGGTGCATTCGATAGTATCTATGTTAAACCTCTGACCCAATAATATGACGAGAAACACACGTAAAGTCCGTTTTTGCATTATATAGGGTTACATTTAATTAAGTACAAATATCTTGACGGTGTGGTCTACTTACGAAACTGAACAACTAGTGTTAGAAACTTTTCTTCAAAATATAAAATAAGGACCTCCCATGGAAATTTTTTGAAAAATTGTGTCACTTAGTAAGGGAGATCCTGTTTCTTTTTTCATATTTCGAAGAAAACTGAAACGACACTTTGCCGTTTTAGCCAAATTTGTTAAAAGAAACGCCAAATGTTCACAACAGACAATTTATTAACTTCACTGACTGACACAAGAATTTCGGGCATAGGTTTCCCTAGCCAAGTTTACACACCAACTGAACCGCTCCGAATGGGATGTCAGGCCTTATAAAGGTTTACCACCACTACCCCGACTACCCCACCGACCATCTGACAGGCCGGTGTTGCCATTTGAATACTGCAAAAATAACAGATACCTGTGACGGCAACGGTTATCGATTAAAATAACTGTTACAGTCGGCCATCCGATTCGAAACGAGTCCTCACGTTTCAATTTAGAATAAGTTATTTACACATGAAACTAATATAATCCATCTTAATCTATTACTTGCAGCATAATTATTTTAATATTGCATTCATTCACCCTTATCGAATGATGATTAACATGATCATACCAAATTTAAAAAAAAAAATCTATTTACACAAATCATATAAAAAAAAATAGATTCTTAAGCTATTCATTAATTATAATAATATTTATTATTCATATTTACCAGGCAAAAATCATTTTTCTTTTTCATTTCTTAAATATTGTATTGAACCTAATTTAATTGAGGTATACAAATCGTTTCAGTAAAAATAATATAAAAATATTACTTTCTTAGCGTATTCATTAATTATAATAACATTAGTTAACCATATTTACCAAGAAAAGATCATTTTTCATTTTATAATTTCTTAAATATTTGTACTGAACTTAATTTAATTTCAATTTATACTCCTAATAATCCTGACATATTGAATACATTACTTAATAATCTTTAAATATAATACCTTATTTAATATCATATTCACAATTTTGATCCTTTAATTTTGTTCATGATTACAAAAATAAAAGTTAGGCATGGTTGAAGTCGCTTGACAACGTCAAATCGTATGGAAAAATATTCAAACACTGTCTAAACGCTCGCCTAACTTTTTTTTTGTAATAACACCGTGTATTTCATTTACTTACTATCAAATTGCTAGTTAAATATTTCATTCAATAATCAATTTCATTACACTGTATTAATTCAAACCTATAGTTAATATTACCATTTAAACATTTATTTTTGTACTATTGGATACGAGTACCTATAGTCCCTTATATAATGAACATAATAATCTCTTGCTCAGCATTCTCCTAACTTCAAGATTGCTAACTCGTTATGGAATCCATCGTTGGATTTCAATGACACATCATTGTGCTCACAGATACGGCTACAACCGTATTCAATCAAGACATGATTTCAAATCATGTTCCATAAAGAATTCCAATTACCTAGGAATCTCATAATCACTGATAAAGGAATAGAATCAACATCTTCTATGATTTAAATAAATCAAATCTTAATTAGTCTAATCATGTGAACGTGTTAGTCCCGCGTTAGAAAAAGAAACTATACTTCAGTCAGATGAGCTACTATCACTAGAGGAATTATCATCTGTGGGGTCATTATCAAAACTCATCCATGGGAATATTTTATCAATGGCTACGATTCCTTCGTAACGCCTACCTTTCTTGGTTAGGGGTGTATCCTCAATAACAAACCGGTCGTTGGGTAATATTTTTTTGATACGGTATGGTCCTTGGCATTTGGATTCAAGTTTCTTTGACTGTCCTGTACCACTAACTATCGCTCTTATTACTCTAACAAGATCTCCTTCTTTATATTGCGTGTTCTTTTTCCTACTTCTATCAAACCTATCTTTGCTCCTTTCTTAATCCCTGTCAATAAGAATTTTAGCTTCATTCCTAAGCTCGTCTAAACTCTTTTCCGTTATACCACTTCCTACATCTGCTATTACGTCATTAAGAATACCCTGCGATGGGTTGGTAATTTTCTTCCCGAATAATAATTCGGTGGGAGATTTCTTTGTTACCTCATGTACAGCAGAATTGATTCCCATTTGTACATCTGGGACATAGTCATCCCATTTTTCAGGACTTTTTCCATGAGACATCGTGCTAAGGGCAGAGAGGATTGTGCGATTATATCGCTCTACTTGGCCGTTAGCACGAGGTGTGGCAACAGAATTCAGTATGTGTTTAATGCCAAGCGAATGTATGAATGTTTTAAATTTCTTACTAGTGAAGCTAGTACCTCTATCTGTGATAAGCCTTAAAGGCGTACCAAAATAACTGAAAAAGTTTTTGAAAACTTTGATAGTTGCCTTCGATTTCGTGCTACGCACTGGCGTTAAATTGACATATTTGGTAAATGAATCTACTATTACCAGTAAATAGCAGTTTCTTCGCTTGCTACGTACAAATGGACCTAAGTGATCTGCATGTATAGTGTGGAAAGGAACTTCAACTTTTGGAATTGGATGAAGCTCTCCTTCTTTAGCTCCTGATGGAATTTTATGGTGAGCACATTCTAAACATGCAGACACATACTTTTTAGTAAACCTTCGCATCTTGGGAAACCAGTAAAAGGAGCGCAGTCTTTGCAACGTCTTTTCAAAACCAAAATGTCCTACGTCATCATGGTTAGCTTTCAACAACTGCCAACGTACTTCTCTTGGAACAACCCAACGTACTGTGTTCTCATCAATGATTCGGAAAACTCTACCATTCGTCAGTTTATATTCTTTATGAATACTAGCGATTTTGGCTGTAGTTGGGTCCGCTAATACCTCTTTGATGAGTCTAATTTCTGAATCAGCTGACTGAACGGTTGCTATCCAATCTTCTTCTTTACTCATTGTGAGAACATCCAAAGTATGTGGGCGATCCACTTCATCATCAACTGGACTCCTGCTCAAGGCGTCCACATGTGCCATTCTATCACCTGCTCGGTATTCAATTTCACAGTCGTACTCTAGAAATTGAATCCACCATCTGGAAATTCGAGGGACAAGGTCTCGTTTTGAAAAAGTTGATCTCAACGCATTGCAATCTGTAACGATCGTGAATTTGACACCAAGCAGATAAATTCGAAATTTATTGAGTGAACTTACTACGGCAAGAGTCTCGAGTTCGAATGAGTGAAGTTTTTGTTCATCGACGGTGGTTTGTCTACTGTAGTAGGCTACAGGTCGCCACGGGTTCGTACCAGAACGTTGTAGTAATATGCCAGCTAAGCCCATTTTACTGGCGTCCGTGTGTAATTGTGTTTCTGCCGTGTGATCATAAAGCGCGAGAACTGGCCTCTCAATTAGATGACGTTTTAGTGTTTGAAATGCAGTTTCCTCAGCTGCAGTCCATTGCCAGGTCGTGTTTTTTCTCAATAGGCTCGTCAGTGGGCGGGCTATTTCTGCAAAACCTTTGACAAATCGCCTAAAGAAGCTTGCAAGGCCTAAAAATCTACGTACGTCATGTTGGTTTACCGGAGTTGGGAATTTGGAAACAGCTTCAACTTTTTGCATGCCAGGTTTGATTCCATCTGCATTGATTTCAAAACCCAAAAATTCAATGCTGGTCTGAAAAAAATTACATTTCTGCAATTTAAGTGTCAGACCACTTTGTTGTAGCAAAGAAAACACCTCTTTCAAGCGAGACAAACCCTCGTTGAAAGATGACGCTGGTATAAGTATGTCATCCATATATATGATCACATACTTGACTGATGCAAGCACTTTATGCATGAGTCTTTGGAAAACTGCTGGTGCGTTTGCCAAACCGAAGGGCATACGGGTATATTCGTATTGCCCATCCGGAGTGACAAACGCAGTTTTCTCCCTGGACTCTTCCGCAATAGGTATTTGATGGTATCCGGATGCGAGGTCTAGCGTGGTAAAAACTGTTTGACCGGACAGTTGATCGAGTAAGTCCTCAATTCGTGGTAGTGGATAATGGTCTCGCTTAGTTTTGTTGTTGAGAGCACGATAGTCCACACATAAACGTTTTTCTCCCGTTTTCTTATGCACCAATACAATTGGACTAGCATAAGGAGACTGGGATTCGCGAACTATTCCACTGTCCATCAGCTCTTCTACCATACCCTTTACAAGTTGTCGTTCAGAATGTGACATTCTGTAAGGTCGGTATACAACGGGATTCGAGTCTTTTAGTTGAATAACCATTTCGGTCTCCGTAGTGTATCCCAAATCATGCATTCCGGTAGAAAAACATGATTGGTATTCACTTATTAAATCCGAAAGTTGCTGCTTCTCTTCAGGGGTTAAGCTGTCGCCACAGCGAATGTCAGTTTTACCTAAATCGGAGTTGCTCGCAACAGTCGTGACGGATGCTATATTGAGAACATCCTTTTCCGCACCTAAATATGTTGCTCGTGTAGCTAATGATCCCTTAGTCAAAGTAATTGGGCAAGGACTCAAGTTTTGTATTAACAGAAGACAAGTGCCTCCATGAATTTCATATTCGCCGGGTAATAGATAATGTTCGTTCCCCATACACCCCCTCACCGAACCACCAATGTACACATTCCCATTAAATTGTTCATCTGTATTGACTCTAATGGCTTTCATCTCTCCCATTGCAATCGTCACATCGTCTACTAGTTTTAATGCAATTTTTATTTGGTTTACTGGATTGAGCTTTTCGAATTTCAAGTCAGAACCTGATTTGCTAATGTGTACGCTTGGTCGCTCAGTAAAGGAATGTCCTAGGAGTACTGGGTTTTGTATAACATGATCTTCTACAATGAATACGTCTACCGCCTTTTCTATAACCCCATAAACGTCAATGTCTACTTCGGTTTTCCCCAATGGAATGCATGAAGCCTTTGCTAAACCTCGCAATAAAGTCCCTGGGGCAGCTGACCACTGCAGACCAAGATCTTTTGCATTAGACTTGCGTATCAAGGTAGCTTCACTGCCCATGTCAACTTGACACTTAATTGAATGTCCATTAATTTTGATCGCGATATAATATATTTGTTTAGAGTTGTCATCGGACTGGTCACGCGATGTGATTTTGTCTTGCGCTATCAAAGGTGTGTTGTCGTTGAGACTTTCCTCCAAAGAAACTCTCATGACACTTTTCTCTTTGGTATCAGGCTTTGATTTCTTTTTTGGGCAATCATCAATCGCGTGACCAATCAAATGACAATAAGAACACTTAAGGATTGGTTTAGGGCATCTAAAAGACGGGTGGCCCTTGGTTTTACAGTTAAAACAAACAATATTTTCCGAATTTGGACGCGGTTTATTTTGATGATTTTCATTTGTTTTGTTGACTGGTCTGGCATTTATTGTTTGTTGACTGTTAAGTAGTCGCTTACTATCCTTTCGAACGTCTGAATCTTTAGTTTGCGTTTTGACAGTTTTGAAGAACTGAAGTACTTGTTCAGTTTTCTCGAAGTTTGCTGCTTGGGCACCTACCCGAACACCCCTATCATCGACACCGTGAATCAAACAGTCAATGGCTTCCTTACCGAAAATCTTGCAACGATTTAATAAATTAATTTTAGAAAAATAATATAACTCAAGCGATTCGCCATATCGCGCTCTTTTGTTCAACATTTCTGTTAGCAAGTCTGCAAAATTTTCGGTAGCAGGGAAGGATGCAGTTAATAATTCCTTCCATTCCAACCATGTACGTTTTAGGGATGGTAAACCTTGGTACCACAACTTTGCCTGACCTGAAAGCTTTGGTAAAGCATAGTGACTAGTTTGCCTATCGTCCCATTTGTAAATGTCAGCACACTCATCAACCTTGTTCAACCATACAGTGATTGTTTGTTCCTTGCACATGGGATCAAACTCTGGTATGACATTATTCAAGACAGAGGGGAAACTATCACGTTCACGATTTTGACTCCTAAATACCTTTAAGAATTCTTCGAAAAATATAGATGTTGATTCATACCTGGGCCTCCCGGCTTTATGGTCCCTCTCAGGACTCCGTCTCCGGTCACGGAGCTCCGATTCTCGTTTCTTTTCGCGTTCTCTCCTTAATTGACTTTCAAGTATACGATAACGCTGTCTTTCCAGTTCCAGTTCATCACGTATTTCTTGCCTGCTTTTACGTTCGGGACTACGCTGGCGGCTATGTCTCGAATTGTATAGGGGACTGCGAGATCGACTTCTTCCTTCGCTACGTCTTCGAGATCGTCCACGATCCCGTGATCGGCTGCGACTGTGATTACCTCTACGGCTCCGATCACAGTTCCCTTTTGGAGAATACAAGATCCGCCTGGGTCTGTATCTATCTGGCTCCTTGCGAATACCAGAACTGCTTGGCGGCCGATGCACATCTGCTCGAGCTTCAATTACTTGCAGTACTGGGCTCATTGGAGGATCTTGTTCCTCATCACTTATTTCATCGACATCCATATTCAGATCTGAAACTTAGAGCAACTGTATATAGTATTTGCTTATCTTTGTTGTTTACCTATTTGAAATTAAGTGTGTAAATAAAGAAATAAGTTAATAAAAAGCTACATAATCCCAACAGATAAGTTATGCCCCTGTCTCCAGAGAGTAGCCCTAGCAAAACAGTTGCACAGGCTTCCTTAGGGACTTAAAACTGAGAATATTACATGCAGCAAAAGCCTAATTAACAAGGAATGGACTAAATATTTCATCTTATTTATACATCTGCTTCTAGAGAGTAGCCCTAGCAAAACAGATGCATATTTTTTTGTTCTAAGAAAATATTAAGTTTAATACACAGCACAAAATAACCTAATGATACTAAAGTGAATATATATTATTATATAGGTAAAGGAATATATATATTGATAGATCATTATGCTTTTACCAAAATACTTCCGATAACAACGATATTTTTGTCTATGTTATACATCTGCCTCCAGAGAGTAGCCCTAGCAAAACAGATGCACAACTTTTCTTGTTGTTTAAATAAGATACATGCATAAACTAAATAAACCTGAATGTTATTACACAATAAAGAACAAGATTGTCAGTATATAGGTATGCACATCATTTTGCTTCAATCAAGGTAATCCTTGATAATAACAAAATGTATCTTCTTCGTTATACATCTACTTCCAGAGAGTAGCCCTAGCAAAGTAAATGCATAACTTATAGTAATAACAGGGACTTCATTCTGCTTCAATCAAGGTGATCCTTGATAATAACAAAATGTCTCATCTTAGTAATACATCTACTTCCAGAGAGTAGCCCTAGCAAAGTAGATGCAATACTTCGTTCTGGTTAGATTAAGGTATATAAATAGTAATAACAGGGACTTCATTCTGCTTCAATCAAAGTTATCCGTGATAATAACAAAATGTTTCGTCTTTATTATACATCTACTTCCAGAGAGTAGCCCTAGCAAAGTAGATGCATAACTTACCCTAGCTTCTAATGTAACTACAGTATATGTAAGTATTAGTGCATAAAATACATAAAGATATAGGTTATGTTTTTATAAGAAATTATCTGATAAAAACATTTCCCGACCGCCGTTATGCAACTGCTTCCAGAGAGTAGCCCTAGCAAAACAGTTGCATAACGTATCTGGTCTTGAGATAAATAAGTATAATACCGTCTACATAAATATGAAATAATTTCTTGTCTATAACTTTATAGGGCAAACAAAACGACGAGGGCTTATAAAACAACTATTATTTTACAGAACAATAGCATGCAAGTAAGACATATCGAGAAAGAAGGGAAAAACAAAGAAAAAGAGAAAAAAAAAATTACGTACCATGAAATTTTTGTAAAATCCGTATAATTCCGTTTTTGTGGGCTGTTGGCTCTTATCCCGCTTCTGAAGTTGAAACGACACTTTGCCGTTTTAGCCAAATTTGTTAAAAGAAACGCCAAATGTTCACAACAGACAATTTATTAACTTCACTGACTGACACAAGAATTTCGGGCATAGGTTTCCCTAGCCAAGTTTACACACCAACTGAACCGCTCCGAATGGGATGTCAGGCCTTATAAAGGTTTACCACCACTACCCCGACTACCCCACCGACCATCTGACAGGCCGGTGTTGCCATTTGAATACTGCAAAAATAACAGATACCTGTGACGGCAACGGTTATCGATTAAAATAACTGTTACAAAACAGTTTCTAACAAAAGTTGTTCAGTTTCGTAGACCACACCCTTTGAACTTAATTAAATGTAACCTTATAAATTATGCATTCGAAAAATGTGATTTTCCACCTTATCTTTAAACACATTATACGCTATATGTCAAACGGAATGACAGATGCATCCATCGATGTGTCAAATGAATTTGACAAACGCATCCGTCGATGTGCTAGCAGCGGATGTATTTGTCGAACCGTTTGAGAAAAAACTACATTTTGTACTGTCCTAACTCATGCGATAGCGCTGTACAGAAATGAGGTACAAACTGACGTTACTTGTGTTTCTCGCCTAAGAGTGTATTAAAGGCGATGGGCGTTCTATCGTCGAAAATGCCATAAACGTTTATGTAAAACAGAAGCTTGGATTCTAAACAGTTTTGATGGTGTATAAGTACAAGGCAGGTTTTTTGACGAAATACGAAAGTATTTCAGGATAAAAAGGACATAATTCAGAGTATCCTTTTCCAAGAAATTGTGTATGTGACGTAATAAATTGTAAATCCAACCTTCCAATAAAACTAAGTACATATTTAATTGGATTTAAGAATGAATACCATTATTAACAAATCCTACGTTCAAGAGCGCAATTTAATTGATATATTCGTTCTACTTCCATTTTTTATCGTATTTTGTGTAGTAAATGTTTTATCGTGCATAAAATATAGACAGATATAGTTTGTGCGTCATTCATTGAATTCTCCAACCTACCTTCACATGAATACGGTTTATGTCAAATGGCATCGCACAACGATGTGTCAACGGATGTGTCTGTCAAATCGTTGGACATAAACTGTATTCGTATGAAAATAATGTGGCAAATCGAACGAATGACGCACAAATAGACGTAACCGTGTGTTTCTCTCCTTATCGCTGAGATCGATTTGTAATGGCAATCTCTTTTTCATAATCAAGATTAGAAAAATCAAAGAAATATAGGTATGTGTGAATATCTCTTTTTTCCTCACTTGGTTCTATTCACCTTTTAATAAGCAAGAAAATGAAATCATGTTGAATCTCTCGCTCAAACTTTGCCCCATAACTGATATCAACACCTTTTTCGCCAGATCATAAATAAGTAGGCAGCCGCGCTACCAGACTTTTATGAGCAAAAGAGGAGTATGAACACCTGTTTCCTATATAAATACTACAGTATAAGTTGATTTCTTAAACAGTAGGTTTGATTTCCAGGCTGCTGATGTTTAAGAGGAAGAGTCCGCTGCATAAATGCCTATCTCATCAGGTACCGTTAAGGTCATTTACCGAGACATAAACAAGTCGTAAGACTCAGATCTTCCAGAGCCAATCCTGCCGAAATATGAAAATAATCCTTCTCTATTTCTAAGAAGATAGAACTTGGTCGCAAAGTATACTATCGCAAATCTACATACCCATTTAAGGATCAACTTATACTGGTTTTGCACAAAAATACTAAGAAAAATCAGTATATAATTTGATCCTTTTCCTGGCGATGTTAGCACCTAAGTAACTTTAAAGAGCATTTCTATGCATTGCGTAAAATCACGTGCAACGTATACCGTAAACGAAACTTGAGTAAAACCCTAGAATTCCATTGCCATTAAAAATGAATATTTTTCTGATCTTTTCCCTAAACGATGTGATACGTCACATTTTTCATTACATTCATGACTGTAAATGAAAGGAAAATATTTTCTGAGACATTTTCATAACAAAAAATAATATTTACTGCATCAGTAGACATTCTTAATGTGGACCTTCAAAAGGCCAAAACAAGTCGATACAAACATCTACGTATTCCGGCCTCGGGCCCGGGGCTTTTTGGTCGGAAATAAAGGAGCGACACTTTGAGAATGGGGTAGGACAAGGCATGAAAGGCTAGCGGAAAAATAAATACATAAGTACTTGAGGCCAACTTCAAGTTGGGAATTTGGAGTGATGGATACTTTGTCCAAATAAGTATTTAAAAATAGAAACCCAACTGCGGTAATTTCAAAATTGTATTTTGTGATAAAAATCCGCCATTTTTCATTTATGATTTTTTAATATAGCCATAAACACTCGCGCAACTGAGACAAATCTAACACAACACGCTTGATCTAACGACACCTAACATGTCAATATCCGCCCAGGCGTTTGGGCTGTAGCCCGTGAAAACGAATTAATTGTTTACCTACATACGACCCCACATACATACAAACATACATACTCTCGAAAACGAACAGAGAGTCGGGACGTTATTACCCGTAAAGGGCCTTAAAAATAAATGACTCCGACGATTGTTAGAGTAAACATACGAAAGCTATTTTAGATAGCTTATTTAAATAAAAAGCATAACATTAAGTAACGAAGGAAATCAAATTATATCTTGTTATTTAATTCAATGGATTTGATCCCTATTTTTTTATTTCCAGTTGTTGTTTTTAATCCTTTATTTCTTGGACCACACCCTCCAAAATCATGGATACATCCGTGATTTCGCGAAGGACAAGATGGTTCGACTTTGATACAAAATTCGCGAAATTTCAAATTTCTCCTGCTCTCGGCAAAACTGATAGGTATTTCGGTTTTCCCTATTCCTTTGTTGTGATGTCGTCTAAAATGTATATTTTAGAGGAGCTCTTTGCTTTGAACTGTAGATGAATAATTGATTTTCCTTCAATTTGGGGTGAAGTAGGTAATTTCATTAAGGGGATCAAAGTGAAATCAAGGTTAAATTATAGTTAGTGTGGTGTACATTGATATAATGAAATATTCTCTATGATACAAGTTTCTAAACTGCGGTACCAACGACTTATTTTCAGTGGCGTTCCTCGAGTTTGCCACCGAATCGAGACATTACGATAATATTTGCAAAAAAACCAACTTGCTTATTACAGAATTGGCTCTATACTTTAATTTTGTACTGCCACTATAATTTAACTATGCCTATAATAGAATACCTATTTGTCGTAGGTACACACTACCAAGCCTTTTGTTTGTTAACTTTTTTTATCTAGGTACTTAATGTGCTTTACTTTTCACTCAGCCTTTTTTTTCTAGACCCAGGATTTCCCTTTTTCGACGAAGGTCGCTTGAACCTTTTTTATCTGCTGTACTTTTTAGTTCAACCTTTAGTCGACCTCAAAAACCAGGGATTTTTAGAGTTTGTCAAGACTTTATATGTAA
This sequence comes from Phthorimaea operculella, assembly GCA_024500475.1. Lineage (NCBI taxonomy): Eukaryota > Metazoa > Arthropoda > Insecta > Lepidoptera > Gelechiidae > Phthorimaea > Phthorimaea operculella. The sequence continues at coordinate 8,641,147 of JANFCV010000002.1, forward strand.
AAAACCTTTGAAGAATTTTCAGATATAGTTTCACGAGAATGATGCAATTCGATATCCTAATTTCGAAGCAGTTACTTTAATATTATTTTAATAAAAAGGTATTTTCCAATAAAAATAATCACTTGAAAGCTCTGTACCATCTCTCTGGATATTTGAGAGGTCACAATATGAAGGCCTCAATATAGTGACATTGGAACTCAAACAAACTTGAGTATAATCTTGAGTACAACCCACACGAGTTCGTACTTCTGTATTGCAATTGATTGGGATTCCCTAGACATCAAGTTTACTCGAGATATTGCCACCAACTTCAAGGGGACCCTCAGAGCAGAAAATGTATTTCTTAGAGAACCTATTGAACAGCCGATACGAAGCTGATAAAACTCTTCGCAATCAGTCGACGCGTGCGAGAACACTGCTAAATATTTAATAATAATTTGTTTGGAGTCGAAACCATGTTGCTAAATACTATGCAATACTTAACTACAACCAGCCGCCTAGTTAATGTCAATCATCTTAAAGAATCCTTTCGTAGGAGGACCACCACGTTACGATTGACCAGTAAGTATTCAGCCAACTCTACGTTGGCTTTTAAATTCATCGTGTAAAAGCCTAAAAAAGTTTATCGGGTCAGGTGGACCGTTGTTTTACTGATAGATGCAGGTAGTAAATCCTACTAATATTATAAAGGCGCATGTTTGTGTGTGTGTTTGTTACGACATCACGCAAAAACGGCTGATTAGATTGACATGAAAGTTTGCAGAAATATAAAAGGGCATCTGAAATAACACATAGGATACTTTTTACCACGGAAAAATGTCTCATTCCCACGGGATCACGCATTTTCCAATATTTTTGAAATAGGTGGCGTGACTGAGCCGATTCGCGTTTTAAACGTTTTCGCCGAAAACTAACAGCGACATCTCTTGGCGAATAATGCTTTTTTTTTCGCGGAATAATAGGTTGCAGCGGGTGAAACCGCTGACGGGCAGCTAGTATTTATTAAAATAAAAATAAGAGATTGTGACCTACGCCCAGCAGTACCTAATATTGCATTAGGCTGACGAGATGTGTTTTTCTAGCACGTACAGTATCTGACTGTTGTGATTTTCATAAATGTATATTCTGATCATTCGTAGAGTTCCCTCTGAAATATTTTTTGATTTGAGAATGAACCTTTTCGCAAAGTTCTCAAGGTTATTGTGCTTTGTCAGCTGTAGATGCAAAAGATAAACTTCCAATCAGCATCTCGATTTCTATATTGGAAAATAAGACATTTTCTTTGTAACAGACTTGGCTTAGGTATAGTTGGTATATTAATATTCCCAGAGATATCAAAACGTTAGCTTCAATAACGAAAGTAATTTGGAACCACGTCCATATTATTTTACAGCCTAATAAAAAAACGATAATATTTTATGAATGATCCACAACTGAATTTGCAAGTGTGCCTCTAATCTTTCATCAAAATGGCTGAACTATCGCAAAGGCTCGCGTCATCTGTAAGCAGGCCAGCCAACCCTTGCGTAATCCGATTCTAGATTTATTGCTGCTCGCTACTGACGCTTTTCTCATATCATCATAGACTAGGCCGGCCTCACCCTATGGTTTTACTCTTTGAGTTTTACTGGACCTTATGTTTGGACCAGAGATCGTGGCATATCAACTTGCGGTTGTCACGGCTTGTCAATGGTATGGTAGCTGCCACAAACTACAATATCGTTGAGTGCATGACATTTGACATGTGTGATTCATTTTATTTTGTTTTCCAAAAAAACATGTTGAGACAAACCCAACAAATTTTGGATGTGGGCAGGAAGATGATGATGATGTTGTATGTGCGTCACCATAGACGCGTTTGGTGGTTAGTTGCTGCCATTGGCTGGCCCAGCCCGCCGTCTGAGCTTACTCGTAGTCTGAAGACTTGGATATCCCTGTTTTTTTTCCTAATTTGCAATGCATGCACAAAAGTGTCAAAGGCTGGTTGAAGAAAAAATATCTTATTTAAATGATTAATTTTGTAAGTAGGTACGTGTTTTTAGATCTTCTTCTGCTAAAATAAACCTTACTGGATAATAATCGTGAATCCAAACAAAGCTTTTCTTGAGTTAATTTTTAATTGTTACTACTACCGACCTACATTATGTACCCATTATAAAAAACGTTCGAGAGAGTCTTTTGAATATCTTTAGATGTCGTACTGAAATTTGAAGATGTTTTATTTAATTGATACCGTTAAGTATCGCAAAGTCTAGCTAGATCTATTTATAGTTATGACCGTCGTAGGTCAAACATAAATTCACCGACAATCTCAAAGTTTCTACGCCTGTGTACCTCAAAATTGCGTGGGTTCATCTAAAAATGTATTTCTCAACGTCTACGACACTGTGGTTGAGTCAGTTGAGCTCAATGATGTATTAACCACAGTGTTGAATTAATACATTGATGGATGAACCCACACAGTTTTGAGGTACACAGGCGTTAAAACTTTGAGATTGTCGGTGAATTGATGCGATCGTGAAATATGTTTAATTGTCTTATTGAAGTATGTTTTGAAACAATTTCATTTCAAACAATGTTAACATTCGTGACTTGAATATGGCTGGACCTCCGTTAGTCAAATTAAACGGACCAGTAAGCTGTCGACTATTTATCATTTTAACATTCATTACTATTTTTTTTTTAACATTCATTATTATTTAAATGCAAATAAATAATTATTATATATTTTTATTTTTACTTTTAAATATTTGCATTTTTAATTAGTATTTCTAAGTTGTACATATCACATTACTAAACGAGATTGAGACTAACTAACAATATTATAACCATAAACTATACGACAAGTATACGACCCATACACTAAATATTACAGATCGTAACCGATCCGATATTTTACGGGCACAAACCTATAAATATTATCTATCTATTCTAACAGTATTAAGCGGCCTTAGATTCAAGGTCATTTAAGGACTTAGAAGATCATTGGTTTGGAAAAACTGTAGGCATAGTGTAACGTTATTTTGCTTTGTAAGTGTTGCCAGCGTTTTAAACTGAACTCGATAAATATATCAGCAAGTACCTATAGAACAAGATCATGTTCAAAAACTACGCATTGCTATTAAAAGTTCACGATAAATTCAGAACCTCCTTCGTTTATTAGTCAGTTAAAAACTTGGTAATTATTACTACCAACTAGTTTTTGGCCCTTGTGGGCTTGGCTTACTTAATGTAAAATAGTCCTTTTAGTAAGTCTATGATTTAAACGCCTATAGTAATTACCCGCATATAAAGTCACTCACTGTAATATTTTCTACGCTCAGAATTCTGGTCACAAATCTTGCACATAAAATCTCCTAACTCCTCAACATAAGGTATCGTAATAACTGTCCATGCCAGGAAACATACAGGATTATCGGTCTAAGAGTTGGTGCAGTATAAGACTGTAGGAATGGTGGGAGCGGTTTTGGGAAATTACTGTTTCCTGATCATGGTGGGTTTCGCCTGCCTCATTCACTCGCATTGATTTTTGGGTACAATCATAATTTGCAATAAGTAACCGAGTAACCCAGTACGAGAAAAAAAATGCAAAAATCGTAAGTTGCACTCCAGAGAAGCAGACGGCCAGAAATTCAGTCCTACTTGAGAGATGTTTAAACGAGAAACAAACGCAACGTCTGTTTGTCGTCATTTATTCGATTTCACCCTTCAAACCGAATACGGTTTATGTCAAACATCATCGCACAAAGTTGCGTCGACGGTTGTGTCTGTCAAGCCGTTTGATATTAACCGTATTCATATGAAAATAATGACGAAATTCTTACAAACGACGCAGAAACAGACCTTATACCGTGTGTTTCTCTCCTAAATTTGTCATTAAACATGTCAAAGCTGTAATTATAAACCTCATGATGTAAATAAATACGAGTACGCTTTCGCTTCCGCCCCGCATTTACCAACACCGCGGCCATTCTGTAAAATATAGACAGCAACTACACTTAGGCAGTTGGGACAGCTGCATGATATAGTATAATGTTAGAGCTTAGCGAACAACGAGAAAGCTGGTAAAGTTCGTTATTTACAGCACTGTTCTTTTCTATACTATGTTTTATATGAGAAAGTAAGTCGTGCGGTTGAGTTAGATGTGGAGGTTTATAGGTAGAAAGAAACTTTAATATTGCATTACGTACAGAAATTATATACCGTTTTACCTGGTTTTACTTACCTAAATATTATAGCGATAGACCCGGTCAATACTTAATAAATACCTTTTACTTATATTTAAGAGCATTGCTCTTGCAGGTACAGTACCTATCTGTTAGTTATATCAAATTTTCTGCCTACTTCTTGACTAACTCCTTCTAGGTAAGTACATGACATTATGTTTTTCTTTATGCTAAAAAGCTCTGTTTTGGTCTTCTTTCAATCTTACGCTGCGGAATAGTTTTAAATAAATGGTTTTTTCGTATCACATATATCCTCACATGATTCTGTTTTAACAACCAAATCCAAAATTCAAATTATTACTTAGGTGATTGAACTTTTAGGCTAATGCCCCGAATGCCTCGAATCTATGTTTTATCTTCTCAACCCAACCCGAGTAACAAAATGATAGAGTCTCCAAAAAAATATTGGCAAAAACATCTTACTTCATTTTCTTTTCTGACTAATAAAAACTATCCCTAGCCTGGAATACTACGCCCTATCTCTAGTAGAAAAAATACTACGATAAAAACAAGGATTGGAGGGATGTCAAAAGAACCATTGGAGTAAGTCGGTCGGTCTTGTTCAAGGTTTTTGTTTGTACTTGGACTTTGACCTCTGTGTGCCTTTGTGTGGACAAACTATATACAAAAAATGCAGTAGTTTTGATACAATACAGCATCTCACTACATTTTGTTCCCAGGTGTCCTACTTATCAGTTGTACGATATAACAGGTGGGAATATTTTTGCCCAGTGGTGGTGGTGGGTAGGTGAAACAGGTGCTATTGATTTCAGAAATCAACTTATTGTTAGTCTACTGCTGACATTTTACTGGAAATATCAGAATTATTCGTTTACATCATTGTGCGAAAAAACTGGTACTAATATAAAAGTAAAACCGCTTTTTTGGTAGGTTTTATAGATAACAACATTTAATGTAGTTCCCATAACTTTAGTATCGAGTTGAGTGTAAGGGACGGTGTACCGAAAACTTTGCAAGCATGAAACTGGACAACTTTTACTATGGAGCCAATGGTGGGAAACGAAAAAAATTTTCCGACCTCCCATACAAAATTCACGATCAGCTGACTGACTTTGTACGGGATGTCGGAAATTTTTTTTCGTTTCCCACCATATTGGCTCCATAGTAAAAGTTGTTCAGTTTCATGGTCTGATCACGCCTGCAAAGTTTTCGTTACACCGTCCCTAACACCCCGTATAATCGAATTTATAGGTAACGTGAGAATAGAAAGTTACACAACAATCTTAACAACCTAGAGAAATCTGACGTCCAATTCACAACTAGTCATAAACATAAAGAGAATGACCGGAAGTTATAAAAGTTTCCCGCTAAATAGCGGAAGACGATTAGGGGTGCGGCGCTTAGACTTCGGCCATTGTCTTTTATGAGGAGATCCTACTATTGTTTAGTTTTGGCGGGCAAATGAAAGTTTGAAGGTATAGAAGACTAAAAATAATTTTATTGTCATTATTACTGGGTGCACGTGGGGTGCACGAAAGCTTTGAGTGACGTAAGCAAGCCCATAGAGTGCGCCCCGCGGCCTACTGTCAAACCGTAAGCAGTTGCTCCCTAGATACAGACGTCAAATGTATAAGAAGTTATAGAGGTTCAGTAGTGCTGTCACTAGCGTTTTGCTACTGACAGACAGAGAGGTAGCGCCCAGACTACTGCCGACAGTTCTAACTTTTTAGGTGCAATCTATAGCTTTTTAGGTGCAATCTATAGCTTTTTAGGTGCAATCTATAGCTTTTTAGGTGCAATCTATATACTCTTCGCCAAGTCAGCAAACTGGCCAATTCATTTATCACGATGGTAAATCGACGCCGATATTTTTACAAGATATAAAATCCTTTGCAAACCCACGCTGTGGTTTTTGACATACAGCGGCCACTCTCTAGGTCGCCCCGCGCACCATTTCCCTAATTCTTGGCCTAGGGTTTATCACACACAAACCGGACAACATTACGATTTGCGACTATCACAATAAAAATTACCACATGTGAAAGCAGCACTCTTTCTCGCTCTCTCTCTTCATGTGGGACACCGAGTCGTTCAACGACCCGATGAACCCTGGTGCCAGAGTTTTTCAACCGCCTACTGCAAGTAGCAGGCCTCTGATTGGGTGACGTGTGCCGTGATAGCCAGTTTTGGTACTAGAGAGTAGTAGGAAACATGTTGTGTTCACGTGATTTTACTTTTTATTAAAAAGTAAAAGCAGCTTTTTTCCGTGTTCATTTTATTTTGCCGTGTGGTGACGGCTTTCAATGGCACGAAAAATAAAGGAAACCAAAAACTAATCCTAAAATTGTCTCGAATATAATTTCATAGTCAAATTTTTCAAGAAACCCAGGGAGTTGGTTTGGTATTAATGTTTAATGTGGCAGGTCCTCACTTTTGACCTTTCCCGAATACCTGCACTACAGAAATACTAACTCAGAAGCTGTGTAGGCGGTCTTTAGGTGTCTGGCGGTATTCCTGGTCGTTTCGTTGTATAAACATAACCATAACAGCCACAACAGTCCACTGCTGGACATGGGCCTCCCCCTATCGGGGGGTAATGCCATACTCACCACGCTTGGCAGGCGGATTGGCGAGCGTAGTGCCAAGATGTTGCATTTACAGGGAACGCTGCTGCCCATTCCCTGGATAAATATCCCTTAGTCGCTTTTTACGACACCCACGGGTAGAATTGGGGTGATGCTATTCTAAGCCGGCATCACACGGCACAACGTTTCGTTGTATATCTCAAATGAATGAATTGACTATTTATAGAAGGTAAATGACATTTTGCTACAGACGGACAAAGAGGGAAAAAGATATTATCAGGTAAATGTCATCTGTTTAGATAGAGACACAATTAATGTCTTTGTCTATATTTACCTTACTGTCTCATTATTGGAAACCTACCTAAGGCGCAAACTCCACCAAAAAGACGAAGGGCATAGGACGTAAGAATGATAGTTGACAGACAAGTGATCGTCAAATATTCTTCTTAGTTTTTGACGCTAGCTGTCATAGATGCGACGTTTGTGTGTGCCTTTGTCAATACTTTTTCGTACATTTTGTATGGAAACGTCGCGATGTCAAACGTCAAGCGTCATGCCCTACTTCCTATGTCCTCTCCTTGTCCTCTCTGTGGAGTTTGGGGCTAAGAAATAAACCTGCCTCAAAGAAGAACGCTCCTATTTGTAATCGTGTCCATCTTGAACAGTTTCTTTTCATGTTAAAAATAATTAGATTTATTTTATGATAGCGGATAGATATCTCCAAAAACTGATAGGATGCATGTATGCAGACCATGAAACTGAACAACTTTATACTAGAAAACGTTAAAAAAACAACTTACCTACACATAATCACGATCAGCCTTACCAAGTGAATTAATTTTTTTACGCTTCCTGAAATATTTTTTTATCGGAAGTTGTTGATTTTCAAAGTTATAATAAACCATCAGTATTCGAAGAGCTGTGCCTTACACCCTGTATATCCACAGTACATACATCACTGATCAAACCCGCGAGATAAATCTGTCGACAAGAACGAAGATCAAATAGAACTACACGTGACGTGATCCTTTTCAGCCCACGGATTAGTAAATGCCAAGCGCAGGAAAAGATCAAATGCAAAATGACTACCCAGTGAAGCAGTCACTGGGTAGTCATTTTGCATTTGATCTTCATTCATCATCATCTTCCTGCCCTTATCCCAATTACTTGGGGTCGGCGCAACACGTTTTGTTTCAACACAAAATCATGTTGCAAAAGTATTTGGCTATGTTTTATGACCGGCCGCCTGCCTGACGTCTACCCTCTTTAGGAATGCTGTTGTAGGTGGTATCACCGCCACCATGCGGTTGACGATAGTCGACAGATGTTCAGTCGAGGTCAAGTCGTTTTTTACGAAACACCCTGAGTGGACTAGGGGTGGCAGTATTCTTAGCCGCTAACACACGGCTCAAATGTGTAAATTTAATCTTCATTATACAGAGTGTTAGGGACGGTGTAACGAAAACTTTGCAGGCGTGCTCAGACCATGAAACTGAACAACTTTTACTATGGAGCCAATGGTGGGAAACGAAAAAAAATTTCCGGTCTCCCATACAAAGTCAGTCAGCTGATCGTGAATTTTGTATGGGAGGTCGGAAATATTTTTCGTTTCCCACCATTGGTTCCATAGTAAAAGTTGTTCAGTTTGATGGTCTGGTCATGCCTGCAAAGTTTTCGTTACATCGTCCCTAACACCCCGTATACATGATCATAAAAAGTCTACATGAATAAGTCTGTTAATGTATATATTTTAATTAAGATTTTATCATAATTTTTTTTAATCTATCATCATATCTTGCATTATTTGAACAGGTATGACATCAAAGATATTCCGCATGGATATTTTATTATATTCAGTAGCACAACATTATATCCCTTTAAAGTGACCAACTAGCACTTGTTTTTCTTACAAATAGTATAAAAAACAAGTTTAATACTTACTTACTATGTATATAATACTACTGATAGGTAGTACTTAAATAAGGTGAAGTCACAAAGTTTTAAACCCAAATAACTAAAGTAGTAAGACAGCGCGTTGCTATCTCTACAATAAATAACGAAAGTCGCAGGTTTAAATCCTGCCTACATTATAAGAATTTTTCAAAAAGTTTTCTCGAATCGTTGACCTAGCTCGCCTAGCCCGGAAGAGAGTCTTATGACTTGTATTGGAAATGACGTGCATACAATACGACACCAAACATGCATGTCAAATCGAACCAGCACGCCTACGGGCAACCGTCGCGTCGCGTTTGACTGAATCCTCGCGCGCCGATGTCCGTAGTCAGTCGCGCTACGCCGCCCGCTACGAACGCAACTCCGTAGCGCAATGCTACGAAACTAGACCCCAACCTACGAACTTATAAGTGAAAGTGTTAAAAGAACATGCACTACAAAACCGTGTAAATATATAGTGGAAACTTAAGTGCCAGTGTGTGAGAGTTTAAACTAAAAAAAATATGAGCCGGTGTTGTCCAATTTGCGGGAACAACACGCGATGACCTTCTCATTTTGCAGGTTAGTTGTATTTTTAATGAAAACGCATATTTTTTTACGGTAACTACTGCTGAAATTTTACTTATTCACAACTGTGTCGAATTTCACGGGAAAGACTTTGATGAATGATAAAAATTATTTGAGATTCTGAAGTAATAAGGATATTAACGTTAATGTAAATAAAATTGAGGAAAAAATTCTTTCTTCATCTAAGTTATTATATTTTGAAAATGTGATTTGATTTAAAGGTAAATACTCATTATCTTATTCGTGGGAAGCAAAAAATAAAACGTTTTTGTAATTTGAACAACAAGGTTTTGGGTTCGATATTAAAAATAGGACATGAATATTGAATGTTAAATTAAATTAGAGAAATGCAATTTTACATCTGTACTTATTGACATTATTTTATTGTATTTTAGTGGCGCTTACAGAACTGATATTTTTATACATTTTTTTTTGTTAAAAATACCTAATCAGAAGAAATACAAAATATTTACAAAAAGTTTAAAAATTCTTAAAAATACTGTTTCATAATTTTACGTCTAAAAATTAAGGCTTTCCAAAAAAATGTGTCAGCAGATTAAGTAAATTTGAACGGGACGTTTAAATATTTATTTTTAATTATGTTCCTTGAGAACAGCTGTTCTAGTTTTTCGTCTAAAGTATTCTCAGCCTTTTTACACTTTATACAATGATGAAAAATTGAAACCAATATCAATCTTCGTCATAATATTATTCATCTTAAGAAAAGATCAGTTTTTCTAGCTTTCCCAAGAGAGGCCTGTTGGCTCACCGTTGAGAGAAACTGATATTATTATGGTAATACTAAACCCTTAGGTTGCGGTGAATCTCAGTCAAACAAATATATTTATGAGGGTCTTTAGTAAAATACTTTGAAGAAGTTTTTATTTTTGGAAAGTCGGTTTGCCGTGTGGTGACGGCTTAGACTAGCATTACCCCTATTTTACCAATGGGTTTCGTAAAAACCACTTATGGGACATCCAGGGAATGGGTCAGCTTTGCTCCTGTGAATAAAACGCTCACCAATTCGCATTGTGTCTTGGCAATACCGTTCAACAGTGGACAATTGTGGCTGTAATAGTATCAAAATTTTAAAAATGTACAAATACTTGAAAATAAAAAGATAAATAAATGCAAATTTTTCTAAAAACATTGGCTGTAGTAGTAGTAATGGTAGTTTTTATTTTGCTTGATGTAATATTTGTCTTTTTGCGCGATGACAGCTAGGTACTATCTAACATAATTTAATCATAGATAGCAATCAGTCCCATACAATGTATCTTCTCTGTCAAATTTATTTGAGATACAAGTGGTACGTCATTATTATGTTCCAAAACACAAATGAAAAAATGTGACAGTAAAATAAAAACAAAAGATTGAATAATACAAGAATATTATTGCTCACACCGCAAAAAAGGGTACGGAAAACTTACAAGTTAGAACTGCGAACCATTATCGCTTTTAGAAATTGCTTCGAGGAAACATGTAGGTACCTTGAAATAGACTGTAATTGTCTCTTATAATTATGTTTTCTCGAAGTAATTTCTAAATGTGGTAATAGTGTAGCGAGTTAGTTGAAGAAGCGAAAAGAAAATCTAAAATTATGCTTCCAGTTAAGATTTGCATTAGCAGCCACAACGGTCCACTACTGGACATGGGCGTATTTCTTTGTATTAGGTATGCCTAACCACTGCACTTGGATGGCGGATTTGAAAATCCAGTGCATGATTTCGAGTTCACAGGGAACTATACTCCCCATCCCGGGATGATGCTCCCCATCCCGGGATGATTTTTCTTAAATTAATTTGCTTTTTACGACACTCACTGGAAAAAAATGGAATGGTTCTATTCTAAGCCAGCAACCCAAGGCTGTGGCCGTGTGATACTAGCTGTGCAAGATGTTGTGTTTACAGGCAACGCTTATGCAGCATTCCGTGGCCATTTGCCAAGTGATGCCGATTTGGGATAGCATCATCCCCATTTTGTGCAGTAAAAAATCTAAGGCGAATAAAAGATATTCATCCCGGGAATGGGCAGCATCGTTCCCTGTAAATGCAACATCTTGCAATGTGCTCTCCATACTTGCACCATGGTAAGTATAGGTATAGCAATACCCCCCGATAGAGGGAGGTCCATTATCCAGCAGTGAACTGTTGTGGCTGCTGTGGTGTGGTTTTGATCATGGTATCCTGCGGCTAATTGTGTCAGTTATATTGTTTGCCAACCTTAGTTGCCAACCAAAACATTGAATTATCGTGTTTTCGAATTTCGAACACTTGAAGTGAGAGTACTTGAACGGTATTGGCTCTCAAAGGATCCCTTTGAGAAGGCATCTTCGTTTGTATTTGTCTTTGCGTTAGATTTACAAGTAGGCTTTTAAGAGTTTCGGGTTCGAATTTCCAAAGTCATCAAAAGGTAGTTACATATTCAAACGAACAATAAATTGTGGTTAGTTATGTTTTGATCTCACTGAGGAGCTCTGTCGCATAATTTTGTATTGTATAAACATTGATATTATACAATATAATATGTTGTTCGCTAAAATTGGTACATTTTATGAATAACAAATAATATTTTGTGTTTTTTTATCAAATCCAATGTTTCGCAAATCTTTGATGTTAAATGGATACAAACGGGGGTTCTGACTTTCGCCTTCAACTTTTATAAACGTCAAGTAATCGTATGTATCTACCTATTTGTCACTTTTTATTAGTTAAGCAGGTAGGAAACTAAAACCAAACCTGATAACTATTTAAACACAGGCCTTAATACAAAACAAACAGAGCCTACGAAGTGTCAATTCAGAGAACTCGTCAGATATTCCTCCAATTTACAATTTCAAAGGCAGTGATTTGCTTTTCGTCAATTGAAGATTACCGTCTTCACACTTAAATCCATGCTGATTGAACTGAAAAGGTAGTTAGAGGCTACCCCAAAATAAGGATCGGGGCTTTATCCTATTACAAAAGGGCAGATTTAAGGAAAAAATCGAGCTTTGTGTTACACAAAGAGCTTTTTCTTTTCTCGTTAATGCTGGCTACAGTAGGCTTTTCTATTTTCATTTTGTCAATTTTCATAATGAAGTATCAATCCCGGACTTTTACTCAATCGGTAACGATCGACAGAATTCAGAGGGTATCCAAAACTGCGTACTCCAGTACTTCGACGAGATAATAAGATGATTTCATAGATGGTTTGCAAAAAAGAGTGAAGAAAAAAATATTTTAAATTTTTAAGTAAAACAATCATAGTCAACAAACTTTGTTTAAGGCATTGTCACGAGAGCAAAATACCTACGTTGCAAAGAAAAACTACTCACTCAGGACTGTCTCACGTTTCTTGATAGATGTCCCGTCGTCGCTTGCGTTTTGTCACTGCCCGCCAACGACGGAATAATTTTCAACACCGTCTTTGAGATACAGACGTGCGAGATGTAGCTACCGATCTACCTATCAGCAGCCTGCTAAAATAGATGTCATTATCATAGAGTTAAGGTGAATCACATGATATTGTGGTTACAACCACCACACAAATGACAATCAGTGACAACCGCAATGATTCGATCTCATTGTATCCGGTTTTCTATGAAACATTTACTCCCTTCATAAAAAGTTCGAGCAAAACACTGCTAAATCTTATGGTAACCTCGATATCAGAAATAGTCAGCAGTGCTGCCAATACCACCAAAACACACAGTGTGAAAACAATCATCAAACAATTACCTAATTTGTTTTGTTGTAAGCAGAACCTTTCAAAAACTGTTAGATCTCATATATTTAGGTATCTGCTTGTCTTTCAAGCAGAATCAAAAACCTCTGCTTGCTATGACAAAAGCTGCAAAACATGTTCAACTTTTATATACATAGGCACACAAAAAGTTCACAGAACTATTTAGATTAATTACCTAACGCATAGCACAGTCATGTTTTAATCACCCAAACTTCAGTACAAAACATCCAAATTAATATATCATTAATCACATTTGATTTTGGTTGAGTTAAAATTGAATTAGGTAGTTTTATACAAGCTAGTTAACGTTCATATATTAATTAGCTTGATTTTGCTATTAAACAAAAACGTTATTTTACATTTAGGGTATATTTTAATTTGTAGAACTGATTATTAGTGATTGAAATATGCAAGTTTCATTTTATTAGCATATTTTAGAAGATATTGACAAAACAATTAACAATTATTACGTTTTACTCAAAATGTTAAACTATTAATTATACTTAATGCTATTCGGAAAACAAAGAGGCTTTGCAATCACGTTACAAAGTTAGTAAGCCCTAACTAATAATTAATACTTGAGTATGTCAAAGTAACAAGAAACTTACTGTGATCGTAATACCTATTACATTATATACATACCAACCTATTTATCAATATTATATCACTGTCAGTTTAATCCGATTAAGAAGGGATAGTACGTTAATAATATAATGACAGAATAATCCTTAGCTGCCAGTTAGGTATATACTTAGAATTGGGCGCTTGGAAGTTCCAGGAGGCAGTTATGACTTCTAAGCAATAGACACCATAACAGCCATAAATGGTTTCATGTGCTGCTGAAATAGCATACAAAATCAGTTTGTGTTTAAAGTAAAATAAACAGAATCTAAAATAATCTGTATTTTACCAGCACAAGTCGCTAGTCGTTTTTGATACCGAATAAAAATCTAATTCGCTACTTGACAGGGTCATTAATTAAATACGAATTAGTTATATTCTTAAAACAATTGTCCAAAAATACTACAGACTTCATTTACAGTTTGCCAAAATATTTAAAGTTAGAATTTATAAACACCGGAAGTATATAAAACTTATCGTTTTAAATATTGAATTATGACGTCATATTTCTATAACTTCATACGTCGTCTTAAAAAGTAGCTCATTTGACCTGTCAGTCAAGTAGCGGATTGAAAAGGTAGGTATTTTAGAGAAACGCTTAGTACCACCCTTGTGTTGGACCGACCTCAAGTAATTGGGACAAGGGCAGGAGGATGATGATGCTGAGTACCACCGTGCGGTTTACTAGTTATTGATAAGGACAAACAAAAAAATATTCGGTGATTTAAATCTGATAACAATTTGCCTTTTACAACCAACTTAACAGCCAAGAATTACGTTTCCATTAAGTATTTAAGTATCCTTGGATAAGGAGTAAGTTATGGGGCATAATGGTTGTTGAAATAAACTATGGTATTTAGTTTGTATGGAAACTGTTGATTACGATGCCCTACACAACGTGCCCAATTTAACGTATTTTCCTTTAAGACTTTCTAGACAAAAGTATTAATTGATTTATTCTATGTACGAATATATCAAATATCAAAGTGATAGACATAATAGGTGTGACGTTCTCATCTCAAATTCAGAAGAAAACATAGTAAAATTTATGCACACTAGTGGTTGGTAGTCTGGTAAGTTCGTGCGTGACCAGAAATCAAAAGAGATGGAACTTTTAGTTCAACGCCCGCCTAGTTGAAGTTTTAGCCCTTTTGAATACAGGTAGTTTTTATACCCGTACTCAACGTCTCACGTTTCAGAGCGGCTATAATATTTTCACAAAATTATTACAAGGAGAATAAGTAGCTTCACAAAGCTTAATGCATTGATGACATTCGAGGTTGCCACTTATCTGCTAGATCTCCAACTAAGGTCCAATTCCTCCATACAATGTTAGTTAATTTGAAGCTCCGTTAAATATTTTAAAGGTCAAATCGCACCAACGCACCGCGCGGAACCGCGGCGTAGCCGCGCGTTACAACTGATATTGTTTACATCAACCTACACTACAATATCGCTGCAGAGGATTTGCGTGGTGTGGCGTTAGATATCTATTTATTTGCGGAGTATATATTTTAGGTGATAACAATCGGCAGGAGCGGCGCGGCGCAAATTTAGTTCTTGTAGAAATATGTTACGTATCACATGCAAAAAAGACCGAACATTTCCGCTACCACGCCGTTATTGTAAGGCTGACGTGCATACAACGTTTTAACTGTCACCTGTCGTCATCTCCACGCTGTGAAATAAATGATACGCGTGTCAGGACTTTTTCCTTCAAAGTAGCCGCAGTTGGATGAGCCACCTTGTCTTCGTGATGCAGCCCACCCATTTACGAAAGTACGTGACATCTTCCGCAGCCACGCCCACCAAACCCAAGTTGCCGCTGCTAGCTGATGAGCATAATTTGGGCCTCCCTCCTAATGGAGTATCACCTAAACTTTTACGATCTCGCCGTGGCGCGTGATGTTTCACCTGCAGGACAGGTGCGTGCATGGCTAACTAAGTAATTCAACCCCTACCCCATAAAGCTCAGTCTTGAAGGTGAATCGCCGCCAGCCTCTGTGCGGCCGTTGTGAAGATCTCCACGACAAATTGCCGCAGTCATAGATATACATTTCTAGGAGATAGTTGTGCCTGTGCGCTTGTTTTGAGAACAAAAAATTTTTAGAGAAAAACAATGTTGTGTACGACTACGTCCATTATGAAATGGACCTTCGTTCGCAGGAGTGAGAATAGGGGAGATATACTGGGAAAATTATGTATTATGCTTATGAATACTTCGTAAAAAAATCGGCCAAGTGCGAGTTGGGCTCGCCCACCGGGGGTTCCGTGTTAAGATTTGTAGCTTATTCTGGTTGGTAGACCTATATTTCATAATATGATACTCCACTTGAACAACTAGCCAAATTTCTTAAATTTTGTTTATTTTTCGGCCTCCATAAACACCATATATTTAAGAAAATGATTTATTTTGCGTTTTTCTTTAATTTGTACTTTTATGTCTACGGGAAGTACCCTCTCAATTTTGATGCCCTTGACAGGGTAAAAAACAAGCGATTTTACCCGTTATTCCCAACGGTCCCCGCAGATCAGCCCCCGAGGGGCCCGTTGGGAATTTTTCGTCCCAACGGCCCTCGAATCTCTAAAAGTTTGAATTTGGGGGCCGTTGGGACGAGAAATTCCCAACGGGGAATAACGGGTTTTCACTGCATAAACGGTTATATCTTTTTTTACTTGAAGTTAGGTGCTTGATTTATTCACAACTACTAGCGTTCATAGACTTGAGTATACGGTTTTAATTTTAACTCGATATCTTTACGTGTTCCTGAGATAAAGGGCCTTGACAGAATGACAGATAGACGGACGGACAACAAAGTGATCCTTTTGAGGTACGGAAGCCTTAAAACCTTGTAATCATCACTTTTTGAAAATTTTCACACATTTCTTACTTCATAACTGGTTGAATCACTTGAATGTTTGATAAAAAAGATGGATCCGTGCTTCGGAGAGCACGCAAAGCCCTCGGCCTCGATTAACTGGTAACCTGCGGAGGCCGTTACAAACATATCTGAGGCCTTTTAGTACCTACTAGTAAGTAGTCGGTGTCAAAAAACTCTAACACCGGGTCATCTGGTCGTTTATTAGGTTTCTCACACGACATAAGAAGAACTTGAGATCAGTTTCAATCTCAAACCCGAAAGAAATAGCTACTGGAAAACCTTTCCAAAACTGTAGATTTTGCACGAATACCTATTTATTTCATAAGTACAAGAATGTTCTGCTTTTCTTTTCTTCAAACAGACTAACATTTTGTCTTTAAATAGGTTCGTAGCAAGAAGGTAGCAAATGCGCAGGTAGTGAAATGCCTTTGTATGCTTTCAAACGACCTTGTTAATTATAGTCGAAGCTTATGCGAACCCGAAACTTTTTTGTTGCAGTGCCCGCACTTGTGCATTAAATTTGAAACCAATATATATACCTGGAGACAGTTGCGTCGCGGCGTAGTCTCCTGAACCGCGGACAAAAAAGTCTCCCGGGAGGTGCGTCGCGCACCTTCATACTAGCTCATTTACTTGATGTATCGCGTACCGTCTGTGTTAGCCTTTATGATTTGGGACAATTGACAATTAAGACAGCTTTCAATGTGGCGTCAATTTGGCATTTCTAGCAGTCACTTATTTGACAGCTGTGTATGCGGCGCATGTCACATTTCTTTGACAACAACTAATCGGCCGTTAAAAATCTAACAGGTCCCCGGAGCTGTCATTAACTTTAACGCCCGATTTAGGACTTTGACAACATTTTGAGTCAAAACTGTCAAAAGTGAAGCATTCGAAAACCATAAAGGCTTACATAGACTGTAGGTACTCGTTTCGTGCCGGACCAACACGGGGAGGAAAACTCAAAGCGTATTGCAGATTGCAGTACTACCTGTGAGTACGACAATGTTGATGCAACGACAACCAATGAGAAGTAACTAAACTTTGGCATTGACATACTTTCGACCTTATTGTGTCGCGCGTTTTGCAGAGTCTAATCGATGGTTCACGCTATCTTTCAAACTTCTCAGCCCCAACAATCCACAGCTGG
Organism: Phthorimaea operculella; assembly: GCA_024500475.1. NCBI lineage: Eukaryota > Metazoa > Arthropoda > Insecta > Lepidoptera > Gelechiidae > Phthorimaea > Phthorimaea operculella. The sequence goes on from JANFCV010000002.1 coordinate 8,658,818, forward strand.
ACATAGACCTTCCCTTGTCGGGGGGTACTGCCATACTCACCATGATTGGCAGGCGGATTGGCGTACGCAATTCAAGATGTTTAATTTACTGGAAACGCTGCCACCCATCCCCTGTATAATAATCCCTTAGTCGTTTTTTAGAACACCTTCGGGAAAAATTGGGGTGATGCTATTTTAAGCCAGCATCACACGGCACAAGTATCGTTCAACAATCATTTAGTATCTACTTATTCGATAGTATCGATAGTTCAAAATGTGTCAGTTGTGTCAAATGCACCCTGGGCGTCCTCCGCGAGCCTTGATGGGGCGCACGAAGTCCACCTCGTGGCTTAGGGTGGTCAGCTCTATTTGGATGTCTCTGGAACAGTGTTAACGGGGAGACCTCGTATTGCGATCATCAAGGGACGCTTTTTTGAGGGTGCGCATGTGAAACAGAAAACTTCGGTCCCGGAGCCCTCCAGCGCTGGCAGGTAGCGATAGTAGAACCAAAACCCCTGTTTGGTCTTTGCTAAAATGCCGAATCCAGTATTCTACGCTAAGATCCTGCCGAAGCTGACACGTAGGTATTTTGCCAGGTGGGGCCGCTTGAAGACGTCGTTGAGCTAATTCTTGAGCCCAAAATATACATCAGGGACAAGGAAAGCGGTGGCGTGACCCTAGTAGACGCGCTTTTCAGGGGCCCTTCAGAGGGCGTCTATAGCAAAACGGGGAGAAATCGACGATGTGTCACTGCTAGGCGAATCGTGGGTACGTGCGGACGAACATTCTATCGCTGACAGAAGCTGCGGTTGCTCAAGCCTAGTCTGGTAGTAAAGTGTAGCCTGCTCTCGTTGCGCAAGGCCCTAGAGTAGAGCGCAACACTAGGCTGTCCCATGCTTGTATGATTTCAACTTTTCATACCTCTTGGGAATCGATAACTTGGAAATAAAAAATGACATACAAGGACGTGCGTGATACCCCAATTTTGGGGGCTTATGATGGGAGGCTTAAAATGTAATTTTGAGGGCACAATAAGCGTACAGGCACAAATATCTCCTAGAAATTTATATCTATGACTACGGCAATTTGACGTGGAGATCTTCACAACGGCCGCAAAGAGGCCGGCGGCGATTCACCTTCAAGACTGAGCTTTATGGGGTAGGGGTTGAATTGCTCTAATTAGCCATGCACCTGTCCAGGTGTCCTGCAGGCGAAACATCACGTCGTTGCGAGATCTTACCAGTTTAGGTAATACCCCATTAGGAGGGAGGCTCAAATTGTGCTCATCAGCTAGCGGCAATTGGGTTTGGAGGGCGTGGCTGCGGAAGATGTCATGTACTTTCGTAAATAGATGGGCTGCATCACAAAGACAAGGTGGCTCATCCAACTGCGGCTACTTTAAAGGAAAAAGGCGTGACAACGTCGCCCTTAAGCGCGTATCGTTCATCGTACAGCGTGAAAATGGCGACAGTGTCAGGTAAAACGTTGTATGCACACCAGCCTTACTATAGCGGCGTGGCAGCGGAGAGGCTCGGCCTTTTTTTGCATGTGATACGTTACATATTTCTACAAGAACCAAATTCGCGCCGCGCCACTCCTCTGCCGATTGTTATCAACTAAAATATATTCTCCGCAAGTAAATATGTTGCGCCACACCACGCCAATCCTCTGCAGCAATATTAGATTGATGTAAACAATATTAGTTGTAACGCGCGGCTTAGCCGCGGTTCCGCACGGTGCGTTGGTGCGATTTGACCTTTAAAATATTTAACGGAGCTTCAAATTAACTAACATTGTATGGAGGGATTGGACCCCACTTAACTTAAAATTTATGCAATGAACATTGGAGCTCGCAGCTTTATTATATACTTATTCTATGACATTGGCTATACACAGCTATTAAAATCGTATAAGTACAGTGATGTGATAAGTACAGTGTTAGCCGTGTGGTGCCGGCAGAGTAGAATAGCACCACCCCTTCTCTTCCCGTGGGGGTCGTAAGAGCCGACCGAGGGATTCATTCCGACCCAAGTGGATCAGGGTCCTGGAGAAGGAAAACTCCACACTTAAACCCGGAATGGGGTCTCCGTCAGGTGCGATTAACTCATATATATCGTGCGGCAGACTCCTGCAGCCGACCTGGCTCCGCACGTATCGACTCGTCGTTCCTGTGGAGTCAGCCAGGAAGGCCGAGAGGGTGGCGCAGGTCCTGGGCAGCCCTGCGTTTTCCATAATTGCGTCCCAGGCAACGCAGTGTCTGTGGAGAGGAAACTTCACCCGCGTCTCGCGGATAACAACACGGGAAGTGGCAGTGACCGGTTATAAGTCTGCACGTATGGGCGTAAGTGCGGGCGCCAGGGTCGCTTCCGTCAGTGGGAGGGTCCATCGTAGACCCACTGATCAGTTACCGCCCGCTCCAAGTTGGGCAGCCCCGACCAATAAGGTACTGATCCGCCCCGGTGCTGGTTTGCTCTTTTAGGGTGTAGAGAGCACCAGCCTCAACTGGACAATCGGCGCCGTTACATTGTACACCTGCGACTAACAGGCATAAAAATATTACAAACCAACCCCGCTTATCCATGCGATTTGCAACATGGAATGTCCGTACTATGAGGACAGGCCTCCTGACACCTGTGGAGGTTCTTCTACTGACGCACAAGATCTGCGTAAAACTGCCGTAATCGACGCCGAACTACACAGACTGAACATTGCTGTTTGCGCTTTACAAGAGACCAGACTCCTGACGAGGGTTCCTTGCGTGAGACACATTATACATTCTACTGGAAAGGAAAGGACAGCAGCGCTGTGCGCGAGTATGGTGTTGGCTTTGCCATACGCAACGACCTCTTAACATCTATAGAGGCTCCTTGCGGCATCTCGGAACGCATTATGTTGCTGCGATTAAATACGGACCATGGTTACGTATCACTGATTTCTGCTTACGCACCAACACTATCCTCAACAGATGAAGCCAAAACACAGTTTTATGACCAGCTCGACCAGACTCTACGCGGGTTAAAACCATCTGACCGCTTATATATTCTGGGCGACTTTAACGCTAGGGTCGGACAGGACAACATTGCTTGGCCAGATTGTATAGGTAACCACGGTATAGGAAGCTTAATGAAAACGGCCAACGTTTATTAGAGCTATGCTCTAAACACCTACTGTGTGTTACCAATACCTACTTTAAAGGCAAATCAACTCGGAAAGTGTCCTGGAAACATCCTCGTTCTGGACACTGGCATCAACTGGACCTTATCCTTACCAAAAGAAAAATCTCCGCGAGACCCTGCACACGCGATCATTTCACAGCGCTGATTGTGACACAGATCACTCCTGGTGGCATCACAAGTTGCTATAGCTCACAAAAGATCCACTCATCCAAATTGCCTGGTAGGAAGAAGCTCGATCTTCCAAAACCAGAGACGATGAGGTGGTCCAAAAGTATGAAGAGCTGGTACGCGACGAAGTTGCCACCTGGGATGTAGACGCTCCGATAGAGGAGGAATGGGGCAAAGTAAAGAAGCTACTTACAGAAGTAGCCGGTACGGCTTTCGGTCATCAGAAAGCCAAAACCAGGACTGGTTCGCTGAAAATCTCGAACACATTACACCTCTGCTCGAGTCCAAACGACAAGCTGCGCTAAAACATCGCCTTAACCCATCCGAAAAGACGCGTATCGACCTATCGAATGCAAAATCAGCTTTACAACGCACATCACGGTACTTCGCAAATGCATACTGGACCGAGCTTTGTCAAAGCATTCAATCATGCGCTGATATGGGAAACTTTGGTGGTGTTTACGCTGGGATTAAAAGGCCCTTGGTCCTTTTCCTAAAAAAACAGCCCCCCTTAAAGAAGCGGACGGCACTGTTATTACAGATGCTCAACGCCAACTCGAACGATGGGTAGAACATTATGTTGGTCTCTACTCAGAACCAGTGAACATAATGCCAGAAGCTGCAGATTGCATGCCAAAACTAGCTACCTGGACTGAGTTAGATGATCTTCCTACCATAAGGAGTACCACAAGGCTGTAAAGCAGCTTAAAATTGGAAAATCACCTGGAAACGATGGTACCCACGCCGAAATTATCAGGCTCAAGTGCATATTACCCATCCTGCACAATCTGTTGTGTAAATGTTGGGAAGCGGGATATATACCACAGGATATGCGCGATGCTAACATCATTACCCTATACAAAGGCAAAGGTGACCGCGGTGACTGTAACTGTTATCGTGGAATATCCCTTTTAAGTATAGTAGGTAAATTATTTGCTCGGTTAGTCTTAATAAGACTCCAGAAACTTGCTGATCGTGTATATCCCGAATCGCAATGTGGATTCCGCGCCCAACGTTCCACAACAGATATGATCTTTACACTTCGCCAACTGCAGGAAAAGTGTAGAGAGCAGAAAACACCTCTGTTTGTGGCGTTCGTCGACCTTAACAAAGCCTTCGACACCGTGAGCAGAGAAGGACTCTATACTGCACTTTTAAACATCGGGTGCCCTCCAAAACTTCTAAGCCTCATTAAATCCTTCCACGAGGACATGAAAGGATCTGTTGTTTTTAACGGCAATACATCCGAGCCGTTCGAAATGCGTAGAGGTGTTCGCCAAGGCTGCGTGTTGGCTCCTACCCTGTTTGGTATTTTCTTCTCATTGCTTTTTAACCAACAGGGTATACACCTGCACACTAGGGCTGACGGGAAGCTGTACAATATCTCGCTTCTTAAGTCAAAGCGTAACCGCGATGACTTATTCGTCGATAGCCTTTTGTTCGCTGACGATGCAGCCTTCGTTGCTAATTCTCAAAGTGAGCTTCAAGACATTGTTGATAAGTTTTCCCGCGTGTTCTCTGTTCTCAATGTCCATTAATGCCAAAAACAGTAGTGCTAGCTCAAGGTGGAGAAACACCACGTATTTTGCTCGGTGGCGTTCCCTTGAACATAGTTGACAAGTTTTGCTACTTGGGGTCGACTGTGTCGAACAATCTCACCCTCGATGCTGAGATCAATACTCGTATCGGCAAAGCGGCAACCATGTTCGGCAGGCTCAGTACAAGAGTATGGAATAATAAACACCTGACCACAAAAACCAAGATAATTGTTTACCAAACTTGCGTTCTAAGCATACTCTTGTATGGAGCTGAAACCTGGACTTCGTACGCAAAACAAGAACGTCGACTCAACACATTTCATATGCGCTGCGTAAGAAACATCTTGCATATAACTTGGCAGGACAGAGTCACAAACGAGCGAGTTCTAGAAATTGCACAGCTGCCTAGCTTTACCGCTTTGCTTAAGCAAAGACGATTGCGGTGGCTAGGGCATGTGTACCGCATGGAACCTTCGCGTCTACCGCGGCGTGTCCTGCTTGGCGCCGTAGCTAACGCCAAAAGAGGAGTTGGAAGACCGATGCTACGTTTCAAAGATTGCGCCAAACGGGACATGGCTGCGTTTGACATCGACCATCAAAGCTGGGAGAAGCTTGCTGAGAATAGGGATGTATGGCGAAAGCGTGTGTTTGATGGGCGTAAAGCTCACGATGATGCCTGGTTCGCTGGTCTCGCAAACAAAAGGCAAAAACGACATCTAAACATGCATGTGCCAGTCTCTAATTCCACCTTCGTTTGTAGAGCGTGCGGAAAGTCATGCCGCTCCCGTATCGGCTTATACAGCCATGAAAAATCTTGCCTCAGACACTGAATAGGTAAATCGTCTGTCTCAGACGTATGAGGCCAATGATGACAGTGATCTTCTTCAGGCTATCACGCTAAAACCACCAGCATTCGACTTATGATCACTCCCATAACTTTCCTCACCCATCTGCGTAAATTGCCTAACGACGTGAGGAGGGGATCGGTTGGGGGAGGCAGGGGCGATTGATATCAAACTGCCTTTTATACGGGTATCGAAGAAATAAAACCTTCCATACAATAAATAACCTTGCAACCGATACCTGCGTGTCATGCGTGAGAGTATTTAAAATGAGCTTCACGGTTGAGAGGACTACCTCTGAAGGAACAATTTCGTGCAATAAAGGGTTAATTTTCATATTGAATTACTTACAAAAGCCAGTTTTGAATTTTTTTCATTCTTTGCCATTCGGAAGGCTTTTGATGCCATATAATAAAATGTTCTTAACAATGTAAGAGGCAAATTAATTCAGAAATAGGGCCAATAAAAATGTGTAAGATGAAAATTTCTAACTGAGATTCAAATGCAATAGTTTTGACTTTTGCGTGCATGTTACACCGTAAGAATCACTCGTGCGCCGCAGTTATCCTAAGGATAACCTAGGTTGTTGTATGTCCATTGGACATAGTTTCCTAGAAAACACTAATAAATAATTCACAGAACACAAGAAATACACGATGTCAACACAAAAAATCTGAACACAAACACCACACAATTTATTCTCTTATCTTACGGAATGGAAGCGAACCAGAAAATAAGTCTTAGATAAAGCGATTGTTATCCCATAATTTAGGCCAACGAATAATCGGAGAATAACACAAAAAGGCCTCAGGTATCATCATTTATCACTATCCGTTATTCTCGTATTTCATAGGCGGAGGGGACCACACGTAATGTCTGTTTTTTGCATTATTTTAGCGCTGCGTAACGCATGCGTTAGGAGAATGCAAATTTCCTCCTCATTCTTATACTAGTACAAATAGAGTTAATGTGAAATAAACCATAAATTTGGGATACGTCGCGCGGGGCGCCTATACAGATGGCTCTCTCAGAACTAGCGACGATTTTGACGCTTACTGACTTTAATTGGAAATAACCGGAATCTCAGAGGAAGTCAAGGTGAGTAAGAAGTTTGTTGCCACGACCGTCATATTTCTTGGATAAAAATGGCTCAAAATCATTTTACGTTTTTGAATCAGATTTACTATTTTGATATTCTCATACCTACTTTGAGATTGTTGAAAGTACATACCCTACTGGATATGTAACAAATGACAATCGCAAAAATCCTGAATAGAGTCGAATGAACCTTCTATAAACTCTCTATTTTGTGCATAATATTTATGAAAATAGGGTAGAAGGTTCGTAGTGTACAACGTTTGTGTTACGGTGTGCAAAAATAACGCAGAAATGGAGGTTACGTATGATTCTCGCATTATTCTCGTATTTCTTACCTGTATTGTTGTCGATACGCCAAATTGCCCGTATTACGACCATCGAATAATAAAACATGCTGTATAGTAATAAATAGTCAAGAACTTTTTGTATCTGTTGTTCGCGTGGGTGTGATAGAATATTGATATCTACGCAAAATCTATTCCAATAGATGGCTTTTTAATAGATATTGTTTAATAGATACTGTGTGTTGCGTCTGCCGTGTGGTGCAGGCTAGGAATAGCATCATCCCATATCTTTCCCGAGTTGACTAAGGGACGACCGGAATTCGAGTATTCAATGTGTATTTTAAGCGGCAGACTGACACGACTTATCTGGAACATCCCTCAAATATTTTGTCAGAACTGACAATAACGGCCACATTTTTACAGCCATTAACGCTTTGCCTACCCTGAAATGGATACAGGCTTGATGCATGTACGTTTTATGATAGAGAATTTTTAATGGGTATACTTATTGTATGTCGTTGCTAAGGTACCTTGATTTATTAAAAAATATAAAACCTTTATGACTATTATACCTCTAGCTCTACAAAATCTCTGCCTGTATTTATGGTTTGTCTAGATTATCAAGTCGTTACCTCAGTCTTAAGATTCAAAACGAAATCTATTTGAATGTCAATGCTGTTTTAGTTCTAAAACTACAATCAGAATGCTTAATCGCAGCATAATGTAGCAACTAGGTAAAACTTAAATATTATTTTGCTGAAACTGCTGTAAGTGATAAACTAAACAAGCCTAAGCTAACTTAAGCTAAGCTTTAGTTATGTGTATAACGCGAGGCTTATTTCGCTGCCTACGTCAGTTAGTACTATCACCAGCAAATCCACGTACCTGGGAGCAGCTTATTACTGGTTTTCTTAGTGTTTGCATGCAAAGCCAGTATAAGTAGCTCTCTTAAATGGTAGGTGAATTTCCTGGCGTCAGTACTTGTAATACAATTTCTTCAAGCGTAAACTCAGCGTAAAGTTAGGTTACCTACGTAAATGTTTAAAGAGTATTACATAACTGCGAAATTTTTTAGGCATTAAAATAGGATCGACGTGGTTTTTACTAACTCTGATTATTTACTGGTGTTTTGATAGGTACGGTTGGCATTCGTACAAATCCAAAGTACGTATGCAATACAAAAAACGGATACCATGAAATAGCACACGTTGTTCAGTGAAAATTGCGACCGTCACCGTTTGTAATTTTCATGGTAAGTACCTGTTTCGTTTTATCACAAAGTTGACATAGAAGAATATACTCGTAGAGCAGTGTTATGTATAGAATTGTATAACTTACTTTGACTTACAGCACCAGCCACTTCACTCACACGCTTAAGATAATAAGTTGATAGCTTCAAATTGTGCTTTAATCCCTGACTCACTTACATAACAATTCTCGTTCCCAATTCGATACAAATATCAAATGTCGCATTTACTACTGTCTAACCAAATAATAACGAGTCCCAAAGCGCACATGTTTAATTTACAATTTCATTTTGTCCCTAAACCGCAAGACGACGGTAAGCTGCCTGAGCCAATTTTCGTCGGGGCCTCACTATACGTTTTCGTTAAAGCCGGATTTGGCCTTACGCCCTGCGACATAGGTGGGGCTCACACGGAACTACGTCACGCATGCATTAAGAAAACGCAAATTTCCACCTTGTCCCCATACAAATATAGTAACTCGAATCCAGCTGATTCGAATTCGAATCGGCAGTTTTGTATGGGAAGTCCAAATATTTTTCCTATGATCCTTGGGGAAAGTTCTTCCTTATCACCAGCCCATCCTGCATTTTCGGTATCAGTCACTAGTAAAATTTCACCCAGTATAAATCCTGAATTGACAATATTGTTGATTGCCTCTCTATCAAACTATATTATGATATGACAGATGAACAGGGTGTCAACAATTAATGCTGCTAATTCGGGATGTATTCTCTTTCTGCGCAAGTTATACAGTTTGGGTCAAATAGTTTGACCGACGCATCCATCGACGCAGCGCTATCGGATGCGTCTATCAAACCGTTTGACATATAACTTACTTGTACAAAAAAAGGTGAAAATTCGCGTGTTCCCAACTCAGGCGTTACGGAGCGTTGAAATAGCTCAGCAAATAACCGGATGTTACGTGTGATTCCCACCATACGAGCCTGATTGCTAAACACCCGGTTTCTACAGATTACCAATTCATGAGAATAGTTGCCGGATAATTTGAAAATTCAGTAGGTACAACCTGAACGGTAATTTTATTCATTTCTGTAGGTAAAAACCCAACTTTATTCAGGTTCGTTATAGAATCTTTACCTGAATAAAGCAGTAAGTAATTTTTTCTTATCTTTTCAATGAGTCATTGGTATTATGTAACCGTGAAACAATGAACTCTAGATTACCAATTAAGTCTCTTGAGGGTGTAATCTACTCACAAAACTGAACAACTTTTGTTTGAAACTTTACTTCGAAATATGAAAAAAAAAATCACCTCCCATACAAAAATGGTGAAAAGTGTGTCAATTAGTATGGGAGGTCCAATTTTTTTTAAAATTTTGAATTAAAGTTTTTGTAGGTACTTTATTAAATGTATCTCGCTAAATTACAATCTGTCTATTAGATTGAGATCCGCGTGTACGTTTGATAATATGTAGAGAGATTGAAATTTAGCGAGATATAACGTAATCTAGCGTTTATTGTAATTACACGGTGACATTTACATAAAAAAGCAGTGCAGTACCATTTTGTTAGGTATTAACTATTGTGTGTAATAAACTTTTGCTTTTCTTACTGTATCATTTGAGCAAGAGAATACCACAGTAAGCAAATCATGTCAAAATCAGCGTGAACTTGCATGTTTATGTACCAAAAGCGTTGGTGCAAAGTCGTTAGCTACCTAGCTACGTCAACAGTAATGCATTTCTGACGACCCGGCCTTGCCGCGGAAAATCTGATCTACATACACTTTGTTTGGAATTAGCTTACTTGCTGGCTGTTAAACAAATCTCGCAGGCTGGCTACAAGTTTTTACTGGAGCTAGCTTTTACAAAAAAGGCCGAAATACAGTTATTTCTCTGGCACGCTGACGGGTTTAAGTAAAATAATACAACCGCGTGAATTTGCGGTATTCTGCCGGTAAGGTTGGATATGGCAAAATAAATCATGTGAAACCGTAGGTAAGTTTGGTGTGAAGGGCATACGGTGCCGCATCGCAGTGCGGCTGTAATTTACCGAATACGTCATAAAGTGTATAATATTTGAAGTAATGTAAAATTGTGTATCACAACGGGTGAAGTTGTAGCACGTTACAACTTTAGCAAAGGAATACCTCTTCGCCCAGGAGCGATTCACGAAGACCTATAAATCTTTCTATTTTCAGATTACAAAAGGTAATTCTGCGAACGTCCATACTTAAATACGTCATTCATAATTTAGTGACGCTAATTTTAGGAGAGATGCTAAATATTTAAGTATTCTTTATTTAAAGTGACAGCGGTTATCCTTGAGGAGTCTTTTTAAATGACAGCCTACATTAAAGTTAGGATAGGACGCGTCCCAGATAATACTGGTAGTACCTATGGATAGGCATTATATTTTTAGTCTTTATGTCCATTAATTACAAAGGCTTTTAGGGCTGCCAGTAAACAATGGTTCAATAGATAAATGGGCGTTCTTTCTTAGCGTTTGTGGAAGTTCTAGGTAAAAACAATGAAGCCCAGGAAACGTTGTCCCTAGACGTTTTCAATAGACATCCTAAATAGGTTTGAATCCTAATTTAACAAGATGACACTGATATTCTTAGAGTATATACAAGCATGTTAGAGAGTGCGCCTAACCAAATATGAACGGGTGGGACAACCAAGAACACAACACTCTGTGCATCAGATGCAAACGTCACCAGTGGCAACAATAATGAACCTTTTTGTCACACATTTGACGTATTTATGGAACTATACAGCTTATGCTTGACAGTACAGTGTGAGGCGCTATGCGTACTCTATACCTAGCTTATGTATGTCGCAGTACGATGGCAGAATTAGGTTTTTGGCCAAAAACCTAGGTTTTTGGCCAAAAGCCGGCATATGGCAAAATCGTAGACTTCTTTCGGCCATCGTCCTAAGTTGATCCAGGTTTTTGGCCAAAAACCTAGGATTTTGGCCAAAAAACTAGGATTTTGGCCGAAATCCTAGATTTGTTTAGTATTATGGCTTTTTTTGCATTTCGTGGGAACTTCTTCTTCCTCGAGTGGTACACCAAGTCACCCAACGACCCGATGAACCCTGGTGTTAGAGTTTTTAAACCGCTTACTGCAAAGAGCAGGCCTCTGACATGGTTGTGTAACGACTGCCGTCTAAGTGATCATAAAGAGCAATCGGGACCGACGGCTTAACGTGCCCGTGTAGTTCGGGCATATACCTCGAAAGGCAGGAGGTAGCATTGGACGTTCTGGAGGGTAGCAGGTAGCGTCAGACGCTTTGGAGGGCGTGGGTAGCGTTGGACACTCTGGAGGATGTAAGATGACGGGCGTTGGATTTTCTGGGAGCCGACGCTACCTCCTGGTCTCCAGGGCGTCCAACGCTACCACCAATCCTCTAGAGCGTTCAGTGGTACGTCCTGCTCTTATGGTGTCTGATGCTCCCCCCTGCCCTTCAGGGTATCCGCGGCAATCCTGCTGTTCAGACTGTTTGATGTTACCCCCCGTCCGTCAGGGTGTCCATTTACGGTGTCCAAGTCTACCCTCAAAAGATCAGAGGGAAGTGCATAAAGTACCTCTCCACTCCTCGTTTCCCCGAACCACACGGGCACGGAAAGCCGTCGGTCCCGATTGCTCTCTATGATCATTTAGACGGCGGTCGTTACACAACCATGTTAGAGCCCTGCTACTTGCAGTAGGCGGTTAAAAACTCTGATACCAGGGTCCATCGGCTCGTTGGGCGACTTGGTGTACCACTCGAAGACGAAGAATTTCCCCCGAAATGCAAAAAAAGCCATAATACTAAACAAATCTAGGATTTCGGCCAAAATCCTAGTTTTTTGGCCAAAATCCTAGGTTTTTGGCCAAAAACCTGGATCAGCTTAGGACGATGGCCGAAGGAAGTCTACGATTCTGCCAAGGTTTTTACCTGATTCTGCCATCGTACTGCGACATGTATACTATGAGCTGATATTAGTGGTAAAAATACGGCTTATTTCAACGGATGGTCTGTCAAATCGCTTGACATAAATCGTATTTTTATGGGAATAAGGTGACAATCCATTGTGATCCCAGCCTTAGTTTTACGAGCATTATAGTCAATGTTAAGCATCTCAGTCTATTGGTTAGTACAAGTTAATGGCATCACCGTACAAAATTACCATGTATATGAAATGCCTCCGTTTGATGTCTCTGACAAACTAACATGGGAAGTATAAAACAATAATGTCAGTCAGTTCAATTAAACACCGACAGATGTTTTCAAAAACATTTACCGCGACACAAAGGCGGTACTCATGTCAAACTCTCATGTCGAGTTTGTTTGAATCAAAGGTAAATTACAAAATCATATGCAAAAAACCTATACAGGGAGTAACAGAAAGGGTTTAACAGGCTGAGAGGAGGTCAAGGTACTCATGAAAATGAACAACTTTCCCCTTGGAACATGGGTCAAAATATGAAAAAAAATTTGGACCTCCCATACAAAATCTCCGATCAGCTTATTAATTTACTATGGGAGGTCCAAATTTTTTTTCATATTTCGACCCATATTCCATGGGGAGAGTTGTTCAGTTTCATGAGTACCTTGACCTCCTTTCGGCTTGTTAAACCCTTTCTGTTACTCCCTGTATAGGTTTTTAGGGTTTCGTAGTCTACTAGAAACCCTTATAGTTTCGTCATGTCTGTCTGTCTGTCTGTCTGTCTGTCTGTCTGTCTGTCTGTCTGTCTGTCTGTATGCCGCGCCCTCATATCTTCGTCAGTTTTAGAGCTATCGACATAAAATTTGGTGAGAACATAGATCGTGTTGACCCAAAAAAAGAAATGTTAAGAAAAAAATATTTTAAATGTTTTTTGGACCCCCTCCCATACAAGTGAAAGGGGGGCAAAAATTTTTTTTTCTTCTGCAATATTGAGTAGGGTATCGTTGAATAGGTCTTTTAAAACTAAGGGGAGGTTTCTTTGAAACAAAGTCACTAAAATGTTTCTGTCACGAGATATTTGCTTTTAAAAAGGGCGTTTTTGACCCATAATTTGTTCCAGCTGTAACTTCTAAAGTATAAACGCTAAAAATTTGAAATAAATATGTAATATAGACTACAATCTGAAGTTACAATGAAAACTATAACGGATATTGTACCTTTAAAGGTTTCAGAAAAAAATGAGTTTTTCTATTTGCGGTTGGTCATCATACTGCTGCTAACAAACCAGCATCAAATTAAGTTTGTAATGCTGAAAAACCTGATATTTAAACGTTGACTACGAAACCCTATTTGTGGGCGTGTCTGACACGCTCTTGGCCGGTTTTTTGCATAGGATTTTGTAATTTACCTTTGATTCAAACAAACTCCGGAAAAACGTAGGTCAGGTACCCTTTCCGTTACTCCCGGTAGATTAAGATGCCACAAGCGACTGTCATAGTTTGTCACTAGTATGGTGGTTGTCATGAACCTGTACTATTATTTATCAGTTTCTTTTGTCTGGACAACTTTACTTTAAATATCAACTGCAATGTAGGTACTTAGATAGTAGAACATCTAGGTAAGTGCATTTCTCACTGTAAAGGATTGTTATGTATGTTGGTAATTTTGCACGCCTAATTACACAGGAAAAGTTAAATGCACCACAAAATGTAAATTAAAATTTACTCTGATACAAAAATTGTAATATACATTAAAGCTGGGTTTGACATTTCAAAGCTTACAAAGTATAGCCTTAATAAAACCCAGCTTTAATGTTGTGCCTACTACCAGCCATGTTTATGCAAAAACTTTATTATGTTTAAAAAGGGAGTTTTTTCGCTGACTATAGTATGTAAGCTTGGTAAATTAATACCTAATTACAAACCTCCAAACAAATGCACACCAACACACTACTTAATCCAACAAATAAAACTTTAGTGCATTTCTGTCCATTCAAAAAATTTGCAAAAAATCACAATCGTTTAAGTAACACCGATCTGATGTTTAATAGATTCATTATGATTATGAATTCAAAGACTGTTTTTTTATTTTACCATGGGATGTTTTGTCGGTCGGCTCGTTCGTATTTATGATGGTAAATTACCAGTATATTTTTTTTTTATAAATAATGGGTAAGCATGTGTCCGCAATCTCACCTGATGTTAAGTGACGATGCAGACGATGATGGAACATGCTCGCCCAGATAATGCCTATTCACTCTCGCCTTGAAAAGGCCCAGGTTATAACGTTCCGGAAACAGATCCGCAGGCAGGGAGTTCCACTCCTTAGCAGTTCGCATTAAAAATGTAGAAGCGAAGCGCTTTGTGCTAATTTGCTGGATGTCTACGATATAAGGGTGGAATCCCAGCCGGCGTCTCGTGCACCGGAGATGGAATGGTGACGGAGGTCATCAGGTCATGGAGAGACTGTGCACACTCCCCGAAATGTATCCTGTAGAATACCGACAAGCAAGCTACTTTGCGACGGTGTTCGAGGCTCTGTAACTATCACACCTAATATCAAACTATCCGTTTAAGAGATCAACTTAAAGTGGTTTTCTTAGTATTTTTATGCTAAACTAGTATAAGTTGGTCCCTGAAATTAATTCAAGGTAAGTAAGGTTTCTTCATATTTTATAACACAAAGAAGGAAGACCCAGGTTTCCTAGTAATGATATTTATAGCCAAGCCAAGCGACCCTTTTATGTTATTTATAGTGAACTATCTCCTTCCTAAGTACATCTGAGAACTACCTACATCTTTTCGATACACACGTTGTTCCTTCGAAGAATAGGAAAAGGAAGAACAGACACTAATGGATATTACCGTCGTTTACAAAAAGTCACGCGTGGATGTAACACATCACATCCTTTTTTTGGAGTGAAGTGATAACAAGAGTAATAACTTGTGTGATGAGTCAGTAAGGCAAGAAATGCCCGGTAACCACAAATTAGGAAAAACGGCGCGCGGGTGTGCGGTAACGTCCGTTTTTGCGTCATTCATTTGATTCCCCACCCAACTGCATCGCACAAAGCTGCGTCGACGGATCTGTCTGTCAAACCGTTTGACATAAACCGTATTCGTGATACATAAGGTGGAAAAATTGATCTAACGACGCACAAATGGACGTACCGTGTTTTTCTTGCTTAAATTATGAGCACTCTTCGTTGTCGTAGTCTTCAATTACTGAAGGTCGTGTCCGATTACAACTCCTTATTCTGGAACGCTTTAGTAGAGGTTGCAACTAGGTTCCTCCATTCACTCCTGTCCTCCGCTCGCCGGATAGCTGTGGCGATTGGCATGTCCAGAACTATCCTAATCTGATCAGTCCACCGGTAGGGTGCTCGGCCACGCGATCTTTTGCCCTCTACTTTTCCCAGGATGATCAGCTTTTCTAAGTTGTCTGGCTCTCTTCTAGCAACATGACCGAAATAGCTTAGAATCCTTTGGAAACAGGTAGTGGACAATCTTGTTGATATTTTAAGTTGATCAAGAATTGACACGTTCGTTCTTTTTGCAGTCCATGGTATTCGAAGCATGCGTCGCCAACACCACATTTCGAAAGCGTCAATCTTTTTGCGCTCGCACGCCCGGATTATCCATGATTCAGAACCGTACAGAAAAATAGGGAACACCAGAGTACGCACTAGTTTCATTTTGGTCTCATTTGAAATGTTTCTGTCTTGCCAGATCTTCTTAAGCTTGCTCATTGCGTCTTTTGCCATCTGTGTTCTCCTTTTGATTTCTTTTTCGGTTCCTCCCTCATTGCTTAACATGGATCCGAGGTACACAAACTCTTTTACAATTTCAAGGTCTGCAAGTTCGCCTGTCAAAGTGAGTTGATCAGCTCTATCCACAATCAAAACTTTTGTCTTGGACTTATTGATTTTAAGGCCAACCTTCTCACTTTCTCGTTCAACCTTTCTGATTAGTTCAGCAAGTTCGCTTACTGAAGACGCAAAAAGTGTGGTGTCATCTGCATACCGAAGGTTGCTAATCTTTTTTCCTCCCAGTGTCATACCGCCTTCCCAGTCTTCGAGGGCTTTTCTCATAATGTACTCCCCGTATATATTAAACAACAGAGGAGACAATATGCAGCCCTGGCGGACACCTTTTTCAGGCCGAAATGAACCAGATATGACGTCATTTACTCTTACAGCTGTTTCACCGTCGAGATATAGGTTTGAGGTAAGTATTATTAGATGCTCCGGTACACCCATTTCTCTAAGGATATTCCACAGGTGGTCCCATTGCACACAGTCAAACGCCTTCGAATAGTCAATGAAACACATCAGCATTGGTACGTTGAATTCTCTTGCCTTCTCGATTAAGAGTCTGACGTTCACAATATGTTCGCGTGTGCCTCGCCCTCTTACGAATCCAGCTTGCTCTTTTGGAATCTGCCACTGAAGATAGTATTTTAGCCTTTCATTGATTATATATAGGAGGACCTTGCTGGCATGGGATATTAGAGCGACAGTTCGATAATTGCCACATTCACGAGTTGATCCCTTTTTGTGCAGAGGTATTAGCAAGGATTCCTTCCAGTCGTTGACCCACTTGCCCGTTCTCCATACCCGGTTACAGATATTCAGCAACATTTGTATCCCATTCTCTCCTAGATGTTTTATTTCCTCAGAATAGATTGTGTCTTTACCAGCTGATTTATTGTTTTTGAGTTTCCGAATGGCATACCTTAGTTCAGATTCAAGAATATCAGGCTCTGTGAACGCGTTTTCGGTGTGTGGAACTGCAGATGGAGTGTCAGTATTTTTGTATAAGCTTTCACTATAGGATCGCCACCTTTCTGTCACTTGATCAATCTCTGTAAGCAGAGTTCCATCTTCGTCTGCAATTGCCCAAGTCTTTGCTCTGAATTCTCGCGTAATGCTTTTGACTTTCATAAAGAAATCTTTAGGATGCATGTTCTGACTATGTCGCTCAATGTCCTTACATAAAGTGGAAAAAAAGGCATTTTTATCCCAGCGACACAGTCTTTGTATTTTCGCTGATAGTTCCCGGTATCGGTCATCACTACAGTCGATATCACCCTCGAGTAGTGCCTTTCTTTCTCTTATAGCGTTCCAAGTATCTTCTGTAATCCATTCCTTCTTTGGGAAATCAGACGATGTTTCGCGGGCATCTTCGCGAGACGAGAGCATTGTTTCCTTCAGTCTGTTCCAACCTGTGTCGACGTTGTTTGTGGGATCTAGAGTAGAAATTTGTAGTTGCTGTTCAACAAGGCCTTCAAAGTTTGTAAGTTCATTAGCAGTAAGTCGCTTTTGAGGCTTGTGTATAATGCGGTTCGATTTTTTGAGCTTGACTGTCATCTCCGCCACCAGCAGTTTATGGTCGCTACCGCAATCGGCTCCTGGGTATGTTTTGGTGCTGGTAATGCAAGATCTCCACCTACGAGCTATAGCAATGTAGTCAATCTGATTCCTTACTCGATCGCCAGGTGATACCCACGTATACAACCGCCTCGCGTGTTGCTCAAAACAGGTGTTCATGACTGTAAGCGAGTTTTCCGCACAGAACTGCAGCCACTTCTCTCCTCTTTCGTTTCTTATTCCGAGCCCGAATTTCCCCACAACATCTCTTAAATGGTCATCATTTCGCGTACACCCAATTTTTGCGTTTAGATCACCCATTAACACAGTAATGTCTCTTTTGGGGAGTAGCCTTAGGGTATCGTCTAGTTGTTGGTAGAATGATTCAATATCCTGGTCTGATGACAATGATGTTGGGGCATACACAACAACAATATTAAGCCGACATGGTTTAGCATTTATTTTCACAGTCAGGATTCTGTCACTAACCGGATTGTATCCAAGTATCGCCATATTTATATTCTTTGACACCGACAGGGCTATCCCATTTTTGCTGTCGTTTTCTGGGCCTGAGAAATATATTGTGTGGCCAGTGGGAGTAGTATAAAACCCTGACCCTCTCATATGTGTTTCAGTGATAGCAAGTACCTCGATACTGTAATTATGTTGTTCTTTATCGATGATCTCCTTCTTCCCAGGGTGAATCATTCCTCTTACATTCCAGGTTCCTAGTTTTAACCTTTTGCGAAGGGTGGCATGGTGAGATGTTCCTTTGGTGTCACCAGTAGCATTATGTCCACACTGAGCCTGATGAGTCACACTAATGTGGCCAGTAGCACATTTCACACCACGGGGCCTGGAACCCACATGGCGCCGGGTGGTAGCCGGGTCACATGCCATCGGTATTTTCGCTTTGTCCATTATCATAATCAGATTACTCGGGAAATATAGTGCAGTGGGATCCCCTGGCCTTCTGCACCGCAGTGATGTTGATAGATGATAGTCAGAGGCCCTGCTGCCAGCCCTCGACATCCGGAATAAGTAGTTTGGTTCCGGACCCCCTTTCTCCCGAATGTTTGCCGACCTAAGCCTCCAAAGGGATTGGTTACCGCAATCTTGGCTGTAGGTTACTCGACGTAGCAGGGTTCACCACGAGCAGGTGGGAGTGGAGTTGGTGAGGAGAGGCTAAGGGACTGTTCTTGTTATGCAATCCTGTATTGCGCATCACTCACCCTTGAACACCCAAATCATGAGCACTACTTTATGCTTTTTGTATTAGCTGAAGCACAAATTAACTTTTGTAGACAATTGCTACGAAACATCTACGCCGTAGTATATGCTAAAGTTTTTCTGATCTAAAGTCCACTCCTTGAATTACAATCTGTGATCATGACAAATGTTTTATAACTATAATAGTAATTTTGTTGACGTTGTACTACAGATGCTGGTATAGCTCTAATCAAACATGTATTTAATGCCTGGGAAGAATCAAAGGATGCCATTGGTATTTTTTGTGACCTTTCGAAGGCATTTGGAACACTATGGTATTCGAATTATTGTGGTTTATTTCAAATACGATGTAAGACATTTATAAAGTATTACAAATAACTTAACTATCTACTACCTGCCAATGTATGTTCTCCAAAAAATCCCTACACCACCTTAATGATTATATTATTCAAATAACATATTCTATCGTGGTTGATTCCGTGATGAAAGTTCGCAACTACACGTCTGCAAACCGAAACAAGAATAATTAATCGAATTAATCTGTTCATGCCTACTTTGATGTTACTCAGAAACTTTGTGCTAAGTTTGTACGTTACCAAATTCGCATTAACTAATTACTTAGGGTGTTGCCCTGCGGTATGGGGTGCCACCATCACAAATCTAAGCATTACATATAGATAAGATATACAAATTTTTTTTTTTACGTAGCCTGTATAGTGTCCCACTGCTGGGCAAAGGCCTCCCCTCTTTCACGCCATTCATCCCGGTCTTGGGCTTCCGATTGCCAATTCTGGAGAAAGGCTTCTATATCGTCGCGCCATCTTCTCCGAGGCCGCCCGCAATATATATAACATAAATATACACAAATATTTACAACACTATTATTGTTTTACACGTTGTGTTTACTTGAAAAATAATTTGCGTACTATCCTATCATTCACATCATATCAGCCCATAGCAGTCCATTGCTGGACATAGGCCTCCCACTCCCACAGGGCGCGCCACAAGGCACGATCTCCCGTTTTTGCCATCCAGTCACTATCAGCCGCTCTCTTTAAGTCATCGGTCCATCTGGCCAGAAGGCGTCCAACGCTACATTTGCCGAGCCAATTTACTATGGTACAGAATTTGCTAAAGAAATTATATATCACAACCTAAATTTTTTAAACTGTGACAGATCGCTTATTTCAGTAAAAAAGTAGGTTTAGTCTGGAAAATGAAACGGTGTTTTTCACTCGGTCAAGAAGAGAACCCACGCCCAAAACTGGATAAAGGTGGCCCAGAATAAGGAAAAATAAAAAAATAAGAGGCTTTTATCTCGCTGTATCTCTTTATTTAAAAATTAAAGTTAGCGCTAGTTACCTCCACTTAATGCATTACCCAGAACTTTTAGCAACTTGTATCGAACTTTTTTTTTGGCTTTTCTTTTGTGTAAAGTCAAAATTCCTCTTGCTCATACAATTTGCACCGCGCATGTAAAATATTCACAACTCTAAATAATTAACCACTCATCCGCAGTGAGCTGAAACAGGACTTGAGCAAGTTAATAATTTAAAGTGATTTTTCAACTCCACAAATCTTCGCGTCGTAACGTACCTGTGTATGTTCATCAGAATTTCCGATTGTTTGAATATGACGTAAAAATTTCAGCGTAAGTTGTCATATTTTGTTCTATGTACCTACCTAAAATATGAATTGTAGTATACTTATGCAGTTATTTTTTTTTGAAGTTTAGAGTTAACTTGTTTGTCTAAGTTGTAGGTACGTTTGTCTTAAAATAAGTTTCTGAAAGAAAATCTCGAAGCAACATACCTACATTCAATATTTTAGCAACTCAAATTTAAATATTTGCAAGGATATTTTATATTAATACTAGTATTTTCCAAACACAGGACAACACATAGCAAGTAAATTACTGCATTAGGGATACAGACCCAAACATTAGTCTAAATGCCCACTCTCGATAGAGCACACACGCACACAGACATATATCATCTTACACAATGCTTAGCTTAGTGTTTGAAAAAAGGTGCAATTATCTTGGGAACGTCTTATATTAGTAAAGCTAAAAGATAAACTGTAGATTTACCTCAATTTAGAAACAAAAAGAATAGAAACTGAAAGACTGTTCGTTTAACTTGTCAGTGAATCTAACCTAGTACATCATATAGCTGCCAGTAGTATGAAAGTTTTTTTTTAAAGGCTGAATATTCGTAATGCAGTTCATTACGTTCGTACTTTCGATTCTGTAAAACGAATATTACGAAATGAGTGTAGATAAAATTTATTATGATATTCTATATTTCGATATAATAGCAACCCTGGAAATGTAACAATTGACAGTCGTGAAAATCCTTAATATTGTTAAGTGAACCTTCTGTATACCGTCTATTTTGTACAGGAGCTCTAATCCAAGTCATTAGCACACATATCCACTAACTGTCCCCAGTCCATGTCAATACGCCCGGCTTATCAGATAACTGTCTCAAATGTCCCGATTCTAGACAAAGTGCATCCGATTATGGTGTAGAAATGGGTACTGGCTGGAATAAATCTTGTCTGAAACTAAAGTGCTGAACATCTTTGACGGCAAAAACGACAATAATATAATATTCGTTCTCATAAAATTGCTATATATCGAAAAGAAGTTCATTTCATTCATAGCATTTTTTTTATACCTGCTTTATTTCATCACGACTTTTTCAACTAATCTAATCTTAAACTGACCGCTTTTTTCTCAATGTCACCGAAATTAAAATCTCAGCAACGACTCCGAATAAATTTATGAAATGATAGAATAAATTTACCAAAAATATTCCCAACAAAATGAATTTAATATCGTGTCTACTCTGAGCGCAATATTTTTGGATTACCTACCCTGCCCGGCTAGCCGCACTGAATTATTTTAATCTTAACTTGACAGATTTATATCAGTCCCGTCCCTCCTACTACCAACTTTATTGTAATGTTTTCGTTAGTATAGAAATATGTTACACCTACATTACAGTGAAATCACCATAAAGTTTGCGATAATTTGAGACTCTGGACGTGTCAAGAAACAAGTCCTGTATTGACCCCATTGCATCTCCCATCACCAGCTAAGCTAGACACTCAATCCAAGTTTATTAATAATGTTAATTCCGTCATAGATCGAGTGGATGATGTTGTAATTATTGGTGATTTCAATCTGCGCACTATTAAATGGGACCCTGTAGTTGATTGTCCGTTCACATCTCCTTCTAATTACCAGTCTGCCCTAGGTTATAATTTAATAGATTTTATGTCACTTAATAACCTAAAACAATACAACAGTTTTACAAACAGTGATGACAAAATTTTGGACTTAGTACTTTGTAACTTTACTACTGCAAATGTAACGAAACCTCTTGACTTATTATCTAAACTCGATTCCTATCATCCAAGTCTGCTACTTACGATAGAATTTCCTAACATTTCATTTCTAAAACCAAAAGCTCGTGATGATTATAACTATTTTAAGGCTGATTATGATGCTATTATCAGTGACTTAAAAAAATATCCTTGGCAAGACATGTTCAAGGACAAATCAGTTAATGAAATGGTTACAGCATTTTACGAATCCCTACATTTAACTATCGCTAAATTTGTACCTAAACGTAAGATTAAAAAATCTAAATATCCTCCTTGGTTCAGCAATAAACTAATTAAACTACTAAATGAAAAAAACAACATTAGAATCAGATATAAAAAATACGGTAACCCTCGTGATCACTTAGAAATTGATATCCTTCGTGAACGATGTCATTCGCTTTTAGATAAATGTCTGGCTGATTATAAGAACAAAATTGAGGAAAACATAATTGAAAATCCTAATATATTTTGGCGTTTCATGAAAGATAAAAAGAAATGTAGCTCATCACTTCCAGATAAAATGTATAGTAAAATAAATCCTCTGCTGTAAGTGGTCCAGATATTGCTAACCTCTTTGCTTCACATTTTTCATCAGTATACTCTAACAATAATAATAATTCTAATTCTCATAACGATTCTCAAGATACAGCCCAGTCTCTTTTAAACAAAATATTTATAACTGAAAAAGATATTATCAAAAAAATTAAGCTAATAAACGCCTCCAAAGGTAGCGGTCCCGATGGTATTCATCCTTTCTTTGTTAAGCGCTGTGGTTTTGCCCTTTCATTGCCTCTGTTTCTTATATTTAACAAGTCCTTGCAGGACGGTATCTTCCCCGATATCTGGAAAGAAACTAAAATAGTACCGGTTTATAAAAAAGGTGATGCTAGTCTTGTAGAAAACTACAGACCAATCGCAATTCTTTCTTGTCTTGCGAAGCTCTTTGAATCTATTGTGACTCCTAATATTTCTCAACACATCCGCAGTAGTTTCACAAAACATCAGCATGGTTTTGTTGGAGGGCGATCTGTTCAAACAAATCTAGTGACATATGTGTCTGATATATCCAGTGCAATAGATAATGGTAAAGAAGTGCATGCCATATATACCGACTTTAAAAGTGCTTTCGATAAAGTAGACCACTCTTTACTTCTTAAAAAACTAAATGCGATAGGTATATGTGGATCACTTCTGAATTGGCTAAAATCATATCTCGAATATAGGTCACAAATAGTAGCTACTAATGGGTATAAATC
Source organism: Phthorimaea operculella (assembly GCA_024500475.1). Classification (NCBI taxonomy): domain Eukaryota; kingdom Metazoa; phylum Arthropoda; class Insecta; order Lepidoptera; family Gelechiidae; genus Phthorimaea; species Phthorimaea operculella. Next base: position 8,682,291 of record JANFCV010000002.1, read on the forward strand.
CCACACATATTATTCTACGTCAGGGGTTCCGCAGGGCTCCCAGCTCGCACCAGTACTTTTTGCATTATTCATCAATGATATTAGTTCCGTTATAATCCACTCCAAATTTTCGCTTTTTGCAGATGATCTGAAACTTTACATAACAGCTTCACCATCAGCTTGCAAACTTCTACAAGCTGATCTAAATAGAATTTGGCTGTGGTGCGAAAGTAACAGAATGGTGTTAAATATTAATAAGTGTTTCCAGATAAAATTTACTAGAAAAAAAACCCGTTTACCTACACTTACAAACTTGATGGAATGCCGCTAGAAGAAGTTGATAAGATCCGTGACTTAGGTGTTGTCTTAGATAACAAGCTTTCCTTTAACCCTCACATAGATAATGTTGTAAAAAAATCGTCTCAAATGCTAGGCTTTCTTAAACGAAATACTACATCCTTTAAACAAAAAACAACAAAAATAATTTTATATAATGCCATCGTACGGAGCCACATGGAATACGCTAGCATTATCTGGAACCCAATCTACAGTCAACAATCCCAACGAATTGAGTCAATTCAGCGTGCCTTTACCAAACATCTAGCATTTTGCTCTTCTGGAATATCGCATCGCACTCCATATAATAATAGACTACAATTTTTCAAATTTAATACCCATAAACAACGGCGAACCATGCATGATCTTACATTTCTTTATAAATCCGTCAACAACTGCACTGATTCAATGGACATACTTGGACAAATATCACTAGCGGTACCTTTTAAATATCCACGCCATCCAATTACAAAAATATTTCATGTTCCTTATTGTCGAACCAATATAGGCCTTAATGGTCCAATAGTAAGGATATGTCGTTTGTATAATGAGTTAAATGGCAAATGCCCTAACATTGATATCTTTAGTGACTCATTACCAAAATTCAAAAAGAACATTAAAATGCTGGAATTTGATCTCAAAACGAATGATCTCAAATTACCTTAAGAGCGCATTCAATTTTTTCTAGCAAATTTGCAAATATTGGCTTTATAAACATGCGAGTTTCTCGAAAACCGTTATGTAAAAATAATATGTTACTTGAACATTTAATCAAGCATATCTTCACCTAAAAAATGTACAATGTAAATATTAACATTTTAGTTTTAAACCTGTTATAAACAGCGATATCTAAAGCGACAAAACCAAAATTCAGGAAAAGACCTCAAATCAAGCGTGAGTTTTAGAGTTTTGGTTCACTGTAAAAAAATATCAATTATACAAAAAAATAGAGTATATATTTGAGAACAAAGTCTACAGTGAACATTTTACAATTTTATTCAGAAATATAGAATAATACCACGTTTTTATATACGATTTTTTGCAAAATAATGCGCCATTATAACGGCTTCTGTATGAAAAAATAACAGTAGTAAAGATTTAAAAAAAATATATGTTATTTAAGAAGATGTACTTAATCTAATTGCAGAAAAATATATTTATTTTTATTCATAATATCACTGTAAAAAATATTCAAACATCCCCATGTTTTTCGCAAAATGACGCTCCGAGAGGTCTGGCAGGGAAAATTGTATGGGCTTCGTGAAAAGCTCTATAGCGGCCTTAAATTCTTTTTGATCTCATTATCTCTAAGAAGTTGTAATTTTTTTTAATTGTTGTTTAACTATAATAAGAACTGTAGTAGTTAGTTTTACTTCCTACCTTTTATATTTAAGGTTAAAGTAGATTAATACTTATTTTACTGTTGTATATTTTAGAGCATGTTGTGTTTATCTTTAATTGTTAAGCATATAAGACTAATTTAAAATTGTATAAAACACTGTGAATGTTCCTATATGTTTAATGTAGATAAACCTTAATAAATAAATAAATAAATAAATAAATTATTATCCCATGGTTTGGTATGTACCTTCTTAAGCACCAAAATACACCACTGTTTTAACACATAACACTATCGAAACGTAGAAAAATATCTATAATACTTTGGCAGTCATTCGATATCTAGAGTCTGTTAGGTTAGAAATAGTTTGAATTGAATGAATAATAACTATCAAGTCACTAACTACCGCTAAGTAATCAGATTATCAACCCAGTAGACCCCAAGTTTTAGTTCAGAGATTAAACCTATTTCAATTTTGCGTGTCTAGAAACGTAGAGATAAAGCAGAGATAGGTCTGAATTAAATTATCCATATGACCTATAGGTTGTGTTTCACATTTTTATTTATTAATTAGGTATTTTTTGGGATCTTGTACCCACATTGACACGGCTTGAAGCACTATCAGGAACTCAGTTACCTATTTTTATAGGAAAAGTAAGTAGTAAAAAAACTTAAATTAAAAATTTAAAGAAACCCCCGACTTTCAATCCTTTAAAAAGTTAAAAATAATTTATTTATTCAATAAAATATTGTAAACCAATACTAAAACGCGTCGGGGGGCCGCTAAGTAAACAATATAGGTAAGCCTCCGGTTGGTTCGTCGGGGGTTAATAAAATGAAACTGACGTATAAGAACCGCCATCTAACTGTCGGAGACAAAATCATCTAGGTATGTACCGGACAGCAGTATACACAGCATGCGCACCGAAAGAAGACTTAACGTGTCAGATCGTATGGAACTTATCAAAACATGTGAAGAGACTTACAGAAAAAATCTATGTCGCGTGGTCGCTTGTTAAGGAGACAGGTGTCTTAAGCTGTAATAATCACAATGTTTGAAATAATTGACAATATCCAGAGCTAGCCTTTTACAATGTGTTTTATGGTAGGCTTATAAACCAAGCGTCGCGACAACGACGCTGTGGTCACTGCGGTCTTGTAGAAAAACCCGACCGCATCCCATACAAACCCTGAGCTTCTCAGCGCGCTGTCTGCTGAGGGCTGCGGGCTGACGCCCGGTCTTTCTGGTATCCCCATACAAACCAGTTATTTGACAGCGACAACGACGCTGCCGCGACGCTTGGAAAATAAGGGTACCATGACGCACTTTAAAAAAAATGTGCTGCTCCCACATTAATCAAAAGAACGTTAGGGAAATTATGATTGGCGGTAAGGTATTTAATTATAATGGGTAGATTATTTTAGAAACCACAATTAGATGGAAGAAACAACCATGTTGTTGTGAGCATCAGCGTGATACGTAAAATTACATGAATTAATATTATATTTTCTCATTTAGAATAAGCATCTAAAGCGTTTGAAATTATAATAATACAATTTCAATTTCTTTCTCTATTTTTATTATGTTCTACGTAGCCAGTTCGTCAAACCCTGGCAAATGTAGAAGTTTGAAATACAGCTTATAGTACTTATCGTGATTATGGCTTTTTGCCGAGCTTTGTATTATTTTATTCAAAAACTTTTTTGTTTTGAGACTGGCTAATAACCCTGCTTTAAAATTGTTTGATATCAAACAAACCATTTGCATGATTTCAAAAGGAGCTTTTTGATACAAAAAAAGTTCTTAAGGGCAAAAGGTCTAAAACGCTTTTTGTTTTTATGAAATAAAACACACAATATAAGAACTTATGTAATACCAGTTGCGAACTCCTTACATGCTGATACCTATTGAAACAATCTGTAATTTACTAACAAGTTCGTTTCAAGTTGCAATGCAATACTAATAAATTACCCGCCTATATCATCATAAAAGTGGGTCGCCTATTCAAAACTAACGCTCTATCCTACTAAGTAACTTAGGATACCTGAGTATTTATCCCTCCTAGTTCATTTTCCAAGTAACCATTATTTTCAAGCTAAAGCTAGCAATAAGTAAACTTTGTTCCAAGCCCTACTTTCTAACTGACGTGTCTACACGAGGCAGGATGAAAGTTTCCAAACAATTCCGGAATTTATCAGGTCTATCGTGAAATAGACGCTTGCGTGGTAAGAAAAGTTGGTTAATAGCCCTTCCCATTATAGACAGTGTTATGTGTTCTACTTTACTGCGGTATTACGTAGTAATACGAAAAGATGTGTGAACAGCAATTTCAGCCAGTTTAGTGTTCTTTCACGACTTTTTTCCGGCATAAAAATGTTTAACAGTGCAAATTAAAAATGGTATTAATGAAGCTTTTGTTGTAGCAGAAAGATGTGGGTTAGATAATTGTCGTACAGAGCTAGCTTAAAATAGTATATGCCTAATTCTACCCGTGAATGACCTGATATATAAATACACCGAGGGCATTGGCTTCAGATATGTTTGCAAATAAGAGTACTCGCCAATCCGCCAGCTAATAGTGGCTAATATTATCATACAAAAGGAAGTCTTAAGCTGCTATTCCGAACACTGCAGCCAACAGCCGACAGCCGACAGCATATGCTGCAACGGCTGCAGCTATTGGCAGTTGCAGCACATGCTGTTGGCAGTTGCAGCACATGCGATTCCGAAGGCACCGGCCGACAGCCGACAGCCGACAGCACATGCCGTGACGGCCGATAGTTGCATGTAGACTTAGATAGATATTATAGGTACCTACAGATAATAGGTACCTACATACATACATAAATCACGCCTTAATTCCTTGCGGGGTAGGCAGGGCTTCAACGGCCGTAAAAATACGTTCGTTATTGCAACGTCTAACAAATTATTTGAGGGCCGTTTTAGCTATTGTCGTGTATCACTATAGTGACAGGTTGTCAGCTTGTTGCCTAAAATTGCAATACACATGTTACCTTCGAGACCCATAGTCGCTGCTTACGACACCCACAGGAAAAAACGGGGTGATGTTATTCTAAGCTAGCATCACTCGGCAGAGTAGCAGGTAGGTACATAGGTAGCTATAATAGGTACCTACAGGTAACTCACGCACGAACTGTAAGTACTTAGTTGGTACAATTCAGTGTACCGCAACTCGAACCTAGGTAAGTATAATAGGTAGGTACCTTTGAAATTACCGCTGTGTGGTTTCGTTTTTTAGAATTATGATAGTTAATTACTTCATAATTATTTCTGAACCACACATTTTACGTTTTATAGCAAAATAGCAAAAATAGATACGTGCGTATCGCACTGCCGTTGCAGCAATACTGATCTGCAGTCACGGCAGTTGCGGCATATGCTGCAGCGGCCAACAGCATGTGCTGTCGGCTGCAGCCTTCGGATAGCGTTCCATAGAACTCCATACAAACCAGTAGTGCTGCAACGGCTGCAACTGCCGTTGCAGCATATGCTGTTGGCTGTCGGCTGTTGGCTGCAGTGTTCGGAATACCACCTTTAGATGGTATTTTACTCATTATCTCCATTATGTTGCTCAAAATCTAAGAAAATATTCTTTTTACTTTAAATGAAAGCGTTTAAGGGGGTTATACCTCTAAAAGTAGGTAATTAATTCACAAGTTGTACCAAGTCCTAATCTAATCCACTCGAGTACGAGCTTAAAATTAGTGCTTATTAAGCTTATTTAGCAGTTAAATTCACTTCGCTCTTTATGACTTTGCTTAAGTTCGCGAGAGGAACTTATGAGTATTTTTAATTAGCACGTTCGTAAGCACTCGACTTATTCTATATTTTTGTTTTAAGTATTTAGTGCTTATTGTTTTAAACTCTAGCGTGGTCAAGTGGTCTGAGAATCAGGAAGTTCTTGGTTTGATTCTCGAGGACAATATTAAGTTGACATTAGGGTTTACTACTACTTTCTTAGCGTTTCAAACCACTCATGGTCGCAAAAGCAAAGATAATGCAATGATGACGATGATCTCTTCGACCCTTTTGCAGCCATGGCGACCACTTCCACTCCTTAAGTCGGTGATGCGCCTGTAGGTGATTATTGTAGTCGATTTCGGCAGTCCCGTGCACAGTGTAGGCACATGAGTTTGCCATTGACACGGATGGACGGGCCTTCAATTCATCGCGTTTAGCGTCGAGGTCTGCTTTACGCTGCTCCTCAAAGTCGCGGATTCGCCTCTTTGCCTATTCGTTTTATGATACTTAAGCCTTAAATATAAAAAAAAACTTACATACTTAACTAAAAATCTGTTTTCCATTTGAGTAGGCTATTTTTTATAGCAAATTACGTATCCGACCGACAGAGGGTAGAAACCGCCGAGTCATTACAACTTAATTTTACAAAATCGTTAACTTACTGTACAGGAAGGGAAAGGTAATGCGTATCAGTGTCAGTAATTTTCTGTTTAAATTTTGTGCTTCAGAGAGCACGTTAACTCGTCGGCCCTAGTTGTTGTCTATGATCATTTAAATGGTGGTTGTAAAAAACCTTTCAGAGGGTGTAGAGTAGACAGTTAAAATTTCGAGACAAGAGTTCTTGACTGTTCGACTCAGTGTTTTACACAAGAATTATCATAGTATCCTGAACTAGTCTACCGAACATTATTTGTCGCATGCATATAAAACAGAATTAAGTTAACATTAGCTAGCTTGACTTAAGCAAGAATAGAGACAGTATTGACTAAGATAGGCACTACACAATTGTTCCTATTTGAATAAACAAAAAAACACTTAATTTTTACTTTTTGCATAACTCATTCTTTGTCTTTGTAAGTTACTGTATTTCTCCTCGTATTCTAGCAAGTGTCACTTGCGCTTCTAAAACGAATCTAAGGGCGACTACTTATTTGTAGAAATTCGAATAGCCGCTTGGTTTGTAGCCCGTGGAAAATAATTTTCTTGTCCACATACTTTCGAAAAACATAACCATTCTGAGACTGTTAGGTAAAAAGTAGCTAGTTTGTCTAGCAATAGCAACACCAACAACAACAGTACGGCCGTTTGAAAGTCTGTCAAAGTCCATACTACAAGACATGTTAACAAAGAAAAATAGACCTTATGTCAAAGCATTAGCATGATTTTGACAGCTGTCAAATATGGCCCATCCGAACGGCCGTACTGTAGTCAACAATCCTATCGAGTGTCGCAGCCCGATGACGAACGTAGCCCACTGCAAACTCAACTGCAAACATTTGCCAACTCACTCCACATAACGCTAACGAGAGAAACTTTGGAGCCATTAGCTGTGGCCCGGGACCCGTATTTTTGAACCATTCGCCGTCCAAAGGCGTCTACGAAATTTTTCTAAATTTTTAAATCTACAGCAGGCAAGATTATCCTATGTAGGTAATTAAGTAAGTAATAGTTTAAGTAATTGGTTCCGTGCTTCGGATGGGCACGTTAAGCCGTCGGTCCCGGTTGCTGTCTATGATGGCGGTTGTTACACAACCATATCAGAGGCCTGCTACTTGCAGTAGGCAGTTGAAAAACTCTGACACCAGGGTTCATCGGGTCGTTGAATGACTCGGTGTTCCAGAGGAAAAGTGAAGAGAGAGTAAGTAAAATTTTTATTTGACAAATTGGCCAATTATTCGAGGTCGATTAGTTTTTCAATTTCAATTTGGTATACTTCTGTATGTTTGAAATAGTTACTTACATCGTAACAAAACGAAAAGTTTATTTGGAAATAAATTTTGTTATCTAAATGCAGCAGCAAAAAAAAAGCAGATGCTATTAGTTTATTTTTCTAAATTAGCTTTAACATAGTGAATGTTACACTCACGACTGCCACTAACTTAGTCAGTCTACTTACTTATTTAAAAATGTCACAGTTAAAAAACCATTTATTTTACTGCGTATGTTAAAACAGTACTACTAGCGTGAACTGAGAAACCACCGATTCAAGAATACGGTTCCTGAAACTTTCGGGCCCGTTTTCTGGAGAGCGATGCTTAACATCAAGGGCATGGCTGTCGGTACTGGTTTATTCGTCAGCTTAATGGCCCTCCTACTCTCGAACTATTTTGGAGAATATTCGGACTCAAAAGGACTAATTTGGGACTTGTTACGTTTTTAAATTAAATAACATTCTTATGTAAACTAAAAAAAAAACAATAAAGCATTGTGCGTTTCATTACAGCCACCATAAATAGGAATTGAGTAAAAACCGCAATCTCATGAGGTGACATGCGGTATGATATCTTGATCTTGTTTATGATTTCGAAAAACTTAACTTCAGCGTCGTCCGGACTACCGCTGGCGGTTGAGCGAGCGGGCGATTTTAATAAAAAATCACGAGCAGCTGTTTCGACCAGCAATTTTGACTTATCCTGAAATATTTTTTATAGTAAAGTGTTCAATTTCATAGTCTGCTGAACTGATGTTCGTTGATAGAGGCAACAACGTAAGCAGGACGTTTGAACTGCGTGATCTGGACTCGGTCGAACAGTTCGTGTACTTGGGGTCAATGATACGCAGTGACGGCAACTGCGAAAATGAAGTCGTTCGACGTGCTCAAATGGCCAAGGCCGCAGTGAAACGACTTGAGAAAATATAGAAAAACCGAAACATCTTCCGCAACACTAAAGTGAGACTCATGCGAACCCTCATATTCTCAATTTTTCTATATGCTGCCGAGACCTGGACACTAAAAGCTAAACTTAGAGCTAAAATTGATGCGTTCGAAATGTGGTGCTGGCGTAAAATGTTAGGCATCTCATGGACTGCTCGCCGCACCAACGCATCAATCCTTGAAGAGCTCAAGATCAAAGAACGCCTCTCTACTACATGCCTCCGACGCTCGCTTACTTTTCTTGGCCATGTGGCTAGACGGGAGCCCGATAACCTTGAGAAGCTTATACTGGTTGGCCACATGGAGGGGAGAAGGAGCCGAGGCAGAGCGCCTACCCGCTGGACAGATCCCATACTGGAAGCAATCGGCTGCAACACTCAACAAGCGATGCACCGGGCGCAGGATAGAGTGGCCTGGAGACAAATCATCTCTGGAGCTGCTTTTGGTGGTCACGACCCTCAGCCTTGAGGAAACGACGCAGAAGAAGAAGAACTGAATGCATCCTATCAGTATTCGGAAGGCTAATCTTAACCCTGTATTATGTGTCACAAAATTGCCTAAACCAATGGCCAGGTGCGTAAACATTGCGAGAGTAAAGGTAAGTGTGTTGACCTTTGCGGTTACTTTTGACCTTTACAGAAACTTTTCAGTTGGTACTGTACTGAGAAAGTTTTGTTTGAAAGCGGTCGTTGAATAATATTTCTATTTACATACATTTTCCATTTGTGAGATTTGAAAGAGTTCAAACTGTTATTTAATTTCACATTACGTTTTTAGAATCCTCAACACCTAGAGTAGGTACGCTTTACTGGATAAGAACGGGTAGCACTAGTACGAACACAACCTTTCTTTCTATCTAAACTTACTTCTCACACATTTGACGTAGATATGTTTGGTTGCAATGCACCATTGGCAGTAAGTTCCAGGACATTACGCGCCTCTATAGCTTGCTTGTCTTGTACTACATTTTTGTCTTTGGACGTCGCATGTAGGGCCACCACGTATTTGTAAAATATTACCTTACAGGTAGATTTTTAAAATTAAAAGGTATATATTAAGATCTATTTTACTAGACAGTTTAATTAACTTAAAAAACTATTTTAAGCGCCAGTTAATAGAAACATGTTCACTTAATTACGTTCGATCCGAACGTAAGTAGTTTGTATTGTATTCGACCTGTGCTTCATTAATAGTTAAATCTGGTTTTAATAAATAATAGACTGTTTCAAACTGTATACTATACTAACTCAATACCGTACAGTTCCTTATTAAGGATGGTAACGAATGATTGATCTACAAGTATATGCGGGTTGGGTCAGGTGTGGTGTATTGTATTGGTATCAAATTGGTTGTAAAAGATACGACAGTATAGAGTTGCTGTGCAATGGCAGTGTGTGCCTGCTTCGCAAAGGTCACGGGTTTGATTTAAGGTTGGTTTTTCATATCTGTTCTTGGGTCTGAAATCTATGTATTTTTACTGTTTCGGTATTATTATGTCCATTGTTTTCTTTCCCGCAAATATTGTGCTAGTGTAACTCCAATAAAGAAACACTTTAACTATTTATTTTCAGCACTGTCAAACAGTAATAATACCCTTCCGGTTTTTTCATCATGGGTTAATAATTAATTTAGTCTGAGCATGTGTATTTTAATGAGTTTTAAATTAAGCTATCCACCTGTTCGTTCACGTAAACGTAACTTACGACCCCAATATAGAACAAACGACCATTGGGACTCAAATGCAGGATACCTACCTAAGCCTGGTAATCTGTTTTAGTCCGAGTTTTGGATACTACACTTGGGAATCTTATCCTACTGGCACACAAATATACAGGGTTATTTTTAAGTCAGTGCGCAAACTTTAAAGGGTGTTTCTACTCGTTTACTATGGGACCACCTGCGAATTCTCAAAGCAAATTTCATACCCACCTCGGCAAAAATGTATGGAACACCCAAAATATTTTTTTTAATTAACAGTTGGCCCCATAGTAAAAGTTGTTCAGAATCACGAGTAGAAACATCCTGAAAAGTTTGCGCACTGACTAAAAAATAACCCTGTATACACATTATGCCTATATCGTTTGTGGAGTAGGCAAAGCGTAAACAATTATAGGTACCTACAAGTGACACAGCTATAAAGGCATATCGCCTCGTCCGGCAAATACCTATTACAAGGCTCGTTTCAGAAGTTGTGAGACACTATTAGGCGAATGACAAAGTTACAACCAGTGATAACCTCAATTTGATTCGGCGACGTGTGCCATGATATTCGTTTTCTTAGGTAAGATTACAATATTCACTAGAAAAACGTACCTAGCAGAATACCGCGAAATCGTACGACTATTTTAAGAACCTGTCACTAATAAAACTTCAAATTATATTTTAAACTGCGCCTTAACTAAACTAAAACTTTAGGATGAAAACATGAATACTTAATAAGTATTTGGATCACAGCTACGCAGAAAACTGCCATGTTATTAGTGAGAGTTTTCAGCCACCGACATTCATGAAGTTTTCCAATATAGCTCCATTCATGGAGTTCGGTGTCGTATGTAAGTAGGTAACTACTAACACCAACAAATTGAGTTATTTTTTGAGATATCAAGCCTATACTGGTAACTATTAATAAATGTTTGAGAAACCAGTAGGTTGATCCCTTAAATAACTTGAATAGCTGTATAGAAGACGCGTCATAGTAATAGTTTGGTAATAGTCAGTCGTAATATTAATCTTTGGAATCGTTTTAAACGAAATTTCAGGGGTATCGTTGTTAGGATATACCTACTAACCCAAATTGAAGTTATTTACGAGGCTAAAACTCCCTAAACAATATTACAAACAAAAATCCATCAAAGCTAGTTAGACCATTATATTAATACAATTTTCACTCCACACCACATTTGATGAAAGTTCAGCAGTCAGCACACGGCAATATTACGACGACCGAATACCACAGAGAAGTTTGGTGTTGAGACGGTCACTTGGTGGTTCCCGTGGGAAAGAGAGCGCCTTCCAACAGAGGCAGATGCAGCGAATAGAAGTCAAAAATTATATTTTGAGTCAGTATGTGTGACCGCGAAAGTTTAAAGAATTTTGTAGGTAGTTGAGTCAAAGGGAACTAATTCTATACCTAGCTCATGTTGTTTTATATCGGGTGAAATTTTACTAGTGACCGATAGCGAAAACCCAGAACCGGCTGGTGATAAGGAACAACTTTCCCCAAGGAACATAGGTCGAAATATGAAAAAAAAAATTTTGACTTCCCATAGTAATTGAAATCAGCTGATCGGCAACTATGTATGGGAGGCCCTAATTTTTTTTTCGTATTACGACCTATGTTCCTTGGGGAAAGTTGTTCCTTATCACCAGCCGGTTCTGAGTTTTCGCTATCGGTCACTAGTAAAATTTCACCCTATATAGATCATTGGACCTGTCTGTCAAATTGGTACTCTATAATGTGGTAGGTAAAAACGACCTACACCGTGACGCGCCTGACCCAAAAATCTAATCCATCACATCGACAAAGGAGTTTTTTTCGCAGCACGCGCCTAATCTCCAAAGAAATAAGATCTTTTCCTTGTCTAATGAAGAGTCCTGTTTTATTCAAGCTCAATTTCTTCAACGTCGAGGAAAAGAGAAAAAAAAGTGGTCGTACTTTCACCAGTGCGCGTCAATTTGCAATGAGACTCTCTGGAAACAGTGAAATTAGTATTTATTTCTTGCAATATTGATAGAGCTTCCGGAAACACTGAAAACCTTTTACATCTAGTTTTTGTATTGTTCTCACAACGTTTAGTACCCCCAGTTAAAGTAGATTTTCCGGGCCTATTATTATTGTTATACCTAAAAATAAGCCATGCATTATTACAATTACAATAAACTCAAAAAATCCATCATCGCCACCTTACGTAATGCTAGGCAACCTTTAGCAGGTGACAGAAAAAAGCGATCAAGTTTTTTAAATGCATGAAAAACTACCCTTCGGTTTGCGACAAAAGCTTTAGTAAGGTATTCAATTCACCCACACAAACAACACAGGGTATTTCATGAAATCCGACATCATTCTGAAGCTTGAAAGCAACAGTGGAGATAATGCCATTATCAGAATTGGGTTATGTATGAACTAATGATGTCGGAAACATGAAACTGGATCGGCTTCTATGCAATACGATTTTGATGTTTCTGTAAATTCTTTTACCTTCCTTACTTTCTGTAATCCCACAGAATATTACTCTGTCGGAAAAGTTTATAAAACGGGTAAAAAATGATAGGGGTGAACCGGATGAACCATGAAGCTGACCATATTTATATATCTACGTTACATGCAAGTAAAATAGTTTGATACATGAAAAAAGACCCTCTCAATAAATTAACTCTGTTGGTTGGTACATTTTTGTATGGAGGCTCCGAAATTAATTTCCATATTTTGACCTACCTACGTTACTTGGGAAAACTTATTCAGTTTCAAGGGGTAAGGCGAGGAACACACGCAACGTCGGTTTGTGCGTCGTTCATTCGATTCTCCACCCTACCTGCATATGAATACGGTTTGTGTCAAACGGCATCGCACAACGCTGCGTTGTCTGTCAAATCGTTTGACATAAACCGTATTCGTATAAAAATAAGGTGGAAAATCGAACAAACGACGCACAAACCGACGTTGCGTGTGTTCCTCGCCTCAACCCCCTTTGTGTATTTGTTGCATTTATATGCTTTACTCCTTATATTTATTTGACGTGCAACATTTTAAGATATCATCTTTATTAATCTTATAAATATACCGGGATATAAGCTGTATTCAAACCAGTAGGTTATATCCGTTATCGCTCTGTTAATCGATCCACATTCGCAATTCGCGATTGCTTTATCAAAAGGTAAAAAGGTTTTTAATAAATTAACGAACTGAATAGTAGTATTTACTTATAATAGTAGTATTTACTCCGCATTTATGTTGAAGAGATGAGTATCTAAGTAGGCAGATACCAAAAATGAATTGAACGAAACCTGAAAACGCTTACTACAATTTTTATAAGGTTTTTAAGAGAACTGATACTAACCCAAAATAATTAATCTGTTCAAAAAAATCTAAGAACCCATAATACGTCAAATTAGATGTACGTAATATAACTAATGTACCTGTGGGGTACACACATTTATGTATTTTATACGATACCGTCAAACTGTATTTGTAAAATTAGGATTTTACTTCGTAGGGTATATCATTTATGTTATTATTTTCAACTACCCACAATTTTGTATTTGTAAGATTCTTACTCGACTTGATCTATACTAAATGAGCTATGTGAATGTTGTTAATGTATAGGTCTAATTTCTGAATAAAACCATTCTCATCAGCCTGCACTTGGCTACAAGCAAAACCAGCTCTTTCATTTCACGCACACATCACCCAGGTCATGCACCACACCTAAATTGGTGACCCCTACGCTCGTTTGCGGGGAATCCTCAGTTAGTGACCCTGCACTTGGGCGCGCTAAGAGTCAGCTGGAAGGGCATGCCTATGCACATTTTTATTTCAGCAATCTCCTAAAAAGTTCTCAAGTTTCAATAAAGACTATCGTTAAACTCCCGCATCTTACAACTCTAAGCAATGGGCGATGATGAAAACAACACCAACGGTGACAACACCAACAATAATAACAACGGTGGAGATCGCAAAGAAGACGAATTTAGCATGCATAGCGTATCTATACAATCGAGGCTATTGCCATTTTGGCGTACTTATCCACGTCTGTGGTTCGCACATTTTGAGCTGCTAGTCGAACCGAGCAAGAAATCGGACGACGACAAAGACGAATGCCCATTTGTGGGCTATGTTTTTTCATTGCCTCAAGGTGATACCAATATTAAAATTATTTTTACATTTAATCTTTGCTGTTTTGCTATATGAAAGTATTTATAGCACGGGGAATTTAATTTTATTTATTACTAAATCTTGTATTGATTGTTCATGAAACTAGGAAATCAACCAAACACGCGCTAGAAAGCACAAGGAGTTTTATTATGTAAGCAACTCATATAATCAGCCAAGTAATATATTGTATCTATTTGACCAGATTCTTTTTGGTTACAATATGACACAAAAATAACGTGAATTATTTGTCTGTTTCTAGTTGACGTTTGACGTTTTGTTTTTTGAATCGCATTCCTTGTCGTAAGTCATAAATCATAAAATAATATTTCTCAATTTGTAGGTATATTTATTTCAATTGACCAATTTTTTAAGAAAATACTACAAATGTTGCCATTATGGCTTAGCCAAACACGATTGTTAAGAGTTTATTTAGTTAAGTTCATGTTTCGCATACAAACACTCTTACAATGTTCAACCTATTGGCGTCATAGACACCTACCTCCAAATCAGGTAATTACCTCTGTTAGATCAGCGATGGCAATGAAAGGGATGAAATCAGAGAATGGGCGGCAACATTCCCCGTAAATTACGCTGAGCTCGCCAATCCGCCTGCCAAGCGTGATGTGGTGAGTATGGAAAGATGATGGAAAGTAACCTCCTCCATATTGCTGTGTTTGCTGATGGAAGTCTTCGGAGGCACAATTGATTCTGGATATTTATACCTACCTATTATTATACGTATTGATCTAAATATTACTAGCACTCATGTGCTGCCTGGCATGCCGCATAATTTAAGCACCTGCATGGTTTATAATGTTAAAGAGAGATAATATTTATTTTGTTTATGAATTTTAGGTCTCAAGGATGGAAAGTGTACCTACTGAGTGCAGCTTTTTATAATAGTGCTGCAACAAGGAAAACGATACGACATACTGCTATGAGGCTATGACATGGTTGTGTGACGACCACCGTCTGAGCCCGGAACCTTTACGCCGCAGCCAGTTGCACTGTCACTGCATCATATCAATCAACCAACAAGTAGCAATAAAATAAAACTATTTTTTTGCATTATTTATTGTTTTTTACTTGCTATCCTATTTACCCAGCAGTTAGGAGGTAAATAGTAGGTAATGAAATAAAGAGCCCTTTCACACAAGAGATTTTTGCTCCGGCGATTTTTCGGCGGAGAGCCATCGCGACGAGGACGCGACGACGGTTCGCGGCGACTAGCGGCATACACGCAGCTATATATCGCTGCAATATGCCTTCTCGCGGTAAATTCAAAGTGGGATGGTTGGTATTTAATTCACAAAATGGACTCTCATGAGAAGCACGCGGTGATAACGTGGCGATTGAAAAATGCATGCTGCGATGCGAGCTGTCGCCTGTTCGTTGCGATCACGTTCCGTCGAGTAATAGCCGGAAAAAAATTGCCTGTGTGAAAGGGCTCGTAGACTCGTAGTGTTCGACAATTAGGGCCCTTTTCCTGTCATGCGTATTTTCGCACGCGCGCGGATCTGGTCCGCATGCGGGCCGCACGCATCTTATCTTTTGATACATGTTTTTCCTATCATGCGGCTAGCACGCGCGCGGAACGCGGATTGACGCAAACGAAATCCCTGTCCTGCGTGTGACCAGGAGCGTGCTATCATCCGCATGCGGACCAGATCCGCGCGCGTGCGAAAATACGCATGACAGGAAAAGGGCCCTTAGGCTCAGAAGTTTCTGCAAGTGGCGTGTTTTGGAATTATCTCATAATGTTTACAGTGTTTCCAGTAGCCAGTAGGATTCCCTGCTATTTAAGGGAATCTAAAATGCACGTGTTAAAATGTCAAAGTGTTAAATAATGAGATCAATCTGCTTTTAGGTTATGTAATATTTTTATTAATAACTTTGAATCCCGGGTTTTTATAGAAAAGAAAAACTAGAGGTAAAATAGTGGTTATTTATTGTCCATTTAGAACTACTTCAGCTTTGAGGCATTTTAGACGGGAGTCCTTTGCCCCATGGGCAATCTTCTTTCGCTACGTACTTAGCGTATTGCAGCCAGGCGATTTGCAACAAGTGGGTGATATCTTATTAAATCCACCCACAGCAAATAAATATCAGACGCTGAAAGACAGACTACTTTCAGTCTATGAGGAATCTGAGACTAAGCAGTTTCAGAAGCTAATCAGTGGTCTTGAGTTGGGTGACGAAAAGCCTAGCCAATTATTACGCAAAATGAGAGAATTAGGGCATAACAGGATGCCTGACAGCGGTCTGAAACTTATGTGGATGAATCAGCTGCCAGCACAAGTACGGGCAGTGCTATCTGTCAGTTCAGATTCGTCGCTAGACAATCTGGCGGTAATGGCCGATAAAATGCTGGAACACACTGGACCGGCTACCATTGCAGCCGTTTCCTCTCCTGCTTGCACGCCAGGCAGTTCCAAGCAGTCGAGCTCACAAGAGAGCATAATCGAGGCGCTATCAAAACAGATAGACAGGCTATCATTCGAGGTCGCTGAACTTCGTAAGAGGGACGAGCATCATACGTTTCGATCTCGACAACATTACCGCTCGCGGCAGCGACAGCAGTCGCGCTCGCGCTCGCGTTCCAGTGGTCGTAACTTGCGCCACGCAAAGCAGCACAATGATGAAATAGAACGTGAATGTAGGTTCCATCGAAAATTTGGCGCTAAAGCCTATCGATGCGAGTCGCCGTGTAGGCATAATAAGAAAGTGCAGTCGGAAAACTAACTCCGGAACCGATCGTGGCGGGCATCGGCATTCCACAAGCAGGCAACCGCCTTTGTGTTTACGACAGAGACACTAGGGAACGATTCCTTATCGATACTGGCGCTGAAATTTCAGTAATCGCAGTACGAAGTAAACCAGCGCATAAATCGAGCAATTACAGGCTATTCGCCGCAAACAATTCACCTATCAATACATACGGTGAAAAGACGATTACGCTCAACTTGGGCTTACGTCGCAGTTTCAGATGGACTTTCATCTTAGCCGATGTGAAGACATCCATCCTAGGAGCAGATTTCCTGGATCATTACAGGCTGCTCGTAGACATACATAATAAAAGACTCGTCGATGGGATCACTGACCTATCAGTGAATGCAACAAAAATCAAGTCCGATCAAGGCAAAATATTCACGCTAAATAGCGATCATAAGTACTATGACATACTGAAAGAATACCCAGATGTTATTCGACCAATGTCATTAAACAAACCTGCAAAGCATGACGTCAGACACCACATTGAAACGACGGGACCTCCGTTGTATTCGAAAGCCCGACCACTCACTCCTGAAAAATATCAGGCAGCCAAACAAGAGTTTGAGAGGATGATGGAAATGGGAGTTTGCCAGCCATCAAAAAGTCCTAACTTGTACACAAACGATGTTATTCAACCAGTAAGGAAGTAACGCAGCAAAAACCCCAAAACTAGCAGCAAAGATGAGCATGAAATGCAGGAAGCTCTCAGAATCAAGCACCAGCAGCAGCGGCAGCGACGCAGACGTGCTGCAAATTGCCACAGAGACCCCAGCTTCGCCGACCTGGCCTGACCCCGCGACCGAGGCGACCAAACTCAGGGAGGGCATGAAGAGCCTCCTAAGCGAGTTTGGCGCCACCCAGGACGCGTGGGCCGAGCAGGTTAAGGAGCTGGAGGCGGAGTGCGGCCGGGCACAACATCGCGCTGCGGTAGCGGAGGAGAAAACGAGGGCCACAGAGCGCCAGCTAGCTAGCCTCCAGCGGGAGCTGGTGGCCTATAAGGCGCGCGAACTTCGGGGGTCGCCCTACTCGCGCGAGTACTTCGACGCCCCCTACATCCGCCGCCAGTTTACGCCGTCGGCGGACCTGCAGGTTGTAGCGGCATCAGGGCTCTGCTTCTACCACGAGCGGTTTAGAAGCCATCAATTGCCGTGCTCGTGGGGGACGCCGGCGGGGTCGGGGTGTAGGGGGAAGAGGGCAAAAGCAATACCATAAGCAAATAATAATAAAATAAATTGTTTTTAAAATTTTCCACTATGTTTTCATTAATGACTACAAACACCCCTTCCATAAAAATCTACACTCATGTACGTAACTAACGTACCTAAACCGACATACATGCACATACAAATAAACGGCACAAAATAGTGGCCAAGCTAAACTACAGTACCTGCCTACTGTACCGACACGTTAAACCAAATCAAGCGGAAAGCGATAGCAACCAGCACCACAGCGTGCGATATGCATCGTTAGCAAAAACATGCAGTACCTATCTACAAGCTTATTTAATCGTATGTTATGCATCTAAAGCGACATGCTATTGTAAGCTACATTGCTACAACCGCTATAGGCTATCTACGCCAAAACCAAGATATGAAACACCGCTAAACAGTGTACCCATCTAGCTAAAATACCCCATAAAACATACATATATCACGCCTATATTCCATGCGGGGTAGGCAGATAATTAGTAGCACCCAAAAAAAAAACTATCCCTACCACATCAATATTTTAGCAAGCATTCATACTACAAAGCATACTTGGCACATGCACAGGGATAAGGGTAATTGTGAAAAACATGCGAAATATGCAGCTACTTACTTATGCAAGCAAGCACCACCACCACCAAGCCAAATTCACCTTGCAAGCGACATTCAACCGCATCCAACATACAAAAGCAAGCAACTAACTACTAAATACGTGCAAATACGACTGCTTATACATGCACTAGTCGTATGTAACAAACATCAAGGGTAAAAATAAAACAGCAAATTCATATTATTGACGTCAGTCGTAGTGTGAAACTAAGAAGTTGCAATGAGAATTGCAGTTCACAGCGTGTAGCTGTTATTAAATAAACCAGCAACTGGCCGGCGACGAATTCAGAAGCACCACGTCGAAGCACCAAACGAAGCGTTATTTTTCTTGAAGCACTTTGGTCGGACGATCTCGAAGTATTCTTCTTGAAGCACGTTGCTTGGACGTATCTCGAACGAAGCACTAGTTACACAACTGGCACGATGAATTGTTGGAAAGCAGCATGGCACGTAGTCATCTTCGATATGGAGCACGGGGACAAGAATAACTGAAGTCTTCAAGGCGGCGAGTAACGAACGTCAGTCGTCGATGCGTGGATTTCGTGAAGCGTGTGTTCTCGATGGTGGCTGGAGTCGACTAACGTGGCGGCGCCGTGCGCGCGCGCGTTATATAGACGGAGCGAATTGGCGTCAGCGTTGGCCGGTATCGTGCGCCGTGCGGCTGCGGGGGGACCGCCTGCCGCCCGCGCACGTCCAGCGCTGCGAAGTTTGAAGACGGAACAAGCGTATTAATTTTAAGCGTATATATTTTAATGTAAATTCTGTATATAAAATTATTGTTCCGATATTTTAGTATATGTTTTATATGACCATTATTGATGTAAATAAGATACTTGAGTTTTGTTTTATTTTCTTTCCTTATGAACGTTTCACTAGGAAGGGAGGTATGTGGGGTACACACATTTATGTATTTTATACGATACCGTCAAACTGTATTTGTAAAATTAGGATTTTACTTCGTAGGGTATATCATTTATGTTATTATTTTCAACTACCCACAATTTTGTATTTGTAAGATTCTTACTCGACTTGATCTATACTAAATGAGCTATGTGAATGTTGTTAATGTATAGGTCTAATTTCTGAATAAAACCATTCTCATCAGCCTGCACTTGGCTACAAGCAAAACCAGCTCTTTCATTTCACGCACACATCACCCAGCTCATGCACCACACCTAAATACCTACATAAAATTATTACCAAGAATAAAACAAATCGCCCATTTATTTTAAATCCTAAATAGCTGTCATAAACACTTTCGGGTACATCATAAAAGCGACACCCTCAGTCCTAATCGTTCACAGGTGCGATGATTCTAATCACCGCATTTATTTAAGGCCCCGAATGCCATTTCCAACCTTAATGCTGGAATCATAACGGTAGGTATTTACGAGCGCACGTTAACGTCCATAGCAGGTGCTTAGTGCAAATCGTGCTATTTATCTGTGAGAGCAAGAGAATTGTTTCGGAGGGAGAATGAAGCCATCAAAAACTCGTCGCAATCAGAATTGGCACGCGATAAAAAGAAATATGCACAGAAACACATAAAACTACGTAAATCTGCCTACATCAACGCTGATGTACTTACCTATTCAACCTTTATACAGGAAAAGGGTTAACATGACTGTGTTAAACGTGAGTGACAATCATCACCCCAGTTCTAGGTACTCGTTCGTTTCTTAAAAAGCGTTTGCTGTGAATGACAGACCTTCCAGTGAAGTCGCCAAGTGCGATTAGTTACTATTTTTAAGTGCATGCGCACAGTCGATTGTGACGAGTTTTCGTGGCTTCATTTTGATTGTCTAACGAGTTTTCTCTGCACTTTGCCTTCCACGAGCTAAACAATGATACGGGTTTGAGGATCGCTGTCTGAATGGAAGAGGTATTCATATTCATATGAGGCACCCCGGATGTTGCGTTTTGCATTGCTAGGTGTAGGGTGGCCATGATTTAAAAAAATACGTTTGAATAAACAAGTTTTGAGTGGAAACGCACACGTTACACGGCGTCGTAATATTTTGTAGCCCTTTCCGTTTGAAATTTATACCGCGGCTGTCACAAACCGCAATATTATTCATGTATGTGCAATTTATCTAACGACGCCTATTTAAAGGCAAAAGAAAGTATGCAGTTATCAAGTTGTTCATGGTAATGAATAGAATTAGTAGGTTAGAATTTCTATACAAAAAAATTTTGGGAGTTCCCGTGCGTGTTCCAGGTCGGTTCCGCTTTGGAAACTAATCTTTAGGCTATTCTTTACCTATGGCGAACCGGGGTTTTGCTGGCCTACTTACAAAAAAAAAAATGGCAACCGTTTCAAAAAATTTACACTGGGAAAAATTTTGTTATTTTGTAATAATTCAAAAATGGTAAGAGCTACAAATAACTATTGTATGGAAGATATGTTAAGCGTAAATTTCTGCATATGAATGTTATCAATAACTTTTTCATAATCCAATAGTTTGCGAGAAAAACGAAGCACAACATGGCAGTTTTTGCTGAAAACTCACAAATTAGAAAGTATAAAGTAAGTAGTGAAGTTGGGGATTAAGAGTCACTCGCTGTGTGGGTAGACCATGCTACAATATCCTGCCTGATATTTAGTAACAAGCTTTCCGCCCAGCGGTTTTACCCGCTGATATATTTTGAAGTAAACAAGTTAATTTTATACAAATTTTCGTCCTCTGTTTTACCACCTTAGGTGATGAATCTTTTGAAATCCTTTCTTGATATTAATTAAGATTATTCAAATAACCTCTGTGCAAAATTTCAGGGTCCTAGGTCCAGTAGTATTGCCTATGCGTGGTATACAATTTGTGTGAAAAAAGTAGAGTTTGTTCGTTGTTGCCACATTTTGTTCTTATTTGCTATCCTAACAGGACCTTGGGTCAGAACTATTAAAGAACAGCCTCAAGGGATTGCAAAACAATAAAAATGTGGCAACTACGAACAAATTTAATATTTTTTTTACAAATTGTAAATCTATGCACAGGCAATACCACTGGACCTAGGTTCTTGAAATTTTGCGCAGAGGTTATTTTGGATAGGTGAATTAACACCAGGAAAGGAATTTAGGAAAATCATCTCATAAGGTGGTAAAACTCAGGGTGTAAATTGGCAAAAAATTTGCTTGTTTACTTGAAAATATATTAGCGGGTAAAACCTCTGGGCAGAAAGCTTGTTACTAAGTATCAGTCAGGATACCGTAGCAAGGTCTACCCACACAGTAAGTAATTCTTAATCCCCAACTTCACTACTTAATTCATATTTTAGATTTGGTGAGTTTTTATAAAAAACTGCCATGTATTAAAGCGTTTTTTTCGCAAACTATTAGATTATCAAAAAAGTTTTTAGAGCAAGGTTGTGCAGAAATTTACGCGTAACATTTCTTCTATACAATGTTCATTTATAGCACTTACCAGTTTTGAGTTATTACAAAATAACAAAATTTTGGCCAATGAAAAAAGTTTGAAATGGCTGCCATTTTTTTTTGTAAGTATGCTAGCAAGGCCCCGGCTCGGAATAGCTAAAGAATAGCCTAAATATTCGTTTCCAAGGCGGGGCCAAACTCGGGAAAAAACGGGAACTCTCACTTAAGCGATCTTACCTACAAATCCCCGTGCAAGGTTTGCGTACTACTTACTTGAAAATTATCCTGCACTATGCATACTGACCACAAGACCGCGAGGAGTGGCGAAATAGAGAAGAGGCCTATACCTTGCAGTGGGTGGATGTGGGCTGATGATGATGATGAAGATGATGATGATGATGCATACTGACTAAAAGCTCAGTCCTCAAACAGTGTAACATAATTGCCTACCTACACCCTGGTAAAGACAGACAACGATGACGTATACGCTGAACCGGTAGTCACCTCACCCATATTTCCAACTCATGGCCATCGGGCCACATGCCAGATAAGGTACCTCGCAGTCACTGTGAGCTTGATTTTTGGTATCTCCAGCAAATCCACCCATTTAAGGGATCGACTTATACTGTTTTTCGTTTGAATTTTTATAAATAACCAGTATAAGTGGGCCCCGTAGCTTAGCTGGGTAGATGGATTTGCTATAGTACGTACCTACATACGTACTTCTACATAGATATGTAGCGACCTCTGGGAGCTACAACACGAAGCTCACTCAAAGTGGTTCACAAGCAAACAAGACGCGACAGAAGTTCTCAACACTCCGCAAGATGGCGCTACGTGACAGAAAAATGGGCCTAAAACGCGGTATCGAAGTGTTCACCGCGCACCGCACATATACAACTTCCAAACACATCCAGGTGGACCAGTCGGTCCCCTGGCCACAACACCCGGCCAGGCGGGTAGCTACCCTTTTCCCGACACCACCTGGATACCTCCTGTCACCCGCCATATTGGTGACCCCTACCATGGACTTCGCAGCCTTCAACTACGGATCAACCACTGCAGCACGGAGCCAACCACTACGTCATCAGCATCCACCGCAGTCACAGCACAGCACCGGCCGCTTCACTGGTCTTCCATCATCGTCTCGACTCACCGTAGACGTCCCGACTTACCGTGGACATTGGAACCAGCACTGCATCGCCACGCCAGCCAGACTGCATCATCATTTCGCTACATGACCTCATCAGCCCCACTTCGTTCGCACGGTGTCGACCTCCAGTCTTGAGGGGGAGTACTGTAGCAACCTCTGGGAGCTACAACACGAAGCTCACTCAAAGTGGTTCACAAGCAAACAAGACGCGACAGAAGTTCTCAACACTCCGCAAGATGGCGCTACGTGACAGAACAATGGGCCTAAAACGCGGTATCGAAGTGTTCACCGCGCACCGCACATATACAACTTCCAAACACATCCAGGTGGACCAGTCGGTCCCCTGGCCACAACACCCGGCCAGGCGGGTAGCTACCCTTTTCCCGACACCACCTGGATACCTCCTGTCACCCGCCATAGATATTTCAGCTGCATTTGTAATGTTTCAGATTTATTTAGAAAAGATGACGGATTCAAAGCACAGATTAGTTCATATAACAGCTGGTCCCAGTTTCAGAACTAGACGTCATTGAAAAAAATAAAAGAGTATCAAACAATAGTTAGTTAGTTAACTAAGTGCCAGCCAGTCTTCAGCCAGTAAGACAATGGTAATACAATACTGCTGGCAAACAAGTTGTCACTGAATTGGTTCATGTTTTAACTACGTTGAATAAATTATTGACTTCATAGGGTAACTATCTTTGAAAGAAGCCTCCAACTTTCTCCAGCTTTGTACAAATATTTTAACTAAATGACAAAACCTAGTAGTTAATGTGGTGGTAGTTTTAATGCACTCACAGTGCTATCTTACCCATGCGGCCCGGGCTCGAGCCCCAGTCGATGTATGGCAATTCTTTCAATTTTTTATTATCACCTAGCAGTTCTTTATTTTCATAAAATGAAAACAAAAACTTTAGTGGCCAAGAGGTCACACAGCAAATTGCCAACCACTCACGGCTTCCACATTTCAGGCAATATTATGCTCGCCTAGGAGCGTTGCGACGAATGCAAAATACTTACAAAGCGACGGCAAGAAACACATGTAACGTACGTTTGTACGTTATTTTTGCGCTACGTAACGCATGCGTTAGGACAATACGAATTTCGACGTTATTCTCATACAAATACGGTTTATTGTATACGATTTAACAGACGCATCCGCCAGTGCTGCACTTCGCTCAACGTACAACACACATCGATTACATTCAAACGTATTTGTATGAATATAAGGTGGAAAACACGTTTTCCTATCGCATAGGATACCGCTGCGCAAAAAACGCACAAGTAGACATTATGTGTATTTCTCACCATACTTATAAAGCGACCGTAATTGTGTGAGCCAGCACCTATTGTTGCACTTTTACCCCCTTTTTTTCAAGTAAATTATCCTATTTAAAAGGCATTTTTATTTCTATGTTCCTGGCATAGTTTTCTTTACGAGAAAAGGATTTTTTACTGTTTATAATGTTACAATTAATATATTTTGGCTTCTGTTTCCGTTTTTCATTCAAAAATTACGGGAATTCGTAAAAAAATCCATCTCGGACTACTTAGTACATGAACTTGATACCCAAATAGATCTCACTCTTCTTCTTCTACTTTCTATTTGACGATATTATATGAACTTTGGCGCTCATTTTAAATTTCAGTAACTTCGATTTGTTTCGAAACAAGCTGTTTCAAAATTGAACTGTTTCAAATCAGAACAAGACAAGTAGGTCATACATTATACTAGTTAGCTCAAAAGCTGAAATCAACAAAGGCAAAGCCATAGCCAGCTATACCTCTGTATAACCTAGTTAGGTAGTAACAGTCTATTTAGTGTTCGCAAGCAGATGCTAAAACCCCTAATACATGACTACGTTCATTGGTCTGATTTGAAATACATCGCTAGTTATTATTTGTATTCTATTTAAGTTGAGACAAGGCAACTTTCATTTAAATAGAGTTATAAGTTTCATTTAGATAGAGTACCTAATAGAAACAGCTTCTGCTTTTAATATTGTCTTAAAGATGAGTAATTAACAGACTCAGAGGCCTTTGTAACGGTAATTATTAGTTGGCTAGTTATAGATAAGCTGAATGGAGCAGCGTTCCTTGTTCCTTGTTAATATATCGCACTGTGCTTGCCAATCCGCCCGCCAAGCGTGGCGAGTATGGCAATACAGGAGGTATTGCCAATAGGGTCCATTATACGACTCCGCAAGACCAACGGCTTAACGTGCCCTCCGAAGCAAGCATAGTTATGGATGTCTGTCGTTCAGTACTAAGCATCGCTTCCAGTCAGCCTGTCCTAATTTAGAATATTACCTAAATCAGTCGAGTCGACGCAACATGTTTTGTTTGAACACAAAATTGTGGCAAAAGGATTTGGCAATGTTTTATGACCGGCCGCCTGCCTGACTTCAACCTGCCTATTTTACTTTCGCTAACTTTTATCAAAAACATACCAACATTCTTATTTTCTTGTCCCGTTTGTTATTTATATTTCCTAAACTCCATTATTCGCAATAAACAAAGCTTTGAAAGGAAACCAATAAGTAAAGTATGAAATAACATGCCATTTAGAATGAAACACGCGATATCTAGATTTATTTTGTTAGAAAATACTGAAAATACGATATCAAGTTTGTCCTTGTAAAAGATTCATTGTATTGTGTTACTGAGCTTGTATTGGGCATCAATTCTTTAGTAGATGGAACTTTCCCAGCTGATGCTGAGAAAAAGTTTTGATTTCGCTCTGGAATAGATGACTATGTCACAGAAGGATCACACGAACCAATTTAAGATTTTCGCGATTGTCTCTTGTTACATAGCTAGAGTTAATACTGTCAAAAATCCAATAAAACTAAATGTGATTCAAGGAGTTATAATTACGATTCAGAGCTGATTTCAATGCAAGAAATGTAACGTTCGTGGCAACCATCCTTTTATTTCCTTATCTTGAGTTCCTTTGATATTCCAATTCATTCCAGTTTACGTCAGTAAGCGTCAAAATCGTCGCTAGAACTGAGTGAGCCATCTGTAAAGGCGCCCTGCGCACCGCCTACCTATTTTACGACTATGTAGACTTTTTACGTAACTTTTTGTCCTGTTATAGAGAAAGCTTGATTTTCTTCGTCGGCTTTGTCTAAATCGTTCGGAACATTTGTTTACTGTGTGAACAAAACCTACCTACATCTATACCGTCTTCCATGATTGCTGTTAGGTATGGAAACGGTTTTAATCGTCTCACGTCTCCGACTCATGTCTTACGTCTCGCCTGTGGAGTGCCTTTTTTAAAGTGCTTAGTAGATGGTTTAGAAGCTTTTACACCAGGTTTCATAGAACCATCTGTGGATTCGGTGTTCTACACTTTACCTTCTTCTTCTTTTCGTGTTGGACACCGAGTCGTTCCACGACCCGATGAACCCTGGTGTCAGAGTTTTTCAACCGCCTACTGCAAGTAGCAGGCCTCTGACATGGTTGTGTAACGACCGCCATCATAGACAGCAGCCGGGACCGACGGCCCGAATCACGGAACCATCTTACATGCGGACTATCAGGTGGTTCAGCCTGCAATGTCCTAACCAGACTGGGAACAAATTCACAAAGTGATAAATATCAACTTTGTGAGTGACACCACCGGGAATTGAACCCGGAACCTTTGCGTGGCAGGCAGGCATACTAACCACTGCGCCACATCGGCTATAGACTTTACCAAAATACAATAACTATGTCTATACTAACTAACAATCAATTTCTCTTTTCAGGTACAGAACCAACAGTCCCACAATTATCTTCTAAAAGGTAAAAGACACTAGCCAATTAGTCTCAATTGCCCCCAATCAATTTACCCCAATCTCTTCACTAAAACGATAGGTAGTTACAGCATTGAACGGAATATACTGAATAGGTATATGTATATCACGAACCACGTACCGCAAAGGGTGGGGAGTTTAGACTCAGGTACCGCATGATATTACGGTTTTTTAACATCGGAAAGCGATGCTAGCCGTTAATGCATGCGGCACCACATGCTATCATGGCTTTATCTCTAAAAACATCATTCACACTTTTACCACAAAATAGAGAATTTACAGAAGGCCAGCTCGCCCCTTCTTTCGATCACTTATGCCTACTCTTTAGGGTTGCTACTTATATTTTCTGATTTTTTTAATGAAGTTACCTATCGTTTGTAAGTATGAATTAGGCATATACAATTGATAAACTCTTAAATTACCTGGCCGATATGAAATATTTTTAAAAGCTTTTATTTAACTTGCAGTGTATGTAAGTATGTATGTTTGTTCGGGTCAAATCTTGCAACTCAATTTTGAAGCAGATGTTCTCAACCGATTGAGCTGAAATTTTGTAAACACGTTTAACTCAGATGACAATGCATGTTAGATTGTGTGTGGTTATTCTAAATCCAATATGGCGGAATATCCAAGATGGCCGACAAGTAATCTTTGACGCACTCCTACAATATGGGTGTCAAATGAAAGGGCTTGCTGAGTACAATTTAGAAAATAATATGGCGGACATCTAAAGATGGCCACCTATGATAATTTACAATATGAGTGTCAGATGAAAGAGCTTGCTGAGAATTACCTATTCGAATTACAAGTTGACGTCATTCTAACTATGGTGGTAACTATGGTGGACTTCTTAAGATGGCAGAATAAAATTTTTATGCTTTTTTACAATAAGGATATCAAATGAAAGGAATTTTTCAGAATAACTCGAAAAATAAAGTGACGTTTACGTCACTCAAAATAAAACCAGATATGACAGACTAAAGGTTAGATGGCGTATTAAGTTTGTTATGATTTCTTATTAAATGGGTGAAAAACATAGACAAACTAAAGATAAATACTAGTGTGAGGTAAATGACGTCGCTTTGCACAGATTTTTAGGGGTTGAATGGTTGTTGTGTTGGGGTTTTTAGTCTTCTGTTCATGGCACTGTCAATGAAGAAGCAACATAAAGTTCAGCGATTGCCCCGCTTGGGTACAAGAAGCTTATCGTAGAGGACGAAACTCATACCGAGTTGTCGTAAGTCTTGAGACCGATGCCTCGCAGATTCGCACTAGAAGTCCGTATGGACGCAGTTTCAAAGTCAATGAAGAATGTTGTAATTTTTTTCCAGAGGTTACTAAAAAGCAAAAAATAAATTATAAGTAAAAAACATTTTTAAAACAAGCTTTTATTTGGGTGCGCTAAAAAGTATAAAATAATCTATTTACTAAAACTTTAACTTGTAACTTTTAATGGCATTAAATCTGCGTCTTCACAATTTATACGATATAAAAGCTTGTCGCGAGATTTGACCTGTGTCTAAATCAATAAATAAATTAGAAAACCAGTGTAAATGATCTTAAATAAACTTTTAAACTAAGTCACACCACACGAGTACCTACTTAAATCTCGCGACAAGCTTTTATATCGTATAAATTGTGAAGACGCAGATTTAATGCCATTAAAAGTTACAAGTTAAAGTTTTAGTAAATAGATTATTTTATACTTTTTAGCGCACCCAAATAAAAGCTTGTTTTAAAAATGTTTTTTACTTATAATTTATTTACCATATGGAAGTAGGTACCTACCTGAGTAGAAAGTCATATTTCTAGGAAATAAGTAGGTTCCCACCTAAATCAGTAGATAGGCAATGGGATTGGGTCACAAGACTAGGTGGTGAGCGAAGCGACCCACAGGTAGGCAAGTAGGTAAGTAGGTAGGTAGTAGGTAGGTAGAGGACCGGCCGGCGGCGATGACCGACACGACAAAGGGTTCCTCACGTCGTTCGTCGGTGTTTCCCATGGAAAACAAATGTATCTAAGTATCTAAAAGATAGGCCTAAAAAAATACCTACCTATCTTGCCGTCACGAACTTTAATAGGTTAGGTACCTATGGTTGGAAGGGAGGTATTTTTGAACGGGGAGTCAAGCCATCATGAAAGTCAAACTTACCGTCACTAGTCAGTCGCACACAGATTACCTACCTACCAATGTATTGGCGGGCGGGCGATACGCGCTGGAAACGGTAGGTTGGTAGGTAGGTACCTACCTATCATGACATGAACATGACGACATGACAAACGCGGGGACGCGCCTGGAAAAGTATCTATCTACCTACTGTGGGTACCTACCTAAACCCATTTAACCTACCAAATCAAACTTAAGCGCAACCTACCTACTTCTACATACGTACCTAAATCGCTAAAACACATATTACGAACGAAAAATAAGATTTTTTTAAAGAAATCCCTCCATTTCTAGTGGTTTGAAGTAGGTATCTATTAATTTATCAAATAAAAGAATTCTACTTACTTTTCATTATTACGTGGAAAAATGAAAAGTTACAATGCACAATTCTCTGTGGTGTTTTACACCCAAATACATCACAAAAATATTTTTCTTTACTTGCCATTCCGTCCGCCCGCACCGAACGCGCCGTTCACACTCAACCATTACCGGTTCGACACGGTTTCACAGAGCGCGTAAACGACGCGTGTGGATGGCTGAGTGGGTATAGCCGCGTTTGCTCGAAGCCGACTCTCTGGATTGCGCTAGCCAATACTTACTTTGTGCTTTTACTCAAAAATTGGATCCGGAAATACAGGGTGTTAGGGACGGTGTAAAGTCAGTCAGCTTATCGTGAATTTTTTAGGCAGGCCGGAAAAAATTTTTCGTTTCCCACCATTGGCTTCATAGTAAAAGTTGTTCAGTTTCATGGTCTGAGCAAGCCTGCAAAGTTTTCGTTACACCGTCCCTAACACCCCGTATAGGTATCGCGAAATTATGCGCTTCGCTTTTGTAAGTACTTTTGCGTTGGGTTACTGCAGAATATCTATTTATTTTGTTGATACACAAAATCAAACCGACCAAGAATATAAAATAACCACAAAATATATTTCGTTCCATAGTTCTTCGCGTCTTTTTCTTTCTTATCTTAAGTTCCTACTCATATTTCTGTAACAGTTTTGTAAGATAGTGGCCCCAATTTCGCGCAAACTGCCGAAATCGCTCCGAACTAATCAAGGGGTTGGGTAGTAGTACCTAATATCGAAGCGCGTGTTTGGAATCGTAAAAGCTTACAAGTACAATTTATTCTATAAACAGTATTTTCGTGTATTTATACTTTGATGTGCATTTTTGATTTCACGTAAGATATTAATGAGGTTAATATTCCTAAAAAATGTATGCGTCATTTCACGAATAAATCTCGTTTAATTAAAATAGGGAGGTCTTTTACATTCAAGAGCTTAATCCAATATACATACTATAAAATTAAGTTTTCTTTTCGGTTTTCTGTCTGTCTGTCTGTATTTGAACTCCTCCTAAACCATGCAAAGGTTTGTAGATAGATAGGATCATTCAAGAGCAAGGTTTTTA
Source organism: Phthorimaea operculella (assembly GCA_024500475.1). Lineage (NCBI taxonomy): Eukaryota > Metazoa > Arthropoda > Insecta > Lepidoptera > Gelechiidae > Phthorimaea > Phthorimaea operculella. Next base: position 8,712,941 of record JANFCV010000002.1, read on the forward strand.
ATTATGACTGTTTATATGCCGTGTGATGCCGGCCTAGAATAGCATCACCCCAATTCTACCCGTGGGTGTCGTAAAAAGCGACTAAGGGATAATTATTAAGGAAATGCGCAGCAGCGTCCCCTGTAAATTAAACATCTTGCACTGCGCTCGCCAATCCGCCTGCCAAGCGTGGTGAGTATGGCAATACCCCCCAATACGGGGGAGGCCCATGTCCAGCAGTGGACTGTTGTGGCTGTAAAGGTATATCACATACCGGGAAAAAGCCTTTTTCTTCCACACGAAGAGAGAGAGAGAGTGGGAAAATGAGTTGTAGCAGATGAAACCGCTGGTCGGGCCGGTAGTACTTAATATAGCACAAAATTAAAATGAGTAAAATCATTCATTTTAAATAGGAAACCATGAATTTCTGGTTGCAATTACGAATCCCAATAAAATTTACCACAGACATATACAAATAATTAATTTGAGTTGTATTCACGGAAATGTTCAAATTAATTCATCAATATGCATAAATTAATAGGTAATGGTGATGTTATCAGTAACACTACCAGTAACCCATTTAATAAGGGTTCAGCATAGGTACTAGGTGTGGGGTATGGTCACAAATAAGAGAAACGTCACACTGGGCGCCTTTACCTACAGATGGCTCACTCAGTTTTAACGATGCATTTGACGCTTAGGTACTGAAATGAACTGGAATGTCAGAAGAACATAAGGTAACTGAGAAGATTGTTGCCACGAAAGTCATATTTCTTGGATGATAGTTGGCTTAGAGTGATAAAATTTACCTACTTTCCTGTATCAGCTTTGGTGTTTTGATATTCTTATACTTTGAGATTTTTGACAGTAGCTAGCTACCATGGCTCTGTAACAAGTGACAGTCACGAAAAACCTAAATAGGGTCGAGTGATTCTTCTGTAAACTGTTTAATATGTGGTATGGTTGTTGATTTGAAAACGGAGTATAAGGGACGTTGTAACGAAAACTTTGCAGGCGTGCTCAGATCATGAAGCTGCTTGCTTTTCTAACATTATGAGAAATTGTAGCTCTATATTGCCGGCTTAGAATAGTATTACATAAAGTTCCGTTAGTATACCGTCTCTTGCAACTCGTTACGAAATGTGTAATATGTTATCAGTAGAAGTTTAATGAAACGACCAGCATTATGTCATTGCCTGCCTACAGTCCACACTAATGAACCAGTCCTGACTTGGCACAGTCAGCACATGTAATTAAGAAACTCTAGTCACTCTCAATCACACTAAGTGTACAGTGTAATGGCCAAGCTTGATTCCTGCAAACTGAGTTAGGTAACTGTTATATATGGAATAAGTTTAGCGATAAGAAGATAGTGGACTAATCTTTATTTAAAAAAACACGAAATATTAAACAGAACAACTTTAAAGTAACAACTAAAAGGAGAAAGTTGATTGTATTAAGCAATCGTATGCTTTTTTGGATGAGCTCGCTAGGACAGCGTATTCAGTAAAGTTTCTGATTAATATCAATCTCTAGTAAATATTGTTAAGCATTCTCTTTAAAGTTTTCTTACCAAGTTATGGCTACTCAAAATAACGAGTATCAATGCACTTCAACACATGCGATTGTCAGCCAAAATACATAAAACTTTTATTGTTACTATTCGGCCAGATAACTTTATTTTCTCTTGATGTCCGTTCTAGTTCTGCCTTTACTTTCATCTGCACTTTCGTAGAACATTTTATCTTGGAGAAGTTGGCAAGGAGTCCAAGAAAATTTGTGATGTAATCACCTTGTATAGTTGCTACGGAATGGCAGTATCATTTGCATTGCTAAATTGTGTCTCTCGAAAGCCCAAAGACTGCGGTGGAAGGCGATGGACTGAAGCAATCTCAAAATGTAGGCGCAAATTATAATTCATCTCAAGTCTAACTTACTTTATATTGGTACCTAGGTAGCAATCAATTTATGAAACTAACATAGTTCCAACTTGCAGTACAACGTGTTAGTGTAGGTACTTTTAAAGAACTACTATTAATATTACCTCTTTAGTACTATCACTAAGTATTATTATTACGAGGTACTTTAGAATCATTGTGAGGGTTACAATCGTATAAATCATATGTTTTTACATTATTCGTACTTTTCAATCATATAATCAAGAACTCACATAACGAAAGTAAGTATCTCAATTCAAAGCCAATCTCATAAATTATTCCACTTAATAAGTTGCTTTCTTCCTTCCACGCTTTGGACTTTGTGGACGCCAATTTATCAATAGAATAGCTGCACAAATATAAAAGAAAATTTGACATTGTCATATTCATACAGTTTTATTACTTCGGCCGTAAACCTTGATCTGATAATTTGTATGTCAGTATATCTTCTGCTTTCGTATTATGTTTTATTATTATTACATGCATGGGCTGGGCTAAGATTGTAATCTCCAAACACCAAGTAATCACAAATATTGAGTTTGTGTTGGAGCTATTGCTGTGAAGCCGCGTTAGGGAGCATCCATAAATTTAATGCTATCAGAAGCACCTGAACCCACATATTTAAGTGATCAGTTTATCCAGAATTTTCTCTTAGTTGTAAAAATACCAGAATAATTACGTTGATGCCTTACGCCGAAGCTCGACAGAAGAGACGTGAGACATAAGATGGCATCTGTCAAACAAGTGATCGTGAGACGCGACACCTGTGTCCTCGCGACACTTGAAATCGTTTCCATATTATAAAATGTATGAAACCGAATAGACAAAGCTACACACGTAAGATGCATGTCGCATCAATAAAGGGTGACGATCGCTTGTCTGACGGATGTCATGTTGCGCGTCGCATCGCACGTCTCTTCTACGGAGCTTGCGTCTTAAAAGAGTGATGGAAAAGTCATGTCAATATCCTTCACCAACAGCGTTAATTCACATACCCAACATTTATTGCTTGTCACTATTGAACTTACAAAAACCTTGGTTCGCATACTAAGTATGTACCGAAACACCACAATTATGGAATTATGAGTTAGACCTTCTTCAAGCCTAGTAGTAAAATGTAGGGGCTTTCACAGGATGTGTTCCCATTTACCAAGACCACAGCAAAACACTCTACCTGCTAAATTTAAGCTCTAACCTGACTTCAAGTTTCAGCGCGATTACATTTTACAACCAAGCATTTTGTCCCTGTTTTAATATTTTCCACGAGACTTCCTGAAGGTTTACTGCTGTACATTTGTATTATTCAAGGTACCTGCTACAGATGTGGGCCAGGCAGGTTTTTTGCTCGCATACTATGCTGATTTACGAGCCAGTAAAGTCTCGACAAGGCGGTGCCAGGGAGAGATAGAACGGCCCCGTACTTACGAACACACGACAAGTAGTGCGTCAGTCAAAGTGTACTATAATGGTCTGAGCTGTAGCAAGTTCAGTTACGGAGTTTTCGATAGGTAGTTTAGCGAAGAGGTCTATCTTCACACATGAAACGTGCGATGCGAGAGGTAAGACGACATCTGTCAGAAAAGTAATCGTCGGCCGACATCGAAACGACTTGCATCTCACGTGTGTAGACGGCGTCTCTTCTATTTTGTATATTTTATGGAAACGATTTCAAGCGTCACGATCTGGCACGTCTCAAGTGCTGCGCCCCACCTATGGAGTTAGCGCCAAAGGCATTCGCATAAAAATGTTATCTTGGGATCTTTTACCCTGTAAATACTACATACCATAGACAGCCGATGTGGCGCAGTGGTTAATATGCCTGACTGCCACGCAAAGGTTCCGGGTTCAATTCCCGGTGGGGTCACTCACAAAGTTGATATTTATCACTTTGTGAATTTGTTCCCAGTCTTGTTAGGACATTGCAGGCTGAACCACCTGATTGTCCGCAAGTAAGATGGTTCCGTGCTTCGGATGGGCACGTTAAGCCGTCGGCCCCACGGATGGCGGTCGTTACACAACCATGTCAGAGGCCTGCTACTTGTAGTAGGCGGTTGAAAAACTCTGACACCAGGGTTCATCGGGTCGTTGAACGACTCGGTGTCCCACACGAAAAGAGAATACTACATAATAAAAAAGTTTCAGGGAATTAATTGTTGTATATCGGTCATTCATTACTTTTAACTATTGTTTTCTTTGCTTCTGTGAGCTGCAGAAGACCGTCGTTTTCCTAGAAGACACCATTTACAATTCAAGTGTTTTTTTCCGCTCTCATACCAGGAACTTATAAAATTATTTTCTACTTTTCTCCTGCTATACTTCTTATGGACTATTTTTTCACACATTCGCGTGATGACGTTGACAGATCACCACTTATTGCAAAATGAAAGACATGTGGAAAACTTCCTCATATGTGACATACGTAAAGTTGGATAGAACTATGATTCAAATATTATTTATGTGTTTTTGGAAAGTTACTTACTAAAATGACGTGTATAGGGAAGTACAAAACGAACCCCTCTCCCGAAACTTTCTGGACTTTATCCGTTTGTCCTTGGGGAAAGTAGTTTAGTTTGACCTGTTGAGTTATTAAGCTGATGTTACTCTAGTAGATACTCTAGAGTTAAGTTGATATTACTCTGGTCTTCTATTCAATATTCTATGCCAAAGTTAAAACAAATGGAATAAGCCTATTGATTTCTACTCGAGGAGGTTTCTTGCCCTCGGGCTAAGATTTTGTCTGGTCATGAGCATAAGCCCTTTTATTGAAAATGATAATGTTAGTTTAGGGTAGATGTGCATATGTTAACTTAACTGTATTTTTTTTATTTAACATTTATGAACATTCCACTTGTAAAATAGTAACAGCATCTTACTATAATGGGTCTTTGACTATGATCAATTAGACAGCGGTCGTTACACAATCATGTCAGAGGCTTGCTATTTGTGGTAGGTGGTTGTAGGAACTCTGACATCAGGAATGGGTCGTTGGTTTTGGTGAAGCTCATACGCATCGGACGATTTTACGAATCATGACTGCTACCATGCAAATGACACTCTGTGACAACCGCAATTTGACGTCACGTGCCTTGATTATATAGGATTTCCTGCATCCTTTTCGTAATTTGAATCCCGGATGGTGTGAGAACTGTCATAGGTGAGAAACACGCGTAACGGACGTTTGTGCGTTATTTTTGTGCATTCGTTAGGACAATACCAATTTTAACCTTGTTACCATGCAAAAACGGTTTTTGTCAAATGGTTTGACAGACGTATCCGCTAGCGTTGAGTTGACGGATGCTGATGGTGATGGAAAATCACATTTTCCTTACGCGTACAATAGCATTGCGCAAAAATAACGCAGAAACGGACTTTACATGTGTTGCTCGCCTTATTCCTGTTACGACATCGCCAATCTACCCGCAGACATCCTATTTACGCACAAATTTCCCTAACGTGCAATAGACTTTCATTATTGGGTGAATGGTGATGAAATTTTGTTGGAATCATTTGTAAAAGTACTTAAAATGTTTTGTGGTTATTAAAATGTTGACTATCTATATTAGGTAATGAAAGTAAAGAAAAATGTTGATTAAATCGTAAATCTAGAGGCAGTGTAATAACTCACTGAAGAAGTGTAAATTTTCTTTAGAAAGAGCATAACAGGTATTTTGAAGGATCATCATCATCATTGGCCTCATACGTCTGCAATAGACGAGTCATTCAGTGCCTGAAGCAAAAATTTTCATGGCTACCTATATAAGCCGATACGGCAGCGGCATGACTTTTCGCACGCTCTATAGGTGAAGGTAGAATTGGCACATGCATGTTAAGATGTCTTTTCTGCCTTTTGTTAGCGAGAAGGAGAGAACCAGTTATCATCGTGAGTTTTACGCCCATCAAACACAAGTCACTCATCCCTATTCTCAGCAAGCTTTTACGAATAGGTCCTTAATTAAATAACAACATCTGTTTGAGTTGCTATTAAGAAACCAAGTTATATGAGTTTTTCATAAGACTAAAACGATAACCAGAAAAAATAGAAACCTTAAGAATTGCTCACCTATTTTGTAACCTTTCGTATGCAGATACAGAACTGGTACGGCAATGAAATTCATGTCTTATCTGCCATCATGCCTTCCCTAGTCGACAGTACGAGACACAAATCCGATGTAAGTTCACCTTTAAAACGTTGAATTATGCAAAAAGGGACCGTGTCACAGTAAGCACGTGTACCTTAAAAGGAACAGTAAGGGTTTTTGATTCGGTGGAGGAATTTAGTGGAAGGTGGAAGATAATGGCGGGTGAAATGATTCTTCTAGTAGGTAATTTCGAAGTTGTGAATTTCGAAATAAAAACACGTTTTTGCAATATTTGCCACCTCAGGCAGGAATTAAACCTACACCTTTTGCTATGTGCACTGGCGACGTCTCTTCCAACTGGGCTACATTGGCACAATCTTAGCCCAAGGAACAATTTGAAAGTTTTTCGAAATTGTATACCTACCTAGCACATTACCGTGTGTTACACAATTTGGTATTCAATTTCGTTTATGCATGCGACCGATAAAGAAATATGGAAGAATATTTACTGAACTTACGCACATGACGATAGGTGGGTATGTTATTTTTACCCTACACGTAAAGACTTTGTACGTATCTACATATCGACGCTGCTATATTTTTGGTAACTAGAAATTTTGTTGATAACTTTCGAACATTTGATATTAACCGGTAATACAATCGATACTGGTAATATAATAGCTGCCCTAAATTCTACCTACTGTGCCTGCTTCCCAAACTTTCCGGAAAATTCTGTTGTTTTTGGGGGTCATTTCCACTTCCCAAGCTCTTTGTGGGTAAATAATTCGCATTCATTCTGTCGATATCTAGTGCCCGTCGACCTAAGTAGGTATTTAACATACATTCTTTAGCTTAGGACCAAATTGAAAACGAAAAGTGTTTATTTCAGGCAAAAAATGAAGGTTATGGTTTTTATATTTTTTTAGCGCTAACACAAAAGTACTTATAAAATTTAAACAGAATGGGTCCACTGTTAGTCAATATTGATAAGATTCATAAATAAATAAAATAAAATCAAGTGCTTTCAATTTCGCCCCCCTCAACATTTAAATCGAAATTTTGGACTTCCCGAATATCTCCTGTCTCTAAAAACTACTGAGAATTTTGAGACCACGCTTGACACTAAACTATGCGCAGGTGTGTTTTAACCTTTTCACACTTAAGGCGCCTGCTGCCCCAGAAGCGCTGAGTAAAATTTTCAACAAGCCCGTAACAGCCCTTAGTAAAGCGCTCTTTCCTCCCCTCCTGCTCAAGATAATGTCTCCACTCTCGCGCCTTGCAAGTCATATAACACCATTACTTATTCCAGACCATAAAGTCGAGCACCCATCGATCGCAGACCACTTTACCTTAAGTGGGTGTCTTCACGTTATCGGTAAACGAGGAATACTTGTATGATTGTCAGCAACTCAAACTACCTATTCGAGGCATCAATCTGTACCTACGAGTTTTACGTCAAAACTATGTAGGTGCGTAAGAATAGCATTTTTCTAATGCTTGAAGTTAACTCGAGGTGTACTCGAAGTGCTTTTGATAGCTGATATCCTTTTTTGGTAATGTTCTTTTCATATTATTATGTATTTATGAATACAATTTAATGTCGTGTAGTCCTATAGGTACCTACGTCTACGAGAGACTACACGACATTAAACACGACATTAAAACATATAAAATCTGGTATTCAATTCTATTATGCATGCGACGGATACAGAAATATGGAAGAATACATTGAACTTACACACATGACGATAGGCAGGTATTTTATTTTTACCTTAAACAAGAAGACGTTGTACGATATGTACGTACGATATGTTCGTACAACGTCTTTTTGTTTGCAAAACTAATAGTATTTCCATTTGTTTTTCACGAGCAATAAATAACAAATTTTTATGTGTATAAAGTTATATCAATATCTGTAGATATGCATGGTAGGTGGGTACCATGTAGGTACTACTCCTGTTTCCATTTCCTGTAATTTTCCGGTTAAAATAAGTTTGATTCAAATATTTGATTATTGCCTTAAATCGTTAGATTATCGTCCTGTTTAAAAAAAACCAAATTTATTTCACCTGAGAACTACACCTATTCTTTCCTTGCTTATTTACGAAAATAGCATGAATAGGTCGCCGTGTGATGCCGGCCTAGAATAGCATCACCCCAATTCTACCCGTGGGTGTCGTAAAAAGCGACTAAGGGATAATTATCCAGGGAATGGGCAGCAGCGTTCCCTGTGAATTAAAAATCTTGCACTGCGCTCGCCAATCCGCCTGCCAAGCGTGGTGAGTATGGCAATACCCCCCCAATACGAGGGAGGCCCATGTCCAGCAGTGGGCTGTTGTGGCTGTTAAGGTTAAGGTAGGCGAATAATTGGAGGCGAAATTCCTAGAAAAATGACGCCAGTCGGTTTACTCAGAAGGAAATAAGTAGGTAGATGATATCAGAGACTAAACCGGACTCCCAACAAACTGGAAAAAGCAGCTCAAGTCCGCGTAGGTTTACACATGCTGACCTCCATACTTCAATTTGGAGATGGCACCTCATGATGATAACTATTATTAATCCTGCTTTCTTATTTTTTAATAACATAAATTGCAGTCAACATTCAAATTATAATAAAACTCTCGTTTCATTTAATAATAGATAAATAGAAAACATATTTTCATTTCGGTCTCTTATAATGCGTTTGTTGTCTGTTTACAACTCAATAAAAGCAACCGAAATACAAACGTAAATTGCTTCTCCAATATCACTTATGAGGCGCAATATGTAACTCAATTTCAGCTGTACAATAACTGGCGTGTGATTGTGACTTTAACGAGTACCAGGTGTTCATTCGACGCGATTTCATAACAATAAAATATGAAAAAGAGCACAAATAAGCTCTTTCAAAGGCTTTAGCGGTGATTTATTTACAGGGAGCAGGGGCACTTTATACAAGTTAACTGAAGCCAAAACGAGTAGGCCTTTGAACTACACTAGAAAATACTAAAGTCATGCTCTTTATGGAGGCATAGCTTCACTTTTTCTGTGAACTTCATTATGTAAAAGGCATCAAAAAGTTGCACACTACTTTTGAATTTTTGATTTTGTTATTAGTAAAATTTTACATACCTACTAGATTGTGTAACAAAACTTTTAAAAAACAGTAGTTTTTTTAAACCACAATGGACTTTCATTACTATTTATAATTCGGCTTAGTCAAGTATTTTTTCCTTCACCTTGCTTCACCCCAGTTCTACATCTACGTTTTTTTTTATCTGATTGTCACTTTCTGCTCATTTCGAGATGAAAACGTTTTAATTTGCTAGATGACACCTTTTCAGAATTACGTTTTTGTGAATTTAAAACGTTTTTCACTACAAGATATTCATTTAAGGAATTTTCTTATCTTACCAAAATCCAAATATAAGTAGGTATCTAATATGCATAGTTAGAAAGTATCCTTTATCCTGAGCAAAATTTGCATTATTTTTAAAAGCCATAGAGAAATTTCCACCATGTTGAAACTGCTTTTTCTTGTGGAAAAGCTGGTAGCAGCGGGTGAAATCGCTGGTCACAAGTTCCAAAAAAAAAACAGATTGTCAAATTGTATATTTGTACTATATATAATTGAATTCCGTTTAACACCATAAAGAAATGTATTTGTCCAATTTTGATTTCAAAGTCGCAAACGTTGTCCCGCTCCATACAGATTTCATTCGGGTGTAGATTTTCAAAAACAACAGGTTTTCCTTCGTTTATTATACTGTTGTGTATTCACTTGATACGGAGACATTTAATTAAAAGGTGTCAGGTTTTTATTGAGTTTACTTTTGTTTCGAGCGGGGTAAAATTCAACGAACAAATCTGTTATTGGTAGCATTGTTTTTTGTCAATTAACAATTCTCGTGGCGATCAACATTGTAATTGCATTTTTTTACAATTTTGCAGGAAGTATTTATCTTTATTGGAAAGATAAAACAGTATCCGTGTGAAGTCGGCTTACACTAGCCGAGTTTTGAGTGTAGTATTCATATTTGTATTTTAAGGTTTTTACACAAAAAAAAACAGTTTACCTTTACTTACCTACTAGCTTTGTTATTACTTATTACCGTCAGGATGAAACTATGAAGTTGTAATTGCGTAAAAACGTAGCAAACTAACGAAAAACTAAAGTCACAGTGCAGGCAAAAAGAGAAGTAGGTTTGGCACGGCTTAGTTTTGATCTACGGGTGCATAGTGTGACTGTGCCATGTGGTGTAATCTTAGAACAGCATAAGCCCATTTTAAGTATTTGAGTTTTAAATCTTTAAAACGACATTTTCAGCGACGGCAGAATGATTTTGTCAAGTAGCAATTTCGTACAATGTTAGCAAGTTAACGAGAAACTAGTGTCACAGTGTAGTTAAAAAGAGCAGTAGGTTTGACACGGCTTGGTTTTTGTGTGTGTTAAATCACAAGTAACACTTCTCGGTTTATCTTGATCTACTGCCTCCATGGTTTCTAGTAGTGACACCCTCGATTTACCTATATTCTGAAAGCTTTGAGTTAATTACCATGGATCATTCATTTGAGGAGTGATTTTGTTTTTGATAAAGGTATCCATTGTCTTATCGGTTATGTATCAAATCTGATGGATACGTGTTTCAGAGAATACTTTGAGCTATGTAATAAATATTTTGTTCACCGCAAAGCAGGTCAAAATTTCTGAATACTGGGATTAGGATATTTAGGATAGAAACCAAAAGATAGGAAAATGGCGTGGCCTTATTTGAACCAAAAAATGTGATTATCGTATCTTAGCAAAATGACAAATCATTAGTGGAGAAAAACATTAATTGACGCTTACAGAAGATAAATACCTCTAGTGTGTTTAGTAATGCTCGTTTACATAAACGGTGCTAGTGTGTCTTTAGTGATATTTCGGTTCGTTACACTACATTTCGAACCTAGTTAGACTGCTTCTTGTTAATGAATGACGTTTGTGACGTTCCTTTGGGCTGTGTAATTGTCACTGGAACATAGGATTTCAGGCAGAGAATGGGCAACAGTGTTTCCAGTGTAGCACAGAACTTTCCGATTCCTACTAATGGTGAAGTTATTTCAACTGGAGAGCATAAGGATTGTGAGTTCTTGACAGTTTATAGAGTAGAATCATCATGTTGTAATTCATTTGAATTAACTAGGTAAGGCACGAAACACACATAACGTCCGTTTCTGCGTCAATCTTATACAGTTTATACGGTTTATGTCAAACATTTTGACAGACGTATCGGCTGACGCAGCGTTTTGCGTTGCGCAGCGCTAGTGGATGCGTCTGTCAATCCGAATTTGTATGGGTATAAGCACGAAAATCAGAATGATTTAGCCGAGTGGTAGCGGCTAAGAATTCTGCCACCCCAATTCTACTCAGGGTGTTTCGTAAAAGGCGACACAGAGTTTACAACCTTGGCTACAATATCTGCCGACTATGGTCAACCGTATGGTGGCGGTTATACACCTACGATAGCATTCCCAAAGAGGGTTGACGTCAGGCAGGCGGCCGGTCATTAAATTAAGCCAAATCCTTTTGCAACATGATTTTTTGTTCATACAAAACATGTTGCGCCGACCCCAAGTAATTGGGAAAAGGGCAGGAAGATGATGTTGAAGCTCGAAAATCTGCGTTACACAGCGTAAAAATAATGGATGTTAAAGTCTAACAAGTGCCTGATGAACTATGGCATTAGAATTAGATATTGTTAACTAAAGTTCGATACATTCGTGATAACTACATACACCTTATCTCGTTAGTAAGAGTAAGTTAGTACTCGTAACGAGACGAGTTCCAGGGAATCATAAGTCAGATATGAGTTTTAGTAACTTTGTAACAACGTATGTGCAGGGTAAGTTTTTAACCGTGAAGATTCTGTGAAACTACATCAAAAATGTATTGGAATTTTTAATGCACTCACAGCGCTATATTATTCTCTTAAACAGAAAATGAGAAAATTGAAAAATTCACCAAAGAAAGCCGGGACTTGAACCCGGACTGTGGATCACCTTTCCATCGCTCTGACAACTGAGCTACGGGCGCCTAGCGGACCCTGGTGAATTTCTCAACCTCTTAATGCTCGCCTCGAAGCGTCGATTAAGCGACATCTAGTAGTAGTTTTTACAACTAAATAATTAGGTCAGTCCACGTTACAGTAGGAATTCAAAGATGAAGCTTTTTGCTTAAACCAATGTATTCACCACGGTCCGTGCGCCATAAATTTTCATATTACGAGTAGGTATATTCGCATCAGCCGCCCGGACGCGTCAGTCGCACGCAGCTGAGCTGCGATCGGCCGCGTATGGTGAACGTGCCCCTTTACTCGGGCGATCGGTGCTACGACTGACGGATGAAAAATAAACTTGACCCATTTTCCCCTGACGTACTCACGATTGGGAGATTGATGTTTTTATTGGAGGGTCAAGTGGAAAAGTGGGGGTGAACTTTTTGGTACAGTACAGTGAAATGAGTGAATATAAAGAATGTTTCGTCATTAAATTGATAAGGTCTCTTTTAAATAATGAACTTTACAGGCATAAAAATATTGCATGAGAAGTTGGAATTCGATTCCTTCCGTTTCTTTGATATTCCAGCTATTTATTGACAGTTAATTATGAATGTGACCTTTGCATTAGAGAACATTTTGTGCTATATTAAAAAATGCTTATGTTACGGGAATGAATTACATTTTTGTAGCATTTTCGTAGACTACGGCTACAAAACGCCTACGTCAGTCTTAAAAAAATATTCAGAATGATTGTTTGGTGACAATGTCATGATTCAATGATGCCGTTGCAGTAAAACATTCTTTCTGATTCAGTTATCTTTACTTGGATACACCCCATTTTATTAGGTCGTTGACTATATACATGTCGCATTGGCTTAAACTATGGACAAATCCCTACAAATCGCATTGACTTATACTTATTATAGACAAATCCCTGCCAATCGACCGCTGGCTGGCTGCCAGCCCATTCTGATTTGTTTCTCCAACTTATCTCCCAGCTTGATCGGAATGCTGAAAAGCAGAATTGATAGTAACCATTTGTATTGTCTCTCTGAAAGAAATCTTAAATGTATATTTGGTTTCTTTTTTACTTCTTCGTATTAAGTATGAATATTGGCAAGTTTAGTTTGCCAAAACTGCGGCATAAATAGATTATTTTGCCCGTGACGTCTCATTACATTACAGGGCAAGAACCTTCCCTCCTTTTCTTCCACAAATATATAGATGTAATTAAAATGATTGATTGCTGGTTTATTCAGTCAATCAAAACACTGTATTAACGATGTTAAATATAGGTGGATCATATATGCAACGCACGATATTGCGGTTTGTAGAGGTCACCATTTAAGTGACAGCCAGTGACAACCTCAATTTGGTATAGGTACTAGGTACTACAAGCATGTGGGCAGTTTGTAGGCAAAAGAATATCTTGTACATAATGATTTAACAATATGAAATGAATATGAAGTTATTGGAAATAAAAAATTCAATAACTTGTAGTTAGATGTCAAATCCGTTTGAATTGGCTCCAAAAATTCAAAGTTCCTTTCACGCTTCAATACTTGAGATACCTTATGGACTGAGAGCCAAAATCAATATGACCATCCGTCGCCCTCGACTTGGGCTAGATTTGAAATACTACGTATCAGAATAAAATAAATACATAAATATTTTAGTTTCTTTTAATCCTACATTATAAATCTTGGCGTGAATTTTTTCAACGTGTTTCGTTTGTACTCTGTGACCAAAAAGTCAATTCTATGTTATAGTTTCAAAACTGGTTAAATGTGGATTCGAAAAATGACCTAAATTCAGTTGAGGTGAATGCAAAGGTCGTGAAGTAAAACGCAAGTTTATTTATAAAAACCTTTACAATAAATGATTCTGGTTCTTTTGTTCGTCCCTGTTTGGTATTACCTTTCACATTTAGCTACAATTTTCTAGCGACATTCTGGTGCAAAAAATGTGTAGATCCCACTGAATTCCCCTTGTTCTCTGTGACCTCCAAAGGCAATACATAAGTATGATAATGATAGCTCAAACGCACAGGTACAGAATCACGTCTCGTCACGAAACCATCTCGAACTGTAACACTAATATATCAAATCTCGTATCCGCTAGAAACCTAACTTGTTAATTGCTCAAACTTGTAACAGCTATCAAGAGGGACTCAACCCTGAGTTGTCGTCTCTAGCGGCAGATTGTCACAGTGCCAAGGAGGTCGATGCTTTACATAATATTAAGTACCAAGAAGTTGTCAGCAAAAACTGCCTGCGTGGTTGGGTGGTTTCAATTCGGTCTCTGAATCCGGAGGCCCCTTGATTCAGTTCTCAGAGAGAATTACACAAATGTATTGGGGTTTAATGTACTCACAGTGCGGTAAGGGATGATTTGTTTTCATTTACCTATGGGAGTTTGGTTACAATAGCTCATATAATATCGTCATTATATCGGTACAACTATTGATTGCTACAACTTGTAATTATAATCGATAGGGACTCGGCACTTAGTTGAGGTCCCCAGTGGAATATTGTCACAGTGCCAAGTAGGACGTTGTTTTTTATACATTCAAGTGTTCTATTATCAGTATTAATCAGCATCAGAAACCTTTACAGCGTTATTCATGGATACATGGTATAACGCTCTAAGTACAGCCCGGACTCAATTTTTTAAGAAGGGAAAAAGTAGATAATTATGTTCTTCCTAAGATTGTTTCTAGTTGCTATCTATCGCTATTGATTCTATTCTATTCTATTTCAGCCTATTGCAGTCCACTGCTGGACGTAGGCCTCCCCCAGGGAACGTCATAAGGCACGATCTTCCGTTTTTGCCATCCAGTCGCTACCAGCCGCCTTTTTCAAGTCATCGGTCAATCTGGCCGGAGGACGTCCAACGCTACGCTTGCCGAGGCGTGGCCTCCACTCGAGAACCCGCTTATTCCACCGTCCGTCGGTTCTACGACAGATGTGGCCAGCCCACTGCCACTTCAGCTTGCTACACTTCCAGACTTCGCTATTGATTACCTACCATTGATTGATGGAAGCTGCTACACAATCACGCGTCTTTCATAGTCTACTAGGTGGTATAAAAACTTCTACTCCTGAGACCAAGTTTCGATTGGACGTTCGTCGATATTTCCAACCCAAAAAAGAAAGAAAATTCAACTGCGCAGCAGATTGTTTCAAAACCAAGCCGGTATTTGCATGCATGAATGAGATAAAGTCGCCGCTATGAAATATGGTCGGTTTAAAAGGCGTGTTCGATTCATGGCTCCGTGTCGGGCGTAATGCATGCATATGGATCAGGTTAGGGCTGTGCAGGAAAACGAGGAAGCAGAAAATGTTTGAGAAATTAGAATTTCATCGTGACTGATGCACTTACCTACGATGCGCGTGGCGGAACTACTACTACAACTCTTACTATTACTATTAGGGTATCCATCCAGTCACGAAAACAAATACTTTTTGGAACTTACAAAAAATACCCTTGATATTTTCAAGTTTAATAAACAAGATCGTGTAGTAATGTCAATTTTTGTATCGTTTTAGTGTATTTTTACATTGTTATCAAACTAAACCTTAAATAAGCAAGTATTTTTACCCGACTCAATCATAAGGAGGGTTATGTTTTTCGAGAGTATGTATGTATGTGGACAAGAAAATTCTTTCTCACGGGCTACATAGTTGGATTTTGACATATGAGGTGCCGTTAGATTCGTCTTAGCAGCGTCAGTGACACTGTGTATATTAAAAACTAATAAATTCAGGATGGCCGATTTTATCGCAAAATAGAGCTTTGAAATGACCGCAGTCGGATTTGTGTTTTTTTAATACATCTGCTTGTTACACTTCGATTCACCCGTAATTTATCTATGTGTGTACAGACAAACTAATTTTCCAGACTAGACATGATGGATGATACGAACGTAAATTCAACACATATTAATGCTACTCTATGTAATTTCGCAAATAGGCCTTTCACAAGGAGGCCATTATGATGTCGTCGTCTCAGACACGAAACACAATTTTCGTCAGTTCGGATTACGAGAAGGCGGTACGGTAGTCACACTTGACGCGCGTTGCTGCGCATTTTCCGTGCCGTGTGATGCCGGCTTAGAATAGCATCGCCCCAATTTTACCCGTGGGTGTCGTAAAAAGCGACAAAGGGATAATCATCCAGGAAATGGGCAGCAGCGTTCCCTGTAAACGCAACATCTTTTACTGAGCTCGCCAATCCGCCTACCAAGCGTGGTGAGTATGGCAATACCCCCCGCTAGGTGGAGGCCCATGTTCAGCAGTGGACTGTTGTGGCTGTTATGGTATGCAAGGAATGGGAATCTTTCTATTGACAGTTCTAAGTAGGCACCCCAATGTCACACCAGATGGCATGGTGCTAAGTTAAGAAATTTAGACGTCATACCAACCAATCAGCAAGATTCAAGGCAACCATGCTTTTGTCCCGTTCCGTTTTACGTTGTGTTTGTAAATAATTGATTACCTGCTGTTCGATTAATTTGTTACGAAGTAAAAGTCGTTTTGCTATTATTTTAAGTAGAATTAATGTGATCAAGAGAAAATTAATAAGATATTTGGAACAACTGAATAAACACTGAATAAAGAGTAATTTAAAAAGCGGTACAGACTTTCCGTGTAAGAAACGTTATCTCAGCTGCGCTCAGCGCCCTCTACATGACACTTGAGAATCCATAGAAAGTTTCAAATTATCGTATTCCCCCTACCAACGTTTACGCAGGAGCAACACAAAAATTTGCGTTGGCATCTGTCTCTGTTACACTTATAATGCGATCTAATATACGTATCTCTTTTGCACAAACGGATGTCCGGTATGGGATTCGCCGTATACGACGACGATTCTTGTCACGTCGACATACCTATCTCCGGCAGTTGACGGATCTGACGCACACTTGCTGTACTGTACGTACAAGATTGAGGGTTACCCATTATCGTTTTAATGTTAATCTTTGGTTTCTGCTGAATTTCCTGACTCAAAACTTATTTGTATATGTAACAGTCGCGGAATTATCAATGGAATTTTATAATCATAAGAAGGATATTCCACGCGCGATCTAATGCCATTTAAAAGCGAAGACAATACTACATACTTGCGGCTGCCATCAGATCGCGCGCAGACGGTGCGTTATAGTTGCTTACGTAGAAAACATACCGCGACTGAATTATGTCCGGGTAAGTTTTTAAAGAATGTCGTTACAAAGGTTGACCAAAACGTTTATCTATCAAACGTATAACGAATCTACAGTACTTACTTATAATTAAATATTCAGGGCCTTACCACAAAAAATTATATGCGCATTGAACACGTGTTTAAAATTAAACTTCATGCAAGAAACGCAAGACAAGTCTTTGACGCGTGTCTCTTTTTTGTGGCAAGCTACTAGACAGTAAGCAATCCTACTAATATTATAAAGGCGGATGTTTGTGTGTGTGTTTGTTACGACATCACGCAAAAACGGCTGATTAGATTGATATGAAACTTTGCAGAAATATAAAAGGGCACCTGGAATAACACATAGGATACTTTTTACCACGGAAAAATGTCTCATTCCCACGGGATCACGCATTTTCCAATATTTTTGAAATAGGTTTCGCCGAAAACTAACAGCGACATCTCTCGGCGAATAATGCTATTTTCCCGCGGAATAATAGGTTGCAGCGGGTGAACCCGCTGACAGGCAGCTAGTAATTTATATTTTGACTCATGCTTTGTAACAAAAATTGCTTTTCGCTCGCTTATTATTCCAAGATGATCGTTTAGCATTTCTGTCACGTCAGCATATCTCCGGAACATGATGGATTTATAAGCCGAGGATTAGGATGTTACCTACTGCATCGTAGAAAAGCACAGAGAAAAAAAAAACATGTTTTCTAAAACAAAACATCATGAAGCTTTTAGACTTACATGCACATGAGGCGAATTGATTAAACTAAAACCGAGTAAAATTAAACAGTATGATACTTCGTACTTTAGTATGTCAGCCGGACTGACCAAATCGATACTGTCATCCTGTTGGTACTTATAAATCAATGAGAAACTATCCAGGGCCATGTAATTGAAAAGAAAATATAGATGGCGCTCTCAAAATGCTTATATTTTACAAGTCATTTCTTTGATAGGGTATGCACTAAAAATGTATGGAAATGCGAACAAAAAATCTCGAAGCAACCTTATGTTTTGCATACCTTCAAGCAGTCACTTTATTTTTCCTTTCTCACTCACGTACAAAATTACCTTTCTCGTATAAACACCTGTGCTGAAAAATCCTTGTTGATCATTATCACACAACATTTCCCCGGCGAATACGCAAATGACGATCCACATTTTCATCAGCGCGACAGATTTAGATAAAGGCACTCTCGCAATCTGACAGCGCAAAAATACGGACTGTTTGTGTCACCTGAAAACAGGGCTGCCAGTTGGCAGGAGGCTGAACAGTGTTATTATAAGAGAGAGCAACCTTTGATACTTCAGTTGAGGCGCGGAAATTTAGGTCATAAACTCATAACTTATACGTGATTGAGTGAAATTTTACTAGTAACCGATAACAAAAACTTAGACCCAGCTGGTGATAAGGAACAACTTTCCCTATATCCTATATCCTCTTCACTATATGAGAACTTGCGCAAGAAATTTTTTATTTTATTATTAAACGAACAAGTATCACTCATTATGTAGGTTTACGCGAATAACTTGTTATTTAGTTGGTAGAAGGTGTAGCCCTCTACGTAACCAGCCGAAACGTAGAGGGTTACACCTTCTACCAACTAAATAACAAGTAAGTCGCGTAAACCTACATAAAGAATTTTTTTATGTTTTGTTTAAACAAACCAAAGCGCATCTGTTCCCACAGATAGATTAAAATTAAAAGATATAATTTGTATTTTTTTTTCATTCATCAGACTCCACAAACTATTACTTTATTCTATTGAGTAAGAAAATCAAGTTCCCGATGTTATAGAAAGTTCTACATAAGCAACCGACAGGAACTTATCCGGAAAATCTTTGGTAAAGTCCCATAAAAGTCAAATACACATTGTAAAGTAACATAACACAACACGTCTTACTAAACTCAAAATACATTAGTGTCCATTGCCAACTGATAGTAGATGATAACATTAAATATTCTTATGAAAGGCGCAATGGTTAAGATTTTCTGCGATACATTAGTATCTTGTCCCTTTTTTAGGTCACACACGCTTCACCGACCCTCGTCAAACTCGTTGCAAAGAAAGCGCTTACAATACCATTATTTTATCAATTTTTTCTTTTATTTTTGTAGCGAAACCTTTTGATCGTGTATTATGTACCGAGTATGAAAAAAGTATGTAGCTGGCAATGCTTTTTTTAGATCTACTTTTTATATCACCGAAGGGTTAATATTCTGGTATTCCAAACTGCAAGAAAAATCCACGAAATTCAATTTTGCTTCCTTTCATTGTATCCCTTTAAACATCAAGTATTATTAAATGTTTATAAGTAACCTAAACTGAAACCACAACAAACTGGATAAACCATTTAAAATTCAGTTTCCATTGAACTACAAGTTGCTAGGGAGTGGAAATAATCCGGTTCTAGCTCACGAATGAATAATAAATTGAGTCAACTGTTCAGTTCGACTCTACGTCGAAGGCTCGGTCTAATAGGCTTGTTAATGTTAATTTCAAATATGTGCTTAAAGACTTAAAGGCGTTTTATTACACTAAAAGTTAAATAGCATCCATCACGCACTTTTTTTTAAATCACGGATTGAGTTTCTACTACATGCTGAGCTAAATCTTCCACAAGTACTACAATACAAATAAACTTTATTTTAATCTGAAGGATTAGATAGACGTAAACTGATGTAATACTTGCTATCTGAGGTAAAATTTTCGCCTTACCGGCAAATATTGGTATTGTTTAAAATTTTGGCTCCAAGATAAGGAATAATGATCAATTCATATAATATTTTGAATCTTCGATAGTTATACGAATGATTCGATTATGTATATTATTATCTATCAATTTTGTGTTATATGTCTTTTCTGCGCGGCGCCCTTCTAACCAGCTCGTTTGCATATGTGGAAAGCAGCCTAAACTCCAATCAAATAATTATATTTATTATATAAATGGTGTCAAGTGGTTAAGCCGAATAAATTAGTTAAGGCATTGACTTACTTCAGTGCTAATGATTTCATTAATTGATCAAATTGAAAGTGAATCGAAATGTTTAAATTTGTAAGTAGACGTCAATGCCTTTATTTTTTTAGTTTCTTCTAATTCATAGTTTAACATGCAGCTATGAAGAAATGCGCTCTAAA
Source organism: Phthorimaea operculella (assembly GCA_024500475.1). Taxonomy (NCBI): domain Eukaryota; kingdom Metazoa; phylum Arthropoda; class Insecta; order Lepidoptera; family Gelechiidae; genus Phthorimaea; species Phthorimaea operculella. The sequence continues at coordinate 8,733,292 of JANFCV010000002.1, forward strand.
TTTGTATAACTGAGCTTTTAATATAGAGGGAAACTCAAACCTTATTTCATACCTATGGCAGCAAGCGCAAGTGCAATTTGCAATTCACACATTTTCGACCAATCACAGAAAACAGGCACACTCGAGTGTGGCGCCGTTAGTTCTTCAGTTTTCTACCTCATTGGTGTTCGAAATTTATAATATGAACTAAATATTCTCTTTTTGTCTTTTCAGGTAAAACCAGTGGTTCACTCGGAAAGACATAAGTCAAAGGTACATAAAGCCAAGAGATATTTGAAATGCCGCTGGTCATACACACTCAATATGAGAAACTGTAAAAGTCGGGTCGTTGAACGACTCGGTGTCCCACACGAAAAGAAGACTGTAAAAGTCAAAACAGCCAGGTGTGAGTTGGATCTTGTTTGCAAAACTACGGCCCTAGTTTTTTGTACCGTTAGAACCCAACCTTAATCAAAAATTATTTTTAAAGTAGACAAACTCAATATAAAACAGCCTGACACTGGCCTTAAAATAAAAATAAAACGTTCCAATTTGAATGCAGTAGTAAAAAAAATGTTTCACAGAAAATACTCGACATTGGGACCCCAAAATAAAAATAAAAGAGTCGTGAAAACGGCGATGACATGCTGACAAGTATGTTCTCCCCTCGATTTGCTTCGCAGAGGTTTTTCCACCAAACAAAATGATAATATTCAAGTGAATATTTTTCGAAAGTCAGTTGAGGTTCTAATAAACTAAATGTTCAAGAAGCAACCCTACTAATAATCACAGTAACTTTTTGTAATGAGTTTTTGTACAGAATTTTTCGGGCCGGTATTACAATGTATTGCTTTAGAAGTTAAAAGTATATTTAAATGCATCTATAATTATCATAATCAAGTAGCTAATACTATAACTAAGAAGTTTAAAATCTAACCGACTATCCATGTCTTTATGCCTAAAATGCGCGTTAAAAAACTAAGAGAAAATTTGTATGAGTAAAGTTATGGCTTATTGCTTCACAGACACAGATTGTTCTTAAAACTCCTTCTTACCAAGAATTTTTGCTCTAAACTCGTGGCACAAATTCACTTACTTTGTACTCGTAAGATTCCTGTCAGCTCTATTGACATTCCGTCACTCCGATTTGCGTTTCCTCATACAATGCCTGTGGTTTTATCATATTTTTTGGAATATTTCGTGTACTATCGCCAGCAAATCTACCCGTTGAAGGGGATAATTTTACTAGATTTTCGTAGTAATTTTATGAAAAACCAAGTTTAAGTTGAGCTTTAAATGGGTACTAAATGATTCAAAGCTGGATACAAAGCTATTGTTTTACTAAGTTGAAGCAAATACACATGTTGTGTGATTTTCTGAAAATGTAAAGAGCGTTTTTTAAAGAAAAGAATCTGGATTTGTTTTTATAGTTATTCTGATTTAGTCAAAGGCAGCAAACAGAGTGGTTATGTACTTACTGATACTGATTTTTGCTTGAATCTTTTAAAAATAAAATGTTCATCCCAAATGGTAGCACTTAAACTTTAAAATACGAAATATAATTCCGTAAAATTTACGGCAGTAGTATGTAGTTAAAATCGCCTTGTTTCCGCGAGTCGTTACCCACAACGAGGATAACGTCGTTTGGGTAGAAACAAGTTTTTAATGTTTCAGCTCGGTTTTAGCTACTGCAATAATATTTTGAAACGATACTGCCCAACTACAACTACAGGACAAATTAGGCGAGAAACACAAGTAAAGTACGTTTATGCGTTATTTTTGCACAGCAATAACGCATGCGTTTGGGAAACGCGATTTTTCATCTTATTTTTACAGAAATACGGTATATACGGAAATACGGTTTGGCAGACGCATCCCCTAGCACTGCACATCGCAAAATGCTGCGTCGACGGATTTGTCTGTGAAACCATTTGGCATAATTCGTAACTGTATGGGTCAAAATTTGTTTATCGGTCTTGCGTTTATCTCATAGTGCAAACAATGTTTTATAATATGACATGTTTAAACGGTTTGTTACATTATTTAGTTAGAAATAATAATAACTGAACTAACAGTTGATAATTCCTTTCCAGAAGTACTTTATGAATAAATTCCAAAACAACTTTCCCTAAACGCGCCATTTTATTCTCATAAATTTCACTCACCCCACCCACTCATATATTCCGAGTACACAACCTAAATCACAAAAAACTCGCGTGGCATCTCACAAATTTTGCACAATCATAGAAACAAATTTACCCTTTCGCCACTGGGTTGTTCCTGTTTTCTCCATGCTTAATATTTATTTTCAGCGCGTAGGGTATAGAGTATACTGGAAAATATATTTAAAAAGAAACCTTAATTCGAAATTCAAAATAGTTAAAAAACAGGGTTTTGTTAGTTGAAAACTCTGCGACTGAAGTAGTTAAACGTAGAATGGAGTCCTGAGTCAAAGTTCTATCTATATTCAAAAACTTAACTTTCGAATACTCATCCGAAAACATTCAGTGCAAAATATTTTAGGTCAACCGGAAGTGCCTCCGAAATGGACTTGTCTTTTATCGAATTGGCACGCTATGAAATGTTCTATATCGACCGGACATATACATGCTTGGTTTGAATGTTTTTAAAGTTAAACTTTATATAATAGGTATCATTTGTTGATCTTGGATAATAAAAATATTCATATTATACTTACGTAAAAGTTCCTTGCTGTCCATACATTAAATAGGTAAATAGGTAATTACTATACTGAACTGAATAAAGAAAAGGAAATTATAGAAGTTACAGGGAAAAGTATCTATTATTTACCACAACAATCACTGATTGTATTTCGTAAACTTGATTTTTAAAGTTACCATTTCAAATAACGACAAACTATAAATTGGCCCACTCGGGAATAACCCTGGCTGGCACCATGTCATTTCCATAGCGGGATTCCAGCTATCTCTCCCTGAACGTTATCATTCCGAAATATATTGCTTGCTTTTGCGTTGTTTATTATTTTTGCAACACTCAGGGTTTAGAGGCAGGATAGCTCACGCGTAGTAAAAATGTAGAGCTCGCACGCGCACAATACGCGTAGAACGCGAAAGTCTAAACTCGCCCGTAGAGGTTTAATTTTGTGATTATGATATCGACTATTTGATAGTCCAGTCGTATCTAAGCATACAAGTTTGTTTTACGACGAGTTTTAATGGCTTTGTTTTAGTTGTTTACTTTTAGTATTACTTTTGAAAATTCCCTTGATTCGGTGGATTTGCATTGCATTTACCCTTTAATTAATAATACTTATTATTTATTCATCTTGACAATGTTTTTTTTACAAAATTGTTTATCGTTAAAATAACACGGAACCCTAAAAAATAGGGAAAAAACGGTGTTTTTACCGACCACTTACCGTTACAAATGGTAATGCGTGTTGCGAGTTACGAAGCCAAACTTTTACGGACATTTAGATAGGATTATCACTCGAGTTTTTGAGTGTAGCTTTTTTATTTGGTTGGCAGACTTTATGAACAGCTTGTTTTTTTTCGCGTGTTTCATGACGCCTATGAGAATAATTTGTAAGTGGCACAGAGTGATTTTAAACAAGAGACATTTTATAAGTTATAAAATCAAGAATTCGTTGTCTTTTGTACAAATCCTGTAATTTAATATAGTATAGCTAGTATTTTAATCAGGCGATTGCTTGTTAATACTGTAGTTTTTCAATAATAATAGCAAAGTCACAACAAAAGATTGATTTGTCTTCTTACTGACCAACTGGGATTCTAGACAGTATTTTCTAAAGTAGATAACTCTATTTATTATGTAACTAACCTTCAATTCGCCTTAATGCGGCCATAGACTAGGTCAAACGTGATCGGAATACTACTACTAGGTTCACTATTATACCTGGCTATTTGGCTCTCACGTAAGAGACCTAATGTAAATATAGTCTTTAGAACCATGCTTACTGTATTTTCAAAGTATGCAGTAAACAGCAGCGAACCATGAAATTACCGTAGTATGTACGCACAGGTAGCTTACAACAGCAATTATTCAAAACGTTATTGATTGTTTTGGCAACCACAATCAACAAAAGCAAAAAATTGCTTCTCATATTTCACCACCCCAAACTTGCTAAAACGGTCGCTTCCGCGGAAAACTGTAACAAAATTACAGGTGGATAGGAAACTTTATTCCCTGTTGCAAAGAACTGTGCTGTCGGCACTCATGCGCTTTTAGTAAAGCATTTTTTTGCCTTGTGAAAAAAATCCGCGGAAAATTCGGCAAAAGACTGTCATTGAATTTTTAAAGCGTATTTCTTTGACGTTCGAAATTCGAACGTAACTTCAAGTCCGCTCCTATTTGAAGCTATGTCAAAGTCATTCAATGGGTTGACTTGCGACATTATATTTATTGAATGATCCTGCCTGACACACCGTGAACTTTGAATTCACGTCCAAAAAAGTACGTCCATAAAGTAGGATAGTTCCATGTTGGTATATTAATAGAAAAAAAAAATCCCATCTAGAAGAGGTTTGTCTCTTTGAGGAAGATTTACTGAAAACGTGACACCTACTTAACAGTTGTACCACAAATAAGGGAAACGTCGCTCTGCAAAATCTATTTCAGTTATTGCTTGTCACACATTCCTTTAAAACACGTTTTAAATAAACCACTAATGCACAAATTAGGAAAATGGCGCGCGGGCGTTACCAGATGGCTCACTCAGTAGTAGGTAGTAGCGACGATTTTGTCGCTTACTGACGAAAACTGGAATAAAACCGGAATCTCAGGGGAAGGCAAGGTAAATAAGAAGGTGGTTGACACGAATGTCATATTTATAGGATTTAAAATTGGCTCAGAATCATACGACGTTCTTTGTCAGATTTTGCTGTTTGAGATTTTTGACAGTAACAACCCGCGAAAATCCGAAATAGGGCCGAGTGAACCTTCTGTAAACTCTCTATTTTGTGACAAATGTCTGCTGTGTGCCGATCAGACCCCGAGACATGAGATGCTTGAGACTCGATCACTCACTCAACATAGGTATCATCGCACAAGTGAGGGCAGCACCAAATGATAGCATGAAAAGAGGTCTGCCCTCTTTATGCGGCGCAACACGCGAGCCGTTCATTTAAGCCGGTTTACCGTCAATCGCCGGTTTATTGATGCTAGTGTTGGCTGGATTTATAACGGGAAAATGGAATTTGAACCACCGTTTAATTGGTGATTAATGAAGGTTTGTAATTGAATTTCCGTTTTTGAGTGGCAACTCTTGAACGCTGTTGATATTTCCGGCGGTGATTTAATTGAAAATGTCATAAAAGTTTGATCGCTTTTTGTTTGGTCGAGTATCACTCAAATTGGAAGAAGTGAAAGTTGTTTGGTTGTTTGTTCAGTTGTGTTGTTTTGGTTTCAGATTTAATTAAAGTATATGTCAGACAGAAAGATAACGGACCAAAATATTAATTACATATTTACCTGTTTTTATTATTTGCCGTAACAACAATTGCCCTTAACTTGTCCGTAGGTATCGTAAGAAGTGACTTAGGAATTTGAGAGTTAATGTGTGTTGCAATTTTATTCTAACCACCTGTCACTATAATAATACGCAGTTTTCGAATGAATCTTGTGTTCTAAATGGTTGTCGTATAGTGGCGTGATGTATGTTTATATTGATTGTTTTCTGTGTCTGGTATTTCCATTGCGTTTTATTGAATAAACTCCCAAGTACTCAACTGTTTTAATATTGGTTAATATTAAAACAGTTGAGTACTTGGGAGTTTTATAGATTTTCGGAGTTTTTAAAAGTAGAAGCAAAACACAATTTAGCAACTAGCTTTATCATCATCTGCCTGCCCTTTACCCAAATCTGATGGGGCGGGTGCAACATGTTTTGTTAGAGCACATAATATCTTGGCAATGTTTTATGACCAGCCGCCTGCCTGATGTCAACCCTGATGATATTGTAGGTAGTATCACCGCCAGGCCACCATGGGGTAAACCATAGTCGACAGATATTCAGCCAAGGTCAAAATATCTACGTCGCTTTTTGTTAAAGAATCTGAGTGGACTAGGGAAGGCAGCAGTTTTAACCGTTACCACACGGCAACTAGCTTTATATTACCATGTATTTAATTGGAAATATGGATAGATCACACAAATTACATAGTATTTTCTTAGTATGTGTCTTATTTTAGTTTATACTTACCTACATTTCCCGGAACACAATGTCACAAAATGTATTCATGCAGAATGCGATGGAAATATTTAGGATATTCATTGTATGTAGGAAACACGCGTAGACATTATTTCGATAATATGTCTCTTACGTAATAATAGGAAGGAATTTCCTATTTGACAGTCTCACATATTCCAAGAGATTAAATTCAGTAACGGAGTACCTATATTCAAATTGAGTTAAATCAGTTTCGCCGCAGGCAGGTACCACATAGGTATAGACTATAGAGAGTTTACAGAAGGTTCACTCGACCCTATTCAGGATTTCTGCGATTGTTACTTGTGACATAGCCAGGGTTGCTTCTGGCAAAAATCTTAAAGTATAGGGATACCAAAACAGCAAAGTCTGATACAAGAACGTCAAATAATTCTGAGCAAATTTTAATCCAAGAAATTGACGTTCGTGCAAACCATCTTTTTAATTACCTTGAGTTCCCCTGAGATTCCAGTTATTTCTGGTTAAAATCAGTAAGCGTCAAAATCATCGCTGAGTGAGCTATATATCTAAGTATTCCTAATTTGTGTAGGTACTTAATCAGTTATGCTGTGTTCATATTATGCACTTTAATGGAATATTATGGATTTCGAGTGCTCGAATGGCATGTAAATTTTCTTTTCAGGTTGCTTTTTCCTCCTCCAAACCATCTGAAACTTTTGATTAGTGATTAGTGTCTGTCCCAATAGTTGTTCTTTTAGAAACTAAACTCTTGTATCATCCGTTTATAAAAGTTTTACAGGTAGTAGGCCTGGCTGCTGTATTCACACTAGTGGCGGTTAGCTATAGTTAGTATTCTTTGCTAGTGGCATGCCTATTTCTATTGTCATCACAATTGTAGAACACATCCGACTTTCAATGCATAAAACGGAGCAGAACTATTGGCAAATCAAAAACTTGTTCTTCTATTCGAGTGGGACCCCGAATCGTTGAACGAACCCTGAACTCAATGAATCCTGGTGTCAAAAAATATCAATCGCTTGAATTGCTTGGTACCTATTATTTGATTAGAAGGTCCCTCACTAACTATAGCAACACTACCAACCATCTATAAAAGGCGAGATTACCCGCATACGAGCCAAAGGTCTTGTTAAATAGAGAGAGTAAAAATTGGATGATAATGCTTTTTGCAAGCGCTTTCCTTGGCACCTATTTGACAAGGGTCGCTGGAGCGTGACTTCAAACACGGGATCTAGGGTCAGGGTTCAAAAGAAGCAAGGCCATATCTGTACATTTCCGGATAAGGTACAGTGTTTTCAGTAACTAGACCATCTGGAGCAATGATAAAATATAGTGGCCTATACAAAGCCTGTATATCTAAAGTTTACACATACACACACACACACACGCATTAACGAAAGTTTATTCACGCACGTGACATCAAAGATTTTGTGCGCAAATAGTCTCTATAACTCCGCAACTACACAATTGTCTCGAGAACATAAACCATGCCATGCACTCTCATGAACAGTAAAAAAAATCGATTACTTGATTACTAGATGTCATATTTTCCGTTCACAGAATTCATTAAAACAAAAGTCAGTTGAACTATTTTTCTTTATCACAGTATCGTAACTTTGATTTGTATCTTTGAGTGAAAAATGAGGGTCAACATTTATGCGTTTAAGGACCTCAAACGTACGAGCAATCGACACTCCCTATGAAAGAATTACCTGACAATAAAACCCTTAATAAACTGCCGTTCCTGATACTTAGATCAGATTAGAAAAGGTTTAAGGAAATTAGAAAAGATTTTTGGATTTGCTTCATGATTTTGTCTTTGACAAAGGCTTTAATTGTTTTTATAGCAAACCAGTTTTAAAAAAGCTACAAAGTCTTTTCACGTAAACAAACTCGTAATGTTTTCATTTAAAATCTGGGTGCCTATTTTGAATTTATGTCCTCCAAGATAATAAAAATATGAATAATTCCCATTCGATAGATAGCCATATTTTTTTACATGGCCAATTCAATACCTTTGTGATGTTTTTGGATTGCGTGCAGATATAATCTATGAGGCATTGACCTCTCGGAATGACCTAACTACAAGTTGAAAGTAGGTTTGCCAATTTGCCATACATTTTATACACATTTCGGCGTCACTGTTTCTAATGAAGCCGTCATTCTTATCATTATGGTCATGTGTCTTTGAAACAACATATTTCTTATGATTATCGGCATCTTTCTTTAAAATTACATACGAGTATTTATTTACCACTTCAGTATTCTTGGCAAAAAGTATTCATATCAAACAAACAATTTTAAAAATTTTGAACTTCGTATACTTCAGAAACCTCAACACTTAAACAAGTTTCAATGAAAAACCAAACGGTTCGGGTTTGTCTCCGAAACTTGGTGATTCAGTTTACTGTTTCCAAAGTTTTGATCGCGCTCAACTCAAACTCGCTTGCTAACTTAACGTATAAAACCATTTACCTCCGAAGTTTACGACCTCCCCCCTCAATATCCTTTCCAATAATCTTAGATATTACAGGTAAGATTTCTGTCTCTGTTCTTTGTAATAATTCGGAAAGAGAAAGAAGATGAAAATGAGCGTCGGTGCGTATTGCGTTACTAATTGGTGGGGTCAGGTTATGAATCTTCTTACATTATTGCATAACCTTGTCTTGGAATTATTTGAAATGATTCTGAATTATATTATTGGATTCTTGTAAGAAGCAAATGAAACTAATTTATATATTTCAATAATTAGACTTTGCAGTCGTTCGAGTAGAAATTGCGAATCTTTGACGCATCTAGAACAAAATCATCTGGAAAAAGAGCAAGTACTTAGCTGTAATATAATTTGCTAAACTATTTTGTATTCTTCGATCGTGATTTATCTACGAGTACGTTTCAACGGTCAAAGATCGATTGCTACGGAATCCGTAGCATTCTACTACGGATTAGCTTTGTGCTACGCCGTAGCTAGATCATGCACTCGCTGTACTCAGCTCAATCCATTAGTTTCATTGTCTTTTTAATACCAAAAGCATTACATACATTTTTATTGACTTTTTTAAGATCTCCAGCATAACGGGACCATCATCCCATTTAAGGGACCAACTTATGCTAGTTTTTCATACAAATACTATTAAAAAACAGTATAAGTTGACCCCTAAAACGGGTAGGTTTGCTGGTGATAGAACCTACGAAATAATGTAAATAACCCTACATAATGAAGTTAGAAAAAGTGGACCGCAATAATCAAACCCCGGTCGTGAGTGCGTGTATTAATTGAAGGGCCCCACTACAGCAAAGAAATGGCATCGATTGCGCTCAGCAGTGTGGAAACTTTATACAGACGCTCGAAACAGACGTGCGACGTGCCTACAAGCAAACTGACCCAGTCTCACCCGATTGAAATGTTCCCGGAATGCTCTAGGGAAGGAAATAAGGTGTTTTCTCATAATAATAAGTAGCCTTTGTTACTCACAGGGATTTAAATGTAGTGAAAGATATTGCCAGAAACGGGTCTGGTTTCCTTACGGTTACATCTATAAGGTGTAAAAAAATCAACAGCAATTATTTTGATGGGTGAACCAACACATGAAACTGAACAACTTTCCCTAAGGAACATAGGTCGAAATATGAAAAAAAAATTTGGACCACCCATACAAATTGACTCGGCTGGCTGGTACATTTTGTATGGGAGGTCCGATTTTTTTACATATATCGACCTATGTTTCTTAGGGAAACTTGTTCAGTTTCATGGGCTGGTTTACCCCTTAAAATATTTGCAGTTGATTTTTTTACATGTATATACTGTGGTCCCACTGCCCTCACTGGCTGAAGTTATGAAATGATCAGAGATATTGGAGCGTGCTTATTGGAGTACGGTAGACCTTTCATTATGGGAGATAATGGGGTAATTTGCCCTTCCGAGCTCATGAGGCGAAAAGTAATTAAGATGTCTGTCTTTCCAGGAAGCTAAGGATTCGTTAAGTGTACCGCATAGGCAAGAACTCCGCAAAGGCACAAAATAGAGAGTTTACAGAAGGTTCATTCGACCCTTTTTTGATTTTCGCGATCGTCACTTGTTCCATAGCCAGGGTAACTGATATGTCAAAAATCTCAAATTAAAAGAATATTCAAACAGCAAAATCTGACACAAAAACGTCATAATTATGATTCTGACCCAATTTTAATCCAAAAAGTATGACGTTCGTGGTATCATCAGTGCGATGCGCGTCTCACGTGTGTAGCCGGCGTCTCTTCCGTAATTCCGTTTCATAAATTTTATATGGAAACGGTTTCAAGCATCGAGATGTTGCACGTCTTACTTCTCCGTCTCATGTCATACATCTCAATTATGAAGTTAGTGCCATATGAACGATATTACAGTTCATGACAGCCGTCATAAAAATGACAATTTGGAAGAAACTTACGTTAACACTAGAAAGACCAGCGCTGTCAATTTGACGGTTTCGCGAAATGAATCACTCATAACTTTACGTGATAATTTTCTGATGAGCTAATATTTTAGGAGTTTTTCTCATTTAGTATTATGTATGTGTTGATAATAAAAAAATCTTCGCAATGTTTTTATTTACAAAGATTCAGATACGTTATACCTACAAGTGCCGACGCCGTTATTATGACGGATAAGTAAATCAAGTAGCCCGTTCGACGAATTGACATATAATTAAGGCATGTTCTTTTGTTATTAAGGTTAGGTACATCTTTGAAAATCTAGATTCAATAAAATACTGAAGTATCTATGGTTTTATTTGAGAACCATGAGGACCAATCGTTTAGCTGCAGAAAAATTTGCTATGGTCTCTGCAATATGGAACAAGTTTATTGAAAACAATAAGAGATACAGTCCTGGTGAAAACTTGATTGCAAATGAACAATAATTTTCATCTAAATTTAGCTGTCCATGTTTAAAATATATTGCCAATAAGGCAGATAAGTTTGGTATGAAGTTATAATACAAGCCGTCAATTTGACGGTTGCGGTCTTCGAAGGTTTAGCACATTGAGTGACCCTTCTAGTGTTAAAAAACAGCGCCACGCAAATCAGACAGTTGTACGAGTTTTCTTACAGTCTTTTTCCCATAAAACCAGGTCCACTGAAACACTGGAAAAAACATCCAGTGCATGTGAGAAACGCCCAATTTTACGTACAAGAATTCACACCGTCTTTGCTAATAACGTTTAATTACTTCTGCCTTTTAATAACACCCTGTACATTAATTTATCAAAATTATGTCATCTCGAAACAAACTTAATGAGCTCTATTTTTGAAATTTGCATGAGGAATATATTCTGCTTGTATCCTTATTATGTTCTAATGAAACTTATCCATTCAGACATTCCTTAATATATTCACAGATATCGAGTAGTAGAAAGTGTCAAATAAGTAGTCAGACCAGTCGTGCGGATTTCCGTATACGAATTCAGGAATCACTGTTTCAGAAATTGAGTTCCAGTAAGACGGCGGCGCTACGTGATCGTATAACTCATAAATAAACGGAATTACTTAAACTCAAAGATTGTCTCGAACTCTTGCAACAACAGTTAGCGATTGTTTCTAACTAACAAGGTTTGTGCGAAGTTCATCTTGCGAGGGTTGCCAGATAAGGTATTTTGTCTTTGTGTTATACCACGATGCATGCTTAGAATAGCATCGCCCTGTCTACTCGTAGATAACCATAAATATAATAGGCATAACAGTCCACTGGCCGAACACGGGTTTCACCCTATCAGAGGGCATTGCCGTACTCTAGACGCTTGGCAAGCGGATTGGCGAGCAACGCTGCTGCCCGTTCCCTTAATTATTATCCCTTGGTCACTTTTTACAACAACCATGGAAAGAATTTTATTGGGGTGATGCTATGGTGATCTACCACGGAAATGGTATGTGTACAACACTAGTCTAGGAAATGGCAGCATTCTCTGCAATACAAAACTTGCACTACTCTCGCCAGCCCGCACGTCAAGCATGATAAAAAGGGCAAACACCTCCCATGATGAGGCCTATGTCTAGCAGTGAACTATAATAATGATGATGTTGTAATTTTAATCCATTTTTTAGCTAGAACAAGCAAATCATAGAAATTAAGGACAACCGTAACATTTTAGGTCATAAATTACCTAATCTCCATTAAACCTATTAGTATAGTAGAAAATTTACTTTGTACTTAACTAAGTCGCTCCTTCTGGCAACCCTGATGTCGTGTTGATGAAGTTAGAGAAAATGATGGCGAAATATATTAAAATATAATGGTGGTCGCCAATATTAAAAAACAAAATAAATAAAACTGATTGTTATCAAATTCTGTTTCAAAATTTATATAAAAGCAAAAAGTGCATCGTTACAAAAAATAGAACCTACATAAAGTACTTCGTAATGTATCAACTAGCCTATGATGTACGAAGCCGTGTGGTGCCGGCAGAGTAGAATAGCACCACCCCTTCTCTTCCCGTGGGGGTCGTAAGAGCCGACCGAGGGATTCATTTCCGACCCAAGTGGATCAGGGTCCTGGAGAAGGAAAACTCCACACTTAAACCCGGAATGGGGTCTCCGTCAGGTGCGATTAACTCATATATATCGTGCGGCAGACTCCTGCAGCCGACCTGGCTCCGCACGTATCGACTCGTCGTTCCTGTGGAGTCAGCCAGGAAGGCCGAGAGGGTGGCGCAGGTCCTGGGCAGCCCTGCGTTTTCCATAATTGCGTCCCAGGCAACGCAGTGTCTGTGGAGAGGAAACTTCACCCGCGTCTCGCGGATAACAACACGGGAAGTGGCAGTGACCGGTTATAAGTCTGCACGTATGGGCGTAAGTGCGGGCGCCAGGGGTCGCTTCCGTCAGTGGGAGGGTCCATCGTAGACCCACTGATCAGTTACCGCCCGCTTCAAGTTGGGCAGCCCCCGACCAATAAGGTACTGATCCGCCCCGGTGCTGGTTTGCTCTTTTAGGGTGTAGAGAGCACCAGCCTCAACTGGACAATCGGCGCCGTTACATTGTACACCTGCGACTAACAGGCATAAAAATATTACAAACCAACCCCGCTTATCCATGCGATTTGCAACATGGAATGTCCGTACTATGAGGACAGGCCTCCTGACACCTGTGGAGGTTCTTCTACTGACGCACAAGATCTGCGTAAAACTGCCGTAATCGACGCCGAACTACACAGACTGAACATTGCTGTTTGCGCTTTACAAGAGACCAGACTCCTGACGAGGGTTCCTTGCGTGAGACACATTATACATTCTACTGGAAAGGAAAGGACAGCAGCGCTGTGCGCGAGTATGGTGTTGGCTTTGCCATACGCAACGACCTCTTAACATCTATAGAGGCTCCTTGCGGCATCTCGGAACGCATTATGTTGCTGCGATTAAATACGGACCATGGTTACGTATCACTGATTTCTGCTTACGCACCAACACTATCCTCAACAGATGAAGCCAAAACACAGTTTTATGACCAGCTCGACCAGACTCTACGCGGGTTAAAACCATCTGACCGCTTATATATTCTGGGCGACTTTAACGCTAGGGTCGGACAGGACAACATTGCTTGGCCAGATTGTATAGGTAACCACGGTATAGGGAAGCTTAATGAAAACGGCCAACGTTTATTAGAGCTATGCTCTAAACACCTACTGTGTGTTACCAATACCTACTTTAAAGGCAAATCAACTCGCAAAGTGTCCTGGAAACATCCTCGTTCTGGACACTGGCATCAACTGGACCTTATCCTTACCAAAAAGAAAAATCTCCGCGAGACCCTGCACACGCGATCATTTCACAGCGCTGATTGTGACACAGATCACTCCCTGGTGGCATCACAAGTTGCTATAGCTCACAAAAGATCCACTCATCCAAATTGCCTGGTAGGAAGAAGCTCGATCTTCCAAAAACCAGAGACGATGAGGTGGTCCAAAAGTATGAAGAGCTGGTACGCGACGAAGTTGCCACCTGGGATGTAGACGCTCCGATAGAGGAGGAATGGGGCAAAGTAAAGAAGCTACTTACAGAAGTAGCCGGTACGGCTTTCGGTCATCAGAAAGCCAAAACCAGGACTGGTTCGCTGAAAATCTCGAACACATTACACCTCTGCTCGAGTCCAAACGACAAGCTGCGCTAAAACATCGCCTTAACCCATCCGAAAAGACGCGTATCGACCTATCGAATGCAAAATCAGCTTTACAACGCACATCACGGTACTTCGCAAATGCATACTGGACCGAGCTTTGTCAAAGCATTCAATCATGCGCTGATATGGGAAACTTTGGTGGTGTTTACGCTGGGATTAAAAGGCCCTTGGTCCTTTTCTAAAAACAGCCCCCTAAAGAAGCGGACGGCACTGTTATTACAGATGCTCAACGCCAACTCGAACGATGGGTAGAACATTATGTTGGTCTCTACTCAGAACCAGTGAACATAATGCCAGAAGCTGCAGATTGCATGCCAAAACTAGCTACCTGGACTGAGTTAGATGATCTTCCTACCATAAGGGAGTACCACAAGGCTGTAAAGCAGCTTAAAATTGGAAAATCACCTGGAAACGATGGTACCCACGCCGAAATTATCAGGCTCAAGTGCATATTACCCATCCTGCACAATCTGTTGTGTAAATGTTGGGAAGCGGGATATATACCACAGGATATGCGCGATGCTAACATCATTACCCTATACAAAGGCAAAGGTGACCGCGGTGACTGTAACTGTTATCGTGGAATATCCCTTTTAAGTATAGTAGGTAAATTATTTGCTCGGTTAGTCTTAATAAGACTCCAGAAACTTGCTGATCGTGTATATCCCGAATCGCAATGTGGATTCCGCGCCCAACGTTCCACAACAGATATGATCTTTACACTTCGCCAACTGCAGGAAAAGTGTAGAGAGCAGAAAACACCTCTGTTTGTGGCGTTCGTCGACCTTTACAAAGCCTTCGACACCGTGAGCAGGGAAGGACTCTATACTGCACTTTTAAACATCGGGTGCCCTCCAAAACTTCTAAGCCTCATTAAATCCTTCCACGAGGACATGAAAGGATCTGTTGTTTTTAACGGCAATACATCCGAGCCGTTCGAAATGCGTAGAGGTGTTCGCCAAGGCTGCGTGTTGGCTCCTACCCTGTTTGGTATTTTCTTCTCATTGCTTTTAAAGTTGCTTTCGGCGATGACCAACAGGGTATACACCTGCACACTAGGGCTGACGGGAAGCTGTACAATATCTCGCTTCTTAAGTCAAAGCGTAACCGCGATGACTTATTCGTCGATAGCCTTTTGTTCGCTGACGATGCAGCCTTCGTTGCTAATTCTCAAAGTGAGCTTCAAGACATTGTTGATAAGTTTTCCCACGCGTGTTCTCTGTTCTCAATGTCCATTAATGCCAAAAACAGTAGTGCTAGCTCAAGGTGGAGAAACACCACGTATTTTGCTCGGTGGCGTTCCCTTGAACATAGTTGACAAGTTTTGCTACTTGGGGTCGACTGTGTCGAACAATCTCACCCTCGATGCTGAGATCAATACTCGTATCGGCAAAGCGGCGACCATGTTCGGCAGGCTCAGTACAAGAGTATGGAATAATAAACACCTGACCACAAAAACCAAGATAATTGTTTACCAAACTTGCGTTCTAAGCATACTCTTGTATGGAGCTGAAACCTGGACTTCGTACGCAAAACAAGAACGTCGACTCAACACATTTCATATGCGCTGCGTAAGAAACATCTTGCATATAACTTGGCAGGACAGAGTCACAAACGAGCGAGTTCTAGAAATTGCACAGCTGCCTAGCTTTACCGCTTTGCTTAAGCAAAGACGATTGCGGTGGTTAGGGCATGTGTACCGCATGGAACCTTCGCGTCTACCGCGGCGTGTACTACTTGGCGCCGTAGCTAATGCCAAAAGAGGAGTTGGAATGGAAGACCGATGCTACGTTTCAAAGATTGCGCCAAACGGGACATGGCTGCGTTTGACATCGACCATCAAAGCTGGGAGAAGCTTGCTGAGAATAGGGATGTATGGCGAAAGCGTGTGTTTGATGGGCGTATAGCTCACGATGATGCCTGGTTCGCTGGTCTCGCAAACAAAAGGCAAAAACGACATCTAAACATGCATGTGCCAGTCTCTAATTCCACCTTCGTTTGTAGAGCGTGCGGAAAGTCATGCCGCTCCCGTATCGGCTTATACAGCCATGAAAAATCTTGCCTCAGACACTGAATAAATCGTCTGTCACAGACGTATGAGGCCAATGATGATGATGTACTTGATCAGAATTTGATAGTGACCTTCTATAATTTAAAAATTCTGTAGAAAAACATAATCCACTCTTCATTAATTTTTTTCTTTGTATTCTTCAGGCCCAATCCGCGAATTTTATTCAAACTCCTTGTTTTATTTCTCGCGCGAATTTTTTCCCGTCGGTGCGGAAACTTGCAATGTATTACAGAAATCCGATAAAAAACGCAGCAAATAAATTGTACAAGAGGAACAAGTCAATTCAATTTGTCCCGCATTTGAGTTATACAATTCAATGCCGTTCAAAACTGTAAACCAGATAGATCCTTCATCCTATAAGTGCATGTCGACAAGACGGTTTCCCGCCGCGTCGCCGCTCGTGCCGCTCACCTCCCCCCGCTCGCCCCGCTCGCTCGACATCCAGCAAATGGCCGGTCATAAATCTCGAGCTGTTAAACTTCTACCCGATATTTTCAGACTAAAAGCATTTCGGACGAGGTAAATTTTTACTTGGATTTTTTGACGCTGATGCAAAAAGCGCTGGGAGAGAGGCCAGTCAAAGTCGAATTTTATCTTATTTTTCTTCTTTTCGAAGCGAAGATTTTTTTGTTTCTATAAGGTAAACTACTAACCTCTAAAAGTATCTACCTACTTCATTAGTATCTAAGGGAAAACTCAACAAATACTTGCCTAACGTACAACTTTTATGATTGGAACTAAATTCAGCATGTAACATAAATATGTCTAGGTTTCGACCCCGTAACGTAACTTTGCCAGCAGATAAGTAATGTCCTGAGCCTGACAAAACTTGGCGGGCCGTAAAACCCCTCGTCATCTTGCAGAGATAAGCTTATAATTACTTCGTTTGGGTTTTTTCATGTTAGACATAGAAAAAGGCATAGTAGCAGCTGATGCTACTTTTTGTATGAGTTTTAATCGCGAAAACTTGGTGACGTACAAAGATTTTATTTTAAAACGTTTTTGGGTAGGTACACTATACTGCAAAATGATGACATAATTTTGCGCTCTTGTGGATAGACAGACCTATCAACATAGTCACTAAAACCAAAATTTGTCCGCAAAATTCAGTTTATGAGCCAGAAATGAGTCACTAAAGAAATATTTGCATGCGCTTAAAGGACACTAAATGAAAAAGCATTTTCATGTGTTTCAGATGACTTCATCGGGATCTCCACTTATCAAAAAATTTAGTTCAAAGTTTGAAGCGACTTCCAAATACTCGTGTGATTGGTAAAACGTTATGAAACCAATCCATTTGCAGTTTAAAATTTTTACGTCATGAGAATCGGAAGAGGACCATAACATTTTAAAGAATTTTGGTGACCATTTCTGTGTGTCTCGCAAACAAAAGGCAAAAACGACATATAAACATGCATGTGCCAGTTTCCAATTCCACTTTCACTTGTAGAGCGTGCGAAATGTCTTGCCGCTCCCGTATCGGCTTATACAGCCATGAAAAATCTTGCCCAGACACTGAATAAATCGTCTGTCACAGACGTTATGAGGACGATGATGATGATTTCTGTGTTACAAGGTCGTCGTTCTACCCCACGAGTTCCGTATCTCGTGAAGCTGCCAAACTTGGCGGACCGTAAACCCAACCGTCATACTTGGCGAGATAAGCGTATAATTACTGGGATTATGTAAGCTTGGCAAGGATTAATGCGGGTGAAATTGGTGTCACTGTGTTTTTGAGGGATGGTCCCGTTTTGCATGCTGAATACTAATGGTGAACCTTGGTAGTATCGCCAGCAAAACCACCTACCCGTTTAAAAGACCAAGTTATTCTGGTTTTTCATACAAATGCTAGGAAGAACCAGCATATTGTTGGTCCCTTAAATGGTAGGTGGGTTTTCTGGCGAAAGTACGTTGGTAGCAACGCGTTGACGAGAACTCACATTAGTACAGATCTAGGTACTTGATGTCCTACTTCTCCGGTGAATTGCAAACCTCAGATTTGAGAAGAGATTGATGAATATTTGGATGTAATGTATGGTACGCTGGTGATTAACCTAATTAGGTATAATTTCAAGAATGTTGAACATTATTTACTTAAATTTAGCCAACTTAGTGCATTTCATACAAGTCTACCAGTTGAACGTAGAGGCACCGAAATGCTACAGAATGCTATAAATAATGCTAGAACAGAAAAGACCATTATTGTCTACTCTGTCCATTGTTCGTTACCTACTATCGATTCAAAACAATCTTTGGACTCAATGGACGGATGGTCAACTTGGTCGTCAATCTGCCTATTACAAAGCACTACTACTAATTAGTAGATTCTAGTAGTAATGTGTGCATGTATTCTAGTAATGTATGTAGTGGTTCTGCTCGGTGGTTCTAGTGATTTTACATAGGGTAAAGTACGGATAGATGCGCCGTTAGGATAGTTGCGCAGGTTTCGAAAACACTATGTTCTAGTGAATTTCAGCACTATTGCTTATTCAAACATAGTAGTCTTCCTCCTGAAAGCCCAAGTACCACATTAATTATTGGAGTAATTGCACAATTTACGCCAGTTTAAGCAAAAATCTTCGGTAGCGTGGTCAAACCAGGCGTCGAAATTATTTTAGCACATTTTGTTTTTCGGGTATCTTTTCTCACGATTGTAGAATCGCTCACATTTTTATTACCTCATATGCACTACTTTATAAAGTATGTGCCTATTTATTAATTATTCCAAAATATAAAATCATTATTTTTTTAATTAAATGCGCAACTATCCGTACCAAAAAGGATATTGGCGCAGGTTTTTTGGACGGATAGTTGCGCTTTGGGGGATAGTTGCGCAGATTGATATTTTTGTTTATTTTAGTATGTTGCAGATGGATAAAATGCTTCTAAGTTACAGTCTAGATATGGACGTTGTTCAACATACATTTTTATGCTACCTACGCGTTGATACAATTTTTTTACTGAAATAATTACTTAGCATTCAATAACTTTAGAAATAGTAATAATATTAAGGTTCGGAGGCCTATTCGATTTTTAAAATAAGTATTTAATCAAATTAATTTCAAATTGGTTTGATTTAAATAAAGTACTAATTTAATAGTAAGTCACCTAGGTAATCTTCAAAGCGCAAGTATCCCCCCATGATTTTTTAGTGCTGTGCAACTATCCGTGCGGGTGCGCGACTATCCCTTTTTCAAAAGGTCAAATAAAACTGGATTTACAACAAAACAATAAAGATTGAATTCATGAATTAGGGCTTTAATGAAAGATTAAAGATCAATCCTTTAATCTGTAAAGATAATTTTGTAAATAAGTTCTTAATTATTGAGTTATAGAGCATTTTCCAAAAGGTGCGCATCTATCCGTACTTTACCCTAACGTTCACTCCCTTCGTTCGAAGTAGTTCCATTGACTCTGGGGTAATGGCTGAAAACCAGTGCTGTCCTCTTTTGGGTATTTTATGCACTGAGCCTTGGCCCTTTGCATCGATGCAGCACACATAATATGAAACATAAAATAAAAAATTTGGCCTTCTCATACAAAATTCCCGATCAGCGGATTACAACTACTAATTAGTAGATTCTAATTGTAATGTATGTAGGTATGTATTCTAGTAGTGTATGTACCTATGTATGTAATGGTTCTGCTCGGTGGTTCTAGTGATCCTACATCTCATCAAAACATCAGCAAAATATCTATTGGCATTTTACAGAATACACTGCGTTACAACTATCTGTAGTGTGTATTCATTAATTAGCCTCTTCTCCATTGCGCCAATCCTCTATAGAATCTCTGGATAAAATTACAAAATCCGGCAGAAAATTCCAGAAACCCTCTGCAATATTAGGTTACATCGAGTGCCCAGCCTCTGTAAATTACGCCATTTGCCTGTGAAAGCGAACAAACTAAACCGCAGCCCATCTCATCGAAACATCAGAAAAACATCTATTAATTGGCCTTTTACAGAATACACTGCGTAGCAACTATCTGTAGCGTGTTTCATTAATTAGCCTCTTCTCCATTGCGCCAATTCTCTATAGTGTCTCCGGATAAAATTACAAAATCCAGTAGAAAATTCCAGAAACCCTCTGCAATATTAGGTTACATCGAGTGCCCAGCCTCTGTAAATTACGTCATTTGCCTCTGAAAGCGAACAAACGAAACCGCAGCCAGTTCGGTTCATGCGCCATAGCACTCGCCATTATTCTACTGCACCTATTTTCATTCCAGCATTTTCAAAGTGAATTAAGGTCTAGTATAGCTCATTATAGCTCATAACATACCTAAGTCATCTACACTAATATAATAAAGAGGAAAACTTTGTTTGTTTGTTTGTTTGTATGTATGTAATCGATAAACTCCGAAACTACTGGACCGATTTCGAAAATTCTTTCACCATTAGAAAGCTACAACATTCCTGAGTAACATAGGCTACTTTTTACCACGGGAAAATTCCTTATTTCCACGGGAAAACGGTTAGCAGCAGGAAAAGCGGGAAATACAGCGGATATTACCCAAATATGCCAAACCGCTTTACCGATCTTCGCGAAATT
This sequence comes from Phthorimaea operculella, assembly GCA_024500475.1. Lineage (NCBI taxonomy): Eukaryota > Metazoa > Arthropoda > Insecta > Lepidoptera > Gelechiidae > Phthorimaea > Phthorimaea operculella. Next base: position 8,754,227 of record JANFCV010000002.1, read on the forward strand.
TGGCACTGATATTACTAGCATAGTAAAGATGGACATGGACTACTTTTTGTCAGCCCTCGAGGATCTGGAGTACGAGTACCTGATGAAGACCACCAGCATCCCATCTAAACTATAAAAGATACGGTCATGGCTTCATAGAAAAAGTTGTTCACCATGACGGGCCGCTTCTGCTGGCACATGGTCATTGAGGATCTGGAGTACCTGATGAAGACCACCAGCATCCCATCTAAACTATAAGAGATACGGCCATGGCTTCATAGAAAAAGTTGTGCATCATGACGGGCCGCTTCTGCTGGCACATGGTCATCGAGGATCTGGAGTACCTGATGAACATCACCAGCATCCCATCTAAACTATAAGAGATACGGTAATGGTTTTTAAGTAAAAGTTACTCAGCATGGCAGGCCGCTTCTGATGGCACATGGTCATCGAGGATCTGGAGTACCCGATGTAGACCACCAGCATCCCATATAAACTATAAAAGATACGGTAAAAGCCTCAAAGTAAAAGTTATTCAGCATGACGGGCCGCTTCTGCTGGCACATGATCACGAGGGTCTGGAGTACCTGATGTAGACCACCAGCATCCCATATAAACAATAAGAGATACGGTAATGGCTTCAAAGTAAAAGTTATTCAGCATGACGGGCCGCTTCTGCTCGCACATTTACCTCTGCTGGATCGGAGTAATGGACTTTTTACTACAGGCAAAGATCCAATTTCTACGGGAAAACAGGTAAGTAGCAGCGGGTGACACCGCTGGGCGGGCTGCTAGTTGTAGATATATTGGATGAAATTTTACCAGTGACCGTTAGCGAAAATGTAGTGCGGGCTATGATAAGTAACAACTTTCCCCAAAGAACAAACGAAACATACAAAAATAAATTGGCCGTCCCATACAAAATTTCCGATCAGCTGATTTGAGTGGTCCAAAAGACACTATGGGTGATTCAAAAGATCCAACTGACACAAATTACGCACTGCTTGCCCAATTTATCTGTAGTGTATTGTATTGCCTGATGAAAATACAAAATCTGGCAGAATATTTCAGGAATCCGCGCCATTAGATCGCCTGCATTAGCCTAGATCGCGTATCCGGCCGCTAGTAAAGCGGTTCTCACGAAAGATACATGATTTTCCAGTGTCATGCCGGATCCGGTTTTTCGTTAAAAAGAGTTTACGCAGACGTATAAAGAACGGAGTCTCTCGACACACATACAATGCAGTAGGTATCCAATAGCGGTTGTCATAGTGTGTAATTTTTGTATTAAAGTTCAATATAATAATATTAAGTAGTATATTATCCAGGGAATGGGCAGCAGCGTTCCCTGTGAATTAAACATCTTGCACTGCGCTCACCAATCCGCCTGCCAAGCGTGGTGAGTATGGCAATACCCCCCAATACGAGGGAGGCCCATGTCCAGCAGTGGACTGTTGTGGCTGTAAAGGTAAAGGTAAGGTTCAATATCGTGGGGTGCGTGTATGTCTACTAATACTGCTACAGCCACAATATTCCACTGCTGGACATAGTAGTCTAGTAACTAACGTCACAGCTATTCGGATTGACCCATAAAGCTGAAAATCAGCATGTGGGTACTTCTTGACCTCCTGATCAAAATGAGACATGGAACCCAGCGGGCACCACCCCCCTTAACCTTTTACCACCCTTTCTTCTTTTACAAGGCGTAACTTTTGAAGTAATTGATTTGGAGGGTAGTTTTTATATCATATCGTGCGTGACATCTCACTTGAAGCTTATTGTTCCCACAAAATTACCCTTTAGGCCCCCCGGGGGGCCCATAAGCCTGAAAAGTGGGGTGTCCCGTTCTTATATGAGATTTACTTATTTTCAAGCTATCGACTCCCAAGAGGTATCAAAAGTTGCGTAATTAGACACAGATTGCAAAAAACCTAATATATCTTTAAATAATATTTACCTTTAGGGCTCTATCGATCGTTAAAGTGTTGTGACTACGTAACCAATATATTATTATTTTTTAATGTTCGGTAAAGCCCTAAAGATAAATATTATTTAAAGATATTTTAGGTATTTTGCAATCTGTGTCTAATTCCGCAACTTTTGATACTGCTTGGGAATCGATAGCTTGAAAATAAGAAAATCTCATACAAGGACGGGACACCCCACTTTTGGGGCTTTTGGGCCCCCCGGAGGGCCTAAAGGGTAATTTTGAGGGCACAATAAGCTTCAAGTGAGATGTCACGCACGATATGAAATAAAAACTACCCTCCAAGTCAATAACTTCAAAAGTTGCGCCTTGTAAAAGAGGGGGGGTGGTAAAAGGTTAAGGGGGGTGCTGGCCGCTGGGCTCCATGTCTAATTTTGATCAGGAGGTCAAGAAGTACCTACATGCCGATTTTCAGCTTCATGGGTCAATCCGAATAGTTATAACCAGCTATTGACGTTAGTTACTAGACTATAGGTCATACCCAATTGGGGGATATTGCCAACTCACCACGCTTAGCAGGCGAATTGGCAAGCGTAATGCAAAATGTTGTAGATATTCACAGGTAACGCTGCTGGCCACTCACTGGAGCCCTTTGCGACACCAATAGATAGAGATGGGGTGATGCTATTCTAAGCTGGCACCACACGGCAAACGGCACGGCGGTGCGTGTATGATCCGCCTATATGACGTCGTTCCGCTTGAAAGCGGGCAAACGAAACCGCAGCCGAGTTCGGTTCATGCGCCATAACACTTGCCATTACACTACTGCACCTATTTTCAACATTTTCAAAGTGAATTGAGGCCTTCTCTACTACTATTCTCGTGGCTTAGTATGTTTTTCCTGTGGGAATGAAATATTTTTTGTAATTTCAAATTTGTAATTAAAATCTGTAAATATACAACATTCTTTTAAATTAGAAAGTTACAGAAAGTTGTGTTTTACTTACCAAATGATAGTGAAAATAGATTTAAGCGTTAGAACTTTGACTCTTGGTTGAAACTCGCCAGTTTTCTGTCCCAAACGACAAAAACAACACCCGCAAACAACCCGCGTTAATTGCCGATTATCGTACATATTGTTTGAATTTGTTAACAAAGATTTCCACGATTTAAATTTTTCATGCAATCTACAAATCCAAAACTATTATAGGCACTATACGCAAATGCATCCAGGCCCTAAACCCAGCGCATTCTAACCGCACTAGCGTATAAACTAAAAGTGGTTGAACTAGCTCAACTGAAGCAATTTTCGTTCACGCATCACAACGCTCATACAGCGTCTATTTCCACAACAATCGAAAAGTGGGTTAGTTGCTGCATTAGTTGAGAATGGTAGACTTTATTGCCTATTTGGCTATGGTTCTCGGATCTCACATGGGTCATTATTCAGATTTCGATTCTCCGCATAAGCTGCGTGGCAAATTTGAATTTAAGCAATTTGAAGATGATGACAATGAAATATGATTCTGTATACTTTCACGATTATAGAACAGTTTGGTGCTCCTTGCTAGCACAATTACTTTTCGAGAAATTTAATTTTAAAATATTGTGTGCCACGCAGATTACATAGCCAATTTTACATTTGTATTTTGAATAGTTTTCTATAAGTTTTACTTGAAACATGATTATTCTTGACTTAAGTCTAGGTTATAAGGCAAAGATGGAGTCTGTGATGGAGACAGGTCATGGAAAATAAGTCTTTATTCACTACTACCATAAAAAGATTATAAGGTATTATGATTTTGGAATCGACAGATGCAGGTAATTAGTTCCTGTCTTTCAATGTGCATAATGAAAGACGATTCAGAGTGCTTAGTCCGAATTGGTGGATTGGCAACTAAATATGGATGGTATCCCGCCAAAATATACTAACAGGTGTTCTATGGTGGAAAGGAGCTGGCGGAATAAGGTCGTGGAGGTCTTGGTTTAGCATAATTTTGAATAAAATATGATGAAGACTGCTAGGCAGGCCATCTTGCGACAAAAAGCAAGGCTGTGTAGATTGGTATTGACCAGATATGTGTCGTATTGAGTTCCATCAAGTCAAGAGCAACTTATTGACTAAGTCATCCAAGGGGTGGCCGTATTTTTACACACAGGATTCTACACACAATTTTATATGAATTCTTTAATGCAAACATAATAAATAACAATTGGTGATACTTAAATTTAGTTACGAGGGTGTGCTTGTAAGCTTAGTTTTATAAGAAAGTAGTGATTTTTAGGCTCCGAAGTGAAATCGAAGTTCAGGATTGATGACAACTCAATGCTCAGTTAAGCTATTCGCAATGACAGAAATAAGTGTACTTCAGAAAAGTAGTTTTCTAGTCGAGAGGACTACTTTCAGATGCAATAAAGCTCCTGTGTCGTGGTAGCATTGAATGAAACCAGGGCTTTCTCTATAGAACGCAATTTCCGCTCTGCCGATTTGGACTTAACAATGGCTCTGTGACGGTACTATCTTCTGCATACCTATGAATGCCAAACTGAAGTAGTTAAAAGCTGTTCTGAAGGAAAAAATCGCCGAGAGACTAGAACCTTGAGGACCACAGGCATCAATGGCCATGAGGTCAGAGAGATAGCTGTTATTGATTACAAAAACCAGCTGGGTTGTCATAAACAGGAAGCTTGCTGAGGTGCCTGGTCAAGGTTTCTACCAGACCTTGTCTAGCTAAAAGCCTTCGAAATGTCAAGCGAAGTGGCAAGTTCGCCACGTTCGCCCAAGCTTACGCAAAAACATTCCTAGTAGTCTTTTTGAAAGTCATATTGACGGCCGCAGTTGGTAGGGGCAACTAACAAGTTAACTCACCATGGCCTAACTCCGTCAATTGCAGTAGATTTAAATAATATCAGGAAGATTTGACTCTTCACAGACATTGTGTCGCCCAAGACACGGTTATGGAATACGCAGGGTTGCCTAAGCCCTATGCGACCCTCTCGGCCTTCCTGGCTGGATTCGCAAGAAAGACAGGTCAGCTGTAGGGTGTTTGCTGCACATTAGACTTACATGACACGCGTCTGATGGAGACCTTCTTCCTCACCATGACGTAACCGTAAATCAAGTTAACGCTATCGCTCTGTCTATGAACCAATGATACCTACATAAGCAAGTGAAGGGGGCTTTGGAATTGTACTTCTTTAGAAATGGGTAGTGCAAGCTGAGATAAATTTAGCAAGATTATCAGCACAAGAGATAAATCAGGAGCACTATGTCTCAAAACAGTCGCTGGCATATTATCGGATCTACCTTACAGTTTTGACTTTTGGCCTCAAAATACACATCAAGCCTATGACACAATGATCACTGGCATCGAAAAATTGCTGCGAGACATAGTTAGGTGGTTGAATAGAGCCAACATCCAGTATGTTTTGACAAAACATGCACTCAAACCCATCAAAATTGGTAAAAATTCTATGTCCAAGTATAAAGATATGAAAACTCAAAAACTTGATGATATTTGCCAAAAAAACTCTTTTCATGTGTTTTTTAATGAATATCAGGTAAAATAATAGTATTAAAAATGGTTATTTCAACCGTTTTTTTTAACTCTTAGAACCATTGTGTAATCTGCGTGGGAAGAATTGTAAGCTGCGTGGGTATTTTGCCACGCAAATTACTCCACGCAGATTACAAAAACAGAGTGTTTTTGATAATAACTCGGCCATCTTTTATTGAATCTAAATAAAATTATAGACCAATAATCCCGACTATATTACAAATCAGCCCTATAAAAGACGAATCTCTAAGAGTATCAATTCTAGAAGAAATTTGAATCCACGTAACTTACATGCAAGGGTAGTAAAACTTGTGTAAGCCCTTATTTTTCGAAATATTTTTAGTTCTGGGCACTGAGATGCCCATTCACTCTGCTCGATTATTGAAGCAAATCATAATAATTTGAGGAACAAAAACTCAGCTGGATACGGTTATAATCTTAGAAGTTATGACCAATTTTACCACGCTTGGGCTAACTGTCGGAAATCGTGTGACCGATACATATTCGGGTTTATTTTTAAAATTACACGCTTTACATATTTATTTCATCATTCACCTAATATATTGCTTTATGACGATTATTTTGATATAAAATAGATACGTACAAAACATAAGGAAAGTAGTAAAATCATAATTTGTAAAAAGTTAGTGCGAGGTGTGACAAGCGGAGAACACCAAAAATCCTCCCGTTTTCAACTTTCAGACTGGGTTTTGACATACTAAGTGAATATAAAACAAGGCTTTTTTATCGATTCCAAATAGGTATTGAAATGTTAAGTCATGTCCAATCGATATGTCCAAACTTGTATAGTTTAGCATTTACAACCCTGTGACCGAAATTTTCGACCCTTTGAAGAATGACCCACATGCCCTACATAATTTTGCGATACTAGGCCGGTTCAACTTTATTGACGCTGTATAAAAGTGCTAGAAACACAGCATCACCGACAAATTGTTATTTATTCAGCAATGTATTGATTTGGAATTTTTTTATAAAAAAATACGTAAGTACATAACCCTGTAAAACGATCGAATTTTTTGAAACTGTCTCGATGATTTATTTAAAATAGATTTCGTAGGTAAAGAATCAACATTTTCTTTTTTTTGTCGTGGGATACCGAATCGTCCAACGACGTCCTACGAACCCTGTGTACCGCCTTCTACACTACAAGTAGCAGGCCTCTGAAATGGTTTTGTAATGACGGTAGTTTAAGTAATCATGGACAACCGAGACCGAGACCAAGTGCCCTCTCAAGCACTAAACGATTTTTCTTTTTTGTCAGTCAGGTGGTTCAGCATGCGATTTCCTAACCAGAGAACACGGTCTAACACAGATATGACAAATTATTTTAAATAGCTCAAAATATCTCTGACCCTGAACTCCGTAATGGTGGATTTCAAAACAGTGGCATAATATAGGTGCTTGATGTATTATTTATTAATTATTCATTGACCCAGGCCATGACAGTATTCATTACACCACTTATTACGACCCTGGCTTCAGCGAGTGGTTATAGGTAGGGAATACTGTCTGACATGGAAATATTAATAATCCTCCATATCTCTGACCCTGAACTTGCTAACGATGACAGGGCTATCAGTCTGCTGTCGTCAAATCTTCCTCCTGCGTGCAGGTGTTAGAACACGCGGGGCTTGACAAATGAAGCTTCATTGTTCGTCCGACAGCCTATTTTTCAGTAGTTCCGACTCTGGCCTACTGAATATAGGGTGTAAGAGACTCTGAATGCTCATAGGTTGCATCATAGTGTACCATGCAACTGAACAACTTGCCTTTCGAGACATATGTGAGGAAACGGTATAAAATCACGATTTGACTAATTCATTTACTAATAATAATTTATGTTCGTTCGTCTTGTATTGATTGTACCGAGTAAACTTCTACTTTTATTCTACATGCTGAAAATGAAAATGAAATACATTCATTCAAAGTTGGATAACAACAAATTACTGCTAATTGATAGTATAAGTCATTGTTAAAAAGAGGCATTGTAAGGCACAATTTTTTTCTTTTGCGGCCGCGACTTTTTTTAAGAGTATGTAATGTGTAGACAAGAAATTCGTTTACACAGTCTACATCCCAAACGGCTAGGCTGATCGTGACATGTGAGGTGTCGTTAGATTTGTCTTAGCAGCACGAGTGACATTCTCTACATTAAAAGTTCATTAATTCATTTTATCGCAAAATGCAACTTTGAAATTGCTGCAGTCGGGTTTTGTTTTTTAATACATCTGCTTCTGCTTGTTCATTTTTTTTTTGTTCCTAGTATAAAAGCACTCACTCTTAGTAGCACAATATTTGTTTGCGACTTTACAAGTAATTAACAGTTACCTTTGAGAGTGCCACGGAAACAATTTTCCGTAATTATCTTACATGATAACTTATTCTTTGTAAAATTAAATGAACTTTAGAAGGTAGAACAAAGCGATACACCGATTTAATTTACGATGTAATTTAATGAGGCACACCTGCGTTTTGTTGCCAAAAGTATTATTATGATACGGAAACGCAATTAGAATTACTTAGGTAACATTATCATACTTAACTTATACAAAGTGATAATATATTCACACCTTGATTCACTCATTTAAAGAAAATGTTGGTTACCGTCCATTAGTACTTAGATGACGATTTCACAAACCACGTCAGAGGCTTACTAGTTGGTGGTAGTTTATAAAAAATTAAACGCCGAATATAACACGCAGTACACTTGGATTTTAACTGATTGATGAAGTTTGATGCACAGTGCTACGTTCAGAAAAAAATGCAACTAAGTCATTCATGAATGTCAAATGAAAGATGATTTTTAAATTCTCTTCTAGATGTAGTGTAAATGTTATTTCATGATTTCTGGATTTGGAGCTGTCTTACAAAACAAGTGGACACCAACTTTGGAAGTTCTACCAACTTCACAATCAACTGCACAGTTAAATGCACTTGTAGTTTAAGTGGACTTTGTTTAATTTCCACAACTTCTGCAAGTAGTATTTGGAGCCTGAGATAGGTGGTTCGCACACTGAAATAACGACTTCGCGGTTTTTGATAGACTGCAAGCTATACGATAGCCGTACGGCAATACAGTGCCATGTGCTTTGGTACAAAATAATAATGATCCTGCTAAATATCGAATAGCCGTACGGTACGAGTGAGAACCATCTTAGGCTCACACTATGGTTTCAAGTTCGTCTTACTTCACTTAACTGTTTAGTTACTATCATCAATCATGACTATGATCACTTAGACAGCAGTAGTTACACAACCATGTCAGAGGCCTGCTGCTTGGAATACTTTGAATTACTCTGAAACCAGGGTTGATTGGGTCGTTGGGCAACTCGATGTAATGGTTGAATGTGACATGGAAGAATTTTTACCATACTGTCATATTTTATTTCTCGAAGGATATTAAAATAGCAGAATATAGGATATAGCAGAATATATGATGTTCTTGTCATATGAAGAGAGCGGATTTCTTTCGGCCATATGATTCTGAGCCAATTTTAATCCAAGAAATATGACGTTCGTGGCAACCATCTTCTTAGTTACCTTGAGTTTCCAGTTCCTGTGATTCCAGTTAAAGCCAGTAAGCGACCCAATCGTCGCTTTTTGACCCTTATGTACTTATTTTAGGTAATAGCAGCACTCTTTTTTCTACCCACGCAAGTGATCCATACACGCTCGTTATTCATGCTATATTGAAAAACGTGTATTATGTATTTTGAATCCCTGGATAGGTAACACGATTTTTACAATACAGTACATTTTCTTAGTCTGGAAAATGCGTGATTTAAACACTGTTTTCAACTAAAGGGGGTTTTATATCAAAGGCCGAATTGGCCCACAGAAGTTTTCCCAACAGCTCAACCCGGGTTTCGTCGTAATTATTTTAATAACAAATGAAATCATTTTGGTAAGCATTGAAAGATTAAACTCAGGGCTGCAGCTGCTGTTTGAATTCTTGACTTTTGGGTTTAAATATTGGCTTTTTTTAGTCTTATCTACAGAATGACGGTGATCCGAAATGAAGGTGAAACAACCTGGACCTTTCGCCATCGGTGTTTCGGCACTTATCGCTTCAGCTTAAATGCTGACTAAATGAAAAAGGATTACACTGTAATGTGTACAAGTGGCTTATCGTAGAGGACGAAACTCACAAGAGTTGTCGCAAGACACTCGTGAGACCGATGCCTCGCAGATTCGCATTCATAGTCCATCTGGACTATACATATCCTGAAACAACTTTATTTTACTTAAGAACTCTTTGGCTAAATGAGGAATATATACCCTGAAATTTCACATCAGCACTACCGCTTGTCATCATATGAGAACAGCAAGCGGTATTAAAGCACACACCATTTAGCAAGCTTAAGATGATAGGACATGTCAGAGATGCCGCCCTCCAGGGAGTAAAATATACATAATATCCCGATAATAGAACTAAACAATTGTTCAGAATAAATTAGGTATTTTAGTAAAGTGTCCACAGCAGAGGTTTGTAAAATTACGAAAAACTGTTATTTGCCTGTAGTTCTAAACTTTCGGGAATAGTATTAAGACAGTAACAATTAGGTAGGTAATTTTCTTTTTGCTGTTTATTAAATATTATAATACTTAAAAAACAAAATTAAAAATTTTGAAAGTACCCACGACAGTATAATGATGTTGAAAAAGGATAAAATAATTTTGAAACCCCCGACCTTAATAATCTATGTGATAAATAAGAGACAATTCACATTATGTAAAAGCTTTTATACAAGTGAGTTGATTTAATTGCTCACTGAGTCAGACATAATATGAACAACAAAGTATTAGCTTTTTTAGCTTTTTCTTACGTATGTATTTGGTTCTCAAAGATGTAGGTGTAGCAATCGTATAGGTAATTAACTCCTTAAATTAATAAATAACACTAGAAAATACGTTGGGGGCTGTGTTGAAGTTTTAAATATTAAGAGCAGCCCCCGACGTATTTTCTAGTGTTATTTATTAATTTAAGGAGTTAATTACCTATACGATTGCTACACCTACATCTTTGAGAACCAAATACATACGTAAGAAAAAGCTAAAAAAGATAATACTTTGTTGTTCATATTATGTCTGACTCAGTGAGCAATTAAATCAACTCACTTGTATAAAAGCTTTTACATAATGTGAATTGTCTCTTATTTATCACATAGATTATTAAGGTCGGGGGTTTCAAAATTATTTTATCCTTTTTCAACATCATTATACTGTCGTGGGTACTTTCAAAATTTTTAATTTTGTTTTTATTTTACTCTTTTTAAAGAGAATCGGTTTAAAATGATATAAAATCTATATTTGGTTAAGTTTAACTAGGTACAAAAATTTTAAAGGCGTATTTTACTCAAAAGGTGAACATTTTTTCATCAAAATATTGAAAATATGAAAAAAAAATGACTTCTCATACAAACATGTTGAAGAAGGTCGTCACGGAAAATCTAGTTTTTTTTTTTCATTTCGATGAAGAGTTGTTTTGTTTTGTGAGTAGAAAATATCTACCTATAAAATATGCTTGCGTACGTAGTTAAAATAATTTAAACTCTGTATTCCTATTAAAAAAAATGCAAATATCTGCAGGATGTGTTCTAGTCGTGTAACTGAACAAACTTTTTTAATATTTTTTTTTTCAAAATATGAAAAAAAACATTTGTTCCATACAAACTGTATGTTTTGGTTATTTTTGGATGACAAGTCCAAAATTAGTTTTTCATATCTCATTTTTTTTTTACTAAGAACAGGTTGTTCAGTTTCACTAGTAGAACATATCCTGAAAATATTTGCATTGAATTTAATAGGACCTTATATAATAAGGATTAGTCAATAGATTTAGTGGTTGAGTGGGAAGGTTTAAGAAGAGACCAGTTGGAAGACGGAGAGCTGTCCAAAAAAAGTCCTAGTGCAATTTGATGACCGGTTTAATGGCAGAAGTCGAAAAGATGAAAATGGGTAGACATTACACCAGCGACTGCATCTTTTCAATCTCTCTCTCTCTTCGTGTGGGACACCGAGTCGTTCAACGACCCGATGAACCCTGGTGTCAGAGTTTTTCAACCGCCTACTACAAGTAGCAGGCCTCTGACATGGTTGTGTAACGACCGCCATCATAGACAGCAACCGGGACCGACGGCTTAACGTGCCCATCCGAAGCACGGAACCATCTTACTTTTCGGACAATCAGGTGGTTCAGCCTGCAATGTCCTAACCAGACTGGGAATACATTCACAAAGTGATAAATATCAACTTTGTGAGTGACCCCACCGGGAATTGAACCCGGAACCTTCTGCGTGGTAAGCCGTCATACTAAGCACTGCGCCACATAGGCTGTCGATGCGCTGCGCCACATCTTTCCAATGGAATAAGAGTTTTGGTAAAATAGAAAATGTAATGATTCCACCCATTCTACATTAAGCAGTCACTGTCTATAAATTGCAGGGCACGACAGTCGAAACTCAAAAACATTTGCCAAGGGGCAAGTCCCCTTCAACCTCCTGATGTTGGTTGTTCATTCATACTAGTCGCTCTGTAAAAATCTGCACATTCTATTGTCTTTCTATGTGGAGGAAAACACTTCTTAACCTCCTGATACTGGTCCTTAAATTCTAGTCGTCTAGTAGAAATCTCTACCTGCGCTTCTATTATCTTTCTATGAGAAGGACACGAAGCTTACCTACCTTAAACCCTATGTTGGTTCTTCATAATTTAACCGTCAAAAACTGTTTAAGATCTTAGATAAGGTAAATGAAAACAGATTAGCTAAAATGGTTTATATTTATATGATTAATATAAGAGTTTAGCCTTAATGAAGAATATTAACAGCACTTTCAGTAATTTATGATATTTCATACAGATAACGATGGGCTTATTTTAATTTACACTCAAGTTTATGCCCAAAAACCAGGGTCTGCAGCGCCTTAAAAATCGTATGAAGATCAAAACACTCCGCTTAACCAGGTCTCCCGAAGACAGCTGCACTGCAATAAATAGGGTGAAATTTTACTAGTGACCGATAGCGAAAACCTAGAACCAGCTGGTGATAAGGAACAACTTTCCCCAAGGAACATAGGTCGAAACACGAAAATTTTTTTTTGACCTCCCATACTAATTCAAATCAGCTGATCGGCAACTTTGTATGGGAGGCCCAAAATTTTTTTTCGCATTTCAACCTATGTTCCTTGGGGAAAGTTGTTCCTTATCACCAGCCGGTTCTGAGTTTTCGCTATCGGTCACTAGTAAAATTTCACCCTATACAATCATCAAGTAAGTATGTTATTGTTTGGACAATATTTTTACTAGGTAATCTTCTATCAAATAATGAAGCCATGCAAAGAAAAACCTTCAGTGACTTGGTTTCATGGGTGAACCAGGGAGCTGAGATATCTGTTAGGTACACATTGTGTAAGAAAGAAGTAATAGTTTGTTTTGTCTGATCAGTAATGAAATATAATAATAACAAATTACCTGCATGTGATTATTTAGTATGACATGTTTTGCATTGGAAAAGCTTGCGGATTCAAACTTTATAATGACCACTTTGCACAAAATATCTCCATTTGATTATTATTCATGATGTTATGATACAATTTATTAATATTATTGAATCAAAAATCAATTTAATTTAGTCAAAACAAACCTAAATATTTTGATTTTGCAAAACAACGTCAACTCAATCAATGTCATTAATTACTTCCATAGATTTTATTAGATCATGATATTACCAAAAAGTTTTGGTTAAGGAGATTTATTTACGGTTTCTTCTGATTTGCACAAACAAATGCTTACTGCAGCGCCCCCTGGTGATTTAAAAGCATATAACCTATCTAAGAACATTCACCAATCAAAATGATACCCATTACTGAAAACCGCATTACAATCGGACTAGTGGTTTTGGAGATAATTGGGAACATTGATTAGCACAAACAAATGTTTATTGCAGCGCCCCCTGGTGAGTTTTTCACGTAATACCTACCTAAGAACATGCACCAAACAAATCCAAATCTATTACTGAAAACCGCATCAAAATCGGACCTGTGGTTTGGGAGATATTTGGTAACAAAGGTTTGCACAAACACACAAACGCACAAACGCACAAACACACAAACACACATTCTCTCACCCCAAACGCATATACCGTCTCCGTTCCGTCGTGGGTAAAAAGTATACTCACAAATGTTTTGAACCTACTTTTTACAGGAACATAGGTTGAGTAAGTTAACGCTTTCCCTCGTGTCAGGTGTTTTCAGCACAGTGTTCAAAAATAAGTTATTTACTTCAATGAGGGCGCCACTGTCGTGTCGTTTAGTCTTAAGTTACACTCATTTACCACGATGCGAGAGAACCTACCTACGCTTCATATGAGCTTATGTGTAGGTGTACTTGTAGGTACTTGTATGAAATGAAGTAATTCCACTTTGTAGCGTTATTTGACTTCCTGCAATGCATTTGTCTCATTATTGCAATTTATGTTCTATGTTATAATTATGTCTCAAAAGCTCTCTATGATAGATGTAGGTAATGCATCTGAATTCAAGTACACCCTAAAGGTAAGTACGGTCATGTATTGTTAAAACTATAATGGAATGTGTAAGTAGTTACCCAGCCTTTGTAATAAATTAGTTAAGTCATTGCCATCTAGAGCAATTAGCAATTATTTCAATCAAGGCTACACCAAATAATTTAAACGTTTACAGTTCAAAATCTTTTTAAATACTAAGGACACCAAGCGAATAAAACGACCGGAAACCGGAAAAGTAAAAGTATCACAAATTTCAAAACCAGTACCTACTTACTTACTTAAACACGAAAACATTTTTTTTTGTTTTTGTATGGTTTCTATATAATTTTCGAAAATATTGGAAATAAAATTAAATTATATTGATTTTACGTGTCAAGGTCTTTATAGCCGTTAAGAAAATTATACTAAAATCATAAGACATACAGAGATACTGAAATAAAACTGTTTTGTCTTAACAACAGCTACAAAATTCTTTGCGATTTGTCATGACAAAACACTGTACATTGCAGTGTATTGACTTGACTTGATCCAACTGCGGTTGTATTTGTGGTAATGAAACACTGGTTCAAACTGTGTTCTGACCTGTACACAAGTTGTACATTATAAGATCTTTTTCTGATTGTTCACCTAAAATAAAGGTCTCATCAAGGCCTACAACTTTCCCAAACAAACTCTAGCTAGCTCAACGGTCTAGCTCTAGCTCCCATACAAAATGTACCAGCCGGCCGATTTATTTTGTATGGGAGGCCCAATTTTTTTCATATTTCAACCTATGTTCCCTGGGAAAAGTTGTTCAGTTTCATGGGCTGATTAACCCCTTAAAATATTTGCAGTTGATTTTTTACACCTGATATAACTAAACACTTAGGAGAGAGCGTGATATCCTCCGCGACGCGTGCGCGAGTTAGTCAAATCAAAACACTGTAACGGCGAGTATAGTCGCAATTATAGACCTTGACTTTATAGACATAGAGTGTGAAATGAGTTTTGCGGCTCGCGCGTGGCTTTGTCAAATCAAAACACTGCAACGGCGAGTACAGTTTTACGCAATTATAAGCTTTAAGTTTTTAGACATACAGTGTTTTTTCCATACCAATATCTTGATAACTATAGTATTTAACATAAAACAATGTTCTAGAGGAACATGTAGGAGGGGAAGAGATAGCGAATTGGCTTTATAGAAACAAAACACTGTATTGGACTTTACAGTATGTTGTTTTGACACGGCAGTGTAGTGGTCTGTTTGATGCGCAAAGAGGTATCTCTCTATCTTCGTGTGAGACGCCGAGTCATCCAACGACCCGATGGACCCTGGTGTCAGAATTTTACAGCCGCCTACTACAAGTAGCAGAGTTTCTGACATGGTTGTGTAACGACCACCGTTTAAGTAATCATAGGCAGCAACCGAAACCGACAGCTCAACGTGCCCTCCACGCACGGAACCATATTTTTTGAAATGTTAAATTTAAATATCTGTTCTTGAATCTACTGTTTACCGGATCTGAGTTGTGTATGTCCATTATTATCCATGGATAGCACTGTGATGCAGAGAACCCTAGTTTGAATTGGGGTATAATGATTTTTGCATCTTCAATCAGTGGAATCATTAAACTAGGATAATTTACAATAATGATCCTCTTGTAGTATATTTTTGTGATATATCTGTGCAAGTCAATGGTACTCAGCTAACAATGTTAGACAATACAGTCAGTCAATGCTACTCAATAGCTATTATAAGTTATTCACTCGTCGTCGAGTTAGTCACGGTTGGAAAGTGCTCGAGCCATGGATCTAGGAAATACTATGGCTCGGGCTTAAAATAAAAATATTTTGGTAATTATTATACGTCAATGTTCGTACGTTAACGTGAAATAAAAAAGTTCCTTTAGCACATTATCTCTGAGGCGGTCGATGGGATGTATCTCTTAAAATTAAATGACGTCCCGCCGACATTGGTCACAATTTTGAGGCTAAAATCACCAGTAGAACGCAGTTTGCCTGGACAGGGAAAGTTGCGTCATATCCTAGAGTCATCTTTGCCGCAATGCCTCAAAACAAAGGTATTCGATCGGTCGTTTACTAGTAATGAATGATACTTACGAGTAGGTACTAATAATCTAGCCAATACGTAGAACCTCCTTAACGGTATTTTCCAAATTATGCAAATATAGTTTGCGTCTTTCGTACTTGGGTATGCTTCATCAGTTCAGCGTAAAAAATGAACTGAACTACAAAGACATTTTATTATAGATACGGTACCCCCATAAAGCTTGTACAGAAAAATTGGCATGTGTCATGTAACAGCTCATAGCCTGACTGATTCATTGGTCGTCTTGTGAACCAATTTGAAGTAACAAATTTTTGCTCAGGTGGCGTATCTACAACCTAGAACCTACATAATATAATATCATTGACTGAACTACATAAAGTTAAAACTGACAGCAAAAGTAACTGACCGGCTACATATCCCTCACAGACTCATAGATATTTACCTATATGCTTAAGATCCCAGTAATTTACTAAAATCCAGAATGAGATTATAGTAACCAACATGGTATACATACTTAGTTATAATTTATTTAAACGGGTTCTTATCGACAAATTGTAAAAAGTCTGAACTGTTGCTTAAAAGTTTGATATCTAGTTTTCGTCTAGAAGTGAAGCTAATTGAAATGGCAGTTGGCTGGGCACATCTGTTGATCAGTAGTATACCTAACCGATGTGATGGACGGTGGAGTTCAGTCAGATACGCGTTCTTGAATGGAGATTATGTCTGGGCAAGCGTAGCGGACGCCGCCATGAGGGACCGGTGATTTAAAAGAAAGAAAGCGGCTGGTATTGAGTAGAAGTAGAAAGAAGGCAGCAACAGAAGATCGTCTTGTTCCCAGGGGGAAAGCCAATATCCAGTAATGGACTAAAATAGGCTGATGTGATGTTAAATGAGCATGCAAAAACTCACACTAGACTTTTTTGTAAGATTAACGCCACATAGCGCGTGTTCAGCCACTGCCCAGACTGAAGTCTTTTTAATTTTTTTCACAGTTTTTTTGCACTAAATCATTATTCGGTGTGTTTATTTTTAGAATCCACATACCTAAATCACACTTTATAATAGTATTTTTTATATGTCATATTTTGTCTTTTTTTTTAAGTTATTAGCTTACAAACAAAAATCTTCAACCTAAATTTTCACATTTTTACATTTTTCTTCTGAAATTATTATGAAATAGACAAGAAATAGTACCAGAAACAAATTCTACGGCATCGATTTGTATGGAAATGATACTAAACATGCCCTACCAGCCACCAGAAGGAGTAAGGATTTTTTTTAAAGATGATTGGCGGCGGCCATCTTTGATCCCCTCCCTATCCGCCATTCTTCACTTTTTTTTCTGGCTCCCGGACTAGAAATGCTTAGAATTAATCTAGGAACATATGTGATGGAGCTCATCAAATATAACTTTTTTTTTGGGTTAAAAGTGTTAGGCCTTACACTATTTGACGTGTTTGGGCAGCAGTGTGCCTATCCAAGTAAGCAACAAGACCTCCAAATAACTCCGAATCTTGTAGCTTACACCCAAACCAGAAAACAAAGGTTTCAGGGTTACAACCGAAACGAGTCACAATTAGGCAAGTAATCCTTTGCGTTGTGTTGTGGGATAATCGAGCCTCCAGCCCTACCCGCGGCAACTTCTGAGCCGAATTCATTACCATACATTTCCATTCATCTGAACGTTGAATTCATCAATGTGACATAAACCTTTCCATTATTGTCGAGAAACGGTTTCTGGGGTGAAGGTGGAAAGATAAGAGGGCCAAGATTCAGTCAAGTGGATTTAATTAATTATAGACAAATATAATGCGAGAGAGTCATTTCTTCCTTCGCAAGCGATTGTCAACATCTTGTGATATTAACTTAAAAATACCATCACTCCACTTTGGTTTATGATTCAAAGAATATTTTACATAGGAAAAAGCTGCTTGTTCCCAAAATTTGCTTTGAATCAGCACGATTTTACCCCCCAATAGCCTATTGCAGTCCACTGCACAGCAGTAGTGTATGTAAAGTGACCCTCTCACTGAGTAGGTACGCGTACGTCATAACATAAGGCACGATTTTCCGTTCTCACAAATTTTGTATAGAAAACCAATTAAATTTTACAATAGCTATCAAGTTTAATGAGCGAAGTACGAAAGCTTTTTGGCAATTTCCTTCATTTTGATGGCTTTTTTCCTCACATTGTTCACCGATCTTGGCCTGACACGGCCACGTCTCATCTCAGCCATTGTGAGAGCCCCCTTTGATCCCCTGTCCGTCTTTAGAGATCTCTTGGCTGTACCTTCTGAGTACACGTTTGGGGCCTTGTATGCCCCCAAAACGTTGTGTAACGTCCCATCTTGTGGGTATATTTGCTGCTGGGCAATTTACTCAACCTCGCTTCCAACCTCGACCTGATTTTGTAGTTTATTGTCGGCGGAGTACGTTGTATCTCAAATCTGTTTCTTGAAGAAACTGTTCCGTCTCCATACGGCTTCTACCGCACAGCGATTTTTTTTCGTATACCGCGTTTTTTTCTCGCGCGATATTTTATTTTGTATGAAAAAACGAGCGATATTTTTACCTTAACTTCGGAAACTTGCATTAAGATTCAGTGTATCGTGTAGGTATACAAAAAAGGGAGAAAATATTCGCGCGACATAAAAATCGCTGTGTGGATTTGATAATTTTTCAAAACATTAGACGTATAGGTATAGGTGATAATAAAGTACGTTTGATTTGTATACATTTTGGAAATCGGTGTGTTGATTGATTGATTTCTCAGTAACTACGAAACCTATTTTCAAATGCTGTTACTTTTACAAATGTATCTAAGTTTATTTTTCAAAACTGTTATTTTATTACCTACCCCTGAAAATGTAAACAAATAGGTTAGACGAGATAACTCGTAGGTACTGTAAGTTACGATCATATCGATTAAGAAATACCTACTTTGTGTACGAAACTTCATCTCAGCTATTAAAACAATACTGAATTAATTGGTCACAGAGAGTGGTTACGATGACAACAAAGTCTTGTTTACCAATTGTATATGAAGCAATATAAACATTATAATATTATTATCATTAAACCGCGCAAACATCTCAAGTAAACAGAGCAATACCATGAAAATGTTATGTTGTAATTCAGTATCTCTCCCCAGCAACGGATATACATGGGAGATCGTCCATCATAAGTTGACCCCCTTTCATCTTCAATTAGTAAGCAATTCGTATGGGCCGGCTGTATGTAGGGGTGTCCCTCACGTCATTGGATTAGAAATATAT
This sequence comes from Phthorimaea operculella, assembly GCA_024500475.1. Lineage (NCBI taxonomy): Eukaryota > Metazoa > Arthropoda > Insecta > Lepidoptera > Gelechiidae > Phthorimaea > Phthorimaea operculella. Next base: position 8,773,560 of record JANFCV010000002.1, read on the forward strand.
AAAGAGCATTGTTCTAGTCACAAAAATGAACAAGTTTTCTTCGAAATAATGAAAAAAATAATAAGGCCTTCCATACAAACGCGCTGAAAAAGTTCGTCACTTAGTACGGGAGGTCCAAATTTTTTTGTTCAGTTTTGCAAGTAGGACACGCCCTTAAAATATTTGCACTTAAATAAAAGTAACCTTATTTTGTGAATTGATCTCATATTAGTCAATTATTTCTTTGTGTTCCCAGTTTTGTTAGGACACTACAGGCTTCCTGATTGTCCGTCCGTAAGAGTTTCTACGCTTTGTCAAGCCATACCTATCGGTCTGCCCGGTTACTGTCCATGTATAGTATGGCAGTCATTGCGCTACCAGGGTTTAAATAATATCTCTACTAACCACCAGAGTTAATTGGGTGTTTATTATATTTTTTGGGCCACATCTTTGTACTACATTACTGGGCATTTCATGATCAAAAATATGCCTCGACTGCATAATGTACATCTCTCACATAATTTAATTAATATTATCTATGGCATCCCGGGTGGTGGCAACCCTAGCAACCGAGCGGAGTGTTTTATGTCAGTCGGTCTGCGGTTTCAGGGATTCGGGGATGTGTTGCCACTCCCTTAACCGACGAGTAACGAGAATTGTTTTTCTTTTCGAGTTGAGCGACCCTTTTACTAAGTGCGGTGTGACCTTAATTAAGTAGGTAATGAATACCCACCGAATTTTAGTCGGAACGTTTCAAAAATCATCAAAAGAGATTCATAACGGGTTCAAATAACTACCTGTATTTAGCCTATATCTAAACTTTATTTTCCGTTGGTACCTATGTATCTCTTATCTAGCAATAAACCGCGGAAAACTGCACCACGGGATTAAGCGGGAAACAAACGCATCGCACTATTTTGCGGTTTAATGGTAAGCTTATAAACCAAGCGTCGCGACAACGACGCGCGTCAACGACGTTTGACGGCGTCGTTGTCGCTGCGGTCTTGTAGAAAAACCCGACCGCATGCCATACAAACCCTGAGCTTCTCAGCGCGCTGTCAACGTGACGACGAGGCGGCGGCGTCGTTGACGCTGCCGCCCGGTCTTTCTGGTATCCCCATACAAACCAGTCATTTGACAGCGACAACGACGCCGCCGCGACGCCGCGACGCTTGGAAAATAAGGGTACCAGACAGTCAGCAAATGTAGCAAATACGTGTTTATGACCAAATATTCTCTGTGCTATGACGCCTATGACAGGTCATTTTGATGCTGCGATGTATACCATGCATGATAGATAACGAGTGTTCTACGCGATTTCACGAATTTCTCGAAGTTCTTTTCCTGCGCGCAGTTTCCCTAATTTGTGCTTCTTTCGTAAAAAAGAGTTTATTTATAAAAATGTTTTTATCTAATAAATGACTCACTTTCACTTTCACTTTGTTGCAGATTATGAAGCCCTGGATGGGGCAGAGCCTCATTCGGGCGCTATGTGGCGCGTGGGGGTGTTCGTCTTCACACAGATAGTCGTCTGCCAATTTGCTACTGGTAAGTATGGTTTCATCATCTTCTTGCCTTATCCCAATTACTTGGGGTCGGCGCAACACGTTTTTTTGAACACAAAATCGTGTTGCAAAGGATTTGGCTTAATTTTACGACCGGCCTCCTACCGGACGTCAACCCTCCTTGGGAATGCTTTTGTGATGGATTAACCGCCACCATACGGTTGGCCCTGGCTGTTTGGGTCGGGTTAATCCCTCGGTCACCTCTTACGAGCCCCACGGGAAGAGAGGGGGTGGTGCTATTCTACTCTGCCTGCACCACACGGCTTCTGCTACTGGTAAGTATGGTTTATTCTGGTTTATTTATTATCTCACTGCAGGACCTTTCTCCCTTTTTTCACTTCTCTCGAACCATTACTAGGAGGTCTAAAATGCTAAAAACAAGCTTGTTTTGTATGACATCAAATCCGCAGGCGATTCTACCCCGTGCACCGTTTTCCTAATTTGTGATTCTACCCAAATCCTTGCAGGATGTCAAATAAAGTGTAACAATTTTATTAATTGCTATACAAAACTTGGAATGTCATTGGATTTTTTGGTCCTTTCTACGATTATTTTGACATTTTGTCTAAGCTGTATAGAATTTGTATCGAGCTATGACAAGCATGTTTCTGTCATCTTATCAAGTTATACCAATCCTTTAGATACACGTTTAGCTCATCGCACCACCTCTTTTATTTAAGGATTGCGAATCCATATCGCAGGTAGTATCGTCAAAAAAGATGTAAGATTTTTTAATGCATGAAATTCACATTGTGTGCGATTCGCTAGAAAACAGCGGTGAAAAGACTACAGAAAATATAGCATGATGACGGTTACGCTTGTTCACAATTTATTTGGGAAGGTAGTAAAAACCAGTAAGCGCATGTACGTTTTTAGCTACTGTGGGTCGCAAGCAACCACAATAGTCCACACTTCGGTATCTTTCGCTACGACTTTATGCGAACCCAAACACAAGCAAAACGAAAACGTACCAAGTTTCTAGTGTGTAAATAGAAGTTGCATTCCGCTGCGGCTGTTCATACAGATAACCGAGTGCCAATTCTAGTCCGGGCTTAGTGCCCGCGTCTGTGCTACCACAGAAATTTATTGCCGTCTTAGTACCACTGCATCTACGTCTATGAGGAGCAGATATGGATTCCTGCTTGTAAATCTTTAGCGGTACCAATAAATTTCATTTGCTATGCAGTTTGATTCGATTGCTTTAGAAAATGGATGCCATTTATCGACGATCCTGAAACTTTATGTGCTAGAATATTTAGATGATACTCTCTTAAACTAAGTTAAAATTCGACTACAACAGAAAGCTTTACAAAATTGAAAACGGTGGTGACATAAAAGCCCACCCATAATTCAACTGAGGACAACACTCTACAGAAAAGCAGCAAGAATCTCGCAAAAGCCCAACTAAGAACAATTTGAGCCAGCCATAAATTATATCAGAGCACTACAAACCTCAACTTGGCCGGCACTTCAAGCCTTAGTTCACCTTTCTAAATCATGTTTAATTTTTAAAGTGGCAACACTACAGGCTGGCACGTGACCGGTGTTGCAAGCACTAAAATACGGGGACTCATGTGAAACTTCAGTTGCTTCCTTCAGAACACTTGTGATTTTCTAAAATGAGAAGTTGCTGGATGGACTGGGTAGATAGAATTTCAAGAAGCTAACACTTGGAGAGATGAACATTATATTGAAATAATTTTGCAAAAACAGACGAACCGCGGTAGCCCAGTAGTCGCGGTAACCCAAGTGTCGTTCGAATACCGCCTGCGGTGTATTTTTTTATGTCTCTCAATTTCTGGAAGTTATTCAATCTTTATACTTAATACTTATCTACCAGTTGATGTACTAATCTATATCTAATTCTATTTGTAAAGAGTGTAAAATTTTATTGCACCGGGTTTCTCATGGCTTTATTTCACAGCTCGTAGGGTTTCCTCTGAAAAGTTTCCCTTGTCTGAGTATAAAAGCAGAAGGTCTCTGAATACTTGGGTGTTGGAACTTAGTAGAAGACTTGTAACATTAGAGAGTTCTTTGAGAGCTGTGACTATAATTCGAAACTACTTTAGAGTCTGCTTCTAGTTTTGTAGACGTTGGAAAGTTCGGTGGTTATACACTCCAAACTTTGCTCAATTGGCTTTTGATGTTTGAAATATTACATGCTATCAATCAACGATCTATCGACTAAACTTACCTGTGTGTCTTTGGATTGTTTGATGAGTGTTTTTCGCGCGAATCAACAGACCCCACAGTGTAAAAAGCTAGTTTAGACGTTGCAACATTGTTTTTTCTTTGTTCTATATTGGAAAAACCATAAAATCTTGCGAATATTTGAGTGCTAAATGATTTCTTTTTGGCGCAACTGAAAGGAGAATGAGCCCTTACGCGGGTGTGTTTCGAGATTTCGACTATACTTATCATTAGACCTAATAATAAGATTAAAAATTCAATGTGTTTGATTAAGTAGTTTATAGTTCAGGACAAGAGAGCGCTGGGTAATAAATTCAAGGAGTAGATAGGTACGAACCAAAGAATGATAGACCTTACATGGGAAAGTCCTTACTATCACAAGATTTGTTTACATTAATGAATTTCTTAGGTTGTCACTACTTCATAAAAAATATAAATAGATAAATACATAAACATTATAATGCAGGTATCTCTTGTGGGGTAGTCAGAACGCTACCTCCGTGAAAATACGGTTGCTATCGCCATGTCCGGTAAATATCTGAAGGCCCAAGGTTTCAGATAAATGGTGTATCACTATAGACAGGTTGTATAAAGTACATTTTCAAAATACCTTGGTCTGGTAATATCACAAGGAAAACACAATTACACTCTGGTTTGTTCGGAAATGCAATGAAAATTTGATTCGGAAGTATGAAACCACCATTTACATTATAATTATGTGGGTTTTTCAAAATGGTTTATTTGCTCATGAATAACTGAAACGGTATATCCGCGTATTTTAATAGGTAATATTTACTTTGCAAAATACTTCCCAGAATTCATATAATATTTAATCAGTAAGTAGATTGTTTACATTTTAATGAAGCAGTAGAAATCCTTTTGGTGTGTGTCCATTCAAGAGTAGTCTAACCACGTGTATCACACAACATGCTCTAGAAGTAGCTGATCGATTGCTTCTAAGGTCAAGGCAGTGCTCGGAATTCGGGATACCTGGTTCGATTCGGGATGGGGGGACACAAAGTTGAATTTAGTACTCTAATCAATTTGCGAAATATTTACCCGTAAAAATAATCTATCAGAAAGATACTATCATGCTTTGGTGGGCGCACCAAGTCGTGAAGCCGTAATTCAATAGTCTTTATACGGTTTTTTATTGCTTTTTTCAGGCCATACAAGCAGTAGATAGCAGGTGGTTTAAAAAACTTTGACACCAAGGTTCGCTCGTCAAATTGGTCTTATAAGGCAAGAGAAGAAGCTAATCCATTGTTACTAAACTTTCTTTTCGAGCTTATGATTGGTTACATGGTTTATGCAAAATTGGATTTCTACTGCTTTAAAGATACGCCTCTGGCAGTCAGATGTTTGTCCAGCCGAACAATAAACCACATGGGAGTCCACAGTTCCAATGTAATCCGATTTGAAAAAGCTGTTAACTACCATTGGGTAAATAGCGACGATGGAATTCGCGCCCGGTTTTCCTGAAAACGCTTTTTGTGTTAGTCTGTTTGAGTTTGTTGAACACCGGATAGTGTGAGTGCAAATGAAATGTGATATCACAGATAGAGATAAAATCTTTATTCTTTTTGTTCCGTAAGCATTGTCTGTTGCAGGAAGTTCACAGGAAACAATGTATTGGAATGTAGGAATCAAAGATTGGTTTGAAGATGTTTCTTACAGTTATCAAATAAACGTATAAGTTTCTAGTTTCACGCTAGCACATCAACCTACTCATTTAAGGGATCAACATGTATGTACCTAATTGTAATTGGGATAAGGGCAGGAAGATGATGATGATGATGATGATGATGTGCTAGCGATACCCGCTGTTTATTAACTTTCCTTTATACATAAAAACATTTAACCCTGCTTTAACCATGTTATACATGTAAGTTTCATAATCACGTAGATGTTTGTGACTCAACTTGTAACTCAAAGTAGAGCTAATAATATTATGCATTAGATGAGATAAAACACACACACGGTTCTCGTTCTTTTTGCTATTTTAGTGTCTGATAGATACCGAGCTAGCGCGAACCGTCTACATCAAATTTTACACCCCTTAGTGAACACTGCTTTTGATGTTCCCTCGTGTGAGAAAAGAAGGGAGTAAATACAGGGTGTCCTTCACAATATTATAGGATTAATTTCCTCATGAATACGAACTACTTTCCTCTAGGAAAATGGATCAAAAGAATGGGAAAAAAATCACTGTTTCACTGAAAGCTTTTTCAAGGTACATGGGTTGAATTGAAACTATGATACAAGAAATTTGACTTTCATAAAAAACATCGGTTAGTGGTTAGGAATTTTACATCTTTTACCCTGTGTAGATATTCTTTAGTAAAAGTTGTTCATACCTAGCTCAAGGGATGTGCTCCGTTTTTAGCATATCCAGCGAACAATATACCTAACGACAGGAAAAATAATAAACCAAAGGGAAGACATTATCCTGTCTGGACACGAATTTCATGTAATACATATTAGATACTGGTAATATTTTGATGAAGCTTTTTTTGCTCAGTTAACAGGTTGACACTCACGCTATACTTCTATGACATATTATGATGTTACATTAAGGTATCTTCATTGATTTTTTGTGCCACATTTGAAACAAGGTTACAAGGGTTCTTAGACGACTCGGTGTCCAACTCAAAAAAAAGAAGAACAAGGTTACTATACCTTTAGTTGCGCTACCATACCTTTATAGTTCGGTGAGCACATCCTTTATAAAAATATCTCCAGAGCAAAGGTTGTACTACTTATAACCAGGTCTTGGGAACTTTGTATCAAAATGCACTTTCCTTAAAGGAAATTCACGATAAAATTTCACTACCTGGAAGATACTGTTAATATGGAATTTGGTTATCTGCTTCCGCACTTAGTGTGGCAATGGTGTTGAAAGACGTTATGGTAAGTAGCGAATCTCGTTAATACGATTTGAAAATGATAAATTTTAAGACTGATAAAGCATTACCCGAATAATAAACAATTATTAGAGATCCATTCTCTTAGATAGTGCCGCACTGAGAATCGATTCCATACAAAATATGAGAGGCACTATCCATGCAAATGCATTGTACAAAAGTAAATGATCTAATATGATTGTCAAACTGTATGGAAAATTCACGAACAGATATTTTATTTATTTATTTTTATTTAAAACTGAAGTCTACAGCTATAGTACATAACAGTTAACAAACATAATATACAAGTATTCTAAACATAAGCCAATTACAGACCTCCATTATATTTACCATATAGATAGTTATATAAGAGGGTATTTTTAAGTTACCATCCGACTTCCGAGAACAAAGAACAAACTATTTTAATCCTTATTTATAGGTAAATGTACGGTTTAAGTAATTAAGAAGGTAGGTACTAATTCAAAAGTGTAATAACAATTAAAGAAATCTAAATATGGTCTGCCACACATTGCAAGTTGTGTGAGTGTATGTAATGTAATGATGGTGGTGTTGATGTTTTTGTGTAGTGTGGTGTGAGTGAGTGAGTGCATTATTGTGAAGTTTAGAGTTAGTTTACATGCCGGAAAAAAAAAAACGTTGTGTGGAATACATTTAATTAGTTAATTAATTAAACGCTAGTAGTGTGAGTTTCGCATTTTTGTTGTGATGTCGGTAAGAAATCGTGTTTTGGATTGAAAGAAGAGATCAGTATCTGAAAATAATTTGTTGTAGGTTCGAGGCAAACGTACTTTGACAGAATTTGCTGCATAATTTGTTCGGACAGGTGTCGTGTAAAGGAGCTGTGTGTGTCTAGTGCGTTTCTCAGGAACACGCAGCTGCAGCATGCTGTTCACAAGAGGAGAACAATCGAGTGCCCCCGTGCAGATGTCGTGCAGGAGCGCCATGTCTCGCAGGAGCCGCCGGTCGCGTAATGATAATAGTCTGTGGTCTGTACATGACTGCTGATAAGAAACATTTTCAATTTTACTGCGGTAGTTCAAATGTTTCAAGAACTTGCGTTGTACCTTCTCTATAGCATTGTCGTATGTTATGTATTGTGGATTCCATATAGAACTACAGTATTCAAGCAAATTACGAACATACGCAAAATATAAAGTTTTTATACACGGTATGCTAGTGAACGGTTTTGTAATACGGTAAATGAAACCTAAATTTTTGAATGCTTTATTAACTATTTCGTCCACATGGAATGAAAAGGTCAGCTTATTATCTAGTAATACTCCTAAGTCTCTCACCATAGTCTCCTTCCTAATTAAGGAACCATTCAAAAAGTATTGTGTGTCAATATGTGAACCACGAGTGAAGGTTACGTGAGCACATTTACCTAAATTTACACCAATCCTATTTATTCTGTAATACTCACTCAGCCTATTAAGATCGTCCTGAAGATTGATGGAATCCTGAGGATGATGTATAGTGTAATAAATTTTTTTATACTACACCTGGATAGTAATTTACCTATAGCTTTACAATTTATAGGGGGGAACGTCAGTCATTATTCAACGTACAAATTAGCGGGAGGGAATTAACCATACAAATCACTTTCCTCCCGTGGGAGTTTTTACAGAATTTAGTACAGTTGATAGGGTAGGTGAACACAAGTTGATCAGTTTTAAAGTTGTCATTAAAAAGTTCTCCAGTTTTTTAAGTTCTACAGTTTTTAAAGTTGTTCAGGTGTAAAAGTTGTTCAGTTTCAAAAGTTGTTCAGTCTCAAAAGTTGTTCCGTTTTGAAAAGATGTTCAGTTTAAAAAGTTGTTCAGTATTAAAAAGTTGTTGAGTTTCATAAGTTGTTCAGTTTTATAAGTTGTTCAGTTTTGTAAGTTGTTCAGTTTTGTAAGTTGTTCAGTTGTGTAAGTTGTTCCCCGCAGGACCAGTTGTACCATTGGACAGTACCATTGATGGTACAACTGGGACAAAATTATCCCACCTGTACCATGGAAAATTTTACAATAAATCACACCCGTCTTTACTCGCATTTCGGAATTTCGGTTATTTTTTTAAATATGTCTGAACGAGAACTTAATTTCAGATGACAGGTTCCAATTTGAAATCTTCGAAACTTTGCATGGTTTCTTATAGGAAGTTGTCGGTTTTGACGAGTCCTATATTTTTGATGACAGCTGTCAAACTAAAAACTCGTTTCAGCACCGTAGACTATCAGTTTGTTTGGGAATGTTGTAGGCCTTGATAAAACCTACATTTTAGGTGACAGCTGTCAAATTTAAAACTTGTTTTTCTCGGCAATTATGCACTGCAGACTATCAGTTTGTTTGGAAATGTTGTAGGCCTTGATGAGACCTACATTTAAGCTGACAGCTGTCAAATTAAAAACTTGTTTTTCTCGGTAATTATGCATGTTAGACTATTAGTTTGTTTGGGAAAGTTGTAGGCCTTGATGAGACCCACATTTAAAGTGACAGATGTCAAACTAAAAACTTGTTTTTCTCGGCAATTATGCATGCCAGACTTTCATTTTATTTGGGAAAGTTTTAGGGCTTAATGAAACCTACATTCGAAGTGACAACTGTCAAACTAAAAACTTGTTTTTCTCGGCAATTATGCATGCTAGATTATCAATTTATTTGAAAAAAGATGACAGCTTTCAAACTATAAAATTATAGGACTTGAAGTAATCTTTGACATGACAGCTGTCAAATAAAATAAGTCTATCTCGGAAACTATAAAGCTTAGACAAACTAATTCTATATTTACACGGCATCCTTTATCGATGCTTAACACACTCCGAAGCTATGGCACGCAATTAAAATAACACCCTGTATGGTTGTTGGTCTAATGGTACAATTGGGACAAAATTTGTCTCAGTTGTACCATTGATGGTACAGGTGGGATAATTTTGTCCCAGTTGTACCATCAATGGTACTGTCCAATGGTACAACTGGTCCTACGGGAGTTGTTCAGTTTCGTAAGTTGTTCAGTTTTGTAAGTTGTTCAGTTTTGTAAGTTTATCAGTTGTGTAAGTTGTTCAGTTTTATAAGTTGTAAAGTTTTAAAAGTTGTTTAGTTGTAAAAGTTGTTCAGTTTTGAAAGTTAATCAGTTTTGAAGGTTGTTTAGTTTTAAAAGATATTCAGTTTTAAAAGTTATTGAATTTACATATTGCGCTGCCGTATGCATGTGAGAGTTTGGAAATGTTTACCTAGGTAGTTATTTTTTGCGGATGTTTCAATTCACCCCGTGGCTGTTACAACTGACCCCGCAGGTGTAGTATAAAGCACTATGTATTACTCGGATGAAAGTCCGACTACAAACTCGTGTGTATTAAGGCCCTCAGCTGCGCTTCGGGCCTCAAACTACACCCTCGTTAGTAATCGGTTTCTTTCTCCCCGCGTATACAATGTACTATTGTCATCGGCGTAGAGTAAATACTTAGCGTGCCTGAAACACTTGCCTATGTCATGTAAAAAAGCTAAATACAGTAAGGGACCAAGAATAGAACCTTGTGGTACACCAGAAGATATGTCAGTGTAATCAGAGCGACAGCCTCCAACCACTACAGCCTGTCGTCTATTAGATATATATGATTCCAACCACCTTAGTAAGTCACCATGTATTCCCAATAACTGAAGCTTTTGCATAAGAATAAAGTGGTCCACGCGATCAAATGCCTTTTCAAAATCTGTATAAATTACATCGACCTGTGAACGACATCCCATTCCGTGAAGGATATCATCCGTAAATATGGCCAAGTTGGTGGTTGTCGACCGGCCTTTAAAAAAGCCATGTTGCTCTTCAGGTATGCCCTGCTTTATAACTGGAAAAATGTGATCATATACAACACGCTCAAAGCATTTACTCAGAACATTTAAAATTGAGATCGGTCTATAGTGTTCAATGTTACGTTTGGACCCCTTTTTGTGGAGAGGTACAATGAGAGCCTCTTTCCATATGGACGGGAAAATACCTTCCTTCACAGAGCGATTAAATAAGATGGCTATTGGTGTCGCAAGAGTCTCTGCACATTTTGTCAAGAATATGGGTGGAATACGATCGCTGCCTGGACCCTTATTCTGATCGAGTTTACGAAGTACATTTGTGATGTACTGGGGGTGAACCTGGATTGAACTAACTGTGTGAGTATAAGAACAAGTGGAGTTACTAGGGTCAGGATAGCTATTTGCTGGTTGCATAAACATTCGCTCAAAAAAGTCCTTAAATGCTTGACACATTTCCTGCCCAGTGGACAAAGTAGCACTGCCATAACACATTATACTTGGAAAACTTGATGTACATTTTCGTTTTGTATTTGCATATGACCAGAATAATTTTGGATTGTGTCTAATGGCTTCTTGTGTTCGTTTAATATAGTTACTGTAGCATTCAGTTTGCATGGTTTTCATTCTACAACGCAACATTTTAAATGTGTCGCGATCACGAGGATTATTATACAACTTTACAAACGAGTGCACTTTGTCTTTTTCTTTGATTACATTGATTAGAGCTTTACTGTACCAAATAGGATATTGGAAATGACCGGATATAATAGTAAGAGGGACATGTCTGGCTATTAATTCATACATTTTGTTGTAAAACACACTTACTGCGTCCTCAAAATTGGGAGAAGCAAGCATAGTTTCCCAATCTATGTTTGACAGTTCGTTGTTTATGTCATCGTAGTTAGCCTTCCTAAATAAGTATTTCTGGTGGCTTAATTTTGGCAGGGGTGGTATTGTGATGTCGGATGAATCGATATTTAAGGTGGTATGAAGGTGAACGTCCTCCTTTACTAAAGGAGACATGCACTTTGTTAAGTTCACATTATAATTGCAAAAAATGAGATCTAATGTATTACCCGAGTCATTGATAAAGAAGTTATGCTGTGTAAGACCAAGATAATTAGTGTAATTAATAAAATTAAGACTTGCTTCTTGGAGTTCCACGGTGCCAGTTTTAGTAAACAAGGGTCCGTTTTGGCTCCATTTCACAGATGACAAATTGAAATCTCCTGCTAACATAAGATGATCATCCTTAACTCTCGACATAATGTCGTTTATCCATTCAGTAAGATAACTTATTCGCTTAACTAAGTTTTTATCCGGCGGTATGTAAGCCAGCGCGATATGAAGATCTCGATCAGAACCTATTGACCGCCCCTCCACCGTAATCCATAAACACTCGATATCTAATGGGAAGTTGTTTTTCTCCCAATCCGTGCGCACATGTACGCCCAGCTCTTTCTTACATAATATCATCAGTCCGCCGCCGTTCGTCCCACGGTCACGTCTGAATATGTTATACCTATTATCCACTAATTCTGAGTCTAAAATACAGGAATTTAGCCAGGTTTCAGTGATCAACAATATGTGATAATTTAAAGTGATAAGATTGTTGTAAAACTCCAACGTTTTAGTGCGCAATCCACGAACGTTTTGGTAGAATATATTCAAATTAGCCATTTAAACAATTAGTTTGAGTTAAGCTGTGCATACATTCAGTACTTGTAAGTTTAGGTTTATAGGTGGACAATAGGTATACGTACAGCGTGGAATCAGGACCATCAAGACGGAAATGATGATGATTGGCATGATAAACTCCATGAATGTGTAGTATGGAATGTGTGGTGTAAATGTAGGTGAGTACTAAAGTGAGGTTAGTGTATTTAGTGTGTGGCAAACAGAAAATATTTAAAGCAACGAAAAACAAAAACAAGACATTTAAATAATTTTGTTTAAATCAGATTCTTTGGAAATCAATATGAAAGGCGAGCCCTGCGTTTTACGTGTGTAAATGCGACAGTTTTTAATCCATACAAACTGGTATCCTTTTTCTTTTTTTGCTATAGTTTTGCATTTAATTAAGTAGTGTCTTGTTTCGAGTCGTTAGATGTTCATTAACGAATATAGCAGACGGTTCGCCTTCCATACCAATTGAATTTGTAGAATTTAGGTCACGCATTTTTTTCAAAGCCGATATATAATTGTCTTTGGTCGCTCGCTTTCTAAAACGCACTACAATTGCCCTTGGTCTGCCGGTGACTTGTCTCTTGGCCTGGACTCGGTGTGCAAATTCTATTTCGTCTGGTTGCAGCTGAAGACCTGCAAATTCCGCTAGTTTTATTGCGACGTCGGTTAGAGATTCGTCTTTCATTTCGGGAACTCCAACAATCTCAACATTCTGAAGTCTTGACCACTGTTCTTGCTTCATAGACGTCTCTTCCAGCGCTGCAAGTCTGCCCTCCAGAGTCTTGACGGTTAATTTAAGATTTTTATTTTCGTTCTGCACTGTCTTCATCATAGCGCTTTGACTTTCAAGCTTCTTAATTATTTCATCATGCTTGTCGCTAAGTAATTGGACCGATTTCTCCAACTCTGCAAGTTTGATCGATAATGGTTCTAATGCGGCCTCTACAGCTGTTTTTATTTGATGAGGTAACTGGTTACGAACCTTGCTAATATCATCACTCAGCTTTGCCAAATCTGAAGCATCGAAACCCACAGTAGTATCATCTGAAGTTGCCTGCGTAGTTGGTTGCGGTGTACTGTCGCGCTTGACTGGAGTGTCCTGTCGTTCCGGGTCCTGTCTCCTCCTGCCCTTGTTAGAACATTGAGGACAGGACCATGCTGCGCCGGGATCAGACTCGGTTCCAACACACGACACATGGTACTGCAAGGAGCAGTTAGGCTGGGTGCATTTTAATGAGTCTTTTGGTAACAGTTTTTTTAGACAAAGACCGCACTTGGACGACATTGTAGATAGCACTCAACACTGTGTTAAAACTCAACAACTTTTATGTACGGTAATTATACTTGTTAAATATGAAATTTAAACTGATTCTAGTTAAATATAAAGCCGGAAAAACAATTAAAATATGCAAAATTATTAGGAGCAGATACGAACCGGGCAACTACCCACTTGTTTATTTAGACGAGATATCCCATAATTAAATATTATTTACTCCAATATTTTAACCGAAACCATTTCGCCCTTATTATTTATAGGTAGAGTACGCTAGATTAGATGGAATATTCATTTTATTTTTACGTCGTGGCTAGTAACCAGATACTTCAGTACGTTTAGCTTTCTACTAACAAAATGGGTATTTGAAAGAAGTGTTTAAAATTAATATATGACTAAATATCCTAAGTGAAGCGGTTTGCTTTTAGCTATGCTAAGAGTTTAGCTAACTAGGCTAGAGTAATTATCTACTAGCTCGACTTGAGGTGAATGTCTGAATAACTCTAAGACTATACCATAATTAAATACTTCATTTTGTCCACAGAAAACCCACCCACCTCGACTTCAACCACAGAAGAAGATCAGACCGTCACCTCCTTCTACGCGTTGACAACCGGCATCGCCCCATCCCCAGTCATGCTGCGCCTCGGAAACTCTACCATTGACAGCACCAAGTCCTTTAAAGTCCCTCAGCTGACCAGCATACCTACTGAACCCTCTCTAACCTCCACGGCCACCACGAGAGTGACAAAGATAGATATGCCGATAGTACCTCACGTCGTTTCAGTGAAGAATACGTACTTTGACCATGACAGGAGGTACGGGCCGACCTTTGAGGACGGAAAGGAAGGGAATATAACGAGAATAACAGTGCAGTTGGGAGAAGATGCTCATTTGAATTGTAGGATTAGTTTATTGCAGGATAAAACGGTGAGTACAATAGAGTGCATACATGTACCTATCGGTATATTTGTAGAGTATTCTAGTATATAAGGAGTACTGCCTTGTGATTCCGGCTTAGAATAGCATCGTCCCAATTCTACCCGTGGGTGTCGTTAAAAGAGACTAAAGGATAAATATCCCGGGAATAGGCGTTCCCTGTAAATTCTACATCTCGCACTGCGCTCGTCAACCACCTGCCATGCGTGGTGAGTATGGCAATACCCTCCGTTACGGGGGAGGCCAATGTCCAGCAGTGGCCTTTTGTGGCTGTAAAGGTAATGACTACTGAACTACTTAGTCTATTGATTTGAAACTAGCAGGGCTCATTTCGCTAGAACTAAGACTTAAGGGCCTTAACCACGTATACCTAGATAATATCCGTCATGTTTTCTATAAAGCAAGGTACTGTAAAAGTGATTAAAATTAGTTGATTATTGTATTGGCGAATAGGTGAACGACTCGCTGTACTCTGTTATTACTTATTAAAACCAGCCAGTCAGTATTACTTACTAGTATTTTATGATTAATCCCCACGCATAAAACGCTAATAATAAATTTATTACATGAACTGAGTTACTCTGTACTGTACAGTTACATTGAAAGTTTCAAAGTTACATGATTAACTTTTTAAGATTTTCGAAGTTGATGCGTAGGGGGAATAATACTTCGGCAAATAAGTACTTACTAATTTTTGTTGCACGAGTTGTTGAGTTTCTTTGTTTAGATAAAATGTAGGTAGGTACTATTGCCAGCAAATTCACTGAAATGTACTGGTTTGTATGAAAATACTAAGAAAACCCAGTATAAGTTGGTCCCTTAAATGAATAAATGAATTTTATGACTATAGTAATAGAATTGTTTGCCGATACCTATAATTTTATTTTGTTTTCTATTTATTTATTTGTTCATTACTAAAATTAGGTTTCATATTCATTTAGTAACTAATTTAGTCATGAAAAGCTAGACTTTGCTTTTATCTCGTCTCCTATTAAAGTTTTTACCTAAGTGAATTTAAGTGTATAAAATTTGATTAAAGTAATTGATTCAAGTTATATAAGTCACGTATTATGAGGCTTTTATCCTTGAGACTATTTTTAGACTGCAATTCTCTGCAGCTCAACATTTTCCAAAACTAAGCTTTTGCTTGCGAATCAAGCTTACTATGTAACGACCTTCGATGTTATAATCTGGACCCCATTATAATTGTACTTAATACTATTTATCACACCACAAACACAACAGTCCTCCCCTTTCGGTTACTCAGTATATAAGTTACTCAAAGCAAAGTAGCTTTTTAAAGACTAACTTTAAAAAAAGAAACCACAAAATTCTTTATCATAGCTAGAATTATCTCAATAAATCTTAGAAAAGCCATTCAAATTAAACGCTTACAAGCTAATCCCTAAATTAATTCACCTTTCTACTTCCTTTATCCTAAGTTCTCTCTCAATTATGAATACAATTGGTGAGAAAATTGTTCCTGAACCCTTAATGAGGGTTCAACAATTGTTCGGAACCCTTCTAATACCTACAAGTAATTATAATGTTTAAAACCTTTTGAGCCACACTGTATAAAGCCCTGCGGCTATTCCGAACGTTGGTTAAATTTATTACTATCTTCTTGCTTTACGAAGTTTCCAGTTGATTTTACTCTGACTGTTGGAGGTCGATTACTTTGATTTATACATTTATTGTAAGCAAAGCCGTACGTAATTATTACTTAAATCATAATCATCATCTTCCTGCCCTTATCCCAATTATTTGGGGTCGGCGCAACACGTTTCGTTGAACACAAAATCGTGTTGCAAAAGGATTTGGCTGAATTTATGACCGGCCGCCTACCAGACGTCAACTCTCCTTGGGAATGTTTTTGTGGTGGATTAATCGCCACCATACGGTTAGCCCTGGCTATTTGGGTCGGGTTTATCCCTTGGTCGCCTCTTACGACCCCCACGGGAAGAGAGGGGGTGGTGCTATTCTACTCCGCCGGCACCACACGGCACTTAAATATTTTTCTGTTTTATAGCAATGGACCTAAATATATTATTTTTTTCAAGGCTAAAGACTACTAAATACAATCCTTCCTTTAGGTATCCTGGGTCCGGCGCAAAGGCAGAGAGGAGATGCCAGAACTCCTCACAGTGGGCGCTGTCACCTACGCAGCTGACAACCGGGTGACAGTCGCCAGGAGGTACCCTGGCAACTGGAGGCTCCTCATCAGGGAAGTCAAACCTGATGATGAGGGCGTCTACGAGTGCCAGATCTCCACGCACCCGCCTAGAGTCAGCAGAACATTTTTACATATTAATAGTGAGTAGTTTTTGTAGCAAATATCTAGGTAATATTTTGTCTTTGGGCAATACACGTGTATACAGGGAGTAACGGAAAGGGTATAACAAGCCGAAAGGAGGTCAAGGTACTCATGAAACTGAACAACTTTTCCCATGGAACATGGGTCAAAATATGAAAAAAAAAAATGGATCTCCCATAGTAAATCGATTAGCTCATCGGCGATTTTGTATGGGAGGTCCAAATTTTTTTTTCATATTTCGACTCATGTTCCATGGGAAAAGTTGTTCAGTTTCATGAGTACCTTGACCTCCTTTCGGCTTGTTATACCCTTTCCGTTACTCCCGGTATAGTTCAAACTTCGGATTGTTTATATGACATCAAAGATATTCCACGAAGCCTGTCATATCTCAGCTATATCAAATTCTGCAACTCAATGAACTATGAATGCGCGCAATATAATTCTGACATTTATACGTATGTCTTCTTGCGGAGGTTATTTATAGTCGGTTTAGATACTGGTTTCATACAACCTACTTAGAAATATTTTCAAATTTATTTTGTCTAACCTTGCATCGAAATTATTGCTTTAAAAAGGGTCGAAAAAGATGCTTCTCTGCTCATACTATACAGAAGTAACAGAAATACAAAACGGAAAGTGGTTTACGGTTGGTCGATTCAAATAAACACCCTCAAGTGAAAGTGGTAATCCCGTTTCAGAAAGTTACGTTCCCCATTCACAAATTGTACCTACGCTTGAATCAACCATTTTACTGAAGAGACAAAACAACTCCTTTAAACTTCCCAACAAGATTCAAGTGTATTATTCAGTCCTTTACATTTTCATGATTACCACGCGTCACAAGTTATCCAATTTACACCTAATTTCCTTTGAAAATGATTCAAAATAGCTCACAGCCGAAAACTGTCCAAGTCTGTCGTTCAAACTTGGCCGTCGCCGTCGTTCTAAGTAACTCACTCGAAACGGTGATTGCGTGGAGAAAATTGAATTGATGAAAATAAATTTGCAAAATGTTTGATTTTAAATTGAATGTCGTGATATTTATTTTAACTTGGAGTTAATTTCGATATTGACACCGTTATAATATGTATATTGATTCTAATTGGATAGTTTCGTGATTTTTAAAGACATGTAAATATATTAGTGTTGCTGCACAAAAGTCTTACAATTTAAGAGTAGAGATAAACATCCCGCTTTGAAATCGTATCGTAAATGTGTTACGTCTTGCTCCGTATACAGCGAAACTTTTCGTTGACTTATCTTTACTAGGCCATGGCTAGCCCATGCCGCGAACGATTTGTTAAAATCACGAAAACTACACCCACTAAGTATAATTTTACGTTTGCCAATGTTTAGATTTCTAGGCAGCCTCAGTCTACGCTGCAAAATTAACGGACTTAGTTTTAAAGATGGAAGACATTTTACAAAGAACACGTATTTCAAAGAATGCAATAAACAAACCAAAAGTTCTAATCCAATACTTACTATTACCACAGCCAGAACCACTAGAGTCCACTGCTGATTTCAATAACCAACTAATAATTATTATTTTCTTTCCTACAGCTCCTCAAGTATGGGTAGTCGACGAAGCCGGCAACCCACTATCAGAGAAGTACTACGAAGCAGAATCAACGTTAGCGCTAGTCTGTAGAGCAAGGGACGTCGAAACGCCTGCGGTGTTGACTTGGCTCCATGAAGGAAGGGCTTTGAATGCCGACACCACAAGAGGAGGGATCAAGTGAGTACAAATGGGTTTGAGCCTAGTAAAATAGTATAAAGCAAGAAACGTTGGAACGCCTGCGGTTTTCACTTGGCTCCATGAAGGAAGGGCCTTGAATGCTGACACCACAAAAGGAGGGATCAAGTGAGTACAAATGGGTTTGATCCTAGTAAATAGTATAAAGCAAAAGACGTTAAAACGCCTGCGGTATTAATCTGTCACCTGAAACGCGGTTCCCATCAGAAATAATCATCTTCAAATGTTATCTTATCCAACTCAATTTAAACACTTTGTTTCTTTCAACAATATTTTCCATTTTTAACATATTCAAAAAAAGAAGCATAGCGGGACTATAGCATACCGGGACCAAGGGAACTTGACTCCATTAAGGAAGGGCTTTAAATGTTGACACCACAATAGTAGTTGAAACGCATGCAATCCTAAAACGTCGCCTCTACAGACGTTTTCAATACCAAATTGAAAATGAATGTATTTAGGTAGGTATTATAACAGAACATAAATTGGTCCTCGGAACACCAAGTGCGGACGGTAAATAGCTATTGCTTCGTTTCAGGCATAATTAACTTAAAATTTGTTAATTTAAACAATTTTAAATAGTTTTAACCTGACCTTAGTTTGCTTAGCAAAATAGTCTTGAAGTTCAAGCAATAAGTCATTCTGGCGACGACTCCAGTTAAGCCTTCTCATATCGTGTGGCGTGAGTTAGAGACACTGTTTAAACCACTATTAATTTATACTGTGGTTTAAACACTCTGGCTGCTTTGCCGTGGTATAAAACCGGCTTAGGATTGCATAAAATAACCAATTTCTATATGTGAGTATCGTAAAAAGCGATTAAATGGTAAAATATGAAATAGTCTAACCACAACGATGTATTTTTCTGTGGTAACATGACAAAGTGTACAGGAAGGCGGAAGCCCCCAATGTTCTAGCAGTGGACTGTTTAATTTGTTTTGCGAAATTTAATTTCGATAACGTCGGTATTTAAGTGCTAAGTATTGTTACCTAGTTAGCGAGTCAGGGTAGTGATTGATCGTTCACCAAGTCAAGCAGTCAAAGTTTCGAAAGCTTGTTTTGCAGAATTCATTTCAATCAACGATTTCTCTGGCAAAATTCCGATACGTTTTCGATACTCCCCAAAGATATTTCATCTGGGATTGATCCCTTGACATTCCGAGCAGAAAGCTTTTAGTTTAGAGCCAGAGTTTAGGTTATTGAGTTCCATGAAACAATGTAAGCTATGCGGGTATTGAAGGTAGACTGGAAAATTTTCTAGTAAACTGTAGCTAAGCTAAGTATTTGCTTAGTACTTGAAGGAAATAATGCGAAATCGTCTACTTAGACATTATAAATCATAATGATGTCTTGTAAACCTTTCTGACTGAATGGGACCTTTTTAGTTTTACGTTATAAATTTACTGGCACGAGGAGAATTTCAGTACAATATAAAAATCACAGGATATTATTAAAAAAACACCAAATAATCTAGATTATACATATTGTAATTACTATTATCAAGTTTATATCGACGGTCCCTACGTACAATCCCGTAAGTGGTACTTAAGTCATTTGCCTTTTTTCTTTGCTTTCGCCTTAGATTGTCATAAGCTACCTTCGGTAAAGACAGCATGATTCTAAATGGCCTAATTCCACTCGAAATTGACACCACTTAACTACAAAATTTACACAATTCCAACGTAAAATGACGGTAGTGGTAGTTAGGAACCCGCTTTATTACTCATATTCCGACGTAAAATGACGGTAGTTAAGTTACGTTATTTTACACTGGAAGGTAAACACGCCCTAGTGCGCTCTCTCCCGTATCTGGCACTTACGGCATAAAAATAATTATGTTAATATTTGCTGCATCGTTGATATCTTGTCGTAGAAAACTATTCTAAACTGTTAACCATATTTTATATTTACGGTATCAACTTAAAATTACTTGTTAAATGTAAAAATACAAGGTAAAATCCAAACTAAAATATGGTGTATGCGCAATAAAACCAACGTAAAATCCCTTAACTGACAGTTGCGTTTTTTGTTGGCGATACACTCCCACGTATAAGAACGTAAGTACCACATAGGCTTTCTACAGCTACAGATTTTCCGTCGTATAACTACGTATATATGATTATTTATGTAGAAATAATAATTATTTTAACATTTTATTCTATTTTTCTCAAATAAATAAATAAATAAATATCCCTGGACGAGACACACAGCGCCATCTAGCCCCAAACTAAGCAAAGCTTGTACTATGGGAACTAGACAACTGATAATAATACTTAAATACTTTTTTTTTTGTAAATATATACATATTATACATAGAAAACACCCAGACTAAACACAAATATTTGAAAATTGACTTAACAAATATTTGTGTCTGGTGGGAATCGAACCCACGACCCTCGGCGTAGAAGGCAGGAGTACTATCCACTACGCCATCGGGACAGTCGAAATATATTGACCTGATAAATATATGTTTTAAATTTCATAACTCAATGTATAATATTACTAGAGATACACTAATTTGAAACTTAAAAACGCTCTCCTGTAAAATTTGCTAATTTCACTCACGTCATTATACGTAGGGACCGTCGATATCTTGCTCATGTGTATTTTATGCTTTTATATTCTCATTATATGTTTAACATAAGTCTATGTAGGTAAGTAACTTATTTTTCTAAAGCCAAGGTAGCTTATATTTTACTCACATTTCAACTTTGTTTAAAAGCCGGTAGCGATGTTCTGTTGTTCTAAATTCAGGAAAGAGATATTTTGTATTCATGTTTCGCAGTCGCGAGATAAGCTTTTGACTTCGTTCAGGATTCATGTTACAATATTTTCATGTTAAATTAGCTCGTGACTTCGGATATTTTTCTGAAATATTCGCTTCAAATTTCGTTTTCGTCTTAAACAAAGCTTGGCTTAACATTTGTTATTTTGTAGCGCATTTAACCGTGGCCTATTGTAGGCAAATTAAAAACTCTGACACTAGGGTTCATCGATTCGTTCGTCAACCTAAACTCCCACACATCAGAAGAAGAACGTAGATATTCAAATCCAATTAAATGGAGAGATAAATCATGGGTATATTTTATCAAATCTAAAATACCTAGAGTTTCCATGTGCAAAATGTGTAATTTTTTGACTTAATAAATATAATATTGCGGAAATATCTGAAACGGGATTGAATTTTACACCGTTTATTGCTATTTAGCGAGCTTTACATTAAACAATATCTACATTATAAGTTACATAATATGTACCAATATCAGAGAGCTATTTATTAATTATTACTAGGTAAGTACAGACAATGTAGGCGTGGCGTCTAATGGCGACAGCTTTGTTTATAGGCAAACTATTAACCAGCTACGTCTGTAACCTATTTGCGATAAGATAGACAATAAACGGATGACAAATTGTCGTAGCGCGTGCTACGTCTCACGTAATACGGGCCTGTCCTACATCCATCAGGCGCCGGATGCCAAGATGTGGGAAGTAGAAGAGATATGCCACTGATTTTTACGAAACCCTCTCTTACTCTTTTCGTGTGGTTCACCAAGCCGTCCAATAATGACCTGATAAACACTGGTCTCAGAGCTTTTAAACCAGCTAATACAATATGCTATACAATAGAAGTAGCAGGCCTGACATGATTGTCTAAAACCTGTACTTATCAAAGGCAGCAAACGGGACCGACGCCCTACGAAACAGTGTGAAGGCTCGAATGTTTTATGTTTATTAATACAATTTTAGACGCCAGGCATAGGTAAAGGTACAATCTTTAAGAATAGGGATGGATTTTGGTGCGGCCAACAAATATTTGTTAAACGTGGCGTTTGCAAGTGTATTTTTTCGGTCATAACATAACGCTCTACATACCCATACAAGTCATGCGTGTGTAATGTAATTAATTTGATCCTACGAATGATGCCTTGATCACCTTGTTAGTACGTATGAATTCCCATACAAAATGAACTTTGGGAGTTCCCGCGCGTGTCAGAGCTTGTTAATTTTGACCAGAGGCATATTTCAACTTATGTTTCTTGGGATTTTTTAGATTTCAGATCTTTATTTGCGAAGAATATGGTTACAAATATAGCAGATGTTAGGCTTAAAACTAAAGATCAACATTTTCTGTCACGTAAATCGCAACATGCAAAATTCAAATATAATAATACAATTAAAAAGATTCTAAAAAATATTCTAAAATGATTTTTTATGTTACACAAGTAGAACACGCCCTAAAAATATTGGCACTGAATAGAATAGAAACTTATTGTCACGTACATACACACATCAAGCTTTACTCCCTTTCAGGGTAAGCAAAGCGTTATCAGCGATAAAGTATGGTCGCCGCGTTATGCCGTTTTCAGAAAATTGTGGTGCATTACTATAGTAAGAGGTTATCAGCCTGTCGCCCAAGATTGTGATACACAGAAAGCCATTGAGTCCCTCATGCCTTCTATGACACCCGTGGGAAAGAAAATGGGGTGATGTAATTCTAAACCGGCACCAAACGGCACAAAAAAATACTTCTTTTCTGTTATTTAGAGGGCATTTGTTACTTAATCAAGGTACATAAATAATTATTTCTAGGATAATTTGTGCGTGGCAATGAATCCATGGCTTCGTTTTATCTACAAATGTTGAAAGTACCTACTACACTATCGACTCAGTAACAGATTTCTCTGTAGTTTCTAAGCTCTACGTACGAAAATGATAGTGTTTAGCTTAGCACGACGTTGCAGCTTGTGTCTCATGAAGCGTGTTTACTTTTAAGCGTTTACTTAGCGTGTGATGTTTACTTTATAAGTAGTAGGTAAAACTAGAATCATACGTAACGTCCGTTGATCCTACGCTATTTTAGCACTGCTTAACACATGCGTTAGGAAAATGTGTTTTCCACCTTGTTTTCATATAGGTTTATGTGAACCGTTTTGCACAATAATGCGTCAACGAATATGTTCTCAAACCGTTTGATATAAGCCGGATTTGTATGAAAATAAGGTAAATATTCACATTTTCTTAATGCATGCGTAACGCATAAATAACGTGGAAATTCGTGTTGTCGTACCACTAAAATAGCACAGCAACGAACGTTATGTGTGATATCCACCTAAGTACCAAATACTCGGCTATTGTTATTATGTTCTCTCTCAAAATCCAACGTTTTATGATTGAGAATGAAGTCTCAGATAGAGATAGAGCAGCAAAATAAAATCGTCTACCTAGGTCATTAGGATTGTAACAACGTCTAAATTTTTTAAATTTTTTCATCAATCGCAAGAAGTTTGTTAGGTAACTTGACTACAATTAATTTAATAAGAAAGACTTGGAATGCTTTAATCAACGTAATACTAAATTAAGTGCTTAATTACTTATTCTTCTTCATCAAACCTACTTTCATTAGACTCGTCTAATGAAAAATTTAGTTGATTGATCAGTCAATAGTACTATAATAATATACAGCTTTTGATAGGAGGTTTGACCACGATTCAACCCGGCAACATCCATAAAAATAGTCAAGGGTTACTACAACACATATTATCAGAAGCCATATTTTAGTCCTCATACTATATATACGAGGTTTTTCAAGCGTGCCTGCACTAAATGCCAAAGAGATTCATTAATCAGCTAAGAATAACACACTCAATTTTTTTCTTACAGTGTGAAGACAGAACAAGTCCCCGGCGGCGCTGACAGTCTACTTCGACTGGCAAGAGTTAACAGTAGCGATGCTGGGAACTACACGTGTGCTGTACGCGGAGCCAGGCCACATACAGTTGCTGTGCACGTGCTAAATGGTTTGTATGGTCGTTTTTATACGTCAATAGTTTAATTCGGCTGGCAAGAGTGAACAGCAGCGATGCTGGCAACTACACGTGTGCTGTACGCGGGGCCAGGCCACATACAGTTGCTGTGCACGTGCTCAATGGTTTGTATGGTCATTCATATACGGCAATAGTCTACTTTGGCTGGCAAGAGGGAACAACAGTGATGCTGGGAACTACACGTGTGCTGTACGCGGGGCCAGGCCACATAAAGTTGCTGTGCACGTGCTTAATGGTTCGTATAAGTCATTCGTCAACATCATCAGTCAGTAAACAGCAGTGATGCTACACGTATGTTGCATGCGGGGTCAGGCCACTTACAGTTGCAGTTGCACGAGCTTAATGGTTCGTATAGTCATTCATCAACGTCATTAGTCAGTGAACAGTAGTGATCCGGAAACTGCACGTGTGCTGTTCCTGGAGCCCGGCCTGCACAAACGGACGTTACATGACGTGTTTCTCATCTATAGCCACACTTTGAAACTAATTATTTTAAAATGAAGAATATTACTAAGTTGCCCTGATTAGTCAATTTTTAACATAAAAGTTTTGAGTTTTTTTTTGTTACCTATTAAAGGTATTCTGGGCAATGATCGTGCAAATCTTTTGGTATAAACAGTCCTTGTATGATATGTTTGTATATCTTACAATCTATAGGTAGCTACGTTTTGCCCTACTTTGCAAAACAATAGAGCTGCAGTTTGATGCGTATAGCTAAAGTGAAGCAGCACAAATTACGTATTGGCAGGCTCAGTGGCGCATAAGGCGCTTTACACACATAATGTCTGTTTCGTCATTATTTTATGCACTGCGTAACGCATGCGTTGGGACAATACTAATTTTGACCTTATTTACATACAAATAATATGGTTTATGACAAATTATTTGACAAATGCTTCCGTCGACGCAGCGGTGTGCGATATTTTTGCGGTAACGAATGCGTCTGTCAAACCGCTTCACATAAACCTGTAATGTAGGTATAAATTAGTATGAAAATTAGGTGAAAATTCATATTTTTAAACACAACGGATAGTGCTGTGTGGACACGGAAACGGACGTGTGTGTAAAGCGCCTAACTCTGCAGGTGACTGTGGGCCTTACACGTGTAGTATCATAACTTCTACACAACAGTACGTAGTGAACAAAGACATTTGATATCAAGCTAGGTATCTATGAGAAAGGTCAACAGGAACTGATAGATCATTCGCCCATTGCGTAAGATTTGTTGTCTATGGAACTTTATTCACATTTACTACCTAATAGGTGAACGTTTGATGTCGAAATTAAAATTTCCATCTCCATATATACAAACAATTATAGCTAGAACATTATTAATATAGTAGATATCTAGTTTGTGTTACATGGATTATTATAAAAAAGTTAAGAAGAAAAATTTATAAATTGTATGTTCATCAAATCGAAACTACTTATTAGTAACATCTCAAGATTAAATGGTCAAGGAGCAAAGAATAATGGTTCTCCATACGGTTATTAGTAATAATCAGTATAGAAAGATCCCTTAAAAGGTTTTGTTGGCACATTGCTGATAGTTTCTTGGAAAACTTGTGTAAGTATTACCTGAATGATAACGTGAATGCTTTTATTCCTTTGGGATTTACTTCGATATCCAATTTTATGGTACACGTGTAACCTGTTTAGTTGAAGAAATACGTCTAAATTTCGTATTCCCTCTGTTTAGCCCTATCCTAAATTATATTTTTATTCGGACCAAAGTCAATATAAAAGGGCTTTGTGGAAATATTTCTCACGAGACGAAAAACCAACGCTGACTAGAATAATAACAGCTTATAAAATGGAATTAGTATCCGTCTTACGCAACCGGGTAGGTATTATACCACAAAAACCTTTCTGGTAGAAGAGGTCTACCTCTTAGGACGATACCCGAGTAATACCTCTGTCTTTAGCCTTTTCATACACAGGCCTTGATATATTTAAAAATATAGCTCTACAAGCAATATTCGAAAAGAAAACTGAGGAAAACGTTTGTATGAAAACTTTGAGACCACGCGCGCTCGTAAAATAGAAAATAATATTCTCTAAATTATTTTTATCTGTCACCAAGACCTATTTCGGTCAAAGTGAGATAAAACGTCCAGGAGCTTTCACATTTTCTTGATAAAGAAAGTACAAGTAAATTTATTATGATGGATGGAAAAAGAACAAACAAACTAAATTTATGTACCGTTCCGTTCAAAAGTCACTTTAGATAATTTCATTATAACTTTTGTCATTATTTCCCTACGCGGAAAGCTTTCTGAATTTTAATTATTTACTCAAACGGAACTTCAGACTTTGCGAAGTGGCTGATTCAAGTATTTTTACCCACTTTATAAAGGTTACTTAGTCATTTCTTCGAAAAGGTTTGAAGTGCTTACTCAATCGTTTATTAGATGTTTATTTTTGTAAAAGCAATTTTGTTGAAATGATGTATAATTTCTAGGTTAGATATTGATGTGTGTTGCCGTTTTTAACATAGTCAGCACAGTTTCTCTTATAAACTGTATAAAAAATAGGTACTACATAAGAAGCTTAAAAGCTTGGTTGCAGTACTTTGTTGCTGTGGCACAAGTTTAACATTTCTTTCGCTATCTTGATTTGCGTTACTCTGTGTGTTTTTAGTAGCACCGCCCACACCGTCTTTTTCCCTTGTACGACAACAATTAAGTTTTATAAAAAACCAAGTTTATCCACTGAACTGACTACTCCATTGCAGTGAAGTATCAAAAATACGAATGGAAAACCAATAATTACATAATTAACTCTAGTACACCCTTTCAGACCCCCAATATAAATATTGATAGTGAAGTCCGATTTGGGTACAAAACGTAATACTTTTACATTCATCCATTTATTAAGTACTTGTTAGCTATTTAACAGAACATCATAACTTACGATTATGTTTTTAGAAAGTTTTTAACGTCTTCAGCAAAAATTAAAGCCATAACTTTGAGTTTTCTCATTATCGTTAATTACAGACAACGCAAACTTTTTATGGTTTCTGAACTTGAACTCATTTTCTTAGTGACTGAATAAAATATTCTTCTTTGTAAATAATATTTTTTGAGGCCTAGCAAATTGTTGATGAATATTTTAGACAAGCGCCTGTAATAACTAAAATGCCAGCAAACTGTAATGCTACTAAAAATAAATTGTGCTTAAAAAATTACTTAGCAAAAACACGTAAACGCGTATGCACACAATTTTTATGATACTTAAATTACACATTAGGCACTATTCTAAAAAAGGTTCTTTTTTGCTTAGCTAACAATTTGACATTCTTACTACGCATGTTTTGAACAATTATACCTACTTCTATGACATAATTTTATTTGGTTACTTTTATTTGTTTTTTGTGTCATTATTGGAAGAACTATAGCAGTTACGGTCCCAGACATTATAGTTCGCTGACCTCGAATACTGTACAACAAGTAACGATGATGAGATTCATCATCATCATCGGCCTCATACGTCTGTGACATATGATTACTATTTTTGAAATCCTTCGTACGAATTTGTAGCTAACCAAATACCCTTGTTCCAGAAGAAAGCCTAGCGGAACTGCACGCGGGCGCCACATCGAAGCCGCCATCTTTAATAACCGTCGCAGCGCTTCTAATAACAGCTACTTTGGCCACCGAGCGGTCACTGCTACTCACACCTGTTATTTTGTTCCCGGCACTAGCGGTTCTGGCCCAAGGCCTACTCGATCAGTGTATCGTACTGTTACCTACGTGATATCGAAGTAGTGTAAATAATATAATAGCTGTAATTATAAGGAGGTAATAATAGTTACTGAGAATAAAGAAATAAAATTTCGTTGTATAATCCTCTTGTTTTATTTACAGTACAGACAAATATGGATTCTTTTGTCTAAATCTTACAAAAATCTATTTGACAGTATTTTTATATCTAGCATACGTTGATTATCTTAAAAATTATATAGGTACGTTGAAAACTCTTAAAAGTTACTTACTTTCCTTTCCGTCTCAACAAACAAGAACGCAGTAAAAATTGAATACCGTGTGTTATCGCGGCAACACTTTTACGACATGTTTCATATTCAGAGACGTGCCACAGATGTGCCGTATCTAGAAATTATGGAAGTTTGTATCGGGAAGTGGGTGACGAAATATTTTATTACTTTACATACCTAACTCAACTTTGAAACTTACCTGCAGTTCATTTACGGAATTTTGTATTTGTAAGCTTACGTGAGAGTTGGGATGTCAAATTCATACAACTTCAAATTCTACGACTGTATGTAGTGTATCAATCATCGATATGTATTCCGTCTCGTAGCTCATGCGATTTCTATGGTTTCGATTCCATATCCCGTAGCAACTGGCTACGAAAAGCGTAGCCCCACTACACCTTCGTAGCAACGAGCTACGACGACAATGACGAGTACAACCTGTGGTAAGCTCTTTGCCTATTTGCAAGAATATTTTGCTTTCTAATTACGTAATCAATATTGAAAAAGGCATAGATAATTAATATTTAGGTCCTTGATTTTAATGATCGCTTTTAAAGATAATATTTCCCAAAACGAGAATGGACAGCTTTTTAGTGACTGAAGGTTACTTCTGCTTATAAATAGACGATGCTAAAATATCAACAAATGCATACTTATAGGTATTATAAAAAATGTTGTTTGTACGAGATAGTTTTCCGTATGAGGGGTAAATTCAAAAGGTAAGTATTTGCATGCTATTTCCTCATAGAATCTGATGACTTCGACGTAGCATTCTTAGATATATAATTCTTATTCATTCTCATCTTCAAAAGGGCCAGGTAAATAACATTGAAGTAAATACTGCGTTCTGGAAATAGATCCGCCGACAAAAAATTTCCTCGTCATCATCATTAATTGTAAGAAAGATCGACGAGGTTATTTTTAATTATTTTTACTGGTTCCTTTATAGATTTAAATTAACACCTTATAATATAAAATTTTAAACGATATGACACCACATAACGTTATGGTATCGGCTTAGAATATCGTCACTCCATTTCTTCTTTTCTAAAAGGCGACTAAGAGATGAATCCAAGGAATAGGCAGCAGCGTTCCCTATGAATTTCTACAACACCTTTTTTTTTTATATATGATGGGCTTACTCTTGACCCCAATCTTACCCTAGAGCAGAGATGGGATCTACGGTAGAGCGAGCTTGCCCAGAAGATGCCTATTCACTCTAGACTTAAAGAGATTCAGGTTATATGCACTCGGAAATACAGACGCAGGCAGGGAATTCCATTCTTTAGCTGTGCGCATAATGAAAGATGATTTGAAGCGCTTAGTGCGTAATGTGGGTATATCAACTAAGAACGGATGGTAGCCGGCCGTGCGTCTGGATGTCCGATGGAAGAAAGGAGACGGTGGTATGAGCTAATGCAGCTCACGCGCACACTCTCCGAAGTACAATCTGTAAAAGACCGATAGGCAAGCAACCTTGCGGCGGTGAGCCAGGCTGTGAAGCTTGGTCGCCACCAGTTTTTTATCACCTATTAATCTCTTGGCTCTGCGTTCCACCGAATCCAGTGCAGCAAGTTGGTATTTAGCCGAGCCATCCCAAAGGTCACAGCAGTACTCCATGCAAGATCGGACTTGAGCTTTATAAAGAGTTAGAAGCTGTTCAGGCGTGAAGTACCGCTTGACTTTATTCAAGACGCCCAACTTTCTAGCTGCAATTTGAGCCTTGGACTCGATGGTGGTGCCGAAGTTGAGGTCAGAGGACAGCTCCATGCCAAGGAGTTGAAGAGTGTTGGTCACTGGAACAGATGTACCCCGAAAAGTAGGAGAAAAGGTGAAAGGACTCCTTTTTGCGGAGAAAAGACACGCCTGCGTTTTTGAAGCATTGAAGCTGACGAGATTGCCTTACACTGCGCTTGCGAATCCGTCTGCGTAGCGCTGTAAATACGGTAATACCCTCCAATCGGGGGAGGCCCATATCCAGCAGACTAATATGGCTGTAGTATATTGGCCCTAAATACTATAACGGCCATAATAAAGGGGCCTTTTAATAATTGGGCCTCCCCCTAGTAGGGGGGTATTTGCCATACTCACCATGCTTGGCAGACGGGTGGGTGAGCGCAATGCAAGATGTTGCAATGCGATTGCGAAATTCATCCAGGGATTGAACCCCTGGATGAATTTATCCCTTAGTCGCCACTTACGACACCATCGGGAAAGATGTGGGGTGATGACATTCTAAGCCGGCATCACACGGTTGGCCCTAAATGCCTCAAAGTAATACTTTACCCCTCTCCTTATAAAACCTATTCCAAGTTCCTATTCAAGTTGGCGCTAAAAGTGGATTTGCCAATCCTGTACATCATCATGACAAGCTCTGTCGAAACACCTGTCGTCCGCGTTTAGAACGGGGAAGGAATATTCGCCTACATTGAGACTGAAGCTTCGAATGAAATTGCTGAAATACATTTTAGAGACTTGGCGGGATTAAGGTGACGTCAGAGTGGTAAAATGTATACTTGGAGTAACGGAAAGGGTATTGCAAGCCGAAAGAAGGTTAAGGTACTCATGAAACTGAACAACTTTCCCCATAAAACGTGGGTCGAAATATATTGAATTCCCATAGTAAAAGTTATTCAGAATCACGAGTAGAAATCAATTAGCTGATCGGAGATTTTGTATAGGAGGTCCAAATTTTTTCATTTTTCGGCACATGTTCCATGGGGAAAGTTGTTTAGTTTCATGAGTACCTTCACCTCCTTTCGGCTTGTAATACCCTTTCTGTTACTCCCGGTATGAAATACTATTATTGGACCCAAAATATAGAAGTAAACTTTAGCTCGGTAGATACAAAACAAGATTTATAGAAAACTTTCAGAGTTTTTTATACTTACAGGCAGGAAATTTTGCAAGCTTTCTTGTACCTAAACACGTAAAAATCAGGTACACAATTTTCGGAAATCGCCTTGATGGTTTCGAATGCTTACGGCAACTTCCTATTTCCATTTTAAATGGCTATTATTACAATATTTTTTTAAACTGTTTAAGACGTAAACACTGATGTAGTAACTGCAAATAAATGGAAAATCTGAACTTGAGAATAAGGCCTACATACGCGTCGCCTTAAAGCACAATTTGGGGTGTGCGTTTCGGAATTCAGTATCACGCAGCGTGATTCACGCTTCAGAAATATTTGGAATTCTGCTGTATGTCGATGAAAATAACATAAATTGGTTAACCTAACTAAGTTCAGTTTTGTTAATAGTAGAGATTTGACATTCACGTAACTTCTCGAAATGAGAATCTGCTACCTGATCCAATAAATATAATGTGGTAAAACGATTTTATAACTAAAGTTTTCATTATACCCAAACCTTCGCTTTAAAAAAATAAGTTTACTTGAATTTATTATATTATTTATTTATAACATATTTTAAAAAGTAAAAAAGTACTTGATATGAATACGTTCACTGTTATCAACACATTAAATCACATTACCTTTAATATAAAAAATCTTTCACCGCTCTCCAATACAATTTCACAGTATGACCGTACTTCACTAAAGTAGGTGTTCTGCGCCTGACAATGAAAAAGAGTTCGTTCATTCACTCAAGTACTGAACGTATTTGATTCATTCGATTGAAGCTTTTTATAAAACGAATTGAATTTAAATTGAAATTCGAATGGTGACGGTATGCATAATGAGTTTCGTACTGTTTCGTATGACTTTCAAATCATCAACCAGAATTTTAAACTGTTTTCCAATTTCGTGAGTTGTTTTGTTATACAATCATTTCTAGCAAACGGCTTGGCAATTGTAGTGCACTGTAAGCTCGATTTGAAAATCGATTTTATAAGTGGATGGAAACACGTATTATTAAAGTCTATTAGTGTGGCGGTTGTTGGTGGAAGCCTGCTAACTTAGTCTACACATTAACATGCTTGATGAGCTCTACGTGAATTCTTAACTTAGACATTTTTGAGCAATAATAATAAAATTTTAAATTTTACAATCAACTTCTTCTTCTCCGAATGGGACACCAAATCGTCTAACGACAATCAACTACTTAACCACAATCAAATTACTTTAAAGTGTTTCGTTTTTGTATTTTTCTTCTTCTTTCTCTTGATTCTTATAACAAGATGGTAAACAAAATGTCTACGCTGCGTTGAGAAAACAAAACAATCAATTGCAATGAAAATGCTACAAAAGGAAACAGTAATTGCATTAAGATTGAAGTGGAAATAGCGATCTAGAGTAGGATCCAGATAAAGAAAACAATACCTACTACTGTTCGTTCCTATTAGCAGTTGAAACGAATTGGTCTGATCTGAAGTTTCTAAATGTTGAAAGAAACAACTAATTAACTGTATGAATAATTTTGGCAAACGTAGCAAAATCCTGCATTATAATAAACTACTTTCATTACATAAAGGTATAAGATAAAAATAGTAATACTAAACTGAATTAAAATGTATGTTCGTTATTTATTATGTATGCTATTTCATCATTGATAATGTTACTCGCATAAAGCGACAAAAGCTAACATTATTGTCAAACATTTGCCCTAAATTAAAAAAATACATTACTATTAAATTCACGAACAATAAATAGTTAAAGAAAATACACTTTGTACTTTAGTTAAATAAGTGAATAGAGTAAAAAGCAAGGTCTTTTTACCTGCCAGTTTCTATGTTAAAAAGTGATACCAACCCCATGTTTATTTGAATTAAACTAGCAATCTGAATCATAAAGAAAATACGGTTAGTTTGTAGGAAATGCCATTAGCCAGAAGTGGAATAACATAAAATGAACAATGC
This sequence comes from Phthorimaea operculella, assembly GCA_024500475.1. Classification (NCBI taxonomy): domain Eukaryota; kingdom Metazoa; phylum Arthropoda; class Insecta; order Lepidoptera; family Gelechiidae; genus Phthorimaea; species Phthorimaea operculella. The sequence continues at coordinate 8,806,614 of JANFCV010000002.1, forward strand.
TTTGGACCGAGTAAACACTAAACAGGGAAGCCAAGGAAACGCTGCACGCTCAGGAGGCGAGCCGGCGTACTGAGGACCAAGGCAAAAGAGGTATGGTAAGAAAATACAACATTAATTGAAGACTGATCTCTCTCACTTTTAGTATAAGAATAAAATATAAAATAAATAAATTTGATGTTGCACAATATTTTTTATCCCCTTGTTTCCTGTTAGGTCCGGATATTCCATGTGCTAATAAGCTTAAGGCATAAATAATCGTATTTTTCCTATTACTTATCTTCACATTACATCAGCGTAAACGTCCTGTAGGCTTAAACAATCTCCCGTTGCCGCCATCCAGTCACGACGAATCAGTCATATAGATGGAGGACGTACATACTGTGCTTGCAGTTTATATGCAATATTTGTTATATTGGTTCGTTTATTGCCTCAGCTGATGGAAATAAGAAGATGAAGACTTCCTTTTAATCTGCTCGCAGTCTATAACTTGACTCACTCTTTTCTTCTGTTTATTATACGGTAAATTTAAGGCTTACGGCAACAGACGAGGCTTCCTAGGTACACAGCTATCAACATAAATCGTTGGATTAATGTCTCATTCGATTTGAAATGTGAAATGGATCGTTGTAACGACTCATGTAATATAGCATATGATTATTTTTACATTTCTTTAGGCGGAGATCACGTAGTACACTGCGTAAGGTATGCGTTAGAATAATACGAATTTCCACCTTATATTCCCCTTCTTCTTCTTTTCGTGTGGGACACCGAGTCGTTCAACGACCCGATGAACCCTGGTGTCAGAGTTTTTCAACCGCCTACTACAAGTAGCAGGCCTCTGACATGGCTGTGTAACGACCGCCATCATAGACAGCAACCGGGACCGACGGCTTAACGTGCCCATCCGAAGCACGGTTATATATTCCCCTACAAACAAGGTTCATGTTAAACGGTTTGACAGATGTATTTGTAGAAGCAGCGTTGTTTGATACGCAGCGCTAGCGGATGCATCTGTAGAACCGCTTGGCATAAACCGTAATTGTATGAAAATTAAGTGATAATTTTCCTAACGTATGCGTAACGCAGTGCCAAAATATGGCAGCAACAGACCTTACATATGATTCCCGTCTTAGTCAATTGTCTAGGAAGCGCATGATCACGCAGTAGATGCGTAGTTTTTAACATACCTACCTACATGCTACAAAAGTTACCACCTGTATGAAAAATTTTGGCTAAATTACGAATTGTTAATTTAATTCGATTAATCGGATTCGTATACGCATATTCGTCGTATTAACTTGCAACATTTGAATTGTTCTTCGACACAGTTTTCGCTTTAATGTCCTTAAATAGATTTATAATTTATTCTGCAATACATACCCTTTCTCAGCGTTTGCTTATCCAAACTTTGTTCGTTTTAAACTTGAGACTGGCAGCTTTCAGGCCGCGTTTGCTGAAAGTCTACTTTGGCTTGTAAATAATAAATGCGAGCGAATTTCGTGACAAGGCCCACGCATGAGCACAAAAGCTTGCTTACAAAAGCGTGCGAGCGGAGTTGACTTTGCTGAATTCCTTTCACCAGGTTGGGACAATACGGTGACAAATTCGGTAATTTATTGCTATTTCAACAGCAGCCTTGTGACGATAAATAAATAGATAACATGAAATAAATGAAAGATAGTAATGCTGGACATAAGCTTTACCAGGTGATATGAAACCAACTACATCCAACGTCTGCTTGCACTCTTTTTAGGTAGTGTAGTTTCATACATCGATAGTACATTATATTGCACATTTTATTAGGTAATAGTCATATTTATGGTTACTTTAACTTAGCTCATGCCTATATAAAAAAATATTTCACAACGAACTAAAATAAAAAAGTACTTGTAGAAATGTACTTCAAAGTGAAGCTACACCTTCTTGCAACGAAAAACGTTCTATTTCATCTAACACTAATAAAGTGGAAAAAATTTACTACAACAACATCCTTGAGCAATTTTTTACTACGGGAATATATATTTTTCCCACGAGAAATCTTTAAGCAGTGGGTGCAACCGCTGGACGGGCCGCAAGGTAACCACAAACTGTTATAAAAATCTATCAAAGTTTGTATTGCAGCAAAAGATTTCAAATATTTTCAACGTCTTTATACAGCATTGCCACCCGTATGTACACCAAGACGGGAACATTTAGCGTGCCTCACGCGAATTCTTAGCTCTATTGAAGTGGCATAATATGAGTATCGGATAATGCTAACATTGCTGTTCGTGATGGTTAGTATGTTGAACAGCCGTTGCCAAAGTCTTGTGAGTCACGCACGTTCGATACAGAGCTACATGTGAAGACCAGAAATTGCAGGAGTTTTTGTGACTGTGTTTTTTTTAGTGAAGGAAGCATTTGTGCGCTTAGATGGACTTAGTTCAAAACCATCAATGAGACATTACGATTGGTTTTCTATTTTTAAACGAAAGATCTTTATTTACTATGTACTTCATGATTTATTATCTGTTTATGGCTTAGGATCCGAACACACCTGTGAAAAAAATCTGTTGCAATGCAAAAGTCTCGATTTTACTTCAATTAAAATACCTACAATGAATTATTATTGAAAAATACTCGAGCCAAATAGCCGATGGTTTGGGGCGGCCCAAACAGTTATTCCGCATTTCTTTTTCTTTCTTCTGAAGTGTCAGGCTTGTAAATACTTGTAAAAACATCTACATTCAAAATACCCGTCTTATGTTAAGTATCGTATTTTGCACTGTATAATCCAGCCTTGGATCCAGCGATGGAGTGGTTGGCAAAGCGGACCTTTGCAGAGCAATCTTCGCCAAATAAAGTATTGTAGTTCTATAGAATATTTCGTGATATGAAAAGATTCGGAAGTCGGACAGAATATCTACGAGTGTTCAGCTACATATTCACGCAGAAATACCCAAATACCAATAACATTTCGATTGTGTGGTATGATAATACACATGCGTTTTACTCACCGGTGGAGCGGAAAATGGCGGCCCACAGTAGTCTAGGAGCTTACCCTACTTTCCTAGGGCTCAGGCAAAAAGTAGAGTTAGTTAACTCCGTTAACATACTTTGTGAAACAGGTGAGCTTTGCAGAATGTTTTGAAAAGGATTGTAGAGGTACAGTCGTAAATCAGACAGTAGGCACTTATGTAGATTATTGATTTTTGTCTCTTTAATTTGATTAAATAGTTAACATGTATAAGGCTTTACCATAATAGTTAAATATTACTGATTTATCCTGTTTAGTTTTTTTTAGCAAGTTGCGTCACTGACTGATCCTAATCTCGTGAAATCTCCGGGACACCACTTTCAAACTTCACCTCTTGACCTATCTTTGTTGTCAATCAAATTCAGACACAATTTCGTCCAAATTGTAGCGACAGAGACATCGAAAGCAGACGACAAGTAGACAGCCGACATCGCGCAACAGACTGTGATTACAAAAACAACAACCGTGCCAACACTTTGTTGGTCATATTTGATAGCTGTCAAACCCATACTAGAAAACATATCATCAAAAAAATAGACCTTATTTCGTAGCATTAACATGATTTTGACAGCTGTCAAATATGGCCTGTTCGAACGACCGTACTGTTACATTAAACAATCTGCTTATTTTACCGACTTTGAAAAACAGGTTATTGAGTCGGCCTTTGAATAAGTTTTCGAATCTTGTGGAATCTCCGAGAAACTACTAAACACTCGTCACCTCTTGACCTATTTCTGTTGTCAATCGAATTCAGACACAATCCCGTCCAAATTGTAGCGACATAGACATCGAGAGCTGACGAAGTAGACAGCGACATCGCGCGATAGACTATGATTACGAAACGACAGCTGTGTCGACACCAGATGCTAAACAATCTGTTAATTTCATCGACTCTCAAAAAGAGGTTATTGAGTTGGCTACATTATGGGTCATTATTCAGATTTCTATTCTCCGCGTAAGCTGCGTGGCAAATTTTAATTTAAGCAATTTGAAGATTATGACAATGAAATATGATTCTGTATACTTTTACGATTATAGAACAGTTTGGTGCTCCTTGCTAGCACAATTACTTTTCGAGAAATTTAATTTTAAAATTTTGTGTGCCACGCAGATTACAAATCAAGCCACGCATATTACATAGCCAATTTTATCTTTGTATTTTCATTAGTTTTCTATAAGTTTTACTTGAAACATGATTATTCTTGACTTAAGTCTAGGTTATAAGGCAAAGATGGAGTCTGTGGTGGAGACAAGTCATGGAAAATATGTCTTTATTCACAACTACCATAAAAAGAGTATAAGGTTTTATGATTTTGGAATCAACAGATGCAGGTAATTAGTTCCTGTCTTTTAGTGTGCACAATGAAAGAAGATTCAGAGTGCATAGTCCGAATTGGTGGATTGGCAACTAAATATAGATGGTATCCCGCCAAATATACTTACAGGTGTTCTATGGTGGAAAGGAGCTGGCGGAATAAGGTCGTGGACGTCTTGGTTCAGCATAATTTTGAATAAAAAATATGACGAAGACTGCTAGGCAGGCCATCTTGCGACTTAAAGCAAAACTGCGTAGATTGGTATTGACCAGATATGTGTCGTATTGAGTTCCATGAAATCGAAGTTCAGGATTGATGACAACTCAATGCCCAGTCAAGCTATTCGCGATGACAGAAATAGGTAAGTGTACTTCAAAAAAGTAGTTGTCTAGTCGAGAGGACTACTTTCAGATGCAATCAATCTCCTGTGTCGTGGTACATTTAATGAGGCCAGGGCTTTCTCTATAGAACGCAATTTCCGCTCTGCCAATTTCGACTTGACAATGTCTCTGTGATGGTACTGTCTTCTGCATACCTATGAATACCAAACTGAAGTTGTTAAAAGCTGTTCTGAAGGAAAAAATCGCCGAGAGACTAAAACCTTGAGGACCACAGGCGTCAATGGCCATGAGGTCAGAGAAATAGCTGTTATTGATTACAAAAACCAGCTGGGTTGTCATAAACAGGAAGCTTGCTGAGGAGCCAGGTCAAGGTTTCTGCCAGACCTTGTCCAGGTAAAAGCCTTCGAAATGTCAAGCAAAGTGGCAAGTTCGCCACGTTTGCCCAAGCTTACGCAAAAAGATTCCCAGTAGTCTTAGGTGAAAGTCATATTGACGGCCGCAGTTGGTAGGGGCAACTAACAAGTTAACTCACCATGGCCTTACTCCGTCAATTGCAGTAGATTTAAATAATATCAGGAAGATTTGACAGACATTGTGTCGCCCAGGACACGGTTATGGAATACGCAAGGTTGCCTGAGCCCTATGCGACCCTTTCGGCCTCCCTGGCTGGATCCGCAAGAAAGACAGGTCAGCTGCAGGTATTTACTGCACATTAGACTTATATGACACGCGTCTGATGGAGACCTTCTTCCTCACCATGACGTAACAGTAAATCGAGTTAACGCTATCGCCCTGTTTATGAACCAATGATACCTACTACCTAATACGCAAGTTAAGGGGGCTTTGGCATTGTACTTCTTTTAAAAATAGGTAGTGCAAGCGCAGATAAATTTAGCAAGATTGTCAGCACAAGAGATAAATTAGGAGCACTATGTCTCAATACAGTCGCTGGCATATTATCGGATCTACCTTAGAGTTTTGACTTTTGGCCTCAAAATAAAGCCTATGAGAAAACGATCACTGGCATCGAAAAATTTCTCGAGACGAAGTTAGGTGGTTGAATAGAGCCTACGTCCAGTATGTTTTGACAAAACATGCACTCAAATCCATCAAAATTGGTAAAAATTATATGTCCAAGTATAACGATATGAAAACTCAAAAACTTGATGATATTTGCCAAAAAAAAATCTTTTTATGTGTTTTTTAATGAATATTAGGCAAAATAATAGTATTTAAAATGGTTAATTCAACCTTTTTTTAACTCTTAGAACCATTGTGTAATCTGCGTGGGAAGAATTGTAAGCTGCGTGGGTATTTTGCCACGCAAATTACTCCACGCAGATTACAATAACAGAGTATTTTTGATAATAACTCGGCCATCTTTTATTGAATCTAAATAAAATTATAGACCAATAGTCCCGACTATATTACAAATCAGCCCTGTAAAAGATGAATCTCTAAGAGTATTAATTCTAAAAGAAATTTGAATCCACGTAACTTACATGCAAGGGTAGTAAAACTTGTGTCAGCCCTTATTTTTGGAAATATTTTTAGTTCTGGACACTGAGGTGCCCATTCACTCTGCTTGATTATTGAAGCATATCATAATAATTTGAGGAACAAAATCTCAGCTGGATATGGTTATAAACTTAGAAGTTATGACCGATTTTACCACGCTTGGGCTAACTGTCCGAAATCGTGTGACCGATACATATTCGGGTTTATTTTTAAAATTACACGCGTTACATATTTTTTTCATCATTCACCTAATATATTGCTTTATAACGATTATTTTGATATACAATAGATACGTTCAAAATATAAGGAAAGTAGTAAAATCATAATTTGTAAAAAGTTAGTGCGAGGTGTGACACGCGGAGAACACCAAAAATACCCCCGTTTTCAACTTTCAGACTGGGTTTTGAAATACTAAGTGAATATAAAATAAGACTTTTTAATCAATTCCACATAGGTATTGAAGTGTTAAATCATGTCCAATCGATCGATATGTCCAAACTTGCATAGTTTACAACCCTGTGACCGAAATTTTCGACCGTTTGAAGAATGACCCTTATTTTCGTTACATACCAAAGTGGTCTCTTAAATTGAATTAATTATCACAAAATGTTCTTTGTTTAAATTATTTTTTACTAACATAAGCCCGTGTTCATTAATTGCATTGAACTCTGAGATCGATCTCTAGAGCGATATTGACAAGTGTTAACAGTAGGGTAAAGTACGGATAGATGCGCCGTTGGGATAGTAGCGCAGGTTTCGAAAACACTATGTTCTAGTGAATTTCAGCACTATTGCTTATTAAAACATAGTAGCATTCCTCCTGAAAGCCCAAGTACCACGTTAATATTGGAGTAATTGCACAATTTACGCCAGTTTAAGGTGGATCGTTTTCCATACAAATGTTAAATGGAGTTACGTCTTTAAATGAGACAAAAATATGATTAAATAACTTGATGAGAAGTCCCGTGCTTCTACAACATTTTCGCAAAATAAAACAAATAATTTTTTAACCATCAGATTTCTCTGTAAAAAGCGTTACGCCACTTTATGAACAAAGATGGAGCTACTGCTGCAATAAACACGTTTAATTTTTTTGTGGAGAAAATACTGAATATTTTTTTACCTTATGCAGTTTTGCGACAAATTTACGTGTGCCTTCATCATTTCACATAAAGTTTTTTAGAAAAAATTGTTGTTTAGCTCATGTTTATCTCGGTTGAAGTTCAGATTTTCGTTTGTATGACGTAACGATGCGCCTTAAGCAAAAATCTTCGGTAGCGTGGACAAACCGGGCGTCGAAATTATTTTAGCACATTTTGTTTTTCGGGTATCTTTTCTCACGATTGTAGAATCGCTCACATTTTTATTTCCTCATATGCACAACTTTATAAAGTATGTGCCCATTTATTAATTATTTTATAATATCAAATCATTATTTTTTTAATTAAATGCGCAACTATCCATACCAAAAAGGATATTTGCGCAGGTTTTTTGGACGGATAGTTGCGCTTTGGGGGATAGTTGCGCAGATTGATTTTTTTGCTTATTTTAGTATGTTGCAGATGGATAAATGCTTCCAAATTACAGTCTAGATATGGATGTTGTTCAACATACATTTTTATGCTACCTACGCGTTAATACAATTTTTTTTACTGAAATAATGACTTAGCACTCAATAACTTTAGAAATAGTAATAGGTAATATTTAGGTTCGGAGGCCTATTCGATTTTTAAAATAATTATTTAATCAAATTAATTTCAAATTACTTTGATTTAAATAAAGTGCAAATTTCATAGTAAGTCGCCTAGGTAAACTTCAAAGCGCAAGTATCCCCGCATGATTTTTTAGTGCTGCGCAACTATCCGTGCGGGTGCGCGACTATCCCTTTTTCAAGAGGTCAAATAAAACTTGATTTACAACAAAACAATAAAAATTAAATTCATGAATTAGGGCTTTAATGAAAGACTAAAGATCAATCCTTTAATCTGTAAAGAAAATTTTGTAAATAATTTCTTAATTATTGAGTTATAGAGCATTTTCCAAAAGGTGCGCATCTATCCGTACTTTACCCTACATGCAGCGTCTCAAAACTAGTCTCAGAGTTTAGAGCAATTTATAAATACGAACCTTACTTATCTATGCTTATGATACGTTACCTTGTTTAGGAAAAATATTTATAAGCTGGAAGGTATTGCCTAAATACAATGCAAATATATACCTATGCCTAAACCTTGACAAGGATATTATTTTGATGTGTATTCTGTAAGCAATATCGTAAGTAGTGCCAGAGCGGAATTCACCAGGAATTTATTCATCGTGCGTTATGAAAACAGGACAGTTTGTTTCAAATTTATGTTATTTTTCTGCAGTAAAGGGATAGAGCAGAATTATTAGTCACGGAATTTTAGCAGAAAATATCAAAGCAAATTGCATTCGGATGATATGGTGATTCATGTCAGTCACCATAAAAATGACAACCGTCTTACGCATTACGTCTACTCTGTTTGTCATGGGCCTTCATAATATATTTTTTGTATGGCAATCGGTTACAGCCCAGCAAAACACCGAAAGTGATTCAGGGCGTGTGACATTAGTCTTAAAATTCTGCCGACAGTACAAAAGAAAAATATGTGTGAAATACCTAATCCTGCTTACCTCTTCGTCACTGTTTCAATACAATAAGGTAGCAAATATATGATTAAAAATCCTACTACAATGCTACATAGTTAGGTCAATTTAAATTCTGAAAGCTTCTTGTATGAGAGCAAGAAACTGATATGAATAATGCAGATATTACTGTAGGTATGCAAGATATGATTCAGGATTAGACAGTCGTTTGCATAGACACCAATAAAATAATATTAGCAATTTGTATTGCAGCTTTCTCTAGGCATCATTTTTATATATTCCGATTATTCTATAGTCTGCGACTCGCTGCAGTCAGGGTCTTAAAACTGGGTGTAATAAATACTGCCCCTGGCCTTTATAACAAATTAACTTCACAACACATCTAAACTGTTAGCACTGTTGCTATTTACCCAGCTCAGGTGAGGCCTGGGTAGTTATTACTCCACGTTTTGTGTGTCTGTAGCGAGTCGCAGACTATAGTATACTTCAATGCATTTCTATCATATTTTTTTTTATTAATATAGGCTCGCATTTGTCTACTATCTCATCTGTTGGTAAGTGATTATCAGAGAGCGGATTTCTTTCGGCCATCCAGGGTTGAACTCAGGGAGTTTAACAAATTTTGTAACTCTGGACGCCCACCGGTCCTTTATAAAGGACCATAGACGCCCATTGGCCTTTATAAAGGAGTTTAGGCGTTAAGTGCTTGTCATCATCATTGGCCACATACGTCTGTGAATGACGATTTATTCAGTGTCTGTGGCAAGATTTTTCATGGCTGTATAAGCCGATACGGGAGCGGCATGACTTTCCGCACGCTCTACAAACGAAGGTGGAATTAGAGACTGGCACATGCATGTTTAGATGTCATTTTTGCCTTTTGTTTGCGAGACCAGCGAACCAGGCATCATCGTGAGCTTTACGCCCATCAAACACACGCTTTCTCCATACATCCCTATTCTCAGCAAGCTTCTCCCAGCTTTGATGGTCGATGTCAAACGCAGCCATGTCCCGTTTGGCGCAATCTTTGAAACGTAGCATCGGTCTTCCAACTCCTTTTTTGGCGTTAGCTACGGCGCCAAGCAGGACACGCCGCGGTAGACGCGACGGTTCCATGCGGTACACATGCCCTAGCCACCGCAATCGTCTTTGCTTAAGCAAAGCGGTAAAGCTTAAGGCGTATAGTGCTTGTAACCCAATGAAAATATTGCAAATCATCAGTTGTTGTTAAAAATATGAGTATAAGAAATCTGAGTAAAGTTACTACGCCCCCGTTTAGACAATTTATGCCAATACATACATACATACATACATCACGCCTATATCCCTTGCGGGGTATGCCAATACATATTGCTAATAACCTAATAACCTATAATGTATGACAGGATGTGTCCGAAACACGTTACGGTAAAGGTCCTTTATAAAGGACAGTGGGCGTCCAGAGTTAGGAATTTTCTTAAACTTCCTAAGTTCGGCCCTGGATGGCCGAAAGAAATCCGCTCTCTGGTGATTATGCGGACGATATTGGAGCATGCTTGCCGAAGCAGTGTCTATTCACTTTTGCCTTGAATAGCCGGGTTTACACGTTACGAGTTGGCTCGGACCGAGTCACGGCCGAGTTCACTCGTACGAGTTAGCTTCATACGAGTGTACTCCTATACCGGTTTACACGCTTCGTAGTGTACTCCTATCAAAGTTCATTCCATTTTATGTAATCTCACGGAACTCTCACCATGGAACAAACTGATCTACTTTTGCAAGGTGTCTTAGTTGTTGCTGAATGTTTCCGAACTTTAGGAAGTTCTTTTTGAGTTCCAAAGTGAACCATATCCAAGTATTTGTATAGTGCGCTGAATAGCGACATTTCTGGCATATCTGTTTTTGTAATCTTCATGTCTTACATTCCACAACACTTCTTCTCCTTCATAGAACTCCACAAAACGGATCCGACCACATTCTATTTTGCGTCATTTTTGTTTATATCCAAGCTGCAGATCCGAGTTGAAAGGAAAAGTAGAACACGATCCGATTCGACTCGGATTGGGTGCCGGCATCCGAGTGACATCCGAGTACACTCGGATACATGTTTACACGTTACGAGTAGCGTCCGAGTAGTAATCCGAGTGCGCTCGGTCCGAGCCAACTCGTAACGTGTAAACCCGGCTAAGGGCCAAGATGTAATGTTCCGGAAAACTGTAGGCAGAAATCTCTAATCAATATTTTTGACACACACATTTTTTGACTTAGGCAAGTCTTTGTGAATGTATTGTATCAAATCGATTCCACACTGCATGCTAAGTAAGATATTTTGTCATTGCATTTTTTCAGTCTTAACATTATGTATGTGTTTAAGGATTAAATCATATGAAATTTATAATATCTACAAGTATAGTCAGGTACCTACACCCTCATACTTACACGTAATCCGCAAAAACTGCCAAATGATAACATGTCGTAAAAATCCGCCTGCGTCTATAGATTAAATAGTCAGTGGTAACGAGATTGCTTTCATGCATTCGATGCAAGTATTTACATACATTGTGAAACTTTCATAAATTGTCTGGTCAACATTTATGTCTGTCTGTAACTTTTTCTTTGCATTATTTATGTTTATACTTTCACGGAATTGTAAAAATACCTTTTGATATTGTAGTTGTTCATATTTAAATACTCTGCTTAAAGCCTACTTACTTGAACTGCATGTTTCTTGACAAAGTTAAATTACATACATTACTTTCATTATCAGAAACAACAGTCTACTATTCGGCATGGGTCACCTCTATTGATAAGTTTTACCATACTCACCAAGCTTGCCTGCTAGTTGTATGTAGTAAGTAAGCAGTTATAAAACTGACAAAAGGGTTCACCAAGTTGTTGGACGACTCGCTGTCCCACACGAATAGAGAGAGAGAGATAGAGACCAAGCTTGGTAGATTAATCAGCGAGTGCAGTGCAATATGTTGCATTTAAATGTAATGCTCTGTCCACTTTCTGGATGAAATTATAGCTTAGTAACTTTTCAAGACAACTAGAAGTATAATGGGATAATGTTATTCTATACCAGCATCACGCGGCTAAAATTTATTACAAATACATGCTCTTTTTTTATTCTGTGCCTTCCTATTAAAACGTGTTCTGTGATGGATGTAACAAGCTCACGGGAAAACCTAGAACCTATATTGGATGCTAACCCTGTCCTGGATTGATGGATTAAGATAGTGGGGAGCAGCGATGTCGATAGTAAAATAAGAAATGGCACATAGAATCTAGTGTCGAGCGCAAAGCAAACACTGCGTCACTGCCGTACCATCCTTTACTGGAACCATTTCGAAGCATTTTCAGGACCCTATTTGAGAACCTTTGGATAAGAACAGAACGCAGAAATTTGCATCATCTAGTAACCTATAACTACATACTTTAAATCCGTATAACATTAACTATAATAATAAAAATCGCAGTAAGGAACCTTAGACTTTGCACGACTTTGTCTAGATTTCATTACTTTTTAGAGATAAAGAAGCAGCCTCATGGATACTTGGCTACTTCTTTACAGAATGTTTTTGGTGGGATAACAAATATACAAACAGGAAATAGATGTAGGTAGGTAAATTATCCGAAGCAACTTAACAGATTAATGTTTTAATTCGAGTCAAATAAATCTGAATTAAAGTAAATTGAACCATGTCTTCTGTTTAATAATAGATCTCCTGTCACATCATCATTTGTGACAATTGAAAATTTGTGTGACAGAGCGCTAATGGGTCAAAGAACTTTTATCTACTTAGAACCAAAGAAGGACGATGTCGATAAAATTTCTCACATAAACTTTTAAAGAAGATTCCTCATCATCTTATTGCCCTTATCCCAATTACTTGAGGTCGGCGTAACAACAGTCATGTTTTGTAGGAACACACGATATGTCACGTTACCCATCCCATCACTTTATAACCAGCTACACGCCGCGTGTTGGCGGTCTGAATGGGGTGAGAGACCTCTTTACAAGTTTCGACAAAGTTTTATGTCTTTGGAAGTTGGTAACTCGATACGAGAGTTTAAAGGTTTGGAGATAGTTGAAATGTATGAAACTAGAAGTAATTATAGCGTTCAAGTACAAGTATTTTAAATATTTTTTGTTGTGGGTGGTTTAAAAATACCTACTTACCCCACTTGCGATGTAGTCAAAAGAAATAGTAATATAATGAAACAGTTAAAAAGTACATCCTTCCGATAAGTAGGTACTTACTTCACAAAAAACCTATTCCAGGTAATGTAATGTGTGACCTAGACCTCTTAGGTTAGATAGGTTTTCTTTTGTATAAAATACTTTCGTCCTTTAGACTGAAACACGTTACGTTAAGTGAAATTTTCTACTTGGTTTGAAACTATTAGTAAATCGCTTACTAACAGGTAAATCGCTTATTTACCTAAAAAACTATCGCGATAAGACCCGTTAAAGTAATAATTATGTTTGAAACTGTTGCTTCTCTAAAACAAGTAAAATGTACCTAGTTTTGAAAATATATAAATCAAACAACAAAATAACAAAAAACCTAAATAAAAAGCCATTTTTTGAACTTACATTCAGATGCATACTTATATTTATACTTAGGTACTTACCTACCTGAATTTTGTATAAGTTTGCCGTGTGATTCTGGTTTAGATTGCTTAGAATAGCATCACCCCATATAATATTTGCCATAAGAAGCGACTAAGGGGTTTGAGAGGCTGTTGATGTGTATTGCAAATTTAAGGCGACAGGCGGACAACCGGTCACTATAGTGTTACACAGTCTTCTGAGTGACTCTCAAACTTTTGTCAGACGTGGTGTATACGACTGTTTATGACTGTTTTTTACAGCCGTTTGCGCTCTGCCTACCCTGCAAGGGATATACGCGATACGTATCTATGTATGTATGTAAGTAAAAAACGTAGATCAGAGCATCCGTATATTTTTCAACACAAAAAGATATTTTGTCCTCTCTTGAACAATCAAAGACCGTAACGGAATGCTATTTTAAGAACCCTCTGAATGTAACCTTTACCCCTTAGGGATAACCGGAATAACTCGGTCATGAATTCTCGCACCGGTTATAACTGGATTTAGGGTTACCATGCGTCTAGATACAACTGGGATACGAGTAGTTTTGGCATCTATGTTCTTAACGAAGAGCAAAAAGAAAAGATCTTCTTCTTCATCTTCCATGTTGTTCAACGACCCGATGCACCCAAAGAAAAGATTTTATCAATGTGTCGCAGACTCGCAGTACAATGGCAGAGTAAGGATTTTGACCAAAAACCGGCAAATGGCAAAATCGTAGGCTTCGATCAATCATCGTCCTAAGAAGATACAGACAAAATCACTACTCAGTTAGGTGTGTTTAACCTGTCTCTCAGAACAGAACTGATTTCTGTTTATCAAAACAAATTAATCTAATTAAAATTATGTCATGGCAGTTGTGCTAAATAGGGAAGCAGCTCTCCTTGGAAGACCCAATCATGTTTCTGTTCCTTTTTGCATTAATATTAGTTTTCAGCAAGTACTTTCTTTAGCCCCAGACTTAAGTGTACTGAGCATAAAGTTCATGAGCTATCTGTTGATCTGATGATTAACTTTCTTATCTCCTTTCCATTTAGCTGTGGACCCTCCCTTAGGCACCCCACCACAGGAGAATTCCGGATCAAGCTTGTCCATCTTTTATCTTTAAAACCGTAGGCACCCTCGCCGGATATATCTGATTTATCACCTCGGTGGTGTTCACCTGGCTGGATAACCGGAAACAGGTTATGACTCATCAAATAGATATTCGATGTATTGGAATATTCATAAATTCTGTTATGTATACGGTTATTTTATTGCAAACAGCGCAAAGTATATGATTTACTATATCATAAAAGGACAGAGAGTCGACAAAAGACCCAGTGGATGCCTACCTCAGAAATGAATTTCATCAGAAGAGTTCTCTACGAAAAGCGTATGAGTTTGCAAAAATTTAAACCTAGGTAGTTTTATTTTTAAACATTCATGGACTTTATTATCGTTATTTTTGTGTGTGTAAAACAGTTTGTTTGCATACTTTTGCTCTTGCGATGAACAAAATTCACTCAAATTTCCACAACGGCACTCATAATCATTACATAATATCGCCTCATAACTTTGCCTCGCAGATTAAAAACAGTAGTTCGTCTCATCGTAATTCAAATAACAAAGATTATTTTATACCTAAGTATAATTAAATGGCAGCATCCATAATTTCTGATGAGTGTTTTGAACCCCTTATCTAAAAATATGAAATGACTTTGATTTTCTCTTGTATTTGAGCTTTAAAATTATTCATAGACTGCAAGACACGGTGTAGGTACCGAGTACATACCAAACAAGTGTAAGAAAACGAAAAAATAACTCAATTTTCGTAAGTCAGATATCTGGAGGAGTGTTTTTATAGGAGGCCGTTTCTGTAATGTATGTAAAGTTTTTAATATTTGTATACTAATTAGGCTATCAACGATTTTAGAACCTACGACGATCTCTGATCTACCTACACTCTACTAATTGGACCGTTAAAGATACGAACTAATTGGATAGCTGTACCTACCAATTTACCTGATCTGATGTCTGTTTCAAAAGCAGTTTAACACTCAAAGGTTCCATTTCAAATACCTACTTTGTGTATTTGACCATTGATATTTTGATGCTGCTTACAAGAAGAGGAGATGTAATCATCTGTTAGGTATAAGGGCGATATATCAAATATCCTTTCTAATAAAAGGCTAAAATCACAAAGCAAGATTATTTCTTACTGTACCGTATTGAAATTGAAGAGCTGTGTCAACTCCGCTTTTCTGAGAATATTTTTATAACTGAGATACCACGCGATGGAGACTGAAGCAATATTTGTATTTCCTTCCTCTAGAGTAGCTGAAACATGCCTTTGTAGCGCAGACTTTGCTGTGAACAAAGTTGTATTTTAGAGAAATGCTGAACCGTTTCATACTTTCGCCAAGTAGCTAAGCTCTATGGAGCATTCATTCAACGAAAAATTTACTACAACAGCAACAACAGTCACTGCTGATCAAAGCCAATCAAAATAAGCGTAGCGAGTGGACGTCCAGATAGACCGATGACTTAAAATAGGTGGCTGGATTGACTGGAAGGCAAAAAAAGGAGATTAGGCTTTTTGGGGCCTTAAGAGGCCTCTCCTACGTCCAGCAGTGGACCACAAATTAGGGAAACGGCGTGCTTGGCGCCATAACGATGACTCACTCAGTACTAGCGACGATTTTAACGCTTACTGACTCTAACTTTGTAGTAACCAAATATGTGCTGTTGAGTTTACGAAATAAATAAATTAAATTAAATTAACTGGAAATGACCGGTATCTCAGAGGATGTCAAGGTAACTAGGAAGTTGATTGCCCTGAACATCATATTTCTTAGATTCAAATTTTGTAAACTCTCTATTTTGTGACTAGACTGCTAAAAGCTAACGTGATGTGAGGTGAAACAAAACACGATAGGAATTGAAAAATAGCAATAATAAAAAAGAACAAACAGGCAGTCTAAACACGTTCCTCGAATTTGAATTGTTCAGAAATTAACGGAACGACCAACCAGATTTCGCGCTCTGACTGTATTGAATTTTTATGAGCAGATGGAGAAAATGGGAATCGGGACCTGTATATTGAGTTTGCAAATAAACCCGTTATTTCATCTGTTGTAATGTGAAGTCAAATAACAGAGCCGAACTCGGTGTCTTTAATATTATGTAAAAAAAGTCCCGCTTTGGTTGGTATAAGACGACTCTGTAACGCAATCCCGACGTTACATATTGTGTTCTAATCTAACAAATACCAAATAATCACATCATCAGCCCACATCTAGATGTAGGTCTCCCCCAGTGGAAGCCACAAGGCACAAACTCTCGTTTTCCTCAACTTGTAGCTACCAGCAGCTTTCATTATCTCATCTAAACGGCGTCCAACGCTACGATTGCCGAGGCGAGTCGAAAAAGATAAAAACTATCATAGACGTTATAACAAAACATCAAATATTTACTTCTTAAAGCTATTTTAATGGTCAAGGGAAGTACCAGTGAATAGTGTTGTTGTACTGGTACATTAATTTCACAAGGCAATTCTCTATTCTTGTTCAGTTACAAAATGATAATGTTTCCTTTGTCCTTTTCATGAAACAGCTTCCAACCTGGCTGTCAAAAGGCTCATCTTCTAATGGACTGTGATGGGACTAGTTTCAGTGCCTGTGTCCTGCAACCTATTCATACTATCAGCAGCACATAGACCTGCCAAAATCAATCTATTAGGCACTAGGTAAGTTGATGTGCTGCTGTAACCTGTGACCCAAATGTCAAACCCGAATCAGTGCCTGCCAAACAAAATCTCCGTTACCAAGGGCGAATAAACTCATCGCATCGGATATTTGCTTAACAAAATGTGGTACCAATATGCAGTATACCGACAGGGCTCGACAGAGGCCGTAAAAGCGACATATACGCGGTATATGGATATATCGGATATATCCCGATGTGTATGCCATCCGATAAATAACCAGAAGTAGAAAAGAGATATCTATGGAAATAGAAGTGAAATCCGTAGAGAATTTAGACGTTTTCAGTAGAGTTCATTCTGATCACGATTTAGAAAGTAATAAGCTGAAAAAAATTGCTATAGTACAAAGGGAATTGCGAGTAATTCAACCTCAAGTTGGTACTATTTTCAACTAGACGATAGGTATACAGTTGATGCGCCTAGTATACAGTTAGGTATCTAATTGTTTTGGTGAATATTTATACCGAATCTGCTCATATTTTAATACTTAAAATATTTGAGTACATATTTTAATACTTGAAGCAAAATCTAATCCTAAAATTTATTATTTGCTAATTCACCTGATTGTCCGAAAAAACAAGATGATTCCGTGTTTTGGAGGGCATATTAAGCCGTTGGTCCCGGTTGCTGTCTACGATCATTTAGATGGCGGTCCTCACACAACCATGTCAGAGGACTGCTACTTGCAGTAGACGGTTAAAAACTCTGACACTAAGGTTCATCGGGACGACTTGGTGTCCCACTCAAAGAAGAAGAAGAATTCTTGCCAGTTCTATCGCCAGTGACTTCTGTTGCTGGAAGTATCTCGGGGTTTTCCTCAGACAATGTGGCGACATTACTACCAGGACGGGGTATAAATACCCGCGGTTGATCCAGCGATGCGTGCCATTTTCTTTAGCTCGGGAAAAGTTCAATCTAAATTTTTAGCCTTCTAAGTTTCTTCGAGGTTGAGCTTCGAGTTTTTTTTTAGATAGGAAGCTGTAAAACGGATCTTTGTTGATACTTGAAAGGGAATGTTTACACAAACTTTTAGTGAAGCGAATGTTGGTGTCATTAGAGCAACTTTTGGCTTAATTCAGGGATCAACATAAACTTATATTCTAGGTAGTTAATACGTGGTGAAAACAAACGCACTTTTTTGGAAACGTAAAGGTCGAAATAAGGGCCGAGCGCGGCGGGCGTCAACGTGACAGCGTCGTTCATAGTATGACTTGGTTTTTATGGCTTTGTACTCGTATGGGGTTGCCAGAAAGATCGCGCTGCATGCCGTGGCGCGCCCTCCATACTATAGACGCCGCCACGCTCGGTCTTTATTTTGACCTTTAAGCTCAACAGGTCAAACTGAACAACTTTCCCAAAGTTCAAAGCCTAAAAAAACTGAACCACCCAAAAACACAAAAAAAATCTGCTGTTCAATCGTTCTATTCTATGGGAGCTCCAATTATTTTTTAGGCTTTGAACTTTGTCTCTTACGGAATGTTGTTTAGATTGTCCTGTCGAACTTAGCGTTTTTGAGAAAATTGTTCGTAATACCACCCTGTATAAATTTTCACTTTTATTTCAGTAATAGGTAAATGATACTTTGTAGTGCTACAGATACTTTTTCGAATAAATTGACTCGATTTGTATATCGAACACGTACTGAATCATGACTTTTTATATCAACTACACCTTTTACATTATTTTTAGCTTTGTGTTTCATAGATCGAAAATAAATTCAAACTATTGAATATTTTTCACTGAACAATATTCCATTTATGTTGATTTACACTAGCAATACCTATCATACTGTTTGTCAATGAAAAACGCACTTTTCACGACAAAA
Source organism: Phthorimaea operculella (assembly GCA_024500475.1). Taxonomy (NCBI): domain Eukaryota; kingdom Metazoa; phylum Arthropoda; class Insecta; order Lepidoptera; family Gelechiidae; genus Phthorimaea; species Phthorimaea operculella. The sequence continues at coordinate 8,825,600 of JANFCV010000002.1, forward strand.
GTAAATTGAATTTCGATCCCGGTCATATGCAAAACAACGAGGCAATCAACTACAATCAGTCATAGTTCGACAAAATATGACCCAGTCAATATAGTACGGCCGCTCGACTAGGCCATAATTGACAACTGTCAAAATCATGGTAGTGCTATGACATAAAGTCTATTTTAGGAAACCGCAATCGAAAACTGACCGTGCTGGTCATGAAGTGACGGCTACTATAGGTACAAAAGTTAAACTTTGTCAGACACAATATTGATGCTATGGTATGCTAGATATGATACAATATTCACGATAGCTGCGTCCTATACTACTTCCGTTAAAACCAAAACACCGGAATCTCATACGGTGTGTCTCAAAACTGTAAATCTGTGCAAAATATTACAAGCCAATATAAGTAGGTATAGGAAAATAGTGTTATTTTGGCACCGGGAAACTTTTTTACGGATTATCCTTTTCGGAAAGGTTTTCTCTGAAAATATTCTTTACATTTGATACTACACGTGCTACACGTGACACGGTACCTTGTAGAAAAAATATTCTATTTGTGGCGGTCTTTGCATAAAACAAATATGATTTAAAGCATGCGTAAATTACAACACCTTGCACTGCGCTTGCCAATCTGCATGCCAGTGGTGGTGACTATAGCAAATATCCCCCCTATAGGGGAAGTCAATGATTAGATGTGATGACCCACACGTAACGTCCGTTTCTGCCCATTTTTAGCGCAGTGCTAATGAGTGCGTCTCACATGCATACTTGTGAATTCTTCATACTAAAAGCCGTCGTTAAACACCGCAACGCAGAAACTTGCGTTGTTTCACAGACGCCTCCGTCAACGCATATTTCAGCCTTGCGTTGTTTTAACCTTTGTTTTCATATTGGGAATTCCGAACCTTGCATCAGACAGATGAATGCGTTATCGCTGCGCTAAAAATGCGTAACAACTGACACATTTAAACACTGGCCTTCCCCTATTGGGGGGTATTTGCTATAGTCACCACTCGCAGGTAGATTGGCCCCGCCGTAGTGTTGTGGCTGATTATGATGTGATTGGAACGTTTGATTTCGAATATGCTTTCAAAATGGCGAGCTAATGAACCGCAATTATTCATTGTTCTGTGAATAGACTGACGTCAATGGACGCGTAGTATTTTGCAGTAATTAGTAGGGCCGATTTTAGTTTGGACATAAAATCATAGGACATTGAAATTGTGTAAATTCGTCGAAGGAATAGACAGCAACGTGCTCTGTGCAACATCATGCATCAACTAAGTAGCAAAGTAAGTACTAGCAACGGGTAAAACTACTAACCTGCCCTCTAGTTTGTTATATTGGCATTTAATAGCGGCTGATAGAGGTATTGATTAACAATAATCAAGTTAAGTGGCGGTTCAGTTAGCCATACACAAACCACAAATTTACACCAATGCACTGCGAAGTATTTGCCAGTCGGTTAGTAATGCGATTCCGTGATACAGACTAGATTAGCGGTTCGCCTAAATTAATGGGCATTTAGTCATATTAAGTGCTGCCTATTTGATGGTGGAGTAGACATAGCTGTACTGGAAACCAAGTACAATTTTTATTTCTTACAATTCAAACGGAAAAACTTCTACGCGTAGGGGGCTAAGAATTAATTTTCCGGGATTGGGCAGTAGCGTTCCTTGTGAATTAAACATCTTGCGCTGCGCTCGCCTACCCGACTGCCAAGCGTGGTGAGTATGGCAAGACCCCCCGACAGGGGGTGGTCCATATCCATAACTGTTGTGGCTGTTATGGTATTGTAGTGATACCTATTGAATTGTAGAATAAAGCTAGCTAGATATAGTAGTATATTAAAGAATTTAATTTGACCAAGCGTGATTCTGTTGTTCTCTCATTCAAGGAAATGGCAAAAAAACCGTGCGACGTCGGGTTGCTACTGATTCAACCCAGAGAATTGTTTCCTTGTAAATGCGTTCTCGCGATGACAACTAGCCTGCCTAAACGAGGTAAGTAAGGAAACGACAACTTTAATTAGGAAGTCCATGTCCAGCAGTAGACTTTTTATGTCTATTATTAAGGTAAAACTATAAGACATTATAACGGGTTTTAAATCACGGTAGGGATATATCGAGCACCCTATATTTCGGCGATGTTACAATCGCCATGATCACGGGTAAACTGGAGCGGCTGCGGGTGAATGTTATAATGTCTTATAGTTTTAGTGATAATAACCACGGAACCTTAAAATCAAGTATTGTTAAGGTGTTGTCAAGTTGATCTAGACAGGTACCAAATTGGTTCTGCTGAAATGTTTCATCGAGATATAATATTTCAGGACAAATAATGTCTAGAAATAGATGTTTTTGAAACAATCGAACTTTCTCAAAGCATCTTAGTATTAAATTACTATCAGAATCAATTGACAATTTAAAAGTTTTCTATCACAACCTGGACTTTAAACTAGGCCAGCCAAATAGTGAAATCAATTAAGGAAACTTCTGAAATAAACTTCTCCTACCGCCAGCGGTGCTCAAACTTCAATGAGCTTTTTGTTAAAAAAAACGCTAGAAATCGATATCCGTTGCTCCCGACTGACCAATTATAACTTGTCGAACTCGGACTGGGCGGGCAATGCATATCGAATAGTGTCTGAGGTCTGAACTATGAATAACTTGACAAAGTTAGTGGGAAGAACGTAGATCGCTTCAGTTGGTCCTCTAAATCAAAGTAGGTACTGGTAAAACCATACAACTATGGTCCAACTCTTACAACTATGGTCCAAACAAACCTGCATTTAAAGTACATACTTCTCGTTTACAGTTGTTAAGTCAGTGTTAACCATACATTAGGGGTCCTATATATGTAGTACGCCCCACACAGGAGGAATAAAATAAATATCAAAAACTTACAAGTTTGTTTGGATCATAGTTGCAAGCTAGGACCATTAGTTGTATGGTTTTACGGTACCTATTTTAACACTTGATTCAATTTAGAAGTAAAGACACCAAGTAAAATAACAACGTGCATATTAATAATATCCTATGCACAAATACTTACTTGTCAATATTATTCTTCTACATACCGAATTTTTGAAGATATGACTACTTTGCAACCATTTTAGGTAGTTATTAAAAAAAAAAACGGCGAGATCAAACCTTATTGTATTCTATAAAAGCCTTTTTATGACTTCGGGGATTCAGATGGAATTCCCAGACCAGCTGAAGTGTTGAGTTGAGACCGATTCGTGGCTTATCTATGAATACGTCAGAGGCGGCCGGCACGTCTTGGTCCCGTTTTAAATTCTGATTGGGTTTCACGGTTGCTTATTTGGTTCCAGCGTGCACTCGTAGTCTTGTGAGACACAAGATAATGAAATGACTGAAGACAATTTTGAAGGTAAAAAAATGGAACCGACTTCAGCTGTGCCTATGAGATTCAAAGACATAAATTGATTTCTCACATTGCAGTCATCAGTTCCTCATCTAGTGACCATTTAGGTATTATGCAATACGCAATGACTAAAATAATATTTATTCATTCACACATTACGCATTTATCCCTATAATAAATAATAATAATAATATATTTTATTTGCATAGAACACACGTCAATTACAGATGTCAAATATTACATATAGAGTAAGGAAGTCCCAGTATATTCTACCATAACATGGCATACCATACCTAACAGGATAGGCAGAACGACAACAGCCGTAAAAATAAGATGAGTGTTTAGTTACTGGTTCAAGTAATTATAAGGTGTAAAAAAAACAACTGCCAATATTTGAAGGGGTGAACCAGCCCATAGAACTGAACAACTTTCCCCAAGGAACATAGGTAGAAATAAGAAAAACATTTTGGACCTCCCATACAAATTGACTCGGCCGGCTGGTACATTTTGTATGAGAACAAATATTTTTGGGATTTTTTCACATTCTATAACTAAACGAAAATTCATAAAATCACTATGTCGTATACCTCCTTCTCTTTTTAAAGTCGATTTAAACAAACACAATAGAAGTCTTTGTGATTGTCTTGAAATTTTTAAAAGTAATTATCATTAGTGTTAAAACTTGTTCAAAACATTCTGAAGTTTGTAGACAGTTTTAATGTTTCATTTCGGATTTATGTTTTGGTGAATGTTCTTTGTTCTCGAAAATAACTCAAACTACCTTATATTATAATACTGATTCTATATCAGTATTATGTTAATTCCTTAAATGGGTTAAATTCGAGAGTACATGCTGATCAAGCCGCTTTGACATCGTTATCAAATAATTGCTCAGTACTTCAGTTGCTTAATTTTTCAATACTTAATTTACAATTCAGTGCAATTATTGTATAAAATTTAAATATTAAATTAAAACACCAAAGCCACAAAATTAAGTACAGAATAAAATTACTACCAATTTTGGTAAATTTTATTTCCAAAACCAATTAAATTTACCACTACCGCTGTCCATATCCGATGATATCCGTGTATTGTTCTTGATCAAACAAAATTAACTCAATACTCAATATCATTATTATCTATCGTGTTTTTATGTATAAAAGTAAGATACACATAATATTAAAAATATTATGCTATCTACTTTTGTTGCCGTGTGGTGCCGGTGAATAGCATCTCCTCAAACCTTTCAGTGGGTGTCGTAAGAATCGACTATGATATTTGAGAGTTGATACGTATTGCAATTTTAGGCGACAGACTGACAAACTGTCACTATGGTGATACACAGTTTTCTGAATGACTCTCAAACTTTTGTCAGACGTAGTGTGAATGGCTGTTTTTACAGACGTTTAGGCTCTGCCTACCCTGCAAGGGATATAGGCGTTATGTATGTATCCTACGCTATACTTTGTTTTTTCGACTATGATTCAAATGCATTGTAAACCTACTATGAATTGAACTAGGTACTCCATCAAGTATGTCAAATGCTTTGACAAAAATATGCGGTTTATATTAGGCAGACGCATCCGTCGAATGCGTCTGCCTAACCGTTTGACATAATCCGTATTTGTAATACAAATTCATAATTCATAATTTGTTTATTCATCAATTTATAACATAACAGTAACAACCAAAGCGTTATAAAGATAGTCTTATTATAAAATAATAAGTACAATTCGTTAAGTACAATAGTACATACAGTGTCAAGTTTAAATAAATAATTTAATAACGAGAAAATTATATTCGTACATTAGGTACATATCATGTCATATTTATCATCATTAAAATAAATTCCATTAAATACATTTTATATTCTTAACATTTAATACTAGTACCCCTCGCATTCATCTCGACCACTCGCTTGCACCCATTCATCAGACATGCCAGCCCTGTCATACATAAATCGTATTCCGGATTACTGACGAGCACAGAATTGAGCAGCGAGATGGCGCTAGCGACCGGCGAGTGGTCGTGGCTGACGGTGCGAGCCGGCGGCGCGGCCAGCGGGCCTCGCGCGCGCGGACGCAGGCGCGCCAGCTGGTGAACGTCGGGTACAGACAACTTGAAGAACAATCCCAATAAAGCTGAGCTGTCAATTTTGTTTTTTAGGACACCTAGAAAGAATCTAGCGAGGGCTAATGACCGACGGACTTCTAGAGATTGGTACCCTAATTGGCCTTGAATAAACAGTGTGGGGTACATGCATGGGTACCAAGAAAATACCTTTTTATACAAGCTCCTCAGGAATCTTTTCTGCACCTGTTCCAACATGAGGATATATTTATCCTCATGAGGGCTCCAAACGTTCGAACTTGCTTCGAGGATACTACGAACCAAGGCGGAATACAGGGTTTTGGTAGCCGTAGGGGTCAAGGAAACAGAATTCCTCAACACAAATCCGAGGCGTCGGTTAGCAGCGATGGCGACACTCAGCGCGTGATCGCGGAATGTGAGCTGTGGATCGAACTGAACTCCTAGGTCCCGCACCCGCTGTACGCGCGCCATGCTCGTCCCTCCCACTGAGTACTGGAACAGTAGAGGTTGGTGAGAGCGGGAGAAAGTCATCATTTCGCATTTGCTATAATTAAAATGTAAATTGTTGTCCATACTCCACCTATGTACAGAATCAATGTCACGTTGCAGTGAATCACAATCTGCCTGCGATCTGCACGTCTTCATCAACTTGACGTCGTCGGCAAAGATTGACAAATGGGAATCCTGTATCACATCAGGAAGGTCATTTATTAGAAGGACAAATAGGAAAGGTCCTAAATTTGAACCTTGGCTTATGCCCGATCTTGTGTGATAGGAGTTGGAGACGTAAGGACCATATTTGACATACTGTTGGCGGTCAGACAAGTAATTAGCAAATAATTTCAACAGTCTAGGAGTAAATGCCATAGTACCAAGTTTCAGTAATAAAGTGTCATTATGAACGCGGTCAAATGCCTTCTGAAAGTCTAGGTATATCACATCCACCTGCCCTCTGCCGTCCAATTCACACGAGACACAATCAACGAGTTCTGCCAGGTTGGTAGTGACCGACCGCTTAGGCAGAAACGCGTGCTGTGCAGCGGTGATGTGCGGCATACACTGCGGTAGCAATAAGTTGTGGAGTGTCATTTCGAAGACTTTCGCCAATGCAGATAATATTGCAATTGGTCGGTAGTTTTCTACCTTAGTTTTAGTTCCGGATTTAGGGATAAGTGTCACTCGAGACTTCTTCCAAACTGAAGGGTAAATGCCAGTATTTAGAATTAAATTAAATAGGAATAGAATTGGCTCCAATAACTCATCAGCACAACCCTTGACTACATACGCAGGAATGTTATCAGGTCCCGGCGAGGTGCCTGGTTTCAGTTTAGCGATGGCGCGCCGAATGTCCCCACGGGTAAAAACACGCACGTCAACATGCCGGCTGTCCGGCGGCGTGGTGGCGCTGGCGGCGGCCGGGTCGAGCGCGGGCGCGTCCGGCAGGAACACTGACCGGAAGTGGTCGGCAAACGCGCCGGCCGCGCCCGAGCCCGTGTACTCGTCGCCATCCCGGGTCACTCGCGTCTCGCGTCCGCCAGGGTTGCGGAGAGTATTCGTATATTGCCAGAATTCTTTTGGGTTGTTACATAAATTATGTGAAATGACATTGGAATAGTTGGAATGGGCCATTGTTATATCGGTTTTAATTTTAGCTCGTAGATTTTTAAATATATCATAAGCCTGGTCATCATTATTTGACTTCCACAGGTTGTGATAATAGGCTTTGGATTGAATGTCACGTATGATATTACTAGTGTAGAACATGGGATATACACGGCCGCTCGATTTCCTCAGCGTTTTCTTTGGAATGCAGAGATCAAAAATGCGGTACACAGTCATATAGAACAAATTTTGTATGAGAATAAGCTTAATTTTGTATGAGAATAAGTTCAAAACTCTGGCTCCATTGTTTACCGGGTCGTTTGTCGACTTAGTTTGCCAAGCAGATGAAGAAGACTAAAGAAGATTAGAGTCGCGATATTCTATTCCTTACGCATTAAATTTTGAAAATTCTTTGTTTTTATAGTCTGCTTGTATTCCAAGAAGCTTATAAATTTGATTCCAGAGAATAGCTGAAAGCTCGCAGCAAAGTGTTGCTCTTTTGAAAGTTATCCCGATCCGAGGAGCCTTGAGCTTGGAACTTGTTGTGTTAAATAGAGTATTGCACTTTGTGAGACAAACAGAAACATTGAATGAGATTTTACTAGAGTTTGGAATAATAAATCTGGATAAAAGTTTTTTATACAATGTCTTTTTTACTGCTGTACGTTGAAACCTTGGACATATCGTTGAAACGCCTGTCACTGTCACGTCCACATAAATGACCCCAAGTCTGTAAACTAGAAGTTGTAATGCCAGCGACACTCAATTGCCATTCTATTGCCACTGTGATTTAATATGAAACTACCAAAACCATCCGACTGACATGACATAGACACCCAACTGAAACGTTTTTTAGACTTCGAGCCCTGCTCTATATTTCTTGATAAGTTGCATGGCCTTTTCCCATTGCAACATTTTCTAACATTGTATCTTTTATTTAATAATCAAAACCATAGGTATTTCAGAGTATGTCAAAACAGCAGTATGTTCTCCACTCTTGCACCCGCGGGAATGCATTGCAGGTAACTCACACTATTTCTATTTACCCTTAGAGCGTGCTACAGACTACAAAAATATACTCGTCTTTTTTTCTCATATAGTAGAGGTATTTTTACATTTGGACGATATTTTTGCGCTGCGTAACGTATGCGATGGGACAATACGAGTTTTAACCTTATTCTCATACAAATATGGTTTATGTCAAATTGTTTGACAAACGCTAACGTCAATGCAACGTTGTGAAATATTTTTGCTCTAATGGATGCGTTTTATCAAAAATAAAGCACCAACGGACATTATGTGTGTATAGCTCCTTTTGTAGGTATTGAATACTGATCTGCACCACTGGATTCCGAAACCTGAATATGGCTTGGATCGTTGTTCTTCCAAATGTTGGTAGTAACTTTAAAACATGGAGTTGTAAATTTCCTTATTGCTCATAATCAGTTTAAGACTTTGTTGCGATTGATATCGGTATTTATTTGTGGAATAAGTGAATGAGAGAGCACTACCGTAAAATTTAATCCAAATAAAATCTTTTGACCAAAATGCTAATAAAAATCATAATATCACCGCCGTGCACAGTACCGTACAATAACGATCATACAATCAATTCCCCTTGGTGTGCCTAAAGCACAAACTACAGAAAGTTTTCCTCCGTAAGCTCAAGAGTGTTTGCAGTAGAACCACCGGTCTCAATTTTGCAGGACTTTGCCTTGGAATAATTATCATATTTCTACTTGTTTAGTTAAGTTTAAAAATATTTTATTTATTTTTTAGATTGATTACTGACTTAAAGATAACCAAACTTAGGAGTAAAAAATATGATTGAAAGTAGTTCTCAAGTTAACGTTACTTTCCAGATAGCATAACATAACAATACAAAAGCAATACATTTACAATTTCTTCTATTATTTGAAAAATGGAAAGAACATTTTATTGTAAAACGCGCTCGCAAGAATCAAAGCCCGTGTCTGCCAAGGGACCCTGTTTCTGCGAAAAACAATCGTACAGTTTGTTGAGGAATAAAGCTTCCGAGGACGTCCACTTGTTTTCTAGTGGAAGGAAATCCAATATTTTGACACTCGATTAGGATTGTCTTACTGTATGTACATATGTGTAAGTATATAGGGTGTGAAATAGCTCTCCGAATGCTGACACTCAAACCATGAAACAAAACAACCTCCCATAAGAAAAAAATTCAATAAACGTAAGAGAAATTTTAACTTACCGTATTAAATGCAGTAAGCTGATTGTGATCTTGTCAAAAAATGTACATCTGTAAATGTAGGTACATGAAGTTGTTGAGTTTCATGGTCTGAATGGATTTAGACAGATGTCCCTTACACCACTAGTAAGAAAACAACTTCGTTAGCCGATTTTTTCCTATGCAAAGATTTGATTACACATAACGACTATCATCATTAATATAAAAAATGTAATTAAACTTTATGATTAATGAAGAATTATTAGTACAGTTGAGATTCTGAACAAAAATGACACGTACGTAGCAATTTTTATTCAAATTATTTTAGAATCTTTTAAAAAGTTGCTAGAAATCGTTGAACTTTGAAGTTGAATTTACAAGTTCTAAAAGTTGGAACCTGAACGTAATCTAAGAATTTCATATTTAGATTGTGAACTTGATTAGCATTACCCCATTTTTTTCCCGTTGGTGTTGTAAAAAGCAACTATGGGATTTGAGAGTTGTGTGTTGCAATTTTGAAATTACTCTTAAACTTTAGTTAGACGTGGTGAAAATGGCCTTTTTAGCAGCCGTTTACGCTCTGCTTATTTAGGCGTCATATATGTACCTAGGTAGTAGGTATGTATAATATGCAAATTATGAAAATTCAAAAAATCCGAGTCCCTATAACTAGCTATAGGTCGCGTCCGTTGCTGCGTATTTTTACCGCAGCGCTAAGGTATTTGTTTTCAGATGCCAGGTAAAATGTTCCAATCTTAAAACTTGCGTTGACGCAGGAACAACGCAAAGACTTGCGTTGGCATTTTCTGTCTATGTCACAATTACCTACTAAGGTAGATTTAATATACCTATCTCAACACCAACGAACGTCAAGTGTAGGACCCGCCTTATAAAACACTGTAGTAAAATTGGATTCTAATTGTGGTGCAGAAAACAGTTATTTTCGCCTTCTCTTAAATCCAAACAAGCTAGATCGTTAAGAATTTCAGCTTAAAGCTCTTAAACAAGGGCTATTTGTTCCGCACATAGTTTTAATCTCTACTGTTTAGCGTTCACACTGCGGTAGTGCGGTTCGTAGCACTTTCGTAGCGCTTCGTAGCGGTCTTGTAGACAATGGCTACGAGTCGCGTTCGCCTTTTTATACGTGTCAAAGGTTTTCTGTTCGCAAAGCTCTTTGTTAGATGAGAAGCGGTAACTTTTTAATTTTTGAAGTGTTGATTGTATACCGAAAAGGAAATCGCAACTTTAAAGTCAGGATCAGTAGATGAAATCTTATATACCTAAATCGCGAGTAGCGAGTTGGGACCTAGCTTTCAAACACCATAAGTACTAAGTAAGTACAGTTCGTTTCCAAAAACTTATCAAGTTTGAATGTTATTGTTGTAATAATAAGTAATTAAAGCGAGTAAGGCAGAGTATTTTATAAACTTACGGCGCTTTACACACGTAACGTGCGTTACGACGTTATTTTTGCGCTGCGTAATGCATGCGTTGGGACAATACGAATTTTAAACTTATTCAAACTCATACAAATATGGTTTAAGTCAAATTGTTTGACAAATGTATCTGTTAACGCAGCGTTGTGCAATATTTTTGCGGTGACAGATACGTCTGTCAAACCGTTTCACATAAACCGTATTTGTATGAAAATAAGATGGAAAATCGTATTTTTCGAACGCAACGGATAGCGCTGCGCAAAAATAATGCGCCAACGGACGTTGAGAGTGTTTTTCGCCTTCTATTTTTTCTTCGTTTATGGAACAAACTTACCCTTTTTATTTGTGAAGAAAACGTGAATAAAATAAGTCAGCAGGTCGTAAATTATCTACGATGGGGCGCGCGCGGGTCAGTACGGATATCCGTCTTACCACAGTTGCTTACTATGGTTTTTATTACAATATCTAAAGATATTTTAGCGAAGTACTCATGTTTTACTTTGTGGTGTTTTGGAGACAGGTTCGAATAACATAACATCATTACACGAAGATGTTGAAAAACATAATACCAGCCAATAAAGATACCCTTAAAATCCAAGCGTCGCGGCGTCGCGGCGGCGTCATTGTCGCTGTCAAATGACTGGTTTGTATTGGTTTGTATGGGGATACCAGAAAGACCGGGCGTCAGCGTCAACGACGCCGCCGTGTCGCCGTCACGTTGACAGCGCGCTGAGAAGCTTAGGGTTTGTATGAGATGCGGTCGGGTTTTTCTACAAGACCGCAGCGACATTGGCGCCGTCAAATTTTGATTATTAAGTCCACATTTAAAAATAAATTGTTGATAATAAATAAACGCAAACATATTCCATTGATTGCCATTACAGTAGCCATGCGTTGGACGCCTTCCGGTCAGATAGACCGATTACTTGAAGATGACGGCTGGTAGCGACTGGATGGCGAAAACGGAAGATCGCTCCTTATAGCGTACCATGGAGGACGACGCCTACATCCAGCAATGGCTTTTTATAGTCTGATGTGATATGATGTGTGATTTCCTAGATATGACAATTTTATCTACAAATCAACCAATAAAATACGATTAAGACAACAATAATGCAAAACATGCCAATATTGCAGCCACGCCTAGGCATACATAGCATTGGACGCCGGCGATTGGATGGCGAAAACCGGAGATCTCGGCTTATGCCTTATGGAGTATCATGGATGAGGCTTACATCTAGCAATGGATTTAATGGCTGATACAGTGTGATGTGATGCCATTGTCAGCCTTTTCGTTTTTTTCTAAATCGTGGAACCTCCGTTCTACGTAGTAGGTACTACGTTCGGTTTCTCTAATCTCGTACGTGATCCACTCTTCGAATGTTCGGAACTTATCTCAAATTGGCAAAACAATCGTTTTATGATCCCACGCCGGAGTGGCGTTAAAATTGCAGCCGCACGTGACTTGGAACCTAATCGTGCTGATAACAGTGAACAAAATGCTCTGGCCTACCGCGCCCTCGTAAAAGGTGTTTTAGCTTGTATTAAAAATTTGTACGCTCCGAGTTACGTGTACTATATGTTTTTTGATCCGTAAGTATCAATAAATAGTAAAAATTAAAGTAGCTTTTTTGTTTCTTCGACTATCTGTCTGTTTGTGCGTTATTTTTGCGCTGCATAACATATGCCTTACGACGGTATTTTGACCTTCTTCTAATACAAATACGATTACAAAAATAGCGCAGAAACGAACGTTACTCGCCTGATAGGTAAGCTCAATGTGACTATTAAAGTGATCTCTTTGCCGGAGAGGAGTAAGTTTTCTTTCGTTCTGTTGGTTTTTCTAAAACCTAGAAATAATTTATTGTTAATAAAATCTGGTCTATTTTACCAATTGAGTTTTCTTGAAGTAAGGAAACGTAAATTTTTAATTAATTATACAATTAATGACTTCTTAATGTTCCAAAAGTCTCTCAACTTTTTGCTTCAAGCTGGCTGTTTTGAATTTGGATATAATTTATCTTAATTCAATCAGCGATGAGTTAAGTGTTGTTCTGAGTTTCGGTTCTGTATTAAGCATCATCAAAGTGAACTCATAAGGGGTGGGGGAGTTTCTTGCGAATTAAAGAAAATTAAAACTTTTACCAAAAACCTTTGAACGCAAACGAAATTGCCGATGTAAGTCGAAAGTCAATTATGGCTTTATTCAAACTTGTCTAATACATTAATCGCTTTACTTAACGATGGACCGAAATTTGGAATTAATTCAGTCAAAATTTAACTTGGAGGGGTTTTATTGAATCAGATGTTCCTTTGTTGAAGTGGAAGGGAGGGTGAGGTGGTGAGTTATCAACCTCTTAGGTGTAATTGATTAAATTTCTTAATTAGCGTCTGCTTTGTGTGCGTATACATCAGAATGATTGTTAAGAAGATAGAGCTAAAACTAGTCAGTAATTTTATGTACTTCTATTAAACAGGTATACATTAAACTAGTTTCCATTTAGCTGTCAAATGGTGATAGCTGTCAAATGGGACATTCAAGCAGCCGTATATTTAAACTTTAATTAAATAAAGTGTCATTTAATACTCTTTCAAAACAACGAGAGGAATAACAATAAGATCCAGTTTTTCTTACATTACCATTGACAATTTTATTATTTGTATTTGTAAAGAGCTTCCTGAGTTTTCTTTATCTTTGAAAATTGTTTTAAGATGTTTTTCTAGTATTCTTTTCTTGAGAAAGTTGTTTGAATTTGGAAATGTAGCTATTACACAGTGTTTTCATACCAAGGAGGGTGGTAAAGATGGGAGATCGTGTTTTATGGAGTACCCTGAAAGAGACCGCCGCTAAGCAATGGAAATTGATGTGTGTGTGTGTGTGTTTAATGTAGTCCAACGGAGGTCTTTCCTTAGTGCCATTCACTATTCAGTTGTGACCGCCGTAATGGGCAGCCTTCCTTGAAAATCATTTGACACCTTTGTACCGCAGTACGTGTGGGAGATAGAATATTCACAGAATTCACACAGAGTTCACACGAATACATGCGAGTGCTGTCTGTGCGGATATAGCACTTAGTTCAGTCACAACTCCGCTTTGTGAATCATTCGAATGAGAATAACTCGTGTGCCTACTTCTGAATAGAGAAGGTACAGTTCCATGCTAGTAAACTATTATATTAAACTACATAGGTACTTATTCTTTACATACCTAATTAATAACGAATAAAAGGTTCCTGCCTAGTAAAGTAATTTGCAAGAAAAAAAGCAAATATAGGTTTTATTTTTATTATACAGGGTGTGGGGACGATGTACCGAAAACTTTGCAGGCGTGAGCAGACCATGAAACTGAACAACTTTTACTATGGAGCCAATGGTGGGAAACGAGATTTTTTTTTCGACCCTCCATACAAAATTCGCGATCAGCTGACTGACTTTGAATGGGAGGTCCTTTACACCCCGTATTTACTACACTTACTTATAATCCCCAGTAGGACTCCTACACTGCAACTGCGTGGTGAGTATGGCAATATTCTCCGATAGTGGGAGGCCCCTGTCCAGCATTCCAGTAGCTACGTGGCTGTTATGGTTATGGTAAGCTTAATTTCATTAATGAATAACAAATAATACGCCACATAACACTAACAATTTCTAGTCTAACAAAACATTATTTCAATTCGGAACCGCTGTCGGCTGATTTGTAATGAATAATTAAATGTGTCGCAACATGTTAATCAGCCTTTATGTTCAGTTCACTTTGTTCAAATGTGTAATATGCGTGAATAATATAATTAGCATAGACAGTTTCATGTACAAAACTGAACTGTGACATGATATCCGGTTTTCGTACAGAATTTCGTAATTTCTGCAGTTGGGGTCATAAAACGTGTATAACGTAATGTATTCGTTGTTTTAAAATACATTTGAATCATTTTCTACGATATAAAATACCATACTTAACCCAAGCACATTTTATGCATGCCATAATCGCATTTACTTTGAGTTTCACTTGCCTTTGACTTCTGCCAAAGCCTTCCGGCTCGGCCATTTCCTGCGCGAGATATGCAACAAATGCTTTGAATTATTTGGAAAAATATGCTTTGTGTAGGTACTGCTGATTTTACAGTAATGTATTGAGTGAACCAATCCATGAAACTGAATTGCTTTGCCCTGGAAACAAAGGTTGGAATATGAAAAACAAAAATTGAGCCTCCCATAAGTATAATGGTAGGCTTAAAAACCAAGCGACAGCGACAACGACGCGCGTCGTCGTCGGTTTGTATAGGGAACCAGAAAGACCGAGCGTCGGCGTCGTTGCGGCGCGCCACGACGCCGTCACGTTGACAGCGCGCTGAGAAGCTCAGGGTTTGTATGGGATGTGGTCGGGTTTTTCTACAAGACCGCAGCGACAACGACGCCGTCAACTTGGAAAATATAAGGGCACCATAAGAAGTAGATAGATTAGGTAGTTAAATTCAAATCCCATAAGTTTTAAATGCAAGGTTGCAATCTTGGACAAGGGGTAAAGCATAATGGTTATAGTAAATGTAGGCATTTAGTTTATACGAAAATTTCAATTTTTAATTGTTAACAATTGAAACTTGATGCCATAATGGAAATTGTTCAGTACGTTGCCCTACACAATGTCTACAATTTAATGTATTTCCATTGGAACTCCTTGTATTCAGCAATGAATATTTGTGACTGTGGATGATGATGATGAGTATTACTTTCTTGGTTTTCCTCAATCCCAAGCACTATTCCATTCAACTTCAACATCTTCAATTGCTAGACATGGACTTCCCCCTCTTCGGTTTTTTGTTCTACTATTATGGATTACCTAGAAATAAAATTGAAATGCAGGGCAGTAATTTTCCATCAATTTACCTCACAGAATCTCCCCACATACGAATAGAGCAGAGAACTATCGCTTGGAGCGTCCTAACGTGTTCAACTTTACTGTTCAAACGCACCGTTTTTTTAACTGTTTCATCCCTCAGAATATCGAAAAATGGTAGAGAGAGTATCTACAACATTGGTAGTATCGATGACAACCGCAAAAGCGTTTTGCAAATATTGCAAAATTTCAATGCAGGCAGGATTTTAACTATGATTTCCAGCATCAGTACTGCCGGTACCTCTACCAACTGGGTTTCCGCGGCTTAATCCAGCCTGAAAATTAAGCAAGTATATCTTAGCCACTAATGTGTGACATGCCTCCATCTTCCAGAAAGTCGCAGTTTAAAATCTTGCATGTGGTGGTGAAATTTTGCATATTTTACATAAATTGTACACCTCCCCTAACACGGGAAGAGTTTTAAAATTTAGTATTCAGTCAGTATTTTTCTTTACCTTTCCTCATTCAGTTTTTAAGTAATGGGTCTACATATTTTTTTATCCTTGGGTCTATCCGAAATGTTTTCCGACTTGCGGCGTACAGTATTCTCGTTTTTGCCCGGAGCGGACCGCTCGTGTTCGATTTAGTGGCAAAAAGATTCGGCACACCCTAGTCTAGTTTGGACTATTTAATGTCGGAATTTTTAACCAAATTCTCCATTTAAGTCGCCTATTTTCCTACACTACAATGGTTGGGAGTAACCAGAGAATTATGTGAAGTTAGTTGCTCGATCTTATATCGATATTGCAACCTACAATTTTAATTAATTAGTTAACCACCACCCAGCGTTCTACAATAAATGCTTTGTACTTTCGTCGATCAGTCGATTAACTTATACATATTCAGGGATCATCAAACCGAATAAAATAAATGATTCTCTTATTTTTTGTCAAATACTGAATAAATAACAGTAATTGCTATGTGCTATTCCTACCTTTATTTAATTAACTTTTATCACGTTAGACCATAATTATGCACAGTTTTATATAATTAGGTAAACCAACACAAATGCCTGCAGTAATTGAGTTTTACTGAAATTGGATTATTAACGCAAATAATATAATTCATTTCATTCAGCTTTTACCCAAAGTATTCTGCTGTGATCGAGTTCATATAAATTAAGGAGACGGCGAATGGGGCGCCTTTACAGATGTCTCACTCAGTTCAGTACCTACTAGCGACGATTTTGACGAACTCAAGGTAACAAAGAAGATGGTTGCATATTTCTTGGATTAAAAGCCCAGAATCATCAGATTTTTCTGTTTTAATTTTCTTATAATTTGATATATTTTTGACCGCAGCAACAATGGCTATATGTAACAAGTAACATTGGTGAAAATCCTAAATAGGGTCTAGTGATTCTTCTGTAAACTCTCTATTTAGTGTCAAGTTATGAAGGTACCCATCAGGCATTATAGGATAACCCTTCAAAGGCTAACTTCTAAGAATCTGCTACATTTACAACTTACGCTTACAAGAACCCTAGTATTGCATCGCATCAGCATTTCACTTGGAATTCAGCGTATGCAGCTCGTCGATCTTCGTTCGGCGAACCGATGAGTTTCCGATCCTTGGATCCTCTCACGAGAATCCAATATCAAGCTGACTACAAGTTGACTGATAGCAGCTCAGATACTAGTTACAGGGAACGTCAAGTTGTGGATTGTGTAGTGGTTAAGTTGCGACTTGCAAGTGAGTAACTTCGGAAGTTGTCTAAGATATTTGATTAAAACAAAACTGGTCTGTTTTGCTGAAAAGCACACGTGAGTGGTGAGCGGTGGCATTGCGATTCGTTTTTTCCATGTTTTCTCTCTCTCTTTCTCTCTCTCTCTCTCTATTTCTCTCTTTTTATCAAATAAATTACAACTCGTTACAGCCGCAACTTTGGTGTGTGCCATGGTTCCCGTTTTTGCATGGAATTTCACACCACATGCATTACTTATACTTGTTATTATGATACTCGGTACCCAAATTATTTCCATAAACTTTCCGTTCCCATTGAATTCACTTGACCCACAAAGAAATTGAAAGACGTATTCACCGAGTTACCTCGAAAAGCGCGGGACAGCTCGTCACCTGGCTGGCATGAAAGCAAGATTGATGGCCCGGTCTAGACCCACGCACCTAAGTAGATCAGGGATGAATGGGACTTGCAAGCGCGTAGTAGCGATAAGTAACAGTAGTAGCGGAGGTGCGCTAGTAGAGATAAGATACAGTAGGATAGGAGTGGATAGGTATGAGTTTCTAGAGGTGTAAGGCTAAAATAGCGTCACTCAGTTTCTTTCTATCGGTAGATTCCATATAGGTCGTAATTTGACGCGGTGGTGTGTGCCAATATATTCGGTTTCAAATACCTCGGATTTCATATATTTTTGACGTAAAAAAAAAACAACTTTGCGGTTATATTGATACACAATTTCCGAATTATTTCCATAAACTTTCCGTTCCCATTGAATTCACTTGACCTACAAAGAATTGAAAGACGTATTCACCGAGTTACCTCGAATAGCGCGGGACAGCTCGTCACCAGGCTGGCATGAAAGCAAGATTGATGGCTCGGTCTAGACCCACGCGCCTAAGTAGATCAGGGATGAATGGGACTTGCAAGCGCGTAGTAGAGATAACAAACAGTACTGTAGGAGCGGATGTGAATTTTGTGTGGCGCAGGGCTGAAATAGCGTCACCCAATTTCTTTCCATCGGTAGATACCGTATGGACGGCAATTTGATGCGGTGGCTTGTGCCAATTGTATTCGGTTTTTGTATATCTAGGATTTCATAAATTCTTAACTTACATCCACACAGCCGCGCCATCGTATGAGAACCTCCTTTGTAGACTGTTAAAAAAAAACTTTACGGTTATAATGACACTTGATTCCCAAATGATTTTCATAAACTTTCTGCTTGACCTACAAAGCATTGAAAGACGTATTCACCGAGTTACCTCGAATAGCGCGGGACAGCTCGTCACCTGGCTGGCATGAAAGCAAGATTGATGGCACGGTCTAGACCCACGCGCCTAAGTAGATCAGGGATGAATGGGACTTGCAAGCGCGTAGTAGCGATGAGAAACAGTAGTGTCAGAGCGGATGTGAATTTCGTGTGGAACAGGGCTTAAATAGCGTCACCCATAGTTTCTTTCTATTGGTAAATGCCGTATGGACCGCAATTTGATGCGGTGGCGTGTGCCAGCCAATGGCATTCGGTTTTTGTATATCTAGGATTTCGTTCCCATTGAATTCACTTGACCTACAAAGCATTGAAAGACGTATTCACCGAGTTACCTTGAATAGCGCGGGACAGTTCGTCACCTGGCTGGCATGAAAGCAAGATTGATGTCCCGGTCTAGACCCACGCAGCTAAGTAGATCGGGGATGAATGGGACTTGCAAGCGCGTAGTAGAGATAAGATTAAGTAGGATAATAGCGGATGTGAATTTCGTATGGTGACGCTATTTAAGACCTGGTATGGTGCAAGTCTTAAAAAGCGTCACCCAGTTTCTTTCTATCCGTAGTGTATAGACCGAAATTGATGCAGTGGCGGGTGCCAATAATATTTTGGTTGTTGTATGGTACCAGGATTTCATAAATAAAATTCTTAAACATCCGCACAAATCCGCACCGCCACACCGCCGTCATAGAACCGCCTTTATTATCATTAAAAAAAGTCTTTATGGTTGTAATTACAATCGATTCCTAAATTATGTCCATAAACTTTCCGTTCCCATTGAATTCACTTGACCTACAAAGCATTGAAAGACGTATTCACCGAGTTACCTCGAATAGCGCGGGACAGCTCGTCACCTGGCTGGCATGAAAGCAAGATTGATGGCCCGGTCTAGACCCACGCACCTAAGTAGATCAGGGATGAATGGGACTTGCAAGCGCGTAGTACAAATAAGATACAGTAGTGTAGGAGCGGATGTGAATTTCTCGTGGTGCAGTAGTAGTGGAGGGATGAATGTCACCTAAGTAGATCAGGGATGAATGGGACTTGCAAGCGCGTAGTAGAGATAAGATACAGTAGTGTAGGAGCGGATGTGAATTTCGTATGGTGCAGTAGTAGTAGATCAGGGATGAATGGGACCTAAGTAGATCAGGGATGAATGGGACTTGCAAGGGCGTAGTAGAGATAAGATATAGTAAGAGCGGATGTGATTTTCGTCAGGTGCGGAATAAACATAACGTCATCATAACTCATACCATGGTTATCGTATAGAGCAAACAAGGGTAGATACGGGAAATGGCATCAGCGTTTATTGTTACTGCAACATCATGCATTACTCATGCAAACTATGGGAAATATAATGGAGAAAATCATATGTCTGGCAGAAGACTGGATTGTTGTGACTGTGATGAAGAGTTTGGAGTAAGAGCAACCCAAAGCGGATGTTGACCTTGGTAACCTAGTGATTGCACTACCGATTACATTAACTGAGTTACAAAAAATGTGCCTATTTTAGCTATTACCACAAATTAGGGAGACGGCGCGCGGAGCGGCTATTAGGTATGTAGTGAGTACTTTTTCTTGTACATTTACTATGACCCACACGAGAAAAAGCCTATAGGACTCAAAAAAGGTGAATAATGGTAATAGATATTTCAAATTCTTATGAGATCTGAAGCATTCAAGATATTTTGGTACGAATATTTTTAGGACTTTATCTGAAGTCCTATTTATGACGATCTGAAATATTACTATCAAGATAGTTACCTATTGAAGGTCCACAGCACAGTTAAGAGTGTTGTGCACAGTCATGTAAGTTATCAAAATTATAATATAACAATCAAGAATCTCAATTTTCATAATCCCACACTGAAAAAAAAACGCTTTCGTTTCAAGCTCAAAAATAAAAGAAGCATCAGATAAAAACGCGGAATAATGCAAAAACGTGAGTGCACCTTAAAAGCGTCGCGATATGAAACCTCAGTGTTTGAATGTGTGATTGCGCAAACCGGTTGATTCGAGCGTGAAACTGCGCCCGCCACGGAGCTAGGAAACTAAAACTGTGATATAAAAATCCTCCGTCTGCAATCACAATCTTTCCTCTGTGGAAATCTTATGACGTTGCGACTTAAGTCTTATGATGTTGTGGAGGTATTAAAGCTTGGACGAGGTTGAGAACGTTGACAGTCTTATATTATCTGAGTAGGGGCAAGCTCCACAGATTAGATGCGCGAAACAAATAAAATTTCTACTGCAGGTCCTACCCGAAATTAAATCCAATTGAATTTTCATTAAAATAAGCGACATTTGACGTTGACCGTAGCAAGTAGCAACCCTGGCTATGTAATAAGTGACATACGCAAAAATCCTGAAACTCGACCCTAGAGTGAGCCTTCTGTAAACTCTCTATTTTGACACAGGCTATATATAAAAACTGGGTCTACTGTTTTAAAGTTTCAGAGCTCTGTCTATATTTTTCTATCATCCACGTCTTCCACCATGCAAACCCTCCACGCTATGCAAACTGAACGATCGGTGTGATGGGCGGCGCGGGGCTCCGTTACACCGCCTATTACAATTTCCAGCGAATGCAAATGAATACTCAAGATACCGGTTTTGAAAGTATAATGTATTGAAACTGGTGGTGCACGCTAAAATATTTCATAACACTTCTTGGTGAAGATTTATTGATAATATACTTAGGTATTGTTTTGCATCTTATAACGGTGTAATGTAGCAAGTTTTACCTCACTTCCTAGTTTATTTGCCGCTCACTTTGTGAGAGCCTATAGCCGAAAATACCATTCGCTGCATTCGCGACTGTATTGCAGTCGTATGTCACTCCCTTACTCACCTGAGCTTTAAAATCAAGTGAGAAAAGGGAGCCCATACGGCCGGACTGCGGCGAGTGGTCTTTTGGACTATAATCAGTTTTTTGAAATTTATTACTAATGAAGAGTTTGTAAAGAAAAGATTAGTTTAAGTCAAGCATTTGTATTTTGTAGGTACGTCCAATATAGCATAATAATGTCACTAACTCACCCAAACTTCCTACACAATGACAAAGCATTGCAAGCCAAGATTGCAAGCTGTTGGCTCGGGTAAAATCCACAAGCCAGACGGCCGTACTAATTAGATAAGAAATGTTATAAGATAAGATACGAAATGCTTTAATTAATAAGATGGTCATAATAATAATATTCATTTTATTTTTAAAAATGGAGTACCTACTTATTTAAAAACAGAAACGAAAACGACGTGAACACGTCCATGTATGTGATAAAAAATGCTACCGTGCGGCCTATACTTGTAAGTTGCGATATTAATTATCTTTTTCAAAAGATGTACTCATAAAAATAAATATGAACCGTTACGCAAATGTTATCCAAGCACAAGTTACAAGATATGAGCTCAAAAAAGATTCCAGGGTAATACTCTGTGTACTACCTATCGACAGCACCTTGAGTTGACTATGCAATAGTTGGGATTATTTCACTTACTTATGAACTCGTATGGTGTTTGAGATGCTAGGCGTAAAATTGACAATAATTTATCCACCGAAACGAAATGTATACGATTTAGTTTTAGTTAAGTACTTACATCGGGTGTACAGGGCAGAGCCATGGCGGCAGAGCCTGCACATTAAGGAACCTTGCGGTCGGGGTGATGGGCTCGACCCTAGGGGAGCTAATGAGACTTCGAGGTGCTGGTTGAGTCTGATTTATTTGATAAATGTATGCAGTTTTATATTAAACTTAGTTTATACACACATATGAATAAAAATGCATGTATTACATACATGTAAGGTGCAAGCACAGCATATCATGCAGTTTTGGAAATAATTTAAACATGAGCAAAGTCGTTAACCTAATGTGACCTGCTAAGATAGCTGACTTGCATTGCATGTTCGAGTTAGCTCGAACATATTGGCATCTTTAAAAAGAAAGAAGACAGGAGACCGCCGACAGGAATCAGTTGTTGCCCATGATGCTTGTAGTAGTGTCATAACTCCTTTTGAGACGTGCTTGTAGCTCTCGTAGACTTGTTGTTGGTCAGCTGGATACACCGTATTGTGATTGGAGATGTACGGCGTGACTGGTGCTTGAAGATCTTGTGGGTTGTAAATTCGAAGGTCCGCTGTAGTTGTCTGTATCCTGGCAAGTATCCACAGGCAATCTTCCTCTGGCAATTGAGTTTGCAGTGTAGATTAGGTCGTAAGTGTCGTAAATCCTCAGACTTCATAGTTCTTGTCAGTTGAAGGATAGATGATTGTAGTTCACCCGAATGTTAGTGCTGGCGGTAAACCGGTAGTTTGCGGTTCAGCCCAAAGTCATTGTGCAGGCAGGATCAAGATGCAGTTCTGTCCCAGTAGAAACGTTATTATGCAGGCAGGATCAGGATGCAGCTCTGTCCCAGTAGAAACGTCATTATGCAGGCAGGATCATGATGCAGCTCTGTCCCATGTAGAAACGTCATTATGCAGGCAGGATCAGGATGCAGCTCTGTCCCATGTAGAAACGTCATTATGCAGGCAGGATCAGGATGCAGCTCTGTCCCATGTAGAAACGTCATTATGTAGGCAGGATCAGGACATGTAGTTGTCCCATGTAGAGGTAGAATGCAGAATCAGGACATGCAGTTGTCCCATGTAGAATGCAGAATCAGGACATGCAGTTGTCTCATGTAGAATGCAGAATCAGGACATGCAGTTGTCCCATGTAGAATGCAGGAATCAGGACGTGTATGTAGTCCCATGTAGAATGCAGAATCAGGACATGCATGTAGTCCCATGTAGAATGCAGGAATCAGGACGTGTATGTAGTCCCATTTAGAATGCAGAATCAGGACGTGTATGTAGTCCCATGTAGAATGCAGAATCAGGACATGCATGTAGTCCCATGTAGAATGCAGGAATCAGGACGTGTATGTAGTCCCATGTAGAATGTAGAATCAGGACATGCATGTAGTCCCATGTAGAATGCAGGAATCAGGACGTGTATGTAGTCCCATTTAGATTGCAGAATCAGGACGTGTATGTCGTCCCATGTAGAATGCAGAATCAGGACATGCATGTAGTCCCATGTAGAATGCAGGAATCAGGACATGTATGTAGTCCCATGTAGAATGCAGGAATCAGGACGTGTATGTAGTCCCATGTTGGATGCAGTATCGGGACGTGAAGTTCCTCCCATGTCGATTTGCAGTGACAGGAGCAGGATGCTTGTCAGTTGAATCCCAATGCTTGTGCAGTCGTCCGTCCGCGAAGGTCCCAGTGATAGCTAAGTTGTAGACTCGCTGGTATGATGTTGACTGTTGTTCGTCGCGGGTGTTCAAGTCACCGGTGAGACCCGCTTGTGGGAGGCCGGGACTTGATCCGCATCCTTCGAAGGACCAAAATGTACAGGGCAGAGCCATGGCGGCAGAGCCTGCACATTTAGGAACCTTGCGGTCGGGGTGATGAGCTCGACCCTAGGGGAGCTAGTGAGACTTCGAGGTGCTGGTTGAGTCTGATTTATTTGATAAATGAGTAGTAGGATTCGTGGGTTCTCGCGCACTGGCTCTGGCGCTAGGGTGGTATAAAAAAAAAGGTCATCCAATTTGTCCCCTCTGAAAATGGGGTAAAGTCCCAAAAAAAAGCTCGCCAGCTCAAGTAGTCCCCTGTCATTCTGGCGCACTGCCTCTGCTTATGTATTTCTGACGCACTACCCCTGTCTTGCATTGTTTTGTTAATTATATCATATCACTGCAGAAACATACAAGGGGAATTATTATTTCGCAACATATATACCCCTATGTTACAAAACGTGTTACTTAATGGTATTGGCCATATGAACAGTTACTCTCCGTGATGATTATGCTACATATTCTGTGTATGAGCAACAAATGAATATTTACAATCGTTGATGCTCTGCATACCCCATAGGGCATAAACGCATGATAGGAGAGGATACAATACTGCTTGTGAAATTTCCACTTTTAAACTTGTTTTATTAGGTGATTGTTACATATTTGTAATGAACTGGTCCATGCTGCATTCCTCTTGATGTCATTGTTACAATCGTTTTTCAATTAATCTAATCATCTTGCAAAATATTCCTCTCTAACATGTTTTTCTTGTTTGCCAAATAACGATTTGTATGAGTATAAAAGGTCGATACATTTTTATTTCCATATAAAGTCTTCTTTCAACTACTAAACGGAACTCTCTACCAACTTGGACTACCCATTCATCAATCGCAGCTAACATGGATGTGAGTATATGTGTTGCATACTTTTTTTACTTCAGTATCTTTCTTTCCCAGTGTATTTCGGAAGATTTTCTTTGATGCTTTCCTATTTGTATACCTTCTTACTTTGTTTTTCTTTCACGACAGCTATCGTGTTGTACCGGAAACACCGTGGAAAATTATGAGGAGGAAAATACCTATAAACAGTATTACTTCCCCACATCAGATGATGAGGATTCACCTTATCCATTGAAAAGACAAAACACCGAAACGCTCGATGAATTTTTCAATGACGTTGTAATGATGTGGCTAGCCATCGAAGGCGGCCACTGTCATTGACATTTAAAATGAGGTGAAACTCTGATCTCAGGGGGTTGAGATTGTGTGGGTCCTAGCTCTGTGTAGGTGGGTGGCGCAAAATTAAACACAACGGTTTTGTAATACAATCACAAAGTAATCTTTATTCATTATAATACAGTACGGTAAATACGGTTAAATGCTTATCTCTAAAATACCTAAGCGTTCAGAGCGAGAAGGGAAGTGCAAGGCAAAAGCGGGGGTAAAACCTAGAGCGCGTAAGCATAGTAATAAAATATAGGTGAGCGCGTTTCGCTTGCTTACTGGAAACCGGGGTGGGACATCAGATCTTCAGCCTGGCCTTGAATGTAATCGTAAGGCGGCTAGTATCTGGTAGTATCTGGGATAAATCAGAGCGTCTTCAGCTGGGCCTCGAATGTATCGTAAGGCGGCTGGGATCTGGGACAATTCAGGGCGTCTTCAGCTGGGCCTTGAATGTGTCGTAAGGCGGCTGGGATATGGGATAATTCAGGGCGTCCTCAGCTGGGCCTTGAATGTATCGTAAGGCGGCTGGAATCTGGGATAAATCAGGGCGTCTTCAGCTGGGCCTTGAATGGATCGTAAGGCGGCTGGGACTTGGGATAAATCAGGGCGTCTTCAGCCTGGCTTCGAATTTATCATGAGGCGGCTGGTATTTCGGATAATCAGGGCGTCTTCAGCCTGGCCTCGAATTTATCATGAGGCGGCTGGTATTTTGGATAATCAGGCTAAGCGTATAGCTTAAGAGCGGCGGGGAAGCAAGCGAAAGCGAACACCACTAACCTGGACCTTTGCTGCAGGCTGGAACCACTTTTGGACTAACTGGGCTGAAGGCCAACGGATCATATTACGGTACGGAAAATCGGGAGCGCGGACGGAGACTCAGTTTACGCGCTGAGTCCCGGAGCAGCCTTTCGCTGGCTTCTAATGTAGAGCTTGACTCGCGGCAGACTGTCCGCGCTCGCGCCGCGAGCGTGCTTTTATAAGGTCGCGAGCTCGCGAGTGCGCGCGGCCTTGTGACGACGACGGTGTGCTTGTGTGTGTGCCGCTACGGCGTAGCAGGACCCGTCTCGTAGCAGGACGCGTGGGCGGCGCGCATACGCGGTGCGCGCGCGCCTCCAGGCGTTGCACTCCCCTCCTTCGCTGTGAGATTTTTTCCTGTCAAGGAAAAAATCACCGGATAGAAACTGTTACACATATATGCACCGTCCTGGTGCTAAATTACAATAGTTACCTATCACTATAAGTTACCTTAATCTTCAATCCTATTGGTTATACATTTTATATCACTCTGGTTTATTGACTATATTACACTGGTATACCTGGGTGCTAAAATACTACCGGGGGTTGAACCCGGTATTGTACTATTCAAAATGATCTATCTAAAATGTTCCTGGAATACGGTTACGGTAAAAACAATTTAATCCTAACACAATAATAACTATAAAATACATTAAAACATAATCAAATCGGCTATCAGTCAAGTACCCTTAAGCGCTGATTTCTACTTCCTCTTATCTGCTATATACTACGGAACAGGAACTATGTTAACATTACCTATTAAATGCTCAGGTTTCCTCATCACATTTCTAAAAATAATTCATAAAAATGCACTACTAAAACTTTTCTAGTTATGAATGGTCTGCGTGCACACTCGATAATTGATTTCATTCATAAAATCGGCTCTAATTACTTTGATAAGATAAAATAACGGTTCCTTTGTCATTACGCTATTGCAATCAATTACCGGGCCGCTCGGCATTACTAGCCAATACTTACTTTGTGGCATTATGCCTACCGTAATGTCAGGTGTTTATGTTAAGCACCTGTTTACCTTTCTTTAACCAGCTTCCTAAAAGAAAAACATTGGTTACATCATTAATATCTACATTTCCGGAATATATATCACAATGTTTATATAGTCAACATGTTTGATAATACATACATATCTCCTGCCTATATCCCTTGCGGGGTAGGCAGAACTTAACGGCTGTTCGATGATTACGAATACAAATTAACGGGATTATTAATTATCTTACTGGATTAAACTACTATGTATGCACTGAGTGTGCCGGAATTTAATACCTACTATTATCAAACATGTTTGGTTTTTTTTTTTTTTGAAATATATTTTAATTAGACTGGATTATTTTTCATCAACTCTTTCATGTACAACGAATGATAAACAGACTTACAACTAGTGACTGTATGAAAAATCGGCAAGTATATAAAAAACTAACACGTATGCCTGGTAATATTTACTGGGACACTTTTCGAGTGTCTTGCTCATTAACTGGACTAATAGCGGGTTCTTCAACATATCATTAAAAAATAGCAAAAAAATGGATTAAAAGTTTAATAAATAGCATCTGCCTATACCTTCTTTTCTTCTTCTTCGCTGCGGGCTTGCGGTGAGTGCTTCCTGGGTCCGGGCTTGGTCTTCCTCGCGCGCTGGTCTTCGCGCCTTTTGCTGCCACTCTTGGCTGGAGTCGCGGCGCTGCTTGTCCACGCCACCCTTGCGGCGGCAGCGGCCCTTCGGGTGGGCCTGGCTCTTCCACTGGCAGGTGGGCAATGGATTCAACTGGAACGGCGGCGGCTTCTGGATTGCGCCTCTGGGCGCGCGGAGTCTCGGGAACAGTAACGGTGGCTGTGGCGGCTAGGAAGCTCCTCCATGTGCGGCATTCAACTGAGGGGGCATAGGCTCCAGAGCTGGCCTTTACGGTGCTCGAGCCTCGCCCACACCTTCCTTGCACGGTTGTACACCTCGGGGGCAAGCTTCGCCACCAGCCTCGGATTCCTCAACAGACTTGGCTTATCTGGGTCTGGAGGAAACGGTGGGCCATCACCCGAGCGGCTTTCGCCACTGGTGGGCCTTCGGGACGGGGCCTACAACTGGACTTCCAGGGGCACCTCGTCATCGGTGGACTGAATAGCCCTAAATAACACGCTCCGAAACTCCCGAATTACGGTATTTTATTTTATTTTTATTTTGGTCCGGCAAAAAAATACTATCGCGCTTTCTCACATCCGCTTGCACTTCCTATCACGGGTTTATGAAGTTTTAATTTTATAAAAAAATATATAATTTGCCACAACAACATAATAATAGGTATCTCATCTCCCGCTCAAATACGTCATTAATTATTCCTTCCTACCTAGTAGGCTGCATCCTACCGAAGTAGCAAAACAGGTATCAACTAATTTCGGGCTTTCATGTCGGTTTGGTTTAAATTATAACGGTTAAATGACGTTAATCTTTTTATTACGCATTCGGTAACGTAAAATTATCGGGGTTAAACAAATACTGGGGTTAAAATTCTATTACTCACATGACCTTAGTACATGTCGGTTCGTATCCGGATTCCGTATGGTAAAACAATTTCGCACTTTATTGCGGCACCATTTTTATTCCACTCGCGGGCTGCGGAGGAACGGTCGTTAACGCGACGGGTCCCGTCTCCTCGCTACGCAATACTGGCGGGTGGGGCGTGGCGGCGGTTTGCGCGCACGCTGCCTACCGAGCAGGTAGTATCTGACTCCGGCGCGCCGATTTATCGACGCGTAAGTGTTGCAATGTCCATTGCGAAGTGCTGTTTTTGCGAAATTTTTCGTTCCTATTTAGGTGCGCTGTAAAACTATCTTACTGGCTGCAACCTATTTAGTGCGTAAAATACTATCCTTTTCCGCATTTAAACATTATATGAACAAATATGTTTAACTGGTACTTGGCTATTTATAGCGCGCAATGTACGTTAAACTTATGTCGACGGTTTTCGCCAAATGTTAACAGGTCAGGTCGGGAGTACAGTCGGACGGAGCATCGTACATTGGCAAGTTTAAACTTAACGAAATCTATGAACTTGCTATGCACATACGGGAAACTTTGTTTTTACAAATGCGGTATGTCTATCGGCGGGCTTCGAATATCGGAATGTTTGCGTTTGTTAACATATTTAGAAACGTCTCTGTACATCCCGGGCCAGTAATGATTTTTCGCAATTATTTGTAGCAATTTCGATGCTGTTAGGCTTGTATTATTGAAATGGTACTGTATAATTGCGTTAGTCTCGCTGGGCGGAATACATATTTTCCACTGCGCTTCTTCTTTCATTTTTGTACGGTACGAGGCGCTAACAATTTTTCGGCGTAGTCTACCATCTTTGACATGGTAGTCGGGATATTCTTTCGGGTTTTCCTGGACTTCGGTGATTTTTTTCTCGTACCAATTAGGCTTTACTACCACTAATCTAGCCGTGCAAACGCTTTGTGTCTGGTTTTCAGTGGTGTTTTTCGGGACCTTGACCTCTGTCGTATCTGGAGTTCGGTTATTCAATTTTTGAAGTCTTCTTCGGTGCCTCCTCTTTATTGTCTTTTTATTTACCGAGGGCTGGCGTACCTCGCTCGCCTCGGACGGATCCTCGCCGTTTTGGAAAACACCGGTTGGCGGCTCACTGCTGCCCGGCGGCAATGTGGGCTGATAAACTGGCTGGTCATCCACGACGTGTTCGTCGGGCGGGAAAAGGCGCTTTGTATGCGTTGCTCTGACGTTACTCTCAGGCGCTTCCACGTTCGGTATTTCGGTCTCTTCGATATACTTCCATATTTTGTGCAGGCCTATCTTTCTCATTAGGTCCATGCCGACTATTACCACGTCAGAATCAGGTAGAAGATACATCTGGTGATTGAAACGGCTACCTAAAATATCCATTGTCGGAAATACACTGCTCGTCACGGAGACTAGTGTATTGTTCGCAAGGACAAATTTATCCGTTCCTTGCTTTTGTTGAACGGAGCTGCGCAAGCTTAATTCATCGTATACCTCTTGGCTGACGGATGAAGATGTAGAACCCGAATCAAGCAATGCCTGGTAATGTTTGCCGCAAATGGTCACCGGAATAAATACTCTATTTTCTTTATCGGTCGGGTTGCCCACGGTAAAAACTCTCTCGGTCGGCGACTTGCAGCAATTTCGACTTAACACACCAATTTTACCACAAGTGCTGCAAAAGATCTGTTTCCTCCCTGTGCACTCTGTGTATCTATGGTTTTCACCTCCACACGAAAAACATGACGTTTTACTATTATAATTTCTCAAATACTTGGGATCTCTTCCACCCATCGGCTTGCTATTTTTCGCCTCGGCTCTCCTGCCGTAGGACGAGTTCGGTGGCCTACTCGGGCCAGCGTCGTGTCGTGTATCGGGCCTACTGCTTTCAAACGGGTTGGCTGCTAGATCGTTCTCGAACATTCTTGGCTGCCAGTTTCTATACTTTTCCTCGGTTATTTTCTCATATTCGGTACATAGTTCTATTAAGTCGTGTACGGAATCAAAGTCCTGCCGCTGTACATACAACTTATAGTTAGCGTTCATATTTTCGTATATTCGTTCTAATTTCTCTTGACTTTTAAGTTTTCCATAACGACGCATGATCGTTTGTAAATCTGTTAGATAATCCACAAACTTTTCTCGGCAACCCTGCTTTCTTGCGATTATTCTTTCGATCAAGTTCGTCTCATAACCTCTCGGGTAGAAATATCTCTTGAAATCTTTTATAAATTCATCCCACGTTGACCAATCGTCACGGTTATTTCTGTGCCACAAATTGGCTTTTCCCTTGAGAAATCTGGTTAACACAGGCAACAGTTTCTCCTTCGGGACCTCGCATGAGGTCGCATACTCATCTAAGCTTTCTAAAAATTCTACGGGGTCATTAAAAGTGTCAAAACTGATATCCCAGTTTTTCACGATATTATAAACGCTCTCCTGGCCTGAAGCGGAGCTATTTTCCTGCTTAGGCGGCATGTTTTCTGTTTGAACGGGGTCAACTATATGGCTAGCTTCCACGTCAGAAGAATCCTCTGAATTCTCTTTATCGGGCTGCGACGCCTCGTCGTCCGACTCTACTTCGGACTCGACACTGTTGACTGACGTTAACAATTGGTTGGCGGCAGTGTTTTGGTCTACCGGGTCTAATTCGGATAATAAATAATTTAACAACGCGTTCTTGAGCTGTTTTACGGTATACAGTTTGTTTGTAACGGGATTAACGGTTGGCAAATCTCTACTTTCTGCCAATTCTAATAAATCTCTCTTTCTTAACTTCGGCTTCGGCGCGGGCACAGACATACGTTCGCGATACAACCTAAGATGCGACCGTGTGTTACCCAAACCTACAGAGCTTTTTCACCACAAAAAATAAATAAATGTACTTACATTCGTCACAAGAAAGTAACGAGAATAGTACGATTTTACACGTTGGGCGCCAAAATGTAATGATGTGGCTAGCCGTTGGAGGCAGCCACTGTCATTGACATTTAAAATTGAGGTGAAACTCTGATCTCAGCTCCTAGCTCTGTGTAGGTGGGTGGCGCAAAATTAAACACAACGGTTTTGTAATACAATCACAAAGTAATCTTTATTCATTATAATACAGTACGGTAAATACGGTTAAATGCTTATCTCTAAAATACCTAAGCGTTCAGAGCGAGAAGGGAAGTGCAAGGCAAAAGCGGGGGTAAAACCTAGAGCGCGTAAGCATAGTAATAAAATATAGGTGAGCGCGTTTCGCTTGCTTACTGGAAACCGGGGTGGGACATCAGATCTTCAGCCTGGCCTTGAATGTAATCGTAAGGCGGCTAGTATCTGGTAGTATCTGGGATAAATCAGAGCGTCTTCAGCTGGGCCTCGAATGTATCGTAAGGCGGCTGGGATCTGGGACAATTCAGGGCGTCTTCAGCTGGGCCTTGAATGTGTCGTAAGGCGGCTGGGATATGGGATAATTCAGGGCGTCCTCAGCTGGGCCTTGAATGTATCGTAAGGCGGCTGGAATCTGGGATAAATCAGGGCGTCTTCAGCTGGGCCTTGAATGGATCGTAAGGCGGCTGGGACTTGGGATAAATCAGGGCGTCTTCAGCCTGGCTTCGAATTTATCATGAGGCGGCTGGTATTTCGGATAATCAGGGCGTCTTCAGCCTGGCCTCGAATTTATCATGAGGCGGCTGGTATTTTGGATAATCAGGCTAAGCGTATAGCTTAAGAGCGGCGGGGAAGCAAGCGAAAGCGAACACCACTAACCTGGACCTTTGCTGCAGGCTGGAACCACTTTTGGACTAACTGGGCTGAAGGCCAACGGATCATATTACGGTACGGAAAATCGGGAGCGCGGACGGAGACTCAGTTTACGCGCTGAGTCGCGGGAGCAGCCTTTCGCTGGCTTCTAATGTAGAGCTTGACTCGCGGCAGACTGTCCGCGCTCGCGCCGCGAGCGTGCTTTTATAAGGTCGCGAGCTCGCGAGTGCGCGCGGCCTTGTGACGACGACGGTGTGCTTGTGTGTGTGCCGCTACGGCGTAGCAGGACCCGTCTCGTAGCAGGACGCGTGGGCGGCGCGCATACGCGGTGCGCGCGCGCCTCCAGGCGTTGCAACGTCCAGGTTCCCAAGAAAAAGAAAAATATAAGAGCAACTACAGTCGGCAGACCAAGGAGGGCATGACGTACATATCTTCTAACGAAGACGATGGTGCAAAAGCAACGCACCTTATTAAAATAGAAGTAATAGACCTCAAGAAAGTGGCAAACATATCTACAGCGGATTATTGGAAGCATGTGGACGTACGCGTCAAGTATTACGTTCAACCGAAGCAGGCCTCCACCTACCACCAGCAAGTTCAACAGCTAGTTTACAAAATTACCAAAGATTTATCTCAATCCCCGAAATCTAGCAAATATACATTCAGAGATAAGGATTTAATAAATAATTAAATCACATTCATTGTTTTATTTAAAATAACATTGTGAAATAATAGACATTTTTTTATGATTAGTACCTTTATTGCATATCAAACATTAGTATAACTTAAAATACAATTTAAACATTTTTTCTATTAATTGATCGTTTTTAAATGTGTCGTTAGTAAACATATCAATGAAACCTTTTAAAGTCATACCCTTAAACTTACAATACAAATACACCAAACAATATTCACCACACACAGATGAAAAAACATTTTGAATAACTTGATTATTAAACGTCCATCTTTTAGTGTTTCGTTTCAAAAACGATAAATGATGGTGAACAGGCTTACGTCCAAAAGTATCAAAATATTCTCCAATACCATCTCGGTTAACAAAGATTGCTACCCAGTGAGAGCCTGGTTTTGTATCAGGATCTAAATTACTTATTAAATAAATAGGTTTTGTTAAATTTATAGGGATACGATTGGCAGCAAACACATTGTTAATAAGAGATGGTTCTATTAAACTTAAACATTTTCTAACTTCTATAGTATTCATAATATTATTGCTTATGTCTATCTTAAGTTAAAGTTTACAATACTATAAGAGACTTACTAAAATTACAAAGTTTATATAGGTAACCTAGCTACTAAAGTCTACACTTACATTTCGATTTCTATCTATTTCAATTAAATTATCGAATTCTGCATAAACAATGCAATTTATTGTTTGAGTAAGAGCACTATCAAACCTAACTTCTAATCTCACACTTCCATGTTTAATAAGATTCCAATGAGAAGATGAGTTTGCGGACAAATCTGGTGTTAAATCAAAAGCCATCAGACAATATCCTTTTGCGAATCGATCTCTATTTATACCATTTCCTTCATTCAAAAAATGAATGCCCGTACCTGAGAATAGTGTATGGAACATAGAAACATACAATCCGTTAGTAAATGATGGTTGTAAAGTTTTTGATGGTACTTGCATACCATCGATATATAAACAAAATGAGTTAATACCAAAGTTTTCAAAATCATAAGGGTGGGCTTAAAAACCAAGCGACAGCGACAACGACGCGCGTCGTTGTCGCTGTCAAATGACTGGTTTGTATGGGTTTGTATGGGGAACCAGATAAACCGAGCGTCGGCGTCGTTGCGGCGCGCCACGACGCCGTCACGTTGACAGCGCGCTGAGAGGCTAACCAGGCCAGTGTTGCCGGATAAACAGAATTACTGCTATTTAGACATATTTAACAGCAAGGTACATGTAGTTAAAAATATAGAACAAGCTTTATGTAAATTCTGAACTATTGTTGCCGTACTACCGATGGTTTTACTATCGATAGTTTTCATTTATTCAGGCCTATACAATCGGTAGGCCTAATAATAGTATTGATAATTCAAAATAAAGCAATACTGTTGATGAGGTATAATACTATCGATAGTTCAGGATATCGATACTATCGATTGTCTATCGTTTTACAATCGATAGTCCACTGTCGAGTGGCAACAATATTCTAAACACATGCTTTTTATGTTACAGTTTATCAAATTTTCACAAATTACACGCTGAATTCCGACAAGCTCTGCCTACCCCGCAAGAGATAAAGGCGTGATTTATGTATGTATGTATTCCGACAACATTGATGCCTGAGGAGAATTTGCAAAAGAAAATGTAATGTATATTTGTAAACCTCATTTTGCGTTTTGCGGTGCTAAAAGTTCTGTTGTATTTGTTGTTATACATTATAAGGAAAAACTGAACTAAACTCATGAACTATTCTACACGAATAGTTATATTATGAATTATCTGGGGGCACGGCAGTGCCCCCACCAAGTCGAGCTGAAAGCGGCACGGCCGTACCATCCTTTTCTCGAACCAGTTCAGGCCATTTTCGACCCCCCCATAACTCCCTTGTCGATAAGTTTAGAACCTTTATTTCAAAATATCTTATCAAGCACTGCATAGACACGATACATTTCAAATTTCATCTAATTTATACCAGTAATTTAGAAGTTATAGTTAGTCAAAGTTTCTTAATTTTCTGCCTGACTGACTGACCGATCATCAAAATTCTAAGGTACTTCTAGCAGACTGAGGCGCTTCAAACTTAAAATACAACTTGTATTTAGTGTATGAATAAAGGGAAAACTATAACATTCTGAAAATTCGGTTGCAACCGCATAATTAACTTTGTATTTCCATACAATTGTATAAGATTACAAAGTTAACTTTGCGGTTGGGCTTTGAGGAAATCTGTAGCTGAGGCTCAAGAAGTAGTTCCAGAAAAGAGGAAATATACCTTCAAAAAGAAATGAGATCCCACCAAAAACATTCACTTGTAAAAAGAACCAAGTCTCGCCTCTCATTTCTTCTACTGTAAAAAGTTGTGAGATCCATGTGATGCCAAGTCGGTTATTGATTTATTCAAGGACTACTACAGGGAACTTTCAACTTAAACTATTACGTAATTAGGTAACAGACATCATCTTATAGTAACCATATCGATATTTAAAAACTTTTAAATTTACAATAAATAGAATGACTTGGCAATCGCACACTATTTGCTTGTGAGATACGATGGTCTGGTGCGATGGCCGGGTCATTCTAGTTATTGTAAATATAAAAGTTTTTAAATATCGATATGGTTACTATAAGATGCTGTCTGTTACCTAATTACGCAATAGTTTAAGTTGAAAGTTCCCTGTAGTAGTCCTTGAATAAATCAATAACCGACTTGGCATCACATGGATCTCACAACTTTTTACAGTAGAAGAAATGAGAGGCGAGACTTGGTTCTTTTTACAAGTGAATGTTTTTGGTGGGATATTATATTACTTGTCACTTGGTTATGCGTCTGTCAAGACCCCTTTTTTCGGGATCGCGTTAAGATATCAACTTGAAATAAAACCATTCCATAGTCACCAACAGGGATGATGTTCTCTCCGGCTGATTTCGGCCATGCCGACCACTTTTAATTCTGATCAGCAGCTTCCTAAATACTGCAGCTGCCACACTGATTCTGCTATTCATCTCATTATCAAGGTCACATTAAATATCGAAACTTCTCAACTTGTGTCATCATAATCTTCATCAAACTTAATTTTCAGTATCTCACGACCTTGTATTTCCATTGAAATCACTTTTGTGAATGATCTGATCACTAAGACGGCGGTCGCTACACAATAATGTCAGAGGCCTGCTACTTATAGTAGGCGGTTGGAAAACTCTGACTCTAGGTTTCATCGAATTGTTGAACGACTTGGTGTACTACTCGAATAAGAAGAAGAAGAATACTATCTTTTTGACACTGATCTTCAGATCGAATTTGCAGCATGCTTGGGGAGAAACGGTCTTCAGTTGTTGCAGGCCATCTGCGGATTCTGCAAGAAAGCATAGGTCATCGGTATACATGTCGCAGTGCGATGTCAAAACCTGGCATATTATGGCAAAATTGTAGACTTCCTTCGGCCTTCGTCCCAAGCTGATCCAATGTTTGGCCAAAATCCTAGCATTTTCGGCGAAATCCTAGATTTGTTTAGTATTATGGCTTTTTTTTCATTCCCGACGAGGAACAAGGAGTGGAAAAGTGAGTTATGCATCTCTCTCTAATTGCTAACTCCAGGGCGTCCGACTCTACCTCCCACCCTACAGGACGTCCAACGCTACTTTATGCCATACAAGGTAACTGACGCTATTTCCAACCCTCCAGAGACGTCATAGATGATAAGGGGTAGCGTCGGGCCTACTACTGTGTTACAAAGTATGTCTAAGTTCTACGCCTCTACTTACTCTACTTCTTCATATATCTCCTTATCTGTCTAACACTCCTTTAAACTATCTGGAACTATAAAATGATGTGTTCTTTCTTATCTGCATAATTTATTATGTATTAGTCTATTAATAAGTATGTGTAGTAGTTTATCAGAGTTGAAGTATTTGAGTAATAGAATGTATGTATATTTTGTTAATGTAATACATAAATACTTGCACTACCAATCCGACCACTGTGTGGTGAAATCCGTGTCCATCTGCTCTCCTCCGGATTACACCCCTAGGGGCACGAGGAGAGTATGGCGATACGAGTCAGCAGACTGGGACGAGATGCGTGCTTTCTTTGCTTCATACCCGTGGCGGCAAATGTGTTTCTCTTCGGAAGACCCCTCATACGTCGCTGATGCGATCACAGCTGTAATCCGGCAGGGAATGGAATATTTCATTCCTTTCTCCGATATCCCGCTCGGTTATAAAGCCCAACCTTGGTTCAATGCGGACTGTGCTCGAGCTGAGGCTCGTAAACAGTCCGCTTATCAAGCTTGGGTAAAAGCTCGTGATCGAAAAGTGCGAGCGAGAAGAGTGCGAGCAAAGAAGAGAGCATATAATGCCGCCGCCAGGTATTGCAAACGGGTGCTACGAAAAGCTAGGTTCGACCATATTAGCCGTATTGGGGCAAAGCTTGCATCATACCCACCGGGTAGTAAGCAGTTCTGGTCCCTTTCGAAATCAGTCGAATCCAACTTCTGCCGTCCTCACTACCTCCAATGCAGAAACCTGATGGGTCGCTTGCCCACACCGCGGCAGAGAAAGCAAATTTATTTGCCGATCTGTTTGCGAGCAACTCTCGTATAGACGCTGGCTCGAAATATCCACCCACCTTACCTCACTGTGATTCTTTGATGTCTGAGTTCACAGTGCACAATAAAGAGGTCCGTAGAGCCCTTCGCAGTCTGGACGTGAACAAGGCCAGTGGTCCTGATGGCATACCAGCAAGATTGTTGAGGTATTGTGCGCCTGAGTTGTCTCCTGTACTGACACGCTTGTACCGCCTCTCTCGTGTCAAAATTGTACCAAAATCTTGGAAGCTTGCCAATGTGCAACCTGTGCCCAAGAAGGGTAGCCGTGCCGACCCTAGCAACTATCGACCGATCGCCATCACTTCCGTACTCTGTAAGGTTATGGAAAGAGTTCTGAACTGCAAACTGCTTTCGTACCTCGAAGACAATGATCTTCTCAGTGATTGTCAATATGGCTTCCGCCGAGGGCGTTCCACGGAGATCTTCTAGTGTACGTAACGCATTGCTGGGGCGAGGCCATTGAAAACCACGGCGAAGCAATAGCAGTGTCGCTGGACATTTCAAAGGCCTTCGATAGGGTGTGGCATGCGAGTCTGTTGAGCAAGCTTCCAGCGTACGGCATACCCACTGGCTTCTGTAGCTGGGTGGCTGACTTCCTGAGTGAACGGTCGATCCGAGTGGTCATAGACGGCTGCTCCTCTGACCTCAAGGCTATTGACGCCGGAGTTCCTCAGGGTCTGTACTCTCCGCGACGCTTTTCCTGCTGCACATCAATGACCTTCTATCTTCAGGAATTGTTGGGTACGCAGATGACAGTACTGTCACCGAGAAATATCTGTCCGGCGCAGGAGCCAGTGGTGATGAAATCCAAAGATTGAGAAAGGCTATGATTGAGCGTACGAGCCTGACGTTAAGTAACGTCTCCCAGTGGGGCGATGACAATCTCGTCAGCTTCAATGCTTCAAAAACGCAGGCGTGTCTTTTCTCCGCAAAAGGAGTCCTTTCACCTTTTCTCCTACTTTTCGGGGTACATCTGTTCCAGTGACCAACACTCTTCAACTCCTTGGCATGGAGTTGTCCTCTGACCTCAACTTCGGTACCACCATCGAGTCCAAGGCTCAAATTGCAGCTAGAAAGTTGGGCGTTCTGAATAAAGTCAAGCGGTACTTCACGCCTGAACAGCTTCTAACTCTTTATAAAGCTCAAGTCCGATCTTGCATGGAGTACTGCTGTCACCTTTGGGATGGCTCGGCTAAATACCAACTTGCTGCACTGGATTCGGTGGAACGCAGAGCCAAGAGATTAATAGGTGATAAAAAACTGGTGGCGACCAAGCTTCACAGCCTGGCTCACCGCCGCAAGGTTGCTTGCCTATCGGTCTTCTACAGATTGTACTTCGGAGAGTGTGCGCGTGAGCTGCATGAGCTCATGCCACCGTCTCCTTTCTTCCATCGGACATCCAGACGCACGGCCGGCTACCATCCGTTCTTAGTTGATATACCCACATTACGCACTAAGCGCTTCAAATCATCTTTCATTATGCGCACTGCTAAAGAATGGAATTCCCTGCCTGCGTCTGTATTTCCGAGTGCATATAACCTGAATCTCTTTAAGTCTAGAGTGAATAGGCATCTTCTGGGCAAGCTCGCTCCACCGTAGATCCCATCTCTGCTCTAGGGTAAGATTGGGGTCAAGAGTAAGCCCATCATAGATAAAAGAAAAAAAAAAAAACTACCCCGCTTTTTCTCTGTACGTACTTTTTCCTGTTGTGAAGCAATAAGGCCGCCAAATTGTACTCTGTTATGTTTTCTTTTTTTTATTACTTTGTTTGTTTGTTTTTATGTGCAATAAAGAATATTGTTATGTTATTAGATAAAAGTATATTGAATTTCATTTTGTACTTGCTTTCATTTTTAAATTAGTTCTTTATATACGAGTCAGTTGTTGTTAGCTTATCAAAATGTTAATTTGTGTTATCTCTTTTATTGGCAAACTTTTATATTCGATATTTTTATGTTGAATCAAATTTAAATGCTGTGAGATTTCCTATAATAAAATATATACAGGGTGGTCCATGGAGTGACGTCAATAAAACGAAATTAGATTCCTCACATCTTGGGGTATTCGAAAATACCCCATGTATGTTCCGCGATTATTTTTAGTTTCCGAGTTATTCAACTTTTAAAGTTGTATGGGAAAAACTCGAATGGCAGACATATTTTCTTTTTTGTACGCTAAAAAGTACATATCATAAAGATTGTGCTAGAAAATCAACCGCGCGAGAAGCCCTTATACGGAAATAAAAAAAGGGAAGGAAAAGTTACTGCCAGTCGAGATTTTCCCATACAACTTTGTTTGATTCCGAAGCTGATCTTAGCGCAGTGGAAGCAAATTAAAGTTATCTTAAAATCTAAAACTAAATGGTCGATCAGCCTCGGAACAACATTTGACTACGATTCGTAGTGCTCTTTACTATAGCTAAATAAAATAAATTTAATGAGAGAATTCTGCTCCGGAAAGTTTCCGGCCGAGAAATTCTTGTTTCCAAAATCTACTTAAACAGGGCCCGGCAACGAATTGCTTACCGAGCGAACGATGACGCCGTCGTTTCCTTGTAAGTCTAGTTTTTGACAGGAAAAATAGGTATCAGGTTTGAGGAAGACTTTTGGATTGGGACTTAGGTACTAGACTTACTGCACCCGGGCACCAGCTCGTGTGGCACTCCGTCCCTCCGACAGTTTTGGCTTCACCTCAGTTCATCACTCCACCATTCACCAGTTCACAGTTCGACATCAACAATGTTTTCAACACAAAAACAACTAAAGATTCCTCTCCGAATGAGGAATCGGCCCCGTTGGCCCCCAATCAAGAAAACAATCAAAAAATATATGGCTATCGGCAGCCGCGACGCGAGCGACGACTCAAAGTGAGGTTATGTTACCGGCGACCACGTTGGCCTCAAACAAAAAGCCGGAACCAAAAATCACTTGGTTCACTTCCCCACCGAACAGGGAAAACCACACGAGAAAACCGAAAGCACACTAAATTACTTATTTATAATTAAACTTCGCATCCACGATGCGGGCGACGGCAGAGGACGTGACAAGATGACAGAGCAGTGTTGCCAGCACCGCGCGCCCATTTTATACGAAAACTAAACAAACTTTAAAAGTTGAATAACTCGGAAACTAAAAATAATCGCGGAACATACATGGGGTATTTTCGAATACCCTAAGATGTGAGGAATCTAATTTCTTTTTATTGACGTCACTCCATGGACCACCCTTAATAAATTTAAATTTAATTTTATTATATAAAAACATAATTAAAAATACGTAAACTTATACTAACAATTATGAGGCCTAACTATTTCCTGAACTAGGAATAGGAAATTCCTGTATCACAAGTAAAGAGATGGCCGACATAACTATTACACAAAAATGAAAAATACTATACTATAATATAAATGAACTAACAAAACATAATTCTTAATATCTAACTCTGAGACGGTAGTGGCAGCTTCCCTCGGAAGCGGCGAAACACGACTCCCTGTGGTCAAAACTCCGGCGACGTGAAGACGCTCAGTGTAGCTGTCGAGACTCACACTACGAACGAAACCCACCCAATGGCGCGACTCCAACGGCTCCACGTACACTCCGAGTCTTGGCGAATTCTTGAAGGTACCTGCTTTATGCCTCGCGAAGATGTAATCCAGCACGTCTTGCTTAGTAGTAGTGTCGTGCAGGCGGGAGACATAAAGCGATGTCCTCGGCGTGAAGGCACGCAGCAGGAGATTGGCCTCCACCGGTGCGGTGCCGCACTTGTTCTTGCGGGGTTGCTTTCTGTGCTTCTTCTGAACCATAGTATACCCATCCGCATCTACTTGGTTACAGGGCTTGTTAAGGGTTGGCTCAACGAGTGGTAGTTTAGCCATACCCTTATTGTTTGTCGCTGACGCAGGGGGAAAAAAAGATCGTTCATCGTCTACAGAGACACAGCACTGCTCATCATCATGCCTCATGTTATGTCTCAGGAGGCGCACAAACTTCTCCGTGCACTCTAGTTTTTCTAGCACCATCCAGTGAGCTTCACAAAGTACACTTTCGAACGCTTTATATACACCAACAAAGCAGAGTTACAACTAAAGACATTGCTCTCTGCTTTTTCCTGCAGTTGATGAACACAAAAATCCAAAAAATATTTTGTTATCTGAAAGTCCTTCAAGCGGTTTAATAAGGCTCTTGCAAAAGCCTTTCGGGGAGCGATTATTACGGAATACCGCGGTATGACTTGCAGTCAGAAAGGTCACCTTTGTTTTTGAGAGGGCACTAATGCGAGAAACTTTAAAACCACCCGGAAATCGCTCTTTCTCTCACATTCAAACAAAAAGTTTCCATAACAACGAGTTTAGCTCCACTCCCCCACATTTGAGTATATCGCCTGATGTAAGGTCAATGCTAATGTCTGATGGCAGTAACAACCTCATCACACGACAGGGGCTCATGCATTTGGTGGTTAAGGTGAGATGAGGTAACAATTGATGTGGTGCGGTGGTGCCGATTAGCTGTTCGTCTACGTTAAGCAGATCGATAAAATATGACCAAGAAACAAGAGTATAAACAACCCCAAAAGTTCGAGTTTAAGTATTTATATAGGAAAACCTGCTAATGAAAATAAAAAAATTTAGAGCAAACTATAGCAAAGACCCGGCAACACTGTAAATTAGTGACATTCAGATATTCTCTTGTCTTCACCGTTGGTCGTATCACGAAGTGATGTAACCAAAAAATAACAATTTTTAGTTTGATACACCATGACAATGGAATTCTAAAATTATATTTTTTAGCTTAATCCACACCACAACACGCTTTGTCTGAACTTTTGTCCTAGGAGACGGTAGGTATTTTTTATCACGAATAGTCTTTATCGTCATTTAAAAAATATATGACGATTGACGGCGCGTGACTTAAGAGTAGCTAAGAAGAGCTAAGTTTATTTTATTTTGGCCTAATAATTTCTGTTATTGTTTCGTTAATATTTGTTTAGATAATCTTCAATACTGCAAGCTGTAGTGCTGATTGTATTCGAAACTTTGAATCTCTTTGGTTGGAACGGGTTTGTGAACGAATGGAGTGGTGTTGATGACATTATTGGCACTGACATGCCTGACTTGGATTTTGATATGTGTCACGGTGTGGGCTATCTACTATGTAGGATTTTTATTCAGATAGATAGACTAAACTGACAGCTAAGATCGGCCTTTTGTTTTTAAAATGTTGCAAGCATCAGGCTAGTGTTGTGGTTTGACTCATTCATTATAATCATTGAACTGTTGTCACATGATTCCTCGATGTATTTGTTTTAGTAAATAAATATGCTCAATAAATACTTGCGTATATATTACGTACATACTTTACGTTACGTAAAAGAGTATACGTTACGCGTATACTTTACGTTTATACGCAAAGTTTTCGTTTGGTTTATAGAAAGCAAAAATGAATAATATTGAAATTTAAAATGTAATGTTGAATAAATTCACATTAATGATATCTGACTGTTACTAGTTATGTTCTCATTAGCTTTCAAATAAACATTTCGTCAGACAGGAAATAGTTTGTTACACACAATAGTAGTACCTATGTTTGTCTTATAGGCCAATTTAATATTGAAAATTGAAATAAACTAAATTTATTTTCATAAAGATTCAATCACAATCTTTGATTCACGTAACTTGATCATTTGGGTACAACACTATGTTATTATTATTTTAAAATACAAAAACGTGGCAACCCACCAAACGTCAATTGAGTCTATCTGTATAAAAATCCTACTATATTTCATTATTCTAATCGAATAATATCTAATAATACGACTTCATAGCTTGTATGGGGTATGGTCCCATTCGGCAGAAAGCATGAAATTTGGCATGTGTGTAGCTTTATAATATGTAAGCTTCAGGAAAGAAGGGAAGCAAGTTGGACCCCATGCTTTCCTCCTTTACCCCATTTATATGTCCCAAATTTCAGTTCTTTATTCTTCTCGGAAACTATTAAAGATAGTGTAATTATAGTGCCTATTAAAGATAGGGTGTAAGGGCCTTACCAACACCTTCGGGGCCCAAGCCAACCTTACCTGCCCCTGGTGCGCCCTGCTGGTCAACGGACGAGGCAATGGCGACCCGCCAACCCGCACTGGATCAGCGTGGCGGGTGACGATCCAACCCCCCTAAATAAACATGGCAGTACAAGTCAAACCATGTTCTGCTGTAAAGTTTAAAGAAACTAGTTACGCCCTTTTTTGGTGCGACCAGTGGTATGCGGGTATGGATTGCAAAAAATCTGGAAGATCCAAGACTGGAACCATAAAATAAGTAGATAATTTTTTCAATTCTGGTTACTGTCGCAAAATTATTCTTTGCTTCCAATGTAAAACGCTCCATCCGCATTAGAGTGGTAGGTAAATGAATGAATGGTTCTAGTTGGAAAATCCTGAACTACAAAATTAACGACGGAACTTTATATGGGCTATGAAGGAGACAAAAATATTAAAATATCTCACGGAAGCGCATAGAAGGTCAGAATTTTGGTTCATCATCATCACCCTCAGCCATCCACCCACTGCGGGGTATAGGCTTCCTCTCTACTAAGCCAGCCCTCATGGTCCCGTGCCAGCCTGTGCCAGTGAGGTCATATTATAAGCTTGATGATATCGTCGGACCATCGAGCAGGTGGTCTGCCCACTGACCTTTTCACTAATCTTGGCCACCGCTTCGTGGCTGCATTTTTCCACCGATCGTCACTTCGTCTTACAAGTGTCC
Organism: Phthorimaea operculella; assembly: GCA_024500475.1. Lineage (NCBI taxonomy): Eukaryota > Metazoa > Arthropoda > Insecta > Lepidoptera > Gelechiidae > Phthorimaea > Phthorimaea operculella. The sequence continues at coordinate 8,869,839 of JANFCV010000002.1, forward strand.
TGCCCATCTCCGCCTTAACCTCGTCACTCGCTTACCTATATTTTTGACTTTGGTTTTACGTCGACTTTCAACGTTTGTTTTTGGACATGTTCATCCTGAGATCGACCTTCAGGGAGGCATCATGCAGATGCGATATTTTGCTGGAGACCCAGAAAACGTTCGGCAATAAGGATGAGATCATCTGAAAATCTCAGGTGCGACATGCGTATTCCGTTGAAATTGTCTCCTATCTCGCTCCAATCTAAAGTCTTCATGATATCTTCTAGTACGTTGGTCAAAAGTTTACCCGTTTGACTCCCGGAGGACATCCATACATCACCTGTCAATACCGCAGCGATGCAGAGAGTGAAACACTGACAATACATTTTGATTGTTTGTCAGATGACGAACAGTCGAATGCCTGTTCATTAAGCTTTTCATAGTCAACGAAGGTGAAACACAAGGGCCGGTTGTACACTTTGCACTTCTCCGTTAGCTGCTTGACGGCGTGAATGTGATCCATAGTTGAGTATCCACTCCTGAAGCTAGCTTACGGGTTAGTACTCATCCAGGTTGGCAGTAAGTCGGTGACACAGGACAGGACAAGAGAATTTCGATTATCGGCTTAACACTCGAAAACGATACATCGTACAGAATGTTGTTATTCTAAAAAATTAAATCTAATAAACTTCTCTAACATTGAGTCTTGATAGCTTTTACTAAATCTATGTTATATGGGTTGGAATTTCCAACCCATATAACATACCTGGAAAACGATTGGGAATGAGTAAAAACTGTCAAACTAAATATTTATAACATTTCTTAAGCTTTCATAAACTAATACAATAATAGTATTGCATACGATGCAATATTATATCGTATACAGTATTGTTGTATTATAGTTATACAGATCAAAAACTAGGACTTTCTATGTAATTTCTCCAAGGCGCCCAGCCTCTGAGAGGTGACGTGTTTTAATATGTTTGTCTACCTAATAGCCCAAACAAAGTTCCACCGAAAAATTTGTGATTCAGGATTTTTCAACTAGAAACCCTTATCAGCCCTTTTTTGTCATCAGTACCTTTCCGTGCGAATGACATAATTTTTGACAGGGTTTTAGAAGCCGAGTTACATCCTAAACGACGTATCTGACATCAACAATTCATAGTAAATTGAGATGAATGTCAAATGTGTTAAGAGTGAATTTTGCTTGAGTGAGATCCATGTCCCAAGTAGCAAACAGTTGCCTTAAACAAAACTTGTTATAAAACCCTTATAGGAGCATTCTGTAAAAATTTCCCGGACAGAACCCTCTGGTTTCTAGTAATTCCGTGTAGGTAATATACAATGATATTGCAAATACGGTATTGTAAGTAACTAGAATGCATTTCAGATCTTTCAGATGACAGTTGTCAAGAATAAGATTCGTTTATGTCGGAAACTATAAATCTTAGACTACCAATTTCTTAGAAAAAATGGTAAGCCTTGGCGAGATCTATCAAACGACAGCTGTCAAACTATAAACACGTTTATCAACACTCGTTTAGTAATGTTGGTTTTATATAATCGAATGCAGTTTCGTTATGAACTCCTTTATAAAAATGCAATCTTAAAAAAACTTATCACCACCAGCTACATAAATTAACTCAATTCCAAGTGTGCTTCAAAAAAATGAAATGATTATGCAACTTTTTTAATTCCAGTGCCAAAAGTAACCCAATAAAAATACAAATGTCACCCGGGCGGATGAGCCTTGAAATAATGAGGACATATTTATTATTAAATCTTTATTCCAATTAATCATTTTTCGAATAAAAATTTACCTAAAAATACCTTTTGATTTTAAAAGTTGTTTCGATTTCTGAACCTCCATTTAAATATTTAGTCGTTTAGTTAGTGGTTCAGTTGATAGGCTTGCAATCGCCATAGTGCAGTGCGGAGAGCTTAGAATTATTTCTCATAGTTTTTTTTTTTTGTAGAGTGTAGATAAAATAGTGTATGCAACTGCATATAATTAGGCTTTAGTATGCTCGTGTCAAACTATTATCACAATCGGCTGCGCCTAGTGTGATAAACAGACACTCGCGTTCTAAAGCCTTCCGTTATAAGACAGTTGCATAAACTATTATTATCTCGGCAATTATTCCTGCTCGAAAATAAGGAACTTTGGAAATTTGTAGGCCTTGCTTTGAGGTCTTTATTTTATGTGGTAGCTGTCAATCTTAAAACTCGTTTATATCGGCAAATTTTCGAAAGTTGAAAGCTTTGATGAGATCTTCATTCATGTGACAATTTCAAACTAAAAACTCGTTTATCTCGGCAATCATTCAAGCTAGATTACCAGATTGTTTGAGAAAGTTGTAGGCCTTGATGAGACCTTCATTTAATGTGACAGCTGTCAAACTTAAAACTCATTTATCTCGGCAAATTTTCATGCTAGACAATATTATGTTTGTTTGGGAAAGTTGTAGGCCTTCATGAGACCTTCATTTTATGTGACAGCTGTCAAACTAAATACTCGTTTATAGCGGCAATCATTCATGCAATACTATCAGTTTGTTTGGGAAAGTTATTACCTTTTTCAATTGACTGTCTAGCATAAGTATTTGCCGAAATAAACGAGTTTTTTGTTTGACAGCTGTCATACAACTTTACCAAAGAAACTAAGTCTAGCGTGAATAATTGCCGAGATAAATGAGTTTTTAGTTTGAGAGCTGTCACATAAAATATAAGTATCATCAAGGCCTACATCTTTCCCAAAAACGATATTCTAGCATGCATAATTACCTAGATAAACGAGTTTTTCGTTTGACACCTGTCACTTCAAATATAGGTATCATCAAGGTCTACAACTTTTACAAACAAACTGATAGCCTAGCATGCATAACTTCCAAAATAAACAAGTTTTTTGTTTGACAGCCATCATTGGAAATGCTCATCTTATCAAGGCCTGGGGTGGGTGGGGTCTACCTCCTAGCGGTCCACCCCGGGCAACGTCCTCACAACATGTGTTGGCGGCTGAAGATCCCAAAAGCGGTGGTAGGCCATGAAAGGGGCCGCCTGGCTCGCGACCACCATCCCGCCGGAGTCCGGCGCCAAACAGCCTTGCTGTGTTCCGTCGGTGTGCGGGACTGCCAGTGCCATTGGGGGGTAGCAATGTAGTCAGTTGCGCTGCCGGAACCGGTCTTTGTCTTTAGGTGATGCTGTATCCGGTAACTCGTTTTGGAGGGTAGCGGGATCCGAGGCACGGTCTCAGCCGTTGGCCGACCGCAGTCAGTAGGGGGCCCGACTTGCGCGCTAGCCACGCGCAAAGGCTGCCCCGCCAACTGTGAAAAATCCCGGTACACTCCACCGTGCCAGTTGGCGGCTGGATGGGAGGACCCGGTGGAGTGTTATCGGGGGGGCTCGGGCGTCCCCGCAGTCTCCAAGCGAGTTCCTCTCTGATCAGTTGAACCGAAAGGTACGAGTAGGGTTTCTAAGCAGCGCCTCGACTATCTTTTCTTTCCCACAAAAACTCTTTTAAAAACATGAAAAAGCTAAAAAAGAAGAAAAAGTTTGACCAACGGCAGCACTTCCTCCCACTCAAAGTGCACCTCACGAACATCCGAGGTCTACACACAAACCTAGACCCGGTCCATCACCACCTGGAGACCGAGAAGCCGCACTTATTCTTCTTAACGGAGACGCAGATAGCAACACCGTTGGACGTGGCATACCTCAACTACCCTGGTTACACTCTTGAGCACAAGTTTAAGAAGCGTGCAGGGGTCTGTGTGTATGTTCGCGATGACGTTTGCTGTAAGCGTCTCCGTGGCTTTGAGAATTCAGGGTTTCCCGTGCTGTGGCTTTTGGTTGACACTGGAGTAGAGAAACTCTCTATGCCAGTGTTTATCGTTCGCACAGCGGAGATCAGGAGACGACTAGACTCATGGAGTACCTCTCTGAGACGGCAGATACAGCAATTCAGCGATATCCAACAGCAGAGCTTGTTTTTCTGGGGGACTTCAATGCTCACCATAAAGAGTGGCTGTTCCCATACCAGAAAACTGACCATGCTGGGCGAGAGGCGCGTAAACTAGCATTGGCGCTAGATCTCACCCAGCTGGTGGAACAAGCGACGCGAATACCAGATATCACAGACCACACACCCAATTGCCTGGACCTTCTGCTGACAACTGATCCGCACAGACATTCGGTTTCGGTCTCGGCTCCACTGGGATCATCCGACCACTGTGTGGTGAAATCCGTGTCCATCTGCTCTCCTCCGGATTATACCCTAGGGGCACGAGGAGAGTATGGCGATACGAGTCAGCAGACTGGGACGAGATGCGTGCTTTCTTTGCTTCATACCCGTGGCGGCAAATGTGTTTCTCTTCGGAAGACCCTCATACGTCGCTGATGCGATCACAGCTGTAATCCGGCAGGGAATGGAATATTTCATTCCTTTCTCCGATATCCCGCTCGGTTATAAAGCCCAGCCTTGGTTCAATGCGGACTGTGCTCGAGCTGAGGCTCGTAAACAGTCCGCTTAAGCTTGGGTAAAAGCTCGTGATCGAAAAGTGCGAGCGAGAAGAGTGCGAGCAAAGAAGAGAGCATATAATGCCGCCGCCAGGTATTGCAAACGGGTGCTACGAAAAGCTAGGTTCGACCATATTAGCCGTATTGGGGCAAAGCTTGCATCATACCCACCGGGTAGTAAGCAGTTCTGGTCCCTTTCGAAATCAGTCGAATCCAACTTCTGCCGTCCCTCACTACCTCCAATGCAGAAACCTGATGGGTCGCTTGCCCACACCGCGGCAGAGAAAGCAAATTTATTTGCCGATCTGTTTGCGAGCAACTCTCGTATAGACGCTGGCTCGAAATATCCACCCACCTTACCTCACTGTGATTCTTTGATGTCTGAGATCACAGTGCACAATAAAGAGGTCCGTAGAGCCCTTCGCAGTCTGGACGTGAACAAGGCCAGTGGTCCTGATGGCATACCAGCAAGATTGTTGAGGTATTGTGCGCCTGAGTTGTCTCCTGTACTGACACGCTTGTACCGCCTCTCTCGTGTCAAAATTGTACCAAAATCTTGAAGCTTGCCAATGTGCAACCTGTGCCCAAGAAGGGTAGCCGTGCCGACCCTAGCAACTATCGACCGATCGCCATCACTTCCGTACTCTGTAAGGTTATGGAAAGAGTTCTGAACTGCAAACTGCTTTCGTACCTCGAAGACAATGATCTTCTCAGTGATTGTCAATATGGCTTCCGCCGAGGGCGTTCCACGGGAGATCTTCTAGTGTACGTAACGCATTGCTGGGGCGAGGCCATTGAACACCACGGCGAAGCAATAGCAGTGTCGCTGGACATTTCAAAGGCCTTCGATAGGGTGTGGCATGCGAGTCTGTTGAGCAAGCTTCCAGCGTACGGCATACCCACTGGCTTCTGTAGCTGGGTGGCTGACTTCCTGAGTGAACGGTCGATCCGAGTGGTCATAGACGGCTGCTCCTCTGACCTCAAGGCTATTGACGCCGGAGTTCCTCAGGGTCTGTACTCTCCGCGACGCTTTTCCTGCTGCACATCAATGACCTTCTATCTTCAGGAATTGTTGGGTACGCAGATGACAGTACTGTCACCGAGAAATATCTGTCCGGCGCAGGAGCCAGTGGTGATGAAATCCAAAGATTGAGAAAGGCTATGATTGAGCGTACGAGCCTGACGTTAAGTAACGTCTCCCAGTGGGGCGATGACAATCTCGTCAGCTTCAATGCTTCAAAAACGCAGGCGTGTCTTTTCTCCGCAAAAAGGAGTCCTTTCACCTTTTCTCCTACTTTTCGGGGTACATCTGTTCCAGTGACCAACACTCTTCAACTCCTTGGCATGGAGTTGTCCTCTGACCTCAACTTCGGCACCACCATCGAGTCCAAGGCTCAAATTGCAGCTAGAAAGTTGGGCGTTCTGAATAAAGTCAAGCGGTACTTCACGCCTGAACAGCTTCTAACTCTTTATAAAGCTCAAGTCCGATCTTGCATGGAGTACTGCTGTCACCTTTGGGATGGCTCGGCTAAATATCAACTTGCTGCACTGGATTCGGTGGAACGCAGAGCCAAGAGATTAATAGGCGATAAAAAACTGGTGGCGACCAAGCTTCACAGCCTGGCTCACCGCCGCAAGGTTGCTTGCCTATCGGTCTTCTACAGATTGTACTTCGGAGAGTGTGCGCGTGAGCTGCATGAGCTCATACCACCGTCTCCTTTCTTCCATCGGACATCCAGACGCACGGCCGGCTACCATCCGTTCTTAGTTGATATACCCACATTACGCACTAAGCGCTTCAAATCATCTTTCATTATGCGCACGGCTAAAGAATGGAATTCCCTGCCTGCGTCTGTATTTCCGAGTGCATATAACCTGAATCTCTTTAAGTCTAGAGTGAATAGGCATCTTCTGGGCAAGCTCGCTCCACCGTAGATCCCATCTCTGCTCTAGGGTAAGATTGGGGTCAAGAGTAAGCCCATCATAGATAAAAAAAAAAAAAAAAAAAAAGGCCTTCACTTTTTACAGATAAATTGATAGTCTTGCATGCATAACTATATAGATAAACGAGTTTTTAGTTTGTCAGCTGTCACTTCAAATGAAGGTCTATCAAGGTCTACATTTTACCCAATAAAACTGATAGCCTAGCATGCATAGTTACCAAGATATAGTTTTTAGTTTTACAGCTGTTATCTCTTATGTAAGAAAGAAAAAAATTAAATTTATTTCGGCCACAGCACAACAAAAATCTAAGATTTAACAATCAACAAATTACATTTGTATATAAGATCTTGTATAGCTGACAACTTCCCTAAGAAAACTGATACGCATAGCCTGTATGACCGGGGTCGAGGAGTGTAACAGACGCATGCCATGCGGGCATTTATCCACTAGAGAACACTGAAATGGATGACTACAGAACTCTGGAATGGACGAGTCTGACAAGCCCTTGGTCTTTTTTAAGTACAATAACAACCACCTACCCTGCATAGTAGGTATCAAGTAGAACCAAGTTACTTTCCTAATCTATTTCCTATCGTGTTTCTAAGAGTAGTAAGTTCTTTTTTATCACCGCACCACTGAGCGTGGAAATCAAACTGACAGGCAGCCGTAGGTGACGTCGCCAGAACAGACATTGCAGCGTCGCGTCTCTTCTCGTCTCGGTTTCGTGCGGCTTCAAGATGCATCGAGCGGCGTCGCGCATTGCATCTTGATGTCGCTTTGAACTGACATTGCAGCGTCGCGTATCGTCTCACCTCGTCGCTTTCAGTAGAAACTGACTCTTAGGGCGCAAAAAGATGGTCTCAGTGAGCAGTGTTCGAAAATATACAATATTTATCAAACAGTAAAGCGAAAAGATAAATCGAGCGGATGTATTTATCTCTTATGAGTCAATCATCCTTTACATTTATGTCCATATTATGCAGTATATTATGCTCTACCAAATTAATCATATACCACGCAATACCAAAAACGAAATTAATTTGTACAAAAGAACAAATGTAACAAAAAATTATGAGTTTATATTTTTAGAATGAGTGTATCATAAGCAGGAAAAAAGCAGCTGAAAAAATACGTTAATTTGTCGTGCACAAAGACAGAGGGTTCTACCATACAACTTACTAGAAGCATGTTTTAAAAGAGTTGTTGTAACGAATATTAATTCGCACAGTTTTATAAAGTGGATTATTATATTTTCTACGCGGGACTGATAGAAGTCATCGTCTTAAGAATACGTACCCGCTTTAAGAATCGGCACCATTTACCAGTAAATAACACGTGCGTAGACGCACCCGGAATAATGGAGATGCAATCGCATCTGGCTGGACCTTTTTGCTAGGGAATAAAGACTAAAACAGCCTACCTGCATGATTTCAATAATAATTTTGTTTTGGGTTTGATGTCGCTGGGAGAAGCGAAAGGACAGTCAATCCCCGGCCTCGGTGACGATAACGCGCGGAATCGTCTGAGGGCATGGCGGAAAATTTTAATAAAGGACAACTCTCGCGCGCGCCAAATGTTGTCTTTAGTGAATTAATAAGATTATTATTTTTCAGGGTCATCTTCGTCGACGTGCATCGGACCTGGGCGTCGTCGAACGGGTTTGTTGCATTTTTAACAGCTGTCCAGCGAGACGTCGGACGGAGTTTCAACGGTAGATTTGTGTTAGGCTTCTTAGAAAATTCCTGTCGTGTGGTTAACATTTTTCTATTGTTTCAACAGAACGCGAGGAATCCGCCGGAGGTGTTTGGTTGGGTAGAAAAACTAGGGCCCCAGATTATCGCAGCCTAGGGTTTTAGGGAAGTGAACAGAGTTAATGTATGTGTTTGAATGTGACGGGTGAATCATTTGACCTTCTGTTATTTATTTATTTTTTATCTTCCGTTCAATATTAAACGTAATTCTTTTGTACACTTTAACATTTGGTGCTGACACGTTAAAAGGGCACTGAATATTAAAGTTGACGGTTTTCTTTCTGAATTATTTTCGACAACGATTTCTCGGATAGGAGTTAGAGACTGACCAATTGATGCATCACCATTTTGACATATGCATACAGACATCTGGCGAGCTGCGCTCATCCAGGTATGGGCATTCGCGACCCGATATGTTTTGGATAATCCGAATGTCCTTGCTCATTAATTTGGGCCCTGAGTGAGAGCGTAGTATCGATCAGATACATATGAGAATGGTTATGCATTGTTGCAAAGTCTAAAATCGTTCAATGGACTGCAGTCCGTAGGTAATTGTTATGAAAGAGAGCTCTGGAAGGATGAATGAAAGATTAGCGGAAAGATTGATGTGTTTTGAGGTGATCAGAACGTTTGACGAAGGTTTGAATGTTACAGAAAGAATAGGTATGGATTGGCTAGGCATAAACCTCTTAAGGTTTTGCGAGATGGCCGGGTTATTTAAGGTGTGCTGGGAGACCCGGGTATTCCTGATCGTTATCCCTTCTAGACCTAGAGGTCTCTATCAAAACCTAACCTTCCCTGGGAAGTCGTGTCATACTCTTTTCTTACAGCACGCGTAGCTTGCCGCCGTTCGAGTCGTTCATCGCACAACCGTGATATTATTGTTTTCTTTTACCCTTAATAAAACAGGTAAAGCAGCCGTTCACGAAGAAAGGACCGCTAGGCCGTTTAAGACTACGAGCTAATCGAGTCAACGCCGCCAGCTCAGAACGAGACCCGCGATGGCTTCAGATCAATATGTGCGGTCTAGGACGTCTGGAGTTATTACAGCTAAGTGGACGCTTGTTTTAATTTATAATAATGTTGTGTATTCCGTTCCAGCTTCCCTATTTTATGTTCTTTCCTTATGTAGAAACGCGCGTACTCATAATTGCACAACGTAGAGTCTGAACTAAACCCACTAGACGAGTTAGGTATCGAAGGCCAAGTTTTACACTATAAATCCTTTAAAGATTTTATTAGGTAGGTAGAACATTTGTTACATTGTTTTAGTCAACTTTATAGTAATAAAATAATGTATTATTTTCAACGAAGTATCTATGAAAATACACATCCAAAAATAAATATCATAATATCAGGAGATAAATTAATAACACAAGCTATAGGGTGCGCCTTACTGGGTATGAACGGTTGGCACTGGTACGAAAACAACTTTTGTTGATCAGTAGTAAAACGCCAGTGGCAACACTATTATGCATCTATATTTATCCTAAACTTAATGCAGGTATCAACAAAGACGTTCGCAAAAAGTGCTAAAAGTCGATTTGGGATTCGTGTATCAAATGCTTAAATTTTGTGCCGTTTTATAAATAAAATTATAAAAGAAAACTTTTTGTTTTAGCTAAATCAATCTTTACTCTTATTAAAGACTAGTAAGAATTTACTAACATTCGTAATGCTACTTGGGATCTGCTGCGTGGCGCTGTCAGTTGATGCGGTCGGGTTTTTCTACAAGACCGCAGCGACAACGACGCCGTCAAAATTTGACGGCGACCACCCACGCGTGTCGTTGTCGCGTCGCTTGGTTTTTAAGCCCACCTTAAGGATTTTGCATAAAACTGCCATTAAACGCTGTATTGTTTACAAATCCAATGATACAACGTTTAGGTACTTGACCAAGAAACAGATTGTCTAGAGTTTTTCCCTGCACACCAGTAGGAATTGTTAATACTTTTACTTCAGCTCTCGTAATTGGATATTTAGCAGTTGTAGATGCCAAAACTTTTTGATGTGCAAGTAATACGCTTGGATTTATTCGAACTTTACGAACTATAAGAGTGGCTTCAGTAATGGATACTTTAACTTTAATATCATTTGTTGATGCCATAAGATTAAAGCTTTCTCTTGAACGAACAAGTTTTACACACATTTCAACTCCGTTGACTAAAAACTTTTCTTGGTTAAAAATATCTCCATGTAGATGACCTATCATTTCTACTTCTTTGCTGTCCTTAATGTATCTTTGTCTTTCAGAGAAACCTTTGTTCGCTTCATCAGTATTATTCATTTTTCCTGCTGTATCTTCGTACCACAACCCACATGTTAGATGAGATTGCTTGGCGTGTGGAGCATAATTTAATAATGTTTCTATATAAGCACGATATCCATATGTATTATTGGGAGGTGACACAAGTTTTTGATTAAGATAAACATCCAATTGACTAAACAAAGAATGTAACCAATAATTTACTGGAGCCACAATAGTTGTTTCAGCAAGATTTGTTAAATCCTGATTCACTATTTTTGCTTTAACATGAATCAATGTATGGGACAAATCAATGTTATCGTCACCAGAACCAGGAATTTGAAATTCTATTGGACCATCATCAGTAAGTGATGAAATTGGTTTATAGTGAATCCATTGTCCAGTTTCAATACTTGTTTGAGTTGAGGGTAATGCAAATAAATCCAGCTCTGACTTAACACACTCACAAGAATTATTATGTAAAAACGACATATTTTAATTTTTAATTGTTTGTAAAGATATCTTTATAATTATTATTATTGTTGCTTCTAGCTTTTTTAATTGTTTTCTCTTTTACTTTCAAGGTCGAAGTGATATTCTGTAAGCGCTGTCTTTTGTTTTTATTACCAGACCCTGTCATCACTCTTTCTAATTTATCATCAGCCTTTCTTTTTAAATTATGAGTAGCTTCCTTAAAACGATTTTTAACAGATTCATCAATGGGTTTGGAATGTACAATATCTGATAACAACCCCACTCCAGCATGCAATGCTTCTTTGCCAATCACTTTAGCACCATTTGATAAAAGAGGTAATACTGATCGAAACAATCCACCTAAAAAGCTGCCAATTCCATGTCCACGTTGATGTGATGAACCTTTATATATTACCCCAATTCCCGTACCTGCTTGATGTGTGTAGTAATGTTGATATGGACAAAAATTATTAGCATGTTTCATATACATTATTAATTTATTTCTGTTTGAAATGTAACTTAACACAGCTCGTCCCAAACTGGAATGGAATATTTTCCCCAGTGTTTGATCTTATATCGATTTCAATTGTATCAAATTCTCTACGCATTACTGGAACATAGTGTGGTGGAGAGTATATATGCATTTTGTTGGAACCATAGACATATTTTACAGGATCCAAGGATACTACTCTCAAAAGAGGGCACATTACATCACCGACAATTTGAGGTTCTATAATATCACAGTAAATGAATAGTTGAGACGGTAAACCTAGATAAAGATTAGCTGGAAATTTACTCGTTGTTTTTGTAGCTACATTCGTGTTTGGATCAAATCCAAGTTGAAGACTTAACTAAGGCGAAAACTTTAATGATATTAGATCATCAATTTTTCCAGATAGACTAATATATTTAGAAATTTTATCTTGTCGTAATTTAAATTGTTCTCTTGAATTAAGTGCAAACAAAACATCATTTATATCTTCATAACTTGATGCTGGTATATGGTTTTTATACATAACAATAGATGGTTCAGCTTTATTAGGGACCGTCATTTTTTTGGTTATGTATATAATATTATTATTTTCTTGTACAGTGAACATTGTACATGGATATTGAAATTCCACAACTCCAACAAACCATTCTCCTTCTAATTTAATGGATTTTGGTAATTTTGTAGAAAAATGCGTAGTTTTATTTTCTGGAAAGTATGTTAATGAACTGTTACTTGGTAAAGTAAGATAAAAATCTTCGCTTTTCATGGTTTTTCTAAAGAAGATGCCAAAATCCAACTATTAAACTTATTTGGATAACCTTTCCACTTCACTAACAGCTCCTTTCTGCGACCAGAATACCGTGTGCTTATAATTTTATCTATTTTATGTTTATGTGAATCGTCATAAATTACTTTTTGAAGTTCTTTTTCATAAAATGTTCCTGTGATGGGCTCGTTTTGTAAATCTTTTAAAGTATAGACTAACCAAGGTGATCTCATTATAATTGATGTAACAATAAATATTTCATCGCTCCAATTTGTTTCATACCCCTTTTGAAATATATGTTTATATTTTGTGATTCTAACATGATCACCGACTTTAAATTTTGGATTTGAAAAGTTCTTTTCAATGTTTCTTTTCTCATACAGATTACGCCAAACTGTCATGATATTATTTTGATTTACATCACAAGGACTCATTTTAATACTTCTATGATAACTATGGTTATATGAATAAATTAAATCTTGTAAAATGTCCACATAGCGATAAGTCTCATTGTGAGTAAAATAACGCCACATTTTCATTTTTAGTGTTCTTTGAAATCTTTCAACAATACTAGCTTTTATATCGGGGTTATTTGTGGTATAATAATTAATATTGTACTTTTTCAAAAACTGTTGAACATCTTTTGATACAAATTCCGTACCTTTATCAGATTGTAAATGTATAGGGGTCTCTGTGGCTTCAGAAAATATACTTGCGAAGGAAAGTTTAATAGTATTAGAATATTTTTTCGGGATTGCTCTAGCAAAGGCATATTTACTAAAAACATCAATTACACATAAAATATATTTATTACCATCATTATATTCACTATAACTTCGCATATCACTTAAATCAGCCTGCCAAAGATGATTCATGTTAGACAAAACATACTTATTCCTAGAAAACCTACGTTGGACTGGTAATAGAAATAGAAATAGAAATTCTTTATTTGCTCAAAATGTGGTGTAGCAGGTAACAAGATCTTAAATATGGTATCACACATTTTACCAGAATCTGGCACGCAAAATAAAATATACATTAAAATTATTCAATAAGCTAATCATATTTACAATAACTTTAATATAATTATCATTCATTAAAAAGGATGTCATAATTTATATAATAATATTATTAAAATCATAAATTTATTTTAAATCTAAATATTCATTCATTCATTAAAAAGGATGTCATAATTTATACAGTAATATTATTAAAATCATAAATTTATTTTAAATCTAAATATTCATGGACGCTATAGAAACAATTACTTATAAGCCAACTTTTCAAACATTTCTTAAATTTAATCAGAGGAAGGTTTTTTAAATCATCATTTAATTTATTATAAATTCTCACAGCCATGCAATGCGTACTCTTACTGAACAATGTGGTTGTTACACGAGGCAGTACTAGTCTGTTCGGATATCGTGTGTTAAAGTTAACAGTTTCATGTTTTCTCGTAAATAGGCCATACTGAGTTTTTACGAGAACACATATTTCATAAATATAGATACTGGGCACTGTGAGTAATCCTAGTTCTTTAAAGAGTGGTACACATGAGGTCATGACATCAACATTACATATGGCACGAATACACTGTTTTTGTGCTATCAGGACTCTTTCTGCATCTTTCTATGAAGAGTGTAAGTATCTTGTGATTCTAACCATGATTTAACATTCTTTTTAGTCATTTTTCCTTTCATAGCCTCTGACAATTTATTTATACTACTATATCCAGCAGGGTTGGCAATATTATAGTAAATATTTTTTATTTCTAATAAGGGGTCCATTTTTCCCAATCGATTTTTTTCTTTAACCTTTCCTTGCTTTTTGTCTGCCGTATCTTAGGTGTAAATAAATTTGGAGTGTGTGAAGATTCACCAGTGGATTCAAAACGTTTTCCAAAGTCTGGTGTTTTTAACCGACGAAAAAAAAACGGAGGAGGTTCTCAATTCATCCCGAACTTTTATTTTTATTTTTATTTTTTTTATTTTTTATGTATGTTCACCGATTACTCAAAGACGCCTGGACCGATTTGAAAAATTTTTTTTTTGTTTGAAAGGGTACATTGTGCAGGTGGTCCCATAGTCATCAGGTTAGGATCTGATAGAAGGATCTTGAGAAATTAACAGATTCTTCATATTTTGCGACACGTTTGAAGCAAAATGTACTTGTGCTTACATACACTACTGACGTCTGTTCGTTGTTGACTGTCTGCCAAACATCTGCTAAAGATGTACATCAAAAAAGGAGGTTGCTTTTATATTAGTCATGTACTCGGGTCATGTACGTTTAAGTATTTCATGCAGTTTCTATGTGCGCTCGAAACTCCTTTGAAACAGTAAGGTAGGTCATGTAGATGGCTATTTTGAATGTAAACAAACTTGAAAAGTAACCACTAAAAATTATAAAATAAAAACTTTTAAGCAAAAAATATCACCGCCGAAAACTGAAAAGCATAAAATAATAACTATTTTTACTATATGTACCTACCTAAGTAATATTTTTGGAATAATTATCTACCATATCGGAACATAGTAATTTTGAGTCGGCGTCATGCCAATGAAAAGTAAATATTCGTAAAAATTTTAGACGTCGACTCAGAATTTCTAAGTTCCGATATGGTAGATAATATTTCCAAAAATATTACTTAGGTAGGTACATATAGTAAAAATAGTTATTATTTTATGCTTTTCAGTTTTCGGCGGTGATATTTTTTGCTAAAAAGTTTTTAACATTAAGTTTATGTAAGTTGCTCTTCTCGGATTTCCTATGTAACTCATCGGTACTTGTAAATCTTTTAAAACAGTAGCAAATGGCACCCAGCCATATGGTGAACTATTTTTTAGTGGTCTTAGAGTATCATTCAACAAGTCTACAATGTTACTTTTTGGAACTTCACTGTTATTAATGAATACTGTACCCTTTTCATTCCAATAAATTTTGTCTTTATTTTTTAACAGTCGACTAGGAGTTCGCCCTTTGTCTTATATGATTTTGGTATGAGTTGAAGAAGTTGTGATTTAAAATAATAATCTTTATTGTAGTCTGGAATATGTTCACTTTTCAATTTCACGTCTGTTTTTATGGGCTCTGAATTACTATCTACATTTGAGTCTGAATTCATCTTTTCTTTTATATGGTTTTCTGGGATGTCAAAGGGTACTAATGGTATATTTAAAGGTTTTCGATCTTTTCCAACGAAGTACAAATATCTTTGAAGTGTTTGTAAGTAAAGCGACCATTTTTCTCTATCTTGTAACTTTGTTTCCAGCACTTTATTCATTTCTTCGTCAAGTTGTGAAACACTGTTGACTGCTGCATGTGAATTATCTTTTTTAAGTCTTTCAATTACTTCTGGATCAATTAATAACATTTTTTTGGCATTATCCATTTTGAAACTACTTAATCAATGTATTTAACAATGTGCTTAAAACTGAACCTAGAATAATTGGTAAAAAAGCTCCTCCTTTTTGTATTATTATATTTTTTCTTAACTGATTTTTTCCCTTTGAAACGAGTTTTCTTAAAACATTTTTATATTTTTTTAACTCATTTTTTTGTTTTTCTTGCAATGGTACTTTTCCTTTCAAGACATTATAAATACACTCACAAATACAATCAATTTCGTTTTTGTCACATGCATGTAGTAATGCTTTTCGGAATTTTGGTTTAAGAAAATGCAATGCTTTCAAGAGCTCTTCATGTGTCTTTACTCTATATTTCATTATTCTTGAATGATGGATTTTAATTTTGTACTACCATATTTATATCCCTTTTTGGGAACGTAACATATTGTGTAGTCATTAGGAAATATATTTGTTTTTAGTCGATACATATCATTTGTATTTTGTTTTAAATCCATCATTAAATAGCCATGTGGCTTGCTTGTGGCATCTCTATACGCATCTTCTACATACTTTGGATTCTCAGGCACAAGTTGACGAGCAAGAAAACGTATTTGTGTTTTATCTCGAGGATTTTTAAAATAAACAATGTAACTTGAATTTAATGATATATCACGTTGTCCTTTCCCTTGATGAAATAAGTTTTGTGTTATGTAGAATACACTTAAATTTCGGTGATGACTACCTTTAGTAAAAATATCAACTACTCGTCCATCAGATTCTCTCATCAGATCATCGATTATTATGAGTTGTGGGAACTTTCCATCAAACATACTTAAGTCAGGAATACCCTGATAGTAGTTCACTCCTTGTAAATTATACATTGGTTGCATTTCATCATAACACCACGTTATTGAATGAAATTCTTTATTGCACACACTTTTTAAGTGTTTTAGAAAATTACACACAAAATTTGATTTTCCGCATCCACTAGGACCAGCTACAATAGTAGTGAATGGGTGTTAAAAAGAAACATAATGTATAATGAAGAAAAACACGTCTATTCAAATCGAATACACAGGTTAAAATACAAAAATTTACAATTAAAATTAATTCTTATAACTAAACTTATAACTAACTTAACTACCTATATTAATATTAAACAAAAAACAAACAAATAATTATCACAACATACTATTGTACAGAACTTGAGTTAATCTTATAATGCCCCCAAGCTAGTGTATCTGTTGAATTGGGGATAATATAACGCTTAGTATCATTATAAGATAAACATATTTTATTTATCTTTTGAGTAAATACAACATGTTTAATACTTCTAAATCTGAACATTTCTGCAAGTTGTATATTTTTATCAAACAAACAAGTCTTATAATTAGACATATTTAACTTTTTTGTTACATTCTTATTTACTCCTTTAGCCTTAGTTATGGTTTTGTCTTCAACTTGCATTGCATACATTTTTGACCGCAAACCAACAAATTCAGTCAACATTTTACCATTATTCTCATCTTTAAAGTAGCCTACTTTTTTTTTATTTACACGTGGAAAGTTGAATACATTATCAGATGGGTAATCAGACGTATCAAAATGAGCATCTAAATAATTTTTTATGTCATTATAGAAGTTATCACAAAAAATTTGATATACTAGACTATCAGTATCTGTGTACTATAATTTTAAATTTGAGAACTTTTTCTTCATGTACTCATAGTGAAAGTCGTACATTAAGGTTTTTGATATGTCTAATATACAAAACCCTAAATATATTGGTTTATTATAAAACAGTTTTGTTTTTTTAAGTTGGACTGCAACCAAACTCTCAGAAAATATTGAGAGACTATGAAATTCTGGACGAGCTATAAGGCTTTCAACACCTTGGATTTTTCCATGGTTTTCCCAATGGGTGAGTAGTTTTACATTGACACGTTTCTCAATATTCTCCATAGTTTTTCCAAAAATGGAGTTATTCATTAATTTATAGAAATCTTTTTCAAAGTCAGATTTAGCGACTGTGCGCAACTGAGTGTTCAATTCAATATATTTTTTTAACCAAGGACTCTGCTTAAATTTTAATACTCTATGGACTTTTAGTACTCGTAAACCTAGTTTCTCACATTGTAAAAGATTTCTGTAATGTATGACATACTTTTCTTTTTTACATAGATTGGTAACTAATTTCTTTTCTTTAGTGTTACCAATACAAATATTTTCTGGACACAATGGAAAGTCAGAATGTGAATCGTGTAAGCTTTCGGGGTATTCAATATCTACTTCTAGTATATAACCAATATCTGAAGTGATTGGAACGTTATAATTTACATCAGGATCAGTCCATTCAAAATTTGAAATAGGTAAATATTGAGACATGGCCCACCCATACAAATTGTTGGCATCTAAGTATATTAAATATGACATCAATGCATTTTGATCAAAATCAGTCATGAAAGGATTATTTGCCTTAGCATGTCGATTACTACATTGTGATATACCTCCTCGAATACCTGATTTAATGAAAGCAATTTTGTCAACGTCTGTTAGAAGTTCCAGTTCAATTTGTGTATATTTCATCATGGCATCCCAACTTAATCCAGGAGCAGTATAATAATGAGCAGGGTCTAAATCATAAGTTTGCATGCAAACATTTCTAAAGTTTTCAAAGATATCACTTAATAATAACACATCCGTTTTTAAATACAAATTTGAATAGTCAGCCATAGTACGACATTCAAAATGAGACCATACATTCTGCGCGTGTTTATATTCTTCGACAGAAATACTACATCCAGTTAACGAACTTGCGAAACAATCAATAGATGGTAATGATGTGAGGTCTAATGATTTGAATGATGTCATATGTTCATAAGGATATACACCTTTTCTCTTTAACAATTTAAAATCGTTACTGCAAGGGTACTCTTTCTTCATTTCGTGAAATTGATCTTCATTGAGGTTATTGGCTAAAGACTCTAAGCTTTGGGGCATAAACTTTAAAGAATCTATGAATCTCAAACTAACAGCTTTACCTTTAACTTTTAGAGTTTTTGAAAAAGAAATGTATTTTTCTTTATTTTGAGGGATTATCTGCACCTCACCTTCAGCAAAATTAAGGGCACGTACAATAAAGTGTGCATCATAGTTGCTGAGATTGTGCAGAATAACAGGTATAAATGGAGTTCTGTGAAACTTTTTAGAACAAATCTCATGACAAACACCCATGAATTTGCCTGTGTGCCAACTATGATCAATATACCGTTCAGAATTAAGATCTTTCTCGCATATGTAACATTTAGAGGCATCTTGAATTAAAATCTGATCATATTCAGTAAGTGGCAGAGGGCATTTTTGGAAAGAATTAGCTTTACATATGAGTTCAACATCTTGACGTAATTTAGTTAAAAACACATTTGCACAGTCTTCACCCGTATATGTTACATATCTAGAGAGTTTGTCATCATATGAACATTTAACGTAGTAACCAAAACTGTATACATCATGTCTTTGAATATTAGATGTAGAAGATTTGCAAGGATCGTTTGAGCAAGATTCAATTGGATTGAGAAAAGCCTCAAAATCAGCGAAGATTACAAAAGGAACGCGCATTTTTCTTTCATAATTTTCAAAGCATAGTTTGTCACTAGGAACGTCGTGACCAAACCAATTTTTCCTATTTACACTACCGCTTGGAAGATCAGTGCGAATATGAGCACAGTCACGCTCTTTATGTCTATTAAGAGATTCTTGGTTGTGGAAATAAGTAAGACAACCATCGCATATATGAATAGCATCATTTCGTGTGGTAACCTGACGGCTGACTAAGCGTGATAAATTTTTTATGTAGCAATAATGACTATTACTTCCATTTGTTATGTATAACAAGTTGATATGAGTTGGTTTACAAGATTTAGTAAAATGTAATGGACCAACTACTGAATTCATCTTACTCACAGCATCGTACTCCAATCCGTAAACGTTAATACTAATATTATTTAACTTTTCTACTTTATGAATATCAGATAACTTTACTGGGAATGAAATGCCACTAAAATTGAGTTTATTTTCATATTTTGAATAAGAACTAACTCGATCTGAACTTTGACGGGCGGGGTACATTGCTGAGAGTATTGCCCACTTTAAACATTGTGAATCTGCGTTTTTTACGTTAATTACTGCTTTTTTTGTGCGAATATCGTGAGGCAAATCAATGTAGGAAGACCCACGCAGTGGGTTAAATTTATTTACGTTTATGTCTATACTAATAATATTTTTCAGACTCCAACCACTGTCTTTCTTTTCAAACTCAGCAATTTTAGTCAGAAGTGTTTCTCGCAAACAGTTAAGAAATTCATTCATATTTTCAGATTCATTCAAGATATAGTTAGCAGTTTGAAAATCAAAAATGTTTGTTGCTTCCTTACATGGTTGAATGAAATTTGCATGTAATATAAAATTAACTTTAAACGTTCTCAGCTCTACGATACAATCATTGAGTAAAGATATAAAAATATTTTGTAGTGAAGTAAAAAATTGATTAAAGTCTAATAATCCATCACTATCAGAAAGTGGTGAGACTCGATATGTGTGAATTCGTTTCCCAAAAGCACTTTCCAATAATGTTACATTAGGGTAACTATGATGTATACGCAAAGCGTTATTCTTATGAACATTACTCCGATAGTGGTTTGTTATATACCTCTTTTTGATGGCGATGTTGCATACCTCACATAGAATCATCTCATTGCACTGATCAGGAACAGCATCAGATTGGACTGGATGTATATCATTTGACGTGGAGGGCTCACTTTGTCGTCTCGGCTTCTTAGTACTCTGACATGGTTCAACAGACACTCTCTTTAACCCTCTTCCAACTTGCACACTGTAAAAACAACACAAAATATAAAGACTAACTATCACAAATAGGTTAAACTATTTGTTGGAACAGAAACATATACATACAGAAAAGTAACTTACTTGTTTTCAATCTCTTCAGCAATATCGTACAACATCTCATCGTATTCCGTATCGATTGAACTTTGAGCAGACTGCACGTCGACAAATTCTTCCTTGAAGAACTCCAGAGCACATTCCGCAGATTCGCAGTAGTCGAGAGTTTCTTGCAAAGCGTTGCCGTCGGACATATTGTCATTTTGCTTCTTGTTAGCAAAAAACACGCTAATAACTTCAGACATTTTTAAATGAATATTACACTTGCACAGCACACCTGAGTGATAACTAAAGGTGTTCGTTCCTTAGGTCAATTTATATGCCTTTCTTACAATTTTAATGATGTTTAAGTAATTGGTATCAACGTTAATTAATATTGTAACTAATGATATAATGAATAATCGGTAGTAAAAATATGGTGACTAAATAGGTAACTATTATCTAAGTACTGCAATCACTAACTAGCACTTTCAAAATGAATGTGATTTAATTATTTATTAAATCCTTATCTCTGAATGTATATTTGCTAGATTTCGGGGATTGAGATAAATCTTTGGTAATTTTGTAAACTAGCTGTCGAACTTGCTGGTCTGCTTCGGTTGAACGTAATACTTGACGCGTACGTCCACATGCTTCCAATAATCCGCTGTAGATATGTTCGCCACTTTCTTGAGGTCTATTACTTCTATTTTAATAAGGTGCGTTGCTTTTGCACCATCGTCTTCGTTAGAAGATATGTACGTCATGCCCTCCTTGGTTGCTCTGCCGACTGTAGTTGCTCTTATATTTTTCTTTTTCTTGGGAACCTGGACGTCATTGAAAAATTCATCGAGCGTTTCAGTGTTTTGTCTTTTCAATGGATAAGGTGAATCCTCATCATCTGATGTGGGGAAGTAATACTGTTTATAGGTATTTTCCTCCTCATAATTTTCCACGGTGTTTCCGGTACAACACGATAGCTGTCGTGAAAGAAAAACAAAGTAAGAAGGTATACAAATAGGAAAGCATCAAAGAAAATCTTCCGAAATACACTGGGAAAGAAAGATACTGAAGTAAAAAAAGTATGCAACACATATACTCACATCCATGTTAGCTGCGATTGATGAATGGGTAGTCCAAGTTGGTAGAGAGTTCCGTTTAGTAGTTGAAAGAAGACTTTATATGGAAATAAAAATGTATCGACCTTTTATACTCATACAAATCGTTATTTGGCAAACAAGAAAAACATGTTAGAGAGGAATATTTTGCAAGATGATTAGATTAATTGAAAAAACGATTGTAACAATGACATCAAGAGGAATGCAGCATGGACCAGTTCATTACAAATATGTAACAATCACCTAATAAAACAAGTTTAAAAGTGGAAATTTCACAAGCAGTATTGTATCCTCTCCTATCATGCGTTTATGCCCTATGGGGTATGCAGAGCATCAACGATTGTAAATATTCATTTGTTGCTCATACACAGAATATGTAGCATAATCATCACGGAGAGTAACTGTTCATATGGCCAATACCATTAAGTAACACGTTTTGTAACATAGGGGTATATATGTTGCGAAATAAGTGATATGATATGATATGATATAATTAACAAAACAATGCAAAATAGGGGTAGTGCGTCAGAACCACTGAAGACAGGGGTAGTGCGTCAGAAATACATAAGCAGAGGCAGTGCGCCAGAATGACAGGGGACTACTTGAGCTGGCCGCTTTTTTTTGGGACTTTACCCCATTTTCAGAGGGGAAAAATTGGATGACCTTTTTTTTTATACGCGCCAGAGCCAGTGCGCGAGAACCCACGAATCCCTACTACTTAAATGTATGCAGTTTTATATTAAACTTAGTTTATACACACATATGAATAAAAATGCATGTATTACATACATGTAAGGTGCAAGCACAGCATATCATGCAGTTTTGGAAATAATTTAAACATAAGCAAAGTCGTTAACCTAATGTGACCTGCTAAGATAGCTGACTTGCATTGCATATTCGAGTTAGCTCGAACATCGGGAAACATTTTCAATGAGACATATTATTCCTCATCAGCCAAACTTAAGTGAGACTGGTCGGGGCACGTCAGCCGGATGCACCCAAAACGGTGTGCAAGGATCGTAACAGAGTGGTCACCTCAAGATGGAAATCGTCGAAGGGGTAGACCTCGGTAACAGATGGAGTGACGATCTTAGTTCATATCGTGAAGACTGGTGGGAGCTAAGTATGGATAGAGATAGATGGAAAAAGGAAGGGGAGACCTTTGCCTAGCAGTGGGAAATCGTAGGCTGATAATAATAATACGTAAGTTTTTAAGCTCAGAATTTGACGATACTGACAATTGACAATACCAATATAGACGCAACTTCTATACCACTCTACCAGCGACTCTGGCTGAAAAGCCCGCGTCAATGGCTTTTGTTCCCTGTAAAAAGGAGTAAAATATAAGAATACATTATAATAATATTATTCCTAATTAGACACAGTTTCACAGTCACTCAAACCACCTACCGTGCAACTTTTGATTATTCTTAGTAACTGTATGAACAAGCATAATTTTTAAACAAAAACCGAACAGAGTTAATGTTCAATAATATTTTTTTCGTTTTAAATCCGCCAATTTGAATTGATGAAATTTAAATATAGCCAGGTCACACGCGCTGCTGAAATATCTAACAAGACCTCATTTGTAGAAATTCGACTAGTAATTTGGGATATAATAAATAATTTCTTTATCCACATACAAACATACCTACTCTTGAAAAACATAACCCTCCTTTTGGGGCAGTCGGGTAAAAACCAGTATAATGCTTATCCCTCGAATAGGTAGCATGATCCGCTGTGGAAAGTTCGACTGAATCTTGTCGTACACATTTCCCAGGAGAGATTTTCTTGTTCGACAGGTAGGTAGGTATGTTTGGGGAAATTGAATTATCCTATGATACTTTCCTACGCAAATAAATGGGACCATACAAGGGTTGAGTTGTCGCAGTTCTTTGACATACACTGCGCGTGGTTCAGACCGTTCTGACATGTTATATCCCACGATTAATGCAAATTCGCATCATATCGCGAACATCGGCCGAAGATTTATTGAATATGAATTAATAAAACAATTTCCTTTTGTCTTGTTTAATTGAAACAATAACGAAAAATAAGATGTGCTCTACCAAAACCAAAAATAATATTAGATGAAAAGACATTTTATTGGCCTATACCCATAGGTACAAACATGATCCAAAAACTCTTTGCACTTTTTAAAAGGCCGGTGCATGTAGAAAGTATCTACAATACATTTATAGCATGGTATATTTGTAATAATTATAATTAATGCAACGTTGTGTTCATAATTTAGATAACTTCGTATGATAAATTTGTGATCATTATCGTGTGTTAAATTTAACATCGTCAGTGAATTTAATTTAACCGTGACCTGAAAATGGTTGTTTGTTAGGTAAGTTTATGTAATAAGTAGGTATGTTTAGTAAAGATTTATTATAAAAAAATATTGGGCTTTATAAGAATTTATTAAAAGAAATATGATTACACTATAAAATAGTGCAGTGCGTTGTTTGAGTAAAGATGGGGGAAAATTTTGTAACATAATCTAAAATCATCATCTTCCTGCCCTTATCCCAATTACTTGGGGTCGGCGTAACACGTTTTGTTGAACACAAAATCGTGTTGCAAAGGATTTGGCTTAATTTTACGACCGGCCGCCTACCAGACGTCAACCCTCCTTGGGAATGCTTTTGTGGTGATTAACCGCCACCATAAGGTTGGCTCTGGCTGTTTGGGCCGGGTTTATCCCTCGGTCGCCTCTTACGACCCCCACGGGAAGAGAGGGGGTGATCCAATTCTACTCTGCCGGCACCACACGGCTAAAATGTGATGATGATAACTTCAGCAATAATCTGTGATGTCATTGGCATTTAAAGTACCTACTCAAAGTTTTGTTCAAATACAAAAACAAAATGCAAGTCTCTCATTATCATTTAACATTCAGTCTGTCAGGATGATGAATCAATCTACTATACCAACTCTACTCGAATTTACTTCGCATAAAATTATATTATTACAAAATTCTTTGACAAAATGTTTCATCGTACAGAACATGACGAACTTAATTGTCAATATGAAGTTGTGGAAAAAAACTGGAGTTGCCGTCATCAATCAAGCTGACAGACGATCGATCATGGCGTCAATTACTGCTTTATTAATTTCCCGACAACGCGGGAGTTTTTGCGTTTCCTTGAGAAATTGCCAGATGGTTTGTCTCATTTGGGGCGGATGTGGAATGGTTTTTTGTCAAGCCTCACCTGTGTAATGGACAGCTATAGTTAATACCTTCTTCACCTTCTTTTCGAGTGGGACAACGAGACGTCCACCGACTAGATAAATGCTGATGTCAGAGTTTTTCAACCACCTCAGTCTAACATGGTTGTGTAACGATCGCCGACCAAGTAATCATAGACAAGAACCAGGACCAATGGCTCAACGTGCCCTCTGAAGCTCGGAATCATCTCTCTTTTGGGACTATCAGGTGGTTCAGCCTGTAATGTTCTAACCGGAGGGTGCGGACAATGCGCGTCGAGCAATATTCAGCAGAGAATATGCATCGCGGAATGTGCAGTAAATATTTGGCGTCAGAAAATGTCATACGCGTGACAATCTATCTGTCCTTGTCACACTTAGGCGAATTTCATATTTTCATCCTTTTTTAACATGACGTCTGATCGTCATTTGTCATTTGACGCCAAATACTTACTGCACATTCCGCGATGCATATTCTCTGCTGAATATTCCTCGACGCGCATTGTCCGCACCCTAACCGGACTGAGAACAAATTCCCAAAGTGATAAATAATTATCAACTTCGTGATAACCTAATTAAGAACCGAACCTGACGCAAACAGTCGTACCCCCAAAAATTGTAATATGTGGTTGGGTCACTTTTCAAATTAAGTCGACGAGCGAATTTATGGGAAATCATCATTGGCCCCATACGTCTGTGACAGACGATTTATTCAGTGTCTGAGTCCAGATTTTTCATGGCTGCATAAGCCGATACGGGAGCGGCATGACTTTCCGCACGCTCTACAAATGAAGGTGGAATTGGAGACTGGCACATCCGACCAGACCCCCGAATATCCGATCACTGAGATAACTTTATTGCTTGACTCTTTATTCATTTCGTTTCGAGAATATGAAACTTATTTATTAACATCGAACAATAATAATACACAAATGTAATACCAACCAAGTAGATA
This sequence comes from Phthorimaea operculella, assembly GCA_024500475.1. NCBI lineage: Eukaryota > Metazoa > Arthropoda > Insecta > Lepidoptera > Gelechiidae > Phthorimaea > Phthorimaea operculella. The sequence goes on from JANFCV010000002.1 coordinate 8,895,580, forward strand.
TGTTACAGGCAAAACCCTTAACCAGTCATTAACGTTATTGACTGAATAAAACAGTCAATAACGATATTGCCTAAGAGCGTCAGTCAAAACCCTTACTGACTAGTCAAAACCCTTATTGACTAGTCAATAACGATATCGACTGACGTGCCCAGTCAAAACCCTTAATAGGTACATCAGCCTTGGCGGCAGCAACCTAGACCTAGCTGTCAGGTCTAAGATCACCATCAGGACCGTTAGATGGTCGCAGCCAGAGTGGAAGTCTACTGTCTCGCTCGCCAGTTGTCATTCCATAAGGACATGCCCAAGTCGCAGACGGCTCTTCAGTAATGATGACCTCTGAAAATTGACTTTACAAATATTTGTGTCTGGTGGGAATCGAACCCACATACAATGTCATTTCTACGCAGGTGGTGACATGCACATCACGCATACGGGCCTGGTGTGTGGCGCCCTTTATGGCTAACGTTGTAGCATATGCTACGCCCTAAATAACTACTTCCGCAGTAATATAAAATCGTTACTTCTTCAGCTTATGCTACGCCGTAGAGGACTATAAAGTTAGTTTCATCCATTGTAGCGGGAAAATAGAAAATGGTGTAGCATGTGCTACGTCGTAGATGAAACATGTGTGGTTCCTCCGTCGTAGGGGGTTAGTTAACCACGTAGCGGTAGGATCCTACGCGTCTTAGTGGGAGTTGTAGCATTTGCTACGTCGTAGAGGAACATTCTCTGATCCTACGCGGCGTAGTGGGAGTTGTAGCTTTGGCTACGCCGTGAAAACCATTCGCTTATACTACGCCTTGTAGAGAGAATTGTAGCATTTGCTACGCCGTGAGGGCCTTTCCCTGATCCAATTCGTCGTAGTGGGTGTAATAGCATATATTATGCTACGCCATAGAGCTGATGCTACGCGTCGCAGTTGGTGTTAAGACGAGTGACGAGACTACGATTGAGCACACTCACCGAAATGCATCTTATAAAATATTATAGAAGATGGAGGCAGTCAGAGTGGAAGTCTAATCTTTTGCTAACCCACCGGGAGATCTGTCCTGGCTGACTGGTCTAAGATAACCATCCGTATCGTTAGGTAGTCGCCTATGATGGAAAGCCAACTGCCTCACTTGCCGACTGCACTGGGCCAGAGCTTATTAGCCACCGCCGTGAGATCTATGACATCTGGGAGGTGAAGCCAAGTACCTGCTGACAACCGGCAAGCGAGACAGTAGACTTCCACTCTGACTGCGACCATTTAACGGTCTTGATGGTGATCTCAGACCTGCAGCCAGTCTAGGTTGCTGCCACTGGGGCGGACGTACCTATTAAGGGTTTTGACTGGGCACGTCAGTCAATATCGTTATTGACTGCTTTTAATAGATAAAACCAGTCAATAAGGGTTTTGACTGAGTCCCTTAGGCAACAACGTTATTGACTGGTTTTGCCAGTCATTAACGTTAATGACTGGTTAAGGGTTTTGCCTGTAACAGATATATATTTACAAGGACTGAATGAAGATGATATTTCATTTCCGTAAAATCTTCTAGGTGACATAAAGGAAAAGGGTCCCTTAACAAATTATCTCTCATGAAGCTTTGTCGTCCTAAGCAAATACATAACAATTCTGATGAGATAAAATTGATGATAATTGGAATTACAAATTAGGGTTGCCTCTGGGGTTGTCTCAGGACAAAAACACACGTAACTTCCATTTGTGTGTTATTTTTGCGCTATAAATACGGTTTCACAAATACAAATTTCGACCTTATTCGCAAACGAATATGGTTTATGTGAAATTGTATGACAGACGTAGCCGTCGACGCAGGATTGCGCTATCGGATGCTTCTGTTAAACCATTTGACACAAGCCGCATTTTCCTAATTGCATGCGATAGCGTCACAAAATAGAGAGTTTACAGAAGGTTTACTCGGATACCAAATTTTTAAAACACTTCTCGTGTTAGGTAAACAATTTTTGGGAAACTTCCAAAATTTCACCGCGTTAGCCCAGTTGGTTAGGGCGTCGGCAGTACTGATGCCGAAGGTCGCAGGTTCAAATCCTGCCAGCGGTGAAATTTTGGAAGTTTTCCAAAAAAAGGTTTACTCGGTCCTATTTCGTATTTTCGCGATTGGCACTTGTTACATAGCCAGGGTTGCTACTAACTGTCAAAAATGTCAAAGTATAAAAATATCAAAACACCTTGACTTCCCCTGAGATTCCGGTTATTTCCATTTAAAATAAGTAAGCGTCAAAATCGTCGCCAGTAGGTACTGAGTGAGCCATCTGTATAGGCTTCTCGCTTGCCGTTTCCCTAATTTGTGATAGCGCTGCGCAAAAACAACGCAGAGACGGATGTTACACGTGTTTCTCGTCTAATCTTGAGGAAGTAACAAAGCGCTATACTGTTTTTAATATTATTGGGGGAATTTGACAAATCAACGTACCTAACACAAATTTGAATATTTCATAAATTGTAATTCTTAAGCTCATTTTGCATACGTCATGGTTAAAGTAATTGAATTTGACAAACATTGTTGTTGATGACACCAAATCATGTTTCATTTACGTTGAACGTTGCCTTTATTTCATATTAAGGGAAATATGACACTAAACAATAAGATACCTATTAGCCCGAGCGGCGACTGGTCTCATCCATATCTCACAAAAGAATAGAATAATTTAGCTATGTACGGGTAGAGGAGCTCGAGTACTTCGGATTGGTCGTGGTCTGCCGCGGCGCAGCTTGGCACGTTTGGCGGAGTAGCTAAAGTTTGCCCTCTGAAAAAGTTAAAAATATCTCATCGAAGAATAGAATGAGACATGGCTGTAGCGATAGGAGCAGTTTAGTAAAGCTTATAAATCTTGGTCTGTCAGCTGCTATCTTGGCACGTTTGGCGGAGTAGCTAAAAGTATGCCCTCTTAAAAAAGTAAAAAATATCTCATCGAAGAATAGAATGAAAATATATCGTACCGATAGCTTGCTTGAGTGCCTACATATATACTGGTCTGCCTGGCCACAGCCTGGCAGTTGTCCCGGTCCGACCACTTTTACTCATGTTAGTAAAATTTTATTCTCTTCGAATAAAAGAATAAAAATCTGTCGTACCGATAGCTTGCTTAAGTCGGCCTAGAAATATACTGGTCTGCCTGACCACAGCCTGGCAGTTTTCAGATACGACCACTTTTACTTTTTTGAGAAATTTTTATTTCTTCGAATAACAGAATGAAACTAAGTTGTAATAATAGTTTATTTAAAGCTGAACATGTCATATCCCTTGGTCTGCCTGAGCTCAGTCCGTAGTTTCTCCGATGCGATCACTTTTCACTCTCAGTAAATTTCAATTTTAAAGGACCCAGACTTTGTTTATTAGGAGCCCCGTCAATAAAATGAAAATTTGTCGGTGTATAGAAGTGAGATTTACAGAGCTGTAATCTCTCAATGTCCAGATGAAGAAAATGTTTTCCCAAGTATTGTATTTTTGAAATAATTACTACGAATACATCTGAAGTTGTAGATTCTTGAAATTAACATACTTATTCTTCATCTAGACATTGAGAGATTACAGCTCTGTAAATCTCACTTCTATACACCGACAAATTTTCATTTTATTGACGGGCCCACTCTTAATAAACAAAGTCAGGGTCCTTTAAAATTGAAATTTACTGAGAGTGAAAAGTGATCGCATCGGAGAAACTACCGGACTGAGCTCAGGCAGACCAAGGATATGTGTTCAGCTTTAAATAAACTATTATTACAACTTAGTTTCATTCTGTTATTCGAAGAAATAAAAATTTCTCAAAAAAGTAAAAGTGGTCGTATCTGAAAACTGCCAGGCTGTGGTCAGGCAGACCAGTATTTTCTAGGCAGACTTAAGCAAGCTATCGGTACGACATATTTTTATTCTTTTATTCGAAGAGATAAAATTTTACTAAAAAGTAAAAGTGGTCGGAAAACTGCCAGGCTGTGCCAGGCAGACCAGTATATATGTAGTCAGACTCAAGCAAGCTATCTGTACGATATATTTTCATTCTATTCTTCGATGAGATATTTTACTTTTAAGAGGGCATACTTAGCTACTCCGCCAAACGTGCCAAGATAGCAGCTGGCAGACCAAGATTTATAAGCTTTACTAAACTGCTCCTATCGCTACAGCCATGTCTCATTCTATTCTTCGATGAGATATTTTAACTTTTAGAGGGCAAACTTTAGCTACTCCGCCAAACGTGCTGCCGCGGCAGACCACGACCAATCCGAAGTACTCGAGCTCCTCTACCCGTACATAGCTAAATTATTCTATTCTTTTGTGAGATATGGATGAGACCAGTCGCCGCTCGGGCTATATGGGACGAATCCAGAATAAGTATCACTTTCAAAACTAGGCTGTTTTTTTATTACTTCGATTTTTATATCGTTATATTCATCAAAATCTTTCTCAAATTAATTACCTATGCTTTTTTCACCGAGACGATAGAGTCTGGCCAGCGAGTCTTTGGACACGGAAATGGCGCCAATTTTAAAAATCTTTCAAATGTTAACACTGAAAAACTACAATTAAACAATTTTGATACTTACTATTTTTTTGTTTTCTGCTCTTTAGTTTGTGTTTACCTTGCCTACCGGTATGTATGTATGATGTATCTACCGGGAGTAACAGAAAGGGTATAACAAGCTGAAAGGAGGTCAAGGTACTCATGAAACTGAACAACTTTCCCCATGAAACACGGGTCGATATATTTCTATTTTCTATTTCAGCCTATTGCAATCCACTGCTGGACGTAGGCCTCCCCCAGGGAACGCCATAAGGCACGATCTCCCGTTTTTGCCATCCAGTCGCTACCAGCCGCCTTTTTCAAGTCATCGGTCCATCTGGCCGGAGGGCGTCCAACGCTACGCTTGCCGAGGCGTGGCCTCCACTCGAGAACCCGCTTACTCCACCGTCCGTCGGTTCTACGACAGATGTGGCCAGCCCACTGCCACTTCAGCTTGCTACACTTCCAGACTATGTCCGTCACTTTGGTCTTTTTTCGGATGGCCTCATTCCGGACTTTATCCATTATAGAGATACCAAGCATAGACCTTTCCATAGCTCTCTGAGTGACATGTAGCCGGTGGGCCAGTTTTACTGTCAAGTTCCACGTCTCGGCTCCGTAGGTCATGACTGGTAGGACGCATTGATCGAACACCTTGGTCTTAAGGCATTGTGGCAAAGATGATTCGAGGATGTGACGCAGCTTTCCAAATGCTACCCAACCAAGCTGCACTCTTCTGGTGATTTCAGCCTCAAAGTTGTCTCTTCCCATCTGCAAAGTTTGCCCAAGGTACACGTATTTCTGGACAACTTCAAGGACTACACCTTCGACGGAGACCGGCTCGGGGATTATGTGTTGATTGAACATGACCTTCGTCTTATCCAAGTTCATCCCAAGTCCAACACGTCTCGAGGCAGAGTTAAGACTAGATAGCATTTTTTGCAGGTCCTGCAGCGATTCGGCCATTATGACTATGTCGTCGGCAAAGCGGAGATGCGTGAGACTTTCGCCGTTGACGTTGATGCCCAGTCCATCCCACTGTAGAGTTTTGAAGACATCCTCCAATGCGTTGGTGAAGAGTTTCGGGGATATAACGTCACCCTGTCTTACACCACGGAGCAGTTGGATGGGTCTTGTATTATGGTTTTGTACTTGAACGGACATCGTAGCCATTTGATAAAGGCTTCTCAGCACCTCCACATACCGACAGTCGACTTGGCACCGCTGCAAGGACTCCAAAACAGCCCAGGTTTCGAGAGAGTCGAAGGCTTTTTCGTAGTCCACAAAAGCCATACACAGTGGTTGGTTATACTCCTCTGTCTTCTGTATAACCTGCCTTACAGTATGGATGTGGTCCACGGTACTGAAGCCCTTACGAAACCCGGCCTGTTTCGGTGGCTGAAAGGCATCAAATCTTGATGCCAGACGATTCGTGACGACTCTCGAGAACAGCTTATAGACGTGGCTCAGAAGTGTGATCGGCCTATAGTTTTTGAGAAGCGTTTTGTCTCCTTTTTTGAAAAACAATGCCACTACACCTCTGCTCCACGCCTTCGGGGTTGTCCCATTGGCTATTAAAGAGTTGAAAAGCCTTTTCAGCTCCTCGAGGACAGGTTTTCCACCGGCCTTAAGTAGCTCAGAGGCCACTCCGTCTTCCCCGGGAGCCTTCCCATTCTTAAGCTGTCTGAGAGCCGCCGCGATTTCGTCTATATCTACGTCCGGGAGATCTTCTGTAAAGTGGCGGGAGAGAGGAGCTCTTGGGTCTGGGGTCGCATCAGGTGGAGGCTTTTTCGCATGTGAGGCATACAGATTTCCATAGAAGTCCTCAATTTCAGCGAGAATCTCTGGAACCGATGTGACAGTTACACCATTCGAGGTAGTTAGCTTTGCCAGATGACTCCTTCCCAGTGTCTTGGTAAAAACTTTCGACCCTCGGTTTTTCTCAATCGCCTCCTTTACGAGTCGAGTGTTATAGCTTCGGAGGTCGCGTCTTACCATACTTCGGATCTTTTTGTTAAGTGACTGGGGATCTGGCAATGCATCCTCTGGTGTTTCCGTCTAATTCGCATCAGTTCCAGGGCCTCGCTTGAAAGTTTGGACTTCTTGTCTGTTCGCCTTTACGAAAATGCTTCGTCCCCACTTCGCGAATAGCCCCGACTATGCTCTCTAGGTCCTCGTCAACGTTTGCCGGGGTCTCCAGGGCAGCGAATCGATTTTCAGTTCAAGTTGGAACTCCTCATGTCCGGCTTGGGGCAGATTGGGACGGAGAACTTGCTTCACCATGCGGTTTCTTTCTAGCTTGAAGTTGATATTTAGGTGCCTCTTACTAGTCGGTGATCACTTCCGGTATTGAACCTACTGATCACTGAGACATCCCTAAATATATGCCGTTTATCCGTCATGATGAAGTCGATCTCGTTCTTCGTCCTGCCGTCAGGGCTCTTCCAGGTCCACTTCCGTTGGGGCTTTTTCTGATAAAAGGTGTTCATACAGAACAGCCCCTGCCTGCTAAGAAAGTTGACTAGCATTTGGCCCCTCTGGTTTCTGCTCCCGTAGCCATGTGGTCCCAAGCTTGATTCGCCGTGCTCCTGTCCCACTTTAGCGTTGAAGTCCCCCATGACAACAGTGAAGTGGGTCTTAGTGGTTTGGTGTATGGCTTTCGACACGTCGTCGTATAGGGCCTCCACCTCTTCATCTGAGCTGCTCGAAGTCGGCGCATATACCTGTACGACCTTAACCCCCCGGCCACCCTGGTATTTACGGTATACCAGCACGTTTGGTTAAATTACTTACTTTACTTTCTAAGGTGGGTGTACGGGGAGTTAAGAGAGTACCTCTCGGTCAACTTCAGTACGAGGTACGCTACCCTGTTCGAGACGCTGCTGATCTCCTCCACGTTGTCACAGAGAGCCTTATTGACAAGGAACCCTACGCCACCCTGGGATTGTGCGCTCCCTTCCCTGAAGTAGAATAGGTGACCTGATTCTAGGGTTATCGTGTCCTCCCCCTCTCTTCGGATTTCTGACAATCCCAGAACATGCCACCGTATCTTATCTAATTCTACCTCAAGGATTTGGAGACTTTCGTCCAGCCGCAGACTGCGTCCGTTATACGTCGCCAGGGTCAGTCTATGGCAGCCGTAGTCCGTAGCCCGGGGATTCTTCGCACCCCCTGCCCTACCATTACCCGGGCCGCTACCGTAGCCCGGGGTAGTAAGGCGGCCGGGAACTAGGGGCCGGTTTTTTCTCGTCCTGTCCATGGGGGGTTTTGCCCATAGTCACCACGCTGGGCAGGCGGGTTGGTGACCGCAGTTTGCGTTTGTGGACTATGTTGTCAACACGGGAGGCGCTGCTGCCCACCTCCCGGAAGCCCTTTATCGCCTCTTACGATACCCACGGGCAGATTTGGGGTGGTGAGATTCTACTCTGCCGACACCACACGGCTTCGGCGACACCACACGGCGGTCGATGTATGAAAAAAATATTTGGACCTCCCATACAAAATCGCAGATCAGCTGATTGTTTTTTTTTCATATTTCGTCCCATGTCCCATGGGGAAAGTTGTTCAGTTTCATGAGTACCTTGACCTCCTTTCGGCTTGTTATACCCTTTCTGTTACTCCCGGTAGATACATCATACATACATACCGGTAGGCAAGGTAAACACAAACTAAAGAGCAGAAAACAAAAAAAAAAATAGTAAGTATCAAAATTGTTTTATTGTAGTTTTTCAGTGTTAACATGTTGCCATTTGAAATATTTGAAATATTTGAATTATTTGACGTCCAAAGACTCGCTAGCCAGACTCTAGTATGATAGCCTCTTGACGTGAAAAACAAATGAAAAATCAAACCTCGCCACACAAGCACAATAGGCGCCCCGCGCGCCGTTTTCTTAATTTGTGATACAAGGTTCCGGGATGGTGACATCACGAGACATGATTCGCACGATCGCCGGTTCGACAAAAAAACGTAGATTTTGAAAAGATTTTTGATGAAATAAAAACTAAAGTAGGTATTCAAGAATTACTGTAGATTATCTTGTTAGTGTTAGTGTTCAATTTTGACCCTGTACGAAAGCAAATTAGGAGGTCATGCTAACAGTCTTTCTAGTTTTTAATTTCTAATGAATGACAGTTCGTCCACCATCTTTCATTTAGGTTAGCGAACATGAGGCATGAACAATAGCGAACATAATTTAAAAAAATAGCGAATTTGCTGGAATTTTATATAGGGTTAAATTTTACTAGTGACCGATAGCGAAAACTCAGAACCGGCTAGTGATAAGGAACAACTTTCCCGAAGTAACATAGGTGGAAATACGAAAAAAAAAAATTAACTGAAATCAGCTGATCGGCAAGTTTGTATGGGAGGACCAAAAATTTTTTTCGTACTTCGACCTATGTTCCTTGGGGAAAGTTGTTCCTTATCACTAGGCGGTTCTGTGTTTTCGCTATCGGTCACTAGTAAAACTTCACACTATATAGCTGACTGCAAGTATCTAATGTATAGGCTCTACAAGCTACTGTTTTTATACGAATATTTTTTCGCACAAATCATAGTCCCAGATTGATTGTTCGATGGTTACTGCACGGGTCGACGGATTTCGAGCGACTGCCAGTCATCTGTCATTTGAAGATTTCAATCTGGCAATCGGTGATCAAAAATATGGTGAATATTGCTTTTCTTGATTGAAACGGTGCAGCTGTAGTAGGTTGTTATTTCAAAATTGCTTCTCTTTTCTATAGCGGTTCTCTTTTGTAAATGAAATGTATTGACGTATTTTTTTAAATATTTATATAACAAAACCTAGAGCATTAAAATAACCATATGAATAGTTTTACCCATTAACAATAATGATTAATAATTTTAGGGTGAAACGTATTTCTTAGTAGTTTTATAATTAAGATGATGATGGTGATATAATGATAACAATACTTACAAGTAGGTAATTAAATTAATTATTGCAGTAAACTGTACCTACAATGATATAATATGCGTTTGTGAATAAAATATTTCAATTAAAACGTGTCACATCATGTGAAACTTTCTCATTTCTCATTGAAATCATAAATGATTCGTGTTGCTGATCTTTTTATGAATTCTCTTTCAAGTGAAAATTGTGACAAAAGATTATAAAGAAAAGTACTAAAAAATAGGTAACTGCTGGTGAAAATGCCGAGAGTCGTGTTAATTTTATGGTTTTATTTTGGAACGAGTAGTAAAACAAACGGAGTAGCTATTTCGTTTTGTTTGACGAGTTCGTTTTACCCGACTGCCTCAGGAGAGTTATGTTTTTCGAGAGTATTGTATGTATGTACAAGTAGACAATAGCCCGTGGTTCTTGACATATGAGGTGTCATTAGGTTTGTCTTAGTAGCGCGAGTGAAACTGGCTATATTAAAAACTCATAAATCAAGATGCAATTGCAAAATACAACTTTTAAATTACCACAGTCGGGTTTTTGATTTTAATACATCTGCTTGTTATAATCTGCATCTGCATGTTTAAATAAGCAACCGCAGCTTAGCTAAATGTCATTTCGATTTCTCGTATTTTTCTGATTAAACCAAACATAGCTCGGCATAGCCAAGCTTAACTTTCTGTGTTCATAAATGTAAGATTAATAATAATAATTTATTTTGTAAGTGTTGCTGTGTTGGTATAGTGAACATGTGATACAAATGGGATTTCAATTTGAGAACTATTACATGCCGTGTGGTGCCGGCAGAGTAGAATAGCACCACCCCCTCTCTTCCCGTGGGGATCGTAAGAGGCGACCGAGGGATAAACCCGACCTAAACAGGCAGGGCCAACTGGTAGGCGGCTGGTCGTAAAATTCAGCCAAATCCTTTTGCAACGCGATTTTGTGTATAACGAAACGTGTTGCGCTGACCCTAAGTAATTGGGATAAGGACAGGAAGATGATGAACTAAACATACGCACTTAAGGCGTTCCGTTTTCCATACAAAAATTCAATGGAGTTATGTATGTAAAGGAGACAAGAGTCGGTTTAAAAAACTTGATGGGGAGTCCCGTGGGTATATAAGATTGTCGCAAAACACTAAAAAGAATTTTTAAATCATCAGATTTCCCCGTAAAAAGCGAGTCGCCACTTTACGAAAATAGATGGAGCTACTGCTGCAATAAATACGTTTAATTTTATTGTGCAGAAAATACTGATTATCTTTTAACTATAAGTAGTTTTGCGACAAATTTACGTGTGCCTTCATCATTCAGAATAAAGTTTCTTTAAAAAGAAACTCTACAGCTCATGTGTAACCCGACTAAAGTGCAGTTTTTCGTTTGTATGACGTAACGAACCACCTTAAGAAGCACATTACAGAATACTTATTGTAGTAAAATATGTATTTAAGAATGTAAATAAATATATCTAATTCAAAAACACTTTATCAAAGCAGCCCGTTCAGGAAGCTACAAGATATTAAAATATTTCCACAAACTCTATCTCGGCTTCTCAAGTGATAAAATATTCCGAGTAAACTAGTAGCAAACCAAGGATAAAAAATAATAAGAAAAAAATCGCAAAGCGTTTAGCGATCGCACGGTGAATAGCGTCTACTGCTTTGACTTGTATTTGCTTCAGTTTCAAGCTACTTCCTTGTTTAGACAGGTATATTAAGAGGTTTAATATAAAATACTCTGTAACGTAGTTGTGTAAAGAGTTAGATATCTTAGTACTAGTTTCATTCATTTATTTTTACTCCACTGAATAAACGCTTGAAATCCTTTATAGAGAGTATGGGACGCTTTAGTCTTTTTCTATTACAGAAATAGGTTCAGAGTCACTAGGAGATAAACAAACATTCTAAAAGTACCAGAGCTGTACTCTTCATTCAGAAGTTATCACTACTGAGAGGCGAAAATTTCCGTTTTCTTTAGTAATTTGCTTATAAATCGAAAAAGATAGATACTAGAGAAAAAATGTCTGAGGCAACTTAAAAGCTTGTATAATTTGCTACATGTTTACTACATCAAAAATCTTTGATCGTTCTTGAGTTAGGCTTCTGAAAAAGGGGCGACCGGGGCCCTCTACAAAGCGAACATGTCGTAATGGAACATTTAATTGATTTTTGGCTTATTTTTCGCCTGCTACATTGATTCGGGTATATCATTAACACAAAATCATTTGAATGTTTCTGTTACGAGATATTTGTTCGCCCCGGTCTCCAACTTTTCAGAAACCTAACTCCAAGATTTTTGCTGACGTAAAACATGTAGTTGCCTTAGACATTGCTAGAGTATGTATCTGATGTACTATGAAGCTGCAAAATCACGTACAAGAGCTTGTCCGGTGAATGCATTAATGATTTTCATTTCTTCCTTTCTACCTAAGGTAATCAAAGAGAGACCACCATGAATCCGTAATATAAAATCTCACGCCAATATCTGGGTCCAATTCTCAAACCGCTAAGGGGATCGCGACCGTACCGGATCCGGCATAAAGAACAGACCAATTAGTACACGCGGCCATCGATCGACCCAATTAGTCGCTTAGTTCAGCGGAGAATTGGGACCATTTGAGCTTAGGTAGTACATAGGTTCGGATACTTATATACCGGGTGTAAGGGGATCAAACACTTTGAAGGTTTAATCAGAACATGAACCTAAACAACTTTTACTATGGAGCCCATGTTGGAAAATTAAAAAAGCGGTATTCTTAAATACAAAAGTCAGTCGGCTAAGTGAATTTTGTATGGGAGACCCAAATATTAGCACGTTTACTAACAAATTTATAGAAAAATTGTGCAGATTTAAGGTGAAATCATGCCTGCATAGTTATTGGTACAATGTCCTTTACAGTCAGAGTAAGCTGTTCTTTTAAATAATTTATATTATTTTGTAGCATCCTTTTAAAAGTAACCCTTTGAAGCGATAAATACTTGATTTTCAGAGAATACCTGCAACAAAACACGTGTGATAGCGTGGGTAGATAGTTCAGAAACTAGCCGTCTATAGCATATTTCGTGGAATTTCCAACGTCTCTAAACGTTTGAGGAATTTCGACAAGAACGCCAGAGATAAACCTTTATTGTAGTGGAAAATATGAAGCTTATTGAGAAATTCTCGGTAACGTAGTCTTTGTGGCGTTAAATTGGAATCACTGGAAGTCTATTCCTATGGCCTGCTAAGCTGGCAGGTTACGTAGGTATCTAATATTCTATTTCAGGGTTGGCTAAAAGTATCGTCAGTATTTTATCTATTCATATCCCTTGCTGGGTAGGCAGAGCGTTGACGTAGAAGTATCTTCGGTCGATATTGCCTCATCAGACAAAAATATTTGAGGGCTTGTTCAGAAGAACCTAAAGTGACAGGTTGTCAGCATGTCCCTTAAAATTTTAATACACTTCATGTAAATTAAAATTAAAACGACCCTCGAGTCCCTCAGTAGCTTCTTACGACATCCACAGAAAAGATTTGGGGTGATGCTATTCTAAGAAGGCACCATAATGAACATAATAAGTTTCAATTTCAATTTTCAATTTCAATTTATTTATTCATTTAAAATTTCAAACAATGAGGTCATAACAGGTTGGAACCCAAATCGACGTCACTTATAAAATAATAAAATAACATATGCATCAATATTTACAATTCATAATAGATAATATAACAAATAAATTTAACATGTCAAAAATCCTTAAGTTTCTACAATAAAATAAATTAATCGATATCCCATTATGTCAGTACAATAAACTAAAATTATATAATTAAAAAATAATTCACGAATGTTATAACAGTTTAATTAATATCATTAGTCTAGATAACTTCTATCATTCTTACTTAAAAAATGTAGAGCGACTTCTGCGAATTTCGACATAGAACAGTTAAATAAATCTATGACCTTACCTATTTCATTAAGTAAGCGTAGGGCTGTAGTCAATGGCGCGTACTTTAAAAGGTTTGTCCGACACTTTGGTATTACAAAGGTTTGGTTTCTAGGAGCCAATCTAAGACGGGTATTAGGGACCCTCAAATAAATACAGTCCAACAACGTTGTATTGTATAGTTTGCCACGAAATACTTTTAAAATATATGTTGTGAGGGCTAAGTACCTTCGAGTGTCCAGCTTATTATACCCTACCATCCCCATCACATATAATGATGGGTACATCAGAGGGTAGAAGGGATAAACCCCATACTGCCGCCAGTACGCATATCTTAAAAATTTGTTCTGCAGTTTTTCTAACATATCGATGTACTTGGTCTCGTGCGGGCTCCATATAATTCCTCCGTACTCTAACCTACTTCTCACTAAGGTGTTATATAATGTTTTTATGGTGTTCATATTGTTGAAGTCCTTCGAATGCCGCAGTACAAATCCTAATATTTGAAACGATTTTTTGCAAACTGCAGCAATATGATCCCTAAAATTCAGATCTGCATTTACTATCACTCCCAAATCACGCACTGACTCTACCTTAGCTAACTGAACCCCTTCTATGGTATAATCGCTATGACTCGTTTTAGCACGCGTACATGTCATCTGGTTGCATTTTGTGACGTTAAATTCAAGTCTATTTTCCCAACTCCATTTGACAACATTGTCAATGTCGTGCTGTAATCTTTCCCTATCACTTACGTCCTTTACTTCTATATACAACCTCAGATCGTCCGCGAAGAGCAAACACCTGGCATGTTGAACCACTTCCGGCAAATCGTTTATCATTAATAAAAACTGTAAAGGTCCCAAATTACTGCCCTGGCTTACCCCAGAAGGTGTACGATATGGCGCTGAAGTGCTCTCAGCGTACTCTACATACTGCTCACGACCAGTCAAGTAACTAACAAAAAAGGAAAGCAACGCAGGCGTAAAGCCGAAAGTCGCCAATTTTTGTAATAAAATATCATTATTAACTAGGTCGAATGCCTTTTTAAAATCAAAGTAGGTAACATCCATTTGACCACCTACCCTCTTGTCAAGCGCTGTAGCTGCTTCTTGTGTAAAACACATAAGATTGCTATGCGTTCCACGACCAGGTCTGAACCCATGCTGGCACTCCGACAGCCTCGCTTCAACTTGAGGATAAATGACTGTGTACAAGATGGATTCAAACACTTTCGCGATGGTGGATAAAATTGCTACAGGTCTGAAATTACACACATCTGAGCCAGAGCCACTTTTTGGCCTCTGGGTATGTAGCTGACGTCAGGCATAGGTTGTACAAGTATAGCAGCGGTTCGCCCAAGACTGAAGCACAATCTTTAATTAGGAATGGAGGTATGCCGTCAGGTCCTACTGATTTTTTTGCTTTCAGTCTTTCTATAGCCACCCGTACCTCTTTCAGCGTTAGTGACGGCACATGAACGCGGTCCGCACTTGTCCCGGCTTTCTCCGCCCGTCTAGTCTTGGGGCGTCCCTGTCGAAGACCGACTGGAAATATTCAGCGAAAGCTTGAGCACACTGGTACTCCTGTAGGACCACCCCATTTTTGGTTATATGTGGTTTACCACGCCTTTCCCTCTTATTATTTACATAGGACCAAAATGCATACGGATCTTCAATTAATTGCTTCTGTACCCTAGACTTAAAATTTTCATACTCTACTTCAGTTTTACGCTTTACTTGACTTCTGTAAAGAGAAAACATTTCATATGCGTACTCAGATTCACTAATTTTATACTCTTTATGCCATTTGGCCTTCTCTTTTATGTCTTTTATTATATCCGAAGTGTACCACTCTGGATACGTGTGTGTCGTACTCCCTGGTCTATCACACTTCCTTGGTGTGCACCTGTCAATGAGAGCATACAATACCGTATAGAAAAGATTTATTGCTTCATTAACTGTGGTTAGTTTGTAGAGTAATCCCCAATCCACCTTAGACAGAGATGAATACAAACTGTGAAAGTCACATTTATGAAAATTCCATTTTGCACTCCCTACAGAAGCATTTTTAGGAGGAAAGCAGCTCTTACTTCTGCTAGGTAACGTTCTGACTCTACGTACATTACTAACTCGTATACTAAGAGGCGGATGAAGACGGTCTACCCCTACTAAGTGATCCCGTTCAGCAGTTACTAAAATGTCATAATTATGTGGTTTATAAAGCACTAAGTCCAATATGCGATCATTACAATTAGTCACATCATTAAACTGTCGAAATTCGCAGACCGTCTTAAAATATTCATAATAACATTGTATGTCCATACTTGCTGAATACATATTAAAATCACCTATAACTATAATATCGCTATACATATCACAACATTTTTCAATCAAGTCAAATAATTGCATATACTCTACATCTTTACTTGTAGGGGGAATATACGCCACTGCGCATGCGAATAGTCTTTTTTTATTTCTGTATATATCTGCACACACAAATTCGAAAATCGCATCGTCCAAATTTAGATTATTTGGCAAGGCTAGGGGCTGCAGTGTTAGAACTGGGGCCGCCGCTAATAGCGTGCCGCCCTGCTTGCGTCCATCCGCTCTATCACATCGCACCATGCTGTAACCACGCGGCATGAGTTCCCCATCATAAATAGAAGCATTTAAACCAGTTTCTGTAATTGCCCAAATGTCTGAAGAAGAACTACTGATATTGTTATTAAATTCTTGTAGCTTAGTCCGAAGGCCCCTTGCATTTTGATAATATACATTAACGACCCCACCGCGTGCCCTACCTTTACTTTTCACCACGAAAAAACTCCTTTGGAGTCTGAGTTTGAATATTCCTACAAGTTCTTGTTGTATCTTGTACACATGGATTGTTTTTTATTTTACAATTTAATAGCATTATATCCAATACAATATTCCTAACTGTACTACTCTTATCTATTGTACTGTTATCGAAATAGCTAGGCGTCGTGGCGTGTGCATTTTCAACGTTTGAGCAAATTATCTGAATTAATTCATTTATTTTCTGTTCACCAAACCATTGATTTTTATTAATTTTACCTATAATAACATTTGTATTTGTCAAAACATTCAAAGTGTAGTATAATTGTGACTGGAAATTAATTATATTATTGTCATGTGATCCAGCCAAAATTATAATATAATCATTTTTACTAAAGTCTTTACATAGTTTCCTAACATTTGATACAATTCTACCTAGCGATGCATAAGGTTTCAGTAAAGAAGTGACACTATACTCGCCACCTAGACGTTTCTCCAAGTTATACTGTTTGTACGTATGTGACTCATTCGTTCCTACTTACCCCGTGATTTATAGCACCTGTCGTTAGCGGTAATCTGTGCGGGTGGTTTGCGGTGAGGAGGGGGAGGGATGAGTATTCAAACAGATATTCAGGGTTGAAGGTAGTGCGAAACTTGACAGAAATTATGTTAATAATGTTGTAAAGTACTGGGCTATACAGGTGAGTTATGTATGTCTCCAAAAAATCGTTTTCACGGACCACTGCCCAAATGACTGGGTGGATCTTGACATGTGAGGTGTCGTTAGATTCGTCACAACACAACAGCATAAATTCAAGATGGCGGTCAAATAGATACAACTTTGAAATTACCGCAGTCGGGAGCATAGGGCGACTCTACTCGTAAATATGAACAACTTAGACTACTGAATGTGACTATCTGCGAAATCGTTAAAAAATTATTAAAGAGAATGTAAAGCAAGCAAACAAAGCAGTCGTGTTTCAAATAATCACTAATTTAAATCGCGCGCAAATATTCGTGCCCTAGATCCGATTATGCATCATAGTCAAGTTTAATTAGTGATGTAATAAGTTAAGTGTTTCGTCTATTTAGAAAAAGTGCTACATATGTTTTTGGTGTTTGTACTGAAAACTAACGAAACATGCCGGGGGATCCTAGGTCGCCCGTGTCTCCGCTTCAGCCTCGGCAGGAGGGAGTGCCACCTACAGGACTAGTGAGAACAGACCATGTACATAAATGGTTAACATCTATTGAACAGCACCTTGCTGAAATCTGCACTATTGCATCAGAGAGTAAGCTCAACATGGACCAAAAGAACAAAATTCAGCATTACTGTCGCAAAGTGACCCTCGAGACTGGGCATATATTGATAGAATATCAAGCAGCTAAACAAAAAGCCATGACCAACTTTGTAGCACTTGAAGCCTCCTTAGAAAAAGAAGAACTTGCTAATCGTTTAAGTGAATTAAAGGTATGCATTAAAGAGACTGCCCAACCTAAACCATCTTCATCATCATCTTATGCAGATACCGTCAAAATAAGAAGCAACACAGCCGTCCGCCCAGCAACCACCAGCAGTATTGCTATCTTCCCTGCGAGTAAGGATCATTCCAGTGAAGATACTAAGAAATTAGTCCAGACCTTGATCAACCCGGAAGAACTAAAACTGCATATTCGTGGAGTCAGAAGCACAAAAAACGGCGGTGTTAATTATAAGCACTGACGGAAAAGATGACCTAGAAAAGTTAAAGAAATCCGAGATACTCAAAACTTCAGGACTAACACTTGAGGAGCCCACCAAGAGACGGCCCAAAATTATTCTTCTAGGAGTGCCCTCAACTACAACTGAAAACGAAATCAAGGACTGCATCTTCGAACAAAATATTGCCGAAAAACAGCCTAGTTTCTCCAAAGAAAAAGCTATGAGCTCTATCCGGTTAAATCATAAATCCGGGAAGAAGGAAGCCGCATCCTGCAACTTTATTTTGGAAGTAACAGCGGAAATAAGGAAACTGCTTATACATCAAGGACGTGTATTTATTAATTGGACCTCCTGCCCTGTGAACGACTTCACCCTTGTTACCAGGTGCTACAAATGTCAACAATATGGACATTCTGCCAAATTTTGCAAGGATGCAAACCCCACCTGCGGCCACTGTGGTACCACTGGACACAGCATTAAGGAATGTACGAAAAAGAACCAACCGGAGAAATGTGCAACATGTCAGCGCTTTAACAAACCCAGTACTCACAAAACTGGAGATGACAATTGCCCTGCTAGAAAAAGCGCTGAATTAAGACACCTTAATTCCATAGATTATGAAGGCGCCTAAAGCGCCGTACAACCATCATATTTAGTTCCTTTTCATTTATATTCATGTGGACTGGTAATAGTGGTATTTTTCTAATTATAGATGTTTGACATAGTTTTAAGTTGTGTAAATTTGTAAAGTAAGCAAGAACTCTGAACTGTACCTATTCTATTTTGTCGCGTCCGAAGATATGCTGTATTTGCAACACGTACTGTAATGTTAAACTAGGTCATGTTCATACAATAATTGCTCGCTTTAAATTTTTGTACTAGTATGTATTTAGTTTTAGATTAAAATATTATATTGTATAGTTTATTTAAGTTTATTTATATTGTACTAGCTGGTGCCCGCGACTTCGTACGCAAGCGGTAGTGTCTTTTGTTATAATTAAGTAGTTATAGACAGGTAATGAAGATTTACTTATATTTTTTGCATTGGGTATTTATTCTTATTAAGATTTTTTCTATTATTGCATACATGTAAGTAAATGACGCAAAGTACCTAGTTTTGCGACTACTATAAGTATAAGTATAAGAGTTAATGATGTCGTCGTCCGTTCCAATTCTCATCGGTTTTCATGTTGCTGTAAGGTAGTTGCTTTCATGTTGTCTGACGGTGTTTGTTGCGTATAAATATTGGGTTGAATTTCATTGATGTAAATATAATTTCATCAGATAGTTGTGCCGTTCAGGTCTTAGAGGCTCTTTGAGCTTACAAAATCTACATTATATCATCACATCAGCCATAACAGTCCACTGCTGAACGTAGGCCTTCCCCAGGGTACGCCTCAAGGTAAGAGCTCCCGTTTTTGATATCTAATCGCTACCAGCTGCTTTATCAGACCGGAGAGCGCTCAACACTATGCTTGCCGAGTCGTAGCCTCCCTCCACTCGACAATCCGCTTAATCCACCGTCTATCGTATCTACGACAGATGTGACCATTGCCACTTCGGGCTATGAACCACCTCCTATAAATTACACCTAAGCGGTTATGATGCGGAGCGCAGTTGAAACACAGTTTAAGTACAAATACGGAAACGCAACATTTGAGTAGAAATACCGCTGGTATCTATCCATCAATTCCAATTTGCTGCGTATCCTCCTGACCTCTGTGACGAATTCGCTGCACATCCGCCAGACGTCCGCTTCGTTCACTAATTTTAGTAAAAGTACCACTGTTGCCGAAGAAAGGTATCAGCAGATTTTCAAGATATTGATATAGACAAAAAGGCCAGTCCATTACAACCAAATATTAACATAACGTTAACTTATCTACAGCTTGGTAAGTTGCACTGCACATATCGCGGCTTAGGCAATCTGTGAGATTAGGTATCTCCTGTTTTCACATAATTAAGACCATGAAAAGTTTTCAGTGTAGTCCAAGACATGCTTACTCTCTTAGCTAGGTACGTACGTACCTAAGCGATGATCTTCGAGTTCATACAAATGAAAAACTTCAGGATGATGCCAATACGTCGGGGTAGACAGCCTTTAATTGCTTACACTTAGCCCTTCTCTAACTTGATATCATTGCCATCCGCTTGTGGAAACATATTTTTGCCTTCAGAATTCTCAGAAATAGTGATCCTGTCTGTTTTTAGATCTTTCGTCAAAGCGAAATCTGCGAGGTACCTGACTGTTACTTTTAGCTGGTTGATTACGATGTTCCTGTTAATTGAAGTAAAAGTCTTAACTCAAGATAACGCCTGCATCTATTTGGCTTTCAATTATAGATAAACAGCAAAAACGATGTAGAAATGAGTAAACAGTAATAATAAATCAGTTCAGTTCAGTTTCTTGTTCACAACAAAAATATTGATCGTTGACTTGACATTGAGACTTTTGACAATCCACGTTGACATAATCACCCCGCCATAGGCACTAAACCTTTCTTTTCATTTTACCTAGCAGATTGTTTTAAGTCTCCATAAAGGTTTGTATAATAAAATAACTCTAAGCAAACGCGCACGCAATAAATGCGCTATTTAATAATAGGAAATATCTCTATATAGGAAAATTGGACTGATTTGTTTCAAAGAACCCTTCCCTTAGTTTTTAAGGCCTATTTAACGATGACCGTCATCAACATTCTCAAATTTTTGTCAGACGTGATGTAAATGACCATTTTTTATAGTCGTTCACGCTCTGCCTACCCCGCAAGGGATATAGGCGTGAAATGTGTATGTTTGTATTTAACAATGCCCCGAGAGAATACAGTAAACGACAAAATTAGTTTATTTAACTTTGCTGGAGAAGTTATTGTGTTTTCCCGTAGGAATTAAAGGTTTTCCCGCGGTAAAAAGTATCCTAGATGTTAATCCAAGTAATGAGCCATCACTATACCAAATTTGGTGGAAATCCGTCCAGTAGTTTTTGCGTGAAACGTGGACAAACAGACAGACAGACAAACAGACAGACAAAAAATTTTTTACTTGTTGTTCTGAGGTCTATATCATGAAAACAATTAAATGCAAACACCTTTATTTAAAAATATTCAATGTACAGATTTTGTTTTGTTACTGTTTTATTATATGTATAGATAGTATAGTAGTTTTCATTATAAAACATTAGTTATGGTGGCTTGTTATCCATTTACCTAAGATACAGGAATTCTTATTCTTAGTTTAGGAAATGGTCAAGCCTCATAACTATTTCATATCAGTATACCTATTAGTAATTAAGTTTATTAAATAAAGAATTATCTTATCTTATCTTATTGATTCTGAAAACTTATAGCTACTTACCAAATAACAGTATTTGATCTCATAATCTAAGTAATTTCACTTTGTAAAATTTACGTACTGACTAAAAAATAATAGCCCTGTGTTACTACGTGAGAAAGACATGACTTAATAATCAGTAGATATCTCTCTTCATATGGGACAACGAGTCATCCATCGACCCGATGATCTTTATGTCAGTTTCAGATACTTAAAGTTTCCGGTGTTAATATATGTCACGAATGATCATGAGCTACTTAAACCCACAATTTGTTAAAAATACAAAAACGAAGCTGCACTTTAGCTATTCAGCTCACAATTTCGCAAACGCTAAATAAAATATGCAGGCCACGCAGCCAGTAATTAGCTGCTACAAGAAACAATTCGAAACATTGTAGCTATTTTTTATGTCTCGTAAAAGAAACTCGTTAAATTTTTAAATGATATTAAAACGGACATCTGTTAGTATCACAAAGCGGAGAAAAGATGTGGACGTTTCCGTCGCAGTAATTTTTTTGTGACGAGATTTACATATTTCATTATTATACACCGCTCTGCTGCCGTTCATAATGGAATTAAAGGATTTCCCTTGCCTAGGTGTTCACTGTTCGTTCACGAATATTTTTTGAGTCTGCGAGAAATCTGTGCGTGAAAATATAGTCATTAAGTACGTGACAAACGAACATTTACTTTTAAAACACGTTTTCAGAAAAGTATTGACAAAATGCCCGGTTCTTTTTCCTGTAAAATTAATCCTTCAATTAGGTAATTAGCCCGGTCAATATCGACATCAAACATTGCAAACGCGCATGTAACTACGATTTTGTTATATATTGTTAGGTCCCTTGAGAGTAGTTAACACCCAAGTTTGCAACACTGAAAACCCTGTGCTGCCAATGTCAACGTCAAATCAAAATTTGTTCAGAAGTTTTTGCTCGTGTATCTCATGAACCGTAATAGCTAGGGAGTTGAAATTTTTACAGGTGATGTATGTCTATTGCTGCTATAACAACAAATACTAAAAACCAGAATACAATAAATATTAGGGGGGGCTCCCATACAAGAAACGTGATTATTTTGCTCGTTTTTGTGGATAATGTTTCGAAGGCTGTTTCTCGTGAACCGTGATAGTTAGATGGTTGAAATTTTCACAGATGATGTATGTCTATTACCACTATTACAACAAATACCAAAAACTTGTCAAGTGCGAGTCGGGCAACAGATATGATATTTCTGACATTTTTATAAATGATGGTACGGAATCCTTTGTGCGCGAGTACGACTCGCAATTGGCCAGCTTTTTTGTATTTGTTGTTATAGCGGCAATAAACATACGTCATCTGTGAAAATTTAAAAGATCTAACTGTCACGGTTCATGAGTAACAGCCTCCGAAACATTATTTACAAAAACCAACAAAAAAACACGTTTCTTGTATGGGAGCCCCGCTTACTATTTATTGTATTCTGGTTTTTAGTATTTTTTGTAATAGCGGCAACAGAAATACATCACCGGTGAAAATTTCAACTCTCTTGCTATCACGGTTAATGAGATACACGCGAAAAAACTACTGAACGAATTTTGATATGCATCATCTGCGAAAATTTCAACTCTGTACCTATCACGATTCATGAGATACAGCCTGGTGACAGACGGATAGACGAACAGACAGCGAAGTCTTAGTAATAGGGTCCCGTTTTTTACCCTATTGGGTACGGAACCCTAAAAACTGGCTAAGTGCAAGTCGGACAACATAATACGATTTTTTGAAAAAAATAATGTTACAAGAGCTGTTACATCGGAAATTCTGTAATTTCACAGCTTTCTTAGCACTGCGGAAGAATTGCCCATCTTTGACTTGCTGTATCTTTGCAACCAAAAGACATAGTGTGCTCAGGTTTCGCTGAAATTGTAGCAAATTTCTTAATAAAGTTCTATGAAACGTACTTGGAAAAATCTTTTTTATGGTAGATTTTTATAAAAATCTGAAATATGGGCCAAAATTTTGCAGTTTATTGAGCACCGTGGAGGCAGCACAAGGTTTTCAGTGTTGCAAACTTGGGTATTAACTACTCTCAAGGGACCTTACAACATATAAAAAAATCGTAGTTACATGCGCGTTTGCAATGTTTATTTCTTTTTATGTCGATATTGACGGGGCTAAATGTTTATTTTGAATAAGACTTTTCTACTCTAAACAAATTTTGATGCAACCCATTGCACTCATTTTGAAAATCATTTAAAAGAATAATAGGCAGAAACAAATTGTAACCACGAATTTATCATAGGTATAAATACTTAGTTATTTGAATTCCATGCCCAAGCTAAAGCTACACCCAACAAACTAAAGTGCTTATATCACTTACCCTGCCCTGCCACCCGATTTGGCATACATCACTGGGTTTACTTACTCAATTGAAATGTTTCACATACTATAACCATCGATGTATGCCAGTTCGGGTCCGAAAAATAGAGAAGTGAAACAACCGCTAAACTCTATAAACTATTGGCGTTAATCTGTCAAAACCAATAACTCTGTTACCTAATGGAGTGAGATGTTTCTCGATTGGAAGTAATAGGGTCCGTAACTTCTGCAACTTCTGGAAACTTCTGGATATTTCAAGGTTTCTAGTTCACCTTGGCTGCTGCTGCTTGGTACTAGACTAATGGACCATAAAACAAAGCGTTGGGTCATTGGCTCTAAATATGTAGTACTTTCGAAACGCTAGTTGCGTATTGTCACGAATTCCTAGAGTAGGTACGTAAATAGTAAAAAAGGTTTGAAAAGTGTATCACACACGCACCGCACTATATTACGATACACCATAAAAATAGCAATCTGTGACCGCGACGTCTGTTATCCATGAATGCTATGATACCTATCACGTTTGAATTGTAGCAAAACGATTTGACAATGTTTTATGACGCCTGTCCTAAACCCTCTTTAGGAATGCTATTGTAGGTGGTATCATCGCCTCCATGCAGTTGACCATAGTCGACAGATTTTCAGCCGAGGTCAAAAAACTCTACGTCGCCTTTAGACTCGCCTGAGTAGACTAAGGGTGGCAGTATTCTTAGCCGCTACTACACAGCTCTGACAAAACTCCGCAAAAAGCTATGTGTTTGATTGATCCACAATTTTTAAACTGAATTATACCTACCTGAATTATAGCTACCTACGCAGGTCTGGCTGAACCAGAACTTTAGCCTTTTAATAACCTAGTGTTAGTATTTGAAGAACGCTTTTCGGTGAGCTGGAAAATATTTAATCAACTGAAATCAGTCTCACTATTTCTGCTGTAACCAAAGAAGGTATATTTGAGTTCAATCAAAGTTCGGTGGATCAATATTAATTTTGTTGATAGAAAACCGAGAACAGAATTATCTATAAATTTTAAGGTTGTTGAAATTTTAGTAGCGGAATTACCGGCACGATAAGACATCGGTCCCAGACTGTTTATGATAACTTAGATGGTGGTCGTTACACCACCATATTAGGGTCCTAGTAGTTGTAGGTAGGCGGTTGAAAAACTCTGAAACCAGTGTTTATCGGGCTGTCAGTCGAAAAGAAAAAGACCGGAGTCATTTGAAACTTTAAAATGTCCTATCAGTTGCTCAGGAAACAATTCAATACTTTAGTCTTTGTACATTTTTTTTTCTGAAACTTCATTACCTACCCATTATTCTTCTTATACAAACTTTTCCTTCTCAATGTCAACAAACCCAAAACAACTGCACACCATACAGTACCACAATTTCACATATTACAGAATAAACAGGATAGCAAGCCATACTCGTATACCTGTCTCATAATTAGGTATGACGTAGGTAATTATACTCACTACCAATAACAATTAGCGTCACCACATCAACCGTGAACATTAATTGCGGTTAACTCTCGCGGCACACATGAGTAGCTCTTACTAAAGTTACATACGTCTCGAGTAGTGTTGGTGAGGTGAGGACTCTTCTTCCACATCCTCATAAAGCGGAAGTTCCGCAAATTTATAATAAGGTAGGTAATAATAATTATATTCACTAGCAATAACAATTAGCGTCACCACATCACTCGTGAACATTAATTGCGGTTATCTCTCGCGGCACACATGAGTAGCTCTTACTAAAGTTACATACGTCTCGAGTAGTGTCGGTAAGGTTCTGCAATTTCTAAGGTTCCTCTCCTCATCCGCTACCGCTTCAATATTAAAGAAATGTTTAAATTCGTCTTCCGCTTCCTCATATAATACGATGAGTTTTGTCTTTATAAACACTGCACAACATCTGAACTTGTGTTGATAGGGATTCCCTTTTCCGCATCCTTATGAGGAAAAGCTGAAGTTCCTCTGTTATTGAGGATACTCATCCGCTACCGCTTCCACATAAAATAAATTTTCAATTTCCTCTTCCACATCCGCCTCCTCGCCTCCTCACATATAACGAGGACTTTTGTCTTTATAAATTATGTTTTTCTCTCTCTCGCTCTATATTTTTTGTTATACATCCTCCTCAACAACTTCTTCTTTTTCAAGCACCCTCTTCAACAAATAAATCCTCATCCTCACCCTCATCCGCATATTTGCAAGTTTGAGCTTGTTGCGTCCTCTTCCGCTTCCTTTTCCTCATAACATTCCTTATCAACACTAGTCTCGAGGCTTATCTTGTATTGAAAATAAGTAGGTCAGTAGGTAGGTAGTAAGAAATAGACATATTAGACAAAGTCTGAAAGTGTGGCAAATCGAAGTTGAAGTGGGCTTTCTAAGAATCGTTGACAAGTGTATTGTGCTCGTGTTTGTGTATGTGTGAATACCATCACCTCATCTCTACGCGCGGGTGTCGTTAAAAGTGAGTGATGGATTATTTTCCTAATAGGCAGCATTCCTTGTGAAATAAACATCTTGCACTGCGCTCGCCAATCTGCCTACCAAGCGTTGTGAGTATAGCAATATCGAAATAAGGGGAGGCTAGTGCCGTGAACTATTGTGGCAGTTAAGATTAAGTAACTAAGTAAAAACACCTTACTGCATATTTATAACACAAACACATAACAGGAAAACTTAAACTAAAAATGCACAAAGGCGGCCTTATCGCTTAAAGCGATCTCTAACAGACCACCTTTGGGTGTAGAAAAAGACAGAGAGAGAAGAGTAGTGAACCAATAAAGGTAAGAGTAGACCATTTATAAGAACAGTAGACAGATAAGGTAAAGATCCAACTTTCATTCCATTCATATGGGAATGTTTGTTTTGAATTTGAATGTAACAGATGATGTGCGTTAGGACCGCGGGTGTACAAGTTAGGATTGAGCTGCTTATCTACAGGATGGTAGTACCTGCAGTGTACCTCAGTGTACCTCCAATGAAATCCAGTGTACCTCAGTTAATAAAAAGTTATTGGATGAAATATGTACACCCGCCATTCTAACGTTAGGATGGCGGGTGTACATTTTTATTTCGGTCTGTAGATACTTATTTAGCTTTTCGTTTATAGTAATTTGGTGTACCTGCAGTGTACCTGTCCATAAAATAATAAAATAATCAAAATGATAACAAATGCCAGTAAAAATCGTGTAAAAACGATATAGGGGAAACTGGGGGCACTTGAGCCCTAGGGGAGACTTTGTAAGCGTTATTTCCAGAAAAACAGAAGACTTAGAGAGCTACTTTCCTACAGGATGGTAGTACCTGCAGTGTACCTCAGTGTACCTCCAATGAAATCCAGTGTACCTCAGTTAATAAAAGTTATTTGATGAAATATGCACACCCGCCATTCTTACATCAGGATGGCGGGTGTACATTTTTATTTCGGTCTGTAGATACTTATTTTGCTTTTCGTTTATAGTAATTTGGTGTACCTGCAGTGTACCTGTCCATAAAATTATAAAATAATCAAAATGATGACAAATACCAGTAAAAAACGTGTAAAAACGATATAGAGGATACTGGGGCACTTGAGCCCTAGGGAGACTTTGTAATCGTTATTTCCAGAAAATCAGAAGACTTAGAGAGCTACTTTCCTACAGGATGGTAGTACCTGCAGTGTACCTCAGTGTACCTCCAATGAAATCCAGTGTACCTCAGTTAATAAAAGTTATATGATGAAATATGCACACCCGCCATTCTTACATCAGGATGGCGGGTGTACATTTTTATTTCGGTCTGTAGATACTTATTTTGCTTTTCGTTTATAGTAATTTGGTGTACCTGCAGTGTACCTGTCCATAAAATTATAAAATAATCAAAATGATGACAAATACCAGTAAAAAACGTGTAAAAACGATATAGGGGAAACTGGGGGCACTTGAGCCCTAGGGGAGACTTTGTAAGCGTTATTTCCAGAAAAACAGAAGACTTAGAGAGCTACTTTCCTACAGGATGGTAGTACCTGCAGTGTACCTCAGTGTACCTCCAATGAAATCCAGTGTACCTCAGTTAATAAAAAGTTATTTGATGAAATATGCACACCCGCCATTCTTACATCAGGATGGCGGGTGTGCATTTATTTCGGTCTGTAGATACTTATTTAGCTTTTCGTTTATAGTAATTTGGTGTACCTGCAGTGTACCTGTCCATAAAATTATAAAATAATCAAAATGATGACAAATACCAGTAAAAAACGAGTAAAAACGATATAGGGGAAACTGGGGGCACTTGAGCCCTAGGGAGACTTTGTAAACGTTATTTCCAGAAAAGCAGAAGACTTAGAGAGCTACGTTTCTACAGGATGGTGGTACTTGCAGTGTACCTTAGTGTACCTTCAATGAAATCCAGTGTACCTCTTTAGATAAAAAGTTATTTGATGAAATATGCTCACCCGCCATTCTTACGTTAGGATGGCGGGTGTACATTTATTTCGGTCTGTAGATACTTATTTAGCTTTTCGTTTATAGTAATTTGGTGTACCTGCAGTGTACCTGTCCATAAAATTATAAAATAATCAAAATGATGACAACTACCATTAAAAACGAGTAAAAACGATATAGGGGAAACTGGGGCACTTGAGCCCTAGGGAGACTTTGTAAACGTTATTTCCAGAAAAGCAGAAGACTTAGAGAGCTACGTTTCTACAGGATGGTGGTACTTGCAGTGTACCTTAGTGTACCTTCAATGAAATCCAGTGTACCTCTTTAGATAAAAAGTTATTTGATGAAATATGCTCACCCGCCATTCTTACGTTAGGATGGCGGGTGTACATTTTTATTTCGGTCTGTAGATACTTATTTAGCTTTTCGTTTATAGTAATTTGGTGTACCTGCAGTGTACCTGTCCATAAAATTATAAAATAATTAAAATGATGACAAATACCAGTAAAAAACGAGTAAAAACGATATAGAGGAAACTGGGGGCACTTGAGCCCTAGGGGAGACTTTGTAAACGTTATTTCCAGAAAAGCAGAAGACTTAGAGAGCTACGTTTCTACAGGATGGTGGTACTTGCAGTATACCTTAGTGTACCTCCAATGAAATCCAGTGTACCTCAGTTAATAAATAGTTATTTGATGAAATATGCTCACCCGCCATTCTTACGTTAGGATGGCGGGTGTACATTTTTATTTCGGTCTGTAGATACTTATTTAGCTTTTCGTTTATAGTAATTTGGTGTACCTGCAGTGTACCTGTCCATTAAATTATAAAATAATCAAAATGATGACAAATACCAGTAAAAATCGTGTAAAAACGATATAGGAAACTGGGGCACTTGAGCCTAGGGAGACTTTGTAAACGTTATTTCCAGAAAAGCAGAAGACTTAGAGAGCTACGTTTCTACAGGATGGTGGTACTTGCGGTGTACCTCAGTGTACCCCCAATGAAATCCAGTGTACCTCTTTAGATAAAAAGTTAGAATGGTGGGTGTACATATTTCATCCAATAACTTTTTATTAACTGAGGTACACTGGATTTCATTGCAGGTACACTGAAGTACACTGCGGGTACTACCTACCATCCTCTATAAAAGTAGCTCAACCTTATCATGAACACCCGTGGTCCTAACATACACGAAAAAGTTGCGTTAGGACCACAGGTGTTCATGATAGGATGGTGGTACCTGCAATGTACCTCAGTGTACCTGCAATGAAATCTAGTGTACCTCAGTTAATAAAAAGTTATTGGATGAAATATGTACACCCACCATTCTAACTTTTTATCTAAAGAGGTACACTGGATTTCATTGGAGGTACACTGAGGTACACTGCAAGTACCACCATCCTGTAGAAACGTAGCTCTCTAAGTCTTCTGCTTTTCTGGAAATAACGTTTACAAAGTCTCCCCTAGGGCTCAAGTGCCCCCAGTTTCCCCTATATCGTTTTTACACGATTTTTACTGGTATTTGTCATCATTTTGATTATTTTATAATTTTATGGACAGGTACACTGCAGGTACACCAAATTACTATAAACGAAAAGCTAAATAAGTATCTACAGACCGAAATAAAAATGTACACCCGCCATCCTAACGTTAGAATGGCGGGTGTACATATTTCATCCAATAACTTTTTATTAACTGAGGTACACTGGATTTCATTGGAGGTACACTGAGGTACACTGCAGGTACTACCATCCTGTAGATAAGCAGCTCAATCCTAACTTGTACACCCGCGGTCCTAACGCACATAACAGATGCATGCGCTAGCGCTGCGCTAAAATATCGCAGCGTACGTAAAGTGTGGGTCCCGCCTTAGAACTTGTCTCAGCTTGATTAAAGATGTTACTCGATACTGTATACTCACTACTCGATATTTCTGCACATACGTGTAAGTAAGTACTTGTTGTAGTTGATTCAGAACTAGGTCATTATTTCTCCGTGTGTCTCTACATTTTTCTTTCCATTGTTAATTGGAGCGAAAACTCTATCTTGATTGTTCTGAGTAAAAACTTACCAGTAGGTGTTAATGGTGTGGGTATGATGAACTATTTCTATGATTGTACGTTATTGTTTGTATTTGATTGAAAATTTATGCTTTTCATTGTTTTTTTGTTGGATCTGCGTGTCAGACAAAAAGAATTTACGAGTTTTCATAGAAATATTGGATACCGTGGAGCACGTTGCACTTGACATTGGTTGTAATTTGTAAGTAGCTCACAAACCGCAATAATGTCTGGTTAGTGGGCGATTTTTCTATAGGAGAAGCTATCGCACCTATACGCACAATAAATTACAATGCTTGTTTTCAGCCAACATTAACCTTTGCCATCTAAATAGGGAATTCTGTCATTACCATACTAACCACGCTTGACAGGCGAATTGGCGAGCGCAGTGCAAAGTGTTGTAGATATTCACAGGGAGCGCTTCTGTCCATTACCTGGATTCATCCCTTAGTAGCCTTTTACCACACCCACTGGTAGAAATAGGGTGATACTATTCTAAGCCAGCACCACACAGGCACAGCTATATGTAGGTATGTGAACAAGAATCTTTTTTCCGTGGGTTACAGCCTAAACCGATTGAAGGATTTTGACATGTGAGATGTCGTTAGATTCATCTCAGCAGTGCGAGTGACACTGGTTAGCTATATTTCGGCGGGTTATTAACGAAAAATATAACTTTGAAATTACCGCAGTCGGGTTTGTTTCTTAATAAATCATACCTATGCCAAATGTAACCGGCAATCCAACTTTCTTTTGGTGTCTAATGACACTACATAAATATTTGATTTTGACCTTTTTCCGTCGTAAACTGCGACTTTACGTCCATACTTAAATTTATTATTCGATTTTCAATCTGGTTTTGAGGAGGAATATTGAAATCTGGGCAAATATTTACATATTTTTATGACCCAAGGAAACGGATAGTATTAAACCGTCGTCCAAAATTGTAAAAATATTACATTTCCCAAATAGTGGTAAAGGTGCATGTCCGTCATGTGTCTGTGGCTGCGGCCATAGTCGTAGTATGAAAGTATACCTACTTATGGAACCACGTTCGATTGGTGGGATTGAGTGTCTCGACACACTTCGACCTAAATTACGCGACGGAATTCGGCGCAATTACGCCAGCAATGTTATTTGCATTACGAATGACATACTTCAGCCGAAATACCGTCACCGAAATTATTTCGCCAATTGTCAGTCCGAAGTAATTCGGCGTGATTTGTACGTAATTTCGCGCTTTTAGTGTGTCATCCCAACCGAAAATTGACGGAACGGAATTCAGCCCCCGAATTTCGGTCGCGTCATTTTGGTCACACCGGCCGTGCGCCATACAGTTTCGCCCTACGACTATAGCCGCATCAGTCACACGCGTCAGTTGCACGACCGCAGCTGCGTGCGGCTGCGATCGACCGTACATGACGAGCTTGCATCTTATGAAACAAGGAACCTTTACCTAGAATCGAAAAGTATCTCTTCAACCATGACATTTTCAAAGAGTATGTAAATTAAAACTGCAAAGTTTTCTGACACAATAAAGGTTAAGTACCTGAATCCAAAGCTTGAATCATAACCATTGTCTACGAGACCACTACGAAGTATCTACGAGAGTGCTACGAACCGCTACGTCGCACCGTAGTGGACAAACGCACCGCGTGGATAGTTGGATACGTTCATACTTTTTGTTTACATTAGAATAGAAGGTTATAGAAGGTTCACTTTTTTTTACTAAGACGTCTGTTTTTGTGAAAATTGATCAGTTTATCAGGTAGAGTGTTTTCGAAATAATCAATCGTTCACCCCGCAAAAAGAAACGAGCAGATAACGCTTAGCAAAACAAACGGCCGTTCGAATGGGCCATATTTGACTGCTGTCAAATATCATACTAGAAGACGTTTGAATAACGAATATAGCACAGACAAATGAAACCTTTTTCGCGCAGCGCTACTAGACACGCCTTTTGTCAAAATTTCATACAAGACAAGCCTGTCATTTTTGAGCGAGTTTGTCATTTGAGGTGATAGCTCATTTAACCATTCCGAACGCGTCATATTTTGAAATTTTGTATGAAGTTCTATGCCACTTACGGTGCTGTGCGACCATTCGGAACAGAGTGCGTTCACCCTAAAGTGTTGCCACAACCGACTTTTCAAAATACACATATCCGTCGCCAAAACCTAGGAGTGTATGAGATTGAATAAAAAAAGGGACTGAAAATGGCCCCTTCATCCCCGCGGTCCACCTCCTGGTCCACCTGGTGGACCACGGGTACGTAATTTTTTCCCTGTGGTCCAGGACAGGTGTCAGCTGTCACACTAAGGGTGGTTTATATCGGAAACTATGCATGCTCAATGCATGCTATACTATTTGTTTCTTTGGGAAAGTTGTAGGCCTTAACGAGATCTACATGACAGCTGTCATACTAAAAAGTCGTTTAAATCAGAAACTATGCGTGCTAGACTATTAGTTTCTTTGGAAAAGTTGTAGGTCTTAACGAGATCTACATGACAGGTGTCAGTTGTCAAACTAAAAAGTCGTTTTTATCGGAAACTATGCATGCTAGAATATTACTTTCTTTGGGAAAGATGTAGGCCTTAACGAGATCTACATGACAGGTGTCAGTTGTCAAACTAAAAAGTCGTTTATATCGGAAACTATGCATGCTAGAATATTACTTTCTGTGGGAAAGATGTAGGCCTTAACGAGATCTACATGACAGGTGTCAGCTGTCAAACTAAAAAGTCATTTATATCAGAAACTATGCGTGCTAGAATATTAGTTTCTTTGGGAAAGTTGTAGGCCTTAACGAGATCTACATGACAGGTGTCAGCTGTCAAACTAAAAAGTCGTTTATATCGGAAACTATGCGTGCTCAATTGTTTTTCATAGCTAAAATTAGTTGCTTGCTATTACCTACATAAAATGCTTTTATTATGGTAAAAGAACTGAGTAGCAAGCGAGGCTTGGAGATTTTATATGTTAATGTTTTTGATGGGATCAAGTTTATTGGGTCTTTTTTTTGCACTCGTTTTCGAAAAAGGATCGCAAATCAATCTCATCAAGCCCTACAACTTATACCCCCCTAATAAGGGAAGGCCTATGTCCAGTGGACTGTTGCGGCTGTTATAGTACAGCATGTTTTATTGTATCATAAGTATTAGAGTAAGGGTGATTTACAATCAAAATGGTAAAATTACAAATAACACGTGGGAGTCAAAAAAGGACGTCATGTTCGAGAAATATAAGCTGGTGGCAACACTGGGAATGGCAATTCGGTAAACCAAATTGACACGCTATATTGTTCAAAGGGCGTCTCTATCGGGGCCGCGAATGTCATGTTTTTGCTCTGTGGAATAAAGGTAGACCTTGTAATAGTATTAACAAGATTTTGACAGCTGTCAAATAATGATCTATTCCAATCGAACGGCCGTACTGATGAGAATAGAATAGGATTTTTGGTGATTATGATTAATAACTACGCATCGCATTGAACTATTCAAATTCATGAATTCTAATAAAATATTAAATGCATATTTCAATTTTACCCACATTCAATGCAGCAGTAACTCGTTCGAGTCAGTTATTCAAACAGTTGTTGAAATCCAGCGCATTCAAACAAAGTTTAAATTTAGAATATTTTCACGAGTTTCCGGTTTCCGCTTAATTTCCGCGAGGATTAGTGTAATCTGTTGATGAGATACGGTTAGTTTCAGCCACAGTAGATATTATAAGGAGTATGTTAATTTATATCAGGTAGGTAATGTGGATCGAATCCCATCGAGAGAAAATAAAAACTAATATACGTTTTTCCAAATATTGTGTACCTGAATAACTTTTTAATTTGAAGTCCAAAATATTGAGTTTTTATTCCAAATACAGTGTGAAGATCCAATGCTATTTAGAAAGCATACCTATTTATAAAAGCATAAGATTGACTAAGTACGCCCCGGATTTTGCTATCAATTACTGTCGTTTCGTTTGACAAATTGTATTGTAGAGTATTTTCTAAATTAAAATGTCTACCTGACCTGTAGATGACCTGCAGGTAGATGTTTTTTTTTACCTTAGCTGGGCACAACATTGTAGCAGTTAAGCCTACGGGTATAAGCAAAAGGTTTCGTTTCCATTTCTACTCTACTAGCTGTCTTTGTAACAATCAGAGAAGAACATTAACTATAACAGCTTCATTTGTTTTTTTTTAGTCAGTGCTTCTCTCTCTCTCTCTCTCTTTCTTTTCGTGTGGGATACCTTTAAGGTGCACAAATTAAAAATACTGCGTGCGGGTAATCAATAAGGTACAAAGGTCAATCTGATATCAAATTGCTATAACCATAACCATAACCGCCACAACAGTCCACTGCTGGACATGGGCCTCCCCCTATCGGGGGGTATTGCCATACTCACGGCGCTTGGCAGGCGGATTGGCGAGTGCAGTGTAAGATGATTAATTTACAGGGAACGCTGCTGCCCATTCCCTGGATAATTATCCCTTAGACGCTTTTTACGACACCCACGGGTAGAATTGGGGTGATGCTATTCTAAGCCGGCATCACACGGCACAAATTGCTATAATCTAGTTATAATACTGATCCTTACACCTACTATGGTTGCAGTCCAAGAATGCACGGTTAATGGTCAGATAACTTTAACCACTGTTTCAGGGATAGTTTTGTAACATGATAGCATTTAATTTAGTTTCGGGTCAGAGTGAAATGTTATTTACGTTTGCCCTTGTTGGACATTGTTATATGTACCTAAATTAAATACGAATTTATATATAGATAGGTACAGATAAATGGAATATTGGATTTAATTACCTAATACAAATTTCTATACAGATACATATAAAATGCACGTAATCCTGTAAGCGAAACTTCCCAAATAAAATAAATAGAAATATTTAGATGCTATGAAATTATGACCTCTATTAAAAATTCGCATGCGTGTATAAGGCCCTTTAATGGGTAGGTATTTCATTTAACTTTTATAGAACCATATGTAACAAGTCTTGTTTTTAACCGACGAAAAAAAACGGAGGGAGTTCTCGTCCTAAAAACTTACTGTATTTTTTCTGTGAAAAAAGTCTTTCGTTCAACAGTTTTGAATATAATGTGGTTTTACTTACTTACTAAGGTGGCTCAATGACCCAAAGAGGTTTTGTTCAAATGTAATTTAACTGTGTGGAAAGCCACAATTGAATTTTAAATGCAAACTTAGATGAAAGAACAGAAATAACAGGTACATTAAAAGTCGAAAAGAAGATCCTTATGATGTAAAAAGGAGATTTAGATATTAACTATTGAGTTGAAAATATAGTTCTTGTTGTCTACCATAACTCGGATCAAACATCAGATAAGATAAGATGAGATAAGATAAGATAATTCTTTATTTAATAAACTTAATTTCAAATAATACACCGATACTAAATAATTGAGGCTTCCGTTTCCTAA
Organism: Phthorimaea operculella; assembly: GCA_024500475.1. Taxonomy (NCBI): domain Eukaryota; kingdom Metazoa; phylum Arthropoda; class Insecta; order Lepidoptera; family Gelechiidae; genus Phthorimaea; species Phthorimaea operculella. The sequence goes on from JANFCV010000002.1 coordinate 8,931,090, forward strand.
ACTAAGAATAAGAATTCCTGTATCTTAGGTAAACAGAAAACCAACATAACTATAATTATACATTTTTTTTATACTATACAATGCCGTGATGTACAATGTATGTGATGCCGGTAGACAGTACAAATAATCTGCACCTAAACACTGGTAAGAAGTTTGTCTACTCGGTTCAACTTCAACCAAAAGAAAGTGAGACAGAAATTATCCGCTTCGATTCTTATCCAAAACGATGACAATAAATTCTCCGTAATACGCCAAAGTTACCCAAAAGTTATTATAATAAAACCTGGCGGAGTTAAGTAGGTAAAGTTATCGAGATTCCCGCGAACCGCTATTCGTCTCAATAAACGTCCACACCTGCTCCACAGTCTCCCCTAAACCTGGTTCCAGTGTTGCCAGATGTAAGGATTCTGATATCTTTACAGAATTTCGCCATATCATGCCGAGATGCAGATTTCCATATCTTCACAGACTTTTGATCTATTCTTATTATTTTGGATGCTAATGCAACACTGGCAATAATATTGACTTAAAAAATGGTTGCCTGTATAGTCGGTATACGGGCGAAATTTGAACGTGACAACGTCTTTTTCTGGTATAATTCTCGAATGCTGCGCGCGCAGCGCACCGATTATGTTTGAGTGGGAAAGAGACTGAGAGGTTATGACTCACTGTAACAGACGTGAGCGGGCGTTATATTTTTCCTTGCATGCCACCGAGCCACAACCTAATTTAAGACGTTGTCACGTCAAAACATTCTATGATAGAATCCGCCATGAAAGAAGTCCCACAGAGGAAAAAAATAGCTCTCCATATTGAAGATTTCATGAAGGTCTTTTGATAAACTTCTTTTACTTTAATTGTGATGGACTCCTAGGCCCGTACATTGGTCAGATCCTTGCTAAATAATAACGTTCTATGTGATTTTATTTTTAATAACTAACATATTTTCCATTCACATTCTTAAGTCTGGAGATCTAATAAAATTGTGGAAAATATTTTAGTTATTGATAAAGATTTTCCTTCGTGAATCTGGCAACACTGTCCTACACAACACTGAATAGTCTTCATGATAACGATTTTATGTACATTGCTGGCCTTTTACTGCGAAAAGCACTGGCCTAGTTTTGACAGAAAATGGCTTAGGGAGTAGGATCGCACCTGCTTTTAGTAGTCTCAATTTGAGATTGCGTGAAAATAAAATTACAAGTAGAGAGAAAAGTAACTGATGTCATATTATTTAAAAATGAATGTGCTGAAGAACATGGTTTAGCAAATCCACGGATTGTAACACAAAACTAGAGTTTGTCATAGATCATAATTTATTGGGGAGACGCAACGTATGTCTGATTCTAGGCATCTAGGTATATGAACATCTTTTTACTATGGAGCCACGTGGGGTATGTGGGGTATCTGTGAAAGCACAAAAAAAATATCAGCGGCTCCATACATTTTGCTTGAGTAGATATGTGGATTTTCTACAGGACAGCTTATTTTTTTCGTGATTTCATAGATAGAAATAAATGCGAGCTTGGCGGTAACTCACTGTATGCGAAGTACTACACATTGAAATAAATATCTTATTCTGAAGTATCTATAACTCAGAAACAAAACTAACCTACCTCAACGGGAGTTAGATGCCGTGTCGCCAATACTAATCGGTGTAGAAAGAGCACGAGTTATTAATGACGTAGACGGGACAACTCTTACAAAGTGGGCCATTATACCCTGGACGCGTGACATCAGCCTTCTCTTTCGCACAGGGGGAACCAGGGCGAGACTGATACAGAAAGCGTTTAAGGCCCGATCAAACCAATATAGGTAAGCGAAACTTGTCCAAAAGCTTTGGAACTTCATTTTATCACATATGTGCGAAAATAGACTTTATAGAAGTTTTCATTTTGGTGAGAATGACCCTAAGTCGGTCACACGTAGAACTTGTCTCTTTTACTCGCACATAGCTTGCAACATTTAGGTAGATAAGAAGTTATATTGTAAAACTTTACGATCGCTTAATAATAAGTTCAGTTTCCTCTTTACTACGATGTTTATTCTACTTCTTCTTACTTTGATACATAATTTTAATAGCTTTGTTTCGTTATAGTAGGTTGTTATTTGTTAGAGAATAGGTATTAAAAAAAACGGGTAGTGACTTCATTAACAAGCATATTTTTTTAAAACAAAATCCCGCGCGGTGCTTTCTGATGCAGTAAGTAGGTAATAATTATTTTGCGTTTCAAATCCACCATATATGCTTCGTTTTAAATGACGTCGGAAAAGTATAATGTTACTTCAGAAACTGAATTTTCCATCAATGAGTTTGATTTACATTCCTTATGATTTTGCGGTGTTTTTCAGTTCCGACGCTACTGAAGAAAGAAGTTGTAGTTATAAATAAAAACCGCATGTAGAGCTCGCGCGACAAATGTCAAATAAGAACTGATATTTTGTCAAATGTGTCATATAATTTTTCAAATACATAGTTCAAATAGCACATAATCTAGAGGCAAGTTTATACTGTAGTTCAATGTATTTATGCAAGCAAATCTACCTACCCATTTTAGGGACCAACTTATACCGGTATTTTTATACAAATACTAAGACTAACCAGGATAGGTGGATTTGCTAGCGATAGTACAAACTTATTTCAATGGAATGAATCTCTAGAAAAATATTTAGTTTGGGAATATAAAGTTCCAGTAGAGCTAGCAATATTTAAATTCAGTGAAATATATTGCATTGTGGAAAGGCATGACAGTCTCGTAGGAAAGAATGAACTGGATATTTTATTTTACGTGATATGCAATTTTATATCTGGGAATAGCCCAGATACAGTGCATTTTTATTTTGTATGTTTAGAAACTAAGGATTAGAAAATGTATATTTGTTGCTTATTTACGGTCAAACGGTTAGATTACTGAAACACAAAAAATACAAAGAATAATAGGTGACACATCAAATTTATCCTTCCTAAATGTCAAGTCGAAGAACTAAGGGAGAAACCATATTAAAGATCTTCCGCACAAGTTGTCAGCTGTTGATCATCATCATCATCTTCCTGGCTTTATCTCAAATCAGTTGGTGTCGGCGCAACATGTTTTGTTAGAACATGCTACGACTGTTGATGATACCTATAGTAAATGTTGTAGTGCTTTTTAACAAAGTACCTCATAAAGAGGGTTATATTTTTCGAGAGTATTGTATGTATGCGGACAAGAATTATTTTTCACGGGCCACATCGCCTTGTCAAATCTTATTCGTCTCAGCAGCGTAAATGACACGGGCTGTTTTAAAATTTTATACTTGTAAGATGTCAGATTTTAATAGCAGAGTACTTACAACTTTAAAATTACTGCAGTCGAGTTTTTGTTTTTATACATTTGCACGTTGTATTGCCTACTCTGTCCCTAGTGAATAAAATGTCACATTGTAGTTCTGTTCCTAGATAAATCTTTTGCAAACAAAGTACATAATTGTTTTTGTAGAAGTACGGTCCCCAGGCGGGCCAATGACACTACTGGTACAAACAGTATTCTTGCTCGCGGCTTGGGGAGGAAAACTTATGCCTGTTTCAGCTGGGAATACACGGCCAGGGAAAACAACTGATACTTACAGTCCAGCAAAAAAGAGTAGGCAAAAAATAAGGGCGCCACTTTGTATGAAATTTCAAAACTAAATGGCAACATTGACTATGAATGGAAACAATTTAAAATGAAAATTTAGTTCCATTTTATTTAATTTCTACTCTTTTTTGCTGGACTGTATCTACTAATTCCTATAAACGAGAAAAAAATATTGTTTTGGAAACTGCTCCAAACATTTTCACGAAATTTCGTATGTACCTACCTACGTAAAAGATTTCAGCGGCAGTAAATCGATCTCAATAAGTTTCATTTCTAAAAATCGTTTTTAAACTAAAGGGTTGTTTTTAAACTATCAAGAACAAGCTCGGTTCACCAGCTGGTAGTTATATAATAGCAGTATATATGTTACCGGCCAAACCCGATTTTAGGATAAACTAGTTTTTCCTAGGCCAAAGTAGTTTATCCTACATGCGATTGGATAAACCGGTTTAGACTAGGCTAAACCGGTCCGTCCGATGGCCGATAGGAGAAACTAGTTAATCCTAGGCTAAACTAGTTGAGCCTAAAATGAATAAGTACACTTCAGGATAAACTGGTTTGACTTAGTTAAAAATGGTTAAGGCTACAGTGACGTAGCTCTAGAGGTTACGGTAACGTCAGACATCCTGGAGACATCGGACACCCTGGTAACTCGAACACCCTAGAGGGTGGGGTGTAGCATTGGACACCCTGAAAGCTCGGACGTCCTGGAAGGACGCCATACAGTGAGGCACTACGTACACTCTAGAGGCATCAAACATCTGTAAGGCTCGAACGCCCTGGAGTGTGCAGGGTAGCGTCGGATACCCTAAAAGCTCGGACGCTGCCTGCCATGGGCTGGGCTCCTACAGACCAGCGACACCTATGATGTGACAGCTCGTGAGAGCTATCGCCGACAGCGACCTTGCAAGACACTTCAGGGTGTTCGACGCTGCCCCGCACCCTCCAGGGCAAACGAGCCTCACAGGTGTTTGATGCCAGGGTGTACGATTATACCCTTTACGCTCTATCTCGAGCTACATCACTGTAGGGCGCCCGAGCCTTCAGGATGTCCGATGCTACACCCCACCCTCTAGGGTGTTCGAATCTCTAGGGTGTCCGATGTCTCCAGGATGTCCGACGTTACCCTCTACCCTCTAGAGCTCCGTCACTGTAGCCTTAATCATTTGTAACTAAGCCTAACCAGTTTATCCTGAAGCGTATTTATTCATTTTAGGCGCAACTAGTTTAGCCTAGGATTAACTAGTTTCTCCTATCGGCCATCGGACGGACCGGTTTAGCCTAGTCTATACCGGTTTATCCAACTGCATGTAGGATAAACTACTTTGGCCTAGGAAATACTAGTTAATCCTAAAATCGGGTTTGGCCGGTAACATATATACAACGGTTTGTGTTGATTCCTATCATGAATCAAGCAGGTAACTTGATCACAACATTACTTCTATTGTAAAAAAATGTATCAGTTACCTATCACCAACCAATTTAAATTTTAGACAGTGCCTTAACATCTGTACTCTTTAGGATATTTTCGAAATATGGCATTGTATATACTGGTCCAAATATATCTAAATTCTCCAAAATAGAAATAATAAATTGAGAGAAATTGAAAAGGGGCTCCAACCCAGGTCGCATGGGGTACCGTCCCACCGTTCTACAACTAAGCTATCGAAGAACCGATACATACTTGCCACGTTTCAATCTCTTGATGCTCGTCTTCAAGCTACTCTAAATAAAATTGACAAACTTTCTTAAATCATCGCACAAGAGAGAAGCCGAGAAATATAAATAACACTAGAAACTTATGCCCCATTATTGAAACAGGAACATAAAGTGAACGGCCCCATACCATCCAGGTTAACATAATAGTTGAACATAAAAGTGAGAAAAAGGTCAACCACAGGCCGTTTTACGAAATAAAAAGCTGCTATAATTTACCTTGCGGCCCCTAGTGTGGTATATCCCCAAGATTTACTCTGGTTCTTGCCCCATCGTCAGACCAAACAAAAGACCAGATGGTTCTCTTCATACCAAACTTTGAAGCTAGTTAGGTAAGGTTAGGTTGACACGGATGAACATTTTGTTTTACTACTTTATAGGTACATAGTCAGCTATGTTAGTAATACACCTGCTATTAGGCCACCTACTTTGTACCACGCCCTCATTTATGTTCATCTGCCCGCCATCGTTTGTCTTGCCTGTCCTGTATCCTAAAAAATTGTGCACTCCCATTACATACAGGGTTGACCATAGAGTGACGTCAATAAAAAGAAATTAGATTCCTCACATCTTGGGGTATTCGAATATACCCCATGTATGTTTCGCGATTATTTTTCGTTTCCGAGTTATTCAACTTTTAAAGTTGTAGAGGAAAATCTCGACTGGCAATAATTTTTCCTTTCTTTTTTTTACTTCTGTATAAGGGCTTTTCGCGTGGTTGGTTTCATGGCACAATCTTTGTGATTTGTACTTTTTAGCGTACAAAAAAAGCAAAAACGTCTGCCATTCGAGTTTTTTCCATACAACTATAAAAGTTAAATAACTCGGAAACTAAAAACAATCGCGGAACATACATGGGGTATTTTCGAATATCCCAATGTGACGAATCTAATTTCTTTTTATTGACGTCAATCTATGGCCCACCCTGTATATTGGTGGCCTTGACCGCCGTCGCTAGGCGCTGACTCCATGGGTGAGACGTAAGAAACCGAAACCGTTTCTACATACTTTCTAGAGACCTCGTCTGTACACGTGAGAGATATATATTGCACGTCTCATGTGTGAAGACTGCGCCTAAAAATTCTATGCAGAGTTCCATTTAGCTTTTCCATTTGGTCTGAGACCTTATACAGCTCCGGAGACAAAATGCCTGTCGCACGAACACTCCCCTTAAATGAGATTGTGAAACAATGTAGCACTTTGTTAGACCCTTTTTAAGGAGGACTGAAAATGCTGTTATTCAGTGTGAGAGACGGCCTGCCCAAAACTTAAATAAAACTAAATTACCTCTCTGAGTGTCTGAGTTTGTGTAGGCCTCAAATTGTTCAATTGTCTTTCAAAAAGGTTTTTTTTACATTTACCCGTGCGCCCCTGAATGACGTAAAATAATCCTAATTTCAGATGTTGTTTGCACTCCTTTACTTGTTTAAGTATATAAAAAAATGTATGGTATACTAACAGTCCGATAAGTTCGCGCGCGACCTTCTCTAGGGGTGACAGGGTGGGGGGACGAGGAATCCAAGATGTCAGCGGGCAGCGTATGTAGCGGGGAAGGGACATGTGCATCCGCGCCGCACGTCGTCATATATTACCGTCTGTACCCCGCAGGAAGGTCGCGCACGAAGTTGTCGAACTATAGTTTCCGACTATTCTGTAGGTACACAGCCTTACACAAAGTAAACAGAAGAGCTGTATGAGTACAGTGTCACGATCCCGCGGGTGGCAAATTCTGATCTCTTGTTAAACTTGGAACCAAAACAATCTCGCGGGGACAAACTTCCGGTAATCTTGGCGTGAATTTGTTTACACACTTTCATAACATAAACACCGTAAGTTTGATAAGTTTAGTGTGTAAGTTGGAAGCGACAGTGTGCCAAGAAATTGCTGAAATAATGAAATGAATGAAATAATGAAAAAATGAAACACTTCACCACAAATTAGAAAGACAGATACAGATGGCTAATCAAAACTAGCGACGATTTTGACGCTTACTTAGAGGAGCTCAAGTTAACTTAGAAGTTGGTTACCATAAACATCATATTTTTGGATTAAAATTGTCTCTGAATCGTATCAGATTTTGATGAGATTTTTGACAGTACCAACTCTTTTATGTGTAACAAAAGTGACAATCGCTAAAATCCTAAATAAATAGAGTCGATCGAGTGATCCATCTGAAAACTCTCTAGTTTGTGACTCCATAATTTTTTAGTTCGTTAATTTGTAATCCAGACATAAAGCGTGGTAAGGAGGTCAGAATGGAATGAAATCGCTTCTGGTAGTATTTTTATATCATGATTTTTGGTAGTAAACGCAAAAATAAGTTAACATTTTGTGGTAAACAAGTTATCAGTTTCTTGGTAGAATAATATTATGTACCTTAACGTCATATCTAACTACTATCATGGAAACAATTCCATCTAACCACTTTTTTAAACCATTTATAAGAGGTACCCACTCAAGTCCTGAAATAATTACTAGAATGCTATGAATAGTAGGTAACTAGGTACAGCGATTAGTTTCACATCTCAATCTAAGTAATCTGGCTACGAAGCTAAGCCACGTCTAAATTATGCACAAGTTACTTAAGTTATTCATGGTCTTGACTTCCGAAACTATCTGATATGCATTACTCGGTCAGTTGAAGTTCAGTAAGCTATCATCACATAACTTTGTTGGATACTAAGGAACACTGCCGCAAGTTTAACTATTTGATTCAACGTTTTACTGGATTTCCATAAAGTTACTATAATTGCCGTGTGGTGCCGGCTTTAAATAGCATTGCACATTACGCTAGTAACATTATAATATCATTGCATCGCACCACATTTTTCCCGTCGTAAGAAGCGACTAAGGGATTTGAATCAACTCTGAAATCCCTTGTGTTTAGTTTCGTACCATACGCGCGTTTTGTTGTTTCGCGCCATTTCGTCTGACAGACCGCGGCCTGTGACGTTGACGCCCCGGTCGGCGCCATCTTGCATTCCTTTGTTCGTTCGGTTCGTTCGAGAACCACGCGACTGGCGATAACCTCACTTTTTTCACTCGCTCGACCCGTGCGCGTCGCGGCCCGGTTAGGCACATATTTTAATGTAGTTTGGTGTCTTTATTATTTCGTGTGTGCAATTTCCACCAGGGAAGAATTCCCTGTTCGATGTGGATCCTTTGTTATTCGCGTTTTGTGCAGTAAACATTTAGTGCTGTCGCGAACTGAAAAATAGTGGTTGTGAAAATCTTCGGTTGAATATTGGAGTGGCGGATTGCGATCCCAAGCTGGTATCCAGAGGCAGTGAGTCATAGTGTATAAGTTCCTATCCTTATTTGCTCCAAAATTCCATGATACCTATTCCCGTCACACTTTGACTCATAAGGGAACGGCGGCGACATACTTGCCAAACGGTAAGCAATTCGCTGTTAGTTTTTGTATAAGTACGTTATTTGCAGTGATTTAGCAACATTACGTGGAGGTCACCACCTTGATGACCTTTAGTACAACCGGAACTTGGTACATATACTTTAGATATGAGCTGCGATAGTGCGGTAAAATATTAGTCATCTTGTAGGAGATTAAGGGCCGTCGCAGACTTCGGAAACAGAAATTTCTCGGACAGAAATTTCTCGGTACAGAAAATTTTCTCATTAAATTTATTTTATTTAGCTATAGTAAAGAGCACTACGAATCGTAGTCAAATGTTGTTCCGAGGCTGATCGACCATTTAGTTTTAGATTTTAAGATAACTTTAATTTGCTTCCACTGCGCTAAGATCAGCTTTGGAATCAAACACCTTGCATTGCATTGCAATTTAGGCAACAGGCTGAGAACCGTCACTATATGGTGATAGATACACAGTCAACTGAATGACTGTCAAACTTTTGACAAACGTAGTGTAAATGGTTGTTTTTACAGCGGTTTATGCTCTGCCTACCCTGCATGGGATACCTATAGGCAAGATGTACGTATGTTCTATGAAGAAGATCGGTTGATCTCTTCATCGTCTCTCTTAGCTGTACTGCCTATTCACATAATCTGTGTTAAAATCAGCTTCTCAAACAGTCTGACAGGATATAGAATGAGGTCTAAATTTGTATTGTCCCAACAACGCATGCGTTACATAACGCAAACGGACGTTACGTGTGTTTCTCGCCTAAGTCATTCTTTTGCGAAAAAAAAACATGATAGTTTCAAAGATTGATTGATTGTTACAGAGTTCAAAATTAAATAAGCAATCTTGTTTGTATTTTGACTTTGAGTATTCGGCTTTCGCTCTAAAAGTCCCTTCTTCTTTTAGTGTTGGACGGACGGCGTTGACGAACGACCCGATGAACCCTGTCCCTCTCAAAATATTCGAATCGACTATCTCGTATCAAACCTTCATAAACTTTTAACAACTACTCCATGGAAGCATTTCGTTAGACAGACGCAAGAGATATCGATAACAAGATTTTTCTAGAAAAACTTCTAGAAGTTGGAGCACTTTTGTCTTTGTGCAACTTTAGTTCCGAAGTTCTCTTAATTGATTTTATTGCAGAGCTGACCCAGTTGACTCAGTTTATTGAGAGTTTAAAAGAAATACAGAATGTTACCCGAAAATGATTAAACTAGGAGATAAAAAAGAAGGATTAATATTCTGTCCTAGAGCACAGGTTTTTCGAGCCTTTTGCCATGGACACTAGTTATGGGCCGAACATAAGTTTCACCGAATACGAATAGTCGGTAAAAAGTTTGCCGAAAATGAATCAATGTCCAATAACTAGCTTTCCGCCCGCGGTTTCACTCGCCGTATTTATCTGTTTGGTCTTAAAAAAAAGTATTAAATACATTGCATTTAAAATCCAAAATTTTGAAACAAATTGCTACAAAGATCACGAACTGGAGGTTAAGTTCGACTATTCGACAACAGATGGCGCCACTACTTGAGGGATTGTAAAAGCCATTTCTGTGCAGGTTCATTTCTGGTGCAGAGGCTGTCCATTGCCATTCAACGTGGTAATGTGGCGAGTGTGATGGCCACCTTTGCGCCAGAAATGCCACGAGGTAGGACATTCGACTGACCTTCTTTTAGTATTAACTTGTAATTAAAAAAATATTATTTTAGGTACCTTTATTTTTATTATTGTTACTACCGTGTGGTAGTGGCTAAGAATACTGCCACCCCCAGTCCAGTCAGGGTGTTTCGTATAAGGCGACGAAGAGTTTTTGACCTCGGCTGAATATCTGTCGACTATGGTCTACCGCATGGTGGCGGTGATACAAAAGCATTCCCAAAGAGGGTTGATATTACCGTCCAAAAATATTTGTAGCCTTCATTCATAGTTTTTCGAAATATTCGTTAATTTTCTCCTATCACATTTTATACTTTCTTGTTCCTCCTTTAGGACCCTCTCAGAAGCAATCTATTACTGCCAAACAAGTTAACTCTTTCCGTATTCTGTCTCAATAGCCACAAGGGACAAAATATAGGAAATTTGTTTTTCTTTTCATAATATTATTCATTCTGAATTAAAATCGATGAGGGAAAATGTCACAAATAAAAAAAAAATGCTTTTAAGGTGCAAGTTCGTCAGGTACGGCCGATCGCAGCCGTATGTGGATGTGCTAAGAAAGTGTATGACACTGCATTCAAGGGATGTGATAGACGCGTGCAGCCGGGCACCATGCACATTTAAACTACGACTACAGCCGCATCGGGCGCACTAGACAGTCGCATGACCGCAGCTAAGTGCGGCACCTGACGTACTTGCACCTTAACGATTCTCTATTTGTCATGGAGTGTCATGGACACGTTCATACCACAACTAAAACCACGCAAGGCTTTAATTTACATAGAGTGATATAAGACAATCCCTTAAATTGGTAGGCGGCTTTTCTGGTGAAACTACTAAATAAATAACTACAAATTAATGAGAACAAAATAATCCTTGTTTAAACAACCGGAACAACCAACACGATTAACGCTCGTTTAACCAAAACACGACTACAAACGGAACTGTTATGTAACGGAGATAACAATGTTTTATCGTTAAACGTAACTCATGGCATTATTTTTAGAAGTGAAATATAGAGGTAGCTGGTTCTAGTGATAAGCGTATGTGAAATAGTATGTTTAGTGCCAGAAATTATAATATTTTAGGTCAAATTCCAGATCGTTAGACATCGAGGTCTACCTTTTTTATATAAATGTTGAAGTATTCTTCTTCAGTTTTCAACTTTTTTGAAGAGATCGATCGGTATTTCTGATTAATCATAATCATGCTGTGTTATAAATAAAAATTACGAACTGAGTGTGATTGATTCCGAAGCTGATCTTAGCGCAGTGGAAGCAAATTAAAGTTATCTTAAAATCTAAAACTAAATGGTCGATCAGCCTCGGAACAACATTTGACTACGATTCGTAGTGCTCTTTACTATAGCTAAACAAAATAAATTTAATGAGAGAATTTTGTTCCGGAAAGTTTCCGGCCGAGAAATTCTTGTTTCCAAAATCTACTTAAACAGGGCCCAGCAACGAATTGCTTACCGAGCAAACGATGATGCCGTTTCTTTGTGAGTTTAAGTATGACAGGAATCAGGTATTCAGGACACTTTAGGAGCGCAGGAATAGGGAATAACCTAAACTCACAGCGCTGGAACATCCGCTCGTTCTAGAACTCCTTTCCTCCAATTTGCACTACAGTTCACAGCTCGACATCACATAATGTTTTTTAACACAAAATAACTAAAAGATTTCTCTCCGAATGAGAAATCGGCCCCGTTGGCCTCAATCATTTATAATTAAAATACGTAGCTATCGGCAGCCACGACGACGACGAGCGACGACTCAAAGTGAGGTTATGTTACCGGCGACCACGTTGGCCTCAATCAAAAGCCGAAACCAAAATTCACTTGGTTCACTTCCCACCGCACAGGAAGCCATGGCTTGTGGCAAATAGCACACGAGAAAACCGCCAAAACACCTTAATTTTACACCACTTAAAACTAAAATTCGCTTCAACAACGCTAGCGTAAAGATGACAGACGGGGCGGACCGAAAAGTGTTGCCAGCACCGTCCGCTCAAAAGATACGAAACCGTTTTTGATACGAAACTAAACATTCACCCGCCCCGGACCGACACATCGGTCCGCTCTATGCATGGCAGGCGTGATAATGTAGCTACTGCTCGCTTAAGGACTGAATCCCCCACCTGAACTTCTGCAACTCGAGGAGTGCCATCACTACCCGGAAACAGGTTGAGAATGCGCCCCGGCGCCAACGCAGTGGCGGTAGGTTGGCATCCTTAACCAGAACGAGATCCCCAATGCAGGGGTTCAGTCCTGTCCGTCCACTTAAGGCGTTGCTGCAGAATGTGCAAGTACTCAAGCGACCAACGCTTCCAAAAGTTTTGAGTCATTTGCTGCAGCAACTGATAACGCGACAAACGATTGCTATTCACCTCCGTATAGGGATATTCCGGCAAGGCGTTAAGTGGGCGGCCAATTAAGAAATGCCCTGGCGTCAGGGCCTCTAAATCATTTGGGTCTGAGCTGAGCGGACACAAAGGACGTGAATTGAGTACAGCCTCAATTTTACAAAACACGGTCGCCAGCTCCTCAAAAGTCAAAATTGTTAACCCTACGACGCGCAACAAATGCGTCTTAGCGGACTTTACAACCGCTTCAAAAATACCACCCCAGTGAGGGCACGCTGGTGGATCAAACACCCAGGTAATGCCCTGACGGGAGGGCCGTGCTGATGGCTTCTTCGTTCTCCCGTAAGAACGTTACAATTTCTTTCATACACCGATCAGCACCCTTAAAGTTGGTACCACAATCCGACCTGATCAGCGCTGGTCGCCCTCTTCGCGACGTAAATCTCTCTAGCGCTGCCAAAAAGGCCTCCGTAGAAAGGTCGGCCACGAGCTCCAAGTGGACGGCCTTGGTGGCCAGGCACACGAACACGCACAAGTACGCCTTTATAGACTTTGCGTTCCGCAGGCGTGATGCCTTTACCATGAAAGGGCCTGCGAAATCCGTTCCCACACCTGCAAACGTCCAGGCCTCCGTCACCCGGTCCGGTGGAAGATCTCCCATCTGTGGCTGCATTGTGGCTGCCTTCAAGCGGTAACAAGGCAAGCACCTAAACACAACGCTACGTACCGTTCGTCGTCCCGATAAGATCCAGAACTCGCGCTGTAGAATGGCCAATAGCGCATTACAGCCCGCGTGCGAGTTTTTCTCATGACGATCCCTGACTAAGAGCTCAACTAAGGGTCCCCTTTTGGAAGTAACAGTGGATGCCGAGCCGAAAAGGGCAGGCTAGCGTTCCGAAGTCTGCCTCCAACCCTGAGCATACCTTGCTCATCCAGGAATGGGTTGAGGCGCACAATTCCTCCCTTCAGCTTTCCACGTCCATCCCTGAGCAGCCTGACCTCCTCTTCAAAATGTTCCGCCTGGACGACTCTAACCAATGAGCATAGAGCCGCATTCCGCTCCGCAGGCGAGAGGACAGGTGTAAAGTTCCGTTCTGCTTGAGGCTTCCTGCAGTTGTTCACGAACCGCTTGATCCAACCTGTCACCCCAAGAAGTTTGTCGATGGAGCTATACCGTTCCAGCAAGAAAGCTGGGTTAGGCTTCGGTACGAGTTGCCCCACGTTCACTCGCAAACCTCGATCAGGTGGCCCAAACGGCGCCCTGCACTCGTTGAATGGCCATTCCTGCGGCGACTCAGTCAGCCATTGAGGTCCCCACCACAGTGGGTGACTCACCAAATCAGGTGCCCTGCACCCGCGCGAAGCGCAGTCCGCTGGGTTCCATTCTCCCGGTACGTGCCTCCACACTAACGGAGTTTCCGACCCCGTAATCTGTGACACCCGATTTGCCACGAAAACCTCAAGTGTATGTACCGACGTCTGCAACCAGCACAGAACTATCCGACTGTCAGTCCACGCGTACACCGTTTCATCCAAGTTGATGGTACCACGCAGATTGCAGGTTACATGATTTAGCCAGCGCGCTAGAAGAGCTGCCCTGCCAATTCCAATTTGGGGATGGTCCATCTAGTTCTGACTGGTGCCACCTTACTTTTGGCCATAACCAGACGCACGTGCACAGTTCCCGTTGAACTTGCTGTCCGAAGGTATACAGCTGCCGCGTACCCTCGCTCCGAGGCGTCACAAAACCCATGTAGGGTAGCCTTACATCCCACCGATGGGACTAACTTGCGGGGTATCGCGATGTGCACAATCCCTGGTAAGGTGGTCACAAACTTGAGCCAATCCTTCAACAACTCTCCGGAGAGTTGGTCGTCCCATCCTAAGTTGGCTAGCCACAACCTTTGTAAAAGCACTTCGCCATGAACGTAACCGGGGCGATCCATCCGCTAGGATCGAACGTTCTAGCGATTGTCGACAGTACCGACCGCTTAGTCCAAGTTTTCTCCAAAGGTCGGGCTCGATCTTGTACGTGAATACGTCATGCGTTGGCCTATATTGCACCCCGAGGATGCCCAACGTGTTTGGATTGTCCGGGTTCTCAAAGAGGTGCGGGTCCTGATGGAACTCGCCTGGCAAACCGGCCAGGAGCTCTGGGCAACTGGACAACCATTTCCGCAACTCGTAACCTCCTGAACCCATGATCGCGATCAACTCGTCTCGTAGAATTAGCGCCTGCTCCACGCTATCAGCACCCGTGCAGATATCGTCCACGTAGACGTCGCGGTCCAGTACTGCTGCGGCTCGAGGATATCTTACCCTTTCCTGTGCGGCCAACTCTCAGCGTACGTACTGCCAAATACGGACTTGGCTTAAGTCCATACGTCACCGTGTTAAGTTCGTATGTGACCATCGGCTCATCTGGGCTCTCACGCCACAAAATCAGCTGATACCGACGGTCATCCGGATGTATCATGGTTTGGCGAAACATCATTTTGACGTCTGCGACGAACGCTACCTGGTGTAACCGAAAGTCTGTGAGAATGTCCACAATGTCCCGGTTCAATTTAGGACCCGCGTGCAAACATTGGTTCACAGACACACCATTCGAGGTAGGAGCAGAACCGTCAAACACCACCCGTATTTTCGCCTCAGGTGACTTCAAGACAGCCAGGTGTGGAATGTAATAATGCTCGACACACCTCCAATCCAGGCTGGACACCGACATGTGGCCCAATTGAATATATTCCCGCATGAATTCTATATACTTCTGCCGAAGTGCTGGGTCTCGCCTCATCCTCCGCTCCATTCCGAGTAGTCTCCGTTCCGCGAGCTGTCGCGAACTACCCAAAGCGGGGCGGTTTGGGAGAAAGGGTAGCCTGGTCACGAATCTGCCTGACGGGCATCTCGCAGTGTTGCATTGATAGAACAACTCGCACTCGTCATCCTCTGGCTTCCGTCTGTCCGCCGTGGGCGGCTCTTCAGACTCCCAAAACCTCTGC
The DNA here is from genome assembly GCA_024500475.1 of Phthorimaea operculella. NCBI lineage: Eukaryota > Metazoa > Arthropoda > Insecta > Lepidoptera > Gelechiidae > Phthorimaea > Phthorimaea operculella. The sequence goes on from JANFCV010000002.1 coordinate 8,946,832, forward strand.
AGCACCTCTGACAGCACACTACCATAGAGGACCGGATCCCCTTCTGGTAGGTCCTGAGGTCTCCAAACTGGGCCGAAAACAACATACCCCCCTGTGGTATCTACGGCCACCAAACCAGTTTCCTGGAGTACCTTCTTCCTACCGCACCATAATCTCCCGAGGACGTCTGACCCGAGAAGTACGTCCACCGTACCAGGAGTATCAAAATCAGGATCAGCTAACTCCAACCCTGTGGTTAACCCTCGTACCGTTGGTGGTAACCTAACCTGAGGGAGTTTCCCAACCACTTCATCCAGCACCACGGCTGAGACTTGATAGCTGACCCTGTACATGTGCTACCTAATGCGAACTCAAAGTTCGTCTGACCCCGAATGTCAGGCACATTTAGGCCCCGATGCCTACAGCTTCATCCTCACTTGGCCGTACATTTAGGCCTAGCCTACTCACCAGCTTACTCGATACAATACATCCCTGAGCCCCTGTATCCAGTAGGGCTCTTACTTGAATGGTCCGGCCACCGTATCCCCATACCCAAATCTTAGCCGTTGGCAAAAGTACCGTGATTGGACGGGGAGCCGAAGCTGATGAGTAGGCGGCGATTACCTAGCGGGAATCTAAACGCGGTGAGGCCGCGTCCCGCGGGGGTATCCCCTCACTACCCAAACCTGTGTATGGGTCCCACTCCTGCTGGTAGGAGGTCTGCCCATAAAGGCCATGGCTGGAGTTCTATAGTACCCCGACGGCAAACGTCCGTACCGAGGTTGCGCCTGTAGCCGCGGGTACTCAGGCATAGGCGGGGTATGCGTGGGTCTTGAGACCCAACCAGGTGGCTCAAGCCCGCAGAATACTGCATGTACCCTGGTGGCTGCCTAGTGCTCCCTGACACCCGCCCGTTGAATCCCGTACCTGGGATGGGTGTCCTGGCCACGTTCCTGTGCCGCTCTTCCCCAATCCGGCACCTGCTGCCGTGGTGGGGATTGTCCCCACGTCCTTGGGTAAGTGGGCTCCGTCTGTTGACGTCCCCTGCCTGTCCCTGTGACCGATGCGGAGGTGGGCTCCTCCTTGGAGGGTGGGGAGCGTTGCTCCTCCCTTGGTGGGCAGGCTCCTTCGCTGATCCGATCCAGCGCTGCCCCGGCGCCTCCGGAGCGATTCATGCAGAGCAGCGGATGGTGTGCACCCTGGCAGTACCTACAGTTGGTGCTTGAAGGGCACTCGCACCTGATGCGGCCCCAGGCACCGAAAACACCAACGCCTCTGCTGTGCCACACCCCGTCTCCTCTGAACCCGCTGCGCAGCAAACTCCTGACACGCTGCCACCCCGTGGCCTGTCTCCCTGCAGTAGGCACACCCTGATTCCAATGCGGTGTTGTACCGCCTGGGTTGCCCACTGTTGCCTCCTCGCGCCGGTGCACCCGGCCGTTCCGGGTGGCGAGGGGCAGAGGTCTCCTGCGAGGGCTTCACCAGCCTGGACGTCCACTCGCCTGCTTTCGGCCTCGAGGAACGACTTCAGATCCTCGTAGGTCGGGAGGTGGTCCGAGGACTTGCCCCATGTAGCTGCTCGAATCGAGCGACCATTTCGCTCGGCAGGCGGCGAAGCACTGTGTGGACCAAGATATAACCGTAGCCCGCCACTGGCAAACCCTGTCGCTCTAGTGCGCTGACCGCGACACTGACTGGGTGGAAGATTTTCTCGCGGAGGTCCGTACCTCGCGTTATGGTTGGTATTGACAGCCACTGGTCTAACAGCCTGTCTATAATCAGGCGCTTGTTTCGATACCGGTCGGTAAGGATCTTCCACGCCACCTCATAATTGCTATCCGAGACAGCCAAATGCGTCAGCAATTCATGAGGCTCTCCATGTAGCCTGGACATCAGCTGAGCCATCTTGTACGCCGGCGTTATGTCCGTCCGTGTGTGGACCACACTGCTATACAGGTCCTCAAACGCCGGCCAGTCGGCGTAATCGCCTGCAAAGACTGGAACCGTAACAGGCGGAAGAGGCACCTGTAATCCTTGTCCCACTTTACCACGGAATGGCTTTTCCTTTCCGTCACGTCGCCTAGATATGTCCGCAGCTGCCTGCGCAATGTCCTGTGCCAGCTCCAAGCACTGGCTTACATCGCCCTCAACCAGCTCCTTATCTTCAGGGTTAGGAGCTTCCTCAAGGAGCATGAGGCACTCTGTGAGGTGTTCCGACACAACCCGAACCCGTTCATCTGCCTGTAGTGCACTTTTCAAGAGCGCGTCCTCCCGGTCCTCGCGGCCGATCATTGCCGCTGTGGTAGTAAACCACCTTAATTCTGTCTTTATAGCAGCCTTATACCTGGCGATCGAGGAGCCATGGTACCAACTTTTACACACTCGACTTAATAAAACGAAAACCAATAAACAAATACCACAAAATAAATGTTAGTTGACTGGCCTAGACCTTACCGATAAGGTACCGTTCACTAGGCAAACAATACAGTCACAGAAAAGACCGAAACAATATTTTCCAAAATTAATAAAATATGTGGGTAATATAAAAACACGCTTAATACTAAATTACGGCTAACTATGTTGCAATAAAGCAACCACGCTCTGCTACCAAAAAATGATTGATTCCGAAGCTGATCTTAGCGCAGTGGAAGCAAATTAAAGTTATCTTAAAATCTAAAACTAAATGGTCGATCAGCCTCGGAACAACATTTGACTACGATTCGTAGTGCTCTTTACTATAGCTAAACAAAATAAATTTAATGAGAGAATTTTGTTCCGGAAAGTTTCCGGCCGAGAAATTCTTGTTTCCAAAATCTACTTAAACAGGGCCCAGCAACGAATTGCTTACCGAGCAAACGATGATGCCGTTTCTTTGTGAGTTTAAGTATGACAGGAATCAGGTATTCAGGACACTTTAGGAGCGCAGGAATAGGGAATAACCTAAACTCACAGCGCTGGAACATCCGCTCGTTCTAGAACTCCTTTCCTCCAATTTGCACTACAGTTCACAGCTCGACATCACATAATGTTTTTTAACACAAAATAACTAAAAGATTTCTCTCCGAATGAGAAATCGGCCCCGTTGGCCTCCAATCATTTATAATTAAAATACGTAGCTATCGGCAGCCACGACGACGACGAGCGACGACTCAAAGTGAGGTTATGTTACCGGCGACCACGTTGGCCTCAATCAAAAAGCCGAAACCAAAATTCACTTGGTTCACTTCCCCACCGCACAGGGAAGCCATGGCTTGTGGCAAATAGCACACGAGAAAACCGCCAAAACACCTTAATTTTACACCACTTAAAACTAAAATTCGCTTCAACAACGCTAGCGTAAAGATGACAGACGGGGCGGACCGAAAAGTGTTGCCAGCACCGTCCGCTCAAAAAGATACGAAACCGTTTTTTGATACGAAACTAAACAGAGTGACTCTAGAGAATAGATTCTGTGATGGAGCTTACCTAAATATTTATAGAAATAGTAAAAAAAAAAACTGTGCACAGAACCTGAAACTTACTTACACTGAAAATAACATATACCGAATTCCTTTATTGCTAAGTAGAAGCGTTAACAGGTCCCAAAACTGCAACACAAGAGTTGAAAGAGTCAGTTTAAAATCCAAATACAACTACGAAATGTTGGTACGAGGACAAGAATCTCTCATAAATGAATAATACATACAATGGAGTATGTTTGCAAGATAGGTTTGATCAATAATTTGTAAAACAAGCAGATGTATTAAAAAACAAAAGCCCTACTGCGGTAATGAGCGTTTTTTGGATTAGCTGTCAAATTTTGACACTTACACGTACAACGCAATCTTGCGGATTGATTAAAAACTTCCATTTCTAAGTCATATTTTGAGTTAAAAATCTGCTATTTTTAACGATTAAAATTTAATTACGTATAGCCATAGTTACTTGCGCTACTGAGATGAATCTAACAATAATCTGCCCCTTGTCCTGTATATCGTGAATAACATTTTGTTTTCCAACATAATCTCAAAAACCATAACCCTACTTCTTATGTAGTCGGGTAATTAGATGTTGTTCAACTTTATTAGCATCACAAATTGTCTAGCCAGAGTCTGTTCTTTGTTGCAAAATCGAATAAATAATAATTTTATAGTTTGGGCAGGTTCCTAAAGCTTTCGCAGGATTCAACGAACCGTAGCAAAGAATACGCACTCAGTATTATCATACTTATTTATTTTACTCATAATACGTAGCTACAGTATACATGGAAAATCTTACTTGTTTGATATGACGTGTGGTGCTGGCAGAATAGAATAGAACCACCCCCTTTCTTCCCGTGGGGGTCGTAAGAGTGACCGAGGGATAAATCCGACCCAAACAGCCACGGCTAACCGTATGGTGTCGGTTAATCCACCACAAAAGCATTCCCAAGGAGGGTTGACGTCTGGTAGCGGCCGGTCGTAAAATTAAGCCAAATTCTTTGCAACACGATTTTGTGTTTAACAAAACGTGTTGCGCCGATCCCAAACAATTGGGATAAGGGCATAAAGATGATGATGACTTGTGAGAAATTCAAAATATTCCAATTTTGTGAATTTTCAAATTAGTTAGGGTTTGGTCATGTTTCCTGTTATATTAATGAGCAGAATGGCAATGAGCTTTCAATTTAAATAAATTACACGATCAAAGTTAATACAGTGAATTTAACAAAGTTAATCTCTTTTGATTACAATTGTGACGAATAATATAATATTTATAAATAACTGAACTAAGGTAACTAAACTAACTATATCCTCACTAGTTTGTATTGGTTTCACAAAGATTTCAAGAAACTGAACAAGTTATCTCATGAAAGTGAAAATATTTTAAAATGAAATAGATACTATAAGTACCCAACTAACAAGTTTTGGTCGTTTAATGGTCGGGACAACGTTATCGCTACGTCTTGAAGTCGGATAGTTTTGGTCGTATAGTGGTTATATAAACGATTATACGACGCGATTTGGGCACAAATTATATGACTTTTGTCCGTATAAAGATCGTATTAAGGTTGTATTAATGGGCTTAAGTCCGGTAAAAGTCATATACAAGTCTGATTCGCGACGTATGGTCGAATAACAGTAACTTATACGACTGTTATTCGACCATTTAGCCGTGTAGTGGTCGTATTATTGTCTTTAAACCGATCAAAAGTCGTGTAGTGGTCGTATTACTGACATTTACACGACCTGAAATCGTGTAATGGTCATCGGTGTTACTTTAACGTGCATGGACTTCAGTGTGCTATCAAACGAGTGAAAGTGAGGTTAAAGACAAACAAATCATTAAAAATAATTAATGTCTGCCATGTTTGTTATCGAATATAATCTGAAAAGTTGTGAATGGTGTTAGGAACTGTTTAGTGTTGAGTTTTCAAGTGGGAAATTGTTTTGTCGACTATTTTGTGTTATTATTCAAACAAAATTTTAATGCCCCCTACAAATAATAACGATTTGAAATATTTTATTTATGTTATTAATTCATTACTTATTTATATAACGTTTATATAACTTTACGTAGTGATTGCGACTGTTAAAGGACACTTTACGACTAAAAGTCGGGTTATATGACTAGAAACCATTTTCTGTCCGCCATTTTTAGGGTACCGTTTAGAAAGTGAAAAACCTTGAAAGACATTGTATTGTACAGCATAATACTGGACGACAGTATAATGTACACCACACCAGAGGAACACAATACAACATTATGGATGGAATCAAAACAATGTCGCCATCCTTCACCCCTTACCAAAAATGTACGGGGGTGTAAAGCTCGACATTGTGATCGGAGACATCACGTGAGTAGTAGCGTAGTAATCTGACTTGATTGATAATTTTACATACATTCCTAACAAAATCCATATCGTTTTTATTTTAAATAATATAATTATATAATATTCTTTATTGAGCTTAGTCGCTCAATTTGTTCGCTCCAACTCTAACCTTACCTAGCCTACTGTTTTGGAATTGTGTTAAAGGTGGTCTTTTATTGTGGGGGCTGCTCCCCCCAAACCACCGTCCCGCCGCCCTGGGTTGCCTTGTATGTTAGGTTCGAATAATCAACATGGAGTTAGGAAAAGTAGTCTGACCCATCGTATAATAAATATGTTAAGGGTGTTCAAATGTTTTTAAAAAAATATTTGAAGATAAAAATATTTTTAAAATCTTTTAATCAAATAGTTCAACACTACAACACAGAGCGCTTTACAATGTACTGTCAATTACCACTCCAATAACTATGCACTGTTCCTTCACAGCGCGTAATAAGATCTACAACGGTGCAACTGCAGCTGAACGTGACTATTTCAATATAACGTCGAATATTTCAATATTTTTCTTTTACGTAGCCTGTATAGTGTCCCAATCGTGATGCAAAGGATTTGGCTTAATTTTACGACTGTTTGTCCATCTGTCTGTCCATTCGTCCATCCGTCCGTCCGTCGTTAATTCATCCATACATACATCCAGTCTGTCCGTCCGTTCGAACATATATTTCCTATTTTATTACCTACAGAACCATGGCCACAATAATTCACACCACAGCGAGGTCAAGTAGTTGTGAGTATTATGTACGACTACTAAACAATTAAAAGGTTTTTAAGAGTCATATAAATAGCCTTTTTAGGACTTTTAGTCGTTTAATGGTTATGTTACACCACGTTTATACGACATTGCGTTGTGTTTTAGGTAATAATATGATCATAATATAACTAATGATCAAATTACAGTTGTAGGCTTGAGTAAAAGTCATATAAAGGTCGCAATGACGATTTTGATACGACGTTGCGGTTTATTAAAGGTAATAATATGACCTTTATATACCTAATGGTCAGATAACAGTCGGTGGCATGACTAAAAGTCATAAAAATGTCGAAACAGCGACGTTTTTATGAGAATGCGGTAAGACCTTTATACGACCGTTATATAACTAATGGTCCGGTAACAGTCGCTAGCAGACTTCAAGTCGTATAATAATCACCATGGTGACCTTAATTCAACTATGTGGTTGATTAAAGCAAATAATAAGACCTTTATATACCTAATGGTCTGGTAACAGTCGGTGGCCTGACTAAGAATCATCTTACGGTCGCAATAGCGACTTTTATATGACTTCGATGTTTATCACAAGTAATACGACCTTTATATACCTAACGGTCTGGTAACAGTCGATTGCATACCTAAAAGTCATATAACAGTCGTAAAGGCGACTTTTATGCGGCATTTAGACAAGAAATTTATTCGACTTTTATACGACCTTTATACAACTTATGGTCTGGTAACAGTCGCTGAATTGACTTAAAGTCATATAACGGTCGCACTGGCGACTTGTATACGACTATACGTTTTATAAAAGATAATGATACGACCTTTATATACCTTATGATCTAGAGACAGTCGGTGGCCTGACTGAAGGTTATATAATGGTCCCAACAGCGACGATTAGTCCTATAATTTAATCGTATAACGATCATTTATACGACCTTTATACGACAGTCGTATAATTAAGTCGTATAAACGTTTACTCGACCAAATTATACGACTTTAGACGTTTGCGACTAAAAGGTCGAATAAGACACCACTACACAACTCAGTGAAATTCTGCTTACCACTATACGACCTTTATATAACCAAAAGTCGTTTAGTCTGTTTTTTATAGGACCAAGTTGTTAGTTGGGTAATGGTTCTCCCATTTTGTTAATAAGCAAAGTATCGTTGTAATTCTATAAAGTTTTAAGGCCAGTCGTTTACAGAAAAAATATTTAGAAAACTTTAGGTCTGTATGTAATATTAAATTAATTAATATCATAAAAAGAGAATGGGTAATTATGCGGGTTCTGCCCACACTGGGTGTTTCGTTAGCCCGGGCCACAAGAAAACTCATCTACCTAAATCACTTTACATCAGACCCTTGCTGGTCGATCTAGCCCTGAATAGGGAGACGAGGTCATTCAACTTGTTTTTTTATATCAGTCAGTAGCTACACAAATAGAGAGGCGGAGAATAGAAATGAATGACGGTTGGTCCACCAACAACAGCTCTTAAATGAAGAAGAAGAAGAAGACATACACAAATTACTTCCCGATCCCTTGCGAGTAGGCAGAGAGTCTATGGCCTTTTATACGGCCGAGAATTTTCACTTGTGATTTGGAGGATATATTATCGACTTTTTGCTTCTTAAGTCTTGCACTTTTTTCTATTAAATTTTTATACCTATATCCCTTGTGGGGTAGGTAGAGCGTGAACGGCTGCAGAAAGCAGCCATTTACACCACGTCTGACAATAGTTTGAGAGACACTCAGAAAACTGTGTATGCTGTCAACATAGTGACAGGTTGTCACACTGTCGCCGAAAAATTGCAATACACATCGGCTTTCAAATCTCATAGTCGCTTTTACGACACCTACGGGAAAGATACAATATAATGTTATTCTAAGCCGGAACCACACGGGAAAGTACTCTAAAGGAGATTGCCCATTTCTGTATGGACCTTGGACCAAACAGAGACCCGCATAGGGATATAGTGCATAATATTCCTAAGACTTATACTAGTCTGAAACCCAAACCACATCAAAATCCGTCGCTGGAGTCTTGAGATAAATGACATGATATTTCAAGTTTTCCATTAACGAAAAATCATAGCCAACAGCTTATTTCTAAAATTAAAAACGGTAATCATTGAATCAATTAACCACTTTAATCAGTCTATTACTTCCTGAACAGCTATTGCCCCGGGTGTTACTCAGGGTGTCGTTTTATCTCCTTTTTTTTGTACTCGCGTTGAACAAAATAGTGACCCGCATTGAGACATAGTGCATAATGTTCCGAAGACTAATACTAGGCTGAAACCCAAACCACAACAAAATCCGTTGCTGGAGTCTTGAGAAAAATGTCATTATATTTCAGGTTTTCCATTTACGAAAAATCAAAGCCATCAAATAACTTATTTCTATAATAAGAGATGGTAGTCATTGAATCAATCAACCACTTTAACCAGTCTATTACTTCCTGAGCAGCTATTACCTTACCACCGGTGTCACTCAGGGTGTCGTTTTATCCCCTTTTCTTTTGTACGGGCGTTGAACCAACTAGCGACCCGCATTGAGACATAGTGCATCATGTTTCTAAGACTAATACTAGTCTGAAACCCAAACCACAACAAAATCCGCCGCTGGAGTCGTGAGAAAAATGACATTATATTTTAGGTTTTCCATTAATGAAAAATCATAGCCATCAAATAACTTATTTCAATAATAAGATATGGTAGTCATTGAATCAATCAACCACTTTAATCAGTCTATAACTTCCTGAACAGCTATTACCACCGGTGTTACTCAGGGTGTCGTTTTGTCCCCTCTTCTTTTGTATGGGCGTTGAACCAAGTAGCGACTCGCATTGAAACATAGTGCACAATGTTCTTAAGACTAATATTAGCCTGAAACCCAAATCTCATCAAAATCCGTCGCTGGAGTCTTGAGAAAAATTACATTATATTTCAGGTTTTGTCTTGTCAATATAATGTCTTTTTTCTCCAGACTCCAGCAACGGATTTTGATGTGGTTTGGGTTTCAGACTAGTATAAGTTTTAGGAACATTATGCACTATGTTTCAATGCTGGTTGCTATTTGGTTCAACGCCCGTACAAAAGAAAAGGGGATAAAACGACACCCTAAGTAACACCGTTGGTAATAGCTGTTCAGGAAGTAATAGACTGATTAAAGTGGTTGATTGATTCAATGACTACCTTCTGTTATTATATAGATAAGTTATTTGTTGGCTTTGATTTTTCGTAAATGGAAAACCTAAAATATAGTGTCATTTTTTTTCAAGACTCCAGCGATGGATTTTGAAGTGGTTTGGGTTTCAGACTAGTATTAGTCTTAGGAACATGATGCACTATGTCTCAATGCGAGTCGCTATTTGGTTCAACGCCAGTACAAAAAAAAAGGAGATAAAACGACACCCTGAGTAACACCGCTGGTAATAGCTATTCAGGAAGTAATAGACTGATTATAGTGGTTGATTGATTCAATGACTACCATCTGTTATTATAGAAATAAGTTATTTGTTGGCTTTGATTTTTCGTAAATGGAAAACCTAAAATATAACGACACCCTGAGTAACACCAGTGGTAATAGCTGTTCGTTCATCAGCTGTAATAGACTGATTTAAATGGTTGATTGATTCAATGATTACCGTTTTTAATTTTAGTAATTAGCTGTTGGCTATGATTTTAGTTAATGGAAAACCTGAAATATAATGTCATTTTTCTCGAGACTCCAGCGACGGATTTTGATGTGGTTTGGGTTTCAAACTAGTATTAGTCTTAGGAACATTATGCACTATGTCTCACTGCGGGTCGCTACTTGGTTCAACGCCCGTACAAAAGAAAAGGGGATAAAACGACACCCTGAGTAACACCGGTGGTAATAGCTGTTCAGGAAGTAATAGATTGATTAAAGTGGTTGATTGATTCAATGATTACCGTCTTTTATTTTAGAAATAAGCTGTTGGCTATGGTTTTTCGTTGATGGGAAACCTGAAATATAATGTCATTTTTCTCAAGACTCCAGCGACGGATTTTGATGTGGTTTGGGTTTCAGACTAGTATTAGCCTTAGGAACGGTATGTACTATGTTTCAATGCTGGTCGCTATTTGGTCCACTTTGGGCAATGTCTTTAGGCACAAGAAACAATAGGTACTACTTTCCAAAACAAAAATACCATTGAAAATGAAACAATCAATTCCTGAAAGAGAAGAAAGTACACCAGAGGAAAACCTTAACTGAAATACTCGTACCTTTCCAGGCTCAGTGTCCCACGATGACGTCACCATATAAAGGCGTGAATACAAGATTGATGATTCTCACCTTTCCGCTTTCAACAGCGCCGGCACGTGTAGATAAGGCCTTATAATTATCAGGGCGTTTAAAGCGCCTCTTGCTAAAGATAATTCGTCATTTATCATTCACAGTAAATCCTTGCTAACAAGACTACAGATCACCAAAATGACAATGTGAACCTTGATGTATCACCATTAACAGCTTTAATAGTCTTCTTACATGAGCTTCCTCTTCTTATATCGGCATTTGCTATGTTTATATAGCCGTAAAATTACAAACATCGCTTGATTATAATGTGACTAGCTAAATTATAATGTAGATTACCTAAAGTGAAGTAGAACGGGACAGAGACGGTCTAGATGCGTTTGGGGCACAAAGTAAGTATTGGCTGGAGGGTGAGAGAATGCTCGTGTGTTCGTGCAAATTAATGTTACCATTTATCTCCAAAACCAGAGGCACAATTTTGGTGCGGTTTTCAGTTAATGGATTCGGATGTCTTTAGATAGGATTTACTCAAACATCGCACCAGGGGGCGCTGCAGTAAACTTTAAAAAAAAATCATTTTGTTTTTACTTGTAGGCTATAGTTAGTATTCTTTGCTTGTAGATTACTTGTAAAGTTCTATTCATAAATATTACACTTCGGTTACTTTGTGCTCATCCAATCTAAGTATAACTTCTGTTTGGTGCTGTAAGATTGTTTGATGTTATAACGGTAAAAAAAACAGTAAACCACGAGATGCACTTGCGCACAAAGGATTCCGTACAATTATTTGTACAAATGGCAATCATTCTTGTTTTATGAGAGCCCCCTCAAATATCTGTTTTTGGACTTAGTGTTTGTATGACTGTTTTTTATAGTGGTATAAAATATATACAGCATCTGTGCAAACAACAATTGTTTAACTATCACGGCTTATGAAATAGAGACAGATTGCCTTGTACAGACCGGGGACAGACAAACATACTGAAATCTCAATAACAACAGAGTCCTTTTTATCCTCTGGGGTACGGAACCCCAAAACGGTATCCTTGTAACCAAATTTATTTTTTCTTTAAGCTTTGAACTAAATTATCTTGTTTCCCTCACTTTTACTTTTTAATGAACAGTTGCTCCTTTGAGTCCAGTCGCGCTTTGTAAGGCCTCAAAGGGAAATGTATGAGATTCTGTTGGTTCAGGTAATTAGCTCCTCTTTACCTTGGCTGGCTTATTTACTACCATTAAGCTTAAATAAATATCTAACCCAATTACGAGTATAACTAGAATAAAAATGAAATACTTATTTATCTTTTTTACTGAATAATCTATGTTTAAGGCTGGTCTGTATTTTCTTTTTGGCAGGTTTGTGAAGAATCGATATTACCCACAGATAATGAAGATATAGGGTAAAATTTTACAATTTTTGCCGTGTGGTGCCGGCAGAGTAGAATAGCACCACCCCCTCTCTTACCGTGGGGGTCGTAAGAGGCGACCGAGGGATAAACCCGACCCAAACAGCCAGGGTCAGCCGTATGGTGGCGGTTAATCCACCACAAAAGCATTCCCAAGGAGGGTTGACGTCTGGTAGGCGGCCGGTCGTAAAATTCAGCCAAATCCTTTTGCAACACGATTTTACTCGTATGTTGAACGAAACGTGGTGCGCCGACCCCAAGCAATTGGGATAAGGGCAGGAAGATGATGAGGGTAAAGTTTTACAAGTGACCGATAGCGAAAACTCGGAACCAGCTGGTGATAAGGAATAACTTTCCCCAAAGAACATAAGGTTAAAACATGAAATAAAAATTAGGCCTCCCATAGTAACTCAAATCAGCTGATTGGCAATTTTATATCGAAGGTCAAAATTTTGGTTTTGTATTTCGACCTTCGTTCCTTGGGAAAAGTTATTCCTTATCACCAGCTGGTTCTGAGTTTTCGCTATCGGTCACTACTCACTAGTAAAATTTCACCCAGTAAAATTTTGCAAGAATTTTGCTCTTGTGTGTTTAAACAAATTCTGGTACCTACTCCTAGACAACGAAGTACCAAGACACTGGAAACATGTTCGTAATTTAATTTTAATTTTTGGTTACCTACCTAGTACCTACCTACTTACTATTTTTCTTACGTAGGTAAATAAATGGGTTCTGACCCGGGAATTAAGAATAGTCGTTCGTTTCTGGGCCATAGTGGCAAAAGTTCTAGTTCAAAGACTACTTTGTATTTTTGCTTAAAGAATTTCTTTATTTTTCACCCACAATAGCTATTTACTGTAAAATGTAGGTAACATTGTTTGTATGTGGGTCGGTGCACCGAGTTGGGGCTTGCATCTCATCGGCACTATTGTACTGAACCACAACTGGGTGCTTTGCTTCCTGCATCGGGTTCTACATTGCTTCCTTGTTTTATTCCATCATTCACCGGTTCTGAGTTTTCGCTATCGGTCACTAGTAAAATTTCATCCTATATTTTTATCATTCATTTCATGTGAAATAGTACATAGCAATTTCTGGTCGAGTGGCATTGGAAGGCCCTTCTAAAGTAAACGAGACCAGAAATTGTTATTTCGGCCGAGGTTTGTATAGTGCTTTTCTCCAATTTGCATGGAAACAAATATTTAAATCGTGATAAAATTGACACTTTGTAACTTTTAAAGTTCGCAAAGCGTTGGCGCTGGTTTTGCTTACGTTCCGTTTCATAAAGAATGCGCGGGAAATTCACATTCAGCCTTCAAACTTCAAACAAATTGTGTTCCATAAAACACCTAATCACACCTTTTATTACCGGCCTAGGCCGGCAATTTCTATTGCAGTCCTCTGCGCCTTGACAACATAAATGAGCCCATTGACGTATTCTTTTTTTAAAGTAATGAAGCTATTTCCGAGCAAATTGGAGAAAAGTAAATTTTACCTTAAACAATCACTCAAATTAGGATGAAGGTACATGGCAAAGTCTTCGGCTTGATCAAAAGATCCTACTAGTCTATGGCGCCAGCTCCAAAAGCGAGACGTAGGAATCTGACAAAGACGTGAGACCTGCGTCATCGCGACGCTTGAACCATTTCCATATAAAATGTATGAAGCAGAAGAGACAAAGAGTTACACACGTGAGACGTGTGTCGCATCGATGACGGCTGAAGATCACTTGTCTGACATACCACGTGTATGTCATACCACGCGTAGTCTTCTGTAGATTGTAGATTTTTCACCAGGATATACTATAAATACTGCGTTTGCTCTAGACCAGCTGAATAGAATAGTGCTCTAAGTTACTTACCTACTGACTAAGTAAATTATTTTCACGAACAGCTTTCGTAGATAGATTGAATCAAAATAGATACAACCAAACGAAAACAGCAATGGATTGAAAGTTCGCGCTGAATGTCACCTTGGCTTGCGGTGGATTTGCCTCTCATCGGGCACTGTGAAGCTTTATTGTGATTGGGTCTCGCTGCATGCAGATTCAGTCATAAAATCTGCTATTTTATCACTATTTTATTCGGTCTCAAAGTGCTGTCTACAATATAAAAACACAACAGGAGCCATGCATTAGAGCAGCGAAAATAAAATCGTCATTTACACACACAATTTTTCATTATGTTTAAAGTTCACCGTTACAAAAGCAATTTCATTCCCTGATATCATAGGCTACTTTTATTGTCTTTTTACAAGACTTTTACCACGAAAAAAGCAAGAGAAACCGCTAGGCAGGTAGGTTTCTCTCTCGCTCTCTCTGCGTACCTGCGTACTCTTGCTTGACAGATTCATACTTTCTGAGTGGTCGTGGTCAGGAATTGCATTGATATCATCATAGTCTAATAAAACATCAAAGAATACTATACTCTCACTGGCGTGGAGAAGAACGCCATCTGTGAACAACGAAGGTGGACCCTTCATTTATACTACTAGCGCCACCGTATTTTCGAAGTGAATTATGAGCGAACTAAAAATTGGCGGGGTTTCGTAGCAAATTCAAATAACTATATTAAGTTTTTTTTTTACTTTACTGAACTAATCAAGTCAGTATGCACATGTTTTTAATATAAATAAATGTTCATAACTCGATTTATTCAGTAAAGATTTTATATATTCGTTGTCGTGTTCTAGAAAATAAAATAATTAAATCAAGTTGAATGAATGTATTTATTACAAATTTTCAATTTTTATTATACATATTATCTTGTCATGGTTGGGAATCACATGTTCCCTCGTTCCTGGAACTTCATATTTACTCATATATTTACTTCATATGTACTCAGTTTTTTCCTGGCTCTAACAAGGCAGCAAGAATCTTGGAAATGTCTGCCACACAAAAGTTTACAACTTCTTTATAGAGCAATTAAGGAGTCCACTGAAGACCAATACTCATCATCTGGGTTATAAAATGTTGCCCAAGCTGTTGCTCTACAAATAGATAATATACAAAATGCATTAGATTTAATTGTTCTATAATAAAGTAAAATGTTTCCGAAATGATATTACAAGGTTTTCAGATATCCGAGTCAATCGGCTTGTCGACTTTTCTTCAAAGTTTGATAATTAAGTATGTAAAATACCACCCATGAGTGGTTTATGTCCAGCTGTGGACTGCTAGGACTGTTGATAAACATAAATACATTACCTACCTCAAAATATTAGTGGAGCCTGGTTTCGGAAACCGGTGAAAGGCTACCGACTTATCACTCATCTGATTTTGCCCACATATCACACATTTTTGTAGACGTACGAAGACATTTCCATTCGGTTCCTCAGCCTGGTGCAGGAGCAGGGATCACTCCCCGTTTCAAGAAAAAAATCTACAGTTTTCTTCAAAAATCTTTGAGAATACTTAATTTGTTTTATTGTTTTACTTCAAAATCAAACTTTCAAAGTCAGTCACACAGACAGCTATATGACAGTAATGATAGTGTTGCCAATATAAATAAAACGATCAGTGATTATGTGGCAACATTATCCACTTTCTAAACACCGACATAGATTTTTGTAAGGAAACCTTGTATGTGAGAAAAGAGAACAGGCGTTGTAAAACATGGTCTTTCCTTCCCAGAGAAACACAAGACAACGTCACTTAGTATTGCCATTTTATTTCAATAAAATACGTTATGGGGTAAATTCAATCTCAGAAAAGTGACCTAAAATATTTCTTAATAATTTAATAATTTAGATTTACGTGTGTATTAACTTGAACTTTACAACAACACTTCAACTGTATTTATTAGTTAACAGTATCATAAATGATTTACAAAAAACATCATAAGAGTGGGTAGTTCTGGTAACCCACAAGCATGATGGATGACGTAGACTTGTGTTGGTCACGTGGTCCACGAGTCTCGGAACGGAATACCAGGCGGAGTATCTTATTATACCATGGATATCATAAAGATCCGTCTCCAACTTGCTCTTCTCGTCAACTCGTGACTTCGTGCGAACATTCGTTGATGGTGTGCTCAGTAACAGACTTCATTTGGATCTGCCCATAAATGGGCTGTGCTCTAACTTTTCATGTGAGCAGATCTAGGAGGGTTATATTTTCCGAGAGTATGTATGATTTTTATCGAAAAATACAACTATGAAACTACCGCAGTCGAGTTTTTGTTTTTATTACAACTACTTGTTGTACCTATAAATTAATAGGTAATACTCATTGTTCTGACCTGTCCGAATTTATTCCGGAAAGCATTTCGCGTAGGCGCGTTCATTTAATTTACTAAAATATTGAGTACGCTTCATTTCATATTAACCTAAACAAACTCTGCCAGCTTATGAGTCCTCACGAATATCTCTTTAAAAATCTGCAATTTCAATTAGTATTTGTAGGTAGGTACGTATTCTAAAAATATATTTTATAACTAAATGGAATAAAATATTTCATTCGTTGCCCATGTAATGTTAATGTAAAAATAACCGTTTTCCATTTTTGGAGGACCTCTAGTCTAGGTAGGTACCTATATGAGGTGTAACATTGTTTTAGGGAAGGTCATGCTTGCCGTGAGAGTTATTCCATCGTGCTCCAAAAACAGTTTTTTTACCTACCTAACTATCCATTTTCTTTTTCATTTTGAGATGGAAAGTGAATTGTGAACGTACCGGATAAATTATTGCGGTTTGAGACAATCACCATATGGTCGCCTGAGATAGTAGCAATTTTATGCCACGACACGCACATGTATGACATGACATCTATCAAAACTATTCCATTAAAACACGGAAAACCTTGAAGTTTTAAAATCAATTTCATAAAGCTTTAGGCGAAATGACACGTAACCACAACGTAACGTCCGTTTGTGCGTTATTTTTGCGCTTCGTATGTTACGCATGTGTCTCGCCTTTTGTAAAAAACAATTCCAGGAAAACATGAAAAACCTTAAACTCTGTAAACCGCTTCATAAAAGCTTAAATATTACTACATTGCTTTGCTTGCATGCAGACGACTAATGTGGCGATAAAGTCAATATGGAAACGAGCATGCGACTCTTCATACTCTTTTGAAT
Organism: Phthorimaea operculella; assembly: GCA_024500475.1. Lineage (NCBI taxonomy): Eukaryota > Metazoa > Arthropoda > Insecta > Lepidoptera > Gelechiidae > Phthorimaea > Phthorimaea operculella. Next base: position 8,964,135 of record JANFCV010000002.1, read on the forward strand.
ATATAAGAACAATAGACCATTCATACTGAAAAGAGGTTTCAAGAGTGAACCTTTCTATAAAACTGAACAAGATTTCAGAGCAAGGTGCAACTACTCGTTGTAAGAGATGTTCAATGGAGTGTTGTAACGTTGGTAAAAGGTTGGAGTGACCGCTATAACGCTGATGGTTTTAGGAGAGGAGATTTAAACCCATTACTTCAGTATGAGTGGCCTATTGTTCTTATATATTCAAAAGTGTGTAAAGTGGGTAGTAGGTATGTATGTTAATAACCTCGTTACCACATCGACTTTATCGTCACATTAGTCATCGGCATGCAAGCAAAGCCATGTCACAAATTAAGTATAAGTATTGATCTCGTATTATTCTCGCCCAAAAGTTTTCTAATTTGTTGACTAAAATAAATAAAAAATGTGGACGAGAAGAATAATAACCTATAACACGCCTTAATGTAATCAAATAAGAATTTATAGCACTATATACATGCATTATTCGGAAAGAAAACGCTTATGTTTATATTTACGTTTATACGTTTGTATGAAATTTTGAGACCACGCGCGCTCTAAATGGTGAGGTTAACTTTTAGCCATGTGATTGTACTTTACCACATATACGTAGAACAGAAGGTCATCCACCAACATTTTCATTTGTTCTGCCGGCGTAGTTTTGCAAACAGATGATGAGAAAACTAATAATAGAGAGGAACTCTCCCAGTCTTGTTTGTGACTGTGGTTTCAGGTCGCAAAGGATGCTTTGTTTACAAAGGTACAGAATACCTACCTTTGAAAATATTTAACCTGGTTGGGGATTCAATTTTAGTACGGAAAAGTTCTTCTTTGACTGTCGACTGGCTCGATGGCGTAGCTGATAGTGTCCCTGCTTTCTACGCCAAGGGTCGTGGGTTCGATTCCTTCCGGACACAATATCGAGTTGACGTATGACCCGATGCATCCTGGGTATCAGAATATTTTACACCGCCGACTGTTGTAGTTAAATAGACCTCTGTTACAGTTGTGTTACGATACGACTACCATCTAAGTTATCATAGACAGCAATTTGCTCCAGCATCTTTTTCAAAAACGGTGACTCTCCTTATAAAATAGAGAAAAAAATGGTAAGTACAAGAGTCGAACCTGCAACCTTCACTACCTATTAGTAGGGACAGTCTGCTTGCCTGCTGCATAAACATTTTACCCGTTTCCAAGCTTTGCTCACTTATACACTGACCTAGTAAATAGTGAATTAATAATAAGTAATAGTGAATTAGTATCCAATTTATTTTATAACGAGCACTGTGATACATCATAAAACTGATATCTTACATAAAACACCCCATATTTACTGCTGGCTTTGATGTATGGAAGATATAATTGCTTAAGCTTTTTATTACAAAAGAGCAGATTAGATTGGCTATTGATGTTCTAGTATCGGATAATTATAGTGAGATACTTTTTTTTTCTCTACATATATACTTCATATTCTTTAAGCCAGATCATATACCTACAGTATCTTCTCTGTAATGGACATGTGAGTAATCAAATCAATCAACTATTGATGACCCTATGTTCAATACCAAAAACTATGGCAAAAATCACAGACAAAGAGCAAAAACATGTCTGAACTTGGTCTGAATATAGACCGATAAGTCTTTCAGATGATGAGACGATGATGATGATCTCTCCGGCCGATTTCAGCCATGGCGACCACTTCATAATGACAAAACGATCAGATTATTTTAGTGTTCAAACTGTACCAAATTAAGGTAGCAATCGTCTATACACCAAAGAATACTATACTCTCACTGGCGTGGAGCTATACACTATAGATTGCTACTCCAATTTGTACTTACTACTCCAGAAGTTTTCCATTACTCTGCTCACGCGCGCTACCTCTCAAATACTCTCAATTGTCAATATCAAGAAAGAAAAAGCCTCCATCAATCATAACGACAGACGATCAATCATGGCGTCAATTACCGCTTTATTAATTCCGTACGAACACGACGTTTTTGCTGTCTTTGAGAATTCTTCAGTTAGTGATGAATTTCAAAGAATACTTGAGGGAGAGCTTACTTGCGCTGAGGAAAAGACCTCGCATAATTTCAGTTAGCATAAATTCTAATGATATCATATTCAGACCAATAGAAATTTTTGGAAAATGAGGCTACTTTATCCAAAAAAATATTGATGGCGCACTGCACGCCATCTAAACTTCTTTTCATTAACAAGACCCTGGACAGTTCTCCATTGAAAAGTAAATAGTGATGACTCTCTGAGTAGGTTTATCTAAATTTTTTAGTGCATACCTACTGAATTACAAAACGAACTGATCAAAGCGATAACATTGTAGTAATTATCTACATTTTATTTTCAATCACGTGGCACTTAAGAGTTCTTCATTAATGATCGTACCTATTTGTTTGATAATGATAATCCGTCAAAATCTTGTATTTTCATCATACTAAGCGTAAAAAAATCTTATAATCCAATTCCTAATTTATTTTTAAACCATTCGTATTTCAATCCACTTTGCTAATCCGATGATCTTGATTTGAATGGAATCAGTCCTCTTACTTTCAAAAAGAAACGTCCATTCTTTTCTTTTGTTAAAATTTTACAAAGTTAAATAAGAATTAAGCTCAAATCAATCCGGATAAATCAAAGGCCAAGTCGACATGATAATTTTTCATTATTTTAATTTACGCGATACATTAAATTACTCGTACGTGTTACGTCTATAAGTGCAGTGTTATAGGCCGATCTGATGATTATGAGGCGTACCTACCTAAGAAAAGGTAAAAAGCATAAACTCAACTTGGTCATTTTACTGATTTAACTGTGATGTGACAGATTTAGGCCCCGTTGAAACACGCTATTGTTCTTTGGCCCGCGACATAGGACTTATCTTTCTTTCCGAAGAGAGACAAAGGGATTTCCGTCTATCGTGCGAAAAAAAGTCGCATGTGTGAACGGGAACTTAGAGCAAGATAGATAGATTCTGACAAACTTTAACCATGTAGCACACATGCACACAATAATATACTTAGCATCACTTTAATTACAAAAGCTAATTTTTGCAAAATTATGGATGAAAAAACAAGATGCAAATTCTTCATTGTGGTATTATGTTCACGTCGGATATTTTACTACCTACCTACATAGAGACGGGTGCATAAAGGCGTAACGTAACTTGATGTAGGCGTGACATTAACGTTACAATAATTGCCGTTACACGTGACAATGACAAACCCTCGTCAGAGTAAGAAAAACGGACGAAGAGACGGAAGCAATCAAACAAATGTGACAAGTGATATGATGATACATAATCTTTTAACCCTCGCTGTCGCTTGCTGGCAAATACAAGCGATAACATAACATGAATATTATAAAAGTCTTTTCTTTTTATGTAGCAGGTTGGTGCCATGTGGTGCCGGCGAATGGCATCAACCCATATCTTTCCCGTGAGTATTGTAAGAAGCGACTAAGGGATAAGTTGATGTGTATTGCAATTTTAGGCGACATGCTGACAACTTGTAGCTATCGTGATACACGGTCTTTTCTGAATGACTCTCAGACTTTGTCAGACGCGGTGTAAATGTTCGTTATTTACAGGCGTTTACCTACCCCGCAAGGGATATAGGCGTGATATATGAATATAGGTATGATAGCTCAAATCAGGGAGACAGCGCAGGCGGGCAGGCGAGTTCCAATCTTATGCATATAGCAAAATGTTGGTACTTAGAAGAAGGTGTAGTCGATATTTTGCCCTAGGACACAGAGATATATTATTATATTATAGTATAATTTATAACTTGTTGCTTTCTAGTTTACCGATCTGTGCAATTTATTGCTACAGCGCTCGGCCCAAGTCTACCGTAAGGTAGCGGCTAAAAATACTGCTACCACTAGGGTGATCCTGTCGATACATGATTTTGCGACTCTAACTGATTTGGGACAAGGATAGGAAGATGATGATGAGCGCTCGGCCCAAAATTGAGGCTTCGTATCTCGACTGCTCATATCTCATATCTGTAAGTATGTCTGTATGGTTATTTATTATTTTGTGTTTGTTTTTATAATCCACTTACCCACAAAACATTATTTGATTAAATTAAACGAGGTATCAAATCAACCTAATCTATTACATGTCAACATCATGTCAACAACAAACAGTACCAGTTGTTTATCTACAAACAATTTCATATCATTTCATTTTTGGTGGAACAATCACAAAGAACAAGCAAAAAGGAGATTCCGTCAATACTGTAGGTAAAAATTAGATATGGGACAACACCAAAATAAGTATCGCATTTGATTCAAAACTAGTGTTTTTTTATAACTATTATAACAGTCACAATACAGTCCACTACTGAGGGTTGGTGAGCGCAATGCAAGATGTTGCAATGGGATTGGGAAATTCATCCAGGGATTGTACCCCTGGATGAATTTATCCCTTAGTCGCCTCTTAGGACACCCACGGAAAATGGGGTGACGACATTCTAAGCCGGCATCACACAACCATGTCAGAGGCGTGCTACTTGTAGAAGGCGGTTGGAAAACTCTAAAGCTACCTAGAGATCACCGCGTCGTTTGACGACTCGGTGTCCCACACAATCCGACAGCAAAAATCACGGCCAAACTCGCCGGCAAACAAACTTTAGGCAACACAACATCGAATTTGACGATAGATTGAGCTTCATTTACAGGATCGGGATTTCATCACGTTTCGTCGAAATGACACGTTTTTGTCGAACAGAAAGGGTGCAGGTATTTTAATGAAAATTCGTCGTTGGCATTATTAAAATTTGTTTCATTTTCTTGTGTTACTTCTTTCGTACCATTTGATATTTTTTGGCTCATAAATTAGGTCAAATATAATTGCTAAATTTAGTTTACCTATTTGAAAAGTTTGTAAAATAATACGCCGCCGAAACCCCAAAAAATAAAACTGATTGGTCTATGTATTCTTTACGCAATCGGGAATTCGGGATATCCCGGGATTGACATCACACGCGGGCGATCTGTCTGTCCCGGGAACAATGAGAAGTACCGCAGGATTATCGACAGTGCGGGCACTCTTTGAGTATGTGAGATGAAAAGATACCTATGTGGATGACATGTTTTTGTTTTTTACTTTTCGTACGTTTTTGTTACTTTGATTAATTTGAACGTGCTTTGAAGAACGTTTCAAAGAATAGACGTTTTAAGTGCACGCCTGGTAGCAGCAGCAAGCAGTATGAATTGTATAGCCTGCATCAATCCAACGTCTGTTTCTAGCATGGAGAATTCGAAATATCCTTGCATCAGGCTGACGCATGCGTTACGTATGCGCTAAAAAGCACAGCAACGAACGTCAAGTGAAGGAACTGCTTACAAAAAACAAGTTATTTGAAATCAATATAGACGCACAGCGAAAAATATTCTCAGCTAATAAAGAGTAAATTATTACCCAAGAATTGGTTAAAAAAACGTCTGAAAAGAAGAAATTAACACAATTCATAAAGTACATTTCAGTGGCTATCAGAGCATAATATTAAAAAAGTAATGCCTCATTAGTCCGCTTAAGTAAAGCAGAAAATCAATGCTGAAGTCATCTCGAGGCCTTAACGAGGAAAAGATTTCGGTGAAAAAAAGTTACTGGTACTTCAAAGTAATTTATCGTTGCCATTTCCCTTTCCTAAGGGCTGTGGCTGTGGTGTAAACTTCGATAAGTTTTGGGGTAAGTACTGTTATTGGCCCTCAACAAGATGTGCAACTTATTATGCCATCATCAAGTTTGTCAGCTGCTGGCTTCATTATAATACCTCTCGTATCGTATCGTAAAAGGCAGGCTAAGGAGATGATTTAAGGCTCTCTTCGTATCAAGCGTGGAATACTTTAAAATGCTTATGTCTAGCAGTGGACTGCTGTGGTTGTTGGTTGCCAGCCATCAACCTACCCATTTAAGGGACCAACATAAATTTGTTTTCCATAAAAATATGATATATTATTATAGGATATGGATATGGACCTTGTGTATTGCAGTTTGAGGCGACAGACTGTCAACCTGTCACTATGGTATATTTTTTTAATTTATTTAATCGTATGTCTGACAGTCAATGCTCTAGTATGTCACTATGGTGATACAGTCTTCTGACTGTCTCTCAAACTTTTGTCAGACGTGGTGTAATTGGCCGCCAAAAAGCCGCCATTTACGCTCTGCCTACCCCGCAAAGGAAACAGATATATGTATGTATCGTAATAAGCGATGTTTCACCCACTACATATATCCGGCTATCTACATCCGGTTGACCAAACCCGGTTAATCGCCGGTGCAGGTCGCCGCACCCGGTTATTATCGGGCCGGCCAAGAAACCACTGGCCGGGAAAAGAATTAGCAGAGCTTTTAGTTTTGTTCTAATAAAATCAGTAATTTCCGTGTGTGGCTTAGAATAGCATTACCCCATATCTTTTCCGTGGGTGTCATATGAAGCGACTAAGGGATTTGAGAGTTGGTGTGTACAATACACACATGTATAGAAATTTTAGGCGACAGGCTGACAATTTCGATTCCGTAATTTCCTTTGGTCTGACTAGCGGATCCGGCTAATCACAGGAAAATATGCGGTAAGATCACCGCCTTTTGGTAAGAAAATAGGGATAATTATTGTTTGTCTATTACACGGTCAATCATAACATAATCATGTTAATGCTAAGATATAACGCCTATTCTTCTTTGTTGTTATTTTTTCTATTGGGTTTGACAGCTGTCAAATATGTCGTATTCGAACGGCCGTACTTTAAATATGACAAGACACTGCTGCATTTCAATAATCGTATTATATCTTTTGTTTTTAATTAATTTGTTTACTGCGTGTGTCGGAACTGCTTGTTTACAAAGATCCAATTTAACTTAAGTACGAAAGTCATTAAGTACAAGTCTGTTTTAAGTTTACACAGATAAAGTAAAATGTGAAGACTCTGTATCAAATCTCAGAAAGCTGAAGAAAACATAAATATAATATTTTTTGTCGGTCTGGTTCTGCGCTCGTCGATTTCTTTGACTACAATAATTGCCTAGAAAATTAGCCAGATTGTAAATATATTTCAGGAAAAAAAAATAAAGGATCCTAAACGCCCTGTGGCTATTCAGTCGCATATGCATTGCTTAGCGTGAGCAAAAAGTCGCCAATTATAGGTACAATGCTTAGCGTAGTCTTTGGTGATACCTTCTCTATGGTTTCCTAAACCCCTTGCGGCTAGTCGCGCGAAGGCGTTGCTTAGCATTTGAATAAATCCCCCTCAACAAGGCAAAGTTCTTGTGTTGTATAGTCTATGGTTCCCTAATACTCTTACAAGTTGCGGCTAGTCGGGCGAAGGTGTTGCATTTAATACGGGAAGCGTAATTTTATCTTCACTGTTATCTAGTCTATGGTTTCCTAAACCCCTTGCGGCTAGTCGGGCGAAGGCGTTGCTTAGCGTTTGAGTAAATACTCGGCGGCTGCATTTAAGACGGGATGCGTAATCTCCACTGTTATCTAGTCTATGGTTTCCTAAACCCCTTGCGGCTAGTCGGGCGAAGGCGTTGCTTAGCATTTGAGTAAATACTCGGCGGCTGCATAATCTTCACTGTTATCTAGTCTTGGTTTCCTAAACCCCTTGCGGCTAGTCGGGCGAAGGCGTTGCTTAGCATTAGAGTAAAGACTCGGCGGTTGCATTTAAGACGGGAAGCGTAGTCTTCACTGTTATCTAGTCTATGGTTTCCTAAACCCCTTGCGGCTAGTCGGGCGAAGGCGTTGCTTAGCATTTGAGTAAATACTCGGCGGCTGCATAATCTTCACTGTTATCTAGTCTTGGTTTCCTAAACCCCTTGCGGCTAGTCGGGCGAAGGCGTTGCTTAGCATTAGAGTAAAGACTCGGCGGTTGCATTTAAGACGGGAAGCGTAGTCTTCACTGTTATCTAGTCTGTGGTTTCCTAAACCCCTTGCGGCTAGTCGGGCGAAGGCGTTGCTTAGCATTTGAGTAAAGACCCGGCAATCCAATTTATTGCAACCGTTTCCAGTTTACAAAAACGTCTCCGTGGATTAGTGGTATAACTTCGGAGGTTTGGTTAGAGCGCTTGCAGTTTGTTTACGGGAATATCTTCACAGATGGGACGCAAAGCGAGATGTAAGATGACATCTGTCAGACAAGTGATCGTCAGCGTCTCACTTGTGTAGACGGCGGCGTCTCTTCTGATTCATACATTTTATATGGGACCGGTTTTAAGCCTCACGTTGTCGCACGTCTCTCGTCTCCGTCTCATGTCTTACGTCTCGCCTGTGGAGTTAGCGCTTTAGATCTAGGCACATAGGATGGTTCCGGCCCATTTCTTTGTTGGTTTTTACTCTCTAGTAGAAATAGCTGATTTGTAAGAACGTAATGGTACCGTATACATATACGAAGCGACTAAGGGAATTGAGAGTCGATGTGTATTGCAATTTTAGGCGACAGGCTGACAACCTGTCGCTATGGTGATACACAGTCTTCTTAATGACTCTCAAACTTTTGTCAGACGTGATGTAATTACACTCTGCCTGCAAGGGATATAGGCGTGATATACAACGTGTTACAAAACAACCAATAAAGCTGAAAGAGTGTGGAAAGGTCAATTTACAAAATATTAGAGCCGTAGTATCGTTTTTGTAAACTACGAAAAAAATATTTTTTTAATTACATTAACACTCATTTTAATCGTGGCATCGCAGCACTAATTTTGACAGCTCAAAGTTCAAATTCAGTTACCGACGCGGCGAAGCGCAGTTCGGTTTACATTGCTGGCTATTACATGAATGTCATCAATACAAGAAACTAAGTCAACCAGCAATGTATGCCGAAGCGGACTTTGTTCGCCAGGTAGTGTAGCACCTGACCTAAACTAGTGATGTGATTATTTTATCGACTGAAGATAATGAAAAATATTCTTTTTTTTGGTTAGTTATGTAACAGGTTGTATGTATGTACCTATAATTTGTTGATATGTGTTGTTTTACCTATAATTCTGTTGCATGGGACACCAATTCAGTGAACATCCACTGAAAAGTAGTGTCAGTCTTTAAACCGCACGCTACCTTCTGCGTCCATCTGTTATCATAGCAACCAGGATGTACCGCATAACGTGGCCTCTGAAACACGGAACCGCCGCCGCCCCAAAACGCAGTAGTCGCGTCATACTCATCGGATTGAGCAATAAACTAGATAAAGTTGTGGCGGGACAAAGCGCGGGTACCGTATCGCCATTTCCCGATGGCTCAGTGTGCCCCGGCCTTTACGAGACGAAGAATCTTTTTATTTTATACCTCTGTAAAATTACGGTAGTTTTCGACACGTCGGACAAATTTTTAATGGTCAGAAATGTTGAGTATCACTGGTAGGTCGTCAGCCTGTCGCCTAAAATTGTGATTCTTGAAACCCAGTCCTTTAGTCGCCTCTTACACCCTGGTTATGTAACAAGTGACAATATCAAAAGTCCTCTCTCTCTCTCTCTCTCTTTCTCTCTCTCCTGAATAGGTAGGTTCGAGTGATCCTGCTGTGTGATGAATCATGGAACCGCCGCAGTCCCAAAATGCAGTAGTCGCTTCATACTCATCGGATTGAGCAATAAACCAGATAAAGTTGGGGCGGGACAAAGCGCGGGCTCCGTATTGCCATTTCCCGATAGCTCAGTGTGCCCCAGCCTTTACAAGACAAAGAATCTTGTTATTTTACCTACCTACCTCTGTAAAATTACAGTAGTTTTCGACACGTCGGACAAATTTTTGAGGGTCAGAAATGTTGTGTATCACTGGCAGGTTGACAGCCTGTCGCCTAAAATTGTGATTCTTGAAACCCTGGTTATGTAACAAGTGACAATATCAAAAATCCTCTCTCTCGCTCTCTCTCTCTCTCTCTCCTGAATAGGTTCGAGTGATCCTTCTGTGTGATGAAACCCGGAACCGCCGCAGTCCCAAAATGCAGTAGCCGCGTCATTCATACTCATCGGATTGAGCAATAAACTAGATAAAGTTGTGGCGGGACAAAGCGCGTGCTCCGTATCGCCATTTCCCGATGGCTCAGTGTGCCCCGGCCTTTACGGGACAAACAATCTTGTTACTTTATAGCTTTGATAAATTACGGTAGATTTTGACACGTTGGGCAAATTTTTGAGGGTCAGAAATGTTGTGTATCACTGGCAGGTTGACAGCCTGTCGCCTAAAATTGTGATTCTTGAAACCCAGTCCTTTAGTCGCCTCTTACTCCCTGGTTATGTAACCAAGTGACAATATCAAAAATCGTCTCTTTCTCTCTCTCTTTCTCTCCTGAATAGGTAGTAGTCGCGTCATACTCATAGGATTGAGTAAAAAACTAGATAAAGAATCTTGTTATATTATACCTCAGTAAAATTACGGTAGTTTTAGACACGTCTGACAAATTTTCGAGGGTCGTAACTATCAGAAATGTTGTGTATCAATGCACTGTATAGTGAAAGGTTGTCAGTCTGTCGCCTAAAGTTGTAATACACATGAAACGCTCCAGACCTTTACTCGCCTCTCACAATACCCGCAGGAAAGAAATGGGCTATTCCAAGCTGACATCATGACCAATTTATTTTAATTTTAAAAGAAATCATTCCCATTAAGTTTGTAAAAAGTAATTAAATCACCCTCAACAGTTAAACAACCTTCCGATTGATCTGCAAACGATTGAATCAGTTTAAAAATGCCAAACTAATGAAAAAAAAATGTCATCGAAACAAGGCTTTCATGTTGATGAATAAAGAACGTCGATTACATGACAGCCGATACGACGCAGTGGTAGTGCGACTGCCTGCGCCTGCGACGCAGAAGTTTCCCGGTTTGATTCTCGGTGGGTGAACACAGTTACAACTGGCCTGCTACTTGTAGTCATCATTGAATTTAAGAGCTATGCTCTTGTCGGTGGGGCGATTTCCCTTCATTTCTATTTCCTGCTAATGTACTTGTAGTAGGCGGTTGAAAAACCAACACCAGGGTTCGTCGTTTGACTAGGTGTCCCGATCAGAAACAAAACCGAAGCGAACACCCAGCAATTTCTAAAGATATATTTTTTCAGTAACAAATTAATTTACCCTCTCTCCGAGAGTTCATATTACCTTGATTAATAAAGTTAATGTTTCCTTGCGTGTATCATTTAAAACACGGAACTGGGTTTAAATATCTACACGTGTGTGAGATTATTACATTACCTAAATACGGCCTTTCTGTTTTCATGTTTGTTTAAATTCACATACGCACGATGCAAACTTACTTACTTTCAAAACAAAACAAAAGTATAACGTTATTCCAGGTTTACAATTAGTTATCTATACATTTTCAGCGTATTTTTAGGCGCAAACTCCACCAAAAAGACGAAGGGCATAGGACGTAAGAATGACAGTTGACAGACAAGTGATCGTCAAATATTCTTCTTAGTTTTTGACGCTAGCAGTCATAGATGCGACGCTTCGGCGACGCTTGTGTGTGCCTTTGTCAATACTTTTTCGTACATTTTGTATGGAAACGTCGCGATGTCAAACGTCAAGCGTCATGCCCTACGTCCTATGTCCTCTCCATGTCCTCTCTGTGGAGTTTGGGGCTTACGTCTTGTCCATACTCATAATCCATATTAGCGTCAGCAGTAGCAGCAGCATAAATCCCTATAAATAAACGCAATATTATGATGCAATGGACTCGCCAATACGCCTGCATTGACTTGACACAAGCTTGACACCTTCTGACAGGCGGAGGTTCATTTCCAGCAGTCAACTACATACCTACCTAGTAACTTTTGAAGTTGATTTTGATTCACCTGTGATCTTTTAAAGATTTAGCTGCTTCATTTCTTTAAAACTAGTTAAGTCTGCAAATTAAACGCCCTACCAACTACTGTGGAAGTCTGTAGACTCGAGGTACAATTTAATCTTTCAGATGAAAGTCACAGAGTAAATAAATCCATAGCATACGTCTGTACATACTTTGGGGTTATTTTTCTCATCTAATCTTGCGCGTACCGTACCTACGTAATTGAAAAAATGGTTCTTCTTTAGGTATTTCTCCTTCACTGTTATGAAAACTCGCGACTCTATTGCAGAAATATCTAGATTGGAACCTAAGAGCAGTGCAACCAAAAGGGACGGAAGACCATGTTGCTCAAAGATTGCAACCTTCATTCTTGCTTTAAATTCATACCATAGTGATAGAGTCAAATCATGACTAAACAAGTGCGTGTACTGCTTTCCTTCTACTCTACCCACCTCCAGCGAGAATGCAATTTGACCCGGGGCTATCAACTTAATTGCAGAACACTCTTATCTGTTCGCGTAGAAGAGTGTAGTGTAGAGTGTTATACATGCTGTTAGTAGATTCTATACTGTGACTCTGTTGACATATTATAGGACACCGAGTCAACGAACGACCCGGTGACCTAACTGCGTGTCGACTATTATCTAAGTTGGTTCCTAATTATAGATTGCAACGGTTATCGAGGGTTCATCGTGAATTTCGAAGCTCGGAGATTCAGCCAACTATGAACAATTAGTGGATTGTTTACATCTCTTCTTCTTTGAGCAGCACTTTCTGGTTGATATACAGCAACTTAGAATAACCAGTATAAGTCGATCCCTTAAATGGTTGGGCTTAGTTTTTAAATTACCTAGTTTACTTACATTTCTTCTTTTCTTTCTCACATCGTACCGTTGCCTAACTTTAGATCTTTTATACTGTAACCGCGTGAGACTATCTTCTTGGGAATTTTAATGTGAACTGAAAAGTTGTGTTTTTGTAGTAATAAGTGAACTTGTACGCTCTACGGCTAACTTCTACATTTCTCGACGAGAATATTATTAAAGGAGCAAAGATCTCAGGCGCTTGAATAAACTCTAAATCTTATCCTGGGATAGAAAATGTAATATTATTAAATCTCTTTTATGGTACCATGTGTCTTGTAGACACTGTTGGTATGTCCAACATCCTGTTTACTGTTAGGTTGGTATTTTTGGTATTTCTGACATGTTGTCAAATTTCGTTTCCTTCCATCTGTACAAAGTGATGCTTGACTAATTTCCAATAAAACACTTGTGGAGTGAACATGAAAGTGCAGTGCAGAAAATAACATTCAGCGTGTATTGGTCAAGTTTACATATTACTTTTTCATTGAGATTTTGCAGTCCAGTTATAATTCTACGCAATCTCATAGTACATACATTCCATGGAAGCAAGCTACAAGAGCTAAGTGAAACAAGGTGGAATTTTGCAGTATATTGACGCATTCCACCAGAATTATTTTGTTTCAGCTTTTTCATTTTCAGCTCATTACAAATTACAATCAATCATTGCATTATTTTGATTGATCATACAAAGGTCATACAAGAAGCCATATTGCCCATTCTTCGTGTGCAGTCGGATTTAGTCGGGCGGAAGTCGGAGATATGCAACAAGCGCCTTTATTGGCCGGTGCTTCTACAGGATTGGTTTGCGCCAAGTCTGCGCCGAGTTCGCGCAACATACTTGCACTGACGCCATTGGTCAGAATCTGACTTTCGTCGACAACGTCACGTCGTTTTCATCGTGAGCAATATTTTGACGGTTCTATTTTGTATTGTATTCAAAGACTTTTGTATTTTTATTTTGCAGTTTGTTATTTTACGCATTTACGCATTTTATATTTGCAGTCTATTATGGGGTTTAGATACCCCATGGATCTTAAATAAAAGTAGATGGCTATCAAACACTTGTTTTATTAATGAAAACAATAGAAATACGTTTTACAATCAGGTAAGGGAACGAGTAAGTGAGTGACAGATCAACATTCTTAAATTAAATAGGCGGGAAGCCTGAGGTAATTATTGCTATACAGCCATACAGCTGTTTTACACTCAACACTCCTCCTCAATAAATACCTCACATGAGTTATTATTATATTATGCAAGTCCAAGACTTTCCCGGCATTTCACAAATTTAACTTTTGGTAACGCTTTGGTTAAGACATCTGCGGGCATATCTTCAGTTTTTATATAAGCTACTTCAATTAATCCCTTTTCAACCACGTCTCTTATGTAATGCTGTTTAATATCAATGTGTTTGGATTTTGAGCTAATAATGGGATTAGTAGCTGATTTTTGAGCTGCTTGGTTATCATTATAGATAGTAACTTTATTCTGTCTTTCTCCTAGGCTGTTCTGCAGATTATTCAGATGGATGGACTCCTTTGCACAATCTGTCAGTGCCATGTATTCGGCTTCTTGTGTTGATAAAGCAATTGCTGATTGTTTACGTGATTCCCAACTAATTGCTGCTCCATTTTTTATGGCAATGACCAGTATAGGACCTTCTATCCAGTGTACAGGAGCCCCAATTTGCATCAGCAAATCCTGTCAATTTGTCATCTTCCATGGATTCATAAGTCAAGCTTAAATTCTTTGTCCCTTTCAGATATCGCAAAACTCTCTTGGCGGCGACCCAGTGCTCTTTTCCATAGCATGTATTAAATTGGCTTAGCTGACTTACAGCATTCGCTATATCAGGTCTTGTTCCAACTGATAGGTACATGAGCGCTCCTAGTAGGTTTCTGTAGGGTAAAGTTTCATCTATCTCCTCCTGTCTTTGTAGTTTAAGAGAAGTTTCCATAGGAGTGCATACAGAGTTTGCGTCTTCCATATTATATTTCTTTAATACTTCATTTATATATTTTGTTTGTGACATTGAAATCCTTCCAGGTTCTACTTTAAATTCTATTCCGAGACAATACTTTAGATCACCAATATCTTTCATTTCAAATTGTGTCATCAGTTTTTCTTTTGTTGCTTATAACTTTTTCTTCTTTATCTATTATTAAGATATCATCGACATAGACACAAATGATGGTGGGTGAAGAGTCCTCTCGATTCGATGTGTAAATGCATGGATCTGCTTGTGATGGTACAAATTTCAGTTCTTTTAGTTTTTGGTCAAGCTTGTTGTACCATTGTCGGCCAGACTGTTTGAGTCCATAGATTGCCTTATTTAGTTTACATACAGTTTCTCCTTTTGCATGTCTCAAGTCTTCTAGCATTTGTTTAGCTTTCATGAAGAGTGATGAGTCTTCTTCTGAACTTTCTTCCAACATAATTTCACTCAGATGTTGTTCCAAATCTTTGGGTTTATCAATGTAGATTTCTTCCTCGATTTCTCCATTTAAAAATGCTGTGACTACATCCAGTTGCCTTATTTTGAGTTTATCTTGTGCAGCTTTGGCTAATACACTTCGAATAGAACTCAGTTTTGCTACTGGTGCAATGGTTTCAGTGAAGTCAACTCCCGGAATTTGTGAGAATCCTCGGGCTACTAGCCTAGCTTTCTTTCTAGTTATGTTTCCGTCCGGTCCAATTTTTTCTTTTAGCACCATCTTGCATGTAACAACATGGTGATCATATTTTTTATCTACTATTTTCCAGGTATCATTTTTAAGATGTGCTTTTATTTCTTCTTGTATAGCTTTTTCCCAGGTTTCATCGGATTGTATTCCTTCATCGCAGAAATTACAGAGTTCATAGTCTTTCATCCATGCCGGTGTTTTCTTTTGTCTTATAGGTCTTGTAGATTCAGGAATATGTACAGTTTCGTTGAGTTCATTGCATTCAACTTCAGGTTCATTGTTTGTATTTTCAGGTTCTTCTTCATATTCAGGGTCAGTTGCCTTTATTTCAGGTTCTTTTTCTTTATTTTCAGGTTCTTTTTCGTTATTTTCTGAAGCTTCTTTTTCATTTGTTTCAGGGTCACTTTCTTCTGTTTCAGTCTCCGGGCCATTTTCATCTGTGGATTCATGGAAGTCATCGACTTCATCAGAAGGCAATTGCTGAAAATAAAATTGCTGAAAAGGAAGACTCTTTTGTTTTTCATCTGTTGTCAATCTATATTCTGTTTCATGCTCATCTTCATAATACATCTTGTTAATGAATTTAACATCTCTGCTTATAACCAGTTTATTATTTATCCAGATTCTGTAGCCTTTAGTGTTTTCGGAGTATCCTATAAAAACTCCTTTTTTAGCTCTCGATTCAAATTTGCGTTTTCTGGTTTTAGTGAGAACAAATGCTTGTATGCCAAATTGTTGAAAATGTCTTACTGACGGCGTGTAACCAGCCCAATTTTCAAAGGGTGTTTTTTCTGTTGGTCTTGTTGGCAATCTATTGGTTACATAGTTTGCAGTATGTATGGCTTCGGCCCAAAACGTTTCTGGTAAACGAGATTCAATTAGCATGCAGCGGGCTTTTTCTATAAGTGTTCTATTTTTTCTTTCAGCTAAACCATTGTGTTGTGGTGTGTATGGTGCTGATAATCTTCTTGCAATACCTTGGGATTTAAGGTATGTATCAAATTCTTTATTACAATATTCTTTTCCATTGTCTGTTTGTAGTACTTTGAGTTTCTGACCAGTAAATCTTTCCATTTCCTTTTGATATTCTATGAAATATTTCAATGCCTCATTTTTATGTTTTAGAAAGTATACTCTACAGTATCGGCTATACTCGTCAGTAAAGGTGATAAAATATCTATGACCTGCTTTACTTTCTATTGGCATTGGGCCACACAGATCTGAATGTACTATTTGTAGCTTTTCTTTTGCTTTTGTTTCTTCACGTCTTTCTGCAGGGAAAGGTAAGTTCGCCATTTTTCCTTTTACACATGTTTCACATTCTTGTAACTTTTCATTTTCATTGAAGTTTAAACCACTTACAGCTTCATTTCTTAATGCAAGCTTTAGGTCTTTTTCATTTATGTGAGCCATTTTCTTGTGCCAATCATTGATATCACCAGAACTTTCTTTTTGCACTGCATAAGCTTCCTCTGCATTTTCGTTTGAATTTTTATTATCCATGTGTACAATACAAGCTTCTTCTGTTTCTTCATTTGAGATTGTGCTATCTGTATGTGCTATGTAAGTTTCATCAGTTTCATGTGGATTTTGTATGTTTTGGATGTAATATAATCCATTTTCGCAGACGCATGTCAATATAATTTCTCCTTCTTTGTTTTCTGTGTAGGCATCATACTCTCTGAATGTGGAATAGCATTTGTTCTTAGCAGCTCTAGATACAGAGACTAGATTTGCAGAAAGTTTTGGAATGTACAGGGCGTCATTTAATTTTATATTTACATCACCAACCTTTAATGTAACAAGTCCTTTTCCTTTAATGCACTCAATTTTGTCTGTACATGCTAGGTATACAGTATCTTCCATTTCAACAAAGTTTTGAAAAAGGCTTCTGTCATTTACCATATGCGACGTACATCCACTGTCCAAACACCATCTTTTTGATGAATTAATATCCATTTTGTAGCATGCTTCTAATGCGCAGAAGTTCTGGTCAGATCTTTTTGTTTCATATTTCTTGCCGCCTGGGCGTTTTCCATATTTAAATTGATTGTATTGGCCTGTTTTTTGTTTATTATATTGTTTGAATCTCTGGGTATAAAATGCTTCCTCTTGAGTATCTGCATCCCTTTCGCGTGCTTCACTTTCTTCTATTATTTTTGTCTTCAGTTCTTCGAGTGTAGGAAGTTTTTCTCTAGTCTCTATAGCAACTCTGAAGTTTTCAAAGGATTCTGGGAGGCTGTACAGCATCATTATAGTCAGAAGGTCAGCATTGACATCTATTTCCATGTCTTTTAATTTGTCAACAAGATCAACAAATTGGTTTATGTGATCTCTGACATTTTCCCCAGGTTTCAATCTAAGATGTAGCAACTTTTTGAGTAAAGTGGCTTTTCGGGCAGGCCCCCGGCTCTCATAGGCGGTTTTTAGTGTGTCCCATACTTCTTTTGATGTTTTACAGGATCTGATAATCTTCAATTCTTTTGGGGAAATTATCAGTATTAATTCTGCCTTTGCGAGAGAATCTTTCTTTGTATCCTCAGTTCCACTTACGCATTCGAAGAGTCCTGCTTTAGTTAGCACGGCTTCGGCCTGGACCTTCCATGTATCGTAATTTGTGTTCGTCAAGGGCTCGATGTGAACTTGAAATTTTGATGTAGCCATTTTTAGTTTTTGCGCGCAGTTTAAGCTCTGGTTCCATAACCTATGGGGTTTAGATACCCCATGGATCTTAAATAAAAGTAGATGGCTATCAAACACTTGTTTTATTAATGAAAACAATAGAAATACGTTTTACAATCAGGTAAGGGAACGAGTAAGTGAGTGACAGATCAACATTCTTAAATTAAATAGGCGGGAAGCCTGAGGTAATTATTGCTATACAGCCATACAGCTGTTTTACACTCAACATTATTAATTTGTGACACGCGAACAAAAAGTGTATTTTATAGCTTTCGTTTACATATTCAGCTTGTGATTTATGTTGTGTGTGATTTAATCGCATTGTAAACAACATGGCTGAAAGCGAAGCAATTTCAGCGCTTGTTCGCAAAAGAGGCAACCTAAAAGGTAATATAACTAAATTAGTAAATTCGTTTGCTTCTAAAGAGTTTACAAAGTTTGAGCTTGTGCGTATGCAGGAACGTTTGAGATCCACATTTGATAAGTATGAAAACTGTAACTTGGAGATCTGCGCTATAGACGAAACCAAGTCAGACGCAGATTTCGAAGCAACAGAAAGTAATTTCCTGAAAACATGTGCTAAGATGGACGAATTATTAACTGCGCCCAAACATTCCTGCTCAGCGCCAATGCAAACGAAGTTGCCTCACATTTCCATTCCCACCTTTAGTGGCAAATATTCAGATTACAAGACTTTCATCGGATTGTTCGATAGTCTTATCCATAATAGTGAGCGCCTTGATAATATACAAAGGTTCTTCTATTTAAGAAGCTACCTACAAGGTGAGGCTCTAGATTTAGTAAAAAACTTGACGATTACAGGTGAAAATTATACAGAGGCAAGAAAAATCTTGAATGATAGGTACAGCAATGAGTACAAAATTACAAACGAACTTATTTGCTCTTTGTTAGATATTGTACCAATCACAAAGTCAACTGCTCAGAATATAAGGCAATTTGTTTCTGTCGTAAAGCAGCAATTAGCAGCACTAAAGAATTTAGGCAAGCCGGTCGATCAATGGGATGATATCCTATTGACAATTCTCACGCGTAAGCTGAATACCTTTTGCAGTAGGGAATTTCAATTAGCTAGAAATAAGGAGCCCAAAGTATCTGATTTATTGGACTTTCTAGAAACCCGCGCCCTTGCACTGGAAAATGTGGACAGACCTGTGCCTGCGCAGTCTACCCAGTGGAGCGGCGAACGCCCAAAGGTATCTCATGCAGCGGTGAAGACTCCGGTGCCTACCTCCTGCTTGAAATGTAAGTCGTCTGCTCATAAACTTTATCTATGTGCGCAGTTTAAGCTTCTTTCTGCTGCTGAAAGGCTCAAGTTTGTTGAAGAGCATGAGATTTGCAAGATTTGCCTGAACATACACAAAAATAAATGTAGGTACTACTACTTCACATGCGACCAATGTAAAGAAAAGGGTCACAACACTCTCTTACATCAATCTAACACACAACCTCCTGTGAGTTTAATATCACAAAAACATGACCCGCACACACTGTTGCCGACTGTTAACGTGAAGCTTTTTGTGATATTAAGCGTATCTAAGCTCTAAGTTATTAAATCTTTTCAGAGCTAGATATAACGAATCTCCAAGAGTCTCTTTTACGGATTCTAGTGGCAACTTTAAAGGCAATCCCACCTGAAACTTCTTCTTTTCTGTGTCTAATTTTACAGTATCACAAAACATTTTTACAGAAAATACCTCTACAAACATGGTGATAAAAATTAGTAAACACCCTTTACCTATCTATTTCATGTGTTAAAAATTATATTATACTATTCTATAGGTAGCACACAAACTTTATTTACAGAACGTTTATGAGTCCTACCATTAGCGGTTTTAACCTCTACTACTCTGACCCTATTATCAGGACCTGGAAAAGTTTGAATTACCCTGGCCATTGGCCAATATAAAGGTGCCAAATTATCATCCTTCAATATAACAAGAGATCCTACTTTTATATTTGTACATACATCTGTCCATTTGGGACGCGACTGCAAAGTATTTAAATAATTCCTACTCCATTCTTTCCAGAATGAATGCTTTAAGCTGTTACAAATCCTCCATGACTCTAATCTCGATATACGTGAGTTTTCCTGCTGAGGATAAGAATTTAAAGCAGAACCAATTAAAAAATGCCCTGGCGTGATACAGGAAAAATCATTTACATCAGCCGACAGTGGCATAAGAGGTCTGCTGTTTAGGACAGCTTCTATCTGGCACACAAGAGTATTAAGTTCCTCATAAGTAAGAGAACGGGTCTGTAGAACTCTTTTTAAATGAAATTTCATACTTTTCACTCCAGCCTCTGCTAAACCTGCAAAAGTAGGGGAGTAACAGGGCAAAAAATGAAAATTAATACCCTTCTGCGTTGCAAAATCATACACCTGTTTCTGATGAGTTTCAGAATTCTGTAACTTATACAATTCATCTAGCTGAGTTTTAGCGCACTTAAAAGTAGACGCATTATCAGAATATATATCTGTAGGCATATCTCTACGAGAAATAAATCTAGTGAGACAAGCAAGAAAGGTTTCAGTTTTCAAATCTGAGGCCAGTTCGAGGTGAATGGCTTTTGTTACGAAACAAACAAACACACAAATGTATCCTTTTGTGATTATGGGCTTTCTTACTCTAGCGACCTTTAAATTGATAGGTCCTGCAAAGTCCATACCAATTTTTTTAAATATCCCACCACAAAAGTTTACTCTGTCCTTGGGAAATACGCCCATCAATTGCTTAGCTGATTCACCTTTCAGTCTGAAACATGTAATGCATTTATGTAAAACCTTTTTTATTTGTCTCATACCTTGTACAATCCAAAACTTTTGATTTATTGATGCCAATACGAGCCTAGGTCCAGCATGGAGATTTCTGACATGCTCATTTTCAATTATTAATTTAGTAACATACGATTCCGTAGGTAGAATCACCGGGTGCTTTTGTGAAAATGGAATGGCAGCAAAATGCAATCTTCCCCCTACACGAACCAAACCACTGGCATCAATAAATGGCATCAAAGGTTTCAAGTTACCTTTGTAATGACATTGTTAGACTTTAAATCATTTATCTCATTTTTAAAGTATTTTTGTTGCTCTTGCTTGACAATAAGCATCAACGACTCATTTAATTCTTTAGTTGTTAAATAACACAACTTGTTTTTGTCCTTTGACCTTAAATTATGTACAAAACGCAACACGTAAGCTAGGACTCTTTGCATTTTATTTATGCTTGAATATTCAGGGAGCCCCAAGGATACATTTCGCTCATTATCGTTGCTAGATTGAGAAGATACCATGATGTTGAGAGGCGCAGGCTCGTCCTTAGTTTCTGGCAAGACGCTGGGTACTGAATTGTACAATTCTGGCTTGTACTTACTGTCACGCAATGATTGTGGGCCACTCCACCATAGCGGATGCTTCTCCAACTCATCAGGCAGTACTCCTCTGCTGAGACAATCGGCGGGGTTCTCTCCTGTATTAATGTAAGCCCATGTAAAGCTACCCGTGAGCTCAGAAATCAACTTCACTCTGTTAGCTACGTATACGTTTAGTTTAGTTAGTGGAGTTTTAATCCATGCTAATACAATTTGAGAATCGGAGTGCAAAATCACTTCATCGATTTTCAACTTTAGTGTAATTGTATCATGGACTCTCGATACTAACTTGGCCAGTGAAACGGCTGCATTGAGCTCCATACGTGGAACAGTCAAGTCTTGCTTAATTGGATTGACTCGACTTTTTGAACATTGTAACGAAACCTTTACATTACCTGACTCATCGACCACTCGTAAATAAACACATGCACCGTACGCAGTGTTTTGTGCCGCATCTGCATAACCGATAATCTGTGCTGAAAATGTGTTGTGTAAGTTTGTGTATCGTGGTATAGATAGGTATAGGTTTCATTTTAAGCAAACTATTGTAAAATTTATGCCATGAAATCAATAGTTCACCTTGAGGACTATCCTCCCAACCGATCTTGGTTAGCCATAGCTGCTGCATAATAACCTTCGCGCCTACTATAACTGGACCTGCCAAACCTAACGGGTCATAGAATTTACTTATGAAACTCAAAATCTCACGTTTTGTGGAAGGTGTGGCCTCGATTGGTTTTGGACTTGAAATTACAAAAGAATCATCCTTTGTATTGAAATTCAACCCTAATGTTTTGAGTGAAAAATTATTTTTCTCTAGATCCAAGTCATCAAAATGGTGCTTAGATTTAGGAATTTCTTGTAACAGCTCGGGGACATTGGAAAACCATTTGTGTAAATGAAAACCTCCTATTTCAAGAAGGCTGCAAAGCTGCCTTTTGGACTCTAGCAGTAACTCTGGGGAGCTTTGCGACACGATGGCGTCATCGACATAAATACAGTTATTTATGATAAAAGCTGCCAAAGGAAACTGCTCTCCATACAAGATGGCAAGCTCCTTTAAACACCTTGTAGCAAGGAAGGACGAAGACTTCATACCAAAACTAACTGTATTTAATTGCATGCATTGTATCTTTTGGTCTGGGCTATCCCGCCAGAGAATGTTTTGCAATGGCCTGTATTTAGGATCTAAATTTATGCACCTAAACATGCTTCTGATATCAGTTATAAAAATATGCTCATCTACTCTAAACAAGAGCAAAATGTCAAAGAGCTCTTTTTGTGATATCGGGCCATTGTATAACAAATCATTCACTGAGACCTTTTTTTAAAGTTTTCATAGAAAAGTCCATCACTACCCTACACTTCGTGGTTTTTCTATCAAGTTTTAATACAGGGTGGTGTGGTATGAAGCATACAGGGTCATTTTCAAGATCATATGAATCTATGTCTACAAAAGTTCCATGCCCTTGTTCAATGTAATCATGAATAAAATCTTTGTAAAGACCAAACAAAAAGGGGTCTTTTTTGAATCTAAGCTCTAAGTTATTAAATCTTTTCAGAGCTAGATATAACGAATCTCCAAGAGTCTCTTTTACGGATTCTAGTGGCAACTTTAAAGGCAATCCCACCTGAAACTTCTTCTTTTCTGTGTCTAATTTTACAGTATCACAAAACATCTTTTCGCAGGCCTCAAATTCGTTTAACTTCTCTGGAAAATACTCGGGAACTTTTTCTACTTGAAAAAAGTTATTTAAGTTTTCATTTAGAGTTTGTAATGTGTCGTCTTCCCTTAAGCAATGAAGTGTAATTGGTGAGTGTGCCTGGTGGTCAGTAGCAGAAGTAGGTAAGTCGCCGCCGACTACATGTCCGAAGAGGGTGTTTATCACGCGAAACAGAGGAAGCCCTTCATTATTCACATGTTGCTTGTTTAGGCTGCTCTGAAGCCATTCTGGGTCGTTATGTAGCAATGTCTGAAAAAGAACGTTAGCACCCAATAGAATATGGATCTTGCTAGGCACATTGAATTTGTCATCAGCTAATACAAGGTTAGGTGGAAGCTCCAAATCCTCAATCTTGAATAGAAATTGTGGCAACATAGTTGTAATTTCGTCCATAACATTACAGTGAACATTCATTTTGAAATCGCGTGTAAGCGAATGAACTTGAACACTGACAGACTTGCATATGTTGCTTGTAGCGTTACCAACACCTGTAATTGTTTCAGTTACATCCTTGGGCTCCAACTGAAGCAGGTTTGCCAGCTCAGTTGTGATTAAAGATGCCTGGGAGCAACCGTCAAGCAAAGCCTTAACATGTACTTCAGTGCCGTTTTTAGCAAAAAGCTTCACTTTAACAGTCGGCAACAGTGTGTGCGGGTCATGTTTTTGTGATATTAAACTCACAGGAGGTTTTGTGTTAGATTGATGTAAGAGAGTGTTGTGACCCTTTTCTTTACATTGGTCGCATGTGAAGTAGTAGTACCTACATTTATTTTTGTGTATGTTCAGGCAAATCTTGCAAATCTCATGCTCTTCAACAAACTTGAGCCTTTCAGCAGCAGAAAGAAGCTTAAACTGCGCACATAGATAAAGTTTATGAGCAGACGACTTACATTTCAAGCAGGAGGTAGGCACCGGAGTCTTCACCGCTGCATGGGATACCTTTGGGCGTTCGCCGCTCCACTGGGTAGACTGCGCAGGCAAAGGTCTGTCCACATTTTCCAGTGCAAGGGCGCGGGTTTCTAGAAAGTCCAATAAATCAGATACTTTGGGCTCCTTCTTTCTATTTAATTGAAATTCCCTACCGCAAAAAGTATCCAGCTTACGCGTGAGAATTGTCAACAGGATATCATCCCATTGATCGACCGGCTTGCCTAAATTCTTTAGTGCTGCTAACTGTTGTTTTACGACAGAAACAAATTGTCTTATATTCTGAGCAGTTGACTTTGTGATTGGTACAATATCTAACAAAGAGCAAATAAGTCCATTTGTAATTTTGTACTCATTGCTGTACCTATCATTCAAGATTTTTCTTGCCTCTGCATAATTTTCACCTGTAATCGTCAAGTTTTTTACTAAATCTAGAGCCTCACCTTGTAGGTAGCTTCTTAAATAGAAGAACCTTTGTATATTATCAAAGCGCTCACTATTATGGATGAGACTATCGAACAATCCGATGAAAGTCTTGTAATCTGAATATTTGCCACTAAATGTGGGAATGGAAATGTGAGGCAACTTCGTTTGCATTGGCGCTGAGCAGGAATGTTTGGGCGCAGTTAATAATTCGTCCATCTTAGCACATGTTTTCAGGAAATTACTTTCTGTTGCTTCGAAATCTGCGTCTGACTTGGTTTCGTCTATAGCGCAGATCTCCAAGTTACAGTTTTCGTATTTATCGAAGGTGGATCTCAAACGTTCCTGCATGCGCACAAGCTCAAACTTTGTAAACTCTTTAGAAGCAAACGAATTTACTAATTTAGTTATATTACCTTTTAGGTTGCCTCTTTTGCGCACAAGCGCTGAAATTGCTTCGCTTTCAGCCATGTTGTTTACAATGCGATTATAACACACACAACAAATTGCAAGCTGAATATGTAAACGAAAGCTATAAAATACACTTTTTGTTCGCGTGTCACAAATTAATAATTATAGACTGCAAATATAAAATGCGTAAATGCGTAAAATAACAAACTGCAAAATAAAAATACAAAAGTCTTTGAATACAATACAAAATAGAACCGTCAAAATATTGCTCACGATGAAAACGACGTGACGTTGTCGACGAAAGTCAGATTCTGACCAATGGCGTCAGTGCAAGTATGTTGCGCGAACTCGGCGCAGACTTGGCGCAACCAATCCTGTAGAAGCACCGGCCAATAAGGGCGCTTGTTGCACATCTCCAACTTCCGCCCGACGAAATCCGACTGTACACGAAGAATGGGCAATATGGCTTCTTGTATGACCTTTGTATTATCAATCAAAATAATGCAATGATTGATTGTAATTTGTAATGAGCTGAAAATGTAAAAGCTGAAACAAAATAATTCTGGTGGAATGCGTCAATATACTGCAAAATTCCACCTTGTTTCACTTAGCTCTTGTAGCTTGCTTCCATGGAATGTATGTACTATGAGATTGCGTAGAATTATAACTGGACTGCAAAATCTCAATGAAAAAGTAATATGTAAACTTGACCAATACACGCTGAATGTTATTTTCTGCACTGCACTTTCATGTTCACTCCACAAGTCTATAATTATGTAATACTAGCTGGTGCCCGCGAACTTCGTCTCGCCAAGGGATGCTTGTGTGCCAACAGTCCAGAGCTAATAAAAGTTATCATAACTTATCTATCATCGATGTTGATCAAGACATTTGTGTGCAACCATTCTAAACATCAAAATACATCGCTAAGTTTTGAAGTGATAGATGCATGCACGATCTACGGCAGATAAAACGGACGTTACGTTCGTTTGAGCCTCCCATCGGTTCACACTACAGGTAGAATGACTTCTTTGCACCGCCTCACATAAGGTGGGGTGGGGTCTGCTCTCCAAATTTTTCTGCGCCATGGTCTTCTGTTTGGGGTTGTCGAGTAGGTACCTATACGCAACCGGATTACCAATATAATTATTACAACTCCAT
Organism: Phthorimaea operculella; assembly: GCA_024500475.1. Taxonomy (NCBI): domain Eukaryota; kingdom Metazoa; phylum Arthropoda; class Insecta; order Lepidoptera; family Gelechiidae; genus Phthorimaea; species Phthorimaea operculella. The sequence goes on from JANFCV010000002.1 coordinate 8,990,216, forward strand.
TTTAAAATACCGAAATAAAATAAACAGAAAGTAATTACTTACTACACTAACAAAAAAGTAATGCTTAATTAATTTTCTTTAAATAAGAAAAAGTAGCTTAAGTACCTACTTACTAACACTACGAAACGAAATATGAATCACAAAAGATGGTACTACACAGGTAGGAAGTCGTGACAATAATACTCACTAATTTAGCTCTACATATTTTAATCAATAAATAAAACTTACTGCGTTTGTATTTACATTATTAGACCACTAAGTAATTAAGTGGCTTATCATCACTATCCGTAATTAAGAATTTCAACACTGCAACCACTTCTCATTATATTTGGAGTTTGACCTCTACTCTCATGGGAGTCTCTACTCCACATGGGACAGTTTGAGATCCATCTCAAGAATGCCACTGCTTCTCCTGCCCCTGAGAAGAAAGGTCCTCTTGTTCCATGGGGTCGCTGAAACCAAGGATGAAAGGTTAACTGAGATTATTGCAAAAGTAATAGGTGACAAAATGCAGCTGTCCGAAATTACCAGTTCCGATCTGAAAACCTGCCACAAGCTAGGTTCCTCTACATCGAAGACGCGTCCAGTACTCGTTAGGTTGTACATACTCTTTGAGCTTGTGTTATTATTATTCATTTATTATGATGCCTATATAGAATAGCATCATCACCCCCATTCTACCTGTTGGTGACGTAAAAAGCAACTAAAGAACGGGCAGCAGCAAATTCGTGCTTCGTATTTGCACATAATCGAAAATAGAACCCAATGGAGAGCTCAAACGGTTCACATTGTACCAATAGTATTATCCTCTACTGGTATTATTCCTAAAACTCTACATAACAGCCAAAAAATCTTAAAAATCTATCCTCACCTTTATCACACTTCACAAAAAGCCGCAATACTCAATACGTGTCGCATTGCCAGGAAGCTCTTGACTACCTCCGTGACTACTGAGTCTTACAATGGCCTCTCCTTACTTGGCTAAGGCCCATGAGACAGGGAAGAATTCCTCTGAAAAAGAGAGATAATCTTAAGATAGGTACACATAAAAATAATAAATTATTGTGTCGTGTGATGCCTGTATAGAATAGCATCACCCCCATTCTACCTGCTAGTGTCGTAAAAAGCAACTAAAGAACGGGCAGCAGCAAATTCATGCTTCGTATTTGCACATAATCGAAATTAGAACCCAGTGGAGAGCTCAAACGGTTCACATTGTACCAATAGTATTATCCTCTACTGGTATTATTCCTAAAACTCTACATAACGGCCAAAAAATTTTAAAAATTTATCCTCACCTTTATCACACTTCACAAAAAGCCGCAATACTCAATACGTGTCGCATTGCCAGGAAGCTCTTGACTACCTCCGTGACTACTGAGTCTTACAATGGCCTCTCCTTACTTGGCTAAGTAAGGCCCATGAGACAGGGAAGAATTTCTCTGAAAAAGAGAGATAATCTTAAGATAGGTACACATAAAAATAATAAATTATTGTGTCGTGTGATGCCTGTATAGAATAGCATCACCCCCATTCTACCTGTTAGTGTCGTAAAAACCAACTAGAGAACGGGCAGCAACGTTCCTTGTAATGTAACATCTTGAACTGCGCTGCAAGCAAAGTGTGGTGGCTCATGTCCAGCGGCGGACTGTTGTGGCTGATAGGGTTATGGCAAATAATCATAAACTGTGTGATGCTTATTAGTGGTATCATCCCAAATTCTATTCAGATTGTCGTAAAATCGGATAATTTCATCCAGGGAGTGGGGAGCAGCGTGCATGTAAAATATTGCACAGCTCTCGCTAATCCACATGCGCCTTATTCTAATAAATGAGTGTAATTTACTTACATTTAGGATTTATTGTTGCATAACAAAGTATTTCAATACGATATTTTTATCAAATAAATACATGCAAAGAATACTATACTCTCACTGAAGACATGTAAATAAAACTGGTGTTTGGCAATGAACGTCAAAACTGAAGTCTTTTCAATTTGTCAAAATCAATCAAAAACAATAAAAAATATAGAGGTTTTGAAAAGAGGTTTCTCCTTTTTGACAGTCACAGAACAATATTTTAATCGTATTTCACGTAGGAAAAAGCGTTTTTCCCGCGGTAAAAAGTATCCTAGGTGTTGACCAGGGCTAGTAGCTACACACCACAAAGAGTCTAATGTACACACGTACTATATTTTCGAAGATTATCGCGAACAAATGATTTGGGGTAAAATATTTTTCAATAGATGTCGCTTTTCTATGGAGATGAGGTTTTCTAAAACGCGGTATAGAGGTGTTTTCTGAAATCTATATGAGGTTCCTGTTACCCCGACCAGTTACGATTTTATTAGATGTATAGATGTAGTAGAGTCCACACTGTCTTTGCTACGAAATTTTGCTACGAACAAAGATGGCTACGAAAATGCAACACTCGCGAATATTTTCACTATTTTTACGGTTTGACGGACCATTATGTTGTTGTATATGAATTTAGTGGACTGCGGATTTAATCATAGGTTTTGGTCTAGTACTTAATTAGTGAATTAAACCACGATATTTATAACATTTGCGTTTTATTGCGTTTTATTAGAAATTAGTCAAGCATCACTTTGTATTGTACAGATGGAAGGAAAAGCAATTTGACAACATGTCAGAAATACCAAAAATACCAACGTAACAGTAAATAGGATGTTGGACGTACCAATGTAAAGAAAAGGGTCACAACACTTTCTTACATCAATCTAACACACAACCTCCTGTGAGTTTAATATCACAAAAACATGACCCGCACACACTGTTGCCGACTGTTAAAGTGAAGCTTTTTGCTAAAAACGGCACTGAAGTACATGTTAAGGCTTTGCTTGACGGTTGCTCCCAGGCATCTTTAATTACGACTGAGCTGGCAAACCTGCTTCAGTTGGAGCCCAAGGATGTAACTGAAACAATTACAGGTGTTGGTAACGCTACAAGCAACATATGCAAGTCTGTCAGTGTACAAGTTCATTCGCTTACACGCGATTTCAAAATGAAAGTTCACTGCAATATTATGGACGAAATTACAACTATGTTGCCACAATTTCCATTCAAGATTGAGGATTTGGAGCTTCCACCTAACCTTGTATTAGCTGATGACAAATTTAATGTGCCTAGCAAGATCCACATTCTATTGGGTGCTAACGTTCTTTTTCAGACATTGCTACACAACGACCCAGAATGGCTTCAGAGCAGCCTAAACAAGCAACATGTGAATAATGAAGGGCTTCCTCTGTTTCGCGTGATAAACACCCTCTTCGGACATGTAGTCGGCGGCGACTTACCTACTTCTGCTACTGACCACCAGGCACACTCACCAATTACACTTCATTGCTTAAGGGAAGACGACACATTACATACTCTAAATGAAAACTTAAATAACTTTTTTCAAGTAGAAAAAGTTCCCGAGTATTTTCCAGAGAAGTTAAATGAATTTGAGGCTTGCGAAAAGATGTTCTGTGACACTGTAAAATTAGACACAGAAAACAAGAAGTTTCAGGTAGGATTGCCTTTAAAGTTGCCACTAGAATCCGTAAAAGAGACTCTTGGAGATTCGTTATATCTAGCTCTGAAAAGATTTAATAACTTAGAGCTTAGATTCAAGAAAGACCCCTTTTTGTTTGGTCTTTACAAAGATTTCATTCATGATTACATTGAACAAGAGCATGGAACTTTTGTAGACATAGATAAATATGATCTTGAAAATGACCCTGTATGCTTCATACCACACCACCCTGTATTAAAACTTGATAGAAAAACTACGAAGTGTAGGGTAGTGATGGACTTTTCTATGAAAACTTCAAAAAAGGTCTCAGTGAATGATTTGTTATACAATGGCCCGATATCACAAAAAGAGCTCTTTGACATTTTGCTCTTGTTTAGAGTAGATGAGCATATTTTTATAACTGATATCAGAAGCATGTTTAGGTGCATAAATTTAGATCCTAAATACAGGCCATTGCAAAACATTCTCTGGCGGGATAGCCCAGACCAAAAGATACAATGCATGCAATTAAATACAGTTAGTTTTGGTATGAAGTCTTCGTCCTTCCTTGCTACAAGGTGTTTAAAGGAGCTTGCTATCTTGTATGGAGAGCAGTTTCCTTTGGCGGCTTTTATCATAAATAACTGTATTTATGTCGATGACGCCATCGTGTCGCAAAGCTCCCCAGAGTTACTGCTAGAGTCCAAAAGGCAGCTTTGCAGCCTTCTTGAAATAGGAGGTTTTCATTTACACAAATTGTTTTCGAATGTCCCCGAGCTGTTACAAGAAATTCCTAAATCTAAGCACCATTTTGATGACTTGGATCTAGAGAAAAATAATTTTTCACTCAAAACATTAGGGTTGAATTTCAATACAAAGGATGATTCTTTTGTAATTTCAAGTCCAAAACCAATCGAGGCCACACCTTCCACAAAACGTGAGATTTTGAGTTTCATAAGTAAATTCTATGACCCGTTAGGTTTGGCAGGTCCAGTTATAGTAGGCGCGAAGGTTATTATGCAGCAGCTATGGCTAACCAAGATCGGTTGGGAGGATAGTCCTCAAGGTGAACTATTGATTTCATGGCATAAATTTTACAATAGTTTGCTTAAAATGAAACCTATACCTATCTATACCACGATACACAAACTTACACAACACATTTTCAGCACAGATTATCGGTTATGCAGATGCGGCACAAAACACTGCGTACGGTGCATGTGTTTATTTACGAGTGGTCGATGAGTCAGGTAATGTAAAGGTTTCGTTACAATGTTCAAAAAGTCGAGTCAATCCAATTAAGCAAGACTTGACTGTTCCACGTATGGAGCTCAATGCAGCCGTTTTACTGGCCAAGTTAGTATCGAGAGTCCATGATACAATTACACTAAAGTTGAAAATCGATGAAGTGATTTTGCACTCCGATTCTCAAATTGTATTAGCATGGATTAAAACTCCACTAACTAAACTAAACGTATACGTAGCTAACAGAGTGAAGTTGATTTCTGAGCTCACGGGTAGCTTTACATGGGCTTACATTAATACAGGAGAGAACCCCGCCGATTGTCTCAGCAGAGGAGTACTGCCTGATGAGTTGGAGAAGCATCCGCTATGGTGGAGTGGCCCACAATCATTGCGTGACAGTAAGTACAAGCCAGAATTGTACAATTCAGTACCCAGCGTCTTGCCAGAAACTAAGGACGAGCCTGCGCCTCTCAACATCATGGTATGTTCTCAATCTAGCAACGATAATGAGCGAAATGTATCCTTGGGGCTCCCTGAATATTCAAGCATAAATAAAATGCAAAGAGTCCTAGCTTACGTGTTGCGTTTTATACATAATTTAAGGTCAAAGGACAAAAACAAGTTGTGTTATTTAACAACTAAAGAATTAAATGAGTCGTTGATGCTTATTGTCAAGCAAGAGCAACAAAAATACTTTAAAAATGAGATAAATGATTTAAAGTCTAACAATGTCATTACAAAAGGTAACTTGAAACCTTTGATGCCATTTATTGATGCCAGTGGTTTGGTTCGTGTAGGGGGAAGATTGCATTTTGCTGCCATTCCATTTTCACAAAAGCACCCGGTAATTCTACCTACGGAATCGTATGTTACTAAATTAATAATTGAAAATGAGCATGTCAGAAATCTCCATGCTGGACCTAGGCTCGTATTGGCATCAATAAATCAAAAGTTTTGGATTTACAAGGTATGAGACAAATAAAAAAGGTTTTACATAAATGCATTACATGTTTCAGACTAAAAGGTGAATCAGCTAAGCAATTGATGGGCGTTTTTCCCAAGGACAGAGTAAACTTTTGTGGTGCGATATTTAAAAAAATTGGTATGGACTTTGCAGGACCTATCAATTTAAAGGTCGCTAGAGTAAGAAAGCCCATAATCACAAAAGGATACATTTGTGTGTTTGTTTGTTTCGTAACAAAAGCCATTCACCTCGAACTGGCCTCAGATTTGAAAACTGAAACCTTTCTTGCTTGTCTCACTAGATTTATTTCTCGTAGAGGTATGCCTACAGATATATATTCTGATAATGCGTCTACTTTAAGTGCGCTAAAACTCAGCTAGATGAATTGTATAAGTTACAGAATTCTGAAACTCATCAGAAACAGGTGTATGATTTTGCAACACAGAAGGGTATTAATTTTCATTTTTTGCCCTGTTACTCCCCTACTTTTGCAGGTTTAGCAGAGGCTGGAGTGAAAAGTATGAAATTTCATTTAAAAAGAGTTCTACAGACCCGTTCTCTTACTTATGAGGAACTTAATACTCTTGTGTGCCAGATAGAAGCTGTCCTAAACAGCAGACCTCTTATGCCACTGTCGGCTGATGTAAATGATTTTTCCTGTATCACGCCAGGGCATTTTTTAATTGGTTCTGCTTTAAATTCTTATCCTCAGCAGGAAAACTCACGTATATCGAGATTAGAGTCATGGAGGATTTGTAACAGCTTAAAGCATTCATTCTGGAAAGAATGGAGTAGGAATTATTTAAATACTTTGCAGTCGCGTCCCAAATGGACAGATGTATGTACAAATATAAAAGTAGGATCTCTTGTTATATTGAAGGATGATAATTTGGCACCTTTATATTGGCCAATGGCCAGGGTGATTCAAACTTTTCCAGGTCCTGATAATAGGGTCAGAGTAGTAGAGGTTAAAACCGCTAATGGTAGGACTCATAAACGGTCTGTAAATAAAGTTTGTGTGTTACCTATAGAATAGTATAATATAATTTTTAATACATGAAATAGATAGGTAAAGGGTGTTTACTAATTTTTACCACCATGTTTGTAGAGGTATTTTCTGTAAAAAGGTTTTTTGTTTTCTTGGTGGTGAGCTGACTATGTCACATAAGTACCTATAGGGTGTTTCGTTAATTACCTGCTTGTCTATATATTTGTAATTGTTTGCCTATGTGGTTTATACCGATCCCAAGATTTAATTTTTATTTTCGTAGGGCTAGGCTAACATGTTATACGTACCTAGAGCTTTGATTTCAAGTTCAAACTAAGTAAGGTTACAATAATTGTTTCATTATTATTTCAAGAATTGTCTAAAGTACTATAGTTAATCTTGTCTTCATTAGTGCAAGGAAAGTATGTCGGCCATTGCATTTTTTGTTTTATGAACTACAACAAGTTTATATTGTTTTATGAATTGCATCAGTAGGTATTTTCATTTATACTTGCTGTTTAACTTTAGCATCATAATTTCAGCTATTTGTTAAAAGATTTCTAGGGTTGTTACAAATGTCTAGGGTTGTCAAAACTTAAACTTATATTATGAATAATTATTAATGTTTTTGTTTGCCCTGGGCAATATGTTGGTATGTCCAACATCCTGTTTACTGTTAGGTTGGTATTTTTGGTATTTCTGACATGTTGTCAAATTTCGTTTCCTTCCATCTGTAAGTACAAAGTGATGCTTGACTAATTTCTAATAAAACGCGAGTGCTATAGATATCGTGGTTTGATTCACTAATTACTTGACCAAAACCTATGATTAAATCCGCAGTCCACTAATATATAATACATTAACAGACACGTCGTAAAATAGGTTCACACTATTTCTGATTTGCCGTGTGGTGATTGCTTAGAATAGCATTACCCCATATCATTTAATTAGGACCATAGGAACTATATATGTCATTTGAAACAGAGGTTAGCAGGTTTCTCGCCAACTAGGTATTCCACGCCACATAACAATGAAAAACATTATCCAAATGTATTTTTGGTGCTAAAATAAAACGATTTACGCAAAAAAAACACGGGATCGTAAAGTTATCTTTAAAACAAATAAATCCGATCGCTATCACGAATGTATTTAAAATAAATCCAGGCACATCCAATTTGTCTGCGACAAAATGTGACAAAAAATACACGAGAAATGGTTAAAAATGATGATAGGCACGAACAAACGATACAGGATTATCCTGACACAAAAATCTCATATATTACGAATATGATTCATATAGAATTACGAAATGAAGGTGTGAAATAAATTGTTCGCAATAATAATGTACGGTGATTTTCGATCTTTATTTTTTCTTCAAACGTTTAATAGGCTGCAGATAAACTTTACTAGGCTCACGTGATCGGCCGAGCTCTTAGGGGCAAGCTCTACAGTTTAGACGCGCGACGCAACGCGCAACATGACATCTGCCACAAAAGCGATCGTCAGCAGTAAGCAGTAGGTAAGCCCGTTACCGATGGGACGCGCGTCTAACGTGTGTAGCTTTGTTTCTTCTGTTTCTTACGGAAACGGTTTCAAGCGTCGCGATGTAAGGTACATCGGGGGTGTAAGGCCCCCAGTCTTCGAAGGCCCAAACGCAGAAAACCGTTTAAAATACGTTCGGTTAGCGCCAAATTCATAGCAAGCGTAAAATGAACCAATAAGAACGCAGGGACGCGGAAGCAGGCCGCGTGCGGCCGCTATTTTGCCAGTGACGGCTGGTTGTTTGGTGACCTCGGGCACGGCCAGTGTTTTTGCTATTTTGCGCTCCCACTAAACAGTAGTTTTCAATAGTTAATACTGCAATTTATTAGTAGATTATTGTTGAATGCGTATATTTATTTATCATTCCATTGATATTCGTGTAGGTATGTCTGGTTTTAACGCTATTTTATTCATAAATTGTGAATACGGGTCGCAAGGCCCCGATCGGTTAGGAAGGCCCCACAGTGTTATTGCTTGGGCCTTACAAGCCCTGTCGGGGCCTCTCTACACTGTTGCTGTCTTATAAGGCCCATAAATTTTAGGAATTTAAATTAACTTTATATCCACTTATGTTATTAATAAAAGTAAATTTTGACACCACATTTTTATTTTAGGCCATGAAACCCGCAATCGGGGCTATCCAAACCAAATACCGGTAATAAGGCCCAATGTATGAAAATTTAAAATCAAGTAATTTTAAAAATAAATACCTTTTTCTAAGCTAAACAAAAATACTTTTGGGATTAATGCCAATTTTTTTGCACTTAGCTCCTGAAATTTCGATTGCCAGGCTGTTTTCTTCCTCACTAAGAAAGTGAAGTCTTTTTGGAAAATATTGATGATTTCATAACTTTTTGCTTTTATTTAGGTTCAATAATATGGAAACATTCATATAAGTGTACCTTTTTTTGTAATTAACGCTTACTTTAACTCCAAACGTAATAAAATTGGCAGGGGCCTTATATCACATGCCCAGTTTAGGAAGGCCAAAAATCGATGTTTTGAAAAATGATCAAAATTGTAACTTTTTATTGTCAAAATCATAAAAAAATCATATAGGTCAATTAATAGTAAATTTTTCTATACGTTGCAAACGTTGTTTTACCTGAGGGTGATAAAATAAAGGTTTTATTTCGGTTCGTTGTTAGGTGGGCCTTATTACCCGGGTCTACCTTAAGTAGAGCAAGTATCACGTCTCCAAGGATTACTTGTTTGACAGATGCCATCTTACGTCTCACCTCTCACGTCTACGGCAACGACACGCTTGTTCTAAGCCAAACTCGCGTCAGCCTCGCCAAAGACAGATAAAGGTCTGTACACTGGAGCTATGTGTTGGATAACACGCTATTTGATGTTACGGCCCTGCTGCCGTGTTATAGCGTACATCAACACGTATACACCGCACGCGAGATATGACCGTGTCTGATCCCTACATAACCCACGTCAACCGGGATTTGGTCGCATCACTTTTTTGAGTACTTCTTTAAAATCTGGTGTCTTATTATTATGGCGATCACCACACTAATTACTGGCACCAGCCTCCGCAATGGAATCCGGATGCGGTTGCGGTGGCACGGATCCGGTGCACAGTGAAACTCACGAACCCATAGATAGACATCACATACCTGTGTTGGATCACGTTAATCGAGTGAGTATTTTGTGCATATTTAAATTTTAAATGATCCCTGGCATATTTTTATAAAAGCAATCTTTCCATGCCACGCATGTGACAATGTCGTGTATCGTCGACATTTTCTTGGATCTCATATTCTCCCCGGCACTTGACTAAACTAAAGCTATCTCGCTAAGTGGCATTCTCATTACTCGGCTAGACATGTAGCTAAGGCCAGTAGTACGGTGAAACTAGCGCCAAATCGCAATAAAAAAATTGCCCATTGCCGTAGTTAGTTAGCTTAGGTATACAGGGTTATTTTTGTTTCACCCACGAAAATTTGCAGGCTGATTCTACTCATGATTCTAAACAACTTTTACTATGGGGCCACACGCGGAACTAAAAAAAAATTTTTTTTTGCTAATTCGTCCCATAGTAAAAGTCGTTCAGAATCGTAAGTAGAATCACCCTGCATATTTTCCTAGGTGATAAAAAATTACCCTGTATAACTAGATAGAACAAAATATATTTTCTACTCGGGCAGTTGCAACCAAAAATGTTGTGTAGGTATCCTTTGCCCGAAACTAGTAGTTAATCATCACTTGTTTCGGTAACTTCTTAATTGCTTAAAGATACTTACTTAAATCTTTAAAATGTGGCTAACAGAACTATCTATTCTACCTACCTAGAATATATCGTTTTACCGATTTTTTTTTACTGGCTCTAGTATCGCGGTACCACTCCTCTTAAGTGGCTTGCAGCAAGGATACTTTACTTGACAGAGCCTTTTGCAACACGTTACAGGGTAGCAATATACAGGATGGATTAGACAGACACAACACGAAAAAAAAAGTGCTAGTTCATTTACTCCGAAACTACAAAAACATACACGGGGGTGATTTGGCTAACACTCATGACAATGAATTGAAATATTACCTTTTGACGTCACTGTATATGGTGCACCCTGTAGGTAGGTATATGTGTAATATATTTTACAGTGTAGTTAGGTATAAAGCATATGCGTAGAAATACACGCACTCAGAGGGAACTATCGATATATGGGATATGTTAATTAATTTATAAGGTTTTTCTAACAATTAAAATTGTATAAAGAAAATAAACAGTACCTTCAATGAGTAAGTTGATGTGCTGGCAAAAACCTTTGTCATAACCACTAAATAAAAAATATTACAATTTTTTTCTCTTGCAAAAGAAAAGGAAAAGTGAAAACAACAAACGGCTTTTATTAACAGAATGAAGTGCCCCAAGCGAAAAATACAGTTTCAAATAACTGAAACTATTTTGCAATACGAAACTGAAAGGATGAAAGAGAAACGAAAATTACAAGGGCGAATAAAGAGACTGCGTTTGAAGAAAATTACAAGAAAGTGTTTGAGTTATTTTGTCCTTCTCCCAAGACGCGATACGATCTTCATTTTTGTTTGTTTGTGTGCAACTTACCCTTCGGTACTCTTATTTTTCTAACAATCGTTATTATTAGAAAAACAATGTCATCTATGTAGCCCTTTGCATAGTAGGAATGATCACATCTGCCGTTTGGTCTCACGTGAGACAACAACTTATGACGCCTAAGCTACACCTAAGAACTTTTGTCCGCTGCACAAACCGGGAGATGGTTCTGGGAAGCACTGGCTAGCCTCTTTACAAAATGTCTACTTGAGGGCCATGTCCCAACATCATGGCATAACGCTGTCATAACCCTTATCCATAAAAAAGGTGATATAAAGAAACTAGACAACTACAGACCCATCAGTTTATTATCTCACATTTACAAACTATTTTCAAGAGTGTTAGTCAACAGGCTGAAAAGGAAGTTAGATTTTTTATCAACCACGCGAACAGGCTGGCTTTCGGTCAGGATTCAGCACTAATGATCACCTTCAAACTCTTAAAACAGTTATTGAGAAGTGTAATGAGTACAGAAAGCCAATCATACTAACCTTTGTTGACTACGAAAAGGCGTTCGATTCTGTGGAGTGGTGGGTCGTAGAAAGAGCGCTGGCCAAATGCAGGATAGATGAGCGGTACATAAGTATTCTAAACCACCTACATCAGAATGCCACTGCGTGCGTAGCCCTTCATAAGAAAACAGCTGAGTTTACACTTGAGAAGGGGGTTCGACAGGGAGACACAATCTCTCCGAAACTTTTTACCCTAGCTCTGGAACTAATATTCCAACAGTTAGACTGGACAAATAAAGGACTGCTAGTGGACGGAGAAAGACTGTCAAACCTTAGATTCGCCGATGATCTGGTTCTACTTTCAGACGATGCAGAGGAGATGTTATCTATGATTGAAGACCTTAAAACTGTTTCCCTCAAGACTGGCCTAAAGATGAATATTGGCAAGACCAAAATAATGACGAACATCCCTGATGCCACTCCAAGTCTATTTCCTGTTGAGTTTGTCGGGGAATATATATACTTGGGACATAAAATAACTCTTGGCTTCCAGAATCAAACTGCTGAGGTAGAGCGCAGAATTGCACAAGCCTGGGCCGCTTTTGGTGCCAACAAAGTCACGCTGAGAGGCAAATTACCACTGCACCTAAAAGTAAAGTGTTTGAGCAGTGTGTCTTGCCCGTGCTTACTTATGGGACAGAAACCATGTCTCTCACTAAAAACTCTGCCGAGAAATTCAGAGTCGCGCAGAGAGCGATGGAAAGGGCAATGCTCGGAATTTCCCTACGCGACCGAAAGCGCAACGATTGGATACGGAGCAAGACCAAAGTGAGAGATGTGATGGAACTTATCGCCAGGAAAAAGTGGAGCTGGGCAGGACACATTGCTCGGATGGAGAAGAGCCGCTGGGCACGGAAAGTTCTTGAGTGGAGACCCAGAGCCAACACCAGAGGACGAGGTAGACCACCGCAGCGCTGGGTGGATGACATCAGGCGGCATGGAGGTCACGACTGGATGAGACGGGCACAAGATCGCCGGGAGTGGAAGAAAAGAGAAGAGGCCTATGTCCAAGAATGGACCCCGAACAGGCCATGATGATGATGATGATGATGACCAACCAAAGGTGCAGCGGTGACTTAAACCTAGACGGAATGGTTGAACAACACAGGATAAGACTAAGCTATGTTATATAACATGAACTTTGATTAGAGCTTCGCGTTCGCGACAGAATAAGATTGCTAGATTACGTCGTTCTACAGGGGCAAAGGCATAAAATCCTGAAGGTCGCTTCCTAAAGGCGTTACTCACGGAAAATCAGTCTCTGAGATAGGTAACAAGAAGCAAAAGTCCTTTTGAAGAGAAAAACATTTGGACTCAAGTCACGTTGAAGAATTTCCTTGAAATAACCTCTTGGACTGTGTATTGTTATAGTTATTAGGTCTAATATCCTCTACTTGTACTCTCTCTTTCCGTTTGGGACATAAAGTCATCTAAAAACCCTATGAACAATTGTGTTTTTCATTCGCCTACTACAGGTATCTATCAGACTTGTGTCATCATGGTTGTATATGTGTCGCAGGAACTCAGCAAAATCCAGAAATTAAATAAACATTGCGAATTGTATTGATCCATTCGTCATATTACCATTTTCTTGGGACGATGACGAATAGAGCAATGCATATTCCGCGGATTCGCGTACTGCCGAGGAAATACATGAAATACGCTATTTTCCAGATTTCGCAGTAATCCTGCGACATAGGTAATGTACAAAGACCGCCGTCTAAGTAGGTACTTGTAGCGATCATTGTTGTTAATACGTACATACATACATACATATATCACGCCGTCTATCCCTTGCGGGGTAGGCAGAGCGTAAACAGCTGTAAAACACGGCCATTTACACCATCCACCAAGTCTGACAAAAGTTTTGTGTATCACTCTAGTTGACACTAGACAGGTTGGCAAGCTGTCGCCTAAAATTACAATAGAAGTACACATCAACTATCAAAACCCTTCGTCGCTTCTTACGACACCCTCGGAAAAGATATGGGGTGATGCTATTCTAAGCCAGCACTACACGGGAACTCCACCTCTTATAAATTCTGAGACTCTACGAAGGTCCTTTGGTAGTTTGTTCTGCAAAGATATAGCCTTATATTTAGACTAATTTGAATAAACATCATAATGACTTGAGACTCATTTGCATCGGTTTTGGCAACGGCAAAGTAGCATACGGCTTTCCTAAACGATCACTGTGATGCCAAACTACAGCCATCTTTGTTACCAAATTGGTGAAAAAAGCGTTTCTTTCGTGCCTAATTGTATTGAACAAAAAATAACTATTATAAACAGAATTGGCGGCGGCAACTTAGGTATGTATAAGGGGCAAGCTCCACAGAAAAGACGCGCGACGCGACCCGCAACATGATATCTCTCAGACAAGCGATCGTCAGCCGTTATTTAAAGTTCGCGTGTGTAGCCTTGTCACTTCTGTTTCATACATTTTAAATGGAAATGGTTTCAAGCGTCGCGATGTCGCACGTCTCCGACGATTACTTGTTTGACAGATGCCATCTTACGTCTCTCGTCGCACGTCTACTCTGTGGAGCTTGCGCCTAAGAGAACTTGCAAAGTGTACACCTTACTACTACTAAGGCTGCTCGCCCACGTCAGACTTTTTGTAGGACCGATAATCGGTCAGATTTTTCCTCCGATTCTTATGTCCGATTTTGTGACCGACTCAAAGCACACGTCCGTCACTTTGTCTGTTGTTAGTAGCACGTCTAGGGATTGCAATCCCGCAATGCGGGATCCGCAATCCCGCGGGATCTCGCGCTACTTTTAGCCTTGCGGGATCCCGCACCTTCAAACCCCACATGGCACATTGAAACCCCACGCCAAAAAATATAATATCTTTTGCTTCTGAATGGCGAAAACTCGACGTTCATTTAAAGTTAGTAAAGTAAAGTAAAAAGCATTTATTGTGACAAAATAAAAAGTTACAGAGAAGTACTTATAAACTAATACACACATAATTTGTGTCACAATAGGTAATGGGCTCAGCATGTGCTGGGACGGGGCTGGCAAAGTTGTATAATTTTAAACATTTAAATAAAATAATAATGGTAAAGAAAAAAAAGCCATTGAAGTAGATTAAAAATAAAGAAGGAAACACAATAATCTTAATATTACATATTATTTTGGGAATGCTTTGGGTGAGGTCGTCTTGCGCGGACCGGAACGGGACGGCAGATGGTCGAAGCGTCTTGCGGCAGACCTGACAGTTTTATTATGATTATCTAATTGTTTTTGCAATTTCAAAAAATGCTCCTTAGTGAGTTTCTTAAACGTTAATAAATACATTGGTTCTCGGAGGGGTGGTGGTAAATCATTCCAAATTTTTGAATTTTAACATTTCCTATGAATATGTCATAACTATGAAAACATTCTAAACTATTTGCATAGAAGCTAAAGAGCATTTCTTACTTGTGGTTTTTTGAGACGCAGGCTGGGTGATACTCGTAAAACCATTAATATTCTTTAATTAAGAGTATTCTTCTATAACTTACCAGTTATCTAGACGCTAGAGTTAAAAAACTCTGACACCAGGGTTCCTCGTGTCGTTGTGACACCGCTGGGCGGGCCGCTAGTAATATTATAAAGTAAAACGTGAAAATTGACATCTCGCGTTCTGATTGGTGGAATGTCATGTACATCGCGCCGCCATGTTTATTTGACTGTTGATCGCCATATCGATGGGTATCTAACAAGTATCGAACCCAAGCAAACAGTGCTTATGAGATTATTTTCTTATTTCATAAGTTCATATGAGCAATTTTCAACACGGAGTTATAAAAACAGAAGAAAAAACTTAGTTTACGTTCGAGAACCAACGAGATGGCAATCAGCTGTTAAACAAACATGGCGTCGCTGGCAACATGAGACTTGACTTGATCAATCAGAACGCGAGCTGCGTATCGTATCACAGTTTTACGGTTTTGGGTCGTTATATTGTAATTTACTGAAAAATTATACGTTTGAATGGGTTACAATATTCCGACATATTATAATTTAGCGAGATAGATTATAATCCAGCGATGTTTGTAATTTTACGGTGACATATGTATTTTTGTATGTAATTCAACTTGCGGATTTCCATTGCAAAATACAACTTTGAAACTACCGAAGTCAGGTAACTGTTTTTAACCACTTCAACTTAGGTACCTATCCTTTCTTCTTTTTAGTAACCTGTCTTCTTGACAAGTTTACAGTTTTGATACTGAAAAGATTTTATTATGAAACTACTTTATCTGAATTTGCAAAAGAGTCTTTACTAGAAAATTATAATTTGAAATATGTTGATGCTGCATATTGATGTGTACGAGATAGGCAATTCTCGAGATATGCCCTTCCCTAGCAAGTGCATGCGGCCGGCTGTCGGTGAGTAGTGTGCGTTTACGCATACATTTCAGAGTGTTCCATTTTTCACCGACAATCGGATCGGTCGGGATGCACCGATTTTATTTCTCACCGTCTATTTGTAGGATGTGTGGGTTACGCCATTGCAATCAATACGTTCCATTTTTCTCCTACCAACAATCGGTCACCGATTATCGGACGTGGGCTAGCAGCCTAAAGCCACAACAGTCCACTGCTGGACATAGCCCTACCCCTACATTCTCACCACGCTTGGCAGACGAGAGGCGAATGCAGTGTAAGGTCTTGTACATATTCGCAGGGAAGACTGCTGTCCATTCCCTGGTTTCATCCTTAGTCGCCTATTACGACCCACGCGTAGTAATGGGATAATGCTATTCTGGCGGCATCACACGGTAAGTCAGAATTCAAACCTGCAATTTTGTTTATGAATACCTACTTCTGCTTGTTTCATAATTTGTTCAATCTACGTCATGTTGGCATCACTGTATTCTCTCAGTGTTACCAAAATCTATAAAACAGACACGATCAAATCTCCGACACACGCATAAAAATCTTCTACCGAAAAAATGTTCCGGCTGGAGTCCAAGCTCTCAACTGACCCGTAAAATTTTGATAAGGGTCTCGTGTGGAACAAAGTTTGCCGCAAAATCTACTTTTCCAACGTCTAAACCTTTTGTCTGACAAGTGATAGTCATTCTCCTCCAGACGTGTTGAGAAAGTAAGAAATAAGTTTCATACATTGAGATTACTCTGAACCAGAAGTGGTCCGTAACATAACACAATATCTTAGCTTACTCTAACAACCTGTGTTGTCTTCGGAACTGCCCCTACCGGCCGAATCAGTAAATGGTATGAAGGATTACCTGCAATCTGTTAGTCACAACCCGATGTAGACATAGGTACCTAGAAATATCATAAGTATAAGCAGTAGGTACGAGACGTTTTGCTTAATGGTAGAGTATTTCATATCACTGCTGTACCTTGTCTTCGAGGGCTCACACGAATGACATAGTTGCTCAGTTTCCTGTGTTAACCCAAGAGGTTTACATTAAGTTTTCTAACTTGTTTTCATAACAGAATCATATCAAACTTTTACGGAAGCCGGGTCAGTCTTCCTTCAATTCAGTTTGTGTACCTCCGGTCACAAACTACTAAATCGGGTTACAAGTTTATACCGTGGTGGTGGTTCTGTTACAAATGTTACTGATATGGGCTTAGAAATAAGAACATTCCTTCTGCTGGCTTATGAAGAAAGCCTTAATATAGGTTGGAAATATGTGCCCAGCAGTGTGACGATAATTAGTTATTCATTACTAGCGGCCCGTTACCGGTTTCACCTGCTGCAACCCATTTTCCCGCGAGAAAAGGAATTTTCCTGGCATGTGTTATACACATAAAACTTACTCTTGAAACACTATTACAAAAAATTGCATCTAAATCCGTTGCGTAGTTTAGGGGGACTCAGCGAATTCCACGACAGACAGACAGACGGAAAAACGCAAAAAGCGATTTCATTTTATATTGTATTGATGAGAATTGAACTATCGAATAATATAAAATTCGATAGCTAAATTAGGTAGATACGTAAAAGGTTACACCTACATATGTAGGGGAAAGTTGGCTATATTGTACCCCCTAATTTCTATTTTGTTTTGCGAGAAATTTATTAACGTTATCCTTATGATGTTTGGCTAAAAAGTTAGTTAATTTAATTAACTCTCATGTACCGGAATGGTTTTTTGAAATAAGTTAGTAGTTTCGTCACAAAATAGTTTACAAAAAAAAGTTGCTATCGGTACGATTTAGAGACCGGTACGTTTATTCGTACCACGAGGTTTTTATATCGTACTTTGAAAATTGCAATACAAATTGTGAAAATAAAATATTGCAAATTTCTTTTAAAACAAAGCCATTAAAAAAAGTGTCAATGTTGTATTACTATCTCCACACTTTTAACAACTAATCACACCTCTCAGATCAGAGATCCATTATGTTAGGACTTAAACTGAGATATCTTAGTACAATCCTTTGGTACGATTTAGAAACTTCGGGTCGGTACGATTTCAAGAACAAGCTACATTTTACAAAAAATATTTTTCTTTTCAAAACCTCAAATGATTGCGTTGGTTCATTAAGTTAGGTCAAAAGGATAATAACCAAGTAACAATGTGATTAAATTGCAATTTTTAATAGCTTGCCGTTCTTTAGTAAGACCTTAGGTTCCACACCTAAAAATCAGTAACGGGGTCAACTCAAACTTGTTATATTTTATTGAATGTATAGTCTCATTTGCAGTGCTGTCACAAACCGTCATAGTGTATTGGGCGTTGTGAACTATCATTTAATGTTGCCAAAGTAAATAAAAACGTACGTTCAGTGCAAAATGTGTGGGTGGTACGATTAATCTACTGGTACAATATGTCCAACTTTCCCCTAACATGTTATGTATAGTGTAGTGATGGGTGGTATAATAGGTAGGTATAACAAACGACACAATCTCGAATAACAAATGACAGAAATTACTCACGCTTCACACAAGTGACTTTTCGACTGACACATCCCTTTTCACGGTAGACCGAGGGTCGGTGCCACTCGGCACTAAATGCAGTTTACCCGTGAAATCTGGCCCCTAACCCTTGACAAAAAAGAAAACCTTTTTTTGCGAAGTGACAATGCGAATACGACGGTACCCCACGATTTGTTTTACTTGAAAAAATCACGCTTTTATCTCTTGCTGGGTTAAAGCGTTGACGCATCTGTGGTGCCGCCCTCATGATGGAAAAAAAATCGCTTAGTTGATAAGACATGTATCCGGAAACCAATGTCGGTATTCATGACATAATGATTGCTTAGAAAATATGTTGGAAACACGAAACATGGTTTCACGAAACACACATGTTTTCGTAACATTACATTTCGCCTAAAAATCTGGGGGCTCTTGGGACTTAGGGCCCATTCGGCAAGGATTATGTGCCATTGGCAGCGTGGCATGATATTCAACCTTATCTGAGTTATGTCAGTAGTATATGAAAATAAATACCTAAATAAACCTTGCGCTAAATATTCAAAAATGTTTAAAAGTAATAACGAAACACCGTTATCTAACACGTGTGGGATAGAAAGTCAAAGTATATTAAAAATGGCCCACGTTGATACATTGACAACGGTTGCGTTCATTTTGTGGAAAATCTTGGATTTACCGGAATTACCTCCAGTAGGTATACCACTCTAGATTGTGTACCAATTTTTTTGCAAGTATCGCGAATTATCATTCATTATCACTACCTATAAACCCTCTTCCTACCCTTCAGGGCATCTGAGCCAATCCTGCTGTTCAGGCTGTCTGATGTTACTCCCCACCCTTTAGGGTGTCCAACGCTACTCTAATCAGATCAGAGGGAGGTGCATAACGTTCCTCTCCACTCCAAGTTCCCCCGAAATGTAAAAAAGCCATAATACTAAACAAATCTAGGATTTCGGCCAAAAACCTAAGATTTTGGTCAAATACCTAGGAATTTGGCCAAGAACCTGGATCAACTTAGGATGGCCGAAGGAAGTCTACGATTTTGCCATATGCCGGGTTTTTGGCCAAAAACCTAATACACACACGTTTTATCTGGTCAGCTTTAACGTTGGAGCTAGGACAGAGCAAAACAATAGCTTCGCTTGCGGTTAGCGATGAACCCCTCTAACAGTACAGATGACTGTACCTCTGTGCATCCAATGTCTTTGGTGCCAACATGCCAAGTCCAGTAGGGGAATCCAATCATTATAAAGGATCTTACGATGAAAGTGAGTTATTTATTTTTTTATTAAGTTATGCTGTTAGGCCTGTATTCTATTGAATAATTATTTTATCCTCATGACTTCCTTCCTTCCTCATGAATTGCTTGTGTAAAAATGTGCCAGTAAAAAGATGAAATTATAACGAAGTTGTTCTCCAGTTGCTTTTTAGAATAAACAGTATTGAAAGGTTTTTATAAAGTTCCTCAGGAAGCAACTGGTATCTCAAAGAAAGTTCTTTGTCACAAAAGGTTGGTTACCTTTGTCAGAAAAAGTGAAGTCGTTTTGTTAAATAATTACAACGGCATTCAAAGAAACGGTTATTTAACAGTTTTTCAGCGTTTTTGCAGAAATTTGTTACAGAAAAATAAAGACAGGTACCATGGTTATTTCAGGCATGGAATGATAATTAGGTAGGTACCCTATTTTTAGAAAGGTAGGAATTTACACAATTCCTAAAAAGCTCTTTATTTTCAACATCCCACGCTAAACATCCACCACCCGAGAGCCAACGAAAACCACAAAAACATGGGCGGATCACACCAAACAGATTTTGAACAGTGGCCAAACTGCATTCATTCTTCATTTGAAAGTTGACTGAAACAGCGTTCGAACAATGTTGCAAAACAAAATCTAGCAAGCCATATTCTGCAACAACAAAAAAAGATAAAATGAAAAACTCGAACTGGCGTAAAATAAAAGTCACTGGCCGTTAAACTGATTCGAAGTTTAAAAGTTTATAAAAGCGTGTCATGAAGGTTTTGGTAACAAAACAGGGTTGTTTTTTTCCTGTGGATTATTGTTTTTATCCAAAACTATAATCACAGATGTAGCGGCAAAGCTCGCGGATGCACTCCGAAAGGTGGGATAGAGTAGTATGGGTGTGTCTACACATAACTTCCATTGGTTCGTTATTTTTGCGCAGCGCTATCCGATGCGTTTCAAAAATACGATTTTCCATACGAATACAAACGGCTCGACAGGCGCATCCGTTAGCGCCAACATATCGCACAACTCTGCGTTCACGGAAGCATTTGTCAAACAATTTGACATAAACCAAATTTTGTATGAGAATAAGGTCGAAACTCGTATTGTCCCAACACATGCGTTATGCAGCGCAAAAATAACGTCGAAACGAACGTTGGGTGTGTTTTTCGCCTGACGCAGTGGCTCCCACAGGAGCGTACCTATCTATCGTCCTACCAATTTAGGTAAGTATTTTGTTCTGATAAATGGAATAAAATAGTTCTCTGTGCGATTGAGGCTCTTAATTACACGGTTCACTACATTGTTCGATTAGTGAGAGAGTGAAGGCGGTTCTTACACGTGCCTCACAATTTTGCGGTATTTTCCCGATCCAGTGATACCGTGGCCACACTTAAATAATTGCGGATTCACGTCATATCTCAAGTATCTGACAGCGACATATCGCAAGTTTTGTAATTTTTCGCAGGTACTGGCGTACTGGCAATGATGCGATTCGCAATTTTATACTTACGAAGAATCCGTACTGACACAATCTCGTTATAGATCACTTAGTCAGCATTTAAGCTGAAGCGATGAGTGCCGAAACACCGATGGATAGTCCATCTGGACTATACATATCCTCGTTATAGATTTTCGTGTTCACACTCTACGCCGTCTTGCCGTTACAGGCTGCCATTTTCTGGCTATCGGTCAAATATCGTAAAATCGCGAATCACGTGTGCGAATATCTCTGCGTAAGTATTTCGGTTAAAACACGTCAGACCCACTTTTCTTTCGCGTACGTTTGTAAATCGAAAATTCAATTCGTTTGAAAATTGTGTGGTAGAGAACACAAGAACAAATTAACTGTTTTAAAGTCCCCAACACTTAGATATGTAGATGCTTAATTAAAATAAAATAAACTTTTAACGAGTTTACGTAAATTTGATATTACAGTAGGGCGCACAAGGTATGCAAACGTTTGAAGTGGCCCCTTACACTATCCAATAAGAGGTGTAAATACCTACCTACCTACTATAAAGCGGCATTTAATAATACAATAACGGGATCCATAAACATTTATGAAATATTGCCATACTCACCACGCTTGGCAGGCAGATAGGCAGGTGCTGTAGATATTCACAGATAGCGCTGCTGCTCATTACCTAGATTCATCCCTTAGTCGCTTTTTTTATACCTAACACCCACGGGTAGAAATGGCGTGACGCTAGTCCATAGTGCTATACTAAGCCGGCACTACACGGCCTGTAACACACTGATCTTTTTCTTGTTCCCTTTGTAGAGAGAGATAGATATCCCAAAATATTTCGCATAGGGAAAGTTATGGTAGTCTTAAAAACCAAGCGACAGTGACACCGACGCGCGTCGTTGTCGCTGTCAAATGACTGGTTTGTATGGGTTTGTATGGGGAACCAGAAATCGTAGAAAAAAACTGAGCGTCGGCGTCGGAGTCACGTTGACAGCGCGCTGAGAAGCTTAGAGTTTGTATGGGATGGATGCGGTTGCGTTTTTCTACAAGACCGTCAAAATTTGACGGCGTCGTTGACGCGCGTCGTTGTCGCGACGCTTGGAAAATAAGGGTACCTACCATTAGTCAATGTCATGGTTCAATCATGCCTGTCAAGTTTTCGGTTCACTTGCAGCCTGTTTAATTTCGTCATCAAACGGGCAATCGGATTGCACCAATGAACACGACCCATTGTGAATTATTAGGTCCAACAAACTAAATTACAGATAGCTAATTCAAAGCCTTTCTGGGCTGTAATTGGGACACGTGGAATCCATTGTGAGGCCTAATGTAGGCTACTGAGTTAATCACGAATTAGATACTGTTGACCTCCCTACTACTACCTACGGCGCAAGCTCCACAGATAAGACGTGGGACGCGACGCGCAACATGGCATCTGTCAGACAAACGATCGTCAGCCGTTATTGATGATGACGCACGTCTCACTTGTGTAGCTTTTTCACATCGGTTTAGCAAATTTTATATATAAACGGTTTCAATCGTCGCGATGTCGCACGTCACATGGCTTCGACGATCACTTGTTTGACAGATGCCATCTTACGTCTCACGACTCACATCTGCTCCCTGGACCTTGCGCCTATAACTGAGATAGTTGCCTATTATGTCAACGCATAACATTATGGTACTGTTTACCTTGGAACAAACAAGTTGCATAATGCTTGTTTTAAAATTGTTTTACTAGTTACCTACTGCACTGCTTACCGTGTCCAGTACCTGTCCGTATTGAAGTATTGATTCCCAGTCGATATGAATAGAGCTGGTTTATTTATTCAAACCCCTCGGCCCCTGAGCTCATTGCAAACAGTACCCTACTATCACTGTTTGTAGTTTTGTATTTGTAGTAATATTATAAATCTGAAAGTTCGTGTTTGTGTTTTCAATATAACAGTGATAGTGTTCCGCAAGGATCTGTCTTAGGGCCATTACTATTTTTACTTTATATCAATGAAATGACAATCCAAATGTTACTTCAAATAAACACCTGTCCAGTATATGTACGTATTGAATTGTATTGATTCCTAGGAGATAAGAATAGAGCTGGTTTATTTATTTAAAACCCTCGGCCTCTCAGCTCATTGCAAACAGTACCCTACTGATGATAACATATCACTGTTTGTAGTTGTGTATTTGTAGTAATATTAATTATTATAAACCTAAAAGTTCGCATTTGTGTTTGTTTCAATATATTACAGTTGGTGATCCGGAAGGATCTGTCTTAGGACTATTACTATTTTTACTTTATATTAATGAAATGTGTAACGAATATTAATTCGCACAGTTTTATAAAGTGGATTATTATATTTTCTACGCGGGACTGATAGAAGTCATCGTCTTAAGAATACGTACCCGCTTCAAGAATCGGCACCATTTACCAGTAAATAACACGTGCGTAGACGCACCCACCCGGGACAAAGGAATGCAATCACAACTGGCTGGACCTTTTTGCTAGGGAATAAAGACTAAAACAGCCTACCTGCATGATTGCAATAATAATTTTTGTTTTGGGTTTGATGTCGCTAAGGGAAGCGAGGACAGTCAATCCTCGGGGCTGATGAGACGACGACGCGCGGGGTTGTCTCAAGCCTGTGGAAAAAAAAAAATTCAAATACGGGGCGAACCGCGCGTACTTAATTACTTCGTCCCAGTTAGAATCAGTGAACTAACAACTATTTTCTTTTGCAGGGTCCTCCACGAGCTACGGTTATTTCTTCGTTGGTGGGTTTTAATATGTTTTAACAGCTGTCCAGCGAGGCCTCGGACGGAGCTTCAGCGGTAGATTTGTGTTAGGCTCCTTAGAGTTTTCCTGCCGTGTGATTGACATTTTATTGTTTCAACAGGAACGCAAGGAAGCCGCCGTAAGTGTTTGATTATGGGTAGAAAAATTAGGGACTCCAGATTATCGTAACCTAGGTTTTTAGGGAAGTGGAACAGAGTTTAATGTATGTGTTTGAATGTGACGGGTGAATCATTTGACCTTCTGTTATTTATTTATTTTATACCTTCCGTTCGATATTACACGTATTTTTTTGTACACTTTAACATTTGGTGCTGACACGTAAAAAGGGCACTGAATATTAAAGTTGACGGTTTTCTTTTTGAATTATTTTTCGACAACAATTAATTTCTCGAATAGGGGTTAGAGACTGACCAATTGATGTATCACCATTTTTGGCATATGCACAGACATCTGGCGGGCTATGTTTTGCCAGGTATGGCATTCGCGACCCGATATGTTTTGGATAATCCGAATGTCTTGCTCATAATTAATTAATTAATTAATTTGGGCCCTGTCGAGAGAATGTAGTGCCGATCAGATACATATGTAAATGGTTATGCAACTTTGCAAAGTCTAGAATTGCACAATGGACTGCAGTCCGTAGGTAATTGTTATGAGAGGATGCCTGGAAGGATGAATGAAAGGTTAGCGATGAGAGTGGAGTGTTTTGAGGTGATCTGAGTGTACGCGAGATGGTTTGAAATTTAGCTAGATTAGGTGGTTTGATAGGAGAACCTCTATGGGATATGGTGATTGGATGAGCTTTAAGGTGTGTTGGGTGGCTCATATAATTCCTGATTGTTTATTCCCTTTCTAGACCTAGAGGTCTCTATCAAAACCTAACCTTTCCCTGGGAAGTCGTGTCATACTCTTTTCTTACAGCACGCGTAACTTACCGCCGTTCGAGTCAATCATCACACAATCGTGACATTATTGTTCTTTTTTTTTTCTAATAATAAACCCAGGTAAAGTAGCCGTACACAAAAGGGGACAGCAAGGCCGTGTAAGACTACGAGCTCAACGAGTCAACGCTGCCAACTCGGAGCAAGACCCGCGATGGCTTCAGATCAATATGTGCGGCCTAGGACGTCTGGAGTTATTACAGCTAAGTGGACGCTTATTTTAATTTATAATAATGTTGTGTATTCCGTTCCAGCTTCCCTATTTTATGTTCTTTCCTTATGTAGAAACGCGCGTACTTATAATTTCACAACGTAGAGTCTGAACTAAATCCACTAGACGAGTTAGGTATCAAAGGCCAAGTTTTTTTATTAAATCCTTTAAAGATTTTATTAGGTAGGGCAGACATTTAGTTACATTGGTGCGCGTGACAACAGGATTAAGCGTTTTAAAAGGGCGAATCATTTTGATTCGAACACGTATCAAAGAAACTGGGTTACTTACTAAAGGTAGTATTTAAAGTATAAATGTGTACAAGAAATTTTGTAATTTAGATGCTCAATTTTGTTGTATTGTTCAAATAAGTATTGTTCAATCACAGATAAAAATGACGGCTGCTATTAGTCCGACGCTAGGAAGAAAAAAAGGGTCAGGCTATTGTTTTTCTGTAAAAAGTAGGTAGGTCTAGTAAAGTCAGTAAAGCCGACTTTATAACCGAACAATACGTATACAAAATCTAATGTTTTAAAACATTTTTCAAGCATTTGAAATGATTAAAGAGTTTGAACCATAACGTAAAACAAAATCAAAATAGGTATATATTCTTATGTAGGTTGCCTTTTAGAGAAATAGTATGTGTGTTATCTACCACATCGCTTGTAATGTATCAGTACTTTGAAAAAAAAACTTACTGATATTTTATTGATTGTAACTTCATAAATACCTAGTAATAGGAAGCTGGATTTCAGTCACGAGCTATCGCGGTTTACTGTGGATACGACAGAAGACTTAATTGGTTTTATTCTGAAGAGATTTCATAGGTACATTGGTTATAAAAATTAAAAAAAAACCTGTTTATCGTTAAAGCGATTAGGGATTATTAACGCAAATTATGTTTGTGGCATGCATTTTATGATCATCCATTATCCTGCAGTCGAATTCTTAGCTTACGGACGGAGTATTGTTATGAGATACAAAGAATCTATTAAACAAAGGAACTACAGTTAAATAGTCAAACAAATGCAATTCGATTTTGCGTTCAAGGGGTTCCGTAATGTGCTAAGATGCCATCGTAGTCCTTTCTTTGATGTTTCACCTTATTATATCCAACAAATGGGTTTGTTTCAAAGCTAGGGAACCCTAAAATTCTTTAATAATTGTACGACGGTATTCTTTTATCTCTGATTTAGGCAAGTAGGTAGTTCATTAGCAGTGCCGCTTGGTTAGTTGGTAAACTTAGGTTGAAAAGGAAGCTAGATGAATTTTCGCGGGGTTTAAATAAATCTGGATGCTAAGTAGACCTTAGGATTCATTTCGATGTACTAAACTTGTGGATCTCATTATCGACCTGTTCAGATTGCGAATGGAATACCTAACTAGATATATATCTATATTGTGTTATATATACTTATATAGCTGTCCTGTCATGCTGACAACCTGTCACTATAGCGATATACGACAATGGCTGAAGCGGCCTTCAAATATTTGTTAGACGTGGCGATAAAGACCGTATTTTATGGCCGTTGACGCTCTGCCTACCCCGCAGGGGATGAAGGCGTGATGTGTGTATGTATGTATGTATGTATAGCTGTCCAGCAGTGGACATCTTTAAAAATTTTTATAGTTAGGAGGGTGTCATTATTTTAAAAGCGACAGAATTACTTGTGAGTTGAAATAATGTGTGTGGGTTTTCAGAACTGTTACCATACCTACATGACAGTATATAGGTAGGAATGTTTTGGTTGACTGGCAGTGGATACCTCATGGCTTTTTACAGTTAGGGGCGTGTAAATTATTGTAAAAGTGACAGAATTAATTGTGAGGTGAGATGATATAATTTTTCAGAACTGTTGCCATACCTACATGACAGTAGGTATGTATGAATGTTTGATTGTCCGGCAGTGGATAATTTATGGTTTTTGAAAGTTAGGGGCGCATAATTCTCATAAAAATAGCAGGTGTTTTTGCAGTATATAATGTTCGGAATTAAATACTATTCCAAATTAGGAAAATATGTATGTATGTTTTGAGTTAAGGATTATGGTTCAGCAGTGGACATAATGGCTTTGATGATTAGGGGCGTTTTATGATATACATGTAATGCTTATGAGAATAACAGGGGCGAATTTATTATGAAGTGAGATGATTCTTGATTGGAGTTTTTAAACCTCACATTAGTATCACTGTTGTTTTACCCTAAGTTACGGTATCGTCATAAAAATTAGAAAGCCGATACGCCGTTCACAATAAAATCAAGCATGTTAAACTTGTTCTTACTTGTAGAACATTGGCGACCGTTTTTTTTGCATTCATCCCTTAGTTGCTCGTTCTGGGTATTTTGTTTATGACCGGCGACTGCTTGTGGTGCGAAACGCTGACACGTGTTTTCAAGTAACCTATTCCAGTAGAAAAGAATCGTCCAGAATCCCTTTTTGTTTTTATAAACCGGCAATAAATTCAGAAAACGTCCAAAGCTTTGCTATTAGTTAAACAAGTGGGCATTATTTATTATCAGTTATTGCTAAGGCGACCACTTCGTTTTCTCACAGCTCTTGGTTGAGAGGCGTTTATTTTTTCCCTTGACATATTTAAAATTAATTATGCTCTTGAGGGACCATGGAATTTGGGTTCACATATGCTTATTTAAAACTTGTAAGAGCGGTCGACCTAACACACTTGAACATATAATAAAAGTTATTTATGTCATGGTGTTAAGTTGCATCCTGCAAATGAATAAGTTATTTTTTTTGTACACAATCTAAATTTCTGAGATGCCAAATTTTTTGCTTGACATATGGCATGCAATGTCTCGACGTTAAACGTTAAGTTTCAAGCACACGTTTCCAACAACATGGACATTTGAGATAGTATTCAAAAAAATATTTTTGTTTTGTGAACTTGGGGGAGCAAGCATACCTTTGACTGGTCGAAAATTAAAGCGGATAGTTGAAAGCGAGAAAAAAAGACAAAGGAGCGAGTGCGTCATATTAACAATGCTTTTGTTTGTTGAGCAAACCGATAAAAAGGGGGACTTTCGAAGAATGAAAGTGAAACCTTTGGTCAGAGTCTTTATTCTGAATAACTTCAAGTGAGTAAGTAAGTAGGTTATCTAGTAATATTAATATGAGACGAGGTTGTTTTATGATTGAGGAATTCTAACGAAATGGACATATTAGGGGCGTGAAGACTGGACAAGTTTACGTGATAGATTGGGATATGCAATATCAACAAAGTTGCACATAAGAGTTCCTAGTATTCGATTCTTCGCATTTTTCACATTCTACAAATGTTTAAAATGGCTCTGACTCGTAGGGGCGCACTGTAACGAATATTAATTCGCACAGTTTTATAAAGTGGATTATTATATTTTCTACGCGGGACTGATAGAAGTCATCGTCTTAAGAATACGTACCCGCTTCAAGAATCGGCACCATTTACCAGTAAATAACACGTGCGTAGACGCACCCACCCGGGACAAAGGAATGCAATCACAACTGGCTGGACCTTTTTGCTAGGGAATAAAGACTAAAACAGCCTACCTGCATGATTGCAATAATAATTTTTGTTTTGGGTTTGATGTCGCTAAGGGAAGCGAGGACAGTCAATCCTCGGGGCTGATGAGACGACGACGCGCGGGGTTGTCTCAAGCCTGTGGAAAAAAAAAATTCAAATACGGGGCGAACCGCGCGTACTTAATTACTTCGTCCCAGTTAGAATCAGTGAACTAACAACTATTTTCTTTTGCAGGGTCCTCCACGAGCTACGGTTATTTCTTCGTTGGTGGGTTTTAATGTGTTTTAACAGCTGTCCAGCGAGGCCTCGGACGGAGCTTCAGCGGTAGATTTGTGTTAGGCTCCTTAGAGTTTTCCTGCCGTGTGATTGACATTTTATTGTTTCAACAGGAACGCAAGGAAGCCGCCGTAAGTGTTTGATTATGGGTAGAAAAATTAGGGACTCCAGATTATCGTAACCTAGGTTTTTAGGGAAGTGGAACAGAGTTTAATGTATGTGTTTGAATGTGACGGGTGAATCATTTGACCTTCTGTTATTTATTTATTTTATACCTTCCGTTCGATATTACACGTATTTTTTTGTACACTTTAACATTTGGTGCTGACACGTAAAAAGGGCACTGAATATTAAAGTTGACGGTTTTCTTTTTGAATTATTTTTCGACAACAATTAATTTCTCGAATAGGGGTTAGAGACTGACCAATTGATGTATCACCATTTTTGGCATATGCACAGACATCTGGCGGGCTATGTTTTGCCAGGTATGGCATTCGCGACCCGATATGTTTTGGATAATCCGAATGTCTTGCTCATAATTAATTAATTAATTAATTTGGGCCCTGTCGAGAGAATGTAGTGCCGATCAGATACATATGTAAATGGTTATGCAACTTTGCAAAGTCTAGAATTGCACAATGGACTGCAGTCCGTAGGTAATTGTTATGAGAGGATGCCTGGAAGGATGAATGAAAGGTTAGCGATGAGAGTGGAGTGTTTTGAGGTGATCTGAGTGTACGCGAGATGGTTTGAAATTTAGCTAGATTAGGTGGTTTGATAGGAGAACCTCTATGGGATATGGTGATTGGATGAGCTTTAAGGTGTGTTGGGTGGCTCATATAATTCCTGATTGTTTATTCCCTTTCTAGACCTAGAGGTCTCTATCAAAACCTAACCTTTCCCTGGGAAGTCGTGTCATACTCTTTTCTTACAGCACGCGTAACTTACCGCCGTTCGAGTCAATCATCACACAATCGTGACATTATTGTTCTTTTTTTTTCTAATAATAAACCCAGGTAAAGTAGCCGTACACAAAAGGGGACAGCAAGGCCGTGTAAGACTACGAGCTCAACGAGTCAACGCTGCCAACTCGGAGCAAGACCCGCGATGGCTTCAGATCAATATGTGCGGCCTAGGACGTCTGGAGTTATTACAGCTAAGTGGACGCTTATTTTAATTTATAATAATGTTGTGTATTCCGTTCCAGCTTCCCTATTTTATGTTCTTTCCTTATGTAGAAACGCGCGTACTTATAATTTCACAACGTAGAGTCTGAACTAAATCCACTAGACGAGTTAGGTATCAAAGGCCAAGTTTTTTTATTAAATCCTTTAAAGATTTTATTAGGTAGGGCAGACATTTGGTTACAAATGACAATCCAAATGTTAGTTCAAATAAACACCTGTCCAGTATATGTACGTATTGAATTGTATTGAATCCTAGGAGATAAGAATAGAGCTGGTTTATTTATTCAAACCCCTCGGCCCCTGAGCTTATTTGTAATTGTGTACTCTTAGTATTATTACAATAAGTTTGTTAAAAATTTGTGATCCATGTTTTCCCGCTGCAAAAAGTACATGTTTGTTACCTCTACACGCACAAATAGTTTGGTAGATTGGTTTGAAATGGTGCACAGATAGACAGCCTTGAATAGCGTACTATACTACTTTTTGCAATACGAAAATAACTGCTCTAGTGAAACCGCGGGCCAGAAGTCTAGTCAACGTTACAAGGGTGCGGTTTTAAATTTCTTGTGAAGCAGTTTTATGATGCTGTTCTCCAAGATGAGTTGAGAAAGATATATGAAGATTTTAGATACTTAGCACCGCCAAATAATTATTTAAAACGGGAAAATTTTACAGAATTTTCAGTTCAAATTATATTCGTTAACTTCTTATAAATTAAAATTATTGCTGTAAAGTTCTTTAATTGCTTCGATGGATGAGCATCAGTTTAAAAGCGCAAATTTAGCAAAAGTTAGCTGTGAGTTAAAAGCGAACGATAAAGATAAACGTTAAAAGATTTATGAATCAGAGAGCAAAGATTAAACGCAACCCCGACGATGTAAAAGTAAAGGCCTGTATTTTATACAGGTCATACGTACGGCGACAAATACACACAACGTTCGTCATTCATTCGATTTTCCACCTTACCTTTATACGAATGCGGTTTAAGTCAAAGGGTATCGCACAACACTGCGCTCACGGATGCGTCTGTCAAACCGTTTGTCAAAAACCGTATTCTTATGAAAATAAGATAAAAAATCGAACAAACGACGCACAAACGGACGTTACCGTGTGTTTCTCACCTACAACATGAGATCCGGTTGATTTACGAAGAGAATTCGGACTCTCAAATCAGTCATTTTGAGATTAGATCTTTATGAATTTCAGGCATTATGGTACTGATTCATTTTGTAATTTTGTATCATTAGTTTCTGGAATTATATCGTAACGTAATCAGACGTTTTAGGAACCCGAATAGGCAATCAATAGTGCACCGGAGGGCACGGGTTATCATATCAAAATGTCGCCACATCAAATTGCGAATGTTACAGGCTGTCATTTGTATGTTAGCTGTCACAACGCTAATTATCGTCTGTAAAGGTACCTATCTACAAGCTGCTGACTATATCCTACACCTACCGCAGCCGCATAAGGTATCTAAGAAGATGGTTGCCACGGACGTCGTATTTCTTGGATTTAAATTGGCTCAGAATCATATGAGGTTCTTGTATCAGATTTTTCTGTTTTAATATTTTATATATTTTGAGAAATTAGCAGCAACCCTGGCTATGTAACAAATGACAATCGCGAAAATCCTGAATAGGGTCGAGTGAACATTCTGTAAACTCGCAATAGATCGATGCCTTGCTAATTAGGATGTTGTTTGGCTGTCAGGACGCTACCTAATAAACGGTCTCTATAATACGAACACAATCAAATGTAGCATATGTATTCAAAGAAAGTCACAACTGTCAGTAATAATGCCTATTCAAACGAAACATCCACTTCGACATACTTACTAATACTAAAAGAATTCTTATAATCGATATCAGAACCCTCTTTCTTCTTTAATATCCTAGCTCTAATATAATTACTTAGTTTCTTCCAAAATGAGCGCTGATTACGTTAGCAATAAAATTGGTGAAGATTCAAAGACGAATAAAAGTTTCGGTCACTCCAATTAATTTGATTAATTACCTACTTTGGAAGTTTTATATCTACCTAGGTAGTTTTAATAAGTACCAATTTACATAATCTTAGAAAATTAAATAGGTACGTGCCTGCCTAATGGTAATGGTATTTCAGTCCAAAAACTATTTTAGGGCTTAAAGTCTCATCCATTCTGAGCTAAAGAATTGGTACTTATTATCGATTTTACTGGCTATTTCAAAATTTAAATATGAAGTTATGTGATGTCGTCATGTTCTCATAATCAAATCGCCAGTTTTTTATTCTCACTTAGATAATTTTTAATGAACTTACCATAATAATCACATCAGCCTACAGCAGTCCACTGCTAGACATAGGCCTCCCCTAACGTACGCCACAAGGCATGGCCTCCATCCAGTCGCTACCAGCCGCTCTCTTTAATTCATCGGTTACGTTTGCCGAGCCGTAGCCTCCACTCGAGTACCCGCTTGCTCCACCTTCTATCGGTTCTACGACGGATGTGATCAGGGCACTGCCTCTTCAGCTTGCTACACTTATAGACTATGTTCGTTACTTTGGTCCTTTGCCTTTTGGCTAATTAATAATACCTAATCTAAACAACTGTACTTCGAAATGCTGTAAGAGTACCTTCACGATTTTCCTCAAACTGTTTATGTCTCTTTGAAGTTTAACAAGAGTCATTTCTATTATGCGCCGTAAATCTTGCAGTGGGTAGTGTAATAAAACTTAGTTTAGAGCACAGTGTAAGATGGTGGAGGTTATGTTTATTATTATTGTGCTCTCTGAGCGAAAGCATACACGTGTAAAAGGTTCTTAGTAAAAATACATAAGAAGCAGATGTATTACAAAACAAAAACCTGACTGCGGTAATTTCAAAGTTGTATTGTGAAAACGAATTTCTTGTTTACATACTCTTGAAAAATGTAACACTCCTTCTGATAGGCAGTCACAGTGAGGCAGTCGTGTAAAAAATACTGAAATTGCAAAAAATGCACTTATATAGGTACTTATTTTTTGTACCAACTCTATAACCTATTGACTTGAATTTCAATAAAAGCTTTCAAATTGAAAATTGATACCGATATTCTCAGTATAATTTTTTTATATATTTGTAAGTTAATAGAAAGAAATTCAGGCATCTTTTGTGCAGGTAATATGACACACCTACTTATCGAGCGGAAAATCTTGTTATTTGTCTTTCTCATGTTACGCTTTTACGTACCTACCAAAGTGTTGAAACACATTTTCATATTCACAGCAGCAGATTTTTATAAATAGTAGTTCAATAGGTAGGTATGTGTAGTGTAGGTAAAGCTAGCTAGAGCTCCTAAAAGAACATAACCTGTTCTTATTTCGCTGCGTCGAGCTCGCTCTGAGTAAACTACAGCATACATAATCGACCAAGAACCACAACTTCTTGAGGAGCTGTTTCGCGAAAAGTTACATCCTTTCCACCTGCTTGTAATATAGGGTGCTCCCTCATTACGACCTCATATAAAATTAGCGCAGAACTCCGCAAACAAGTGTAGTAAAACACCTTGTTAAGTCTTAAGGTGAGGAGGAACTTTGGGACTTTAAAATTGAAATTGGGCGAGCTTAAGCAAACTTGTTAGTGGTGCTGGCTGGCAAGACCGCTACGTCTTACTGTAGCATATAAATATGCAAATACCTAACATTACTTTTCGAAAACTTCTTTACCTAGTTGTTGGACTGCCGCCGAAGTCTAGAGGTCTGATCGTTTTGGCGAAGGCATGAGGTAGAATAGTTCTTTAGTTTACAATATTTTTTGCGTACGTAGTTTGGTTGGAAAAATGTTATATTTACCTACAAGATTTTTTATTAAATACATAGAGTAGGCATGTAGAAAATAAAGTCAATAACCATACAAAATTTAAATGGAGTTACGTCTTTAAATGAGACAAAATTATGATTAAAAAACTTGATGGGAAGTCCTGTGCTTTTATAACATTTTCGCAAAATAAAACAAATAATTTTTTAACCATCAGATTTCTCTGTAAAAACCGTGTCGCCACTTAATGAACATAGATGGAGCTACTGCTGCAATAAACACGTTTAATTTTTTTGTGGAGAAAATACTTGATATTTTTTTACGTTAAGCAGTTTTGCGACATATTTACGTGTGCCTTCCTCATCTCACATAAATATTTTTTGATAAAATTGTTGTTTAGCTCATGTGTAACTCGGTTGAAGTTCAGATTTTAGTTTGTATGACGTAACGATCCCCCTTAATCTCTTGCAATCCGTAGGTCACTCCATACAAAAAGTTGTTAATATCGATGAGATAATCAACTGAAAATGTGCTTCAGTTATAAATTCACCACGGTCGCAATGGTCACGATCAGACTATCCAGAATTCCAGACGCAATGTATCAATGCCAAAACGCGCATATTTTATTCTTTTGTAGAGCTAAACATCTATTGTAGTGCGTAAATAACGTTCGGTTGTGGACTTTACTGCTGAAAACTTCTTTGCATTTCGCCGAGGTAGGTTTCATGTTAATGACTCATGCATTTTCAAGGTTTTTATCCACGAGAATAAAAAATACCTAGGTTTCTCAGTATATAGGGTGAAATTTTACTAGTGACCGATAGCGAAAACCCAGAACCGGCTAGTGATAAGGAACAACTTTCCCCAAGGAACATAGGTCGAAATACGAAAAAAAATTTTGGACCTCCCATAGTAACTGAAATCAGCTGATCGGCAAGTTTGTATGGGAGGTCCAAATTTTTTTTTCATATTTCGACCTATGTTCTTTGGGGAAAGTTGTTCCTTATCATTAGCCGGTTCTGAGTTTTCGCTATCGGTCACTAGTAAAATTTCACCCTATATATTTGTTTAAGTATTGAACATAGTAAAAGCATATGAATCGATAGAAAATATCCCTAAATAGCCAGAACGATACGAATGTGAATCTTTCTGCAAAATCAAAGTCAGAACTGCAGAAAAGGCTTCTACGTTCGCAATGGCCTGGCTGTGCGCGTGCTTCCTGTGACGTCCAGTACTACCCTGGCGCCCGCGCACTCCTCCCGCCTCGAGGATATGTGGATTCATCTCACTGTACATAAACATACCTGTATTATTGGATCGGCATATCGTACTGAAAAAGTAACTGTTACTAACGCGATCGAACATTTAACGGAAAAACTAGTAGAATATCTACCGACAGTGGATTATGTATTTGTGTTAAGTGATTTTAACTTGGATATGAATATTTACCACGGTAAGTTAACCGACATTTGTAATCAATTTGGATTGCGTCAGATAGTTCATCAACCAACGCGTATTACACAAACAACTAGTAAAATTATTGATATAATTTTGACAAACGCTTACGACATTTGCAAAAGTGTTTACGTACGCCGCAATATAGATGTTAGTGATCATTGCTTGGTCGCCTCCACGTTCAATATACCTACTATAAGACCTAGGCCGCGACTTAGGTTCTATCGTAAAATGCAATCTATTAACGAAGACGCGTTTGATAAGGATTTAAATGAGATTTCTTGGGAAAGTATTATATACCTTAGCGACATAGACACAAAGTTACAGTGCTTCGAAATTATGCTATTACAGTTGTGGGATTACCATGCACCGGTGATTGGTCGCCGATGCAAGAAGCAGCCGCGGCCGTGGCTCACGGGCTGCGTCCGCGCTGCCATGACCGCCCGGGAGCGCGCCGGAGTCCGCGCGGCCGCCGCGCCGCCGGGCTCCGCGCCGCACCGGTACTACCAGCAATTGCGGAATCATGTAACTTCCATGGTACGTAGCGAAAAGCAAGCTTCTTTTGGTCGCTATATTAATTCTCAAATTCATAATCCTAAAAATATGTGGGGCGGTGTGCGGAAGTGTGTGACTGCTCAGGGTGATGATACGAATATTCCACAGATTTTGAACATACCGGATAAGATTAATGATCATTTCTTGACTTTGCCCTATACTTCACCAATACCGTCTGGTTTGTTGGAGTATTATGATCGCCAATTATTTAGTAATAGCGCAGAAAAGTTTTCGTTTAAACTAATAGATGAAAATGAACTTTTAAAAATAGTAAATAAAATTAAATCAAATGCAGAGGGAATAGATAATATTTCGATAGATATGATTAAACGCACGCTTCCGCGTACTATTCCAGTTCTATTGCATATTCTTAATAGTTGTCTTTTGGAGGGGTATTTTCCGGATAGATGGAAAACTGCTGTAGTTACACCAATACCAAAGAAAACTCAGGTATGCGAATATAAGGATCTTCGTCCCATTAGTATACTCCCAGCTGCCTCTAAAATTTTAGAAAAAGTAATGGATAAGCAACTTAGTAAATACTTTGAACAAATGGGAGTGATACCTGAAAATCAATCAGGATTTAGGGCGGGGCGCAGTACAGCTACTACTTTGACAAAAGTTATTGATGAAATTCTGAATGCTACAAATAATGGACGTTTATCAGTATTGGTACTATTAGATTTTTCCCGCGCTTTTGACTGCATTGACAATAATTTATTATTATTTAAATTAAAATATTACGGTCTTGATGGGACGGCCATTCAGTTCTTGCGTAGTTACCTTCATAATAGGCGGCAGATAGTTAAGTGCACTAACACAGAGGGAGTTGCGGAGTACTCGAGGCCCCAACCACTAACACGTGGATGTCCACAGGGCGCGTGCATCTCCCCCCTGCTGTACTCGGTGTACACTGCAGACTTGCCGCGCGCTGTTCGTCACGCCACCAGCGTCGAGATGTTTGCTGATGACACCCAACTTTTATACACGTTCAAGCCAGAGCAGCTGGATGAAACCGTAAGTTCAGTCAATTCTGACCTAAATGGAGTGTGGGAATGGGCAAGGGATAACGCGTTGTGTCTCAACCCTGAAAAGACTGTGGTAATGGTATTAGGTTCAAAAAACTTGCGTAATCGAATTTTGGCACGACAGCCAACGTTTTGTTTAAATGGCACTAAATTAGAAATTGTAGATTGTGCTCGTAATCTCGGTCTTCATATTGATTCGGCTCTTAGTTTCAATCATCACGTTAATATGAAAATTAGGTGCGCTATGTATAAATTAAAATCGTTTTATAAAGCAAGTGACTACTTGAGCGTGGATGTGCGTCGTATACTAACTGAATCACTAATTCTATCTCAATTTACTTACTGTGATACTGTCTATGGGCCATGCATTAGTGAGAAACTAAGTAAGCGAATACAACGCGTGCAAAACGCGTGTGTTAGGTTCTCCGAGAGAGTAGGTAAGCGTGACCGCATCACTCCTGTTCTCAACAGGTTGGAGTCGCTGGACATGGCGGCGCGGCGTCACCTGCACCTCGCGTGCCTGACGCACCGGCTGGTGCACACGCGCGCCCCTCCCTCGCTGGCGGCTCGGCTGGTGCTGGCTGCACCGCCGGGTCGCCCGCGCCGGCAGCGGGCCGTCAATGCTATGCGGCTAGCAGTACCATTTATTTATAAAACTACTACCTTTAGAGGATCTTTTCGTTTTGCAGCCAGTAAAATCTGGAATGATATTCCACCACCTTTACGGAGGAATAAATCTATTAATGTATTTAAATTAAACTATAAAAAAGCTCTGTTAAATGCCCAGAAATATTTTGAAAATATCGTCTGTCCCTTTAAGAGTAGAGTAAAATACAATGGATTATTACTGGATGGTATGAGTCAGCAAAATATTAGGTAATCTTTTGAAACTTTACACTTCATTTCTTTATTTTTTATTTTTTTGGAATTAATATAATTTTGAAACTTAAATATATTGCAATGTATACTTAATTATTATTATATCTAATGGCATGAAATTTTTAAGAACACCCATTATTTGACTAGGGGTAAACTTAAAACCAGCAACGTGCTGTGTTTACACCCATTTATGCTCACGCGACCTATTTGAGAATGTATTACTTAATGTTTGTAAAATGTGATGCAAAATAAATGAATTTGTATTGTATTGTATTGTATTGTAAAGGCATCTACTAGTTTGATTGATGCGCTATTTGTAGACAGGGCTCTTAATTTAATCCTAAGATCTTGCACCCTAAAGGCCTGTTCAAGTTGATGTCTTGATTGCAGAACTTGAGGTTCAATAGGGCGTTTGAGACCGGGAGAAATAGAGCTCGTACACCTGTATCATGGCGATTATGATTATGACAAGGAGGCGCATGGATAGTCATATCATGAACTCGCGTGCGTACTATAAATAGTTAGCTGGTATCTAGAATTTATTAATTTTGATTCTAAACGTCTTATGGCTAAACTACTTAAATATAGGAAACGAAATTTGTGCATGACTGGTGCTTGTATACGCAGCATGCGCACCGAAGGAAGACTTATCTCGCGCACGATAAGAGATCGGACGTGTCAAATCGTATGGAATTTAAAAAACAAGTAAGGAATTTTGACTATAGAGGTCGCGTTGTCGCATGCTAAGAGGACTGGTTTGTGATTGGTACATCCAGTTTATCTGATTTGAAGGAAAAACTACTGGCCAAGTTTTCCAGTAGAAACGAGGCCTTAGCAAGGTCCTTAGAAACCCTACAATGTAATCCCACTTCAAATAATCGTCTGCCAGTCCCAGTCTAACTAGGGTTTAAGGTTTAACGGTTTGATTTATAGTTTGTCCCGAATAATTGATGTGAGCAATCAAACTTTGACTTACTGTGACGGGCTATGACTGTGATGTTTGGGACGCAATAAAAACATGATTTGATTTTTAAACTGATTTGTGTAGTAGGTCGATCAGCAGCACATTTTCCTATTCATTTAATAAAATCTCGAATTTTCCATAGCTAGGTACGTTACTATAATAATGATATATCCTGCTCAATAACGTCAGCTCTGCATTGTTTGTCTGCATTGCAATTTTTTTTCGGTTATTGACAGCTATCATACTAATGGGACATAGTGACAGCCGAGATATTATGCGATG
Organism: Phthorimaea operculella; assembly: GCA_024500475.1. Classification (NCBI taxonomy): domain Eukaryota; kingdom Metazoa; phylum Arthropoda; class Insecta; order Lepidoptera; family Gelechiidae; genus Phthorimaea; species Phthorimaea operculella. Next base: position 9,029,555 of record JANFCV010000002.1, read on the forward strand.
GCGTTTGCCATGGTGTCCGGTGGTTGTATCTATAGGATTTAACTTCTTTAGCCAAAAAACCTTAACCTAAAAAACCTTAGGGTTATCAGTCACGAATATCTATGCATTATTGTTTGCTCTGTCCAATGGCTGTAATAGTTGCTTCTACAAAAGGAGTAAGTATCATAATTTAAGTAATTGCCTGAGGTAATTTCCCAAGAAGCTCTCATCAAGTCACAATAGTTAGACGAGAGGTTCGCGTGATCTAGACTCCAATGGACACTACGCTTTAATGACGCTCTTTCTAAAAAGTCACTCCGGTTGTGCTCCGGCCACAGAGTTTTAAAAACAGTATGTCAAATAAAATGCTAAAATCTGGGCGAAAAGTGATCATAGTATAGGTACTTATAAGCATATGAAACTGAAAATCTTATCACAAGGAAAATAGCTAGTTGCCAAGTGGTGCCGGCTTAGCTTAGATTTGCGTCTCCCCAGGGGTGAGGGTGTTGAAGGCATGCCACAATTTTTTATTTATTCGTAATATAATTAAATGTGAAACTTTGATCACCGCTCTTCAATAGACTACATACCGTGACGGCTATAGAAATCACTCCCAATAGGAGGAGAGTGTAGACTGTAGATGTCTACTTGTAGACTGATGTGTTGTGACTGTGGATAATAATGAAAGCTAAAATTAGCTTAGACTAACGAAAGAATGAGTAGTCCATCTGTTTGATTCCGAAGCTGATCTTAGCGCAGTGGAAGCAAATTAAAGTTATCTTAAAATCTAAAACTAAATGGTCGATCAGCCTCGGAACAACATTTGACTACGATTCGTAGTGCTCTTTACTATAGCTAAATAAAATAAATTTAATGAGAGAATTCTGCTCCGGAAAGTTTCCGGCCGAGAAATTCTTGTTTCCAAAATCTACTTAAACAGGGCCCAGCAACGAATTGCTTACCGAGCGAACGATGACGCCGTCGTTTCCTTGTAAGTCTAGTTTTTGACAGGAAAAATAGGTATCAGGTTTGAGGAAGACTTTTGGATTGGGACTTAGGTACTAGACTTACTGCACCCGGGCACCAGCTCATGTGGCACTCCGTCCCTCCGACAGTTTTGGCTTCACCTCAGTTCATCACTCCACCATTCACCAGTTCACAGTTCGACATCAACAATGTTTTCAACACAAAAACAACTAAAGATTCCTCTCCGAATGAGGAATCGGCCCCGTTGGCCCCAATCAAGAAAACAATCAAAAAATATGGCTATCGGCAGCCGCGACGCGAGCGACGACTCAAAGTGAGGTTATGTTACCGGCGACCACGTTGGCCTCAATCAAAAAGCCGGAACCAAAATCACTTGGTTCACTTCCCACCGAACAGGAAAACCACACGAGAAAACCGAAAGCACACTAAATTACTTATTTATAATTAAACTTCGCATCCACGATGCGGGCGACGGCAGAGGACGTGACAAGATGACAGAGCAGTGTTGCCAGCACCGCGCGCCCATTTTATACGAAAACTAAACATTCACCCGCCCCGGACCGACCCATCGGTCCGCTCTATGCATGGCAGGCGTGATAATGTAGCTACTGCTCGCTTAAGGACTGAATCCCCCACCTGAACTTCTGCAACTCGAGGAGTGCCATCACTACCCGGAAACAGGTTGAGAATGCGCCCCCGGCGCCAACGCAGTGGCGGTAGGTTGGCATCCTTAACCAGAACGAGATCCCCAATGCAGGGGGGTTCAGTCCTGTCCGTCCACTTAAGGCGTTGCTGCAGAATGTGCAAGTACTCAAGCGACCAACGCTTCCAAAAGTTTTGAGTCATTTGCTGCAACAACTGATAACGCGACAAACGATTGCTATTCACCTCCGTATAGGGATATTCCGGCAAGGCGTTAAGTGGGCGGCCAATTAAGAAATGCCCTGGCGTCAGGGCCTCTAAATCATTTGGGTCTGAGCTGAGCGGACACAAAGGACGCGAATTGAGTACAGCCTCAATTTTACAAAACACGGTCGCCAGCTCCTCGAAAGTCAAAATTGTTAACCCTACAACGCGCAACAAATGCGTCTTAGCGGACTTTACAACCGCTTCAAAAATACCACCCCAGTGAGGGCACGCTGGTGGATCGAACACCCAGGCAATGCCCTGACGGGAGAGGCCCGTGCTGATGGCTTCTTCGTTCTCCCGTAAGAACGTTACAATTTCTTTCATACACCGATCAGCACCCTTAAAGTTGGTACCACAATCCGACCTGATCAGCGCTGGTCGCCCTCGTCGCGACGTAAATCTCTCCAGCGCTGCCAAAAGGCCTCCGTAGAAAGGTCGGCCACGAGCTCCAAGTGGACGGCCTTGGTGGCTAGGCACACGAACACGCACAAGTACGCCTTGATAGACTTTGCGTTCCGCAGGCGTGATGCCTTCACCATGAAAGGGCCTGCGAAATCCGTTCCCACACCTGCAAACGTCCAGGCCTCCGTCACCCGGTCCGGTGGAAGATCTCCCATCTGTGGCTGCATTGTGGCTGCCTTCAAGCGGTAACAAGGCAAGCACCTAAACACAACGCTACGTACCGTTCGTCGTCCCGATAAGATCCAGAACTCGCGCTGTAGGATGGCCAATAGCGCATTACAGCCCGCGTGCGAGTTTTTCTCATGACGATCCCTGACTAAGAGCTCAACTAAGGGTCCCCTTTTGGAAGTAACAGTGGATGCCGAGCCGAAAAGGGCAGGCTAGCGTTCGAAGTCTGCCTCCAACCCTGAGCATACCTTGCTCATCCAGGAATGGGTTGAGGCGCACAATTCCTCCCTTCAGCTTTCCACGTCCATCCCTGAGCAGCCTGACCTCCTCTTCAAAATGTTCCGCCTGGACGACTCTAACTAATGAGCATAGAGCCGCATTCCGTTCCGCAGGCGAGAGGACAGGTGTAAAGTTCCGTTCTGCTTGAGGCTTCCTGCAGTTGTTCACGAACCGTTTGATCCAACCTGTCACCCCAAGAAGTTTGTCGAGGAGCTATACCGTTCCAGCAAGAAAGCTGGGTTAGGCTTCGGTACGAGTTGCCCCACGTTCACTCGCAAACCTCGATCAGGTGGCCCAAGCGGCGCCCTGCACTCGTTGAATGGCCATTCCTGCGGCGACTCAGTCAGCCATTGAGGTCCCCACCACAGTGGGTGACTCACCAAATCAGGGGCCCTGCACCCGCGCGAAGCGCAGTCCGCTGGGTTCCATTCTCCCGGTACGTGCCTCCACACTAACGGAGTTTCCGACCCCGTAATCTGTGACACCCGATTTGCCACGAAAACCTCAAGTGTATGTACCGACGTCTGCAACCAGCACAGAACTATCCGACTGTCAGTCCACGCGTACACCGTTTCATCCAAGTTGATGGTACCACGCAGATTGCAGGTTACATGATTTAGCAAGCGCGCTAGAAGAGCTGCCCCTGCCAATTCCAATTTGGGGATGGTCCATCTAGTTCTGACTGGTGCCACCTTACTTTTGGCCATAACCAGACGCACGTGCACAGTTCCCGTTGAACTTGCTGTCCGAAGGTATACAGCTGCCGCGTACCCTCGCTCCGAGGCGTCACAAAACCCATGTAGGGTAGCCTTACATCCCACCGATGGGACTAACTTGCGGGGTATCGCGATGTGCACAATCCCTGGTAAGGTGGTCACAAACCTGAGCCAATCCTTCAACAACTCTCCGGAGAGTTGGTCGTCCCATCCTAAGTTGGCTAGCCACAACCTTTGTAAAAAGCACTTCGCCATGAACGTAACCGGGGCGATCCATCCGCTAGGATCGAACGTTCTAGCGATTGTCGACAGTACCGACCGCTTAGTCCAAGTTTTCTCCAAAAGGTCGGGCTCGATCTTGTACGTGAATACGTCATGCGTTGGCCTATATTGCACCCCGAGGATGCCCAACGTGTTTGGATTGTCCGGGTTCTCAAAGAGGTGCGGGTCCTGATGGAACTCGCCTGGCAAACCGGCCAGGAGCTCTGGGCAACTGGACAACCATTTCCGCAACTCGTAACCTCCTGAACCCATGATCGCGATCAACTCGTCTCGTAGAATTAGCGCCTGCTCCACGCTATCAGCACCCGTGCAGATATCGTCCACGTAGACGTCGCGATCCAGTATTGCTGCGGCTCGAGGATATCTTACCCTTTCCTGTGCGGCCAACTCTCGCAGCGTACGTACTGCCAAATACGGACTTGGCTTAAGTCCATACGTCACCGTGTTAAGTTCGTATGTGACCATCGGCTCATCTGGGCTCTCACGCCACAAAATCAGCTGATACCGACGGTCATCCGGATGTATCATGGTTTGGCGAAACATCATTTTGACGTCTGCGACAAACGCTACCTGGTGTAAACGAAAGTCTGTGAGAATGTCCACAATGTCCCGGTTCAATTTAGGACCCGCGTGCAAACACTGGTTCACAGACACACCATTCGAGGTAGGAGCAGAACCGTCAAATACCACCCGTATTTTCGCCTCAGGTGACTTCAAGACAGCCAGGTGTGGAATGTAATAATGCTCGACACACCTCCAATCCAGGCTGGACACCGACATGTGGCCCAATTGAATATATTCCCGCATGAATTCTATATACTTCTGCCGAAGTGCTGGGTCTCGCCTCATCTTCCGCTCCATTCCGAGTAGTCTCCGTTCCGCGAGCTGTCGCGAACTACCTAAAGCGGGGCGGTTTGGGAGAAAAGGTAGCCTGGTCACGAATCTGCCTGACGGGCATCTCGCAGTGTTGTATTGATAGAACAACTCGCACTCGTCATCCTCTGGCTTCCGTCTGTCCGCCGTGGGCGGCTCTTCAGACTCCCAAAACCTCTGCAGCACCTCTGACAGCACACTACCATAGAGGACCGGATCCCCTTCTGGTAGGTCCTGAGGTCTCCAAACTGGGCCGAAAACAACATACCCCCCTGTGGTATCTACGGCCACCAAACCAGTTTCCTGGAGTACCTTCTTCCTACCGCACCATAATCTCCCGAGGACGTCTGACCCGAGAAGTACGTCCACCGTACCAGGAGTATCAAAATCAGGATCAGCTAACTCCAACCCTGTGGTTAACCCTCGTACCGTTGGTGGTAACCTAACCTGAGGAGTTTCCCAACCACTTCATCCAGCACCACGGCTGAGACTTGATAGCTGACCCTGTACATGTGCTACCTAATGCGAACTCAAAGTTCGTCTGACCCCGAATGTCAGGCACATTTAGGCCCCCGATGCCTACAGCTTCATCCTCACTTGGCCGTACATTTAGGCCTAGCCTACTCACCAGCTTACTCGATACAATACATCCCTGAGCCCCTGTATCCAGTAGGGCTCTTACTTGAATGGTCCGGCCACCGTATCCCCATACCCAAATCTTAGCCGTTGGCAAAAGTACCGTGATTGGACGGGGAGCCGAAGCTGATGAGTAGGCGGCGATTACCTAGCGGGAATCTAAACGCGGTGAGGCCGCGTCCCGCGGGGTATCCTCACTACCCAAACCTGTGTATGGGTCCCACTCCTGCTGGTAGGAGGTCTGCCCATAAAGGCCATGGCTGGAGTTCTATAGTACCCCGACGGCAAACGTCCGTACCGAGGTTGCGCCTGTAGCCGCGGGTACTCAGGCATAGGCGGGGCATGCGTGGGTCTTGAGACCCAACCAGGTGGCTCAAGCCCGCAGAATACTGCATGTACCCTGGTGGCTGCCTAGTGCTCCCCTGACACCCGCCCGTTGAATCCCGTACCTGGGATGGGTGTCCTTGGCCACGTTCCTGTGCCGCTCTTCCCCAATCCGGCACCTGCTGCCGTGGTGGGGATTGTCCCCACGTCCTTGGGTAAGTGGGCTCCGTCTGTTGACGTCCCCCTGCCTGTCCCTGTGACCGATGCGGAGGTGGGCTCCTCCTTGGAGGGTGGGAGCGTTGCTCCCTCCCTGGTGGGCAGGCTCCTTCGCTGATCCGATCCAGCGCTGCCCCCGGCGCCTCCGGAGCGATTCATGCAGAGCAGCGGATGGTGTGCACCCTGGCAGTACCTACAGTTGGTGCTTGAAGGGCACTCTCGCACCTGATGCGGCCCCAGGCACCGAAAACACCAACGCCTCTGCTGTGCCACACCCCGTCTCCTCTGAACCCGCTGCGCAGCAAACTCCTGACACGCTGCCACCCCGTGGCCTGTCTCCCTGCAGTAGGCACACCCTGATTCCAATGCGGTGTTGTACCGCCTGGGTTGCCCACTGTTGCCTCCTCGCGCCGGTGCACCCGGCCGTTCCGGGTGGCGAGGGCAGAGGTCTCCTTGCGAGGGCTTCACCAGCCTGGACGTCCACTCGCCTGCTTTCGGCCTCGAGGAACGACTTCAGATCCTCGTAGGTCGGGAGGTGGTCCGAGGACTTGCCCCCATGTAGCTGCTCGAATCGAGCGACCATTTCGCTCGGCAGGCGGCGAAGCACTGTGTGGACCAAGATATAACCGTAGCCCGCCACTGGCAAACCCTGTCGCTCTAGTGCGCTGACCGCGACACTGACTGGGTGGAAGATTTTCTCGCGGAGGTCCGTACCTCGCGTTATGGTTGGTATTGACAGCCACTGGTCTAACAGCCTGTCTACAATCAGGCGCTTGTTTCGATACCGGTCGGTAAGGATCTTCCACGCCACCTCATAATTGCTATCCGAGACAGCCAAATGCGTCAGCAATTCATGAGGCTCTCCATGTAGCCTGGACATCAGCTGAGCCATCTTGTACGCCGGCGTTATGTCCGTCCGTGTGTGGACCACACTGCTATACAGGTCCTCAAACGCCGGCCAGTCGGCGTAATCGCCTGCAAAGACTGGAACCGTAACAGGCGGAAGAGGCACCTGTAATCCTTGTCCCACTTTACCACGGAATGGCTTTTCCTTTCCGTCACGTCGCCTAGATATGTCCGCAGCTGCCTGCGCAATGTCCTGTGCCAGCTCCAAGCACTGGCTTACATCGCCCTCAACCAGCTCCTTATCTTCAGGGTTAGGAGCTTCCTCAAGGAGCATGAGGCACTCTGTGAGGTGTTCCGACACAACCCGAACCCGTTCATCTGCCTGTAGTGCACTTTTCAAGAGCGCGTCCTCCCGGTCCTCGCGACCGATCATTGCCGCTGTGGTAGTAAACCACCTTAATTCTGTCTTTATAGCAGCCTTATACCTGGCGATCGAGGAGCCATGGTACCAACTTTTACACACTCGACTTAATAAAAAAAACCAATAAACAAATACCACAAAATAAATGTTAGTTGACTGGCCTAGACCTTACCGATAAGGTACCGTTCACTAGGCAAACAATACAGTCACAAAAAAACCGAAACAATATTTTCCAAAATTAATAAAATATGTGGGTAATATAAAAACACGCTTAATACTAAATTACGGCTAACTATGTTGCAATAAAGCAACCACGCTCTGCTACCAAAAAATGTTTGATTCCGAAGCTGATCTTAGCGCAGTGGAAGCAAATTAAAGTTATCTTAAAATCTAAAACTAAATGGTCGATCAGCCTCGGAACAACATTTGACTACGATTCGTAGTGCTCTTTACTATAGCTAAATAAAATAAATTTAATGAGAGAATTCTGCTCCGGAAAGTTTCCGGCCGAGAAATTCTTGTTTCCAAAATCTACTTAAACAGGGCCCAGCAACGAATTGCTTACCGAGCGAACGATGACGCCGTCGTTTCCTTGTAAGTCTAGTTTTTGACAGGAAAAATAGGTATCAGGTTTGAGGAAGACTTTTGGATTGGGACTTAGGTACTAGACTTACTGCACCCGGGCACCAGCTCATGTGGCACTCCGTCCCTCCGACAGTTTTGGCTTCACCTCAGTTCATCACTCCACCATTCACCAGTTCACAGTTCGACATCAACAATGTTTTCAACACAAAAACAACTAAAGATTCCTCTCCGAATGAGGAATCGGCCCCGTTGGCCCCCAATCAAGAAAACAATCAAAAAATATATGGCTATCGGCAGCCGCGACGCGAGCGACGACTCAAAGTGAGGTTATGTTACCGGCGACCACGTTGGCCTCAATCAAAAAAGCCGGAACCAAAAAATCACTTGGTTCACTTCCCCACCGAACAGGGAAAACCACACGAGAAAACCGAAAGCACACTAAATTACTTATTTATAATTAAACTTCGCATCCACGATGCGGGCGACGGCAGAGGACGTGACAAGATGACAGAGCAGTGTTGCCAGCACCGCGCGCCCATTTTATACGAAAACTAAACACCATCTGTACTTCACCTGCTCTGTGGCCCGGAATGATGCAATTTTCCCGCTTCCTAATGCCATGTCGTGGTCGAAATGACTTCGTAACGAGCCCCCGGACTGGCCCGTCTGCAGGCAAAGTCCGTAATCTACGACTCGCCCTATACAAAGTACACTGGGCTTCAGATAGACGCGGCTAATTACGGTATTTAGTCTTCTTTTCCCGTAAGCCTACAGTAATCCGCTGGGTCTGTGGGCGAGCCTTGACTTAAATATTTCATGAAATATCTTAGCACGAGGTATTTTTAGGGTAATATTCTCTTCGGATGTATATTCGTGTCTTTCTTCATTATTTTGTTTAATTATGAAGAATTCTTTGAGCAATGCGACCGTGGACGGACCAAATCAATAAGAAATTGGTATCATACAGTAAAAATAAACCAAGAAGAAGACTGAAAATAGGGAATACTGCAAATTATAGAGGGATCCATTTCCATTCCCTCTGTGAAACATTAAAACGTAATTTGTTCGTTATCAAAAATTCAAACGTTGCGAGCGAGAATTCTTGCAGAATCCTTTTCTAAATTCTAAAATGTCACCTATTTTAAAGGCATTACAAAAACACGTTCCTTTACAGCAGTGTCCGCACTTTGGAGAGGAAGCGAAGTGGTGTAACTTAAATTTTAACGATGTTTTCTCAAAACCGTGCTGGGAAAATCCAGTGAAAGAATTTTAAAATACCGCCGTTATAACCGGTGTGAGGCGGCTATAACCAGTTTTATTTCACTTTTTTATCTTTGTCCTCTGTTCTATTCTATCCACTTGTGATTTTAGAATTTTGTTCACGTTTTGTTGCCTGTTATGTAATTTTCCGGTTTGTTTAATCCTATTGCGGCAAAATATTGTTGTGTGCGTATTTTGTGTGGGTTTTTGTTTTTGCCCTTTGTTATTATAATAATGTTTTGTTTGTGCCTTGTTTCGCTAATTAAATAACATACAGGGTTATATTTATTTCAGTATCTACGCAAAGCAAGGAGATTATACTTATGTGAATTACGAACAACTTAACAAACCTGTGTGATAGATATGTTATATTATAATAGCCTGCAAAGGCATTAAACTTGCTTTAGGTATTGTAAATAAAATTTAATGCCTTTAATTTAAAATTTAAAATTTAATTTATTTACAATGTCTAATATGGAGTTCCATCAAGTGCCGACAATCGCAAGTATTGCTTTAGGTAGGTAGGTACTAATTTTAAACTAGTACCATGTCACTAATTTATGATGCAACATTTTTTTTATTTATAGGAATATAATCTCTAGAAATATGACATCACATGCGCGAGAAACTTAAGACGTCACGTCAAAGGTTTTAATCAAATCAATCAAACAATTTCGATATGGGATATGGCACCCAAGCTCTCCCAAGGTCAAATTTCTTGATCTAGGTTGCTAGCGCGAAAACTTTAGACGTCACGTCATAGGTATTAATCAAATCAATCAAACAATTTCGATATGACACCCTAGCTCCTTCAAGGTCTAGTTTCTTGGTAGGTATAGGTTACTACAAATTAGAAAGACGGCGCGCGGGTCTATAGCTGAACTATTCCTGTGATGATTTTGTATGTTTTAATCTTTTGAGTCATCGCTCTGTATCACCTTGAAAAGCTTGCTAGTAGTAGTAGTAATCAAATAATTAATGTCGTTATCTCATTTTACGCATTAGTGTTTTTCACTGTTCCGATCCGTTCCGATCAAAAGTTCTAAATTCAATGTCCCATAAATACCAGTTTTCTCCTGTCGTATGAAAATAAATATGGCTGGTCGAGATATTCTTGAACTGAGCTGTGCAAACGTTCTATGTATAACTTGCAATATTTAGCAAGCTCAGGCGTACGTAGCCGAAACATTGTATAATACAACCGTTAAAAACAGGTGTAAGCATTTTAAAGCAAAAGGAGAAAAACATCTTGTTCTGTTGAAATAATTAGGTAATTCATTTGCGAAGGTCACAACCTAGATATAGTTGCTTTTATTGTTGATACGGCCTCTCGCTGTATTCGCCGTCGATGGCAGTTGTATGGTGCTCCCTTTCCCACTCGGTGGTAAACTCAAGTAGGAAAGGGATATCGCTATAGATATTATAAATAACTGTCATGCGGTGGTGAATGCAGAAAGTGGCAGTTTTAAGTACCTATAGTTCAATCGCGGAATGAGATATGATGAATGAGACAACCAACGGGTACAATCTTTGACATCATATTCAGATAGGTAACCTGAAATTCCGCAACTAAACAATACACAATACCTATCAAACTACTTCCTATCAAAATTATCTAAATAAAGGCCTAAAGTGTAAAAATCTGGCTTTTGTGGGAACTTAAATATTTGCGTGCACCTTGAAAATAAGAAATACTCTCACCCTTAATATCCGAGCGGAGAATACTTTCAGAGCTGCGCAGCGTTTATGCAAAGGAAATGGATTTTAAAATGAGATTGTGGAGACATTCCCGGGATTTAGTTTTGACTGTAGGTGTGACGTCAGTCCAGTTTTTAGTTCTATTTTCATTAAAGCACACCTTAATCCCTTTGCTGGATAAAATACAGTAGTAAATGCTAGTGTAAATTAAGTTTTGGAACACTTTAGAATGGTTCTCTGTGAAATCTCTCTGGAATTCGCACGGTATGTGCTTTGGTGCATGAAATGTGGTTTAAATTGTGTTGTTTCGTGCATAAAATACGTGTTTTGTTTTTAGATAAAAATCTTCTACCTATAAAATAAAAGCAAAGTAAGGTTCACACCAAATACCTACACCAATCAGTCAACACAAATCAGTATCTATCCCAATGCCAAAGCCAATTCTTATACAAAACGAATCATAAATGTATGCATGTACCACGGCATTTTACTTAGCTTTACTTAGTATTTGTGCGATAACGGTTGGTCCTGAAAACACAAAAAGCACTGCAACCTCAAATCTACAGTGGCTACTTAGATATACGTACGCCGACCCCAATTGATTTGGGATAAATGCAGGATGATGATGATTTAAACATTTTGGTTCATGCAAACTGTTCTATTCCACGCCAGTATTTAACCAAAGTTATAATTTGGATTATTTTAATTCAAACAAGCAAAACGGGCTATCCACTGAATACTTGAAGGCTTAATTAAAATATGTTAGGTAAGCATATTATGCGAGCGGTAGGTAAATTAAAGTGATACCGCTGCTGAAAATTCCACGTAAAACATAATGATGTTGCGAAAAGTAGGTAAGCGAAATGAGAAAATATGTGAGTGAAATGGTTACGGTGTATTCTAGAAATTTCTCTGTTGAAATAATCTCATTACTTACACTTGTAATAAGTATAACAAATATTTAAAAGCATGGCCTGATTGCCTTACGTGGTAGGCAGACAGTGAACTTCCGTAAACGTTTTTGCCACTTTCGTGGTCTTCATGATTTTTGTCGTTTACCAATTTACTTACTTACCGGCAACCAAGGCTGCACTCCGGTCGTCAGTGCATATGGCACAAAACCGTAGAGCCTGAAGAAGTTTGACGGAGCAGCAGCGTCCTATAGTCACGTCCCTCAGGAATAAAGCATTGATTGAGAAGAAAGGTAACCAAGGCCACACTGCAGGCGTCATCGCACATGGCACAAAACTAGAGAGAGAGTCTACAGAAGTTTGGCAGAGTAGTTGCTCCCCACGGTCACTTCGCTCAGGAATGAAGCATTGATTGAGAAGAAAGGTAACCAAGGCCACACTGCAGGCGTCAGTGCACATGGCACAAGACCGCCAATGTCTGGAGAAGTTTGGCGGAGCAGTAGCTCCCAATGGTCACGTCCCTCAGAAATGAGGCATCGACTGAGAAGAAAGGTCACCAAGGCCACACTAAAGGCATCAATGTAGCGGTTTGTCGGAGCATTAGCTCCCTATGGTCACGTCCCTCAGGAATGAGGCATTGGCCAGAGAAAGGTAACCAAGCCCACACTTCAGGCGTTAGTGCACATTGCACAAGACCGTAAGGCCTGGAAAAATTGGACTAGTAGTAGGTTTCCATATGGTCGAGTCCCACAGGAGTCAGGAAGCATTGACTGAGGAGAAAGGTAACCAACTGTAGGCTTCTGTGCACATGGCACAACACCGCAGAACAAGAATGAGGCATTAAAAAGAAGAAGTCTTTCCGAATCCATGGCGATCTCGTCAAATTTTACGTGCCCAGAATTCGGTCACCCTAACCGCTTCTGTAGTAGCGGAGAAGACTTAATATAGTTAACTTTGTTCGTTGTCATTTATGGATTACGTTTGCTAAGCAAAGAAGCTTGTTTTTGGATAAATTAAATCACTTTAGCATTGTCAATAAAATTCACCGCGACTCAATTTTATTAGGATTCAATGGTACTCCATTTAGCTAAAAGACATTGCTACACAGGGGCTAAATAAATAGTTACACTTCAATCTTTTTCAGTGACGCGGCGTTTCAGGATTGAGTAAGTAATGGAGCGCTTTACAGGCCACGGGGCGTAATGGTGATGCGCCATGGTAAGTTGAGGCACCGTAAAATTGTAGAAAAAAATGCATCATTTTAATATTGTTGTAGTTAACATACCTACAACTATTGTGCGGCTTCGTAACGTGTCAAACAGTGGCTGTTATGCCAATGAAACCGTAATCGATTTAAAAAAACTGTTGTTATTACTTTTATTTATTTATTTGTACCAGACTACCTCAGGAGGGTTATTGTAATTTTGCTGTAGCCAAATAATACTTTTAGAAAAGCAATGTTTTGTACCGGGGACAGTTTGGCACAATGATTATCGGATCTAGTCAAACTTAGGTTGCGTTAAAACTATTGCGAAAGGTTGGGTTACAAAAATAATAGCTCTACTCATAGCGGCATCAATGAAGGTGATGAACCGCTCAATGTCAGGGACGGGCTATCATGATAAAAGCAAAAGAAGGATTTTTTAGGACCACCCAATGAGCAAAGAGAAGGGAAATACCGGTAAATTTTGCGAGTTGTAGAATTGGGCTTGCTTTTGTTATTATTTTGCGCATGGCAGCGTCACTGGGCATAGCGTACTACTAACTATCACATTAAAAGCCCAAATACGAACATTCCATGGACAAGCCATCGGACAGAGAGACAGGCCGTCCCGCCCGATACCTTTAAGCGATTGCAATGTGAAAGGATTTGGACCTATGAGTCGGTAAATATCAGATCACGCAGAAAAAACACTGAGCCGAACAGTTGGTACTTATATTTTACTCATTAAAAATAGAGCAGATAACACTTTCTACCGGTAAGCCCTCGAACTATTCTTATCATAATAGTGTTTTGGAGCGTTATATATCGCTCAATATATAGTGGTATGGGTTTTTTTACGATTGTATGGTGGCGCTACTGGGCATAGCGTACTACTAACTATCACGTTAAAAGCCCAAATACGAACATTTCATGGACAAGCCATCGGACAGAGAGACAGGCCGTCCCGCCCGATACCTTTAAGCGATTGCAATGTGAAAGGATTTGGTACAATGAGTCAGTGAATACCAGAATATACAGAAGAAAACCGAGCCGAACCTATATTTTACTCGAATAGGGCAGATAACAATTTCTACCGGTAAACACTCGAACTATTCTTATCATAATAGTGTCACCAAGCGTTATATACCGCTCAGTTTATTGGTGTGGGTTTTTTTACGATTTTATGGTAGCGCTACTGGGCATGGCGTACTACTAACTATCACGTTAAAAGCCCAAATACGAACATTCCATGGACAAGCCATCGGACAGAGAGACAGGCCGTCCCGCCCGATACCTTTAAGCGATTGCAATGTGAAAGGATTTGATCCGATGAGTCAGTAAATAAAAAAGAATGACGCATTTTTTAAGGTTTCGTAATCGATAAAGGATCCCTATAATATTAATTATTCTTTGTTTACTTATACAACAGTGAGACAGGGCATGTTAAGCCATCGGTACCGGTTGCTTGATGTCTATGATATCTAACTTGACGGCAATCTATAAACTTTGATACCAGGGTCCATCAGGTTGTTCGTCAACTCGATTTCCCGAACGATAGATGAAGTTAATTGCTGAAAGTTGGTATCCCTCTCTTGTTTGCCATTCTCGCCGCGCTTAGAAGGCAGAATTCTAAGCCGACACCACACGGTATCTTAACTTTCCGTCCTTGTCCACACAGCGATTTTCATTCGCACGATTTATCATCATACTTTCCATTCCATATACAGGGTGTAAAGAAAAGTAGTAACGTTCCTTCAAACCACACGTCCTATAGGTATAACAAAGTATGTTTAGGGTGTTCAAACACCACAACTAGGGCAGAACATTTCAAAAAAAACATTTTTGTAAATTATGCTTTATTTAAAATATGTTGTAATATTTTTTTAAACATAATCATGCCACTTTACAGGAACTTACTACTTTTCCTAACACCCTGTATTCTGCTTCTAATTACACGATTTAGGCCAAATCCCTCAGTCTCTAAAAATCGAGGTTTTTTTCTCCATCCACTTTGTCACAGGTGACCGCGTAATTTCTTTTTCAATTTGAGAAAAAGGTTTCTTTTATTACTCTTGGTGTTTATGAGCTCTGAAAAATTTATCGTTCCATATTACTTTTTGATCCTTTTTTAGGGTTTCGTAGTCTACTAGAAACCCTTATAGTTTCGTCATGTCTGTCTGTCTGTCTGTCTGTCTGTCTGTCTGTCTGTCTGTCTGTCTGTCTGTCTGTCTGTCTGTATGCCGCGCCCTCATATCTTTGTCAGTTTTAGAGCTATCGACATGAAATTTGATGAGAAGATAGATCGTGTTGACCCAAATATAGAAAAATTAAGAAAAAAATATTTTAAATGTTTTTTGGACCCCCTCCCATACAAGTGAAAGGGGGGCAAAAAAATTTTTTTTCTTCTGTAATATTGAGTAGGGTATCGATGAATAGGTCTTTGAAAACTAAGGTGAGGTTTCTTTGAAACAAAGTCACTAAAATGTTTCTGTCACGAGATATTTGCTTTTAAAAAGGGCGTTTTTGACCCATAATTTGTTCCAGCTGTAACTTCTAAAGTATAAAAGCTAAAAATTTGAAATAAATATGGAATATAGCTTACAATCTGAAGTTACAATGAAAACTATAACGGATATTGTACCCTTAAAGGTTTCAGAAAAAAATGAGTTTTTCTATTTGCAGTTGGTCATCATACTGCTGCTAACAAACCAGCAACAAATTAAGTTTGTAATACTGAAAAACCTGATATTTAAACGTTGACTACGAAACCCTATTTGTGGGCGTGTCTGACACGCTCTTGGCCTGTTTTTTACTATTACCTACTTAATATATCGAGACTATTCGAGACAGACTAATTTTAGAGCGTGAATTTTTATGAAGGATACTGGCTATAGTCCGTCTGCCCATCCTTAAAATACCCACGCTACGTGACATCATGATAAGACGCATGGCAGCAGCACAGAATATTTTTTTTTTATATTAGTACTAGCGTGGCAGAAGGCTGGAAAAGTTAAGCTGACGTCATTTATGTGACGTAGGTATTTCCTGGATGGGCCAACGGGCTACTAGTAATGACTGGTTGGCGAAAACGGGTGATCGTGTTTTATGAGTTGCAGTTGCAGAATACATACCCTACGGGTAAGCCAACGACTATGTACGTCTAAAGTGCTGGGCTTCTTTCTGGCCCAGAATCCAGGAGGCACATCCGAGATGGGCAAATCTTATAAATATTTAGCACTATTTGAGATTGCTCCCTTATGGTTATAGGACTTCGCAGGCCAAACCAGCTGAACTGATTAACCGTAACAAAAATGGTTCCTTGCATCAGAGAGCACGCTTAGCTATCGATGCCTATTGCTGTTTAATCTGTTCTTCGCAGGACGCGGTACTATAGTGCGTTTCATCTTATAGTTCCTCTGGTGTCATGTTGGTAGCGGCTTTCCAATGCTACCAACATGACGCTAGAGGAACTATAAGATGAAACGCACTCTAAAAGTAAGGCCAACCAGACGAGATAAAAAGTGTAAACAAATCTAAAAGAGACAGCTGACATTATACCATATGACAGATAAGGACAGATTGTTATTATAACTGTCAGCGAGTCATACAAAAGTTGTTTACATTAATTATCTCGTTTCGTTGGCCATACGATAGTTGATATCTTTAAATGATCGCTTTGACAGTCACGGTCATTACATTACTCATTAGACAACCATGTTAGACGGTTAGTAGTTGGTTAGTAGATAATAGTTGGTAATATTAGCAAAGATTAAAATATGTAATACTTAGATATTAAACGGATTAAATTCTGACACCAAAATTAACCGTTTGGTCGCAAGAAGCGTTAACAATCTTCATAGAAATTTAGACACTGAAGTTTTCAGTAGGTACTAAATTCAAATTGTGCCCCAAATGTTTTTATAGCGGGAACTAATCTCCGGAAACATTGACGCCATAATTTATAATCGCACAGCTACAAGTTGGGATTATGCTCGAAGTTGAGTCGTTAAATTGTCGTAGGCCCTATCGCAGTTTGATAATAGGCCTCTGGGCGCTAATAACTAGTGGAGATAAGTAAAATAGGCCCTAGTTTATGCAAAACCTATTTAAATACGAAATAAAGGTACCCGTCTAAAATACTTAAACCTAAGCATTTTTAAGCGGGTATGTTTAACTCTAAAGTCACCCCGTTTTTTCCCCTTGGGTGTCGTAAGTGGTGACTGAGGTACTCGAGGGTTTCATGTATCATGATTTTGGGCGACAGGCTGACAACTTGTCACTACAGTGATACACATATTTGTTTGCAAAATATCCTGTGGTTTTTGGCATTCCTGTTTCTTTTGTTGTCTGTTCAGGAATGTGCTTGATTTGTAAGAAGTAAATGAGGTAAACAGGATACTGACTACGGTAGACCAACTTATGAATATAGTACCGACATGTTCAAAGCCTTCGAAGGCGTCGAAGGCACCTAAAGCCCTAAAGCCTAGCTGATGCGATTTCTATGAAAATGAGCCACAACCCTACGCTGCCATGTACCGCGCGCAGGATTTCGTAGCCATTCGTAGTAGTTTGCTACGTAGTGCTACGACTACGACGCAACAATGAATTTTTTTTTGTTTGACAATTTCGTACATGTATGCAATTTCGTGCATTTTCTTTTCGGTTTCACTTAAAAAAAGGAAGTAACTATTAGTGATGATAATTGAGAGACTGCAAGTCATACTTATGAGACCTACAATGATACTGAATGAAACCGTCGAACACTTAAATACCATTTTGCTACAAAATAGGACATGGCTGCTGCGTTCTTCCGTAATTTGTCTTCTTTGAAACCGATTAATGGCTGCAAATCTGGTGACCCAATGACACGGAGTGAACCAGCTTATGAAAATAGCCTCGGAATAATCCCGCTGAGGTATTTCCCGCCTCGCGCCTCTGGACTATTTAAAACTGAATTTTAAAACAGAGTTTAAAATATTGCTTTCGAGAAATCTATGTTTAACTTCCAGCGAGTAGGTTTGAACGACAATTTTAAATTCGGAAAGGTATTTATGTGCAGACTGATGCAAATTTTATCAAACTACCTGCTTAATTTAGAATGGTTGATCTGATTTAAAGTTGATTCCAGTTTACTAGAGGTAGTCTGGAATCACAGAGCACGAAAATGTCATTGTCTATATCTAGAATAGTGTCCTAGGTCCTAATTAGATTAGTAGCGTCAAAAAAACTATGCGATCGGTCGCATGGGGACATTTATTTTAAATTATTCCGTAATTTGTCTTCTTTGAAACCGATTAACGGCTGCAAATCTGTTGAACCAATGACACGGAGTGAACCGGCTTATGGAAATAGCCTCGGAATAATCTCGCTGAGGTATTTCCCGCCTCGCGCCTCTGGACTATTTAAAATTTAATTTTAAAACTGAGTTTAAGAGGCTACTATACCAAGCTGAAAGTTCGTGAGCTGTCAGTTCATAAAAATATTTCTATCCCATTTATGCATCCCACCCGTCCCGCAGCCGTAAAAGAGACAGTTATAGCTCGCTACCGGAAAATTTGCGTTCTAGGTTTACCAGGTTCCCCGTTCG
The DNA here is from genome assembly GCA_024500475.1 of Phthorimaea operculella. NCBI lineage: Eukaryota > Metazoa > Arthropoda > Insecta > Lepidoptera > Gelechiidae > Phthorimaea > Phthorimaea operculella. The sequence continues at coordinate 9,047,898 of JANFCV010000002.1, forward strand.
AAATCGCCATTAAATTTGTTGATAGTGGCATTATTTTGCTGCCAATAAAATATTCTATGCCCGTATCATTTGTTCTGCTGAAATTATTGTCATATTTAGAAGATACCAAGGCGTAAACTTGGTGATAATTTTAGAGCATTTTGCCACGGCCATATCTTTTTTTAAATGCATTATTACAACCAGAAAAAGAATATGGAGCATAGATCTAGTCCAGAAGAGTTACCGTGCCAAAAATTGAGTCTATCGGTTGCGAATTGGCCGAGGGATACGTTGAAAGCGTTTGTATGAAAAATAATGACTATAGATCCCTCTTAAAATATTGCTCATGATATCGTAGCCAATCGTAGCAGTTGGCTACGAAATGCTACGACTACGACGCAACCATGAAAAAAATGGTATCGTTCGACAATTTTCTACTTGTATGCAATTTTTCTTACTAAGAGTAACTAAAAGAAAGTAATAAACTATTATAGTGACTGCAAGTCGTACCTTTGAGATAATACTGAATTAATCTGTTGAATACTTATACACTTTACTCGCACTCATTTGCTACAAAATACATGGCAGATGCGTTTTTTATTATAAATTATTCCGTAATTTGTCTTCTTTGAATCCGATTAATGGCTGCAAATCTGGTGAACCAATGACGCGGAGTGAACCAGCTTACGGAAATACCCTCGGAATCATCTCGCTGAGGTATTTCCCGCCTCGCGCCTCTGGACTATTTAAAACTGAATTTTAAAACAGAGTTTAAAAATATTGTGCAGATTTCGTAGTCATTCGTAGCAGTTTGCTACGTAGTGCTACGACTACGACGCAACATTGAAATTCTTTTTTTGTTCGACAATTTTGTACTTGTAAGCGAAAAGTAAGAAACTATCAGTGATAATGAATCAGTCGAACAGTAAATACCTGAAACACTTTTCAGTTTGCTACAAAATAGGACATGGCTGCTGCGTTTTTTATTGTAGATTATTCCGTAATTTGTCTTCTTTGAAACCGATTAATGGCTGCAAATCTGTTGACCCAATGACACGGAGTGAACCAGCTTATGGAAATAGCCTCGGAATAATCCCGGTGAGGTATTTCCCGCCTCGTGCCTCTGGACTATTTAAAACTGAATTTTTAAGCAGAGTTTAAAATATTGCTATGCCATTAGAAGTGACCTATCAAGCTTAACAACTTTTGCTTTGGTGCCATATCTGTATCTCCTATAGTTAAGGTGGGCTCCTGGTGGTGCACCTGGTTGTCTACATCAGGCACTCCACACCTTCAAAGTCTGTAATGCCATTAGAAGCGGCCTATCAAACTGAACAAGTTTTGCTTTGGTTCCATATCAGTATCTCCTATAGTTCAGGTGGGCTCCTGGTGGTGCACCTGGTGGTCTATTTTATGTACTTTAGACTCTCGAGTGGTAATAAAAACTATCCTATTTGTGAATCCATGTTACCTTCTATATGTGTGCCAAATTTCATTACAATCAGTTCAGTAGTTTTTGCGTGAAGAAGTAACAAACAAACAAACAAACAGAAAACCATACAAACTTTCGCATTTGTGGGATAGATTTAGAATATTCCGTAATTTGTCTTCTTTGAAACCGATTAATGGCTGCAAATCTGTTGAACCAATGACACGGAGTGAGCCATCTTATGGAAATAACCTCGGAATAATCGCGCTGAGGTATTTCCCGCCTCGCGCCTCTGGACTATTCAAAACTGAATTTTAAAACAGAGTTTAAAATATTGCGCATGATTTCGTAGCCACTCGTAGCAGTTTGCTACGTAGTACTACGACTACGACGCAACAATGAAAAAAATGGTATCGTGCGACAATTTCCTACTTGTATGCAACTTTTATTTTAAGTTTAACTTAAAGAAAGTAAGAAACTATAAGTGATAATAGTGACTGCAAGTCGTGCCTATGAGACCTACAATTATACTGAATGAATTTGCCGAACATATAAATAACACACTTTACTCACATTCATTTTGCTACATAATAAGACACATGGCTGCTGCGTTTTTTATAAATTATTCCGTAATTAGTCTTCTTTGAAACCGATTAATGGCTGCAAATCTGGTGAACCAATGACACGGAGTGAACCAGCTTATGGAAATAGCCTCGGAATAATCCCGCTGAGGTATTTCCCGCCTCGCGCCTTTTTAAAACTGAATTTTAAAACAAAGTTTAATTATGCATGATTTCGTAGCCATTCGTAGCCTTTTGCTACGTAGTGCTACGACAACGACGCAACAATGAAATTCTTATTTTGTTCGACAATTTGGTATTTACTTGTATGCAATTTTTCTAACTAAGATTAACTCAAAGACAGAAACTATTTGTGATAATAGTGACTACAAGTCGTACCTATGAGACCCACAATCATAATGAATGAATCTGTCGAACACTTAAATACCTAACACTTTACTCGCATTAATTTTGCTTCAAAATAGGACATGGCAGCTGCGTTTCTCATAATAAATTATTCCGTAATTTGTCTTCTTTGAAACCGATTAATGGCTGCAAATCTGGTGAACCAATGACACGGAGTGAACCAGCTTATGCAAATAGCCTCGGATTAATCCCGCTGAGGTATTTCCCGCCTCGCGCCTCTGGACTATTTAAAACTGAATTTTAAAACAGTTTTAAATATTGCGCATGATTTCGTAGCCATTCGTAGCAGATTGCTACGTAGTGCTACGACTACGATGCAATAATGAAAAAAATTGTATCGTACGAAAATTTTGTACTTGAATGCAATTTTTCTTATTAGTTTAACTAGACGAAAGTAATAAACGAGTAGTGATGATAATAATGAATGCAAGTAGTGCCTATCAGGCCCACAATGATAGGAATTAACAATGAAAATACCTAAAACACTTTACTCGCATTTATTTTGCTACAAAATAGGACATGGCTGCTGCGTTTTATATTTTAAATGATTCCCATTCTTCTTTGAAACCGATTAATGGCTGCAAATCTGGTGAACCAATGACACGGAGTGAACCGGCTTATGGAAATAGCCTCGGAATAATCCCGCTGAGGTATTTCCCGCCTCGCGCCTCTGGACTATTTTAAAATAGGGTTCAAAATATTGCTTTGCACATTAGAAGTGGCCTATGCTGAACAACTTTTGCTTTCGTTTCATATCTGTATGACCTATACCTAATTTAGGTGGACTCCTGGTGTTGCACCTTGTGGTCTACATCAGGCACTCCAAACCTTCAAAATCAATAAGCCATTAGAAGCGGCCTATCAACCTATTCATGTTACCTTCTGTATGTGTGCCAAATTTCATTACAATCGGTTCAGTCGTTTTTGCGTAAAGAAGTCACAAACAAACAAACATACAAACTTTCGCATTTATAATATTGTTATATTAGTAGGATAGATATAGATTATTCCGTAATTTGTCTTCTTCAAAACCGATAAATGGCTGCGAATCTGGTGAACCAATGACACGGAGTGAACCAGCTTATGTAAATAGCCTCGGAATAATCCCACTGAGGTATCTCCCGCCTCGCGCCTCTGGACTATTTAAAACTGAATTTTAAAACAGAGTTTAAAATATTGCGTATGTCTTTGTATCCATTCGTAGCAGCTTGCTACGTAGTGCTACGACTACGATGCAACAATGAAACTCTATTTTGTTCGGCAATTTTGTACTTGTATGCAATTGTTCTTTTAAACTTAAGATAAAGAAAGTAAGAAACTAGAAGTGATAATAGTGACTGCAAGTCGTGCCTATGAGACCCAAATGATATTAATTAATCCGAATTAATCGATCACTGAAAATACCTAAAACACTTTACCCGCATTCATTTTGCTACAAAATAGGGCATGGCAGCTGCATTTTTTAATTCGAAATTATTCCATAATTTGTCTTCTTCGAAACCGATTAATGGCTGCAAATCTGGTGAACCAATGACACGGAGTGAACCAGCTTATGGAAATAGCCTCAGAATAATCCCGCTGAGGTATTTCCCGCCTCGCGCTTCTGGCACAAAGTAAGTATTGGCTGGTTCCAATGCAGAGAGCCGGCTTCAAGAAAACGTCGTTATACTCACACAGACATCCACACGCTGTCGTTTACTTGCAATCTCGAACCGGTTCGTACTGGCTAGTAACGAGTGTCAACAGCGTTCGGTGTGGGCGGACGCCAAAACTACGACTTGACTACGCAAGTGCCAATATTTTTGTACAGTATGTTACAGTGTACGTTTGATATAATGTAAGTAATGTACCTAAGTATGTTTGAACCAGGTACGGCATATTAAAAGTTCAGAAAATTAAAGTAGCAACCCTAGAGTGTAGGTATAAATTATGGGAAGAAAGGGCGAGCTGTCTTTCTGTAAATTCTCTATTTTGAGTATTTTGCGCCTCTGGACTATATAAAACTGAATTTTAAAACAGAGTTCAAAATATTGCTTTCGAGAAATCTATGTTTAAACTTCCAGCCAGTAGGTTTGAACGAGAATTTTAAATCTGGAAAGGTATTTATGTTCAACTGATGCAAATTTTATCAAACAAACTAGTTGGCCTGATTTAAAGTTGATTCCACTTTAGGTAGGTACTGGTCTAGAATAGTTTTCCTAATTTAAAATTGGTTCGTTCATATTATGGACTTAGATCAAATAGGTCCATGAGAACTAAAACTCTAAATTTTACTATCTTGATCTATTTGATGATGCCGGCAAGATCTAACTAAGCTATAGTCCATTCAAAATCATAGAGTCATGACCAGCCTAAGCGGGAAGCCAAGTAACGCTGGGTTCGTAGTATCTAAGTAATGCAACCAGCGCTACTTGGCCTCCCTAAGGTAGGTCACGTCATTCCGTGACATATACGGTTGTGAATTGACTATATCTCAGACGTACTACCTAAGCACTTAGTATAAAAGGGCTCCCCGCGCGCCGTTTCCCTAATTATTGTGCTCAGTGGAAGGACTAGGTCTAAGAGGGATTAGAAACCATGTCACTAGTCCTAGTTTATGTTTATTCAATCAAGAGCATCAGGATCAACTCTAGACCCTCATCAGATAATTACATCAGAATTCAATAGGTACCCCTAGAACACAACCCCGAATCAATATGCACGAGAGGCAGGCTCTTTCCGTATTTACCATACTAATTCTAAGTCCTAGGGACCTTCAGGATCATGGGTACTTAGTAAACACTTACTTACTTACTACGGTGGTTCAATGACCCAAAGAGGATCTTGGCCTTCGACTGGCTCCGACGACACAAGACGCCAGCTGCTGTCTCGGTTTTGAGCTGTCGTTCGTCAGTCAGGATGCTAAAGCTGTAGGTGTTTCTCTGCTTCATCGGCCCAGCTATATCTAGGGCGTCCGACCGGGCGTTTGCCGTTTGGTTTCCCCATATACCTACAGGGTGTAAGGGACGGTGTACCGAAAACTTTGCAGGCATGGTCAGACCATGAAACTAATCAACTTTTAGTATGGAGCCAATGGTGGGAAACGAGAAAATATTTCCGACCAAATTACAATAATTCACGATTAGGTAGATGACTGACTTTGCATGAGAAGTAAAATGTTTTTTTTCCGTTTTTCACCATAATGTATGATCTCTTCACGGCGCGATCCTCACCATCCTTTGCTATTAGGTACCTGGCAAACGTACTACAAAATTCAAAATATACTTGGTGTACTATAAGTTATTCTCAGTAACTGTATGGAGAACCATTATGGATCAAACTCTTAAATAGGTAGGTTGATGTGCTGCTGATTTCTACATCACTAACATTGGAAATCAAAGGTGAACTCTATTTCTGCATAAAGTAAAGTTACCTATGCATTGATCATAATTATCTACCTACTTAAAATACCATAAATCAAATGCAAATTACATTAAATTGGTTATAATTCACATGCATGCGAACGAACCTGTTTACTATGCATCGAATTAGGATAGCTAGTTCAAATCAAAGACTCAATTCAATGTTACGGCGTCGGGAGCAAAAAATTAACGAGTCTCGGATCCTATTAGGAAAAGATATAATTTTTTTTTGTTGACAAGTTAGCTATTAGATTAGATACGTCTAAATGACGACATTCTAGTCAAGAGACATATCGATACCCTCTAAATTTCTCTTAAATTTTACGTTTGTAAGTATCGCCCCAGAAAATCCACCTATATATTTAAGGTACCAACTTATATACCAATTTGTCACACAAATACCTATTAATAAAATCCAGTAACAGTGGATTCCATAAATGGGTTGGTGGATTTGCTGGCCATAGTACCTTTGTTCCAATATTTTATTATTTCGCGATTTAAGACTGAATCGAGTCCAATTTAATATAGGAGGACAACGTCATTTCAATGCATGCAAGGTTCAGGACTGCATGATATGTGCATTTGACATTTAGCAGTTGGTTCCCAATGTGCACGCGCTCGACTTTCGGGCTTCGGTGAGCACGCCATAATATTGAGCGAACGGCGTTTGACCTTACGTAGCTTGAATTGTGTTTGGTTTTCATTTGAATGTAAGATTAAAAAGACATTTATGACTGAGTACCTACCTATATTAACCGGAAAAAAGTAAAGGTAGGTATCTACCTACCTACTATTTCCCGCACGTCCGCCTACCTACCCATTTATCTAAGGGACCAACTTAATACAATAGTAGTCTTTTATACAAATACCTACTAGTCTAGAGACATCGATAGCCTCCAAATTCTTTAGGCACGCAAAATTTTAACATTTTACCTTTGTAAGTAGGTACGGTTGAAGTCAGAATAATGTGACCCCACCCTACTACCCTACAGCGCAATCGGCGACATACTTTACTTATCTATACATTGTCCGCACGCCTGCTAAATTTTTTCCATTGACATACGCCAACACAGCAATGAAAGCATAGAAAAAACAAGGTTCACGCGCCCTCATATCCCTTACGCATCCATAACATCTGTCAAGTCAGTCAAGAGTAAGTGAAACAAAAATAACACAGTCCGAAATGGTCCGAACCTACCTGAGCTTAGCCGACTAAAAGATTCACGCCGACGCGACGTCACTGACATAAACTAGTTTTCAATCAAGTTTTATTACACAATAATGATCTCATAGTAGTTGGCGAGTGCGAGTCGCATAAACGAACAGTAGACATAATAGTTATAGCTAAATTCGTCTCCTGAGTCAATGGCTAGATGGCTAAGGGGTTAAGCAACTGCAGTCAAAAACGTAGAATCGCTGGTTCGGATCTATGATGTGTTCAACTTTTTTTTCTATTAAAAGTGCTGTTTATTTATATATCTGTCTATTATTTTCTTTTTTGTTTAAAAGAAGTTTTGTTTGTAGACAAAATTAAGAAGTTTAAAAATTGATAAGACCATCTATTATACTTTAAATGTTACTTTATTTGAATCTTCATAATTCACACAAAATATGTTTGTATCACCTAGGCAAATTTTACAGTAAACTGTGTAATGAACATTTCATACAAACATGAATAAAATACTTAACAATTAAGTTAACTGACTATAATTTAAACAACAATATAGATAGTTCAGGATTTTAAAATTATCGTTTAGTCACTACAAGAGATCAAACATGTTATCTTTGGGTAAAATAACAATTTACGTCTCTCATAATGACCAGCACAAAGAATCTATATTTAACCACAGATCACTTATAAATACATATGTCCTAAGGGTATTTAATTAACCTAGCGATATTCTGCTGCTAGTGCTGAGTATATTTTCTGGATTATAGCGTTCACCTCGTCGTCTACATAGGATATTTCATCCACATTATTCCACATCGTCCTTTGAATTGAAGCACTTTTCGTCAGTGAATATTAAATAAAAATAAATAAAATAAATAATACGTTTATTCGCCAAAAAAACACTATAAAACACAATTACAATTCCGCCAAGCTAAATAATAGCTTAATGGCAGAGACAATTTTCTCCCCTTTTTTCTTATTAGGTTAACACAAGTATTATTTATAACAAACTAGACATAAACATCTAATGAAATGAAAATAGGTATCGTTATTTAACTTTACTACTCGAATAACTGCAACCACAGCTTCTTGTTTAGACAATATCTACTGTGATTGTGTCTATTCAGACCAGGAAATCGTAAATTGTTGTAAATCAGACCACAATGGGCAATCCGTGCTCTTTCCATGTCGTCCTAAAGTTGAAAAGATTGTCATTAGTAAAAGAATTATAAGCTCCAACCAAGTAGACAAATTCCATACTGCACTATCAGAAAAACTACCGGTTCTAGACTATGATACTAATAATCCAAATAACTTTTATTCGAAGCTTTTTATAACGATACGTGATGAATTTGAAGCCAAATTCAAGGTAAAGAAATTAACAATTAATCCTAAATTTAAATTCAGTGACTGGGCGACTGTAGGTATTCGAACAAGTAGGAAAAAGTTATTTGAGCTCTATGATGAAAAGTCTTATAATCATAGTGAAACATTCGTTGAACGTGTTAAAAATTATTCAAAATATTCAAAAATGTTTGTATACAAGCTAAAGCAATTTTCACTAAAAATAAAATATACTCTGCTGAAAATGTTATTAAGACTGTTTGGAAAGTTGTTAATTCAGAGACTGGTCGAACTAAATCTATTGAAAAATCTCATTCGTTAAAGACTGCTCAGGGAATTGTTACTGCAGACGCTGATGTAGCTAATGAGTTTGAAAGTTTTTCAGTAACATCCCATTTAAAACTACTGAGTCACTTAACTCTTCGCCTATCATCGCGTCAAATCTTCTTAAAACGAATGTTCAGACTTGTAATATTGTATTTGAGTTTAGGTACATTAATGCAAATGTAATATTAAAAACTTTTAAAGAAATAAAAATAAAAACTACAGAGGATTTATGGGGCATGTCAGTAAGACTATGTAGTTCCTTAATAGATACATTAGCACCATACTTAGCCTGTATATTTAATGCTTGCATTGATCATGGCGTATTTCCTGATCTCATGAAGCACAGTAAAATTATACCTCTTTTTAAAGCTGGCGATAAAACCGATCCCAGTAACTTTAGGCCAGTATCTGTACTACCAGTTTTGAGCAAAGTTTTTGAGAAAATTATACTTAATCAAATGCTCCTACATTTCAATCTCAATAAATTACTACATGATCAACAATTCGGTTTTACGAAAGGGCGCTCGACAACCGACGCTGCTGTTAAGCTCCTGCAACATATTTATGGTGCTTGGGAGGAGTCGCAGGATGTCATAGGGTGTTCTGCGATTTGTCCAAGGCGTTTGATTGCGTTGATCATGAGACACTGTTGTTGAAACTGGACCATTACGGTATAAGAGGAAAAGCACTTGATTTGGTTCAATCTTATCTCGGAAGTAGGACGCAGAGAGTGCAGATAAATGGTGTGAAGTCACTGGGTTCTACTGTCAAAATTGGTGTACCGCAAGGATCAATATTAGGACCTTTCCTATTTTTAGTGTACATAAACGACTTGCCCTTCATGGTACAGAATCAAGCCAAGATAGTGCTTTTTGCTGATGACACTTCTTTAATATTTAAAGTGGATAGAAAGGCTGTAAATATTGACGAAGTAAACGGCGCACTAGATCAGGTTAATAAATGGTTTACGTCAAACAATTTAGTACTGAATTCTAAAAAAACTAAATGTATTAACTCTTTGCCTAATGTAAAAAGTATTAAACACGATGTTGTTCTTAAGAATGAAAAGCTTGATTATGTTACTGAAACAGTTTTCTTGGGGATTACACTCGACGCAACAGTTCAATGGGATCCACATATACTAGCACTGGCTAGTAAACTTAGCTCTGCGGCTTACGCTGTTCGAAAAATTCGGCAATTGACTGATGTTGCTACGGCCAGGCTTGTATATTTTAGTTACTTTCACAGCATAATGTCCTACGGACTTTTGTTATGGGGTCAAGCCGCTAACATAAAAACTATCTTTGTGTTACAGAAAAGGGCAATAAGAGCAATATATAAACTGCGAAGTCATGAATCCCTAAGAGAATTGTTTAAAGAAATTGGCATTCTTACGCTTCCCTCGCAGTACATATTTGATAATATAATGTATGTGCAAGAATTCCAGTTCATATTTAAGAAACTCAGATATTCATTGTCGTAATACGAGAAATAAAAATAAAATTCTACCGCCACAAACCAGATTAAGTAAGATCAGTAAATCATATATGGGTAACTGTATACGCTACTATAATAAAATTCCAGAGGAAATTCTAAAGTTAAATGAGAGGCAATTTAAACTTAAAGTAAAGAATACTTTATGTTCGAAAGCGTATTATAAGACAGAACATTATTTGAAAGATAAAGATGTCTGGTCAGTAGCAACAGTTGCTCCAACGCAATGCAAGAGATAGGCATTATTTAAAAATAAACATGACATATATTTTAGTGGATATACTTACCTTTACTTTTATGATATGTAAATTGACATGTATGGTGGTTAAATTTGACATTTTCATATTATTCTTTAATTTTATTATTTTTTTGACATGTATTTTTTACATTTACTGTAAATCTACTATTTTTCTTTTTTGCTATGTTATTTAATTGCTCAAATGTTTAAAGTACATTTTAAAGACAAAACAGTTAGAATAATCTACTGTAATTTTTATTTTTATTTTGTGAGCCGTTTTTGGCTATTCTATTAATTTATTTTCTAAGTTAGCTAGGGTAGCTTAGGGCCTAAGAATATTGTAGATTTTAGAATAGGTGCACTTCTGGGCAGGTTTTGGGCGGTTTTCCTGTCCAGGGGTCCGGCTAACCATACAAATGTAACTCCTTTTAAAATTTTGACAGAATGTTATTCCATTTAATTGTCATTCATTGAGGCATAAAGTTGCATGCTGTGTGGTTAGCCTGGCCAGCCCCGAGGCAGTGCCTTTATTTTTATTTTTTTATCCCGCCTGAGCCGCGTTTAGAGTAGGAACTCAAATTGTTATAAAAAAGAGAAAATTTTGCATTAGAAATTTTCTCTTTTTTAAGATTGTATTAGAATATGACTTTCTTTAAGAGAATCTTGTACATTCCTACAAAGAAATAAATTATTGAATTTTGAATTTTGAATTTTATTGTTACATAATACTTCAACTTCGTTACAACTGTAGTTTTTCCTTAATTTCGTTTAAATATAAATCTCTTAACTTTCTTACAAAAGGTCTTTTCTTAACAATTTCTTTCAGCTCAATTGGTAGGCTATTAAATATCTTAGGTATGATATATTCTCTTGTCCGTTCTCCAAAGTAATTAGTTACTTTGGGTAACAACAACATTTTCTTGCTAATCTTCCTATGCAACCGCGGGTGCGTAACAGGTTTTTTGTAATCATTACTACCTACTATTAATATTTGCCTTTCCCAATCAAAGTTGCAATACTCTGTAACATAAATACATTACTTAATTTAATGAAGATCGTTTATCAACAGTTAGAAAAAAAAAACAATAGAACATACGCTATACCTATATAAGTAAGTATGTAGGTATAATGTATTTGTATTAGTTCAGCACCAGAAATAATATTTACCTGTAGCAAATCTTATCCTAGCTTGACAATGCTCTTCGGTCAGCGCAATTTTTTTGGCTGGTTTCATAGCTGGTTAATAGTTGTGTATGCCAGCAGCGTGTAAATGTCTTCGCACAGTATACAGAGATATATCGTATAAACTTGATGTTGAACGAGTAGTTTTAAATCAATCCTCGCTGTGAAGGCTAACAATTTCACGGTGACGTAGATTTTCGTTGGTGTAAGCTTTGGCGCGGCCCTCGATTTTCACAATTCACATCACCAGTTTCCTCATATCTCCTAATCCATCTGCGAACCGTGTTTCTCTGTAAAGTCGTAGTGAAACTTCCTTTTTTCTGTTTCCACAGAACAATTATTTTTGCTTTTAAGAAAACACTATGCACCATGATTTGATTTGACCAGTAACTAGGTAAAAAGCAACGGAAATATCATAACGCACACTATTGAACTGAGTAATTAAATAAAGTTGAATACATTTCTACGATTTAGTATTCAAACTACCTTCTTATTTTATTCATCTGCTAGAAAACATCAAAACGTCTACACGGGTCTCATACGTCACAATGACATCACTAGTTGCACGACAGGTGACTTCTAATTTCGCGCCTTTAACCATCAGCTGAATAGCCAAGCGGTTAAGATGCCCGACTACAATGCTTACAATCTAAAAGATTGGAGGTTCTAATCCCAGCGGGGTTGTATTCGTATATTGACTATTTATTATTTTATTTCTTGTTAATGAAATTTGACTAAAGCAACTTCAAGATAAAATGCAAAGGACTCGACATCGTGCTTGCGAGTTAGTCGTGTGGTAGGGTGAAGCATGAATTGCTCAGGTATATTGCATAGGCGTAATGCTTTGCTTTAAGGTTCATTTCAAAACGTATTTTTCTGTTTAAATGTTTGTAGCCCGGGGGGTCCGGTAACTCTGCACTTGACTGTACTATCGCCCCAGAAAATCAAGATACCAACTTATACCGATTTTTCACACAAATACCTGTTTAAAAAATCCAGTAACAGTGGATTCCTAAAATGGGTTGGCGGATTTGCTGGCCATAGTTACCAAAACGTTTCAATATTTTATTACTTCGCGATTTAAGACGGTCCTGTGGAATCGACTCCTACGTAATATAGGAGGACAACGTCATTCCAATGCATGCAAGGTTCAGGACTGCATGATATGTGCATTTGACATTTAGCAGTTGGTTCCCAATGTGCATGCGCTCGACTAGACTTCGTGCTTCGGTGAACACGCCATAATATTGAACGAACCGCGTATGACCTTACGGAAATTGGAATGTGTTTGCTTTTCATTTGAATTTAAGATTTAAATGACATTGGAGAAAAAGTACCTACTTATAGGTAAGTATCTACCTACCTACTATTGCCTGCACATCCGCCTACCTACTCATTTACCTACTTAAGGGACCAACATAATACAATAATGGTCTTTTATACAAATACCTACTAGTCTAGAGACATCGATACCCTCCAAATTCTTTAGGCACGCAATAGGCGTTAAATTTTACGTTCGTAAGTACTATCGCTCCAGAAAATCCACCCTAAATAAGGTACCAACTTATACCAATTTTTCATACAAATACCTTTTAAAAAATCTAGTAACAGTGGATTTCTAAATGGATTGGTGGATTTGCTGGCCATAGTAGCAAAACGTTTCAATATTTCATTAGTTCACGATTTAAGACGGTTCTATGGAATCGCGTCCAACGTAATATAGGACAACGTCATTCCAATGCATGCAAGGTTCAGGACTGCATGACATGTGCATTTGACATTTAGCAGTTGGTTCCCAATGTGCACGCGCTCGACTAGACTTCGTGCTTCGGTGAGCACGCCATAATATTGAACGAACGGCGTTTGACCTTACGTAACTTGAATTGTGTTTGCTTTTCATTTGAATGTAAGATTTAAATGACATTTATGACTGAGTAATGTTAACCGGAGAAAAAGTATAGGTAAGTATCTATCTACCTACCTATTGCCCGCACGTGCGCCTAAGGGACCAACTTAAATACAATACTAGTCTTTTATACAAATACCTACTAAGAAAATATATACCAGTATAAGTTCGTCCCTTAAATGGGTAGGTGGATTTGCTAGCGATAGTACCCGCCTACCTACCTACCACTGTATGTAAAATACCAACCTAAAGATTGAATTACCTGTACCTATATATTTGTCCGTCTGTCGCCTGCCTGCGGCCCAGGAGGCGTGTATTTTTGTAATTTCAGAATTGTACTGAAAAAAATAATACCAAAATACAGTTTCCCACATTGTCAGTTTATATCTAATTACTTAAGTATCTTAACTATCTTTTACCTTAGTCGAGGTACTGATGATAGTACCATGAAGATGAGTATCTGAGTAGATAGACTCGCCATGTTTTTGAATATGTCCCACTTTTTCGACCGTATCTGTTACGTTCAGTCAGTCAGTAGGTACATATACGCACCACTAGACTTAAGTGCTCAAGGCTTAAGATGCTCAAGTGATGCATACGATTATCTTACGCCCCAGTTGGTTCCCTTTTTATACAGGGTAGGAATAACGGTATAAGGGATGGAGTGTAAAGTCTCTCATGGATTCAATTATTCACCTTAGGTGTAGGACTTTGTGCAAAATGTTGTCAAAATACCTAAGTAAATAAATTGGTCTAAGACTGGTGTCTAGTAGCTTGCGACTGGTGTCCGTAGCACCTTTATATTGCGACTTCAGACCACTTCAAGAAAGAATAGCAGATAGGTTCGTGCTTATTTCATTCTTAAAGACTTGTAGGTATCTACATTGCATGGACTGCGCAGGTGGATTTGTTCTTACACGCGTATTAGGGGGCCACACACCTCCTCCATATGCAGGTCGTATTCGTGCGCGTACCTAATCAAAGCGTACCGGTTGCAATATAGGTATGGGATTGCATAAGAGGCGGCCTTGAGGCCACACACTGCCTGCGTATGCGTGCGCGTAATCTAATCACGAACTAGTGATGGGCCGAACACAGGTTTTGCCGAATCCGAATATTCGGCCGAATGTTCGGTAAAAAGTTTGCCGAACCGAATATTCGGCCGAATAATTCGGCAGGACATGATGTCCATATAAAATAGTTATGATTATCACTTGTTTACGAATTACGCGCTGATTCGCACCAGACCACTCCGCTCTTTACCCTCTAACTTGTTACATTGGAAACTTTCACAACAAATCAAAATAAATCTGCTTCACTGCTTGTCTTGACATAAAAATTTACCACACAATTTATATAAAAAGGATACATTTTGATTCGGCCAAATATTCGGCAAAGTTCACCGAACATTCGGCCGAAACCGAATATTCGGTAAATGTGCCGAACATGCCGAATACCGAACATAAACCGAATATTCGGCCCATCTCTATCACGAACCCATACAATACAACGTCATAGCTAGCTACGCGCGTGATGACGTGTATGTCACGCATACGGAGGTGGTGGTGTGTGGCGCCCTTTATAGCCTGCGTCCGTACGTCGGAATATATGTCCTTAGGATATATTTTTAACTCTTTGTTTATCCACTTATATGGGGATGGGAATTGGGAATACTTTAATCCTCTTTTTGGAGCAATCGGCGCAAAATGGTCGCCCGGAGAATTAACACGGGTCCAATTTAAACCCGCTTCGGGTCCATTAGAGATGGAATGACAATGAGATACAGGGTGTTAGAGATAATAATACATATAATATGTAAAGAAAATAAGCGCCTTTAATATGTAGTGTTTTCGAAGGAAGCTGGAAGGAAAGGAAGACAAACGGAGAAGTGTTCAAACTTGTAAAAATTTCAATTCTCTAAGTATTACGGTTTATGAGATACAGCCTGGACAGACGGACGGACAGACAGCGAAGTCGTAGTAATAGGGTTCAGTTTTCATCCTTGGTGCACCCTAAAAAAATCAGCAAAAATGTAGGTACCCACCAAAGTAGGTACCTAGTAGGTGTTTTGACTGCACTGGTTTCCCCAGGAGACTTAGGTTGAAATACGTTAAAAGAAATTAGATGAATTGACTCGGTCACACTTAAATGTTTCCACGGTCGTACTTTTTGCACGAAAACTCCTATTATTTTTTCATATTTCGTCCTTTGTTGCTTAAAACAAGTTGTTCATTTATATAGCCTTCAGCTCTAAGATACCTAGGTACTTAATTATGAGTTTAAACCCTGTATTTGCCGTGTGGTGCCAACTTAACAGAATTAGGTACACCGTTTTACTCGTGGATAACCTAAAAGACGACTAGGCATAAATTCATCCAGAGAATAAGAACGCCCTGTTAATGCAACATCTTACATTGCGTCTGCCAAGCGTGGAATGGCATCACCAGAGATGTCCAGCAGTGGACTGTAGTGGTTGTAAAAGTTTGATGTTTGGTTTAGAACAGCACCACTCCATTTCTGCCGAAATGAACTGAAGTTACCGAAATACAATCGTACCTACTTACTTTACTAGTGAGGATCGCATTACGGCCAATATAAACTTTATTTGAATAATAATAACGATACAATTCATTTTAAATTTAGGTTCTTCTTCTTTTTCGAGTGTCAGTTTTACAACAGCCTACAATCAATTTAGGTACTACCGTTCTACAGAAAACTGCGCTAGATTTGCACCGGCATTTTTAAACTGCTCGCGCCTGAGAGCGAAAGATGTGCACCAGCCTTTATATGATCCAAGTCCAAAAGTATTCACTTTAAATATTCAAATCGCCTACGCTATCCTACGACTCCATTACGCAAAATAATATGTTTGCTTTAATAATTTCGTCAGGCAACGTGTTTTTTTTATTTTTCGCTCTAATTGAAGAGCTTGGAGGAAATATAAATAAAACGAGTAGGTACTTAGTTCGAATTTAGCCTATTTATTATTTAATATTATGTCTTAATTAGATAGGTCCATTAATTCATTCATTTTGTATTCATTTAAAATTAAATAAAACATAGTTTAAAAGCCTATATTTTTGAAATTCTTACCAGCATCCCTTACCTTGTAACTTAAATGTCTATACCTAAATACCTAATAAAACTTAAATGTAAAGATAATTCTTAAAACTATGAAATTAAATTATTTCCATCCCTAAAGGTGAGCCTTTACCTACTACAGGCTGTACCTATAAAATGCATGTCATGCATTTAAAATAAACGGTGCCGTCATAATCTTGACCAAATTATTTCGAAATTATTCTAAACAACAACATATTTCTTTAAAACCACTTAAATTAATTAGATATCACTAAAATTCCCTATAAACATTTTATTTTATTTAAACGAATTAAAAATTATTAAATTTTAAAACACCTATCAGGTGAAGCAAAATCTGTATAAAGAAGTACTTTCTACCAATATAATACAATGTATATGACATAGTACATGAGTACCTACATTTAAAAAATTCAGTTACATAAATGTGATAATTTAAATATTATTCAAAATCTAAGAGAAGTCTACATTTTCCTACCAACTACAACTAGGAAAACACTTAAAAATAGTCATAGCAACAGTCATAGCCTAAGTACTTAGTAACTATTTAAAACTATGTAGGTATGGTATCTGTTTAGGCGGTAGACAAAGAGAGCATCTACTATCGTATACCTTATTCAAAGATCACGCAAAAGAAACTATTATCCGATACCTATACTAACTTACAAGTCAAAACCCTTTTTCACCTCTCCAGCTTGAAAACAACTAACATGTTTACCGCATTAAAATCAGTGAGTAAAAGTCACTTTTGCTTGCTCGATGAGGCAAAGTGATTTGAATTTCGAATATTACATTCTCATCATTGTGAAAGGCTGCTTTTGCATTTCCTCACTGGTAGAAGTGAAAAGTTGTTTGTACAACAC
The DNA here is from genome assembly GCA_024500475.1 of Phthorimaea operculella. Taxonomy (NCBI): domain Eukaryota; kingdom Metazoa; phylum Arthropoda; class Insecta; order Lepidoptera; family Gelechiidae; genus Phthorimaea; species Phthorimaea operculella. The sequence continues at coordinate 9,065,317 of JANFCV010000002.1, forward strand.
GAGAGCAAATTCATTTACATACAACTCGTGCTACTGAATCCCTCACTGAGCTCAGGACTTGCTACGCTCGTGAGTCGTTTAGTGTCCTTCGCTACCTCAGGCTTCAATTATCAATTGTAGCAAATCCTTGCTCCCTTGTTGTTCAAATAACTACCTATTGAATCCACACCACGGCACAACACTAATCGACACTCTTGAGAACTTTTCATCGTAATAGTCCAGTACGGCTAGCTTTTCGTGTTTCAAAAATATTAAAGTCGATGGTTTTTTGCTCATAGCTTCTGGACCATTCATTGATCCCAATTTATTAATTTGTGCCATTTTAGATGTGAGGAAACATACTTTCGTTATCAGTGGAAAAGCGACTCAAACAAGGTTTTTACACAGAGACAATACTGGTAAACTTTTTAGTATTGTTTTGTAGGTACCTACATACTTAAAAAATAATTTAATAATGAGCTGCCATACATTTAATCAAAAAATTACTCAAGCTTAAGAAATGGCACAAAATTAAATATGTGCTTTATAGACACAAATTGCACAATCGTACAAAAAATTAGCGACTTTAGAATTTTTGTAAGTTACGCCCTCAAATAATGCCAGCCATACCGGACTATAAATAAAAATGGCGTGTTAGATCTACTTACAGGTACTTCACTTCAATCACGTTTCCTAAAATGTGACGGCCGTTGTATTGTCCTGAAAAACATGTTGAGGAAATCATAGATTCGTGTTTTTATTATGGGTGTGTGTGCGTCGGGTAAGTATTGCATGGGAGTGGGTGCGAGATGATACGACAGCCGATGTGGCGCAGTGGTTATTACGACTGCCTGCGACGCAAAAGGTTCCTTGTTCGATTCCACGTAGGGATGGCCAGGCTAACCACACGGCATGTAACTTTATGTTTCAACGACCAGAAAGTAAAAACAAATTCGGTCAAGATTTTAAAAAGGCGTTACATGCGTATTGTTAGTCGGACCTCCTGGACAGGGAAACCCCCCTAAAAACCTGCCCAGAAGTGCTCCTGTTAAGCTAACCTAAGTTTGGAAAAAAAACATTAATGGTGACGCTTGGTGTCAAGACACGGACAGGCCTGAATCAAAACTTTCGATGGATATTCAATCTTGAGAAACGGTACTATGGTTCATCTTCTTCTTTGAGTGGTACACCAAGTCTTCCAACGACCTGATGAACCCTGGTGTCCGTTTTTCAACAGCCTACTGCAAGTAGCTGTCCTCTGACATGGTTGTGTAACGACCGCCGTCTAAGTAATCATAAGCAACCGGGACCGACGACTTAACGTGCCCATCCGAAGCACGGAACCATCTTGCTTTTCGGCCAATCAGGTGGTTCAGCCTGCAATGTCTTGACCAGACCGGGAATAAATTCACAAAGTGATAAAAATCAACTTTGTGAGTCACCCCACCGGGAATTGAACCCGGAACCTTCTGCGTCGTCGTAGGCAGGCAGGCAATGAAACTTGTGGCGGGTGACAGGAGGTATAGCCAGTTGGCAGAATGGAAGGAATCCAGGTGGTGTCGGGAAAAGGGTAGCTACCCGCCAGGCCGGGTGTTGTGGCACTTGTGGCCAGGGGACCGACTGGTCCACCTAGATGGGTTTGGAAGTTGTAAATATGTAGCGCGCGGTGAACACTTTGATACCGCGTTTTAGGCACATTGTTCTGTCACGCAGCGCCATCTTGCGGAATGTTGAGAACTTCTGTTGCGTCTTACTTGCTTGTGAACCACTTGAGTAAGCTACGTGTTGTAGCTGCCAGAGGTCGCTAGTCGCTACAGACTTGTTGAAGAATGGTTTTCAAAAGGATACTAAAACACGACTCTGCGCCGAGCCTCTGTGCGAATTGCACGACGGCGCAACCCGGTGACGTCAGTTGAAGCGACATCACTTTACCGCATTCCGCCATTTTCTCGCACAGTAGGGGAAATGTTGTGCTCAGCGGTAGCTGAAATTATAGAATTAAAATAAGTATGTACATAAATATCATGCCTATATCCCTAGCGGGGTAAGCAGAGCGTAAACGGCCATTTACATCACAGATAAAAATAAGAAACTGAAAAAATTACATGCATCGATCGGGGTTCGAACACGGGCCGCACGGGTCCACGCCCCACCTCTCTGCCACTGAGCTATCGATGCATACAAATTTTCAATTCCTTGATGCTCGTCTAAAAGCGACGATTTCTTATTTTCATTTATGAGAATAATATAGCACTGTGAGCAATAAAATTCAATTTAAACAACGTCTGACAAAAGATTTAACGTTGGAGCTACCAAATTTTACTGCACATTTGTTAAAAATCTATATGTAAACTATTTCACTCAGTTAATGACTCAATTTAATGAATTAACTTATTATTTCATCAATAAATTTCTACGACACGACTACGATTTGCCTATCAAAACTGAATGCTCACATAGAAACATCTGAGTCTTGTAGACCAGTAAAAATTTATAATATTGAAAATTACTTACATTACACAGTTCAACCGCCACGCCAGGCGAGACTGAGCCAGTATTAGGCCCACCCATTGGCACCGGATTTATCATAGGCCCTGGTGCTCCTATAGGCCCACCACCCATAGGTCCCGGCGCACCCATAGGCCCCGGATTTATCATAGGCCCAAGTCCACCACCCATAGGCCCAAGTCCACCACCCATAGGCCCCGGCCCACCACCAATAGGCCCAGGCCCACCACCCATAGGCCCAGGCCCACCGCCCATAGGCCCAGGCCCACCACCCATAGGCCCCGGCCCACCCGTTAGACCACACCCCATAGGCCCCGGCCCGCCCATTGACCCACTATTGCCAATCAGATCTAGTAGTCCTTTAACCCTTATATGATTATTCATAGGACCACCCATAAAGCCTGGGCCAGCCATGTTACCCGTACCACCCATTGGACCTGAGCAACCCATGGGACCAGGGCCACGGACCGGACCTGGGCTACCCATCGGACCTGGGCCACCCATGGCACCTGGCCCACCCATGTTACCTGGGCCACCCATGTTACCTGGGCCACCCATGGGACTTAGACCACCCTTGGTTCCTGGGCCACCCATCATACCTGGGCCACCCATAGGCCCCGGGCCGCTGATAGGCATTGAACCACCCATAGACCCTTGCTTACTCATAGGACCTGGACCACATGAGTTTGAATTAGGACCTCCATTACCCCACACAGGGCCTGCTTTAGATATTGGGATAGACCCACCCATTTGGCCAATACTACGATTGGACGTAGGACTACAAACTCGCTCAGGGTCCTCCCTCGGCCCTTCTATTTTGCGTCGAACGTTCGGAGACAAACTTTTGCTGCGATCGAGTTCCAAATTATACCGCCGCAAAGCTTTCGAATCATTGCGCAGTTTATGCAACTTATTTGGAATGTTGATCTCCGATTCGTCAGCCTTTGATGAGAATAAAAATTCAGGGTCTCGAAATATCTCCGGATTTACGTAAGAACTTTGAAATTTTACGTATCTTTCGTACTGTTTTACAATGTCCCGCAACGGTTTTCCTTCTATACCTAATCCAGGGCCTATCTTGACCAGGCCTTTTGGGACGAATGTAGTGCCGACTGGGCGACTTTCTATGGTGAGTTTTAAGGGTTGACCGTAAAAGAATTGGTTGTTGAGCATTGAGACAGCCTGAAAAAAGAAATAGGACATTTATGTTACAGTCTAGCATAATAGAGAACGATAGACAAAAAATTAGGGGCGCCACTTTGTATGAAATTGCTAGATTTTTTTGCTAGACTGTAAGTACTATAATTTTCCAAAAAATATGAAAAAGATTGAGTGGTAGTGCCTGTTGATGCTATTTTTAGCATTAGCTAGCAGTTCAAAAACAGTATTAAGTAGGGTGTACCTAACACTAGATATTATTTACCTGGACGGCTTCTAAAGGATGCGAGTACATAACTCTGCCGATTTTCTGCTTGGTATGTTCCACAGTGCATATCAACACTTGTCCAGCGAGCTCCATCACTTCTTTTAACTCAGATTTGTCACAACGTATCTGTAAGCAAACATGATGGGCCTCACCACAGAAAAACTAGACGCCCGTTGAATGTGTTAAAAGAACCTTCATCCAAAAATCTGTAGACACGCGTATAATTTTTTTGTGGTAAGGCCCTATAAGTAGGTATTCTTATTATCATATCTTCAGTATCTTCATCATCATCATTTAATTTATGAGCAACACTCTTGTCGGTGGTAGAGCAATTTCCATTTATTTCTATTTCCTGCTAATCTTATTTCATCAAATTTCATGGGAATGTTCATTGCAATAGTAGTAGGTAAGTGGTTAAAAACTCGGTGTCCCACTCAAAGAAGATGAATACCTTGCAGGAAAAGCAAGCCATGAACGGCCGTAAGGGTGCGGGCGTTCTAACCCTACTGCCTCAGAAGGATAGTTATTTTTTCGAGAATATGTATCTATGTTAACACGTAAATTCTTTTTCACCGGCTACAGCCTGAGCGGCTTGCCGGATTCAGACATATGAAGTGTTGTTAGATTCGACTCAGCAGCGCGAGTGACAGAAGTTATATTAAAATTTCATGTATGCGAAATGGCAGATATTAAAAATAAACTATTCATTTAAAATTACGGCTCTAGTAATTAAAGACTTTATTAAAAAACTCCAAATAAGCAAGTCTTTCCAATGAACCACCCACATATTTTTCAAATAACTTTCTCAATTATACACCGTGTTTCAGAGGACCTTAGTGGCGTGTGTAGCTCTAATTATACGGCTGAAGTGTATAATAAAATGCCCTTTGGCATGATTAATCTTTGGGTTACTGTGATGTATTTTCGAAGTGGATTTTTGCTGCAGATGGGGGAGGGGGGGTTTTAAAGTTTATTTTTAATAATTTCTTTGAGCGATTTAGTTTATAGTCATGTTTGGTATAATTTTCGATTAAATCATATGTCAATAAGTCAATTCCGTAATAAAATTTGGGTCATTACATATTAAAATTCAATTTTTTATGTAATGACAAACAAGAATAGGTGATCAAAAGGTAGTAACATAATTATCAAGGTACAGATAGTGATAGATGTCAAAATAGTGCGAAAGAGCTCTAAAAAATAATTTTCAATAAAACTCATCCCTAAAGGGGGTAAAACAGGGGATGAATGTTTGTGGGTAACTTTTTATTCCTTTAATAAATGTCGCTGAAATTTTGTATATTTATTATATATCGCAAACTATTAAATACATGTATTTTAATTTTTTGGAATTCGCCTCAAAATAGAGGATGACATTTTGTATGAAACCCTAAAGAAACTGGACTATTATACTTTAAAAAATTACAATAAAAATTGATGTTGCCCCCCTTCTTAAATGGCTCCATTCCCTTAAGGACCAATCCTTTCGAAAGGAAATCTTGTAATAAGCATCAGCCGTATTTCTCGCTTTTCACCGGTGTACACACCCAACTACATGTGTTACTTACGTTTGTCACAGTCACCCATCTATCAATAGGGGGTTTGATTCCCAATGATGTCAGGTATTCCAAAGTGAGCCCATACAAGCCTTTGGGGTCAACATCCCAAATATCCAAGTCTGGTCTCCAAGGGGCTTTATTCAGTCTTTTTCTGAAATGTACAAAAGTTTCACATATTTACATATATTTATAGAAATAGAAACATTTACTTCAATGTCCAAAACATAGCTAGCGACACAAAAATACAAGGTAGGTATCAGACAACACAACTAAATTTTCTATACTAAAAGTTGTACAATCTTCAATACTCATAGGATGGTATTCTATGCTACCCATTTGTGCAAGATTAATTATTAAGAATACAAATTATGTTATGTAAAAGAAGTAAGCGGTTTGGTTGTTTTGGGTTAGCCTTATAATAATTTCTGCAAAATTTTGCTTGCTCACCTCTCACCTACCTACCTTACCTACTTGCTATACCTACCTTTTTTAGGGACACTAGCAGAAAGCATGGAATGCTTAATGCTTAAATTCAATCAAGTGTGTTTATGTTTAAACATTTAAATACTCACTTTTTGGCAGGTGTAGATTCATCATCAGATTCTTCATCAATATCTGTAGAAAAGATTTTTTTCTATCACAAATATGGATTAAAAATCATATTTTTTAATCAAACTATTTAATCCTACAACACAACGCACTATACAGTCGATTGCCGCTTAGACAACCTTGCACCATTTCCTTCGCACTGTTACTTCTTTAGATATACCTACCTACATAACTGGATACCTAGTTAATACCTAGTTAATATACCTACCCTGTATACCTAGTTAATAGGTTTTAAGTAGGGACCAAATCAATAACAAGCATATTAAAATCACAAGCATACCTCTCATTTCAGCAAAGAGTCTGATGTCGTCCACTTTTCTGCCATGTAAGTTTTCCCAAGCTCTCTGGCAGTCAGCAAAGTTTACAAATTCTATTTTGATCATGCCGACGAAACATGTTTCGTCATCGGCTGCCATGTGTATGTAGTTTACTGGGCCATACTGAAATAAAAAAAGAAAATATAGGTAGGTATTCAGTTGCAATGTACTTTTACTCAGTCATGTGGCGCAGTGGTTAGTATGACTGCCTGCTACGCAGAAGGTTCCGGGTTCAATTCCCGGTGGGGTCACTCACGAAGTTGATATTTATCACTTTGTGATTTTTTTCGAATTGAGGACTTCTATGGAAATCTGTATGCCTCACATGCGAAAAAGCCTCCACCTGATGCGACCCCAGACCCAAGAGCTCCTCTCTCCCGCCACTTTACAGAAGATCTCCCGGACGTAGATATAGACGAAATCGCGGCGGCTCTCAGACAGCTTAAGAATGGGAAGGCTCCCGGGGAAGACGGAGTGGCCTCTGAGCTACTTAAGGCCGGTGGAAAACCTGTCCTCGAGGAGCTGAAAAGGCTTTTCAACTCTGTAATAGCCAATGGGACAACCCCGAAGGCGTGGAGCAGAGGTGTAGTGGCATTGTTTTTCAAAAAAGGAGACAAAACGCTTCTCAAAAACTATAGGCCGATCACACTTCTGAGCCACGTCTATAAGCTGTTCTCGAGAGTCGTCACGAATCGTCTGGCATCAAGATTTGACGCCTTTCAGCCACCGGAACAGGCCGGGTTTCGTAAGGGCTTCAGTACCGTGGACCACATCCATACTGTAAGGCAGGTTATACAGAAGACAGAGGAGTATAACCAACCACTGTGTATGGCTTTTGTGGACTACGAAAAAGCCTTCGACTCTATCGAAACCTGGGCTGTTTTGGAGTCCTTGCAGCGGTGCCAAGTCGACTGGCGGTATGTGGAGGTGCTGAGAAGCCTTTATCAAATGGCTACGATGTCCGTTCAAGTACAAAACCATAATACAAGACCCATCCAACTGCTCCGTGGTGTAAGACAGGGTGACGTTATATCCCCGAAACTCTTCACCAACGCATTGGAGGATGTCTTCAAAACTCTACAGTGGGATGGACTGGGCATCAACGTCAACGGCGAAAGTCTCACGCATCTCCGCTTTGCCGACGACATAGTCATAATGGCCGAATCGCTGCAGGACCTGCAAAAAATGCTATCTAGTCTTAACTCTGCCTCGAGACGTGTTGGACTTGGGATGAACTTGGATAAGACGAAGGTCATGTTCAATCAACACATAATCCCCGAGCCGGTCTCCGTCGAAGGTGTAGTCCTTGAAGTTGTCCAGAAATACGTGTACCTTGGGCAAACTTTGCAGATGGGAAGAGACAACTTTGAGGCTGAAATCACCAGAAGAGTGCAGCTTGGTTGGGTAGCATTTGGAAAGCTGCGTCACATCCTCGAATCATCTTTGCCACAATGCCTTAAGACCAAGGTGTTCGATCAATGCGTCCTACCAGTCATGACCTACGGAGCCGAGACGTGGAACTTGACAGTAAAACTGGCCCACCGGCTACATGTCACTCAGAGAGCTATGGAAAGGTCTATGCTTGGTATCTCTATAATGGATAAAGTCCGGAATGAGACCATCCGAAAAAAGACCAAAGTGACGGACATAGTCTGGAAGTGTAGCAAGCTGAAGTGGCAGTGGGCTGGCCACATCTGTCGTAGAACCGACGGACGGTGGAGTAAGCGGGTTCTCGAGTGGAGGCCACGCCTCGGCAAGCGTAGCGTTGGACGCCCTCCGGCCAGATGGACCGATGACTTGAAAAAGGCGGCTGGTAGCGACTGGATGGCAAAAACGGGAGATCGTGCCTTATGGCGTTCCCTGGGGGAGGCCTACGTCCAGCAGTGGACTGCAATAGGCTGAAATAGAAATAGAATAGATTTTTTTCCCAGACTGGTTAGGACATTGCAGGCTAAACCACCTGGTTGTCCAAAAAGTAAGATGGTTCCATGCTTCGAATGGGCACGTTATGCCGTCAGTCCTCGTTGCTGTCTATGATGGCGGTCATTACACAACCATGTCAGAGGCCTGCTTCTTGCAGTCATCATCATCATCATCATATCAGCCATAGGACGTCCACTGCTGAACATAGGCCTCCCCTAAATATTTCCACCTTGTCCGATTAGAAGCGGCCTGCATCCAGCATTTCCCCGCGGACTTGACCAGATCGTCTGTCCATCTCGCGGGGGGCCGTCCTACGCTGCGTCTGCCGGTACGTGGTCTCCACTCGAGAACTCTCCTGCTCCACCGATTATCAGTCCTTCGAGCAATGTGGCCTGCCCATTGCCACTTCAGCTTACTGACTCTCTTAGCTATGTCGGTTACCTTGGTTCGTCTACGGATCTCCTCGTTTCTGATTCGATCACGTAGGGGAACACCGAGCATAGCTCTCTCCATAGCTCGCTGAGTGACTCCTAGTCTATTAAGGAGGCCGACAGTTAGAGACCACGTCTCGGCACCGTAGGTCATCACTGGCATGACACACTGTTCGAACACTTTCGTCTTGAGACACTGAGGAATTTTGGACGTGAAGACGCTGCGTAACTTCCCGAAAGCTGCCCAGCCGAGCTGGATTCGCCGAGTGACCTCCTTCTCAAATTTAGATCTTCCTAGTTGGACTGTTTGTCCTAGATAGACGTATTTGTCCACCACTTCGAGTATCGAGTTCCCTACTGATATTGGGGTGGGCGCTACATGTGAGTTGGCCATGACTTTCGTCTTGTCCATATTCATCTTGAGTCCCACTTGTTGGGAAACCCGATTGAGGTCCTGTAGCATTTTGCTGAGGTCTTCGAATGACTCTGCCATGACCACGATATCGTCAGCAAACCGAAGGTGAGTGATGTATTCGCCATTGATATTGATGCCAAGTTCTTCCCATTCCAGGAGCTTGAAGGCATCTTCCATCGCATTGGTGAAGAGCTTCGGAGATAGTACATCTCCTTGTCTTACACCTCTCTGCAATGGAATAGCCGCCGTGGTCTGATCTTGTGTTCGAACTGACATTGTGGCGTTTCTATATAAACACTTCGATATACCTGTAGTCAATGTGGCACCACTGTAGAGCCTGCAGTACTGCCCACGTCTCGATAGAATCAAAGGCCTTCTCATAGTCCACAAACGCTAAGCATAGTGGCAAATTGTACTCCTCGGTCTTCTGTACAATCTGCCGCAGCGTGAAAATGTGATCTATGGTACTGTACCCTTTTCGGAAGCCGGCTTGTTCGGGAGGCTGGAAGTCATCAAACCTGCGAGCCAGACGATTTGTAATTACCCTCGAAAACAGCTTGTAAACATGACTCAGAAGCGAGATGGGCCTATAATTCTTAAGGAGAGTCTTATCACCCTTCTTAAAGAAAAGCACCACCACGCTTCTGTTCCATGCTTCTGGCGTCACACCTTCGAACAAGACAGAATTAAAGAGCTTCTGAAGGACTTTAAGTACTTGTGTTCCACCCGCTTTCAGTAGCTCTGATGTGATTCCGTCTTCGCCCGGCGCCTTGTTGTTTTTGAGCTGTTTAAGGGCCATCCTAATCTCATACAAGCTGATGTCCGGGATATCTTCGGTATAGTGTCGGGTAAGTTTTGCTCTAGGGTCTGTTAAGCTATTAACAGGTTTTGCAACTGAAGTGTACAGCTGTCCATAGAACCGTTCGATCTCCCTCAGTACCTCTGGCCTCGTGGACGCTACCCTGCCGTTCTCGCCGTACTTGCAGTAGGCGGTTGAAAAACTCTGACACCAGGGTTCATCGGGTCGTTGAACGACTCGGTGTCCCACATGAAAAGAAGAAGACTCAGTCATAATTGTAAAATGTCAACTGGCAGTACATTTGAAGTGACCCTGATATGGTGCCCATCTCAGCGCATGTTTATGTTACAAACAGCAGCACAGCACTAGTATAGAGATCGGTTTCAGTGGCAAAGGGTGACATTTCAACAAAGGTATGCCGGAGCCAAAAACATAACTAAATGTAAGAAAATTGATATGTTACTAAAAATTTATAAATCTCTGAAAGGGAAGTTGATGGGAATCAGCAAGTATGGACCCTTCATCACTGGTAGGTATAAATACCTAAATACTTGTAGCAAATATTGAAACCTTTTATTTGTTGGAATAATTGAATTTTAGATAATGTAAAAACTCATGCATTTTTATATACACATTTATTTTATTACTAGACGTGGGTCTGCAATAGGTGTGTGTCTTTAACTATAGGTACCTATATCATTTTATCTATAATCTACAATCTGCAGGAAACAGCTTTTGAGACCTACTTACATGTTCAAAAACAACATCTTTGATAACATCAAAAGACCAATTCACTGGGAGATTTGAGACTTTCAGGGAAAAATTTGCTTTCTCTTCCAATTTATGATTATTTCCATTCATCAACTCTATATTTGCTGTTCTCCTAATCCACGTGTACGATTTTCTTGACCTTTTCAGATCAGCCTTGGAATCAAATGGGCTTTTGAGTTCAGTGGCAGAGTCTGTGTTTGAATAAGCGGGTGAGGAAGGCTCAGAAACTTGAGAATTTCTGTCTTCTGCTGGTGAGGGTGCATGTTCTTGTGCATGTTCGTCTTCGTGATCACTCTCAGACATTGTGGTATTATAAGTTTACTTCTCTCAAACACAAAAACTGTAAATTTTCACCACTTTATGTATTATTTTCACAAATATACAACTTATTTTATGAATTCAATTCGTAATCGTGAACACAGATGAACTTAAATATCGTGAAACAAAACAAAGAATGACAGACGTCAGCAGTGTTGCCAGCGCCGTATGTTCAAAAGTTACTAACACTCTTTGAAAAAGTTACGATTTGAAGAAAAAAATTACGCCATTTTTTTTTATAATATTTTTTTTTTGCGTTTTTAGTACAAGTTTAGTATAGATACAATGGCTTTTTTCATTGTTGTTAAGGTGTTTTTTCACGTGTTAAGTATAAATATGGTTTTGATCATTTTTTTCATTGTTGTTTAGGTGAATCATTCACTAACAGCCGATGTATCGGTTCATGACACTCATCATCTTCATGCCCTTGTCCCAATTTTGTTGAACACAAAATCGTGTTGCAAAAGATTTGGCTTAATTTTATGACCGGCCGCCTACCAGACGTCAACCCTCCTTGGGAATGCTTTGTGGTGAATTAACCGCCACTATAGGGTTGGCCCTGGCTGTTTGGGTCGGGTTTATCCCTCAGTCGCCTCTTACGACCCCCACGGGAAGAGGGGGTAGTGCTATTCTACTCTGCCGGCACCACACGGCTATGGTTCATGACACTGAGAACCGTAAATGTTGAATAGGAAATTGAGTGCGATTTTGAGTGCGATTTACTATCTATATCACTCTGTTCTGTAATATTATATAATTTTTTTTCACGAAATGTTACGTAAAAGTTACGCCCGTGGCTAGTTTACGCCAAGGTTACGCTTAAGGGTGAAAAGTTACGCAAAACGTAACAAAAGTTACGTTCTGGCAACGCTGGACGTCAGACTGGCTAAAAAAAGTCTAGATTCCAAGTCATGAAACGCTTAGAAAACTAAAAATGGATTACACCTCACAACTTTCATTCAACAAAACATTGCACGTGTGCGATTATTGTTTGGGGCATAATGCACGAGTGAAGACAAGACAGACAGGCTATCTTTGACCTTTGACTGACATGTGCGATACAGATAAAAAATTTAAAAAATAAAATCTGAATACAAAACAAAATTGGAAAGTGAAAATTACCTAAAATCACATTAAATAGCCGTTTAAATAGACTACCATGCCAAAAAACGACGTTCTGTATTGCAAGGGCATGAATATGGTTTGTATTTTGTTGAAAATATCGTTTCAAAGTAAAGTTGACCCAGCCTACTATTAACATATCTTGTAGTTTGCTTTTTTGTTTGTTTTCGTTACAAAATGTATACTATAGTCTCTCAAGCGCCTCTTCAACTGTTACACCTGTCCTTCCCGCCTATCTATAAAAATTTTACTTGCAACTTGTAAAGTAGTGATGCCCACAAGACATATTTCATCTTATTTGAATGGAATTCTGTGTCTCAAATCTCATTATACTCTACTCTCCGAACCACTCAACCTACTCTTTAATAGTATCGCATAGATCCATGCCTTGAAATGAAATGCTTTATGTTTTCAGTCGCATTCCGAGTCAGAAGTTGATATTTCTGAAGAGAAGTGGGACGATGAACAACTGAATGCTGCATATGATAAGGCCCTGAAACTGGCCAATGTCGAAGTGGCCAAGCGCATTGCTATGGCCACCAACAGTAGTGGAAAAAAGAATGAGGGCAAAGGTAAGTATTCATATTATTCTTTAACGCGCCACAAAAAACTGATTGCCCTTTTGATTTGGATGACCACATATTATACAAGTCATACAATCCTCAAAATGATACACCCTAATTTCTACCATCTAAGCTGTGTTTAGTAGATTTCAGATTTCAGTATTTGCAAAGAAAATGGTACAAATATAGCAGATGTTAGGCTTAAAACTAAAGGTCAACATTTTCTGTCACATACATTGCAACATGCAAATTTCAAATATATGTTTAAATTTAATTAAGCACAAATCTCTTAAGGGTGCAATCCACTCTCAAAACTGAACAACTTTTGTTAAAAACCTTTCCTCAAAATATGAAAAAATAAAATGTGCAAGCCAACAGTGAAGTAATAAAAGAGCTTTATTTTAACAGGGTTCAATAAACAGAATTAATACCATTATTTCAGTTTATTTTTGAATAAAAATTGTAATATTTCTTGTGTTATCCCAAACAATTTCTCAATGCCCACAGATAAGTCACGTAAACCCTCCAAGAAGCAAGGCAGCAAGAAGCTACAGTGGTCATCAGGCATGCCCTGCAGAGCAATTTACGAGGAAGATGGGCTGGAGTATGAAGCATTTGTGCTGCGGATCCTCAATGACAAGGAATGCATTGTTAAGTTTTTAGGTAAGATTTTTTGAAAGACATTGAAATTTTACTTTAATATTTATTGCATGTCATACGAAAAACCTTATACCTTGAGGCATTTTCTACTGCCTAGTAGAGGGTAAATAGTTTTGCACAACTTTGTATTGCAATCTTTTATTTCCCATTCTTGTTCTTTTAAAACTTTATAAGCTTTCAATTTCCTATCTATATATTTTTTAATTATTTTCAGGCTACGACAACTCAGAAACAGTAGACATCGAAACAATGAAACCGTCACTCGGGAAGGAAGCCCAGCGGCGTCAAATGGAGCAAGCGATGCTGGATCAGGGTGAAGAAAGTGATGCCAGTATGCCGCCAGCAACCGACAGAGAGATGCAGACTGATAGAGGGGAGAGCCCTGAAAGTATTCGTAAGTGTTTCTTCAATACATCATCAATATAGTATAAAATAAAGTCGCTTTTTGAATTTCTCTATCTGTCTTGGAATACGTTCACTTCTCCTAAACCACGCAACAGGTTTTGATGCGGTTTTTTATAATGTAAGTGTGTCTTGAATACATCATCAATATAGTATGAAGTTAAGTCGTTTTTCGCGATTCTCTGTCTGTCATAGAATTCGCAATCTCCTCCTAAACCACGTAACTCATTTTGATGCGGTTTTTTATAACAGATAGAGTGATTCAAGAGGAAGGTGTATATGAATAACACTTGCCGGGAAAAAGCCTTTTTCCCAAGGGAAAATGAGTTGCAGCGGGTAAATATGCTAACGGGATAGTAGACATAGAAACAATGAAACCGTCACTCGGGAAGGAAGCTCAGCGTCGTCAAATGGAGCAAGCGATGCTGGATCAGGGTGAAGAAAGTGATGCCAGTATGCCGCCAGCAACCGACAGAGAGATGCAGACTGATAGAGGGGAGAGCCCTGAGAGTATTCGTAAGTGTTTCTTCAATATATCATCAATATAGGATGAAATTAAGTCGCTTTTTGCAATTCACTATCTGTCTGTCTGTCATAGAATTCGCTAACTCCTCCTAAACCACACAACAGATTTTGATGCGGTTTTTTATAATACTTAGGTAGAGTGAGTCGCTTTTTGCGTTCCACTATCTGTCTGTCTGTCAAAGACTTCGCTAACTCCTAAACCATGCAACAGATTTCGATGCGGTTTTTTATAATAGATAGAGTGATTCAAGAGAAAGGTTTATATGAATAACACATGCCGGGAAAATGAGTTGCAGCGGGTAAATATGCTAACGGGCCTGTTAGACATAGAAACAATGAAACCGTCACTCGGGAAGGAAGCCCAGCGGCGTCAAATGGAGCAAGCGATGCTGGATCAGGGTGAAGAAAGTGATGCCAGTATGCCGCCAGCAACCGACAGAGAGATGCAGACTGATAGAGGGGAGAGCCCTGAGAGTATTCGTAAGTGATTCTTCAATTCATCATCAATATAGTATGAAATGAAGTCGCTTTTTGCATTTCTCTGTCTGTCTGTCTGTCGTGGAATACGCTAACTTCTAAACCACGCAACAGATTTTGATGCGGTTTTTTATAATAGGTAGAGTGAGTCGCTTTTTGCATTTCTCTATCCGTCTGTCTGTCATAGAATTCGCTAACTCCTCCTAAACCACGCAACAGATTTTGATGCGGTTTTTTATAATAGAGTGATACAAGAGGAAGGTTTATATGAATAACACATGCCGGGAAATGCCTTTTTTTCGCGGGAAAATGAGTTGCAACGGGTGAAATGCTAACGGGCGTACTATAGTGCTGTCATTCGAATAGGCCATATTTGACAGCTGTCAAAGCCATACTAGGAAACTAGGAAACATGTCAACAAAGAAAAATAGACCTTATGTCATAGCATTAACATGATTTTGACAGCTGTCAAATATGGCCTATTTGAATGGCCGTACTATAGTAGACATAGACACAATGAAACCGTCACTCGGGAAGGAAGCCCAGCGGCGTCAAATGGAGCAAGCGATGCTGGATCAGGGTGAAGAAAGTGATGCCAGTATGCCGCCAGCAACCGACAGAGAGATGCAGACTGATAGAGGAGATAGCCCTGAGAGTATTCGTAAGTGTTTCTTCAATACATCATCAATATAGGATGAAATGAAGTCGCTTTTTGCGTGTCTCTGTGTGTCATGGAATACGCTAACTCCACCTAAACCACGCAACAGATTTTGATGCGGTTTTTTATAATAGAGTGATTCAAGAGGAAGGTTTTTATGAATAAAACATGCCGGGAAAAATGCCTTTTTCCCGCGGGAAAATGAGTTGCAACGGGTGAAAATGTTAACGGGCTAGTAGACATAGACACAATGAAGCCGTCACTCGGGAAGGAAGCTCAGCGTCGTCAAATGGAGCAAGCGATGCTGGATCAGGGTGAAGAAAGTGATGCCAGTATGCCGCCAGCAACCGACAGAGAGATGCAGACTGATAGAGGAGAGAGCCCTGAGAGTATTCGTAAGTGTTTCTTCAATACATCATCAATATAGTATGAAATGAAGTCGCTTTTCGCGATTCTCTATCTGTCGGTCTGTCATAGAATTCGCTAACTCATAAACCACGCAACAGATTTTGATGCGTTTTTTTATAACAAATAGAGTGATTAAAGAGGAAGGTTTATAATATAAACATAGAGTAATAAGTAATATAAAGATTTTAGTAATTTAAAAAACCGCATCAAAATCTGTTGCGTGGTTTAGGAGATGAGTAACACATGCCGGGAAAAAGCCTTTTTCCCGCGGGAAAATGAGTTGCAGCGTGTAAATATGCTAACGGGCCTGTTAGACATAGAAACAATGAAACCATCCCTTGGGAAGGAAGCTCAGCGGCGTCAAATGGAGCAAGCGATGCTGGATCAGGGCGAAGAAAGTGATGCCAGTATGCCGCCAGCAACCGACAGAGAGATGCAGACTGATAGAGGGGAGAGCCCTGAGAGTATACGTAAGTGTTTCTTCAATATGTCATCAATATAGTATGAAATGAAGTCGCTTTTTGTGTTTCACTATCTGTCTGTGTGTCATAGAAGTCGCTAACTCCTAAACCACGCAACAGATTTTGATGCGGTTTTTATAATAGGTAGGGTGAGTCGCTTTTTGCATTTCTCTATCTGTCTGTCTGTCGTGGAATTCGCTAACTCCTAAACCACGCAACAGATTTTGATGCGGTTTTTTATAATAGAGTGATTCAAGAGGAAGGTTTATATGAATAACACATGCCGGGAAAATGAGTTGCAGCAGGTGAAAGTAGTGTGAGCCTGCTATAGTACCGTCATTTGAGCCATATTTGACAGCTGTCAAAATCATGTTAATGCTATGACATAAGGTCTATTTTTATTTGTTGACATGTTTCCTAGTATTAGTTTGACAACTGCTAAATATGGCCTATTCGAATGGCCGTACTATAGTAGACATAGGGAAGGAAGCTCAGCGGCGTCAAATGGAGCAAGCGATGCTGGATCAGGGTGAAGAAAGTGATGCCAGTATGCCGCCAGCAACCGACAGAGAGATGCAGACTGATAGAGGAGAGAGCCCTGAGAGTATTCGTAAGTGATTCTTTAATACATCATCAATCATCATCTTCCTGCCCTTATCCCAATCACTTGGGGTCGGCGCAACACGTTTCGTTGAACACAAAATCGTGTTGTAAAAGGATTTTACGACTGGCCGCCTACCAGACGTCAACCCTCCTTGGGAATGCTTTTGTGGTGGATTAACCGCCACCATACGGTTAGCCCTGGCTGTTAGGGTCGGGTTTATCCCTCGGTCGCCTCTTACGACCCTCACGGGCAGAGAAGGGGTGGTGCTATTCTACTCTGCCGGCACCACACGGCAATCATCATCAATATAGTATGAAATTAAGTCACTTTTCGCGATTCTCTGTCTGTCGTGAAATACCCTAACTCCTTACAATAATGAAACAAGCGTCAAATAGAGCAAGCGATGCTGGATCAGGGTGAAGAAAGTGATGCCAGTATGCCGCCAGCAACCGACAGAGAGATGCAGACTGATAGAGGGGAGAGCCCTGAGAGTATTCGTAAGTGTTTCTTCTATACATCATCAATATAGTATGAATGCAGTCGCTTTTCGCGATTCTCTGTCGTGGAATACGCTAACTTCTCCTAAACCACGCAACAGATTTTGATGCGGTTTTTATAATACGTAGAGTGAGTCGCTTTTTTCATTTCTCTATCTGTCTGTCTGTCATAGAATTCGCTAACTCCTCCTAAACCACGCAACGGATTTTGATGCGGCTTTTTATAATAGAGTGATTCAAGCGGAAGGTTTATGTGAATAACACTTGCCGGGAAAATGGCTTTTTCCCGCGGGAAAATGAGTTGCAGTGGGTGAAAATGCTATCGGGCTAGTAGACATAGAAACAATGAAACCATCACTCGGGAAGGAAGCTCAGCGGCGTCAAATGGAGCAAGCGATGCTGGATCAGGGCGAAGAAAGTGATGCCAGTATGCCGCCAGCAACCGACAGAGAGATGCAGACTGATAGAGGGAAGAGCCCTGAGAGTATTCGTAAGTAATTCTTCAATACATCATCAATATAGTATGAAAAGAAGTAGCTTTTCGCGATTCTCTGTCTGTCATAGAATTCGCTAACTCCTCCTAAACCACGCAACAGATTTTGATGCGGTTTTTTATAATAGGTAGAGCGAGTCGCTTTTTGCATTTCTCTATCTGTCTGTCTGTCATAGAATTCGCTAACTCCTAAACCACGCAACAGATTTTGATGCGGTTTTTTGTAATAGGTAGAGTGAGTCGCTTTTTGCATTTCTCTATCTGCCTGTCATAGAATTCGCAAACTCCTCCTAAACCACGCAACAGATTTTGATGTGGTTTTTTGTAAAAGATAGAGTGATTCAAGAGGAAGGTTTATATGAATAACACATGCCGGGAAAATGAGTTGCAGCGATGAAAGTAGTGTGAGCCTGCTATAGTACCGTCATTCGAATAGGCTATATTTAACAACTGTCAAAATCATGTTAATGCTATGACATAAGGTCTATTTTTATTTGTTGACATGTTTCCTAGTATTGGTTAGACAGTTGCCAAATATGGCCTATTCGAATGGCCGTACTATAGTAGACATAGACACAATGAAACCGTCCCTCGGGAAGGAAGCTCAGCGGCGTCAAATGGAGCAAGCGATGCTGGATCAGGGTGAAGAAAGTGATGCCAGTATGCCGCCAGCAACCGACAGAGAGATGCAGACTGACAGAGGAGAGAGCCCTGAGAGTATTCGTAAGTGATTCTTCAATACATCATCAATATTGTATGAAATGAAGTCGCTTTTCGCATTTCTCTATCTGTCTGTCTGTCTGTCTGTCATAGAATTCGCTAACTCCTAAACCACTCGACAGATATGATGCGGTTTTTTATAATAGGAAGAGCGAGTCGCTTTTTGCATTTCTCTATCTGTCTGTCTGTCATAGAATTCGCTAACTCCTAAACCACGCAACAGGTTATGATGCGGTTTTTTTTATAATAGATAGAGTGATTCAAGAGGAAGGTTTATATGAATAACACTTGCCGGGAAAATATCTTTTTCCTGCGGGAAAATGAGTTGCAACGGGTGAAAATGCTATCGGGCTAGTAGACATAGAGACAATGAAACCGTCACTCGGGAAGGAAGCTCAGCGGCGTCAAATGGAGCAAGCGATGCTGGATCAGGGTGAAGAAAGTGATGCCAGTATGCCGCCAGCAACCGACAGAGAGATGCAGACTGATAGAGGGGAGAGCCCTGAAAGTATTCGTAAGTATAAGTTTTTAGGTTTTCACGATTGTTCACAACACTTAAATTATTGTTTACAACGGGATTATTACCATTATTACCATCAGTCTACTCGTGACCATGGATCGTGCAACCGCTCCGAAATATCGAATGTAACAAAAATCTATTTGTAAGTGTTTCTTCAATACATCATCAATATAGTATGAAATGAAGTCGCTTTTCGCGATTCTCTGTCTGTCGTGGAATACGCTAACTGCTCCTAAACCACGCAACAGATTTTGATGGGGTTTTTTTATAGTAGGTAGAGTCAGTCGCTTTTTGCATTTCTCTATCTGTCTGTATGTCGTGGAATACGCTGACTCCTCCTAAACCACGCAACAAGTTTTGATGCGGTTTTTTATAATAGGGATTCTGATTCGTTTTTTTTTTATAATAGGTAGAGTGAGTCGCTTTTTGCATTTCTCTATCTGTCTGTCCGTCATAGAAATCGCTAACTCCTTCTAAACCACGCAACAGATTTCGATGCGGTTTTTCATAATAGGTAGAGCGATTCAAGAAGGTTTATATGAATAACACATGGAAACACGGAAAAATGAGTTGCAGCAGGTGAAAGTAGTGTGAGCCTGCTATAGTACCGTCATTTGAGCCATATTTGACAGCTGTCAAAATCATGTTAATGCTACATAAGGTCTATTTTTATTTGTTGACATGTTTCCTAGTATTGGTTTAACAGCTGCCAAATATGGCCTATTCTAATGGCCGTACTATAGGAGACATAGACACAATGAAACCGTCACAGCGTCGTCAAATGGAGCAAGCGATGCTGGATCAGGGTGAAGAAAGTGATGCCAGTATGCCGCCAGCAACCGACAGAGAGATGTAGACTGATAGAGGAGAGAGCCCTGAGAGTATTCGTAAGTGTTTCTTCAATACATCATTAATATAGTATGAAATGAAGTAGCTTTTTGCGATTCTCTGTCTGTCGTGGAATACGCTCCTAAACCACGCAACATATTTTGATGCGGTTTTTTTATAATAGGTAGAGTGAGTCGCTTTTTGCATTTTTCTATCTGTCTGTCTGTCATGGAATACGCTAATTCCTCCTAAACCACGCAACAGATTTTGATGCGGTTTTTATAATAGTTAGAGTGATTCAAGAGGAAGGTTTATATATGTAAAACATGCCGGGAAAAAGCCTTTTTCCCGCAGGAAAATGAGTTGCAACGGGTGAAAATGCTATCGGCCTAGTAGACATAGAAACAATGAAACCGTCACTAGGGAAGGAAGCTCAGCGGTGTCAAATGGAGCAAGCGATGCTGGATCAGGGCGAAGAAAGTGATGCCAGTATGCCGCCAGCAACCGACAGAGAGATGCAGACTGATAGAGGAGAGAGCCCTGAAAGTATTCGTTAGTGTTTCTTCAATACATCATCAATATACCGGGAGTAACAGAAAGGGTATAACAAGCCGAAAGGACGTCAAGGTACTCATGAAACTGAACAACTTTCCCCATGGAACATGGGTCGTAATATGAAAAAAAAATTTGGACCTCCCATACAAAATCGCCGATCAGCTAATTGATTTACTATGGGAGTCCAACTATTTTTTTTGTGGGGAAAGTTGTTCAGTTTCATGAGTACCTTGGCGTCCTTTCGGCTTGTTATACCCTTTCTGTTACTCCCTCGATCAGGGTGAAGAAAGTGATGCCAGTATGCCGCCAGCAACCGACAGAGAGATGCAGACTGATAGAGGAGAGAGCCCTGAAAGTATTCGTAAGTGTTTCTTTAATACATCATCAACAAAGTATAAAATTAAGTCGCTTTTTGCATTTCTCTATCTGTCTGTCTGTCATAGAATTCGCTGACTCTTAAACCACGCAACAGATTTTGATGCGGTTTTTTATAGTAGGTAGAGTGAGTCGCTTTTTGCATTTCTCTATCTGTCTGTCTGTCATAGAATTCGCTAACTCCTCCTTAACCACGCAACGGATTTTGATGCGGTTTTTTATAATAGGTACAGTGAGTCGCTTTTTGCGTTTCTCTATCTGTCTGTCTGTCATAGAATTCGCTAACTCCTCCTAAACCACGCAACAGATTTTGATGCGGTTTTTTATAATAGGTAGAGTGAGTCGCTTTTTGCATTTCTCTATCTGCCTGTCTGTCATAGAATTCGCTAGCTCCCTCCTAAACCACGCAACAGATTTTGATGCGGTGTTTTCATAGATAGAGTGATTCAAGAGGAAGGTTTATATGAATAACACGTGCCGGGAAAATGAGTTGCAGCAGGTGAAAGTAGTGTGAGCCTGCTATAGTACCGTCATTCGAATAGGCCATATTTGACAGCTGTCAAAATCATGTCAATGCTATGACATAAGGTCTATTTTTATTTGTTGACATGTTGCCTAGTATTGGCTGCCAAATATGGCCTATTCGAATGGCCGTACTATAGTAGACGTAGACACAATGAAACCGTCACTCGGGAAGGAAGCCCAGCGGCGTCAAATGGAGCAAGCGATGCTGGATCAGGGCGAAGAAAGTGATGCCAGTATGCCGCCAGCAACCGACAGAGAGATGCAGACTGATAGAGGGGAGAGCCCTGAGAGTATTCGTAAGTGTTTCTTCAATACATCATCAATATACAGGGAGTAACAGAAAGGGTATAACAAGCCGAAAGGACGTCAAGGTACTCATGAAACTGAACAACTTTCCCCATGGAACATGGGTCGAAATATGAAAAAAAAATTTGGACCTCCCATACAAAATCGCCGATCAGCTAATTGATTTACTATGGGAGGTCCAAATTTTTTTTTCTTGGGGAAAGTTGTTCAGTTTCATGAGTACTGAAAGAAACCTGCCCTCTGGAGGTCCTTATAAGTTTAGTAAAACAGTTAGGCTGTTTACTTAGAATTGAGGATGGCCAATATTAAGTGTGATCGTCTATTGGGTTAGGAATACGTTGTGTTTAGGTAGTGACTTGTAAATTCTTACGAAGTGGAGCAGTGTTTTACTTGAGATGTAAGGAGAGGAACATTTTAAGTTAAAGTAAGAAAACTACAGGAATACGGGGCTCCCATCCATCCTACACACCCGTCCGAAAGGGGCCAAGACGCACTCATACGACTTTCCTAAACGACCGAAGAATTTTGAATTACACGACGCTCTGCATATTGAAGAAGAAAGCCAAAAGATCAAATACTCCTAATATTATGGAAACTAACGAAGTTAATTGCGCTCCACTAGGAAGCAAGTTAAAAGGGGTCTAGGTTGGGGAACCAGGTCCGGAGAGACCTGGTCCATGGCAACCCCGGGGATAGTCCCCGTGGCCAACCAACCCGGATTCCTACCTATCTAAGCCTACCTAACTAGCTCAAAGTCAAAAGACTGAGCATCCGCGTACCCTAAGGCCGAAAAGTATTTTGGGGACAATCTTCTACAAGAAACCCAGAAGGTGAACTGTAGAATAATGGGTGGGTGGCCAAACCCTTCGTGTTGTGTGTCTTTGTTGAGGTATGGAAGCTTTCCCTCTAAGGCACCAGGGCCGGGAAAGCTACGCACCTCAACGCGGGGTAGTCTGGACTAGACCATGTATAGTAAATTATGCTTGCAATACCAACCCAGGAACTTAGAAGTAGATCTTGTAATACTAGGTGTTGTGGCAACTAGCATTACCTCACACCCCCAGTCCGAGAACAGGTATAGAGTGTAGCGCTTACTCTACAGTTCAAATCAACCTCTGTACGCGCGGTGGCACTTCACAGCATACATACACAGGTTAATAAAATTTAATATTTAAATTAAATTAGAAAATTCGACAGTCCCCCTTTTAAAATTTGTTAAAATAATTTTTATTATAATTTGGAAGATTAATCCGATTTAAGATATATTAGTGTTATAAAAAAGGTTGTAACGCTTGGAATAATTAAATCATTAATTTACAAAGGCATTCCTAGCTAAAGAGTAAGAAGATCTTGGCATTGAAGTAAGTATGTTGTGACTGTCCTTCATCCATATCCATTCACAGAAAACGTTCATAAATCAGCATCCATGAGTCTCCTAGATAAAAGATATAAGGTTGAAAACGTTCACTCCTTTCCTTTCTTTCCGATTTTATCAAAATGTTCCCAGTTCCAATTTAGAAAAAAGGAAATCTCAACGTTGGATTATTATCTAATCTAAATATAAATAAAATTGAAATCATAATTCAAAAATAAATTAAAAGAATTTATACTTACATTTTTCCTCTTTTAATTCACTCCTATAAAACACGAGTATATTGTTGCACTCACTTTCAAAGAATGATATAATTGCTTGTTGTCAAAAGGCCGAGTTGACGCAAATTTTCAAATTTGAAATAAAAGAATTATAAATAAAACTAGACATCTGAATGTCAAAGTGTCAAAGATAGTTTATTAAAGAAAGAATAAAAGTGTCAAAATTTGAAATATTTCAAAATATTTTAACTTAAGTGTCAAACTTGTGAACTCTTGAAATATTCTATGTTAAGTGTCAAACTTGAAAACCCTTGAAATATTCTATGTTAAGTGTCAAACTTGAGAACCCTTGAAATATTCTATGTTAAGTGTCAAACTTGAAAACCCTTGAAATATTCTATGTTAAGTGTCAAACTAGAAAACCCTTGAAAAATTCTATGTTAAGTGTCAAACTTGAAAACCCTTGAAAAATTCTATGTTAAGTGTCAAACTTGAAAACCCTTGAAAAATTCTATGTTAAGTGTCAAACTTGAAAAACCTTGAAAAATTCTATGTTAAGTGTCAAACTTGAAAACCCTTGAAATATTCTATGTTAAATAACTAGATTGTAATATCACACAAAAGGGAAACCACTCAAAAGTAAAATCTAAGTAGAACACTTTAGTTTCTCAAACTTAAATTACACAACACTACACTTGCACGATATCTCCAGCTCAACGTTAGGTTCGGGAACCGTTGCTCCTGCGGAATATGACACGAAAACCAAAGGGTTCACAGGACGTTACACGTACAATAATAAATTAACACAACGTTACACTAGTTGTATGTCACTCGCACAATAATGAATTCACAAAACATTACACACGCAGGATGTCACTCGCACAATAATAACTTCGCAAAACGTTAGACACACGGGATGACACTCGCGCAATAATAAATCGCAAAATGATGTACACGCGGATTGTCACTCACACAATAATAATTTCGCAAAACGTTAAACACGCGGGATGTCACTCGCGCAATAATAAATCGCAAAATGTTAGACACGCGGGATGTCACTCGCGCAATAATAAATCGCAAAATGTTAGACACACGGGATGTCACTCGCGCAATAATAAATCGCAAAACGATAGATTCGCGTAACACATAACTTTACGATCACTTTGCCTAAGCATTAATTTTGGAATTTCCTTCACGCTTATTTGATACAAATGGTAAGTAAACACTTACGTCTGCAGGTTTGGATCTCAAACCTGGCATTCTCAAAGTAGTTGCCCCATCATAATCCAGTTCTGTATACAGGATGATTTTTCATTGTTACGAGACATTTTTTTTTACTTCTTCCTTTACTCTGAAAAATACGAACAATATTAGTATATCTTATATAATATAGATAAAAACATAATTCTAGAAAGTTACAATAAACAATTTTTTCAAATTCACGTATTCCAATTTCATACCACCCTTTGTTCGATCTCCGCCCTACAAATCCAAATGAGATTGGTCACTTTATAGGAGCACCCTAGCAGCGATCTGCAATAGAAGATATTACTCCATTCTATCTTTCCTAGATATAAAAAAAATACTTATCTTTAAAATAGAATTTCACAATGCTCCCAGGCAGGTGGAGCACCTCCAGTTTAGCAGTTTTCACCATTTTTTTTGACTTTGTTGAGCACTGCAAACACGTTTTTTTTTTCAGTCGCTCCATTTTGCTCCTTCCTTCATCACACCCAAAATTTGACTCCATCTTTCCTGTTCTAAAACTGTCAGAAAAACTTTCAAACCAAAAACGTCACACACATTTCAATTTTCTATGCCGCCTACAACATTTGTCGCCTTATACTTTGACATGAAGTCTTCATAAAGAAGTTCCTTACTCCAACACGGAATATAAAACCAAAATTAGGGTTCGATCGATCAAATGGGTCAAATATTTAATGTTTTAGCAAGATAAACATTTTCAATTTTTATGTCGAACGACATGGTTCTCTACAGTACCTTGACGTCCTTTCGGCTTGTTATACCCTTTCTGTTACTCCCTGGATCAGGGCGAAGAAAGTGATGCCAGTATGCCGCCAGCGACCGACAGAGAGATGCAGACTGATAGAGGAGAGAGCCCTGAGAGTATTCGTAAGTGATTCTTCAATAAATCATCAATATAGGATGAAATGAAGTCGCTTTCTGTCTGTCGTGGAATACGCTTACTCATAAACCACGCAACAGATTTTGATGCGGTTTTTAATAATAGGTACAGTGAGTAGCTTTTTGCATTTCTCTATCTAGACAGTCGTCTGTCATGGATTACGCTAATTCCTCCTAAACCACGCAACAGATTTTGATGCGGTGTTTTCATAGATAGAGTGATTCAAGAGGAAGGTTTATATGAATAATACATGGATACACGGAAAAATGAGTTGCAGCAGGTGAAAGTAGTGTGAGCCTGCTATAGTACCGTCATTTGAGCCATATTTGACAGCTGTCAAAATCATGTTAATGCTATGACATAAGGTCTATTTTTATTTGTTGACATGTTTCCTAGTATTGTTATGACAGCTGCCAAATATGGCCTATTCGAATGGCCGTACTATAGTAGACATAGAATGAAACCGTCACTCGGGAAGGAAGCTCAGCGGCGTGAAATGGAGCAAGCGATGCTGGATCAGGGTGAAGAAAGTGATGCCAGTATGCCGCCAGCAACCGACAGAGAGATGCAGACTGACAGAGGAGAGAGCCCTGAAAGTATCCGTAAGTGTTTTCCAAAACAAGCAAGTGCCGTGTGGTGCCGGCAGAGTAGAATAGCACCACCCCCTCTCTTCCTGTGGGGGTCGTAAGATAAACCCGACCCAAACAGCTAAGGCCAACCGTATGGTGGCGGTTAATCCACCACAAAAGCATTCCCGAGGAGGGTTGACGTCTGGTAGGCGGCCGGTCGTAAAATTCAGCCAAATCCTTTTGCAACACGATTTTTTGTTCAACGAAACGTATTGCGCCGATCCCAGTTGGGATAAGGGCAGGAAGATGATATGGTGAAGAAAGTGATGCCAGTATGCCGCCAGCAACCGACAGAGAGATGCAGACTGATAGAGGAGAGAGCCCTGAGAGTATTTGTAAGTGATTCTTCAATATATCATCAATATAGTATGATATTAAGTCGCTTTTTGTGTTTCACTATCTGTCTGTCATAGTATTTGCTAAACCACGCAACAGATTTTGATGCGGTTTTTTATAATAGTTAGAGTGAGTCGCTTTTTGCATTTCTCTACCTATCTGTCTGTCTGTCATAGAATTCGCTAACTCCTAAACCACGCAACAGATTTTGATGCGGTTTTTTATAATAGGTAGGGTGAGTCGCTTTTTGCATTTACTCTATCTATCTGTCTGTCATGGAATACGCTAACTACTCCTAAACCACGCAACAGATTTTGATGCGGTTTTTTATAATAGGTCGAGTGAGTCGCTTTTTGCGTTTCACTATCTGTCTGTCTGTCATAGAATTCGCTAACTCCTAATAAACCACGCAACAGGTTTCGATGCGGTTTTTTCTAATAGAGTGATTCAAGAGGAAGGTTTATATGAATAACACATGCCGGGAAAATGCCTTTTTCCTGCGGGAAAATGAGTTGCAGCGGGTGAAAATGCTAACGGGATAGTAGACATAGAAACAATGAAACTGGAAGGAAGCTCAGTCAAATGGAGCAAGCGATGCTGGATCAGGGTGAAGAAAGTGATGCCAGTATGCCGCCAGCAACCGACAGAGAAATGCAGACTGATAGAGGGGAGAGCCCTGAAAGTATTCGTAAGTGTTTCTTTAATACATCATTAATACTGGGTGTTACAAAACAACCAATAAAGCTGAAAGGAGGTCAAGGTACTCATGAAACTGAACAACTTTTCCCATGGAACATGGGCCGAAAAATGAAAAAAATATGGACTTCCCATACAAAATGAACTCACTTTGTATGGGAGATTTATTGTTGTTTTTGTAACACATTGTAAGTATGAAATGAAGTCACTTTTTGCGTTTCAATATCTGTTTGTCTGTCGTGGAATACGCTAACTCCTCCGAAACCACGCAACAGGTTTTGATGCGGTTTTTTATAATAGACAGAGTTATATGAATAACACATGGTATCACGGGAAAATGAGTTGCAGCAGGTAAAAGTAGTGTGAGCCTGCTATAGTACCGTCATTCTAATAGGCCATATTTGACAGCTGTCGAAATCATGTTAATGCTATGACATAAGGTTTATTTTTATTTGTTGACATGTTTCCTAGTATTGGTTTGACAGCTGCCAAATATGGCATATTCGAATGGCCGTACTATAGTAGACATAGAGACAATGAAACCGTCACTCGGGAAGGAAGCTCAGCGGCGTCAAATGGAGCAAGCGATGCTGGATCAGGGCGAAGAAAGTGATGCCAGTATGCCGCCAGCAACCGACAGGGAGATGCAGACTGATAGAGGGGAGAGCCCTGAGAGTATTCGTAAGTGTTTCTTCAATACATCCTCAACATAGTATAAAATAAAGTCGCTTTTTGTATGTCTCTATCTGTCTCTCAGTCATAGAATTCGCTAACTCCTAAACCACGCAACGGATTTTGATGCGGTTTTTTATAATTGGTAGAGTGAGTCGCTTTTTGCATTTCTCTATCCGTCTGTCTGTCATAGAATTCGCTAACTCCTCCTAAATCACGCAACAGATTTTGATGCGGTTTCTTTAATAGATAGAGTGATTCAAGAGGAAGGTTTATATGAAAAACACATGCCGGGAAAAGCCTTGGTTTATATGAAAAACACATGCCGGGAAAATGAGTTGCAAGCTCAGCGGCGTCAAATGGAGCAAGCGATGCTGGATCAGGGCGAAGAAAGTGATGCCAGTATGCCGCCAGCAACCGACAGAGAGATGCAGACTGATAGAGGGGAGAGCCCTGAGAGTATTCGTAAGTGTTTCTTCAATACATCATATCATACATAGTACAAAATAAAGTCGCTTTTTGCATTTCTCTGTCTGTCTGTCATAGAATTCGCTAACTCCTAAAACACGCAACAGATTTTGATGCGGTTTTTTATAATAGGTAGAGCGAGTCGCTTTTTGCATTTCTCTATCTGTCTGTTTGTCATAGAATTCGCTAACTCCTCCTAAACCTTGCAACAGATTTTGATGCGGTTTTTTATAATAGGTAGAGTGATTCAAGAAGAAGGTTTATATGAACAACACATGCCGGGAAAATGCTTTTTTCCTGCGGGAAAATCAGTTGCAACGAGTGAAAATGCTAATGGGCCTGCTAGTAGATATAGACACTTGGGAAGGAAGCTCAGCGGCGTCAAATGGAGCAAGCGATGCTGGATCAGGGTGAAGAAAGTGATGCCAGTATGCCGCCAGCAACCGACAGAGAGATGCAGACTGATAGAGGAGAGAGCCCTGAAAGTATTCGTAAGTGTTTCTTCAATACATCATCAATACTGGGTGTTACAAATCAACCAATAAAGCTGAAAGGAGGTCAAGGTACTCATGAAACTGAACAACTTTTTCCAACATGAGCCGAGAAATTAAAAAAAAATTGGACTTCCCATACAAAATGAACTCACTTTGTATGGGAGATTTATTGGTTGTTTTGTAACACTTTGTATAAGTATGAAATGAAGTCCCTTTTCGCTATTCTCTGTCTGTCGTGGAATTCGCTAACTCCTAAACCAGCCAACAGATTTTGATGCGGTTTTTTATAATAGGTAGAGTGAGTCGCTTTTTGCGTTTCTCTATCTGTCTGTCTGTCGTGGAATACGCTCAGTCGCTCACTCCTCCAAAACCACGCAACAGATTTTGATGCGGTTTTTTTAATAGATAAAGATTCTCTATCTGTCTGTCTGTCATGGAATACGCTAATTCCTCCTAAACCACGCAACAGATTTTGGTGCGGTGTTTTCATAGATAGAGTGATTCAAGCGGAAGGTTTATATGAATAACACATGCCGGGAAAAGCCTTTTTCCCGCGGGAAAATGAGTTGCAGCGGGTGAAAATGCTAACAGGCTAGTAGACATAGAAACAATGAAACCGTCACTCGGGAAGGAAGCTCAGCGGCGTCAAATGGAGCAAGCGATGCTGGATCAGGGTGAAGAAAGTGATGCCAGTATGCCGCCAGCAACCGACAGAGAGATGCAGACTGATAGAGGGGAGAGCCCTGAAAGTATTCGTAAGCGATTCTTCAATACATCATCAATATAGTATGAAATGAAGTCGCTTTTTGCGATTCTCTGTCTGTCGTGGGGTGGGACACGCGAACTTCTAAACCACGCAACAGATTTTGATGCGGTTTTTTATAATAGGTAGAGTGAGTCGCTTTTTGCATTTCTCTATCTGTCTGTCTGTCATGGAATACGCTAATTCCTTCATAACCACGCAACATTTTTTGATGCGGTTTTTTATAATAGATAGAGTGATTCAAGAGGAAGGTTTATATGAATAACACACGGAAACACGGAAAAATGAGTTGCAGCAGGTGAAAGTAGTGTGAGCCTGCTATAGTACCGTCATTTGAGCCATATTTGACAGCTGTCAAAATCATGTTAATGCTATGACATAAGGTCTATTTTTATTTGTTGACACGTTTCCTAGTATTGGTTTGGCAGCTGCCGAATATGGCCTATTCGAATGGCCGTACTATAGTAGACATAGACACAATGAAACCGTCACTCGGGAAGGAAGCCCAGCGGCGTCAAATGGAGCAAGCGATGCTGGATCAGGGTGAAGAAAGTGATGCCAGTATGCCGCCAGCAACCGACAGAGAGATGCAGACTGATAGAGGATTGAGCCCTGAAAGTATTTGTAAGTGATTCTTCAATACATCATCAATATACAGGGAGTAACAGAAAGGGTATAACAAGCCGAAAGGACGTCAAGGTACTCATGAAAATGAACAACTTTCCCATGGAACATGGGTCGAAATATGAAAAAAAAATTTGGACCTCCCATACAAAATCGCCGATCAGCTAATTGATTTACTATGGGAGGTCCAAATATTTTTTCTCGGGGAAAGTTGTTCAGTTTCATGAGTACCTTGACGTCCTTTCGGCTTGTTATATCCTTTCTGTTACTCCCTGGATCAGGGTGATGAAAGTGATGCCAGTATGCCGCCAGCAACCGACAGAGAGATGCAGACTGACAGAGGAGAGAGCCCTGAAAGTATTCGTAAGTGTTTTCAAAATTATCCAAAACAAGCAGATGTATTAAAAAACAGCACCCGGCTGCGATAATTTCAAAGTTGTATTTTGCAATAAAAATCTGCCCTGCCATCTTGAATTTACGATTTTTTAATATAGCCAGTGTATCTCACGCTGCTGAGACGAATCAAACGACACATCAAACGTCAAGATCTGTCCAGCCGTTTGGGCTGTAGCCCGTGAAAATGAATTTCTGTATACATACCTACATAGTATACAGACCGCATCAAAATCCGTTGCGTGGTTTAGGAAGAGATAGTGATGGAGAAATGCAAAAGGTGCCTTAATTTTATACTATGTATTGATGTTGAAAATCACCTCAAGTAACTAAAATATGTAATATTTAACATTTTTTGGAAAACTTGCAAAATTTCCACCGCAGGCAAGATTTGAACCTGCAACCTTCAGCATCAGTACTGCCGACGCCCTAACCAACTGGGCTACCGCGGTTCTAATCGAGCCTGCGAATTTAGCAAGTATATCTTGTCCACTATCGCGTTGATGGGCTCCATCTACCGGGATAGTTTTGCAACTAATTATGTAATAACTCTTGGGATTATCGCACTCACTCGCAGCCAGCTGCAGTCACAGTTTCAATAATTTACCTTCAATCATAAAAAAAATATTTTTGAAATCAAAAGACTTACCACCATTGTATTGTTTTCAGCGAGATCCTCCCAGAAGAAAGAATCAAGAAAGAAAAAGAGGAACAGTCTCCCTTTCAATGGATTCCACCTACCAGAGGTGCCCATGCCTGATCTCAACAAACTTAGAAATGTAAGTTCTTTTAAATAATCTTTATTTTATCAGATTCCCTGTATGGTATCAACAACCATATTTGTCGGTAAAGGTGGCGAAGGAATTAATCCAGGGAATAGGCAGCAGCGTGACTTACGCTCAGCAAATCTATACGTTGTTTGCGAGATGGTCCCCAATAGAGGTAGGCTTAAATAAAGTCAAAGGATTGTGTGACAATACCTACCTAAAAACCCGAATAAAACATTTAGGGCCAGAATAAAACTTCATACAAATAAAAACGGTAGACACAAATTGACCAGGGCGTAGATGCCTGCCTTTTGCAATCTCTTGATGCTCGTCTTCTACCGACAATCTTTATTTTTAATTTCTTATTTTCATTTCTGAGAATAATTATAGCATTCTGAGTGCATTAAAAGTCCCAATAGATAGACACGCGTTTAAAGCTCGTCTGACTGTTTTTTTGTGGATAGGCCCTTAATTTGTTGTATTTATTTTTTCTTGCAGATGGTATCAATGGACATTCCAATGCCGCCCCCTATGCCCTTCCTAGGCTCCGGCAGAGTGGACTGCGAAGAACAAGCCATTTCTTCTATGCTCATCAGCTGGTACATGAGCGGATACTACACCGGACTCTATCAGGGACTCAAAAGGTTGGTATCGTGTTTTTCTTTTCCATTTTTACGACTAATTCTCTTTTATTTCTTTCTATTTCGTTCTTGGCGTTTATATTCGTTTACTTAATCGTCTTTTCAGGATGTCTGTTTGTTCTGTGGGAGAGCCAACTACAGAAATGCCTATCTCATCAGGTACCACAATAGGCTAACTTTAGAACGTTAACTGACACGTAAACAAGTCGAAAGACGTACTTTTGCAGACCTAATTTTTTTTACATAATTTATCAATGGTAACTGATGCCAGCAGATGCCAGCACTTTGATTCCGGTACTTTTAGACATAAATTTTACATATGAGAAATTTACAAAAAATATCGATTATTTTCATCTTTTGGCAGGATTAGCTGAGTCTGGCTACGTCTTTCGACTTGTTTAAGTGTCAGTTAACGTTCTAAAGTTAGCCTATTTTGATACGTCCTGATGAGATAGGCATTTCTGCAGTCGGCTCTTCCATTATTATTATTTATTTATTGCTTTGAAAAGGCAATTTACGAAGATGACATTTTAGAACACGAACATTTTAAGACAGCGGCATGACATTTCGCGACGCCGCCGTTTAGCAAAATATCAACTTTATTTGCAAAACTCATGCATTTTGTGAATAATCAATAACATTTTTTTTATTTCTTTTCAGATCCAAGCCCAACAAGACACGAAAAGATTAGAATAATAAGTAACTTGTATGAAGACTTTTGTAAGGTAACAAAAACCAACTTACTTTTTCTTAGACATTTTTATTATTTATACTTCCACATACACTAAAATAAAATAAAAAATGCTGTTATCCATTTAAATAAATTAAATTATGCCTCCAGTTTCTGTGTAAAAACTATGTACAAAATATACATTTTGAATATTTATTTTCGAATGTAAAGTTATAAATACATAAAATAAAAAAATGGTTATAAAATGTGCCTTTAGCACATCCCTGCTAAATCATTTACCTAGTTTCAAAATGAACAAGTTAAAAAACAATGCAAGGACGTACTAATGCCACTTCTTTTAAGGAAAATCAAAAATCGCAATAAAACTCATAAGCTTTTTGATTTCTTTAAAAAACTTTCAATTTCTTATATGCGTTTTGATTTTTTTTATAATGTATTCCTGTTTGGTGGGTAATTTGATACTACTCTAACAACAATAAAATAGTTTAAGAAATACATTTAAAAGGCATTTTGTAAATAAACTTTTGTAAGCCACCATTTTAGGAATTTTCTTTTTATTCATGTCGTTTTCGTATACCTCAACGTTAATAAAGAACATAAATTCGGCCAAGGCCACAAAAAGATCTCATTGTTTAAAATGTGTTCAACATATATTCCGAAACAATATTTAAAAAAATATTGTCACGATAATTCTTATATCAAATTAACATGGTAAATTACGCATTTGATTCACTGTTTGAACTCTTTAAAGCAATATTTACATTTTACAAACTCCACAATATACAAATAAAATAACTCTTGGTTTCTAAATCTGGTTAGAACATAAAAACATCGATCATAAATACCTTTCGAATCACACAAAAAAGTCTATGAAAGTCGATTATCCTGAATTTCTAAACTATTTCAAATCGAATGTAAAGTAAGCATACTTATTTCAAATCGTTTCTCAAACTGCTACAACATACTGGGCAAAAACAAACAACCAATACAAAACTTACAGATTCCACATATGACTAGGAGGAGAATTAAAGATTGAAAACAGATTTATACTAACTTAACATTCCTATATTTCATAATGTTTTGTGTTCACTGGGACGTTAATAATGTCATACAATTTTACATTGTCAGACGGAGTAACGGTGCTATAATTGCACTTTTTCACATCATTCTTTGCTTTAGTGTAAAAGAACATATTATTTTTGTTATAAGTTAAAAGAATTGTGAAAAAGTGCACCAAGTTTCGTTCTTACTCTCTCAGTTTTATTCTTTCAAAATGAGATAATATCCAAAAGTTTGTTAAGGTCAGTAAACAAAATAAAACTCACGAAATATTCAGCAAACTCATGAAATATCTGATGGTATTTTGTGTAATAATTACCTATAGGTAGTAGAGAAGTGAATTGCGGTTGTTCTACCGACAAGAGCAAGGTTGGTAATTTTTTTTAGTAATTCTAGTAGTAGGTAAATTATTCTCATTTTGAAAGCATTACGCGACACGCTGCGGTTCAAAATTGTGTTTGAACTCGCTCGTGTCGTAGCTGAGTCTTCATTCCATAATTTAAAATTCGTTTTCGTTCTCTACCATATCATTCAAATATCGCAACGGGACGAAGCCATTTCGTTTCGTTTATTGGCCCATAGTCCTGACAGATTTTTTAGGGCAGTTGCCCAAAATCGAAGACAATCGTTACGATGCGAAATCCTGTATTTTCCAAACCAGTCAGTATTGATCTATGATGTAGTACTTCATACGAGCGTGCTTAGTTCATGGGTATCATGACTGAGGTCGATGGTGGCCGGTGGAACACCAGGAGTAGCTGCACCTTCGCCTGGCGGAGTGCTGGTAGGAGGCCTGGAAGCAAAAAAAGCAATGTTTTATTCGCATTATGTCAGTCCATAAAACAAGTAGGCAGATTAATGATACCTACCTAGATTTACTGATCTAGTCTGGATTGAGAGTAATAAATCTCAGTCGCAATACATAGTAAAAAATTACTTTTTGCCTCTGTCTATCGTGGAATTCCCTAACTCCTCCTAAACCACACAACGGATTTTAATGCGATTTTTTGTGATAGATATGGTGATTCATGAGGAAGGTGTATTATGTATAACGTACAAGCCGGGAAAATGACCTTTTCTCGCTGGAAATGGAGTTGAAGCGGGTGAAACCGCTAACGGGCCGCTAGTTTTAAATATTAGCTTAAGAAGTGTCCTGTCAGAATCAAGGCTACCTATCATTATTACTTATTACGGCAATATTTTTATATGATGTTTAATACGAAGTATAATAGAAAGAATCTCACCTTATGATGTAAGGACCGCCTTGCTGCAACAGTGTAATAGGATACGGCGCGTTTCCACCCATACTATGAAAACTCAAATTCTGCATCGTATTATTCAGATGCCCATTCAGCAGCACGCCATTTGACGTATTCATATTCTGCGTTGCATTCGTAGTATTTAAATCTTGTTGCCTAAATGCCTTGACGAGATTCGTCTTCTCTTTCTGCCACACGAAGACGTTGTGGACCATCGCGCAGCCGCAGAAAACGATGCCTATGCCGATGAAAACAGATGTCACTATGGCTGGCGTCGAGTGGAATTGGATGAAGGTGTAGAGGATTATTCCTGGAATAGAGAAAAGTTTGTATTAGTTTTTGACCAGACTAAGTAATTGAAATTATACAGGGTGTTAGGGACGGTGTACCGAAAACTTTGCAGGCATGATCAGACCATGAAACTGAACAACTTTTACTATGGAGCCAATGGTGGGAAACGAAAAAAAATTTCCGACCTCCCATACAAAATTCATGAATAGCTGACTGACTTTGTATGGGAGGTCGGAAATTTTTTTTCGTTTCCCACCATTGGCTCCATAGTAAAAGTTGTTCAGTTTCATGGTCTGAGCACGCCTGCAAAGTTTTCGTTACACCGTCCCTAAAACCCCGTATTTGACCTAGAAATAGTAAAGGTTGTCGTAGGCCATAGGTACCAGATGAGGCGAATGGAAGGCAAGTAGTTAGCTTCAGTTGATTTTAAAACTGACAAAGTTGTAAATTCACGTTCTAAGACTCAAAGAAGCTTTGACAAAGTTTGCTAACCGCTCGGCAAGCTTAAAAAGAGCGGCTGGTAGCGACTGTATGGTGAAAACGGGAAATAATGCCAATATCCAGCAGTGGACTGCTATGTGCTGCTGTGATGCTCAGTCTTGTGCTCAGTATAAGTATTATGTGAGGTAGGTAGCTAGGGTAAATCCGGGATATATGCCCAACATTTTTTATTCTTTTCATATCTTTTTGTTTAAAAATAATAAGCTCACGATTTTCATAAATATCCAAGCTTTGGACCATTAATTATTGATTTTGAATGGTTTTATGAAAACAATTCTATTACTGAACTGTATATTCCAAGTTAAAAATAAAACTGCAAACCGGGATAGATGCCTCACATGCCGTATATTTGCCCCAGAGTGATTTATTTGATTGGGATATATGCCCTTGGCAAGGAAACTGATATTTTGAACATATAAACATACATTTATTAATTTAGTACATTTATTTATTATTTTAGCACACAAACAACAACAAAACTGCGTTGTCGCCTTGGCTGGCTGCATCGTCTCTGGTTAGCCGCGTTGTCTCCTTGGCTGGCTGCTTTGTATCTGGTTGGCTGTATTGTCTCCTTGTCTGGCTGCTTTGTCTCTGGTAGGCTGCGTTGTCTCCTTGGCTAGCTGCTTTGTATCTGGTTGGGTGTATTGTCTCCTTGGCTGGCTGCATCGTCTCTGGTTGGCCACGTTGTCTCCTTGGCTGGCTGCGTCACCTCTTTAGCTGGCTGCGTCGTCTCTTTTGCTGGCTGCATCGTCGCTCAGGCTGGCCCATCCTCGGTCCAAGCAATAATTCGCGGTTGCACGTCAGTTTTACGCTTATGTTTGCTGGGCATTTCCAATCTGAAATATAAGACAAACATTAAAGTTAGGCCAGGGATATGTGGCCTTAGGGCAAAGGATATGTGCCCTTAGGGCCACATATCCCAAGAAATATCGGGGCACATATCCTTTTTCACAGGGATATTTGCCCTTATCACAAATAAATATAAATACTAATATTTTATTTAAAAAAATGCCTTAATAACAAAGTACATACCCTAGTCCTTATTTGTACATAAAAAGAAAGTGCACTTATCTGGTAAATCCAAAGTTATTGCAGGCCAAAATTCTTCCAAAAAGTAAAATTCCGACTGTTTGTCACGTCGCCGTCTAAAACACTTCTACGCATATCAGCACGCGCCAATGCTTTGTGGCAGACTGAGGAGGGGAGGGTGTGCAATTGTATAATATAGTCAGTTTTTGTGTGTGTGTTTTACTTTTCATACAACTGTATTGAGGCACATATCCCGCTTGGGCGTATATCCCGGACTTACCCTATGCCTAACGATGGGTAAGCAAGCATGCCGGTTTATCAAAATCTAGGTACCTACATATTTATAGTGTTCTTTCACAAAAATAGAGTATACTAGGTATCTATTAGATACAGGTTACCGGTTTAAAAATGTCATAGCGTTTAAAAAAATGAACCAACCTGTTAAAAACACCGGTATTGATATGAAGAACCCTCCGACGGCGCAGACCCTCGTGACCGCAGATTTCTGCAGGTATTTGTTTGACCTGGAAAAGAAAACATTAGCCGGTTAGCCTTTCGCGCCAAATAACATAACCTTTTTTGGTATTGTACAAATCGAGGTAAGGTTCTGTATGCACTAAGTGATAAAATATAGCTTCTGCAGGTATTTATTTGACCTGGAGGATAACATTTTGCCGGTAAGCCTTTCGCGCCAAATATAATCCCCTTTTTTTTGGTCTTATACCTACAAATCCAGGTTGAGTTCTGAATACAGACATGTTTTTACTTCGATTTATAATACTAAGTGATCAAAATAGCTCCTGCAGGTAGTTACTTAATTATTTAAGCCTTTCGCGCCAAATAACATGACCTAAATTTATGGTCTTATACAAGTTGAGACGCCGGTATTCTGGGTTCATTTTGTGTTGATTTATATCTACTACACAGTGAGGTAATGCCAAACATGGCTTCTGCATTGACCTGCAAAGGATAAAATGTCGTTTAGCCTTTCGCGTCAACATATGCTACATTTTTGGTCCTTCAAGCCGATGCCTTTTGCTTATTTTTAACATTTTAGCCTCATGCATGACGTGGTTTGACACGTGCATGAGGTACCTAGTCTCTTTAACTAGATTGCAACTATGTATTTTCTAGACTCTACATTTTCATGATATTTGAAACTTTAAGCTAGCGTGGGAATTCGCGGTATTATACAGTCTCTCATGACATGATGAAACGACATTAAATTTATTTACCTACACCTTGATAGCTAGGTGATTAAATATACCTACAGTCGTGTTGTAGATTTTTATCTAA
Source organism: Phthorimaea operculella (assembly GCA_024500475.1). NCBI lineage: Eukaryota > Metazoa > Arthropoda > Insecta > Lepidoptera > Gelechiidae > Phthorimaea > Phthorimaea operculella. The sequence continues at coordinate 9,103,419 of JANFCV010000002.1, forward strand.
ATGCAAGAAATACCTTCGTGCAGAAATGCAACGTTAATTGATTTGAAGGTTTGTCCTACAAAAGCTAAAGTTATTCCAACATAGTAAAAGTTCTTCCAATAGCAAAACCAAGTTCATATTTATATTTATATTTATTTCAAAAACTTTACATAGTAACAGGTAATCTAACCTTAAATCTATGTAAGTAGGTATAAAAAACAATGAGATCAAATTTTAAGATCAACTTACAGCTAAAAATAAAACAAAATTAGAATATAAACAAGTAACAAAAACATAGTTAACATAAATTATACCTTTTCACAGAACTCCAAACACTTATTACTTAATTTTGACCATCTGTCTGCAAAAATATCAATATCTGGGTACGCGTCTAAGAGCTACCTAATGAAACGAAGCCCTCGAAGTAACGGTGACTGCTGGTGGGCTACAGTGCGACAACTCGGCAGCGCGAGCAGTTTGTGTCCGCGACCGCGCATATAACTGTTCGGGACGTACAGCTGCAGCGCTTCTGATACAAGCTCCGGACAGTCATATTCGCCACGGATAATACGGCATACTGTGAGGGTGAGCTGGTAGTTTCGCCGGGTCTCGAGGGAGTTGAAACCCAAGGTGCCTTGTAGGAAGGCAGTTGGGTACAGAAATGGGTAATACCCATAACATTTCTTATATAGTGCACGAAGAAAGGCCTTTTGAACTTGCTCTAAGATCAATTTGTATGAACTCTCATGAGGTCCCCAAATTACAGCTGCACTTTCGATTTTAGTCCGGACTAGGCTGGTGTAAAGTAATTTTAGTACTCGTTTGTCACTAAAATCTCTTGAGTTACGGTTAACAAAACCAAGCTTTTGAAAACATTTAACTGCTAAGTCCCCAATGTGGTCATTAAATGTCAGTTTAGCATCGAACAGTACACCTAAATCTCTAACTGATTCTACTCTTTTAATGATGTTCGTTCCTAAAAGATAATTATTATTTATCGGACGTAGAGCACGCGTAAATGAAATAGTGCAACACTTTCCGGGGTTGAACAGTAATTTATTGTTTAGACTCCATTTAAACACAGCATCCACATCGGTTTGAAGCTTGCTGCAATCTGTTAACCCCTCCACAATTCTAATTAACTTCAGGTCATCGGCATACAATAAACAAGTAGTGTGATTTAGAACTGACTCTAGATCAGGGATGGGGAAATGGCGGCCCGCGGGCCAAATCCGGCCCGCGGAGTGATTCCATCCGGCCCGCGGTCACTGATTGATATTTATTAAGTTTGGCCCTCAAGTTCAATTAATCACGTTAATAAGTAGGTACCTATTTGGTTAAGGTAGTTACAGTATGAGAAAGAGTTTATGACCATCCTGAAATATGCGCCTCCTTGTCATACTCGCGGTGGTACTGTCGTGTGCGACAAAAATGCGCATATTTCAGGATGGTCATGAACTCGTTCGCATGCTGTAGGTGTTTACTGTCAAAATGTAAGTTTCCCAATTTAAGAAAACATGCTCAGAAAATCATTCCTATGTGTGGATCTTCATATATCTGTGAGCAAGTGTTTTCCACAATGAAGCTGCTCAGTAAGAACAAACTGAGGAAGAAATTGACTGATGAACACCTTGAGTGTATTTTAAAAGTTATGTCAAGTAATTTGAAGCCAAATTTTAACGTGCTTTTAGAGGAATAGTCAAAATTTCATTTATCTCATCGACCATGCCCATAATTGCCCATAATTTCTTATACATTTTATAAATACCAGATTTTAAAACGCTTCTCGTGTTAGGTATACAATTTATGGAAAACTTTCAAAATTTTTTTAGTGACTTATTTGGCCCGCTTACAAGATGTGATTCTTTGATATGGCCCTTTCCAAAATGTATTTCCCCATCCCTGCTCTAGATCATTCACCATTAGTATAAAAAGGAGCGGACCGAGGATAGATCCTTGGCTGACGCCGGAACGAGTATGGTATGGTTGCGAGACAAAACAACCATGTTTAACGAACTGACTGCGATCTCGTAGATAGTTGGCAACAAATTTCAGGGATGCAGGTGTAAATCCCAGAGTACAAAGTTTTTGTAGTAGTATATCATTATCTACGCGGTCAAAAGCCTTGGTGAAATCAAAATAAACCACATCTACTTGTTTACTTCTGTCCAAATTTTGAGATATAAGATGTACAAGGGTTAACAGATTTGAATTAACTGAGCGTCCGGATCTAAAACCATGTTGTGTATTACTGAGGTATGGACTGACTTGTTTAACAATTTTGCAGTGAATAATTGACTCAAAAACTTTGGAAATGGCTGACAAAATTGCAATCGGGCGGTAATTTTCAACTAATGTCTTATCCTTATTTTTAGGGATAGGGGTGACGCGAGATATTTTCCATTGAGCTGGGTATTTACAAGTGGATATGGCTAAGTTGAAAATATGAAGTAATACTTTTGAGAAGTACTCCATACACCCTTTTAATATGTAAGCTGGTAAAGTATCCGGACCGACTGCACATTTGGGTTTGAGCTTTTTGATTGCTAGTTCTATTTCCGTAAGTGTAATATTGTCAATATGAATGTAATTGGCTGAATTACTATTGTCATTCAAATTAATGTTATCAGTATTAAGATCCGGTACATATGGCAAAAATGAGCTTGAGAAGAATTTTGCAAACATATTAGCAGCCTCTTGTCCCTCTGAGAAAACTCCTTCATAGGACACACGGGATGAAAAACCACCAGTTGTTCGCAGATTGTCTACATGCCTCCAAAACTCTTCCGGATTGTTTTGAATATTTTGCTGGATGCGTTTAATATACAGATTATATGCCTCGGATAGTCTTAACTTTAGGTCTGCTCTGAGTTTACTAAAAATGTTATAGATGTTTTTGTTTCCAGTGGCTTTCCATTCCCTGTGTACTACGGCTTTATGTTCTAAGTCTTTAATTATGTCACGTGTGAACCAAACAGGGTATTGTTTTACTATTCCTTTGGGGCGAACTTTTTTTGGGACTGATATATCAAATATTTTGTAAATAATTGTATAAAAATGTTCAACTGCTAAATCGACATCGCTGGATTCCAAGACCGGGCTCCAATCGACATCGCGGAAAAGTTGGGACATCAATTCAAAATTAGCTTTAGAAAAGTTCCAATCAGTAGTCGTATTTATGTTACTCGGCGAAATTTTTTCTATTATTCTACTATTTCCAAGGGGAACTGTAATATCTAATGGTGGGTGGTATCCATCAGCGTGTGGTACTAGGCCACTGCCGGTATTAGCATTGGATACATAAGTTTGATTAGCCAGCTCTGAGACTAAAACTACATCTAGCTTACCTCCTTTTACATTAGTTATTTCATTTACATCAGTAAATCCACAAACATTGACAAAATACCCAAAGTAAGCACATATGGTTTTGGAGGCGCTATTTAAATTTAAGTCACCGCAGATAAGAACTATACCATTAATAGTACTAATGATTGACTCTATCATAGTAAACCAGCGCATATATACTTCGTCCTTCGAACTGGGTGGTATATAGAAAACACAAACATAAATCATCTTATTACGTAACGAGAAAGATGCCCATAGATCTTCGCCACCATCGGTTTCCAGTTCTCTACGTCTTGTCAGGGTGATGCCGGGGCGCGCCGCGAATAGGACGCCACCGCCACCTCGTAGCTCTCGATCTCGACGCATGATACTCCAACCTCCAGGTGACAGTTCGGAGTCTAAGATGGATTGATCTAAATTGCTCTCAGTTACACAAATAAGATCAGCTTCAGCAAGAAGTAGAGCTGACCTCCAATATTTTAATTTGGTTTTTAAGCCTCGTACGTTCTGGTATACTACAGCAAGTTTTGGGCCTAAGGCGCGGTTTGTATTATTATTATTATTATTGCAGTGGTTTTCTTGTGTTTCTGGGGTTCCGAAAAAACGTCCATTCTTTTATGCGAGCATTTTTAGGCCACATGTTAGGCTGCAAACATTTTTCAAATAATTCTTCCGGGACGATAAGTTTATATGATTTGTAGGCCCCACGAGCTTTGAGTTCTTCAACTTTAAATGATTCCGAACCGCAGATGTTTTTGAGGTATGCTCGGATATCATCAGCTCCTGATTCCATATTCCAAAGGTGGATGGATTTTACTGACTCTACAGCTCGCAGGGTAGTGACATCTGGGCCAGCGGTTCCACGCTGATATAAATGCTGCTGTTTTTGTTGCTGTGCTTGGGACTGATGCTGTTTTTGTTGCTGTGCTTGGGCCTGTTGCTGTACTTGTGACTGCTGTCGTTTCAGTTTTTTGCTATTGCACACATACTGCCAAGCGCCTGCATCATCATTATCATCGTGATCACTATTAATATTAGTTGCTGCTGGCTCTCCCTTATCACTATGGCTGTTGTTGTTGTTATCTTGGTTATGCTCAGTACTGGCTGTTGCCTCGTCATCATCATCAGGCAAATCGGTAATAGGTTCAGATGATTTACCTACTCTTGCGCCGTTTACGTTTTGATTTCTCAACTTGAGGACTTTCAAAAGGTTTTGGAGCAGAAAGAGAATTCTCAATGTTCAAAATTCGCTCGTCGATATCACTCAACTTAGAAGAGACCAAATCAATTTTCTCATGTGCTCGCTGAACTGAATCGACCACTTTTGCAAGAGTAATGTTCATGAGAGTAATTTGCTCTCTGAGCATTCTTATTTCTGAGCTCGAAGCCATTAATATTCATAAATTATATCCATCATTTTATCGATATGCAGGGCTTGTTATATTGTTTTAATCGGATGGGCGGCCTCTTTACGTAAGATTACAAGCATTTACTGTTGCGAACCGCAAAAACACTTGTAAGTAGGTACAAGTTGTCGTTTTGTTCCCAAACTGTCTTGTTCTCTGGCTAATGGGGACTCAATCGTGAACTTAAATATTTAAAAAGAAAAAAACAATACCCGACTGCTGGATCTCCAAGTTATATTTGTTTTATTTTTATCTGCCCCCTTTTATTTTATAAACTTTTAATATAGGTAGCTAGTGTCACAAAGCGCTGACACAAATCTAACGACACCTCATATTTAAAAATTCGCTTAGCTGTTGCCTGTTTGTGCTGTAGCCCGTTAAAAAGAATTTTCTTGTCCACATAGATACATACCCCATACCTACATACCTACACTCTTACATACATACATACATACACAAACACTCGAAAAACATTGCTGAGGCAGTCGGGTAAAATGTCTCGAATTCGAATCGTATCGGAAACGGGTTTGCGAGTTTCCCGTGTAACGGAATCCGCACCTGTGCCTTCGGTGTTACGCTGAGATGTTCGATTGTTTTGAAAACGTTCAATTTGTGGAATTACGTTGGGAAGGAACGGCGGGTTTCAATATGAATAGAAAAACTTTAAAAATCAACCAGACTCAAAAATAAAAAAAATGGGGCTGGCAACCTGTCACTATGGTGAACTGACTGACAGTCTTCTGAATGATTCTCAAACTTTTGTCAGACGTGGTGCAAATGGCCTTTTTTACAGCCGTTTACGCTCTGCCTTCCGCGCAAATGATATGTTTTAAAAATCAACGTGAAGCCATACCGTTGTAACCAAATAATAAACCATCCATGATAAACTTTTTCAAACTATGTAATGTAGCTTGATGTTCTGGGCTAAAAGAACATTTGCTGAAAATTTCCAGTTCATGCTTTAGAAAAGTTGCCTGCTTTGAAGCAGCTGAGAAAGTCACACGGTCCGCGTACCTTTGCACTTACAGACCTACCTAGGTATATTATTTCAACAAATCAGTCACTTGGAGGCACAAAATTGCAGGTTAACATTTACTTTATTAGTTTACTTCGACAAGTTTCTATCTACACCATTAAATCTAGAGTTTATCCTCGGCAAACATATCATTAGGTCTAGTACACCTTCAAACTTCCCGTTACGTCTAATCTGGTCTGAACTGGTTTGGTCTACTGGTAAAACGGCTTCATGTCACTGACTTTGTAAAGTTGTTCCGTCAGGTCTTGGGATGACTGTGTTGTCATCGATTACAGCATACCTAATTCATGTCATTTGCTGTTTTGCTGCACCTTAATAAGACGTCATTATGGATGGACGGTTGGAACGAGATTTCTAGGGAAAAAGCGATTGACGAAGGATGCAGCTTCATCAATATAACGGATCTAATTAGCAACAAGTTTCTTACAGTCTTCTTGGGTTCGTCTACAATTTCGAATTTGTTATTTGGCACTTATCTACAACAATTTATGATCATTGCGATGGGATATTTGGGTTAGTTTTACGATTGACTCCCCTTAATGTCAACCGTCATTATTCTGGAAGTCATCATCATCATCATCATCATCATATCAGCCCACATCTACCCACTGCTGAGTATAGGCCTCTTCTTTTTCTCGCCATCTACGCCGGTCCTGTGCCTCCCGCATCCACTGTTTGCCTGCAATGGCCATTATATCTCCGTCCATCTGGCGGTTGGTCTGCCTACTGGACGCTTTGCTGTTCTCGGCCGCCATGGAAGTCATGGGTTCCTACAATTTTCATATATATATTTTTTTATTTCTTTATAAAAAAAATACTATAGTACCTTTGGATTGAGCAATCAATGAAAGTAGAGAGTAACTATCTAAATATGCTATTACTAGTAGAGTTGGTTTCTTTTATATACGTATTTATGCCCTTTATAACCTAATATAAGGTAAAGTTACACTATTTGTTGACTGTATTATGTATGAACCTACTTTGTTTATTCTTAACGGTTTCGCCAGTTGTCTGGCAACGGTCGTATCGTCACGCTTCGGTGATTCAAGGGGTTGTCATCTAGGCCTGCTTATTGTTCAAACACTTTTTGGTATATTTTGATCAAAATCCCTAGATGAGGAAGATAAAAATTATGAGAAATGAAGTACAATCGCAATATTTTGGATTGGAATCGTCGTTAGCTAACAAAGGATTCTTATAGAAAATGCATGGAAATCTTTTCAATCTAAATCATGTAGATACAACAAATGAAGTTGCAATACATTAAAGTTCATTTACATACCTAGTGAGCAAATTGCCCATTATTAAAAGTGCGAAGGTTTGCTGAACATTGTGTGAGAATGGGAAACACGAGATTACCATCTTTAAGCTCGTAAGCAAGGAATTTTATCAGTAGCTCTACCAAACAGAGGTTGTTTTGAAGGGACATTCCTTAGTAGAGTTAGGTAGGTATACCATATATGGATTAAGGCCTAGTACCTAGGTATACTTATTAACCAGAGCTCAGTTCAGTGCCTGTTATGAAAAGCTATTTATTTTGAAACACCCTTCTTTTTAAATAGTAGGGAGGCACCTAATCCTATAATTAGTAGTAGGTAGAGCTTAAATGTTCACACATAAAATAGTCCCCTAAAAAAGATAGTACCTATTCTAGCATTGCATAACAAAATAACATGCCTTTTTTATTGGGTTCAGTGCTTGTTTTGAAAAAGATTTTATTCTAAAACATTATTAAAATTAAGAAATAGATAGAGCTCTTGTTCACACATTAAATAGTACCTAATGATAATAATATCGATAGTTATTGATCTTTAACAATGTTATAAATATTTATACTCATTTAATAAGTTACGAATTGTGTAGGAGTTATCACGTTTATGTAGAGCCACAAAAAATAACTATTTCTATAGGTCTCTAGGCCAATTCCTTATACGAGATCACGTATAAGGAAGCTGTGATTTAGTTTAATAGTAGATAAATTGGTGATTAAAGCAAGGTATTTGAATACATAATTTATGAATCACAGTGATATGATAATGCTATTAAATTTAACAAAAGCCGGACTTTACTATAGGTAATTAATAACTTTCACAATCAAAAAAATTATAGACTTTAATGTACTAATTAATGACCATTAATACTCTTCATGATCTTAATAATAATATCATTGAATATTATAGCTGTTTCATAAATCATTACGGCATTTTGTGTCATACAATTTTACGATGGGTAATAAACAGGTTGAGGTGACACTGGCTGAATTGCTCTTCTGCAAGAGTCATAAACGAAAAAAAAAGAATTGCTAGCTTAGCTTAGCTATTCACTTTCCTATGCACCTACCTCGTATTTGAGTTTGTTTATTTACCTACTTGTTACAGTATTATTATCTGTGCATTTGATAACAAGTTATCTTGATAATCGTGAATACAATACAACAATACTTTTGATAAGAACCTCAGTTCGCTAGGTTTGCTTGGTTATTTCTTGGTTATTTCACGTTTTCCCGCGTTTGCGTGGCCGCCATTTTTGATAGTCAGCTGTTGCCCTGGACCGGACCGGTTTTCGATTCAGCCAGCATCAAACGCTCAAGCACAAATTCCGAAGTAACAGGTATGTACGTACTTGCATACTATAGTATTTGTTTGTATTGTATGTGGGCATTCTTGTAGAGTGAAGGTCTGAGGCCTGACGTGCTGACGCTGTGCGCTAGTTTACGAGAACTAAGTATGATTTTAGGTTATTTCTGAGCTCTTGCGGTATCATTGAACGTTGTGGTCCTGAATGACTGATTGGTTGAATAGGCATAGTTATGTAGGTATTGGTTGAATAAATATTTTTGAGGTCTAGTTATCTACCTGATAGCTGTTGATCTGTATCTATTAGGTAGGTATATTACGTAGAATCTCGTTGAGTATTTCACGGTATCATCTTTATGTACTAGATAGGTTTAGAGATGACAGGCTTATTGCTAAGCTTATGTATGTTAGAAGCTACTAGTACCTAGTAGGTGCGGTTTCAAAACTCTGACACCAGGGTTCGTCGACTCGGTGTCCCAAACGTAAACAGATTGGTCCCTAAAGAAGCTGATAATAGCATCTACAGGAAGAATCGAAGGGCATGCATGATTAGAGGCTTCAAAATACACTTTGTTCGTCCAAAATAGGTATTCATAATTCATTATGCTACAGTTTGTTACTAGTGTGTGACATATCTGCTAGATCCTAGAAGATATTAAAACATAGGGTTACCTACTTACTTCACAAGCAAGGAATTCTTACGTCTTTGCCGCCTTACAAAATCTAGGACATAGGGTTTCCAGTAGCAGCTCTTTGTTCACTGGGTTAAAAGGTTACGTACGTTGCACTTTCTATTCTTCTACCTTCGATAAAGGTGTTTGTTCCTAGGCTTCTCTGTGTAATTTTATAGCCTTTTGTTTGACTTAAAAATTTAAGTAGGTGAGTAAATTGCTACCTAGATTTTCTAGGAAAATACAGTCACTTGGTAAGTTGTTCAGTATTCTTCAGTAGATAGGTACCTATAATAGTCTAACTAAATAAGGTAATGAATGATGTAATGGTAACAACAGAAAGTTGAGGAATCAAAATCAATTTTCACGGTTAAATTGCAAAACAACAAACCAAATTAAATTACTCGCGATGGACTGCAACGAATTTCTAATTCAGTTACCTGTTTTAAGCTGACCGAGACTAACCGATCTACTGTTTTATTTTAAAACAGTTTTGCATTGTTTTGCGGAAACCGTTTCAGATCTTTTAAGCGACGCCTCAGTTAATCTAACATAATAGAAAGTAATTTTCAGGTTCTTTCTACCACCCATAGGCGGCGTAACATGATGGCTTTGTGTAATTTTTTTAAATAAGTATTCTCCCACATCACGTGTTTTTGTAGCACCTTACGAAACTCGAATAACAAACACAAATAAATCCGTCAGTTGTAAATCAGTCTTCGGTTTGTTACGTACGACTTATGTATGACTAGTTTGGGCCGCGGGTTTACCTACCTGCTTTCATTCAAGGCCGCAAGGTGCATCCAATGCCATCTGATATGGTACTAATGGTGCAGAAGTCGAAACGAAATCACTTTCTCGATTATCTTTTTTTTTCGTGATATTTAAACAATCGGCCAGCACTCAATCACGCACTATTCTGCAGCAGGGTGTTAGGAGTTTACCTATATTACGGTCTTTATAGGGTTTCGTAGTCTACTAGAAACCCTTATCATTTCGTCAAGTCTGTCTGTCTGTCTGTATGCCGCGCCCTTATAACTTCGTCAGTTTTGGAATTATCGACATCAAATTTGGTGTGAAGATAGATCGTGTTGACCCAAATTTAGAAATATTAAGAAAAAACTAATTGTTTTTGGACCCCCTTCCCATACATGTGAAAGGGGGGCAAAAAAATTTTTTTCTCCTGTAATATTGAGTAGGGTATCGTTGAATAGGTCTTTTAAAACTAAGGGGAGGTTTATTTTCAACAAAGTCTCTAAAATGTTTCTGTCTTGAGATATTTGCTTTTAAAACGGGCGTTTTTTAGCCATCATTTGTTCCAGCTGTAACTTCTAAATAATGCATGCTAAAAATTTGAAAAAATATGGAATATAGTTCTTAATATGAAGTTTCCATGAAAAATATAACGAATACTGTAAGACTAAATATTATGGAAATATTAAAGTTTTTCAATTTGCGGTTGGTAACCATACAGCTGCAAACAAACGAGCAACAAAATTAACTTTGTAATGCTGAAAGACCTGATATTTAAATGTTGACTACGAAACCCTATTTGTGAGCGTGTTTGACACGCTCTTGGCCGTTTTTTTTTACGTCTCTTTGTCCGTGAAGTATCTCCAGTCTTCTCTGTTGCGATCTTCTCTCTCCTCCCTCTTCTATCCCGTTAATCTTCTTTTTCTCTGCATATTATCTCTGTCTATCTTATAAACCGTAAGGTTTGTTAGTAAGTAGTCCAAAAATTATGTTTTGGAAGACCATTGGTAGCGCTACATCCCAAAATAAAAGCCTCCGCTGCATTTTCGATCTGCTTACATCACGTTTGTAATCTTTGAAATATTCAAGGAATTTGGTTTTTGATCTTGTTTTGTAGAGTTTTTGCATATAGGTAAACTGGTTATTGTGTTTGTTGGTTGGTTGTAGTGAACGTATTTGCCTTGATTTCTTCTAGGTTTTGGACCAATTATTTTGTACCGATTGTATTTTTTTCTAGGTGTAATTTGCTTTTTACCGTGTATGGGTAAATTCCATTTTGAATAGGTTTTTTCCGGCAAGGGTGGTAAAATGCCGAGTCATTCCTTTAGTGAGAAAGTTTGGGTTATCGACTCGAAAAGCTTCGAAATAAGCACAAGTTACTAACTTGGGTAGCTTCTGTGCTTAGGTACCTAGTATGAAAATAGTTATAGAATGAGATATGTGACGATACAAGTTTCACTAAGGTTGTACTTAGGACACTGTGATCTTTTCTGGCGTTCTGCTACTGCAAAAGTATTTTTCAGAGTTTGTCCGTTTTCATTTTTTTTTCCTTGAATAATATTTGCAAAGTTGTTATAAAGTTTGCAATTTACTTTAGCACTTTGCCATCGCAAACTGTAACACCCTCTATTTATTTTAAAGTAAGCAGGTTGAGGCCGTCCTTGTCCTTTTAAATCAAAACGAACAGGACAAAATATACTCTCAAGAAATGTAGAGTTTTGCTGGGTTTTTGCACATCCAGTGCCATTCTTGGTACAGCACAAAAAATGTCTTTCGGAATGCCATTGTAAGGAAGGTCTACGATTTTGCTATGCTTATTTTGTTATTCGGCTGTAGGTATTTGTAGATATAGAACATTTTGCTCTATCTTATTTTGTAAACAAGCTTTTTTTTTTCGAATTTAGCCGAGAAACTGCTTCTGTAATTATCAAAGCTAAGTTAAGTAGGTAACTCTTTTCCCACCGAAACCCTTTCATGCTAAGATTGAATCGCACGCGAACTTGCAAAGTTAATGTTATTAGGTTAAACGCATTATAAAATTGCGTGCATCCAGGTAACTACGCGGCACGAAGGTAGTATTATCATAATTTAACTACCTAACTATCTAAGTAAGTTGAATTCCATTCTTAGTATTCAACGTTTTTAATCTAAAAGTTTTTTTTTATTTTCTGTTTCGGCTATTTGCGATTGGTTTCTTTCTGCCATGAGCAAATTAGTTCATTGAGTCACAGCGAACCAATGGCTTCGCTTATGGAGTCCCCTGGAGTCGATGGCATTTAGTAAGTACCTACGAAAAGGCCAGCAGCTTCTCTAGAATCTCTACAAGTAAACTTACACCGAACCTAATTATCGACTGTAAGCATAACCCCAGGCCAAGAATTAAGTACTCGTAAGTACATACTTGATAGAATCTATGACGACATAGGTACCTACTTAGATAATACCTTGAGCCTATTGTAAGCAGCTCTCTCCCCTCAATATTTTGGGTTAATACAATTTTATGCTCAATTTACTACTCGCCCGGCCAACCTACTTATTATACCTACCTACTTCATAAACCTTTGTACGACTAACAGTCTTACATTTGTAAGTTTTCATTCTTCACCCCTATCTACCTCTCCTTGATCTTTATTCTCTTTACATTAGAGAACAAAATGGCACTTTCTTGCCTAACCGCAAGGCTTTTGAAAAGTATCGCCTTGCTTTGCTTCCTAGAGGAAACGCACTTTAAAATACCTGGAAGCATTTTAAGGTTTCAAGAAAATATTTAAAGTATCTCCTTACCTACTTGTTACCCATGGAACACACTTGTATCTAGCTAAGTACGTCTACTTACGTAAAAATGAGAGTTTTTGGTAGCTGATTAAGATAATATGATCTTCAATAACATAACCCCGAATCCCTTTAAGGCGTTCCGTTTTCCATACAAAAATTCAATGGAGTTATGTACCTATGTAAAGGAGACAAGAGTCGGTTTAAAAAACTTGATGGGGAGTCCCGTGGGTATATAAGATTGTCGCAAAACACTAAAAAGAATTTTTAAATCATCAGATTTCCCCGTAAAAAGCGAGTCGCCACTTTACGAAAATAGATGGAGCTACTGCTGCAATAAATACGTTTAATTTTATTGTGCAGAAAATACTGATTATGTTTTAACTATAAGTAGTTTTGCGACAAATTTACGTGTGCCTTCATCATTCAGAATAAAGTTTCTTTAAAAAGAAACTCTACAGCTCATGTGTAACCCGACTGAAGTGCAGTTTTTCGTTTGTATGACGTAACGAACCACCTTAAAGTAAAATTCGTAAGAATGAAAAAGCTTCTTCTGTCAGAATGTGTTTTCCATCATACCTTTTTAGATCCTATCGCTGTCTTGTGACCTAGAGTTCCGAGCCTAGAGTCAAGAGATTATACCTATAGATGGTGGAGTTGTGTGGCATTGTCTTGTGTCATTTACAAGATTTACTTTTCAATGTCGATGCATTATGTATTTGTCACAAGGTAGTTTTGTTAGTGTAACAATAGGTAATTTAGTTCATTAACACATTATAACTACTTATCTACATAGGAACTATGCAGTTTATATTTAAACATTGTGGTATATCTTTCGTTGACGTTTTATAATATACTCTTTTTATTAGCTAAAGCTTGATTATTATGTATTTGTCACAAGGTAGTTTTGTTAGTGTAACAATAGGTAATTTAGTTCATTAACACATTATAACTACTTATCTACATAGGAACTATGCAGTTTATATTTAAACATTGTGGTATATCTTTCGTTGACGTTTTATAATATACTCTTTTTATTAGCTAAAGCTTGAATATGAGCCCACATTGTGGTCCTTCCACTCTGCTGGGCAAAGTACCTGTCTCCCTATCTTAATATTCTATCTCTCATAGAAAGCTCTACAAAATAGTTTCATACGACAAGGTGTAGGTAATATTTACGAAATCTTAGCGCAATTTAAATTCAGGATCCAGGTTAAGATTTCGTTTAAGATTGCATTCGCGGTGAAACCAATACCTATCTGGTATGACATTTCGTAGCTCCTACTTAGTGCTTGTAATGAGGTATTCTGAAATAGGCTTTAGTGTGTGCAGTAGACTGTAAAATATTGTGAAATATTAAAATATCTCCTCTACTCTACTATTACGCCATTCATAATAATAAGAGGCCTAAACTCTGTCAACCAGTACTAATCTTACTAGCATGCTGTGCATTGACTTTAAACTTTCTTTGGATGCAAAAAACAGAACTGTTGAATGCATTATCTTCGATAACGAAGTTTTTTTTAAAACAAAGTGGGTAGGTATGTATACCTACTTAGATTTTTTAAATAAAATGTGGGTAGGTATTTATACCTTAGGTACATGCGTTATCTTATCGTATGCATGCAGCTGCTGTAATACAGTGATTTAAGTTATTCTGATAAGAAGTGAAAAACTGAAAAGTTTCTTTGTTATTATTACGAATAGAGAAATAATTTTACTAAGTAGTCCATTTGTAGAGTAAATCATTCTTTCGCACAACGTAAATAATGTGAGAAGACAAATAGTTAGCCCTACCTAGCGCAAGCCTTGGCCGTTTTGGGCTGCTATATTTAAGACACTGAATAAAAATATACGAGTGCATTTTCTACTTTTAAATTATATACCTACGGTGTAAATAAAACGCTTCTTTATGAATAAAAATGAATACAAATACAAAACAAAAACGGTCCTTTTTGCGGTGTAACGGCCAACCTGTGCGGACAACACTCACCGCAGACGCTCAAGTCCAGTTTCTATTTATAATAACGTCCTCAGCACCGGTGGCATGAAACCCTACAGCTTATATTTCGCGAAGAAAACAACAGACTGACATAAACTGGCTAGACAGACAAGGTATTATTTTCAATAGACTACTTATTTAATAGGCTAGACGAAGTAGACAGGACAAAACGCAAAAGAGACTATTCGATATTTCAAAATGTTGTCGCCAAAACAGACACTTGTGTCGTGAAACATATACCTAGTCTAAATAACTTAAGGCATGTGAAACTTATCGACAGACGAATCCAACAAAACAAGACAATTATATAACAAAACATAATATTATTATGGTTGTTCTTGAAGCTAATGGCCTCAGTTGAGGTAAAGGGCCTTCCTAGTCAAAACTGCGTAGGCATTCAAGTTTACGTTCTGCCGTGTCGATTCCAAGAGCTGTAAATCAGAATCACATCAGAGCAGTCCATATATCTTGACGCCACATTACTTCCTACACCGTTGACAGCTTTGAGGTAAAGGGCCTTCATTGATCGAGATTCAAGATCACCTTTGCGTGGGCAGGCCAGTTTACCCACGTGGTGACCCTTGACCCACCCACTGGCTTCTGAGGCATTTGTTGAGGAGTTTGTCATCGATTGTATGCCCATTTACGGTTAAAAGATCGTTTTTGGGTAACGATTTTTCGGTTGAAATAGGTTTTATGATGATGAGTTTGAGGAATCTGTGAGTAGGCAATCGAGAACAGCTGTAAAAATTCAAAATGATCAAGATTTGTAACGTTATAGTGTCTTCTACAAACGATCCTATAAAATTGAGAGAGTTCAATCAATTTCTACAAGATCCAATCATGCGATCCTAACCTAGTGAATATGGGCGCTTTAAATGAAACATTTTATATTATATCGGGTGAAATTTTACTAGTGACCGATAGCGAAAACTCTGAACTGGCTGGTGATAAGGAACAACTTTCCCCAAGGCACATAGGTCGAAATACGAAAAAAAAAATTGGGCCTCCCATACAAAGGTGCCGATCAGCTGATTTGAATTACTATGGGATATCAAAAAATAATTTTCGTATTTCGACCTATGTTCCTTGGGGAAAGTTGTTCCTTATCACCAGCCGGTTCTGAGTTTTCGCTATCGGTCACTAGTAAAATTTCACCCTATATACCTACGCATAGGTAAGTAAATACAAAACAATGTACCGAGAATTGAGAACTTCGTCCTGTGTTGAGATCGATTTAAAAATAAGCCAATAAAGTAGCGGAAAACCTCTCACGGGTAAAATAGACATCTTCCGCGGAGCTGGTCCGATAGGCCCTTTGACCCTAACTGGTCTGGGATCAGGGACCGTGGCGAAAAGCTTAGCCCACGAGACGTATCGGTTACACCATTACAAGTTAGCTGCTATCAGACCGGAACAGAATGACAATGCTGCCACCGATGACACCGTCATGGTGGACAGTATGAGATTCTAAAGTGTGAAAAGAAAAAGAAATTGCAAGAAAGTGAGCTAGAGATTACTCTATTTAAGGTGATCGATTATCGACAGTATTGAGGGTGGTAGAACCTTAAAGAGCATTATAATAAGAATTAAATTAGTGTGACTACAAGTGCTTACTAAACCTGCCTCTAGAAGTAACGGGGATAGAAATATCTATAAAATTTCGAAGTCGATGTCTTCCTAACAAAACTCACTCATCATCAATGCCTGCTGTTTCATTCAAAGACATATTTATTATTACAAGTAATGATGCAGGAACGAAAAATGATTAACATCTAATCACATTCCCAACAACAGTGAGAAGTATCTTGCACAACATTGTTCGAGCCATAGGTACATCTCATAAACAACGAGATAATAAGGCGACCATCAAAAACATCATAGCGCCTATTCATATTGTACCCACTATCTAATTATACGAAAGTATTTAACTTGCAATGAATGGGACTATTAACAATGGTCAATGAACTTTCAAATGTTAGGCATGTATTTATAAACTTCTAATGATTCAACACATAGAGACTGTCGAAGGCGAAGGAAGTGACGGAATTAATAGGAGTTCGGCTAACGGTTACGGGAACTCGGACGTTGACGATAGTTTTGATTGTTTAGCACCGTGCTTTTACGCCTTAGGTACAAATACTCTTCTAATACAGGTTGTACCTGCAAGAGTACGAACCCCTGAAATAACGATAACTTCATGATTTCAATCGATAACTTCATAAGACATATCGGGAATATGAAATTCAATATTTGGAGTCGTATTGGAAAAGCTGTTTCTATTAATTAACATCAAGAGGATGTCTCATAATTAAAGGACTTCTTACCTTTGCTCATATTGCTCTGTGTTGTAGGTAAGTACCTACCTACCTACCTATAATTATTATAATTAGTACCTACCTAGTTACCTACCTATAAATGTCGTGTCCTAAAAATAGCAACCGTTGAATTTTGTAAATCACGACACATTTACCTGGAAGATATTATTTATGGTGCAAATATTAACTCCTTACTCTAATCAAATGCGTCGTAGTATTTCCAACAGCCAATACTTTGGTAAACCTCTCCAAGCACGTTTCAACATGCACAGCCTCTCGAACAAATTCCACGGCTCTTCCACAGCTCTACAATTAATATCTCTACCTGTGCCACCCACAGAACATTTACCATCTCTTCATTTATAACCCAAAGGATTCTCGACTTTATCATCAAGACGAAAAGATTCCATGTCATTTTGTGATGATTCCATTTCGAATGACCGGAAATAATCGAGATGTTCTCGCTGCGACCTTGTCCAAGGATCCTTTCTGTGATTCTCTTTTTGTATCTATCGAATGAGGTGTGGTTTGTATATCGCTTTGCGGTTTTGTGGCTACCGAATTCCTCCCGGTGCGTGTTTCTGTTTTATTATTGAAATGAGATGTTTTGGGCAAAGTTTACGGTCTTCTAGATACCTATCTTCATTGAATTAATCCATTTATGTCGATTTTAATTAAACTTTATTTTACTAAGAAGCAATAATAAAAAACTATCATTTGAAAGTTATTTTATCAAAACTCTACCTACCTAACGATGAAAGCTAACTCGAATTTAAAAATTTCACAACATAATGCAATATAGTTGTTTTCTGCAATAAAATGTAAGTCAGAGAACGCAAAAAGACCTGTGAATGCTCCACATTTCGGCAACAGTCCTTTCGGTTATTAAATAAAAATAATCTCAGTTGGAGGCCTCGTAAAGGAAGGTCTCCAATGTCAGAGCGAATCCGATATCAAATAAAAAAGGCTAAAAAGGAATCAAGACAGTGGAGTAATTCATAATCCCAAAATACACGATCAGTCAAAGGACAAACAACCATTCATTTGATAGCTTGTGAATCAATACACCTAAACATAGATATAATAACTAATAACTGGTATCCTTTTAATTGACGCCGATGATTCTCTCAAGAAAATCACCGATGTGCCCTGCATAGATGAGTAGGATAAGATGCTTAAATGCCAGTAAACAAAACATGGCATTATCCAGATAATGTAAAAAATAATGACACCGTGGACTACGCCTTACATATAGGATCGCAAACATAAAACGTCGAATGGAACTGAATTACACCTCGATAAAAATACAACACAATTCGTACCACATTTACATGAGAATGGAGATGTAGAGGAAAGGAGATTTTACCAGAAACCGGTCCGGTGCGCTTGCTCCGACCTCGCGTTCATTCAGCCAGACATATAGGCTGGAATGTAGACGACGTGGAGTTTTAGGAGATCAGACTCTCGACCTTTGTGATTGGAGCTAGTTTGCATTGACTAGGGTACAAGTTACTCTATGACTAGGATGTCCTAGTTAGAGTTGAAACTGTAAGAGCAAAGGCTAAGAATTTGCTTTGAAGAGATGTGATTGATGATAACTAATTAAATAAATAAATATAAATATCCCTGGACGAGACACACAGCGCCATCTAGCCCCAAACTAAGCAAAGCTTGTACTATGGTAACTAGACAACTGATAATAATACTTATATACTTTTTTTTGTAAATATATACATATTATACATAGAAAACACACAGACTAAACACACATATTTGAAAATTGACTTAACAAATATTTGTGTCTGGTGGGAATCGAACCCACGACCCTCGGCGTAGAAGGCAGGGGTACTATCCACTACGCCATCGGGACAGTCAAATTTGCCAAAACACTAAGTATGGATCTGCTGTTGATAAAACCTACCTATTAGCCATTTACAATCTCTATAATTTCAGTCAGTAAGTCAAAACCCGCTTCATATCATAGGTTTTAAAATCGGAATTCAAGAACAGTACGCGCACTGTTTGGAGACAAACTGAACAATTTACTTAGGATTGTTTGATATTCTCATGGGAATGTCACGCATGATTTTGAACAACTTATTTTTAAATCTCATTTTCTTTACGTACCAAATACACTTAGCAATAGTCCCGGCTACACTACCCAAGATGTATTTCGATTTCTATCTGCCTGTATGTTCTGTTCAGATATGTGTTATACTTATATTGGATTGTTTAAATGAATATACCTTAACATCAAATATCTTCCGAGTGAGTTTTCTTAATTCTTGCAAGTCGCCAGTTCTGTGACTGAACTTTCCGGTATATTTTCCCAGCTTAAATGATTTTCAATCTGTCAACCTTAGACTTATTTCATTAGTACCAGATCTAATCTCTTGCCTAAATTAACTGTATAAATTAGACACTTCGTTAAAGCATAAAATTGTTAGTTCTTCTCTTCGAACAATAGATGAATTAGGCGTTCAAATCTTTTGTTCAAAGATTTTTTTTCTCATTGCGTAAAACCTTCCTTGGCATACATGGATGATGTGAACGTTTTGATTCAATTAGCGTTGTGTTTTGTTCTTTATGTAAAGGAATTTATTGTTTCTTCACGAGGGTAGGGATTTTATCAGATGCTTTAGGATTTTGTTGGGATATTTAAACTAGATCACTTTGGTTGATAGTCAGAGAATTGAACAGGACAGAAAATTAGTTAGATGCTTTTGGAATTTTGGAGTTTTGTTAAGACATATTTGGACTAACTTTGTTTGATAGTAGAAGAATTTCACGCTATTATGAAGTGCACTACTGTGACGATCATTTCATGTATGCTAATTGATCTGGCTCTTTGATCTCTTTATGACATAGTCATCAAAACCAACCGCAGTTCAAAAGATAGCTCCATATGTTGACTCTTTTGATATCGCAGTGGACACCATGTTTTCATGATAGTCTACTTCTTTCTTTTGACAAATAAGTGTCTTCATGTTCCATCTGCTTATTCTGTTTTACAAAACACGTTTGACCGTACAGCTTCCATATAATAATAGTCTAATAACTCAATATGAGATATCACCTGCGCATCTGTGTCAACACCTGTTAAAGACATGTGACAATCAGGTGGTCAGTCTGTTCCATCATTTCTAAATTCACCTGTTGTCTAACTGGACTCTAATTAAGGTCTGGAGATAATTATATTGAATGTGTTACTGACGACACTGCTGATAATTTCATGGAATATTTTCATTTTTAAGCAGAGTTGCTCGCAACGTAAAAGCAGGAAAGGATTTGCTAGCAGATCTGTTTCCGGTGGTACTTTTTATAAGTTGACCATTCTAGTTCAATGTTGAATTGTTTTAGATATCTTCATTTTGTATGTGAGCATGCTCCATATCCACCGATAAGACTTATCTGTCGTCTCAAACGACTAAGCATCTAGCTAGTAGATCTAGGAATGACTAAACTGACCTAGTGCTATCATAGTAAGCTTCCCGTTAAACAAGTCATGAAACGCGACCTATTTCTAAAAGCATCACAAATGCCACAGTACAGGAAGCGACAACAAAGCATAGCAAATTATGCTATGAGTACAAGATGAGTATAATTTGAGACTAGGTGAACACAGGGTGCGTTAAATAGGCAAGAAGTAAAAAAAAGCAACTGAGAGCTTAAACTCAAAATCGTGAATTAACGCCCCGTCGCTCTACCAATGCCAACAGTACTTTTCTGAGCTACCGCGGTTTGTAACACATGTAACACCTTTTTAAAATCTTGATCGAATTTAGTTTCGCTTACTGGTCGTTAAGGCATAAAGTTACATGACGTGTGGTTAGCCTGGCCAGCCCCGAGGCAGTGCATTTATTTTTATTTTCTTATCCCGCCCGAGCCGCGTTTATAGTAGGAATAAAAATTGTTATAAAAAAGAGAAAATTGTGCTTTGTAAATTTCTCTTTTTTACAATGGCTAATCAATAAGTGATATTTTAATGTCCTATTTTGAATAAAAATCTTTCACTTTCACTTTCGCTGTAGCTGACTGTCGAATAACCACAGCCACAGCCACAAAAGACCACTGCTGGACGATACTTTTTTCTGTATTATCTCGAATTTAAATTATCATAGAAATCCAAGAATTACACAGCAAGATACAGTCATAACATAATCAGTTGCTACAACTTCTGCCCTGTCTGGATATAGAGAAGTTTGAAAAGGTCCCAAAACATTCAACAAGACTTTTTTCTGCATACTCTACCTATTTTCGAATTATGCCCCAAATGCCGTAACGTATGCAATGCAATGAAGTGCTGGTAAATCCTCGTGTTTGTTTTGGTGATTGCGTATTCATAACGCGTAATCTCGTGTAATGTAATGTTGGTAGGTGGTTATATTTTTAAACGCCATGTTTTGGTTGTAGATTGCAGTTACGCGGTCAAAGACCGAGTGTGAATGGATTTGATGATGTTTTTGTTGATAGTGGGTTTCGATATTCATTCTGTTTTAAATAACTCAAAGTTTTGAAAATTTGGTCAGACTTAATGGATAATGGTGCTGCGGGTGCTAAAATTGTCTTAAAGTTGAAGTTCTAAAGCAGTTAGCTAAAGAACTTCAGCGTTTCTTTTTTTTCTGCAAATTGGTGTCTACTTAATGTAGAGAATCTGATAACAGTTCAGTTTTTTGAAGAACAGAACGTCTATATGCTAAAAAAAGTGCCCAGTTATAAGTAGTTAGGTACTATAAAAATCTAATCTTTTAAGTAGGGTAGACGCACCAGGTGGAAACCAAGTCCAGTCTCGGTTCTATCTACTTCACTCGCATAGTTTGTCGTACAACAACCTGCTTAGAACTGCATTATTGCTTACAAGTATATTGGAGCCGCGGTTTCCCACGAGCTTAAATAACTCAAACTTTTGAAAATTTGATCTGCTTAAGTTGGCTTTAGAACTTCAAAGTTTCTTATTTTTTTTCTACAAATTGGTGCCTATACATTGCTTAAGTTGGCTTTAGAACTTCAAAGTTTCTTATTTTTTTCTACAAATTGGTGCCTACGTGATGTAGAGAAACTAAAAACAGCTTTTTGTAAAAAAGAAGAACTTGGCATAGTAACTATAAAAATCTAATCTTTTAAATAAGAGTAGGTACCTAAGTAAGGTAGACGCACCAGATGGAAACCAAGTCCAGTCTATCGGTTAAGTCGGTTTTATCTACTTCACTCGCATAGTTTGTCGTACAACAACCTGCTTAGAACTGCATTATTGCTTACAAGTATATTGGAGCCGCGGTTTCCCACGAGCACGTCCGCCGCGAGTTCTGAACCTACCACCTGCTATTGTCGAGACATAAATAACGTAGTGAACGTCTGCCACAAGTGCAGGCTCATCCCGCTTCTGATACGACGAAAATTGCTCTAATTAGAGAAAATTTTGAAAACGTACCTTGCGAAAATGGAAAAGAATTGAAATTTTTTAAAAGGGAGACAAGCCCAAATAAGTAAAAGCTTTTTTCCTTACAAAGCAAGTTATGTTTTAACTTTTATAATCGCAACGCGCCTTTGTATTTATTTTATCTCAGGATTATTCTAGGTATGTAGAATAATGGCAATTCTTTCAAGGCGTACAAAAATCGCATTACAGTTACTAGTTATTATTCTGTGGCGTTACTGATGGGTGATATGACACCTCGCGCTAAAAATCTTTGATGCCATATTTAAGCAATATCTGAAATTATTCGACTGAATAATACGCAGGTATGTTGCGAAGTTAAACTACTTCGTCATTTGCGCACGGCTGCGGCTGATTCCTGCGACTGCGGGTCGTAGTATGAAAGTGTATGGCGACTGATGCGTGCGGCCGATGCGGCTATAGTCGTAGTATGAAAGTGTATGGCGCACGGCCGCACGCGTCTGTCGCACCCCTCGAACGCGGCGCCATACACTTTCATACTACTTTAGCGGCATCGGCCGCACGCATCAGTCGCACGGCCGCAAATAACGAACATGCACCTTAGCCCTCTTGCAAGGCCTTCTAGCATTCCTGTTTCTAGAAAACTGGTTCCTAAGCTAGTTGACTAGATTTTTATATGGCGTCCGATGTTTATCATTAAACGACTGTAATTGCCATTCCCATAGTTAGTTTTTTATATTTTTACCGAGATCAAAGCCATCAAAGACGATGAAATATTTTAAGTGCTTACATGGATGTTGGCAATAAAAAGGTCTGTAAGTATAAACGTATCGTCAAGATATCTGTCCGATGGTTTTCGTTCTGGAATATTAGAATTGGTTCGATGACAGCGTTTAGTGATTGATAATTATAAAGGATCATGCCCACGAAAGTACGAAGGTTCGTCCTTTGCTTTCCTCATCAATTGCAGGCCTCGTATCAAAGCCAAAGTTAAATTATTGTAGAGTCTAATTATTGCATAAGTTTTTGTCACTGAATATAATTCAATTAGCGACAATTTTAGACCAGTACTGGTCATTTTCCTTTACCGATGTTATTCAATGTTTTGCTAGTCTTCTCTGTTTATATGAGTTTTAGGAGCCATTAACATACATGTACACAAAATCACACGAAGTAGACCCAGAAAAACCAAGAACCTATCTATCTAAATTCATTATTAAAATATAATTAATATTTCAATCTCTATATATTCTGCTGTTTCCTCATTGCCTGGTTGCCTGGAAGAAATAGCTACATTACCTATAAGGCCGCCAATTTTACAATGTATTTTTTATTTCTGGCTGTTTTTGTAATATTCTTTCCGTTTGTGCAATAAAGTATATTTTATCTTTTATCTTTATCTTATAGATTATGTATCTGCCCAACCATCCCTAAACCTGGGACCTTTGAATAGCAGGCTTACTTACGCACTAAGTACCACTGTGCCAATTTATTTAAATTCTGCAAGTTGAAACCAATGAATTTGCTAATACAACATTTTGGTGCCCCATTAGTTATAAGGTCACAGTTAGTCTAGTTATGCGGAAGACTAAAACCCGTTCCACATTCGCCAATTCGATTCATAGGTAGGTAAGGTAACCTACACCTCGCTAGAGTCGCTAGCAACATCAAATTTAATGTTTATTAGATTTGCAGAATATTCGTCTGGTTTTGCTACTTATTTAAAGTGATGGCTATGAAACAGGAGATCTTTTGAGTACTGAAAGTCACGATGACTTTATAAGGTAATAGAGGAATGACGGAACTATACCTTAGACGCGATTTTATCAAAAATACAGGAGGAAGTCGATGTTGATGTATTGAATTATCAGGAGATCAAACTCCTTAGGTACAAACAAAATAGAAGAATGTAGCGACATCACATTTGAATAACGTCAGGATTTGGAGGAAGCGATTGATTTAGTAATAGATTCTGAAGGCGAAAACAAAAGTGCATTTTATTAATTAAACTAACAAAAAGTACCTACACATAGCAGCAATCAGGTAGAAATAGATCACACATAAGTACGTGACATAGAATGTATAGCAAATGTAATAAAAACTTTACAATGTCGAGATATCTGTAACGGAAATTCTTTGCCAGCAATTAAACAAGCTATAGAAGATCATTGATACGATAGTGATCTAACGGTTCACCTCCCATAACTATGCCATAAAGCAGCTATATCAAGTATGATGCAAACATAAACTATACCTAAATAAATACACATAAGAAAATAAAAATAATAATTAGGTGCATGGTCTTCTCCACCATATCAGCTGACTAAAAATAAGACGATGAAAATGAAACTAACGTGTCCAACAAGTTGAATAAGTACCTACTTAGTAGTATAAGGTTATTCTCAGCCACTAACATTTCACATAGAGTCAGCTTTGCGTAGGCTTCAATTACATCTGCAACTTGTCTAGTCAATGTCTAGTAGTCTATGAGCTCAAATTACTAATGAGCACCGACAAATTACACACTGCAAACATAATAACTACAATTCTAGACGTCGCGACTTTGAAAAAATATAACAATGTGCCGGCTCGTGGCAATACCAACCGTTGAGAGCAGTTTGAACGTGGAACGTTTATTTTTTTATCACAGTAATTCAAAAAAAGAACCATTGACGAAATAACCGCCAAGAGGGTCCGTTAGCACCTGCGTTTACGCATGGGTTGTTTTTGTTAGATATTAGGTGTGTGTGCAATGTTTGTTCCTTTGATAAAGTAAAGTGGGTTGTTCGGAGTTGCACAAGGTTTCTTATCAGGACGTCGTCACATGGTTTATTACGAAACTCGGTCTTTAGAGAACCGATAGAACCTACGTAAACATTTTTGGACTGACAAGAACACGAAATTCTTTGTTTATCATCTCTAAATTATTATTATTTTAAATTTTACCACCTGTATTAACCAGTTCTGGCAATAAATATTTCTGATTCTGATTCTAACTTTCAAAAATATTAAAACTATATAAATTTCAGTCGAGACTTACTTCGTACACATATTAACTACATACACTGTTCAAATTATGCGGAGATATTCAATGAGTTATGAAATCTCTGTTTTTATGGAAGTGCTTACGGTCTTGTCTATACCATTATCTGCAGCATCCAGCTTCTAAATCCCTCTATAAACAGCAGCAACTAACCCACTTAACTTATTTACTCGTGCACGCAAACATGATAAAAAACGTGAGCTTTTTATTACGAAATACAGTAAGGAAGATTAATTTGAATCTAAAATTCAAATGGAAGATCTCGTCGATGTTAAACCAGCGAGACCAGGTATAAACATTAAACTGAGATAAACAGTTATGATTAAAGAATTCGTATTAATTATAAGTTTATAACTGAATCGCAAAGACGATGAAGTAAAAATATAAATGCAGTTAGGAGAACGAAAGAAGTTAAATCTACTTTTACATATAAGTAAGCGATAAAAATTAATGATCTCGATAACACAATTGCAACATTGTTGGTCCATTATTGCCAAAGTTTTTGGAATTTTGGAGAATGTAAATTCTTTAATATCGATTTTGAACGTAACTGGACGACTTTATATGGGACGGAAAGTAGAAACATCAAGTTTTCATACAGTTATGCGTTGTGTAAGAGATAACCAGAATTGAGACTGTTTGAACTCAGAGCTTTCAACGTGTCGAAGCTCGGTAGAGCCGTTCTAAAGTTCCAACGCGCTCGGCAGGTTTCAACTTATACTTAATATTTGTAAGCGCACGATAGTATAAGCCTTGGAGAATCCACAACCAGTTTTCGAAGCATTCTTAACGGTTGAGGCGCACCCATGAAGAATAAAATACATTCGCCGTGATTGATGATTCGCAAATATCCTGACTGACTTACCGTCCATTCGGGGCTGAAGGTGAGTGCACCAACTTCACAGCGAACAGGAACTGTATTGCACACACCAGGAGACAGCAAAGATTCAGTGATAATGTCAACGCACACAATGCTAACGTCACTTCGTACACCACTGCAAACTCTTCCGAAGTTCCCGAGGTCGGAGCTGATATCTTCAGTAAGAATAACAGCGCTAGCAACGCCAGCAGTAAGCTGACGAGGCATAATAAGGCTAAAGAAGTTAAAGCTTCCTCTGTCGCTGCCCGCTGGCTCCTCGACCGCGGCTGCGTGCGAGGAGCGGGTAAGCTGGGCACTCCAGTTGCATTCCCGTTGGCGATCTTCGGCGGGGATGCGATCGGTATCGGAGACACCACCGATACTGGAGCGTTGTTCTGCTGCGGCGGCGGCTGCCCACCCGGGCTGACGCTCGCAGACGTTCCTCCGACGGAATGCTTGGAGGAGTCGAGGGTGGACACGTTGAGGGGTAGGTGGTGGTGCGGCCGCCGCGGCATGTTCTGGTAGCGGTGGTCGGCATCGTTCGCCGCCGGCGGCCGCTGCGCATGCTTCAACATGGCGCGGCGCTCACGCCGGGGCCCGCCATTCCTCCGACTGGTTCGCCGGCATCCGGGCCGGTTTGTGCGTGCGGCGCTGTACGGCACGGGCGGTTGGTGCGGCGATCGCGAGTGGACTGGCGGCGGCAGCGGGTCGAGCCCTCCGCGCGCCTCATGCACGCGTAATTATGTCAATCAAACCGGTGGTGCCGGTGCAGGGTGCACCTTCGCCTTGCCTTCGACCAAGCTCCCACAGCCGCTGCTATGCCAACTCGGACCGCTACCCTCACAATGGAATACCAGTTGCCAACAACAATAGACACAAACACACATTGATGTATCGAAATTGTTCTCAATAGTTTGAGCAATATTTAGTAAACAACTTCGCTCATAGAATGCCTAAATACGCGGACAGTAAACAGTACCTATCTACCTGGTAACATTACCTATAATTAGGCCTAATTATAATGGGTCCATCCTAGGTATATGTTAAATTGTAGAAAGTGGGAGAAATCATTTCGGCTCTACATATTTCAATTACTAAATTAAATCCATATCATCTTGATCTTATCTATCACTTTCCTATCTACATGGTGTAAAGTAGTTAGTTATGGCATACATTTAGCTACAAAAATTTCAATTAAACTTTTACACTTTCTGACTTTACCAGAAAACGAAAATGATCACATCTTTCTATAGGTATTCAGAAACACGAAAGTAAATTCGCAATCGCACAATTTTTGTTTTGTTGTCCCCTTGCCATACCCCATCTCAGCAGGAAATCCGAAACTCGGAAGAGAAGATAAAGCCTTATGTATGAATCACCGGCCTAGCGGTTCGCTGCGATAACTTATTGAACAGTCTTTTGTTTGGTATTGTACTACTAGTTTATGGGAACCTTGGGGAAGATTGCAATGGCGCTAAGGTCTGCAGGTACTTTAGGAGACATTTCTATACACAACTGTTTTGCCCTTTTGAATAACGATTCAAGGAATTTATCCGAGAATTATGCACTTTAGTTTTGGTGCCAAAGTGGCAAAGTTTATGACAGTCATAAAGTTAGAGGAAATGGTAGAGACAGATTGGTGATTTTACATGCACTTATGGTAATTTTTAATTGGTCATTTCATTATATCATCATTAGCATAAGTCCTTATGAATATGCAAGCTGCAGAAAAATCTATAGGTATCTACAAGTTGTTTTAATGGGAATCTCTACTACCTCCCAGTCTTCTTCTTCTTCTTCGAGTGGGACACCAAGACGTCCAACGACCCCATAAATACCTAACAAGAGGATATTTAAAAATACATAGGTACAAACCGCACAGAATGCTTATACAAAGTCTACAACACAATAAAACTATTTATTTGAATAAACCTATCTGCATTGTGCATTATGCACACAATTAACTGAA
Organism: Phthorimaea operculella; assembly: GCA_024500475.1. NCBI lineage: Eukaryota > Metazoa > Arthropoda > Insecta > Lepidoptera > Gelechiidae > Phthorimaea > Phthorimaea operculella. The sequence continues at coordinate 9,131,546 of JANFCV010000002.1, forward strand.
CCCTATTTCTATATGGCAGTTACTTGCAGGAAACAGAATGCTACTTAAAATCGCATAAGCCAGGCGAGATCTTCTAAAGATTATAGACATTAGTGTATTGCATCCATAATTTACACTAACGGATTTACCTACAGTTAACTATCTAGGAAATTCTATCTTCCCATGTAGAGCAAACTTATTTGATGAACTATAGGTAAGCTGTTGGTATTACAGCTTTATTACTTAGCTGGAGCCATTACAATTTACATACTAACAGTTTTTTTATCTTTCCGGGGATGGAGAACCTATTTTACATCAACATTTAGTTTGATTTTTTGGTCCCCCTAAAGCTTATATTTTAATTCTTCCAGGATTTGGTATAACTTCTCATAATTTTTATCAAGAGTGAGGAAAAAAGTATTAGTCTGATAACATATCTTGTAGATTTGCAAGAAAGAAATTGACCTGTAAAGATGAGAAGCAAGTACCTAATGTTAGCATTTACTTTACAAAATTTCCAGATGAACAGGTACCTACCTAACCTCCAGAAAATCACATTCCTTTCAAGGCACTTATAATACAAACAATTATGTTGGGAATATTTTTCTATTGTGAATAAGAGGTACCCAGATTTGTCATGTCATCGAATAATGTTAAGAGCAAAAGTAGGTTTAGAAGGCCTATTTTCCTATTACTAGATCTTAGTTAAAATCATTCAAGCATTTATAAATAACTAACGAACTTCAAGGAACTAGGGTTTTCGAATTATAAGGAGCTCATCTCTTTAGTGCAATTTACAAATCAATTTGGAAATTATCAAAACCACAAGCTGATCGTAGAAATCCAAGCTCAAATGGACGATCTTCTCACCCAATATCGCATCATTCAGAATAGAATGCTAAGCAGGTGTAGAGATTGACATTAAAGATATCTCATAAAAAAACTAAGAACTTGGTGGCATTTGGTGTGCTCTGCGAATATAAAGGGATCTAGGGCATCTGCAAGACTCATAATTTCAGGGTTTGATAATACAAAGGTCAAGCCAGAACCTATATTTTATGTCGTCTTTATGGCGCTTAGCGCCTAGACCCATCAATTACATAAAAGGAATTAAATGTTAACCGAAGTTTTGCAGAAACCACATTGTCCGATGGTAGAGGTAAAGCAGGCGTCCTGTCAGAAGTGAAATCAGAATCGAGGTCGTTATTGTTGATCCCTCTGCCCCTGATGGCAGGGGTGTATAAAGACTGCTTGATGCCCTAAGCAATACATGAATGTTTGACCTCCTATCCGAATGTAAACCAGAAGTCAAGTAACACGAGCGAAGCAAGCCTAAGATTTTCGTTTTAAGAGGCTACTATACCTAGCTGGAAGTTCGTGAGCTGTCAGTTGATAAAAATAAAATAAAATATTAAGTAGAAAAAGAATGCGAGCATAGCGAGCGCTAAATTTTTAGTTCAAAAAGGGCACAGTTATAGTAACGCACCGACAGAAAAGATAGCTCGACATTTAATACTGAGAACAAGCAACATACTCCGGTATGGCTGGCATTATTTGAGGGTGTAACTTACAAAAATTCTAAAGTCGCTTATTTTTTGTACGATTGTGCAATCTGTGTCTATAAAGCACATATTTAATTTTGTGCCACTTTTAACACTCCCGTAAATTTTCGATACAATGTATGGCAGTTCATTAATTAAATTATTTTTTTAGTATGTAGTACCTACAGAAAAATATTAGAAAGTTTACCAGTATTGTCTCTGTGACATTTAGCACCGTGTGAAAACCTTGTTTGAGTCGATTTTCCACTGTTAACGAAAGTGTGTTTCCTTACACCTAAAATGGCACAAATTAATAAATTGGGATCAATGAATGGTCCAGAGACTGTGAGCAAAAAACCATCGACTTTAATATTTTTGAAACACTAAAAGCTAGCCGTACTGGTCTAACAAACACAGGTGAAACAATCGGTTGCGGGGCCCTGGTGATTCTTCCTGCTAAGTCGTGAAGACCTAAGCAATTTCTTAGTTTGCCTCTAGCCGCCACTGCCTGTTGGTCAACTTTCGCTATCAGAAAGCACTCAACACTTATGTTAACCAACTAAACTGATAAGGCACTTTTCTTATCATCCTAAATCAGCTGTGCAAAGGTATGAACTATGGAAGCCACAAGTAGGTATCTAAGCTAAAGGTCCTTGCCACGCGCGGGCCACCTGCCTGCCAGGTGTACCAACATGCGAGTGGCGTGGCAAAAACTCTGGACTTGCGCCTGCGCAGCAGATGCTGCTATAATATGATACAACAATGCTAATTAAATTCACTCTTTTGGAAATTATTGCCAACGATGATATATGTGTAAAGTACTTATACCCACGTAGACAAATTAAGAAATTACAAATTGTACAAAAGAAAAGTTTGTGAGGCTTTTAAGAAAGTTTATGGTAGGTATAAAAGATTACTACAATAATGTTGATAGGTACATGGGTACCTACCTACATTAGTTAAAACTCCGCTGACTCAGCGACCCGAAGAGGATCTTGGCCTCCAAAACGAGCTCTCTACATTGATCTGTTAAACCTACTTAGGCATTTTTTAAATACTTGATATTTGTTTCTGCGTATTCTTCCTTAAATTAATTCTGTTTGACCGTCTCTACTACTAATAAATCGATTGTCTCTACCAACCAAACAAAATACCAGTTTTAGACATTTCGATGTCTCCAAGTGGAAACTAAAGGAAGTCGTGAAGTCCGTTGACCACAGAATAGCGGAAGACGAAACTGGATATTGCGTATATCATGTCCACATCATGTCCGAGGATATCCGTCTGGGTTTCTATGGGAGTTGGATTACTTAGGCGGTACCTATATTACGCAATACCAAAGCTTCCGTGGTCTAGTGGTCTGAGCGTTCGCCTACAGATCAGGTCCCAGTTAGATTCCTGATGGGGGACCAACAGGGCCTTGCAAATAAAACAGACAAGTGAAGGTGTGTTTAAATTAAAACTTCATACTAAAAAACTCTAGACAGATACCGTTCAACGTTCGTCTAACTCTTTTGTGGTAAGGCCTGCAATGTTTATTGTGATTTGACTCCCAAGCTGGTCAGGGTAGGACCAGCAGGTTAGAACTTTGTAGGACGAGGCACTTTTTAGTCCGTAAGGACATTTCCGAACTTCAGAGGGCACACTGTTATACTGTCTATGATAATGATAGCATGAGAGCTTAGACAACGTTACACAACCATGAATATCTGGCACCAGGATTCATCGCATCATCGTCTGCCGATTGTTTGTCCCCTTGGACAAGTTGTCCCACATGATAGGAGACATACCTACCTATTAGCACAGTATAAATTCAAAATTCAAAATTCAATAATTTATTTCTTAGTAGGAATTTACAAGATTCTCTTTAAGAAAGTCACATTCTAATTCAAACTTAAAAAAGAGAAAATTTCTAATGCAAAATTTTCTATTTTTTATAACAATTTGTGTTCCTACTCTAAACGCGGCACGGGCGGGATAAAAAAATAAAAATAAAGGCACTGCCTCGGGGCTGGCCAGGCTAACCACACAGCATGTAACTTTATGCCTCAGTGATTGACAAGTAAATGGAATTACATTCTGTCAATATTTTAAAAAGGTGTTCCATACGTATAGTTAGCCGGACCCCCTGGACAGGAAAACCCCCCAAAAACCTGCCCAGAAGTGCACCTATTCTAAAGTTGACAATATTTTAGGCCCTATGCTACCCTATCTAAGCTAGAAAATAGCTTAATAGTATAATAGTAATAGCCAAAAACGGCTCAACAAAATAAAAATAATATTACAGTAGATTATTCTAACTGTTTCGTCTTTAAAATAAAGGTACTTTAAATATACGAGCAATAAAATAACATAACAAAAAAGTAAATTTACAGTAAATGTAAAAAATACATGTCAAAAATTTAAGAATAATAAGTATGAAATGTCAAATTTAACCACTATACATGTCAATTTACATATCATAAAAGTTTAACCACTAAAATATAATGTCATGTTTATATTTAAATAATGCCTATCTCTTGCATTGTGTTGGAGCAACTGTTGCTACTAACCAGACATCTTTGTCCTTCAGATAATGTTCAGTCTTGTAATACGCTTTCAAACATAAAGTATTCTTTATTTTAATTTTAAATTGCCTATCATTTAACTTTAAAATTTCCTCTGGAATTTTATTATAGTAGCGTACACAGTTACCCATATATGATTTACTGATCTTACTTAATCTAGTTTGTGGCGGTACAATTTTATTTTTATTTCTTGTATTACGACAATGAATATCAGAGTTTCTTAAATAGGAACTGGAATTCTTACGTACATACATTATATTGTCAAATATGTACTGCGAAGGAAGCGTAAGAATGCCAATTTCCTTAAACAATTCTCGTAGGGATTCATGACTTCGCAGTTTATATATTGCTCTTATAGCCCTTTTTTGTAACACAAAGATAGTTTCAATGTTAGCGGCTTGCCCCCATAACAATAATCCGTAGGACATTATGCTGTGAAAGTAACTAAAATACACAAGCCTGGCTGTAGCAACATCGGTCAATTGTCGAATTTTTCGAACAGCGTATGCCGCTGAGCTAAGTTTACTAGCCAGTGCTAGTATATGTGGATCCCATTGAACGGTTGCGTCGAGTGTAATCCCTAAGAAAACTGTTTCAGTTACATAATTAAGCTTTTCATTATTTAGAACAACATCGTGTTTAATACTTTTACATTAGGCAAAGAGAATTTAATACATTTAGTTTTTAGAATTCAGCACTAAATTGTTTGACGTAAACCATTTATGAACCTGATCAAGTGCGCCATTTACTTCGTCAATATTTACAGCTTTTCTATCCACTTTAAATATTAAAGAAGTATCATCAGCAAAAGCACTATCTTGGCTAGATTCTGTACCATGAACGGCAAGTCGTTTATGTATACTAAAAATAGAAACGGCCCCAAAATTGATCCTTGCGGTACACCAATTCTGACGGCAGATCCTATCGACTTCACACCATTTATCTGCACTGTCTGCGTCCTATCTCCGAGATAAGATTGAACTAAATCAAGCGCTTTTCCTCTTATACCATAATGGTCCAGTTTCAGCAACAGTGTCTCATGATCAACGCAATCAAATGCCTTGGACAAATCGCAGAACACCCCTATGACATCCTGCGACTCCTCCCAAGCACCGTAAATAAGTTGGAGGAGGTTAACAGCAGCGTCGGTTGTCGAGCGCCCTTTCGTAAAACCGAATTGTTGATCATGTAGTAATTTATTCAAGTTGAAATGTAGGAGCATTTGATTAAGTACAATTTTCTCAAAAACTTTACTCAAAACTGGTAGTACAGATACTGGCCTAATAGTACAATTAATAGTACTAGCTATTAGGTATACTCTAAGGACAAGATATTAATTGGAGAATTATTCTTCAGAACTTAGTGATCAGAACACGTTACATAAACAAACATCATCGAGAGGCCGTTGTCCGCAAAACAGCAAAAACTTGCATAGCGGGTACGGTGTCCATGAGACTGTTTTGATTAGGACTTTCTATTAAATACATTAATAAAAAATCTGAATTTAAATTAAAAGTAAGGTAGATAATTATATCAAATAACGTGTCGGGTCCAGATTATAACATCGAAGGTCGTTACATGGAATGTCGCAACATCGACAACGCTGCATCGAAAGGTCGCCACATCGAATGGTCGCGGCATCGAATGGTCGCCACATCGAAAGGTCGCCACATCGAAAGTCGGCCACACCGAATGGTCGCCACATCGAAAGGCCACCGCATCGAATGGTCGCCACACCGAAAAGTCGCTACATCGAAAGACCGCCACATCGAATGTGCATTACATTGAAGGTCGTCGCCATGTCCAATGTTGTATTAAAATAATCCTGAATTAAATGTTTCCTCTTCAGGTGAATGGTTCATCGGGTCATAAGGGTTCATCGGCTCGTAAAGGTTCATCGGGTCGTAAGAGTTCATAGGGTCGAAAGGGTTCATCGGGTCGTAAAGGTTCATCGGGTCGTAAGGGTTTATCGGGTCGAAAGGGTTCATCGGGTTGTAACTTTGACTTTGAAAGTGATTTTGACATTAACATTGACAGTGGCTTTGACAGTGACTTTGACTTTGACTCTAAACTTGCGACTTGCGACTTAAGACTTAAGACTGTCAAAGTCATTGTCAAAGTCACTGTCAAAGTTAATGTCAAAGTCACTATCAGAGTCACTGTAAAAGTCACTGTCAAAGCCCCTGTCAAAATCACTGTCAAAGCCTCTGTCAAAGGCACTATCAAAGATAGTATCAAAGTCAGTATCAAAGTCAAAGTTACAATCCGATGAACCCTTAGGACCCGATAAACCCATTCGACCCGATGAACCCTACGACCCGATGAATCCTACTACCCGATGAACCATTCACCTGACGAGGGAACATTCAATACAGCATTATAGGTAATTAATATCAGCAAATTTCAATGTAATGCGCATCCGATGTGGCGGCCTTTCGACGTGGCGACTTTTCGATGTGGCGACCATTCGATGCGGGGGCCTTTCGATGTGGCGACCATTCGATGTGGCCGCCTTTCGATGTGGCGACCATTCGATGCGGGGGCCTTTCGATGTGGCGACCATTCGATGTGGCCGCCTTTCGATGTGGCGACCTTTCAATGTGGCGACCATTCGATGTGGCGACCATTCGATGTGGCGACCATTCGATGTGGCGACCTTTCGATGCAGCGTGGTCGATGTTGCGACATTCCATGTAACGACCTTCGATGTTATAATCTGGACCCGTTTGAAACTCCCATACAAAATACGTCAGCCGCCGCCGGCCGTAAACATGTACCTAACTAAGTATTTTATTTGTCGTTTACTTAAGTGATTTATTTAATATTTTCAGTAAGATGCAAAAGTAGGTATTTACCTTTTTCGTCCTATGTTTCTTGGAGAAAGTTGTTAATTTCAAGAACTGCTTAAACCCACGAAAGATTTGGCGCAGTTTCCCTAACACCCTGAAGAAGAGTGGACATTGCCACTAGTATAATCACTTTCTTTTGCGCGTGTATTTACGAAACATTAACAAAAAAATACCAAGTCCGACACCAGGGTTTATCGGGTCGTTGGGCGGCTCAGTATCTCACACGAAAATAAGAAGACGAACCAATAGAAATGTGAGTAGGTAGGTATGAACACTATGGTAGGCGCATATTACGATGTTTTTTTACTAATGTTTGGAAAGAAACATGCGCAGAAGACACGAATGTTTTTGTCCATTTAAAAGTATGGTCAGCCTAGCCACTCTCAGTGGTATATCTCAACTCAAGCCTGGCTAGCGTGTGACAACCTAGGCAAAGAATGTTGCAAGTCTAGTCTGGCCCGAGACAGTACGGGCCCTTAATGGACATGTCGCCTTAAACGAGTTTATTTATTAAATTATTAGATAGCTAGGCTATTTAGTGTTTTGTCTAACATTTCTTTGATTCGTTAACTCACGCCTGTAGGTACGCCTTGTGGGGTAGTGCACCTTCGAAAGCTTCAAAGGCCTAAGTATATCGCCGTGTGATGCCGGCTTAGATCGCCGTGTGATGCCGGCTTAGATCGCCGTGTGATGCCGGCTTAGATCGCCGTGTGATGCCGGCTTAGAACTTCATCACCCCATATCTTTCCCGTGGGTGTCGTAAGAGGAGACTAAGGGATAAATTCATCCAGAGGCGACTAAGAGATAAATTCATCCCTGGATGAATTAATTCATAATCGCATTGCAACATCTTGCATTGCGCTCACCAATCCGCCTGCCAAGCGTGGTGAGTATGGCAAATACCCCCCTAGTAGGGGGAGACACATGTTCAGCAGTGGACTTTATTGTGGCTGTTATAGTAAGTATATTTGCAACTTTCGTATAACATACCTACTTAATCTAAGGATAGGACATCAATAAAACATTTTTTTTATTTATTGTTAATTTTAAAAGGTATGGAACGCTTGTAAGAAAGTATTGTTTACAATAACGAGCATTCCCATTCTCAAACATACTGTTTACCACTGTTTGGCTACTGATGTAACGAAGACCGCCATCTATTACGTAACTGATAAAAATATGATAATTGGTAACCTTAGGTCACTTGTGAACAGCTGCGAACCTAATTTGGACTTTACTATGACTTATTAGGAGTTATTATTGGTTATCGTGTTTTATTTGAATTGCTAATTCTTGTAATGGCTATTGTATAAGTTTTAATACATTGACAGCTTTTTAATTTTAACACTTTATTTTAAGGTTCCGTGATTACTTAAACTATTACCTACGCATGTTTGCTAAGGAAATACTATTGACCTCGACATTCCTTACTTTGGATACGTTCATGTTTTGATTTCTATTATACCTAGGTACCAATTGTATTTTTTGTGGCGTTGAACAAAAAATAAGACCGTAACGTGAAATATAACAGTCTACCTGCTCCGCTGACCGCTACCTATTGCGTTGCACTGCACAAAATAGTGTCAGGCTAAGGCTGGTGTTCATCGACAGCTGTTAAATTTATAATCGGTCGATGATATCTAATTCCATGTTTAAATTAATTTTTACTGTTCACCAAACCCTAACCACCATTTAAAGACTGTCAAGTGGCCTTAACTTGGCGATTTACTTAAACATCCTCATTTCGTCCATTATCTTACGGTTAGAACCAAATCTTTAACAAAAAATGGTTCATCCCTATTGTCTTGCACTGCGCGCCCGAAATAAGGTCCACAAAAAACTTTTACGATGTCCCCCGTGGCGCTACTGCACCCTTGAGTGAGTGTAAAGTTTTTTGTTTTTAATCTTTGAATTTGGCAGACTCGCATGCTGCTAAAAATAATAAGTACCTGCTCTATGTCCAGATGCTTAGGCAAGGGATACATTTTAATTTTGTAGTATAAAAAGGTTACGCTACCACGTTTGAACGCTGCTCTTGTTAATAGTAACAACAAGGAAACGGATGTCAATTTTACGTGGTAGCTTTAAACTTTTGGGTCTTTCATAAAAGTTTCATTCAAAAACGCTCGGTTGGTAGACCGACGTCCTAAAAGTGTTTGTGAACACCAAGAAAATCGCCGCCCCGTCAGTCACCGGTTATTTGTTAACGTACCCGTTAAGTAATCGTAGTATCATCAGCTGTTGGTGAGCTTGGGGCTTATTATAGTATTCTTTGGTTAGGCTAGCAAGTAGTAGGTGGGTTTGTGGCTGTGTCTTCAGCTAAACAGTGAAATTTTAATTATCGCTCTCATGTCAGTTAGCAGGTGCTTACGGTTAGTATAACTATAATAATATTTTTTGTCATCATCCAACCCATTCTTGCGACAATAACTTTTAATATCTAGTCTAAGCGCGAGTGGTTGCTTGAAAAACTGCAAAACTACATCTGTTTGAGCCGTAATTCCCGAGAGGGCCTGGCTGGGCTGGATGCTAAATGTCTGGATTACAAAAAAAGTGTCCGGATCCTGACCCCCCAATATTACTTTACTCTTCGACGTCCAGCCAATACACAAATGTATTGGACCAACCCAAATAATTAACAGTGGCATAAGTGAATCAATAGTGGAATTGGCTGTCCAGTAAGTTTAACATGGTTCGGAGATAAAATCTTTGCGATAATGCTTCTGTTTTCGATTCATAATGTAAATACATACTCGTGTGTGATAGTGGACTGTGGTTAATATTTCTGGATATTTGTTGTTTTTTAAAAATGTCGTGAGTATTAATTTCTTCTTCTTTACGAGTGGAAAATCGAGTCTTCCAACGACTCAATGAACCCTGCTGTCAGAGTTTATCAACAACAAGTACCCACTTATTAATTTACATTTGCTTAGAGGTACCTATATCTTCACAAAGTAAATAGGTATTGGCGGGCGCCTATCTCTATTTTGTGCTACCTCTAACATTTATTTTGTTTTGTTTGTAGTAGGTACTTTAATTAATTAAATAAACAAGTTGATCCCATCTAATTAGCCACAGTTGTTGTATAAGGAAGTGATTAGTAGGTAGGCATCTATCACTCTTATTAGTTTTTAGCTGAGCAATACTTTTTATAGTTTCTATAATGGAATAAATAACCCTGACATTAAGAATTAATTAAATATGTAGTTAAATCACAAATAAGGTATACGGTACGCGTGTTTAAATGTTTATCTATGACAGATCAATGAAAGATAATCCTATGCATTTAGATAAATTTTTATTTATAGTCCGTCAGGTTCGTGCGCGACCTTCCTGCGGGGTACAGACGGTTGGGGGGCGAGTAAGCACGTCATTTTAATATGACGTGCGGCGCGGATGCGCGCGTTTCCCTTCCCCGCTACACCTCCCGCTACCCGCTGACATCTCCCCTCCCAACGTCTGTCACCCCTAGGGAGGGTCGCGCACGAACTTGCAGGACTATAGTTACATGGGCAGGTACAGATTTAAATTTAAGAATTAAATGTCAACTTACATAAATCCTCCTATGCATTTAGATAAATTTTTATTTAGTTAGGTACATGGGCAGGTACAGATTTAAATTTAAGAATTAAATGTCAACTTACATACATCCTAACTAATTTAAACCCCTTCTTCCCGATTTTAAACCCCGATTACGTTATTAACTACCTATGCATGGTAAAAAGTTGATGTGATTGATGGATGATACATCCAAAGATAAGCTAGTAAGTAGGTATAAAGTGGATGTAGAAGTAGACGAAGTAGACCTACCGAGCTATCTATCTATTTACGTAGGTATAAATAAATTACTTTAAAACTGATTATGTACTTAGGTATCATTGGCCTCATACGTCTGTGCCAGACGATTTATTTAGTGTCTGAGGCAAGTTTTTTCATCATGGCTGTAGGTATAAGCCGATACGGGAGCGGCATGGCTTTTTGCACGCCCCCACAGACACTGTATTGCCTGGGACGCAATTATGGAAAACGCAGGGCTGCCCAGGGCCCCGAGTCCGCTAAATGAAAATCGTTTCAGTCGAGTCTCGATGGCATCTCAGTTGGATGGTTTCGGCCATTTCGTAGTCTGCTAACAGTTTTTAGTATGGAAAATCACAGTGGCAGTAGAATGACAGTTGAGTCTCGCTGGCATTACAATGGCTAAAAATTAGCAGACTTGGGGCCCAGGACCTGCGCCACCCTCTCGGCCTTCCTGGCTGAGTCCACTTAGGTATAATGTAGGTAATACCTATGCTAAGATACAATTCCAACCCCACGGGTTTCAAGCAAACCACAGTTCAACCATATAGATCCCAGTATTTGGGTGTTTTGTAGTCTACTACAAAGCCTTATCATTATGTCAGTTCTGTCTGTCTGTATTTCCCCGCCTCAAAATCTTCGTCAGCCTAAACCGAAGGAAGGTGTGACACAAAAGAAAAGATGGCAAAAATTTTATTAAATGATTTTGTATTTTCCGTATCTTATTTTATAATCGGTATCACGAATCTTTCGAGTGCAAGTAAAGGCGAGTATTCATTTGGGACCAAAATCCTCGCGACTTTGTGTCTGATACAATGTTGCAGGACAATGTTCCCGAAAAGTTCTCTATGAAGACGCACCCTCGTTGGGAACTTTGTCCCGCAACATCGCATAAATGCGTCTTTATTGGGAACATTTGATGGGGAACTTTTGTATTCATGCAGTGTCGCGAGACTTTGCCTCCGAAATGTTCCCAATGAATAGGTGCCCGCTTTAAAGTAGACAGGTAGGCAGGTACCTATTATCAGCTATAGGTATTTAGTATCTTTGCTATTATTATTCCAAGAGTAGAATTGAAGGTCAAATTATAAATTACTTTTGGTTGTTCAGTTGTTAAGTGTCATGCGATGAGTCAACACGTCGCGAAATTATTCTTCAGTAATATTAACAAGTGTGTATTTAACTGTCTACTTGTAATTTATTTATTATATTGTGGTGTACTAGGTCGCAGTATTTTTCTAATTGAAAATGGTCTCAGTGATTCGTTTCTGTCTCATTTTGGTGGCTTTCACTGTTTATTTTTCCGCTAGAAGTTTGTGTTATAGTTGGAATTGTAATGACCCAAATATAAATCAATCGGTGCCTGATCCGATGAAAGAAAACCAACCAATAGACAAGTAAGCTACATAGTTACTATCTAAGGAATCAACCTCAACAGTTTTTTGTATGAAAAGTTGATCCCTGGATTTGCTGGCGATAGTAAGGTACCTATTTCAGGTTGAAATGGACGTTACTAAACATTGATGCTCGACTACAAAACAACCCGGTACGACACTTTTTACCTACTTAAACTATCTTTTACAAGGTAGAAGTTGCCTGGAACCGGCCAGCCGGCCGGCAAAGACGGCCTTATCACTTCCGGAAGTGATGTCTTTGCTTTTTTCGGTAGGAGTCAATCTTTTTTTCGAGCATTAAAGTTTATCTCTTTATCTTGTTCCAGACAAGTGATGGACGTCATAGTGATAGGCAGTGGTGCATCAGGCACGGCCGCTTTGAGAAGACTGTACGACGCTGGTTTAAAAGTGTTGTGTTTGGAAGCAGCGGAAAGAACTGGCGGCAGGATAGCCACTGAGAAGTTTGGAGATGGCGTGGTTGATATCGGCGCAGCTTGGTAAGCAAAACAAGCATTTTGATTTTCATAATAAAAAGTAGTGACGAGCAATATTTAATAGAATGTAAGTAGAAGACTGTTCTCATTCTAACTGATCACGAGCTTCGGGCAAAAAACTCTGATTTTAGTACAAAGTTAAGGTTTATCCTTCACTGCGAGCAAGCCCACTTTTCAGATCACTTGCTAAACACAAAATCCTTTCAACCATTTTCAGGTGCCACGGCGAAAAAGACAACGTAGTGTTTGAGCTAGCCAACCCGCTAGGTTTACTTGGCAGGCCAGGCCCGGTGGAGCAGGTCTATCTACAGTCAAACGGAGAGGTCGTGAAAGACGTCGCAAAGATCACCAGCGTGCTGGACAAAGTCATAGCTGATGCTGATAAGAATAACGACAAGAGTATTGCGGAAACTTTGAGGAATGCGTAAGTTTTACAGGTCTACCACTGATAATACAATACTCCTAAAGGCCCGGTAGAGCAGGTCTTCCTACGCTTCCTACAGTCAAACGGAGAGGTCGTGAAAGACGTTGAAGGCACTAACAATGTGGACAAAGTCATCGCTGATGATGATAAGAATAACGACAAGAGTATTGCGGAAACTTTGAGGAATGCGTAAGTATTACAGATCTACTACAGATAATACAATACTCCTAAAGGCCCGGTGGAGCAGGTCTTCCTACAGTCAAACGGAGAGGTCGTGAAAGACGTTAAAGGCATGTTGGATAAAGTCATCGCTGATGTTGATAAGAATAACGATAATAGTATAACGAAAACTTTGAGGAATGCGTAAGTTTTACAGTTCTACTACAGATAATACAATACTCCAAAAATCCCAGCGTAGCAGGTCTCCCTACAGTCAAACGGAGAGGTCGTGAAAGATGTAGCGAAGATCACTAGCGTGCTGGACAAAGTCATCGCTGATGCTGGTAAGAATAACGACAAAAGTATTACGGAAACTTTGAGGAATGCGTAAGTTTTACAACTCTACTATAGATAATACAGTACTCCTAAAGGCCCGGTGGAGCAGGTCTTCCTACAGTCAAACGGAGAGGTCGTGAAAGACGTTAAAGGCATGTTGGATAAAGTCATCGCTGATGTTGATAAGAATAACGATAATAGTATTACGGAAACTTTGAGGAATGCGTAAGTTTTACAGTTCTACTACAGATAATACAATACTCCAAAAATCCCAGCGTAGCAGGTCTCCCTACAGTCAAACGGAGAGGTCGTGAAAGATGTAGCGAAGATCACTAGCGTGCTGGACAAAGTCATCGCTGATGCTGGTAAGAATAACGACAAGAGTATTGCGGAAACTTTGAGGAATGCGTAAGTTTTACAGCTACAGAGCTACAGCCTATGTATGGAACATCATCGCCGGCCGATGTGGCGTAGTAGTAGTGCACTCACCTTCTACGCCAAGCCAAGGTCCCGGTTCAAATATTCCTATCTGTTCTCGGGCCTGGGTGTAATTAGTGGTTCTGTGTATGTCCATGGCATCCCAATACAGGGAATCTTGAGTGGGGTAGGTAGTAGTCAAATGAAGCTTTGTGTAGCCTACCTACCTATACAACTTTTTTGGATTTCGTCAGTAATTTACTAAAGTTATAGATAAAAAAATTGAATGTTGTTCGTTGGATGAATTGTATTCTGATTTTAAGATTTTAACGGGCTAGCTTATAGTAACCCAAAAGACGTAAACAAGTTCTGATACTATGAAATAGAGCTGTATCTGAACTAATGAATCAAATGTCAATGATTCCAGAGTAAAAACCAACCAAGATCTTGCAGCGAACCCCATAACTAACGCCGTCTTGGAATGGTACGAGCGAAACACTCAAGTGGGGGGTCAATCGGACCCTCGAAAAGGGAAGTCCTTGAAGGGGTTGGAAGAATGCTGGAACTGTGAGGGAGAACCAATGCTGAACTGGAAGGAAAGAGGTTATAAGACCATTCTTGATGTTTTGTTGGTAAGACTTATTTAATATGTTTTTGGGTGAAGATGTCTTAAAATGGTATGTATAAAACAGTCATGAGGGGGTCAATCGGACCCTCGAAAAGGGAAGTCCTTGAAGGGGTTGGATGAATGCTGGAACTGTGAGGGAGAACCAATGCTGAACTGGAAGGGAAGGGGTTATAAGACCATTCTTGATGTTTTGTTGGTAAGACTTATTTAATATGTTTTTGGGTGAAGATGTCTTGAAATGGTCGTTGAACGACTCGGTGTCCCACACGAAAAGAAGAAGAAGAAATGGTATCTACGTACAAAACAGTCAAGTTGGGGGTCAAACGGACCCTCGAAACGGGAAGTCGTTAGCAGCCCTGTTTTAAGATTCACAAATATCGCTTCCAGAACTTAGCTTCGCAAACCCATATTCTTCTTCTTCTTCTTTTCGTGTGGGACACCGAGTCGTTCAACCACCCGATGAACCCTGGTGTCAGAGTTTTTCAACACATATTAAAATCTAATTATCTATTTTTCAGAATAAGTACCCAGACCCCAAAAATGCGATTCCCGTTGACATATTACTGCACAAGGAAGTCGAAAGCATCAAATGGAGCGCAGACGGAGCCTTGGCCCCGCTCGTCCACGTCAAATGTAAAGACGGCAGCTTGTATGCAGCTAAGAGTGTGATAGTCACCATTTCTGTTGGAGTTTTGAAGGAGAGGTAAGATTTTTGAAATTTTTCTGTTAGGTAATTATAAGATTATCCCCCAGATATTATTTCCCGATATCTTTAAAAGGAGACATACCTACCTACTTAGTGCAAAAGGGACATTTTACGAAAGAGACATTGTAGGTACGTAAGGAAGGGACATTGTGCTAAAGATACATTGTACCGAAGGGGCATTTCGCGTTTGCGATAAAGAGACATTTTTCGATGACTAGACATCTTGCCAAACGGACATTATGTGTCTGAAGGGTAAGGTGTGTAACTGTAATAAGTAGCCCTGCAAGAATTATACCTGCCAATGATTTAATTAAAATGTTCTCTGTTTCTTCTAGACATGCTCAACTTTTCAACCCTCCTCTGCCTGCAGAGAAGGTGACCGCTATCAACACAATTCAGCAATGCGTGTTGGACAAAATCTACGTCGAATTCGAGAACGCCTGGTGGCAAAACCCTGTCAATTTCTCAATTTTATGGCGTGAGGAAGATAAGGCGAAATTTAGTCCAGAAGACCAATGGATTACAGAAATATATGGGTGTCAAACTATAGACGGCCAGAAGAACGTGCTTCTGTTCTGGATTTATGGAAATGGTGCTGAACAAATGGAGTTCGTCAGTGAGGAAGGGGTCAAAGAAGGTGTGAAGAAGCTGTTGGATCACGTGTTCAAGGGTTATGGTGTTATGCCGATCAGGGATTTGTTAAGGTAAGATTTAGTTTTATTGTAGGCGTTCATTCAATAGTCGTAAATGTGGTTATTTAGACAGAAATAAGCGTTTGAAATACGTATGATTTTATAGGAAAAACAGTAGCACTAGTACCAAATTTTCATTAATCACTTCAGTCGTGGTGCGAGACCGATTCGACATATAATCCTCTGACCCCTGGTTTTAAAGTTTTTCCATTGTCTAGTAGACCTACAGACATGGTAAGGTAACGACTGCTACCGAAATCGACGGTCTAACGCGCCGTCTGAAGCACGGAACTATCTTTCTTACGTTATGATGATGATACTACATTATTTATGCCCTACCATGCGTTAGTGGCCAAGATATACTTGCTTTATTCGCAAGCTAGGATAAAACATAGTGGCTTCGGCAGTAGGTAGGTACCTACAGATCAAAGACATTAGGTCTGTGGTACAGATGCTGAAGGCCGCAGGTTCAAATCTTGCCTGCGGTGGAAAAATTTGCAAGTTTTCCAAAAAATACATAATTTATCTTTCATTGCAGAACAAAATGGAAGAAAAACCGCTGGGTCCGCGGGTCGTACTCCTATCGCAGCGTGGCCACGGAACAAGATGGCGGTTCCGCGATCATACTGAGTGAACCTCTATGCCATGGTGATACACCAGTGGTGTGTTTCGCTGGGGAAGCGACGTCGCATCATAGACATAGTGCAGTGCACGGAGCTATAGAAGCGGGCTTCAGGGAGGCGGACAGACTTATTGCTAGCTTGAAATCAAAATAATGATCGTATCAAAAATAATTTACATTATTCTATTGTCTTGTAATAAAAATATTAAATGAAATAAGTTTTCTGTGATTTTATTTTTGCTGCCTGCTAAAAATCTAAGAAAACCAAAACTAAACCTTCGCTCTCTACTCTCGGCCAAGAAACAAAGATGACGGTTTCGTAAGCATATTGAGTGAACCTTTATGCCATGGAGATACACCAGTGGTGTGTTTCGCTGGGGAAGCGACGTCATATCACCGACACAGTGCAGTGCACGGAGCTATCGAAGCTGGTTTCAGGGAGGCGGACAGACTTATTGCTAGTTTGAAGTCAAAATAATTACCATCAAATCATTGAACTTTGTATTTAATTTGTCTTTTAATAAAAATAATGAAATAATTTAAGTTTCGTGTGATTTTTTTAGCTGCCCGGTAAACTTATCTCTGTTTTGAGTTTTAATTATCTGTTGCGCAATAGCACCAAGAAACAAATTGGCGGTTCAGCAAGCATATTGAGTGAACCATTGTGCCATGGAGATACACCAGTGGTATGTTTCGCTGGGGAAGCGACATCGTATCATAGACATAGTGCAGTGCACGGAGCGATTGAAGCCGGCTTCAGGGAGGCGGACAGACTTATTGCTAGTTTTAAATAAAAATAATTAATTACCATCAAATCATTGAAGACCAAAATATTTTTGTATTTAATTTGTCTTTTAATATAAATAATGAAATGATTTAAATTTGGTATGATTTATTTGCTGTCCGGTGAAAAGCCCATTTATCTTGGGAATATAAAAATGGATCGCGAATTGGCTACATTATTGTTGACTTCTTGCTCATGATAGAGAGGCAAGCAATAATGTTGCCAATTCGGGATCCCTTTTTTATCTGCGAAAGTTATATGAAAACGTTACTTTATTGAACAAGATGGCGGTTCAGCAAGCATATTGAGTGAGCCTTTGTGCCACGGTGATACACCAGTGGTGTGTTTCGCTGGGGAAGCGACGTCGCATCATAGACACAGTGCCGTGCACGGAGCTATCGAGGCTGGTTTCAGAGAGGCGGACAGACTTATTGCTAGCTTGAAATCAAAATAGTTGTTATCAAATCATTGAACAACAAAAATAATTTTGTATTTAATTTGTTTTTTAATAAAAATAATGAAATAATTTAATCTCGGTGTGTTTTTTTTTGGTGCCTGCTAAAAATCTAAGAAAATCAAAATGAAAACTTTGCTCTCTACTCTCTGCGTCTGAGTTTTCAGCTTCTTAGCACTAAGAAACAAAGATGGCGGTTCCACAAGTATATTGAGTGAACCTTTGCGCCACGGAGATACACCGGTGGTGTGTTTCGCTGGGGAAGCGACGTCGTATCATAGACATAGTACAGTGCACGGAGCTATAGAAGCTGGTTTCAGGGAGGCGGACAGACTTATTGCTAGTTTGAAATCAAAATAATTGTGATCAAATCATCCAATTTAAACTAAAATGATTGAGTATTTAATTTGTCTTCTAATAAAAATAATTAAATAATTTAAATTTTGGTGTAATTTTTTTGCTGTGCAGTAAAAAGCCAATATATCACTTGCACGACTTGCAATGATAAATACGAATTGGCAACATCATTGTTGACATCCTGTACTTATCATATGTCATTTTAGAGAGGCAAACAATAATGTTGCCAATTCGGGATCCATTTTTTATCTGCGCAAGTTATATCAAAACGTTACTTTGAGGAACAAGATGGCGGTTCAGCAAGCATACTAAGTGAACCATTATGCCATGGTGATACACCAGTGGTTTGTTTCGCTGGGGAAGCCACGTCGCATCATAGACATAGTGCAGTGCACGGAGCTATAGAAGCAGGTTTCAGGGAGGCGGACAGACTTATTGCTAGCTTGAAATCAAAATAATTACGATCAAATCATCAAAAACTATTTAGTACCTTTGTAATTTGTCTTCTAATAAAAATAATGAAAAAATTTAAGTGTCGTGTGATTTTTTTAGCTGCCCGGTAAACTTATCTCTGTTTTGAGTTTTAATTATCTGTTGCGCAATAGCACCAAGAAACAAATTGGCGCATCCGCGAGCATACTGAGTGAACCTTTATGCCATGGAGATACACCAGTGGTGTGTTTCGCTGGGGAAGCGACGTCGTATCATATACATAGTGCAGTGCACGGAGCTATAGAGGCGGGCTTCAGGGAGGCGGACAGACTTATTGCTAGTTTGAAGAAATAGAGTGTACCTCAAAACAATCTACATAAATTTATAGGGACTTTTAGGAGAAACTAATCCACAAGAAGGTGGCTTTTCGGATTAGCTGTCAAATTTTGACAGTTACTCCGACTTAGCCTATGGAAGCTAGCGCCATCTTTCAGGTTAGTTTCTTCAAAAACTCTTATTGCAATCAAATCATCCGATGCCCTATTTTAACTTACCTTAAAAACTATACTTGTAATACGTTGTAAACTATACTAAGCGAAGCATTGTGCCATGTAGATACACCAGTCGTGTGTTTCGCTGGGGAAGCGACGTCGTATCATAGACATAGTGCCGTGCACGGCGCTATAGAGGCAGGTTTCAGAGAGGCGGACAGACTTATTGCTAGTTTGAAATCAAAATAGTTATGATCAAATCATCAAAAATTATTTAGTACCTTTGTAATTTGTCTTTTAATTAAAATAATGAAATAATTTAAGTTTCGTGTTATTTTTTAGCTGCCCGGTAAACTTATCTCTGTTTTGAGTTTTAATTATCTGTTGCGCAATAGCACCAAGAAACAAGATGGCGTTTCAGAGAGCATATTGAGTGAACCATTATGCCATGGAGATACACCAGTGGTGAGTTTCGCTGGGGAAGCGACGTCGTATCATAGACATAGTGCAGTGCACGGAGCTATAGAGGCGGGATTCAGGGAGGCGGACAGACTTATTGCTAGTTTGAAATCAAAATAATTACCATGAAATAATTGAACTTTGTCTTTTAATAAAAATAATGAAATCATTTAAGTTTGGTGTGATTTTTTTGCTGCCCGTTGAAAAGCCAATTACCTACTTGCACGGATAAAAATGGAACCCGAATTGGAAACATTATTGTTGACATTCTGCTCATAACATAAGTCATATATGATAGGTAGAAAGTCAAAAAATAATATTGCCAATTATTTATGCATTTTTATCTGCACAAGTTATATCAAAACGTTACTTTGAAGAACAAGACCCATATATAAGTTAATCTGAAAACAAGATGGCGGTTCCGCAAGCATATTGAGTGAACCATTATGCCATGGAGATACACCAGTGGTGTGTTTCGCTGGGGAAGCGACGTCGCATCATAGACACAGTGCCGTGCACGGCGCTATAGAGGCGGGCTTCAGGGAGGCGGACAGACTTATAGCTAGTTTGAAATCAAAATAAATACAATTACGTCACGTAATCTAAACTAAAATGATTTAGTAACTAATTTGTCTCGTAATAAAAAAAATGAAATAATTTAAATTTGTTGTGATTTTCTTGCTGTCCTGTAAAAAGCCAATAAATCAATGGATCTTGAATTGGCAACATTATTGTTGACACAGCTTCTCATGTAATATTATAGAGGCAAACAATAATGTAGCCAATGCGGGATCCATTTCTGCACAAGTTATATCAAAACGTTACTTTGAGGAACAAGACCCATATATAAGTAATCTGTGAACAAGATGGCGGTTCAGCAAGCATATTGAGTGAACCATTATGTCATGGAGATACACCAGTGGTTTGTTTCGCTGGGGAAGCGACGTCGCATCATAGACACAGTGCAGTGCACGGAGCTATAGAGGCGGGGTTCAGGGAGGCGGACAGACTTATTGCTAGTTTGAAATCTAAATAATTACCATGAAATGATTGAACTTTGTATTTAATTTGTCTTGTAATAAAAATAATGAAATCATTTAAGTTTGGTATGATTTTTTTGCTGTCCGGTGAAAAGTACGGGAGAAACAAACAAGTAGATGTGTTAAAAAAAACCCGACTACGGTAATTTTAAAGTAGTATTTTGCTGTAAAAATCCGCCATCTTGAATCTATAATTTTTTAATATAGCCAGTGTCACTCGCGCTGCTGAGACGAATCTAGCGACACCTCATATGTCAAAATCCAACTATCCGTTTGGGCTGTAGCCCGTGAAAAAGAATTTTCTTGTCCACATACATACATACCTACATACATACATACATTACATACTCTCGAAAAACATAACCCTCCTTCTGAGGCAGTCGGGTAAAAACGTATAACAAGCCGAGTATAAAAGGGTATATAAAGGAGGTCAAGGTACTCATGAAACTGAACAACTTTTCCCATGAAACATGGCTCGAAATATTAAAAAAAATATTGGACCTCTCATATAAAATCGCCGATCAGCTGATTGATTTACTATGGAAGGCCCATTTTTTTTTCATGTTCAATGAAATGGGCAAAGTATTTCAGTCTCATGAGTACCTTCATCCTTTCAGCTTGTTATAGCCCAATAGCCCTTTTTGTGTACTGCCAGTACTTTGACAGTTATTCCGACGGCTGCGTAAACGCCGTCTTTTGGATTAGTATCTTCAATTTCGTGGGCAAAATCGGCTTTTACCGTACGAGCCCTTGTCGTCAATATAAAAAACTACTTCATAAATATAACGTATTTTATTGCAACCACTAATCTTAAATGTATTGAATTGATAATACCTTGATAATACCCACATAAAGAAACCATGTAAGTGGCTCTGAAATCAACATAAAAACTAACTACAAATAAGAAATAGACATACCTCAAAAAAATCTTCCTTAAAAACTACGTTATCACTTCAGAATTTATCACTTTAGACTTAATCACATTGCCTCGTTCATCCACATCACACATAGTTATTTCAACAACATTACTATTACTATTTTTATTATTATTCTCTTTGCCTTTATCATTTTCTTCTTTAATCTCATCATCATCATTGTTTTTCAATGATATTTCGAATCTTCTAGGTGTTTTTTCTGTAGGTTCTGCGGTGAGTTTTAAGTTGAATTCGTAGGAGTTATTGAGTGATTCTTTGGGCCAGCTGTATCCGTCGACGATTTTCTCGGAAACATCTAAGAATTCGTAACGCGTGGTTGTTAGACGGTACATACCATCTTCGCTTATTTGATATCTGAAAAAAAAACACATGTACTTTCAAAATTACGGGAATAATGTTTTGTGAATTAACTGTGTAGGTAAGATCATATTACTAAGAAAATATTTTAACAAACTTATTCCATAGAAGTCAAATAGGGGTTAAAAGATCGTATGGATTAATTTGTTTCTTTTAAGATTTCCTACATAAGATAAATACAAGAAATTGAAATCGGTGGATGGAAACCTATACTATGAGCCGTGCCGTGCCTCATTCATCATCATCTGTCTGCCCTTATCCCAAATCAACTGCAACATGTTTTGTTAGAGCACAAAATCATGTGTCAAAAGGATTTGGCAATGTTTTATAACCGGCTGCCTGCCTGACGTCAACCCCTTTTTGGGAATGCTATTGTAGGTGGTATCGCTGCCACCATGCGGATGGTCACAGTCAACAGATATTCAGCCGAGGTGTCACCTCTTACGAAACACCCCGAGTGGACTAGGGGTGGCAGTGTTCTTAGCCGTTATCACACGGAAACGTGCCTATTTGACGCACATTTTTCACTTACAACAAGAACTTTACCTAAATCTGCTATGTCCAAAAGGCCACTGCGCTCCGTGCACTTTAACCAGATGCGTGGTCAGCCGAGTCCCTCTCGAGAACACCTGGGAAGAAGAAAGGAAAACACGTTTATTCCAACACGTCAGTAGTTAGTCCTAAGCCCTAAAAATTACATTGTTGAGAGATTTCAATAAAATAATTAGTCTGATTATCCGATCCATTTTCAGTTTTCGTTCTGTTGTTATTTTTCTTTTATATATTACAAGATGTCTCTCTAAGCTCAGTGTGCCTATTGGCATAGGCCTCCTCCAATTCATTCCACTGCGCACTGTATGCGATCTTTAGCCATTCTCATCTTTAGAAATGTCAGTAATAGCAATCTATGTTTTAAAGGTGAAAGTTATGTTGTTATCACAACATTAGTATTTCTACATTTTAATTGGGGTGAGAAATGGAAATGTGGTTCGAGGAATTTTAACCCACGTTCCACGTTGTTATAAGTGAAGTGAAGTAATCATAATCATAGACAGCAACCAGGATCGACGCAAGTTATGCCCTTTTATTCACGGATGATAACCAATAAATAAGTATCATGATACCTTGACAGCCGATGTGGCGCAGTGGTTAGTACGACTGCCTGCGACGCAGAAGGTTTTGGGTTCAATTCCCGGTGGGGTCACTCACAAAGTTGATATTATCACTTTGTGAATTTGTTTCCAGTCTGGTTAGAACATCGCAGGCTGAACCGCCTGATTGTCTGAAAAGCAAGATGATTCCGTGCTTCGGATTTCGGATGGGCACGTTAAGCCGTCGGTCCCGGTTGCTGTCTATGATGGCGGTCGTTACACCACCATGTCAGAGACCTGGGCCCCAAGTCTGCTAATTTTTAGCCATTGTAATGCCAGCGAGACTCAACTGTCATTCTACTGCCACTGTGATTTTCCATACTAAAAACTGTTAGCAGACTACGAAATGGCCGAAACCATCCAACTGAGATGCCATCGTGACTCGACTGAAACGATTTTCATTTAGCGGACTCGGGGCCCTGCTACTTGCAGTAGGCGGTTGAAAAACTCAGATTTTTCGGGTCGTTGGACGACTTGGTGTTTTACTCGAAAAAGAAAGAAGATGGTACCTTCATTTTCTCCTCAGGACACATGTGACACGCGTATTTCTTAGTAGACTTCTTCTTCTTCGCTTTGGTCTCAGCTCCTTCTTCCTCGGAATTTTCTTCGTCGGATATTTCTTTATCGCTGTCCAGTTCTTTTTTGGGTTTCTTCCGTTTGCGGCTGTGCGTTGGGATGTGCTTTTTGAGATCGGCTTTCGTTACGGCTCTGTAATGTGACGATAGTAATTTGTACAGAGAGAGAGCAAAGTTTTTTTTTGCTACATGTGCTAATTTAAAACTCATAATAAAAATGAAAACGGATACTAAAATTGAATCACGAGCGTAGCGATTCAAAAGCACGAGTAGTAACTGAATTTGCTTCCGTGTGATACACACAACTTTTCACCTCTACCAGTGAGAAAATACCTATCACAGATGAACTTAAATATGTAGACTAGCTACAGATACGACAGTCACTTATCCCACTACCACAGATTACATATCCCACTACATTATTGTTCATCTCTTGGCGTTAGTGTCGCGCATTAACCATAGATGTTAATTAGGACCATAAGGAGATAGTAAATCCAAAAAGGTAGTATAATTAATAGTGCTGTCCATCGAAACATTTATCGCCATCGATTATTAGTGCTGTGCGGTCATTATCGATAAAACTGCGGCATTCTACTGTAGGGTATACTGTATTGATTTTGATTAAATTAATAAGAAATTGTGAATAAAACTTCAGAAATTAGGATTAAAGTCAGTTTATTAAATTTTCAAAATACATTTATTCAAAGTAGTTTACAAACTTACCTCATTACCACTTACAAAGAGTTTTATCGGAAATTTCCATTGCGATGTTTGATAAGAATTAATTCAACATACATGACAAAGTTATTTCGGCCTGGCGTTTTAGGTAGATGTAGAAGCTTGTACAGTGTTCACAAAAATAGGCGAAGGTTGCACATGAATATTTGCTTTTCCCACAAATTAGGTGAGGTCAGTCAGAATCATCATCATTATCATAAGATCGGGTCTTGAAGTAATTATGGTCACTCAAAGCATTTTGATCTGAAAGGAAAACCCTTCATGTTAAATAAATAATTAAATGCAGCAAATTGTACACAAAAAATTGCTCTGCTCACTTATGCACACACAAAGAACCACGAGCAAACATATCCAAATGAAGAATCATCATATTTAGGTAATCACCCCGTAACCTAAAAAGGTACAGCTTACCTACCACGTTTCAGGTCATGGTCCACGCCTCAAGTCCAAAGCATCTAAAAGTTTTGCGAAGGTAGAATCTCTTATCAACAAGTTGAGAAATAAATAATGCACGAATAAATCCATTAATGCGAGGACTACTCATAAAATTCCGTAAATTTCACCGAAAATTTAATCAACAACAGACGCCACGTTGAAATTTTGAAAAGTCTTGTCATAGAAGTGTCTTTGTCACAGGACAGGATGAATTGACTGACAATAATTTTTTTCATTCCAAATTTAAATTCTGCCGCCACAGTCAAACAAGCGATAGCAGTGACGAGCGTCGAAATTTGAAACTACAACTGACACCCCCCTGATACCTATAACACGGAATAAAAATAAAATCGGTATGAGACGTTCGAAATTCAAATCACTGATTTGACGCGGTAAACCTGTTGTGTTCTAAAAGAATTGGAAAGTAACAAAATACCTCGAAACCTTGCCAGGGGGGTGTCAGTTGTAGTTCCAAATTTCGACGCTCGGCGCTGCTATTGCTTATTTGACTGTGGCGGCAGAATTTAAATTTGGAATGAAAAAAATTATTGTCAGTCAATTCATCTGTGACAAAGACACTTCTATGACAAGACTTTTCAAAATTTCAACGTGGCGTCTGTTGTTGATTAAATTTTCGGTGAAATTTACGGAATTTTATGAGTAGTCCTCGCATTAATGAATAAGAGATTCTACCTTCGCAAAAACTTCGGATGCTTGGACCTGAGGAGTGGACCATGACCTGAAACGTGGTAGGTAAGCTGTACCTTTTTAGGTTACGGGGTGATTACCTAAATATGATGAATCTTCATTTGGATATGTTTGCACGTGGTTCTTTGTGTGTGCATAAGTGAGCAGGGCAATTCTTTGTGTACAATTTGCTGCATTTAATTATTTATTTAACATGAAGGGTTTTCCTTTCAGATCAAAATGCTTTGAGTGACCATAATTACTTCAAGACCCGATCTTATGATAATGATGATGATTCTGACCTCACCTTATTTGTGGGAAAAGCAAATATTCATGTGCAACCTTCGCCCATTTTAGTGAACACTGTACAAGCTCTACCTAAAACGCCAGGCCGAAATAACTTTATCATGTATGTTGAATTAATTCTTATCAAACATCGCAATGGAAATTTCTGATAAAACTCTTTGTAAGTGGTAATGTGGTAAGTTTGTAAACTACTTTGAATAAATGTATTTTGAAAATTTAATAAACTGACAATTTAATCCCATTTTCTGAAGTTTTATTCACAATTTCTTATTAATTTAATCAAAATCAATACAGTATACCCTACAGTAGAATGCCGCAGTTTTATCGATAATGACCGCACAGCACTAATAATCGATGGCGATAAATGTTTCGATGGACAGCACTATTAATTATACTACCTTTTTGGATTTACTATCTCCTTATGGTCCTAATTAACATCTATGGTTAATGCGCGACACTAGCGCCAAGAGATGAACAATAATGTAGTGGGATATGTAATCTGTGGTAGTGGGACAAGTGACTGTCGTATCTGTAGCTAGTCTACATATTTAAGTTCATCTGTGAACCTTGCTTTAAAGATCAAATTAAAAAGTTTTGCACAAACCTACCGCGCCGCAACTTACGGGTATACGAAGTTGGATGTATAATTTTTGCCAGAACAGGATGCAACTCGTGGCGTACACGCAAGAATCATGGGCGTTACTATTTATTTAACGCCAGTGAGAGTATAGTATTCTTTGATGATTAATTATTATCTATCACCGTAGTTATACAAATTGTTCGAAGATATTATTGGGTCAAAAACCCAACACACTTGCATGCATCTCTCATTATTTTATTAGGGTTATTTTTTAGTCAGTGCGCAAACTTTGCAGGGTGTTTCTACTCGATACAAAAAAAATTGTATGTTCCATAGAAAAATTCATACCTACTTGGCAAAAATGTATGGAACACTCAAATTTTTTTTTGCGAATTCGCAGGTGGCCCCATAGTAAAAGTTGTTCAGAATCACGAGTAGAAACACCCTGCAAAGTTTGCGCACTGACTAAAAAATAACCCCTATTGTGTAATTTGTGTATGTCGTTGTGTATTGTCATTTTGGATTAAGAACTCACCTATAATCACAGTTGGGGCACTTATGCGGTCTCCCGATGGCGTCTTCTTTGGAAAAATGCCTGAAATTGGAAAAAAAATTATGACGTTAACAAAAACAAATAAAGAATGACCAAAATCACATAATTTGTTTGACCAGCGTGACTGACAAAGGGCGCGGACATGTCGTAGAGTGGACACGCATACCTACCTATATACACTCATAATTGTTGGACCATGTTACCTACTCGCATCCCATATGTCAGAACATGTAATACATATGATTTGCTATGTTACCTACCTGTATCTCATATGTTGTGCCAGCATAGCGGGAGTAGACATATCGCAAAATGGACACAAATGTGTACTGATATGCTGAACCATGGTACCTTATTATTGTATCGCATACGATTGGTCATGTTACATATAATTTGTAAGTTTATAATCAGTGTGTAGTTTAGGAAATATAATTTGACACGCTAAGTGAAATCGGGTGAAATTTTATTTCTTAAACTATACCCACCTGTATCTCATATGATTGGCTATGTAACCTACCTGTATCTCATATGTTGCGCCAGCGTTACGGGCGTGGGCGCGGACATATCACACAGCGGGCACGCATATGCGCTAATATGTTGGATCATGTTACCTACACGATTCTAATATGTCAGAACATGTAAGTGTAACTCATATGTCACTCACTCACTGTCACATGTCACTCACCTGTATCTCATATGTTGCGCAAGCGTAGCGGGTGTGGGCGCGGACATATCGCACAGGGGGCACGCGTATGCACTAATATGTTGACGCGCATGCTCTCTTAGCAGATAGTCTGTGGCGCATAGAGTGCCGCACACTGTGCAACTATGTGTCGAGTTTGGATACACGTTCTGGAAAATTCAGAAATACGTACAGTAGTATTATGAAGATTTTCTAATAATTCTAAATTGTAATTTGAATGATTTTTTTATATTCTTTTTGAGTAGATTTCTGTACTTTACACCATAGGAAAAAATAAATTGAAAGTTTCTATACAATTTCACCCAACCTCTTAGTACAGAAGAGATACATGCATGATTTTAGTAACACATTGCATCACTGATGTAATTTCCACTGCCTTCTGGCAACACATTGCATCACTGATGTAAACCAAAAGGCAGGATCTCCCTTTATGATTGCGTAAATGCGTAGTGTGAAAAAGAACTTACCTGTCTCCTCAAATGATCAACCAGCTTCCTATTATTCGAGAAATGCATGCCACAATGGAAGCACGCTATCAGCCGCTCACAAGTATGGGTTCTGACGTGCATAGTGAGCATTACTTTGCGAGGATAGGTCGCACCGCAACCGGCCCACGAACAAAGGTTCTGCTCTGAATATCTGACGTGTAGTGTCACATGGTCGAAGAATGCCTGAAACATATTTTACAATGTGAATAAATCCGTTAAATCTCATATGTTGAGCCTGCATCTCATATGTTGGGCCAGAATGGCGGGCCTTGGCGTGGATATTTCGCACAGCCGGCAAGAACATATACTTATATGTAGGGCCATATTAGGCACATGTATCTTATATGCTAGACTATGTGACTCATATGTTTGGCCATCCTACCCTTAATCAAAAATAAATAAATTCATGAAACTGGACAAATTCTCCTAAAAATATTATAAAAGTAGAGCTGCTGGGAAATATGATGGGTAGGTAAGGTAAGTACATAAGTAGTATGGAGCGGTCTTATATTCAGAGCGGCGAGCGTTGGCGCGCATATGACGCACAATGGGCAAGTTAGGCAAATGTATCTCATATGCTAGACTATGTTACTCATATGTTTGGGGATTTTATTTTTATCTTTAAAAGTAAATAAATCATGAAACTGATCAAATTTTTCTATAATGGTTAAAAAAGTGGAACTGATGGGAAATATGATGAATAGGAAAGTATAAGTAGTATGGAACATAAGCTGTACCAAATAATTTGATAAATTTTTTACACACCTGGATAGAATTAAATTTCTCTTCACAGCTAACCCACATACATTTATGGTCACTCATCAGTGGTGGAAGAATGTTCCTTTTACTTGAATCTCTTTTGCATCTTGTGAGTTTCAATGTGGCTCGGCCGTTGAAACCGATAGCAAGTAAGTGGGAGTGGTAAGCATGGTAGTTTATGTGACGAACCATCTCTTCAAAGTTAGTGGTTTTGTGGCCACACACGTCCCAGAGGCACACATATTCATCTGAAATACATTGAATTTAATTTTATTACACTATTTGTATAGGTTTATTGCATAGTATTTTTAGAAAGAAGACTCAGTAAGCTATCTATAGTGAGTGAGACAGCAGTCATTGAACTCATTCCGATGCCATGATGATAATATACTACCTGATTCACGGAAGACAGGGAATATAAATGGCGGTAGTTCCATAATTGGGATAGGAGAAGCATGAACACCTGGTATACGTGAGAACTATAGTGCGAATGAGAAAGCATAACCTCCGGCTGCAATTTATATTTCCTTTCTTCTGTGAACCAGGTAGTAGTAATGATGATGTCATCATGTAATTCTCCACTAGGGCGTGCAGAAAAACGGCTTTCTACTGTTTAAAAACACTGTATTATTATTTTCCTGACTCAGACATGGAAGTACATGTATTTAAGGTACTAGGTATTTATTTTATTTATTAGGATAATTGATCAATCTTATTTTCTCTATATCTTGATAATAAATTAGACAACAGATTAAAAACATAGCAAACTTGTATTACCTACCATAAATTAAAAATCAATTATTCATTACATATAGTATATGCTTCTCCAGACTAAGAAGACACAGTATATGAAAAGATTTGCCAATGGTTTATGAGATAGATCACTGGATCGTCTCTAAATATTAAGGCCGCTATAGAGCTTTTCACGAAGCCCATACAATTTTCCCTGCCAGACCTCTCGGAGCGTCATTTTGCGAAAAACATGGGGATGTTTGAATATTTTTAACAGTGATATTATGAATAAAAATAAATATATTTTTCTGCAATTAGATTAAGTACATCTTCTTAAATAACATATATTTTTTTTAAATCTTTACTACTGTTATTTTTTCACACAGAAGCCGTTATAATGGCGCATTATTTTGCAAAAAATCGTATATAAAAACGTGGTATTATTCTATATTTCTGAATAAAATTGTAAAATGTTCACTGTAAACTTTGTTCTCAAATATATACTCTATTTTTTTGTATAATTGATATTTTTTTACAGTGAACCAAAACTCTAAAACTCACGCTTGATTTGAGGTCTTTTCCTGAATTTTGGTTTTGTCGCTTTAGATATCGGTGTTTGTAACAGGTTTAAAACTAAAATGTTAATATTTACATTGTACATTTTTTAGATGAAGATATGCTTGATTAAATGTTCAAGTAACATATTATTTTTACATAACGGTTTTTGAGAAACTAGCATGTTTATAAAGCCAATATTTGCAAATTTGCTAGAAAAAATTGAATGCGCTCTTAAACAGCAACACAGAAAGAATAAGATTCGACCAAACAAGTGGCTTATTGTTTTTAAACATGTTGCAGATTAGAAAAAAATAGTTCATAACATATAAAAATTACCATGCTTGTGAAACTCACGTTTTTCACCTTCCTTGATGACATGCAAATCAGAGCAGTGCTCCTTCACATGTTTCTGGAAGAGGTCGTAATCGGTGAACTGCCAGCGACACGACTGCCACTCACACTCCATGTGCAGATGCTCCACACGAAGCCTCTTTATTGGCTGAAACGAAGATGGAGATCACATAAAATATAATGTATAGCAGAAACAACCATTTTTACTGGTTTTCATTTCTAGAAGAGTCAACTAAAGGAGATTTAATATATTGTTGGAGCATTGCTGTAGTCATAAAATAAGCGTAATCGAGGTGATATTATTCTGTACCATAGCACCATGCTATAAATTAAAAATATCATGAAGGCAGCTCAAAAATTAACATTTGTTAGTTGGTAAACTAGTTTGAGGTGCACTATAAAAATAATATTTGCTATTGGATGAGCAATTGTACTTACTACATTGACAGGTTCCACCGCAGGCTCGTCAACCCCAGTAGGCACCGAAGCTTCATCCTCCGCAGCTGATAGAAGGAAATTCTTTCTATCGGCGTTCGTTTGAATTATGAATTGAATATCGTTCTTGTTCTGCAGGGATAGCTTCTTTGGCTCCTCGCTGTTCTGTTTCTGCAGCCAATCCACGCATCGCATCAGCCGCGACTTGGCTAAATCCTTTTCAGGAGACACATTCAGAGATTGGCTCTCCATAGTGCTTTGGAATGTATCGAGGTAGGCGGTTTATATAATTTTAGAGGATAATTTCAAGCCACCACACATGTTATAACGTAAATCACTTTTTGGACACATATGTTGTATTAAAATACCACGGAAATAAATAAATTAATGAAAAATAATCGAAAAAAATAAGGCGCGCAACAACAACAAACGTCACAACACAATGCCCATAGACTAAAGACTTTCGCGAACTGTCAAAAGCCACAGATATAAGTAAAGAAATAGCTGTTACTTTTTTTTACCTAGTATTTGGGACAAATTGGACTTCCGGTAGAAAATTTTAAATTAATTGGTCACACCGAGCACTAATTGTCAAATTTGTTCAATACCTATAACTTGGCCGATGTCAATCAAACACGATAAACTAAAAAAACGTGCGACCGCGTGAAGTGTGGCGTATTTACCGCACACAGCGGCAAGTTTCCACGTTGCCTTCGTAATCTCTTATCGAAAAGACGTCGAATAAATAGTGATCTCGTTCCTCCCGTCGCGCAGATAGCGGTTGACGGCCGAGAGGTCATTTTAGTGTGCTGATGAAATCAACTGCATCCTACGAAGAAGTAGTGAATAAATTAGACACCGTCCCTCACCTAACCACAAGAATGCCGAACATCAAGGTTTTCAGCGGGAGCTCCCACCCCGACCTGGCGCAGAAGATCGTGGACCGCCTCGGAATCGATCTCGGCAAAGTGGTAACCAAAAAGTTCAGCAACATGGAAACGTGCGTCGAAATCGGCGAATCTGTGCGTGGGGAAGATGTTTATATTGTTCAGAGCGGCAGTGGAGAGATAAACGACAATCTAATGGAGTTGTTGATTATGATCAACGCGTGTAAAATTGCATCTGCCTCCCGCGTCACTGCGGTTATCCCTTGCTTCCCGTACGCGCGGCAGGACAAAAAAGACAAAAGCAGAGCCCCGATCACGGCGAAACTTGTCGCCAACATCCTGTCAGTCTCCGGCGCCGATCACATCATCACAATGGACCTCCATGCGTCCCAAATCCAAGGATTCTTTGACATTCCTGTAGATAACCTCTTCGCGGAACCCGCCGTTTTGAAATGGATCAGAGAAAACATTGCCGACTGGAAGACCAGCATTGTAGTGTCACCTGACGCAGGTGGAGCTAAGAGAGTCACATCCATTGCTGATCGCTTGAATGTCGAGTTTGCTCTTATTCACAAAGAGAGAAAAAAGGCCAATGAAGTTGCTTCTATGGTGTTAGTAGGAGATGTCAAGGACCGCATTGCAATCTTGGTTGACGACATGGCCGATACTTGTGGCACAGTCTGTCATGCTGCAGAGAAATTGATTGAAGCTGGTGCAACAAAAGTGTATGCAATTCTTACTCATGGTATCTTCTCTGGACCAGCTATTTCCAGGATCAACAATGCATGCCTAGAAGCTGTAGTCGTCACAAACACAATTCCCCAGGATAGGCACATGCAGGAGTGCCCTAAAATCCAGTGTATTGATGTCTCCATGATGCTGGCTGAAGCTGTGCGACGTACACACAACGGGGAATCAGTGTCATATCTATTCTCTAACGTTCCATACTAGTTTAATTTTTATGTTACATAGAAGCAGGTTCCAACATCTTAAATTTTGAATGTGACCGATAATTTGGACAAGCTTGTTTATAGTTAACGTAACCTAAGGTTAAAGATAAACAAATAAAAGCCCAGTGGTATTTTTGTTATAGATATTATATTCTGGTTTTGGGACAGTTGGATACCTACTAATTTTAGTTGTAATTTCTCATGCTATCATGGGATTACTTATTAAGATTTT
This sequence comes from Phthorimaea operculella, assembly GCA_024500475.1. Taxonomy (NCBI): domain Eukaryota; kingdom Metazoa; phylum Arthropoda; class Insecta; order Lepidoptera; family Gelechiidae; genus Phthorimaea; species Phthorimaea operculella. The sequence continues at coordinate 9,164,575 of JANFCV010000002.1, forward strand.
TTATCTCATTAAGTTTACAAAATAGGACCTCATTGAAAATTACTCTAAGAAGACATTTTGCCATACTTACATACTTCATTAATTGCAGAATAGCTATATTTGTACAGGAATGAAATTTTAATACATACTTAATACATACCAGTCACATTAACAAAGAGAAACTTTAATATTTTGTGTGCACTGATTAAAACAACCAACACTACATTCACACTAAGAAAACCTATGTTTGATGCCATATAATAAATTCTTCTTAGGGTAAATAGATAGTGATATAATTGTTAACTTAGCCTTCCATGTTGCTAATTTTGAAACTATATTTTATGCAAAACATGGGCAATGGGCATGTCTTGCTCTTAAACTTTTTATTCCAGCCCAGCCACAAATATGTTGATTATTGCAAGTTAGTTCTGCATTTAACTGTAGATTTTAGGCATTTGTGAAGATTTTGCAACTTTTACTAAAATGTATTTTTCTTTTTACGCATATAAGATTTAGTTTTTATAAAAAAGATAGCTTTTCCTTATAATTTTGGGAAGATTAAGCTTTTGTCTTATTTGTAGATTGGCGCAATGGCAAAAGCTGTGTTTCAAACTATCAATTAATATGTCTGTCTAATAGTAAAATCATGTGATGGATGAACTTAGATGTTGTAGGTATCTTTATCTGTGTAACATTTGATAATCATTGTGTAAAAATTACATAAAATTCGTGTAGATTGTTTGTATTGGCTATTGGCAACAAAATAATATGTAAAACTCAGTGAATTGGCTAGCTGCCTAATGTTCAATGTGATCAGAGATTTTCTAAATTTATAGAAACTATTATTGTGTATATTTGGTCTATACCTACTTAAATTTAAGGCATTAATAAAATACTTTAAAACAATTTTGTTTTTAGTTCATAATAGAACACGTCATCATAATTAATTGCGGCGCAGGATCGCAAAATAAAACTTGTTAGACATGTTTTATTTTGTCACTAGCTGCCCGTCAGCGGTTTCACCCGCTGCAACCTATTATTCCGCGGGAAAAAAAGCATTATTCGCCAAGAGATGTCGGTGTTAGTTTTCGGCGAAAACATTTAAAATGCGAATCGGCTCAGTCCAAACCTTTGCAAAAATATTGGAATATGCGTGATCCCATTGGAATAAGACATTTTCCCGTGGTAAAAAGTAGCCTATATGTTATTCTAGATACTCTTCTATATTTGTGCAAAATTTCATGTCAATCTAATCAGCCGTTTTAGCGTGATGTCGTAACAAACACACACACAAACATCCGCCTTTATAATATTAGTAGGATTAATTAATTAATTATACTGGGTTATTTTTTAGTCAGTGCGCAAACTTTGCAGGATGTTTCTACTCGTGATTCTGAACAACTTTTATTATGGGACCAACTGCGAATTCGCAAAAAAATATTTGGATGTTCCATAGAAAAATTCATACCTACTCGGCAAAAATGTATGGAACAACCAAACATTTTTTTTAGGTTTCGCAGGTGGCCCCAAAGTAAAAGTTGTTCAGAATCACGAGTAGAAACGGCCTGCAAAGTTTGCGCACTGACTAAAAAATAACCCATATATATTATTAGTAGGAAGTAGGAAGTAGAATTTGTGGGATTCAAAATCTTGTTAAAACATTTACATTGGCAAGTAATTTTTGTACGTACATGTGTTGTGGGATATACATCAATTTTGCCTTACTTACTCGCCAAGAGATGACGCTGTTAGTTTCTAAAACGCGAATCGGCTCAGTCGCGCCACCTTTTTCATAAATATTGGAAAATGCGTGATCCCGTGGGAATGAGACATTTTTCCGTGGTAAAAAGTATATGCTATTCCAGATGCCCTTTTATATTTCTGCAAAGTTTCATGTCAATCTAATCAGCCGTTATTGCGTGAAGTCGTAACAAACACACACGTAGGAAGTAGGTATAGCAAGACCAGTGTGTAAGATTTTCCAATATCGTAAGACAAAACTTAACGCCGTGTGGTGCCGGCAGAGTAGAATAGCACCACTCCCTCTCTTCCCGTGAGAGTCGTAAGAGGCGACCGAGGGATAAACCCGACCCAAACAGCCAGGGCCAACCGTATGGTGGCGGTTAATCCACCACAAAAGCATTCCCAATGAGGGTTGACGTCTGGTAGGCGGCCGGTCGTAAAATTAAGCCGAATCCATTGCAGCACGATTTTGTGTTTAGCAAAATGTGTTGCGCCGACCCCAAGCAATTGGGATACGGGCAGGAAGATGATGTAAGACAAAACTTAAATTAAATAAAAGCTCGAAAAAATAAAAACAAAAATAAGGAGAACACTACCCGGATTCGAACGCGTGTCACCTTGTTTGGTAGGCAAGCGCACTATCGCCGCAGCTACCATAACTTTAAGATGACTGTTGAATTAACGGATATGGTTCCCCACAAAGACGCGAATCGGCTCAGTCACGCCACCTACGTCAAAAATTTTGGAATTTGCGTGATTCCGTAGAAATGAGACATTTTCCCGGGGTAAAAAGTAGTCTATGTGTTATTCCAGATGCCCTTTTATATTTCTGCAAAGTTTCATGTCAATCTAATCAGCCGTTTTTGCGTGATGTCGTAACAAACACACACACAAACATCCGCCTTTATAATATTAGTAGGAGTAGGATAATAATCTAAATATGAGATAGAACAGATTCAACTCAAAAATTGTTTTAGCAACACGCAATCTAACGGAAGACTCGGCCTATCACCAGTCAAAAATATTCCACATTTAATTGTCACATTATTTGCTAAGCTACGTAGTTTCTTGTTACATCGTTCGTAGAGATAAGACACCGACCTTAGGTCATCGTCCAATGATGCAAAATTATTGTTTGTTAGTGGGCATGTCTCTTCGAAAACAACTAACAAGTCGATTGTCAACAAAGTGATATGACCTCGCGTCGTCGTTTACTTTGCTGTTGGTTGGTAAAGAAAATTAATGGGTAGGTATCCATCCATACCTACCTACTTAGCTTTAATTAAATTACCTACCGGAGTGCCGCAAATCTCTATAAGTTTGAATTCGGGGGCCCTTGATTAAAAAAAATCCCAATGGGCCCCTCGGGACTCGGGAGCCGATCCGCGGGGGCCGTTGGGAATAACCGGCTTGGCAGTAGTTAGGTAGGTATTTCATGGTTGTTTCAACCATTGGAATATTGACGGGCATCCTGTATAATCTCATACTATACTAACCTACCTACTTTTGCTCAATTTAGGACTATAGGTGGCCTTAATAAGGAGCCTAGCGCCAACCGGCATTACCATAAATGTGGAGTACCTAGTGTCAAGGCAGACAAGAATGTGTATCTTTCCCATGCCAGTAAACAACTTCAGGTACAGTAGGTACCTACCTACTACCAAACCATAAACTGCCTGCGAAGTTAGGTTTGGTTACTCAGGTGCTTATAGTAGGTATAGTACCTACTCGTATGTACGTACCCATCTAGATATTGTAGGTAGGTACTCTGACCTACTTTTCAATAGGCTAACCTACCTACTAAATACCAAATTTTTTAAAACACCCGAAAAGTATTCTGATCAGAAGTGTCTCGTGTTAGGTGTACAATTAAGGAAAACTTGCAAATTTTTTATCGCAGGCTAGATTTGAACCAGCGACGTTCGCCATCTGTACTGGCAACGCCTCTACCAACTGGGCTACAACGGCTCACTCCAAGCCCGCGATTTAAGCAAGTTGTGTATCTTGAAAACTAATAGGTACGTGGTAAGGTAAGGCTCCATCTAACAGGATAGTTTTACAACTAATTCCCTACCTACTTTACTATAAAGCATTCACTAGGCTCGTGAAAAATTTAGGCGGCCTTCTATCGTGTGGGTCACCAAGTCAACAAACAGCCCGACGAACCCTGGTCAAAGTCAATTTTTCATCTGCCTAATAGGTACCTATGTGGTTTCCCAGACATCCCCCGTCTCGCTCTACCAAGGCGGCCTTATTGCTAAAGTAGCGATTTCAATGGAAAAAACTTTCCTGAAGATACCAAAGGCTATTTGAATTGAAAGCAGGCTAAGGTCTAATTCTAAAAATACTTATTCAGAGATATCGCGCGAAGTTACACTTGACGCTTACTTGACGCAATGTGGTCGATAGCCCCACGACCTTTGATCACGTAACTAGACCCCCCGTTATAATATAAGCAAGGCTGCTGAAGTCACTTAATATCTTTATACAAGCGATAGAACAGAAAAGATGCTACCTAAACGACAACAAACAAGCTTAGGGTAAGTATAGGAGTGCAATCGTCTGAAATGCATATGCATGAATTGTTCGTAAGGACTAATCAGCAGCACCAAAAGTTACCTTTTTACCTAAACACTGGCGAGAGTGGCGCCATTAGTTCTCTTCTCTAGTTTGCTACCAAATTTTATGGCCTCGATTCTGACTTGTGTAGTGTAGTAAAATTGAAAAGCAGGCAAGCAGATATGGAGACGAACGACGTGTTCCTTTTTATTATCTATCTGTTACCGAAAACTCTTAACATTGGGCGGTTAGCTATAGTTAGTATTCTTTGACATTGGATTGGCTTATCAAAGTGCCAAGCTAAATACACTGCTTCTCTAAAAATTCAACAAAAATAAATTGCTAACCCTATGTTTATTAGGTGTTTAATGATGTGCTTGCGCGGCCTTCCTCATCTGAGTCAGGACGTTGCTGAGCTTTTCACGCTTCCTCTTGCCAGCTAAAGCGGCGATTTAGGATCTTTAGCGCCCTCTTATCTTAGAACACCTTGAAAAAGATTACACAATTTTAAGAACAATATGCAATTATGCATAAAGTAATGTGATAGGGAAAGTGTTCAGCAGCACCTGAGCACGTCGGCTGCGGCAACTATGCGAACCTCCACGACCAGACGAACCATGCGCTCAAAGGTGTTGAATAAAATAGTTGAACTTGTTGTTCTGAGCAGGGTAGGTAGGTACCTAAGTCCTATGAACTTAGGTAAGTACTTACCTACTAGTTTAGGCTAGGTATCTATAAAATATTTCGGCTATCAGGGTCGAACAAGATGTCTACCTATTTCTTTCATCTTCAAAACAAATGTATAAAATTTTCGAATTAACAAACAATATTTACAAAATAAGCATGAATTGGTTGTAAAGGAAGTATCTAACACTAAGCTCACGTTATCATCATGAACATATTTATGAGTAGGTACCTAAAGGCAACTGAACCCCAGAGGTTTATTATAGCGTGCAATACAAATCTTAAGTAACTGGAGAATACACTGTTCTTACATAATTCACTGGTTTGTAGTGTTCCCGTGCGTGCATGCAAACAGGTCTATCTTAGGTGCCCGATTTGCTGGTCGTGGCTCGCGGGCAGCGATGTGGTGCTGCTGTCCCCAACTTTAACTCCCCACAACACCTTTTCAGTGGATAAAGTGGCTAACATATTGTAACAAACACTGCCTGTACAACAAAGTATTGATTGCTGTGCTCTTTGCTTTATCCGTGGCAATTCTGTCCGTTGAAATCACGAAAAACTCACTTGCTACAACTTCCGAATAACTTGTTTGCTTAGAACTGAAGTTAAATTTAATAAAACTTGAGATTAATAATAAAAAGAATAAAACTAAGGAATAAAACAATAAATTAAATAACTGACGCTTTGACTTGACGTTGACAAAGACAACTGGCGTGATAGTCCACAAACTAGAAAAATAAGTTTGTACATAAATAGGTTTGTTTGATTTGTTTTATATTTTGATCAAAAACTTCTTGAAAAGTAGTAAAGTTTTCTTTTTTGAAAGATAAGAAATGGCCGTCGTAAAAATCACGTTCAATGCTGTTATTTTTGAACCGGATGTTGTCCTGTCTATCGGTATTGATAAAAACACTATTCACGCTAACGAAAAATTCTTGGATATTGTTAACTCTAGATGGCCTAATGGGGTACATCTGTTTACGGATGCCTCCAAGCTAGACGATGACAGTTGCGTGGGTTGTGCCGTCATCTGCCCCGCTTTCGATCATATTAGTAAACATAAGCTGCCCCCTGAATGCTCCGTCTTTTCTGGGGAATGTATCGCCCTGATCAGCGCTTTGACATATACTGCCAACCGCTTCATAAAAGACGCTATAATTTTCACAGATGCCCTTAGCGTCCTATCTTCTATCTCCCATAACCCCTTCAAAAACTGTGCCCGAAACATTCTAATCTGCAAAATAAAAGAACTTTTATACCTATGCCATACCACCGATCTAAATGTCAAGCTCACATGGATCCCAAGCCATGTGGGTATCACAGGCAATGAAAGAGCTGATTCATTAGCCAAGGATGCAATTGAGAGTGGGGACTCCACCTTCTACCAAAACTTCTCTCACGACCTGATTGCCCTCCCTATCAAATACCTGAACTCTGATTGGAAAAGTAAATGGTCGTCCTCCTCTTACTTCTACTCGTCTATCCAACCGTCTCTCTCAAACCGCCCTGGTTCTTCCGTGCCGAATTCGAAGATTCTGCAAGAAGGTTACGAGCGTACTGATTAGGCTGAGACTGGGCCATGTGTGCTCGCCTTCCAGGCTCCATAAATATCATTTACGGGGATAGCCCCACGTGCGACTGTGGAGAAGATATAGGCACGCCGGAACACATCCTTTTTAACTGCCCCCTTAACAATAACTGCCCTCCTCTGTATACATTACTAGCAAAATGTAAAGATGCTGCGCTCCCTATGAATCTAAATTACTTACTCACCATCCCCTCTAAAAAAATATTTACCACCTTGGCCAAATTCATCAGTTGCAACAACATTAAGCTGTAGTCATGATATTATTTATGTACCCTTTATGTAACTTTATGTAAGCTATGCTATTATATTATATGTGACAGTATGTATATTTTTATTTAGTTTCGACTAATTTCAGTGCGGTCATGCGTATATTCTTTTGGCTTCCATCTAATATCTCTAATTGACGTGATGATCTAATCTCACTGACACTGGCTGAATTGCTTATTGGCAAAAGCCATAACCAAAAAAAGAAGAAGAAGAAAGGAGAGTATAGTATTCTTTGATACAAAGTCAAAGTCAGAATATAAAATAAAAATAATTAATAAGATTAGATATGATGACAATAGGAAGTGTCTATATAGCGGGGCGCCCCGCTCGATAGTCATTTAGGCTATTCACCGGGGCGCCCTGCTGAATAGCGCTGTGTCTATGGATAGGCTATTGAGCGGGGCGCCCTGCTAAATAGCGCTTTGTCTGTAGTTTGGCTATTGACCGGGGCGCCGCTCCGCCGTTATTTCGACTCGTATGTAAGTATCATGACAGCCGATGTGGCGCAGTGGTTAGTACCTATGCCTGCCTGCCACGCAAAGGTTTCGGGTTCAATTCCCGGTGGGGTCACTCACAAAGTTGATATTTATCACTTTGTGAATTTGTTCCCAGTCTGGTTAGGGTTAGGACATTGCAGGCTGAACCACCTGATTGTCCGCAAGTAAGATGGTTCCGTGCTTCGGATGGGCGCGTTAAGCCGTCGGTCCCAGTTGCTGTTGTGATGCTATCGTTACACAACCATGTCAGAGCCCTGCTATTTGCAGTAGGCGGTTGAAAAACTCTGACACCAGGGTTCATCGGGTCGTTGAACGACTCGGTGTCCCACACGAAAAGAAGAAGAAGAAGAAGTTAGGTATAAGTACAGGGTAAGTGAACCCACATTGATTTGATTTAGTAAATCTATGTTTGTTTGACCTCGCCAATACCTACTGTCGACAGTAGGTATTGTCTAACTAGAAAAAACAGACGTCAGTAGTCCACACTAATCCTTTCTCACCCATCCCCATCACTTAATCATCACATCCTCACCCATCTTCATCACATCATCACCCAACCTCATCACTGCTCCGTACTTATACATACCATGATACCTACATACGAGTCGAAATAACGGCGGAGCGGCGCCCCGGTCTATAACCAAACCACAGACAAAGCGCTATTTAGCAGGGCGCCCCGCTCAATAGCCTATACATAGACAAAGCGCTATTCAGCAGGGCGCCCCGGTGAATAGCCTAAATGACTATCGAGCGGGGCGCCCCGCTATATAGACACTTCCATGACAATAGAGCAAGCGGCAAGCAACTAACAAGTTGACAAGATACCACAGACAGCTGAATGTTTGACAGTTTCATTACAAAAAGTCTGAATTCGTGATTATTGCTCCACCCTTTTTGGGAGTTGGCTATTTGGGAAGTTGTCTTTTTGGGACAGTTGTCCAGATGCTCAGGAGGGATTTTTAGCCTGCGCGCTCATGCTCGACGTGTGAAGACGACTTTTCCCTTCGATCGCGCGCGGTGAGCAGGTTAATCACTTCTTCAGGTAGGGACAGGCTGCTAATGTCTCAGCGCGTTGTGTCCCATTCTTAATCCAATTCGCAAAACATTCATTTTTAATCCTACTAATATTATAAAGGCGGATGTTTGTGTGTGTGTTACGACATCACGCTAAAACGGCTGGTTAGATTGATTGACATGAAAGCACAAATATAGAAGCCTACTTGGGGGAGGCCCATGTTCAACAGTGGACTTTATTGTGGCTGTTATGATGATGATGATGATAAAAGAGTATCTAGAATAACACATAGGCTACTTTTTACCACGGGAAAATGTCTTATTCCGTAGGAATCATGCATATTCCAATATTTTTGCAAAGGTGGCGTGACCGAGCCGATTCGCGTTTTAAACGTTTTCGCCGAAAACTAACAGCGACATCTCTTGGCGAGTAATGCTTTCTTCCCGCGGAATAATAGGTTGCAGAGCAGGTGAAACCGCTGACGGGCAGCTAGTATTAAAAATATTTTAGCTGTGAACCACCCCATGCAACTGGACAAATTTCCCAAAGTAAATAGGTACCTAAATGAACATTTTGCGAATTAAATAATAGTATGTTCTCCCAAGCAAAAGCTCTGAAAATAATACAACATAACTTTGTTAACACTAGGTTTATTAGGTGTTTAATGGTGCGCGTGGTGGGCTTGCGCGGCAGCCTTCCTCATCTGGGTCAGGACGTTGCTGAGCTCTTCACGCTTCCTCTTAGCCCTGATGTGTGTGCCAAGGCGACGCTTCAGGAATTTCAGCGCTCGCTTGTCTTTTGATACCTGGAAAGGAATTGGAAAACAATTTTTAGAACAATATTCAAAAGGTAATGTGATAGGTTTGGTGTTAGGGGCATCCCACGAAAACAAATTTTTTGTAGCTATATGGTACTACTACTACTAAGTATGGTGGCTACTTATCTGGGCAGGTTTTTGAGGGGTTTTGTGTCCAGGGGATCCGGCTAACTAGACAATACGATACAATACATTGTATGTACTATACAATTCTTTATACTATACACATGTAACACCTTTTTAAAATGTGGACAGAATGTAATTCCATTTACCTACTTGTAGTACGCAAGATCGCTTAAGTGAGAGTTCCCGCGCGTGTAAAAGTTTGGCCCCGCCTTGGAAACGAATCTTTAGGCTATTCTTTAGCTATTCCGAGCCGGGGCCTTGCTAGCATACTTACAAAAAAAAAAATGGCAGCCATTTCAAACTTTTTTTATTGGCCAAAATTTAGTTATTTTGTAATAACTCAAAACTGGTAAGTGCTATAAATGAACATTGTATAGAAGAAATGTTACGCGTAAATTTCTGCACAACCTTGCTCTAATAACGTTTTTGATAATCTAATAGTTTGCGAAAAAAACGCTTTAATACATGGCAGTTTTTTCTAAAAACTCACCAAATCTTAAATATGAATTAAGTAGTGAAGTTGGGGATTAAGAATTACTTACTGTGTGGGTAGACCTTGCTACGGTATCCTGACTGATACTTAGTAACAAGCTTTCTGTCCAGAGGTTTTACCCGCTAATATATTTTCAAGTAAACAAGCAAATTTTTTGCCAATTTACACCCTGAGTTTTACCACCTTATGAGATGATTTTCTTAAATTCCTTTCCTGGTGTTATTTCACCCAACCAAAATAACCTCTGCGCAAAATTTTAAGAACCTAGGTCCAGTGGTATTGCCTGTGCATAGATTTACAATTTGTAAAAAAAATATTAAATTTGTTCGTAGTTGCCAAATTTTTATTTTTTTGCAATCTCTTGAGGCTGTTCTTTAATAATTCTGACCCAAGGTCCTGTTAGGATAGCAAAAAAGTACAAAATGTGGCAACAACGAACAAACTCTACTTTTTTCATACAAATTGTATACCACGCACAGGCAATACTACTGGACCTAGGACCATGAAATTTTGCACAGAGGTTATTTGAATAATCTTAATTAATATCAAGAAAGGATTCCAAAAAATTCATCACCTAAAGTGGTAAAACAGAGGACGAAAATTTGTATAAAATTAACTTGTTTACTTCAAAATATATCAGCGAGTAAAACCGCTGGGCGGAAAGCTTGTTACTAAATATCAGGCAGGATATTGTAGCATGGTCTACCCACACAGCGAGTGACTCTTAATCCCCAACTTTACTACTTACTTTATACTTTCGAATTTGTGAGTTTTCAGCAAAAACTGCCATGTTGTGCTACGTTTTTCTCGCAAACTATTGGATTATGAAAAAGTTATTGATAACATTCATATGCAGAAATTTACGCTTAACATATCTTCCATACAATAGTTATTTGTAGCTCTTACCATTTTTGAATTATTACAAAATAACAAAATTTTGGCCAATAAAAAAAGTTTGAAATGGCTGCCATTTTTTTTTTGTAAGTATGCTAGCAAGGCCCCGGCTCGGAATAGCTAAAGAATAGCCTAAAGATTCGTTTCCAAAGCGGAACCGACCTGAAACACGCACGGGAACTCCCAAAATTTTTTTGTATAGAAATTCTAACCTACTATTGTCATTCATTGAGGCATAAATAAAGCTAAGCACAGTCTTTTAAAATCCCATCAGAGCGGACATTTTGAGTTAGGCACATCAGTGGACGCGTTTTACTATTCTAAACACGGGACAAGAACCCCCAAATTTTTATTTGGAATAGTTTACGAGAAATCGCATTTCTAAGTAAATCATGTTTTTTTACTAAGAAAATGAATTAAATTCAATTTCTCCAAAAGTATTAGCTTTTCTATATTTTTATTATTGTCGCCTAATTATACGTATAACGTAGTATTAAATTACCTATATCGCTTTTTAAAATAGTTACTATGTGATGAAATAAATCGAAAAGTTTAATAAACGGCCCGCATTTTTTTCCGCTCTATTATAGGTTGTTTGCAACCAAAAATTGCAATTAAATCTAGAAAAACACATGTTCTATTGCCCCAAAAAGAAACCAACAGCTAATCCCGTAGGACGACTGAGATATTCGCTTCTAAATATTTGGTGTCGGAAAACGCCTGAATTTTAGGAATAGCAATCAATACTTCGGAGTTTGTTGCTATTCAATTGTTATAAGGCGTACTTATTACAATTAAGTACCCTATGTATAAAATTCTTGAAACACTTGAGATTAAGGTAAATAATAAGATAATTAATAAGGTGTTGCCAAATACATACTACGGGGTATCCTGGTTTAAGTGGTACAAATAAAACAAATGGATCTTGTATACAAATAAATCGAGGTTTCAAGAATAATGAAAGATAGTGGATTGAATAGGTGGGCAACTAATGTGAGGGACACTATTAAAATAAAAATAATAGGACCTTTTTAATCTGTTCGTTTAGTTCCTAGTATCGATTTCTTGATTTGTGCGATTGATGGAAATACTCAGTAGCGATTTTTCATAAGTAGGGGTCATAAAGTTGTGTTAAATATTATGTTTTATTTTCATATTTTGTACAAATAATTATCACTTAAGGAAAACATATTTTTCCGTACCTTATATCGAGGATATACGCCAAATCGATACATTTCAAGGACTTTGGTCTAGAAAACGACAACATTGTGATTCGTTCGTATGATCAATGAATGTCAACATATGTCATGATTTTGCGATTGTGGTAGCGATTTTGTCAAATGATCCCTCAATCTGAAAACTTAACAGCGTCATCTAGTTCGGACTCGTGTAGCTGTCAGTCTCGGGAAATATTGAATCTGTTCGTTTAGTTCATAGTAGGTGGCGCTCGTACGATTAATGGAAATGCGCAGTAGCGATTTCCTATAAGTATGGGTAATACAATTGTATTGATAATAAATAAAGATCGTAATTTTGGGGCAAATGCGTGGAAGTAGGGACGTTATACTTAACATGGATATGCCGCTTCCACTTCCGTTTATTATAAATATTAATATGTATTTTTTAGAAGTCTGTTTTTTGTTGAAAATTTACGTATAATCACACTCCTATTATTATGAATCACCAGAATAGTACCTATGTATTCCATAATTCTCATTTTTGAAGTATACGTACTAATTTAACTCCAAGCACTCGAACGAGACGTTCTTGCTCGCTGATTAGTTAAATTATGAGCACCTTTGGTATCTGACCCCGTATGACGCGCGCCCACCTGATTGGAATACACATCCTCGCAACATCCTTTGACAACCGATGTTGCGCAGTGGTTAGTATGACTGCCTGCCACGCAGAAGGTTCCGGGTTCAATTCCCGGTGCGGTCATTCACAAAGTTGATATTTATCTCTTTGTGAATTTGTTCCCAGTCTAGTTAGGACATTGCAGGCTGAACCACCTGATTGTCCGAAAAGCAAGAGGGTTCCGTGCTTCGGATGGGCACGTTAAGCCGTCGGTCCCGGTTGTTGTCTATGATGGCGGTCGTTACACAACCATGTCAGAGGCCTGCTACGTGCAGTAGGAGGTTGAAAAACTCTGACACCAGGGTTCATCGGGTCGTTGAACGACTCGGTGTCCCACTTGAAGACAGAGAGAGAGCGAGCTCGCTTTAGTGGAGCAGCTCGCCGAGTATACTAACTTAACAGACCAACCTTGGCCGCCGGTTGGAAAAGCCTGCACCAGCCAATAGGCGCGTCCACACCACGCGAGCAAGACTGCCTCGCGCGGCAAACGAACAAAAAAACGCTCCCCGCGCCCATACCCTGCCCCACTGTCCACCCGCACCTACATGGCTGATTAATGTTTTCGTGATACTTTATACCTAATTGGAGAATTTCAAAATCAAGAGAACTTTTAAGGCCTGTATTTTCGACTAAGACTTTTAAATCCGTTTCCATCTGCGACACCTTGTAATTTTTGGTCTTGAAATATGTATCCTCATAAAGGGGATCCATTGCTCTATACAATGCATGGTATATTTCTGTGTTTCCATTAACCTTGGTTTACCAGAACCTTAAAAAAAACTTGGTTACAAACGGTTTTAAGCTTTATTGGGATTTGTTTGGTGACCCTTTTAACCCGGTGCCTTTCTAGAACTTTTTACCTTCGTCCCCCATATTATGCCCATATCAACACTCCCCACGCGCGCCCATACCTTTCCCTACTTTCCCCCGCACCAACAGGGTTGAAAATGACTTATTTTTTGGTGATACTTTATACCTAAATAAGAGAATTTCAAAATCAAGAGGACTTTTTAAGGCCTGTATTTTCGACTAAGAATTTTAAATCCGTTTCCATCTGCAACATCTTGTAATTTTTGGTCTTGAAATATGGGATTCATTGCTCTATACAATGCCTGGCATATTTTTGTGTTTCCATTAACCTTGGCTTACCAGAACCTTGACAAAACTTGGTTACAATAGTAGTTTATGCAATTGCCTTATAGTGAGAGGCTTTAGGATGAGATGTCTGTTTCTTATTCTAAAGCCTAATTATATGCAGTTGCATACACTATTTTATCTACACTCTACAATGAAAAATAATTCAAACATCCGCACTCCACTATGGCGATTGCATGCCTATCTACTGAACCACCAACTGAACGACTTTTGGACATAAGTATTTTTTAACTAAACGTTAAAATGGAGGCTCATAAAAACATAACAGCTTTTAAAATTAAAAAGCATTTATCGGTAAATTTTAATTCGAAAAATTAATTGAAGCAAAGATTTAATAATAAGTAAGTCCTCATAATTTCAAGTGTCGTCGCGCCCGGGTGACAATTGGATTTTTTTACTTGACTTACTGTTGGCTCAGGAAATAAAAAGCGGCATATTCGTTTCGTTTTTTTTTAAATACTAGACTAGACTAGACTTTTTTTTAATTTAGTAAGGAAATTATTTTTTAAGGCTGCATACTTCTTAATGCAGTTCATTACGTTCTTACTTTCGATTCTGTAAAACGAATATTACGAGATGAGTGTAGATAAACGGTTTTAAGCTTTATTGGGATTTGTTTGGTGAACATTTAACCCGGTACATCTTTCTAGAACTTTCTCCTTTTGTTCCCCATATCAACGCTCCCCACGCTTGCCCATAATACCATTCCCCCCGCACCAACATGGTTAAAAATTACTTATTTTTTGGTGATACTTTATACCTAAGTAAGAGAATTTCAAAATCAAGAGGACTTTCTTAAGGCCTGTATTTTCGACATCCGTTTCCATCTGCGACACCTTGTAATTTTTGGTCTTGAAATACATATCCCACCCAAAACATAAATGTGAAAGGCTGCCAAGTTCGATAATATTGGAATGCTTCGCCTATAAAAGAAGTGAGATCTAAATAAGTACCAAGTTCCATAAACAGACCTCAGTTAAAAATAGTTACAGGAATGCACACTTGATTTTCCGCAGTTTGGAAAGTAGATTCTGAATAAATATCATATTAAATACCTAAAACTCTAATACTTACAAAAACGCAAACTTGTTTTTTCAGCAGTTTCCTTATGACATTTTTTAGGGTTTCGTAGTCTATAAGAAACCCTTATAGTTTCGTCATGTCTGTCTGTCTGTCTGTCTGTCTGTCTGTCTGTCGGTCTGTCTGTCTGTCTGTCTGTCTGTCTGTCTGTCTGTCTGTCTGTCTGTCTGTATGCCGCGCCCTCATATCTTCGTCAGTTTTAGAGCTATCGACATGAAATTTGGTGAGAAGATAGATCGTGTTGACCCAAATATAGAAATGTTAAGAAAAAAATATTTAAAATGTTTTTTGGACCCCCTCCCATACAAGTGAAAGGGGGGCAAAAATTTTTTTTTCTTCTGTAATATTGAGTAGGGTATCGTTGAATAGGTCTTTTAAAGTTAAGGTGAGATTTTTTTGAAACAAATTCTCTAAAATGTTTCTGTCACGAGATATTTGCTTTTAAAAAGGGCATTTTTGACCCATAATTTGTTCCAGCTGTAACTTCTAAAGTATAAACGCTAAAAATTTGAAATAAATATGGAATATAGCTTACAATCTGAAGTTACAATGAAAACTATAACGGATATCGTACCCTTAAAGGTTTCAGGAAAAATTGAGTTTTTCTATTTGCGGTTGGTCATCATACTGCTGCTAACAAACCAGCAACAAAATTAAGTTTGTAATGCTGAAAAACCTGATATTTAAACGTCGACTACGAAACCCTATTTGTGGGCGTGTCTGACACGCTCTTGGCCGGTTTTTTTTTTCTGTACTTTGTAATGATATAACTTGGCAAGTTTTCACACACTTTGTTATAAACCTACTAGACGCAATGAGTCAAGTATATAATTTTCTATTAAAACTTGCCAAGTTATATCATCACAAAGAACAGACAAAAAAATGTCATAAGGAAACTGCTGAAAAAACAGGTTTGCGTTTTTGTAAGTATTAGAATTTTAGGTATTTAATATGATATTTATTCAGAATCTACTTTCCAAACTGCGGAAAATCAAGTGTGCATTCCTGTAACTATTTTTAACTGAGGTCTGTGTATGGAACTTGGTACTTATTTAGATCTCACTTCTTTTATAGGCGAAGCATTCCAATATTATCGAACTTGGCAGCCTTTCACATTTATGTTTTGGGTGGGATTTCATTTATTTTTGTAAGGTTTATTTTCTTTTTTTCTTATGATTTAGTTAGTTAGGGAAATGTCTCATTTATACTAATTTTCAGATTTTTGAATATGGACTATATGGACTATGCTTCTTACAAAGAAATGGACTAGTTTTTTTTATTAAATTTTTTTACGTTTGCGTGGCAAAGGAAACTTTTTTGTTTTGTCAATTTGTATGCTGTCTTGTACGACTGACACGCTAGAGCGCATTGCCCATTCAATATCTTGGATTTTTTTTACACGTTTTCTATTTACTGATAAGCTTGCCAAGTCAGTGCGGTATAATGTACGTAGCCGGATATATTCAATTTTTACTTAACATAACATAACAGCTACAACAGTCCACTGCTGGACATGGGCCTCCCCCTATCGGGGGGTATTGCCATACTCACCACGCTTGGCAGGCGGATTGGCGAGGATTCCCTGGATGAGTATCCCTTAGTCGCTTTTTACGACACCCACGGGTAGAATTGGGGTGATGCTATTCTAAGCCGGCATCACACGGCATAGCAATTACAGAAATTTTTACTTTACTTTGACTAAATTACAAACCTTCGTAACGAATTTTAGGTCGGTACAACCATTGGAAGATATAGATAATTTTTTTGTTTTAGTTCCTTAGGGGTATGAATTTACACCTTCATTATTTTTAAAACCGACTCACACTTGGCCATTTTCAGATTTTTTCCTTTACCTTGACCTAAATACCTACCTCCATGCCAAATTTCAAGTCAATACGACCATTGGAAGTGGTCTAGGTTTTTGATGAGTGAGTGAGTGAGTGAGTGAGTCAGTGAGTGTATAGTAAAAATAGCGATTTTCTGACGTCAATATCTCAAGACCTACAATAGGTACATTAATGAAATTTTGTATTTTAGATAAGTAAGTAGATCTCAACAGATACTAGAAATTTCATATGCGTAGATAAAATAGATTTTGAGTTATAGGTAGGTCGAACTTGGCCCGAAATGGTTCGTGTAATATAACCCACGGCCGGTGTGTCGGTTCTTTGCTCGAACTTGGCGGACACACTGCCGTGTGTCTAGATCCTCAGAAGGGGGATCTATTGGTCTATACAATGCAGGGTATATTTTTGTGTTAACATTAACCTTGGTTTACCAGAACCTTAACAAAAACCTGATTATAAACTGTTTTAAGCTTTATTGGGATTTGTTTGGTGAACCTTCTAACCTGGTGCCTTTATAGAACTTTTCAACTTATTGTGACTCTATAACCTTTAAACTCGGCCTGTGCTATTCCGACCAGTGATATGATCCTTGCGAACCGGCGTCACACTAAATTCTTTTGATACGGTGCCACTTTAGAACCGTACTACACTGTACCATTTGCTTGACCATTTGGCCGCTCAAAAATACTGCCACGCAGGCAGCCTAAGCCTTATTTGATAATATCAGTAAAGATCAGACGTATATCCACTCAGAAAAACTAAATTAGTAGAATTAAATACATATTAAAAACCTCAACTTTCGTTTACGCGGGAATTTCCATGTTAGTATCGTCGTGCCCCTTCCGTTCCGATCTAAAATAATAAATAATAACAAAAACTTGTTCACAGTTATGATTTAACGGGTTATTACCTACGAATTTTAAATAATAATCCAGTTTACGTGTGAACATGACACTTGTAACACTGTCAAAATATCGGGAGCTGAAAGTAAAACAAAATTCGTCGGTAATAAATAACCCGTTAATTAATCATAATAACTGTAAACAAATTTTTATTATTATTTATTATCAATACAATTTTTTTTCCATACTTATGGGAAATCGCTACTGCGCATTTCCATTAATCGCACGAGCGCCACCTACTAGGAACTAAATGACAATATTCAATATATCCCGAGACTGACAGCTACACGAGTCCGAATCAGATGGCACTGTTAACTTTTTCAGATTGAGAGATCATATGTCTTAATCACTACCACAATCACAAATCATGCAAGACATACATGTTGACATATTCATTGATAATACGAAACACAATGTTGTCGCTTTCTAGGCCGAAGTCCTTGAAAAGTATCGATTTGGCGTATATCCTCGATATATGGGTACGGAAAATAGGTTTTCCTAAGTAATAATTATTTCTACAAAATATGGAAATAAAACATAATATTAAATACAATTTTATGACCCCTACTTATGAAAAATCGCTACTAAGTATTTCCATCAATCGCACGAGCGCCACCTACTAGGAACTAAACGAACAGATTAAAAATGTCCTATAATTAATACAGTCAGTTATCCAAATAAACTCTATGCCACTTAAAGTTCAGGATAGTTTATGAAGATGCCACTTTTATTTTAATAGTGTCCCTCACATTAGTTGCCCACCTATTCAATGTAGTTTGCTACCCACTGTCTTTCATTATTCTTGAAACCTTAAATCCGATTTATTTGTATACAAGATCCATTTGTTTTATTTGTACCACTTAAACCAGGATACCCCGTAGTATGTATTTGGCAACACCTTATTTATCTTATTATTTACCTTAATCTCAAGTGTTTCAAGAATTTTATACATAAGATACTTAATCGTAATAAGTACGCCTTATAACAATTGAATAGCAACAAACTCCGAAGTATTGATTGCTATTCCTAAAATTCAGGCGTTTTCCGACACCAAATATTTAGAAGCGAATATCTCAGTCGTCCTACGGGATTAGGTGTTGGTTTCTTTTTGGGGCAATAGAACATGTGTATTTCTAGATTTAATTGCAATTTTTGGTTGCAAACAACCTATAATAGAGCGGAAAAAAATGCGGGCCGTTTATTAAACTTTTCGATTTATTTCATCACATAGTAACTATTTTAAAAAGCGATATAGGTAATTTAATACTACGTTATACGTATAATTAGGCGACAATAATAAAAATATAGAAAAACTAATACTTTTGGAGAAATTGAATTTAATTCATTTTCTTAGTAAAAAAACATGATTTACTTAGAAATGCGATTTCTCGTAAACTATTCCAAATAAAAATTTGGGGGTTCTTGTCCCGTGTTTAGAATAGTAAAACGCGTCCACTGATGTGCCTAACTCAAAATGTCCGCTCTGATGGGATTTTAAAAGACTGTGCTAAGATGGACTTGATTTTAATAAGGAGAAATTCAATTGCGGAATTTTGGAATAATTAAATAGACATTATCTTTTAATTACTTTATAATATAAATAACTGTCAATTATCAATTTTATCACATCATTTTTATAAAAATATGATCACAGTTATGTAAACAATCGTAGAAACTAATGTGCAACTTCAAACAACAAAAGTTTGTATTCCAGCTGGAACAGCCTTCACCAGGTAAGTGGAGGGTTAATTCAATAATATGAATTTCATAGCAAGGTTCAAATAAATTAAACCTCAACAACCATTTCCATAGAACAATGACACTAGGGTATATCAGGTCATTGGACAACTCGAAACTGCAAACTGGTGTCCCACTCGAAAAGCAAAGAAGATGTTTAAAGATAATTAAACAAACATTTTTTTAATGAAATTATTCCTAGTTATCTTAAGGTGGATCGTTTTCCATACAAAATTTAAATGGAGTTACGTCTTTAAATGAGACAAAATTATGATTAAAAAACTTGATGGGAAGTCCCGTGCTTTTATAACATTGTCGCAAAATAAAACAAATAATTTTTTAACCATCAGATTTCTCTGTAAAAACCGTGTCGCCACTTAATGAACATAGATGGAGCTACTGCTGCAATAAACACGTTTAATTTTTTTGTGGAGAAAATACTTGATATTTTTTTTACGTTAAGCAGTTTTGCGACATATTTACGTGTGCCTTCCTCATCTCACATAAAGATTTTTTGATAAAATTGTTGTTTAGCTCATGTGTAACTCGGTTGAAGTTCAGATTTTAGTTTGTATGACGTAACGATCCCCCTTAAGCTACTCTTTTCATTTGTACAAGTTACATAGTAACTTTTTTAACCTTTTCTTATATTACTACATTGGAAGAGCGAGTGTAGGAGCTTGTGGTGTCTTAAGCAAATCTGGAGCTATCTTTTTTCCACAATTTGTTTCCTTATTATCATCATCTTTGTTTCTGTTACATCCACCAGTGCCACCAAATTTGCCACCAAAACAACCGAAACACATTATTATTACAGTCTGCTTACTTATTGAGTTTTATTTATTTATTATTTTAATATTCTACCCATGTAGGGTAATAATTCTACACAGTGAATGTTCTGTGGCGTTTTTTTAATTTTTGAAGTTTAATGACAAAATGGTTTGACAAGAAGAGATGACAGACAACAGCTGTAATCTGAGAGAGTTTTGTTACAAAAAAACTGAATTATTTATTTGTGTTTAGATGAAAATGTTGTAAATGTGCAATAGTAATATTATTTAGTGCCATTTCTCACGCATAAGCACTGCGAAAAGTAAGTGTAATAATCTAACCGTCCTATAACATTGCATAGTGCTGATTTGTGAGTTTTTCAAGTTATACACACCTTCAACAACTCCATAGCTCTCTTCTCGTACTGAGCGTGGCCTACGACCTCACGCACCAGATCACGGACGAATTTGGAGTGCTTGGTTTGCAGCTGAAATTCAGAAACAAAAGCTTATAAGAACAATGATAAATTCTGTCACAAATAATACCTACAATTTATGGTCACAATATTAGACAGGATAGGCTGCCTTAAATTATAGCAAATCGAGAAAAACAATGAATATGTGGGATTATTCAGAGTTTCATCCCAAGCTAAACAAAACATAACCTAACATTTGACTTGAGAGAAGTCAATACTTACACCCTTCAGCCTGGCGGGTCTCACTTTGATGGCTTTGTCTGTAATTCCTTTCCTGCCAGCGGAAATCTTGGTGGTTTTGTGGCCTTTTCGCAGACCGACTGCGATCTCGAACCGGGGAGCCATGCTGAAAACACAAACACCAAAACTGTAGCACACGAAATAATCACCACAAATAGTAACTTCAACAGCAGTGCCACTAAATCTTGTGAAATATCTTAGTAATTTCAAGAGATTCACTTGATAAATTTGAATTTATTTCATGAAAATACTTCACGTACATTTCGGATTGACAGTTCCGACCAAAAAGAATATTTTTTACTTTTTATTTTAATTTCGTGCCATGAATACGGAACCGTGGTAACTCATTGTAAACTCACCTAGTATGTAACGCGTATTTTAACTGTTACCGCGTATTGAAAGTGGCCGGATTTTCACAAAAAATACCGAGGAAGAATAGAAAATCAAACTGCTATCCGCTGCTATCGCTTAAAAATATTTTATTGGCTTGCAGACTGTATTTTTATCAGAAAAACTCTCGATATCTTTTATAATTTTCCTCTAATTTTCTATGAGGTTTTCACAAAGACATTACGGTTTTCACCGTTTTCACGTTTGTTTTCACTGTTCACTTTGCTCTTCACTGCGATCGGTTTTCGTGACAAAAAAGCGCAGAACAGCTGATTGTCAAAATCACATTGGCATGCGTGCGTGTTATTCGTAAATTTCTTTATTTATGAGATAAATTCGTGAGAGTTATAGGTGTAAACTATTGTTATTATCATTTGAATGGATATACTTTGCCCCAGAATAGAGTTCATCAATCGGATTAATAAAATTATATGATAACCTCAACATAACCTAAGTCTTTCTAGTAATAACTTAAAAATGGAAATTGGGGCAGTAAAGCAAGCTTTTAATAATGAGGTAAGTGTTGGGTAAGTGTAGATAATTACCGTACGTACCATGAGAGAAAAAGTATTCATGGTATAAATACAACCTGAAAGAAAAAAAATTAGTTTAGTTGTTCCAAAGCAATATGAAGCCAGGTATTCATTGGGGACAAAATCCCAGATACTTTGTATATTATACTATGTAAATCCCAGATAATTTGTAGTTTTTGCTATCAGTCACTAGTCGCTCGTCTGTGACAAAAAAAAAGCGCCACAGAGGAGTGGCTAGTAAAATTTCACCGTATATATAAAATCTTGTTGTAGGAAAATTGGATAAAGGCGGGTATTCATTGGGGACAAAATACTTTGTATATGTTAGGAGCTAGCCTCCTTTGTGGTCATGTCCATCAAGTAGTACTGACACTACTGACTGACTGACACATTCAGAGTTACAAAATAACAAGAAAATATACAATCCTATCAAGCCTACCAATATATTTATTTACTATCTTTATCATGGTAGCAGAGAAATAAAAAGTAGAAAATAAAGTGCGAAAAAGTTTTTCCGACAAGAGAAAAAGAATATTAGTATATAATTTATAATTATAGTTCTAAAATATTCTCGCAAAAATTTTCACTAGAACTGTCAAACCATCGTCATGGAAAAAGCGATTGCGGAGACATCGAAAGTGCAAATAATGCATCTCAACGGTACAAACTATAAGCATTGGAGGTACAGGATTGAAACAGTCTGCAGGGCAATTCCAAAAGCTGAAGAAATCTTAGCTGGAAAATTACGTAAGCCTGCCGAACCAACAACTAATGAAAGTGGAGTCACTGATGATGCTGCTACAGCGAAATATCAAAAGGACCTACAGGAATACTTGAGTATCGACAGTGCAGTATTGACCCTGATGACGACGAACATGACGGATGAGATCCTCGACCACGTCATGAGATACAAAAGTGCTAAAGAGGTATGGGATGAGCTAGAACGTCTCTACAGTGGTAGTAGTGAAGACAAAAGCTATGATCTATGTCTCAAATTCTTTGAATACAAAAAGGATCCTGAACACGACATAAGGAAGCATATATCTATGTTGAAAAACATTTGGCACGAATTAAACGGCCAACTCGACACGAATTTGCCAGAGATTTTACTTATTTGCAAAATACTTGGCACCTTACCGAGAGACTACTTTGCTTTCAAGTCAAGCTGGCTTCTTATTACAAAAAAGGATCGGACAATAGACAACCTCACCTCTCAGCTCAGTGCTTATGAAAAAGCGCTTACTACCAATAAAAGTACAGAAAATACAGAAGAAGTACTAACTGTGCAAACTGGAAAAAAGAAGAAAGGCTTCAAATCTTTTAAATGTAAATATTGTGGCCAAGTTGGACATGCAATTCGAAAGTGCCAGAAATGGATTAACGATGGACGTCCGCCAAAGCCGTCGAACGACGACAGAAAGCAGAAAACTAATGTTAACATGACAGTGTTAGCTATAGATGATGGATTACCAATGGACAAAGATAACTGGTACGTCGACAATGGAGCGACAAGCCATGTTACTAACAGAGGTGACTTCTTCGAAAGCTTCGAGCACTTCAAAGGTTCACAGAAAGTTACTGCAGCAAATGGACAAACCATTGAAGCCATAGGAATTGGCAATATTCGAGCTGAAGCCGACATAAATGGCAAAATAGAGCACATATTACTTAAAGATGTTTGGTACGTCCCAAAAATTAAAAGAAACCTTTTTTCAGTTCTCTCTGTACACGACAATTCTCCCTCGAGTACATTTGAGTCTAAGCCTAAAGAATGTATTGTAAAAGTGAATGGTGAAGCAAAAGTAATTGGGACTAGAGAGACTAGAGGAGGACTATACAAATTGAAAATGAAATGTGTAGCCCCACAGAATCTACATGTCAACATGTTACTGAATAACCCACTGCAAACATACCATGAAAGGCTTGCACATCAAAATAAGAGACACGTTCGTCAAGTTATTGAACAAGAATTCGGATTAAAAGTGGAAAACACGCAATCAGAAATCTGTGAAGGCTGTGTCTATGGAAAGGCTCATAAGCAACCATTCGGCACCAGAACTAGAGCAACAAAGCCTGGAGAGCTAGTTCACACTGACATTTGCGGACCATTTCCGTATTCAATTGGGAGAAAGTTAAGATATTTCATTCTTTTCAAAGACGACTACACACGCTATCGCCATATCTATTTTCTAAGACAAAAGTCTGAAGCAGCCTCAAAACTTAAGATATTCCTTAAAGAAGCTGAAGTTGCGGGACATGTTATCAAAGAAATGTTGAGTGATAACGGTGGAGAGTTTGTCAGCGAAGAATTCAAACAGATCTTAACTGAACATGGCGTCAAACAACGCTACACAATGCCCCACACTCCTGAACAAGCTGGCTGTGTAGAGCGAGAAAATAGAACTGTAGTGGAAGCAGCGCGAGCAATAATGCATGCCCATGAGAAAATTCCTGATGGCCTGTGGGCAGAAATAGTAGATGCAACCGTTTATGTGCTAAATCGCACAGGGCCAACAAAAGTGCCTGGCAAGTCTCCTCACGAGCTGTGGTACGGAAAGAAGCCTGCGATAAAACACTTGCGAATACTGGGATGCAACTGCTATGCCCATGTTCCTAAAGCTAATCGTAAAAAGCTACAGAAAAAGGCTCAAAAGGGAATCTTGATTGGCTATGAAGGAGATGAAGGCTATAGAATCTGGGACAAAGAAGCCCACAAATTGATAAGATCCAGAGATGTGATATTTGAAGAAATACCTCTACTGGGTAAATCGAAGGAGGAACCAGAAAAGCCGTCTCCTGCTCCTTTCCAATATGCCTCCCCAATTCCACAAGAAAGTACTATTGAAGAACCCTCTACGTCACAATGTGAGACGGAGATAGAAAGGCAACAAGAACAACCCTCTTCATCAAGCCGTGAGATAGAGTTGGAAGTTGAACGTCATCAAGAGATCGCCATCGAAGAATTGGAACAGCAACCGTCTGAGTTCCAAGGTCAACCAGAGATGGTTATCGATGAAATAGAACGGCAGTCCTCGGAATCAGACTGTGAAATGGAATCAGCAAATTCAAACTGTGAAATAGAATCAGAAGAACAGCAGGAAATTGCTCCTGAAGAAGCAACTAGAATGGTCTTGCGAAATCGAGCTAATCTCAAACTGCCGATTCGTTACTCTGATTACATCATGGCTTTAGAATCTGATGACATGTTTGAACCGAAGACGTTTAAAGAAGCCATGTCATGTAAAGACAAGGACAAATGGCAAAAGGCTATTGAAAGTGAAATAAATTCACTGAAAGATAACCAAACATGGGAGCTCGTCGAACAACCAAAGGGTCGAAAAGCCATTCCTTGCAAGTGGATATTTAAAATAAAGACTAACCCTGATGGTACGATTGATAAGTACAAGGCTCGTCTAGTTATAAAAGGATATTCACAAAAGAAGGACATAGACTTTCATGAGACCTTCAGCCCAGTTGCGAGAGCAAGCACTATTAGAGCAGTACTAGGCGTAGCTGCTAAAGAGAAGCTTAAACTGGCACAATTCGACGTCTCCACAGCCTTCTTATATGGCACATTAGATGAAGAAATCTACATGCAGCCTCCTGAAGGCTATGCTGATGGGAAACAAGTCTTTAAGCTAAAGAAGAGCTTATACGGGTTGAAACAAGCCCCTTTGTGCTGGAACAGATGTATTACTGACTACATTGTAAACATCGGATTCAAGCAAAGTCAGCATGATCCCTGCCTATTTGTGAGAAAAAGAGGCCTACAAAAGATCCTGCTTGCATTATATGTGGACGATGGATTAATTGCATCCAGCAGTGAAAAAGAGGCCAACCACTTCCTAGATGAAATGAGAGCTCGTTTCAAGATTACTGTGAAACCTGCAAGCTATTTCCTGGGAATGGAAATAAAAAGATATCCCGATGGATCCATTCTGTTACACCAGAAGGCGTACGCTACTCGAGTACTAGAAAAATTTGGCATGGACAAATGCAAACCCGTATCAACGCCAATCTTGAAGCCAGGAACAAAGAATGACCAACCAGATGGAGATAAGCGTTTCCCGTACAGACAAGCAGTTGGCAGTCTGGCATACCTGATGACAGGCACTAGACCAGACATAGCTTACGCTGTAAGTGTCGTTTCAAGAAACTTAGATAATCCCACACAAGAAGACATCCTTACTGTGAAGAGGATAATGAGATACATAAAGGGCACTATCGAAGAAGGCATAATGTATAGCCCAGATAAAGCCCTCAACTTAGAATGTTACAGTGATGCCGATCACGGTGGGTGCACGGAGACCGGTAGGTCAACTTCCGGAATCATATGCTTATACGCTGGAGGCCCAATATCGTGGAGCAGCAAGCGCCAGAACAGCGTCGCTATATCCTCCACAGAAGCCGAGATTGTAGCAGCGAGTGAAGCCGCGAGAGAAATACTCTGGCTACAGAAAGTCATAAAAGACATAACTGGGCAAGACTGCCAAGCGTCCCTTTGCGTGGATAATGAGTCTGCGATTAATATAGCAAGAAACCCACCAGAATTTCATCAGAGGACGAAACATATTCAGATCAGACATTTCTTCATACGTGAATGTTCTGAGAACAAAGCTATCGACATCCACCATGTGCCAGCAGCCAGGCAAATAGCCGATATGCTAACCAAAGCTTTATATGGACCCAGGACTCTGCTCCTCAAGAGAATGGCTGGGATTATATCCAATCCAACAGGGGTGGATGTTAGGAGCTAGCCTCCTTTGTGGTCATGTCCATCAAGTAGTACTGACACTACTGACTGACTGACACATTCAGAGTTACAAAATAACAAGAAAATATACAATCCTATCAAGCCTACCAATATATTTATTTACTATCTTTATCAGTATATTATACTATGTATATGGACAATGTCCCCAGTGTAAGAAATGGTGTACCGAAATAGGCATGAAGCCAGGTATTCATTGGGGACAAAATCCCTGGATTTTGTATATCAACAACTTCACGCGTGTATCACGGCATTCGCGGCAACTTCATGTGTGTCTCTGGGGACTTGTTTTTGGAACATGGAAACAAATGTTTCGGGACAAATGTTCAAAAATTTTGTGAGTGATTACGTGTAGTTTTCATGTTGCGGGACAAATTAAAAATGGAAACAGTGTGGAGAAGCGAGCAGACGGCGATGCTAATAGAATTGTATGAATAATATAGATTGTTTTGGGATTTGAAACATCCTTTTTACAAAAACAAATTTTGGCAACAACTGACAAGTGTGGACGGTTTGTTGCCGATACTTTGTATCTGGGACTTTGTATATGGCAATTTCGCGGGGACATTTGTTGGGAACATTGTGTCGTATACAAAATCCAGGGATTTTGTCCCGAATGAATACCCGCCTTGAATGATCAGACCATGAAGCTGAACAACTTCTGCTATACAGCCAATGGTGGGAAACAAGACAAATTTTCCCTGCCTCCCATACAAAAGTCACAATCAGCTGACTGCCTTAGTATGCAAAGTTAATTTGTTTCAAATTTACCACCTGATGTTCAATTTGTGCACTTTTGTGGTCACTAGCCACAGCTGAACAGAGATATCTTCTTGCTTGGACCTTTCTCTACAATCCTGTGCAACACGCAACTAATGCATTGTTGTCTGTCTGACCAACATGCTTATGTTCTACTAAGTGGCCTAAATTGACCAATGAGAGACCATAAATTTGCTGAGAAACAAAAAGTATTTTTATCCCTTAGTCGCAACTTAAGGTGGGCTTAAAAACCAAGCGACAGCGACAACGACGCGCGTCGTTGCCGCTGTCAAATGACTGGTTTGTATGGGGAACCAGAAAAACCGAGCGACGGCGTCGTTGCGGCGCGCCACGACGCCGTCACGTTGACAGCGCGCTGAGAAGCTTAGAGTTTGTATGGGATGCGGTCGGGTTTTTCTACAAGACCGCAGCGACAACGACGCCGTCAAAATTTGACGGCGACAACGACGCGCGTCGTTGTCGCGTCGCTTGGTTTTTAAGCCTATCTTTAATCACTTTTAAGTTCACCTTTTATTTTACTGCCTTGCCAACAGTGCCCATGTTGTCTGCATGCCTATGCACAGCACTTTAATCTATCAGGAATTCTGCTTTCAATAATTACTAAATGTTAATTTTGTAGTGCATAAAGGGCATTCCACAAAAATGTTAGGTAGGTACATGACACTCTGACTAATTTTTGATGTTATTTATAATATTCCATGTATCCTAAATACGGTACTGAAAGTAGCTGAAAATCATAAGGTTCTGCAATTCCTGTGGCATTGGGTGCCCCCATACACTTCACATACCTACCCACAAACATTGACCTTTTCATGGAATGCCTCAAAATCATTATGTACAAATGTAATCAGCAAAAACATTGTCCTCATATTTCAGCTTATCTTACTCAAGAAGAACCTCAACCAGGCGAAGATACAAATCATCCACAAGCTCACGAGGAAAGCCAAGGAGTTGACAGAGAAGAAAAAAGTTCCAGAGGCAATACAAGAAAAGTTCAAAAAGAAAGCTGAAAATGCTGTTAAAGAGGTTTTAATTCTAAAGGTACATAAATTAATCCTAGTATCTTTTATTTTGATTGAAACCACTCCTAAAAATCTGATAAATACTTAATACAAAGAAGGTTAAAAACAATGGGCCTTACCACAAAAAAGTTAGACCAGAGTCGAACGCGTGTTTAAAATAAAACTTCATACAAAAAAAACGCTAGACACGCGTTCAACACTGGTCTAACTTTTTTGTGGTAAGGCCCAATAAGTTTATACAGTTATTAATTTCATTGCTATTATATTAGGTATAATTCAGCCTATCAGACCCCACAAATAAAAAACAAAATAAGTTTTAAAACTTTATTTTAAGGTCAATGACTTGTTTCTTAGTGTATAAGCAAGCTATACAGTGCACCTTCCTAGGTATGAACGGTTGGCTCTAGTGCGAATACAACCTTACTTGCTTGCCAGTAGGTACAGCACAGGGCGATACGCGCACTCTATAGCTTGCTTTTGTATACCTACGCAAATATTATTGTTAAAACTTTCTGAATTATCTTTATTTTTGTTTTGTATATCGTGAATAAAATCCACTTACCTGAAGTACATTCTCTCATTCCAGAAAATCAAAGCAAGAGACATCGGAAGGTTCATAGTCACCCACAAAGGTAATCTGCAGGACTACTTGAATAAGCCACAGGTGGATGCCGATAAAGCTTGCGCCAGAATACTCTTACATAAAGTTATGCAAGAGAAATACAAGCTCATCAGAAATAGGTTCTCCAATATACCAATTAAAGATCTATTCATGTCTAGAAATGAAAGATTGAAGCTGAAAAAGGAAGAGAAAATGAGGCAGAAAGAGAAAAGAGACAGAAAGAAAGCGAAGAATGAAAAGAATAATGTTGTTAATGCTGAAGGAGATTGGGATGTTGAAGACGTTGATGTAAAGAAAATTAAAGCAAAGAAATTTTCTGTTGAAGAAGAAAACGATGATGGCGATGAAAATATTTCTGATAATGAAGACAACGACGCGCATTCAGACAGATCTGAATCGAATGATCAAGACATGTCTGAAGATCAAGAATCACATTCAGAAGCAGACAGTGATGATGAAAATTCTATTGAAGATGAATCTGGTCAAGGCTTTAAAATAAGTTTTAAAGGTCAAAATGATGATGAGTCTGAAGATGGAGATAATAATGATGCAAGTGATGATGAAGAAAGTTCAGAAGACGAAGCTGAAATACCAACTCCTAAAAGTAAAAAGAAACCAGAAATCTCAATCATAAAAGAACCTTCTGTTAAGAATAAACCTAATAAAAAACAAAAACCTTTGAAAACTATAATAAAGTCAAATGAAAACGATGGTGTAAATGATGTAGAATTTAAACTAAAGATAGGTGAAAATAAGACTAAAGGAAAAGAAGATAAAAAACAGAAGGAAAGCAACAAAAACAAAAACTTGCAAGACAAGATACGTAAGAATAAATTCAAGAAAGATTCGGATGAGATTAAAGAAGTAGAAAAAGTTGTCGATCCATTTTTCGTAACAGCAACTGGGGAAAATTATATGTCGGTGTTTGAACCAAGACAACCTGACGAAATTAAAGAAGTACACAAGCAAGGCAATAGAGCGTATAGAAGAGCTGTCATGTTTGGTAATGTTCCCAAACACAAGCCTAGACCACAATTCAGAGAAGATAATTTTGATAGACAAAATGCTTACGGAAAAAGGCCTGCTAACAAATTCGACGAGCAAAACGGCTTTTCTAGAAATAACAACAAATTCAACAAAGATGATAATAACAGATTTGACGATAGGAAAAAGCCAAGATTTAATGACAGAAATGTTAAGCAGCAAGAGGAAAAACCAGAAAAATTACATCCTTCGTGGGAAGCAAAGAAGAAACAGTCAGGTATTCTACCATTCCAAGGTAAAAAGATTGTATTTGATGAAAGTTAGTAATTTTTATTTAGTTATTAATACAATTTTTAGAAAACTTCATGTCTTTTGCTCAATTTACCTATTCTATGGGAGGTTGTTCAGTTTCATGGTCTGATTGCACCCTTTCAGTATTCGGAGGGCTGTCCCTTACACCCCGTAGAACAAGATTAGAACTCGATTCTCTATCTAGACTAGGCTTTATTGTAGGTATAGATATTTTCTCGTAATTTAGGTACTATATTCATAGGGCCTTACCGCAGAAAAGTTTCTAGCGTTTCTAGCTTATTTTTATGGATACGAGCTTGGCGTGAATAATTTTAATCGTGGTAAGGCATAGGCATATACCTATGTAGATTTACTGGCAGAATAGAATTTCATTATTATTTACAGTATTCACAAATGTAAATATCGTCGCTTTACACGATAGTTGTATTCAAATGCCTTCGCTCCCCACCAATCACCAACAAATGCAAATCCAGGGCGCATTGCATTACCCCATGCGATATTGAGTCGGCTATTGCATTCCGCATCGTTATCGCAACGCCAAGTCGCCGGTATACCTCCATGGATGTACCCGATACGATTTCGCCGAAAACCTTTTGGTATATTTTCATTTCATAGAATGTCGTTTGGCAAACGCAAACATTTTACCTAACGAACCACTTAGAGCGTAGAAATATTATTAAACTATGTTTAAACAGTTGTTTATTTAATCAACTTGGGTATTTTTAATTCTAATAAATAATTTCTTCCTAAATAATATAACAGATTAAAAATATTTTAACTGCAATGACTATAGACTGTAAATATACCTTTCTGAATGAATTTAACTTATCATGTCATTTTAAAACTGCACTACCTCATGTGATATAGAGTCGGCTATTGCATTCCGCTTCATTATCGCAACGCCAAGTCTCCGCCCACATCCCTCCATGGCTGTTGCGAGTTTTTAACGAAATACGTTTGGTATGTTACGATTGGTAGCATGTCATTTGGCCACAATTTTGAACTTATAAATCTCATTAACATTCTGTAACTATTTCATTCTCAAAAATAACTTATTAAAAATATTATTAAGAAATTAACCAAACTGTGTAAATAAATACTTTTCTGTAGACCTGTAGTTTTTATGTAGGTATTTACGTGTTTGTATTGTAATGAATAATATTTTTGTAACTCCAAATATCAAATTTCTTTCTTACTCTTTTTAAATTAATAATCTTTTTGTGTGCCTTAAGCAAGTAATACGTGTTTCCAAAGCAAATTTGTCAAGAAGTCGTTGAATGAAATAATTAATTTGATGAAAAACGTTGACGTTTCGACATAGGTATTGTTAAGTAAAACTTTGCCAAATGAATTATTTGTCAAACGTGTTTTGACCAAAATATACTACACCCTCTACGGCGATTTATAGTGCGACCCGGCTAAATTGCGTTGCTGGCTGGAGGTGCTGACGGCACCTGGGACGTATATGGGATGCCGAGAGCCGGGCGAGACATTCCACAAATGCCCGGGTAACACCTGCCCGTGGTCACTTGTATTACGGTGACTAATAGGTTGGAAACTACGATTTCTGCGCGATTGTGGTTCCAGTTTATGGGTGGCGTAAATAGCTAGTTCTAGTTTACGTGTATAGGTTTCAGATAAAGGATAATCTGTGTCGCTATGTCCTTAGACCAGCAGCATCTATTTTGAACGAGGTGTCCTTTCAAAGTGCCGTGTGATGCCGGCTTAGAATCGCATCACCCCAATTCTACCCATGAGTGTCGTAAAAAGCGACTAAGGGATACTTATCCAGGGAATGGGCTGCAGCGTTCCCTGTCAATGCAACATCATGCACTGCGCTCGCCAATCCGCCTGCCAAGCGGGGTGAGTATGGCAATACCCCCCGATAGGGGGAGGCCCATGTCCAGCAGTGGACTTTTGTGGCTGTTATGGTATGGTCCTTTCAAAGGACTGCACTGTCCAACTTCCGTGAATAAATATGGATCGATTAAATCTATAAATTGTCCTATGGACCCTTCAGTCGTTTACACTGTAACAGTAAGTTTCATACAAATAGTAGTTTCATGTCAGTTTTGGAAGAAAAAATGTTGAGCAGTTGAGCTAGATCATAACGAAATTATGAGCAGTTTTCAGCAAGCTAGGAATTTATACAAAATTCTTACCTTTAAAAATAAACGCTGTTTCTTCAATCAAGGTGAAGCATCCATGATATGCAGGTGCTGTTAGTGCTTCCAAGTTCGTTTGTCTCCTGAAATTCCCGTCTCCGAATTCGGGCGACAAAGTTGTTTCGTTTCTAGCTCTTGAGACGTTGTTGGCGACGCGCGGATGGATCTTACGTCGTATACCAAGAGCCCACGACAGAACAGGACTCAAGTCTCAACTTAAAATTAGACCTCAAGTTAGAATTATAACTTACGGAGAAAATCCCTTGAAGATGGCACGAATAGACTAGATTGGTCCATCCATGATTGTGTCCAATGTCCATCTAGTAAGCAGGTAGTTTAGTTAGACAACCTTAGCATGCTTGGTCGTAAGTAAGTATATACCTAAGTATCTCCTTAGTCGCAATAAAATAAAACCGAAACTGAAACAAGTCTGCCTACCAAGATAGAGTTGATATTATCGACTAGTAGGTATAAATGAAGACCATCATCTTCATGCCCTCATACCAATTACTTGGGGTCGGCGCAACACAATAGTTTAAAATGATAAACACACTAGTTTAAAAAATATTTCTTATTCATTAGGTCCTGCCTCTAATTCCTTCGGCCCGGGGATGGCCTCTTCTAAGCGGTGGGTGTGGTCCATTCGTAGGTCTCGTTGAAAGTTCTATATAGGTACGGTAACATTTAATTAAATGTTACCCTATATACTATGGTTCTATCTTTCAATTTTCATACTGTGCGGGTCTGATTCTATAAAGATAGTCCGTGAACCGCAAAGTTTACGGACTTCTTTACCGACTCTAGGTATATAAGAAAATCCGGGAATGCCTTTACCTGAATACGGGAATGCAGACAAATGTCTTGGAGCGTTCGCGTTCGCCTTTTCATTATGCGCTGAAGGAATGAACAGCGAACAGCGCATTCAGGAATGTTCTGTTGTTGAGAAGTTGATGCGCTTGGAATTGGTTGCTCAAAAGCAAAGATACAAATCTTTCTCGAGATACCTATAATAGTGTAGGTACTGTGAAGAATAACAGCTTGTCTCGAATCTTTTTTGTTGTGAAATGAGTTCAGTGCATTTATTTGCAATTTTGTCGATTTGCGACATAGAAGTCTACCGGTCTACAAAATCGTAACGGTTACGAAACATTAAATTTTTAGTGTCGTATCATACGAAGACGAGAAAGGAGCCCTCTTTATGCCCAAAATTAAAAGAGGACTCCTCAGAATACCAAGTTAGTTATGTATGATATGGTTACACTAACATGTCATTTTGGAACACCTATACCTACAGGTTAGGGCATAGGGGTATTAATGGTTGAAGGGAAGTCCTCGCATGCAAACCTAGTCATGTCAGTACTATGCACAGGGGTATGTGTAAATAGGGGTAGATATTTGCCCAGTATCTCCATACAATCAGTCGAACCTGCAGTGCAATGTGAGCTAATATTGCAAAGGAATTTAATAACCCGTCAACAGTGGTACGACCATCCATCACAATGGTTTATAACCGCGGCATTACATTGTAAATGCGTTCAACCTCACTACTGACCTGCAATAAATAGGACTCAGGAAGCTTTGGTATTAGCTGTGGCGACTGGTGCCTATTTTACACGTGTTGCAAAACCTCTGAAGTAAAATAAAGAAAAATATTAGCAAGACAATTACGAACAAACATGAGGTTTTTCATTTACGAGAAAGACTTTTCTGCCTACGAGTTCTCTGCCAAACATCTGTTGCTGCCAAACATTATTCGGGTAATTACCTATCTATAATAGGTGTTAGTCATAGACAAATGAAACCATTTCGCCGCGAATGACATTTTGGAGCTCTGTGGTGTTAGTGCTAGCAAAGATAAGTGCTAGGGTTAAGTTAGTAACATTATTAATACTTGTAGGTATATCGTTGCTGTAATCCAGAAAAAGGCCATGTTCCGAGTTGAAAATGTTGATGGCGATATTCCTAGCCCACAAATATTAATTCTTGTGGGAAGTTGTTCGTAGGAATAAAGGAAGATTTGTGCCTTTGCAGATATACCTACCCATAGGTAAATACACCCTCTCGTCTAGGTAGGTATATCGTCTGCATGCTCCACAAAGCGACGGAATCCCACCATTATTCCCCAATCCCTCAATGTCGCCTCCAAGCCGTTACCTTCGCACGTAGACTCAGGAATTGCTCAGGAATGCCTAATTACCGCTGCACTTGCAGATGACTTGCACAATTTACGGCGGCCATATTGGTCGAGTGACGGACGGCGGGATCGTGTGGGGTGATAGGGCCGGGCCGGCCGTACGTCAACGGAGATTTGGGGGAGTTGCACACGCGCCCAGCGACCTGGCGGTTTTTGACAGCATCTACAGGGAGGTTTCAAACGAACGACTACTGTAGCTCAACCCTAAGCACTAAAGTTCAAACATTGGACCTCCCATACAAAAAATCAGATGACCGAGTATTTTCTATGGGAGTTTGTTATCTATAAGAAGTTTTGATAAGGTAAAGTTATTCAGTTCAGCGGGTTAAGCCACCTAAGCGTTTTCGAGCAAGGTCATTCGGAACCTCCCTTTATAATAATGACAACCACCGCAATTTTGATGTAGCTAGCATAACATGATCCATTGTGTGCCATGATATCTTATCTATTTATTAAGCACGTACCTATGGGTAGGTATTTAAATTCCTTTTGTCTGGCTACCTACTGGATCCAGCAAGAAGACACTGTCTGGTACTGCGGCAAGTGTGGGATCCTCCTTACTGGGGGAATATTGAACATTCACCCAAATTTGCCGCTTCAGGAGGTTTAAATGGGGTAATTGAGGTATTTGGTTACGTGAATACCAACATTATTGGATCAATTGAAGTCATAGTTCCCTGGTTGAAGTTTAAAAATGTTACATTGGGAAAATAGAAAGTTGATTTTTGCATGTTAGATGAAAGCTGTTGCGCCTGCTGTAACTAAATAACTTTAGAATCCGTTCTTTTGCTGCTCTAGTCTTTATTCTACTGTGACATGTAGGTACCTACCTATTCTCTCTACATATACCTTACTACAGATTCTATGAGCATTTCTACCCGTGGGTTGGGTAGAAATGCTCATAGAATCTGTACCTTACCTAGTTAGAAACTCCGTGAGAAGTACTGTACGTACCTAAGTAATTAAACAAGATTATTGTACTTAATTGGTAAGAGTACCTACCTACCTACAGTTAATTTACCGACAAACTTTATCGCGTCTGCCCACCGTCTGCCAACACAAGAAAATTTGAAATAGGAAACGGAAGGAGTACCTATCTAGTTTGGTAGATAAAGATAATCTACCTACGATTAGGATTCCTACCAAACTACAGTTTCAGAAAACTGGCTGCAGCTCAGATAGTCAAAGCAACCCAACCTACTTCTTTTCTTGTCTTGATTGATCTGTATGGTCTAGCAGTTTGTGCGGTAAAAAATGGATACATGTAGAGTCGCATGTTGCCTAGGTACCGCTTTGTGACAATTTGATCGCAGTGTGTATTTACTTTTACAAATTTATTATCTTAATATTTGACGAGGAAGGTACTTAGGTATCTTCTTTAAACCCCGCTCTCGTGATTTATTGGCCGAGGAAGGATAAAATTGTATTTTCGCAATGGCACCCAAAACTCTTTTAATACTTTCGTACAAACGTATTCATACTTTGAAGTTATTTCCTTATTTTCCCCTATTTCCTTAACATGCTCAAACTTCTACAAAAGCTCTCGAGTTATACTTCGTAACAACGGTCTTTTCTCGTAAAAAAGATTCGCTATAAAAAGATTCTTTCCCGAGTCTTTACATTCCTGAACTATCGTGGACAGTGACGGCAACTTCCGAACCCTTTTTAAGTTTTTGGGGTTCCGTTGTAATATTTGTGACACCACCCCACTAAGATAATTCTAGGTAGGTATAGGATATAAGATAGACTAAGATAGTTCCATATTACTTCATTTAAGTCCATGGATTCTATCAGTACCTACCTATATAGGTATCCGGCTTACCTAATGGGTGAAGGAAGACTTTTCGTGTCTTCAGGAAGTAGGTAACTAGGTACGTATTGAAAATTGAAAAGGAAAAAGAAAACCTAATGATAATGATACTTATCATAACATGTATAGGTAGGTACCTGTTATTGTTCCCAAATTGTAACTTAGAATACCAAAATTTTGCGCTATAACCTGAAAAGCTTCAGAACCTTTAAAAACTTTTCCTCGCCACACTTCCCACATCTCCTCCACATAACGCGGGGCAAGTTGGGATAGTGTTCATTAAAGCAAGTGACGGTTTTTCCGCGAATTCGGCCGGCACTGTTCCCGGGTATGCGGGGTGGAACCGTACTACAAGCATTTACCCATAGTCGCCGATCCTTTGGATACCCACCTACAGTAGCGGCCTGTTGTATCAAGTTGTTCCAATCAACGCCACATTGGCGTCAGTGGATAGAAGACGCTAGATGGGCAAGTCCAAATGCAAATAAAAGTCCCTACAAGTTTGTGAAGTTTGATTCACAAAGGAAAGGGATTATAAATGGCGGCTGGAGGACATTCTTTTTCACTCGCAAAATGGATTCGGCGGTTCCAGTGGGAGGGAAAAAACTGGGCCTATAAAAATCCA
This sequence comes from Phthorimaea operculella, assembly GCA_024500475.1. Lineage (NCBI taxonomy): Eukaryota > Metazoa > Arthropoda > Insecta > Lepidoptera > Gelechiidae > Phthorimaea > Phthorimaea operculella. Next base: position 9,201,509 of record JANFCV010000002.1, read on the forward strand.
ATATCGATAAGAGTTTTGGATAGCAATAGTACGCAACCCATACTATTGCTGCCGATAAGTGTTATCAATATTAGACTTTTTATAGGCCGATGATTTGTATATTTTTACCCACCGCGTCTGCACGGAGCGGATAACAGCAGTATAGTCCGCATGGTACGATTGGAACCTACCTATCAAATGCCAATAAACAAGAAATGCTGGATCGGATCGGTAGCTGTGGGTAATACCACTGCTCCTAGCCGGCTAGTCCGAATGGTGCGAGTATCAAATGCAAATAAACGTCACTCACGAAGCAAATGATGAACATGCTGATTAGAAGGCTTTTAGGAATAATTTGTACCTATTTATTTATGTATGTCTCTATTGTAACTTTTTCTTAGAATGAATTCACACCCGAGTGCACCGGTGCATTAGGCCCGCCTTTTGTACTTCGTGCAAAATATAGGTAATGTAAAAATAAAAATAAAACAAAGCTAGTCCGGATCGGTAGCTGTGGGTAATACCACTGCTCCTAGCCGGCTAGTCCGAATGGTGCGAGTATCAAATGCAAATAAATGTTGAACTGAACATGCTAATCGAAAAGCTGGATCGTATCGGTGGCAGTGGGTAATATCACCATATCACTGCTCCTAGACTAGCTAGTCCAAATAGTGCGACTATCAAACATAGATTAACGCCTCGAAACAAATGACCAGAAGGCTGGATCGGATCGGTAGCTGTGGGTAATACCACTGCTCCTAGACCGGCTAGTCCGAATGGTGCGAGTATCAAATGCAAATAAACGTCACGAAGTACCCGCCGGGAATTTTATTTCGCCCCTTTTTGCTTTGTTGCTCTACAATACTACTCGAGTTTCGCAGTCTGTGGCGGATTAAAAGGTTAAAGTGTGTTTAATAAAATGTTTGTGGTGATGGTTATTCCGGGAATAGATTTTGATTGAAAACTGATATAGCTGCTCTTTGAAAACAGACTCTGCAAAGGTACGAGTAAGGTAAGGTAATCTACCTACACTCTACTTTTACTCCTTTCTATTCTATTTCTAGACTTTAAAGCGAACCTTAAATTTGATAGAGCAGCACTTCAATTTACCACAATAAGCCCAAGGGGAATGGAATAACCCGGTTCTGGGTATTTTTATAATATTTATTTATTTTATTTATTGGTACATTTACCTCTACAAAGTGAAAACACAAAAATTACACAACAGAGCGTAACAAAAATCTGATGAGGTTTGTCCGAACGCTTAACTTTATGTAAGATTAGTTTCTGCTTCTACTTTTTGAGTGGGGCCAGATGACTCCTGGTGTCAGTGTTTTTCAACCGCCTAATATACCTAAGTAGGTAGCAGGTCTCTGACATGGTTGGGTAACGACCACCGTCTAATTAATCATAGTCAGCAACCGGGACCGACGCCTTTACGTGCCCTCCGAAGCACGAAACCATCTTGCTTTCGGACAATCAGGTGGTTCAGCGGTTCAGCTTGCAATATCTTAACCAGACTGGGAACAAATTCACAAAGTGATAAATATCAACTTTGTGAAGTGACCTACCGGGAATCGAACCTGGAACCTTTTCCGTCGCAGGCAGTCGCACTACGAGTGGTCCACATCGGCTGTAGTTTCTACTGATACCATACGAGTTAACCACAATCTAAAAGCAGCTCATGGTCCGTATAATATTCATACATTTGCCCTTAAACCTCGGCGGGTCTCGCAAAAACTTACAAATTGTTTTTGCCAAAAACAGTTTAGCCCTTTGCCCTCCCTTTGACCGACTTCAGAAAAGTTTAGTGTTATTTTTGTTACGTCCCGATTTGCCTCATAAAATAATAGTGTTCATGAAGTAGAACCATATTTTTATATTTTACGTACTTGTGGGACCACTTTATAGAAAGGGTTGTTGTATGGGGTAGCTCTACAAATATTTATAGGGTGCATGCAGACCATTAAACTAAAAAACTTTTCAAATTAGACCTCCCATATAATCACGATCAGCATTTACTAGGTAGGTACAGGAAATTGAAATTGAGGTTTCCCGAAACATTTTCTTATGGGAAATTGTTTAGTTTTATGGCCTGAATGTCCGAATTACTCTCTAAATGCATCATTCCAGTATTCGGAAAGCTGTTCACACCCTCCCTGTATACCTAAGTAGAAACACTTCTGCTTTCCTGAAACGTTGATTTTACTATAAACGTGACAATGTGGTCTGGAGTAAAATTACATTGTGGTTTTCGGTCACAAAAGAAAATGGACCTGAAAACGTGTATAAAAAGTTGAATAAGAGATTGACGGGTTTTGTCCTTGCAAGATAACTCTAGATTAATAGAGTCTGAGTACAAGTAGTAGGCACTAAAAGTGGAAACTTGAAAATTCCAACCAAGTCATTTCGTAGGTATGGTACTTACGTACGAGAATATTTTTTCTTACTTTTCAGACTAACTTTCATTCACTTTTAGTTGCTAAAAGGTCATCTGTTTAATAGGAGTGAGACGATTTAAATCAAAATGCCTTTTTACTTGGTCTGTGCTTTTTACCAATTCACCTGCAGTTTTTTTACATCCTAGGTAAGTATATATGAATAGTTTGTGGTTAGTCATAATCGTAAACGTGTGAAATAATTTAACCCAAGCCTAGCCTTTGTTTGCCATAACTATAAAACAACTTAAGCCGTGTTTTACAGTATTTACCAGCACTTAGTTTTATAATCTTCATTATGCATAAACACTAGCATGCAAATGCGATAGTTTATAAACCGTGGCACTACTGGCTGAATGCATTCTTTTCTCGTATTTTTTGTTTTTTATAATTACAGGTCCAGTGAGTCACGTTTCTAGAAATGGGATCACGTCCTAAACGCATAATTACACTCGCGAAAGTTCCCGTTTCGCGAGGGGGCAAAAAAAGGGGGTAAAAAAGCGGGAATACCAAACTGGGAGCTAAATTGTATTTCTTTTTTCAAAACATGTCACTTTTTAATCTGGTTTTAAAATTAAAGTCGCGCGTGACTCGTTCGGAATTTAAAACTTTAAAAGGATTTTACGCGCGACACTTTTCTCGCGGGAAAATGGCGGGAAACAGCATTTTTATGGCGTTATTCGAGCCGAGTGTGTGCCAGTTGTGAATTTTTATTAGCTCTAAGAGGGGGTTAGGGGCGTAATTATCTTGGAAAAAGCTGGGACAGTGAGTTATCGTATTTCATGCTTGTTTAGAAAAATCGCTCTTTTGGTAAGGGACACTCAAAAAAGTGACTTTATTTCATAATCAGGTAGGTAGTTAGCTATAACCACTTATCTACACACAACTCGATGAAACGCTCACTTGTGGAAAGATAATTAAAATGATTCCAAAAATTTTAAATATTTTATTGTAACTTAAGTTTACTTACCTACATTAAGTCTATTTTGTCATTCCTTAGTACTTTTTATTAAATTTACTTAATTTAAATGTTTAAATTTATCTAAATATCACGACAATAAAAAAATCACAAGCCTTTTTTAACTTGACCTCTTATCAATTCATCATACTATCTAGCTTAGCTACAACTTTACAACTTTTTCTATCGTCAAACTAGTTATTCTAGCGTAAAGTAGCTGTAGCTACCTACCTATAAATAGTTTGTCTCTAGGGTTCTAATAAATAAGAAGGAACGCTAATCCTCCTCGGCGATAATTTAGTAACTACATAGAGAAAATAGATTGAATATGTATTTTACTATTTATAATAATGTAGGTTTAGGTATCTGATGTGACAGAATATCACTTACAGCATATATGAAATCACATTGTCAACTTTACTTGCAAGTATCTTTTCTTTGAGATTCTTCCTCCTGGCGCTTACATCAAAACCTAGCTACAGACTACAGAGTCTACAAAACTTAACAGCGTTATAACCTCGTCTTATCCTCTGCACTACTCTCTTCTGTACTCTGCTGAGGTCTCCTGTCCTGCTCCTGGGCTTCCTTCAGGGAGTCGGGCAGTTTCATGTTGTTGGTCTCAGGCAGAGTCAGCACCAGGAAACCAGAGAGCGCTGCCATTGTACCGAATAACATGGTGGGCAGGTACTCGTAGTATCTTGTCTGAAAGAGAGAGACAACGTGATTATTTTGTCTTTGGATTGAATAAAATTTCCATATTTCACCTCTGCGACAGGGATAAGAAGGCAGAGAATTCATCATGTACTTAGGATACGTCGTCAACCACGTACTTAGCTAGCTGCATTTAGTCTTAATGTGGGAATACCTTCTCGTTTAGATAAGATTTCTGGCTGCGCTATCATTTAATCTAAGTACTAGTTCGAAGCGCGTCTATGAATAAAGTTCCCCATAATGATATTTCCCTATAATGATAGGTATTCAAACTCTACGTCGTAACAATAGAACTAATCTGATAGTAAAAAAGACTGCCAGTATTGTTAGTCCAGAACCCTTCAAGAGCTCTTCAAATATTCTTACCTGAAAAGGAGTTCATGGTTCCACAGTAGACCCAATCGGAACTAATATAATGGAATAGGCAGAAATGTCGTTTCTGTAGTTAGTCAAGAATACTTGAAAATCTCCTAAAACACCTTCAAGAGCTCTTCTTAGAAGATAAAAAGATTATTCTTACCAATAAAGGAGTCTGCGGCGCCACAGTAGACCCAATCCGACCAATAGTAGAACAGACAGCCAGAAGTGTCGTTCTGTAGTTGGTTGGGAAAACTTCAGCGGCGAAGACATAGAGGGAGTTGTACGCCAGAGTTATGAAGAACTTTCCACCGAGGTACACTGCGATAGACCAAGTACCGGCTGAAATAGAAAAATTCTGATAAATACCAACGCTCGTGGCAAAGTACAAAAGAAAAATAGTGATGGATGATTTTTTTGTGCGTTTATGCCAACTTAAAAAAGATTTCGTCTCATTGATGTTTTTGCATGACTCTAGTCTTTCATTCATTACGCACAAGCTTTAGTTTTACACGTGTCGGAAATGATAATGACTCAAGTCAAAGTTCAGTAAACGAATTCAAAGAAATTACGAAACATCATAAAAAAGCCTGAGATCCACAAGAAAATCTTTGGAATCTACGCATGAAGTGAAAAAAAAACTGTTTAAGGTAAATAATCACGAATAGGTAAGTTTCGTAAAACACTATCGCAAGATAAGTATGACAACTTGCGTGAAAGATCTTCGATGTCATATTCAAACTGCACAGCCGTAAAATACGCATATCTGTTTTATGTTATGAACTGTAGAGTTTACCTGGAACGTCAAATTACCTGGAACAAATCCATAATTGCACAATATCAACCCAGTGCAGAAGTATGCGATGGCAATGACTTTCTTCCTTCCATATCTATCCAAGAGCATCAGCTTACAGACGTTTGCTGGCGCCTCTATGGCTATCACCACTATGTAGTTCATGTAGGCATTCCCTGATAGTTCTATGGCATTTATTGATAGCCCGTAGTATACTAGAGTAGAACAGATCCATAGAAATGAGCAGATGAACAGTCGCTTCCATATCATAGTTGACGTGAACATCTGTTGGAACGAAGACTGATTTGACTCCGAACTCTCATACTTGCGAGCCTCTCTTTGCTTTCTCGCAACCTTCTCTATTTGATCGTAATGTTCTTTTGGAACCGTCACGTTATTCATTCTCTCGCTCTTGCTGAGGACCTCCAAGCCTTCTTCGTACTTTCCTTTGCTGAAGTACCACCGGAAGCTCTCAGTGAGGATCCAGATGTAGAGGAAGACGAAGACTGCAGGGGTGTAGATGATGAAGACGAGGTATCTCCAGTTCTGGAGCCACCAGGACAGGAGGGTGACCGTTACTCCGCCGAGGATGAACATGGTGTTGAAGAGTAAACTGGTGAAGACTCGGCCTTTGGGGCCAACTAGCTCCAATGCTGGAACAAGAAGAAGATGGAAGTAAAGGTAAGTACCCACATACATACTGCTGCATTAAATCTGTACTTAATGGCTCCAAGTGAACAGATAAACATGCAAAGTATGTATTTAAAATAATGGTCAATTTCAAGAAAATGGTATTGTTTTTCTTTATCAGTTAATAGTAGGCAGTAAGTACAAATTGTGTTCCTCAATGTACATGGGTCATTCTTCAAAGGGTCGAAAATTTCGGTCACAGGGTTGTAAATGCTAAACTATACAAGTTTGGACATATTGAACGATTGGACATGATTTAACACTTCAATACCTATGTGGAATCGAATAAAAAGTCTTATTTTATATTCACTTAGTATTTCAAAACCCAGTCTGAAAGTTGAAAACGGGAGGATTTTTGGTGTTCTCCGCGTGTCACACCTCGCACTAACTTTTTACAAATTACGATTTTACTACTTTCCTTATGTTTTGTACGTATCTATTGTATATCAAAATAATCGTCATAAAGCAATATATTAGGTGAATGATGAACAAAATATGTAATGCGTGTAGTTTTAAAAATAAACCCGAATATGTACCGGTCACACGATTTCGGGCAGTTAGACCAAGCGTGGTAAAATCGCTCATAACTTCTAAGATTATAACCGTATCCATCTGAGTTTTTGTTCCTGAAATTATTAATATGCTTAAATAATCAAGCAGAGTGAATGGGCACCTCAGTGCCCAGAACTAAAAATATTTAAAAATATAAGGGCTGGCACAAGTTTTACTACCCTTGCATGTAAGTTACGTGGATTCATATTTCTTCTAGAATTAATACTCTTAGAGATTCGTCTTTTACAGGGCTGATTTGTAATATAGTCGGGACTATTGGTCTATAATTTTATTTAGATTCAATAAAAGATGGCCGAGTTATTATCAAAAATACTCTGTTTTTGTAATCTGCGTGGAGTAATTTGCGTGGCAAAATACCCACGCAGCTTACAATTCTTCCCACGCAGATTACACAATGGTTTTAAGAGTTAAAAAAGGTTGAAATAACCATTTTAAATACTTTATTTTACCTAATATTCATTAAAACACATGAAAAGAATTCTTTTGGCAAATATAATCAAGTTTTTGAGTTTTCATATCGTTATGCTTGGACAAAGAATTTTTACCAATTTTGATGGATTTGAATGCATGTTTTGTCAAAACATACTGGACGGGCTCTATTCAACCACCTAACTATGTCTCGCAGCAATTTTTCGATTCCAGTGATCGTTGTATCATAGGCTTGATGTGTATTTTGCGGCCAGAAGTCAAAACTGTAAGGTAGATCCGATAATATGCCAGCGACTGTATTGAGACATAGTGCTCCTGATTTAGCTCTTATGCTGACAATTGCTAAATTTATCTCCGCTTGCACTACCTATTTCTAAAAGAAGTACAATGCCAAAGCCCCCTTAGCTTGCTTATGTAGGTATCATTATTTCATAAACAGGGCGATAGCGTTAACTCGATTTACTGTTACGTCATGGTGAGGAAGAAGGTCTCCATCAGACGCGTGTCATATAAGTCTATTGTGCAGCAAACACCTGCAGCTGACCTGTCTTTCTTTCGGATCCAGCCAGGGAGGCCGAGAGGGTCGCATAGGGCTTAGGCAACCCTGCGTATTCCATAACCGTGTCCTGGGCGACACAATGTCTGTGGAGAGTCAAATCTTCCTGATATTATTTAAATCTACTGCAATTGACGGAGTTAGGCCATGGTGAGTTAACTTGTTAGTTGCCCCTACCAACTGCGGCCGTCAATATGACTTTCACCTAAGACTACTGGGAATCTTTTTGCGTAAGCTTGGGCAAACGTGGCGAACTTGCCACTTCGCTTTTCGAAGGCTTTTAGCTGGACAAGGTCTGACAGAAACCTTGACCTGGCACCTCAGCAAGCTTCCTGTTTATGACAACCCAGCTGGTTTTTGTAATCAATAACAGCTATCTCTCTGACTTGACGAATAGCTTGACTGGGCATTGAGTTGTCATCAATCATGAACTTCGATTTCACTTCGGAGCCTAAAAATCACTACTTTCTTATAAAACTAAGCCTACAAGCTCACCCTTGTAACTAAATTTATGTATCACCAATTGTTACTTACTATGTTTGCATTAAAGAATTCATATAAAACTCAAGCCTGATCCTGTGTGTAGAAATCCGGCCACCCCATGGATTACTTAGTCAATAAGTTGCTCTTGATTTGATAGAACTCAATACGACACATATCTGGTCAATACCAATCTACACAGCCTTGCTTTTTGTCGCAAGATGGCCTGCCTAGCAGTCTTCATCATATTTTTATTCAAAATTATGCTGAACCAAGACCTCCACGACCTTATTCCGCCAGCTCCTTTCCACCATAGAACACCTGTAAGTATATTTGGCGGGATACCATCCATATTTAGTTGCCAATCCACCAATTCGGACTAAGCACTCTGAATCGTCTTTCATTATGCACACTGAAAGACAGGAACTAATTACCTGCTGATTCCAAAATCAAAATCTGTTGATTCCAAAATCATAAAACCTTATAATCTTTTTCTGGTAGTAGTGAATAAAGACTTATTTTCCATGACCTGTCTCCATCACAGACTCCATCTTTACCTTATAACCTAGACTTCAGTCAAGAATAATCATGTTTCAAGTAAAACTTATAGAAATCTGATGGAAATACAAGGATAAAATTGGCTATGTAATCTGCGTGGCTTGATTTGTAATCTGCGTGGCACACAAAATTTTAAAATTAAATTTCTCGAAAAGTAATTGTGCTAACAAGGAGCACCAAACTGTTCTATAATCGTGGAAGTATACAGAATCATATTTCATTGTTATCATCTTCAAATTGCTTAAATTAAAATTTGCCACGCAGCTTACGCGGAGAATCGAAATCTGAATAATGACCCACATACATACATATATCACGCCTATATCCCTTGCGGGGTAGGCGGAGCGTAAATGGCTGTAAAAACGGCTACTGCACCACGTCTGACAATAGTTTGAGAGTCATTCAGAGCACTGTGTATCACTATATAGTATATACGGTTACATTTAATTAAGTACAAATCTCTTGAGGGTGTGATCTACCTACTCACAAAACTGAACAACTTTTGTTAGAAACCATTCTTCGAAATATGAAAAAAAATTTTGGGCCGCCCATACTAAGTGACACACTTTTTCAACATTTTTGTATGGGAGGTCCATTTTTTTTTCATATTTCGAAGAAAAATTTCTAACAAAAGTTGTTCAGTTTTGTGAGTAGATCACACCCTCAAGAGATTTGTACTTAATTAAATGTAATCGTATATAGAGACAGACAGGTTGCCAGGCTGTCGCCTAAAGTTGCAATTTAGGTATATCACCTGTCAAAATCCTATAGTCGCCTTTTACGAGACCCGAGGAAGTTATGGGGTGATGCTATTCTAAGCCTGTACCACACGGCTTCCTCTATGTATCTTGTCAATGCCAAATACTTAGTGATTTTAATTCTCTTACGGCAATTGGTGGGTGTCACGACCTTTCCATCTAAATTTAATTTGACTTTATTTTCGTTATCTAGGTCACGTGAAAGTGCTAGATTCTAATCTAGTCGGAAACAGACGGAATTAGTGCATAGATACAAAAACGGTAATTAGTTAATTGGTAATGAGCAGTGATGCGTGCACTTACGAAGGTTGTAACGTCATTTTTGCTTATTTTTTATTTACCATTTTTTTGTAAGTATTTGCAGATATCGTGCTTCTGCTGTTATTTGGACGATTAATACTTATATAGGTATAGGTTCCTAGTTAATGGTTTTTTGTATGTATTGAAAGTATAATAATTATGATGAAGTAAATAAAATCGACATCTGATTCTGCCTTGGATTTTACCTAATTATTTTTATCATAATTATAATTCCTTCCTACAGTAGGTAGAGTATTGTACTTTTTAAATCTGTGGATTTCCTGCTTTTTTGCTGCAATTTTTACGCTTAGTTAAGGATCCTTGACCTCTTAATTATCTATCATAGTTCTAGTGTTTTGAATAGTTTGGAGAGTTGTTTAAATTATAATGTTGAATTTCTATGAAATCTATGGCATTACCTTCTAACGATAAAAGATATTATGAACATTGTTCCAATAATCTTGGCATAAAAAGTGCCTTTACTAATAATACGTTGCAAGTCAATCATTATTAAATATTCATGCAGGTGTTTACTTGTCTAGTGTAATAAGTACATTAGGAAATTGTAAAACAGTACACAGACTGTGATTTATGGTGGATGTTGGGTAATATTCCACTAGATAACATCTAATCTAACTGCAGATTGGCAATCCTGCACAAAGCGAATAACGTGCTGGCATTCGGTTCCAAAACCCTTTGGTTCAAAAACATAGTAGATAAGGTGGAATTGATAGAAGTGTAGAATTAAAATGGACAAGACAATTTTTAGGACAAATTAAAATAAATTAAAGGAAATACGCCTAAAGGGCTTTTTTCGGGGGTTCGAGCTTGTTATTTGGATGCATAAAGATTCTTAGAACTTACTCAAAACAAATGACTCCAAAATCTCCATTGGCGACGGAGGCGAAGATGAAAGCCTTTATAACCAGTCTATCCTACATGAGTCCAGTAAGAGAAAGAGAGACAGATATAGGTATGTTAGAACTTAAAAAGACTCCATTGGCAACGCAGGCGAAGATGACAGCCTTACCTAAGCCCAGTACGTCTGATATGAGTCCAGTAAGAGAAAGGAAGACATGTATATGTCAGAATGTACCCAGAACAAAGCAAGCTGTGTACACCCTTCCCCCCAAAGCTGGCTCAAGGAACTCAAACACGACGAACATCTCATAGATAGATAGATAAAACGTTTATTCAAATTTCTGCATCATACACATTTACATTTTGCAGGAACAGAAAACATTTTAAAAACAATTTTTATTGCAATTAATACAATAATTTATTCCACAAAATTATGCACATGTATGCTGCAGTGATGTGAAAGGGCTCAAGCTCAGTGTATATTAGCCAGGAGGCAACACTGGTTTTCAGCCCTCGCCCTTTTCATAGTTGACGGAAAGCGCCCTGATGACCCCAAAGACTCCATTGGCGACGCAAGTGAAGATGACAGTCTTACGGCCAGTCTGTCTGACATGAGCTGCGTGGCGAAGGAGCTCTTGAGTCCAATAAGTGGAAAGGAGATAGGTAGTTGTTAGAACTTACCCAGAACAAAGCAAGCAGTGTACACCCCTCCTCCAAAAGCTGGCTCGAGGAACTCAAACACGACGAACATCTCATAGTTGACGGAAAGCACCCTGATGACTCCAAAGACTCCATTGGCGACGCAGGCGAAGATGACAGCCATGCGCCGTCCCAGTCTGTCCGACATGAGTCCAGTAAGTGGGATAGAGAGGAAGAATCCCGCATTGTGGACGGTCCCGACCAAGGTCCGCTTCCAGTCTTGGCAGGCGAGATTGAACTGAAAAGAAAATACAAAGATAATTGTAATGGTGTATGTACCTGTTCCTTATTTTTGCCTGCTGTTCTTTACAGATTCACCCCAGAGGCCTGCTAGTAGCCGATTTCAAAATTCTGACACTAGGATCCATATGGTTGTTCGTAGACGAAGTGTCCCACAATAATAGTGCTAGGAAACTAGCGCAACTCGTAGCGGTATACCAAGGGTCTACTTTAGGTAAGACAATAGAATATTTTGTACTATGACACTTGTAAACTACAGAGTATGTAGGTACCTGCAGAAGGTAAAAAAATCAGAGTCGAATTCGAATATCAAACTTTTGAAACACTTCCCGTGTTAGGTATAAAATTTTGCAAGATTTCCTAAAATAAGAGTAGGCAGATCGTACGTAACGCATGATCATTCGTAAAGTTTAAAATAATAATGCGTTATTCTGTAGGTGTCTAAATCGTATCAGTCCTACCTACATAAATACTATCTATTCAAACAATAATTTTGATACAACTCGTATAGCTGCAACAATAGAAACGTGGAAGTCACGATTTCGTCTCGCCAATGATTTTGTCAAATTGTCACAGGAGTGTTATGGAAAATGTGAAATAGTTTTTTCATTATTATTTCGTTCATTTTCCTCTTTTCAGACTTCAGATCATCATTTGTAATGATGATAGATATTCATTATCAGCAACCTTTGGCGATGCCATATTGAAGCAATACAATATTTTGTGAATAGACACCAATTCTTTTAAAATCCTAAGGCATAGGCAACCATAATCAGACAGCCACAACAGTCCACTGCTGGACATGGGGCTCCCCCTATAGGAGGGTATTGCCATACTCACCACGCTTGGCAGCCAATCACAGTTCAAGGTGTTGCATTTATCTACAGGAAACGCTACTGCTCGTTTCCTGGATGATTAGGTATCTCTTAGTTGCTTTTTTCGACACCCACAGGCAGAACTGGGGTGATGCTATTCTAAGCCGGCATCGAACGCTAAGGCATAGGCAAACATTCTATGCAAATCATTAAAAAGGTAGGTTTGTTTGGAACAGTTTTAAAAGTTAGATGAGAGCATCAGCCGCGGATTGGAAAGTCGCTTACTAAGCTATTGTGTTTTTGCAATATCCGCCGCCTTGCTGGTGAAAGTTTTAAAGTAATAACATTTAGGTTTTTCTTCTTCGACTTTAAAGAAAAACATCAGTAGGTACAGTCCAGCAAAAAAGAGTAGAAATTAAATAAAATGGAACTAAAAATTTCTCATACTAAATTGTTGCCATTCATAGTCAATGTTGCCAATTAATTTTGAAATTTCATACAAAGTGGCGCCCTCATTTTTTGTCTACTCTTTTTTGCTGGACTGTAGGTACCTAGCTATTATTAGATTCACGTTTATATAAATGATCGATCAGCTGATTTGAGTTACTATGGATGGGGTCTAAATTTGTTCAGACCTTTGTTCCTTGGGGAATTATATCTATTGGAATTTCAATGAACTCACAGTGCTATATTATATTCGTAAATGAAAATAAGAAATTAAAAAAAATTCATGCATCGATGCATATCGACCCTTTGAGTAACAAATGTCGTAAAAGCCATTTTGGCGAAAATGAGCTTTTAATGCCATCTTATTTAGTTTAACGAGCTCTATCGATCTGTATATTTAAAATTTTGATATCTTGAAAAAATGGCTTTTACTACACAGATTTTTAGACAAGAAAAACTGTAATTTAAAAAAAAAATTGTCGTAAGCACCTTTTTTGGACGCCTTGGACACTAAAAAAGTGTCGTAAATAACATGTATGTAAAAAGGTGGCTTATACGACATATTTTCACAAAAAGACCACGAAAGTGAAAACGTGCAATTTGTCGTAAAATACAAATTATTTGATACTTTTTCTTTTACAACATTAAGCATGATGCGAAGCTTGCAGCCATTTCAGGTAAATTTGTGGTAATGAACAAGAACTTTAAAATATTATAACATTCATGACAGTAACCGATAAAAAATATTTATAGAGATAAAGATGTACAACGTGTTACAAAACAACCAATAAAGCTCAAAGGGTGTGGAAAGGTCCGTTGCAAAGAGTTAATTAACATAAAAATTAAAGCCGTAGTATCGTTTTTGAAAACTACGAAAAAAATATTTTTTTATATAATTACGCTTATTTTTAATCGTGGCATCGCAGCACTAATTTTGACAGCTCAAAGTTCAAATGAAGTTACCGACGCGGCGAAGCGCAGTTCGGTTTACATTGCTGGCTATTACATGAATGTCATCAATAAAAGAAACTAAGTCAACCAGCAATGTATACCGAAGCGGACTTTGTTCGCCAGGTAGTGTAGCACCTGACCTAGACTAGTGATGTGATTATTTTATCGACTGATGATAACGAAAAATATTCTTTTTTTTGGTTAGTTATGTAACAGGTTGTATAACAATAATATTGTACAGAAAGGATATATTATATCCTTTCTGTACTCATCCGAGTCTTAAAAAGTCTTAAATAGATTACTCCAACAATTGGCTTTTACTACATTATTTTTGTTAACTCCCTGGTGTTTACGACAGAATTTACTGTTTTTGGGGCAATAGAGCTTGACGTTTATTGATGTAAAATACATATTGAATGAAATAATATTCTTTTTTCATGTAGTAAAAGACCAAGTTGCGGATAAAATAGGTGAATTATTGTAGTATAAAAAAGTATTTATTTAATCAAAATATTAATTTACTAAGAACGATATCACTAAGAAACATAATTAAATTCTAGGTTTTAAATTTGGTTGTTAGATAATGATAAAAGATTATTTTTGAAGTGTTTCTTCTTTAATTTAGCTTTTAAGCTTTTTTTGGTGGATTGACAGTCTTATTAAATATTTTTACGCCAGCAATTTAATAATTTGGTACAACATAATATTCACTTTCTTTAATTATTCACGTCCTTTTCAATAATTTTTCGTATTGTCAATCTTGTACTGTTTTTTTCTCTTTGTTCAATATTCTTGGTTTTTTTAATTCGAAATTATTACAGCCCAGTAGTTTTTCATCTGATTCAAATTATTATCGTTCAATTTATAATCCTTTTTCTTTGATTTTGATATTGTTTTATAATTTTCGTATGACACACTTAATGAAAATATTATCTAAATGTATCTGTCCCAACGTGATACATGAAATATTGCACGTAGTAGCTCTTTCTTTTTCTGTACGAACATACATTGCATTAATCACACCTTTATCTCTTATGGGGTAGGCAGAGCGTGAATGGCTGTAAAATATGATCGTTGTCGCCATGTCTGACAAATATTTCAGGGACATTTCAAAATAATGGCGATTTTCTTCACATACGTTAATAAGCATCTCTTTCAGTTTTATCAAGTTAGTGGACTATTATTTTATCTCAATTATCCAGACAAGAGCTTATTCGTTAATTGTACCTACACTAAAACATACGTCATAGAAAAAAAATACAATGAGTCACAAGACATTACAGGTCCTGCTATCATTCTGTAGATGTCAAGGCTAAAACAGCTCTGAAGTAGTTTTTTAACACAAGTTTTTCATGTTTTTGCACTAATTTTGACATTTTACTGGTAGATGACACTAATTTTTCACTAAATGCTAGTATATCAAAAGCTGGTATGCTAACTAGGCTTGCTGACGAGATGCACACGATCAACTTGAAGTTTTCCCAGTAAAAAGTTGCATACAGCATACTTTATTATCTAGCTCTCATTCTGATGCTTTGCAGAATTGAATACCGTGTAAAAAATCTATATCTGACTCTCTAACACTTGTCAGTTATCAAAGAACTACTCAATTTGTCAGATGTGATTGTAATTTTTTTAATACAGGGTTACATTTAAATATGGAAGAAAAATTTAGACCTCCCATGCAAAAATGCTGAAAAAGTGTGACACTTTTTCAACTTTTGTATGGGAGGTCCAAACTTTTATTTCATATTTCGATGAAAAGTTTCTGACAAAAGTTGTTCAGTTTTGTGGGTAGAACACACTCTTAAGAGATTTGTACTTAATTAGATGTAACCTTTTATAGTATAATGTTATTTATTTTGATGACACAACTTCAAGCTCATCCGAAAAATAAACCTACCAATGTCATCTAGGCACATCGTACAAAACTCATAAATTTTATAAACTTTTTATGTTGACTTAAACCAGCTTAATCTTTTCGCCTTTCGATCGATCTTATATGTAAGGAACTTTATAGTTTCATATCCATTAGGTACGCGATTATTATATTTTATGCAATAGCCCAAAAATTGTTTACTATTGATTGTGAATAGTGTATCACCAGTAAATACGCCGAAAAGTAAGTCAGAAGTGCTGAAAACTACAGATTTTTAAATTCATTAATGCTCTAATTACTCTGCAAGGGGTAAAGGCTTGAAAATGTATTTGAATTTGAAAGAAACTATGCAAAATTGAGTAAATTATTAGCGTAACTACCAAATAAGTATAATTTTACCTACAAAAATCTACATTTTTTTTCCAGATTTTTGTATTTTACTACAAAAAAGTGGGTCATCGTGTTAAACAAAACGTAATAACAACAATTTTGATTGTCTCCATACATAAAAAAATTGTCGTAACCACCAATTTTTCTAAAACAAAATGTAGTAAAAGCCACCCTATCTCTTGAACTGTTGAAGTTAGCATATTTATTCTTATACACTTTGAAAGGGATTTTTGCGGCAAAAAACATATGTAAACAGTACTAATATAGCTCTAGAAATGTAAAAAATACAGAACATTATCGTTTTCCATTTTTAGTTTTTTGCGATTTCCCAAAAGTTGCGATTTGGCTTTTACGACATTTGTTACTCAAAAGGTCGAAATGCAGGTAGTTGATCATATGTACAATTTAGAACCAGATTTCTGATCAGTACTTAGATATAAGATTGCTACAATGATTTGAATAAAATGTAAAAAGTGGTTATTATAAAGCGATAAAAGTGTAGAGTTCTTATCAGATGTGCAGTGACTAGAAGTCAAGGATGCACACGTAAAACACTAGATTAAGATATTGTCTATGCTTTAAAAAAACATCTTATCTAAACAGCGTCCAAGCAAGGCACTCGTGTTATGTAGGTACGTGAAGAACTGACAATCGCGAAAATCCTAAATAGCGTCGAGTGATATTTCTGTAAACTCTCTATTTTGTGATATCCTCGCGATTATCAATATAGCCAGGTGCATCGGTACTGTCAAAAATCTCAAAGTTTAAAAATATCAAAACAAACAGAAAAATCAGATACTTACAAGAACTTTATATGATTCTGAGCCAATTTTAATCCCAGAAATATGACGTCCGTCGCAACTATCAGGACCATGGGAACAACTTGAATTGGCTTTGAGTACTTACAATACAATTAATACGAAAACTATAAGAAGTTGATCCCTCCAAGGGTTACGTTGATGTGCTACTGTTAAATAAAACATGCGTCATACGTCATACCATTGCATTTTATATGATTATAGTAATCATAAACCGACAAAAGAAGTGTTTAGAATAATCATATAGCGCTAAAAATTATAGCGGTGGTAGATGGTTATTTTTAAACCTTATTATTATGAGCATAAAAATGCCATTATGTCTACTTATTTTGTCTAGGCGATCGTAATGGAGGATAATGACTTTATTTACCTATTTACTTTCAGCTGCATATCAGATTGCTACATCACAAGGATCAGCATAATATACTGAACTTCCATAAAGCGATCGAGAATGACCACATTGACCAGTGTAGTACGATCTCTTATTAAGTGATTCGAGGTAGGTAAGTACCTAAGGTATCTAAAACCCGTGCCATGCATGTTTTGAAACAATATGAATGGTTATATTATTGTTAGGCTTTCTATGCAAAGTTTTATATAAAACTGTAAAAACTTACATTCTTTATAACAACATAGGTACTTAAGTCTGTTTGAAAAATAAACAATCATGGATACGTTTTTTATAAATCCTGGTATAAGTTTTTTTAACTGTCTTCAAGGTTAATTTCCTATGACTAGCAAAAGCTTTGGACATAAAATGGTAGATTCACGAAGAATAAGAGTAAATATTATATATTTAGGTAAATCCTGTTTTGTAGTTACAGCTGTTGCTAAGTCTGATATAGTGCATACTACTACTGCTACTATACTACTATAACAGTCACAATAAAGTCCACTGCTTAAGTACAGGCACATAATATACAATGGTACTAGGTACAGGCCAAGTAAATGCTTAGGTACTTCTATATGTATATTCTGTGGAAGAGGTCTGTACCTACCTAAAAGGTACTTAATTTGATGGAGCATTGTTTCAGCCTTACGCATACCTACATGTTTACCTTTCTCCGTGTTTCACTTATGTTGCTGCGTTATTTATACGTTTGGTTTAGACATAGGTATCTACCTACTTGGAGTAGATAACAAAAACTGAAAATGCACTTATTAAGCTTGTTTTTGTTTGCACCAACAATCAGAGTAACCGCTTTTGAAAATAAAGAAGAAGATAGTAGTGAACTTAGATAATTACTTAGCGGTTTTATGGCGTGTCGAGTGGTGCCGGCTTAGAATAGCATCACCCCATATCTTTCCCGTGGGTGTAGTAAGAAGCGACTAAGGGATTTGAGAGTTAATGTGTATTGCAATTTTATAGACGACAGGCTCACAACCTGTCACTATGGTGACACACAGTCTTCTGAATGACGCTCAAACTTTTGTCAGACGTAGTGTAAATGGCCGTTTTTGCAGCCGTTTATGCTCTACCTACCCCACAAAGAATATAGGCGTCTAAAAGCCCTACTTTAACGGCCCCCCTCCAAATTCTGAACTCGCCAAATGAACCCTTCCGGAATTGAACCCTTTAACGTGCTTTAACTATCAAGTCTTACCTAGATGTAGAACTGTATGAGTAGTTTAATTAACAGATGGTCTTTACTTGTAATACGTTGACCTACGTAAAACAATAGAGTCTTCATCAGCCCATCACACAATGCTAACTCTATGTTAATACTGACGTGATAAATAACCATAAAAAAAATCCTTCTAGATGAGCAAGTAAGTCCAGAAATAACTTTATGCAAAATACTGTAATCAGAATAACTTACGTCAGTTTACGCACAGCTCATGATTTACTCCTTCCGGTAATAGATGTTTCCGTGTTGCGATTTTTTTTCGTCAAAGAAGATAGATGTCAGAAAAAAGCATAATGATCCGAGGTAGGTCCTTCGCACGCACAGACTTTACGACGACAACAAAATCAACGTTTTTTGCCCGAAATGTCATCTATTTATATCAACAGTTTTGTGCGTAAGTTGTCATATCTTAAATACGTAACTTTAATAAAATCGCATGTTTTTAAGTGTAAGTATAGGTATTTACAAGATATTTTTTGTAATTAAACTTTTTCGTGGATTTTGATAAAGACGTCTTACCTCTTTCACTATAGAGTACTCCTCCAAATACACGTAGGAGTCGCACTCAATCTCTGACGAGGTGTCGAAGTATTCTGCCATACATTGACTGCTATTCAGGGTTTCGTTGGAGAAGGTGGCATAGCGTACACATTTGTACGGGTTCCCCTCTTCGTCGTGGGGTATGCTGTAGTTGGCCAGTAGAGGGTCGCCTTCGCATTCTGGCACTGAGCATCTGTAACAGAGGAAAAGATTATGTTCGAACGAGACTGAAAAAATAAGATCAATAGCTCTATATACCAATTTACTTGCAATTTGAAGAGGTTTGAAAGAAAATAAAGCACAAGTGCTGTGTGCCGATGTTGATGTAGCGATTTTTGACCGCCAGCAAGCAAATAACAATGTGAATTCATACATCTCCTTTTGTCGACAATATCGGACGGACCGCTTTAGATAATAGCGCGAAATTGTGCAACGCGTGAGGGAAACACCCACCTATAATTCGCTTTAGGTGTTTTCTATTGATGTAGTAGGCAGGTAAGGCTTAGCGAAAACTCAAGAATAAGTACATACACTTTTTTAAAATTATTATACTTTTTTGTATGGGTTAAAAATCGGAAAGTACCAAATTACTAATCTCAGAGGCCCAGTTTCGTTTGGAAGGGTATTGCATATTGCATCTTAGTTGCAGAATTTATACAAAATGTTTCAATATGCAATAACAATTTTTTTTAAATCAAAAACCTCAAATTTCTTTAAGTTGACGATATTTTCCCACAGTTTGTTTCCTCAAATCGATCAGAAATACCCGATGGTCGCTTTTTGCCCAATAGGAGATACACCGTCAACTAAAACGAACCGATTTGTCATCAATCAAGTTGAACAATGCCCACCCGGCTGTCAGAGCACAAAATCGTACTAGCCGGTAATGGGCATACACAATAATGGTGCACAATGGTTTAATCCAAGGTTGACCGAGGTCAAATCAGCGGTGTCAGCTCGGGTTTCCCATTAAGGTGCGGATTCCACCAGTGCACTGTTTGATGTGGAGGAAAGAATCGTACCGTGGGTAATGGTCGTACTGAGAAAAAAAAATTCGTCCTCCCATATAGAGTCAGTCGACTGAATATGAATTTTGTATGGGTGGTTGCGGTGGTAAATCGCACACGCACCGGATTAGGTCGTCCCCTAAAAGTAGTATGGACGTAACTTGAAAAACTTGATTTTACAGGAGAAGCGATTGAAAGTTGGCGAAAAGTTTAAAATTGTGTCATAAATTTGTGTTTACATTTACGATCATAATTTTTTTTATGTGAATGCGTCAAATGGCAAAAATTAAGAACATACATATAAATTTCAAAAAAAGTTACAGCTTTTTTTATAAAAAAATTAAAATCGCCTTACGTCTATATGCAAAAAAAATTCAAAGCCATTGAAGTTACACCTGCTTAAATCAATAGTTACGGCAGTTCGTTTTGAAATCTTTTGCTATGTTTTTGTTGGCTTAAGCTATGAAAATATATTCGGATCAGGAAAACAGTTCTACCAGAAATGAGATATATTAAGTTTTATACTCGTTCTGCAGAGTAACAGTGGAATGATATTCGGGTTCAAAGAGCACTAACAAATTTTATTTTCGATTTAGATAATTTTACAATGTTTACACCTAGACACTTTCAATGACAGTATTTTTTCACATCACTGTGACATGACAACACTTGACACAGTCAAAGTCATACACAGATGAGCTCTATGCACAGGCCACTATTTTGTCCAAAAAGGTCTGCGCCTAACACTTTCCCTTGCACTTTAGGTATTTCCACTGCAAACACCTAATAGGGCACACGTTCTGGCTTGCTTCGGCTTCGGAACAGCCTTGGTCAGGAAGTCAGCCAGTTGCTCATCTGAGCTCACTTTCTTCACTACCAAACAGCCTTCTTCTACAAGTAGTATTGGCACTTCTCCAGCGTTAATAAAGCATTTAAGTAACGCGCTCTTCTGGTGAGCCTTGTACTTCACTCCATCGGAGCAGGTGCCCTTGATATAGCGCATGATACGCTTTACTAAAAGCCAGTCTTCTTTAGTTCGAGACTCTAGCTTACAAGATGCAACTCCAACGGCATAAGCGATATCTAGGCGCGTTCCCGCCATCAAGTAATCAATTGACTCAACGGCTCCACGGTAGGGGAAGTGTGCTTCTTTTGCATCCACTTTCCCTGATTGAGTGCTCTCAAATTATAGCGAGGTTCCGCTATCTCTAGCTCTTCCTCATTTGATTCTATGATCACATCATTTGAAGCTTCTGGATCTTCAATGCTGTGTTCGTCTTCATGAACTTGATCTAATACTCTATCTCCCTCTAGAGCTAGTTCATGGTCTTCAGTTTTCACGTTAGGCTCTGTTTCGGAAATGTTTCAATCTCCGCTCTCAGCTCCCTCTGATTGTAGGGGCATACCTACTAGTGGAGATTTTGAACACTTCGTAGCCTATGAGCATGCCCTTGAGGCTTTCTTGCTCATCTTCTTACGTTTCTTTTAGGTACGTTAACCTCTATGGTTCGCTTGACTGACGTGACTGTCTTCATTTCTAGCTCATACAGTCCACCAAACGCCGATCTTTTGCCGACAATTCTTGTCGTGCCTTCTACGTCAAACTTGCACTCTCGTCTTTGACGTAAATTCACTATTCTGCATTCTGTCATGTGCAGCGAGCGGCGAGAAAGGTTCTTCGTCAAGTTTGGTACTAGCCACACATCTCGGAGCATTATGTTCTCCTCCTGCCATCGACCTTCGCTTCGACCTCTACAGAGCCTTTTCCTACGGCAGGAATTATGGTTCCGTCAGCTGTTGTAACAGTGTGGTCTTTGTCGAATTCATGGAACTCTTTGAAGAAGTCTCTCCTTACAGCTATGTGTGTAGTTGCTCCGTTGTCGACAAACCATTTGTCTCTATTTTGAGTTTGACCATTCGCACTGGAGCAAGCGTTCACCATCAGTGAGATCTGTTGCACTTGCTTGGATTCTGAGCTTTTGCCTGACGTGCCTTGTACTGGTTTGGGTGGCCTCCCATCTCCAATCCACTTCTTACACTTGCGAACTCTATGTCCTTTTGCATGACAATAGTTGCAAATCAGGTGCTCGTCCTTGCATTTGCGATATCCACTCGGTGCAGTTACTAGGGCTTCCATTCTAGTGGTCTCTTGACTGCCTAAGTCTCTTTCAAAGGTGCAGAGGTGACTCGTCAGACTGTCAATTGTCTTTTCAGACTGCTTCAGCATGAGCCAGCTTGACTTAAAATTTACGAACCGGTCATCTAGAGTATCAAGAATCTTGCATATTAAGAACATTTCGGGTAGTTTCGCAGTTGTGTCTGTTTTGGATAATTCAGCTTTAAGATCGTTCCACAGATTTTTCAGCTTTGACATATGTGTCGCGATGTCATCTGCCTTGTCATGTTTTGTGCCGAAGAATTCCATGCACAGCGTGTATGCCCTGTCACCCGTGTTCCCGTCAAATAATCTGTGCAGCTCCTGCCATACCTCTGATGCCTTCCTGTACCTCATTACTTTGGTTAAGGTGTCTTCTGACATATTTGTGGTCAGCATCAGAAGAGCGCCAGTTTCAGTTTTCTTAAATTTGGCCAAAGCCGCATTATAAGCTGTTACGGCGGCGTCACCTTCTGGGCCTTCTACAGGAGTTGGTGGAGTCAATTTGCCCTCGACGGCTGCCATTGCATTCTCCGTCCCTTCCAGCATTATTGACATTTTGTATTTCCACGTCGTCCAGTTTGATTTCCCGGCCAGCTTCCCAATATCAATTTTTGTCGTAAAATCCATCTTCGAAAAAATTATTCGCGACTCTTCGCCCAAATATTAGCGGGTCCGTGACCTATTAATAAAATATAACTATAATATCAAAAGAGCGCTGGCGAATTTTATTTTCTCGAGTTTATTTACAACAATGTGTTTTCACCTAGAGACTTTTGTTGACAGTATTTTTTCACATCACTGTGACATGACAACACTTGACACAGTCAAAGTCATACACAGATGAGCTCTATGCACAGGCCACTATTTTGTCCAAAAAGGTCTGCGCCTAACAAGATAGACTTCATTATGGCCTCAAAGAGACAAATTTTCAGTGATGTCTCGGTGATCAACAGGGTTAAAACCGGAAGCGATCACCGAATGGTCAGAGGCACGTTGAACATAAACGTCAAACTAGAACGGTCTCGCCTAGTGAAGTCTACGCTCCGACCATCTGCGACCCATATTCAAAACCCGGAATGCTTCCAACTGGAACTTACAAATCGCTTTGCTTGTCTAGATTGCGATACTGTGGACGGTATCAATAACAGTTTGGTGGAAACTGTCCACAAGTCGGCTCCAAGCTTTTTAAGCCCTGTCGTAAAAGTAGACCTCAAAAACTAACCGATCTAACTCTGAACCTCATGGCTGAAAGGCGTTCTATGATGCTGCAATCCTCTGACGACACGGAGTCATATCGGCGGCTCAACAGACAGATATGCCAGTCCCTGCGGAGCGACATTCGAAACTTTGATACTAAAAATATTAAAGAAACGATTGAGCAAAACAAGGGCATCAAACTTTTCGTCAGGGACCAGTCAGGGACAAAGCTGAAGACGGAGGACGGCAGGGTAGCGTCCACGAGGCCAGAGGTACTGAGGGAGATCGAACGGTTCTATGGTTAGCTGTATAATTTGCCACTATGCTTAGCGTTTGTGGACTATGAGAAGGCCTTTGATTCTATCGAGACGTAGGCAGTACTGCAGGCTCTACAGCGGTGCCACATTGACTACAGGTATATCGAAGTGTTGAAGTGTTTATATAGAAACGCCACAATGTCAGTTTGAATACAAGATCAGACCACGGCGGCTATTCCATTGCAGAGGGGTGTAAGACAAGGAGAAGTATTATCTCCGAAGCTCTTCACCAATGCGATGGAAGATGCCTTTAAGCTCCTGGAATGGGAAGAACTTGGCATCAATATCAATGGCGAATACATCACTCACCTTCGGTTGGCTGACGATATCGTGGTCATGGCAGAGTCATTCGAAGACCTCAGCAAAATGCTACAGAACCTCAATCGGGTTTCCCAACAAGTGGGACTCAAGATGAATATGGACAAGACGAAACTCATGGCCAACTCTCATGTAGCGCCCACCCCAATATCAGTAGGGAATTCGATACTCGAAGTGGTAGACAAATACGTCTATTTAGGACAAACAGTCCGACGTCCAAAGTCACTCGGCGAATCCAGCTCGGCTGGGCAGCATTCGGGAAGTTACGCAGCGTCTTCACGTCCAAAATTCCTCAGTGTCTCAAGACGAAAGTGTTTGAACAGTGTGTCATGCCAGTGATGACCTACGGTGCCGAGACGTGGTCTCCAACTGTCGGCCTCCTGAATTGACTAAGAGTCACTCAGCGAGCTATGAAGAAAGCTATGCTCGGTGTTTCCCTACCTACGTGATCGGATCAGAAACGAGGAGATCCGTAGACAAACCAAGGTAACCGACATGGTTAAAAAATTCAGTAAGCTAAATTGGCAGTGGGCAGGCCACGTTGCTCGAAGAACTGATAATCGGTGGAGCAGGAGAGTTCTCGAGTGGACACCACGTATCAGCAGGCGCAGCGTAGGATGCCCCCCC
This sequence comes from Phthorimaea operculella, assembly GCA_024500475.1. Lineage (NCBI taxonomy): Eukaryota > Metazoa > Arthropoda > Insecta > Lepidoptera > Gelechiidae > Phthorimaea > Phthorimaea operculella. The sequence continues at coordinate 9,225,981 of JANFCV010000002.1, forward strand.
GCGAGATGGGACAGACGATCTGTTCCAGTCCGCGGGGAAATGCTGGATGCAGGCCGCTTCTAATCGGTCAAGATAGAAATATTTAGGGGCCTATGTTCAGCAGTGGACGTCCTATGGCTGATTATGATGATGATAATGATTTTCTCATACAGACGTATCTTAGGAAACCTCTTAAAATGAAATTAAAAAAATTGCGACATAAAGGGGTAAGTTAACTTACATCCCTATGTTATAAAGCAATATGTTGTGAAATAAGTTACGACTTACCTTATTTTGGAAACTAAGGTACTTAGAGATACACCCACAAGCGTGAAAAAAACTACACAAAATTCTGAATCTTTTAGTGTATATAACTCATTTACGTAAAAAATCAAGTTACGTCCTTACGTTTTGAAGGGGACGAGGTATTGGCGATTGATGACTTCTTAAATTAAAGAGCTTGGCTCTTGTCGGTGGAGTAACTGCCATCTTGTCTTCGTTCCGCCAGTGATTTCACTTGCTGATACGACACGACACGAACCTTTTCTTTTGATTGTTTGAAATAATTTCGTCTTGGGCTTGGTCTTCTTTCGTCTTCTCCTGCCTTTTACTTTTCCTTACGATGTTTTTCATGAAATGGTCGTGTCGTATCAGGTGTCTTATCATCTTCCCTCGTCTGTTCTCTGTGGTTCTTAACAAGCTCCTCTTTTGGTTAATTCTCTGAAGGACCTCTTGCCAGCGATTCATGCTGATAATCCTGACAGCCGACGTGGTGCAGTGGTTAGTGCGACTGCCTGCCACGTAGAAGATACCGGGTTCAATTCCCGGTGGGGTCACTCACAAAGTTGATATTTATCACTTTGTGTATTTGTTCCCAGTCTGGTCAGGACATTGCAGGTTGAACCACTTGATTGTCCGAAAAGCAAGATGGTTCCGTGCTTCGGATGGGCACGTTAAGCCGTCGGTCCCGGTTGCTGTCTATGATGGCAGTCGTTACACAACCATGTCAGAAGCCTGGTACTTGCAGTAGGCGGTTGTAATACTCTGACGCCAGGGTTCATCAGGTTGTTAGACGACTTAGTGTCCCACTCGAAGAAGGAAGGACTGATAATCCAATAATCCGCAGCCACGATATGATGCGGCTACGTGTACTATGTATATGATTATTCTGTTTGTGACGTGCGTGTGAAAACCATGAATCATATGATATTCTTTCTATCAGATTTTGCTGTTTTGATATTGTTATACTTTTAGATACAGTAGCAACCCGTGCTATGTAACAAGTGACAATCGCTAAAATCCGAAATAGGGTCGAGTGATCCTTCTTTAAACACTATTTTTTTATAAGTGGGTCATCAGGCGAGGCAGCCGTAGGCCAAAACCATTTTTCTTTATAAAAGTATTTTTAGTTATAAAACAGTTGCACCGAGACCAAGAACGAATCGACGCATGAGATGATCATGACCTTAGGCTGCTACCAACAAATGCTTAGTTCAAAACTATTATGATGGTGGGGTATTCCCATGTCTTGCCTAATATTTGGATGGCGTGTTAGCAGATATGCGATCAGCTTTTGGTGTCTGACGACATTTGGTAGATAAGTAGTTTTGCAAAATCGCGAATAAGAATGTAACTGTTAGCGGTCACCGTGATATGGCAGTGTGTGTCTTCATTCTTTATAGCTCTAAAAGCATTTTTGTGTAACCGCCAATCGATGGAATCAAAAAGTTCTAGACAGGCGCATTCAAGGCATCCTAGCATTGAATACCAAATTTTTAAAACACTTTTCAGTGTTAGGTATACAATTTAGGAAAACTTGCAAAATTTCACCGCAGGCTGGATTTGAACCAGCGACCTTCGCCATCAGTACTGGCGACGCCTCTACCAACTGGGCTACAGCGGCTCTACCAACTGGGCTACACCGGCTCCAGTTGGTAGAGGCGTCGAGAGATTTCAAGTTTTCAAGTTTTCCTAAATTGCATCCTAGCATATTGTTAACGTTGCAGGCTAACATTGGCTCGCGAACTGTGCCGGTGAATGTTCAGTAGACATCTTAGTGCTGTTAGTAATGAGCATGTAATAAGGATGATCAAATATTATTATTACAAAGGTGAAAAACCGTTATTTGACGATTGAAAGAAGGTCGAACCTTGAACTCTCATTGATGAAGACCTACACCTAAATATCAAAAAACATATATAAGTATGTTTTTTGAGGCTGCCAGCTGCATCACGAATCATGACTATATACCTACTTATTTGATTAACTATTTATTAAAATTAATTTATGTACAATTTCCTGACGAACGGCCTTATAACAGAAGTCCGTGTTTATGTTTGTTTATTATAAAAAAAAATATTGATTAGTCATTCATCATTAAATGCATTTTTTTTTAATTTCTGAAGAACAGATAAATTAATCTAAGTTTAAAAGATTTTAGAGATATTTTGTATTGTATTGTAAGTATTTTGTACTTATTTTTATTAAAGTGAAGCGTTTTATTTGTACAGTACATAACTTAAAAGTTGAAAAAAAAAACTATCGAGGAAAAGTTCGTATTCTTCTAGTATCAAGTCTCTCTTTCTCTCCCTCTTACTCTCTTTTTGTGTAGGACACTAATAGTCATCCAACGAACTGTATGGCTAGCATGCGCACTGTAGAGAGACTTTTCTCGCGCGCGAGAAGACAAAGATGTGTCAAATCGTATGGAATTCATCAAAACAAGTGAAGACTTTTGACATAAGGGTGTAGAGCAAATCTATGTCGCAAATCGCTTGCTAGCTATACCATATAGCTATACTGATGAACCTTAGGGGTAAGCTCCACAGAATAGACGCGAGACGCGACGCGCAACATGATATCTGTCAGACAAGCGATCGTCAGCCGTTATCGATGGGACGCGCGTCTGACGTGTGTATCATCGTTTCTTCTGTTTCATACATTTTATATGGAAACGGTTTCAAGCGTAGCGATGTCGCACGTCTGACGTGTCCGATGATCACTTGTTTGACAGATGCCATCTTACGTCTTACGTCTCACGTCTACTCGGTGTAGCTTGCGCTTAGCTAGCTTGCTAAGTAGCATCTATTAAGTTTTGTAATCTTTAAACATAATTAACAAGTCAATGTCCTATTAGCTTAGGTCCTTGATCTTTATGCAAGTCAAACATCTTAATTAGTTTTAGGTAGATTGTATTAAATATGTATTTTGTATTTATTTATTTATTGATTATAAAAAAGTTTACAATTTTGTTGCTTGGCACTCCTAAACCAAACCAGGTTTGTCCGAGCGCTGCACACTCCAAATAATCTTACACTAAAAATCATAGATAGGTATACAACTAAATTAATAAACATTACATAACATAACACATAAATTCTTAAATCTAGTTATGGGTAATTCGCTTATAAAAATACAATAAAATTAAAATGTGGGTATACTCTTCCGCCGTAATAGCAACTTATCATTATCAATACTAATTATTACGAAGGTTGTTCCCATTTACAACTTGTGCGTTTTTAAGGTTAGTAAGAAATAACTTTTTAATTTGATTTTTAGCATTTTTAGTTGTGAGTTTTAATTTTAAAGGTAATGGTATATGCTGATTAATAAGTCTAGGTACTACATAATTACAAGTTCTCTTGCCGTAGTAATTCCTAGCACCCGTAGTCATTAATTGCCGATTTGTCACTTGCCTGGTAACTTTAGTATGACTTATTACATTTTCATGATATTTAAAATAGTTTTCTTGTAATAATAATAAATTAATTTTATCATGAATAGGTAGTACATTGCAATAACTGAATAGCTCATAGTCTTCACCGCGATATTTTTCTTTTATTTTGTAAGGAACAATTTTCTTCAGCAGACGCAACTGTATCTGGTACACTCTATCCAGGTACGTCTTGAACGTACGCCCGTAACTACTCAGACCATAACTAATAATGCTATCCGCTAATGTGTTATACAGTAGTAATCTGATATTAAAAGGAATCCTACGTTTCACAAGGCAGAACTTCGCCAGCAGCGCCCGTAATTTTCCTACTACATAATCTATGTGTACCCCCCAGTTAAAGTGCTCGTCAATAAACAGGCCTAGGTAAGTAATACTTTTGACCTGTTCAATGGAGCTACACTGGCATATTGAATTGTTGAACCCTTGAGTATGAAGGCAGGAGTGGTCATGAGCTACTATTTTAAGGGGATACGATGCACAGTTGTGAACCGAATGGATGTGCAATAGTTTTGTTTTGTCCTTATTTAAAACCAACCCTACATCGTGAGACCACATGCAAATCAAGTTAAAATCATCTTGTAACTTCTGTAATGCTACAGCTATGTTCTCGTCATGTGAAATAAGGCAGGTATCATCTGCGTATTGGAATATTTCACACTTTTTAATGAGATTATTTAATTCATTGACATAGGCCAGATAGTGTAATGGTCCTATTACTGATCCTTGAGCGGTTCCGTGTGTCGATTGAATCTTTTCGCTAAGTCCATTACCCACTTTGACTCGATAAGATCGATTTTCAAGATAATTTTGACACCATTGCAGAAGAGGTCCCCGTACGCCAGTGTGGTCAAGCTTTTCAATTAATACGTCATGCCGTAGGGTATCGAATGCCTTACTGTAATCAATGAAAACAATTAGCACATGTTCTTTATCATTAAGGCATTCGTTTACGTAGTCAGTGAAGCTAGTAAGAAGCTGAGTGGTACTTTTGTTCGGTTGAAACCCATATTGCTGCTTTGATATTATCCCGTGTTCACCGTAAAATTTATGAATTTCACCGCATATGTACTTTTCGGCTATTTTGTCGACTACAGGAAGAATTGTGATAGGGCGATAATTATTATAATCTGATTTATTACCTTTTTTGTGAATAGGCCTAACTATTCCTTGCTTTAATTCCTCTGGATATATGCTATTGTATATTTTGACATAGAATTTGTTTGTAAGAAGTGATTATGATGGATCACCTCATTTTCATGTCTAGAATCAATTAATTACATTGTCATTAACTGTACATAATTGATTAAACCTAAAGCCCTTATTGGCATGATTATCAACTCGTTTCAAGTAAAGATCGTACTTTTACTAGAAATAAAATGAAACTAGATCAAATATCGAGGCCACTGTTCGGCAGACGTTGTATTGTACGCTCTCCGCCCAAATGGACCAATGACTTAAGTAGGGCGGCTGGTGGTGACTGGATGGCGAAAACGGGAGATCATGCTTTGTAGCGTGCCCTGCGGGAGGCATACTAATACCTCCATCTAAGAGGCCTACTAGTAGTATCAGGCGGTTGAAAATCACCAGTATGGCTAGTACAATATGGCTAGTATGCGCACTGTAGAGAGACTTATCTCGCGCGCGAGAAGACAAAGATGACATGTGTCAAATCAAATCGTATGCAATTTATCAAAACAACTGAAAACTTTATTATTTTATAATTATAAGGATGTAAATCAAATCTATGTCGCGGGCCGAATGCTTGCTATATAGGGTTCACCGTGTAGTTCGTCGACTAGGCGAAAAGAGAGATAATATAGCGAGAGACTATCACCATAGGAACCTTTGTGTGGCACTGCGTCTGCTTCTGCAAGTCCCGTTTTGCTGCGTGGACTTTACAATCACGGCCATTCAACCACGCGTAGCGTGCCGCTTAAGTAAATAATAGTCAGGTCACTAACTCAAATAACACATTATAAATATCAAATTATACTCAATCAATATTTGCTCTCAAAACTGTAAGTATTATTAGCGTTATCTTGTGCTTGTAATGGCGCCTATTTATGTCAATCAGTTCATCTTAAAATTTGGTATTAGGTAGACAAAATACCTTGGCAACTTGAAATACCTGGCTGGATTCGACATGACTGTATTGATTGACGGTTGGTTATCTTTAGTCTACCTATAATCAAGCTATATGCCTTACTGGGTATGAATGGGTGGCACTAGTGCAAACACAACCTCTCTGTCCATAAGTGCAATAAATACCAATTTTCAAAGCAGGTAGGTAAGATATTTCAGTGGGTAGTAAAATAGGCTGCATAATTTAGTTGTTATTATTAATTTTATTTAACTACTGAGTAAGGTATGTGCTTATCTTTCAATTTGTCTTGGTGTTGTTACGACTGTAATACCCACTTTAAGGTTAGGTTTGCAGAACTATTTTCACTAATTTGTCGCGAAAACTTTTACAATGACTGACTGACTGATCTTTCCGGCCGGTTTCGGCCATGGCGACCACTTCTACTCCTGATCAAGTCGGCGCTGTTGCGCTCGCAGGTGGCTATTATAGCCTATTGGATAAATGAAATGTTTGTCAGTGTCTTTATTTTCATTCATAGTCGGCCAATGTAAGAGGAGAAACACACGTAACGTCTGTTTGTGCGTTATTTTTGTGCAGCGCTTTCGCATGCGTTAAAACAATGCAATTTTCCACTATATTTTCATACATATAAGTTGGATGGATGGATGGAAAATGTCAAACAATTTGACATAAAAAGTATTTTTACGGGAGTAAGGTCGAAATTCGAATACCTACTTAATCCTAACGCATGCGTTACGCAGCGCAAAAATATGCAATCGGAAATTAGATGTAATTTAAAACTCAGGCTGAGTTTATTGAAACTTTAGTTTCATGATTATGGTTATTATGACCCATGACTTGCGGAAGTACCTATGGGGCGGAAGTAAACGTTATGATTTTTCCTATAAAAATATGACTGAAAAAAGTTAAATAGGTAGTTAGTAAATGTAATCTATTTATTTATTTCATTCCGTACCTACCTGTAATTTAGATCCATAGACTCGAAATTGTACACCGAAGAATACATTCCCGCCAAAAACACAGGAAACAAAATCAGAGCGAAATTCAAAATATTGAAACGTCCAAAGGGTCCCAAAATGTGCAGAATATCGTCCACGGACACTTCCTCATTGTCTTTCTTTTCTGACTCCGTTTTATCCATATTTTTATTTATTTAAAACACTCGCAAACTATTTGAACTGATGATGAAACTGTGAAAAACTTTATAATTTTTTTGATCGCATCACATTATTCAAATGCATTTAAAATTAGAATGGCACTTTCATTTACAATATCAATTTATTTATTTTTATTTATTTGAAATTACTTAGAACTAGAATTAGCTACTAGTTCGATCGGTTTGCGTTTGAATTTAGAAGGCGCGCGTCGCGTGCGCGCTCGCGGTCACTGGATTGATAGTGCGGTGGAAAGGCCATTCCATTCATTTTTATTTACACAAATATAAGTGGTTGAAACTAAACTACTGGCCATTTATAAAAAAAAATAGTAACCTAGGTATACCTTTGTACTGTGTTGTGCAGTTATTTTAAAACTGTATCAAAGCACAATAGAGAAAGCAGCCAATTTTTTTTCTAAAAAGTGTGGTGAGGCGTTATGAAAAATACTTTTGGTTTTCCCACAGATGATGCTGACAAAATATGTTTTTGAAGAAGTTTTAATGAAACTAGTAGGTATAAAATTTCAGCACCGAACCTTCGATGACACAAAGTAATTTGTGCTGACGGAGCGCTTTGAACATCAAAAACCTCGCATTTGTTCTACCAGACTTTCCGATATCAATACATAGTATGAAGTAAAGTCACTTTTTGCGTCTGTATGTCGTCGAAATCGCTAAACTACGCAACGGATTTTGATGCGGTGTTTTGTAATAGATAGAGATGTTTCAGAGGAAGGTCTATTAAGTATAACACACGCCGAGAAATTGCCCTTTTCCGCGGACAAATGATTTACAGTGGGTGAAACGCTACCAGTTATTGGTCGAAGTAAGAGACCGCAAGTATTTACAAAAAAGAAAACTATAAATAACTCGACCTTTCGGCACTAGATACTAAACTCTATTTTTATCAAAGTTTTACTTAATCACGGAAAAAATTATCTACTTACTTACAAATTTATCTATTAACGTGAATTGTTTTACGTTAAATCACGTAAAAGAAGCGGTTGCATACATTCATAGTAGACGCCATATTTTTGTATATTACATCATAATTATTTTACTTACATAGATCTATATCGAAAGACTCTATGACGCAAGCTCCACAGAGTAGACGTGAGTACGTAAGACGGCATCTGTCAAACAAATGATCGTTAGAGAGAGACGTGCGACATCGCGACGCTTGAAACAAAACTACTTGACATATAAAATGTATGACAACCGATGTGGCGCAGTGGTTAGTATGCCTGCCTGCCACGCAAAGGTTCCGGGTTCAATTCCCGGTGGGGTCACTCACAAAGTTGATATTTATCACTTTGTGAATTTGTTCCCAGTCTGGTTAGGACATTGCAGGCTAAACCACCTGATTGTCCGCAAGTAAGATGGTTCCGTGCTTCGGATGGGCACGTTAAGCCGTCGGTCCCGGTTGCTGTCTATGATGGCGGTCGTTACACAACCATGTCAGAGGCCTGCTACTTGCAGTAGGCGGTTGGAAAACTGACACCAGGGTTCATCGGGTCGTTGAACGACTCGGTGTCCCACACGAAAAAAAAAGAAGAGAAGAAGATCGCTTGTCTGACATGACATGACATGTCGCGTCTCGCGTCTATTCCGTGGAGCTTGCCCCTATGGAAATAAATAATTCCTAATAAGAGTTTTTTTAATGGGGCGCTTATTACAAAAAGAAATTAAAATAAAATTGCTTATTTCCACGTCGAAACGCATCTGTTTCAGCCGCAACTTGAGGCGGAGACGGGTGCCATGATATCCATCCATTACATGGCATTTAGTAAAGAAACGGATCCGGCGAAACACCGGAAAATAATGCGGCATATGTGAGAGCCTCAAATGTCAAGTATCAAAACAATTTTGTTTGTGATAGTGATAGGATAACCGTGATCGTTGAGTAGCTACACTCGGGGACAATATTTTCGCATCAACCTTTGTCCCCGCAAGTGCATGGAGCGAGCAATTTCCATCTACCCAGCACTGATACCGGGGAGTAGCAGCTACACTGCCGGTGTCCGATATTACACTTCCGTGCTTTTAGGGAAGAGATGGACTGTCGATATTTTTTATTATTTGAAATAAGAATTAGGTAATTCATAATTCATAATTCATAATTTATTTATTGCAGTTAACAGGTTTACATACGATCTTATGGTAAATTTTATAATAGTTCCACTGTAACTTACTTGTTCAGCATGCAATATTTACATAAGTTTAGTAATTTTTTCCTACATGAAGTTCTTAAACAAACAACAGTCATTATTATTACATTACATTACTATACTAAGAGCTTTAAAAAATAAAATAAATAATGTCATTCCTTAAAACTACTCAAGTTATCTCCTAAAAAATCATTAATTGTATAATAGCATTTAGAAGTCAATAAATTATATAATATTATTTTAAATAGTCTAACATTTTTTTCTTTTATATCGTCGGGTAATTTATTAAATAATTGGGGCCCCATCACATATATAGTTTTTCTATAAAATATCATATTTGGCACGATTTTTGGTCTTATTTCTACCTTATTTCTAGTTTTCCGAGGACGTCTTGTGTATACTAACTTAAAGCTATTTATATGTTCTTTTACATAAACACATGCTTCGTAGATGTAGAGACATGGTAAAGTAAGCAATTTAAGACTCTTAAAAAATGGAATACAACTGTCTTGCCAATGAAGTCCACACATAGCACGTATACATTTTTTTTGTGTTCTAAATAAAGGTTTGATATGGACTTCAGCAGCATTACCCCAATGCAATATGCCATACCTTAAATTGGAAACGACATAAGCATGATACGCACTGAGAGCTGTTTTTTGTGACGCTATTCTAGTGATATTTTTTAAAACATATACATATTTACTAATTTTTTTGGTTAAATAATCTATATGTGGTTGCCAATTTAAGTGAGAATCAAGAATGATGCCCAGAAACCTGATCTCATTTACATTCTCAATAATGTTGTCATTATGTTTAACAGTCAAGCTATATGATTGTTGTTGGGGAAGATAAAATTGAACATATTTAGTTTTTTCTAAATTAGCTATTAGATTATTATTACTCAACCATTTAATTATATTATTAAGTGCTTCATTGAAATCTCTTTCATAATTGTCAATATTATCACATTTGATGATCGCAGATGAATCATCAGCAAATAGAATCATTTTTTGTTTTATATTTTCTGGGAGATCATTTATATATATAAAACTTAAATTAAAAATTTAAAGGAACCCCCGACTTTCAATCCTTTAAAAAGTTAAAAATAATTTATTTATTCATAAAATATTGTAAACTAATACTCCAACGCGTCGGGGGGCCGCTAAGTAAACAATATAGGTAAGAAGTTTCAATAAAATCGTAAGACATACTTGTATCGAATGAAATGACATTTGCAACTAATATGTTTATTACGCTTTGTAAACTTCTTACTTATATTGTTTACTTAGCGGCCCCCCGACGCGTTGGAGTATTAGTTTACAATATTTTATTGAATAAATAAATTATTTTTAACTTTTTAAAGGATTGAAAGTCGGGGGTTCCTTTAAATTTTTAATTTAAGTTTTATTTGAAGCTTTTTAAATTAATATTTTGTTTCTGACTTCAAACAACATACAACATGATTTTTTAAGCGCTTACTATATTTTCTCACTAGCATTTTAAACGGCGGTTCTACCCGCCGCTGCTCAGTAATTTTATATGACAATAAAACATAGCTTAACAATCTTATTTTTTGTGTAAATTGACACAGTGATCCTTTGTATATCGTATAGGACAGAGAAATAGGCAAGACAGGAAAAAGCAGGGTAACCTGAGTGACCGCGAGCGAATCGAGCGCAAAATTCTACAAAGATTTTTGTGTTTAATTGAGTATTTTGAATTAAGAATAATCTGATGTATATAAGTACGTCAACTTAGTTTTAAAAACGACAAGCACGGTAAGCGAAACATAAAGATCGCGAGCGAAGCGAGCGCAAATTTTTACGATATTTACTAAAAATTATCTGGATTATTCAGTAGATTACTTTATTATAGTCTCTTTTCCTACATTGCCAAAAAAAAAGCAAGCAAGGTGAAGAAAACAACGTTGAGCAGAAGCAACACAAAAAAAGTCTTCGAGCAAAGCGAGCAACATTTTTAGGGCTTGCTTTTTGGCACTTAGTGCTTGTAAGAATCCTGCAACAGACGTTTGACTTGCGTTTGAAGACTTCTTCTGTGAGCCCCCCTCAACCCCCGGTAATGACACTTAGTGCTTGTAAGAATCCTGCAACAGTCATTTGACGTCTTCTGTGAGGAGGGCAAGCCCCCTCAACCCCCCGGTAATGACACTTAGTGCTTGCAAGAATCTCGCAACAGACATTTGACGTCTTCTTCTGTGAGGGGGGCAAGCCCCCTCAACCCCCCGGTAATGACACTTATTGCTTGTAAGAATCTTACAACAGACGTTTGACGTCTACTTGTGTGAGGGGGGCAAGCCCCCCTCAACCCCCCAGTAATGACACTTAGTGCTTGTAAGAATCCTGCAACAGACGTTTCTTGTCTTCTTCTGTGAGGGGGGCCAGCCCCCTAAACTCCCCGGTAATGCCCCTTAGTGCTTGTAAGAATTCCACAAAAGACATTTGACGTCTTCTTCTGAAGGGGTAAGCCAAGCAATTACTCTAGATGAATTTTTACAATATTACCCAAAATAGATCTGATCTGATTTGTTCTTTTCCTACATCATCATCTTCCTGCCCTTATCCCAATTGCTTGGGGTCGGCGCAACACGTTTCGTTGAACACAAAATCGTGTTGCAAAAGGATTTGGCTGAATTTTACGACCGGCCGCCTACCAGACGTCAACCCTCCCTGGGATTGCCTTTATGTTGGATTAACCGCCACCATACGGTTGGCCCTGGCTGTTTGGGCAATAATAGGTAGACTGTGAAGAAAGCTAGGTTAAGCAGTCCTCGAGCAAAGCGAGCAAAATTGAGTACGGGTTTAAATAAATTTTCTACATACGTATTTAAGCAAGGAACTGATTCACCCAGGATACAGCACAGAGAGCTACAGGTACTCATAGGTACATACAGAAGTATTACATTAACTTTTGTATGTTCGACAACTTCGTGCGCGTCCTTCCTGCGGGATACAGAACGGTGGGGGGGCGAGAAAGCACGTCATTCTAATATGACGTGCGGCGAGAATGCGCGCGTTTCCCCTCCCCGCTACACCTCCCGCTACCCACTGACATCGCCCCCCTTACCGTCTGTCACCCCTAAGGAAGGTCGCGCACGAACTGGCCGGTTTATAACTTAGTAATGAATGCCTACGCGCAGGTTTTAAGTAATAGATCTTTTATCTACCTATTTCTTAAAGTCAAATAAATACGAGTACGTTCATTCAAGTCAAACAAATAAAATAAAATAAAATAAGTCATATTTTAAAATAGTTAATATATCATAACGTCATGCATGACTTGAAAGATATGACAACTCCGAGTAGCCCGAGCGGCGACTGGTCTAATCCATACCTCACAAAAGAATAGAATAATTTAGCTATGTACGGGTAGAGGAGCTCGAGTACTTCGGATTGGTCGTGGTCTGCCGCGGCGCAGCTTGGCACGTTTGGCGGAGTAGCTAAAGTTTGCCCTCTGAAAAAGTTAAAATATCTCATCGAAGAATAGAATGAGACATGGCTGTAGCGATAGGAGCAGTTTAGTAAAGCTTATAAATCTTGGTCTGCCTTCTGCTATCTTGGCACGTTTGGCGGAGTAGCTAAAAGTATGCCCTCTTAAAAAAGTAAAAAATATCTCATCGAAGAATAGAATGAAAATATATCGTACCGATAGCTTGCTTGAGTCTGCCTACATATATACTGGTCTGCCTGGCCACAGCCTGGCAGTTTTCCCAGTCCGACCACTTTTACTTTTTAGTAAAATTTTATCTCTTCGAATAAAAGAATAAAAATATGTCGTACCGATAGCTTGCTTAAGTCTGCCTAGAAAATACTGGTCTGCCTGACCCACAGCCTGGCAGTTTTCAGATACGACCACTTTTACTTTTTTGAGAAATTTTTATTTCTTCGAATAACAGAATGAAACTAAGTTGTAATAATAGTTTATTTAAAGCTGAACACATATCCCTTGGTCTGCCTGAGCTCAGTCCGGTAGTTTCTCTGATGCGATCACTTTTCACTCTCACTAAATTTCAATTTTAAGGACCTGACTTTGTTTATTAAGGAGTGGGCCCCGTCAATAAAATGAAAATTTGTCGGTGTATAGAAGTGAGATTTACAGAGCTGTAATCTCTCAATGTCTAGATGAAGAATAAGTATGTTAATTTCAAGAATCTACAACTTCAGATGTATTCGTAGTAATTATTTCAAAATACAATACTTGGGAAAACATTTTCTTCATCTGGACATTGAGAGATTACAGCTCTGTAAATCTCACTTCTGACAAATTTTCATTTTATTGGCCAGGCCCTCTAATAAACGAAGTCAGGTAAAATTGAAATTTACTGAGTGAAAAGTGATCGCATCGGAAAACTACCGGACTGAGCTCAGGCAGACCAAGATGTGTTCAGCTTTAAATAAACTATTACAACTTAGTTTCATTCTGTTATTCGAAGAAATAAAAATTTCTCAAAAAAGTAAATGTGGTCGTATCTGAAAACTGCCGGGTGTGAGACCAGTATTTCTAGGCGAACAAGCAAGCTATCGGTACGACATATTTTATTCTTTTATTCGAAGAGATAAAATTTTACTAAAAAAAAAGTGGTCGGACAAGCCAGGCTGTGGCCAGCAGACCAGTATATGTAGGCGACTCAAGCAAGCTATCGGTACGATATATTTCATTCTATTCTTCGATGAGATATTTTACTTTTTAAGAGGGCATACTTGCTACTCCGCCAAACGTGCCAGATAGCAGAAGGCAGACCACTAAACTGCTCCTATCGCTACAGCCATGTCATTCTATTCTTCGATGAGATATTTTAACTTTTTCAGAGGGCAAACTACTCCGCAAACGTGCCGCCGCGGCAAACGACTCAAGCTCTCCTACATACATAAATTATTCTATTCTTTTGTGAGGTATGGATTAGACCAGTCGCCGCTCGGGCTAGAGTCAAATTAGCTCAAACACGGGAATATAGTGCGTAGTGTGATTCCTAGTCTACCTTCCGTCTCCATCATCAGATTCTCATGAAATATGGCTAAGAACCATCCTCATCATATTAGCTTTTATATAAACAAAACCGCATTGAAATCGGTTCAGTCGTTTCGGAGATACGTTGCCTCAAAGAATCGTAGACACACGGACATACAGACGCGTGAAACTTATAACACCCCTCCGGTTGGTTCGTCGGGGGTTAAAAAGGAAAAGAAGCGGCCCTAAGATGCTTCCTTGCGGTACTCCTTGTTCTATTATTAGTGTATTTGATATGGCTTCACATTATATGTTATTTTTGTCAATATATGTAATATGTGTGGTCTGCTGTCTATCCGTAAGATATGACTTTATAAGATCATGAGCAGGTCCTCTTATGCCATATGCGTATAGCTTAGATAAAAGGATTTTGTGGGACACAAAGTCAAAAGCCTCTGACATGTCCATGAATAGCACTGATACTGGTTGTCTACTATTAATACAGGACGTTACGGACGCTAGCAGATCATGAATCGCAAGATTAGTAGATTTGCCTTTGCGAAACCCATATTGCTCAGGTTTAAGAACGTTGGATTTTTCTAAAAAGCTGTATATATTGTTGTATATTACTCGCTCGAATATTTTAGATATGACCGGTATGAGAGCTATGGGTCTGTAGTTACTACATAGCTCCTTATCGCCTTTTTTGAATAATGGTTTAATCACGCTGTGTTTCAGTTTATCTGGATAGACCCCCTGGCATAAACATAGATTTATTATAAAACTGATTGGCTTTGACAATTGTTTCGAGCAATATTTAATGACCTTTGTTGAAATAGCGTCATACCCTACACTATTAGTGTTTTTCATGTTTTTTATGATTTTTTCTACCCCATCTGGGCAGGTGGGAGATAGAAAAATTGAATTATTAATATAATTTATCACATTTAGGCTTAGATGTTGATTTTGATCTGTCATATTTTTCGCAATATTTACAAAGAAATCATTAAATGTATTAGCTATACTTTTAGGTTTATTTAGAATAATGTCATTGTGTATAATTTTTTTAATTGTATGTTTTGGTTCCTGATATTTATTATTATTAATAATCTGCCACGAAGCTTTCGTAATATTATCTGCATTGTATATATGTTTATTATTTTGTATCTTTTGAGAAGTACTCAAAACATTCTTAAATATCTTTTTGTATTTGTTATAGTGCTGTTTATTTTTATGTTTAATACTGTGCATGTACAATTTTCTTTTATTAATACTAGAAATTTTTATTCCAGTAGTGAGCCATTTCGGTCTTCTATTTGCCGTTATTTTAATCTTTTTTATGGGGAAACATAAATCGTAGAATAATTTTATAGTGTCAAAAAAGGTATTATAGGCATCATTTGCTTCATCAAGACAGTAAATATTATTATGAGATAAGCTTTCAAGGCATTCTTTAAACTTGACCATATTTTCTTTAGAGTAGTCACGCACTTTTATAAACCAGTGTTATCTGGAATAGTCTTTTTTAATGGGACACATTAGAGCCTGGGCTGAGTGATCTGACATTCCTAAGTGATGTATTTTTCCTCTGTAACCTCTGCCATTATGGGCAATATTATCAAGACAAGTTTTACTTTCTAATCTGGTTATGTCATTAAATTCTAATTTAAAATTATAGTTTGAAAGTAAGTTAATGAAATCCTTCGACAATGAAGAGTTTTTTAATATATTAACATTGAAATCTCCGCATATGACTGATTTTTTGTTACGAATATTACTTAGTTTAATTAACAAAACCTCTAGCCTTTTCAAGAAAACTTCTATGTTTTTGTATTTAGGAACGCGGTATATACAAACAACAATTATTTTTTGTGAAATAAGTTCAATAGCACAACATTCAAATGCTGAGACAATAGCTAATTTATTTATATCCTGGAGCTCTTTATATTCTATACCTCTACGACAAACAATACAGGATCCTCCTCTACCTTTTTGGCGTGAATATATTGATGCCAGTTTATAATTATTTAAAGAAAAATTTGATTCATGTCCCTCTATGATGAAATGTTCAGTTAGACATAACACATCAACCATTTCATTATTAGACTTAAAGTGATCCAATATTAACTCTAGTTCTGATGATTTACTTAGAGCACTTGATATATTTTGATGTAGTATTGTAAAATGCTTTTTGTTAGTAGTATTTACGAAAAAAATCAGAGCCATCAGAAGAATCAGAAGTAGAGTCATCCGAATCCAAAGTGATAGAGTCGGAGTCATCAGTTTTGTTTGATGTATTTAGTTTCTTCTCGTCATAGAAAGTACTTAAATAATAGTCATCAATTTTTGATATAAGTGGTACTGTGGTAGATGACTTCAATTACTGATATGCTTACAAGGATGGGTTATGTTATGATTGCGTTTAAAAAACCTTTATCCAAAGTATTTCAGTGACCGCATTATTTAATGTAGAGTCCGCGCCATGACCCGAAAGAAATTCTTATGTAGGTAGGTCTCGGCGACTCAAAGTCTAGCATTGTACCTATGGTCGGCTTTGAGTCGGTCGGTTTTGGTCGATTCGTCTCAATGAGTTTCTAGTACTCACAAGATGTCACAATGCATCAACCTTTGTCCCCGCAAGTGCATGGAGCGAGCAATTTCCATCTACCCAGCACTGCTACTGGCGTAGCAGCTACACTGCCGGTGTCCGATATTACACTTCCGTGCTTTTAGGAAAGAGATGGGATATTTGGTCGATTGTCGATATTTTTAAATTTGTGCCATAAAATAAATCAGGTCGTGTGACCAGCTGACTTCTGTTGTTATGCCGACAAGGATGGGTTATTAGGTACTATAATTGCATTTAACCTTCATCCGAAGTATTTCACTTACCTCATTATCGAGTCCAGCAATGTAGAGTCCGCGCCACGACATTAAAAAAAACCTACAGAAGCAGAACTGTCTAAAAAAACCTAAATTCTTAAAATATTTAGATCAATGCTATTACCGCGTTCATTATAACATTTATTTTCTATGGATATTTGTGTCTTAATAAATATCCGTCTGCATAAATTGACACCAGGCTTGAGCACCCAGACTGGCGATTGGACGATTGACAGCTCAAGACCGAGACAGCTGGCGACTTCTGGTGTCGGAGGTCAAGACACGCCTAGATCCTCTTTGGGTCTTGAGCCACCGTCGCATTCGACCACTATTTCTCTGTATTTTACTTATATCAAATTAAATAATTTAAGATTATTCCATTCTTTTTCCGTGTGATGTGGGCTTAGAATAGCATAACCACAGAATATATGCATAACCCCAATTCTACCCGTGGGTGACGTAAAAAGCAGGAATAATCATCCAGGGAATGGGCATCAGCGTTCCCTGCCAATGCAACATCTTACACTGAGCTCGCCAATCCGCCTGCCAAGCGTGGTGAGTATGGCAATAACCCCCAATAGGGGAAGGCCTATGTCCAGCAGTGGACTGTTGTGGCTGTTAGCCTGTTATGGTTGGTATGGATAAGGCATTCTATTTTAGATTGCGAGGCTTTGTGCTTTATGGGAAATAGATTATCCATTACTGAGTCATTGCAATATCTAAGACATGCTTGCTTATGCAATCAATAATTATACTACTACCTACTACTATGTAATAAAACACGGCACTGTACATTATTATACCTAAATATTTACATTCGAAAGAAATCTATGTTATGTTATATATATAATTTGTAATTCTGCGTTAAAATATTTGAGCATTTTTTCACCTATTCAGCAGATAAAGGGCTTGAATAACAAAGAGCATTTTTTATCGAGAAAAAATATCCGTATCACGATTTTTTTTCAAGCAGTAACGTTATTTTTTTATTCAGAAGGTCACTTGAAATTTCCGTATTCAACATTTTTTTTATTTTGTGGGGAAATAAAAATTAAAGTTCCTACTCAGATTTCGGGTACAATTTCTACCAAATTTTTTGAACATCCACCCGCTTATGAGATTGATTTCACAGCCAATAGGAGGCTTATCTAAAAATAATAGAGACTAGAAATAATGGTTCAGGGGGTCCGTAAGAATAACTAGGAGGAGTATTTTTGAATCAGTTAGTAGAAGTTTAATTTTGCACTCGTCAGTATTAAGTGACAAGTCAATGACCTCATCCTCATAGACATAGACGTAGTATGTCTGACGTACCTACCCTTGACACGAATGGATCCGTGTCGTAATGTAATAGGAGTTAAATTACTTACTAGTAATGTTTAATTAGTGTTAAATTACTGCGGTGCACGCGTAAAAGGTTTTTGCAGTCATCATAAAAGTTTGCAACGACTTGGAAACCTCCTCCTCCTTTCGTTTTTTGTCGGTTAAAAATTACAGTTAGTTGACACTTCGCACTAGCCAAACTAGCACTAGCATTGCTACTTGTAGTAAGCAGTTGAAAAAATCTGACACCAGAGTTTATCGGGTCTTTGAACGACTTGGTGTCCCACTCGAATAGTTGCTATTTTCAAATTTGCTAGTAGTAAATACGCCTTGATAAAGTAAGGTGAGATTTAAGACATGAGACGGAGACGTGCGACATCGCGACGCTTAAAACCGTTTCCATATAAAATGTATTAAAAGGAAGAGACGCCGTCTACACACGTAAGACGAGCGTCGCATCGTTATCAGCTGACGATCACTTTTCTGACCGATGTCATTTACGTCTCGCATCGCACGACTCATCTGTGCAGATAGCACCTCATATTATTTGTTACGCACTTCTATACTTTTGCGTTCACTTGTTTTCGTGTATTTAGTAGTACGTGCGTCAAGTATAATTGAGATGAGATTCGTGGCTTCAATTTTGGTTTTGTAAGTGTTCTCCTTGTGTCCCGTTTTTGCTCTGAGCACAATACAAACTTTTGCTAACTTTACGTAAAAAGTTGTGGAACTATCGACAGTTTATCCGCGGTTTATCCCCTCTCTAGCTAAGAATATACAATACAGGGTCTTACAGCTGCCTTGTCTTTAGGCATTGAAGGGATGTATTCGATGAACTCTGGTGTCAGTTTGACAACCGCCAATTACAAGTGCAAGGCCTCTGATATGGTTGTGTAACGACCGCCGTTAGCAATCACAGACAGCAACCGATAGCCACGGGTTAACATGCCCTCCGGCCTCCGTAGAACGGCAAAATCTTTGTTTTTAGACCAACAGAGGGTTTAGCCTGCATTTTCTTAACAATAGTTACTCGGAACAAAAACACAAAATAATAAATATCAACTTTGTGAGTGATCCACCGAGAATCGAACCCAGAAACCTTTTTGAAGTGTTCAAATTTATAGTGCAAATGGCGAAATTTTACTAGTGACCGATAGCGAAAACCAGAACCGGCTGGTAATAAGGAACAACTTTCCCAAAGAACATAAAGACGAAGAATGAAAAAAAAAATGGCCCTCCTATAGCTAACTCGAATCAGCTGATCGGCAATTTTGTATCCGAATACTTTCGTCCGAACTAAGTTGTTTCTTATCACTAGCCGGTTTTATGTTTGCGCTATCAGTCACTATCACTAGTAAAATTTCACCCAGTATTCTAGGTGCTGTCTCTCACACCCTGTATTAGACTTCGTAGCTCGTGTACTCAGGAAACCTCTTTGTGGGATTGAAACTTTTTGACTCCGAGGATTGTGATCTGCAAAGTAGCTGAACGACCGACGTATGGCGTTGGAAGTCGGAAAATACTGGTGGAGATCTAAGACACCATTTGAAATTACAATGGAAAGATACCTATGGCTGGTATTACATTTGACATCCGCTGCTGCAATTTTTTATCACTTTCGTAACGCATGCGGATTTACACCTTCTTTGCGGCATACAAATACGACGTCTTCAAACTGTATGACAGACGCATACGTCAACGCACCTAGCGCGCAATAAGGTGGAAATTCGGGGCCTCCTAACTACATAGAAGATACGTAGAGTAGCTCGCAATGGATGCGTCACGGAAACGATAAATAATCGTAGCAACAGACGTCACGTGTGATTCCCGCCTAATGTTGGAAAAATTACAGTTTGAAAATAAGTAAGTCTATAGCTTGGCCGCTTTACACCATCACATTAAACATACCTACATAACATAACACACACCTTTGACGTATAGGAGTTTTGTTTGTTTAGATATAAAACTTTGACCACCTTATTTATTTATTTACCACGCCATTACATGAAACAAAATACATTTAAACCTTGTTAAAACTGTTGTCGTTGCCTTGAATAGTGACCGATGACACACATGTACATTTGCGGTCCAAATATTGCCCTATTGTAGGCAGGCTCTTTGCAGTCAATATTGATTTTGAGGTTAGCGAACAAGCGTAGGCACCACAACATTTTTGTTTTAATGTTTTGCACGTGCCAACTTCTAAAGGTGCAAGTTCTTTAGGTGCGGCCGATCGCAGTCGTACTCGTATGCGGCTTAGCCTTAGCGGCTCGCTGGCCGAATGTATGGAACATGCTGCACCTGAGAGAAGAGTTCTGAAAGTTGGTACACTTAATCTTTAGGGTCAATGAATCGATTTGACCCGTAGTACACAAATTTAAAAAAATCCTATGAGGAGTAATGACGTCATCTTTTTTTTGTATGGGAAAAAAAATTTTTTTGTTCCAAAACCTATTGTGTGTGGTATCAAATGAAAGGCCTTGCTAAGCCGATTCTAAAAATATATCACATTATTATATTTAAGTCACTTGTATAAAATTAAATAGGAAATAATTCTCAAAACATGCCACGTTTGGGCTTCTCCAGGTATGATACGGTTAAATCATTACTTATGAAATATAAGTAATATAATGTGTAATATCCTCATCTCTAACCTCAAGAAAGGTACTACGGATTTTTTGTCTTTAAATAATTTTTTTTGAATTTTAAAGTTACAGAAATTTATGAAAACACACTTAGTTGAAATTTGGCATCGAAAGTTCAATTTTGGTTACCGAGAATGATAAAAATAAAGCCAGATGAGATTTTAATTATATGTACATCATATTCGTTTTGCAAAAATAACATGTTTTGTGCTTCGGAGGGCACAGTTAACCCTCGGCCCCATCGCAGTCGCTCTCTATGAATAATTAGACGGCGGCGGTCGGTCAGGGTCGATAGATAGGGGCCGAATAGTAACCATGGTTCATCGGGTCGTTCGTAGACTCAGTGTCCCACTTGACAGAACAAGATTTATTAATTATAAGATGATAAATACAGATGCGAGAGGAGTTTTGGTTCATCTTTATAATTTTCATTTGTCTATACACACATTATTCCCACAGCATCCTTACATTTATTCCCAGGGTATCCATCACCTTCATTAGCTATTTGCCAGCAGAAATGTCCCGCCATGCTAATTATTCTTTTCCTTGAGGCCATATGTATGTATATCTCATGTACCTATTTAAGCTGGGCTATTTTTGGTACTCCTGATGGTCTACATCAGGTTTTCAAAACCGTTGATTTCTAATTGCTAGCAGGAGGGCCAAATCAAGCTGAATTATTTTTTCTTCGGGGACGTATATGTATCTCCTGTAGTTCTTCAAACCATCGATTTATATTTTCCAGCAGACACGTCCCATCGCGCTAAACAATTTTTGCTTTGGGACTATATAATATGTGTCTCCTGTAGTTTAGCTGGGCTCTTGGAGGTGCACCTGGTGGTCCACATAAGGTTCTCCAAACCTTCGATCTATGTTTTCCAGCAGGAGCATTCCATGATGCTAAACAATTCTTGCTTTGGTGCCATAAATGTATTTCCCATTGTTTAGCTGGGCTCGTGGTTGTGCTTCTAGTGGTACACATCAGGTACTCCAGTCTCTCAAGTGGAGAAAAAAGTAGCCTTTACCTTCTTCAATGCGATAGCAATCTTTGTACCAAATTTTATCAAAATCCGTTCAGTAGTTTTTCAGGATGCTGTCACATACAAACATCTAAACGGAAGAAATATGTAAAAACTTTTGAAACGTGTTTTGTTATCAATTTCAAGAATTCGCTGACAATTTATTTTCCAATATCTTTTATGTACAGGCTTTCGACCCTCTACAACTTTATTATTATGTATAGATTCCGTTAATTTTGCCGGTGTGTATATAATGTGTGTATAGAGAAATGATCACTTTAACCATCAATCGAAAACTTCTCTCGCATTTGTATTTATCATCCTATTATTAATAAATCTTGTTCTGAAAAGTGGGACACCGAGTCTACGAACGACACGATGAACCATGGTTACTATTCAACCCCTAACTGACGACTCTGACGGACCGCCGCCGTCTTATTATTCATAGAGAGCGACTGCTATGGGGCCGAGGGTTAACCGTGCCCTCCGAAGCACATAACATTCTTTTTGCAAAACCAATATGATGTGATGTACATAATAATATGATTGTAATCTCAAATGGCTATATTTTTATCATTCTCGGTGTCCAAAATTGACTTTCGATGCCAAATTTCAACTAAGTGTGTTTTCATAAATTTCTGTAGCTTTAAAATTCAAAAAAAATTACTTAAAGACAAAAAATCCGTAGTACCTTTCTTGAGGTTAGAGATGAGGATAATACACATTATATTACGTATATTTCATAAGTAATTATTCAACCGTATCATACCTGGAGAAGCCCAAACGTGGCATGTTTCGAGAATTATTTCCTATTTAATTTTATACAAGTGACTTAAATATAATAATGTGATATATTTTTAGAATCGGCTTAGCAAGGCCTTTCATTTGATACCACACACGATAGGTTTTGGAACAAAAAATTTTTTTTTCCCATACAAAAAAAATATGACGTCATTACTCCTCATAGGATTTTTTTAAAATTGTGTACTACGGGTCAAATCGATTCACTTACCCTAAAGATTAAGTGTACCAAATTTCATAACTCTTCTCTCAGGTGCAGCATGTTTTGAACTACCGCTAGGACTAGCTGCGGCTGTGCGACTGACGCGTGCGGCTGATGAGGCTTTGTCGTAGACGCCGTAGTAAGAAAGTGTAGGTATAGCGCACGGCCGCACGCGTCTTTTGCACTACTCTTACACTTACACTTTCATACTACGACTATAGCCGCATGGTTACAATCGGCGAACGGATCTGTACACAACGATGGAAAAGATGGATTTGACTTCATAGTAACATCCTCGCATAGCATCCAGTTCAACATACCTATAATAGGTTTTCATACAGTTGAACGGCACTATGACATCAGTTTAAGAAAAAAAAACTACATCTTTTACCGATTTCATGTCAGTTCGCTTATTGTGCTTAAAGCTTACATAATTATAGATTCCATACTTACCCGTATAGGGCCATGTAATGTGAGTACTAAGGTAATATGTGGTACCGTGTATAGGCAAGGCACCACAGACTAGGACTTATCTACGGACCCGGCATTCTAATACTTACAAACCTACCAATTTAAGGTCGACCTATAGGGCCTTACCACAAAAAAGTTAGACCAGTGTCGAACGCGTGTTTAAAATAAAACTTCATACAAAAAAAAACGCTAGACACGCGTTCAACGCTGGTCTAACTTTTTTGTGGTAAGGCCCATAGTGTTTTTTCTTAGTATTTGCAGAAAATAGAGAGTTTACAGAAGGATCACTCGCGATTGTCACTTGTTACATAGCTAGGGTTGCTACTGTGCACGCAACGCGTGGCACGTGCGCTTTCTGTGTTATATTTATCCATGTTTTTACCCGACTGCCTCAGAAGGAGGATTATGTTTTTCGAGAGTATGTATGTAAGTATGTAGGTAAGGTATGTATGTGGACAAGAAAATTCTTTTTCACGGGCTACAGCCCAAACGGATAGTTGGGTTTTGACATATGAGGTGTCGTTAGATTCGTCTCAGCAGCGCGAGTGACACTGGCTATGCAAAAAAATTATAGATTCAAGATGGCGGAATTTTACAGCAAAATACTACTTTATAATTACCGCAGTCGGGTTTTTGTTTTTAACACATCTACTTGTTATACAGTCGCACTTGGTAAAATTTCAACTTTGTAAAATCTTAACGTAGATTATACCTATATCAGATGTGAACAAAATAAAGAGAAATGCGCCTTCCTTTATCTCTACCTGAGTTTACGTTTAAGTTACGTTTCTTAACTGAGTCTCCAACTGCTAATAGGTCTCTGGTAGAATCCCAGCCCGGGGGTCAAATAAATCGCCAGTCGTAAGAGCGACGGCGTGTATGTGTGGCTACTAACTAGCAAATGAGTAGCCCGTTTGAACGTGGATTATATGATTTATTTACAATGCATTAAATGGCTGATATTTATAGATAAACATAAAATTATTACAATAAGAAAAATCGATCGCTTGTTTTATGAGCTGTCAACAAGATCTCGTTGTCCATGGCAACCAGGGTGACCGCCACAGTACTCCCCCGCCGAGACCGTTGCTGCAGGCTACGGTCGATAGTGATCCGGGAACCGGACCACCCGACCACTTCGTGTTCTGGAGGAGGGAGCAGGTGCTGGTGTAGGACTAGCAAGAACATCTGGAGCCCTCGCTGGAAGCTCTGGAACTGCTGCTGGTTCGTCTTTGACCACATAAGCTGCCTTAAGCCTGTCAATTGACACTGTTTCAGGCTTGCCTTTGACCTCAATCTTGAAAGTTTTCGTGCCTCTTTCTAACACTTTGTATGGTCCAGTGTAAGGAGGCATTAACGATTTCCGGACTGCATCTGTGCGTAGGAAAACGTACTCTGCCGTGGCAAGGTCCTTGGGGATGTAGAAGGGCTTGTTTGTGTGCCATTTCGTAGGAACCGGGGACAATTTTGCAATATGCTGGCGCAGGCGAGATGCGAAATCAGTTACGTCGGTTTCCATGTTTCCTGACGGAGCGAAGAACTCTCCAGGCAGTCGCAGTGGTTCGCCGTAAACAAGTTCTGCTGCTGAGGCTTTTAGGTCGTCTTTCCAGGCGCTTCGGATGCCGAGTAAAACCATAGGAAGTATCTCTGACCATTGGGATGAAGCGTGGCACATGATGGCGGCCTTGAGTTGCCGATGTAGGCGTTCGATGATGCCGTTTGCGATGGGATGGTAGGAAGTGGTGCGAAAATGCTGAGCACCAACCAGTGATGATATGGCCTTGAAGAGACTCGACTCGAATTGGCGTCCACGGTCTGTTGTGATCTTTTCGGGACAGCCGAATCTGGCAAACCAGCCGGATACTAGTGCGGTGGCACAGGCTTCAGCAGTGATGTCCTTGAGGCCATCGGGTAAACCTGTCAATTACCGTGAGGCAGTACCTGTAATCAGAGGATGGTGGCAATGGTCCTATGATGTCGAGATGAATGTGAGAGAATCGAGATGAAGGGATGATGAATGAGGATAATGGTGATGAAGTATGACGGGTGACCTTGCTGCTTTGGCAGCGTAAGCATTGTTTCGACCACTCTCTACAGCTTTTGCGAATCCCTGGCCATACGAAACGTTGTGTCACCAGTCGCACTGTAGCTGCACATCCTGGATGGCTAAGGTTGTGTAACATATCGAATGCCGTTCTGCGGAACCCAGGTGTTAGAAAAGGACGCGGTGAACCAGTAGAAACGTCACAGTACAATGGTGTCGCGCCTTGCAAGGGTACTTTTTGTAGTTGTAGTGACGATCCGTGCTGTAGCAGGTCTTGCAGTTCAGTGTCCTGTTCCTGAGCACGTGCAAGAGCCTGGTAGTCGATGGTAGAGCCAACTTCCTCTACTCTAGATAGCGTGTCAGCTACAACGTTTTCATTGCCGGGTAAGTACCTTACGTCTGTAGTAAACTGCGCAATAAAGTCCAGGTATCTAAATTGTCTTGGTGAGCAGTTGTCACGTCGAGTTGCAAAGGCAAAAGAAAGTGGCTTATGGTCTGTATACACAACGAAGGCTCTGGCTTCTACCATGTGCCGGAAATGGCGAATAGCTTCATATATGGCCAACAGTTCGCGATCATATGGGCTGTATTTCTTTTGCGACGGCTTGAGCTTTCTTGAGTGGAATGCCAGCGGTTGCCAACTGTCTCCTTTTCGTTGCTGTAGAACGGCTCCAACGCCTACGTCCGATGCGTCTGTGAAGATGGCAAGCTCTGCATCTGGGTCTGGATGGGCCAGTAGTGTTGCTTGTGACAGGCTGGATTTGCAGGAGTTGAAGGCCTGTAGCATCTCAGCTGTCATAATGATGGGGTGCGAACCTTTGATCTTTGGTCCTTTCAGTGCTTCATTTAAAGGAGCTTGAATAGTTGCAGCATTGGGAACGAATCGCCGGAAGAAGTTAACCATTCCCAAAAAACGACGCAGTTCTTTGACCGTCCTGGGAGCTGGGAACTCTTGAATAGCTGTCACCTTTGTTTCAAGAGGTTTAATCCCTTTAGCAGTAACACGAAAGCCCAAGAATGTTACCTCGTCCTGTCCCAAGTGACTTTTGCCTGAGTTGATCAAAACGCCGTACTCCTTTAGGCGAGTGAAAAGTTTGGTTAGGTGTTCCTTGTGCTGGGCCTCGGAAGGTGAATAAATAATGATGTCATCGATATAGCCGTAGCAGAAGTCCTCGAAACCGCGGAGAACTTCGTCTATAAATCGTTGGAATGTTTGTGCTGCATTACGGAGGCCGAATGTCATGTACGGAAATTCAAACATGCCGAAAGGTGTAGTTATTGCTGTTTTAGGTAAATCTGCTTCGAAAACTGGAATTTGGTTGTATGCCTTGACAAGATCGATGACGGAGAAAATTTTGCAGCCGGACATGCGAGCGTCGAAATCCTGAATGTGTCTCACCGGGTACTTGTCGGGAACGGTGCGAGCATTGAGGGCTCTGTAGTCACCGCATGGTCTCCAGCCGTCATCCTTTTTGGGTACGAGATGAAGCGGAGAAGACCACGAGCTCTCCGAAGGACGTGCTGTACCATTAGCGAGCATGTCGTCGAACTCTTTTTGAGCGATCTTGAGTCGATCCGGCGGTAGGCGACGAGGGCGGCTTGATACCGGAGGTCAGGGTGGTGCGAATGTGGTGGACCGTATTGTGTTTCGGTACGCGATGAATTCCAGCTGGTCGAGTAATTTCTGGAAACTCAGATAAAAGGTCGTGATATGGGCAATCTCCTTTAATAGATTTTACCGACATGACATCATCAAAAGGCTTCTTAGTAGGTACGTTGACGCTTAGCGTAGTCAGCTTATCTATCAACCTGTGGTTTCTACAGTCCACCAGAAGGTTGTAGTGCGCTAGGAAATCTACGCCAATAATCGGTTTCGAAACATCTGCTACAATAAAGCGCCATACAAACGCGCGTCGAAGGCCGAAATTTAAATTGAACTGCACCGTACCGTAAGTATGAATCGTTGAGCCATTAGCGGCGAACAGTTGATAGTCTGTTTGTTTCCTGGCTTCTTTTAGTGCAGACCTGGGGTAAACGCAAACATCCGATCCTGTGTCAATTAAAAACTGAATTTTACTATATTGATCCATAACAAACAGGCGGCCTGGTGCGGCGTGGCAGTCGTAAGCCGCTAGTTCGGACTGCCGGCATGGTTTTCCGAGTTTCTTCTACTATACTTGCATGGGCTATGGCACTTGATAGCGCTCTTGCCATAGCGTTGATGGTACCAGCAGTACTCACTGTTGCGGACATTCGAGCGGGGAATTCCATATGAACTGCTGTTTGTCCGACATCGCGACCGTGATAGCGAGCGTTCTCTTTTTATACTTGCTATTTCTGCAGTAAGGTCCGCAATTTTTTGCTTCAATAGCTCGAAATTTTCACTTTCACTAGACATGGTGTCCAACAAAGTCGGACAACATGCATGCACAAGTATCTAATTTCAGAACACCCCTAATTGCTCTCTCATGAGCATTAAATAACCTCATGTTTTTGCCAGTGCCATGTGGTAGGGTAGGTACTTAGTAGAGTGCGCTTTAAAAGTTAGAGTGGTTGGCTGTAGTCAGAACATAACCTCTCTGTCCATCAGTAGTAAAACGCCAGTGACAACACTATTGAACCTCTATTACTTCTCGTACATTTGACGTATGTATCTACGGAGCAACTGCTTACATTTTGACAGTACGAGAGGCGATTGCGCGCGCACTCTATAGCTTGCATAATACTCTAAGAGTACGTACTTATTTACTATGTAAAATCGACTGTCAGGTTTAGCTAGCAGAATCATTGCATTGTAGCGAAGTCTCCAGGTTTGTAGTTAGTTCTATTTGTATTTGTAATGATCTTTTTAATGAATGTGGACGTCTTTACAGTTGGTTGAGACGAAAAGAGACGATTCACTTCTTAATAAGAAACGTTACCTGTACACGCTACTACGTACAGACAATATACATGTCTGGTGTCTACTTTCAGTCACTGGTGTCAGTGGTAGTTGGTTCGGAAACATGTTTCATAAAAATTAAAGACCTCCTAATTAAAAATAGGTAAAAGAAAAATGTTTAAAAATAATGGCGACGAGAGAAACCTCAGATATCTGGTTCTGGTAGGTGAGTAAATAAAAAATAGAGATGAAAGTAAAAATTTCAGGACAGTCTGCCACCATTCCAAGTATCTATTTGCCATTCTTCTCAGAATTTATGAGGAGCGTCTCAGAAGCTGCCAGAGGAATGTGGCTGAAGTTTATAATCACAGAATGCAGGGAAATGCACTTTACTGGGGAACTCGCTTCTGAGAACATTTTAAATCGGTTTAGCGTCTTGGTATATTTAGCTGCTCGTGTTTTGATAATTTTAGAGACACGTAAAGTACCTAAACATATTTAAAACTAGAGGTCAGCCCAACAGTTTCGTTCGCTGGTTAGTCCTTTACTTTCGGAGTTTATTTCCTGAAAATGTTTTTGCGTCGAAAATTTATTTAAAAGGCATATAGCCATTTTTCTTTTTTTATTCTTCTAAGAATTTATGAGAAGCTTCTCAGAAGCTGCCGGAGGAATGCGGCTGAAGTTTATAATCACAGAATGCAGGGAAATGCACTTTCCTGGGGAACTCGCTTCTGAGAACATTTTAAATCGGTTTAGTGTCTTAGTATATTTAGCTGCTCGTGTTTTGATAAACTTAAGAGCCTAGTAAGAAGGCCGCTAGTAGTGACTAGATGGCAAAAAAGAAAGATCGTGCTGATTCGTGCCCTATACGCTACTGGACGAGTAGTGGACTGCGACAGGCTGATATGATGAATAATTTTCTGGTTATATGATAAGGGCATTCATCTCATCACATCCATTCGCTCTGTCGGCTATCCCAGTGTTAGATAGCATGGGCAGAATTAACTGCATTACTGGACGCCAGCAGTAACACTCCCCAGGACAAATTGTAAACGTATTCAGTTGATCAGCATGTGGCCCTTACTTTGGATCTCACTTCAGGAAATGTCTTTATAGTTACTTCAGTTGGTACTGCGACTTTTGGAAGAATACTGCGCTTTTTTCGACCTTGTGCGACCCTTTCCAGGCATGCCTTGTATCCTCCGACTAGGCCAGCCTTCTCTACCTCTTTTCCAAAGTATCTCCTTGTTGCCTAGAAGAAATTGTTGCTGTAGTATTATGGCCACAAATTGTACCATTTTGTACTTTTGTTTATTTTATCTGTGTGTTTTTCCGTAATTGGTGCAGGAACAGCTAAGTTTCAAGCGGAAGGCTAAAAGGTCTATAATATTGCAAAAGGTTGTATGGTTGTATGTTTTCAGGCTTGTATGGGCCGTCCGTTATGGAGCTTTTAGTGGAAAATTGCCATACTTAGCAGGTTAAAGTACATTGGCTAAGGCTTTGTCCCCAGACCTACGTCACGGCGCCGGCGCCGTGAAAAGCCACGGCGACGGCGGGCACCGTGCCGTGCCACGGTGTACACCGTGCTATGGCACGGCGTGCATCACGTCAGCGTCACGGCGTGCGTCACGTTAGCGTCACGGCGACAAAGCTGACGCGGGTATTATATTCTTTGGTTGTTGCTACAGACACTGGCCACTAAGACGGGCAAGTATCATCTGGGGGCACGGTCGCGCTTCGGCCAAGACAAGCCATGCAAAAATATAAAATAGATATTGCGAGGGCAAAAGCATGACAGTATGAGTACGAGACTATTATCAAAAGTATGAGACTATCATCTAAATTAAATTATGACAAAATAATGTCACAGTCTGAAAATAAAACGAAGACTATGTGGTCAATCATAAACCAAAAAAATTAAAAAAACGGCATACATAACATAAAACTAAATTATAATAACAAATTCATTGTATGTCCCAAAGCGAGTACTTCTCGACAGTCAAGTGGGTGAGTCACCGACTCCGACAACGCCTCAGGGTGTCCAACTCTACCCTTACCAGATCAGAAGGAGGTGCTTAACGTACCTCTCTACACTTGTTCCCCCGAAATGCAAAAAAGCCATAATACTAAACAAATCTAGGATTTCGGCCAAAATCCTAGGGTTTTGGCCAAAAGCCTGGATCAGTTTAGGACGATGGCCGAAGGAAGTCTACGATTTTGCCATATGCCGGCTTTGGCCACAAACCTAGGGTTTTGGCCAAAAACCTAATTCTGCCATCGTACTGCGACATATATATGGTTACATTTAATTAAGTACAAATCTCTTGAGTGTGTAATCTACTCACAAAACTGAACAACTTTTGTTTGAAACTTTTCTTCGAAAATAATATGAAAAAAATAATTTGGACCTCCCATACAAAAATGTTGAAAAAGTGTGTCACTTACTATGGGAGGCCCAATTTTTTTTTCATATTTCCAAGAAAAGTTGCAAACAAAAGTTGTTCAGTTTTGTAAGTAGATTACACCCTCAAGAGATTTGTACTTAATTAAATGTAACCCTATATAATATGAATGAAATCAATTCGTTAAAAGAAACAATACTCTTGAATATATACATAAATCCTCTTTTTTTACTCTTTCATTTCTATAAAATCAGTCTATATATCTTTTTTCGAGTACCCGGGTACGCACGTCGTTTATACCCGGGTACCAAAAGTCTGAAATACCCGGGTAGAAAACCCTAATAGCTAGGCAACAGGTTGCCGACGGGATACTAACAAAAATGGCAGGGCTTATTCTATATTTTGCCTGTCAGCATCGTTAGAATTTTATAAAATTCTCGATAATCCGCTAAATGTTGTCGACTCAAAAACAATATTTTTTATGTTTTTGGAAAACTTCCAAAATTTCACCGCAGGCAGGATTTGAACCTGCGACCTTCGGCATCAGTACTACCTAACACGAGAAGTGTTTTAAAAGGTATATGAGTTCCGTCAGGCCCCCACTTCATCGCCTGCGGATATACGACCCCTCTCCAAATATACCTTTTTTGTATCCATAAACACTCCGCAGCCATCTTCACATAACCAATTTTTTGTATGTGTTACCGGCCAAACCCGATTTTAGGATAAACTAGTTTTTCCTAGGCCAAAGTAGTTTATCCTACATGCGGTTGGATAAACCAGTATAGACTAGGCTAAACCGGTACGTCCGATGGCCGATAGGAGAAACTAGTTAATCCTAGGCTGAACTAGTTGAGCCTAAAATTAATAAGTACACTTCAGGATAAACTGGTTTGGCTTAGTTAAAATGGTTAAGGCTACAGTGACGTAGCTCTAAAGGGTAAAGGGTAACGTCGGACATCCTGGAGACTTCAGACACCCTAGAGACTCAAAAACCCTAGAGGGTGGGGTGTAGCATTGGACACCCTGAAGGCTAGGACGCCGTGGAAAGACGCCCTACAGTAAGGCATTACCTTGGCACTACGTACACCCTGGAGGCATCAAACACCTGTAATTCTCGAACGCCCTGGAGGGTGCGGAGTAGCGTCAGACACCCTAAAAGCTCGGACGCTGCCTGCCGTGGGCTGGGCTCCCACAGACCAGCAACACCTGTGATGTGACAGCTCGTGAGAGCTATCGCCGACAGCGTTGCAAGTGCTCGCGTCAGGGCCTACAAGGTGTCTGAGCCTTCGGGGTGTCCGACGTTACCCCGCACCCTCCAGGACAATCGAGCCTCATAGGTGTTTGGATGCCTTCAGGGTGTGTGATTATACCCTTTACGCTCTATCTAGATCTACATCACTGTAGGGCGTCCCTTCAAGGCGTCCAAGCCTTCAGGATGTCCGATGCTACACCCCACCCTCTAGGGTGTTCGAGCCTCCAGGGTGCCCGAAGTCTCCAGGATGTCCGACGTTACCCTCTACCCTCTAGAGCTCCGTCACTGTAGCCTTAATCATTTTTAACTAAGCCAAACCAGTTTATCCTGAAGTGTACTTATTAATTTTAGGCTCAACTAGTTCAGCCTAGGATTAACTAGTTTCTCCTATCGGCCATCGGACGGACCGGTTTAGCCTAGTCTATACCGGTTTATCCAAGCGTATGTAGGATAAACTACTTTGGCCTAGGAAAAACTAGTTTATCCTAAAATCGGGTTTGGCCGGTAACATATGCAAAGATAACCATTAGAGTATCTACCAAATACCGTAACTTGGCCTCCCGCATAGGCTGATCATGATGTCATTTCTTCAATAAATAACCCAAAGATTGCGAATTGACTGTATGCTCTTGCCCGGCGACATTTTACATGAAAGTGTTTTTAATAGGAATCCATGTTCTCATTTTGAAAATGGAACGATAGTGTTGCCTCTAATTTATCGATATATAAGGTTACATTTATTAAGTGCATATCTCTTATGGGTGTGTTAAAGATAAATGGGTCTTTCTTCAGCACCAGAGAAATCACTGTCTTGGCCTAAAATTTGCACATCTTGCTATTATAGAGAAACAGTATTTTTTATATGGTTAGTACGGCTATTACTGCGATTGGAGAAGCAATAAACATTTATAGGGATATTACGCTTTTTTTATAAAAAATATTTATGCCCCCCAAATTGACGCTCTCTGGCGTGTCCGAAACCTGACTTGCTACATTCATGGGTTTATATTTCGATAACTATTTATGATACGAATTTGTGACGATGTTCACAGACCTTTTATATGTTCTAGTTTAACTACAATTTATATTTAACCATACTTATAACAGTTTAGCGAGTTACAGAATAAAATGTCTCCGTCCGAGTAAAATCCTGGGATTCTCTGGCGCGTAATGAACATCGCACACATCACTAGTCTTTGTAGGTACGCTGTCGGCATCCCGGCCGCTCAAAGAGTCAGTAACGCCGCAGCAGCGGGGTGTGTGCACTCGTGACTCGATGTTACATTATGGATTCATCGAGGTAATCAAGTGTTATTCTGGCTTTGGTACACCTATACATTTGATTTCTCTGGTAAAGTTAATAATTAATTGATCAGTCATAATGTTGTGATTTTGTTACAGAAACGTAGCTTTTGGGTGGTGAGCTGGTTGTGTGATTACGATTATATTCGCTTTTTGGTTTAAGGGTTATTCTAAATAATCACTACTTTTTGCTTTCTCTGGCATTGATTTCTCTGAAAATGCCAGAGAAGTCAAAAATTGCCCGAAAAATCAATCAGGTCTGTGACGAGCCTCCGAGCAGACAACAGCCACGCTATCCTGCCCAGTGGCTAGGTCAATTCAATTCAATTTATTCAACAAAATTACATGTTGTGTAGTTGTACAATTGTGATCTGTGTCGAGCCTGCGAGCATACAACAGCCACGCTAGCCTGCCCCGTGGCTAGGTCTGTGGCCGCTTCTGCTCACAGCGCTGCGAGCAGACAACAGCCACGCTAGCCTGCTCGGTGGCTGGGTCTGTTGCCGCTTCTGCTCACAGCGCTGCGAGCGGACAACAGCCACGCTGGCCTGCTCGGTGGCTAGGTCTGTGGCGAGCCTGCGAACAGACAACAGCCACGCTAGCTTGCCCGGTGGCTAGGTCTGTGGCCGCTTCTACTCGCAGCGCTGCGAGCAGACAACAGCCACGCTAGCCTGCCCGGGGGCGAGGTCTGTTGCCGCTTCTGCTCACAGCGCTGCGAGCAGATAACAGCCACGCTAGCCTGCCCGGTGGCTGGGTCTGTGGCCGCTTCTGCTCACAGCCCTGCAAGCAGACAACAGCCACGCTAGCCTGCTGTGGCTAGGTCTGTAGCCGCTTCTAATCACAGCGCTGCAAGCTGACAACAGCCACGCTAGCCTGCCCGGTGGCTAGGTCTGTGGCGAGCCTGCGAGCAGAAAACAGCAACGCTAGCTTGCCCGGTGGCTAGGTCTGTGGCCGCTCCTGCTCGCAGCGCTGCGAGCAGAAAACAGCCACGCTAGCCTGCCCAGGGGCTAGGTCTGTGGCCCCTTGTGCTCACAGCGCTGCGAGCAGACTACAGCCACGCTAGCCTGCTAGGTTGCTAGATCTATGGCCTCTTCTACACGCAGCGCTGCGAGCAGACAACAGCCACGCTAGCCTGCCTGGGGCCTAGGTCTTTGGCGAGCCTGCGAGCAGACGACAGCCATAGCTTGCTCGGTGGCTAAGTCTGTGGCTGCTTCAGCTCACAGCACTGCTAGAAGACTACAGCAACGCTAGCCTGCCCAGTGGCTAGTCTGTGGCGAGTCTGCAAACAGACAACAGCCACGCTAGCTTGCCCTTTGGCTAGGTCTGTGGCCTCTGCTCGCAGCGCTGCGAGCAGACAACAGCCACGCTAGCCTGCTCGGTGGCTAGGTCTGTTGCCGCTTCTGCTCACATTGCTGCGAGCAGACAACAGCCACGCTAGCCTGCTAGGTGGTTAGGTCTGTGGCCGCTTCTACGCAGCGCTGCGAGCAGAGAACAGCCACGCTAGCCTGCCCGGTGGCTAGGTCTGTTGCCGCTTCTGCTCACAGCGCTGCGAGCAGACAACATCTACCCTAGCCTGCCCGGTGGCTAGTCTGTTGCCGCTTCTGCTCACAGCGCTGCGAGCAGACAACAGCCACGCTAGCCTGCTAGTTGGCTGGGCCTGTAGCCGCTTCTCGCAGCGCTTCAAGCAGGCAACAGCCACGCTAGCCTGCCCAGTGGCTAGGTCTGTGGCGAGCCTGCGAGCAGACAACAGCCACGCTAGCCTGCCCGGTGGCTAGGTCTGTGGCAAGCCTGCGAGCAGACAACAGCCACGATAAATAATGACTGACATTAGTAAATGATACAAATAACGAAATTAAAGTTACGAGTTTGATTTCTCTGTCCTATTTGATTGATTTCTCTGGCGTGATTTTTTTAAACTTGTTTTTCTCTGGTACTATAAGTGAGAAACGAGGGCCAAAGGTATCATTTTTTATCTTTTGAGATATGTTTTCAATATCCACTGGTATTATATCAATTAAGTCAAAATTCAAATTCGCCAGAGAAATCACGTGAATTTGCATGGTCCGGAGAAATACTCAAATATATAAGGTCCTATTAAATTCACTGCAAATATTTTAAGGGCATGCGTAAATATGTATAAGAAAAACATCTAAGGCATTTTAAAAAAAATCTACATGCTAGATTTTTTTTTTCATTTTCAGGGATATTACACTTTTTTTATAAAAAATATAAATGCCCCCCAAATTGACGCTCTCTGGCGTGTCCGAAAGCTGACTTGCTACATTCATGGGTTTATATTTCGATAACTATTTATGATACGAATTTGTGACGATGTTCACAGACCTTTTATATGTTCTAGTTTAACTACAATTAATATTTAACCATACTTATAACAGTTTAGTGAGTTACAGAATAAAATGTCTTTGTCCGCGTAAAATCCCAGGATTCTCTGGCGCGTAAAAACATCGCACACATCACTAGTCTTTGTAGGTACGCTGTCGGCATCCCGGCCGCTCAAAGAGTCAGTAACGCCGCAGCAGCGGGGTGTAAAGCACTCGTGACTCGATGTTACATTTTAGATTTATCGAGGTAATCAAGTGTTATTCTGGCTTTGGTACACCTATACATTTGATTTCTCTGGTCAAGTTAATAATTAATTGATCAGTCATAATGTTGTGATTTTGTTAAAGAAACGTAGCTTTTTGGGTGGTGAGCTGGTTGTGTAATTACGATTATATTCGCTTTTACGCTTTAAGCGTTATTCTAAATAATCACTACTTTTTGCTTTCTCTGGCATTGATTTCTGCTGGCGAAAATGCCAGAGAGTCAACTGCCCAAAATCAATCAGGTCTGTGACGAGCCTGCGAGGCAGACAGCAACCACGCTATCCTGCCCGCTGGCTGGAGTCAGTTTATTCAACAAAATCACCGCTTGGGTGTAGTTGTACAATTGTGATCTGTGTTAAACCTGCGAGCATACAACAGCCACGCTATCGCTGGGTGGCTAGGTCTGTAGCTGCTTCAACTCAATCTCGTCATACATACGATCCACGTTTATTTGTGCGTCCCGGTATAGGGATTCCATTAAGCTTGGCGAGTAGCCATCAAACAACTCTTCACGAGACCTCTTCCGCGGTGGCATACTCGCAAGGTGAACTGGCTTGTATGTTGCTGAAGCATTCAGAGTGGCAACAGCGGTCTCTGCGCAAGCAACTCCCTCCTCCACGGGGTGGAGAACATCAGAGGAGCGTATGGGGTTCTTCGGGCAAACAGCTTCCACCTTCTTATTTGTTTGAGGTTTGTTGAACTTGACAAAGTCTTCCTTATATAGTTCATATTCAACGTTAGGCTCGTCTATGAAATGCCAGGTGAAGTGTGGGATGTTCAAGATCATCATTGCGTCCTGTATGAAGCCAACGCCCAAAAGAGTTTTGCTGTGTCTCGCTTCCGGAAAAACCACAAACCTTGTTGCAATGGTACGTTGACATATTGTCACTGCAGCATCTACGATAAGAATAATCTGGACACGAGGTTTTCCATCCGCCATAGCAAGGCAACGGTAAAGCTCATATGATGCGAGACTGCTCTTGGCGCACGAGTCAATGAACCCACATTCATCCACGCCGGCAATGTTTAAGAAAACGATTGGTCTTTCCCTTGCATCAGGTACTGCTTCAAGTGAGTTAAAGCCAAGTTCTTTAATGGACAACTCCTTCGGCTTGCTGCACTGCGTGCAGTTGCTGCGAACGACGCCTGGGGTCCCGCATCCGTAGCACGAGAACTTAGGGGCGGAAGGTGAAGGCATTTGTGAGGCTGCCGTAATTAGCTGTTTCTCCTGCTGTTGCTGGCTTGATTGCGGTTTGGGCATGCTTTCTTGGAAATTCTTCTTTTTCAATTTCCTACACTCATCAGTTGCGTGCCCTGTAATCCTGCAGTAATTGCATCGGATCTTCTTAGTTGTTGGCTTTGTTTCCTCTACTTTCGATCCTTCTTTGTCTCTGTCTTGAAAGAGTTCCTCTACGCCTCGCGCTTTCTCAAGAAGTTCATCGAATGTCTTTATTGAGCGTCGCGAAACGACGTGCCGGATCCGGTCATGTAGAGTGTGGAAGATCATGTTCAGCTGGTGCTCTTCGCTATGCTCAGGCTCTGGTAGTTGAGCAAAGAGCATTCTCTTGCGAGCAACGAATTTGTCTGTAGACTGATTCCCTTGTTTGACGTTGATGATTTCCTCATAGATGGACTGCATCGACTTTCTAGGTGCGAAAGTATGGCGTAACCGCTCTTCGAATTCGCTCCATGTCGCGATTTTTGTTTTTACCCCTTGCCACCAGACTGCAGCATCTTCTTTCAGCACAAGAGGGAGGCCCATCAGCGCGTCCTCATCAGATACTCTCTCCAACTTCTTAAAAGTATTTACGGATGCGAGGAAAGATTCCAATTCTTCATTTCCCCCTTTACCATTGTAGGTGTCTTTGCAGGTGGCAAAGGAGCCTTTCTTTCCACTACCGACCACCTGAAGAAGCTCCTTGAACTGCTCCACGCTGAGTGGCATCTTCTCGCCTGCTTTCTTCGTACGCTTCTTCCTCAATGGGTACGTTGTAATGCGACCCGAGCGCGTTACAACGAACTTCGGTTCGTTTTTGTTGGGCGCCAGACTGTAGGTGGTGTGTGCAGGTTCTTCTTAATAAAAACTCGCAGAAAACGGGTAAAATTCCTTTTAATGAAGAATAAGCGAGAATACAAGCAAAGCAAGCAGAATAGCAGAGGGTGAAAAACGCCAGGGGGCAGCGGTGGCGCGTAATGCAAAAATAAAGCACAATTGGGTGTTCGGGGCAGCCCAAAGCACACCAACGTACCGTTCCGTTAAACGCTAACTATGGAAAGCTACTCAAGGGCCCGTACACTTTCGTCTGATAGGCGTAAAGTAACGTGCACCATTCGCTGTCTCAAAGCAAGCGGTCGATTCGATTCGATCAGCCGATGTTCCTTCGAGTACTTATGTTTTTGTCGTGAACAAGTCGATACCGCGTTTTAAAAGTACGGTGGCGCCATCTGTTGGTGGCTGGCAGTACTAATGTTAAGTAACTGGTTGTTGATGATGATGTAGTGTTCTTACAGTGTAAAATTTTCTCTTTTTTATAACAATTTGTGTTTCTACTCTAAACGCGGCTCGGGCGGGATAAAAAAAATAAAAATAAAGGCACTGCCTCGGGGCTGGCCAGGCTAACCACACAGAATGTACCTATCCTTATGCCTTAATGAATGATAAGTAAATGGAAATACATTCTGTCAATCTTTTTAAATAAAGTGTTACATGTGTATGGTTAGCCGGACCCCCTGGACAGGAAAACCCCCCAAAAACCAGGGGGGTTTGGTGTGTGGTTCAGAAATAACTAAGAAGTAAATAACTATCAAAATTATTAAAAAACAAAACCCGACAACGGTAATTCCAAAGGTACCTTACCTTAGGTAGGTTAGACCTACCTAGGTTCGAGTTGCGGTACACTGAATTGTACCAACTAAGTACATACTTACAGTTAGTGCGTGAGTTATCTGTAGGTACTTATGTACCTACCTGCTACTCGGCCGTGTGATGCCGGCTTAGAATAGCATCACATTTATTCATATTATTCTTTAATTCTTGACATGTGTTTTTTTACATTTACTGTAAATCTACTTTTTATTTTTATGCTATGACATTTTGCTGCTCAAATATTAATGTTCATTATTTTATAGACGAAACAGTTAGAATAATCTACTGTCATTTTTATTTTGTTGAGCCGTTTTTGGCTATTACTATTAATTTATATTCTAACTTAGCTAGGGTAGCATAGGGCATAAAAGTATTGTAATTTTTCGAATAGGTGCACTTCTGGGCAGGTTTTTGGGGGGCTTTCCTCTCCAGGGGGTCCGGCTAACTATACACATGTAACACCTTATTTTAAAAGATTTATAGAATGTATTTCCATTTACTTGTCATTCATTAAGGCATAAGGATAGGTACATGCTGTGTAGTTGGCCTGGCCAGCCCCGAGGCAGTGCCTTTATTTTTATTTTTATATCCCGCCCAAGCCGCGTTTAGAGTAGGAACACAAATTGTTATAAAATAGAGAAAATTTTACACTACAAATTTTCTCTTTTTTAAGTTTCAATTAGAATGTGACTTTCTTAAAGAGAATCTTGTAATTCCTACTGAGAAATAAATACATTGATTTTGATTTGATTTTGTTCCATGTCGTCGTGAAGTCATTCCTTTTATTTTCATCAGTCAGCTACCAGTACCTGCTATCAACATCCAACAGACGATTTATCTGCATCATAGACCTGAAGACGGTGTTTTGTCTTTTAATATTTCATTATTTTCTATTTAAATCTACTAACATGGAAGTTTATCATGCATATCTTCTTTCAAGCATTTTGCCTGCGGTTTCACTTGCGGTTTTTAGCTGCTTAATCTAATCACAAAGTTTGAAACAAATTGCATTAAAAATTCATGATTGACCTACGGTAAAACTATTTACCTACCCGTTTAGTTTTTTTGTATATTGTAAGACATTGTTTTAGCTGGGAAGGATGCGCAAGTGGATAAGTTTGCCTTTTAAGCGAAGTGGGTCTCCCTTAATTAAGTCTTCAAAGGACCAGTAGCTTTTCCAGACATTTTCTATTCGGTGATCTTTTCTTGCTGGTAAAATAGAACTAAACAGTTAGTGGTTTTGGATGGAGACTATGTATTTAACTGTTCTAGTTCTTTTTATGATTAACGCGCTTGGTTATGAGTTTATAACCTACTATTTAAGCTACCATGTAGATGCCAGTTTCTGGAACAATTGCTCTTAAGTCTGGGTAAAAGTCGGATTTCCTTGTTTGCACCACGTTTTATGGACAAAGCTTGCTTAGCAGACTGTAATTTTAAACTACTTCAAAAATAGGTACATTGTTTCATCTATTCCTTGTAGGCGAAGAGCATTGACGGTGGAAGGCTTTAGCATAATCAACAAGTGTTTAAATGCAGCTGTTTGTAGTATTCTGTGTCGTAATATGAATACCTAGTAACAAAATTTGATTTTTCTAGGAATTATGCTACATCTTAGAGAAATGTCAGCATAGTAATAAATGAACTCCTTACTTTATTCTCTTAATTGACATACATCACAAACCTGTTGGTCAATATTTTACCATTTGTTAGCTTTGGGGCACATTTTGACCATCATCCTTTCCATCCATGAAAAGCAAGATATTTCGTTGTGTTATTTAAGCAGTCAGCAAAAAAATGCTATTCGTGATGCCAAAAATTGACTTTGTTAACCAGAAATTGCTATTCGTTAAGCAACTCTTGGACAGTAAATATTTCTGAACAACAATATATTTTATCAGACATGTGAACATAGGTAATAAGAAAACTCCAATGAACGTGTCATACGTATATATTTTTTGTGATGCGATTACACAACACGTAAATATTTTTAAAAAATTTATATAGCAACTTAATAATCAGTCAAATATGTCGAGGTTGAGCATCAAAAAATACACAATTGTTGTGTTTTTAATTGCTTACGGCAGTCTTCCTCTTCCGTCCTAATAAAACGAAAGCCAAAGTACTTGCTAAGTACAATATTATCCGTGTCAGAGGTCATGTTAATCATGTCGATCGGCGTGCTCAACTATACTTACAGTCCAGCAAAAAAGATTGGACAAAAAACGAGGGCGCCACTGTGTAAGAAATTTCAAAATTATATGGCAACATTGACTATGAATGGCTACAATTTAGTATGAAAAATGTTTAGTTCCATTTATTTAATTTCTACTCTTTTTTGCTGGACTGTAAATATGTCGGAAGTCAGGCCTCTGTCATGTACTTAATCATGTCAGAGGCCTACTTTACCGTTAACGTTGAGATAACCTTGACAGGTCTCCTGGTATCAGGTTTCGTCAAGTCGTTCGTTGACCTAATGTACCTTAGGTAGGATAGAAGAAATAAGAGATTGCCAGCAAGACACTAAAGCTGTTTGTAAAAACTTGCTTCTCAAATTATTATTTTGCTGCCCTCATAATCACTTAATGTTATTTGCAGCCCTAATGTTATTTTTAGGACTAAGTTATTACATTCATAATAATTACTTTAACGAGTCTTATCGCGATAGTTTTTTAGGTAAATAAGCGATTCACCTGGACACTCGACGTTTCGACTGGGTTGCACCAGTCGTGGTCAATCGCTTATTTACCTAAAAAACTATCGCGATAAGACTCGTTAAAGTAATTATTATGTGTGAAAGTAATCGCGATTGCTTTAAAAGTTATAAGTTATTACATTGTTGCCCAAATAGTTTGTAAGTCGCTTTTTTTCGCCAACCGAAATTTATGGCATACCAATAATTATTTCTCTTTTTGAGAGACCCAATCTCTTTGGTGACTGAGAATTGTGTTACGCCGTGGATTGTCACGGCACGGCGTCGTAGTCCGGCATGGCGCCGTGCCGTGGCACGACACGATGTCGTGCCGTGCCACGGCGTGCACCGTGACGTTCCACGGCGCCGGCGCCGTGCCGGAGGTATGAGGACACGCCGTTAGATCTGATATTCTGTTCCTAATTTTAGAATCTCAGGCTGGTGTCGAGTCGACATTGTGCCACAAAGTTAGTAGGGGTGACTAGCAGCAACTAACCCGTGGCATTGCGTCGGGAATGTTCAATTACTGTCCGTATCGCGACAAACGGACGGCAAGATTTACTGGCATGCGTACCTACATGCGCGCCGATCGAATATTCTAACGAGTGCCAAATTCAAATGACGGCTCATTTACCCTACACACACGCTGTGATTGATTGTGAACGTGAAGTGATCTATCCTGGAATTTCGAATTTATGCAGGCTGTGTTGAGGCTGTGTGCAACTTAAAGTTTAGCATGAGCAAAGTTGACAGAGGAATGGCAAGATTTAGCGCGACGATCGAATATTCTAATGAATGCCAAATTCAAATGACGGCTCATTTACCCTACACACATGTTGTGATTGATTGTGACGATAATATGTATGCAGGGGCGTATTTAGACATTTGGCGCCCCGGGGCACTCACTTTTCGGCGCCCCCCGGCCAGTGGCGTACTGGCGAATTTCAGAAAACAAGCAAAATTTGCCAAGTCAGTGGCAGATACAGAAAAATCTCAAAGCGCGGTACAATTCACACGTACGCGGCGTGTACCCTTGTCGATAGTAGTGTTCAAGGGCGGATCGGATACAAACCTTTTCTGGGTTGGGGGCACAAGTGTTCTGTTAAGACAGCCCATGAGCACTGGCCTGTATGTATCGCAAGTGAAGCGAGAACAACTTTTCAAACAAACGGACGTGGAACATCATCAATAGCCGCGAGTGTAAAACAAGTAGGAATGCACACATATCGCGAGCGAAGCGAGTTCGACATTTCACGCTGCAAACGTTCAAGGAGGTTAAATAATAACCGCGTAGGTTAAAGCGACAGACGTATTACACGTATTGCGAGCGAAGCGAGCTCGACTTTTCACGCTACAAACAGGTGATGAGCTGAAACACTATCCGCGGCAGTAAAACAGACAGACTCGATATCGTGTTGCGAGCGAAGCGAGCTCGACTTATTACACCATAGACGGGTGAGGAGCTTAAACACTAGCCACGGCAGTAAAATAGACAGACACGCACACGTATCGCAAGCGAAGCGAGCTAGACCTTTCACGCTAAAAACAACGAGGAGCAAAAACACTAGCCGCGATTGTAAAATTGGCAGACACGCTTCGCTCGCGATATTTCACGCAACAAACGGGCGGCGAAAAGCCTACGCTTAGCGAGCTCGACTTTTCACGTTCGACTGCTAGAGAGACAATGAGGGGGATAACGCTACATATCAAACACAGTAAGAAGTTATGCAAGCAAAACGAGCTCGTCATTTCACGTTTGAAGAGGAAAGAGAGGCAACACACCAGCATTGTGTATTGCGAGCGAAGCTACTTTTGTCAGCTTGACGATTCACTTAACAAGCAGTAATTTTAAGAGCAAGAGATGTACGAACAACATTGTGCTGTAGCGTGATATATCTCTTAAGAACTTGAAATCCTACTCCTACTAATATTATAAAGGCGGATGTTTGTGTGTGTGTTTGTTACGACATCACGCTAAAACGGGTGATTAGATTGACATGAAATTTTGCACAAATATAGAAGAGTATCTAGAATAACACATAGGCTACTTTTTACCACGGGAAAATGACTTATTCCAACGGGATCACGCATATTCCAATATTTTTGCAAAGGTTGCGTGACTGAGCCGATTCGCGTTTTAAACGTTTTCGCCGAAAACTAACAGCGACATCTCTTGGCGAGTAATGCTTTTTTCCCGCGGAATAATAGGTTGCAGCGGGTGAAACCGCTGACGGGCAGCTAGTTGAATTATAAATTGGTGATAGGGACGCTAGAACAAGACCACACGTATTGCGAGAGAAGCAACGACAACATTTTTTTACATTGAAAGAGTTGCTGTTCAAGCCGCGCTATAGGGTTTCAGAGCGCTTTGATAGTACACATATTGCGAGCGAAGCGAGCTCGACTTTTCACATTAAATTTAGTTAGGTGTAAGCAGCTTTGAGAGGGAAAGGCGGCGCCTGACTGACTGCAAGAGGGCGCCAGAGTTGCTAATTTTTTTTACAGGTGCAAAGGCTAGCGCCGCCCCTCTGAGGCTTGCGCCCTGGGCACGTGCCCCACTTGCCCCTATGGTAAATACGCCCCTGTATGTATGGTGATACATTCATGCAGTCTCAGTGAAACTTTAAGTTTAGCTGTTGTATGAGCAAGTTGACAAATGGATGGCAAGATTTACTGGCATGCGTACATGCGCGACGATCGAATATTCTAACGAGTGCCAAATTCAAATGACGTCTCATTTACCCTACACACACGCTGTGATTGATTGTGCAGTGATCTATCCTGGAATTTCGAACTTATGCAGGCTGTGTTGAGGCTGTGTGCAACTTAAAGTTTAGCATGAGCAAAGTTGACAGAGTAATGGCAAGATTTACTGGCATGCGTACATGCGCGCTGATCGTATATTCTAATGAGTGCCAAATTCAAATGACGGCTCATTTACCCTACACACACGCTGTGATTGATTGTGACGATAATATGTATGGTGATAATTCGCATTCATGCAGGCTCAGTGAAACTTTAAGTTTAGCTGTTGTATGAGCAAAGTTGACAAATGAATAGCAAGATTTACTGGCATGCGTACATGCGCGCCGATCGAATATTCTAACGAGTGCCCAATGACAATGACGGCTCATTTACCCTACACACACGCTGTGATTGATTGTGACGTGATGCGTCGTGATGCCGATTTAGCGATAGAAAGCGACTGAGGGATAATCAGCCAGGGAATGGGCAGCAGCGTTCCCTGTAAATGCAACTCTTGCACTAAACTAACCCATCCGCCTGCCAGGTGTGGCAATACCCTCCGATAGGGGAGGCCCTTGTTTAGCAGTGGCCTGTTGTAGTTGTTATGGTATGGTATCGTGATACTTCATGTACTTAGGCTCTACGCTGGAGCAAAGACCACAAAAAGAAGGTAAGATTTAGACACGTAATGGCAAAAGTTCTACGTGCGAGCCAATCGAATACTTATTCTAACTAAGTAGTGCCAATAAAA
Source organism: Phthorimaea operculella (assembly GCA_024500475.1). Taxonomy (NCBI): domain Eukaryota; kingdom Metazoa; phylum Arthropoda; class Insecta; order Lepidoptera; family Gelechiidae; genus Phthorimaea; species Phthorimaea operculella. Next base: position 9,270,977 of record JANFCV010000002.1, read on the forward strand.
GCTGCGCTGTGATGTGATGGATTAATTATGAATTGATATTACATACATTAGAAGCCATATGCATTACTAGTTGCAGTTCAAACTTCTAACTACTCGTAAAAGCGTTGTCCCAAAACTTCTGTTTCTTGCCTAATGGCTTGGCTAATACAATATTCTGGTGAGAGAGTAAAGTAGGTACCTAGGTAATATGCTGAGTAATACTTTGGTAAGACTAGTCTCAAATATTCATAGGTGCTTTTCATGAAATATTAATTTGGGCAATTAGTCAGGCTAAGTTTCCAGACATGAACTTAGGGCCTTTAAAATACGGGCCTTTGATCTCATTCACTTACCTACCTATTTATGGAACCGTCCGTGGTCTAGCGGTTTGACACTTGGATCGAGATATCCCAGTCTCCTTTTTCTGGGACACACTGCACACACACAATTCATAAATCTGTGAGATTATTCCTAACTTTGTATTTTTACGACATTGCAGGTGGAACTACCTACCTGAATGTCAGAGAAAAAGAGGGTTCCGTGATGCAGAGAGCAATTTGAGCCGTCAGTTCTGGTTGCTGATAAAGTCGGGATTGTTATACGACCACATCATAAAACAGTGATCTAGGCGGCCTGAAAACACTGGCACTATACAACCATTAAACTATAACTAGATAGGTAGGTAAGTATAATAAGGCGAATTATATTAAAACTACAAGTATTCTAACACTACAAGCTTGTTGGGTAACGACCACCGTCTAAGTAATTATAGACAGCAACCGGGACCGACGGCTTAACGTGCCCTCCGAAGCACGGAACCATCAAACTTTTGGACAATCAAATGGTTCAGCTTGCAATGTCATAACCAGACTGGGAGCAAATTCACTAAAGTACCGTCATTCGAATAGGCCATATTTGACAGCTGTTAAACCCATACAAAGAAACATGTCAACAAAGAAAAATAGACCTTATGTCATAGCATTAACATGATTTTGACAGCTGTCAAATATGGCCTATTCGAATGACGGTACTATAAGTGATATCAACTTTGTGAAATGACTCACCGGGATTCGAACCCGGAACCTTCTACATCGAAGGCAGTCGCACTACTGCGTCACATCAGCTGTCGTCGCTGGCGTTATCAGACCACTTTCTTCTTCTTCTTTTTCTTCGTGTGGGACACCGAGTCGTCCAACGACCCGATGAAACTGAACTACTTACATCCAGTTTAATAACTTAATTCCACATGTTCATACAAGACAAGGCGCCATCTGGTGGAGTAAAATCAATATCTGTCGGGCAAAGCTCTTTCAAATATCATCGTATAGTCATTTACTGAGCAAACTTTGTAACTTGCTGCTGCTGAACTAGCGAGCTGGTGAGCTAGCCACGACCTTAACGCGTATTTTGTTGGGGCTGTTTACATTACCTGCATTTATAAATAACGCAGGAGGTTGCTTCTATACCTATTAAGTAACCTACAGTTCTTGTTTTCATGAAGAAAAAAATCCACTTAATTCAAGACACGGAGAATAATGTCATCCCTGCATCATTAAGGCTTATATACGTTTCGGTTTCGTTTCATCATCCTATTTCCTGCACCTCATAGGTGTAAAAATAGCACTGCAGAGGCGCATTTTTAAAGGCGCTTCGCGCGCAGTTTTCTTTATTTTTCGGTAGAGTCAAAAAAAGAAGAGCTTTATGCAAGAAAAGATAACTTTCAATAAAGCACTTCAAGTTTCCTGTTTTCTTCTTATACTGGGTTTTCTATGGGGATATTATAAATTGCATATCAAATAAATAATCGCCTATCAATACACATTCATCATTTATATTGTTTTTTACATCAAATATCTTACTTCACTACAAATAAACTAAATGTTTAACAAAACATAAACTGCAGATAATTCGAAATTTTACATCAATATGACATAACTTTTTTCCTCATAATGCAATACAGATAAATTTATTTTTGTACAAAAATACTACCTACATAGCATAAATACTGACTGCACAGCAAATTTTCCATATTTCATAGCAAAATAACTTTCCCAGACGCATTTTAACCAGTAAACATACGTAAGTAAACATAAGTTTATAGGTCCGTTAGGTATAGTTAACCGAACCTGGCGCGGAAAGCGCCAGGTTAGGTTAGGTTAGGTTAGAACTTAGACCACAACGCACGAGCCGAGCGAGCGGAGCGAGCGTGCCGCGGCAGCGGCCGGCGATGTGCCAGAAACGACACGCTATGCTCGTTATCAATTTAAAATATGATTATCGATGTGTATGATTAACGATGATGGTTCATCTCTAATAAAAACTGCTGTAAATACTATAAAAATAGAAGCTATATTTAAAAAGAAAAGTTAACAGGTATAATGTGCATTAAGATTATTAGCTGTGCATTGATGAAAAAGCTTTGCTTTAGGAAAATCGCTGTACGCTGCGAAAATAAATTGTAGTGTGTTTAGTGATATTTTGAGTTGAATATTTTGCTGTGCAATCAGTAATTTTGATGGGAATTTGGAATCTTATTGCATAGAAAAAGGATATTTTTTGATTTGCGTTTAAATACTACCCTTTTCTATGTACCTAGATGGTGTTGCAATATTTTATCACTAGATGTCGCTGTAGATATTCTGAAACGCGGTTACGAGTTGTTTTCTTCGAATTTATAACTTGCGCCCACATTCGTATGCTACTGTTTTATTTAGACACAAATACAATGAAATTTTTGGAAGCCATGTTTGAAACTTAAAGAAGATGGCCCTAATAAAATACTTACTAATAATATTATCGGGTCTGAGTTTTGCAGATTGGGTCGATAAGCCGCATGTCGGGTGTTTTGTATAAGCAGCGCGTTTGGAGAAACTGTAAATGGCGACCAAAAATATCCCTGTTACACCGTTTTAGAGAAGTGCAATATTTCGGCCCCGCCCCGCGCGACCCAGCGACCGCGGACAAAGGTCTTTTGTTGCATCTCGTGATATCTACACACCACTCTTGAAAAAAATATGGATGTGGTATCTTCAATAATGTGATTTTACCGTTAAAGGTGTAAGTTTACCGTTTCAGTTCAGTGTTATGATAAGTGACGTGGATTCAAAGTATTCATAATGCGCGTACCTATACACAAGTGTGGAACTTCTATATCATGCTTCAATCAAAGGGCGCTACACGCCACCTCCATATTTGTGCGCGTTATCACGCGTCAAATTGTTTGAAAATTGCTTCTGTCAACGCAGCGTTGTGCTTTGTATTTTTGCGCTAACGGATTCACATAAACCGTTTTTGTATGAAAATAAGGTGGAAAATCGTATTTTTCAAACGCAACGGATAGCGCTGCGCAAAAATAATGCACAAACGGAGGTTATGTGTGTAAAGCGCCTTACCTACCTATTTCTCGTTCCGAGTAAACTCATGGTTTCGTTTTCATATTCGCGATTCTTGACAATAACATGTGGCGCGTATAGAACAGTAGGCCTTTCACACTCCAGAAACTGGCGTGTGTGGGTGGCCTAAATGAGAAACGCGGGGGCATAGGAACACTTAGGCGGGGCCCACACTATTTTAGCATGCGTCTGTCAGATGCATACAAATTTCGGATTCCCCATATTTACAAGTAGATGCATTAAAAATAAAAACAAAATTAAAAATTTTGAAAGTACCCACGACAGCATAATGATGTTGAAAAAGGATAAAATAATTTTGAAACCCCCGACCTTAATAATCTAAGTGATAAATGAGAGACAATTCACATTATGTAAAAGCTTTTATACAAATGAGTTGATTTAATTGCTCACTGAGTCACACATAATATGAACAACAATGTGTTCGCTTTTTTAGCACTTTCTTACGTATGTATTTGGTTCTCAAAGATTAGGTGTAGCAATCGCATAGGTAATTAACTCCTTAAATTAATAAATAAAACTAGAAAATACGTTGGGGGCTGTGTTGAAGTTTTAAATATTGATAGAGCAGCCCCCGACGTATTTTCTAGTTTTATTTATTAATTTAAGGAGTTAATTACCTATGCGATTGCTACACCTACATCTTTGAGAACCAAATACATACGTAAGAAAGTGCTAAAAAAGCGAACACATTGTTGTTCATATTATGTCTGACTCAGTGAGCAATTAAATCAACTCATTTGTATAAAAGCTTTTACATAATGTGAATTGTCTCTCATTTATCACTTAGATTATTAAGGTCGGGGGTTTCAAAATTATTTTATCCTTTTTCAACATCATTATGCTGTCGTGGGTACTTTCAAAATTTTTAATTTTGTTTTTATTTTACTCTTTTTAAAGAGAATAGGTTTAAAATGATATAAAATCTATAAATTAAGTTTAATTAGGTACAAAAATTTTAAAGGCGTATTTTACTCACAAAGTTGAACACATTTTCATCAAAATATTGAAAATATGAAAAAAAAATTGACTTCTCATACAAACATGTTGAAAAAGGTCGTCACGGAAAATCTAGTTTTTTTTCTCATTTCGATAAAGAGTTGTTTTGTTTTGTGAGTAGAAAATATCTACCGATAAAATAAGTGTGCGTACGTTGTTAAAATAATTTAAACTCTGTATTCCTATTAAAATCAATGCAAATATCTGCAGGATGTGTTCTAGTCGTGAAACTGAACAAACTTTTTTTAATAATATTTTTCAAAATATGAAAAAAAAAACATTTGTTCCATACAAACTGTATGTTTTGGCTAATTTTGGATGGCAAGTCCAAAATTAGTTTATCATATCTCAATTTTTTTTACTAAGAACAGTTGTTCAGTTTCACTAGTAGAACATATCCTGAAAATATTTGCATTGAATTTAATAGGACCTTATATAATAAGGATTAGTCAATGGCAGCAAGAAAGTGGTGTAGGATTTAGTGGTTGAGTGGGAAGGTTTAAGAAGAGACCAGTTGGAAGACGGAGAGCTGTCCAAAAAATGTCCTAGTGCAATTTGATGACCGGTTTAGTGGCAGAAGTCGAAAAGATGAAAATGGGTAGACATTGCACCAGCGACTGCATCTTTTCAATCTCTCTCTCTCTTCGTGTGGGACACCGAGTCGTTCAACGACCCGATGAACCCTGGTGTCAGAGTTTTTCAACCGCCTACTACAAGTAGCAGGCCTCTGACATGGTTGTGTAACGACCGCCATCATAGACAGCAACCGGGACCGACGGCTTAACGAGCCCATCCGAAGCACGGAACCAACTTACTTTTCGGACAATCAGGTGGTTCAGCCTGCAATGTCCTAACCAGACTGGGAATACATTCACAAAGTGATAAATATCAACTTTGTGAGTGACCCCACCGGGAATTGAACCCGGAACCTTCTGCGTGGTAGGCCGTCATACTAACCACTGTGCCACATAGGCTGTCGATGCGCTGTGCCACATCTTTTCAATGGAATAAGAGTTTTGGTAAAATAGAAAGGAACGGAGACGGTATATGCGTTTGGGGTGAGAGAATGTGTGTTTGTGTGTTTGTGCGTTTGTGCGTTTGTGTGTTTGTGCAAACCTTTGTTACCAAATATCTCCCAAACCACTGGTCCGATTTTGATGCGGTTTTCAGTAATAGATTTGGATTTGTTTGGTGCATGTTCTTAGGTAGGTATTACGTGAAAAACTCACCAGGGAGCGCTGCAATAAACATTTGTTTGTGCTAATCAATGTTCCCAATTATCTCCAAAACCACTAGTCCGATTGTAATGCGGTTTTCAGTAATGGGTATCATTTTGATTGGTGAATGTTCTTAGATAGGTTTTATGCTTTTAAATCACCAGGGGGCGCTGCAGTAAGCATTTGTTTGTGCAAATTAGAAGAAACCGTAAATAAATCTCCTTAACCAAAACTTTTTGGTAATATCATGATCTAATTTGGATCTAACTAATTTGGATCTAATAAAATCTATGGAAGTAATTAATGACATTGATTGAGTTGACGTTTTGCAAAGTCAAAATATTTAGGTTTGTTTTGACTAAATTAAATTGATTTTTGATTCAATAATACTAATAAATTGTATCATAACATCATGAATAATATTCAAATGGAGATATTTTGTGCAAAGTGGTCATTATAAAGTTTAAATCCGCAAGCTTTGCCAATGCAAAACATGTCCTACTAAATAATCACATGCAGATGCAGGTAATTTGTTATTATTATATTTCATTACTGATCAGACAAAACAAACTATTACTTCTTTCTTACGCAATGTGTACCTAAAGCTAACAGATATCTCAGCTCCCTGGTTCACCCACGAAACCGAGTCACTAAAGGTTTTTCTTTGCTTGGTTTCATTATTTGATAAAAGATTACCTAGTAAAAATATTTACCAAACAATAACATACTTACTTGATGATTGTATATTGCAGTGCAGCTGTCTTCGGAAGACCTGGTTAATCGGAGTGTTTTGATCTTCATACGATTTTTAAGGCCCTGCAGACCCTGGTTTTTGAGCATAAACTTGAGTGTAAATTAAAATAAGCCCATCGTTATCTGTATGAAATATCATAAATGACTAAAAGTGCTGTTAATATTCTTCATTTAGGCTAAACTCTTATATTAATCATATAAATATAAAACATTTTGGCTAATCTGTTTTCATTTATCTTACTAAGAACATGCACCAAACAAATCCAAATCTATTACTGAAAACCGCATCAAAATCGGACCAGTGGTTTGGGAGATATTTGGTAACAAAGGTTTGCACAAACACACAAACGCACAAACGCACAAACACACAAACACACATTCTCTCACCCCAAACGCATATACCGTCTCCGTTCCGTCGTGGGTAAAAACCGACTGCGGTAGTTTTTCAAGTTGTTTTTGCGATAAAAGTCCGCCATCTTGAATTTATGAATTTTTATTAAAGCCAGTGTCACTCACACTGCTAAGACGAATCACGTTTCATGTCAAGATCCACCCGTTTGGGCTGTAACTGTAGCCCGTGCAAACGATTTTCTTGTCTTCATACATACCCACATACAAACATAAATACTCTCGAAAAACATAACCCTCCTGAGCCAATCAGGTAAAAATGCAGTAACTTGAATTGAAGCAGCGCAACGCAGAAACTTGCGTTGCATTACTTTATCACTGGCTTTTAGTATTGGAAATTTGAAATTACATGCATCTGGCAGACGCATGCGTTAGTCTTGCGCTAAAATAGCGTAGCAACGGACGTTTCGTGTGAGCCCCGCCTTAATGAGAGACACCGGGAGCATAGGAACACTTACTTTCGAAAGAAGATTGCGCTTTTTCGTAAAGTGCTACGCCTGTCTTGTGGATGGGGGCATAATTAAAAGTGGTCTACTTTTTAGCCGACAGAGGAAGAAAAGTGAGGTATCTAAGCTTGTGAATTTAAGTCTTGAGTAAAATGAGTAGCAAGTCGAGTTTGCAACAATTTTAGGGACAAGCTCATGTTGGTTATTCTTAGTACAAAACAATAAGTTACATAGTTAGGTAGAAGAGCTTTGAATTCTCGAGCGTAGGACTGAATACTTTGATTCTATGTGAACTACCTTCTTATACACAAAATCTTTAACGGTACTGTGATTGATAATAATAAAAACTTACAAAGCCCTTCTCCCAACCCGACACAAAGCTTTTAGTTACAAAAATCTTCACATAAAAAGTTTCCGACAGTTTCTATAAAAAAGTTTCAGGAAGCAATTTCCAATACAAACCGGCGCCGGGAGAGCGTCGTGGTCGTGCGACAATTCTCAGATTGAAATATTACATAGTGTACATTGCCTGTTCGGTAACTATGATTGAGCATTGTGGCAACGGCTACGGAGCCGTGTGGCAGCGGCTAAGAAATCTGCTATCCTTAGTCCACTCAGGGTGTTTCGTAAAAGACGACGTAGAGTTTTTGGCCTCGGCTAAGTAAGTATTTGTCGACTATGGTCAACCGCATACCTATAGTGATACCACCTACAATAGAATTTCCAAAGATGGTTGACATCAGGCAGGCGGCCAGTTATAAGACATGGCCAGATCATTTTACTACATGATTTTGTGCTCTAACAAACTGATTTGGGATAAGGGCAGGCAGATGATGATTGCTCGCTATTTAGTGCCGGCTTAGACTAAACCTAACATAAACAAGAACCATCGGTTGCTTGCTGTGTCTGATAAAATCGTTGTTACACAACAATGTCATAGGCCTAGCTACCAGTAGAGTAGTAGGCGGTTTTTTTTAAAACTTTAACACCGACTCTATCGAGTCGATCGTCAACTCGATAGAAAAAGACACTTATTGAGCCCTCTTTTACCAATCATAGGCATGGTTTGTACGCCAAAAATTTGGGTTCGACTTCCATTAGTGTGTTTTTTCTAGTCAAAAATATGTTTGTATATACTTATAGAATGTGTACGTACACACACAAGAAGGTATTATTTCAATAAAACCAACGCGCAATGTAGCAAGATATAGCACGTTTACATGCAGTGGAAACCTTTCCAATATGTGGCAATACTTTCTATCTTCGGGATGCGAGAATAAAGTGTGTTTCTGGGGTTTACTCGCTCAACTGTCTCAATACCTACAGTTAGAAATAAAGCCTTCGTTTTAAATAAATTCTTATTGGTATAAGAATAAAACAAAACAAAAATAACTTTTAACAAAATAAAACTATGACTAACTGTAACAATCCGGCTTCGGCTGGAACTTGAATCCTAGAACTAGTTTTCAACCGTCCATCCATGCATATTGGACCAAACAGAAATAATGAAAACTTGGCAATACCTATATTATCTAACACGCAAGTTTATATACTACACGTAATATTATGTTGTGCATTTTACTTATACCACAGCTCATACCTACCTAAACGGCCGTGCAGCAAAATACCAGCACGTGCGAATGCCTTATTTAAAAAAATATGCATAAATTATATTTAGTATAACTAAAGCGTGTAAACTGTCATTTATGAAAACAATACCACCCGTTTTATCAAAACATTAGGTGAGGTATCGTTATTGTTCTTCCCTTACCGCTAAGCTAGCAACCGCATGTATCTAACCCATATATCCCCACTGGGTCGAAAACGACCCAGAATTGGTGGGTGCATTTGGAAATTAGCAAAAAAAAGTAACACAAGTTTACTCATCTACAAAATTCAGATATAAAAATGGTTCTGGGCATATATAGGCTAAGGCCCTAGCTCCACAAATTAAACGTGAGACGTGCGACATCGCGACGCTTGAAACTGTTTCCATATAAAATGTATAAACCGTAAGAGCTAAAACTGCACTCGTGAGACGCGCCTTGCATCGATGACGGCTGACGATCACTTGTCTGACAGATGCCATCTTACGTCTCAAGTCTCACGTCTAAGTACATGCTCTATAATAGCTTGCGCCTTATCTCAAAGAAACCTCGCGTCTTCGTATCACACACGCCCTGCACTTATCTCGATAAGTAATTAGCAATGACATTCAAAATCACCGCCTAATGTGTATTGCAATTTTAGACGACTAACAGAATGAGTCTCTAACTTTTGTCAGGCATAGTGTAAATGACGGCCGTTTATGCTCTGCCTACCCTGCAAGGGGTATACGTGATGTATGTAGGTATGTAACTGTTCTTCCCTCACAGCTGAGTCTGCCACCGCATGTTATCTCAAAGAGACCTCGCGTCTTCATGTCACACACGCCCCGCACATAGTTTGGTAAGTAAACAGCATTACCTACATTAGAAAATCTGAAAAAGTCGTAATTATTACTGTTGTCATTCATAAGGCAACTTTTCTGTGCTATTAAACTGAATCATCGAAAAAAACATTGCGTTCCACCCTAATGTGCATTGCAATTTTAGACGACAGGCTTACAACCTGCTTACAATAGTGATGTACAGTCTTCTGAATGACTCTTTATCAGACGTAGTAGGGTAAATGGACGTTTTGTATAGTTTACGCTCTGTCTACCCCGCAAGGGGTATAAGCGTGATGTATGTATGTATGTAACCTTCCTTGCGTCTTCGTTTCACACACGCCGCGCACTTAGCTTGCTAAGTAATTACTTAAGCGTGGTTAAATATTTAAGCTGACTCGCTCGCAGGTGGCTCAACTAACGGAATGACACTTAAACGCGCTCGTTAACTTTAACCACGAGTTCAACTTCGTTAGGTTGGTATGGCAATGTTAACTTTTTTGACGTTTTGTACTTTTTTCATTATGCGCCACTTTGAACCTTTTTATCGACCGATCGAACTCTGGATAAGTATCTTTTACACTTTTATTTCACGAAAGACTTATACAAGTTACCTATGTAAAATTACTAACTTACATACTATTTATATATGCACAATATCACAGATATTATAATATACATACCATACAATTAAACTATGAGTTGTGGTGAGAACACTAAATAAAACAATTTTTCATGGAAATATCAAAAAATATTTTATTGATTGTAAAAATCTGTTCTCTCGTATCGAGTCAGTTTGTACTAAATATTAGACAAAAATAAATACAAGTGATCAAATGCGTATTATTTACTAACTGCTACCTAATTAACTAAAACATGTCATTTTTCCAATTAGAATTTTCATTGGTCCCATTCTAATTATTCATGTCATAATTTTATACCTAACTATAGACTCGAATTATATTCGCCCGTCGTTTGGAAAAAGATAGATAAGTAGTTTAGGTTAGCGGATGCAAGTAGTTCGCCGCACATAAAGGGAATTTTAAATTTATTCCCGCTTGTATAACTTGTTTTTTTTTATTGTGATATACCTAGTCATAATTTGAATTTAATGGACTTTTCAAAGTAGTATTTTGGTACAGTAGTCACTTTGAAAATGTAGAAAACTTAACATTGATGAGACGAAAATGACGAAAGAAAATATTTTTATGGATATGATTGTGATAATTTATACAGGTGTTTTACTAGTCCTATAATTAGTCCTATTGGCCAAAATATGGGACAAAGGATGAAATTTTATTAGTGACCAATAGCCAAAATGCAGGATGGGCTGATGGTAAGAACGCACGCGGGGTAATATAAGTCGAGCCTTTTGAATGTTGTTCTCAAATATAAAAGTGTACACTTTTTATCAAATAATAAATACAATACTGAGACTGGCAATTTAGAAAGTCATTAAAAAGAAGATTGTTTTAAAGCTGCTAAAAAGGGGCTAATTTATAAAATAGAAAACTTTTCTAGCAGAAAAATCATAAATAAAATTAAATAGTTAAGTAAGTAGAAATTATTTAAGTGCATTGTCAAGTACATAGTTTGCATTCGAGTTAAGTAACAACAACTTAGGTATAAGGAGAAAAATGTATATTCTCTCTCGAAAACTTATCTAGTTAATTGTAAAAGTTATGGGTCCTCTTAGATCTGTTGTACAAACGTCGCATTTTACACGAACTGATTACTGTTAGAAAATTAAAAATGAACTGACAATGAGGCCCTATTTCCACACATAAGACGTAAAACATAGGAGACGTGAGACTTCGACGCCTGAAACCGTTTCCATATAAATGTATGAAACAGAAGAGACGTCTTCACACGTTAAGGCTGAGAGCCCAAATACCTACTTTTGAACTCGCCTACCTACTTATTTTTCGATTTAGGTATCCCATTGAAACGATAAGAAGAATTTGCTACTAAAGTGATCTAGCTCTTATATTAACTATGGCTATGATGGCTATTCTCTCGCGCATATCACTTTTCTTTCAAAACAATACGTCAACTTTCTGCAACAAAGATTATCTCTTAAGATTTTCCCACTATCATAAAAATCATAACACAATAGCCAGCTTAGCTCGTTACAACGTGCTTATTTCATAGAAAAGACTTCAACGCAATAAAAATAAATCGTATAAGAATATCTATTGACATAATACAAAGTAACACAATACAAGATTTACTGCGCCCTTTAAAACTCATCGAATTGCATTTGCTCATGTGTTTAGTTTAGTATACTTGTTTCATATTTTACCAGACACTCGTTCTAGGAACAACAAATCAAGTGTATTATGATTATTTTCTACAACAAAGCCAAAGCTTATGTTATGGATAAATTAATTGAAATGTTCTCATTCATCAATCATCAGTATCATCACATCACACTTCTCACTTTTAATACTCAACCAGTTTTCAAGAGGACCCATCTTAGTATCGTAAGCGTTTGCGTCGAGCTCACGATTAGGCTGGTTGACATATCTTAGAACCAACGATGACCATCAAAAATAACCAGATTCCTCCTTGGGTCAAGTTGCGCTGGTCATTGCATACAATTTACTAGTCGATAAACCTAACCATGAACCACGCGCGTCGCTCGTGCTCTACACTATACGCTCTTAAGCCTAATCTTTACACTTCATCTTTTCTCTTCATCCGGGACAAATGCTCTGCCTCCTCGATGGTGTCGGGCAGCCGCATGTTTCTGGTCTCCGGCAGCATGAGGACCAGTAGGCTGGAGATCACGCACATGCCTCCGAAGATCGCCGTTGGCAAGGATTTGTGGTAGAGAGACTGGAAATGAGAAAATGCTTAGCAAGAATATGATACGATTAAGTAATTTTTCAGCAAACAATTCTCCTGAATTAATATTTGCTTAAAATTCGAAGAATTTTCTTTAGAAATTTATCATGGATCATGGTTTAAAATTATCGTGAACTTTAGGTAAAGCAGACGATTTAAATATTCTGACACAAAAGTTCTTTAGGTCATCGGTCGACTTATTTACACTTGAAGTTAAAATCCCGCCGGCGGTGTGAATTTTTTCCGCTTGCTTCGTTTGTATTAACTTTGTAACCAAAAAGTTAATAATAATAATAATAATAATTGAAGTTAAAAGTTAGAAGAAGAAATCTTTTGTTGCGTTATTTAATCTCTTGGCATCTTACCAGCAAAGGCGTCAAAGGAGCAATCAAGGATCCTATCCTGCCAGCCGTCGAGCAGAAGCTGATCAGGGTCTGCCTCATGTTAGTCGGGAACACTTCAGACACGTAGATGTAGACGCTGCTGTAGGCCAGGGTCACACTCCACTTGCCAATCAGGTAGAGGGCCACCGACCACCAGTCCGCTGCGACCAAGAGGAATCTGTTTTTAAAAATTACCCTTATGTGGCTTCGGGCGATATGTGCAAGGAGGCTAGTGCAGAAGATGATGCGAACAAAGAAGACAAAGCTGTTATAGCATTTGAAAAAGGTATTTATCAAATTAATGCTATATATTGATGGAACTATAAAAGATATGGGACTTAGGATAAAAGATGATATTACTGGACTTCCATATGACAACTAATTTGTAAACAAAGTTTGTCCAGATGATACCTAGGTAGATAAAATTAAACAACTACCTAGGTACTGTTAGTAATTGATAATAAAATTCAACTGTTTTGATTACCGGGGATGTTTTATTAATAGACTACACAAAATCAAAACACGTGTGTATTTTTTATTTCACAACGCAAATCTGGGTCAACGTAAGGTGTATTTTATGACATGTGTATTCTTGAGGCACAAAATGAGGCTAATACTTAAGTAAGCAAATGTAAAGACTTAAATGACGTAGGAGAATTATGAATAGTTACGCTAACTATTGTTTACCACGTTTTTTTACAAAGAGCATTCGTCACATTTGTGTTGACTGTAATTGAATAGCGACGCAAAATAAATCATAGAAGACTCACGATAGCTAAGTAGACAAACGTAGTAAAAAGGTGTTGAAAAATTTATACTTACATCTCGGCAGAAATGCGAATAGAAAACTGGTAATGGCGCATAATAAGTAGCAGGGTATCAATGTCTTTTTTCTTCCATACTTGTCAAGTACAATCGCCACGACGATATATGCTGGTATTTCCACCAGCACTACCAACATAAAGCTTATGTATCTATTTCCACTTAAAGATACCGAATTTATAGACATTCCGTAGTAGACTAAGGAACAGGTCACCCATAAAAATGAGCAGATCATCAGTCTCTTCCATATTATACTCGAACGTAACGCTTTTGAGAATTGAGTCTGTTTGTCTTTTGTTTGATTCTCAGGCTTCAATAAAGGATCTCCAAGAGAGTCTAGCTCAAGTTTCCGAGGATCAAGCTTGTTGATTTTGGCAGCGCTTTTGAGTATTTTGACAGCTTCGTCTCGTCGTCCTTTAGACAGCAGCCATCGAGCGCTTTCATTCATGAAGAAGACGTAAATGGCGACAATGACAGCGGGGGTGTACAATATGATGACGTATGTTCTCCAGTTGTCCACGAACCAGGCTAAAACGGCGATTAGGACGACGCCGATGACGAAGGTCATATTACACATGGCTGATACGATGACGCGCTGTTTGAGGCCAACCAGTTCCACGGCTGGAATCATGAATTATGTAAATTAGAAGCATTGTCCTAGCGACCCACTTGGGTCGGAATTGAATGAACTATTTATATTTTGAGGCAGTCAAACTTAATTCGTATGCAAATGAATCTAAAATTATAATTGGTCGAAGTATTTTACTGAACGATTATAATTATCATCATTAATCAATCAGGCAGTAAATCAATCAATTTTATTCGGTCAAATAAGAACGAAGTTAGATTGTAAACAAATGTTATCTTTGTTCAGGAGTTTGATAAGATATAAAATGATGTGAAAAAAATAAGTATCATACATAGACGATTTCTTAGCCAAAAATAAACATGATGGTATAAACGCACCTAAAACGTAGGCGGAAGGATACAATCCCCCTCCGAAGCCAGCCTCTAAGAAATGCATGACCAAGTAGGTGGTATAGTTTGGCACGAACGCTCTGGCAAGTCCGAAGATGAAACTGGCGACTGAGGCGAATCCGATGGCCACCTTCCGACCGTAGCGGTCTGAGATCGCACCGGTGAACAGCATGGCAGCGAACATTCCAGAATTGTGCACGGTGCCGACCAGTGCTCGCTTCCACTCCTGGCAGCCTAGGTCGAACTGAAAATAAAAACTATATTCAAAGAAAACAATATGTTCAGTTTCTTAATTAGATTCGTTCCTTCGACCCTTTACATCGATTCGTTCATATAAAATGGTTCAATTATCAACCCTAGCGAGGAATAGAATCCGGGATGTATTTAGAACCAAGATCTAAAATTGAAGTATCCTAAATAATGACTCGAATACAACAAGGTAAACGGGACTTATTTTTGCGCGGCTCGTTATAGAAATACCGTAAACTTTAAACAAAGAATAAATACACCATCGACCATGCCTTTAAACAAATTCTCGCTGCATAAGGAAACTCATCAGGGTCTGAATGGGTACCTACTCACTTTATGTGTACTTATGTTGTTATGTATGTCCCATGTATGTAGTTACAAGTAGGTGCAGCAGAAAGTCCACACGTTTACAATCAGAGAACGTTGCAGTAAATATTGAATCATAACATTAGCGGCCACCGATTTGTCGGGACATCGATTATTTTGAATTACGACTCATTAACACCTATTGAACCAATATCAATCTTCGCCTAAACAGCAGTAGATTTGTATCTAAACTATATTAGAGTTCTAGGTGGTACGAAGAAACAGTCTGTAGTTTATTTCATATTTTATTAATATATCAGCACCAAAGATTGTAAAGTCACTGAAACCTCCAAAGCGGACTAAAATTCTTACAAAAACTCTACGAATAACTTTTCGAAAAGAATATCCAGTAGTACAGCTTTAAAACATATTCGATTATGCATGTAAAGCAAGGTCAAGGTTCAGTTAAATGTTTCTGGGTTACATGATAGAGAACACTCTATTGCATTGAACCATTTTTCATGATTTATACTTGTTACCACATACGCAGATATGACCATTTTTTGTCGCTTTCCATATGTCTTTGCTTCGATTAAGTATCCTGAAGTGTATGACTGTTTAGGTCCCTAGGTACTAGAGAGAAACTTGAAACGATTCCAATCTGTAATTTCTTCTTACCTCTTTTACGAATGAATGTCCCTCTTCATAAACGTAACCACTGTCGCCCAGTATGACCTTGCTTCGGTTGAATGCTTCTAGTGTACATGACAGACTGTTGAGCGAATCTTTAGCATGATTCTAGTCCATTTTTTGTCTTCTGCAATACCTTCTTACCTCTTTTACGAATAATTGTCTTTCTTCATAAACGTAACCACTGTCGCACGGTATGATCATGCTTCGGTTGAATGTTTCTGGTGTACATGACAGACTGTTGGGGTCTATTGGAATGAATCTTTACATGAATTAAATCAGATTTTTGTATGCCAAAATGCCTTCTCTTACCTCTTTTACGAATGAATGTCCCTCTTCATAAACGTAACCACTGTCGCATGGTATGACCTTGCTCCGGTTGAATTCTTCTGGTGTACATGACAAACTGTTGGGGTCTATTAGGAGCAAATCTTTACATGAATTATATCAGATTTTTGTATGCTAAAATGCCTTCTTACCTCTTTTACGAAAGAATGCCCCTCTTCATAAACGTAACCACTGTCGCACGGTATGACCTTGCTCCGGTTGAATGCTTCTGGTGTACATGACAGACTGTTGGGGTCTATTGGGGCGAATCTTTACATGAATTATATCAGATTTTTGTATGCTAAAATGCCTTCTTACCTCTTTTACGAAAGAATGCCCCTCTTCATAAACGTAACCACTGTCGCACGGTATGACCTTGCTCCGGTTGAATGCTTCTGGTGTACACGACAGACTGTTAGGGTCTAGTGGAACGAATCTTTTGCTTGATTCTGGACAGTCTTTTGTCTACTCAGATGCCTTCTTACCTCTTTTACGAATGAATGTCCCTCTTCATAAACGTAACCACTGTCACACGGTATGACCTTGCTTCGGTTGAATGCTTCTAGTGTACACGACAGACTGTTGGGGTCTAGTGGAACGAATCTTTACATGAATCAAATCAGTCTTTTGTATGCTACAATGCCTTCTTACCTCTTTCACGAATGAATGTCCCTCTTCATAAACGTAACCACTGTCGCACGGTATGACCTTGCTCCGGTTGAATCCTTCTGGTGTATATGACAGACTGTTGGGGTTTATTGGAACGAATCTTTACATGAATCAAATCAGTCTTTTGTATGCTAACAATGCCTTCTTACCTCCTTTACAAAAGAATGTCCCTCTTCATAAACGAAACCACTGTCGCACGGTATGACCTTGCTCCGGTTGAATGCTTCTGGAGTGCAAGAGAGACTGTTAGGGTCCAGTGGAGCGAATCTTTTGCACGACTCTGGTCTGTCCTTCTCTTGGTTGTAAGGGATGGCATACTTCAGCCAGGAGGTGTCGCTGAAGCTCTGTTCACAGCCATCGATTTTACACCTGCAAATTAATTTATATGTGAGATTTTACAAAACTAGGTACTTCCGATTAAATAATGTGTACAGGCAATATTCCAACGAGCTACTAAATAAAAGAAGAAAAATAAATTAGACGAAAACTTTTATATGGACGACAATGACAAATCATATATGTACATTTCCTTTGAATCACTAATAAAATTATAGCGATTTTGGTGTAATAAGATTAAAGTTATTCATTTAAACGTGAAAGCTTGAACATACCTATTTTAATATTATTCATGCTGCCAATTATGCCTCTTTGATCTCGAGGCTTCAAAGGTAATAAGTATATTTTGCTGCCTAGTTTGAAAGGTGCTTTAGTAAATTATAGGGCCTGAGAAATCTATTGGGATGTGTGTGTAGCTTATGTAAATTATGGCTGGTGTGTATTTTGATGTACTTGAATATAAGCTTGTAAGTATAGCCAAACTTACTGATGATTATTGATTTATCTCTCTTATATATTTTTTTTATTGTCAGTAGGTACCTAAGCAATATTCAGACCAAAATAAATTGTACTGTACGTGTATGAGGGTTTAGCAATTAAACATTAATAAATTGGAGTTTCAAGTTGAATCAATAGGCAATTTACAAGAAAGTAGGATTATGTTTCAATGCACAGTTCTAATAGAATAATACTGTAGATGTAAATACGTATAGTAATAATGCATTATAACAATCTAAAATCTGATTAATCTTCCCAAGCCAAAATCTTTGATGATCATCATCAAAAGAGCAATACTATTCGGTATAGTTCGAGAGCCCAGGGGGTAAGTGGCTATCTCATAAGGTACCACGATAGGCTAGGTTTGGATCGTTAACCAAGACTTAAACAAGTCGTATGACCCAGGTCTGCCAGAGCCAATCCTGCCGAAACATAAAAATAATCGATATTTTTCAGAGTCATTTTTTCGTAAAAAATATGTCATAAGGTACCACAATGAAAGTGCTGGCATCAGTTAACCATTGAAAAATTATGTAAAAAAAGCTTGGTCTGCCACTGCACACCCTGCCGGAAGTGCTTGCCAGACCTCTCCAAAGATGCCCTTCCGACACCCCTAAACTATCTCATCGGGTACCACGACGCGACCACCACAACATAATAGCCAAGATCACTCTGACAATAGATCACAAGGTCTGCCAGGCCTAAACTTGCCGCATCCTAGTGTTTCAGACATTTGAAGTTGTAGGTCCAGTGTATGAAAAATGACCTATATCTTTTTCCCCCCGTGTTTGATTTTGATGGTGCCTTAATACGAAATGCTCTCCATAATAAGGAGCTTCGAGTCATATAGGACAGTTGGGTGGAGGGTTTCAGTATTGAACGCAATCCTGTCAAAAAGTTTGAAATGGAGGTTTGGTCTATGAAAACTGGCCTATATCTTATTCCCCCCGGGTTTGATTGTGATGGCGCCTTAATATGAAATGCTCTCCATAACTAGGAGCTTTGAGTCATATAGGTCAGTGAGGAGGAGGGTCTCTGTATTGTACACAATCCTGTCAAAAAGTGTGAAATTGTAGGTAAAGTGTATGAAAACTGGCCTATATCTTTTCCCCCACTGGTTTGATTTTGATGGTGCCTTGGTATGAAATGCTCGTAATGATTAGGAGATTCGATTTGTATAGGTCAATTGGATAGAAGGTCTCTGTTCTGTGCACAATCCTCCTAAATATGAAATTATTCGATAACTTCTGCAGATTTTATCAGTTAAAATTGTCATATCATAAGGAACTCGAATAAAAGTGCTTGCATCACCTTACCTTTGACAAATTATGTTTAAAAAACTTGGTCTGCCACTGCCCACTCTGCTGGAAGTCCTTAGATGAGATAGGTTAGGTGTCGGAAGGGTATATTTGGAGGTCTCCCAGGACTTCTGGCAGAGTGCGCAATGGCAGACCAAGTTTTCTTAACTCAATTTATCAATGGTAAGCTGATGCTGGCACTGTCATTCGGGTACCTTATGAAATTACAATGTTAACGGAAAAAATCTCAATCCTGCTAAACATGAAAATATTGGATATGTTCTGCAGGTTTTGCCGTTAATATTGTCATATCATAAGGTTCCCGAATAAAAGTGCCGGCATCAGCTTACCATTGATAAATTGAGTTAAGAAAACTTGGTCTGCCATTGCGCACTCTGCCAGAAGTCCTTGGGAGACCCCTCCAAATATACCCTTCCGACACCCCTAACCTATCTCATCTAAGGACTTCCAGCAGAGTGGGCAGTGGCAGACCAAGTTTTTTAAACATAATTTGTCAAAGGTAAGGTGATGCAAGCACTTTTATTCGAGTTCCTTATGATATGACAATTTTAACTGATAAAATCTGCAGAAGTTATCGAATAATTTCATATTTAGGAGGATTGTGCACAGAACAGAGACCTTCTATCCAATTGACCTATACAAATCGAATCTCCTAATCATTACGAGCATTTCATACCAAGGCACCATCAAAATCAAACCAGTGGGGGAAAAGATATAGGCCAGTTTTCATACACTTTACCTACAATTTCACACTTTTTGACAGGATTGTGTACAATACAGAGACCCTCCTCCTCACTGACCTATATGACTCAAAGCTCCTAGTTATGGAGAGCATTTCATATTAAGGCGCCATCACAATCAAACCTGGGGAATAAGATATAGGCCAGTTTTCATAGACCAAACCTCCATTTCAAACTTTTGACAGGATTGCGTTCAATACTGAAACCTCCACCCAACTGTCCTATATGACTCGAAGCTCCTTATTATGGAGAGCATTTCGTATTAAGGCACCATCAAAATCAAACACGGGGGGAAAAAGATATAGGTCATTTTTCATACACTGGACCTACAACTTCAAATGTCTGAAACACTAGGATGCGGCAAGTTTAGGCCTGGCAGACCTTGTGATCTATTGTCAGAGTGATCTTGGCTATTATGTTGTGGTGGTCGCGTCGTGGTACCCGATGAGATAGTTTAGGGGTGTCGGAAGGGCATCTTTGGAGAGGTCTGGCAAGCACTTCCGGCAGGGTGTGCAGTGGCAGACCAAGCTTTTTTTACATAATTTTTCAATGGTTAACTGATGCCAGCACTTTCATTGTGGTACCTTATGACATATTTTTTACGAAAAAATGACTCTGAAAAATATCGATTATTTTTATGTTTCGGCAGGATTGGCTCTGGCAGACCTGGGTCATACGACTTGTTTAAGTCTTGGTTAACGATCCAAACCTAGCCTATCGTGGTACCTTATGAGATAGCCACTTACCCCCTGGGCTCTCGAGCCAATTCCCGTTCTTGTTTATTTCCTGTCAATGTTTTGATCTCTTGATACGTGAACGTAATCGGGGAAAATACGGCGTGTATAGTACAGCCGTGTTGTGCCGGCTTAGAATAGTATTACCCCATATCTTTCCCGTGAGTGTTTTAAGGGGACTAGAGGATTTGAGAGTTGATGTGTATTACAATTTTGGGCGATAGGCTGATAACCTGATACACAGCCTCTTGAATGACTCTCAAACTTTTGTCGGACGTAGTATAAATGTCCCTTTTTAGAACCATTTACGCTCTGCGAAACCCAAGGGATATAGGCATGATATAATGTACGTATAATATGTGTGTATAGTACAGTGTACCGGAAACTTTTCCGACATAACTGTCCATGAAACTGACAAAGTTTTCCCAAGTTTTCATAGTCCGGTTAGTGTTGCAGTCAGTTATCGTTAGTTTGTGGAAGGTGTTTTTTTTTGTTTTCTTGACAATGTTCTTTGGAAAAAGCTGTTGCAACTTTTTATTGGACATGCCTGCGTCCCTTACAAACCAATAAGTAGGATTTAGTCATTGTAATCAATTCTGTCGTGGAATTCAATAACTACTCGTAAACCACGCAATGGATTTCGTTGCCATTTTTTGTGAGGAGTAATTCAAGATGAAGTATATGAGTTATATAACAAATTCCAGGAAAATTCCTCTTTCCCGCGAGTTGCAGCGGGTGAAACCACTAACGGGCCGCTAGTACGTAATACAATCTATACCCTGTTATTAATCATGTACCTATCTACCAATAATTTGATGAAATTGATAAATTAGCAAGACTAGACAGGATCTATAACAGACCTAAATAGACGTTATGGTTATAAGTTTATGAGCAAGTTATATCAATAAATTAATACAGGCGATCGCTGTGCATACCGAATGCATCAGCATGATTCAATACATGTGGGAGCCGTTTAAACGCTAATCTCTATAGATTAACTATACAAGGTGTAAGGAATAGCCCTCTGAATACTGCCCCCAAAGAACATACCAATATTTACTTTGTGGAACATACGACAGAAAATGACAAAAAAATTCGACCTCCCATAAAATATCTTGATAAATATCAGCATTTTCTCCCATACAATAAGCATACAATACTCAACTGCTGGCTGCATTTACCTACTAAGTACCTATGTGAAGTATTTTTTTACGTATCGTAAAATATTTTCTGGGAAGTTGTTCAGTTTCATAGTCTGATTGCACCCTATAAGTGTTCGGAGAGCAGCCTTACAAACAACCTGTATAGAATGTATGTATGATGCTATTGATATGTGTAGGTATATGTTGTTAATCCCATTGTTTTGATATAAAGACGATGCTATACAGCTTTTCAATGAAATCTGATCTGGCTCATTATTTCTATATGGTTATCCTATTTAGGTATTCCTAGTAATCATTACTTGATAATTTGTGTGAAATCTGGGTACACATATAAAGCTTTTTTGAATTTTGCTTTGTACGTTGATAACGTCGTAGGCCGATACATAGACGTGACGTCAGTTTATATGACATCAAATATATTGGAAAAAGAATTATTTTGATTCTGGGAATGCTAAGAGAATTTCAAACTAACTTTTTTGAAGTCGTTTCATAAGTATAGGCATAACGTATTTCTTCGCTGGTATCTTCAAACGTGACTTGTCCATTCCACTCAAACTCAACCATTCTAAATTCAAGCTTACCTGTAAATTTGCTCCTGAGCTTCAAATATGAAGCCACACTCGAAGAAACTGCTTAAAAGCACTGGGAAGAGTAACAGGACGAAGTTTAACAAGTTGTATCTGCCGTACGGTCCGAGGCTCTCTAATACGGAGTCCAAGTTTATTTCTTTCTTTATCTCCTCAACGGCCATCTTCGCGATTGATCAATCACTTCAATCGGGTTGACAAACGCAGTGTAGTCCGTTTCGTGTCCTGAAAATGGATTGAGGAGTTCAGTTGGGGTTCCAAATGGGTCGTAGAGACGAAACCTGTCGGCGAATTTGAAGCAGGAATTATTGAAGCATTGATACTAATGAATACATTAATAAATCTGTAAGGTAATGCTGGTAGGAGTATCGAGTATGAATATTATATGTTTGGTGTCATATTTGTTGATAAAATATATCATAAAAACACGACTCCAATAATTTAAGAAAATAATTAAGTCTGCTCTAATTTTGTCTCTATCTTTTCTTCTATACGGGGTGTAAGGGACGGTGTAACGAAAACTTGGCAGGCGTGCTTAGACCATGAAACTGAACAACTATTACTATGGAGCCAATAGTCGGAAGCCTGAAAAATTTTCCGACCTCCCATACAAAATTCACGATCAGCTGACTGACTTTGTATGGGAGGCCGGAAATTTTTTCACGTTTCATATTATTGGCTCCATAGTAAAAGTTGTTCAGTTTCATGGTCTGATCATGCCTGCAAAGTTTTCGGTACACCGTCACCCTGTATAATCTAGAAAATTGACATTACTTATTGTAGTCCACTGCTGTACGTAAGCTTCCCCTAGGATACACCATATTGTAAGCTAGAATTTTCCGTTTTCGCCACCTTTCAAATAAGAAATAGTAAAGCAAAATAAAAACCCAAAACCATATTTTCGTAAACACCGACCCCTGCACACTCGTAAATAGAGACATTAGAAGCTGAAAAGAGTGATTTGCAGAGATTATTCGGGTAGCGAGTGCATTTTCTCAGCGAGAAAACTTCCAGAAAGTTCCTAAATCGAGTTACCGTTAGTTTTAGAGCTTCGTTTTAATCAGCGCTGGAGTTTTATTCGGTTTTAACCGGTTAAAACCAGCTGGTGGAGCTTTTGTCTTGTTCATCAACATGAATGGGAAAATAAAAGAAGATTGATGAAGGGATATAAAGGATACGATTGCGTTTTTATTGTCAGTGTTCGATTGCCTAGACAAGTTTTAGGTCGTGCTTAAGTCTATAATTTGTTCAGTGTGCAAAAAAATTGAAATAAACAGTTTTAAACCACGCACTTCGTTTAGTTTCGGAACTATATACCGGTTCTACATACCTACACTATGTAAAAATCATCATCATCTTCCCGCCTTTATTCCAAACCAGTTGGGGTCGTCGGTGCAATGTGTTTTGTTAGAGCACAAAATCATGTAGCAAAAGGATTTGGCAATGTTTTATGATCGGCCGTCTGCCTGACGTCAACCCTCTTTGGGAATGCTATTGAAGGTGGTATCACCGCCACAATGCAGTTGACCATAGTCGACAGTTATTCAGCCGAGGTCAAAAATTCTACGTCGCGCTTTACGAAACATCCTGAATGGACAAGAGGTGGCAGGCTGTATTCTTAGCCGTTACCACACTTCCGCAGAATATAACCGGTATAAATTTGTTACTTAAACGGGTAGGTTGATGTGCTGCTGATCGTACATAATAACTGTGTACCTACACGTGCGTAATGTACTAGCGACTAGTTAGTAATTTTCTGCTGTCGTCTTTCGATAATAATTGTTATTCAGATCAGTTGCCGCATATTGTTCGCCTCGAGCGTGAAGGCTGCTTCTTAGAAAAGGAAATAGGTATTACTAATAAGTATTTCATTTTAGAAGTATGTATATTTAAATAACGGTTACAATATTTTTTATAAGACAGGCCCGCATTTGTCTGCTATCTCCACTGTTGGTAAGTGATGTGATGATGCAGACGATGTTGAAACATGCTTGCCTAGGTAGGTAGTGCCTATACACTCTTGCCTCGATAACTTCCAAAATTTTATTTGAAAGCGACAAAAAGTAATGATATAAAGCTGTTTTACAATGGCCTAGAGATAAGCAACGTTGTTTTACAAACATTAAACCTAGAAGAAACCTAGGTATTTACCTATGTGCAAAAACCGTGGTACAATTTGAAAACTTGATTTCGTTCATATCATAGGTGGGTAGCGCACCCATTGAGTACCAATACCAATATCTTATGTCACCTTGATACTTTTCCATAAATAAAAGGAAACCGACCAAAATATGGTTGAAACTGGTACATTTTTTGCTCCAATTATGTCTACAGTAGCGATGAGTCATATGAATGGAAAATTTTATGAATATTCAATGGGAGTAATTAGCTACGCCGCGATCTCATATGCCACAAGGGACAATGAAAATCTGTAGGCAATTTTGACAAAATGTCATATTCTATTTCTATTCTATTTCAGCCTATTGCAGTCCACTGCTGGACGTAGGCCTCCCCCAGGGAACGCCATAAGGCACGATCTCCCGTTTTTGCCATCCAGTCGCTACCAGCCGCCTTTTTCAAGTCATCGGTCCATCTGGCCGGAGGGCGTCCAACGCTACGCTTGCCGAGGCGTGGCCTCCACTCGAGAACCCGCTTACTCCACCGTCCGTCGGTTCTACGACAGATGTGGCCAGCCCACTGCCACTTCAGCTTGCTACACTTCCAGACTATGTCCGTCACTTTGGTCTTTTTTCGGATGGCCTCATTCCGGACTTTATCCATTATAGAGATACCAAGCATAGACCTTTCCATAGCTCTCTGAGTGACATGTAGCCGGTGGGCCAGTTTTACTGTCAAGTTCCACGTCTCGGCTCCGTAGGTCATGACTGGTAGGACGCATTGATCGAACACCTTGGTCTTAAGGCATTGTGGCAAAGATGATTCGAGGATGTGACGCAGCTTTCCAAATGCTACCCAACCAAGCTGCACTCTTCTGGTGATTTCAGCCTCAAAGTTGTCTCTTCCCATCTGCAAAGTTTGCCCAAGGTACACGTATTTCTGGACAACTTCAAGGACTACACCTTCGACGGAGACCGGCTCGGGGATTATGTGTTGATTGAACATGACCTTCGTCTTATCCAAGTTCATCCCAAGTCCAACACGTCTCGAGGCAGAGTTAAGACTAGATAGCATTTTTTGCAGGTCCTGCCGCGATTCGGCCATTATGACTATGTCGTCGGCAAAGCGGAGATGCGTGAGACTTTCGCCGTTGACGTTGATGCCCAGTCCATCCCACTGTAGAGTTTTGAAGACATCCTCCAATGCGTTGGTGAAGAGTTTCGGGATATAACGTCACCCTGTCTTACACCACGGAGCAGTTGGATGGGTCTTGTATTATGGTTTTGTACTTGAACGGACATCGTAGCCATTTGATAAAGGCTTCTCAGCACCTCCACATACCGCCAGTCGACTTGGCACCGCTGCAAGGACTCCAAAACAGCCCAGGTTTCGATAGAGTCGAAGGCTTTTTCGTAGTCCACAAAGCCATACACAGTGGTTGGTTATACTCCTCTGTCTTCTGTATAACCTGCCTTACAGTATGGATGTGGTCCACGGTACTGAAGCCCTTACGAAACCCGGCCTGTTCCGGTGGCTGAAAGGCGTCAAATCTTGATGCCAGACGATTCGTGACCACTCTCGAACAGCTTATAGACGTGGCTCAGAAGTGTGATCGGCCTATAGTTTTGAGAAGCGTTTTGTCTCCTTTTTGAAAAACAATGCCACTACACCTCTGCTCCACGCCTTCGGGGTTGTCCCATTGGCTATTACAGAGTTGAAAAGCCTTTCAGCTCCTCGAGGACAGGTTTTCCACCGGCCTTAAGTAGCTCAGAGGCCACCCGTCTTCCCGGGAGCCTTCCCATTCTTAAGCTGTCTGAGAGCCGCCGCGATTTCGTCTATATCTACGTCCGGGAGATCTTCTGTAAAGTGGCGGGAGAGAGGAGCTCTTGGGTCTGGGGTCGCATCAGGTGGAGGCTTTTTCGCATGTGAGGCATACAGATTTCCATAGAAGTCCTCAATTTCAGCGAGAATCTCTGGAACCGATGTGACAGTTACACCATTCGAGGTAGTTAGCTTTGCCAGATGACTCCTTCCCAGTGTCTTGGTAAAACTTTCGACCCTCGGTTTTTCAATCGCCTCCTTTACGAGTCGAGTGTTATAGCTTCGGAGGTCGCGTCTTACCATACTTCGGATCTTTTGTTAAGTGACTGGGGATCTGGCAATGCATCCTCTGGTGTTTCCGTCTAATTCGCATCAGTTCCAGGGCCTCGCTTGAAAGTTTGGACTTCTTGTCTGTTCGCCTTTTACGAAAATGCTTCGTCCCCACTTCGCGAATAGCCCCGACTATGCTCTCTAGGTCCTCGTCAACGTTTGCCGGGGTCTCCAGGGCAGCGAATCGATTTTTCAGTTTAAGTTGGAACTCCTCATGTCCGGCTTGGGGCAGATTGGGACGGAGAACTTGCTTCACCATGCGGTTTCTTTCTAGCTTGAAGTTGATATTTAGGTGCCTCTTACTAGTCGGTGATCACTTCCGGTATTGAACCTACTGATCACTGAGACATCCCTAAATATATGCCGTTTATCCGTCATGATGAAGTCGATCTCGTTCTTCGTCCTGCCGTCAGGGCTCTTCCAGGTCCACTTCCGTTGGGGCTTTTTCTGATAAAAGGTGTTCATACAGAACAGCCCCTGCCTGCTAAGAAAGTTGACTAGCATTTGGCCCTCTGGTTTCTGCTCCGTAGCCATGTGGTCCCAAGCTTGATTCGCCGTGCTCCTGTCCCACTTTAGCGTTGAAGTCCCCCATGACAACAGTGAAGTGGGTCTTAGTGGTTTGGTGTATGGCTTTCGACACGTCGTCGTATAGGGCCTCCACCTCTTCATCTGAGCTGCTCGAAGTCGGCGCATATACCTGTACGACCTTAAGAGAGTACCTCTCGGTCAACTTCAGTACGAGGTACGCTACCCTGTTCGAGACGCTGCTGATCTCCTCCACGTTGTCACAGACAGCCTTATTGACAAGGAACCCTACGCCACCCTGGGATTGTGCGCTCCCTTCCCTGAAGTAGAATAGGTGACCTGATTCTAGGGTTATCGTGTCCTCCCCCTCTCTTCGGATTTCTGACAATCCCAGAACATGCCACCGTATCTTATCTAATTCTACCTCAAGGATTTGGAGACTTTCGTCCAGCCGCAGACTGCGTCCGTTATACGTCGCCAGGGTCAGTCTATGGCAGCCGTAGTCCGTAGCCCGGGGATTCTTCGCACCCCCTGCCCTACCATTACCCGGGCCGCTACCGTAGCCCGGGGTAGTAAGGCGGCCGGGAACTAGGGGCCGGATTTTTCTCGTCCTGTCCATGGGGGGTTTTGCCCATAGTCACCACGCTGGGCAGGCGGGTTGGTGACCGCAGTTTGCGTTTGTGGACTATATTGTCAACACGGGAGACGCTGCTGCCCACCTCCCGGAAGCCCTTTATCGCCTCTTACGATACCCACGGGCAGATTTGGGGTGGTGAGATTCTACTCTGCCGACACCACACGGCTAAGTCATATAAGTTATTTGAAATACCTTTTCGTTATTTACCACAGATGTGTCCCGACCATGTGTCACAAGGGACAATAAAAATCTGTGGACATTTTCGACAGAATTTCATATAAGTTATTTGAAATACCGTTGTGTAATTCTCCACAGATGTGTCCCGATACAGGTTAATCCCATCGGTTTTATCTGACTTTAGCTTTATTAACTAGCCTGAATCGCTAGATTATAAAATATAGGGCGTTAGTAAGGGACAGTGTAACGTAAACTTTGCAGGCGTCCATAAAACTTTGCTCCGAAATGTTTTGTTCTCCGATACGAAATAATGATTACTATTTACTACCTATGGGAGGAAGTCAATTTTTTTAGGTTTCTAAAAAAGTTTTATAAGGGAAGTCTCATGGTCTGAAATTCTGTATGCACCCAATCAGTATTTGGAGAGTTGTCTGTTCCTTACACCCGGTACAACTTTCCGAAAAACATTGCGTTAGGAAAAGAAAAATAAATACATACCTACTTCAGTTGTGAATTTTGAATTTATTTAGTGAATTTTGTATGAGAGATAGAATTTTTTTATCTCGTTAACCACCATGGGATCCATAGAGAAAAGTTATTGAGTTTCATAGTTCGATCGCCTGCAAAAAATCTGGTACTACCTGATTCACAGAGGAAAGTATTAATTAAAACACTGTATTTATGGAGGAAACTAGCTTGGTTTATTTAAATAAATTCTTATTATAGTTTTACAATTTTATGTGTGTCCATTGACGTGTGATTGACCCACGCCCACCTTCTTTTGTTTTATCTTCTTAGCATTGAGATGACCAGTGTCAATAATTCACATTCAACATTATACCTTCTTTACTACAGAAAGGGAACACAAATAGCGGTTGCATAAGTGGGAGGGAAAAAGCATGAACGCCTGGTGTATGTAACCCTCTGGCCGCCATTTATATTCCTTTCTTTCGTGAACCGGGTTGTTCAGGCGTTCCTTACACCCGGTATACAATTATGTAGAAACTACAATTCCTCACGTTCCCTCACTGACCTCGCACAAGTCTCCAAACCAGTTAATAGACTCCAAGAATTAGGGGTCAATTAGCGAATTACCCGGTCTAATCGCGTAATGGGTAGTTGACCCCGGTCTAATGAGATAAGAGGATTGGTTTGGTTGTCTTAGTGGATTGGCTTTTTATGGTGGCTGTTTTAGAAGATTGCGACCGCGTCCTGCGGATTTGAAAAAAGCTTTGCGATTGTGAAGTTTCTTAGAGCCCGGATTTTTAAACGGTTTCGTGAAACCGATTTGACCGATTTAAGTTTACGTCGACAAACATTTAGTCGATTTACGTTTCATCGAATTGTTTTTTGATGCGTCACTGTTTGTCTTTAACCTTACGAGTTTAGCGCTACGCGTGGAGTCGACTCCTGCACTACATGTTTGGCTTGTTATGATGACTGTTTTAGAAGATTGCGATTGCTTCCCGCGGAGTTAAATAAAGCTTTGTGTTCGTGGAGTTCCTTAGAGCCCCAGATTTTTAAACGGTTTCGTGAAACTTGTTTGACCGAATTAAGTTTACGTCGATAAACATTTAGTCGATTTACGTTTCAACGACTTGATTTTTGATGCGTCACTGTTTGTCTTTAACCTTACGAGTTTAGCGCTACGCGTGGAGTCGACTCCTGCACTACATGTTTGGCTTGTTATGATGACTGTTTTAGAAGATTGCGATTGCTTCCGCGGAGTTAAATAAAGCTTTGTGTTCGTGGAGTTCCTTAGAGCCCCAGATTTTTAAACGGTTTCGTGAAACTTGTTTGACCGAATTAAGTTTACGTCGATAAACATTTAGTCGATTTACGTTTCAACGACTTGATTTTTGCTGCGTCACTGTTTGTCTTTTACCTTACGCGTTTAGCGCTACGTGTGGAGTTGAAATAAGGACTTGACTCCTGCATTACATGTTTGGCTTTTTATGATGACTGTTTTAGAAGATTGCGATTGCTTCCCGTGGATTTGTACAAAGCTTTGCGTTTATGGAGTTCCTTAGAACCCCGGATTTTTTAACGGTTTCGTGAAACTTGTTTGACCGAATTAAGTGTGCGTCGACAAACGTTAAGCTGGTTTACGTTTCGCCGGCTTGTTATTTTCCCGCGTCACTGTTTTCCGATTACACACACGTATTATATAGCGCTACGGGTGGATTCGGAATATGGACTCCTACACTACGTGTCAGATGTTTTGCCCGATAGTTTTAAACACTTTTGCATGTGGCACACAGTAGGTACCTACAGTGATTGCAGTTAAATTAACAGCCTTAATATCGGCTATATTCAAACCCAGCAATATATATAATTTTATTAGCCAAGATAATTACTATTCGAAATCTTATGAATACTTTTAGACACCTGCCTGCGTATCAAACTGAAAACCATTTCCTCAATTTACTAAGAAATATAAATGCAAAACAGATAAGTATTATAAATATTTTAATTAAACTAAAAATCTTCCTCTTTGTTCTTGGTTTTTTAAATTTTACAATATATTCTTGCTTCCGTCACATCACAACATTATTTGCGATTTCCGACAGCACCGATGCAAATTGAGGATGCACCGTAGTTTCACGCCATATCTAAGTTTCATTATTTACGCTACTGTTTTAAAATATTTATCTTCTGTTAAAAATATTTTAGTTCTTGGCTATACCTAATATTACGAAAATCGACCTATTGGCACTTGCGTTTGGATCTTTCAAAGTTTTAGTATAGGAGTGTACTAGTTTGTATGAACAACGTTGGCTATGTAACAAGTGACAATCGCAAAAAATCCTGAATAGGATCGAGTGAACTCTTTATTTTGTGTCACTAACGTCACGGTTACGTTTGACAAGTCTTTGATTTCGTGAAAGAATTATTTGTTAATTGATTAGCACCTTGTAAGTACCTTGTTATCAACCGAAATGTATGGACTAGCTAGATGATTTTGAAATAGGAATGACTATGAAGAATCTCCATGTAGGTATTTCATACTGAATATAAAATGATTGTACTTACAGAAGCAATTTAATTTATGATGTAACCGACCATCAAAGCAAAGTAATCTAATTGTCACTCAATTCGTGTGTTTATTGTGTGAATCACGTTGTTACCCTTTCGATCCCTCAATTAATGAAATGAGTCATAACTACTTCAATTGCCATATGACCACGCATGGAAAACTTTTCATATTCCAGAGTTAAACTTCTAGAAGAAACTTCACAGGGGTTCTCTGTTGAGTCATTGACACGAAAAATAGAATTAGGTAGGTAGCTGCTGTACTTGATTCGTACATTCGGGACATTTTGTTTTAACACAGTGGCCAGTCTCATATCAAATCAAAGTTTCTTCATAAGTAAATAGGCCAAAAATAAATAGGTTTGCAACTATTTCTGGTACTCGAACCCATAGCTTTTGGGTTAGAATCTCATCGTGATCTTACAAAAAATTTTGATATGTTTTAAGTTGCTTGAAAATCAAATCGTGTGGAAAACTAATTTGAACACTGTCTAAAAACGCGCCTAACTTTTTTTAAAAATAATTGGGCAATAAACTGCTGCACTAACAGAGAAGAACTCAGCAAATATTGTCCTATTCATTTACCCGTATCGCCCTTGGCAATGGCATCAAGTCGAGTATGAATTGTATCAAGGAACTTCGCTCCACTGCTCACAAACGAACAATATGTCACAATGTGGTCAAAAGCCCCCTTGAACTATAGCAGCGCATTGGACATCACTGCAGAACAATGGTGTCATTGCACCACACAGTACTCTTGAAATTGGACACATTTTGTCCGGGCATGCCATGATAGTATCTGGCTTGCGAAAATCAGTATCGGATATAAGAGTCAGTCAATCTTAGATATAAAAAGTAAAGATTCCTTTAAATCTGCCTTCAAGGTATGTATGTAGGTAACCCATTCATGAGTCCTAACATGTGCTAATCATTTCTTGGATAGGTACTTTTCTAATGTGGGCAAGTAACGTGGTTGAAGAGTTTTATGTAACTTTATATCTGCCTTTGAATTGTGCAACAGGTGAGTGTGCCATCTTCCATACGAGTATAATATGTGGGAGAAGGGGCTTTTATGTTATTTTCTCATATTTTGACTTATTAAACACTCAAAATGAAATCCTTGAAGCAACTACGTATTTGCATGTGCACTGAAGCGAGTATTGCCGTCAATACAATGTTTGCAAGGGCAAGCGCTATTGTCGCAGTACTGGTTGTGGAAGGTCACATATCGGATGATCAAACTGATCTGTTTATCTGTAACTAATCTCAATACACCTATTGATATGGAGCTATTCATGGAACTATGCTGATCATATTTCACATTTTCGGTGGTTTGTGGTTAATCAAGCTTATTTTAATTAAATTTTCAGTTTTTAACCATCAATCAAATTATAGGGCAATTATCGATGTGGCTTTCGTAAA
The DNA here is from genome assembly GCA_024500475.1 of Phthorimaea operculella. Classification (NCBI taxonomy): domain Eukaryota; kingdom Metazoa; phylum Arthropoda; class Insecta; order Lepidoptera; family Gelechiidae; genus Phthorimaea; species Phthorimaea operculella. Next base: position 9,303,328 of record JANFCV010000002.1, read on the forward strand.
TAATTATTTTTACTTTTACTAATGTACTTCTTAACGAACATAGCTACATGCAAGCTTCGTAAAACATTTAGCAACTTTGTGCTACGTTTATTATATTCTAACAGTCTTACGTACACGTGTTAAGATTAACAATGCAGTACTAAATAACGTAAAACATATTTAAACAATTTTGCTTACCTATCTGGACGTGGGACAAATTAAGTTTGCATCTACATACTTCTTTGTAGCTACTAACTTATTATAGCGTAAACGTTCTAATATTTCGAACATACTTAATACTCTTACTTGGGTGTACGTACTTTTTTCAAAGTACATGTTATAGACTTTATCAAAGTAACTGGACCTCATCCCCTGATAGATAACTTATTCAAGCCACAGCCACATGTGATACATATGTCCTTAGTTCCCACGGGAAGTGCCTTAATTATTCTGGGAGACTGTCATTTCTTCAATTAAGTAAGTTTTTTCAAGTGAATTGAATAAAACAAACAACTGTAGGTGTCTTTTATGTTAATTAGAATTTGTTTTGAAATTCAGAATTATGCCATCGTTTTTAAATAAGTTCCTACTTTTAAAAATAAAATTATTTCACGTGATTGATAATATTGACATTTAGTAGAAAGTAAAATCCTCATTATTAGCAAGCTAAAATTATCCCTACCTGATACAGGCTTTATTGTCACCGTGCGAAAACGACTCATTAGCAGGGGAAAACGAGTGGAAGCTTGGGAAAATACTATTGGCGTGTTTGACAATACGTTATTTGTGACTTGACTACTGATGTCTAGTAACAATACTCTACTACAACCGATGTAGCGCAGTGGTTAGTATGACTGCCTGCCGACGCGGAGGTTCCGGGTTCAATTCCCGGTGGGGTCATTCACAATGTTGATATTTATCACTTTGTGAATTTCTTCCCAGCCTCGTCCGGACATTGCAGGCTGAACCATCTGATTGTCCGAAAAGCAGGATGGTTCCGTGTTTCGGAGGGCACGTTAAGCCGTCGGTCCCGGTTGATGCCTATGATAACTTAGACGGCGGTCATTACACAACCATGTCATAGGCCTCCTACTTGCAGTAGGCGGTTGAAAAACTGACACCAGGGTTTATCGGGTAGTTGGACGACTTGGTGTCCCACTCGAAGAAGAAGAAGACAATACTCTATTTTTAGATACATTACATTAAACTGTCAGCAGTATCGGATTCAGCATACGTTGCTGGTTATTTTGAGTATAGCAATGATACAATTAGGATAACCAATATACCGATTAAGTCAGATACTGTTAGGCGAAAAACACACGTAACGTCTGTTCGTGCGTTATGTTTACGCATACGTTGAGCTTGAGACAATACGATCTTCGACCTTATTCTCATAAAAATATAGTTAATGTCAAACTGTACGCCAGACGCATCCGTCGACGCAGTGTTGTGTGATATTTTTGCGTTTGCGGATATGTCTGTCAAATTATATTAGAATATAAGTTGAAAAAACATATTTTTTAATTAATACGGATAGTGCTGCGCAAAACTATCGCAGAAACGGACGTAGCATATGATTATAGTACTATTTAGTTTAAATATTATATATACAGTCGCTAATTGTAAACATTAAAATATTAATATTTTGCTACAAATAAATCCCCATTGATTATAGTTCGTTCTGTGGTATCCTCATGCAACTAATCTAAATACATGTTTTATAATACATGTGTTATAAAACATATTGTACCACACGAGAACAAAAGGTTTGTCATACTATTTCTGCCATAACCTTACTATGGCACTTCATTACACATATTTCTATAAGTATTTCCGTCAAATTAAAAGTAGGTATGCCGTTTACGAACTTATCTGATGTTATTTATGATTTCAATGCATTATTCAGAATCGTTAATTCAGTCAATGAGTCTTTTATAACAAGAACTCTTTCTTCATTGTAAGAAGGTTATCAATAAACTTTGATATCATTATAAATAATGTTATAATTAGAATCATAATGTGTTGTTGCAGTTACATTCATTTAATATCGATATTATTGGCTGAACGATCAAAAGTTTCATGACCTCATTTTACTCTTTGATCTTTAAGATTTGATTCGGTTAATGTAAGAAAAGAACCCTTCATGACATGAATGATACAACTTCTTTACGAATCAGGATTCTGGATCAGGGTATCACTTCAAATCTAAACGTACCGCTCATGATGGGTATAAAGAAGAGTGTTAGATAAAAAAAACCTGTGAACCATTCTATAGTGACAATGTGACAAACAATGCTGTTGCACTATGCCGTCTTCTTTTGTTGCATACCTTTGCGTAACAAAAAATACTTTTACATTTGACAATACTCTCCGCGCTCTACAATAAACTGATACGACCAATTATTATCTAAATACACTTTTTTGCACCGGCAGCTGCTACATAGAGTTTGCGCCATGAAAAGAGTGCCAAGCTTAATATCAAGCGATATAGAGAATTGAATAGGACAATTTTATTCTACGCGGAATGCATGAAAATAATATAACACGACTGTGGTGCACTATGATGACTACGATTATTAAACTTCATGTGAAATGACAACACTAGCGCCGCGTCTACATGAGGATAGGTACTATAAGTACGAGCGCAGGTAAACTCGACATTTCTATGATTTGTATTCTTTCTACCTGACATCGGGATGCAATGAGTTCAGATATAAATATTTTACTTTTACTGCTTTTTTACTATCTAAAATATCTACAGTGATCTCAACGTGCTTTTAATGTTGAACAAATTTGGTAATTTACGCTTGTTATTTTTATAATAAACAGGCAAAGCTGAAAGCATGTAGGTAAGTAGTAGAGTAATTTTTTTTAAATAAACAAACTACTATTAACACTATATCTGACACAGTTTGTTACTTATGCTTAAGGCTGATATCGTAATAATGTATATCCAATTAGTTACGTCGAGTTACGCGCCTCTGCTGACATGCGCATTCTCAGTCGTCCTATAGGTACGTACGTACTTGTACAATGTTTTATTTACCGTTACACTTTGCAAACCAGCGGCACTTTAAAATCAACAGACAGTAGCCACTGGGATGTATATTTACTGCTCATTAAAATTAGAAGCTCTAAAACTGACGTTCGATAAATAACATCGTACTATATTTAATATTGCACGCTCTATACATAAAGATAATAGTAAAATAAAAGTTCACTTACAGCACTGCATCACTAATGATATACCATGACCTATTTCACATCACTATGTCTGCGGAATTCGAAGATAACCTCAAAGTTTTCAAAATGTTTCAATTTTCACACAAAAGTAGAGTTCAACGCACTATCTTCCCTTTTTGGCCGTGATACTGGCAGGCGAAATATGGTATTTTTTATAAAACAAATGACGGTTTCGCGTTCGTTTTTTGAAAGGCGGCCGGCCGGCGAGTGCCCGGTGCGCATGTGAGCGAAATCGCGTGTTCGCGTTCGTCACTGCGCTTGGAACCCGACGCCAGCTCAGCCGACAGTGAAACGTCATTTTTACCGCGCCACGCGTGTACGCCGCTTTCAAGCGCGGAATGAGGTTATCGAGCGCGCGCGTTCCATTTGCGCTTGAACACACAATATTTTACAGCTGTCTGCAGCGAGCAGCAATGCATGGTTGAAATGTATGGTGATGCTATAGCGGGTTTAAAAGTGCGGGTGGTAAAGGAATGCACCACATGTTTTCATTGCGATCACGACTAACTTGAATGGGAAGCGTGCAATCGGCTTTTTATTGAGCTATGGTTTTAAAGACTTGTTTTATCGTCAATGTGGTATCTACATTGTTTATTCTCAAATCGTGTCAATCACCTGTAACATTGTAATGAGACAACGACCTAATTAAAGGTTACTCAATAGCTCTCAATCTCAATAGTAATTAATTAAAGTAAGTAATAGGTTTAACGCTAGCCTATCAATTAAATAGGTTTGTGTGATATTTATCACAATCCGTATACCACCAATTAAGCTTATATTTATGTACTTACTTATTCATTTATCGATTTGACCAAATTCATTTCATTTTTTCACAACGTTTTCGAATTTAATAGTTATATCCTATTAAACTTTACCTTCGTTTCACATTATCACTAATTCAACCATAATAATTTATCACATTGTTAAATACTTAATTTAAATTACATACCTACACTCATTATGATTTTAGTTTTGTTTCAATAAAAAAATATATTAGTAAGTATTTAACGGTGAAATAAATCGATTCGATATAACATAAATCGGCGAAACGTGGGTTGGCATAAAATTAAATCGGCGTAACAATTGTCGGAGAAACGTTATTACCTCAATGTATTTAAAAAATATGGTTGTGTTTTTCCTTTTTAACATGTTTTATATTGTGTTACTTGTACAATGAAGCATATTTGTATTGTTGTTTCTTTACTTCTGTTCAACAATATTTATTAACTCGAACTTCCATTGCAAAGAACATGTAGGTAGGTACCTACAGACGCATTGTGTTGTGTTGCTTGACTCAGTTATCTCTTGGTGCGCCTGCAACTTTATTTTTATTTTATTATACCCATCATCGTACCTATATTTATGGTCAGAAAAGATAAACACATGTTACAACTTATGTGCATACTTGCAACTGTACCTACCTAATAATCAGTTGTTGACTCTATGTTTAAAGGTTATTCTATTATCACTTATCGGTGAAAAATGCAACATTGCATTGCAACATAGAAATTCCACAAATAGGATGGATAAAGAAATAATACTGATAATGATTCAAGTAGGTAATAAATAAAGAAGATACTAAACAAATTCTCGAAGGAAATAAAAGAAATGAAAATTTACAAAATGTTTCGGCTAACTATGTTTCGTCAAAGAGGGGGAACCCACACTGTAAAAAAAAAAAACTAAGAAGGTTGTTGAGACAAGTTCAAAAATATTTTCAATCTTGTAACATAATTGAATTTTAATTTTGAAACACCTCAATATAAGTTAATTTTGTAACAGACAAACTGACACACATCCGTTTCGATACGGGTTATGGATGACCTTTTCTATGAGTCATTTCATTATCGCTTTCGGTTAAAACCTTATCAGACGCCGCCGCTCAGTTTCAATACGAAACCGGAGAGAAAATCTGCTGGTATTACACTACTTTGCCAATAGCGGCCGATTCGGCATAGACTGGTGGTTATTTTGTGGATTTTAAGTCAATAAAATCAAAATATCCAGCAATGGTGCTGTATGCTGTTGGTAGATATTGTAAAATAGCAACCTTAGCTTTGTTGGACCATTCTATTTTTGTAATGAATAAGCAGTATAATGTCCCTTCATAAAGATGGGCTTCATAATTCAAGTGTCTCCTTTTATTACATTCCTGAAGAAGACAGGGGATGATGCACCACACGGTTGACCCATTCGCTACCTTCTTTCGGTTTCACGTGCTAAATGTAAGTTAGTCTAGACACTAATGACGTCATCTGTCGACAAACTCTACAAACGACAATATGATGTCATCAAGATACGTACCGAATGGAAATCCATCATACGGTCTTTATTTTTAGAATGCCGTTGAACTCCGGTTATTTTTATGACAGAACCCTTGGGTTCGCCGATCTGTAATATCTTTAAAATTTTCAAAACATTTCTTAACTATTTTTTTTGGTCTTTGAATTGAGTGGTTTAGGACTACTTAGGTCTTATTTACCTGCTCACTATAAACACCTATATACACGCATCTCCACTTTACCGGTACCTATTGCATTCAGAAGATCTGCATACAAGTCTTGATGTGATGCTGAATCCGTTCTGTATTTGTGTAGCGCGTATTTTTGTGGGTTTACATTGTGGTCCCGGGCCCTCTAAGCCTACCTACATCATTTCCAGGAGGCTTAACGTAGTACGTTTTATTGTTGTTCAAACAGGCTTCCCTAATGACGACGTTGGGCATCTGAATGATCTAGGATGAACAAAAATTAAGTACAGGTCCGAGGCTGCTAGTACCAAGTTAGAGTTGGGTAATAGAAAAAACAAAACCATTCCACGTGTACGGCACGTGTACCAAAAGATACATTGACTCATTGACCGCGCGTACCATCGTAGAGTCTCGTGTACCTCAACTATCCAATCACCATCGCTTGCCCCATTACGTCACATCGTCCCATACTCTTCAGCCATTCACGAAACGACGTGAAACCTTGACACTATTCAAGATTCGTAAAGATTTATAGTCTACGCGACCGCTACTATTTTTTGTTGTCTAAACTTTTGTGCGCTGTGTGGAACTAAATTTAGACTGTTGCTTTGCTAATATTAGTCGGTTCAAGTTAAATGTCTTCATTTTTTAAAGGAGAATGATCATTCCTGGTCTAAAAAAGTATCACGCCCCACAAAACATTTTAATGCTTTACATAGTATCGTTAATTTATACAAGAATAGCCACGGCTGTTGTTCCATGAGAAACCTATTTAAATTTTTATCTACACTCATCTCGTAATATTCGTTTTACAGAATCGAAAGTAAGAACGTAATGAACTGCATTAAGAAGTATGTTACTTATGTACAAAAGTCGTTCAGTTGGTGGTTCAGTAGATAGGCTTGCAATCGCCATAGTGGAGTGCGGAGGTTTGAATTATTTTTCATAGTTTTTCTTGTAGAGTGTAGATAAAATAGTGTATGCAACTGCATATAATTAGGCTTTAGAATGCTCGTGTCAAACTATTATCACACTCGGCTTCACCTCGTGTGATAAACACTCACATCCTAAAGCCTCTCATTATAAGGCAATTGCATAAACTAACTATTATGCGCCATATAGATAATGATTTGTATACGTATCCGATATACTGTAAGGATTATTTAAAATGATCCTTAAGCCGTAAAACATGACCTAAATCTTCACCCACTCCTTAGCCCGTCTAAAATACGTCTAGACAGATAATGGTTTAGCACGCGAGCTTTCTACCCAATATCTACATTGGTATCAGTTCAGATACCATCGTATAAAAATACAGGGTACGCAGATCAAAAAATACGTCTACTCAGAAAGGGAATTTTTTAATCTGTTCATTTACTTCCTAAATAGTATGTGGTGTGAATAATAAAAATGCGCAGTAGCCACTTCCCATAGTAGGGTTACTAAAATTGTATTAAATATTATGTTTTGGATTAATTATTTTCTGGAACTAATATAATTTAAGAAAAACAAACGATAATAGGGTGTTTGTTTGGGTAGATTACTACAGAAATATTAAAATTGTACGCATAAAAATACTATCTTCATTCCACATTTTTCGAAACGCTCAAAGTTACAGTTTTTAAATAGAAAATCTTTTGATGCCATGAAAATTCCTAGCAAATGACCAAACAAAAATACCATTTTTAAAAGAAGCTCAATTGGCCTGTCAGTCAAGTATCTAGGTACACTATTTATAAAACCACCTTATTTTCTGTTCCTCACTTCGAAGAAAGCAGCAACATGTTTCGTATCATCAACCGTCAACTGTCATGTCATACCTAGTGGTGAATTTGACAGATGATGCCTTTATATGAGAATGTTAACAGCGCCATCTAGTTCAGTCTTGTTTAGCTATCTTTTTAAAAAACCTTCATTATAAACTATTATAAATAGATAGTTCACTTATATGTCTATAGGCGTTCTCTATCTCTATCAAAATTATCTGAAAGGAAGAAATTAATATTGTTTGATCGCATTATGATCACAGAGTGACAAGGTTCTGTGATTTGTAAATAAATAATTTAAGCGAAAGCAACACTTCTTTGACTGTTTATATACGTCCCACAGCATATTGAGCAAAATATAAAATACTTACAGTTCATTAGTGGAAAAAAGCACTTTTTCATATTTCCAGCAATTTTGCGTAGCATAATTTCCTTCACACCCTTTATAACAACGATACCACTGGCTAACAAGTATATCTCTGTACATCTATCTACTTGTCCGATATTTATTGCACTCAGTGTGGGCCGAGGTAGACCGGCTAGTTCTATTCACTTAGTGAGTTGTTTGCACTAAAATATTTGCCAAGCATGCACTTCTGCAATGTAATAAAGATTATAGGTTACATTTTTAGGGTTCCGTACAGTGAAAGGTCTTAACGGGATCCTAATACCTACCAAGCTGGATCTCGCGTGTTTAATCTTGATAGATAGCTAGAGAGTTAAAATTTTGCGATCTGATGGCGTTCGAAGGCAAGATGAGATATGGCTGCCATCAAATCATTGTTCAGTTTCATGAGTACCTTGACCTCTTTTCGGTTTGTTATACCTACCTACCCTATTTGTTACTCCCGGTATAGCACTTTTATTCATACTGGTAGTAAGCACGAGTCCCACTCGCACTTGGTTGATTTTATACGTCTTCCCTCATGATGAATGTTTCATCATGTATACCGAACTTTCTATTTTATTAATCTACTGACAATTAGGTAGTAACTAACTAATTAATTTTTGCTTCAGTAAAACATTCACGTCTACACTTAATTTATATTTCATCTGATTGGCATCTCGTATTCAGGATTTTCCATTCCAATGTTTGCCTCTCTATTTAAAAAATTATAGATTTCGACTCGCACTTGGTCGATACTTATTATTTCACTAGCTGGTGCCCGCGAACTTCGTCTCGCCTATGCATAGAGTTACCTAAGTAGGTATATGCCTAAAAAACGACATGTCTTGCTAACAACTTGTCTAATAGAACTATTTTCATAGTTTACCCAGTGAGAGTATAGTATTCTTTGGTTTACCCGCGCTCTTGGTGTTCGACGTTGGTAGGTAGGTAGGCAGACAGGCCCTTCAGTGCTGATGAAAATTGTCACTATCACTTCTGTTCGGGATCTCCATAGTGTCATCTTGTCAGTTTTTACTTTTCTTGTTGATTTTGATTTGATATCTGTCTATCGGTCTTAAATGTCGGAATAAAGACACGTTATTTTCTCCGAAATACTTATTTGTATTATTTTGCGTGATTTAGGTGCCTAAAACTACTTCGATAGTTGCCTAAAATAGTGGCGACCGTGTAAAAAATGGAAAAGATAAGCAAAGATCGGAAAGTTCGACGAAAGCTTTTCACAAAAGCATACAACAAACTGGATGAAAAGCTCAATGATCCGCCAGCATCGGAAGCGGTACTGCACGATCTGCGTGCACTATTCATCATTCTGCAGGAGAGAGCGGAACAGTTGTTCGCGCTGGATGAACGTATGAAGGACTTTTTTCTGGATGACCCAGACTATGATGAAGATGAGTTGATGGCCGAAATTTCGTCAACGGATCAATATTCGTTCAAGTGGCAACAAATAAAAAGCCGATACGAAGCCGCCGTTACCGCAAAAAATGTAAAGGAGTTTGACGATTTTTCTATGTACAGTGACCCATGTTGTACTACATCCAAACCATCAACGTCAAAATGCAAAGGCAAGTCCAAAACATCCGCCTCCACAGTCTGCGTCTCCTGCTACCCGCCGAAAAAAAGTTATCGCCTTCCAAAGATTGTACTTAGAAAATTCGACGGAAATTTGAAATCATGGCTTGGATTCTGGGGTCAGTTCCGCAAAATTGATGATGATGACGGCATTGCCGATGATGACAAATTCCAGTACCTCTATCAGTCAACAGTCCCAGGATCGCCAGCTCGCGAACTAGTCGATAGTTTCCCACCATCGGGTGCTAATTATAAGAAGGCGATAGAACAATTAAAAGAAAGATGTGCTCGCGACGATCTGCTGATCGAAATATACGTACGTGAACTGCTCAACCTTATACTGGCACAAACGAAGCAAAGTGCTCCTCTTTCATTATGCCAGCTATATGACAAGCTGAAGACGCAGTTACACGCACTTGAAACCTTGGGAGTGACAGCAAATAAGTATGCTGCGATGCTGTTACCTCTAGTCGAGTCAGCACTCCCCGAAGACGTTCTACGTGCATGGCAACGGGCTAAAACTAGACCGTCAAACGACAGCCTTGAAAACCTGCTGGCATTTGTAAAAAGCGAAGTTGAATCCGAAGAGAGGATTAAAATTGCTTGCAGCGGTTTAAAGTCTGATGTAGAAGACCTTGAAATAAAGGTACCAACGGCTTCCTGCTTAGCGTCGGCCGAAACGAAAAAGACATCAGCCGAAGCAAAGAAAAAAAACGCTTGCATTTGGTGCAGCAATTCGACGCATTCCAGCCTTGAGTGCTACAAGGCGAATAAAATGAGCGTTGATGAAAGAAAACAGGCCCTTTCCATGAAAGGTGCGTGTTTCAATTGTCTTAAAGTTGGACATACTTCGAAAATATGCAAAAACGCAAACAAGTGCATTGCTTGTAGTAGCAAACACTCAGTTCTTTTATGCTCGGAGTTAGACAAGGTAAAGCTTAATAAAACGCAAGCTGAACACGGTGAAAGTTCCCAAAGTAACGCAGCTCAAAAGATTGGAAGCACCACATTTCTACAAACTCTGATGGTAAACGTTTGCAACGGAAACAAATCTGTTAGAGTGCGCGCCTTCCTCGATAACGGAGCACAAAAATCCTACATACGAGAGGATGTAGCAAAGCATCTTCATTTACAACCCGTAGGACAAGAATCCCTACGACACTGCTTGTTTGGAGGCATAACAACGGACAAAGAGACGCACAATGTGTTCGAGTTCAAGGTCCAGGGAGTAAACAAAGAATACGAAATGACTATGACCGCTCTGGAGAAAAAAACATGTTGTGGCCCTATTCCCAGACTTCAAGATAACCACAGCCTGTTAGCCAAATTGGAGGCAAATAATATTGTGTTAAGTGATTGTGGCCCAGAATCACCAGAGATCGGCTTGCTCATTGGCTCAGATTACTCCGGAGGATTACGGACATCAGACAGCATAACCCTCGAAGAGCCGAACCTCATAGTCGTCAAAACTAAGCTAGGATGGACGCTACAAGGACCAGTTCGAGATGCAAACGTAGCCAACTACTCTTTGACTTTAGCTAACAACATACAAATTCAAAACTTATGGGAACTCGAAGCCATTGGCATCAACGATCCAGCTGAAACAATTTCTCGAGCAAAGGAAGAATCCGATGCAATGGATAGCTTTCTAGAAAAAGTTAAGATTAATGAAGAAGGCCGATACGAAGTTGACCTTCCTTGGAAAGCGTCTAACTCCAAACTTCTCAATAACAAAGAGCTAGCTGAAAAACGATTGACTTCGACAACGAAGAAACTTCTGAAGCTAGATGAATTTGATTCTTACGACAAGGTTTTCCGTGAATGGTTAGATCTTGAGATCATCGCAAAGGTCTGGATAGTACTATTCACTTGTGCTGTCTACAGAGCAGTACATATGGAAGTTACAAGGGGACTATCGACTCAAGCATTCATAATGGCCCTAAGACGTTTTACTTCTCGCCGCGGTCGAGTAAAGACGCTGTATTCCGACAACGGGACGAATTTTGTCAGTTCCTATAATCTATTAAAAAAAATTGATTGGGAAAAGGTGGCCGAATATTCAAATGCGAAACAAATTGAATGGAAGTTTTCGCCGCCTAGTGCTCCCTGGTGGGGAGGGTGGTGGGAACGCATGGTTCGATCGGTAAAAGACCTGTTGAAGAAAAATCTTGGGAAGGCTACCCTAGATTTCGAGGAATTAGAAACACTGGTGTGTGATTGCGAGGCCATAATTAATTCACGGCCATTGACTTATGTCGCTGACGACACTGACCATCTGAAGCCTCTGACTCCAGCCTGCTTTATTCATAACATGGCGACAAGTGAAGTGCCAGACCTTGATGAAATTGATGAAAAGAGCCTGAACAGACAGCTAAGGTTTGTGAACTCTGTTCGGCGCAACTTGAGAGCCAGGTTCAGAGCAGAATACACCTCGATGTTGATCCAAAAGGGCAAAGAATCGTCGAAAACGGCTAATTTGCGAATAGGCGACGTCGTTCTTATTGAATCACCAGGCAAGAGGATTGACTGGCCGATAGCAGTCGTGAAGGAACTACACGAGAGCAGAGATGGCGTTGCTCGTGTGGCCAGACTGAAAACCGCTAATGGTGAATGTACACGTGCCGTGAAGAGGCTGATACTTTTGACCAGCTCGGATGAGCTGCTGCCGCCGCCCGGAGCGTGTTCGGGATCTCCATAGTGTCATCTTGTCAGTTTTTACTTTTCTTGTTGATTTTGATTTGATATCTGTCTATCGGTCTTAGCAAAACAACGTCGGAATAAAGACACGTTATTTTCTCCGAAATACTTATTTGTATTATTTTGCGTGATTTAGGTGCCTAAAACTACTTCGATCTTCTCTATCGTAGATGTTGATTAGGACCTTTCTCTACCTCCTTAAAAAACATAAAAATACATCGCTTAGTTTGATGCACAATCAAACTAAGGTTGGGTCCACAAGTAACGCCCACCCGTAGCTACTTTAGTTTAGCGAACCGCTAACGTCTACCGTCGGTTTTAAAAATTTAGAAATATGTATATGCATCTAAAAACGCCAACGCAGCGCGAAACTTGCGTTTATTGTCGGTTTTTTGTATGAGGAATTTGCATATGCATCTGACAAACGCATGTGTTTGCGCTTCGCTAAAACTAAGCACTAACGGACGTTATGTGTGGTCCTACCATCGATCGATACACACAACCGGTAACAGATTGACTGCTTTACATCTCCTCACTTTGGGTGGGGTGGGGTCGGCTCTCCTAATTTTCCTGCGCCATGACTTTCCGTCTAGGTTTGTCGATATCGAGTGCTTATTTCATTACCCTTTAACAGCTGATGTGGCGCAGTGGTACTGTGACTTTCTAATGTGTGAAAGTAACGGGTTCTATCCCTGTAAGTCACAAAGTTGATATTTGTCACTGCATGAACTTTGTTCCCCGTCTGGATAGGACATTGCAAGCTGAACCACCTGATTGTCCGAAAAGTAAAATGGTTCAGTTATTCGGAGGGAACGTTAAGCCGTCAGTTCCGGTTGCTATCCTAAAGTTATGATTACTTACACAACTATGTCAGAGGCTTGCTACTTGTAATAGGCGGTTGAAAATCTCTTGGCTTCTACGTTCATTGGGTCGTTGAACTGCTCGGTCTCTCTTCGTGTGGGCCACCGAGTCGTTCAACAACCCGATGAACCCTGGTTTCAGAGTATTTCAACCGCCTACTGCAAGTGGCAGACCTCTGACATAGTTGTGTAACGACCGCCATCCATCATAGACAGCAACCGGGACCGACGGCTTAACGTGCCCATCCGAAGCACGGAAACATCGTGTTTTCGGACCACCACCATAACAGCCACAACAGTCCACTGCTGGACATGGGCCATATTGCCATACTCACCACGCTTGGCAGGCGGATTGGCGAGCGCAGTGCCAAGATGTTAAATTTACAGGGAACGCTGCTGCCCATTCCCTGGATGAATATCCCTAAGTCGCTTTTTACGACACCCACGGGTTGAATTGGGGTGATGCTATTCTAAGCCGGCATCAAACGGCAAGTTTTAGGACAATCAGGTAGTATAGCCTGCAATATCCTAAACAGACTGGGAACAAATTCACAAAGTGACAAATATCAACTTTGTGAGTGACCCCACTGGGAATTGAACCCGATCTGCGTAGCCGGCAGTCGTACTAACTACTGCGCCACATCGGCTGTCCTACTATTCGGTGTCCCACACAAAAAGAAAAAATTACCCTCCACTTATGTTTAAAGGATTCCGTACCCAAAGGGTACCCAATTACTGAGACTTCGCTGTCTGTCGGTCCATCGGTATGTCACCAGGAGGCTATATCTCATAAGCTGTGATAGTATAAAAACTTTTTAGCAAAAAATATCACCGCCGAAAACTGAAAAGCATAAAATAATAACTATTGTTATTCTATGTACCTACCTAAGTAATATTTTTTTGGAAATATTATCTACCATATCGGAACTTAGAAATTCTGAGTCGGCGTCTAAAATTTTTGCAAATATTCACTTTTCATTGGCATGACGCCGACTCAAAATTACTAAGTTCCATTATGGTAGATAATATTTCCAAAAAAATATTACTTAGGTAGGTACGTAGAATAACAATAGTTATTATTTTATGCTTTTCAGTTTTCGGCGGTGATATTTTTTGCTAAAAAGTTTCTTTTCAAGTTTGTTTACATTCAACCTTACTGTTTCAAAGGAGTTTCAAGCGCACAAAGAAACTGCATGAAATACTTAAACGTACATGACTAATATAAAAGCAACCTCCTTTTTTGATGTACATCTTTAGCAGATGTTTGGCAGATAGTCAACAACGAGCAGACGTCAGTAGTGTATGTAAACACAAGTACATTTTGCTTCAAACGTGTCGCAAAATATGAAGAATTTGTTAATTTCTCAAGATCCTTCTATCAGATCCTGACCTGATGACTATGGGACCACCTGGACAGTGTACCCTTTCAAACAAAAAATTTTTTTTTCAAATCGGTCCAGGCGTCTCTGAGTAATCGGTGAACATACATAAAAAATAAAAATAATAAAAGTTCGGGATGAATTGAGAACCTCCTCCGTTTTTTTTCGTCGGTTAAAAAGAGTTGAAACTTACACAGATGTTATATTTCTGTTACTGCTAGAACAGAAAATACTACAAATAGGAATAAAATAAAAATTAAGAGGGGCTCCCATACAAATATTTGTTCTGAATCATAATTTACGTAGGAATAAGGAAGTTCCTAGAAGTTGACGTGTTTTTCGTAGCTACTAAGTTGCACACCACAAAAAGTTTCACGCATCTCCGTGCTATATTTTCGGGGCAAGAATTCAAAAATAAATGTCGCTTCGCTGCAGGTTTTCTAAAACGCGCTATCGAGATGTTTTCTAGTGTATAGGTACTACCTGGTTCACAAAAGAAGGGAACCCGAAATGGCAACATACCTAATTGTTCACATCTTGCTCAAATGTCATGTAATATGAGAAAGACGCAAACAATTTATGTTGCCATTTCGGGTCCCCCTTCTTTTGCGAACCAGGTAGTAAATGGTTAGAGTTATGCGACTAATGTCTAAAATGAAAAATGTCTAGGTATAATAATGTCAACTTGAATACTAATGTCCATTTGCTGTCCACCGACTCATTTGTAATGTATGATGATGATTTTCAATTCCAAGTTAGGCCCTGCGCACATATGAGACACCTTTGAGTAGGGTTGCGACTTTTGTAACAAAAAAATCGAATTACCAATAATCGATTATTTTTAAGTCAGCCAAAAAAATCTGTAGAAGGTGTCGTGTATTTTAGTAATACTTATATACAAGATTAAAATAATTCGTTAGTGTCAGAAAAATAACCGATTACTTTTTAATCAAAAATTTGAAAAGGGCAAGGAACCTTAGTGGTATACCTATTGTTGGAAATCAAGAAAAAAAGAACAATTTTAGCGTCAGGCGATAAAAAATGTGTAAAAAATGTTGCACGCTGTTTAAATTAATAAAAAATGAGTTTAAAGCTGAAATAAATGAACCTACCTACTTAAGTGTCTACCTAGATTTAACAACAACAATACTTATATATGAAACAATACTTATGTATGAGTACCTAGAGTTACCTACAATACTTACGTGAGTATCGTAGGCAACTCTCGTTACTCAAAGTAAGTAGGTTTATTTAAAGTTCATTTAGGAGGAAAGGGGAAGTTAATAATAAATAATACAGTTGAATACCAAAATTTTAAAACACTTATAGTGTTAGGTAAACAATTTTTGGAAAACATGCAAAATTTTCAGGCAGGATTTGAACCTGCGACCTTCGGCAGTACTGATGCCTAGAAAAAATATAGTCTAGGAAAAAAATAGACCGAGAATAGTTTTTTAGCTCACAATTTGGTTTATTTAGATCCCTACAAATGTAACCAAAAGTATTTTTTTAAAGATCTTGTTTGTATTCATTTCAGACCTTGGTCAAGTTTATAGACAACCCTATTTTAGAATTTATGAAAGCCTATTTTAACTTTTTTATCCGCCAACAGTTTGTCGCCTTAGAAGAAATTCAATTGCCACAAAAGAAAATCACTGCCAGATAAAATTTAAATAAGACCTCAAAACTCATTAAAAAGCCGCCGCTTTCTAGTTAAGATGCTACCTCAAATTAGTCGCCAAAGTAGTTTATTTACTACCCATTTTCAGTTTTATTAAGACCCGGAATGGTATCAATTTGTCGCCGTGTTAAATACATGCCTTTTTAGGGTTTCGTAGTCTACTAGAAACCCTTATAGTTTCGTCATGTCTGTCTGTCTGTCTGTCCGTCTGTCTGTCTGTCTGTCTGTCTGTCTGTCTGTCTGTCTGTATGCCGCGCCCTCATATCTTCGTCAGTTTTAGAGCTATCGACATGAAATTTGGTGAAAAGATAGATCGTGTTGACCCAAATATAGAAATGTTAAGAAAAAATTATATTAAATATTTTTTGGACCCCCTCCCATACAAGTGAAAGGGGGGCTAAAAATTTTTTTTTCCTTCTGTTATATTGAGTAGGGTATCGTTGAATAGGTCTTTTAAAACTAAAGTGAGGTTTCTTTGAAACAAAGTCACTAAAATGTTTCTGTCACGAGATATTTGCTTTTAAAAAGGGCGTTTTTGACCCATAATTTGTTCCACCTGTAACTTCTAAAGTATAAACGCTAAAAATTTGAAATAAATATGGAATATAGCTTACAATCTGAAATTACAACGAAAACTATAACGGATATTGTACCCTTAAAGGTTTCAGAAAAAAATCAGTATTTCTATTTGCGGTTGGTCATCATACTGCTGCTAACAAACCAGCAACAAAATTAAGTTTGTAATGCTGAAAAACCTGATATTTATACGTTGACTACGAAACCCTATTTGTGGGCGTGTCTGACAAGCTCTTGGCCGGTTTTTTTATTGGCTTAGAAACCGTACACGTTACGACATTTTAGCAAAGAGTATTTTCTGTTTGTATTTTTGTGTACTATCAATTGGCACATGTATTATCGCCTGAAGCTGATTTTTTTTTATCATCGTGAAGTTTAGGTATACCACCTTTCACAGTAAAATGTCCCATGCTCTTTATCGATAATGAGAATTGCAAAATCGGTTTAAAAAAAAACGATTATTTTCTAATTTTTACATCGTTTTTTTCAATAATCGATTATTTTTTCACATCACCAGTGCCGAGTCGGCCGGGACCCTATAATGCACAACATAATAATGCACAGTGTGACAATACCGACACTAGAATTTAGAGGGTCTAAAGTCTGTAGGTACATAAAATATGTTAAAAAAAATATTTTTGAGAATAGGTAGTGTGATTATAACAGAACACGTTCCCACAAATTTTAGTTTATGTTTCTGTTTAGATGATAATATGTGACAGCATCAGGCGAATACGACGGATTTTGATAAAATTTGGCACATAGATTGCTGGCACACCGGGGGAGGTTATAGGCAATTTTGTGACCGTTTGAGGGAGGAGGGATTATTAAATATACATAATATAAGGAATACAAGTCGAAATATGAAAAAGAAACCGGCCCGATGCGAGTTGGACTCGCCCGCCGAGAGTTCCGTACTAAGATTTGTAGCACGTTTTTTTGTAGTACTAAGATTTGTGTACGTAGTTTGAGGTACGGAACCCTAAAAATTATCCATCTTGCCGTAAATGCCGTAATGGACGTCATTCCTATATCCCTTGCGGGGTAGGCGTGGCATTCCAGGTGAGCCCTTGCACACCAAGAAATTATGAGGATTTAACGACCATCAAAAAGGTCGTTATCACCACTACTGCCAACAGTGCCAACCAAGTATTTGGGGATCATTTTAAGCAACTGTGTATTACTGTAATGTCAAGTTGTCAGCCACGCGCTCTAGTCGTGGAGACATTTTACAAGAAAATCTTTTTTGCAATAATTTGTGCTATCTGGATATTAATAAAGCATCAAGCATCATTTTTATTATCACGGTAATCAAAAGTACGATTCAGTAGTATATTGATGGTAGCATTAAAACATGTACATTATAATGTTTTTAACCACAGATGAAATATTGTAATGTGTTGCATTGTCGCACACTGGTTCCATTTAATATAAAAGTGGACATTAAGGAATTTCGGGTCGAAGGTCAACGGATGTGGCTGATTTTTTTTTGTGGACAGCTGTTGCAATTACAAGTATCTTTTATACATGTTGTTTTTTTTTTCAAATACCTATATAAAAATTAATGAATTATTATTTGTATGGAAGAAGTCATAATTTTGACTATTACTTCCAAAATTCACATGTACTTAAAATAAAACTTAGCGCAGCTTGTAGAGGGGCTAATTGCTCACAACTTTGTCATAAATCCTCAACTGCGCATTTTTGCGCGTTTTGAGTTACAGGCACTTTAAATATTTTATCACCGGATGAGCATCATTTTTTTTTGTAGATAGCTGACGCAATTACAAGTCACTTTTATAGATGATGTTTTTTTCAAATATGCCTTAACTACAGTGTTAAAAAATATTGAATTATTTTTTTATATGGATGAAACAGTGTTGCTACCCTCTGATTTTAAATTTCCCCTAAATCCCCGTGAAAATCCCCTAAAATAGGCAATTTTTAAAAAATCCCCTAAAACATTTCTTATAATTATATATATAAATCAAACCCAAATTGAAAAAGAAAAAAAATAAAACAGATAAAGTTCCGTTCGGATTTTCGGATACATGCACATCAATAGAATTAAATAAAAAACCGTTCAGATACACGCATTCAAACTTTTATTTGAAATAAATTGAATGAATTATATATATATTTTTCTCCTAAAAAATCCCCTAAGTATTTTTATCCCCTAAAAATCCTCTAAATTTCGGGGAAAACCCCTAAGGTGGGCTGAAATCAGAATTTTGACTTCCAAGATTCACTTATGCTCATCCGGTGACAAAATATTTAAAGCGCCTGTAAATCAAATCGCGCAAAAATGCGCAGTTCAGCGTCTATGACCAAGTTGTGAGCATACGGGGTGTTAGGGACGGTGTAACAAAAACTTTGCAGGCATGATCAGACCATCAAACTGAACAATTTTTACTATGGAGCCAATGGTGGGAAACGAAAAAATTTTTCCGATCTCCCATACAAAATCAGTCAGCTGATCGTGAATTTTGTATGGGAGGTCAAAAATTTTTTTTCGTTTCTCACCATTGGCTCCATAGTAAAAGTTGTTCAGTTTGATGGTCTGATCATGCCTGCAAAGTTTTCGGTACACCGTCCCTAACACCCTGTATAGCCTAATAAGCTGTGAGAATATAGCCTATAACCTGTCTTAAGTTTTATTTTGAATACGTGTGAATCTTGGAAGAAATAGTCAAAATTATGTCTTCTTCCATACAAAAACTAATTCATTATTTTTATCTTTGTAGAGAAGGCATATTTAAAAAAAACAACATGTATAAGAGATACTTGTAATTGCATCAGCTGTCCACAAAAAAAATCAGCCACACCCGTTGACCTTAAACCCGTAATTCCTTAATGTCCACTTTTTTATTAAATGGAACCAGTGTGCGTCGCGACAAAACTGTCTCAAAACAGTCGGCCGACTATCGCGCAACTATCGCGTCGTGGTGTGCGCGGGGTGGACGACACGATAGTTTCGCGATTGTTTTGTCGGGGGCCGACAAAACAGTCGTGAGACTATCTTGTCTCATATGTGCGCAGGCTCTTAGGGGTATGAAATCGTGTCATTCGACATAGCTCTTTATATACCTTGAAGAAAAACATTCTAATACCGCGTTTTACAAAACTATCAGTGACATCTATGAAATTATTTTTGTACTAATTTTCTTCTCGAACAACTAATTTTTTTTTCATTATTTTCCATGAGGAAGTAACTTTATATTGCAGAAAATAAATAGTATCAACGTATACCCTCGTTTCTATATCAGTAAATTTGTAAAAAATGTTTCTGGATGGTTGAGATTTGCCAAACCAGATAATAGGTTATCCTGTGGGATTGAGACATTTTTCCGAAGTAAAATGTATCCTAGATGTTAACCCGAGTAATAAGCAATCAATGTACAAAATTTGGTAGAAATCCGTTCAGTAGTTTTTGCGTGAAACGTGGACAAACAGACAGACAGACAGACAGACAGACAAAAATTTTTTTAACTGCTGTTCTGAGATCTGTATCTTGAAAACAATTAAATGCAAACATCTTTTTCTAAAAATATTTGATGTACAGATTTTGTTTCGTTACTGTTTTATTATATGTATATAGATATAGATTATATCTATCTACCGATGAATGTTTCATTAGTCATAATATAACTTTCCATTTTATTTACCTAACTAATTTAATCTTCAGTAAATCATACCAAATATACACTTCATTTACATTTCTACTGATTGGCATCCCATATCCAGAGGGTTATACATCGACCCTTCTGGCCTCAATTGGCGTAAATGACATTTTTTGCAAAAATGAGTTAAAAATGCAGTTTTGTTCAGTTTTTTTTGCTCTATCGATCTGTGTATTTAAAAAGTCGATATCTCCAAAAAAATGTCTTTTACTACCACGATTTTTTTAACTCAATTTTGAAAATATTTTAAAATTTTACCGTAAAAGACATTTCATTTACATACATTTTGATCATGTGTCGCAAAAAACAAATTGCTTGTTAAAAAAAGGGCGTAAAATACATTGGCGCCCATCAATAATAAAATATGTCATTTACGACCCAAAAACTTGTAACAGAAGTTCAAAAATGTTAGTCGTAAATACCGAATGTAGGATTATTCGGAGAATCCATCGTAGAAGACAGGGCGTAAAACGCAGTAGTAACCTAAAGATTACGAAACGTTGTCGTTTACAACCCAATGAAACCTTAATCATAATCCAAAAATGTGGTCCTGAAGGAAAAAACTGTTTTTCTGCGTGATATTATAATTCAATGTGTTCATTTCACAATACATCGTCTTTAGGTTTTCATTGCTTGTTACAAAATGCAACACTGATTTCATAGTATATTTCAGAGTCTAAGGCTGTAAAAGATTATTTCATGTGTGTAGTTAACAAGATAGTCATTTACTTCTACGTCTTGTCAAGAAAAAATAATTCATTGCGTGACTTTTAAGTCGTAAATGACAAATCTTATATGTAAAAGATTTTTTTTTACAATCATGGCATCTGGGCAGTAGTTGTAAATGATAATTATTATTCATAAATACAAGTTTTTGTGCTGTATGTAAGTCTCAAAAGTATTATTCAGCTAAATAAAAGCATATGGACCTCTTTGGCCTAAATGAAATAAAGCACTTTTTACAGAAGAAGCAAAAAATTTAAATGTTAATTGAGATATCTTTTTTGTCTTTTTATCTATAATAATGCTTCTTTTATCAAAATACTTGCCCGAAATTACTTTTAAACCACATTAGGTTCGCACAGGAGTAGAATGCAAATTTAAGAAGTTAGCATGCATATACGCCCTAAAAAAATGTTATTTAATGTCATTTACTACTCAAAAAATTTGTGAAAATTTACTGTTTATATTATAAATAATTAGGTTGTAAAAGACAAGAAATCAACTAAACAGACGATAAAATTAGTAGTAAAAGCCTATTCAGTTGAAATGAAACGTCTTTTTTATTCTAGTTTGCTTGCCGATTTGCCTAAAATAATTGTACTAGTAAATTATTTTTTGTTTGGTGTTCATTAAATTAAAGGTGAACATTGTGTATTGTGTGTCAAATGAAAGTATTTTGTAATTTCTGAATCAATTATTTAATAATAATAATATAAGTGTCCATTTTTGATGCCATGAGCAATAGAGCATTAAATAAGTAGGTAGGTGCATAGCTAATGCCTGCATACAACAAGAAAATAACCTGCTGAAACCTTCTTTAATCATTTATTTTAATAATCACATACCGGGTACGTGGATGTCTCATTTTCATAACATAAGTGAGTACTTTATCTTTGGGACTAATTACCAAATCTACTTATTATACTTTAAATTATAAAGAACAAAAGAAAAAGAAAAGATAAGTATCGAAGCAAATAATAAAATCATGAATTTAATTATTTTTATGTTATTGAATTAGCATCAAGTACAGTTCGTCATTTTCGTCACTTTCCAATAATACATTTAAAACTTGAGCTTTCTTGGATGTTGTAAATATTTAGTATGATGATGTTTAGGTTAGATATAGCTTGATTGTCACGAAGGTACTTCAAGTTCTGAATTTTGCAACTGCTACTGAAATGACGGGGTTTTACATCCTGTATTTTCTTCCATTACATTTCCATTGTTGTTTTTGGAGCATCTGGTTTCATGGAGGATTTAATTTGTGCAGTCTCTTATTTATTTCATTCGAAAGTTGTCACTAGGTTTTCCTTCGTTTTCATATTTTTAACACTATCAGTCGAAAATGTTTTGTTGGTAATTTCATCCAAATTGGAAAATTCTGTATATTCTATGCAGGGATGTGAAAAAATAATCGATTTTTTTTTTAAATCGATTTTTCTTTGAAAGAAAATTCGATTAATCGATTAATTTAAAGAGTAGAATTAATCGATTAATAAAAAATCGATTATATTTTCTAAATTTCCAAAAGCAGAAATCGATTTTTTTCCTCCATGACCAAACATCTTGTTTATGCATGAATAATAACACACCATACCAAATTTTCTCGGTCTTAAATGTAAGATTTCGGCTCTTTTCAGTGTTGTAACTGCTATTTTTGCATCCATGCTGTAATTTTAGGTCAGAAAATACTGTTTTTCCGGCATGAAAATGAAGGAACCGTTCTAATACTGTGTGTAGTAGCGGTACTTTTAGTAGGTGGTTGTAAAACTCTGACATCGGAGTTCATTGGATCGTTTGGTGACGCGATGTCTTACCCAAAGGGAGGACTATGATAATAGTAGATTACGACTATACTAAATGATACATAACAAATTAATAAATTAAACGGACCTCCCATACAAAATGATACAACCGGCCGAGTCAATTTGTATGAAGTTTATTTTACTTATAGTAATTAGGTGCATAGAAATAATTTGTTACTTGAGATTTAGTAAAATGTCTTGCAAATAATCAAAAAGTGAATGGCACTAACATTTTTTGATAAAATGAAAGGTGCACAACGAAAAATATCGATTTTTATTAAAAATCGATGTTTTTTAAAGTAAAAATCGATTTATTTTTAATCGATTTTTTTGCAACTAGAAATAATCGATTATGAAAAAATCGATTTTTTGTTACTCAAGACACATCCCTAATTCTATGACGTCCACTGTGTATGGACGAGGATTTTTTCGCGATGACTCAAAATTAGAGAATATACATTTTGAGAGAATTTGAGTAAAAAAGATGAAAACAAAGGAAATCCGAGTAGCATCTTTCGAAATAGGTAAATAAATCCGATACTGCAACAATTTAATAATCCATGAATCCAGATGCTTCAGAAACAATAATGAAAATGCATATTGAGCACAAAAGTAAAGGAAAATGGAAAGGGAAGAGAAAAAGGAAGAAAATAAGAGAATTAAAACCGTCCCGTCTGTACTAAAGCAGATTATCTACCAATTTCAGTTGTAAATTTCAAGGACTTGAAGAGTCTGTAAGGTAATCAACTATACCTAGATGTTATTAATGTATATTAACAATACCCAAACGAAGCTCAAGTTATGGATGTATTATTGGAAAGTGACAAAGATGACGAAAGTGAACAGTTTAAGTATTTGAGGTACAATTTATTGGATAATTCAAATATTTGAATAAATGTTCATACATGATTTCATTATTTGATTCGAGATATTTTCTTTTCCTTTTGTTCTTTATCATTTAAAGTATAGGTAGATTAGAAAACTAGTACTTAGGATTAGTACCGTTGTCACGAAAAAAGAAGAAGAAGTACTCACTCATGTTATGAAAATGAGACATCTACGTACCCGTTATGTGATTATTTAAATAAACGTTTTTAGAAGATTGCAGTACGTTATTTTCTTGTTGTATGCAGGCATTGCCTATGTATATTGTCTACCTATCTGTTTAATGCTCATGGTCTGAAAAAAGGACACCTTCATTTTAAATGAATCATAAATTACAAAATAGTTATATTTTACGCACAATACACAATGAATAAAAAACCTTTTATATAATAACACCTAAACTTATAACTATTTATAAGTAAAATTATTTTAGGCTAATCGTCAAGCAAATTATGAAAAATCTACATAAATAACACACAGCTATCTTAACCTAGAATAAAGATAAAGACGTTAAAGTTCAATTTAATAGGTTTTACGACTTAATTTATTGTCGGTTTAGTTATTTTCTTGTCTTTTACTACCTACTTATTTAGAAACAGTAAATTTTCACCCATTTTTTGGGTAGTAAATAACATTCAATAAAAAGTTTTTAGGGCGTATATGCATGCTAACTTCTTAAATCTGCATTCTACTCCTGTGCAAACGTAATGCGAGGTTTTGAAGCAACCTTGGGCAAGTATTTTGATAAAAGAAGCATTATTATAGCTAAAAAAGCGAAAAAGATATTATTATTTAAAACAGGATTATTACCGTGATAATATTTTTGTTGATCCCGATATTTCGGGGCGGTTGCACGCCCCATGGTCACGAGTAGACTGGCTTGGCGAGTGATGTCATCTTTCTAAGGGCAAACATATCTGTCTACCCTCTTTCGGATTCGTCGACTGCGTTCTACACGGTTACTCGAATCACTACTATTGTCACTCACTATTTTGTCACGATCATTCGGTCTACAGAAAACCAACGCATACCGACAAGTATCTGCATTCTACGTCACACCACCATCCACGGCATCTTGATTCTGTTGTTAGATCGTTGGTTGATAGGGCTCACGATCTGTGTGATGTGAACCACCTAGCTAAAGAGCTGCATCATGTCAAGACGGTCTTACAACGGAACGGTTATAATGTCAAAGCTTGCGAGACTAAAAGGAAAACAAAAAAGAGGAAAGCAGAAGAAGCGCAACGACAGCCAGCGTTTTTGCCTTATGTAAAGGGAGTGACCGATAAAATAGGCAGATTATTAGGAAAGTTTTCCATTAAAACTGTTTTCACTCCCTTTAACAAAATTGGAAAGCTACTACGATCGCCTAAAGATCAACTTCCTCTTCAAACTCCCGGCGTCTACAAAGTTAATTGCAGCTGTGGGAGCTCGTACATTGGTCAGACCAAAAGAACAATAGTCGACCGCATGAAGGAACATATCAGAGCTGTAAAAAACAACGATGCCCAGAAGTCAGCCATAGCGGAACACCTAAACCAAGCGGAAACTAATCACTGGATTGAACTACATAACCCGCAAGTACTGTCAACAGAACGTCACTATATACCTCGTTTAGTGCGAGAAGCCATCGAAATCACAAAATATAAAAACTTTAATCGTGAAGATGGTTTCAAGCTGTCCAGTGCGTGGAATCCAGTATTAAACGTATACAACCGCAAAAAACACTCGACTTCAAACTCGCGAAGTGATACTGTTAGTGTGGTGTGTCGTGATCGTGACAAAATAGTGAGTGACAATAGTAGTGATTCGAGTAACCGTGTAGAACGCAGTCGACGAATCCGAAAGAGGGTAGACAGATATGTTTGCCCTTAGAAAGATGACATCACTCGCCAAGCCAGTCTACTCGTGACCATGGGGCGTGCAACCGCCCCGAAATATCGGGATCAACAAAAATATTATCACGGTAATAATCCTGTTTTAAACAATAATTTTAGTGTTGTGAACAACCGTGAAAACCTAAAAACTTATATCGAAAAAGATATCTCAATTTATATTTTTATTTTTTCGTTTTTTGGCTCTCCTGTAAAAAGTGCTAAATGTCATTTACGCCAATTGAGGCCAGAAGGGTCGACATTCCAATTTTTGCCTCTCTGTACAAATTAAGAGAGCCCGACTCACACTTTGTCGATTTTTATACATAAGGACTTCCCTAACTAAGTATTATTTCATCAGGTATCCTACATACCGAACTTTTTACATAATTAACCTAATTAATTTTATCTTCAGTAAATCATATGCCTTCTACACTTCATTTACATTTCGTCTGATTGGCTCTCGTATTCAGGGGTTATACATTCCAATTTTTGCCTCTCTGTATAAATATTTGCCCTCGGCAGGGATGTTTGTTTGTACGTTTGATTGATTAGAGTGCCCGGTGTTTGATATTTGATCGGCGTTCAGGAGTTTGCTGATAAATATGAGATTACTGGATTTTTCTGTGAGCCCCTGATTTGTTTGTTTGGTAAATTTTGTTAGCTGCCTGCATATCGGTAGGGAAATATTGCATTACTGTCTAATTCTATTGACCATCATATTTTGCTGTAGGTAGGTATAGGTAGGTACTTACCTATTATATTTTTTTAGGTAGTGTGAATTATATTATGTTTTAGTTTATTTGGAGATCTATTTGGAATATATTGTACAAAACAAAATACAGAAACCACCTAGATGCTTACTTCGGTGAAGATTTCTTAAGATAGGCGGTAAATAAATTATCCAGTTAAAGAGAAGTGCCTGTCAATAATGACAAGGCAAAGTTTAATGGCCAAGAGTACGAAGCATCTTTTTATCAGGCGTACCTACTTTTTGTTTACAGACTGCTGAGGCTGATGAGAAGGTATTTGGTGAAAAATTGCTAAATTACCAACATCTGCGTTTAGTGATATTCAAAACCATGGCAGAGCTCCCATGGTATAATAAGATACTCCGCCTGGTATTTCTTTCCGAGACTCGTGAACCACGTGACCAACACAAGACTACGTCATCATGCTTGTGGGTTACCAGAACTACCCACTCTTATGATGTTTTTTGTAAATCATTTATGATACTGTTAACTAATAAATACAATTGAAGTGTTGTTGTAAAGTTCAAGTTAATACACACGTAAATCTAAATTATAAAATTATTAAGAAATATTTTAGGTCACTTTTCTGAGATTGAATTTACCCCATCACGTATTTTATTGAAATAAAATGGCAATACTAAGTGACGTTGTCTTGTGTTTCTCTGGGAAGGAAAGACCATGTTTTATTAGACTATGAGAGCTCCTATTAGCTAGTACGTACTATCACTAGCAAATCCATTTCAGGGAACAACTTTTACCGGTTTTTCATACAAATACTTACCTATGAAATGTAGAATAAGTTGATCCCATAAATAGGTAGGTAGATTTGCTGGCGAAAGTACCTATCCTTTTGTTCATAGACTTAACACTAGCACGTAGCACCTAATGTTTAACTAGAAGTTATTTTGCATCAACTGTTTATATTCCTTCATACAAATACCTACATAATATACAGGGAGTAACAGAAAGGGTATAACAAGCCGAAAGGAGGTCAAGGTACTGATGAAACTGAACAACTTTCCCCATGAAACATGGGTCGAAATCTGAAAAAAAAATTTGGACCTCCCATACAAAATCGCCGATCAGCTCAATGATTTACTATGGGAGGTCCAATTTTTTTTTCATATTTCGACCCATGTTCCATGGGGAAAGTTGTTCAGTTTAATGAGTACCTTGACCTCCTTTCGGCTTGTTATACCCTTTCCGTTACTCCCGGTATAAGTCATATACTTACGTCATATCGATTTTAAATGCACCTACTTACTTATCTACATCATACTCATACAAAATGTACGCACTGGTAACGATTTTTATCTTGTGACGTTTATGGCATAAGATGAATGAAGGTGTTTTAATAAAACCAAAACTATTTTGTTTTTACTATCAGGTTTTTAATATTGCATTATTAAAACCTGAGAATCGTTTTAAGATATAATTCTTAAAAGGAAAAGGAAGTCAGGGTAATTTATTTATGGTTGATGCACATTTTAATTAATTATGGCACAGAACAAAGAAAAATAATTAATAATTAAACTTTTTGTTGTAAGTTACATTTTTCTTGTCGTAAAAATATTTACAGCTAAAATATCTAAGTAATTAAAATTGCACAGTAAAAATTTTCATTGTAATTAAATACAATACTTAATGGCAAAAATTACGCCATTTAGATACATACTCATTTCATTATTTTAAATCGATAAAGACGACATGGAATGTAAATTAAAGTAGGTTTTTGGACATTAAAGCGAAATATTTGTAGTTTTAAAACTACTTTTCTTAAACTCCAGTTGTGTGGTAGCAGGGTTCGAAAATATCCGATATTTATAATAAATATCAACATATCCGATATATATCCAATAAATCGGATATATATCCATTTTTTGATATTTATCGGATATATATCAATCAGTCTAAAAATTTTCAAAATTATGTATTGATTTTATCGTCAAACACGAATTTTTTTGTTAGATATTAATTAATTTCGAACACTTTATTTTCATTATAGGTTATTTTTAAATGAAAGTGGTATGAAAAATGAACAATAATGTAGTTTTGGCCAGTAGTACAGCAAACAGATAAAACGGGCGTACAATAGTGGACACGTCCATAACTACATTTTATAATTCGACCATCGTATATGAGCCCGCACTCAGCAAATGATCTACCAAATAAACCATCCACCTCGCACACCCAATCACATGTTAAATCTATGAGTCTGTCTAAATAAATACCAAAGAACAAAATATACATACCTAACTTAATATTTATAAAATTTACCTTAAGCAGGAAAAAAATACAGAGAGATTAGCATCATACTAATTTTGTTTCTTTATTGTGAATAAGAAAAATGGGGCTTTTATAATTAACTAAAGACATTCATTTGTGGTGAGCGAATACATGGCGAGTTCTTTTTTAGTCTATTTGACCATAAAATTTCACTAATCTTTGAAGAATAACGGTGATATATATCCAAAAAATAAATATCATAATATCACGCGATATTTATCAATGATATATATCACTTGATATTTATTAAGGAGTAAATATCGTGATATATATCCGATAAATATCAATGATATATATCGAGTGATATATATCTTCGAACCCTGTGTGGTAGACGCTTATTTTAGAGTGCGGGCTTGATATTTTTTAAGCTTGCTGACATAATAAAATGAAGCATTCATTGACTGGAACAATTTCTGAATAATATTTCCTTATTTGTACAGCATAAGTAGTTAGATTTGTTAAACTCTGTGGTATCACTAACCTTAAACCCTAGTTATTTTAACAAACTTTGTAAAAACAATGATTTGGCACAAAGCTTTTGGGAAAAAGGCAGTATTTACAATTGAAAGATTATGATACTTATAAAAGTGATACAAAAATCTTAAAATAGCAAGTGCACTTCATTTTGTACATTATATTTTGGTGCTAAAGTTGAGCTATAGGTTAAATTATTATTTTGTTAACATACAAATTTTTTTAAAGATTTTCCAAGCCAAGATTAAATTAACAACATTCATTCTATTGAACTGTCTTAAACTTTCGCGGTCACATATATTATCTTAAATAGTTAAAACGGGTTTCATACCGCGATACTATTTAAGTTTTTGAAAAGCGTATCGTTAATCGTATCGTATGTAATTTAATTTTCCATGCAAAATGCGGCTATCGATAATTTCGCATTTTTGTAGATTTCAAAAGTGTGATAAGTTAGACTTTCTGCCAATACTTGGATTGATGAATATGATACCATTATTATAAACAGATTTGGTATTTATTTTGACTTGAAGGTTCACACTAAAATCTTTCAAAATTTCGTAGCCTCGCACTAGAATAACTACGCTTGCTACGCCGTAGAAACATTTAAGGGATCAACGTTATCAATTTTTTCTTCGTGATTGTAAGGAGAACCATTTTATCCGGACCACTCGTATACTCCACAAAACTCTAGGCGTGTTCTTTTTGGCTTTTCCTCTGAGATAACCTCTCCGCCTCTTCAATGGTGTCTGGCAGAGGCTGGTTGATGGTCTCCGGTAAAGTAAAGACCATGACGCTGGCGATCAGAGCCAGGCTGCCGAAGAATATTGCTGGCAGGTTGTCGTAGTATAACGCCTAGAGGAAAAAAAAAAACGTTTAAGTACATAAGCATATGACAGTATTTTGCTACCAAGTAATAGGAAGCTGCCGTACTTGCATCCACTTTGTTACCATACGTTGCTTGACAGCACTCTTGGTGAAGAGGCTATTTTTGCTATTATAATAAGTAGTTAGTCAGGCTAACTCACCAATAAAGACGTGAGCGGTGCAAGTGTAGACCCAACTCTACCAAGCGACGAACAGACAGCCAATAAGGATTGTCTAACATTTGTAGGGAAGACTTCTGACAGGTAGATGTAGAAGAAATTATAAACGACTAAGATACTCACCAACAATGGTGTAAGCGGTGCAAGTGTAGACCCCACTCTACCAAGCGATGAGCAGACAGCCAGCAGGGATTGTCTAACGATTGTAGGGAAGACCTCTGACACGCAGATGTAGACAAATGTAATACTCACCAACAAAGGCGTTAGCGGTGCAAGTGTAGACCCAACTCTACCAAGCGTGGAACAGACAGCCAACAGGGATTGTCTAACGTTTGTAGGGAAGACTTCTGTCACGTAGATGTAGAAGAAACTGTAAACGACTATGATACTCACCAACAATGGTGTAAGCGGTGCAAGTGTAGACCCAACTCTGCCAAGCGATGAGCAGACAGCCAATAAGGATTGTCTAACGTTTGTAGGGAAAACCTCTGACTCGTAGATGTAGAAAAAAATGTAAACGACTATGATACTCACCAACAATGGTCTAAGCGGTGCAAGTGTAGACCCAACTCTACCAAGCGAGGAGCAGACAGCCAATAAGGATTGTCTAACGTTTGTAAGGAACATTCACATATTATGTAGATGTAGACAAATGTGATACTCACCAGCAAAGGTGTAAGAGGTGCAAGCGTAGACCCAACCCTACCAAGCGAAGAGCAGACAGCCAATAAAGATTGTCTAACATTTGTAGGGAAGACTTCTGACACGTAGATATAGACGGAACAGTGATACTCACCAATAAAGGCGTGAGCGGTGCAAGTGTCGACCCCACTCTGCCAAGCGAGGAGCAGACAGCCAATAAGGATTGTCTAACGTTTGTAGGGAAGACTTCTGACACGTAGATGTAGACTGAAATGTGATACTCACTAATAAAGGCGTGAGCGGTGCAAGCGTAGACCCAACTCTGCCAAGCGAAGAGCAGACAGCCAATAAGGATTGTCTAACGTTTGTAGGGAAGACCTCTGACACGTAAATGTATACTGAACTGTGATACTCACCAACAATGGCGTAAGCGGTGCAAGCGTAGACCCAACTCTGCCAAGCGAGGAACACACAGCCAGTAAAGATTGTCTAACATTTGTAGGGAAGACTTCTGATACGTAGATGTAGACAGAACTGTAAGCTACTGTGATAGAGAATTTGCCCGAGAGGTAGAGGGCTAGTGACCACCATTTTTGATCTGCGAAAAATTAGAAATACACGAATTAGTGAAAACACTCCCAGTGGTTCCTATAGTTGCCTGAGCTACGATAAGACCTATCTAATAGAATTTGAATACAATATTTAGAAATTACAGATCTACCACTAAGAAAAAAATGTGAGCACTTGTAACAACATTATTGTAGCTAAATAATTGATTGTAACAAAAGAATACTCGACAAAATAAAATAAAATAAGTTATCAATACATTGAAAATGAGAAAATTGAAAAATTCACCAGCGACCGCCGGGACTTGAACACAGAAACCGTGAGTTACCGTCCCACCGCCAAGTCCAGGCGGTCGCTGGTGAATTTTTCAATTTTCTCATTTTCAATTTATGAGATTAATAGGTATAGCACTGTGAGTGAAATTAGTTATCAATGGGACGGAAATGGAAACAAGGTTATATAAATTTATTTGTAGACGACTTCTTAATGAAACAATTCTAGGGTAATAGAAAAAAAATGCCCTTTATATTATACTAAAATGCATTGTATGTAAACACGAACAACCTTCACTATGGTTAGCGTGATACAGTACTGAGTCAATAATTAATCAGTTAACGATGATCTGATTGTATCCTCACCTCAGCCCCACTAATATCTTGATAATTGATAGCTATTACTGAAGTCAATCCATTATGGTTATTACTATCTATTTTCACCTGTTCAGATTGCAGTGAATGTCCTTATTTTATACTGGATGTAAAAAAAGAAAAACTGATATATAATTTTTAGGCACTCACGATTTCTTTCAAACATTATGAATTATGATTATTAAAATCACGGTTAGTCCCGCTTTAGTAACCATTTTGTTTGCAGAATATGTTTTAAGGAATGTACCAGCCCATAAAAGTAAAAATATTAATTGAAACGTGAAAAAATATTAACGCCATCGAACAATAAAATCTTATAAAAATATATATCATGGCTTCATCCTGCTGAATAAATCGGATTCACTCTAAAATATTTTATTGCATTGAAATGCGGAGTTTTTTCCGTAATTATCTACCAAAAAAGTCTAGGTCTTTTCCCTAGCTCTGTCGACTCCAATTTGAGCTTTATTTACGTTTAACTGCTCGACTCAAGCCACATCCAAACAGTGGGGGGTACTGAAATGGGCTTAACTTGAATATTCCATTAAATCTGCCGTTTGTGCAAACAAATCACTAGATAAACAAGGGGAGTCGCGAGTCTTCAGCATTTCCACAGAGACGAAACTTGGACCTTTTTCAGCTTCATTTTAGATACTACTGTATTCATTTTCCTTCAGACTGGTTTTCTACCTACATGGCTATCTGAAGGCGAAATATTTTATCTGAAATTACTGTTCGGATTGGGCTAATTTTGTTACCGAGATCTTTACTTACGCTGTAGAATGCAACCGTGAGACAATAAATAATTTGGAAGTCCTACATAAGTGATGGAAGGACTTAGTTTTATATTATGTACCGATTGTACATAATGCCTATTCATCAGCAATAATAAAATGTGTCCATTAATATTTGGTTTTATATATATTATGACAAAAATAATTTATTTATCAATCATCTTTTGCGCCTGGTTCCAAATCTGTATTTCAAACTAATCTTTGATTGTTTCAAGATTTCCAAGTCAACTTTTGCGAGCTTCAAATTATGTTTACATGAGATTTTACTGAATGTAATTTTAAAGACAAACAACAAGATGTTTCGGCATTTCGCAAGTTTAGTTTAAGGCGTCGAAAATTGAGTTGTGGTTGGTTAAATTCCAAGAATAACAGAACTGAAAATGAATTTCAAATTTGCATGGACGAAATTAAACAAGTTATCTACTATTTCAGACTAGCTAAGGATGAGACGGATTTCTGTAGATTAAAACACATTCAAGTGAATTCAGAAGTGAAATGAGATGATTATTGACAGAAATAGGATCCTGCAAATGGACAGAAACCTAAAAGCGACAAGACTTGTTAATGTCATTATTATTTTGCGCTCGCTAACAGAAAGTTATGAGAACGCCAATAGCACCTAGTTAATATATGAGGAGTAAAACCTAGCAGTAGAGTAAAGTAGTAAGATTATTTAACAACTTACCTTTGGGCAAAAATGATAAACTGATGCACAAACACGCACTTAAAACGTAGGTAATGACTAAAGTCTTTTTTCTTCCAAATCTGTCCAGTACCAACAAACACACGAAATTCGCTGGGATTTCCACAAAAGCTACCAACATGAAGTTCACATACTTATTTCCTGCTAACGACACTGAATTTATCGAAAGTCCGTAATAAACAAAAGTACATGTTATCCACAAGAATGAACACACGAACACCCTTTTCCTTATTATACTCGATTTGATAACTCTGAGGTAAATCGATGGTTCTTTCTCTTGAACTTCTACTTGAGCTAACTCCTTTTTCTTTTCATCAGAGTCTGAAATGGCTTTCTTTTCCAGTTCATATAATGGGGCTAAAAGTTCTTCTGACAGCTCTACGTCGTTCATTTTGGCAGCTTTCTTTAAGATTGCTGCCGCTTCGTGGTTCCTTCCTTTGCTGAGTAGCCATCGCACACTCTCATTTAGTAACCAAAGGTATGAAAACACCAGTACAGCTGGAGTGTAAATGCATTTGAGAAGGGTTCTCCAGCTTTGCAGATGCCAGGATAA
This sequence comes from Phthorimaea operculella, assembly GCA_024500475.1. Taxonomy (NCBI): domain Eukaryota; kingdom Metazoa; phylum Arthropoda; class Insecta; order Lepidoptera; family Gelechiidae; genus Phthorimaea; species Phthorimaea operculella. Next base: position 9,337,391 of record JANFCV010000002.1, read on the forward strand.
ACCGGCTAATGTCATCAGACCCAGCACGTAGACTGCGTTGATCAGTGTGTTGCCAAAAACTCTGCCTTTTGGTCCGACAAGCTCCATCGCTGAAAAAACAATACTATTTTAGGTAGAAATAGAACAGAGAATAAAAGAACGCTCAAAATTCTGAAAAAAAATATGCGTAGTTTCTCAACTAAGCCGCTCATACATGCCAGTGGCGAAACAAACAAGTGCTTTTGTTTATGGCTAATACGGCTAGCAAGAAAATCGGGCTTCGAGTAAATGAAAGTGAAGATAATATTATTGCGCTGGCTTAACATAAATAATATTGAAAGGGTTGCCTTAAGGCTACATCAGCTTACGAGAGACATGATACGCTAGTATGTAAGTTCGAAGTTTTTCTTTGATGTTTCTCAAAACACGATATCTGAGATTTCAATCGGCGATGTCTGCTCTCTAACAAAGAAGATGTATTGACTTACGATTTCAGCTTTGAGCTTCAATACAAGTTACTTCAACTCAATTGACTTAACAATATGTTGGTAATATTTTAAGAGGAATTTCTAATATTTCTATGCTATCTCTGTTTACTATGTTGCAATTACGAATATTACTGCATAGCAAATTGTCTTCAGCTATTGTTGAGAGAAAGAGAGTAGCTTACCTAAAACGAAGGCTGTACTATACGCGCCAGCCCCCAACCCTGCTTCCAAGAACTCAAATATCAGCATCATTGCGTAATTGGTGGAGAAAGACCTCAGGAAGCCGAAGATTCCGTTCATCAGGGAAGCCACTGACAAGGCCAGTCGTCTCCCGTACTTGTCAGAGATGAATCCGGTGACGGGGAGGGAGACGAAGAGACCAGCGTTGTGGATGGTGCCGATTAAGGTACGCTTCCAGTTTTGACAGCCGAGGTTGAACTGAAACAACAACACTTTTAAGCATCTTCCGGCAGAATTTAAGGAAATGGTGGCCTTCTTCATTCATCATCATATTCTTGCCCTTATACCAAATCAGTTGGGGTCGGCGTAACATATTTTGTTAGAACACAAATTTATGTAGTAAAAGGATTTGGCTGACGCCAACTCTTTGGGAGGCCATTGTAATGTAATGATAATATCGTAAGCTTCATTTACAGGACCAGGAGCGTAATTTTTTTTCTTATCTGGATATATCCTATGTTCTTTTAAACCGTTTTGAAGGCCTTGGGAAAAACTTAATGAATAGTTTTTTAAACCATGGAAAAAAATACTGGCGGGAAATATTTCTTTTGGTGAATTGACAATTTCCTCCTTTTTAAAGTCGGTTAGAAAGTTACGACCCGGTCATCAGATAACTATTATCTGTCAGTAGGTGTAAAGAGGATGTTTGATAACACTTTGGCACTTTGGCTTGTGTTTGTGTGGCAATGGCAAGGCAATGATGATGATATGTGATTGAAAATATTTGTTATTTGATTTATAAACAGTTTATCCTAAAGTGTAAACATTGCATATATCTTTGATCTTATCTTAGCCTCTCGTCTCGGCTATAACATCGACTTAGACTTAAGTTAGTTATTTATTAGTGTTCTTATCATAGGTAGGTACTTATACCTTGTAGAACTTGGTATGCATATTCATACATAATCATCAGTCCACAATTACTCTATATACCGAAGAAAAATATGTGGAGACCATGGCCTTAGTACGTTTTCTATTCTATTCTATTCTACAAGTACCTACCTACTTAATTAATTTCCCATGTGCCAAAACTAAATTTAAACAATGAAATATGTGTAAATCATTATGAAAAACCTGTTTTGTTAAAAATACGCATCGAGTAACATGTACCTAAGTACAGCTAAAAAAATATTGCTAGGTATTAAGTACTTATGTCGATCTTAATTTGCTGTTGGATTGCTTTTGAATTTCAGAAAAATGTTATTCTTTTAAAAATTTAAATCTTATGTACATTCATCATCATCACATCACAATAAGAAAGCATTTATTTAACTTTGCTCGTGTACAAATATGATTTAAATTGTAAAAGTTATTTATTCCAATGATTCCAAATCCATAGATTTAATCTGCTCTACTACTACAAAACATTATATAAACACGTGTACAGTGTACATAATACTAACAAACATGACTAATCCTTATAATGTGTAAAATTTACATTGTAAATGAAATGGAGTACTAAAACATATGGACCGTCCGTCTAGATTATTCCACCGTATATTTTGCGTCCTTGTTGATGTGCGGTGCCGGCTTAGAATAGCATCACCCCGTATCTTCCCCGTGGGTGTCGTAAGAGGCGATTAAGTGATTTGAGAGTTGATGTGTATTGCAATTTTAGGCGACAGGCTGACAAACTGTCACCTAATGGTGATATACAGTCTTCTGAAAGACACTCAAACTTTCGTAAGATACCTAAATGGTTGTTTTTTGCAGTCATTTGGGCTCTGCCAAACCCGCAAGGGATATAGGCGTGATGTATGTAAATGAAATAGAGTAAAAACGTATAGGCTGTTCGTTTAGTTTATTCCACCGCATATTTTGCGCACTTGTAATCCGTATTGCTTGCCTGTTGAACCGTATATAAACATTTGTTTTATAGCTTATTTTTACATATTTCACAGACCCCTTTATTTGTATTCTGAATGACTGAATTTACAGCGTGTGTTACTAACGTTTACTTACAGTATTTTGTCGATGTTTCGTTTGTATTTTCAGTAGCTAAGCTTATATTTTAAAAAATAAATGTTATTTTACAATAAATTAGGAGTTCTTTATGTGAGCTCAAGTTAGTGTAGAGTTGCCTTTTATCAGGATTTGAAATCAAAAATTTGTTTAGTTTCAGGGACCAATCATGCCAAGACATCCCAGCAAATAATAATTACGCCAAACTATTTTTAAAATTTGACGGTTTGTGTGTAAATTAGATTGCACTATCGGTCATTGGTCGAAACGATTACTAAACAAGTCTGGCATGGGCATGTGGACACATGGCGTGCAGGGTTACCGAATTAAAAAATAAAATTACGGAAAGTAGGCGTAGAGGCGAACATCAATCGAATTCGGTTGTTTTTCCATTGCTCGTTTGATTTCTTTGCTTTAATAATATTCCACTGAAATGCCTTTCGAAACAGTGAAAGCTGTGAAAATACCACACATATCTACCAAAACATTAAAATGTAGGTATAACAAGATCCGCAGGGGACAACCGTAATACAGGGTGTTAGGGACGGTGTACCGAAAACTTTGCAGGCATGATCAGACCATCATACTGAACAACTTTTACTATGGAGCCAATGGTGGGAAACGAAAAAATTTTTTCGACCTCCCATACAAAATTACCGATCAGCTGACTGAATTTGTATGGGAGGTCGGAAATTTTTTTTCGTTTCCCACCATTAGCTCCATAGTAAAAGTTGTTCAGTTTCATGGTCTGAGCACGCCTGCAAAGTTTTCGTTACACCGTCCCTAACACCCCGTATAGTGTGAAATTTTACTAGTGACCGATAGCGTAAGCTCTGAACCGGCTAGTGATAAGGAACAACTTTCCCCAAGGAACGTAGGACGAAAAACGATAAAATTTTTTGGACCTCCCATACAAACTTGCCGATCAGCTGATCTCAGTTACTATGGGAGGTCCAAATTTTTTTCGTGTTTCGACCTATGTTCCTTGGGGAAAGTTGTTCCTTATCACTAGCTGGTTCTGAGTTTTCGCTATCGGTCACTAGTAAAATTTCACCCTATATAGGGTGTATTTTTATTAGTGGCGGATCCGTTAAGGGTGTGTTCTGTCAATGAAACTGAACAACTTTCCCCAAGGAACATAGGTCGAAATATGAAAAAAAAATTGGCCCTCCCATACAAATCGACCCGGCCGACCAACACACTTAGTATTGGAAGGCCAAATTTTTTTTTCGTATTTGGACCTATGTTCCTTGGGGAAAGTTGTTCAGTTTCATTGACAGAACACACCCTTAACGGATCCGCCACTAATAACAATACACCCTATATACCTATGTATGTAAGTACGTGAATGTCAATAAATCGGCCGATGACAATTCAAATTAGTACCCAGCTCGCTATTTTCGGTGGGTGTGATAGCCCTGAAGGCGTGGCACTTCGAGTGTTGCGGTTGCGACACCGCGACATCACGCGATGCGCACGCGCCGATGATAAAGTTGCCTGTTATCTATCAGTCGTAAACACTGTCTAAAGACGAAATGAACAAAAAATTTGGGTTATCAAGGAAATTGTAATATTTGCCAAAATATGCAGGGAGTAACAGAAACAAAGATTATAACAAGTCGAAAGGAGGTCAAGGTACTTATGGAACTGAACAACTTTCCCCATGGAACGTGGGTCAACATGTAAAAAATCGATGAGTTGATTGATTTACTATGGGAGGCCCATTTTTTTTTACATTTTCGTCTCATTTTCTATGGAGAAAACTGTTCAATTTTATGAGTACGTTGACTTTCTTTCAGCTTTTGAAACGCTTCTTGTTACTCCCTATTTTTATAGGTAGACATGATTTTCGTATAAACCTCGATAAATTATTTAGGTGCCTTTTGCGATTGTTCTTGACATTTTGTTTGAATGAATTGCAAGTAATATTATTCATATGCACCTTATATGCATCATTGTGCATTTGATAAGGTGAATGGTTTATTCATAGCATAAAATTCTAATTTTGTTAAAAATTTATATTTATTAACTTGGTTTTTGTATATACCTCGATGAATTATGTATTTAGGTGCATTTTGCGTTTGTTCTTGACATTTTGTCTGAGCAACTTGTAATAGAACAAAATATTATTCATATGCACCTTATATGCATCATTGTGCATTCGATTAGGTGATTCGTTTATTTACAAGCAAATGAGGTATATTTCCTTGAAAAAATCATCTCGATATTTATTTAAGTAGGTGTTTGCGGAATGTGATACACATTTTTATGTTCAGTGATTGACTGAACCTAACTAGAAAATATTATTTAATTAATTTGTGTTTATATAAGCAGACATATATGTAAAGGCAACACCAACACATAAACACGAAAAAAGTAATTATTTGCTGCTTATTCTAATATTTTCACTCGAGCCGAAATAGTGAGCGATAAAAGTAATTGCGTTAATATTAAAATCACGATAAATCAAAGTTATATGTGAGTTAGAAGAAAGCCGTTAAAAATATTTTCTTGATAATGTGCGCACACACTTGTCGTTCCCATTTCAGACGTGAAACTTAATACCTATTTAATGAAAACTATAAACTGATACGATAAAGAGGAAAGATTTATTTTTTAGAACATATTATGTTTCTGCCGAAAAACGAACTAATCTGGACCGTTGAATGCTGCATTTTTCAAAATAGGGTCCAAACATACTACTTTTACGTCGGGAAATCTTTTGATTTCTTTTAATGGAAAACTGATGACAGCGGATGAAGCCACTGAGAAGTTGTCTTGTACCTATACAGGGTGTCCCGTTTTAAGTGGTCAAAGGAAAATTTCCAAGACTTGAGCATCCCTATGTAATCCAAGATTTCCTGAAAGATGGAAAATCTAACTTTTTATCGGAAAGGTTATTCCCATCACTACTACCACATACCAGCAAATAGGGATGCCTACGTCTTGGGAATTTTCCTTGGAGCACTTAAAGTGGGACACTCGGTATAAAATACCTACTTCAGTTTTGAATTAACAAGTAGATAAGATAACTTACATCTCTTACTGCAGAATCCTCATTACTGTACTCAAAAGAGTCACAACTTTCTTGTATAGTTGTGTCAAAGTCTTTTGCCGAACACGTAAAATTACTCGTATTTTCTGAAAATTTATATCTTTTGCATTTCGATAGTGCTTCTTTTTCTGTGGGCAACGCGTGGTATATCCACGAACTATCATTCTGATTTTCACATTCGCTTATGTGGCATCTGAAACAAACAAAAATACATAGATTATTAACATTGATATTGTCTATCATTAGTTCTGTGTGTCGAAATATTATAGTATAATATAGCAAGCTATAGAGTGCGCCTAAAAAGTTAGAGCGGGTGGCAATCGTAAGAACACAACCTCTCTGTCCATCAGTAGCAAAACGATAGTGACAACAATATTGAACCTTTATAACTTCTCATACATTTGACCATCATTGATGTAGGTATCTAGGGAACAACTGCTTACGTTTTGACAGTAGGTACAGCGCGGGGCGATACGCACACTCTAGAAACAGTACTTAGATAGACGATATATCTCAGTGAAGGAGATGAATTTTTAGGGAAGAGTAGCTACCAATCTACTCGATTGATTGGTTTGTACGTAATTAACGTGATTTCTCAGGGTATTAGTAAAAATATGGATTTCCCTTTATGCGCAGAACAAGACAATAAAAATAAACTACTGAACTTCACTTTGTTGAAAGTACCTCATACTTTCTTGGATACAAAAAAGGAACTTCCAAGTGAATTTCTTTGTTTTTTTTTATACTATGAAATATCTTAAACTCAAGGAAGCAGGTCATTTAAGTGTATGAACTCCTTTCTTCACATTTTAAAAATTGTTCTTTTCAGCTTCTGCCCTTGAAACTACCGCACTACTTTCGCCGATATTTACTATGACCAGATTAATTATGGTTACAAATCGATAAGACTGATGGCCTCAACCAAAAATCCATCTTCTTCACGGCGAGATATCGTTCATCGTTTATTGATACAATCATGGGGATATAATTAATATTGGTCGCTCGGTGTCTTTTTTTTTATTGAGTTAGTCACTTTACAAAACATTACATATCTGTCTTTTTTATACTTAGGAAATATCTTAAACTCAAGCAAGCAGGTCATTTAGTGTAAGAACTCCTTTATTCACATTTTAAAAATTGTTCTTTTCAGCTACTGCCCTTGAAAAGAACGCACTACTTTCGCCGATATTTACTACGACCAGATTAATTATGGTAACAAATCGATAAGACTGATGGCCTCCCCCAAAAATCCATCTTCTTCACGGAGAGATATCGTTCATCCTTTATTGATACAATCATGGGGATATAATTAATATTGGTCGCTCGGTGTCTGTTATGATTGATTGCGGGTCAGCCCGGGTGCCGGTGATAGCGGCTAAGTAGCTGTTTGCGGTCGGGTACAGTCGGCAGCAAAAATGCAATCATCTCATCACTGTATGTATCAATAAAGCTTCCCAAAAACTAAGGGCAGGTCGGCCGGAATACTTCCGAGCGACATCTATAGGGTGTCCCGGTCATCGTGTCCAAAGAAAAAATCTAGACTCTGGACATCCTAATCTACCATAATAGCAAAAAAAAATGTTCATCTGTATTTATTGCAGCAGTAGCTTCATCTAATTTCGTAAAGTGGCAAATTTTTACGAGGAAATCTGATGGTTTAAAATTTCTTTTTAGTGTTTTGCGAAAATGTTATATACCCACGGGACTCCCAATCATGTTTTTTAATCAGACTTTTCCCTGCTTTACAGACATAACTCCATTGAATTTTTGTATAGAAAACGGAACGCCCTAAGCCATTTTTCGACTCTATGTTTCACACGACCAGAAACAAAAGAAGATCACAAGAGACCTAACGACACGTATACGCACCCGGCGTAAGTTACCAGGCACGTTTGTGGTTGACTGTACTTATATATGTAGATAGATTAGATATTGGAAATTATGATGGCTGATATCGTGTAGGTACCTTTAAACAGATGTGTAGGTAGGCAGTCAATCTAAATTGATTTCCTATAACCGTCTTGACAGTGACGACAAATACAACTTAGCCTTAGCTGGTTTAGATTCTTGAAAACACTTAACAAAACTGTTGCGTCTCTTAAATTAAGTACTAATAATGTTTATTTCAGTCCTACTCAGAAGCTTTCATGGACCGATTCCCGCAATATCAAGCCAATCAAAAGCCCCTGCACATAAATAGGATTTACTTATCAGACCCGGGAAAATGAGCTTATTCAATTCTAAACGTCTTCCTCCATTTTCAGCGTTTACTGCGCTCCTGTTGCAAGACCTAAGTCTAATTACTTTAGTTTAGATAACTTCATTTGCATGGACTAAATAATGGTAGATAGGCATCCTTGGTTCCCAAAATGGAGAATAGAAAGGGAATTCCGAAATTCACTAGTAGGTACAGGTACAAGGCTACATGATATTATTGTCTCAAGAAAAACTCCGTTTGAACTCCATGGAAAAATATACAGATTTCGCGGACAAATGTGTTACAGTACACGTTCAAAATTGTGAAGAACTATATTTTTTACTTGAAAGTTGAGACTCTCGAGTCTCCTCTCATGACAAGTGTGGGAAAGAAATGGGTGTAAGGGCACCACACACCGCCTCCGGAAGCGTGACGTGACGTGTAGCTATGACGTATGACGTATTTGAAATGAATGGGACCGTAAGACACGGCACACCGCGGTACGCGCGTGATTACGCGCACGCATTCGTGCTGCATACGAAGGCGGTGTGTTCTGATCTTTATGCAGTGCTATGCTGGCATCTCGAGTGAAGGCCACGCCTCGGCAAGCGTAGCGCTGGGTGCCCTTCGGCCAGATGGACCTATGACTTGAGGAGGGCAACTGGTAGCGACTGGATAGCTAAAACAGGAGATCGTACCTCGTAGCGCACCCTAAGGGTGGCCTAAAGTCGAATTTCTAATTCAATGCACTGAAATGACAGATGTTGACAAAATAATGATACCAACTCCATATCGCTAGTGACGTACTTCAGTTCGAATTTTAAGTTCAGGTGAGCTGATTCATTTGAACCTCATACTCTGGTCACTCAGATTATTTATTGATTCTGTACTGTACAGTTGCCGACGACAAGAAAGATGAGCTCTGACCCAGGACTGGTGGGGTGAACCCGTATAGTCATGCTCATAATAACGTTTTGCTTATAATAATATTTGTTTTTGTAATATCCTTTACCTACTCGCATAGATACTTTTTTAGAAAACCATACCTTAGTTGAAACTGTCACAATCTCCACAAATATTCCGTAGCCCATACGAATCTAGGGCTCCGCCATCGCCTGAAAACCACAGCTCCTCGAAATACTCCAAGATTACCACGATTTCGCCGGATTGAAATCTAACCTCAAAAGACAAGTTAACGGCAGCGCGGCCAAACCGAGAATGAATCAATCGCATTCGACACTCGAGTTCATCAATTCGTCATTCGTCAATCCCACTCGAATGAGTTCACTCGTTCAGTCACTCAATCTTCCAACTTCACTACACAACCGCCAATGTAACCCAAACTAGAACTGTCAAAGTTGTTTACTCAGTTCGCCGCCTGAGTTCCGTTTCTTTATTACGAAAGCAGCCATCAATGAACTGTGAGAACGAACTACATCGCCGCTAAAGTCAATCCAGTCTATCTTGCTGTCTTTAGCCTACTGAGTGCAAATAAAGCGCACCGCCTACGTCGAGTGTTGCCAGCGCTATGCGTTTCGTTTCTGCAAGATTCAGCTAGCAATGGAATGGAAAGACAAATTATCAAAACGCGAACAACCATCAACTGTCAAATAATTTCACCAAATTTAGCCAATTTTAACACGAAAAAGTAGTAGTGAGTGTATGTCGTGTTTTGCGAAGCCCCTGTATCTTTAATTTCAGCCCCCCATTTCAATAGGGTTCAGCTTGCAATGGTAGGGTGGCAATCTTATGACATGACGTCCTGTACATTTTGCCAATTCATTTACGTCGTATCCATCAAAACGAGGTCTATTTTCTTTTATACTACAATTTCTAAGAGCTGTACTTTTATAGTAGTTTTTTGGAATGGGATATTCTTATCATTCATCCGCAGCTAGTCGATATTTTTTGTTTCCTAGAGTTGATTTTGTAGCAGTGTGTTAAGTAGTCGCGGAGAGAGAGGTATGGTGCGTTGTCAATAACCACGATGGCATCTTCAGGATGTTTGTTTAAAATAACCTCAAACGAATCCTCGAATACCTTTGCGTTCATATTTTATGGTAGTTATCTTTTCCGTTTTTTTACACCAAAGACTTTCCACCATCACCAGCACGTTGGACAAAACCGTTCTCATTTCCTATGTGAACTATTATGATTTTTACAGTACCTCTATAAACGCATTCGTGATTGTAACGACGCACTATATCGCGCTTGGAACTAGAGTCGAACATTTTAATAAAAAAAATTTGAACATTATTATGTTTTAATTTAAATATTTTTGATAAGTTTTTTAAATCATGCTCAAGACACTTTAATTATACCTACATACTACCCATTTCACAAAAGAAAGGGAATATAAATAGCGAGAAGCGACAACTCTCATCAGAAACTTTTCTTCGAAATACGAAAACAAATTTTAGGACTCTCCATACAAAAATGATGAAAAATCTGTCACTAAGTATGGGAAATCCAATTTTCCTTTCATATTTCTAAGAAAAGCTTTTCTCAAATGTTATTCAGCTTTATGAGCAGAACACGCCACCTAAAATTAATGCACTTACCTATATAAATGTAACGGAATATAGGTACTTAGTGATTTGAGTACAGGAACGAACAAGTCACTAGATGAGTGATTGAATTAACTCTTTTTAGTACATCACTATTTATTTTTCCCAAAAAAGCGGCCACCCACCAAACGTCAATTTAGTGCATTGAATTAGAAATTCGACTATACTTCCACCAGTGGACTGCTAAGGGCTGATGTGATGATGTCCGGATTTGACACGGCACATTGATATAAAATATATTACAACCAATACGATTACGACTAATGACATGAATAAACAAAGTAATGAGATTAAAACAAAGCCAGTAATTGAATTATGTTTGTTTTGGTATACTATGTTGCATCAGACAATACAACAAATTCTAATATTATATTAATAAATATTATCTTTGCTATATTTGTACATGCCAAGATTATAGTGTAGTATCTAATCGGTGGTATTACGGATATAGGTACGTTAACTTCCTAAGTCCTTTGGTATTATAGTCTGGAGGTAGATCAGTCTCCTAAAATGGTAAATACATGTAAATCTAGTCTCGAACTAAACAGAGACCAACTGAAGCACGAAAACCTTGGAACAATAGGTACCAATCAATACATGAGGTTTATTGGGTCTTTCAGTGACTAAACAGCGATTGAGTAACAGCTCTTTTTTTGGATTATTGGTGTACCGGTGTTTTTTTTTCATTCTCACCTTTGTAAGTCAAGAAAATAATCCGTAAAATTGGACTTTGCAGGTCTTTCTTTAGAAACAATACCTACCAAAAGAAAATACTATACTTCTTTATGTTTAAGACAAAGAGTATGAACTGGAACGGATAACGTGTTTTTTTGTAGAACAATGAAATGCAATATTAATTTAAATTAATACACACACCGTATAAAATGAGTCGTATAAAAAAAGATAGCAATCCTTTGGTGCCAAAGATGTTGCAAAAGGCAACCTTTGTCAGATGACGTGGTGTATATGGTCGTTTTTTACAGCTGTTTATGCTCTGCCTACCGCTCGAGGGATATACGCGTGATAACTATATGTAGGTATGTAAGTACCTATGTATGTTGCATCTTTCGATCTACGTTCAATCAGCAATGATGCCGAAACAAAGCAACAAAGCCATGTGATCCCACAGTATGACTCTACCTACATACAAGTCAACACTAGAATGCAAATGTATGTAAATACGCATCCCATACAAGACTAGCCGTTACAATCCGTTGGCGCCAAATGTGACCTAGGGGCAAGCTACACAGAACAGACTCGCGACGCAACGCGCAACATGACATCTGTCAGAAAGGTAATCGTCAACCGTCATCGATGCGAGGCACGACTCACGCACAAATTAGGAATCCAGCGTGCGAGGGCGCCTGTACAGATGGCTCACTCAGTAATAGCGATGATTTTGACGCTTACTGACTGACTGACTAACTAGAAATATCAGGGGAAGTCAAGGTAGCTAAGAAGTTGGTTGGCACGAACGTCATATTTCTTGAATTAATTAGAATCATTATATCATAACGTTATTGTGTCAGATTTTTCTGTTTTTCTTATACTTACTTTGAAATTTTTGACAGTTTCAACCCTGGCCAAGTAACAAGTGACAATCGCTAAAACCCTGAATAGGGTCGACCGACTGAACCTTCTGTAAAACTCTCTATTTTGCGTCTCACGTGTGTAGCTTTGGCTCTTCTGTTTCATACATTTTATATTGAAACGGTTTCAAGCATTGCGATGTCGCACGTCTCAAGTCTTACGTCTAATATGTGGAGCTAGGGCCTTAGACGTTGCGCCTTTCAATCTTCGTACGTGCACTGATTTGAGCCCAATGTTACACGGTATAGAGCACATGTACTTCAGTTCAGATCTTCCTCAAAGGGAGCGAGTGGCTTTGAAGCGTCTTATGGCAGGTTTCGCTCGTGTATTCCGGACGTGCAGTTGATTTATGAGAATTGAGAACTGTAGGAAAGCCTAATGCTACAACATCATTAACAATAATAACATCAAAAGTCACAATACAGTCGTTCCCACTGCTGTAGATCATCCTACTATCATATCATCATCGGCGCTACATGTTTTGTTAAAGCATAAATCATGCAGCTAAAGGATTTGACCTTCTCCTACTTACTATACTACTATGAAAAGTAGGTGATTGAAACTACAGTTAATTCGTTTTTGGACCATTACGGTACATTTTCTTTTATAGAGTCAACCTAACCTACTCGTACTTCCGGAGCCGTCGTCAGATGTTGTCAGTCATTTAGGTTTAAGTGGATATAGACAGGACACTCGGCAAGACGAAGTGCCGATTGGTGGACAAAAGCAGTTAAAGCATGGTGACTAACTGGAACGAAAAGGTCTTTTGGCAGACCAGCTGCTCGGTGGTCGGACGAAGAAATCAAGCTTACAGGACCTCACTGGGCGAGAGTGGCACAGGAACGTGAGGATCTGATGAAAAGTCATTAATGTGCAACACTAGTGGAACCTGCGTCTGTATTTTTGAAATGCACTCTGAATAAGTTTACTCTAAAATAGTATCTATCTATATCCCGTGACCTAGAATACGGTCAAGAGCAATCCCATTTTGAAATTAAAAATACACAATCTATTTTCATACCTCATGCATAAAATAGACGCTCTCACAATCATACTGCGGAAAAGTGATCGATCAGAATAACACTCAAATACAAAGTGTAAAAAAAACAACTGCAAATATTTAAAAGGGGTGAACCAGCCCAAGAAACGGAACAACTTTCCCTATGAAACATAGGTCGAAATATGAAAAAAAATTGGAACTCCCATACAAATTGACTCGGTCGGCTGGTACATTTTGTATGGGAGAACCAAAATTGTTTTTTTTTTTTTAATATTTCGGCATATGTTTCTTGAAGAAAGTTGTTCAGTTTAATGGGCTGGTGGTTCACCCATTAAAATATTTGCAGTATTTTTTTACACACTATACAGAGTGTTAGGGACGGTGTACCGAAACTTTGCAGGCATGATAAGACCATACTGATAAGATCAAACTGAACAACTTTTACTATGGAGCCAATAGTGGGAAATGAAAAAAAATCCGTCCTCCCATACAAGATTCACGATCAGCTGACTGACTTTGTATGGGAGGTCGGAAATTTATTTTCGTTTCCCACCGTTGGCTGGCTCCATAGTAAAAGTTGTTCAGTTTCATATTCTGAGCACGCCTGCAAAGTTTTCGTTACACCGTTCCTAACACCCCGTATTTCGATGTTATATCAGCTACGTAATGTCGTACGATTTTAGAGGCTCCGCCTAGACATTAAGTATACAAGTAAATACCACTGGTTATGTAATTTACGTTAATATACCCACGCAAGTTTAGCAGCTGATTTTACTTATAAATATGAACGAACAACTATTACATGTGGTCTACAACCACCTGTGAAAATGTATTTTAAATATTATGCTCATACATGTAAACAAACAATAATAGGTAAACGTACGTACAGCGTACGAAGGTACATAATATAACACCCTGTTTTTTTCAGAAGAACCTTCTCGATCTTCTTTTCGGAAATATATCCATCCATCCATAATTTAAAACAAATATATAGGATTTTTACTCGCTCACGAAATCTGGTTGCGAGAAATTGATTGATTAATTAGAATTTTTATGATACCTAATTTAATAATGCACACGCACACATTCTACGAGTACCTAATATAATAATCATCGTACGATTTAAGAGGCCGGCAAGATGTTTCAGAGGAAAATACTCTTTAAATTGATTTTTATGGCCTTTTTATGGTATGTTGCAAGTGCCTTCATAGTTTGAGTAGGCAGGTACAATTGCAAATTCAAATTAATGAAATCCACAATTTGTTTATTATTTATTCGAAATAACTACATACACAAATATTATGCACAGATTTTCCTCCTATTTGTATTGAGGTATCTCATAAGTGCAATATTATTTTGTACCTAGCACGTTCATGTTGTGTTTGAATAATTGTTTTAAAGTGTGGGTCATGTCTTCATTCCTACTCTGGTTTCGCCTGTTCTTGAAACTACATAGAAATGTTGTCACAACAGAAATTTACCCTTTTCTGAATAGGAAAGGGTGAGCATGGGGTGATCTGTGGGGTGAACTGACCCTAAAAGTTACGCATGCGCCTTGGATAGGACAACGTGGCTTGAATTTGGGGAATGGGACATAACCTAAAATCTTGTTGGATAGGAATTCTAACAAGAACATGTACTTCTACTAAGTAACCTATAATTTTGAAGCAACTATGTACCTACCTACATGTGTTTTAATAGGCAGAGTTATTTTGTAAACCAGTTTCGTACTACTTTCGCTAGAACTCTACAAATCGTAGAGGCATAAAAACAGTGTCTAAACTTAAGTTTAACCAAATTTTATAAGCAGTTACTCGTTGAATAATAATGCTTACCTATAGTTTATATCCGATGCCTCAAAAACGTACACCGATCCATACATTCCCGCCAAATAAATCGGGAACAAAAGTAGCGCATAGTTCACTACATTGTATTTTCCAAAAGGTCCCAACTGTTTTAGAATATGGTCCAAACCGACCGCGGCATCCTTCGACATTTTCACGCACAGAAATAATAAAAATATAAACTATAAAAACACAACAGAAAGCTCAATAAAACAGAGCTTTTCTGTAAAAGTATCGTATTATCACGAGCTTTTCGGACTGACAATTTTGACAAGTTTCGCGCATGCGTTTTTTGAGAAAGCGTTCTCGTTTCACGCAGCCAAATGCACGGCCAAAATGCAATCACACTTTCGTAACATTTTATTTTCGATCGTGTTTCTACACATCAAGCCGGCGCGAAACATGTGTACACTTGGCAACAAAAATAAACTCACTAATCGTCCAAACACTGTGAGCTGATGTTTTATTCCACGCTTTGTTGAAAAAGGACGGCAGCATTCAAAAGGTCATCGTAACAGTTGAGAGGGAAAGAGATGAAAATAACATAGAGAAGTCTTTTTAATCGGGTTACGCAAGGACGGTAGTGCTAATTGTTGATTGATAATGATAAAACCAGACCAGGGTTTATCATCGGCTGATTGTAGCGTGTTCCTTTCCTTCCTCGTCTGTGATTAAGGTTATTGATTACCTTAACAGCTACAACAGCCCAATGCTAGTAATGATGAGCCTTGGCAGTCGGATTGGCGAGCGCAGTGCATTATGCGGTTCCAGGTCTTATTTGTTCGAATTAACAACAATTTTCCACAAGGTTCAAATGAAATGTTCAATGACATTCTTCCAGATGCATAATGCAGGAAGAAATTATTCTATCAAGCAATTCCCTTCCACTAGGAACTACCTACTTCGTGTACTAGTACTTACACTACCATTCACGGTATCAATACTTCCATTATATACCGGGTGTAAAGGACGGTGTACCGACAACAGACATGATCAGACTGAACAACTTTTTCTATGAGAGCTTTGTTGGGTGGGGACAAAAATAACTACCTCCCATACAAACCTCCGATCAGCTGACTGGCTTTATGCGAAATTCGAAACAAAAAATCATTTCAGATAACATTTCGTGGTCTAAGGTCTAATCATGCCTGCAATATTTTCGTTTCACCGCACCGTCCCTTACACCCAGTAGGTACATCTTTAGGTTCACCAGGGTTCATCGGGTCGTTAGATGACCACTCGAAAAGAAGAAGATTGTGCAATTACAGGGATATCATTTTGTATAGTGATCCAATAAAATCTTCAGTATGCGAGTGAAATTGTCCGTCATCGAGCTGGTTGAAATGGAGCAGGCAGAGCGTTAACGGCGTTTCTTTACCACGTCTGACAAAAAGGGAGGGTTAATTCAGAAAATTGTGCTTTTTGTAAACGATACGCGATTTTATATGCGACCGAAGTGCAAGATGTCCCCTCAGCATGCTACCACGCGACACAGATTTTCTCTAATCCTGTATGTCAAAATTCTTCACTTGATTTGATGAATTCCGTATACGATTTAACACATGGGGGATCACCAGGAGATCTAAAACGTTGGATTGCATACCAACGATAATTTCACAGGGAGAGGGTTTAGTCCGTAGGTCGCCTGGGGGTAACCCAGCGAGACCCTTGACTAAGCGGTCAAATGAGCTACTTTTAAAGACTACCGAAACCGATATTTTGTACGAAATTATGGAAATATGATGTCATCATTCAATATTTTGGATGGAGTCAAAACAATAACTTAAGTATAATTTTTGTGTTTTTTGTGTTTTTGTGTGTATTTTATTTACGACCCAGTCAAGTAGCGAGTTGGGGTGATGTTATTCTTAGCCCAAATGGCTAAGTAGGTATTACTTTGAATATTGTACCTACGCTAATACACTCACCGGCACAACTAATCGGCCACCAATCTGTAATGGTATATTTCATGTTGATTAGAAATATAAATATAAAAATATTTATTTATCTAATAAAATATGAAATGTAAATAGTAATAGATAATAATATAAATTAACTAATTTACAACTTATATTAACTGTAATTATCAATGTTATAAATATTAAAAAGTATTTCATGCTAATGCAGGTGGCCGATTAGTTGTGCCGGTGAGTATATATAAACTTTAATACAGAGACAGTTTGACCCGCATCTAATATTAGCCTGAACTAAATTAGTGCAAACATAGGTAACGCTTTGTGTATTTGATTGTGTGTTCAGTAGAGAATTAGCGCGCGCTGAAATTGTTAACTAGGTCGAATTTTGCAGCTTTGAACACATAAAGTACGGCTGTTCGAATAGGCCATATTTTACAGCTGTCAAATCCATACTAGAAGACATGTCAACAAAGAAAAATACACCTTATGTCATAGCATTCACATGATTTTGACGGCTGTCAAATATGGCCTATTCGAACAGCGTACGGCCGTTTTCGTCTCTTATGATAATGAATATGTGATGAATATTGGGGCACAAATGTTGTTTTATAGGTGCACAAGATAAAAAGAAAGGTTGGTCGCTTCGTAGATCCTAAATGCACAACACAAAAATTGGCTCTCTATGACAAAACCCCGGTTACACAAACGACTGTGTTACTCAACTACTCACGGATCTTGTTAATTTCCAGGCGTGTAAAAGGGACTTCCGATAAATAGTCGGCAAAAGTCACCTCAGTGTGCACGCCCGGTAACATAAGGCCTATGGGGGGCAGAGTGCAGATATACCACTATCTGTGATTGTTTCATAGTAATCACAGTGCGTTGCGCACTATCCAATTCTATCTTTCTAGAACTCAATTCGACCCGAATATTCTCAGAACTACTCCTGACACAAACAAAACCTCCTCCCAGAAGTCTATGAAGGACTGTCCAGGGCCTGGTCTAGTGGTTTGTACCAGACTCAAGGTTTTCTGCAATATCAGACTTATGTACTTCATTGTTTTTCACTGCCTTTATGTGCTCCGTCATCCACAGTCACTCTACCTAGTGTACCCGTGATCATGGCGATTGCAATAACGTCGAAATATAGGGTGCTCGATATAACCCTACCGTAAGTAAAAAAAACCGTTAAAATGTTTTAAGTTTTAACTTGATTAAAGAAACCAAAAGCCCTCAAAAATGGTCACACCATCCGAATTTCAACCGATGATGCGGCTCGGATGTGTGGCTAAAAGTACTTACACCTTTAAAAACTGGAATGAAATTGGGAACACTGTTGTTAAAACTTCTAACAATCTAAATAAAGAAATTCTATTTTAATCTTAATATTTATATATGAGAGCTGGAAAATATACAAAGCAATGTGAAACCGTAATTAATTCATTAAAAAGGCGGTGAGTTGACTAACTCATTATTTGGTTAGTTCAAAGCTATCCTACGCATTTATCCACAAAGAACAAAGTTTACTTATTATATATAAATGAAAATAATATCGTTTCCAATGCCTACTTTTAGCTTTACGGTTCGGCTTCAACTGTGCCTCTTGTAATAGTTTTTTGCCAAATAGTTTTTTTATTGAGCGAAAGGGGAGAAGTGGGTACTTAGCTTATGCAGACTATAACTTCTAGATAAAATCCATTTTCGAATCAGTCCAGTAAGTAGTTACAATATTTGAGTCTTGTTTTGAGTAGGTAATCGGTGTATGTTTAGTTTCGTATCATATGGGCGCGCGAATGCGATTTGTTGTTTCGCGCCATTTTGTCTGACGGACCGCGCGGACTGACGCCAGCGGTCCGGCCGGCGCCATCTTACATTCCATTCCTCTCGCCCCGTGTGCGCTCGCGGCCGGTGTTGGGCCATTTTAATGTAATTTTAGTGTTTTTCTTATTCGTGTGTGCTATTTCCACCAGGGAAGAGTTCCCTGTTCGGTGTGGAAGTTAAACCTAGACAATTTCGGATTTTGCGCTGGATTTCTTGTGCTGGGAGAAATCCTTTGTTATTCGCGTCTTGAACAGCGAACGTTTTTGCTGTCGCGAACAATAGTGAACAGTAGTGTTGTGAAAATTGTTGGAGAGTACGATCACGAGCTGGTATCCGGATGCCGTGAGTCTAGTGTTTAAGTTCCTATCCAAACGTGCTCCAAAATCCCGATACCTGTTTTTCCTGTCATACCTAGACTCACAAGGGAACGGCGGCGTCATACTTACCGCACGGTGAGCAATTCGCTGGTAGTTTTGTATAAGTACTTTATTTGTAGTGATTAGCAACATTACGTGGAGGTCACCAACTTGATGACCTTTAGTACAACCGGAACTTTGGTGCATTTACTTTAGATATGAACTGCGGTAGTACAGTAAAATATTAGTCATCTTGTAGGAGATTAAGGGCCGTCGCAGACATTGGGAAACAGAAATTTCTCGAACAGAAATTTCTCGGTACAGAAAATTTTCTCATTAAATTTATTTTATTTAGCTATAGTAAAGAGCACTACGAATCGTAGTCAAATGTTGTTCCGAGGCTGATCGACCATTTAGTTTTAGATTTTAAGATAACTTTAATTTGCTTCCACTGCGCTAAGATCAGCTTCGGAATCAAACAGTGTATGTGAAACAAAGATTTTCTATAATTGAGAACATCTTTCTTAGCAGTTGGTTAAAACATAATTAGTTTGAAAGTATATAATTAGTAGTTTGTTTATTTGCTATATTGTATTAATTTTTGATTGTTAAGAGTGCACATTTTTTACTTTTATATTGTAAAACATACTATGATTATTGTAAGCTGAGTCCAGCGGTCGAAATAAATTACCTAGGTTAACACTGAAAAACAGCAGAAATGCTGAGTTGTTCTCCTTTTTGTCAACATTTGTATATTTTAAGCTCTGTTGTGTACTTTGTTGTAGGCACTTGTTGATAAATAAAGATCTTTTTATTTATTTATTTATTTATAAAAGACGTTTTTATTTCAGTTCTAGTAATAATTTCAACGGAATAAATTTATTCTCATTTAATTTTGTTAGCTAGCTAGTTAAATAACTTATAACAGCCTGAGCCTTAGCTGGGTCTAAAAGCAACTTTGTTAATATTATCTCTACTATTAATAAACCTGTAGGCGTTAAATATACAAATACAAAGGGGACATTATCGCAGCTTCTTAGTATTCTTAGTATACAAAGAAGATTGTATCTCCGCTTAGGTTCCGGCGGCCGTTGTTGTCACTTGATATACAGATAACTTGGCAGGAAGAAAGCTTGTGGAAACTAGAAAACGTTAGAGATATTACATTGTAATGTAGATACTATTATTATATTCTGTGCTAGGTAATAAAGTATAGAGATGGCCTACACACAAGTCTTCAAAGTCATTACATCACACAATATTTGCCTTTCAGTTAATATTTTACATATCGTTTTCATAGCGAAACTACAGCATCGCCCGCCACAGCTGTGTGTGTGAGGAGTTGAGGACCACCATTTTGAAGCCAATGAAACGGGAAATATTTTTATTTGAGAACTTTTGAGAGTCTTCATTTAAACATATAGCGAAAAGTATTACATACATACATACCTACATACACATATCACGTAGGCAGAGCGTGAACGGCTTTAAAAACGGCCATTTACACCACGTCTAACAAAAGCTTGAGAGTCATTCAGAAGACTGTGTAGCACTATAGTAACAGGTTGTCAGCATATCGCTTAAAATTACAATACATCAATTCTCAAATGCCTTAGTAGCTTCTTTCGACTCAAACTTTTGTCTCCTGTACAGATGTCTATTTAAGTTTTGTATGGGAAACGTCCTACCTTAAAGTGAATGTAAAGTCCCATTTAGTTGCTGTGGAAACAATTTTCCCAACTCTTTTCTCAGCATCGGAATCAAATCCAATTTGTTATATTGACCCTGTTGACTCTACATTTCTCATAATTGGTCCGACTCCGACCTGACGACAGAAATAAAAAATAATGAACCGATCCTGTCTCATCGGTTCTGATGTTCCCATTCAATTGAAGATTTTATGATCTGTGGCTTGTTACTGGTACCAATCCTTATTATAGGACCATGTTTCTTGTTGGTACTTACGGGAGTTACTTTGAAGACAAGTCATGAATTCACAAGGCAGAAAAACTAATACGCTGTGTTTTGGCAACTAATCAACCGAATTCGATGATATTTTGTATGATAGGTTTAGGTAAAGGTTCAAAGTAGACAAGTAATTATTCAACCAGCAAAACAAGAGTCCTTGAAATTGCTGAGGTAAATATTATTTTGGAGATAACTTTTGATAATCAAACGACTAAATACAACATGCTGTGAAATAAAGCTTGCATCAGAGTATCAATAACAAAACCTAGTTAAATTTTGTGTTTTGCAATCGTATTTAAAATCAACTCAACTAAGCACTTATAGTGTTTTTATTTACATCATCTTTTTTCGTTTTCATATGGAACAGTTTTATCCATGGTCTAATTAATTACTACCAGTTAATAGCATAATCTTCAATAGCAATCATCTCAGCCTTATCAGGGTTAAGCTAGGTCCTTGTAGGCATGAAGCCAGCGGCGTAATGACGTTTGGCTGGCAGTAAATTACAGCTGGTTATCAGGAGCCAACACGCGGCTGTCAGTTGCAATTATTAGGGATTAGGCTTGCTCAGGATTTGTGCCTGTCTATAGTTGTCTATGTAGACGACATAGTGCTAGGTTGGACAATGTCTGAGAGGTGAAAAAGCTAATACCTAGTATCTGAAACTTGTGAAGTGCTCAGTTGAAGAACTTCAATTCTTTAGATTGTTGTTTTATAGGATTTTCGCTTGTTATGTTCAATGTAATGTTATAGAACTGTACCTACTATTTACTAGATAGTTATTTTAGTTTAGGTAGTCACTGGAGCAATAGCAAGAGTTGCTTATAACCAAGAGTAGAATCACTGAAAAGTTTGCTTAGATACCGACTAAATATTTTACTGTGTTTGAGCCACCACATTTTGTAGGTGCGGTCGTACTAAAATAAGGTTTAAATAAAATACATTTTATTTTCACACAGAGTTCGTATGTGGTTTGAGAGAGCTCAAACTTATTTAGTAGACGTACAAAATCTCACGTACCTACCAACACAAAAGCATATTAAACAAAACCATTCCGTTTATGTCCTAACATGTTTTTGCTTTAACCCTCGTTTCAGAAAAGCAGAGACCAGGTACACTAAGTGGCTCATAATTCCGCTGTATCTCGGAATTACTGTAAGTAGGTAGGGTGAGCGTTCCGGTGACATACCATGCCAAAGTATATCAATATAAGTCAACTCAACACCAACAATTTTACGGTTTAAGACCACCACAGCCACCACACATGTGACAGGTTATCACAGCCGCAATTTGATGCGATGACGAGTGATGGTGATCCGATTGGGATTTCGTAAATTTAATTTCTCAAAAATATGGATCCAGTAAAATGATGTGACCTGAAAATCACCCACGATGTTTAAATTCTTTTTAAATAGATTTAATTCTTTGATTTGATGTTTGGGATACTTACCTACTATGTTATTGACATTTAGTCTTGCAATTGCAATCGTCTAGTATGTATTTGTAACTACATAATTTAACCTTGTAACCTTCGCTCCGGATAGTGACTGTTTTTACAGCGAACTTTTTTCAGATGACGACCCAACCAAATGCTGAATTTGTGAACTTTGCCTCATCATATTTTGAAAAGACATAAAAAAGCTGGTTTGTGACTGATACATCGACCCTACTCGGGCTATAATGAGGCGTAATACGAGTGGAAATGTATTGCAGGTTGTGCTAACCGAGATCTTAATGACCGTACATCTTAAATAAGAGGGGATTTGGTGCAATTATTTCCCGGAAGATGGCGTGTTATGGCGGATTGTGATTTGTGATTTCGCGTTTATTAGCCGTGACCATTTACTTTTTATTGAGGTTCGTATTGCAGCGCTAATGTTGGAATATATTCGGACAGGAAACTTCCTTTATTTGCCAATATTTCTCTTTCCTCTCGCAGGATGATGGCAACATTAGGGACTAGGCCAAATCATAGTCTAATAAAACATGGTCTTACATTCCCAGAGAAACACAAGCCGACGTCACTAGTATTGCCACTTTATTTGAATAAAATACTTTATGGGGTAAATTCAATCTCAGAAAAATGAGCCAAAATATTTCTTAATAATTTTATAATTTAGATTTACGTGTGTATTAACTTGAACTTTACAACAAAACTTAAATTGTATTTATTAGTTAACAGTATCATAAATGATTTACAAAAAACATCATAAGAGTGGGTAATTCTGGTAACCCGCATGATGACGTAGGCTTGTGTTAGTCACGTGGTTCACGAGTCTCGGAATGGAATACCAGGTGGAGTATCTTATTACCATGGGCCAAATCTGTGAGTGCCCGTTCTCACACATGCGACTTTTTTGTCCCGCGACATTGGAAATCCTTTACACTCTCGTCGGAGAGAGAGAAAAGTTCGATTGTCGAACGGTCAGAGAATAATAGCGCGCGAAAAAAGTCGCATGTGTGAACGAGGCCTTAGTGATTTAAATAAATAACTAATCAAACAAATGACTAGAGTTCATTAGGGATAATCACTAGATTTTTTAAGTTTTTCTTTTTTAAATTGGCATTTAATTTGATCAAAACAAGTCCGGAACTTTTTCATTTCCCTGCGATATATTTGATACCTAACCTACGTCTGGGACAAATTCCAGTGCCTCTGAAATGCAGTGCTTGATTATAGGGTTTCACAATACGTCTTTATTAAGACCATCTCTATGACTTGGTTCATTAGGGAAACGTATGCATCAAGATCTAAATTACTGCACACGAGGTATCTGCCTGTTCCTTGAATTCTAATTCTGCATATTCCCTTCTAAATCAACGGCTGTGTGAGTGAGGTGTCGCGAAAAGGTAGAACATAGGTAGGCATAGCATAGGTAGCAACTGGCGGTCGCGCGTGTGTGATTGTCGTCCTCCAAGAAGAAGGCTGTCGTTACCAGCCGAAACGTAGAGGGCTACACCTTCTACCAAATAATAAACAAGTAAGTCGCGTAAATATACATAATAGGTAGGCATATTTTTTGCAGTAGAAGAGGCGAGAAACAGACGCAATGTCCGTTTGTGCGTCATTCATTCGATTCTTCACCCTACCTTCATAGGAATACGAATTATGTCAAACGGCTTCGCACAACGCTGCTTTGACGGATGCGTCTGTCAAACCGTTTGACATAAACCGTAGGTATTCGTTTCGTATGAAAATTAAATTACTATTGACTTTACATAGCCAATGGGAATGTATAAAATATAGTCAAGTTTATCTTTTTTGAGCTAGTCAACAGCATCAGTACTTAGTTATTTCAAGCTATGAATATCTTGTCTATTTGCCTAGCTTTGATGTGTCGGTATTGCAATTTTAGGCGACAGGCTGACAACCTGTCACTATGGTGATACACAGACTTCTGAGTGACTCTCAAACTTTTGTCAGACGTGGTGTTACAGGCCATTATTTTACAGTCGTTTTCGCTCTACCTACCCCACAAGGGATATAGGCGAGATATATGTATGTAATACCACGTATGTATTGCAAACACTGATTATTGCACCTAATGTCCATTGTCAAAGTTATATGTCCCGTGACACCACCGACATCGTAATCTATTATCATTGCATAAACGTCTAAATCGCCTAAACCTAGTATTAGCACAGTATGTTGTCAGGTAGATAGGGATTATTGTGCTTGATTGGTTTATGAACGATAATCGTCGAATGACAATGATGCTTGCCGTGAAGGCTACAAAATAAAGAGTTTACCTACAGAAGGATCAATCGATCTTATTTAGGATTTTCCCGATTGTCACTCGTTACATAGCCAGGGTAGCTACTGTCCAAAATCTCAAAGTATAAAATCAAAATAGCGAAATCTGATACAAGAATGTCATATAATTCTGAGCCTATTTTAATCCAAGAAATATGACATCTTCTTAGTTACCTTCCTCAGAGATTCCAGATATTTGCAGTTAAAGTCAGTAAGCGTCAAAATCGTCGCTAGTACCTACTGAGTGAGCGATCTGTAAAGGCGCCCCGCGCACCGTTTCTCTAATTTGTGACCTGGTTGACCTCAAGGTAATGGTTTTTTCCTGCATCTCGCTTTATTGATTGTGGATTTGTTAGAAAATAAGAATAGCGCAAAATTTTTAGGATAAAAGTAAAAGTTTATAGTATTTTGTATCTTGAGTTGTAGGGTATAGTTAATTGCAATTATGTGTTTTCTTTTTAACAACTGTTTACTAGCAAAGTACCTAGATGTTTGCTAACTAATAACGTTTTAATTAGGCTGCTTTTAGACAACCCTAGGCGACCTGTAACGGCTTTTAGCCAATGTTAAATGATGTAATATTCCGAGCTGATCTATCTACCCATTTAAGGGACCAACTTATACCGGTTATGCATACAAATAGAAATAAAACCAGTATAAGCTGATCCTAAGTGCGGAAAGTCATGCCGCTCCCGTATCGGCTTATACAGCCATGAAAAATCTTGCCTCAGACACTGTATAAATCGTCTTTCACAGACGTATGAGGCCAATGATGGTGATGAAGCTGATCCCTTAAATTGGTAGGTTGGTGTGCTGGCGATTAGTTTGATTACATACATACAAACTATGTATCAGATTAGGTACTATAGATAAATTGCTAGAACAGCAACTTCTTATCTATATGCGGTCTAACCTTAAATTTTAATATACAAAGTAGCACAAGATATAACTTGGATGTAAAATAAACTTAAATCAATGTATGAAACTCCGATGACCTAATAAAACCAATTGCGCGTAAAATGAACTTGGCAGACCCTAAGATGTATGGCTCTGGGCCTGACCTTTATGCCTAAGGTGATCGAAAATACGGAGTCACCTTTAAGAAAATTATGCTGACATTTTGGCTTGTATTTCGGCCTGCGAATGGACCTAATGGACTAAATAACTTTTAAAGTGGTGGTCGGCAGAGTTGTGAAGTGAGTACAGTATTATTTTCTCTAAAGTTTTATCTATAAATTGTCTATAAATCGACACGCCCAAGGTAAAACAACGTAACTTGAGTTACGACAAAAATGAGTTTTTTACATACCCTTGTTCGTTATAATTTTCTCTACACGAGTGTCGAACAAACGTATCTCTAAGTACAATAGAACCGAAGTTAGCGAGAATCACAACAACGTAACCTGTGGTTGCCGTCTGCAAAAAAAAAATTGTTCGGCGGATAAAACATGCTATATTGATTTACAATTTGGTTTTACGGATCAAATATTGTCTCTTTTAAAAATATAACAACGCATGTTTATTTACGATGTTTGATCGTATTTTTTCAAAAACTAATTTACATGCAAAAAGATTGTAAATTGAGTTACGTTGATTTTCTCCGTATTTTACATGGAGCACGATACGTCACAGGGAACGCTGTTGCCTATTCCCTGGATGAATATCCCTTAGTCGGATATCCCTTAGTCCCTTAATGCTTTTTTACGACACCCATGGTTAGAATTGGGGTGATGATATTCTAAGCCGGCATCACACGGCAAACTAATAATATAAACTACCTAAAAAAAGGAAGGCACATAAAAGCTGACTTTGAGAGTCAATAAAGCCCTCTAACATTTAGGTTTGCAGCCTAATACATACATACATACATACATCACGCCTTTATCCCTTGCGGGGTAGGCAGAGCGTCAACGACCGTAAAAGTACGGTCGTTATCGCCACGTCTGACACATATTTGAGGGTCGTTTTAGCTATTGTCGTGTATCGCTATAGTGACAGGTTGTCAGCCTGTCGCCTAAAATTGCAATACACATGATACCCTCGAGTCCTTTAGTCGCTTCTTACGACACCCACAGGAAAGAAATGGGGTGATGCTATTCTAAGCCGACATCACAGGGCCAAGATATAATATATTAATAGAATCCTACTAATATTATAAAGGCGGATGTTTGTGTGTGTGTTTGTTACGACATCACGCTAAAACGGCTGATTAGATTGACATGAAAATTTGCACAAATATAAAAGAGTATCTAGAATAACACATAGGCTACTTTTTACCGCGGGAAAATGTCTTATTCCTACGGGATCACGCATAATCCAATATTTTTGCATAGGTGGCGTGACTGAGCCGACCCGCGTTTTAAACGTTTTCGCCGAAAACTAACAGCGACATCTCTTGGCGAATAATGCTTTTTTCCCGCGGAATAATAGGTTGCAGCGGGTGAAACCGCTGACGGGCAGCTAGTAATATATAAAATATAATAGGTACATAATATTTATTATGAACGAATAGGAAAAAATCTCGTCAACACCTCCACCTATAACCAATTGCTGTGTATGGTTTACATGGATTTAAAAAAAAACATTTGTCTCCTTTGAAACCTGGACTGTTTTGGAGTACTCTCTTGACTGTGTTATAGCGCTGCCAAGTTGACTGGCAATATGTAGTGTAGAGGTAGAGCTACCGAAATGCAGGGAAGCTTATTTAAGTCCAGAACCATCAAGCAAGACCCAATAAACTGCTAGTATGCTACTCATAAGTCAGGGTGATGTCATATCCCCGATGATAAACTTTACACCTAAAGTAGCTTGGCTGGGCAGCATTTAGGGAGTTGCGTCATATTCTAGAGACATCCTTGCCATATTACGATCGTGGTGTGCGATATGTGCTATTTTTTATTATTTCATGACTTAAGGAGCTGAAACTTGAAATCTGGCATTAAAACTGGTCCACCAGCTACCTGTCATTCAGAAAGCTATGGAAAGGGGTTTTACTAAAGGATTAAATTACAGAGTGTGATTACCACTTGAAGACCAAAGTGGCTGTCTGGCTGGTCGATTCTGCCATAGAACGAGTAAGGAAGTTCTTGACTGGAGGTCACGACTTGGTAAGCGTAACAATAGACATCTTCCAACTAAACGGACCGATGACATAAAAAGTGTGGCTAATAGTGACTGCGAGCATTATTGGAGATCTCAGACACATTCCGCCACTACGATGAGGTTATCCACAAACATGATCCTCAGTTGCGACATGCCAGCATTGACGTTGCTTTTTCTCACTCTTCAAGGACATTATTGAAGAGTTTGGGCGAGAGAGTGTAACCTTGGCAGACACCTCGTTTTATTGATATGGAGACTGTATTTCATGCATACATGTGCACCTGCATCGTTTCAAATCTCCAACAAATGCTCACAATACTTCACAAAGCTTGTCTTAGGATCATGCTGAGAATGAACATTTGTGTCCAAGACCAAGGTTCTTTGCGTGTTCGTAATATAACCATAGGTAATGAATGACATTAGGCATCTTTTATCCTTCGACCCAGTAGATCAGGATAAGAGATGAAAAGACGAATTGGGTTGGGCTTGGCTGCTTTTGGGAAGCTGGATGATGTCTTCAAGTCCAACTATCTCAATGCCTGAAGACCAAGGTATATGACAAAGTCCTGCTGATACTTACTTAAAGTTAAACCTATAATAAGTTTAAGATTAAAATAGCACAGAAAGCAATGGAGCGCGCCTACCTCGTTGATTGCGTATCAAATGTCGAGATTTGACGTAGGACTAAAATTCAAGACGTACTATTAGGTAAGCGAATCGCTAGATTAAGGTGGCGATGGACAGCGGACACTTGTCCAATAGACATAACGAACGATAGACAAAAGCAGTCACAGAGTAGTACCGAAAGGGAGCACAAAGACCAGTGGGCAGACCGTCAGTCCGGAGGTCAGATGACATCATCAAATCGATCGGGTCTGAATTGATAAGATCTGCACAGGACCGTGAAGATTAGCGCAAAACAGGAGAGGCTTATAACCTGTAGTGAGTTGATGTAGGTTGATGATGATAACGATGATGAATAGTGGCTGGATGGCAAAAACTGGAGATCATGACTTATGAATGACATACCCTGGGAGGCCAAGATCCAGAAGTGGACTGCTGCAGCTTAATACGTGTGCTTTTGATAATAAATAATGCAATACACGGTTAAAAAACTCATAAAAAGTGGGTTAGTTATTTATAGTTTAGTCTTCAGAAGTTTTTGCAATTTACGTCAAAAGTCGAGTAAAAGTATTTTTCTTTATTCACATGCCTCTTTATTCATTTGTAAATCTGTAAAGTATCATAAATATGACGTTTTACACGTCATAAAATAAATAAATCCTTGCAATTACACACAAAAGTGTGAACCATTTACGACCTTTTTGCAGTCAGTAAATTGAAAACTAAAGGGTGTTACTAGCGAAAAGTCTACTTCTCGTAATATTTAGATTGAAAATATTAATTTCTTATAGAGGATGCTCAAAAATGAATAACATGGTCCTAAAAAATAATCTCCAAATAACGCTTAGTTTCGTGTTATGATTTTTGGTGATATTTTTTTAGTTTTTCGGTTCTGGTGTAAAGATGTTTTTTTCTAGTTACGACCTTTTCGTTTTCACCCATCGTATATCGATGACGAGTGGAAAAAAATTAAAATATTAGATTTTATGAAAGTATTTTATTTCATTACATTATGGTTCGTAAATTTCATACAAGACTTACGCTACTTGGATTACTTTAAGGTCAAAAGGTTATAAAAACACAAGACAACTCAAACGTAACTCAGACATACACTGGATTTAACCGTCAAAGGTAACAAGTACATAAGACAACTCAAACGTAACTCAGACATACACTGGAATTTACCGTAATATCTCTATCATTGAAGATTCACTATCTCAACTTACGTTGTTATTGCAAGTAATATGCATCGTAGCCCTTCATTGTAAGTCATAAAACTCAATGAAAGCAAATTATTATGAATAAAACATATATAACAACATATAAAACTCGTTACATGTATTCTTTAAAACAAACAATCACTTAAATTGATAAAAAAACAAAAGCGTGAGAATTTTTTTAAACCTTTAAATCGCTCTACTGTAAAGTTGTCAAAAATGAGATACGTTGTTTTACCTTGGGCGTGTCGAAATGTACTATTTACTACCCCCCCTACTATTCTGTAAATTTTTAAATTCTGAACCCGTTCATCATGTTTATCTCGTAAATGTATACCAAGGTGCAGAGCTTTTTACCAAAACATTAACCAAAATTTAATTTTATCATTAACCCTAGGTTTTTGATATCATACATAAACCTGCACTTGTTATGATGGAATTCTTACTGATTCCTGACAAAACATGCTGCGTACATATTATGAATGGTTTCTATATGGCAGCTGGCGACAATATGGCATTTTATGCCGGTTTTTGATCAAAAACCTGATTTTATCAAAATACCTGTGACATCTACATTAAATTCTATATTGAAAAACGTTTGAACCATTGAGCAACACTAAAATACTCTAAGCTTTGAACTTTCACCCCTTCACTAAAGCGCTTTTCGAAGAATTCAAATTCCCATTTTCCACTTTCAAAGTATCAAAGAGCGTATTAATTACTTAGCCTTTGTGACTTTTCTCTAGCCGACCGTGCATTAAAGGTGGATGATGTTTTAATAATGTTGTAAACAGAACATAATCACATTTGGTGGCTTGTTTAAAATTTTCGCTTATCTGCGAACAGCCTGCGGCGTTCGATTAAACCTTCAAAAGGTTTCGAATACATTTATTCGTGAAAGTTAGTTTTCGAACGAGTTCGCCAAGTTATCTATTACCCCTACTATTGTGTGTGTGTGTTTTAATTAGATCTTCGAGTCGAGAAACTGTCAAACAATATTCAAGTCAAACAATCGACACAAGACATAAACACAAACGAGTTTATACCTCTTATGTCACTTTGATCTGAGATAATTCGCAGTTTGGTGAGGGCTTTGGTCAAAGAATACTAACTATAGCTTTGGTACTTACGAAATAGTACGAATAAAATTGTCCAAAAGATGGTTCCCGTGCTTTCGATGGCGTGTCTGTTCAAATGCTGCCTATATCTATGCAGCGCTATGTACCTACTTCTGATACACAATATTTTCAGGTGCACATTGTTCGACGGTTGAAATACTTTGATACTGCAGGGTCCTTCGATATGACTGGTTTGTCATGCGGTATTGTACCTCTTCATCATCTGCCTTAGGTGTCCTGGGACCCCAACTGATTTGGGCAATCATATAGGTAGTAAAAGTATCTGGCTATGTTGTATGAGCAGCCATCTGTCTGACGTCGCCCCTTTTTGAAAATGGTGTTGTGGGTATCATCACCATCATGCGGTTGACTATAGCCGACAGATATTCAGTTGAGGTCAAAAACTCTACGTCGCCTTTTACGAACCACCCTGCATGGACTAAGGTGGCAGTATTCTTAGACGTATATTGTAGCTCTTTGTGTCACCCAAACCACCTGTAATACCTCAGTTTATACTTTTTCATATAAGTGTCTGTTGCTTTTACAACCAATAGTAAGGGTTCACCAAAGAAGTTCACAGTTGCGATCTCCCCTGAGTACGTGACGTATTTAAATCTTCCAGCATCGATTAGGTGTTGCCAGTACTTGCTCCGAAGGATTAGGACAATTCTCCCGGGTAAAATGGCTATTACATTTACACTGCTCAAGGGCACGATTTGATATATATTGATTCTTATGCTGATTCTAATAGATATTTGGCTAAATATTTATTGCAATAATAAGGATTAATACCTAATTATGTTTGAGAATTGGCTATACTTGCATGTGGTTATAATACCGAACCCAAGGATATTGATTCTCCGTAGGGCATGCAGGTGTGGCTGCGTCTTAAGCAGTTAAGTTTTTGATCTGAGTAGTATTTCTAAATACTTGATAAAGTGCATAAATATGCCTACTTAAAATGTGAGTTTAACTATGTATAAAAACATGGTCAAAAATGTTTGCTAGACGACTGTGAATGGGTATTTGGCTAAATACTTACTGAAATAATTAGGTTTAATACTTAATCTTGTTTGATGTTTGGCTATACCTGCATGTGGTTATACCTAATACCGAACCCAAGGATATTGATTCTCCGTAGGGCATGCAGGTGTAGCTGCATTTTGGGCAGTTAAGTGTCTGATCTGAGTAGGTAATATCTCAAAATTCATGATAAAGTGCATAAATATGCCTATTTAACACATCATAATTTTAATGTTTTAATTTTTCAAATGCCCAAAAGGAAAAGTGGCGAGACAAGTAGGTTGCCTACTTGTCAACAACTACCTAATGCGAGGTTATGATATATTTCTGAAAATAAACTATAAACAATCTTTGTTGGTAAACAATTTATTTATTGTATATTGTATACATTAAAATATAGGTAACAATAGTTGATAAGATATAGGACCTGTATAGAAAAAAGCTGAAGTCGTGACTGACTGCTTATGCTGGTGATGTGTAGGCAATTAGTAATAATGTAACTAATTTAATAATGTTTCTCCCGCCAACAAACTGCTATGCAGTTTGGCAGGTTTGTACTACCTTTTGTAATTGCTTCTCTTAATAAATGCTTTTTTTCATTCATTTTTCATTTCATTCATTCTACATTTGTTTTGAGGTACCCAGTCGTCCAAGGACATAGTGAAGTATGCTACAGTAATCATTTATAGAGGAGAGGGAGTCATGAAGGGTACGTTAAAAGCCGTCGGTCCCGGTTGTTACACAACCATGTCCGACGCATGCTCCTAATAGGCGGTTGAAAAACTCTGACACCAGGGTTCATCGGGTCGTTGGACGACTCGGTGTCCCACTTGAAAAAGAAGGAACCAGCAGTGAATACCAATCGGGCCCTGTTGGCAGGTCAGTGTAATAGCTACTTAAGGTGTTCCTCTCCTGATTAGGGACGTTCCGAACTTTCCTCAAGAGTTGCCGAAACTTTTTAGGTGGAGGGTTGAACTTTTCAAACAAAATGGCTCTAAGGTTGGAATTTCTTGTATTGTTATATTTATTATTTTAGTGAGTATGAATACCGAAAAGCAATTTTGCATTGTACTTACATAAAAAGTGAAGACAGGTGTTAAAATGAAAGGAGATTTTTACTACCGGTTGATCTATTACAAAACATTGAAACGTAGATAAGGCAAATTCATATTTTAGGAAAGCATGTTCCATAATCGCCTGTATCGTTATTTACCAGCAAGTGAGATGTTAGAAAGATCGAAGGAAAAAGTATAAGAAAGTTTACACTCGGTGAGCAAAAAAATATTGGCCATGTCGTCTAAATAGGTAATGATAAAGGCGGTAGATAGAGAAAACTGGCGGTTGTCGACCGAAAAGAGGAATGAGCTAATAATTTATAAGAAGAAGAAAAAGATAGTAGACCAATTCGGGCAAATAACTTCATCAGATACGAAACCAAGCTCTCTTTACAATTTCCCAGTACTCGTTTATTACGACGCCCTCAATTGGCCCCTATTGAGGGAGAACCATTTAAACTACTAGAAATACCTCCGCAGCGAAACAGCATGTTGTAAAAAGGCGAATACAGTTGGATAGCACCGCAAACATTAAATCGTAAAATATAGGGTGTTAGGAAAACTATAACTGTTGTGAACGCGTGAGTCCTAAAAAAATGTTATAAGGCGTGATCTAAGCTAAAATCAAACAACCATTTATCGACGCCTCATGGTTCAGTCAATCAGTTGACCTAAGTTCTTGCAGGAAAAATTTCCTTTCTATATCGGCCCTGCTTTTTGCTACATAATATGAAGATAAATTATCATTTTCTTTAATCTCACGATGCTTCTATTAAAATGCGACGGTTTTTGAAAAAAATACGCACGGTCAATCGTGGTGTTCACCAAGATTAGGTACATATTTAGAGGTAGACCCGTTAGACTTTTGTGTGTCTTGATAAAGTTCCAAATACAATAAGTTTCATAATACCCTATATACGGTATCTACTTTCGAATAACTAGACCGCTCTATCGTTTTTTTTATAAATCTACTCAGATCGTAGAGGTAACGAAACCGGTAGTGGAGTACGTATTGCTTTTTATTAATTTTCACCGAATCATAGTGAAGACCTTTTCATGCTGAAATTTGAAATACAACTGTATACCGCTGAATAGGAATTCGGTTTCACGTCTAATTAAGAGGATTTATCCGATAATAACCTATACATTTACTGTAAATCTTTCTTCAACTTATGACCTTTGAAAAACCTGACCTTTCAATTAGACCTTTCCGTTGTTGAGGAAGTGTAACAACTAATTAGGTACATACCTACAACACAGCACAATACAATACAATGGGTATTTTCTTCTTATTTTATCCTCATCTTGCGAAAACACTTTTGGAAAATGCTTGCCGTAATAAAAATTCATCAATCTTCAATTTTTTTATGGAATTACACCTTGTGTATAACTCAAACAGTATAGTGCGTGATTATGTAGGACGCGGGTGACCAATATGCAGCTGAATTTCAACTGTAACTTTTACTCTCAATTGGCAGATGAGTTTCAATGGGGAGGAAAACTTAATGCTGCAGATGGCAGGATCCGCAATTGTGTCTAAATGACGGAACGGCCACCAATGAGATGTAGGTAACTAAACTTTGACAGTGACAAATTTTCAACCAATCACCGAAAAAAGGCACACTCGAGAGTGGCGCCATTAGTTCTCCAGTTTGCTACCTCATTCTGACCAACTTTTACTTCACCACTTTTTTACGAGAACTCTATTTTCCAGATCCAGATTCCATCGCTGCCAAACCCCTAGGTAACGAGAGCGAATGGTCAGCAAAGCCTAAAATAATGGCCGCCCCGGTCGCAGCGCCCAACTCGCAGGTGTAACAAAAGAGGTTCGTTAGTGTCGCATCCGCCATTTTGGTTTTTACACGACATTTTGGACGCGAGTGAATCGATAGGAATCTGCTGAATAGGTTTAGGCGAGAAATAAACGAAACGTCCGTTTGTAATGCGTAACGCATGCGTACGTAAACACAAATTTCGACCTAAATCTTTTACAAATTCGTTTTATTTCAAATGGGTTGACAGACGCATCCCTCAAAACAGCGTTGAGCGATGCGCAGCGATAGCAGATGCGTCTGTCAAACCGTTTGATATTATCCGTATTCGTATGAAAATAAGGTGAAATAACACATTTTTCTAACGCATGCGATAGCGCTGCGCAAAAATAACTCAGAAAACCATAGTACGTGTGTTTCTCGCACTGGGGTCGCAACCAATCGTAGGGTAGTTGCGAAATTTTGGATTGTTAAAACAATATCAAATATTTTCATGGCATGCTTCATAAAATTAAAGCGAACGACAGTGCGCCGGCCAAGTTCCAAGCAAAGGCCGCGCACTTTTTACCCGAACCGCTTCGAGCCACTTTTGACCTCCCCGTATCTACGTATCTAATAAACAGATCCGAATGAAATGTATGGTTGTAATTAATGATTAACTTGGCTATAGTTTAGATTTCAACTCTTTTTTAGGCATAAGAACTTGGCCTCTTTTTGGTCGGATCTATATTTTTGCTACTATCGTGTTTCGATACTTTGGTGCAAAACCCAATTTTCCCTTATTAACCGGTTGTTCAATTTCGCAGGTATTTTGACTTTTTTGATGTTTCTTTTTACCATTTAGTTAATTTGGCAAAAATAACCATTAAAAGCACGTTCAATTAAAACCCAGCCTTGATAGAGTTAGCAACAAATTTCATCAAAAAGAATCTTTTAAACAATTCCGAGAAGAACGGCCTGATTTAGGCCGGTTCGGCTCAGATCAAAATTAATTTAATTAGATTATTTAGTTCTCGGAAATCAAGATTAGCTGAAAAGTAACTCAACTTACTTTATACTTTGTAAAAGTACTAGTTCAAAATTAAACGAACATAAAAAGAGTTTTGGAATAAATGTTATGTAAAGGACTATTTAGTTTTACGACCCAAAGTTCGATACGAAAACTAAACCAAATCTCCAATGCAGATTTATATCTAGTTTCTTGGAAAGTGAGTCTCGCCCTTCGCAGGTTTTATCAGAGTTTAAAACTGAGAGCAAATACGAACGTGTTTAGAAGGAACAACTTAGAACCACAAATCAGGGACACGGAGCGCGAC
Source organism: Phthorimaea operculella (assembly GCA_024500475.1). Classification (NCBI taxonomy): domain Eukaryota; kingdom Metazoa; phylum Arthropoda; class Insecta; order Lepidoptera; family Gelechiidae; genus Phthorimaea; species Phthorimaea operculella. The sequence continues at coordinate 9,373,355 of JANFCV010000002.1, forward strand.
GCGGCTTTACAGGTGGCACACTCAGTACGAGCGACGATTTTAACCGGAATCTCAGAAGAACTCAGTAACGAAGAAAATGTTTGCGACGTATGTCATATTTCTGGAATTAAAATTGATTCAGAATCATATGAAGTTCTTGTATCAGATTTTGCTGTTTTGATATTCTTATATTTTGAGATGTTTGACAGTAGCAACCATGGCTACGTAACAAGTGACAATCGCGAAAATCCTAAATAGAGTCTAGTGATCCTTCTGTTAGCACTCTATTTGTGCTAGAACCATAATTAAGTGTCACATCACAACGAGTAAAAGATTTTAAAAGCAATAACGGTGTTTGCTAGAGAATTTTCTTGCCGGTGAACATAACCCTTTTTCTTAGTCGGGTACAAAGATTTTGGCTAATTTGTAGTTGTTCCTAGGTATACTAGCTGAAATTTTACTAGTGACCGATAGCGAAAACTTAGAACCGGCTGGTCATAAGGAACAAGTTTCCCTAAAAAACACAGGTCAAAAAATGAATAAAAACCGGCCAAGAGCGTGTCAGACACGCCCACAAATAGGGTTTCGTAGTCAACGTTTAAATATCAGGTTTTTCAGCATTACAAACTTAATTTTGTTGCTGGTTTGTTAGCAGCAGTATGATGACCAACCGCAAATAGAAAAACTCAATTTTTTCTGAAATCTTTAAGGGTACGATATCCGTTATAGTTTTCATTGTAACTTCAAATTGTAAGCTATATTGCATATTTATTTCAAATTTTTAGCGTTTATACTTTAGAAGTTACAGCTGGAACAAATTATGGGTCGAAAACGCCCTTTTTAAAAGCAAATATCTCGTGACAGAAACATTTTAGGGACTTTGTTTCAAAGAAACCTCACCTTAATTTTAAAAGACCTATTCAACGATACCCTACTCAATATAACAGAAGAAAAAAAAAAATTTTGCCCCCCTTTCACTTGTATGGGAGGGGGTCCAAAAAACATTTAAAATATTTTTTTCTTAACATTTCTATATTTGGGTCAACACAATCTATCTTCTCACCAAATTTCATGTTGATAGCTCTAAAACTGACGAAGATATGAGGGCGCGGCATACAGACAGACAGACAGACAGACAGACAGACAGACATGACGAAACTATAAGGGTTTCTAGTAGACTACGAAACCCCAAAAAAGAAGTGGACCTCTCATAGTATTCAAATCAGCTATTCGACAATTTTGACTGGGAGGAGGTGGATTTCAATATTTTGAATCAAGGCAACGTACCCACTTTTTATACAATAAGCTTAGTTTGTGCTCCTTCTGTACAAGTTTTGGCTCTCAAGTTTATACTTAGTTCGATTCGAATACCGTAATGCCCTAACTTTGGGGGTCGGATCTTATGTTGCGAACTGATAACAACCCTTACTGATATTATCATTGCTGACTGGATGCCTGGAAGTTACATACATACATCACGCCTATATCCCTTGCGGGGTAGGCAGAGTGTACGGCTGTAAAGAACGGCCATTTACACCACCAATTTGAGCGTCATTCAGAAAACTGTATCACCATAGTGACAGGCTGTCAACCTGTCTCCTAAAATTGCAATACACATCAAATCTCAAATGCCTTAGTCGCTTATACACCCACAGGAAAGATATGGGGTGATGCTATTCTAAACCGGCACCACATGGCAAATGCATTCACGGTTTTCGTATAATTACTATCTCTCAGTATTTTCCATCTTACTTTACTTTGTTAACTAACCCAGCTAATAGATGGCGCCACTTGTACCAAAATGAAATCGACTCCCATCACGTTCAACAAGTTCCATAATCTTTCCCATAACTAAACCCTTCCCGGGACCGCCTTTAGGAAATTCGAACCGTTTATTTTTCCATAATAATGTATGTTGTTATCCGCTATTTCGTAGCCAGTCCGCTACGAGCCCTCGTAGCGATGTGACGGGCCTACGATACCGCTACGCCGATTTTCCGCGCGAATTTATATATGAAAAAGCCGGCCGGTGTGAGAAAATCCAGATAAATCACTATTTTGATGTTAAAAGTGTGTTTATTGAGGCTATACAAAACGATTTTATAGTTGAACAACACAATCGTTCAGTCAAAAGGATTTGCTAGTGAGTTTCCATTAGATTTGTGAAAAAAAAGAATTGTGAGGAGTATCATCCATCGGACTGACTATGGTGAGTTTATCTTTGACTTGTCACTTATTTATTACGCTAACTTTACCGTAATCCAGCACTGTTACCTGTGCCTGTATTAATTAATAAATTGGGATTTTAATGCACTCTCAGTGCTATATTACTCTCATGAATGAATAGCAAAACTTGAAATATGTTAACGTCAGCCGGAGCTACAGTACGGCCGTTCGAATAGGCCATATTTGACAGCTGTCAGTTCCATACTAGAAGACATATTATCAGAGAAAATACACCTAATGTCAAAGCATTAGCATGATTTTGACAGCTGTCAAATATTGCCTGTTAGAACGGCCGCACTGTTGAAGCCCGGGACCGTAAGGTGCCGTCCCACTGCTCTTCCAACTGAGCTAACGGCGCCTAGCCAAACCTTAATCCTCAAGTTACAATGAATTAATTAAGCCGCATGGTGCCGGTGTAGAATAGAATCACCCCATTTCTATTTGTGGATAAAGCGATGATTTCAGGGAATGAGCAGCAGCGTTCCCTGTGAAAATAACACTCTGCATAGAGCACGCCAGTCTGCCGGCCAAGCAGGACGAGTATAGCAACAAAAAACAATTTAGTCCAAGCCTCTATTCCTTGCGGGGTAGCAAGAGCGTAAACGGCCATAAAAACGGCCATTTACACTACGTCTGTCAAAAATTTGAGAGTCATTCAGAAGTCTGTGTATCACTGTCTGTCTGTGTTACGACTGTCGCCTAAAATTGCAACACATTTATTTAGGTAACTATTAAATCCCTTAGTCGCTCCTTGCGACACCCACGGGTTAGATATGGGGTGATGCTATTCTAAGCCAGCACCTCTCGGCTTTAGTACAAAACCATACAAAATACTTTGACAGTTAGTACGTACAGTCTACTGCAACTATACGAAACGAATCCAGCGTTTCCTTCTGCTTCTAACCGATTTCCCTTAGGAATAAGATATTTTGTCGTGCTAGAATATACATAGCTTATATCAGGGTTATTGTAGCCGAGTGATAGCGGTTAAGAATTCTGCCCCCCCTATTCTACTCAGGGTTTTTGAATATCTGCCGACTATAGTACCATCATTATAGGCCATATTTGACAGCTGTCAAAATCATGTTAATGCTATGACATAAGGTCTATTTTTCTTTGTTAAAGTGTTTCCTAGTATGGGTTTGACAGCTGAAAAATATGGCCTATTCGAATGACCGTACTATAACTATGGTCAGCCGTATGGTAGCGGTAGTACCACCTACGACAGCATTCCCAAAGAGGCTTGACGTCAGGCAGGCGGCCGGCCCTAAAAATTATGCCAAAGAAATTTGCAACATGATTTTGCGTTCATTCAAAACATGTTGCGCCTACCCCAAGTAATTAAGAGGGCAGAAAGATGATATCAGGGTTGTTGTCGCACTTTAATGGTGGAAGAATTTGACTTTTGACTTTGTGTAAGTAATGTTTAAAAGTAGCTCCTCGTTTGATTAGGAAAGTTGCACTCACACCATATGCAAAGATAGGAGAACCAGTAGGTATATTACTTAAGTTGCTACACATATATTATACCACACGACAAATTATAATCAAAATGGCGAATCCCTCTTATGTACTCGTAATTATATTTTAATCTCATCTCGACCCCACTGATCCGGAAACAATTATCTGCTCATCACTCGCTTTTGTGTGCGGTTTTCGCGCGAAACTACATTATTTGGCCCGATAATTATGAAGGTAAGGAGGTTTTCACACGCGTCGCACGATTTCCGGTGATATGCCAGATCCGGTTGTCAAATGAAAATAAATTAATAAATCCCATACAAAACTCTAACACAAAACAGGGGAAATGGCGAGCGGGGCGCCTTTACAGATGGCTCAGTGCTAGCGAAGATTTTGATGCTTACTGACTTTAACTGGAATCTCAGAGGATTTCAAGGTAACTAAGAAGACGGTAACCGTTGCCGCGAAAACGTCATATTTCTTGGATTAAATTAGCTCAGAATCATATGACGACGTTCTTGTGTCGGATTTGGCTGTTTTGATATTCTCATACTTTGAGATTTTTGACAGTAGCGATCCTGGCTATTTAACAAGTAACAATCAGGAAAATCCTAAATAGGGTCGAGTGATTCTTCTGTAAACTCTCTATTTTGTGACTCTACCTAATATTAATTTCCATCTGTCACATGTTGTCTCATTTATATGGTGGCTGTTAGGAACCGCAATTTAATTTTCAATGTGTGTCACGCAGAGCGGATGGATGCCCTCCGGCCAGAGAGAACGATCACTTGAAGGCGGTGGTTGGTAGTGACTGGATGGTGAAAACGGGAGAACGTGCCTTGTAGGCGTACCTACCCTTGGGGAGGTGGTGATGACGTGTGTGTGATAAGAACTGTTGTGTTATTTTGGTGTTTTCCTGCAGCAGGCGGATCGATGCACGAAGCAACGATTTAAATACCTACTTACACAAAAAGAGAGTTTATAGAAGGATCACTCGACCCTTTTTAGGATTTTTATGATTGTCATTTAATATTTTACAATCCATGGTTACTACTGTCAAAAACCTCAAAGTATAAGAATATCAAAACAGCAAAATCTGATACATGAACGTAACATGATTCTGAGCCAATTTTAATCCAAGAAATATGACGTTCGTTCGTGGCAACCATCTTATTGGTTACTTACCTTGAGTTCCTCTGAGATTCCAGTTCATTCCAGTAAGCATTAGTAAGCGGCCAAATCGTCGCTTTTATTGCGTGATCGTATCTGTAAAGGCGCCCCGCGCTATTTATGGACTGTATGGACTGTCAGTTTTCAATAGAAAAATACTCCAGGCAAACGATTGATAGTTACGACTGAATTTTCCTCAAGTAGGTCGTAAGAATATACCTACCTAATAAATACATCATAGGAGAAATAATAATGGTATTGAAAAGTAAAGGCATGCCTACTTGAATATTGCCGGAATTTGCATTGTGGTTTTCATGCACCTGATTTCATTTTCTGGTTTGCGGCAATGGGACAACATCAAAGGTCATATTAGACATAATTAGGATACCTACTCCGTTACTAACAATATCTTTCTACTTTGTTACGTTAGTCAGTACTCTTTAAAACAGTTTTTCAAAGTTATTCTGTATTTTAAAGAAATATTTTATACACGGTGTAAGGGACAGCCCTCCGAATACTGAAAGGGTGCATTCAGACCATGAAACTGAACAACTTCCCATAAAAATAAATTTCAGGAAACGTAACAAAATTTTTGACTTCCCATAGAAAATGCAATCAGTTTTTTTATCGTGATCGTGATTTTGTATGGGAAGTCGAAAAGATTTTTTCGTTTCCTGAAATTTATTTCTATGGGAAGTTGTTCAGTTTCATGGTCTGAATGCACCCTTTCAGTATTCGGGGGGCTGTCCCTTACACCCCGTATGTAAAGTCGATTTGCCTTGGCGTAGAAGAGCGAGGAAACTAGACCCTAAATATCAGGGACACGGACAAATATCGGGTCTTTGAACAACTTGGTGTCCCACTTGAAGAACAGCAAGCTCTTATTGCCACGTAGTCTGTAAATGAGAAAGTACCAAGGTATTTGTAATTTTCTAGTGACATAATGTACGTAATAGTTGAATTCCAATTAGGTATATTATTCTGCACTGAAGTTCATAACGAAAACTTTTACTACCTACTTAGTTAATTACTGTTTACTCACACGTGCAAAAATTAATTTCAGAGAGTAAGTATATTTACAAAATTACTGCAAAATATGCTCCACGGTTCATTTCCGAAAACTTTCCTTAATAACACTTCATCGCCAGATAAAAAGTTGCTAACTTTGTAAAGACTTTGTAAAACAAACAAAGTCGGATCTTTCAACAAAGATGGATGATGAGGTCTTAATAAAGCAAGTCTTTTTCAGAGTATTTTTGACAAATGCTTGCAGCGACAAAAAAGGGGAACCCTGCTTTCGGGTTAGATTCAAACCGGCCTGTATTTAACCCGGCCCGAAAACCGTCGAAAAGTTTAACGACCGATTTAACGTGATTTGTACAAACAGACAAAAAAATTATACATGATTTATATTCAAAATAATATTTTGTTTAATACATGTTGAGTCTGATCAAAGATGCGATTCATTAATAGTAAAATGATCTGTGATTCTTACTTAGATAGCAAAATTACAAACGGTATAATTTTCGACGATTCTTACTTTGGAAGTAAGTCAATTTTCTACGTGTTATTGTAATAATGTGATTATATTCTACAAAGTTCTTACATTTTTACACAAACAAATAAAAGTTGAATCTGGGCCGGCTTGAATCTAACCCGTGCTTTCCTTTTGTGACATTGGATCTAAGCGATGGATTGTGTTCCATTGTTTTGTTATTCAACATACAACTTTACAGACAATTTGTCTCGCTCGACATTTCAGGTCGTTGTTAAGCATAGCAGTCTTCTTCTTTTTCGAGTGGGGCACCAAGTCGTTCAACGGCCCGATGAACCCTGGTGTCAGAGCTTTTCAACCGCCTACTGCAAGAAGCAGGCCTCTGACTTAGTTGTGTAACGACCGCCGTCTAAGTGATCATATAAAGCAACCGGAACCTACGGTTTAACGTGCCTTTCCGAAGCACGGAACCGACTTGGTTTTTGGACAATCAGGTGGTTTAGCCTGCAAACTCAAACTCAAACTCAAACTCAAAGCATTTATTTCTTAGTAGGAATTACAAAATTCACTTTAAGAAAGTCACATTCTAAATCAAACTTAAAAAAGGGAAAATTTGTAGTGCAAAATTTTCTCTTTTTTATAAAAATTTGTGTTCCTACTCTGAACGCGGTTCGGGCGGGATAAAAAAATAAAAATAAAGGCACTGCCTCGGGGCTGGCCAGGCTAACCACACAGCATGTGTCTTTATGCTTCAATGAATGACAAGTAAATGGAAATAATCACTAAGTCAATATTTAAAACAAGAAAGGTGTTACATGTGTATAGTTAGCCGGACCCCCTGGACAGGAAAACCCCCCAAAAACCTGCCCAGAAGTGCACCTATTCTAAAATTCACAATATTTTTAGGCCCTATGCTACCCTAGCTAAGTTAGAAAATAAATTAATATTAATAGCCAAAAAGGGCTCAACAAAATAAAAATAAAAATTACAGTAGATAATTCTAACTGTTTCGTCTTTAAAATAACAATATACCTACTTTAAACAATTGAGCACCAAAATGTCATAGAAAAAGTCGATTTACAGTAAATGTAAAAAATACATGTCAAGAATTAAGGAGTAATACAAATAAAAATAAAATCAATATACCTACGTTAACGAAATAGAATGTCAAATAAAATTAAGATACCTAAGCGTAAAAATTAAAATTATACAATTATTATTATGTCAATTGTAAATTCCATGCACGTCCTGATTTGGTATTAACAATGCGTGCATGTTTCTTGTGCTGAGCTGGAACTTCAGAGGTCCATGCCTCTTTGTCATTAATGTAATCATCTAACTTGTAATAGGCTTTATAACATAATGTTTTCTTAATCACAGATTTAAATTTAGTTTCTGATAAACTTAATATATCTTCCGGTATTTTGTTATAGTATCGTATACTTAGACCTTCAAATGAAGTCCTAACTTTAGCTAGTCTATACTTAGGTTGATCTATTTTATTTTTACTCCTAGTATTGCGGTTATGCCTGTCATAATTTCTAGTAAAATTATTTATGTTCTTCCTGATATACATAATGTTTTCATAAATATATTGACATGGTACCGTCATTATATTAATTTCTTTAAACAGTTCCCTTAGGGAGTCACGACTACAAAGTTTATAAATTGCTCTAATGGCCCTTTTTTGAAGAACAAAAATTGTTTCAATATCTGCGGCGCGACCCCACAGCAAAATTCCATAGGACATAATGCTGTGAAAATAACTAAAGTAAACAAGTCGTGCTGTTGCAACATCCGTGATTTCTCTAATTTTACGTACCGCGTAGGCAGCCGAACTTAATCTCCCCGACAATGATGTAATATGAGGCCCCATTGGAGCTTTGAGTCAAGAGTAATCCCCAAAAAAACTGTGCTGGTAGTAAACTCTAATTTTTCATTATTTAGTTCAATATAATTATCCAAAGAATGTACTACATTTGGCAGAGTAAATAACACACATTTAGTTTTCTTTGCATTAAGAACTAAATTGTTTGCACTAAACCAACTGTGAATTTGTCCAAGAGTACGATTTACTTCATCATAATTATGTGCACGTCTATCGACCTTAAATATAAGGGATGTATCATCAGCAAATAATACAATCTTGGACAAATTCTCTATCATGTAAGGCAAGTCATTTATGTAAATTAGAAATAAAAATGGTCCCAATATAGAACCTTGAGGCACACCAATTTTAACACGAGATCCCTGTGATTTGGTGCCGTTTATATGAACCTTCTGAGTTCTATTATCTAAATATGAATCCAACAAATTCAGAGCTGCGTTTCGAATACCATAGTGTTCCAATTTCAACAATAAAGTTTCATGATCAACGCAATCAAATGCCTTCGAAAGGTCACAAAAAATACCAATGGCATCCTTTGATTCTTCCCAGGCATTAAATACATGTTTGATTAGAGCTATACCAGCATCTGTAGTACAACGTCCCTTTGTAAAACCAAATTGCTGGTTGTGTAACAAGTTGTTGCAATTAAAATGGGACAGCATTTGATTGAGTATGATCTTCTCAAACACTTTACTTAGTACTGGCAAAATTGAAACAGGCCTATAGTTACTGGGATCTTGTTTGTCGCCAGCTTTAAATAGCGGAACTACCTTGCTATCTTTCATTAAATCAGGAAAATGCCATGATCAATACATTCGTTAAAGATGTCTGCCAAGTATGGTGCTAATATATCAATTAAGGATTTACAAACTTTAACTGACATCCCCCACAAATCTTCGGTACTCTTGACTTTAATATCTTTAAAAGTTTTTAAAATATACTGGGGACTTACATGACTAAATTTAAATTCAGAATTGCAAGCATCGACATTGTTTTTAAGAAAAGACGATGAAATTGTAGGTGAAGAGTTTAGATTCTCAGTAGTTTTTAGCGGGATATTTGTGAAAAAAGTCTCAAACTCCTGCGCTACATCTGAATTTGCACTAATTATCCCATAGTCAGTATTAAGTGAAAAGTCATTTTCGCGTGGCTTAGTTTTACCTGTTTCGCTATTAATGACTTTCCAGACAGCTTTTATTTTATTGTCAGAAGACTTTATTTTATTACTAATAAAATTAGCTTTAGCAATTAGACAAGCTGTCTTAAATGTTTGAGAGTATTTTTTAACTAGTTCATGCAAACTGTTATCATTTGACATGTTTTTAAGCTCGTAAAGTTCAAAAGCCTATCTCTGCTAATCCTAAGACCTGTGGTCGCCCAATCACTAAACTTAAATTTCGTACTAATTTCTTTTGTTTCTATGTTAAAGATCATTTCGAATTCTTTGCTCAGTAAATTAAAAAGTCTTTGTAAACATTATTTGGATTTTCAAAATTATAATTATGGACTGGCAATTTCTGCATTAATACGTTTTTATACTTTTCCAACCTACCCGCAGTGATACGCCTGGTTTCGATTTTGATTGTTTTAATATGATGTTTAAAGGGGAATATTACGGATTGACCCCTATGATCTGATTGGAGAGAATTTATAATGCATTTTTCTAGAGGTTGACAATCGCTAAATACATTATCAATACATTTGGCAGAAGTAGACGTCACACGAGTAGGTTCAAAAATACATTAAACAAATTAAATGATTTAAAAGACCTAAAATTTATCACTAATGGAGTTGATTTCTAGAATGTCTACATTGAAGTCTCCAGCAACAATAACGTGTTTATTAGTTTTGTGACTAATTTGAGTACATCTTCCATTACTTCTAGTAATGTTTTAAAATTCTGAGCTACAGGTGGTCTGTATACACATACTATAACATGACTTTCCAACTCAACACAAGATAATTCAGTACAACTTTCAACCGACAATCCGACAATATCCTTACGTTCCTTATATTTAATATTGTTTCTAAGGAGTATTAAAGAACCTCCATGGATCGCGGATTTACGATTGAAAGAACTGGCTATACTGTAATTTTCATAATTTATTAAAATGTCATGATCCGTTTGGAAGTGCTCTGTAATACACACTACGTCATAATTATGCTTCTCTAAGAACAATTCAATTTCCAATACCTTGCTGGAAAGGCCCTGAATATTTTGATGTAAAACTTGTAATTGATTTAGCTTTTCCTTTGTCTTATGCTGAGTGCAAGAATACCCCGGTTTGTTTTTGTCATTTACATCAGTCAAAGACAGGGTTTCCTTTGTCTTAAAATCTAGTTTAAATCATTATTAATAATGTTACTAATTAATGTAGATGATGACACATATTTTGTGTCGCTTATATTATATGCTAACAATGTTGCTACTTGCTTCTTATAATAATCAGACAGGTACATAGTATCCTGAGTCAAAATAAATTTGTGAATAAAATTATTCACATCAAAATAAGAAATAGCATCGCTATGATGACATGTTATATTGTACAAGTGCATGTTCATTTTATGCACACATTTGTTTTGTTGTGCTGATAAATTTGTACAATATGGAAAGTTGCATAAAATGAACCTGCATTTTGTCTTATTGTGTAAATTGAGCAACACCTCCAAGCTATTATCTAATGCACTACGACTAATGTTGGAATGATTTCCTATCATAATTATTATAGTGGTGTGCTCATCAAATTTCCTACAGCTACTTGTTTAACAATATCCTCAAAGGAGGCGTCAGGACAACACACGTTTGTTACTTGTTGATTTAGACGATAGTTCAATAATTGTCCAAAACCTATACCTAACTTATCCGAGTAAATAATAGTCTTTTTGGGAGTTTTCGCTGAATGAGGGTCCTTTATCGATCCGGATGCACTGTCACTGTCAAGAGCTGGTCCTATATGGGGTCGAGTGGTAGGGCACGGGCATGGGTCACGACGTCGTGGCTTCGGGGTCGGGAAAGCTGGGGCTGTGGCGGTGGACGCCCTAGAAGTACGCGGTGCAGCGACTGGGGTGGGCGGCACTATAGCTCTCTCGATCTCGATGGGAGAGGCGGCAGGTGACCCCGCAGGCTGCACGTTGCTGTCAGCTACCGACACCTGGTGTGCCCTCGCATCTTGGTTCACGGCGGGGGCAGGAGCACGTGAAGCGCCCCTGCCGCGTCCGCCGCGGTGTCCTCCACGTCGTCCTCGCCGGGTGGGTGACGTAGTCGTTGGTGTAGGTCGCGTCTTTGTTCCCACAGGCAGTGTAGGAGCGTCTCTACTGCGTCCGCCACGTCGAGTTCGCCGGGTGGGTTCTTCAGCCGCGATGGTTGGCGCGTCAGAAGAAGCAGGTGGAGCCGGCGCGGCAGGTGGTGCCCGCGCGGCAGGTGGTGCCCGCGCGGCAGGTGGTGCCCGCGCGGCAGGTGGTGCCCGCGCGGCAGGTGGTGCCCGCGCGGCAGGTGGTGCCCGCGCGACAGGTGGTGCCCGCGCGGCAGGTGGTGCTCGCGAGGCATGTGGTGCCCGCGCGGCAGGTGGTGCTCGCGAGGCAGGTGGTGCCCGCGCGGAAGGTTGTGCCCGCGCGGCAGGTGGTGCCCGCGCGGCAGGTGATGCTGGCGAGGCAGGTGATGCCGGCGCGGCAGGTGATGCCGGCGCGGATGGTGATGCCGGCGTGGCAGGTGATGCCGGCGCGGATGGTGGTGCCCGCGCAGCAGGTGATGCCGGCGCGTCAGGCGTGGCGAGTGCGTCATGTGTATTACGATTCATGGATGCCAAGGTAAACTCCTCATCTTCCATCAGCAGGTCTAGTAACTCTGCATTCTGTTGCTGTAGTTGTAGTAGGTCCGAAGTTGCAAGAGAGAGTTGCTCATGTGCTAATCGGCTCTCTGCATATTTAGTCTCAGTATTAGCGAGCTGTGTTTGAAGATGATCAATATACAACTCGCTACTTGTGTGCAAAGTTTCTGATGCTGTCATTTGCATCGTCATCTGCCTGATCTTTATTTCTGCTTCATGGAACTCTTCTTGCATTTTTCTTATTTTCAGTTTATATTCATCAGTATGCTTCAATAAATTGATTCTCTTAATTCTATTTGGTTGTCGTTTTACAGTTGATCTTAATAGTTTTAGGTTACGTCTAGTCTTTTAATGAATTTGTTTAGTCTTAAATATTTCTTTATTTTATTTCCTTTGTGAGAATTGTGTGGCGAACTGTACTTATGTCCTGTACTTCCAGTTCATGATGTAGGGAAACACTGAATTTATTTTCTATGTCTTCTTTTTCATGGTGTAAATCCGCTAACTGTTTGTTAGCTTCGTTTAGTTGCTGGTTTAAAAATTTGCACCGATCTCGGGCAGAATGTAGGTCATTGATGAGGTCATATCGAGCACGTTCTAGAGATTCTATATGTTGAATATGCTGGTCAATATCCACTTGTGATTCTGCACACTGTGTACGCAGAGTAGTAACACTGTCAGTCAGCTGAGTGTTTTGGATTTCAACTGTTTCATCTCCAAGTCAATCTCATCTCGTTCCACTAGAAGTTTCTCATTAATCTGCTCGGCTTCAGTAAGTCTCTGCTGGAGCTTAGCCATTGTCTTTTCCGCATGCATGCTACGTGTTGTCATCATGGACATGGTTGAAGCCAGAGCTGGAATTGATATAAAAACAAATTTAATATCTAAATCACACTAGTTGTTACTGGGCTAGTGTATATGTAATCTAATTATAAGGCTAGACTACTATGTATAATTATCAATGTTCTTGCTTTATAAATTGGTCAATTACATGTAGCATTACCACAGTTAGGTGTGATATTAATGTGTGTAAGAATGTATGCTATGTATGAAAGTAAATACCTAACAAGTATCTACAGATTCACTTTCCACACTGATAAGTGAACTGAGACACTAACTAACAGCAAAACTAACAAGAAAAATCAAGTGTTAGTGTTCCTCAAGGTTTAGTGTTGTTTGAATAAACTTGTCTGAGCGGCAGATGAACCCTATCTTCAGTTATACTTCAACAGAAGTAAGCTGAGACAAGGTCACGCGCTAATGTGTGAGTAGGTAGTTTCCCACAGAAGTGAGGTTATGTGGAGTTTTGTGTTAGTCTAATCCGATATTATGGTCAGAGTATACTTTTCTATCACAAGCCTTAATGTAAAAAATTGATTATAGAAACAAAATACTCCCCCGGTTTAATCCGTTTGTTCCTATAATTCAAATAGTTGGTCCGTTGGTTGACCAACAAACATTTGCTAAAAACACAGTAATTTTTATTTGCACTGGGTCATTTCTTCACTGTAGGTCACTTTTATCACTTATATTATGTAAATAAACACAAAATGCACACAAATACTTCGAATTTAATGTAAAAATTAAAATAAAATATACTATTAATTGTTTTACAGGACTTGACTTGGACATTGGACTGCAATGTCCTAACCAGACTGGGAACAAATTCACAAAGTGATAAATACCAACTTTGTGAGTGACCCCACCGGGAATTGAACCCGGAACCTTTGCGTCACATGCAGTCGTAGTAACCATTGCGCCACATGTAGCAGTCTGTTTGGTCTGTCTCGATCGTTAAGGTACCCTCCCTTGTTCGCTTGCAATTATATCTGCGTAGGTGTAGGTACTATGATCTACATATCAACCTTAACCTAAAGGTATCAGTCTGGTACCTACTGATGAACCTGCATAACAAGCTGATGTATTAAAACACAAAAACCCGACTGCGGTAGTTTCAAAGTAGTATTTTGCTTTAAAAATCCGCCATCTTTTTATAATTTTTTATATAGGATGCAATTTTATTAAGGGTGTGTTCTGTCAATGAAACTGAACAACTTTCCCCAAGGAACATAGGTCAAAATACGAAAAAAAAATTTGGTTGTCCCATACTAAGTGTGTTGGCCGGCCACAATTTGTATGGGAGGGCCAATTTTTTTTTCATATTTCGACCTATGTTCCTTGGGGAAAGTTGTTCAGTTTCATTGACAGAAGACAACCTTAACAGATCCGCCACTAATAAAATTACGCACTATAAAGCCAGTGTCACTCGCGCTGCTAAGACGAATCAAACGACACCTCATATGTCAAAATCCAGCTATCCGTTTGGGCTGTACCCCGTGAAAAAGAATTTTCCTGCCCACATACATACATACTCTCGAAAAACATAACCCTCCTTCTGAGGCAGTCGGGTAAAAAACTAGTTTGACTGATTTAATCCGGGAGTAGTTCATACATTGAAGCATACGAAAAATATCACTCGCAATCACAAAATATTTGATGTCATATTATTTTTGAATCAACTAAAAATCCATAACAAAATCACGACTAAAATATATTTGAACACATACCGACGTGTTGCTTTGTAGCAAACTGATGCTTAGAGGGGCTAAGAAGAGCTGTCAAAAGAGGTTTGGTGTCAAATGTAATGTGACAAAAGCTCAATTTTCAGCCAAATCAGCAAGATAAAGGTTTGTACTAGACGAAAAACCGTTGTATCTTGGGAATTAATCCTGAAAAAATTTAATTGAATCGGACGATGAACCCACACAAAAATAGATGATGAAAGCGACTCGATTTCGAGCACTTTCCAAAAAGCACTTATTATGTTCGAATGTGGGTAGGTACTTCACGTACGCGATCGAACTCATTACACATAAGGACAAAAATCTTGAATCAATAATTGCTTTTAGCTACGTTCAACTTGGTATTTTATTCGAATAAATAGGTAAGAAAAGCAAGAAAAGTCTTTGAACATCTGTTTGAACGACTCAATGTCCCACACGAAGAGAAAGAAGCTCATTCGTTTCTTTATTTTTGTCATATTTGGATATATCCAATATTCGTTGTATAATATATCTTTTTCCAGGACAAAAATAAAGAAACGAATGAGCTTCTTCTCTAATTGTTGCTTAAACACATTCTACCAAAAGTAGGTACTTAATTTTATTAAAATTCTTTAATACAATCTTCAAGCAATCTGATATATTCCGTCTAAACTACCTAAACAGGTCAACCTGAAAAACTTTCCCCAAAATTCAACATTATGAAAAAATTGTACCTCCCATAGAAAATTCTCCTTTGTATGGTTTGTCAAATTTTCTTTACTTTGAACATGGTCCTTGGGAAAAGTTGTTCAGTTTGACCCGATGAACTTAACTTTTTCGGGAAGATGGGTCGTTCGGGACCATCCTGTATAAACATCTTACTTAATTATGATACAAGATTGGCACAAAAAGTCCATTAATGTCCCAAAGTGTACGAGTCCCAAAAATACATTGATTAGATTAAAAACGTTGACTTAGGAGCGACAAATGGACAGGCTCTCCTTTTCTCGTATTTTTCATCAGTTGAAATTAGGGATTTTCAGCGAGGGCCCTTCCTAGGTAATTACTCTATTTGGCCCAGCGAAAGGGTCTGGCCCTTTTGACCCTTAGGTTTTCCCCTTTTCGAGTGCGGTATAATTCTTACTGACCTGTATGTTTCGAGTGGGTAATCATCCCTGTGTATCTTGGAATGCTGTGTAAATAAAATTTTATGAGGAAGAAGATGAAAAAGCGGGGGCTTTGTGATTTGTATTTTGTAAGGGAATAAAGGAACAAGAGTTGTGAATAACATTGATAATGGTCCTTCGTAGGTATTATATATGTCGCAGGAATGTAGCGAAATCCGGTAATTCGCGAAATCCCTAGGCCCTTCGCGAAGAGCCGGATGATAGCGAAATGCATCGATTTATACGCACATTTCCCGGAAATCTGCGAATTCGTTATTTGCATGGACATAAATCCAGGAAAACTGCGTATAAGGCGACACGCGGCTACGAAGCCGCCTACGCACCTGCTACGAAAGGTTCCATATGCTGATCAGGTGGTTCAGCCTGCAATTGCCTACTCGTTCATGACCATGACCATGCCTAGACTATGACCATGACTAGACCATGACCATGACCATGACCATTACCATGACCATTACCATGACCATTACCATGACCATTACCATGACCATTACCATGACCATTACCATGACCATTACCATGACCATTGCCATGACCATTGCCATGACCATTGCCATGACCATTACCATGACCATTGCCATGACCATAACCATGACCATAACCATGACCATTACCATTACCATGACCATTACCATGACCATTACCATGACCATTACCATGACCATTACCATGACCATTACCATGACCATTACCATGACCATTACCATGACCATTACCATGACCATTACCATGACCATTACCATGACCATTACCATGACCATTACCATGACCATTACCATGACCATTACCATGACCATTACCATGACCATTACCATGACCATTACCATGACCATTACCATGACCATTACCATGACCATTACCATGACCATTACCATGACCATTACCATGACCATTACCATGACCATTACCATGACCATTACCATGACCATTACCATGACCATTACCATGACCATTACCATGACCATTACCATGACCATTACCATGACCATTACCATGACCATTACCATGACCATTACCATGACCATTACCATGACCATTACCATGACCATTACCATGACCATTACCATGACCATTACCATGACCATTACCATGACCATTACCATGACCATTACCATGACCATGACCATTACGATTACCATGACCATTACAATGACAATTACCATGACCATTACCATGATTATTACATGACCATTACCATGACCATTACCATGACCATTATTATGACCATTACCATGACCATTACCATATTATTATGACCATTACCATGATTATTTATGACCATTATATGACCATTATTATGACCATTACCATGACCATTATGACCATTATTATGACCATTACATGACCATTACCATGACCATTACCATGACCATTATTATGACCATATTATGACCATATACCATTATATGACCATTATATGACCATTACCATGACCATTATTATGACATTATTATGACATTACCATGATATTATTATGACCATTATTATGATTATATTATGACCATTACCATGACCATTACATGATTATTACATGACCATTATTATGACCATTACCATGACCATTATGACATTACCATGACTATTATATGATTATTATGACCATTACCATGACCATTACATGGTACATGGTAATTACACGGTAATTACATGGTAATAACACGGTAATTACATGGTAATAACATGGTAATTACATGGTAATTCCATGGTAATTACACGGTAATTACATGGTAATTACATGGTAATTCCATGGTAATTACATTGTAATTATATGGTAATTATTACCATGTAATGGTCATGGTAATGGTCATGGTAATCGTCATGGTAATGGTCATGGTAATGGTCATGGTAATGGTCATGGTAATGGTCATGGTTATGGTCATGGTAATGGTCATGGTAATGGTCATAATGGTCATGGTAATGGTCATAATGGTCATGGTAATGGTCATGGTAATGGTCATAATGGTTAATGGTCATGGTAATGGTCATGGTAATGGTAATGGTCATGGTAATGGTCATGGTAATGGTCATGGTTGGTAATGGTGTAATGGTCATGGTAATGGTCATGGTAATGGTCATGGTCATGGTCATGGTCATGGTCATGGTAATGGTCATGGTAATGGTCATGGTAATGGTCATGGTAATGGTCATGGTAATGGTCATGGTAATGGTCATGGTAATGGTCATGGTAATGGTCATGGTAATGGTCATGGTAATGGTCATGGTCATGGTCATGGTCATGGTCTAGTCATGGTCATGGTCATGGTCATAGTCTAGGCATGGTCATGGTCATGAACGAGTAGGCAATTGCAGGCTGAACCACCTGATCAGCATATGGAACCTTTCGTAGCAGGTGCGTAGGCGACTTCGTAGCCGCGTGTCGCCTTATACGCAGTTTTCCTGGATTTATGTCCATGCAAATAACGAATTCGCAGATTTCCGGGAAATGTGCGTATAAATCGATGCATTTCGCTATTATCCAGCTCTTCGCGAAGGGCCTAGGGATTTCGCGAATTACCGGATTTCGCTACATTCCTGCGACATATACACAACATGTACAGATCGATTTGTATTTATCGTTATTTATTTCATTGGATTGGATAAAGATTTTAACAAGGAAAAGAATTCCGTGGAATCCGAATAAAAGCTAGCGAAAAATACCTAAAAAATACCTACAAAAAGGTAGGTTTGCTTTACCTGTTTAGTTCCGAGACTACTGAAGCAAAGAATACGAACTACAGCTACTACTGAAGGTCACAACCCCCATAATTGTGGTCGTCCACAGTAGTTAAGATAACTAAGTTACCTCTATCAGGCCCTTGGAAACCTTGACATGAGGTTACATTGAAGGTCGAATTGAGGTGGAAGGTGGAACAGTGTTTAATTAGTGACGTTTCATGGTGAAGAACTGACTAATATTATATCCTACTTGGCCAAGAACCACTTATTTATGTTATCTAACGAATTGTTTCCTGCAATCTATAACATGGAGGGGCTTGGCACTACCCTAGGCGAAGTAGGAACAATAATTATAATATCAATCACATACTTACCTACATAGATTATCTATTACAAAATTACCTATGTTTATGTTGGGGAAGTTTCCTGTCCAGAGGTTATAATGTAATTATAAGCATTTGTCACCTTTTGGAAAAATATCAATGTTGTATCGTGAGCGGAAAATTCCTTGAGCTTTGTATCTATTATATTTATCATACATTGAATGCATATATTGACTTTGGCTTTATCAGCCTTGGCAGTCCACTGCTGGACGTAGGCCTCCCAGGTTATGTCA
This sequence comes from Phthorimaea operculella, assembly GCA_024500475.1. Lineage (NCBI taxonomy): Eukaryota > Metazoa > Arthropoda > Insecta > Lepidoptera > Gelechiidae > Phthorimaea > Phthorimaea operculella. The sequence goes on from JANFCV010000002.1 coordinate 9,392,423, forward strand.
TCATGAGTCATTCATAAGACCCATCTTCATTTTCGCCTTCCAGTCTTTACCAACCGCCTTTTGCCTTGTGGATCGATCCGAATATAAGTATCAATATATAATATTCACAGAGAGTTTTACTGCTTATTTCCTGAGTAAATAAACATCCCTTAGTTACTTTTAGCGACACCCTCATGTAGAATTGGGATAATGTTATTTAAAGATGGCATCACGAGCAAAACAAAGTGGGAACAATATCACAAAGTGACCTTGTATCGGTCGATCTGAATATCTCAAGATCTGAATATTAGTGCACTCACTCGGGATCGGGCAGTTGAACCGGGATAAACTAGTCGCGAACTTCTCGGAACATCGGCTTCGCCGCTAATCTGCACTCACATGTGGCACAATCCATTTTGATTCCGGAGATCAGAGTTATTTTTAATGTAAGTAGGGTGACGCTATCGTGAAGATGATATTGTAAGTGAGAACCGTATCACAATGTTACCTAGTAGGTATAGATGAATCCAAATATCAGTGCAAGTCGGGATCGGGCAGTTGAACCGGGATCAACTCGTCGCGAACTTCTCGGCACGACGGCTTCACCGCTAATCTGTACTCACATAGGGCTCAATACAGTTTCATTCCGGGAATTTTAGTGGGATGATCAAGTATTTTTGAATGTTTTCGGAAAGAAAAACTTTCCTTAAGTACTTCTTTTAGAAAGCAAGATTTTAAAAATAACAAACACAAGATCTTTAGCTCTTGGCTTTTTCAAAGTTAAGTACAATAGCCAGCAAACCTTTTCACACCTACTCATTTAAGGATCAACAGTTTATACTATTTTTTAAAAGTTATTGTATGAAAAGCCAGTATTGGCTAGGTCGATTTTCTGGCGATAACTAAGTAGTACAATTCTAAAACAAAAGACGTCTCAATTTGTATTTAATCTTAGGTGGTTATGAAACGTATATGGATGATGTGTTGTTGTTAGTTTGGTATGTATATGATCCATTTAATATTTGTCGTCTCCTATAAATCTGATAATGATGTTGTTTGGAAAGGCTTTTCAATAATGTTTGATTTTCCTATTTACGTACATAAAACCAAATGATAGCGTAGAAAACTCACTTTCAATACCACACACCATTAATTTAAGTGAGAATGTACAATAAAGCTTGAAATAGACGTAGAAGTTGTAAAGTGGTGGATTCGAGCCCTAAATTAAGCCTCCCACGCGTTTTGTACTAAGTGCCCAATTTCAGAATTTATTGACTCCAGGTATTTGTAGTATGCCTTGGAAAACGAAAAGCAATTTGTGAGCTGAAAGTGTGAAAAGTTTAGACGAAACTAACCCAGATTTTTGTCGAAAAGCGTACCGCCAGCCAACTGCCTTTACCTAGAACCGTTGAGCTTTAAACTTTTAAATAAGTAAAATGTTTTTTAAGGTGAAACCGCAGTAGCCACAACCATACTCCGTGACACGGTACAATACTGTACAAGTTATTTTTAAAAGTTATGATTATGAGTGTAGTGTACACCAACTGTTACGTCAAATTCCTGTGAAAGTAGGTACCTAATAGATTTTGATGAAGCTTAAATGAATACATGTTTATTATGGATATTGCATGTTTGTGACACAGAACAGCTGTTAATATTTGCAGCTTTATTTCAATGCCACTTCACTACTGCTCTGCACTATCCCTGAATGTAGGGAGCAACTTATACTGGTTTTTCATACAAGTACTAAGAAAAATCTTAGTAGGTAGTAGGGTAGGTGCATTAGCTGGCTATAGTACCTAGCACTCGCTATTCATGCACCTATTTAGAAAACCAGTGAGACTTAGTTTGTCTACTGAATAGGTGAGTGTAGATGCTGTCGATAGTACGCCTGGACTTATAAAACTTTTAATAAAAATAGTCTAATATTAGCAAAGTGAGAACTACCGACACCGTCAGGTGGCGTACAAAACTACGCTAAAATTCTAGTTGGAAATTTTCGTTACCAGGCTTATTAACAAAATTTCGGAGAAAATCCCAAAGCTGTCGGGAAAAGAAGTTTCCTTTTGTGAAGCTAAAAGTACCTGCTTAGCAAAGCTGTGTACAAATATTGCTCAATTCATACCAAATTTTGGAAGAAATCTTTAAAAAATATATTATAATTAATTATGCCGTGCCATGCCGTGTGGTGCCGGCTTAGAACACCATCACACCGTATCTTTCCCGTGGGTGTCGTAAAAAGCGACTAAGGAGTTTGAGATTTGATGTGTATTTGAATGAATGAATGACTCTCAAACTTTAGTCAGACGTGATGTGAATAACCGTTTTTTACAGCCGGTTACGCTCTGTCTACCCCGCAAGGGATAAAGGCATGATATGTGTAAAATTAGTAAAATTTACACTATAATGCTTTTAAGTGGTGGCTACTTTACTTACTTGATTGTATGATATTTAAAAGAAAGTTTTGGAAAAAAAAAACTTGCCCTAGGTAACGTTATCTGTAAGTATCAAACACAATAAAATAATGATACATTAAGTGCCTAGATGAAATCCAATAAGCTATTTATGAAGGCGAGTAAATCTTTATCAAAATCATTTCAACATAAAACGGAATCCTTGCGGTTCACCCAAATACGTCGGGATCCGGCAAAAACGATAATACAAGCCTCTAGTAGGTCAGACCCAATAAAATACTTTATACAGAATCCTGCTACCACAATGCGAGGCTGGTAAAAGTACGCCATTGCACTCAGCATACTCATCGAAGGAAGACTTATCTCGCGAGCAAGAAGTCATCAGACTTTTTAAATCGTATAGATTCTATCAAAACAAGTGAAGAATTTTAACATAGGTACTTACGTGAGTGTAGAGATGTCGCGTGGTCGCATGCTGACTGGCAGCTGCAGTTTATGAAACTACTGTATCACATCACATGGTAAAATAAATGCTGTATCAAGGGTAAGATAAAAAAAAATGGAAATCGTTTGGTCGTCCAGTACGTTTGCAAATCACAATTTTTTTTTACCAATCGTATACTTTGGTAAATTATGCATAGATTTAGAGATCCGTCTATTATTTGGTCATAGCAGATAAAGCCTACTGGAGGTAATAATACTTACTTTGCGGTAATAACATAGAAAATGCCGTACCTCAATCGGTTATCCCTTCGATCTCATCAAAGTTTTACTTGTGTTGTACTCATACAGGAAAAAAATCAACATTTTCCTATAAAACTGTTTGTAAAGTGATCTGTTCTTTTGAACCTGAAATAAATTGAAATAAAAATGTAAAGGTAAGTCGGTTGATAACGTCGAATCGTATGGAAAATTTATTAAACACTGTCTAATCGCGCGCCTACTTTTATGTAATAACACCGTTAAATATTATTGTTATAAATAAATATAACAATGATGTTGATGAAGATCTCTCCGACCGATTTTGGCAGTAAAATAATACTGAAACTAATTTCCCAGGTTGACTTATACATGAGTTATGAATGATTGTCGACACTCTCAAATAAATGAAAGATAGTTTTTCATCTCACTGTGCTCGATAATATTTAAGTACAATATGCCGTGTGGTGCCGGCATGCCGTGTGGTGCCGGCAGAGTAGAATAGCATCACCCCCTCTCTTCCCGTAAGGGTCGTAAGAGGTGATCGAGGGATAAACCGGACTCAAACAACCAGGGCCAACAGTATGGTGGCGGTTAATCCACCACAAAAGCATTCCCAAGGAGGGTTGACGTCTGGTAGGTGGCCGGTCGTCAAATTAAGCCAAAACCGCAACACGATTTTGTATTCAACAAAACGTGTTGCGCCGACCCCAAGTAATTGGGATAAGGGCAGGAAGATGATGATCTTCATACAAACACACATCAGTCAGTAGCGGAAGTTTACTGCTGGACGTAGACTTCACCCAGGGTACTTATGCCTTTAAACATTTAAGAGGCTACAACAGCATTCGAATATTTATCAGACGTTTTCATGACCTTGAATCCTCTCAGTCAGTCTGATCATCTGATCGTCTACCTATCTAGTATATGTATAAGTGGCTACGTAAAAATATACTATGGTCTGATCGTCTACCTATCCCGTAAGGAATAAAGGCATGATTTGTGTATGTAAGTGGCTACGTCAAAATCATGCAAATCCACTGAAATGCAACCCGATATGAAATTCTAATTACAGATCGGCGATAGAATATAAATTCCCGATATTCTTTCGAATATAATCTGTGACGTGGATGTAAGAGTACATAACAGGGCTAGATGTGACTTGGTTTGGTACATTTCATATTTAAAGTATACAGGGTTATTTTTTAGTCAGTGCGTATACTTTGCAGGATGTTTCTACTCTGTGCCTATGAAATCTAAAAATAATTTTGTGTGTTACATACATTTTTGCCCAGTAGGTATGAATTTTTCTATGGAACATTAAATTTTTTTTTGCGAATTCGCAGGTGGTTCCATTGTAAAAATTTATCATAATCACGAGTAGAAACAGCAGCTATTTAGCTATGATTGATGATGATGGCACATCCAGATACACAAAGATGCTTGTCTGGTAGTGCGAGCTATGTTTGATGATGATGGCACATCTAGACAGACTAAGGTCTTTGTCTCCTGGATGTGCGAGCTATGTTTGATGATGGTGGCACATCTAGACAGACTAAAGTATATGATCCTAGAACAGCGAGCTAGATGACACATCTAGACAGACTAAGTTCTTGGAAGTGCGAGCTATGTTTGATGATGGTGGCACATCTAGACAGGCTAAGGTGCTTATCTCGTGGAAATGCGAGCTAGATGACACATCTAGACAGACTAAGATGCTTGTTTTTGGAAGTGCGAGTTATGTTTGATGATGATGGCACATCTAGATACACAAAGGTGCTTGTCTCCTGGAAGTGCGAGCTAACGAGCGGGAATGTATGCGCATACATTGTGCACACTCGCACGACTCCATGCTGCGATTTATTTATCGTATGTTTGATGCCAGTTGTGAAATATTCATTTTTAAAAGCTACGTTTTGTATTTTTATATTTGTACTTACCTGCTTGTTTGATATTCCGGTATATTTTTTAATTAATTAAATATAAATTTCTGGGAATAATAATATCTCTAATTGTTAAATTTTTGCACAATATTTTCACTGACACAGATCCCAGATCTTTGACATATTATTTAACATCCATCACATCATGTACCGGGAATAACAAAAAGAGAGGTCGAAATATGAAAGAAAAAGGACTTTGCATACAAAATCGACTATCAGACGATTGATTTACTAATTTTGATACTCATGATCCTCGGGGAAAGTTGTTTCATTATGAGGAGGAACTATCTTGGTTTATAGGAATTTACACCTTTGCTTTACAGATGCACACAGTAGCGATATCTATTATCTAGGTGCTTGCATAATTTATCCGGGCTCCGCAAAAGGCATGAAAATATAATAAGAACTCCATGGAAAAGAGCCCGAACACTTACCCCGACGATGAATATCATACTACAGAAGTCAATTAGCGAAATCAAAGTTTCGCCTCTAATTCTTAAGTATTCAGCTAAAACAAAGTTGATATCCACTGGATGGATTATGAAAATTCCTTTAATATTCTTGTTCGCTCGAAATATCCAAAGTTGGAACTAAAGTTTGCGATCGACTTTGCCGGAAATGAATTTCTCTTTGGTCTAATGAAAATTCTTTCGGACTTTGGATAAGCAAGCGCCTAAATTTTTCCAAGACTTAATTAGGTATAGGTGTTTGTTGGCACTACTAAAAAATATACTGTCAGGTACTAATCCCAGGAGCTGATTAATTTTTAATTTAATATTACTTAACCGAAGTTTTCTAGATTCGGCGTTTTTATTTGAATACGCTTCTTACTTATGTCTTGAAATGCTTTTAGCTTTACCTCGTGTGGGACATCCGTGTAAACGTACGACCCAGCTAACTTTGAGCTGTATCATATTCAAAACAAGAGTATTTTATATTACTCTAGTTTTTATTTCATCAAAATCGGTCTAATATTTCCAAAGATATTATGGCATTTTTAAAATCAACTACGCTTTTTCAAACTTTCTTCTCTGACGATAATACGTCGTGCCTCTCGAAAACAAATAGTCTAAGCGGTTACGGTCAAATATCACCCGAAAGCTGTTTTGCCGGCACAGTTGATGCCGCTTTGCTCAGTGATACTAGGGACCATTATGAATGATTCCATCCGAGGAAATGAAAAATCCATCCACTGGATTCAAGATGGCGAACCTTCGTTTTTTTGTATGGCACTAAAAAAATAATTCTTCTGGAGCCAATCGTGTGGGGTATCAAATGAAAGCGCTGCACGAGACAATTTCAAAAATATATCGTTGTAATTCATTTTAGTTACCCTTTTTGAAAAAAATCAAGTTATATTTTTAAAAGTAGTCAAAACATGGCAAGTTTGAGGTCCAGTAGGTACAAAATGGCTGACGTAAAGTTTGTTAAAAGTATGCCAAATGATCCACCATATCCTCAAAATTAACGTCACGAAAGGAATTTCAAAAATAATAAGATTTAATGTATATTTTGCAATAGAAAGTAGATCATTGTGGACTGCAGTAGGTTAGTAAGAACTGCTTGTGGGCCTCCAAAAATGTTTTAGAGCCAATTCTTCTCATGATTGCTTTTATACTCATAGCTAGATTATGATGTGTCGGATCATTTTGATTCTGCAGTTGCACGGTTGTGCCCCCGCCAAGTCGAGTAAAAAACGGGTTTGACATATACTTGTTGTTTTTCTCTACTCATTAATGCTATCTCACTTCTTTAGGTGCTGTAACAAATTTCTTGTTAGAAATAAGTAGTACTTGTTGAGTCATTTTTATTTTTGTATTTGTTCTGTGATTCTGTGTTTGCTTTTGTGTACCTATGATAAATGGTTAACTTGAATAAAAATGTTTCTCTCGAAACAGTTTAGGCCAATTTCAACACCTGTATAATGATATTTTTGATAACATTTGAATCCTCAGTTTTGAAAACCCAAACAGACAATAAATAAACATCGCATATTTCAAATTTCATTAAATTCCTTTGAATCTGTTGCTCATTATACCGACCATCAAACTTGTAAAGTACTTTAAGAAGACATGTATCTACCGGGAGTAACGGAAAGGGGGAGGTCAAGGTACTCATGAAACTGAACAACTTTCCGTATTGAACATGAATCGAAATATGAAAAAAAAATACCTCCCATAGTGTATCGATCAGCTAATCGGCAATTTTGTATGGGAGGTCTAATTTTGTTTTCATATTTCGACCCATGTTCCATAGGGAAAGTTGTTCAGTTTCATGAGTACCTTGACCTCCTTACGGCTTGTTATACCCTTTCCGTTACTCTTGGTATATGAATGAAGTGATTTCAAAAAGCGACGTATGTAAAGATATGAGATACCATCAAAACATAACTTAAAAAAGTGTTACTACTCATTACTTCTACCGTAAAAAATGTGAGATTTTCATAAATAAAATATTGACCTAGAGTACTGTTGTTCCAATAGGCCAAATTTGACAGCTTTCAAACCCATACTAAAAGATTTTAATAGCAAAATTTGTTACAGCAGGCCTACAGAAGTGAGAATTCACGATTTTACGAGTAGAGAAAAACATGGTACCTATAGATACCTATAGCAAATCCGCTTTTTACTCGACTTGGCGGGGGCACCACCGTGCCCGCAGATTCAAAATGATCCAGCACATCATTATCTAGCTTTGAGTATAAAAGCAATCATGAGAAGAATTGGTTCTAAAACATTTTTGGAGGCACATTCTTCTCATGAAAGTAGATACTTTCCATTGCAAAATATACATTATATCTTATTATTTTCGAAATTCCTTTCGTGACGTTAGTTTTGAGGATATGGTGGATCATTTGGCATACTTTTAACAAACTTTACGTCAGCCATTTTGTACCTACTGGACCTCAAACTTGGCATGTTTTGACTACTTTTAAAAATATAACTTGATTTTTTTCGATAAGGGTAACTAAAATGTATTACAACGATATATTTTTGAAATAGTCTCGTGTAGCGCTTTCATTTGATACCACACACGATGGGCTCCAGAAGAATTATTTTTTTAGTGCCATACAAAAAAACGAAGGTCCGCCATCTTGAAATCCAGTGGATGGATTTTTCATTTCCTCGGATGGAATCATTAATAATGGTCCCTAGTATCGCTGAGCAAAGCGGCATCAACTGTGCCGGCAAAACAGTATTTTTTTGCTAAGGACCATGACTAAAATGAAAAATCGAATTTACAAGATTCCGGGATGATGATTACGTCACGAGGCACCATTCAGACGATCGCCGGTACGATTTAGAAAAAGCGTAATCGATTGATTTTGCAAATCTCTGAAAATACTGGACCAATTTTGATGGAATAAAATCTAAAGTATTCATGATTCTAGATTAGCTTGAGATATATTTTAATGCTAAATTTTGACCCTGTACGAAGGCGGATTGCAGATTTGCACCTTTGCTTTGATTGAACCGCTTCTTCAATGTTCAATGGGCTACCAATCTACCATAGAGATGGCTTCAGCTTGCGTGTTCATTCATGAATAATTGAGTTGCTATTGGCATGAGCCATCCGGGGAGATGATTGGCGTATCGGTTTTATGGAGCTACTATTTCAACCAATAGAAGATGAGCACTTCTCGATGGCAACACAAAACGGTATCAGTGTACCTTCAATGCTCGATTAATCCCTAGCGGGGTAGGCAAAGCGTAAATGGCTGTAAAAAACGGCCATTTAAAGAACGTTTAGATTGAGAGCCATTCAGAAGACTGTGTATCACGATAGTGACTTGACTTTTCCCCTAATATGGCAATACACATCAAATTTTAAATTCCTAAGTCGCTTTTTACGAAACCCATACAGGAAAGATATTGGCTGATGCTATTCAAAAAGTTTTACAGTTACATATTTTTGTGCAAAATAGAGTACGTAAAATAAGAACGTTTTTTATACGTAAAATTTTCTCTACAATAATTGTGCCAATCCATACGAGAGGAGTGTGCGCCGATGCGTCCAACTCAACCTGATTCAGGAGACGTAATCGAATGTAACTCCTCATTTTTACCCGCATCCGGCATTTGACGATGACGGGGGCGAGGGCAGGGAAATTGGCAGCCAAGGAAGCCATTTTAATCAGTAATTTGATGGATGGAATTCGCTACATATGCCTTCTTTGGTAGAAATTTTTCGAAAGCTTTTTTGTAGCACTTTTACATGGCTGGTACTACCTACAATCAGTCATACTCATGAGGGAAATAGAGATGCGCACGGTTAACGCATTGAATTTGAAATTATTTGAATTTTAAAGCCACCATCAAAGTATTACTCAGCCGCCTTTATGGACGCTAACTTGACTGTACGAAGAAATGAAAAAAATTATCAATTCATGTCCAAGTGAACTTAACAGTGTCAACCAGTATTCAAGTGTACCAAAGCTTTTTTGTAAAAGTTATTTGGTCCAAGTACCTACACTTTGGCAGTGGCAACGGCAAATTATCAAAATGTGTATTTTATCTTACAAACAAAATTAAACTACACAACAATACCTATAAATTCTGCTCTTATATACCAATAACTTGGAAAAATATCTATACCTAGAGCAAAAATTCTGTACAATATTAAAATTCATCCTTCCTCTCCAAAAACTCACACTAGACTTCTTCGGGTCTTTTGTCCACACGACGGAAGAATCCACCTCACCTTACAACGCGACATGCTTGAGAAATCCATCACAGAATACACAGGAAAACACACCGCAGGCCGCTCAGTGCGAGACGACGGCGAAATTGGCTGTCCCGTACGTGAAACAGATTGGCGTTCTCGCCGACCTAGCGTGATCCCGCTAAGCATGATGCCCTAGATTTGTGCGAAGGAAATTGCTGAATATATCCACCTACTTAGATCCTTAGTTATTTTATTTACTAGCTGCCCGTCAGCGGTTTTACCCGCTGCAACCTATTATTCCGCGGGAAAAAGCATTATTCGCCAAGAGATGTCGCTGTTAGTTTTTGGCGAAAACGTTTAAAACGCGAATCGGCTCAGTCACGCCACCTATTTCAAAAATATTGGAAAATGCGTGATCCCGTGGGAATGAGACATTTTTCCGTAGTAAAAAGTATCCTATGTGTTATTCCAGATGCCCTTTTATATTCCTGCAAAGTTTCATGACAATCTAATCAGCCGTTTTTGCGTGATGTCGTAACAAACACACACACAAACATCAGCTACTCAAGGTTAAAAGTGTTTATGTGTACCTATGCTGTCCCATTTATATGGTTTGTAGTTACCAGTAGGTAAGTCTGAAATAACAGAAATTGGTTGTCCTGCATGTGAAACAGATTGGCGTTCTCGCCGACCTAGCGTGATCCCGCTAAGAATGATGCCCTAGATTTGTGCGAAGGAAATTGCTGAATATATCCACCTACCTAGGTAGCTATTTATTTTCTTATACAGCTTTTCAAGGTTACAAGTATGAACCTGAGCCAGTTATGTATAGTTGGAAGCATTCTGAAAATATGTGAAATACCCAAAATGGGCTGTCTTGTCCATGAAACAGATTGTATTCTCGCAGATTTAGCGTCATCCCTCTCAGAATGATGCCCAAGATTCGTGCGTTGTATACCTACCTATCCATTTATTGTAGCTGCGCTTTCGAGGTTAGATATGTGTTTTAATACTTTGCCAATAAAATATCAGTCTGAAATAACCAAAATTGGCTGGCCTGTCCGTGAAATACATTAGTGTTCTCTCCGACCTAGCGTGACACCGCTAAGAATGATGCCCTAGATTTGTGGAAAGGAAATTGGTATATACGTCTATCTAGTTGTTTTATTTAGCTTCTCAAGGTTTTCTAATAATGTAGTAGGAAGCAGTCTGAAAAGTGACAAAGGTATACGTAAATTCAGAAAATGGGCAGGAGTGTTCCCATTGAAATTATGATTCCTCCTCCTGCGTAGAGAGTAAGGCAAAAAAAAAAAACCATAGAAAGAGTCCTATGTCCTGCAGTGAAGTTTTGTGTTGTTGTTACGGGAAACGTGATTAATCGGGCACTATTAATACTGACCGGTCATTATTAATAGCGCCCAAAAACGTAGGGTAAAGTGATTAATTAATCACTTGGACCGGTCAGTATTAATAGTGCCCGAGTGCCCGTGGTCCATGTAATAAATCAGTCTTTCAATGTAATAAAACTGAACAACTTTCTTGCAGTCCTTATAATTATTAAATATTTCAGTTGATTTTTCTTAGTCTATTAATTTTTAAACTATTGAAGTACCTAATATTTTTATCAAAAATAGTGCTACTGATATTATTACATTTATAACCAACTTTTTTATCTCACATGTTAAAATTAATTGATAACTTTAATGAAAATTATGTAAGTTTAATTCCATTTTTAAACTGTTGTTCCTAAGTAATATTTTTATAAAAAAGAAGTAGGCAACTTCTAATATTATTACATTTTGAATTGTTTATTTTTACTTTCATGTTTTAATTGTTTTTAATAACTTTTCATAAAAAATATGTAAATTTAATTTCATTTACTCAGGTACCAATATTTAATCTATTGTTCTTAAGTAATTTTTTCAATAAAAAGTAGCTACTAATGTTATTACATTTTTAACTGTTTATTATTCAATTTCTATGTTCAATACTTTGTTTTTTGATAACTTTTCCTTGAAATAATGTAAGTTTAACTTCATTTAATAAAAAATTACATTATAGTTCTTTATTTTTATTACTTTGCCCAAGGTAGGGTGGGAATTATTCATACTGACCGGGAAAAGTAATTAATCATGCTGTTTTAATCACATTGCCCAATTAGATCGGGCATTATTAATACTGACCGGTCACTATTAATAGTGCCCGGACTTATCAAATTGCCCGTAACATTGTTATTAATGAGATCTTGCCTTAGCTTATCTGTCACGGCTCGCTATTTACTGGTGTTTGTATAGGTATAATGGGCACCACAGCACACTACTAGCCTACTAGTGGAGTGCTCGGAATTGCTATGCTCGAGCAAGAGGCCTGTTGTTTAGTCAAGAGTATCACTACAGTACGGTGAACTGCAAGCGAACCGGACGATATTGCGGCGCGTGACATCCACCGTATATATACAAACGTCAAACAGTGACAACAATTATTTGATGTAGATATCCGGTTTTTGTAAGGCGTTTTGTGAAATATCTTTGGACGAAAAACTGGATCCGGAAACGCCGTAAAACGATGCGGTACGTGTCTGATTCACCTAATAGGTACCTATCAAAACTATTTTATAGTAAGTACGTAGATTTATGGTCTTGATAAATCAAATTTTAGAAACAATATTTTTCAAGTGTGTAGGTTCTCTTCATTTTTTAGGGCTTCATCCATCGTGCATTGCGATATTGAATCTATTGTTTTTCCAAGCCCTATTGAAACGAATTGCAGTGTTCATCGAAGAGCTGCCAGAATCACCGCTCAGAGTAATAAAACTGGCCGCTTTGCTAAGTTTTATTTTACACCGTTCCTATTTCAAATTCAAACCGACTAGAACAATGAAACCCTATCAATATCGCATAGCAATTATTCCCGGGGGCCCCATCTCTCATTTCCCGGGTCGGGAAAAACGGACATCTGGTGTATTCCGGGATTGAACAGAGCAGGCTGAATAGAAGTGGTTGCATTTGCCAGCCGTATTCAACTTTGCTCTCTATTCTGGCAGCAACATTTTCTTGGTTAATCCCAACGTTACTAATCCTTTTTCTTTTCATGAGAAAAGAGACGGGAAAATAGGATTCATTTAATCATTCGATACCGTAGAAATCGTACCGTGGGAAGCCTTTTAGTACACACTATACATACTTAACCAAGTATACTGCCAAAATAGGCTACAATAGCCACCTACGAGCGCATCAGCGCCGACTTGATTAGGAGTAGAAGTGGTCGCCATGGCCGAAACCGGCCGGAAAGATCATCATCATCATCATCACTTAACCAAACAAAAATACTTCATTCACTACACTCGGGGGTAGGCAGAGCTTCAACAACTTGAAAATGTATTTATAACATCTGCAGGATGTGGAAATGTGTGCATATAGGTATGTTCCTGGCTGTGTAATACAAGGTAGTAGCTAGTATAACCAAGTAAACTTGCGGGCAGGCAGTGAAAATTGGGCATGTTTTTCAACCTATTCACGATAGTTGATATGAAAACGAATCAATACATAGTATGAAATGAAGTAGCTTTTTGCGTTTCTCTGTCTGTCTGTCTGTCGGTCGTAGAATTCTATCTTCCTAAACCACACAACGTATAACAAATTCCGGGAAAAATGCCTTTTCCTTGCGGGAAAATTAGTTGCAGCGGGTGACACCTATAAGATGCCGCTATCAATATAAAATAGCTCGGTCTGAATCAGAATTCAAAAGTTACTAAGTGCTTTGGGGCACCAAAGCCTATTCGTGTATTTGGCCGTGTCTACAATAAACACAAGATGTTCCTACTATTAATATTTAAGGAATAGTTCTGTGGGCACCGGGGACTTGATAATTGGACTGTCAGAGCATCTCGGACACTGGGACAGAAAACACTCGGACACTGCGGCAACACGGTACTAAACTACTAATGGTGGGGACAACATGGGACATTATAAACCGGTGCTGCTCGTTTTCATCTTGCTACATGATTTTGTGCTCAAACAAAACATATTGTCGCGTCGACCCCAATTGATTTGGGATAAGAGCAGGCAGATGATGAATTTAAATGACTCAAGTTTTGATGAAGTTTGACTGTATTCAATTCATTTATCCATCTTTGACTGTGGCCACACCTGAATCAATTCCAAAGGAACTTATAAATTATTCGTGCTTTTTCATTTATCTAAAGATTGCACATAAACACGAATGTTTCCTTTTCATAATACCTAATACAGCACATAAGGAAACAACCGATAGTAAAGTTACATTCGTAGTAAACTAATAAAGAGAAAGGAAAGAAGGTCCAAGACGATTGAATATTTGAACAGATCTAATGAGAAAGAAAATGTATGTTGGGGACTTACAGTTACAGAAGACCAAAGAGAAAGTAGTGATAATTAAGATTGATGATGGTATGCAAGATTTATTTGAGAATTAGCTTTTGCGATTGTGGTTCACGGAAATAAACTTTCATTTGTTACGAATAAATAGGTTCCTAGTTAGAAAGGTACAGGTAGGTAAATCTTTTAGTACCTAGCTAAAATATAAACAGATATAAAAAACATGTTGTCGTGTGATGCCGGCTTAGAATAGCATCACTCCGATTCTAACTGTGGGTGTCGTAAAAAGCGACTAAGAGTTAATTACCTATCCAAGGAATGGGCTTCAGCATTCACTGTGACTTATATGTTGTACTGCTCGCCAATCCACCTGCCAAGCGTGGTGAGTATGGTAATACCCTTTGATAGGGGGGTATTAGAGTACAATTATATATTCTGTGGTATTAGGTTAGGGGACTTAGGCCCATGGATGAGTCCAGGGAGGTCCAAGATCAGCAGTGGACTTTTGTGACTGTAAAGGTAAAAATATACAAAAATATTTCAAGGGGTGAAATAGTAAGTGGAAGTTAACAATTTTTCTCAAAAAATGGGACATGGCCACATGGGCAGAAAAAGTTTTATAAATTGAAATATTTTTTTCATCCCCTCTATTCAAAAAACTACGCTTTGGTCGCACATAAGTGGGATTAAAATAGGTTATTTAATCCCAAGGGATTAAAATTCATTTGAATTTGGAACACAAATATTTGCAGCCAATCAATCGAAAATTTACTACAGATGGGTTTTTCTCTGCAACACCTACCTGTTATCTGCTATTTTATTGAGTATTTTACACCTAGTATTTAGCTCATAAAAGACCTAATTCCTAGCAAAATTTGAAATTAAAAAGTAATGTGTCAAATTTTATTTTTCTTTTGGCGCCATAACTGGCCGGCAATGGGCAACAACAATATAACGACTTCACAGCTATATTGCAATAATATGAAATGAAATGTGTGATAATGGTTTTGTAAATATTGAATGTTTATACCGCAATTTATAGGATGTATTGTAAAATAATGGATAATAGCAAGCAATATTTAAAGAACTTCGTAGATTAAGTAAGTATTTATTGTTTTTCTCATAGAGGGGGATGAAAAGTAGTAGGTATGTATCACTCGGGTATAAAGTTATTTATTCTCGGGCGACTTACATTGAATCCCTCGCTTCACTCACGATTCTACTTTAAAATCCCTCGCTACGCTCGGGATTTTACTCTAGAATCCCTCGTTCCGCTCATGATTCAAAATAGCGCCCTCGCCCTAAATATATCACTTTATTTCCTTGTTATAAAAACTACTATAACTACCTAGTTTTAGGTTTGATTACAGACAACCACTGGGAACTATGGCCAATATGGCCATCTATACCTATAGTTATTTACGACAGACAAGCAGTAAGTATCTTATTTTGTAGAGTAGCTAAAAGAGCTTGAAAAGCGAGAGGTAAAAGTTAGGAGAGTACCTAGTTAAGTTTGTTAATTATCAGGTAAGTTCCGAGGCTAAACTTAGAGTCAGCTTACGAATTTAAGTTTGACCTAGATTCCTTGAAAGACTACTGTTAACTGTTTCTTTAATTAAAAGAACTGAAAACATTAAAAAGGAAATCGTGCTTGGTTAGTTTTATTGCTGGGAATAGAATTATGTAAGTAGGTACCTATAAGTAACTAACAAGTTGTTATATAGTTTACTTGAGTGTTGTAGTTGACTTAATAAATTTACATTTATGTGGAACGAATCAGAATAATTGAATTTGAGGCCGGAATCACACGTGACGTCCGATGCTGTGCATTTTTATCGCATCCGTCCGACGCATCCATCGACGCAGCGTAACACATGCGACACAACAAACATTTGCATGGGAATAAGGTGAAAATTCGCATTTTCCTAACGCTTAATTATATCAATAACGGATGCCATACTACACAGCAAGCAATTGTCGTCAATTGTGTTATCCGCCTATCCCTCAGTCGCTTTTTGCGACTCCCATGGATACAATTAAAGTGATGCTATTATGAACCAGCATCACGCAGGCAGGCAGGCACTATTGCATTGAAACTCTACGTACGTTTTGCAAAGACATCCAGAACTGGCAAATGTAGGCAGTCAGGACAGGCATGCACGATTAAACTTGCACTTTGATGTTTACTACACTATCTCCACTCTCGTGTTGTACCTATGAGTAGGTACAGCGAGTACATCACATCTATGTAGGCATGGTCGTTTTTTTGCTAACAGAAACCGTATTGTACCCCACTATACCTCAGAAGGAGGGTTATAATTTTTGAGAGTATGTATGTCTATGGTCAAAAAAACCTAGGCAGGTATAAGTAATTTCGGATCCGACAAAAGGAGTTCACGATATCCTATCCGAAAGCTCTCTTTTCCGCAACATAATTGCAGCTGTCACATCACATGTTGTCATTTGTATGGTGGCTGTCACCACACATGTCATACAATATCGTTCGGTGCGTGTGCGATTTTCCAAACTCAGACCGCTGAACAGAGTTTACTTGACACTATTCAGGGTCTAACGATTGTCACTTGTTACCTATCCAGGGTTGCTACTATCAAAAATCTCAAACAGTAAAACCTAATACAATAAAGTCATATAGGTACGTAGTACTGAGAAAATTTTTATCCAAAAAATATGACGTTTATGGCAACCATCTACCTTCTTTTTTAGTAGTTACCTCGAGTTCTTCTGAGATTCCTGTTTCAAAAACAGAAGCTTCAAAATCGTCACTAGTACCGAGTGAGCGATCTGTAGGTATAGGCGCCCCGCGCGCTGTTTCCCTTATCTGTGGCTGAACTATGAACTAAGAAGAGATCAACTTGGAATAAGTAGATTTTTAAAGGAGTGGGTTAAAATGCTGCTGATAGTACACGCGCCTCACCTAAAGCGATATTTACCAGTCGGAATAAACTCGCAAGCTTAGAGATGCCGTTTATCTTTCGTATTCAAACACAAGTCGCTTGTGAGTGTAAATGATTACTTCATGTTCCACGGGGTTTCGGCTTAATATCTCATCAAACTTGAAAACGTGTAGGTTTGACGACACTTCGCTTTGAGTGTTTGGGCGGAAGTTTGGAAATTTGAATGAGTAAGTACAAAGTATTAAGTAATTTTGCATGTTTAATCATATCGGTAAAGACCGTGTACCTGTTACTTATTTAGTTACCTTCTTAAGGAAATATACCTATTATCTATTGCTACTTTATTCTGACTGAGTGGTTTGTCTAGAAGAAGCGAAAAGTAAGTATAAATAACTTTCGATGTGACGCAGTGGTTATTTTATTACATACGACTGTCTGCGACGCAGAAGGTTCCGGATTCAATTCCCGGTGGGGTCACTCACAAAGTTGATACCTATTTATCACTAATGCAGGAGGGCATGTTAAGCCTTTGGTCTCGGCAGCAATAAGACGGCGGTTGTTACACAACCATGTTAAAGGCCTGCTACATGCAGAAAAATTCTGACACGACATTCTTCTGGTCGTTGGACGACTTGGTGTCCCACTCGAAAAAGAACAAGAATAACTTCAGTTGCGGAATTTCATATCGTTTGCAAATAAAGCACTTCTTGTGCAATTTCTTGAGTACCTATATGCAGATCAGCTTCCTACATTTCTTTTACAGATTGCAGATGATTTGCTTTAAAAAAAACATTTTTTTATTAATCGAGGAATATTTTTTTAACAGAACATCCGATAAAACTAGCATCGTCAACCCACCCCGGCAGACTGGTGAAAAATCGTCCATTTAGCTCGTGAAAAACGTTAATAACGTGGATTAACGTAAATGGGCAGTCGCGTGCCCGTAATTGGTGCCGGCAAAAGCTAAACTTGGATACGTACTACCAAGTGGATCAATTTGCGGGAATATTATACTTTTAGATAGATAGGTAATATACTGGGTGAAATTTTACTAGTGACCGATAGCGAACTCAGAACTGGCTGGTGATAAGGAACAACTTTCCCCAAGGAACATAGGCCGAAATATGAAAAAAAAAACTGAACCTTTCATACAAAATCGCCGATTGATTAACTATGGGAGGTCTTAGTTATTTTTTCATGTTTCGACCAATTTTCTATGGGGAAAATTGTTTGTTACTTCCGGTATAAGTTCAAGGGATGATAAATGGATGGGACTACAAATTGGACCTTATGGGGCTATGTTCAGTTGTAGATTGATGCTGGATGATGTGATATGATAAGATTTTACAAGCAGTGACAGTTTATTAAATATTACTGTGGAAGTTCAGTTTTTAGTCTAGTGCTTTCCTGCCTTAACAGCCACTACAGTTCACTTGCTAAAAATGGACCCATATACTCACCAAGCTTGGTTGGCGGATTGGTTTGATAAAAAAAAAAATTATATACAACTTTGTTCCGTATGAAGGAAGTGGTTTCATGGCAGTAAAATAACCTACATAAATACTCAAATGCTCAAAGTTAAGCAACAACGTGTTCACTTCATAATTGATCACTATTTATACCTACCATAATGAATTGTAACAGAACGGATAGAACCATAATTACCGTTCAGCTGAAACTAAACGAATGAACAGATATTATCGTGACAGCCATTATTCGCGTTATCGCGCCGGCAACACGCGAAACCTTGTAGACTATTACTATTGCATTTGTACAAAATTATACAGAACCACGTTTAAACCGTTTTATCAATCGCAGAACTTCGTATTGTTTGAATATTACCTATAGACGAGAAGACGAGAAGACTACTTGCTGCATTCGCGGCCTTATGGCGGTCCCACTTGGTAGTAAACTCAAATGAGAAAGGGAGCCAGTGTAGCAAAAAATTCTGCGAATATTAGAATCGAAAAAATTCAAATTGAGAGAAAACGATAGGTAGAAACGAAAAAATGAAATCAATAGAGAAACTGATTTCAATTTGATCAATTAGATTAGCCATTCTTTTGCCACAGATCACTGTGCAGCATCATCATCAGATAATTGAGTCCGTTGTTTGGAAGCCTATAATTCGGTAGGTATATCGGTCTTAGATTGTTGACGAAAGTTTGATGAGATCTGCCTTATTTGGTAGAGCTTTGTATGACGAGTGCCTTCAACAATTTCATTTTTTCAATGACCACGAATATAGAGGAAAATGTACCAGTAATCGGTACCTAACTCATTCATGGGTAGTACCAGTAACTATATCCATTATTACAGCTGTGTAAGGGTTGCATCTGTGAAAGTGGCGTCTCTAAATATTTATCGCATTAGCTTGATGGGCGCACGCTTATTGTTACGGTTTGTTTCTCACTTCAAACGACCTATAAACACATAAACGGGCTTTGTAAAGCGTTTCCTGGGGAATAAAATTTTGGTGTTATTTCGTGCGAACGGTACGTAAACGTAACCGTTACGGTGATTGTAAATAATGTTTTATTGTATCGGGACGCCTATTTGAACTCACGACGTAATCATCTTTTCATATATTTTTTACATTTTTGTACGTAGTACAGAGTCAAAAAATATAGATTCGCCCTCACTAGGATACCTTATATCGGGGTGTCATGTCATGGACTTACCTACACAGAAACAGAGACAAAGAGCATCTAAATCCAAAAACAGATAATTATGTAAGTTCATCACCTGTAGTCTTATGATGTTCGTAGACAGACTTATCTCGCACACGAGACGACTTCACGAGTCAAATTTTATGGATTTTATAACAACAAGTGAAATTTTGTGACACAAAGATGTAGAGAAATCGAAGTCACGCGGTGCATATCACACACAGGCGCTCCTTTTTGTACTACTTTCCTCAATTTGTTATTGAACCTGGGACCTTTTTACCGCAGACAGTCGCACGCATCTTCTACCGCGCCACATATTTCTCCGGAAAACTATTATATGAAATACGAAATACTTTTGTTACCTAGATAACGCTACCACGTCATAAAAAGAGAGAAACATTGACTATGACTTTTTCTTGCATCTGTTTTTCTGTTACATGTTTATGATGATATTATCATCTTCCTGCCCTTATCCCAATTACTTGGGGCCGGCGCAACACGTTTTGCTCAACACAAAATCGTGTTGCAAAGGATTTGGCTTAATTTTACGACCGGCCGCCTACCAGACGTCAACCCTCTTTGGGAGTGCTTTTGTGGTGGATTAACCGCCAATATACGGTTGGCCCTGGCTGTTTTGGCCGGGTTTATCCCTCGGTCGCCTCTTACGACCCCCAAAGGAAGACAGGGGGTGGTGCTATTCTACTCTGCCGGCACCACACGGCATATTTTATGACGATAATGATAATTGAACTCGTCAAATGCTTAGAACCGGTTCTCATTTTTATTCTTACAAAAAAAAAAATGCTTAGAACTGAGTAATTTCATGTTAGGCAATTTCGAAAATGGTTATATCCAACAGGCAAAGTACTAACAAAGACTACCATACTTTTATTTTAAAAAAGTTCGCATAACGCATACGCTTACTTTACTTTATGAACCAATTTTTCAGTCCATTAAAAATAATGTGCTTGCGTGTCTCAAACTGACATACCCTCTTTGTAACACTTTATATTAGCAGTAACACTATGTGGAATTTTTAAATTAGTGTAGTGTGAATACTGTTATGTGTGTGAATGAAGACTATTTATTAACCTCAAGAATGTTAGGACTAGTTCTGGGAGATTGTATTATCAAATGCAATGTTAGGTTTACAGTTATGCACAAACTTTATGTGTATTTTAAATTAAATAAACAACTTATACTCGGACATATTTCATGTTTTACTATCAATGTGTGCTGCCGGCTTAGAAAAGCATCACCCTATGTATCAACCCGTGGGTGTCGCAAAAACCGACTAAGTGATAAATCCAGGGAATGGGCAGCAGCGTTCTTTGTAAATAGGTACAACACCTTGCACTGCGCTCGCCAATCCGTCTGCCAAGCGTGGTGAGTTTGGCAAGGCCCATGTCCAGCAGTGGACTGTTGTGGCTGTTATAGTTAGTTATCAATTTGTGATAAGATAATAAAATGTTATCTGCAATAAATATGTTTATTTTTTCCTTAAAATAATACTAATTAAATTGGTTTGTTTTACACAATACTTGTTAAAACCCGAAACCCGATTACACAATACGTAATTACTTACCTACGTTAATTAATTGCCTGCGATTATCTTTACAACTTAACATTTCTGTAATCTTGTAATGTAATCGGGGTTTAACTGATGGTTACGCGAGAAATAGGCCGTTCAGGTTAGCGGTTTTGTTATTTGAAATTCTTGCCGTGTGATGCCGGCTTAGAATAGCATCACAATATTTCTACTCACGGCTATAAAAAGCGACTAAGGGTTAATCATCCAGGGAATGGGCAGCAGCATTCTTAATAGGTAAATGCAACATCTTGTACTGCGTTCGCCAATCCGCCTACCAAGCGTGCTAAGTATTGTAATACCTCCGATAGAGGGACGCCCATGTCCAGCAGTGGCCTGTCGTGTTATGGTTAAGTTATGGTGCTTTGAAATATTTGCTAAGGGTTAAAATTCAACGTATCTACATTTCAGTCGCGAAAGTTTGGTAACTTAAAGATATCCTAGTGGTTTCATTTGTTGTCACCCGTTTCCCCATGGGATGATGGGAATTAGGAGATTTAATACGATAAAAGCAATGAATGTTTCTCAGGAATAATGTAGTACAGTCATTTTTGAGCCACTTTAATACAAGTGTTTACAAATTAATGCTATAATGACAGATTTATATGCTATATTATTTCGACTAAGCCTTAATCAAAGGTTCTGTGATGGAACCTGGACGGTACCTTAGGCTTTTGATCGTCTAGTGAATGAATTTATTGCCTATCGCTAACCACTGACTTGTGTTAGTGTTTCGTTAACTGATAGGTAAAGCTACATGGAAGGAAGTTCATACCCGGCCGGAAAGCATTGATTCACATTTCCGTCGCATAGCGTTACGGAGGAATGCCCAAACAACAGTAAGCTTTAACAATTTTGTGTCTTCAATCTCTAGCCCGCGGGCATCTTATTGTATAGTAGTAGTATAAACCATGGTCCTGTTGTGTCTGCAGACTATTTAATATGACATGTGTCGTGGTTTTTCATGGTTGGCTCACAAGCTCTTGTACATAATTATTATGTATTCATGATCATGATATAATTGTAGCTCTTTTGTAGATGTGTGTGGTATATAATGGAAGGCCTTCCTTGATAGCGTTAAAGCTATGATATATAGCGTAAGAGCTATTTTGTAATTAGAGCTGTATCATATAGCGTGAGAGCTATGTTGTATAGCGTTAGAGCTATTTTGTAGTTAGAGCTGTGTTTTATAGCGTGAGAGCTATTATATTTTGCGTTTTTGGAAAGAATGACACAAATTTGTAAGCCGACCGGTGGATTCAATGCAAACGGGCGCACGAGCGCTACCCAATCAAATGTAATTAAAGTAATTAGCAAATTTACATTATGAATGATTGATTTATCTGGACTGTCAAAGTGATTATAAGGTGTGAGGAAGGTTTATTCATGGATAGGTGAATAAATGAAAATCGGCATTTGTGAGTTTAAATTGAGAATAAAATGAAAGTAAATTGAATTTATTCATAGAAAGTGAGTTTAAGCTAATGATGATGATTTAGAGCTCCTAGAAGACTAGGGCCTCTAAATCCCTGGTTGATTTACTAGGCCAATCCTACAAACGGGAAAATCAACGAGGAAAAGCATAAAACCCGTTTTGCCATATCTTAAATAACATAATATGATGATTAATAATATGGAGTATTACATAATATTAACTACAAACTAGAATCGGGACTCGCATATTCTTTTGTGTACGAGCCCGAGACTAAAACTACAAATGTAGAGTAGGAGTATAAATGCCAACAGTGTATAAAATATATCAAGGTATTGATGTCACGTTAGATATAGGTAACGTTAAAATTCGCATTTTCTTTTGTTTACGAATTCGACAGCTTAATGCTCAAATAATGTAAAAGAGGGTTTTACTGACACACAATGTAAGGTAAATAAAATGAGTCTCGTACTATAATACTGTGTTACTTTCAGATAAATAGATATTATGTACAGAGGAATATTTTGAGGCAGCAAATAGAGGAAAATAAGGTAACCCAGGGGTTAATAGTGCGAGACTTTAGCAAACCCTTCAAACACAAATCACAGGCTTTATGACTACCACTCGGAACTCTAAAACACTGTTCCGGGTG
The DNA here is from genome assembly GCA_024500475.1 of Phthorimaea operculella. Taxonomy (NCBI): domain Eukaryota; kingdom Metazoa; phylum Arthropoda; class Insecta; order Lepidoptera; family Gelechiidae; genus Phthorimaea; species Phthorimaea operculella. The sequence goes on from JANFCV010000002.1 coordinate 9,415,734, forward strand.
GATGATCGACTTTGGCAGCTGCCTTAAATATTTAAACGTCGTTGTTCCATGAAGACTCTCGGCGACTGTCTGTCCCGAATCTCGTGTGTCAAGCTCTCATTTTCCGGTTAGGCGCGCCAGCGCACGCAGGCTCCTGATTGGTCGCCGCCCTTTCTGATCATCCCCTGTTTTGGGTCCATAGTTGCCGCTTTGGCGCGACGAACGAACGTTCATAGTATTGTATTCTGAAAGGATTTAAGACTGTGATTATCTTGCACAAAACTGGCATTTATAATATTACTCATAAGGTGCATAGTTGTATTGTACTCCATCTCGGCGTCTGGTACCTATAGTCCTGTATTGAATAAGAAGGTAACATATGGCAGTAGTCCAGCAGATCTGAGCGTGAGATAATTTCTAAGAACAAAACTTTATGATACTCTTGGTTTGAAAAACAGCCCGCTCCATTGAAGTGACGATATTTATTGCTGCGTTGTTGTTGATTTTAACACCCCCTGTCCTGTTTCTGGAATGACTTAATTGTTTTGAAAGTTAGTAAATGTTTTGTGAGACGTAACTTAATATTAGGTTGTTCTGGTCGAGCAGTGTTTCTAAAGAAATGCGCGATTTATTGCATTCAGCTGTGAAGACTCCAATGTTGACTCCGACGTTTTGCCTTTAACTGCGTCGAGAACGCATCTCTATTGTCTTACTTATTGAGAAGGCCTCCGAAAAATAAAAAATATAAATGTGGTCGGCTGGTGCTATCACATTCCTCTCCTTTGGAATACTTAAAAGGTCTTGTCCTTTTGAGTCTTCCAACACCAAATTATCCAGCTCTTAATTGATACTGCATAAAGTTGTTCAACCTCTGTTTCTGTAAATTAAATAAACCAAAACATTTAATAATCAACTGCTCTATTTCACAATGTACTCGCCGTTTTAAAATTCACCATCAAACTCCCGAGAAAAAACAATCCAAAAATATAGTATCCTCTCAACCATCATTGTGCTTTGAAGCACAACGCCTTTGTTACTTGAATTGGCTTGTAAAACCTTTGAAAGGTGTGGCGCTTTGGCTAACCAACTATTATTGTTGTACAAACTATTATTGTAAATCATAAATTATACCTGCTTGTTACATCTTGTTTATTAGATGATTAAGTTTCGTAGAGTATTATTTATTTCAAAGTCAAGTATCGTTCCCATGTTAATCTCTTAGCAACCTATGCTTGAAGGTAACCACTATGTTGCGCTTTTTTAATAGTACAAACAAAATCAAAATAATTATTACATCACCTTACTATTTATATTGGTATTTTAGATATTTCATTATAGTCACAGCACACTTAATTTAAATTAGACTTGGCTAGATATCAACCTCCATCATCAAAAAAAAATTTTAGTCTCGTTTCACAATGACCTCATTCATTGTCTATTGTGTCAACATAATACAAATTACCTTTGTATTTTTATATAACCGCTACAACCTTTACGCCCCTCCTAAACCAAACATCACATACATATATTCTCATCCTGAGATGCACTTCTAAAACAACTATCACCTGCCTAACGGCATCGAGCTTATCTATACTTCTTCTTCGTGTAACGAATACAACTCTTTTTTTTTTTTTGTCTGGCAATCGGTATACAAAATAATTGAATTTATCCTCAGTCTATGTGAATGGACTCTTTAATCCACTTTGATCATATCGATATCAATTCATCACCTCACAACTCATCAGCCCATGTCTGTACTTTTGTAATAACATACTTGTACATTATTGCAACCATCTTCCAATTTCTTGCAAACATTTCCATATTACTTACTTTACTTACTATCACTGTATTTGTACCTGTTCTGTACCAACAATGAGTTATAATCTTTGCATACTACAGCCAACCATAAATACTAGAATTGGACGTGTCTTCTGCGTACATATAAATGATTCAAAATAACACTATTACTCTAACAGGTTATAATTTAATTATTGAGATATAGCCAATTTAAACCTCATTAATTATTTATATCTAACGTCTCACGTTTGTTATCATATCCGTAAATCTTTCGTCTTTCACAAGAAATACAATATTCACGCTCCATCATTATCATCACGACTAATTCTTTATTTCTGACAACTCAATGTTTACCGTAACACTGTGGTTGTTATTAATGTACATAAAGGAGCTCTGCAATTTGTAACTCGTTATCTCACGACACTACTTTAACATTAAATACCAGAAAGGAAAAACTCTTTTACGACAATTTTCCCATGTAAGTGCATTACAAAGTAGTTGATCTAGTAAGCAGGTAATCAACTATTTAATGACACATATTCGTACATACCCATTTCTTACTTTAAACCTTACTTACTTACTTACTTTTCTCTTGTAACAGTGTATATTTTCACTGTGTCAAGGAACCTTTTACGACAATTCTCTCATGTAAGTTCGTCATCAAATGTGTTCAATAGATTTCATCAAATATCAAAACATAAAATGTCGATCATAAAAAAAAAGATTCAGCGGATAATTTGTCACATAAAACATACATAACCTTACTATGCTTACTTATCAACATTCTATCTTTTTCTTACCGAGAAATTTACTTTATTTAATCAATACGCATGGTATTTTTAACATATTATCTTTCCGAAAAAGAATAACCTTCATCCACTACTTTCTAAAACAGTGCTAACATAACAAAGCCCCATAAACAACGCTTTGTTATTTCAATAATGGTTTGCCTTTCACGACGTTTCCTATCTTTCAGAATGCAAACTTACGGACGCCGTTATAACTATGGTTCGTGTCCATTGTCCTTTAACTCAATACCTACTTTACTAAAGTCCTTTATAAACTTCTACGTATCGAACGTACAAACTTTATCGATCATTAGTAGGTAATCAATAGATAATCAATCGATCTGGTAGTCTATTTATTCATTTCTATCTAAATGTGGCGTTCAACTCTTCTATAGGTAACCGCCCGATCTACCTTTAGTGCTCAATTCACCTTTAGCCAGTTCCAAAGAAATCTACATGTTTCGTCAAACATAGCTTCTTTTTGATATTATTTATTACCAAGGGAAAAATCCAGTCTTCAACTGTTTATACCAAAACATACCTACCTCTTACTTAGTTTAAACCTTTCATTATCTAATTACTTTAAAACAACTATCTGTGTCACTCCACTGCTAGGTTTTCATGTGATATCACAAAATCCATACATACATATATCACGCCTATATCTCTTGCGGGGTAAGCGAAGCGTAAACGACTATAAAACCCAGCCATTTACACCACGTCTGACAATTAAATTTAAGTGTCATCAAGAAGACTGTGTTCCACCATAGTGGCAGATTGTTAGCCCATTGCCTAAAATTGCAATATCCATTGAGAAATAAATCGCTATTTCGCGTTGCTCGCTCGCTTATTGTCCGTTTGTGCGTATTGTATACTTAGGTTCCGTTTATTATAATCAATTCAAAAGTATTAAGTGACAACTACTGATTATAATCAACTTATTTATTTCTTTCCACTAATCCACTACTGAGCCTTTATACGATATCGTAATTGTACTAAGAAATAAATCAATAATTCGATTTGTTCGCTAACTTATCTACCAGTGTTACGATTTATGTAAGTTCTATTTATCCTTGTAAGTTTACAAATCTAAATCTGTAATACAATAAAATCATTAAACTTTGACATCAAAATATAACAACTGCTGGGCATATCAGTATTTAAGTGATTAGCCTTCCCGTAACTCTCTCAAATAGGTATAATCAAAATCAATTCTCGCCATGATTATTGTAGGCGTAAGTAAGTGACCAAGGGATAATCAAATACCTACTGTGTCATACTCTTATTTAGTATAGCTTGAATGGAATCAACCATATTCTTTTCGTTTCGCTCGCATGTGATTAAATGATTAATCAACTAAGGGATAATTCAATATTAAGAATCTCCGGCAACTACAAAAATAATTAATGCAATAACTATCTCTTTTTATACCAACTATGTAACTTTAAACAAAAGTTTTATTTTTGTAACCTTTTTCGCAACACTCCGCTCGCTTTCAGGTAGCCTACCTCTCTAATTGTTTCCCACGATAAGTTATACTCGGAGTCGAAATACATTACTTGGAAAAGGATTTTGTTATGGCCACAACATAATAACCAATACATCGTAGGTAGTACCTATACTAGATAGATTCCTAGGCATATACTATTCTATCTCTAAAATACTGTCTGCTATGACTTATGAAAGTTATCTATGCTTATCTTCATAGATCTTTATAAATTACCAACGCTTCGCAATTCTATGAATCTAATAAAAAAAATAACGATGGTTCAAAACTCTGATTATCGCAAAAAGTATCAACCTCACATGAACTTTAGGTGTTTATCTAATTTTTGTTCATGGACACCTTAACTAAGTACAAGACTATAATTAATCAATTTCTGCTACTCAGAATCAACCTCGACGGCGCACTGCCTTTCAAAACAAAACAATAAGTAATCACATATTTTGAATAGCAGACGAGATCAAATTTATCTGAAATGGACGTTTGCTCAGATCTGCTGAAAAACACACATGCACACAAAATAATATAATAATGTCAGAAAAGGCAATGTATTTAGTACATCAACTTTTATAACAGTGTAAATAAAATCCTCTTTTATTATTTTAGAATGATAAATTCTGTAAAGACCTGAATTTTAATAAACAAACTATACTTCTTGCTTTCTTCATCGCGTGATAGTAAACTTTATATGGGTTAAATATTTCAATGTTACCAGTGTATCAAATAAAGTATTATAGCTCTATGCTTGAAGTGCTTCATATTGAAAAAGTTATAAAATAGGACCTCTCCTATTATTCTAAACTTTACATACTCTGTGTATTATTCATTGAAAATGAAAATAGGTAAGTTAAAACTCTTTCCTCTCCTCGAGATTCATTTATAAAGAGTTAGGTATGTGTCTCCTTTGTGTTAAGACTTTATAAATGTATTAATATTGTACATTTGTATAGAATTTCTCCCTTTCCTTGATAATAACTTAGCATAAACCACTCTTATAAATCTAGATTTCACACATTTGTTGAATAATTATTAGTTATGCTGAAATCTGTCCTTTCTTCGATAATGAAAATATAGCATAAACCTCTCCAATAAATCTAGGTTTCACACATTTGTGGTATTATTATAAATTATGCGGAAATCTTGCCTCTTTTTAGTCATAATGTAAAATAAACCTCTCCTATAAATTTAGATTTCACACATTTGTGATATTATTATAAAATATGCGGAAATCTTGCCTCTTTTTATAATTATCTAGAATAAACCTCTCCTATAAATCTAGATTTTACACATTTGTTTTATTATTATTAGTTATGTGAAAATCTTTCTCTTTCTTCAAGTATTTCAGTCCAGTGCCAGTCTTTTATTCAAACTGAATATTATGAAGATCACAGTATTCAAAACAAAGCAAAATTATTTGTTTGTATCAGGAAATATTGTTGATTTGAATTGTTATTTCCTGTAACTGTTATTTAAAATAGCTAAGTATTGCACAATTAGTGCAATTTTACTCCCTTCCATATTCAAATGAAAAATAAGTTATCAAAGAAACTCGATTCGCGCGCAATCAAATCCCTTCAACCACTTCATCTCATTTGTAGAATTTAAAGTTATGTAATTTACGTTGTGTTTATGTAGTAAACCTTTATAGCTCTTTAAATCTAGTCGTCTACTTTTTGTAGTACGATGTCTAGATCTTGGTCACGGTCCACCATGTGTGATGGAACCTGGACGGTACCTTAGGCTTTTGATCGTCTAGTGAATGAATTTATTGCCTATCGCTAACCACTGACTTGTGTTAGTGTTTCGTTAACTGATAGGTAAAGCTACATGGAAGGAAGTTCATACCCGGCCGGAAAGCATTGATTCACATTTCCGTCGCATAGCGTTACGGAGGAATGCCCAAACAACAGTAAGCTTTAACAATTTTGTGTCTTCAATCTCTAGCCCGCGGGCATCTTATTGTATAGTAGTAGTATAAACCATGGTCCTGTTGTGTCTGCAGACTATTTAATATGACATGTGTCGTGGTTTTTCATGGTTGGCTCACAAGCTCTTGTACATAATTATTATGTATTCATGATCATGATATAATTGTAGCTCTTTTGTAGATGTGTGTGGTATATAATGGAAGGCCTTCCTTGATAGCGTTAAAGCTATGATATATAGCGTAAGAGCTATTTTGTAATTAGAGCTGTATCATATAGCGTGAGAGCTATGTTGTATAGCGTTATAGCTATTTTGTAGTTAGAGCTGTGTTTTATAGCGTGAGAGCTATTATATTTTGCGTTTTTGGAAAGAATGACACAAATTTGTAAGCCGACCGGTGGATTCAATGCAAACGGGCGCACGAGCGCTACCCAATCAAATGTAATTAAAGTAATTAGCAAATTTACATTATGAATGATTGATTTATCTGGACTGTCAAAGTGATTATAAGGTGTGAGGAAGGTTTATTCATGGATAGGTGAATAAATGAAAATCGGCATTTGTGAGTTTAAATTGAGAATAAAATGAAAGTAAATTGAATTTATTCATAGAAAGTGAGTTTAAGCTAATGATGATGATTTAGAGCTCCTAGAAGACTAGGGCCTCTAAATCCCTGGTTGATTTACTAGGCCAATCCTACAAACGGGAAAAATCAACGAGGAAAAGCATAAAAACCCGTTTTGCCATATCTTAAATAACATAATATGATGATTAATAATATGGAGTATTACATAATATTAACTACAAACTAGAATCGGGACTCGCATATTCTTTTGTGTACGAGCCCGAGACTAAAACTACAAATGTAGAGTAGGAGTATAAATGCCAACAGTGTATAAAATATATCAAGGTATTGATGTCACGTTAGATATAGGTAACGTTAAAATTCGCATTTTCTTTTGTTTACGAATTCGACAGCTTAATGCTCAAATAATGTAAAAGAGGGTTTTACTGACACACAATGTAAGGTAAATAAAATGAGTCTCGTACTATAATACTGTGTTACTTTCAGATAAATAGATATTATGTACAGAGGAATATTTTGAGGCAGCAAATAGAGGAAAATAAGGTAACACAGGGGTTAATAGTGCGAGACTTTAGCAAACCCTTCAAACACAAATCACAGGCTTTATGACTACCACTCGGAACTCTAAAACACTGTTCCGGGTGGATGATCGACTTTGGCAGCTGCCTTAAATATTTAAACGTCGTTGTTCCATGAAGACTCTCGGCGACTGTCTGTCCCGAATCTCGTGTGTCAAGCTCTCATTTTCCGGTTAGGCGCGCCAGCGCACGCAGGCTCCTGATTGGTCGCCGCCCTTTCTGATCATCCCTGTTTTGGGTCCATAGTTGCCGCTTTGGCGCGACGAACGAACGTTCATAGTATTGTATTCTGAAAGGATTTAAGACTGTGATTATCTTGCACAAAACTGGCATTTATAATATTACTCATAAGGTGCATAGTTGTATTGTACTCCATCTCGGCGTCTGGTACCTATAGTCCTGTATTGAATAAGAAGGTAACATATGGCAGTAGTCCAGCAGATCTGAGCGTGAGATAATTTCTAAGAACAAAACTTTATGATACTCTTGGTTTGAAAAACAGCCCGCTCCATTGAAGTGACGATATTTATTGCTGCGTTGTTGTTGATTTTAACACCCCCTGTCCTGTTTCTGGAATGACTTAATTGTTTTGAAAGTTAGTAAATGTTTTGTGAGACGTAACTTAATATTAGGTTGTTCTGGTCGAGCAGTGTTTCTAAAGAAATGCGCGATTTATTGCATTCAGCTGTGAAGACTCCAATGTTGACTCCGACGTTTTGCCTTTAACTGCGTCGAGAACGCATCTCTATTGTCTTACTTATTGAGAAGGCCTCCGAAAAATAAAAAATATAAATGTGGTCGGCTGGTGCTATCACAGTTCGGTTAATTACAACACAATAGTAAACTGCCGGCGATTATCTTTGAAGCTAAACAACAATAATCTTGTAATCGGTTTTAAAGTGTTTATTAAGCGCAAAACAAGCCACTTAAGGCGATTGGTTTTCGTTCTTAATCTTTTGTGGATGTAGTATTTAATAAGGTTACGGGTAGGTCAAGAACGTCTTTACGGTCTTTACAATACATATTAAAGGCTTCTTTGAAAGTTTGTGTATTGCCCAAAAATATTTACTAGATGGTAAAACTGTAGAACAGCCCAATCGGCGATCCGCACAATAATGTCCATGGAAGTCCTCACGCGAGTACCTATCATATTCTAGCTATTTTGATGCACATCAAACGGATATTTTTTTCTTTTTCACGCAAGTGCATCCTACTCTAAATAGCTATTCATTCAAATATTGTATCGGTAGATCTTTTCTCTGCCAATGCAAAGGAAGCCGCGGGTGATAGGCAGTGTAATTAACTGCGGTGGCTGACAAAAACGAGGTAATTTTCGAATTGTAAATACCTACATATCAAACTACGGAAGAGGTGTAAAACTATATTATACTACTCTAAAATCACACGGCAAAGCAGTAGCGCCTAACATTTACAGAAAAACTCGACTCTTTTTACCCATCCTGTCACCCACGCGTGACCCAGCCACAGTCAAGGCCACTCAGCTTTATATGCCATCATTGGATGGTAAAACTGTGGGGTAAACAGCCCAATCGGCGACCCCCACAATAATGTAAATGGATACCCTCACGCAAGTTTCCGGGGCGCGGTTTAAAGCTGAACGGTATTTGTCTGCAATGCCTTTATTAATCGGATGCTTGAAATTTTCTATTTGGTACCCTTTGTAAAAAAAGGTGTGTTTTGTAAGTTTATTATTTTTTAATACTAAAATGATGCGTTTCGTGCAAGTCTCGTCAAAGTAGTTTAAATTTGACGTCAAATAAATATGACTAAAGCTCAGTCTGCGAATTTTATGGGTGGAACTAGCAAAATTTCTTTTTATCAAGGTTGCCTATAAAATCAATTTAAGTTGGTTTCCTAAAAGGGATAGGTAAATGTACTGGCTGATACAACTCGCCAATTTTAGTGAAGGTATTGTTTTCAATTAATAATAATCATATTATAACTCTTTGTTTCAGATACTAATGCAGCCTCTGATGCCGACGTTTTAGCGATGCGCACAGATTCAGAAGCACATCATGGAACTGTGTGCGAAGTTATTTTGGGTTCTGCTTCCGGGATTCGTTTTGCTGCCTACCATCGCTATGCGAGGTGAGTTTACGTGTCCGGTTTATAAACGAAGGAAGTTGTATGGAACTGCATAGAAACGCCTCATATCGTGATAATTTCGTGGCTTCGATGCCGCAACGCCGTGCGTTTGTAGCAGGCTAAATTTTGCTAGCAGCTGCAAAAGACTATAATATCGTGTGATAGGTACCTATGTGTGCGTACATTCTTATATGTGTCACAAGTGTCACAACAGAAGGTTGACGCGACCCTATTCAGGATTTTTGCGATTGACATAATTATGTTACATAGCCAGGGTTGCTACTGTCAACAACCTCAAAGTTTATACCGGGAGTAACAGAAAGGGTATTACAAGCCGAAAGGAGAAGAAGGTACTCATGAAACTGAACTAAAATAAGAAAATAAGAAATAAAAATAAGAAAAATAAATTGGACCTCCCATATAAAATTGCCGAATAGCTTTATTGTGGGGGGAAAATTACTATGGGAGGTCCAAATTTCTTTTCCTATTTCGACCCATGTTCCATAGGGAAAAGTTGTTCAGTTTCATGAGTAACTTCACCTCTTTTAGGCTTGTAATACCCTTTTTGTTACCCCCTGTATTATATCTAAACAGCGAAATCTGACACAAAAACGTCATATGCTTTTAAAGCTAGTTTTAATTCAAGAAATATGACGTGTTAGTGGTACTCGGCAACCTACTAGTTACCTTATTTTAAAGGGTGCACCAGTCTGGGACCAGCCCCAGCCCGTGAATTATTTGCACTATTATTTTTTATCCTGTATTCATACAGCTATTTACAAATACCATAAATAATAAGAATTTTATCAAAACATTATCTCAATCACATTATTGGTTTTAACGTAGTCAGTTAACTACACGTTCAGTACACACATTAATTTCTGGAAATATCAGCATGTTTTCGTTTGATAGTTTAAATTATTTACGAATTACTGATTGCTTTTTGGTAATGTGCCAATAACATTTTTGTGTAAAATAAAACTCATAAAATAAATACAACAGTTGGATTCGTTAAATAGCAGATTTACTTGGAATTTTGATGGTGTAAAGACAATAAAATTGGGTAGGTACGTTTTAATGGAGAGAAATCAATGAATATAATCTAAACAATTTACCTATCGCTTACTTTGTTTTCACATAGGTGTATGTACTTAGTAGGAATTCTTTATTTACCTATTTTTAAAAGGGGTTTATGGGTAATTTTGTATGGACTACTGTCGTCACTTTTTTTAGCCTCGGAGTCTATACTTATTTAATGAAATTAGTAACTATTTGTAACTTGCTTTTAACTATTTTTGTATGTATAGGCACATAGCCATGTGCTGCCGGCTTAGAATGACATCACTCCATATCTTTCCCGAGGGTATCGTAAGAAGCGACTAAGAGATTGGATAGTTATGTGTATTGCAATTTTAGGCGACGACGGGCTGACAATCTGTCACTATAGCAATACACAGTCTTCTGGATACTCTCAAACTTTTGATACGTGGTGTACATGGCTGTTTCTACAGCCTTTTACGCGCTTTCTACTATGGATTGATATATGTATGTATGTACGTTGGCACATATTATAAGCAAAGCACTAAAATACTGCACGTGGGAATTCCCAGGGCCGAAATTGCACATGCAATCCAGCTGGTCCCCAACACCTACGGTATATTATAATATTCCCGATTGCTGTCCCCAACACCTACGGTATATAATAATATTCCCGATTGCCGTGACTAAGTGAAATGACGTTGGAGCAGGTCCAAGCTTCATGCCCCTGGCTGCAACTTAGTGTCAATCAATATCACTTACCACCTCTGGGACCGGTGCTGCACAACGTAACTGATTATTCTAAGAAACTGTATGCATGTCCATTTTAGGCTGGTCTTTTAAACGGTTAAAAGGGTTGGGGCAGTTATAGATCTTCGTAACTGGTTTTTCTTAGTAGATGACTATGTGACTATTTTGCACATCCATTTTAAGTGGTCCCTTAAATAAAAAAGGATAAATGTATTTTATGAATGAGAGACATACGATAAAAGTATTGTAAATAGATTTATTATATCGTCACGTATTTTTTATCATAATAATCTTATGGCATGCTGGGATTAGGTTTGGTTTCTTTGATTTGATTTTGTTGTGGTTTGACAACGTGATGTGGTAATTAATGACAATGTTACCTTTCTGACACGAAAATTCTACAAACTTCTGACGACCCGGGAATTTTCCACATTGTCAGTGGCTGGCTACAATAAGGATGTAGCTAATTGCTACGCCGTAGCAATCGTAGCGGTTGTAGCTTGTTGGCTTATCATGTACTAGCGGCCCGTTAGCGGTTTCAACCACTGCAACTCATTTTTCCGCGGGAAAAACACATTTTCCCTACATGTGTTATACATAAAAACCTTTCTCTTGAATCATTCTATCTATTAAAAAACTGCATCAAAATCCGTTGCGTGGTTAAGGAGTAGTTATTGAATTCCACGACAGACAGATTATGTATTGATGTTTCGATAGTGTCGTACGAGATGACTCAGTTATACCTTTCACATTCAACTTACTAGTTTTAATAGAAATAGTTGGTACGAAAATAACTTACGAATCCTAAAATTCTATCTTTGATCTACAAACTTGACAAAAGCAGCAAAATTGATTCCCGGCTCACACTTTTTCAATCGGCCGCCACCAAAACTGTTGGCGGTTTGCAATGGGTGATTTCATTGACATTCACAGCGGCCTCTGTCGGAATTGAGTGATTCCCGTAGGACCGTGACTGCTGGTTTGAAAATACCCACAAAATGCCCGCGAAATATCAAACACAGCACGCACTGGGGGTTACACGTAAAGGTTATGTAAACTCGTTTGCGTTCCATTGGTTGCCACAGATCAGCATGCTCTATTTCAAAACCTTCCTCGTGAATCATTCTATTTATTACAAAAACTGCATCAAAATCCGTTGCGTGGTTTAGGAGTAGTTATTTGATTCTACGACAGACAGACAGATTGATGCAAAAAGCGATTACATTTTATATATATTGATGACGAGATGACTCAGTAATTTAATCCGTTGTAGGTAAACCTTTCTTATTCAACTTACAAGTTTTAATAGAAATAATTACGAAAATAACTAACGAATCCAAAATTTCTACTAACTTTGATCTACAAACGTGACAAAAGCAGCAAAATTAATTCCCGACTCACACTTTTTCAATCGGCCGCCGCAAAACTGTTGGCGGTTTGCAATGGGTGATTTCATTGACATTCACAGCGGCCTCTGTCGGAATTGAGTGATTCCCGTAGGACCGTGACTGCCGGTTTGAAAATACCCACAGAATGCCCACGAAATATCAAACACAGCACGCACTGGGGTTACACGTAAAGGTTATGTAAACTCGTTTGCGTTCCATTGATTGCCACAGATCAGCGTGCTCTATTAAACGAGTATATATATAGTACATGGCTATTTATATGACTGATATATTTGTGGCGGTGTAGTTCGGTCATTGATTTGATTAGTATTTGTTTAGGTAATAACATCAATAATATCCCGCTTTTGTTGTACGCGATAGATGTGATTTCCGACCTTACAACTGGTAGAGTACAATAGAAAATGTCTCTACTACAGTTACAAAAAACTGATTGAAATACTTAAAGTGATAGGCATTTACCCACATAACATCCGTTTCGACGTCTAAAAATAGCCAAGTCAAACGTAGAGATGCTCTAGATTTAAAGTTATTTGTTTAATTTCACTATGTACGATATTAAAAGACTTTATGAATAAATAAATTTCAGGAATGTCGATTGAACTTGGCATCCACTCATATATCAACACTTTTACCTAAACCTTAACTTGGCTACCAATTTCCACAATTATGTTTTTGTGGGATACCTATAAGCCTATCAGTTCCCATCTTTCGGTTAGAATAGGTCTTTTGTCTATCTGTTTTAAAATAATGACGCTCTGTGGTCGATACGAGGAATGCAGGTCATCTATTGGCTGTAGTTGTATTTCCGGCTTAGTACGTTCAAGTGAACACCTAAGGGGTCTTTGTGCATCCAATATGACTTGGGTAATAAACCTCTAAACAGAATGCTAAAATAAGAGTGATTACAAAGTTGAATACCAAGGAGTTGGATGTTAAATGCACTACAAAGATAAACTTGCGTTGAAATAGTGCAGCGCAAAAACATGCTTTGCGTTTGTTTCGGTGATTTTTAGTATGGGTAATTCGACATTTGTATGCATCTAACTGACGCAAGCATCATCTACATGTAGGCTCGCCTAACTCAAGTAAAAAGTGCTTTAAACAGCGTTAATAGAACATAAAAGTTATAAGCCTCCTTCTACACGTTTGATAGGGTCAAATTCACTTACAGGACACGCAATCACCACAAATGAAAAAGGAAATGAAAATGCGAGACTATTCAGTTGAAAGCAGTACGAGTAAGGGTGGGCTTAAAAACCAAGCGACAGCGACAACGACGCGCGTCGTTGTCGCTGTCAAATGACTGGTTTGTATGGGTTTGTATGGGGAACCAGATAAACCGAGCGTCGGCGTCGTTGCGGCGCGCCACGACGCCGTCACGTTGACAGCGCGCTGAGAAGCTCACCAGGCCAGTGTTGCCGGATAAACAGAATTACTGCTATTTAGACATATTTAACAGCAAGGTAAATGTAGTAAAAAATATAGAACAAGCTTTATGTAAATTCTGAACTATTGTTGCCGTACTACCGATGGTTTTACTATCGATAGTTTTCATTTATTCAGGCCTATACAATCGGTAGGCCTAATAATAGTATTGATAATTCAAAATAAAGCAATACTGTTGACGAGGTATAATACTATCGATAGTATCGATAGTTCAGGATATCGATACTATCGATTGTCTATCGTTTTACAATCGATAGTCCACTTTCGAGTGGCAACAATATTCTAAACACATGCTTTTTATGTTACAGTTTATCAAATTTTCACAAATTACACGCTGAATTCCGACAAGCTCTCCCTTCCCCGCAAGAGATAAAGGCGTGATATATGTATGTATGTATTCCGACAACATTGATGCCTGAGCAGAATTTGCAAAAGAAAATGTAATGTAGGTATATTTGTAAACCTCATTTTGCGTTTTGCGGTGCTAAAAGTTCTGTTGTATTTGTTGTTATACATTATAAGGAAAAACTGAACTAAACCCATGAACAATTCTACACGAATAGTTATATTATGAATTATATTATATTACTTGTCACTTGGTTATGCGTCTGTCAAGACCCCTTTTTTCGGGATCGCGTTAAGATATCAACTTGAAATAAAACCATTCCATAGTCACCAACAGGGATGATGTTCTCTCCGGCTGATTTCGGCCATGCCGACCACTTTTAATTCTGATCAGCAGCTTCCTAAATACTGCAGCTGCCACACTGATTCTGCTATTCATCTCATTATCAAGGTCACATTAAATATCGAAACTTCTCAACTTGTGTCATCATATCTTCACCAAACTTAATTTTCAGTATCTCACGACCTTGTATTTCCATTGAAATCACTTTTGTGAATGATCTGATCACTAAGACGGTGGTCGTTACACAATAATGTCAGAGGCCTGCTACTTATAGTAGGCGGTTGGAAAACTCTGACTCTAGGTTTCATCGAATTGTTGAACGACTTGGTGTACTACTCGAATAAGAAGAAGAAGAATACTATCTTTTTGACACTGATCTTCAGATCGAATTTGCAGCATGCTTGGGGAGAAACGGTCTTCAGTTGTTGCAGGCCATCTGCGGATTCTGCAAGAAAGCATAGGTCATCGGTATACATGTCGCAGTGCGATGTCAAAAGCTGGCATATTATGGCAAAATTGTAGACTTCCTTCGGCCTTCGTCCCAAGCTGATCCAATGTTTGGCCAAAATCCTAGCATTTTCGGCGAAATCCTAGATTTGTTTAGTATTATGGCTTTTTTTTTCATTCCCGACGAGGAACAAGGAGTGGAAAAGTGAGTTATGCATCTCTCTCTTATTGCTAACTCCAGGGCGTCCGACTCTACCTCCCACCCTACAGGACGTCCAACGCTACTTTATGCCATACGAGGTAACTGATGCTATTTCCAACCCTCCAGAGACGTCATAGATGATAAGGGGTAGCGTCGGGCCTACTACTGTGTTACAAAGTATGTCTAAGTTCTACGCCTCTACTTACTCTACTTCTTCATATATCTCCTTATCTGTCTAACACTCCTTTAAACTATCTGGAACTATAAAATGATGTGTTCTTTCTTATCTGCATAATATAATATGTATTAGTCTATTAATAAGTATGTGTAGTAGTTTATCAGAGTTGAAGTATTTTAGTAATAGAATGTATGTATATCATGTTTATGTAATACATAAATTGTTTCACTACCCCTCTTTTTCTCTGTACGTACTTCTGAACCATAGTATACCCATCCGCATCTACTTGGTTACAGGGCTTGTTAAGGGTTGGTTCAACAAGTGGTAGTTTAGCCATACCCTTATTGTTTGTCGCTGACGCAGCGAGCGGCTAAGGAGGCCGGTTAGCGTTGTTCCGGCGTCGATGTTTACCCTTGTCAGCAGTGTCAATCTTGCCGGGCGCAGCGGCGCCGGGCGGGTCGAGCGGCTCGGCGGCGGCGGGCGCGCGCTCATGCTGGTCGGTTCGGTTGTTGGGCGAATTTGCTGATGAGGCGCTTGTAGCCGATGTATATGATTCATCGGCGGCACGCATTCCTCGATTTTGGTTGTCAGCAGGACTGGAAGTCTCAGCTGATCTAGTTGCTGACTTTAGCAACAAATCCATTTCGGCACGCAAGTCAACAATAGTTTTTCCTGAGCGTTCGAATTTACGTTGAAATTCTTCCAGCTTAATTTCCAAGGTCCTGACGTCCCTTAGCAGCCGGGTAACATCCTGCTGGTCGAGCGCGTTGGGAAGTTTTTTATGAGTAGCCCTCAAGAATATTGGCACTTTTTGGTGATCCGTCCCCTTCAGGATATTCATAATATCTTGCAGGCTTTTCTTGCAATTTTTGTCCCCTGTTCGATGGGGCACACACTTCACGTTCAGCTTGAGCCACTCACACAGCAGCGCCTTCGCCTTGCATATGTTGTCCACCGTGAAATAGGTCGAACACAGCTGGATATTGGAGGCCTCGTTTGTGATGGTTAGTTTATCTTCAAGGAACGTGAGGACATCGTTGGCCAAGAAAGATGTATCCAGGCGGGCGTTGGTTTTCCTGGGCTTCCGACGTTACCCCTTGTCGTCCAGGGCATTCCTGGAGGGTAAGAGGAGGAGGCATATACCCTGAGAGGCAGGACGGAGAGTGGGAGGTAACGTCGGATGCCCTGGCGGGCGTGGAAAGCGCCGCAAACACTAAAGACTTAAAGATCGCAGGCATTGGATTTCTTGGGCGTCCGACGCTACCCCTGCCGTCCAGGGCGTCCTATCGCTACCTCTACCTCCCGTCCTCTAGAGCGTCCAGTGGTACATTCTGCTCTTACGGTGTCTGACGCCCCCCCCCCCTACCCTCTAGGGCAATCGAGGCAATCCTGATATTCAGGTTGTCCGACGCTAGCCCATCTTTCAAGGCGCCCTACGCCTCAGGGTATCCAACTCTACCCTTAACAGCCCAGAGGGAGGTGCATATTGTTTACCTATTCACTTCTCGTTCCCCAGAAATGGAAAAACAACGATACATATACTAAACAAATCTAGAATTTCGGCCAAAAACCTGGATCAGCCAGTAGCCAAATTCAAAGTTCAGCCATCTGTGCGGAAACGGATGCGGGCTCCTTTGGAGACGGTGTATGAGACCTTCTTAACTACTACCGCAAAGAATAAGGCAAACAGTGTGGGCGCTGAAATGCACCCTTGTTTCACCTCACAGTTGATGGGGAAAAAAAAGATCATTCATCGTCTACAGAGACACAGCACTGCTCATCATCATGCCTCATGTCATGTCTCAGGAGGCGCACAAACTTCTCCGTGCACTCTAGTTTTTCTAGCACCATCCAGTGAGCTTCACAAAGTACACTGTCGAACGCTTTATATAGACCAACAAAGCAGAGTTACAACTAAAGATATTGCTCTCTGCTTTTGCCTGCAGTTGATGAACACAAAAATCCAAAAAATATTTTCTTATCTGAAAGTCCTTCAAGCGGTCTAATAAGGCTCTTGCAAAAGCCTTTCGGGGAGCGATTATTACGAAATACCGCGGTATGACTTGCAGTCAGAAGGGTCACCTTTGTTTTTGAGAGGGCACTAATGCGAGAAACTTTAAAACCACCGGAAATCGCTCTTTCTCTCACATTCAAACAAAAAGTTTCCATAACAACGAGTTTAGCTCCACTCCGCCACATTTGAGTATATCGCCTGATGTAAGGTCAATGCTAATGTCTGATGGCAGTAACAACCTCATTACACGACAGGGGCTCATGCATTTGGTGGTTAAGGTGAGATGAGGTAACAATTGATGTGGTGCGGTGGTGCCGATTAGCTGTTCGTCTACGTTAAGCAGATCTATAAAATATGACCAAGAAACAAGAGTATAAACAACCCCAAAAGTTCGAGTTTTAGTATTTATATAGGAAAACCTGCTAATAAAAATAAAAAAATTTAGAGCAAACTATTGCAAAGACCCGGCAACACTGTAAATTAGTGACATTCAGATATTCTCTTGTCTTCACCGTTGGTCGTATCACGAAGTGATGTAACCAAAAAATATCAATTTTTAGTTTGATACACCATGACAATGGAATTCTAATATTATATTTTTTAGCTTAATCCACACCACAACACGCTTTGTCTGAACTTTTGTCCTAGGAGACGGTAGGTATTTTTTTTACCACGAATAGTCTTTATCGTCATTTAAATAATATATGACGATTGACGGCGCGTGACTTAAGAGTAGCTAAGAAGAGTAAAGTTTATTTTATTTTGGCCTAATAATTTCTGTTATTGTTTCGTTAATATTTGTTTAGATAATCTTCAATACTGCAAGCTGTAGTGCTGATTGTATTCGAATTTTCGAATCTCTTTGGTTGGAAAGGGTTTGTGAACAAATGGAGTGGTGTTGATGACATTATTGGCAATGACATGCCTGACTTGGATTTTGATATGTGTCACGGTGGGCTATCTACTATATTAGGATTTTTATTCAGATAGACTAAACTGACAGCTAAGATCGGCCTTTTGTTTTCAAAATGTTGCAAGCATCAGGCTAGTGTTGTGGTTTGACTCATCTACACTAATATAATAAAGAGGAAACCTTTGTTTGTTTTTTGTTTGTTTTTTTGTATGTATGTAATCGATAAACTCCGAAACTACTGGACCGATTTCCAAAATTCTTTCGCCATTAGAAAGCTACAACATTCCTGAGTAACATAGTCTGCTTTTTACCACGGGGAAATTCCTCATTTCCACGGGAAAACGGTTAACAGCAGGAAAAGCGGGAAAAATAGCGGATATTACCCAAATCAGCAAAACTGCTTTACCGATCTCCGCGAATTTTGGCACTGATGTTACTAGCATACTAAAGACGGACAAGGACTACTTTTTGTCAGCCCTCGAGGATCTGGAGTACGTGATGAAAACCACCAGCATCCCATCTAAACTATTAGAGATACGGTCATGGCTTCATAGAAAAATTTGTTCACCATGACAGGCCGCTTCTGCTGGCACATGGTAATCGAGGATCTGGAGTACCTGATGAAGACCACCAGCATCCCATCTAAACTACGGTTATGGCTTCATAGAAAAAGTTGTTCACCATGACGGGCCGCTTCTGCTGGCACATGGTAATCGAGGATCTGGAGTACCTGATGAACACCACCAGCATCCCATCTAAACTATAAGAGATACGGTTATGGCTTCATAGAAAAAGTTGTTCACCATGACGGGCCGCCTATGCTAGCACATAGTCATCGAGGATCTGAAGAACCTGATGAAGACCACCAGCATCCCATCTAAACTACAAGAGATATACGGTCATGACTTTAAAGAAAAAGTTATTCACCATGACGGGCCGCTTCTGCTGGCACATGGTCACGAGGGTCTGAAGTACCTGATGTAAACTACCAGCACCCCATATAAACTATAAGAGATACGGTAATGGCTTGAAAGTAAAAGTTATTCAGCATGACGGGCCACTTCTGCTGGCACATTTACCTCTGCTGGAACGGAGTAATGGACGTTTTACATACATACATACATCACGCCTTTATCCCTTGCGGGGTAGGCAGAGCATCAACGGCCGTAAAAGTACGGTCGTTATCGCCACGTCTAACACATATTTGAGGGCCGTTTTAGCTATTGTCGTGTATCTCTATAGTGACAGGTTGTCAGCCTGTCGCCTAAAATTACAATACACATGATACCCTCGAGTCCTTTAGTCGCTTCTTACGACACCCACAGGAAAGAAATGGGGTGATGCTATTCTAAGCCAGCATCACACGGCGACGTTTTACTACGAGCAAAAATCCAATTACTACGGGAAAACAGGTAAGTAGCAGCGGGTGAAACCGCTGGGCGGGCCGCTAGTTAATTATAATCATTGCACTGTTGTCACATGATTCCTCGATGTATTTGTTTTAGTAAATAAATATGCTCAATAAATACTTGCGTAAAGCGTTACGCGTATACTTTACGTTTATACGCAAAGTTTTCGTTTGGTTTATAGAAAGCAAAAATGAATAATATTGAAATTTAAAATGTAATGTTGAATAAATTCACATTAATGATATCTGACTGTTACTAGTTATGTTCTCATTAGCTTTCAAATAAACATTTCATCAGACAGGAAATAGTTTGTTACACACAATGGTAGTACCTATGTTTGTCTTATAGGCCAATTTAATATTGAAAATTAAAATAAACTAAATTTATTTTCATAAAGATTCAAATCACAATCTTTGATTCACATAACTTGGTCATTTGGGTACAACACTATGTAATTATTATTTTAAAATACAAAAACGTGGCAACGCACCAAACGTCAATTGAGTCTATCTGTATGAAAATCCTACTATAACTCATTATTCTAATCGAATAATATCTAATAATACGACTTCATAGCTTGTATGGTCCCATTCGGTAGAAAGCATGAAATTTGGCATGTGTGTAGCTTATATAATATGTAAGCTTCAGGAAAAGAAGGGAAGCAAGTTGGACCCCCATGCTTTCCTCCTTTACCCCATTTATATGTCCCAAATTTCAGTTATCTTTATTCATCTCGGAAACTATTAAAGATAGTGTAGTTATAGTGACTATTAAAGATAGGGGTGTAAGGGGCCTTACCAACACCTTCGGGGCCCAAGCCAACCTTACCTGCCCCTGGTGCGCCCTGCTGGTCAACGGACGAGGCAATGGCGACCCGCCAACCCGCACTGGATCAGCGTGGCGGGTGACGATCCAACCCCCCTAAATAAACATGGCAGTACAAGTCAAACCATGTTCTGCTGTAAAGTTTAAAGAAACTAGTTACGCCCTTTTTTGGTGCGACCAGTAGTATGCGGGTATGGATTGCAAAAAAACTGGAAGATCCAAGACTGGAACCATAAAATACTTAAGTAAATAAATTTTTCAATTCTGGTTACTGTCGCAAAATTATTCTTTGCTTCCAATGTAAAACGCTCCATCCGCATTAGAGTGGTAGGTAAATGAATGAATGGTTCTAGTTGGAAAATCCTGAACTACAAAATTAACGACGGATTTTTGTATGGGCTATGAAGGAGACAAAAATATTAAAATATCTCACGGAAGCGCATAGAAGGTCAGAATTTTGGTTCATCATCATCATACTCAGCCATCCACCCACTGCGGGGTATAGGCTTCCTCTCTACTAAGCCAGCCCTCATGGTCCCGTGCCAGCCTGTGCCAGTGAGGTCATATTACTTATAAGCTTGATGATATCGTCGGACCATCGAGCAGGTGGTCTGCCCACTGACCTTTTCACTAATCTTGGCCACCGCTTCGTGGCTGCTTTTTTCCACTGATCGTCACTTCGTCTTACAAGTGTCCTGCCCATCTCCACCTTAACCTCGTCACTCGCTTACCTATATTTTTGACTTTGGTTTTACGTCGACTTTCGACGTTTGGTTTTGGACATGTTCATCCTGAGACCGACCTTCAGGGAGGCATCATGCAGATGTGATATTTTGCTGGAGACCCAGAAAACGTTCGGCAATAAGGATGAGATCATCTGAAAATCTCAGGTGCGACATGCGTATTCCGTTGAAATTGTCTCCTTTCTCGCTCCAATCTAAAGTCTTCATGATATCTTCTAGTACCTTGGTCAAAAGTTTACCCGTTTGACTCCCGGAGGACATCCACACATCACCTGTCAATACCGCAGCGATGCAGAGAGTAAAACACTGACAATACATTTTGATTGTTTGTCAGATGACGAACAGTTGAATGCCTTGTCATAGTCAACGAAGGTGAAACACAAGGGCCGGTTGTACACTTTGCACTTCTCCGTTAGCTGCTTGACGGCGTGAATGCGATCCATGGTTGAGTATCCACTCCTGAAGCTAGCTTACGGGTTAGTACTCATCCAGGTTGGCAGTAAGTCGGTGACACAGGACAGGACAAGAGAATTTCGATTATCGGCTTATCACTCGAAAACGATACATCGTACAGAATGTTGTTATTCTAAAAAATTTAATCTAATAAAATTCTCTAACATTGAGTCTTGATAGCTTTTACTAAATCTATGTTATATGGCATTTATATGGGTTGGAATTTCCAAAATTGTTCAGAGCTCATACCTGGAAAACGATTGGGAATGAGTAAAAACTGTCAAACTAAATATTTATAACATTTCATAAACTTTCATAAACTAATACAATAATAGTATTACATACGATGCAATATTATATAGTATGCAGAATTGTTGTATTAGTTATACAGATCAAAAACTAGGACTCTCTATGTATTTTCTCCAAGGCACCCAGCCTCTGAGAGGTGACGTGTTTTAATATGTTTGTCTACCTAATAGCCCAAACAAAGTTCCACCGAAAAATTTGTGATTCAGGATTTTTTAACTAGAAACCCTTATCAGCACTCGTATACCTTTTTTTGTCATCAGTACCTTTCCGTGCGAATGACATAATTTTTGACAGGGTTTTAGAAGCCGAGTTACATCCTAAACGACGTATCTGACATCAACAATTCATAGTAAATTGAGATGAATGTCAAATATGTTAAGAGTGAATTTTGCTTGAGTGAGATCCATGTCCCAAGTAGCAAACAGTTGCCTTAAACAAAACTTGTTATAAAACCCTTATATGAGCATTCTGTAAAAATTTCCCGGAGAGAACCCTCTGGTTTCTAGTCATTCCGTGTAGGTAATATACAATGATATTGCAAATACGGGTATTGTAAGTAACTAGAATGCATTTCAGATCTTTCAGATGACAGTTGTCAAGAATAAGATTCGTTTATGTCGGAAACTATAAATCTTAGACTACCAATTTCTTAGAAAAAATGGTAAGCCTTAGCGAGATCTATCAAACGACAGCTGTCAAACTATAAACACGTTTATCAACACTCGTTTAGTAATGATGGTTTTATATAATCGAATGCAGTTTCGTTATGAACTCCTTTAAAAAAATGCAACCTTAAAAAAAACTTATCACCACCAGCTACATAAATTAACTCAATACTAAGTGTGCTTCAAAAAAATTAAATGATTATGCAACTTTTTTAATTCCAGTGCCAAAAGTAACCCAATAAAAAAATACAAATGTCACAAGGGCGGGATGAGCCTTGAAATAATGAGGACATATTTATTATTAAATCTTTATTTCAATTAATCATTTTTCGAATAAAAATTTACCTAAAAATACCTTTTGATTTTAAAAGTTGTTTCGATTTCTGAACCTCCATTTAAATATTTAGTCGTTTAGTTAGTGGTTCAGTTGATAGGCTTGCAATCGCCATAGTGCAGTGCGGAGAGCTTAGAATTATTTCTCATAGTTTTTTTTTGTAGAGTGTAGATAAAATAGTGTATGCAACTGCATAAAATTAGGCTTTAGTATGCTCGTGTCAAACTATTATCACAATCGGCTGCGCCTAGTGTGATAAACAGACACTCGCGTTCTAAAGCCTTCCGTTATAAGACAGTTGCATAAACTATTATTATCTCGGCAATTATTCATGCTCGAAAATAAGTAGGCCTTGCTTTGAGGCCTTTATTTTATGTGGTAGCTGTCAAACTAAAAACTCGTTTATCCCGGCAATCATTCAAGCTAGACTACCGGTTTGTTTGGGAAAGTTGTAGGTCTCGGTGAGACCTTCATTTTATGTGACAGCAGCCAATCTTAAAACTCGTTTATATCGGCAAATTTTCATACTAGACAATAAGTTTGCTTGGGAAAGTTGTAGGCTTTGATGAGATCTTCATTTTATGTGACAATTTCAAACTAAAAACTCGTTTATCTCGGCAATCATTCAAGCTAGATTACCAGATTGTTTGGGAAAGTTGTAGGCCTTGATGAGACCTTCATTTAATGTGACAGCTGTCAAACTTAAAACTCATTTATCTCGACAAATTTTCATGCTAGACAATATAATGTTTGTTTGGGAAAGTTGTAGGCCAAACTAAATACTCGTTTATATCGGCAATCATTCATGCAATACTATCAGTTTGTTTGGGAAAGTTATTACCTTTTTCAATTGACAGTCTAGCATAAGCCGAAATAAACGAGTTTTTTGTTTGA
The DNA here is from genome assembly GCA_024500475.1 of Phthorimaea operculella. Taxonomy (NCBI): domain Eukaryota; kingdom Metazoa; phylum Arthropoda; class Insecta; order Lepidoptera; family Gelechiidae; genus Phthorimaea; species Phthorimaea operculella. The sequence continues at coordinate 9,439,715 of JANFCV010000002.1, forward strand.
CAGCTGTCACATAAAATAAAGGTCTCATCATGTGATACAACTTTACCAAAGAAACTAATTTTTATTTATTTATTTATTTTATTTTTATACTTTATTGCACATAGTACAAAAGGCGGGCCTAATGCCACGCGGCATTCTCTACCGGCCAACCAGAGGGTGAACAGAGAGAAAAAAAAGTCTAAGTCTAGCGTGAATAATTGCCGAGATAAATGAGTTTTTAGTTTGAGAACTGTCACATAAAATAAAAGTATCATCAAGGCCTACATCTTTCCCAAAAACGATATTCTATAGTATGTACGTTTTTGCTTGGTGATTTGGACAGCGTCACTGTCATGTCACTGAAGGCAGTTTGGGGATGTGACATAATTTACCAACGAGTATGAGTTCTGGTACTAGTAAGATACTAGCTTAGCTACTCAATACCAGCAATAAATACCTATGAACTTAAGTATTTTTGGGCAGTAATGAATTAGAACAACAACTATACAACAACAAGTGTATATAGGGTGAAGTTTTACTAGTGACCGATAGTAGAAATGCAGGTCGTGCTTGTGAAAAAAGCTACTTTTCCCAAGAAACATAGTCGAAATAAGAAAAGAAATTGAATCTCCCATAGTTACTCAAATCAGCGGATCGGCAGTTTGCCGTTTGCTAACAGCCACAAGTTCAATTTAACTCTATAATATAACATACCTACCTCAAACATTAGATATTTATTTACACAGTACAATTTCGTTTATTTCGCTTTTGTTATTAGGATTTCATAATATCCGTTCCTTATCATCGATATTTTGAGTGTTGCTGCTTTCCTCATATTTTTATTCGAAATTCGTGTTGCGGTGTTTATCCAAATGCCGAGAGCGTCGGATACAAGGCGACAGGGTTAAGTACTTAATTAGTAATACATTTTGAGTTTGCAACACTCACAAGTGAGTGCTGTCTTACTTTCTTTATTTAGTACCTAAAGTGAAAATTTAAACGCAACAAAATATTATCATCAAAACAAAAGTTAACGAAAAGCCTCTAAACCTAAAGACGCAGTTAAGCATCACCGGAAAACCATCCTTCACTCTCAGGGGAGGTTCCACTCTTAAGACCGGTATACTAACAAGCATTGGCCACGAAGAATTTTGGGATTTTTTTAGCTTATCTTCAAGTGTACAAAGATGGCACTATGCTAATTTGAAAAATCAATACTAGTAAAATTTCGTCGGTCGAAAACTGTTAGACAGAAGAATTTCGCCTTCTAGAGTTATGAAAATTTAAATTGTGTAATAGGAAAATTTTTAAGTTTCTAGAAGTCTCGAATGATATAAAAGCTGTATCAAGCTGAACTAGGCTGAAAAGTATTGCTTCCTAGTCACTGTTATTATAACAGTAACATGCCTATTATTTAGGGTACATACCAAGCACATACCTACTAATAATGTCTGTGAGATGTAACTTTGTCACAGCGAGCAAATTTATTTAATAAATTTTCTGATTATTAGAATACAAAAATAAATGTGCCATATTTTAGGCAGAATTTATTATTCAGTTTAGCTTAAAATTAGCTTAACAAGTGATATTTAAGTGCCTGTGCACACATGCGACGTTTCTCGGCGATTTTTTCGTCTCACGACGTGTTAATGGGCTAGTATGAACGTGTGCACACGAAGCGACGCGTTTCTAGTGCGACTTTTTAGGTCAGGTGGTCATTTCAGAATGGTACTTTTAAGTAACGGTGGTTTAAGAAAAGATGGTGGCTGTATGGCAACATGCAGTAAAAGTTGAGGGTACTCATTTTCTAAGAATATAAAAAAGCGCTGATGGCCATTGCCAAGTAATAACTTTCAAAAACAGCGAATAAAAATAGCGTTTGTGGAGAATTTGTGGTTTGAAAGAACGAACTACGTTTCCTAACACCCTGTATTTGAATTTAGATTAAATTTACCTAAACAAGTGATATTCAATAGTGATTTAAACATTTGAATTTATCGATGATTATACAAGCGCCGTTACAAAGTCACTTCAAAAGGCTCTTCGTCAATCTCATGACATCTGTCCAAATCACCAAGCTACAATGAACACAGTATAGCATGCATAATTACCTAGATAAACGAGTTTTTCGTTTGACACCTGTCACCTCAAATATAGGTATTATCAAGGTCTACAACTTTTACAAACAAACTGATAGTCTAGCATGCATAACTTCCAAAATAAACAAGTTTTTTGCTTGACAGCCGTCATTAGAAATGCTCATCTTATCAAGGCCTTCACTTTTTACAGATAAATTGATAGTCTTGCATGCATAACTATATTGATAAACGAGTTTTTAGTTTGTCAGCTGTCACTTCAAATGAAGGTCTATCAAGGTCTACATTTTACCCAATAAAACTGAGAGCCTAGCATGCATAGTTACCAAGATATAGTTTTTAGTTTTACAGCTGTTATCTCTAATGTAAGAAAGAAAGAAATTAAATTTATTTCGGCCACAGCACAACAAAAATCTAAGATTTAACAATCAACAAATTACATTTGTATATTAGATCTTGTATAGCTGACAACTTCCCTAAGAAAACTGATACGCATAGCCTGTATGACCGGGGTCGAGGAGTGTAACAGACGCATGCTATACGGGCATTTATCCACTAGAGAACACTGAAATGGATGACTACAGAACTCTGGAATGGACGAGTCTGACAAGCCCTTGGTCTTTTTTAAGTACAATAACAACCACCTACCCTGCATAGTAGGTACCAAGTAGAACCAAGTTACTTTCCTAATCTATTTCCTATCGTGTTTCTAAGAGTAGTAAGTTCTTTTTTATCACCGCAACACTGAGCGTGGAAATCAAACTGACAGGCAGCCGAAGGTGACGTCGCCAGAACAGACACTGCAGCGTCGCGTCTCTTCTCGTCTCGGTTTCGTGCGGCTTCAAGATGCATCGAGCGGCATCGCGCGTTGCATCTTGATGTCGCTTTGAACTGACATTGCAGCGTCGCGTATCGTCTCACCTCGTCGCTTTCAGTAGAAACTGACTCTTAGGGCGCAAAAAGATGGTCTCAGTGAGCAGGGTTCGAAAATATACGATATTTATCAAACAGTAGAGCGAAAAGATAAATCGAGCGGATGTATTTATCTCTTATGAGTCAATCATCCTTTACATTTATGTCCATATTATGCAGTATATAATGCTCTACCAAATTAATCATATGCCACGCAAAACCAAAAACGAAATTAATTTGTACAAAAGAACAAATGTAACAAAAAATTATGAGTTTATATTTATAGAATGTAGGTATCATAAGCAGGAAAAAAAGCAGCTGAAAAAATACGTAAATTTGTCGTGCACAAGGACAGAGGGTTCTACCATACAACTTACTAGAAGCACGTTTTAAAAGAGTTGTTTTAGTCAACCTTATCGTAATAATGTATTATTTTCAACGAAGTGCCTATGAAAATACATATCCAAAAATAAATATCATAATATCAGGAGATAAATTAATAACACAAGCTATAGGGTGCGCCTTACTGGGTATGAACGGTTGGCACTGGTACGAAAACAACCTTTGTTCATCAGTAGTAAAACGCCAGTGGCAACACTATCTATATTTATCCTAAACTTAATGCAGGTATCAACAAAGATGTTCGCAAAAATTGCTAAAAGTCGATTTGGGATTCGTCTATCAAATGCTTTATAAATAAAATTATAAAAGAATACTTTTTGTTTTAGCTAAATCAATCTTTACTCTTATAAAAGACTAGTAAGAATTTACTAACATTCGTAATGCTACTTGGGATCTGCTGCGTGGCGCTGTCAGTTGATGCGGTCGGGTTTTTCTACAAGACCGCAGCGACAACGACGCCGTCAAAATTTGACGGCGACCACCCACGCGTGTCGTTGTCGCGTCGCTTGGTTTTTAAGCCCACCTTAAGTTACTATGGTGTATAATACTCGATTAAACAGTGACTTGTTCATAAAAAAATCTTGTCGTAAAATTACAAAGTTTTCAGGACAAAACAAGTTTTAAAAGCGATCTAAATCCAAATCCATAAGTTGACTAATATTTCATCAGTCTATTCTGCCATGATCCCTCTTCAGAAAGAGGCTCTACTGCCAATTTAACTTTCCACCATCTCTGACATTTGTAGAAGACATTTCCCTATACAATTCAAACGAATTTACAGCATCAGACGGGAATATTTTCCCAATGCAAGGCTTAAACGACCAATTTAGCGAAAGAATGCTCTCGGCCTATTTGAACAATTTGCTCTGGGACCAAGTTCGCAAATGGGTGTAGCCCAGTATTTATAATATGCTGGCGTTTGTTTACAATAAGGATTTGATTTTAAAGTTGTGGTTGCACTACTAAAATATTTAAACGTGACGCGACTAGTTATCTGAAATTGTGTAAGCTCCAATTATTTGTATGGTGTGATGAGTATGCCAAGCAGCAGCGTTCTCTATATATGACACAGCTTGCACTGTGCACGCCAATCCATCTGCCAAGAGTGGTGAGTACGGCAATACTCCCCGAAAGGGAAGGCCCATGACCAGCAGAGGACTGTTGTGCTGTAGTAACAGTAGTAAGATGGAAATCCTCCCCAGCAGGGGAATTTTCAATAGTGTACTGTTGGACTGTTGTGGCTATTAACATACCTACAATTATTAATACAATACGTGCAACGCGACACAATTTTTTACAAAAGACAAATTCAGGCACATTATGAACAATCCCGCTAAGCCAGTTTTAATAAATAGCAGCAACATAATTTAAATTGTAGACCACACCCAAACACAGAAGTGACTCTCACTTCCACGAACAAACTTAAATTGCTATCTCGATTTATGTTCCTAATATTTTTATCTTGGCACTTTTAATGAATCTCCGCTTAGTCCGGCTTTTAGTAATGCTTCCTCGTTTTGGGAAAAAAGCGCCTCGGGAATTGCGAAATTAAGCACTTGAAATGGGTCTAATTACTTAGTTTTATTAGAATTTGTTGCATTTTACGCTTTCTGACTTTGGGTTTTTACAGAATTCAACCTGATTTACAACGTTTCCGAATTAAAAACTCTTTCCGTAGCGATAGCCTTCATCCTTTTAGGTCTATTTCTATTGGGTCCATTTCTTGTTAGTACCAGTTTCACTAAATCCTATTTCTTCGAACATTTATTCCGTGAACGTCTGTTTCACTGACGGTCTGTTCCATGAACGACTATTAGCTATTAGTCGAAGGTCTATTACATGAGCGCCTGGTCCAACCTACTTGACCCAAAATGTGGAAAAGTACCTTACATGAAACATAAGGTTCAGATAGCTATGTAGCTCCCGTTGTATAAGTTTTTAGCAGTTGTGGCATCTATCGCAGGCAGTTCATTTGTGTTAGATGTCATAACTGTTAAAAGTTTAAAGGACAAGCTGGAGTAATAGAAGTTATTACCCCGAGACGGAATTACCTTACGATAGAATAGCCCCGATGCACCATGTACTTTTTGTGAGTAACAGTTTATCTATGTGTAATTAAATTAACCATTTACATCTTAGGAAGCCTCCGTAAAGTCGTTCCCTAACCAAACATTTTCTACCTGTGCTGTCGTCAGAAAGAAAACTTCAATTTTCTAAAGTGTCGAAAGCAATTTTCTGTAGTAACCAAGTAGTATATATCTATGCTTCGATGCCTATCACGCCTCAATGTCCCAAAAGTAAAGTCGATAATCATAAGGTTGTTCTAGAAGTAAGGAAATACTTCAAACAATCCTTTTTTTAAACCCAAGCTGAATACAAGTTCAACTCATATCATTTAAAATTCTTCCTTTGTGTAAAAACAATCTTAGTCTTTCTGAGCAATTTTGTTCGTATTTTAAAAAGTACATGGTGCTCCTGTGATGTGCTGTGCTCATTTAAGCTTGTAATATTAGTGTACCTACTTTCACTTAACTATAAGAAAAAAAAACAAGGTATAGTACCAGGGCACTACGAGTTAAGAGTGCTGTGGTACAATTTGGCCGTGACTCGAACTGCTACAGTAATACGATGTTCCTTAGTAAAAGCGTGCTATATAATAGCTAGTAACATGTGAGTATACAAAAACTTTATTGTTGCGTGTATATTTTACAAAGTTTGTTATCATAGTTTAATGCAAACTACGAGTACCTAAGCAATGGAAGAAGGTACCAGGGCACCACGAGTTACAGGTGCTTTGTCAGCGTCTTGCGATACATCACTGTTCTTGGGGACTGGAATTGACGTGACTATAATAGCCTTAAAACAGCAAGAAAAGTTAAAACAGCACAGTTTTTTGAGAATTTTACTTGATATTAAGATTACCTATACTATCTATAATTGTACCTTCTCTCTTACTATTGTTTACTACAAACTTCGAATAGGTAAACAAGGGAAGTACCAGAGCACCAAGAAATGCAGCAAACCAGAAATACTTCTCAGCTCCTTGCGATACACCACTGCTCTTGGGGTTGACACGACTTTAATAGCCTTAAAATAGCACAATTCCTTTAAGAAAAGTTTAATATAAATAAATACCCTTAGACGACAAAAAAATATTCTTGTTGTACTGTACTCGTACTTACATTGCAATTTTAGTTTACTACAAACCACGAGTAAACAAAGGAAGTACCAGGGCACCAGGAGTTGCAGGTGCTGTGTGACCTACTTCTCAGTTCCTTGCGATACACCACTGCTCTTGGGGCTGACACGACTAATGGCACAATTTCTTTTAGAGAAGTTTACTACCTATATAAATAAATGACTTGGTCCACAAAAAAAACTTGTGGTACCCGTCAATTGTACTTACTTTGCTATTTTAGTTAACTACAAACCACGAGTAAACAAAGGAAGTACCAGGGCACCAGGAGTTGCAGGTGCTGTGACCTACTTGTCAGCGCCTTGCGGTACACCACAGCAGTTGGGTTTGACGCGACTCGAATAGCAATTTCGTCGAGAACCGCCGGCTTACCTACCTACCTGTACTGTAATTAGGAAATGGGGAATCTGAACAGATTGTCTACAACTAAATTTGTAGGCGAACGAGGGGCGGAGAAATTAATATTGCTTTTAGTTTCAGCCGTAGGTTAGTTTTAGTAGTTAATTTTAGCATCCGTTTTTTAATAGGAAAGGCAATACAAATCTTACTTAGGGTCGTTGTAGACTTGTACTTAAGCAATGAAATTCTATGTTCCTTAGAGACGTTATATTTACTTTTAAATGGAGAAAGAAGTTGGAGTTTATTTATCACAGGTAGGTATCACAAACAAGCAGACAAAATTGTTCCCTTTTAATATTGGAGTAGATAGTAGACGAATCTCTGAACGCTGTGAAACAGTAGGTATCCTATTTTGGTAAACTCAAACTTAGAACACACTTGCGAACTGGGAACATACTCACTTACTCGTAGTTTTGGAATGCACTCCACGAGATACCAACTTTGATTTGCTGCTCCTTCTGCACGCTGATAGCCGATTTTGACATGTATATCAAATACATAAGGTGCTTTACAAGTGTTTTACGAGTATCAAATTGTGGGCACACCCAAATCAAACTTGAAGTTTGTGATAGGTATCGCTGTTTCTCGAACTTTGATGAAATATCTGTCCACAACATGAATCAATCAATTCATACAGTATCAGAAACATCTTAAGTTACGCTTTCAAGAGGTCAACTAATACTGGTGGTTCTAACTAACTCACTGGAAACCAATGAGATATGACCTGTCTCTTTAATCTCAATAAAAAGTGACATGGATGGGTGGGCTACAATTTACAAAGAGTGGTCCTTTACTAAATAAAGATGCTAATTAAAAGTATCTACAAATTGTTCAAGCTTTGATAACAATGTCGATTCCAAAAGATTTTCTCAGCGAGTATACATATTATGCAAAAGTAATTATTTAGAATAAGTATTTTTTTATAAAATTAGAAATTTTAGACATTAGGAGAAGTCACAATTAAATTTAAGAGCGGTTTACTAGTTGCCTAAAAACAGGCTATCAAATGATACTCAACATAAATTCAGGTACTATCGCCACCTTCTATCTTCACTTACCTATATAAGAGACCAACTTATGTTGGATTTTGATACAAATACTAAGAGAACCCAGTATAAATTGATCCCCTAAATGGGTATAGGTGGATTTTCTGGCGATAGTACATATTTGGTTGACCACGTCGTGCTGAACAGCTTACAGGAAAGTTGTCTACATTTTGGTAGGTTAAACTAAAATGTTTATCAAACAATAGATTAGGTGAGCGATTAAAACTAGATGGCCGTTGAGCGTCCACGATAAGTATTATGGGCTCTTGAAGGGTTAATGGACATGTCAATCCTTTAAAACCACCCGGGAAATGACCAGGTACCTGTAAGATAAAAGGAAAATTTTAGGGTTAAAAGCACGATATATTATTTTGTGTTAACATAAAACAAAATAAAATTATTGGGGACCACTTCAATAAGTAAACAGTTTGTGGTTAATTGCGTACAAAATGACATTAATTATATTGGTGTGTTTGTCTGTGATAGCTAACTTAAAGTTTACCGGGTCGTTGGACAAATTGGTGTCCTACTAGAAAAGAGAGAAAGATTGAGAGAGTTGACCCTGTTTAATATTTATTTTAATATCGAACGTCTTGCATTTTCTAAAGAGATTGCTCCAATAGCATAGCATACTTAGTACGATGATTATGACATGTAGTGTAGGTATAAAGTTTATCTCCCATAGTTTAACCCCAATCACCATCGAATACCCTCCCTCGTCCATCATCATCGGTCCTCGAGTTACCAATTTCCCCGATGGGTCATAGTAGGTACATGTTGGTAAAGGCGACTAGACGAAATCCTTACCTTTTTTACCTGCCCAGATATATTATTTACCTATGAGAGAAAACTAAACAAGCTTCTTTGTACCAACAAAAAGCAACGTAAAAATATGCAATTTATGCGAGTGATTGGTGAGTTCTTTGAGTTTCGATGAGGAGCGCCCATTCTTAAATTTTAGTTATTAAAATTCCAAAGAAACACAAAAAACTGCCTATAATCTAAAAGAACTTCAAACAAACCAACCACTACACAACCGATCTGTGTGGTGACAGTTGTTAAGTCAGTGTTTGTTTTGATAAACCTATTGTAACAAACTCGAACCCCGGCCTATGAAGGACTATACGCCTACAGGCACCGGCCTCTGTTGTTATGAAGATGATGTCTTGAGTTCAAGATTTCATAGAAACCCATACCTCAAGCATGGCTCGTGATATAAGAGTGATTGTCTAGTTAATTATTGACCCATACGTTGTGTTTAAATAAAGTAATATGTAACCCAAAAATTCTTTTAAAGGTAATTGAGACATCTCTGTACTAATTATTGTAATAAAGTGACTCTGATGAACAGGAGAGGGAAAAGGGCAGGAAACTGAACTCCAAACGGGCCCCCAGTACTTCAACGCCCGAGGAATGTGGAAGCCCACAAGTCCAATAGATACCTTTCTGTATTCATAAACGCTCCATGTTCATCCCCACATAATCAGCCTTACGCATGCAAATTCTTCATGCATAAAACTTCATTGTAAAGATAACCACTAGAGCGTCCACCGAATACAAACGGTAAATTATCTGCTTCCCCCAGAAGAAGGATAAATATGGTGAGACCTGCCGTCTCTGCTAATAGATGCGTCAGCCACAGACGCTTGTGGTGCTTAAAAGCACCACGAAGAAGGATAGGTGATCAGATTCAGACGTCCTTTGCAGAACAACTGAAGTAGTTTAGAATAAACATAAACAGTTTTATGACGGACCAAACTGACACCCAAGTGTCTAGTTGGTTAAGTAAGTATGTTGTAAGTAGGTATGTTATCAGTCAAATGACATGATTTCAACAATTATCTTTAGGTTTCCCTAAAGAGGTACCAGCAAAGCCAGTAAGCACCGAATATGAAATTGCACTGGTCAGTCAGTCTCCACCCACATTTAACTCCTACGGAAGTCAGAATATAATATGAGAATGCTTTATGCAAGTCCCAAATCACATGTGAGCATACATGCTTATAAGTTGAAGACGGGAGAGCAATATTTTGCACATCCCAAGAGAGAGTTGTAGAATAAGCCATGATGTTCACATGAACCTCCTGAGAGAATGTGGATTTCTACGACCAGAAGCTGCCATTACAACCATACCGAATGCTAGGTAATAAATAGATGGGTATTCGATGAAGATATGATAAAAGTTGTCCCATGACATTTGATGACAACCATTGTAATTAGTAGGTAAGTTGTAGTCATAGTTTTACTATGATGGGCACCATTTTAGCCAGTCATAAGAAGAACTTCATGACTAGAATATTACTTTAGATATGATTCATCTGAATCTGTCATAGGATAGGATGATAGGAAAGGATATTATCCATTCTACCAGCCATACATATTCTTAGATAAGAGTACTAACTAAGATATTATAGCAAGTACCATAAAATATTATTGTGGTAAGTACAAGTTGTCCACGGCTGGACACATTCCCATTCTGAAGTTCATTTTGTTTGTATAACAAAATATTGTTATAAATAAATGTTCGTCCACTGCCAGACATATTCCAATACTGAAGACTGTTTTCTTTGTAAGACAAAGAAACTGTTGTAAATGATTATTTGTCCACTGTTGGACATAACCAATAAATTAGTAGATATTTAACAATATCTATTTATGTATATTTCATAAACATTAATCAATTAAGTCCATAGTCGCTTAGCAACCATAGTACTTAAAATAGAAATCTGTCCACTGATGGGCCAAGCCAAACAGTAGGTAAGTAGATACAATATGTAAGTATGTTTTAACCACAGGAATTTTATCAAATAAATCCTTGATCGCTCAGCAATTATAGAATAGTAATTTATCCACTGATGACCACAGCAATTAATAGATAAGTAGATACCTAACCATATCTACTTATGTAAGTTTTAACACAGGAACTTTATGCTAGTAGCGCATAGCAATAATAAATTATGTTATTAATTTGGTTATTAAAGTCATATATATGGCATGATAGATAGACAAGTAAGGAATAGGAGTAATGGGATTATAGGGTATCCTACCTATTCCTAACATCTAATTTACCTATCTACCGACACACTTAATAGCCCAAATTTCCCTAATTAAAGATTAGATGCGAATACTACAAAGTTTATATGAAACAATCAGAACGTAGGTTCTTTAAAACATTTGTACCGACAACAAAACAAAATGAATATAGGAAGAATCTACTAAAACCATAAAGATTCAAAGCGAAGATTCTTCTCATCTTATCAGCTGCATTGTAAGTGCTGAATTGACTAGAAACTACAACCTATTATGACTCATTAGCATGTCTGTACACCTGTATATAAGAACATACTGCTGATAAGACAAGAGAATAGCAAAGATTGTACTTATCCATCTGGAACTCGAAGTCGCCAGCACGCGAAGAACCAACAACGACGACATCCACCCACCAGGCCAATTCCAGTGCACGCTGAGGCACACATCCTCAATATCAAACACCACATTTTCACGTGCTACACGGGTTCAAAACACTTTTCACAAATCAAACACACTCGCGAATCGAGGGGTGACCAGGCAAACGTCGAGACTCCCTGGCCCACGGCGCGACTCCACCAGGACTGATAGGTAAACTAATCACTGCACTAGGTATTCCTTTTCTGTCCTGGGAGACTTCACGATTAGAACTCAACTGCCCGCAGGCCGTATGGCTCGCTTATTTATACCAAAAGCTTCGAACTTACGAGAAGAATTATCTTCTAGAAATCTGCTACTCATCACGAAAGAAGATATTCTCCTCTCTTTCATACACATTTTAGAAGACATTCGACTATTCTAGAATTTTTTAGAATCTCTTGTTTCGCTACTTGTTGCCAGACACCAATTCAGGGGGGGTCCCTAGAATCCACGACCCATCCTGACATCCAAGAAAGACTTATAGTGTATATTGAGTAAATCATGGGTTTACCAATATTATTAAACATTTATTGCTGGTTTATAGAATTTTTAGAAAATACATCAATTTTCTATAAACTGAAAATGTGATTAATAGAATAAACCTTAGGTATTTCAGTCGCTATGGCACTATAATAGGCCTAGTAGGGCCCTGTCTAAAGTGACACCTTGCAGTTTCCGCTACTCGACAATAGATGGCTCTTAAAAAAAAATAGCAAAATGTTATGTCCTGTATCATATTATTATAAGCACGAAAAATTATAAATGCTACTGCAAACGCTGTGCAACTATCAGCTAATTATCCAAAATTATTTAGACTTGCCTATATGAACGATATGATGAGAAAACCAAGAAAATAACTTACAACTTCACTGTTTCATACACATAGCGCCATCTATCAGCTGTGTTCCTGAACTTTTATAACAATTTTGACAGAACAGAACCAAGTACTAATCGCATCTTATACCAATAGATGTCGCTGTTTTGAAATCTTTATAAAGGCCGAAACACATATTAATTAATAAAGGCCGGGACACATATGTGACACTATGCGGCTTTTTATTACCAGTCCGTATCTTTCTGTGAGATGATCAAAGTGATATCTATGATCCAATATTGAACACACAAATATACTCTTCGACTTATGCGGTTTTCTGTACCGGTACCTTCCAAGGGCCTTGTCTAAATAACCACCGGTCGCGGCCAAATTACCGTAGGGCGGCGGGTCCCTCCGTTGTTTAACTTGTTAGTAATTACCGCACCGCCGCTGCCCAGTACTGAAGATAAATATTTGCAGCCCACAGAAAGGAATTGAAATGCGATTGTATCTGAAAGGCGAAGTTTCTGTTTTATTTGCTTGTTAAAACTGGATTTGACTACACGAAATGACAAAAAAGTTTTGATGTGAGGAACTGTCCAGGGCCGTGTTATCAAAAAGAAAAAAAAAATTAAGCCTTTTTATCCATACTGATATTAATAAATGGTACTATCAAAGAAATAACATAGTGGGGATTCCTAAGCATCTGAAAAACGCCATCTATATTTTCTTTCCAATTGCATGGCCCTAAACAGGTTCTTCATTATAGTATTTGTAAGAAACTACAGTAAAGGGACTTGATTTTATGTAGACCGTTGTAATAATCCTGATGGGGTTCCTCTGGCATTAATGATTTCTGATATTAAGTATGTGCTAACACACTTTTCGTCTACCCCTTCTACCTAAACTTTTCTATGGTTTGGTCAAAAACAAAACAATGTTATATTTATATCACTAAGGATTTGACCATTAAAATGTATTATTTGTTGAATATTGATTTGACAAAGTTAGTCTTTTTATTTTTGTGTGGGACATCGTGTCATCCAACACCCCAATGAACCCTGGTGTCAGAGATTTTCAATCACTCCTTTATCGTAACTATTGCATGTAACGTTTTTACTGAACAATTTCCTAGCGGTCAAAATTCACATTCAAGCAATATTTGGTCAACCCGGCCCCTATGGAATATGGAATCTGCAGACGTGACCTGCCCAACTCAATTCCAGCCAGACAGATATAACTTGTTTAAAATATGAAATTTTCGACCGCAAACCCTGTAAATCGTGTTCGATGAGAGACTCTGAGACAGAGCTAGAGTTGTTCGTAAATTATCGATAGAAAATCTGAATGTTGATTTTCAGAGTCCTTGCACAATTCTGATACACTTGCCAGGATTCCAACCGTTGACTGTCACTGTCTAGCATGTCAATCGTTTATGTAATTTTTCTTGTGTAAAGTAAATGTAGGTAATAGATATTTTAAAAGCCTTTGTATTCGACATGTTGCGTTGTCTAGGTGTATTAACATGCAACTCATTGTAACATTGCTGATTTTGAAAACTAGTTGCATATTTCATCAATTCGATCAGTTTAGAATGCAGCGACCCATTACAAGCCCATTTTTTTAAGTTCGTACAAAAAAAAAATACCCCATGACCAAAAGCAAGCAACGTATCGATCAGTAGCGAAGTGACTATATAGGTACTTATGCCCATTTTTGTCGCCTTCCATTTCATAAATTTACAAATTATATTATAACATCGATATCTACCAACCAAGCTTCACAGCCTGGCTCACCGCCGCAAGGTTGCTTGCCTATCGGTCTTCTACAGATTGTACTTCGGAGAGTGTGCGCGTGAGCTGCATGAGCTCATACCACCGTCTCTTTTCTTCTATCGGACATCCAGACGCACGGCCGGCTACCATCCGTTCTTAGTTGATATACCCACATTACGCACTAAGCGCTTCAAATCATCTTTCATTATGCGCACGGCTAAAGAATGGAATTCCCTGCCTGCGTCTGTATTTCCGAGTGCATATAACCTGAATCTCTTTAAGTCTAGAGTGAATAGGCATCTTCTGGGCAAGCTCGCTCCACCGTAGATCCCATCTCTGCTCTAGGGTGAGATTGGGGTCAAGAGTAAGCCCATCACAAAAAAAAAAAAAAAAAAACCTACTTTGTGTTAGGTAGAATGTATTTGCTACGGCCTACCTTCGTTCAAATGCCACCCTTTGCCACTGGTATCGATAGACACCCAAGCAGCACTATTCGGGATTTGAACTTCAGCCGTAAAGGAAATGAAACACTGTATAAGTTGGAACTAGTTTAAACAGATCATCTGTATTCCGCGAACAGATCTAATGAATTTGAAGGTGTCTCATGTTATTTTAAACGATGGCGCCATTGCGAAAAATGGGCAGTTATTTTTGATCGGAATTTTTCTTTGCCTGTTTATGATAGTTGTTACTTACTAGCGAGTATTTATATTTCTGTACAAGTGTATTCGCTAAATGAGATGATGTAGTGTAATGAATAAGATTGCTGAACTTGAGAAGTTGTTAATGACAGCAAAGAATACCACCAATTATATTTTTACCTATTGAGTATATTCAGAAATTAACAAAAAATACTACAATAGGCTATAGGATATGCTGGCATGTAAATGTTTACCTACCTAGTCCAACCAATAAACCTCAAGGATTCTTACGCTCAGAATCCAGCTTTGCTTTGAATCCGGGAACCACCTTATTTTTCAATTACTGCCCTCGTGCCCTCCCGATTTAAGGTCCATTTGAACTCTGCGCACGTATGATCAAGACCTTGCCCTGCCTTTCATTTCCTTCCACTGCGATTTCAAAGGGCGAGCGTACAGACCCTTACAACTAAATATATACCGTTGAAATTATTTTGTCCTTAAGTCGAAGATTATTTTGGGTATAAATATGGCTGTAGGGAGTGTGATTGACTGCACCAGAAAGCAATTCGACGATTTGTTTTCAGGGTACAAGGAAATAACTAAGGAAATAATCTGTAGTAGGAATTACTAGAACGGGAACTTGCATATTACGTTAATAATGAACCACAGGTACTGAGAAAGTTTCCTCGCTAAAGCTGTTCCCTGATATAAGATTTCAGAAGTCATCTATAGATGATAACTAAAATACGTACGTACAAAACAAAAATAAATTGGCTACAGCAAGAAAAAAAAAACTACTTCTTGATAAGATCTACTGGTTTTAGCTAGATCTACATAGTACTATGTGGCTATCGTTAAGATTGTTCTAATAAATACTTGTGAAAAAAGAAAACTGTATTCTGGGCCATGAACCATCAAAGAAATAATAACGTGTTTATTTTGGTCCAATCAGACAGTTGTAAATATACACCACTATAAAATTCCAACCAAATTGCCTTCGAAGCCCTATTTCAGTACCACTGTAATTACTTGGTTGACATGCCCAAATTGTCCCACAGAACAAGGTATTCGAGTGTTAGTCGCGAACCAACATCGAAATAAACGGGTTACTACTCCGTCAACTACGTCCAAACGTGGTTTTTGCTCAAATAGAATACAAAACTACTTGCCAAATTTACTACGGATATGATATATTGGTTGTGGTAGCGGCTTAGAATACCACTACCCTTATTCCATTCGGTGTGTTTTGTAAAAGGTGACGTAGAGTTTTTCACCTCGGCTGAATATCCGGCGACCATTGTCAACCACCTTCAAACGCATTTCCAAAGAGGATTAACTCCAAGCAGACGGCCAGTCATACAACATTACCAAATTCTTTTGCTACATGATTTTGTGCTCTAACAAAACGTGTTGCGCTGATCCCAACTAGCTTGGGATAAGGGCAGGAAGATGATGACAATGATGGATGATATATTGCTTGTGAATTTTATTATAAATTGATGCTGTCACGAGTACTGTGGTGCTCCATATAAAATAACACAATATAAAAAACACTTCTTTAACTTAGGTACCTGTTCTATACACAACACCAAAGACAAAGAAAATGGTCAATGTGGTGCACACAAAGCAACCACGACATATCTCTTTTTCCATAAATCAAAGAAAGGGTCAAAACCCAAACGCTGCCCACACTTTGTTTGTGAAACTTTTAATTGAACGGGAGAACTAGCACCTAATGTAAAATCTGACGAAAGTGCGGTGCCACGAAGCAATTACCCAACTTAAACAATGAAAAGGTCTCGACCCAACCCTAATTTTTGGTAGGGTTGTTTAACTGAAACATTCTAGGTAGAAAGAGTAAGGCTAGAATAAAATTAGGAAATACTTATCCCAAAACCAGTAGTGGATTTGTAAATTTAACCATTGGGAAAAAAGGTTCTTTTACAGAAAACACCTTCACCTTGGTAACTATCTGATCTAATACTTTTAAGTGAGCAAAAATTGTTTATTAATAAGGCTTTAACGATTTTAACGAAATTTCATAGGCAAAGGTTTTCGGGGGCAATAAATCGGTCCAGTAGTTTTCACTATTCAAAAAATATCGTTGCTTCACCTCTTTTCATAGAGTTATTTCTAACTACCTACGCCATTTAAAGAATAACCAAGTAAACTCGACAGACCAGCTTGTAAATGAAACATATTATTATGGCAAATGCCATCCATCATAGGCCCGTACAAAAGTAAAATAAAGCTCTGTAAAAAAGTGTCCCAATGAATTACCGGCCATTTACTTAACAATGATACACATTTTCAGCTGCTCCGTTTTTGTACTCATACAATTTATATAATTCTTCACATTTGGTATTCGTATTAAAGGGTCGGCGGACCGGTAAATCCGAAACTGATTGCGTGAAACGTACCGTCCCTGGAGCCCGGTGTTGCCTTCTAAACCAGACGTTCTCAAACTCTAGCTGCCACAGATAAAAAAGCACCCAGTACCTGAGATCATGGTATAATAAGATACTCCGCCTGGTATTCCATTCCGAGACTCGTGAACCACGTGACTAACACAAGCCTACGTCATCATGCTTGTGGGTTACCAGAATTACCCACTCTTATGATGT
Organism: Phthorimaea operculella; assembly: GCA_024500475.1. Classification (NCBI taxonomy): domain Eukaryota; kingdom Metazoa; phylum Arthropoda; class Insecta; order Lepidoptera; family Gelechiidae; genus Phthorimaea; species Phthorimaea operculella. The sequence goes on from JANFCV010000002.1 coordinate 9,457,046, forward strand.
TTTTTGTAAATCATTTATGATACTGTTAACTAATAAATATAATTTAAAAGCAGTTGTAAAGTTCAAGTTAATACTCACGTAAATCTAAATTATTAAGAAATATTTTAGCTCATATTTCTGAGATTGAATTTACCCCATAACGTATTTTATTAAAATCAATGAAAATAAAGTGGCAATACTAGTGACGTAGGCTTGTGTTTCTCTGGGAATGTAAGACCATGTTTTATTAGACTATACCTGAGATCATCTGGCTTAGGAATGCATCAACCTATATATTTCCTGTGGGTGTCGTATGAAATGACTAAGGGATTTAAGAGTCGATGTGTATTGGAATTTTAGGCGACACTCTGACAATTTTCTCACAGTCTTCTGAGTTACTTTCGAAATATTGTCAGAAGTGGTGTAAGTGGCCATGGCGTCCCTGTCTACCCCGCAACGGTTATAGGCGTGATATGCGTATGTAATAATGAAGTACCTGAGATCATTGCAAAATATACCTTGACTTGAACGTCGTCTGAATAATGATGCAGACTGGAATAGACGGTTTACTTTTTAAATTGGCACTTCCTGACTGCTATTTTTGTCTTTCTGCTTGAGATGAAACTAGAAATCAAAATAATCAACTTTTTCAACCGCATGACTCGCAACACATGAAAATTAAAAGGGACCTAATGCATTTCTCGTAAAGTAGTCTTCAAAAGCAACTTCGAAATTAAGAAGTTTACATTGCGGACGAACACAAACACAGGTGAAGTTGTACCGCTCTATCTAAAACAATTTGAGAACTACTGTTCTAAACAGTTTCCAATGGAAACCATTTGAATTTAATAAAAATTTGTGACCCGAGTTCTTTTGTGCGAAATATTCTTATTTGAATGAAACGTTGTGGAAATACGAATAGAAAGCGGGAAACAGTGTTAGGGAAACTAAGAACAGAATACGAATAAGATTTAAGAATTTTACAAATCGATGAAGCTCTGCCACGTGTTACTGGCAAATATACACTTGCACTATTTCGCAGGCTAAGGTTAAGCCGAGGTAGTAGAGTTAGATGAGGCGTCGGCAGTGCAGATGCCGAAAGTCACAGGTTCAAACCTGCCTACGGTGGAAAAATCAAAAATTGTATACCTAACACGGAAAGTGTTTTAATTTTGTTTTGAAACAGTAATGTAGAAAAAGGTTTTTAGCCACAAAACGCCACGCTGGACAGGCGGCTTGAAATCTTCTTCCTCAGTACAGGATTTATTTGGATGAGATTAGCACATGACCGTGAGGATTGATGAGAGACCTATAGATATACCCCGCAGTAGGTGGATGATGATGATCATCTGAAATAATAAAAAGATGTAAATTTTGGCAAAATCATCTTCCTAAGCTTTTTTAAAACGAAGCTTTTTCTTTACAATTACATTTTGTGCTGTGAAGCTATTTTACAGCAGACAAATACTAATTAAAGGTCAAGAAAGTCTGCACTGCCGTATTTTTTTCCTGTAGTTGAAACATTTTACATTTTCAACTGTGGGTGGTTCCATGAAATAAAGAAACCTTTTATTGTACTAAGCTCTATAATGTAATTCTGGACAATAATAGGTATACCTACCTAAGTAAGAGTAATAAGTTTGCTTTATTTAAGCAATTTGCATAGTCTTAGTCAGTAAGCGTCAAAATCGTCGCTAGTACCACAGTATAATTAATAGTACTAGCGTACTAGTACTGAGTGAGCCATCTCTAAAGGCATACAGCGCGCCACTTTCTTGATTTGTGAGAATACTAAGTACCTAGCCGCCTCCTTAATTTGTGTAGGTAAATACTAAGTTCCTACAGCAAGTTCACTTGAAAGTTTTGTGTATTTATTGGATCACAGCTGCTACCGATATTCACCACTCGTCTGTAATTAAGGGAGCCTCAAACTAAGTGTGAATAAGTTTGTATGCTCATGTAACGTTTCCTCATAGTTTTTCCTTGAAGAAACGGCGCAGAACTATCGCCATTTCAGGAAAAAAGTCATATTATCACACACATAAAAATGTTGGACCAACATTTAGTAAATTTCAAAAAGATGCAAGCTGTAGCCGCACAAGGCTGCGGCCGATGCGGCTATAGTCGTAGTATGAAATTATATGGTGCGACATTTGATGGGTGCGACAAACGCGTGCGACCGTGCGCCATAAACTTTCATACTACGACTACAGCCGCATTGACCGCACCTGACGAACTCGCACCTTAAACTTTAAAACGCAATAAACTACTTGCTGCACTTTTTACACAATAGCTTGTCTTGAATTTACCACACGTATTCAGCGAATCCAAGAAAATTTACAATCGAGGCATCAGGATGTTTTTCTTAAGGTGACGTTAGTTCTGCGGCACAGCTCGCCTTAATAAGGCGGCGTGCAGAACAAAACTCTTGTCCGTAAGCCCTACTTGACCTGGGCAAGTGTGCCGTGCTGCAAACCTTATTACGGTGTTTAATCCTCTTACGAAGACTGTGGGCTCCCCCCACCCCCCGTCTTGCCCCCTACCCTCTCGCCACGGTGCAGTGTTGCCAACTTTATAATATAAAAATTATGCAGTGTTGTTGCACGTTAGAAAATCAGGGATATGGAGTTAATCTTGTCTTAGTTTTAAGGTTAGCTTGCCTACAGATTTCTTAGTACAGAATCGTCTGTCTATTTACATCTGAATGTGAAGAAAATCTGCATTTCTTGTCATTTCCAAAATATTTTCACCAATCTAAGATTTTTCGCCTGTAACAGATTTTTCTTAGGGACCAGAAGAATAGGGAGGAACACAAACCTCGACTTAAAATAACATTATTATATTCTTGTTCGTTTAATAATTTATAAGTGTCTGTAATATAAATAACTATCAGTATTTTCCGATTATTTAAATTATAGTTTAACCCTATCACTTAAAGATTCGGATCGAAAATAGCAGCATTAGTTATCTATACGAGTATATCCCACTTGCCATGGATTATGAGGAGGAAACAAATAATTTTGTTGCCATTTTTAGGTCTTTATCGCTAAGTAATCGGGTTATAGCTACTACAATGAGCTTGTACAGTACGCGCGCGAGTTCATTAACAACCAGAAGTATGCGCCTCTTTGTCGCACACGCCGAGATACTAGCAAGTGCGATAAGGATGCACATACTTCAGGATGGTAATGAACTCACGCGCGTACTTTACTATAATATGGTAATTTATACGTTCCTAATGGCAACACTGCCCAGCGCCCCTTGAGTTTGAGACGCTAGTCATTTTATTCTCGAAAATAAAGTGGCTGTGAAAAAAACATAGTGCAACGAAACGAGTTTTTAGGAGCGCGGAAATTTCAGAATATCAAAGTGCACAAAATGAAGTTTAGCACTTGAGTTTGTGAAATAAGGCTCATGAGAATACTTATACATGTGTGTAGTGTAGAATCATATAAGCAACACATCCAGCTACCGCAAAATAGGGAAACGGCTCTCAGTACTAGCGATGATTAAGACGTTTACTGACGCTTACTAGAATGAACTGGAATATCAGAGGAACTTAAGGGAACGAAGAAGATAGTTACCACGAATGTCTCGGTGTCCCACACGAAAAGAAGAAGAAGAAGACCACGAACGTCATATTTCTTGGATTAAAATTAACTCACAATCAATAACGTAATAACGTTTTTGTATCAGATTTTGCTGTTTTGTTATTTTTATACTTTGAGATTATTGACAGTGTAGCAACCCTGGCTATGTTACAACCAACAAGTGACAACCGCGAAAATCCTGATTAGGGTCGAGTGATTCTTCTGTAAACTTTTGTGCAGCCACCATTTCAATTAATCTATATTTCTTGACCTACACGCTGTAAGGGACAGCTTTTCGAATACTGATAAGGTGCAATCAGACCATGAAACTAAACAACTTCCCACAACAAAATATTTTTGGGTGACACGTAAAACAATTGTTGACCTCCCACACAAAACTCGAAAAGCTGACTGCATTAACCATGGGAAGTAAAATTTTTAACATCTCCTGAAATATTTTCTTCATTGGTAAGTAGAGTATCATGGTCAGTCTGAATACACTAGTTTTCGGAGAACTGTTTCTTACACCCTGTATTTTTATTTTGTATAGAAAAGACTGCCAGCAATAGGTTAATACATACTTACATAAAGTTAACAATTTACACTATCAACGTACCTATTCTGTTTTAGCATTTAATCATCACCAGCAAACTTGCGACGACTTTCTGACTAAAAATGAGTAGGTAGGTTTAGAATGCTGAGATGCTACTAATAGTACATTTTCATGTAAAATATATGAAAACATTATGACTCGGTTTTACGATAATTAAGTTAAGTTCCAGTCTGGAAAATTATTTTAATTAACCAGCAAATAAAGTTTTGCAATTGTTTGCGTAATTTCCTGTAACTACTTGGCAATTATATTAATTAAAAAATATATATTTCGATGCTTTTTCTGTCAAAAGCTTCTTGGAAACTGAAAAACATGTTCATTGTATCTGGATTAATAAAAATGATATCATAAATTGCTGCGGTTTCGTGAGTGGAAGGCGAAAGCATAACCATCTACCGTCATTTATAAACCCATTTACTATTAAACCAGATAGAACCTGCCAAAATCCAACTTTTTTTTAATTAAGGTAGCCCCGCATTTGTCTGCTATCTAATCTGTTGGTAAGTGATGATGCAGACGATGTAGGAACATGCTTGCTTTGGTAGTGCCTATTAACTCTTGCCATTCACTTCAGGGCAAAAGCGTCTTACAATAAAACGGTTTGCTCATTCTAATTGTTTAGTTTAGGTAAAATATTTCAGTATCATCCAAAAGTGTTAATCGTTCATCAATAACGATTGTTTTAGATTCCACAACACTGATAACCGGTTAAAACCGGATTTGACCGGATTAATGTAATCGATTCGGGCTTACCCCCATTGTTGGCCGACCGCTACCACAACACGTGTAAACGATAGTACCCGTCTATTGATAAGGCATTTTAAAGCTGATTTATTGACGTTCATAAACTGCCTGCATAAAATAGAGAGGTTCACTCGACCTTTTTAGGATTTTTGCGATCGTCACTTGTTACAAAGCCAGGGTTGCTACTGTCAAAAATCTCAATGTAGATATAAGGCGCAAACTCCAACAAAAAGACGAAGGGCATAGGACGTAAGAATGACAGTTGACAGACAAGTAATCGTCAAACATTCTTCTTAATTTTTGACGCTAGCTGTCATAGATGCGACGCTTTGGCGACGCTTGTGTGTGCCTTTGTCAATACGTTTTCATACATTTTATATGGAAACCGTTTCCAAGCGTCGCCAAAGCGTCGCGATATCAAACGTCAAGCGTCGTAGGGCATGTCCTATGTCCTCTCTGTGGAGCTTGGGGCTAAGAATACTAAAATCTGGTAGCAAAATCTGACACAAGAACGTCATACGGTTCAGATCAGAGCCAATTTATATCCAAGAAATGGGTCATTCTTCAAAGGGTCGAAAATTTCGGTCACAGGGTTGTAAATGCTAAACTATACAAGTTTGGACATATCGATCGACTGGACATGATTTAACACTTCAATACCTATGTGGAATCGATTAAAAAGTCTTATTTTATATTCACTTAGTATTTCAAACCCAGTCTGAAAGTTGAAAACGGGAGGATTTTTGGTGTTCTCCGCGTGTCACACCACGCACTAACTTTTTACAAATTATGATTTTACTACTTTTCTTATGTTTTGTACGTATCTATTGTATATCAAAATAATCGTCATAAAGCAATATTTTAGATGAATGATGAAGAAAATATGTAATGCGTGTAATTTTAAAAATAAACCTGAATATGTATCGGTCACACGATTTCGGACAGTTAGCCCAAGCGTGGTAAAATCGAACATAACTTCTTAGATTATAACCATATCCAGCTGAGTTTTTGTTCCTCAAATTATTATGATATGCTTCAATAATCAAGCAGAGTAAATGGGCACCTCAGTGCCCAGAACTAAAAATATTTCCAAAAATAAGGGCTTACACAAGTTTTACTACCCTTGCATGTAAGTTACGTGGATTCAAATTTCTTCTGGAATTAATACTCTTAGAGATTCGTCTTTTACAGGGCTGATTTGTAATATAGTTGGGACTATTGGTCTATAATTTTATTTAGATTCAATAAAAGATGGCCGAGTTATTATCAAAAATACTCTGTTTTTGTAATCTGCGTGGAGTAATTTGCGTGGCAAAATACCCACGCAGCTTACAATTCTTCCCACGCAGATTACACAATGGTTCTAAGAGTTAAAAAAAGGTTGAAATAACCATTTAAAATACTATTATTTTACCTAATATTCATATAAAAACCCAAGAGTCTTCATCTGCCAGGCAAGCCAGCAAGCCAACAGGCTCGGGTGACACCAAGGATGTGCAACTGAAGCGTGTGAAGGTCACTGGAAAAAAATAAGAACTTTATTAGTTGTGAGGTAATGTGATTATTTTGTGCTCGTATTATAAATTTCGCTATTTTACCATACCATACTAACCTTTTTTTCACTGTAGTCTTTTGTTTGCACTCAGTTGGTGGCGAAATAGATCTTTTATTTTTTGTTATTTAGGTACATTATTCTTGCAGATTTTGAACACTGAAACTGAGTTTTGTCCGTTTTCAGTCACCACATTTTCCACAAGTGATTTTATTTTTTTTCTAGATGTAGGTTAGGTTAGGTGTCAAGTGCGCTTTTTTTTCTTTTTTTGAGCGCTAGTAATGTGCTTGACTAACTCCTATAATTGATTCGCACTGGCACGACTTGCACTTAAATAATGTTTTTTGTTTTTCCCTTCCTGTAATTTTTATGTGTACTGTGAAATTGTAAATTTAAACGTGTTTCACGTCTTGTTTTACGCAATATGTGTGTTAACATCAGTTAAAACCTATTCCAGCTGCCGGCGGGTGCAGCGGGTATGTTAGTGCACAGGTAGTGAGCTTTTTATTATTTACTTACATATTTATTGATATTATTATTTTATTTATATATTTTTATCTATGGATATTTCATTATGTAATCAATCTGATACTGATATTTTTAACTCATGTTCGTCTAGTAGTGATGATAACAGTTTTCACAGTCTCCCTCTGTCATTAAGTGAAAACCTTGATTCAACATTCTCGGATGTTCGTAAGAATTTCAACGCTGTTCATATCAACGTACAGAGCATCCCAGCTCATTATTTGGATATGCTTGCATCGCTAGATCACAGGAATATCCATGCAATTCTGGTATCCGAGACTTGGCTGAATCCATCACTTTCTTCGACTTCTTACTCTATTCCTGGTTTTGTCCTTATCCGTAATGACCGTGGCAGTTCTACGAACGGTGGTGGGGTAGCCATTTACCTCCGTGCGCATATTCCTTTTACAGTACTTAGTAAGTCTCCTCAGCCGCCCCCTCCGGGTACGGCTGAACACCTCTTTCTTGAAATTTCTCTCTCTCATACCAAAATTCTTCTGGGGGTGTGTATTATAATCCCCCATCTCGAAAACAATTACTTTGACTCTTTCGAACAATTAATTGAAGATTTTTCTCCTTCCTACAGTCATTCGTTAATTTTAGGTGATTTTAATACGTGCCTTTTAAAAAATAACTATCGTTCTAAGAAGCTTCACTCCTTAGTACAATCTTGTAATATGTATATTCCCCCGTTAACTTCAACTCACCATTTTCCAAATTGCATACCCTCCCTTCTTGATCTTATACTGGTTACTTCGCGCGATCACGTGGCTAAGCATGGCCAATTTTCTGCCGATCAATTTTCATACCACGACCTAATATACCTATCATATCGTATACGGCCACCCAAACTGAAACCAAGAACATTGCTTCTACGTAATTTTTCTGCAATGGACGTAGCTAAACTACGTGAGGACGCAAGTGGAATTGATTGGTCGGCTATAGAGAGTTTCGACTCCGTTGATGACCAATTGGCTCTGTTGAACGCCAACCTCATCGATCTCTATGATCGTCATGCACCTATTCGTCCTGTTCGGGTAAAGCATCTTCCTGCACCTTGGCTTACTGACGACATAAGAGAGCAAATGACTAAAAGACACGTGCAAAACCAGGTACAAATGGATTCTTCCAACAAAAATCGCGATAAATTTCGTGAGGTCAGAAATCGCTGCAATACAAAGATAAGGATTTACAGCGACGCCATATCCATCAATCGGTTGAAAACGGGGATCCAGCTAAAGTCTGGTCCTTCCTCAATAAATTAGGAGTTGGCAAACCGCGTACCCATGTTTCTGCGGTTAACGTTGACATCAACACACTTGTTAAACACTTTTCTTCTTCCGCTGAAATTGATAACGCTACCAAACTTAGCACATTGAACCATCTTTCTACTTTGCCAACTCCTATCTTTCCATCTTTTATATTTCACGCAGTCACCGCTTGTGATGTTATGAGGACTGTACAGGCCATTTCGTCGAATGCCGTTGGCAGTGACTGCATTAGTCGTGCTATGATTGTTCTCTCCTTGATATCCTTGCCCCAGTCATCGCCAAGATCCTTAACAAATCCTTATCCTCAGGTGTTTTTCCAACCGCTTGGAAGGAGGCACAAATCAATCCTTTGCCAAAAAAACCTAAACCTGTTTCTCCTTCTGACTACCGTCCCATCTCAATCCTACCGTTCCTTTCCAAGGTCCTTGAAAGGTTAGTTCATCAACAGCTCACTTCTTTCCTATCTACAAACAACTTGTTGAACCCCTTTCAATCCGGCTTCCGCCCCGGTCATAGCACGACTACTGCGCTAGTCAATATCTCCGACGATATTCGGCTTGGAATGGAACATAAAAATTTAACAGTATTGACGTTGCTGGATTTCAGTAATGCTTTTAATACTGTAGATTTCGACATTCTTCTCGCCATTTTGCGTTCCCATAACATATCTCCAGCGGTGATTAGCTGGTTTCAAAGTTACCTGTATGGGCGTCGACAACGCATACGCATTGAAGATACCTTCTCTGCGTGGTGCGATACATCTGCCGGCGTACCGCAGGGTGGCGTCCTGTCACCTCTTTTGTTTTCTATCTTTATTAACTCTATTACTCTTCCTCTTACTTCTTCCTATCATTTGTATGCAGATGACCTCCAAATTTATACGCAAGCACCACTCTCTGGCCTCCCAGGCGCGATTGATCAAACCAACAGAGACCTCAAGAGCATTGCTGACTGGAGTCGTTCATATGGTCTGAAGGTAAATCCTAACAAGACTCAGACTATTATAATTGGTAGTCAGTGGTATGTGGACAGAATCGATTACGCGTCGTTACCACAGATTACTTTTGATGGCACTCCAATTCCTTTCAGTCAAAAGGTAAAAAATCTGGGCGTCATTTTTGACGAAAGCTTAACCTGGAGACCTCATGTTTCGGAAATTAGCAGAAAGGTGTTTGCTGCGTATGGTTCACTTAAGAGACTCAAAAAACCTATTACCCACTAAAACTAAAATTTCATTGGCACATTCTCTTCTTCTACCAATACTGGATTATGCAGACGTTTGTTTTCCTGATCTAACTGTCGAACTGCTGAATAAGCTCGAACGTCTGCAGAATCTATGTATCAGGTTTATTTTCGGTCTGCGAAAGTATGACCATGTCTCCTCTCACCGGTCCCAACTTCAGTGGTTACCTATATCCCGTAGAAGGGACTGTCACATCCTTTCCCTTCTTTACTCCGTCCTTTCCAATCCTAATGCTCCTCCCTATCTTAAAGATCGTTTTACCTTTCACTCGGCAACCCTGACACGCAATCTGCGTGCCAGCAACAGCCTTAAGATCAACCTTCCTCCACACAAGACGGAATTCTTTGCAAATTCTTTCACAGTGCGAGCAATCAAGCTGTGGAATTCTTTGCCTGAGGATATCCGTCGGGCTCCTTCCCTCGAAACCTTTAAGGACCGAACCAGGAAATTCTATCTATCTAATATAAGTAATAGTGTAGTATAATATCTCCTAGTTTAAGTATTCCATCTATATTGTCATCTATTATCTTTCTTTCCTCTTTCCTACTTAGTATATCGCATTATCCTTGCTTCCATAGTATATAATTTATGTATATGTATTAGTTTATAAATATTTAGTATGTATTATGCATATTATATTGCCGTTGTGCGTATCTATGTATTTTGGTGTATAATATTTTATGTAGTTTATGTAGGGGTTTGCACTATCCCGCTTTCAAGACTGCACTTCCCATATCACCCAAAGGTTGCCTGGAAGAGAATGCTACTTTAGCATTAAGGCCGCCTCATTGTACTATGTTCTCTGTATCTGTTTTTTTTCCTTGTAATATTGTTTTTTATGTGCAATAAAGTATATTATTAATTAATTATTAAGAAAAGAATTCTTTTGGCAAATATCATCAAGTTTTTGAGTTTTCATATCGTTATACTTGGACATAGAATTTTTACCAATTTTGATGGATTTGAGTGCATGTTTCGTCAAAACATACTGGACGTTGGCTCTATTCAACCACCTAACTATGTCTCGCAGCAATTTTTCAATGCCAGTGATCGTTGTCTCATAGGCTTGATGTGTATTTTGAGGCCAAAAGTCAAAACTGTAAGATCCGATAATATGCCAGCGACTGTATTGAGACATAGTGCTCCTAATTTATCTCTTGTGCTGACAATCTTGCTAAATTTATCTCCGCTTGCACTACCTATTTCTAAAAAAAGTACAATGCCAAAGCCCCCTTAACTTGCTTATGTCATTGGTTCATAAACAGGGCGATAGCGTTAACTCGATTTACTGTTACGTCATGGTGAGGAAGAATGTCTCCATCAGACGCGTGTCATATAAATCTAATGTGCAGGAAACACCTGCAGCTGACCTGTCTTTCTTGCGGATCCAGCCAGGGAGGCCGAGAGGGTCGCATAGGGCTTAGGCAACCCTGCGTATTCCATAACCGTGTCCTGGGCGACACAATGTCTGTGGAGAGTCAAATCTTCCTGATATTATTTAAATCTACTGGAATTGACGGACTTAGGCCATGGTGAGTTAATTTATTAGTTGCCCCTACCAACTGCGGCCGTCTATATGACTTTCACCTAACACTACTGGGAATCTTTTTGCATAAGCTTGGGCAAACGTGGCGAACTTGCCACTTCGCTTGACAATTCGAAAGCTTTTAGCTGGACAAGGTCTGGCAGAAACCTTGACCTGGCACTTGAGCAAGCTTCCTGTTTATGACAACCCAGCTGGTTTTTGTTATCAATAACAGCTATCTCTCTGACCTCATGGCCATTGATGCCTGTGGTCCTCAAGGTTCTAGTCTCTTGGCGATTTTTTCCTTCAGAACAGCTTTTGACTACTTCAGTTTGGTATTCACAGGTATGCAGAAGACAGTACCGTCACAGAGACATTGTCAAGTCCAAATCGGCAGTGCGGAAATTGCGTTCTATAGAGAAATCCCTGGTCGCATTCAATGCTACCACGACACAGGAGCTTTATTGCATCTGAAAGTAGTCCTCTCGACTAGACAACAACTTTTCTGAAGAACAATTATTTCTGTCATTGCGAACAGTTTGACTGGGCATTGAGTTGTCATCAATCCTGAACTTCGATTTTACTTCGGAGCCTAAAAATCACTACTTTCTTGTATAAAACTAAGCTTACAAGCTCACTCTTGTAACTAAATTTAAGTATCACCAATTGTTATTTAGTATGTTTGCATTAAAGAATTCTATAAAACTCAAGCCTGATCCTGTGTGTAGAAATCCGGCCACCCCTTGGATGACTTAGTCAATAAGTTGCTCTTGATTTGATGGAACTCAATACGACACATATCTGGTCAATACCAATCTACACAGCCTTGCTTTTTGTCGCAAGATGGCCTGCCTAGCAGTCTTCATCATATTTTTATTAAAAATTATGCTGAACCAAGACCTCCACGACCTTATTCCGCCAGCTCCTTTCCACCATAGAACACCCTGTAAGTATATTTGGCTGGATACCATCCATATTTAGTTGCCAATCCACCAATTCAGACTAAGCACTCTGAATCGTCTTTCATTATGCACACTGAAAGACAGGAACTAATTACCTGCATCTGTTGATTCCAAAATCATAAAACCTTACAATCTTTTTATGGTAGTAGTGAATAAAGACTTATTTTCCCTGACCTGTCTCCATCACAGACTCTATCTTTGCCTTATAACCTAGACTTAAGTCAAGAATAATCATGTTTCAAGTAAAACTTATAGAAATACAAAGATAAAATTGGCTATGTAATCTGCGTGGCTTGATTTGTAATCTGCGTGGCACACAAAATTTTAAAATTAAATTTCTCGGAAAGTAATTGTGCTAGCAGGGAGCACCAAACTGTTCTATAATCGTGAAAGTATCCAGAATCATATTTCATTGTCATCATCTTCAAATTGTTTAAATTAAAATTTGCCACGCAGCTTATGCGGAGAATCGAAATCTGAATAATGACCCAAATATGACGTTCGTGTCAACCGACTTCTAAGTTACCCTGATATTCTAGTTATTTCCAGTTAAAATCAGTAAGCGTCAAAATCATCGCTATTACTGAGCCATCTGTAAAAGCGCGCCGTTTCCCTAAATTGTGCTGCCTGCAAGGTGTAGGTACAGGTTGGGATTTCGGTTGTAGAGTCAACGGTCCTCGGTTGGATTCCGTTCAAGAATATGTACATTTATTATGGTGACAATGCGATTTATATTTCAAGACTGTCCAGTGTGTGTTATGTATTGGGGTGCGTTTATCAGCCACCGGTCTTAGTATGGTGAGGTGACCGTTACAGAAAGTTGTAAAGTTAGTAGACACTTCTTGAAGTCTGACTGTAGTGTCCTTTTCAGAAACTTCAGTTTCATGATCATGCATGACTTAATATTTTCTTAAATAAAGGGTTCGCATAGCTCCCCAAGCCTGTGCATCTCTACATCTAGTGGTCAGTACCTACATATAAGAATTGAAGCAGATGTGGCTACACGTGACGTCCATTTTGATAACCCCTAAAGTAAACTAGTTAGGGTGCCTCGGGCGATGTGATGTTGCTTACTGAGTAAGTATATGAGAGTAGGAGCGGCAGCTAAAGTTACCTAAATAATTTATGAGGTTAAAATATACTGGTATCTGTAGGTATAAATGTAAAGAGTATCCTAATGCAGTTGACCAATCAAAAATGTAGACTCGTTGACTATACCGGGAGTAACGGAAAGGATATAACAAGCCGAAAGGAGGTCAAGGTACTCACGATACTAAACAACTTTCCCCATGGAACATGGGTCGAAATATGAAAAAAAAATTTGGACCTCCCATAGTAAATCAATTAGCTGATCGGCGATTTTGTATGGGAGGTCCAATTTTTTTTTTCATATTTCGACCCATGTTCCATGGAGAAAGTTGTTAAGTTTCATGAGTACCTTGACCTCCTTTCGGCTTGTTATACCCTTTCCGTTACTCCCTGTATAATCAAGCTTGTAAGGAAGTATAGGCACATTTATTGTAAAATCAAGCTCGAAAGGTAGTATAGGCCTAAAGGGAGAATAGAATAGCGTCATCTTATTTCTACCCGAGGTTGTCGTAAAAGTGTATTAGAAATGAATACAGAGAATGCGCACTTTACTCCCTGTTTAACTTTTTTACTTTTCACACTACGATTATTCTCTCTCTCTCTCTTCGTGTGGGACACCGAGTCGTTCAACGACCCGATGAACCCTTATGTCAGAGTTTACTAAGTATGATAAACACCCTTTAGTAGGAGGAGGGCATATACCTAATAGCTAAAGAATATCGTGGCTGTTGGTGAAGGAAATCTATGATACCTACGCCAGTTGCTATACTCAGAAGGTATTCTTTGCCTACAGTTAGATGTATTATAGGTAGGTATGTTAGGTACATGAAAATTGAACTGAACTGGCTCGTGTAATACCGCTGGAGGGGCCGTAACGAGTTGACCGCTAGCCAAGATGTGAGAACTATATCAAGTTGTGTACTACTATAGTGGGTAGGTTCGGTAGGCTTTAAAGGACCAACTAATATTGGTTTTCATACAAATACCTACTTAGAAAAGTAAGTAGGTATAAGTTGATCCGTTTAATGAATAGGTTAAATTCCTGGTGATATAACTAACCTACCCTGGTTGTATGAAACGAGTAGGTACAGTCTCTTTCGCTCAACTAAGAACAATCCAAAATTTAAGGTTTCGATTTTTTTACCGTAATATTATACAGCAATAAATAGTAGGTAATTGTTACTTTTCTAGATGCAGCAACATTTATTGAATCGTACAAAATAGTTTTTGTCCGGCTTGTCCGTATCAGTCTCAAGAAAATTTAAACAATTCAGCTGAGTACATCATTTTCATTAAAAAGGAATAGAACTACTAGACAATTATTTCAGAGCAACTTATTTTTTAAATTTTGAATTTTTCTGTAATATAAAATTGTCTATGTTGCTAACGGACAATGTAGTATACAATGGTGCTTTTTTTAGATAATAGCTATGTTACGAACATGCAGAAATACAAAATGTTTTCTTTAATAAAAAGGTAACACTCTGGTTAAGTAGACAAATTATAAAGAATAAAAGAAAAAGCTGAAGGTGAAAGGAAGAAACGGTCAAACAAAAGGTAAAAGGAAGTGTTAAATATGCACTAGTTTTACATTACTCTGATTACTCCCAAAAACACGAATTTTTAGTGCAAACATTATTTCAGTGTAAACAGAGAAACTAGCGTGCGAAATTATATAACGGCTTTGGGTAGCAAAATATGGCTGACCAAAAATTTAATTTCCTCAAACCGGCGGTAGGTAGCGCTAGCTCGGATAGTTAGTATTTTAATTTTAAAGCTACACTCAGAATGGTTTGCCAGGCGTTTATTTTAATTAAAATATGACGTTTCTGTTTATCTTTCACACACAAGTCTTATTCATGTAGGCGATGAAAAGGTTAAAGTTACGTCATAGAATTAAATGATTGACAGCACAGATTTTCTTTGACTTGCATCCCTTAGTCACTTGAATTTGACCAGCATCTGTACCGTAGAATCTTTCCAAGAGCAGCGTCTGTACAACTTTCATTAACATACTACTTCATTGTATCAGCCTAGGTATTTTAGTCCAATGTTGGATGCACGCCTCCCCCAGTGTACGTCATCATGACTTCGTTTTCGCCATCCAGTCAATTGGCATCAGCCGTCCTCTTCAAGTCATCGGTCAATATAATTGACATCAAAGGTTTACCGCGAAGTATTTAGTCATAATTCTATACAAATTTATATCACAGGCCCTCTTACCAATCGAACGTGCTACATTTTCTTTACACCTGTTTGTAAAAAAGTCTTTACTTGTTTTTCTAAAGTGCGCCCGCGAAATCAGTGCCTCTACAGTGCACATGCTTGCCCGGTTGGTAGGAAAAATCGTTGTTAGGTACATTTTAAAAGAACCAATTACCTGAAGCCATTCAACTGGGGACTATTAAAGTATTAAGTCCAGTGTAAGAAATCGCACTTAGCTCGTTCTGCTTGGCAGGTGAGGGTCAGCTCGTTACAAGTTGTAATTTGAATCATGTTAAATAACTGGGCTGTTAAAACTATACTCTATTTTCTAGAGTGTAAACAATTTGCCATATGGTGGCTTAGAATAGCATCACCCCGTATCTTTCCCGTGGGGTGTCGTAAGAAGCGACAAAGGGATTTGAGAGTTGATGTGTATTGCAATTTTAGGCGACAGGCTGACAAAGAGTCAGATACATAGTCTTCTGAATGACTTTCAAACTTTTGTTAGACGTGGTGTTAATGGCCGTTACATACATAATAACACACCTATATCCCTTGCGGGGTAGGCAGAGCGTAAACGGCTGAAAAAACGGCCATTTACACCACGTCTCACAAAAGTCAGAAGACGATGTACCATGGTGATACCATAGTAACAGGTTGTAACCTGTCGATTCTTACGACACCCACGGGAAAGATATGGGGTGATGCTTTGCTAAGTAGGCACCATTACGGCAATGCACTATTTGGTAGAGTGAAAATAATGAGTTATTGTACTTAGATGCCTTAGTTTTTCTTTTATAATTGGACCACTGAGTCGACAAATTACCCGATGAACCTTTGTGTCAATATTCTTTTACCTACTACAAGTAATTACTAGTGATATTATAAGTTGTGGGAGATTATTAATTGCCAGGATAACTAATTACCACTGTATAATTTTTACTTTTGGAATTATTGGATATGAGTCATGTTTAATAATTAGTTAACGATGCTGAGGTGATTTCAAATCAAGTTTGCCACATTAACTTTCTTCAAAAGGCCATGGCAAAACATCGATAACTAGTGGAGCAACACTAGTGCTTTCTTGGCTGATTGGTTCGCCTTATCTTCAGGTCAAGTTGAAGTAGGCACCTACTCTAGCTAGGTGATTAATGACTTGCTACATTGTAAGGCTAACGTTTGATTTTCCCTCAAGTCCGCATTTACTTTCAGTTTGAAAGTGATTTATTTTTTAGCGGGTGATTTCCTAAAAAGGTGTTGTGCAGAGTTCATTATCATGGGCTGTGTAGGTTACTATACAAGAGAACATTTGCATTATTCCTTTACATAAAAAATAAGGACTAAGACCTTAATTTTAGGTGGTTCTCACACATAACATATGCTTTTGCGATATTTTACCAGACTGTGTGTTTTGACGAAAGGCATTCACAAATTCTCATACAAACACACTGGTTACCATGACGATATTGATGACACACGTCGCCGTATAGAATTTGCTGTAAAAGGTTGTCTCTCATTGTCATTGCAGTAATTGTCCACAAAAAAATCCGTGCTTTGGATGGCATCTTAAGTAATCGGTTCCAGATGTTGTTTAAGAATAACTTTCACAGCGGTCATTCTACAACCATGTCAGAGGCCTATTAGCAGATGTAAGCGGTTGCAAAATTCACTATAGTTCATCGGGACATTTATCGACTAGATAATCTACAAGAAGACAGCCTCTTATTTTTATGATAATTTTTACGAACCGCAGTATCATCCAGGGCATGTGCGATTTGCCCTAGAATTCGCGCAGAAAACGTAGAAGGTCGGGAAGGTCTAATAAAGGTCCCTTGAGACTGTAGAGCTACTAATGACTTAGTCGCACGACTCTGGCTCTCTCGTAATGATAATGTGATAACGCGACGACACCGACACCTTATTAGCTGGTTGTGCTCATAGTATCTAACACACAGAACTAAAGTAATATAGGTAAGATTTTTGTGTGCGTTGCCATGGTTGCCAGGTTTTCATTTCTGCCCTCATAAGCATAAGCAACGCACTTGCATTCCGATCGATTTCGAGAAATGGCGCCATAAAGTTTTTTTTTGTTTTTTACGTGCACTGCCGAAACTATAACGAATATCAAAATAATTTTTACTTTTTACTTTGCACACGATCGTGTACTTTACAGAACATGGCCTTTTCTTGTTCTTTTTATTGTTATAAAGTTAAAAAATAAGAAAAAATCTTATTGCCTAGTAAACATAATTGAAATGTACGCATTTTATTAGGCATAACAAACGCAATTGCGTCGTTTGCGTCGCTTATGTCTAGAAAATCTAATTGCGCTTTTTATAATTAATAAATAGAGTTAGCCCTTCTGCAGCAGAGTTCTCTGACATGGTTGCAATGACCTCTGACATGGTAGCAGAGTCCTCTGACATGGTTGCAGAGACCTCTGACATGGTTGCAGAGACCTCTGACATGGTTGCAATGACTTCTGACATGGTTTTAGGGTCTTTTGACGTGGTAGAAATGACTTCTGACATGGTTTCAGAGACCTCTGACATGGTTGCAATGACCTCTCACATGGTTGAAAAGTCCTCTGACATGGTTGAAGAGTCCTCTGACATGGGTCCAGAGTCCTTTGACATGGTTGCAGAGTTCTTTGACTCGGTGGCAGAGGCCTTTGACATGGTTGCAGAGTCCTCTGACATGGTTGCAGAGTCCTCTGACATAGTTGCAGAGTCCTTTGACATGGTTGCAGAGTCTTCTGATATGGTTGCTGAGTCCTCTGACATGGCTGCATTCCACTGACATGGTTGCAAAGGCCTCTGACATGGTTGCAGAGACCTCTGTTCTGGTTGCAGAGTCCTCTGACATAAATGCAGAGATTGCAGAGTCCTCTGACATGAATGCAGAGTCCTCTGACATGGTTAAAGCGTCCTCTGACATGGTTGCAGAGGGCTCTTAAAATCGTTTCAGATGTCTCTGACTTGGTTTCCTAGTCCTCTGATATGGTTGCATTGCAGAGAACACTGCCATGGTTGCAGAGTCCTCTGATATGGTGGCAGAGTCCTCTGACATGATCGCAGAGGCTTCTGACGTGGTTGCAGTGTCCTCTGACATCGTTTTAGAGACCTCTGACATAAATGCAGCGTCCTCTGACGTGGTTGCAGTGCAGAGGCCTCTTAAAATAATTTCAGAGGCCTCTGACTTGGTTTCATAGTCCTTTGACATCATTTCAGAGGCCTCTGACATGAATGCAGCGTTCTCTGACATGGGAGCAGAGGCTTCTTAAAATCATTTCAGAGGCCTCTGGCTTGGTTTCATAGTCCTCTGACATAGTTGCAGAGGCCCCTGACATGAATGCACAGTCGTTAGACATGGTGGCAGAGTTCTCTGACATGGTTGCAGAGTCCTCAGACATGGTTGCACTGTCTTATGACATGGTTGCAGAGACCTCTGACATGGTTGCAAAGGCCTCTGACCTGGCGACAGAGTCCTCTGACATGGTTTCAGAGTCCTCTGACGTGGTGGCAAAGTCCTCTGACATGGTTGCAGAGTCCTCTGACATGGTGGCTGAGTCCTCTGACATGGTTGCAGAGTCTTCTGACATGGTTGCAGAGTCCTCTGACATGGTAGCTGAGTCCTCTGACATGGTTGCAGAGGATTCTGACATGGCGGCAGAGTCCTCTGATATTGTGGCAAATACTTCTGACATGGTAGCAGAGTCTTCGAACATGGTTGCAGAGTCCTCTGACATGGTTTCAGAGTCCTCTGACATGTTGGCACTGTCTTCTGACATGGTTGCAGAGTCCGCTGACATGGTTGCAGAGATCTCTACCATGGTTGCAAAATTATGTTTCAAAACACCAACATTTTAATCTTATGCATCGTGTATGTCAAATGCGATGGTTATGTTTAAAATTCTTGCAGTTAATATTTTACCGAAACTACACATAAAGTTCACATAACTGACGTATTGGATTTTGCGTTGTTTATGTTTAGTGGTTATGTTGATTAAGAAAACCTAAACCTAATTATAATGATCGTAAGTGATCATAAGATGTTTATGTTTACTTTTATAAAAAGAAATGTGTGGTGACATACGCCGTAATAGCCATTACGATGGTTATCACTAGGATGTCCACTTTTTTTTTGTCGATTGCGTTGGTTATGCTTAATAGAAATATGGGATAAAATATAGATATTTAAAAAAGAGTCAAAGATCCTTGTAGATCTCATCACGCCGATTCCGAATATGTATATAACTCAAATCGCCCAAAAATGTCGATTGCGTTGCTTATGCTTATGAGGGCAGATTTGCTTACCGCTGGTGATAGATAACAGACGACTAAAGGAGATGGGCAGCAGCGCTCACTATAAATGTAGTATCTAAACGCTGCGCTCGACAGAACGCCTGCCTAGCGAGTCAATAAATACTTACTCCCATGCTCAGCACTGTACTATTGTGGCTGCAAGTTTACAGATTGCACAAAATATAAGCTTTTAGTTGTTTTCTTAACCTTGATAGGTATTTGAGTAGAAGAAGGTCTAATAAAGGTCCCTTGAGACTGCAGAGTAACTAATGACCCAGTCGCACGACTCTCGCACTCTCGTAATGATAATGTGATAACGCGACGACACCGACACCTTATTAACTGGTTGTGAACAAAGGTAATATACCTAGGTACGATTGTTTTGTACGTTGCCATGGTTGCCAGCTTCTAATTTCTTTGCCGCTAGTGGTAGATAATAGGCGACTAAAGAATGAATTTAGAAGATGGGCAGCAGCGCTTACTATAAATGTAGTATCTTGCACTGCGCTCGACAGAACACCTGCCTAGCGTGTTGAACATGGCAATAAATACTTACTTCCATGCTCAGCACTGAACTCTTGTGGCTGCAAGTTTAGAGAATCCACAAAATATTAGCTTCTATTTGTTTTTCTAAGACCTTGATGTGGAAGGTCTAATAAAGGTCCCTCGAGACTGCAGAGCAACTAATGACACAGTCGCACGACTCTCGCACTCTCGTAATGATAATGTGATAACGCGACGACACCGACACCTTATTAACTGGTTGTGCTCAGTATCTAACAAACAGAAGAAAAGTAATATAGGTTAGTTATTTTTGTGCGTTGCCATGGTTGCCAGCTTTTTATTTCTTTTCCGCTGGTGGTAGATAACAGGCGTTAAAATAATGAATTTAGAAGATGAGCAGCAGCGCTTACTATAAATGTACTTAGTATCTGCTTTCGACGAAACGACTGCCAAGCGTGTTAAACTTTTGAATAAATACTCTTACTCCTGAATAGAGTAAGGCCCATAATCAGCACTGGGCTTTTGTTGCTGAAGATTAGAAAATCCACAAAATATTAGCTTCTAGTTGTTTTTCTAAGACCTTGATGTGGAAGGTCTAATAAAGGTCTCTTGAGACTGCAAAGCAACTAATGACGCAGTCGCACGAGTCTCGCACTCTCGTAATGATAATGTGATAACGCGACGACACCGACACCTTATTAGCTGGTTGTGCTCAAAGTATCTTACATACAGAACAAAAGTAATATAGGTAGGTTTTTTGTGCGTTGCCATGGTTGCCAGGTTGCCATTTGTTTACCGCTGGTGGTAGATAACAGACGACTAAGGAGATGGGCAGCACCGCTCACTATAAATGTAGTAGCTGCGCTCGACAGTACGCCTGCTTAGCGAGTCAATAAATACTTACTCCCATGCTCAACACTGTACTATTGTGGCTGCAAGTTTACAGATTGCACAAAATATAAGCTTCTAGTTGTTTTCTTAACCTTGATAGGTATTTGAGTAGAAGAAGGTCTAATAGAGGTCCCTTGAGACTGCAGAGCAACTAATGACACAGTCGAACGATGCTCGCACTCTCGTAATGATAATGTGATAACGCGACAACACCGACACCTTATTAGCTGGCTGTATTCATAGAACTACAGATAATATTATAATACGGGTTGTAAGGGACGGTATACTGAAAACTAAAATAAGCAAAGGATATAATCAAATCTAGGCCCCCCTCTCGGTAACGGCTAAGAATCTCATGAAATGTAAAAAAGATGATACGTTTTTGGATCAAAATCTTATATTAATCATCTTCAGACGAAACGGGAATCACAATTTATGTTAAAAAGTATATTTTTGTGTTTTATTCCGGTCAAAATTCTGGTTCCTTGATTCTGCTGACATCTGTGACACAAACATAAAGTAGGTACTAAGAGCAACTAAGAGGAAATCAAGGTAAAATGAAGCAGTTTTTAGAACCCAGGATGCGTAAAAACAACTACAGCGCAGACAATCTCCTGTGTATGCCGAGTGATGCCGGCTTAGAATAGCATCACCCCAATTCTACCCGTGGGTGTCGAAAAAAGCGACTAAGGGATACTCATCCAGGTAATGGGCAGCAGCGTTCCCTGTTAATGCACCATCATGCACTGCGCTCGCCAATCCGCCTGCCAAGCGTGGTGAGTATGGCAATACCCCCCGACAGGGGGAGGCCCATGTCCAGCAGTGGACTGTTGTGGCTGTTATGTCATGTCATGTCATGTCATGTCATGTCATGACATATGATTTATATACTTGCAGACTTTATTAAATAAATAATAATAATAGGCAAGCTGCCACTGGCATTAAAACGGCAAAAATATAACAGACCATGCCACAGGAACTGCATAGGGTGATACGAATTCGTATTAGGAAACTTCTTTTGCAATGTCTTTAAACTTCTGATCAGGGGTAGGTACACTAGGTACCATTTTACCACAACTACCCTGCAAGTATTACATACTCTTTGAAACTCTCATAGAGAATAAAACTTCTGCTTATTCTGCATTTCCTCTTTTCCTATTGTCATCAAATTGTCATTTGGCAAAAGGAAGTATACCCGCACACCCGCAACGTACTCGCCGTACGCGTTGAATAATGCGGATGACCTCGCACACCTAACCGCAAGCACAGCCGCATCGAATAGAATTGGTGTTGCCAGAGAGTACTTTCCTCCCAATTTAATGGGTAATTTTGCCGTATGTGTGTTTTTCGGAAATTTATTTTAACTAATAATTGCTGTCATTTTACGCCAGAGGCACGTTCAAGCAGCCAACTTTCGTAACTGCAGAACTTTCTCCGTGCACCACGCAGCTTCCCTTTGTTCCCATATGTCCAACTGATCACTTCTACAATAGAACAGGTCGGAATATTTTCTACGTTCTTTGTTCTACGGTGGAACAAAACTTTTGAACATATTACAGGTCCCGCTGTTTCAACTTTTAAAAAATATTATTGTTCAAGGAAGTAGAATGTGCAGAAAGGCAAAATGCCAATACGTCAAAGTAGCAAAATGTAAAATTGCTAGAATGTAAACGTAACAAAATGCAAAGAAGAAGCAGAACACATTTTGTCCCAATGTCCAAATGTAAAGGTAACAGAATGTCAATTGAATTTAAAAGGACGGAATCTCAAATATTAAAATGTCAAAAATACTTAAAATTAGAGTGGCAAATGTCAAATAAGCGAAATGGAAACTGGACCTGGACATGTACCTGGACCAGGTCCAGGTCCAGGCCCAGGTCCAGGGCCAGGGCCAGGGCCGGGTCCAGGTCCAGGTCCATGTCCAGTTCCAGGTCCAGGTCCAGGTCCAGGTCCAGGTCCATGTCCAGGTCCAGGTCCAGGTCCAGGTCCAGGTCCAGGTCCAGGTCCAGGTCCAGGTCCAGGTCCAGGTCCAGGTCCAGGTCCAGGTCCAGGTCCAGGTCCAGGTCCAGGTCCAGGTCCAGGTCCAGGTCCAGGTCCAGGTCCAGGTCCAGGTCCAGGCCCAGGCCCAGGCCCAGGTCCAGGTCCAGGCCCAGGCCCAGGCCCAGGCCCAGGCCCAGGTCCAGGCCCAGGCCCAGGCCCAGGTCCAGGCCCAGGCCCAGGCTAGGTCCAGGCCCAGGCCCAGGCCCAGGTCCAGGCCCAGGTACAGGTCCAGGCCCAGGCCCAGGTCCAGGTCCAGGTCTAGGTCCAGGGCCAGGTTGTGGTCGTGGTGGGGGCCGTGGTCGTGGTCGTGGTCGTGGTCATGGAAGAACCCTTACGACACTGGGCGTTCCGTGGGCCGCTGACATGAATGAGTAGGCAATTGCAGGCTGAACCAACTGATCAGCATATGGAACCTTTGCTGCATATGGAACCTTTCGTAGCAGGTGCGTAGGCGGCTTTGTAGCCGCGTGTCGCCTTATACGCAGTTTTCCTGGATTTATGTCCATGCAAATAACGAATTCGCAGATTTTCGGGAAATGTGCGAATAAATCGATGCATTTCGCTATTATCCGGCTCTTCGCGAAGGGCCTAGGGATTTCGCGAATAACCGGATTTCGCTACATTCCTGCGACATATATAAATCTCTACCCATCTCCGAATTCCACATTTAAAGTGGTTGGCTCTGATATAGGAACGCAATAAAGCTAAAACAAACATGACCTTTTGGTTATTCCCACACGCAGTGCAATTTTGTCGGACTTTAAATTTATTTTGCAAGTCGTCGAAACGTCGCGTTTGATGTTTGGGTACTGTATGCGGTTGTCACAGGCTGCTATTTGCTTCATGATGTTGCAGGATGTCAAAAAAACGTAATATCGTGTGGTATTGTGTGAGACGCACTAGTTTTGGTTTTCACGGAATGCAGGCAATTGTGTTTGTAAGCGTAATTTTTGACTATATATTTTGCTTAAAAAATTATACAGTTTACTAATTTAACACTAGAACTGGTTGTTATGGCAAAAGAAAAATTTCTACTTAGAATTTGGACCTTTATCAGAATATCTTCAAGCTCGTTACTACCTCTCTCTTAACAGGAAACGGATACTCGAAACATCTTCATAATAACAATACTTTTCATGCACCTGTTGTGTCACTGGCCCAGCGGGCGGCGTTAAGTACAATGTGCGGATTTAAAATTCCATTTCCGCGCTCGCGATCGCGCAAGTTCCGATCCGGATTCCGGACGCTCGTATCCGTGTGTACGAGTACTACGGCCGTCCGACGCGTCCGGGTTTTAAGTGTGCTCTCAGCCCAAGATTAAAGAGGAAACTATAGACAAGTTACTAGTGTCCCTTTCGAAAGGTGGAGGAACATAACTTTCAACTTTAGTTCCGTGGCTGGTATATTGTATTCTATGACATGTAGGTAATAAAGTATACCTCCCCCCTTGGTTTTATAAGTTCATTAAGATAGATGGAGTAAGGCTGCTATACAACGTGTTACAAAACAACCAATAAAGCTGAAAGGGTGTGGAATAGTCCGTTGCAAAGAGTCAATTAACAAAATATTAGAGCCGTAGTATCGTTTTTGAAAACTACGAAAAAAATATTTTTTTATTTAATTACACTTATTTTTAATCGTGGCATCGCTGCACTAATTTTGACAGCTCAAAGTTCAAATGAAGTTCCCGACGCGGCGAAACGCAGTTCGGTCTACATTGCTGGCTATTACATGAATGTCATCAATACAAGAAACTATGTCAACCAGCAATGTATGCCGAAGCGGACTTTGTTCGCCAGGTAGTGTAGCACCTGACCTAGACTAGTGATGTGATTATTTTATCGACTGATGAAAATGAAAAATATTATTTTTTTTGGTTAGTTATGTAACAGGTTGTATAGAGTGAAATTTTACTAGTGACCGATAGCGAAATCTCAGAACCTGCTAGTGATAAGGAACAACTTTCCCCAAGGAACATGGTCGAAATACGAAAAAAAATTTTGGACCTCCCATAGTAACTGAAATCAGCTCTTCGGCAAGTTTGTATGGGAGGTCCAATTTTTTTTTTTATTTCGGCCTATGTTTCTGGGGGAAAGTTGTTCCTTATCACTAGCCGGTTCTGAGTTTTCGCTATCGGTCACTAGTAAAATTTCACACATAATGAGCATTTTTCTGATCCCATCGGGTACAAGGCCAGCAGAAATCTTATATTTTGAAGTACCTATGATGTGGTGCAGAAGTTGTTTAGTTTCGTATCAAATGGGCGCGCGGCGCTGGCAACACTGTTGCTCATTGCCCCGTCCTGTGGCCGTGCGCGCGCGTCGTTGATGCAAATTTTAATTATAAATGGTGTAATTTAGTGTGCTTTCGGTTTTCTCGTGTGGTTTTCCCTGTTCGGTGGGGAAGAGAACCAAGTGGATTTGGTTCCGGCGCTTTGATTGTCAGTCGGTTCGATAACCACGCGGCCGTCGGAAAATATAACCTTACTTTTTAGTCACTCGCGCGTCCAGTGTTAGCCACATATTTTTAAGTAATTTCTCCATGCGGGAGAAGTCCTTTGGTTCGCGTATTGTACAGTAAAGCGTGTTGCTGTCGCGAGCAGTAGTGTGCGGGAGAAATCTTTGTTATTAGTGTGTTAAAACATTATTCGATGTTGAACTGTGAAATAGTGAACTCAAGTGCTGGTGAAAATTGTTGGACGGAGTACCACGCGAGCTGGTACCCGGGTGCAGTAAGTCTAGTACCTAAAATCCAATCCAAATGTCTTCCTCCAAAACCTGATACCTTTTTTCCTATCAAAAACTAGACTTACAAGGAAACGGCGGCGTCATGGTTCGCACGGTAAGCAATTCGCTGCTAGGCCCTGTTTAAGTAGACTTTGGAAACAAGAATTTCTCGGCCGGAAACTTTCCGGAACAAAATTCTCTCATTAAATTTATTTTATTTAGCTATAGTAAAGAGCACTACGAATCGTAGTCAAATGTTGTTCCCGAGGCTGATCGACCATTTAGTTTTAGATTTTAAGATAACTTTAACTTGC
Organism: Phthorimaea operculella; assembly: GCA_024500475.1. Taxonomy (NCBI): domain Eukaryota; kingdom Metazoa; phylum Arthropoda; class Insecta; order Lepidoptera; family Gelechiidae; genus Phthorimaea; species Phthorimaea operculella. The sequence goes on from JANFCV010000002.1 coordinate 9,483,123, forward strand.
TTCCACTGCGCTAAGATCAGCTTCGGAATCAAACATTTTTTGGTAGCAGAGCGTGGTTGCTTTATTGCAACATAGTTAGCCGTAATTTAGTATTAAGCGTGTTTTTTATATTACCCACATATTTTATTAATTTTGGAAAATATTGTTTCGGTTTTTTGACTGTATTGTTTGCCTAGTGAACGGTACCTTATCGGTAAGGTCTAGGCCAGTCAACTAACATTTATTTTGTGGTATTTGTTTATTGGTTTTCGTTTTATTAAGTCGAGTGTGTAAAAGTTGGTACCATGGCTCCTCGATCGCCAGGTATAAGGCTGCTATAAAGACAGAATTAAGGTGGTTTACTACCACAGCGGCAATGATCGGCCGCGAGGACCGGGAGGACGCGCTCTTGAAAAGTGCACTACAGGCAGATGAACGGGTTCGGGTTGTGTCGGAACACCTCACAGAGTGCCTCATGCTCCTTGAGGAAGCTCCTAACCCTGAAGATAAGGAGCTGGTTGAGGGCGATGTAAGCCAGTGCTTGGAGCTGGCACAGGACATTGCGCAGGCAGCTGCGGACATATCTAGGCGACGTGACGGAAAGGAAAAGCCATTCCGTGGTAAAGTGGGACAAGGATTACAGGTGCCTCTTCCGCCTGTTACGGTTCCAGTCTTTGCAGGCGATTACGCCGACTGGCCGGCGTTTGAGGACCTGTATAGCAGTGTGGTCCACACACGGACGGACATAACGCCGGCGTACAAGATGGCTCAGCTGATGTCCAGGCTACATGGAGAGCCTCGAATTGCTGACGCATTTGGCTGTCTCGGATAGCAATTATGAGGTGGCGTGGAAGATCCTTACCGACCGGTATCGAAACAAGCGCCTGATTGTAGACAGGCTGTTAGACCAGTGGCTGTCAATACCAACCATAACGCGAGGTACGGACCTCCGCGAGAAAATCTTTCACCCAGTCAGCGTCGCGGTCAGCGCACTGGAGCGACAGGGTTTGCCAGTGGCGGGCTACGGTTATATCTTGGTCCACACAGTGCTTCGCCGCCTGCCGAGCGAAATGGTCGCTCGATTCGAGCAGCTCCATGGGGGCAAGTCCTCGGACCACCTCCCGACCTACGAGGATCTGAAGTCGTTCCTCGAGGCCGAAAGCAGGCGAGTGGACGTCCAGGCTGGTGAAGCCCCTCGCAAGGAGACCTCTGCCCCTCGCCACCCGGAACGGCCGGGTGCACCGGCGCGAGGAGGCAACAGTAGGCAACCCAGGCGGTACAACACTGCATTGGAATCAGGGTGTGCCTACTGCAGGGAGACAGGCCACGGGGTGACAGCGTGTCAGGAGTTTGCGGCGCAGCGGGTTCAGAGGAGACGGGGTGTGGCACAGCAGAGGCGTTGGTGTTTTCGGTGCCTGGGGCCGCATCAGGTGCGAGAGTGCCCTTCAAGCACCAACTGTAGGTACTGCCAGGGTGCACACCATCCGCTGCTTTGCATGAATCGCTCCGGAGACGCCGGGGCAGCGCTGGATCGGATCAGCGAAGGAGCCTGCCCACCAAGGAGGGAGCAACGCTCCCACCCCTCAAGGAGGAGCCCACCTCCGCATCGGTCACAGGGACAGGCAGGGGGACGTCAACAGACGGAGCCCACTTACCCAAGGACGTGGGGACGATCCCCACCACGGCAGCAGGTGCCGGATTGGGGAAGAACGGCACAGGAACATGGCCAAGGACACCCATCCCAGGTACGGGATCAAACGGGCGGGTGTCAGGGGAGCACTAGGCAGCCACCAGGGTACATGCAGTATTCTGCGGGCTTGAGCCACCTGGTTGGGTCTCAAGACCCACGCATGCCTCCGCCTATGCCTGAGTACCCGCGGCTACAGGCGCAACCTCGGTACGGACGTTTGCCGTCGGGGCCCCCGCGGGACGCGGCCTCACCGCGTTTAGATTCCCGCTAGGTAATCGCCGCCTACTCATCAGCTTCGGCTCCCCGTCCAATCACGGTACTTTTGCCAACGGCTAAGATTTGGGTATGGGGATACGGTGGCCGGACAATTCAAGTAAGAGCCCTACTAGATACAGGGGCTCAGGGATGTATTGTATCGAGTAAGCTGGTGAGTAGGCTAGGCCTAAATGTACGGCCAAGTGAGGATGAAGCTGTAGGCATCGGGGGCCTAAATGTGCCTGAAATTCGGGGTCAGACGAACTTTGAGTTCACATTAGGTAGCACATGTACAGGGGTCAGCTATCAAGTCTCAGCCGTGGTGCTGGATGAAGTGGTTGGGAAACTCCCTCAGGTTAGGTTACCACCAACGGTACGAGGGCTAACCACAGGGTTGGAGTTGGCTGATCCTGATTTTGATACTCCTGGTACGGTGGACGTACTTCTCGGGTCAGACGTCCTCGGGAGATTATGGTGCGGTAGGAAGAAGGTACTCCAGGAAGCTGGTTTGGTGGCCGTAGATACCACAGGGGTATGTTGTTTTCGGCCCAGTTTGGAGACCTCAGGACCTACCAGAAGGGATACGGTCCTCTATGGTAGTGTGCTGTCAGAGGTGCTGCAGAGGTTTTGGGAGTCTGAAGAGCCGCCCACGGCGGACAGACGGAAGCCAGAGGATGACGAGTGCGAGTTGTTCTATCAATACAACACTGCGAGATGCTCGTCAGGCAGATTCGTGACCAGGCTACCTTTTCTCCCAAACCGCCCCGCTTTAGGTAGTTCGCGACAGCTCGCGGAACGGAGGCTACTCGGAATGGAGCGGAAGATGAGGCGAGACCCAGCACTTCGGCAGAAGTATATAGAATTCATGCGGGAATATATTCAATTGGGCCACATGTCGGTGTCCAGCCTGAATTGGAGGTGTGTCGAGCATTATTACATTCCACACCTGGCTGTCTTGAAGTCACCTGAGGCGAAAATACGGGTGGTGTTTGACGGTTCTGCTCCTACCTCGAATGGTGTGTCTGTGAACCAATGTTTGCACGCGGGTCCTAAATTGAACCGGGACATTGTGGACATTCTCACAGACTTTCGTTTGCACCAGGTAGCGTTCGTCGCAGACGTCAAAATGATGTTTCGCCAAACCATGATGCATCCGGATGACCGTCGGTATCAGCTGATTTTGTGGCGTGAGAGCCCAGATGAGCCGATGGTCACATACGAACTTAACACGGTGACGTATGGACTTAAGCCAAGTCCGTATTTGGCAGTACGTACGCTGCGAGAGTTGGCCGCACAGGAAAGGGTAAGATATCCTCGAGCCGCAGCAGTACTGGATCGCGACGTCTACGTGGACGATATCTGCACGGGTGCTGATAGCGTGGAGCAGGCGCTAATTCTACGAGACGAGCTGATCGCGATCATGGGTTCAGGAGGTTACGAGTTGCGGAAATGGTTGTCCAGTTTCCCAGAGCTCCTGGCTGGTTTGCCAGGCGAGTTCCATCAGGACCCGCACCTCTTTGAGAACCCGGACAATCCAAATACGTTGGGCATCCTCGGGGTGCAATATAGGCCAACGCATGACGTATTCACGTACAAGATCGAGCCCGACCTTTTGGAGAAAACTTGGACTAAGCGGTCGGTACTGTCGACAATCGCTAGAACGTTCGATCCTAACGGATGGATCGCCCCGGTTACGTTCATGGCGAAATGCTTTTTACAAAGTTTGTGGCTAGCCAACTTAGGATGGGACGACCAACTCTCCGGAGAGTTGTTGAAGGATTGGCTCAAGTTTGTGACCACCTTACCAGGGATTGTGCACATCGCGATACCCCGCAAGTTAGTCCCATCGGTGGGATGTAAGGCTACCCTACATGGGTTTTGTGACGCCTCGGAGCGAGGGTACGCGGCAGCTGTATACCTTCGGACAGCAAGTTCAACGGGAACTGTGCACGTGCGTCTGGTTATGGCCAAAAGTAAGGTGGCACCAGTCAGAACTAGATGGACCATCCCCAAATTGGAATTGGCAGGGGCAGCTCTTCTAGCGCGCTTGCTAAATCATGTAACCTGCAATCTGCGTGGTACCATCAACTTGGATGAAACGGTGTACGCGTGGACTGACAGTCGGATAGTTCTGTGCTGGTTGCAGACGTCGGTACATACACTTGAGGTTTTCGTGGCAAATCGGGTGTCACAGATTACGGGGTCGGAAACTCCGTTAGTGTGGAGGCACGTACCGGGAGAATGGAACCCAGCGGACTGCGCTTCGCGCGGGTGCAGGGCACCTGATTTGGTGAGTCACCCACTGTGGTGGGGACCTCAATGGCTGACTGAGTCGCCGCAGGAATGGCCATTCAACGAGTGCAGGGCGCCGCTTGGGCCACCTGATCGAGGTTTGCGAGTGAACGTGGGGCAACTCGTACCGAAGCCTAACCCAGCTTTCTTGCTGGAACGGTATAGCTCCCTCGACAAACTTCTTGGGGTGACAGGTTGGATCAAACGGTTCGTGAACAACTGCAGGAAGCCTCAAGCAGAACGGAACTTTACACCTGTCCTCTCGCCTGCGGAACGGAATGCGGCTCTACGCTCATTAGTTAGGGTCGTCCAGGCGGAACATTTTGAAGAGGAGGTCAAGCTGCTCAGGGATGGACGTGGAAAGCTGAAGGGAGGAATTGTGCGCCTCAACCCATTCCAAAAGGGGACCCTTAGTTGAGCTCTTAGTCAGGGATCGTCATGAGAAAAACTCGCACGCGGGCTGTAATGCGCTATTGGCCATTCTACAGCGCGACTTTTGGATCTTATCGGGACGACGAACGGTACGTAGCGTTGTGTTTAGGTGCTTGCCTTGTTACCGCTTGAAGGCAGCCACAATGCAGCCACAGATGGGAGATCTTCCACCGGACCGGGTGACGGAGGCCTGGACGTTTGCAGGTGTGGGAACGGATTTCGCAGGCCCTTTCATGGTAAAGGCATCACGCCTACGGAACGCAAAGTCTATCAAGGCGTACTTGTGCGTGTTCGTGTGCCTAGCCACCAAGGCCGTCCACTTGGAGCTCGTGGCCGACCTTTCTACGGAGGCCTTTTGGCAGCGCTGGAGAGATTTACGTCGCGACGAGGGCGACCAGCGCTGATCAGGTCGGATTGTGGTACCAACTTTAAGGGTGCTGATCGGTGTATGAAAGAAATTGTAACGTTCTTACGGGAGAACGAAGAAGCCATCAGCACGGGCCTCTCCCGTCAGGGCATTGCCTGGGTGTTCGATCCACCAGCGTGCCCTCACTGGGGTGGTATTTTTGAAGCGGTTGTAAAGTCCGCTAAGACGCATTTGTTGCGCGTTGTAGGGTTAACAATTTTGACTTTCGAGGAGCTGGCGACCGTGTTTTGTAAAATTGAGGCTGTACTCAATTCGCGTCCTTTGTGTCCGCTCAGCTCAGACCCAAATGATTTAGAGGCCCTGACGCCAGGGCATTTCTTAATTGGCCGCCCACTTAACGCCTTGCCGGAATATCCCTATACGGAGGTGAATAGCAATCGTTTGTCGCGTTATCAGTTGTTGCAGCAAATGACTCAAAACTTTTGGAAGCGTTGGTCGCTTGAGTACTTGCACATTCTGCAGCAACGCCTTAAGTGGACGGACAGGACTGAACCCCATGCAGTGGGGATCTCGTTCTGGTTAAGGATGCCAAACTACCGCCACTGCGTTGGCGCCGGGGCGCATTCTCAACCTGTTTCCGGGTAGTGATGGCACTCCTCGAGTTGCAGAAGTTCAGGTGGGGGATTCAGTTCTTAAGCGAGCAGTAGCTACATTATCACGCCTGCCATGCATAGAGCGGACCGATGGGTCGGTCCGGGGCGGGTGAATGTTTAGTTTCGTATCAAATGGGCGCGCGGCGCTGGCAACACTGTTGCTCATTGCCCCGTCCTGTGGCCGTGCGCGCGTCGTTGATGCAAATTTTAATTATAAATGGTGTAATTTAGTGTGCTTTCGGTTTTCTCGTGTGGTTTTCCCTGTTCGGTGGGGAAGAGAACCAAGTGGATTTGGTTCCGGCGCTTTGATTGTCAGTCGGTTCGATAACCACGCGGCCGTCGGAAAATATAACCTTACTTTTAAGTCACTCGCGCGTCCAGTGTTAGCCCCATATGTTTAAGTAATTTCTCCATGCGGGAGAAGTCCTTTGTTCGCGTATTGTACAGTAAAGCGTGTTGCTGTCGCGAGCAGTAGTGTGCGGGAGAAATCTTTGTTATTAGTGTGTTAAAACATTATTCGATGTTGAACTGTGAAATAGTGAACTCAAGTGCTGGTGAAAATTGTTGGACGGAGTACCACGCGAGCTGGTACCCGGGTGCAGTAAGTCTAGTACCTAAAATCCAATCCAAATGTCTTCCTCCAAAACCTGATACCTTTTTTCCTATCAAAAACTAGACTTACAAGGAAACGGCGGCGTCATGGTTCGCACGGTAAGCAATTCGCTGCTAGGCCCTGTTTAAGTAGACTTTGGAAACAAGAATTTCTCGGCCGGAAACTTTCCGGAACAAAATTCTCTCATTAAATTTATTTTATTTAGCTATAGTAAAGAGCACTACGAATCGTAGTCAAATGTTGTTCCGAGGCTGATCGACCATTTAGTTTTAGATTTTAAGATAACTTTAACTTGCTTCCACTGCGCTAAGATCAGCTTCGGAATCAAACAGAAGTAGTTCAATTGCGCCTGCGACGCAGACGGTTGTTGGTCACTCATACAATTGATACTTATCACTTTGTAAAATAATATGTTCCCAGTCTCTTTAGGACATTGCACGCCAAACCACTTGATTGTCTAAAAAAAACATGGTTCCGTGCTTTATAGGGTTCGATAAGCCGCGATACTGGTTGTTGTCAATGATAACTTTGACAGTGGTCGTTGCTGAAACATGTCAGAGGCCTGCTACTAACGATTATAAAACTGACACCAGAGTTCATCGCGTCGTTTAACGAGTCGGTCGGTGTCTCACGAAGGAAAGGATAGACTACCTGTTACATGCTACATCTATTGGTATTCTTTACATTGAATGCTCTCAACTTTACTGCTTTGTTTTGTGGATTATATTCCTGGTTTTATATGGGGTTGTTACTTATTTATTTTGTAGGTTGGATTATGAAAATGCAGTTTCAGTTTTCAGCTGAGTCATCTTCTCTTATGTACTTAAAAATAAGTTCTTAATGACCTACTTACCAACTTTTTAATATTATGGTCGTTGATGATCATGTGTGCGTCCGACGTAACGCACACATGATCATCAACGACCATAACGTCAACGCAGCATCAGACGCCAAATGTGCTACTATATGCAGTGACGTGTGCCATGGTGTCACCGGAAATATGTGGATATGAGAACCACCTTAATCCCATATATTATCATGTTTATATCCCTTTTGTGGCAAGCATAGCGTAAACGACTACGTCTAACAAAAATATATCAGCCTTTTAGAGACTGTGTATCACCATAATTCATAATTAAAAACACCTTAATAAATGATACTTTATCTAAAGATAAAGCAATAAGTAGAACAAGTAATTAAACTGATGTAGGTACATCTGAAATACTGTTAACAAATATCTGCCCTCAAGCTGGGGTTCACAAATCATTAATTCCGGACTCCTTGGTGCTTGTCTCCACTATCTTACGTGATTCTATTTAGTTCTGTATAAAATTCAACTTGTTTTTTTGTAGGTAACAGAATAGATAGTCGGTCTTTTCACCTACATTGAAAATTGTGTTGGAGTTTACGGTCAAGATTTTTGTTGAAAAGACTGAGTTTAAGAAATTCCATGAAAATCAGCATGGCCTGCACAAGTGCACAACCTACCGCTTTTATTGGCCAACGTATACTGGTTTTGAATACGAATACTGAAAAACTAGTATACGTTGATCCATTCAATGGGGTTGTTGTGCTGGCGATGGTACTCGTTTGCTTTGACACGTCGGTGCATCAAAATTGCGACTGCCACAGATTGTCAATCGCGTTTCTGTCTGACATAACTCGCAGCAATCGCATCGCATCTGACATCCATGATTTTTGAGAAGTTATGTTCATGAACCGATATTAAACGTGTCAGTGTCTGTGGAGAGCGTGCAAAAAGCCATGCCGCTCCCGTATCGGCTTATACAGCCATGAAAAATATTGCCTCAGACACTGAATAAATCGTCTGACACAGACGTATGAGGCCAATGATGATTAAACGTGTGCTATGAAAACCTTCCCCATACGTCCACGTCCACAATGTAGACTATTTTTCATGCAATTTTAGCTTTTTGTCTATGGTCCGATATCGGACGTATGTAGTGGAAACCTGTCCTGTAGGTCCTCAAGGCTAGAGCCTGTGAAGTAATGTCAAGCAGAATTTTTTATCTTGAGGTAATTTCAGCTGTTTACCTATGATCAGTGGCCTATGCAATGAATCTACCGGCTACAATTCTACGAGTGAAGTTTTATGTACATTGCGTAGCGTGTTAGCCATTATGCTCTCATTATTTAACCTGCTTCGCAATGTACCTACATCGAATTTCCCCTGTAGAACTGTAGCCTGTAGTTTTCATGAAATCGGTACAGATACCGGACTGGTGTAGTGCGTAGGTCCTCAAGGCTGTGCAACTATTTGTCCAACAGTATTATCTTGGGCTAATTACAGCTGTTTCTATCTATGGCGCAAGTTCCACAGAGTAGAAGCGAGACGTGAAACTTGCGTCAACACGAGACGCTTGAAACCATTCCCGTATAAAATGTACGAAACAGAATTGACAAAGCTACATACGTGAGACGCGATGACGACTGACGACCACTTGTCTGACAAATGTCATCTTGCTGCGCCTATAATCCGATATCGGATGTGTGTAGTGGGAACCTGTCCCGTTGGTCCTCAAGGCTGTGAACTATTCGTCAAGCAGTATTATCTTGGGCTAATTTCAGCTGTTCAGATATTCTTTTCTCTGTGTAAGAGAGTTTGCTATTTACGTTTTTCCCTAAACTGTGTAACAGCCAAGTTATTTAAAAAATATTACGCAGTTTACACATTTTTTTCTGAAATGTTACACAGATTACACAGATATCGGACTGGTGTAGTGGAAACACGTCCCGTAGGTCCTCAAGGCTGTGAACTATTTGTCAAGCAGTATTATCTTGGGGTAAGTTCGGCTGGATTTAGCCTTCACTCCGTATGAATTAATTGCCCACCCAGCTTATCAAGATTGAGCCGGCACGTGTGTGCTAGTCTTACAAGGTTTTTATTTAGGATTAAGTTGTAGGTAGGCTAGATTAAATTGTTCGTGAATTTACCAGGAATGTGATCTATATTGCAGTACGGCCGTTTGTAAAGGTCATTTTGACATACTTTTAATGCCACGGTATTTGACTGGTTCTTGTACTATTTCGCAGGCTGAGATTGAACCGCGTTAACCCAGTTGGAGGTGGTGCCGGTAGTTCTGAAATTACCATAGCTTTTCGCCCTTTTTACTGATTCCGCAATATAAATAACAAATAACCTTGGAGGAACGCCGGGACGGAAGATGAGTTGCTCGAAGCAAATAACTAAAAAGGACGGTGTACCGAAATTTTATCTACAGACATGCTTAGACCATTTCTTTCAATCCAGGCTGTTGGTAAAGGAGAAAAAATGACAGCATTCCGTTCAAAACTCCCGAACAGCTGACTGATTTTATCCGAGGACTTTATAATATGGAAACTCGGTTTTCTTTTTGTTTCCTAACATAGGCTCCGTAGTAAAAAATGCTACACGCCGTATAGTCACAAAATAGAGAACTTACAGAAGGAACACTCGACCCTACTTTGAATTTTTTTAATTGTCACTTGTTACATCGCCAAACACAGCTAAATCTGTTAGAAAAACGTATCATAATATTATACTTCGTTGCTGCATCCTATGAGATTTAATAAACCATGTAGTACGTTCTTCGTCGTACTGCACCATCACACGTATTTTTAGATATATTTTAAAAGAAATAATCAAAATCAAGAAAGTGTTTTGACTACCGCCGTACTTAGCCCCGCCGTTCCCCAGATGGCGTGGCGCTCGCGTCATTCGTTTTTCGTGTGACGCACCGTCAACGCGTTCCGTAAAAAATAATTATTTTTATTTGTAAAAATAAGTGAAAAGTGAAGTTTTAGAAGTGCAACGGAAAAAGGACTAGTGAAAACTTCGATAAACACGACTGGAAATGGATTTGACACGAAAATGGAGGTTAGTTTTTGAAAAACCCATGTCTTTGGTTCTTGTCCAAAAAATCTTTTGTTATTCCCTCAGTGTCGGCACGGGATGTCGTCCGGGAATTACTGTTGATATTCCCTCAGTGACGGCACGAGATGTAGTCCGGGAATTTCTGTTGATATTCCCTCAGTGGCGGCACGAGATGTCGTCCGGGAATTTCTGTTGGTATTCCCTCAGTGGCGGCACGAGATGTCGTCCGGGAATTACCGTAGTAAAACCAAGCCGAGAGCCTGTCCCTTGTCGATTGCTGCCATTACCGCAATATCATTTTTATGACGCTTTTCCTCAGTGGTAACACGAGATGTTATCCGGAAATTACTCCTTACTTTCCTATTGTGGTGGCTCGAGATGTCATCCAAGAAGTAAATACATGAAACATGAAACTAAAAGCTAAGTTCCTGCATACTTTCCTAATGATGTGGTGGCAGATGTAAATATGTACATGGAACATGAAACTAAAAGCAAGTTATTGAATACTTTCCTAATGTGGTGACACGAGATGTCATCCAGGAAGTAGATACATGGAACATGATAATATGTGATAATATTAACCAATTACTTACTTGTTTTCCTTTTGCGGTGGCAAGATGTGCAACCCAGAAAGTAAATACATGAAGCACGAAACAAATAGTTCAATGCGTATGAGCTTGTCTTACGTGGTTTCACGAGATGTTATCCATTAAGTCGCAATAGAAAATGAAACTCAAGAGATTTGGATTTTCTTCGCCTAGATCGTAAGATTACACCAATGCTTACAAGTATGCTGATGAACTCAAACGAACCACTTAAGAATGAACTGCTGCACTGTAAGGAAATGGAGCCTTCATTCTAGCTGGAACCAAGTCAACCTCAAGTAAAATCGTATGTTATTCCAATTAACTCTGATTTAAGGGCTGCTGGTGTTTTCAAAATACATATTAACTTCATTTTTGTAATGCAGAAATGTTTCCGAGGTATGTGTGACTGTCAGTGGACTCAAAGCCTTTTCATGAGATCTCTGAACGTTTGGGGGAAGATCCTCATAGGTTTGGCTGCTGATCAGTAAAAGGTTATTGTGCAATTGGCTAAGACCCTATTTTCAGAAACCTATTTCTAAAAACATGGTACTTTAGAAAGGCCAGACAACGTATTTATTGTTTTATCAATAAACAACTCAATAATCTACAACGGACCTGCATATTCAAATAAGAATATCTGAAATTATCTGCATTCTCCTTAATCTGCGTTTTTGCACTGAATAATGATATATCATATCAGTAAATCTTGTAAACAAAAGTCTTGTCAGACTATAAGTCACAATATCAACATTGGTTGACATGACAATGTTTTGTTTGGCGGGTACTCAGAAGAAAAATTTAATAACACAATGCTTAGGACGACTCGGCGTGTAAATTACTCTGACAAGGCCTTGAAACCAAGGCACAGTCAGCCTTGCTGAGAAAAAAGTTCAACAGCAGCAGGGCGTGCTGCTCTTGCGCAGTCGCGCTTCTACACCGCTGCAAAGGAAAGGCATCCAACAGCATCACCCCCATTGCCGAACCAAGCGGCCTACTGCAGCCACTAGAGGTACAGAAATGTATTTTCTACATGAAATGGGATTAGATTGTATTCAAAATCTTCTACATGTAGGTATGTTTCCTACTTTTCTTAATTCAAATTCCACAGCACTGCAGTGGACGATTAAGATTCATTCTTAATGTAAACACAAAGCTAAACTAAATATCAACATTTAAGATGTAGTTTCAAAACAAACAATTATTTTGTGTCAAATTATGTGACTTTGCCGATGACTCATACTCATACGCGGCGGAATAGACCTGCTATCTATACCTACCAGCTTAATCTATCTAACTTATGGCTACCTGTTCATGAAATCCGAATTGAAAGAAAATGTTCTTTATTCCTTTGTTATGTTAATCGACCGTTGGAGTCGATGAACGATCCGACTAAATAAGTATCTGCGATTTTGTTTTGATTAACTAGTCAATGTAACAATGAAGTTACATGTATACCATTGTCAGTGGTCAGCTCTGTTCTCTTTTACTAAATAAGCTTGTGCTTAGCTTACCTACCTAACTGACGCTGTAAAATAAAGGCCATTGTGATTTAGATGACTTATCATACATATTATGGTGGAAATGATGTATTCTACATACATACATACATACATCACGCCTCTTTCCCGGAGGGGTAGGCAGAGACTACATCCTTCCACTTGCTACGATCCTGACAAACCTCTTTCGCTTCTTCAACGTTCATCAATCTTTTCATGCACGCTCGTCGGTTTGGGGTACTCTTGACCTGGCCTTTCTTTAAAACGTCCCCGTATGCGTATAACTGTTGTTTATTCCGTCTAAGCTTCGACTTAGTACCAAACGAAAAAAGTATTTTTTATTGGGTCTGGTGTTATTGAAATCTTTAGAGCATTGAACATGATTCTCAAAATATTAATTTAAAACAATCTGCCGAAAAATACCATAAACTTTTATGAACTTTTACAAAAATGTGTCAACAAAGCAAACATCAAATTATGAAAATTTGCATGGGTAATATATAGGTATAATTTTTTTGATTGCCTGCAGTACAAGTAGCTACTTATAGATCCAAGTAGCTAAGTTTAACACTTACACACAGTTCCGTAGTTGTTATTATCACTCGTAAGTAAAAAACCCGTTAGTTTTAGCCAAGTTTGGTTTTACATACATGAAACATTTAGAATAATGAAAAGACCACAATATCTGGCCTTAGAATGTCATACATCAATATAACTGGGATAGTAAAAATAAATTTTGTGTTGGATTAAACTATGTTTAATAGCATGTACCTTTAAATAGACAACCCCATCACGGTTAGGACATTTTCAAATAGAAATCTTTACAGATTTTTCGTTTTTGGCATTGGATTCTGTTCATCTTATACCGGCGAATTAAGTATAGTTACTAATGAAAATCTGAACTGCCTTCGTGGAACTGTAGGTAATGTTTATGTAAGAAATTAAAAATATTATAGTATTTTTATTTCGGGCATTTATATAACTCAAACTTGGTTTGTTATTTACCTACATTTAGTACAAGGACGTTGGACAGACCGATAAATAACATAGGTACCTACTTACTTATTACAATTTTGTAGGTCCTGTTATATGAATAGTTGGGTACAATTCTCACATTAGTAACTTAAAAAGAAAGATCTTGTACTGATGTACTGCGAGCAAACAAAGTAGGATTTTGTATAACATAACGTCATGTGGATTTGTTCAAACAATCCTCACAGGTTCAGTAAAACATGCATTTGAAATCGAATTTTTTACTCTAAAATGGGATAAGAATATTTTATTCTTACACGCTTTTCCCATATTTTCTGTAAATCTAATATAATATAGATCAACCTGTTATCATAATATCGTGTACCTACTTTGTCTGGACTAGACAAAAATTTCGTTTTATCCTTTTTTTATGACCTTGAAGTGTGAGGAATTCAAGATATCGTTTTTTTTTCACAATAATCAGAAAAAGATACGGCAAGAGTAGTGATGACACCGTAGGTAATAGATTGAAATCTTAAACCTTTTAACAGCCGTGATGTTTATTTTGTAAACAAAATAACATCCAAAGATATTTTTTGTATTACTACCTGATTTAAGTACTTATGTACTTAAATTGCTTACAAAACAATTAAGTAATAGCGCTAGTTTACACAACATAAAGTTAAACTTAGGTCAAAACTTTCTTTGAAAGAAAAATGAACTGAATAATATTTTGAATAATTTGTAATTTGTATGGATTAGGCCGTATCTACGTAGATATCAAAATTTTTAGAACCCTAGTGGGTATTGTTTCAGATCACAATAAAACATTCAAACAACATCCAAGTGCATTTTTAAAATACTTTGAAGCTTGTAACTTCGTTCCCTATTCGCGACAGGACATCGTATTCGAACAATAACACTTTTTGTGATATTATCATAGCTTGCTTTGCTACCACTTTAGGTAAATGAATTACCCAAAAAGATATAACTAAAATCTAGTATTTTAATTTAACTCCGCAATGAGTTCAGTACCTACTGACAGGTTACTTACTTATGCTACGAAAGCTTATCCATAATAGAAAACATTGCATTGACTTAACATTGCATTCGATTATTCTTAAAATAGGTATTTTTTATGATTAATGTAAATTAGTCTTAGCACACGGCTAACTTAACTGTACCTTTCTTTGTTTTTGATACCTTTTAATGAGTTCGATCAAGATGAAGCTTTTGAGCATTTGGTGACGTAGATAATAATTTGTTTATTCTTAGTACCTACCTAAATAATTTTGTATGTGTAGGCGAATACTTAATACAGGTATTACACATTAATTTCGTGTGTAAAGCCTAAAGTTATTTTCAAATATTCTTGGCAAGTCATTCTGCAATAAGTAGAGCGCTAAACATCTACATGGTTTATTAAATCTCAAAGGATGCAGCAACGAAGTATAATTTATGGTTAATTGAACTTACCTAAGTGAACTTCAACCAAAATTATACGAGTTGCTGCATCCGTAGAGATTTAATAAACCATGTAGTACGTTTATTTATTTTATTTTATTTATTTTTATACTTTATTGCACATAGTACAAAAGGCGGGCCTAATGCCACGCGGCATTCTCTACCGGCCAACCAGAGGGTAAACAGAGAGAAAAAGATACGGGTGCACTTGGGTGTGAAAACATTTAGATAAGGAGAAAACAAAAAATGCCTATTAATACAAATACATACCTAGATACCATACATACATAATCAATCCTAGAATATACCTACATAAATACTGCCTAAATAAACTTACATAAACTTATAATATATATAATACCTACTCAATTGTAAACAGAAATAAATAAATAATGCTCTGTAAACACTAGGACGGAAAAACTGCTAGCGCCATCTAGATTCAAATGTGTGAAAAAGCTCTTTCGTTCAAAAACATGTACCTATATTAGTTCTTCGTCGTACTGCACCATCACACGTATTTTTAGATATATTTTAAAAGAAATAATCAAAATCAAGAAAGTGTTTTGACTACCGCCGTACTTAGCCCCGCCGTTCCCCAGATGGCGTGGCGCTCGCGTCATTATTTTTAGAGTAAGAGAATCAAGGCACATTCTGCAATAGTAATAAGGGTTTTACGAAGTAAAGACGGGAGGGTGGGATCTTAAATCTCTACGGATGCAGCAACTCGTATAATTTTGGTTGAAGTTCACTTAGGTAAGTTCAATTAACCATAAATTATAATCCTAAGCCGATTTCAATCAAAGAAATATGACGTTCGCGGAACCATCTTCACAGTTACCTCGTGTTCCTCTGAGATTCCAATTCATTCCAGTAATCGTCAGTTAGCGTCCAAAGTACTAAGTCAGTCGTCACTAGACTAAGTGAGTCATCTGTAAAGGCGCCTCGTGCGCCGTCTCCCTAATTAGTGGTATAGTCCAGTTTGTTCATGTGTGATAAACTTCACCCACAAGACACACCTACCTCGCCTAGGAATCAAACCTTGACCCTCGACAAGGGCAGACAATGATTGGAATAACTGGGCAGCAATCGAGCGAATTGCGCAACCCGATGAAATTGAGATTCCATTACACAAATTGGAAGGCAGCTAATGGAAGTTAAGACTGGGAAAGGTTGGCGATGAACATATTTTAAAGCGCCTTCTGCGTTTCGTTGGCCAATCTTTTTGATCGTAAAAACTGTCTTCCTGCTTTTCGGTAATAAAGATATCGTTACAAAATTTAATTAAACCTATAATCAATAGACTAATTTGGTTTACAGAAATAATAGACAAGGTTAAGTAATGAAAGTTCGTGAGGAATTGAAAACCACATCCTCTTTTGTTTTTACGTCGGCTCAAAAAGTGTTGAGTCATGTCGTATCGAATCATATCCCTTGCAACAGGAGAAGACAAGTGTTTGTAATAATAAAATATGCAAGATTCTAAGTTTAATAGAAAACGAAAAGTTAAAAAATACGATAATTAGCTATTACATCGTAACCGGCCAGCCTTGTACCGTAATGAAAAACATCAGTGAGACAGAACTAATTTACAACAAGACAAGGATAGATTATGCTTCGTCTGCGTATCTTGCTGGAAATCTGATAACCTAAGGTACTCAGGGTCTACTTAAAGTAAGATGGGTTACACAAAAATATGAGCTCGTTTTCAAAAGCAAGCAACAATAGATCTATATTCTATCTACTACATATGAGATGAAATTTTACCAGTGACCGATAGCGAAATCTCAGAACCAGCTGTTGATAAGGAACAACTTGGGGAAACCCAAGGAACATAGGTCGAAATACGAAAAAAAAAATTTACTTCCCATACAAAATTGCCGATCAGCTGATTTGTGTTACTATGGGAGCAAATTTTTTTTTCTTATTTCGACCTATGTTCCTTGCAGAAAGTTTTTCCTTATCACCAGCCGGTTCTGAGTTTTATCGGTAGTAAAATTTCGGAGTACGCGCGGTAAGCCAACTTGCTCGTTTTGCAAACCGGCCGATCACCGTATAGAAAATATTTTCGTGATGGTCCAATTTAGTAAAAATATTAAATTCTGCGCAATATTTACGTACCCTACAAAATACCCCTTGGCCCTTTTATTGATACATAAGTCTTTGTTTCAAAGAGCTTTTGGTAAATAGCTATTTTTATTTACCACGTAAAACACGGGTTATGAAACTGTCCGCGAAGACAGCGCCTCAGCTGTTTGTGTGAGGACAAATTACACGTTCTATCTGTCATCCCGCCACCTTGCGGCGGGCTACGGTTTTTCTCATACCTCTAGGTGTAGAGCAAAGACATTTTACAGGAGTTAACAAACTGAAATTGTCTTCTGTAGAATTTGCAGTCGAAAATTAATACTAATTACTTCAAGAAATTAATAGCAGCGTTCCCTGTATACGCAACATCTTGAACTGACCTCGTTTAACCGTTCTGTCATCCCACCACCTTGAAGCGGACTAACATTTTTCTCATACCTCTAGGTATAGAGCAAAGACAATTTACAGGAGTAAATAATTAATAGTCTTGGTAGGATATCGGTCAAAACAAATAACACAAATTAATGAAGCGAATGGACAGCAGCGCGTTGTCTCTGTATGCAATATCTTAAACTGCGCTCGCCAAACCCAAAGCTAATAGTAAATAACGCATTTTTAAGGCAGTGGCTCACATGTTTGTGTGAGGACAAATTACACGTTCTATCTGTCATCCCGCCACCTTGCGGCGGGCTACGGTTTTTCTCATACCTCTAGGTGTAGAGCAAAGACATTTTACAGGAGTTAACAAACTGAAATTGTCTTCTGTAGAATTTGCAGTCGAAAATTAATACTAATTACTTCAAGAAATTAATAGCAGCGTTCTCTGTATACGCAACATCTTGAACTGACCTCGTTTAACCGTTCTGTCATCCCACCACCTTGAAGCGGACTAACATTTTTCTCATACCTCTAGGTATAGAGCAAAGACAATTTACAGGAGTAAATAATTAATAGTCTTGGTAGGATATCGGTCAAAACAAATAACACAAATTAATGAAGCGAATGGACAGCAGCGCGTTGTCTCTGTATGCAATATCTTAAACTGCGCTCGCCAAACCCAAAGCTAATAGTAAATAACGCATTTTTAAGGCAGTGGCTCACATGTTTGTGTGAGGACAAATTACACGTTCTATCTGTCATCCCGCCACCTTGCGGCGGGCTACGGTTTTTCTCATACCTCTAGGTGTAGAGCAAAGACATTTTACAGGAGTTAACAAATTGAAATGGTCTTGTGTAGAGTTTCAGTCGAAAAAATATACAAGTAAATCCAAGAAATTAATACCTAGCCTTCCCTGTATACCAAACATCTTGAACTGCCCTCGTTTACCCATTCTATCACCTTGCAGCGGACTTTCATTTTTCTTATACCTCAAGGTATAGAGCAAAGACAATTTACAGGAGTAAATAATTAATAGTCTTGGTAGGATATCAGTCGAAGCAAATTAATAAAAGAAATGAACAGCAGCGTTGCCTGTGTATGCAACATCTTGAACTGCGCTGGCCAAACCCAAAGCTAATAGTAAATAATGCATCTTTAAGGCAGTGGCTCACATATTTGTAGGAGGACAAATTACACGTTCTATCTGTCATCCCGCCACCTTGCGGCGGGCCACGGTTTTTCTCATACCTCTAGGTGTAGAGCAAAGACATTTTACAGGAGTTAACAAATTGAAATGGTCTTCTGTAAAGTTTCAGAAGAAAATTTTTACACATTATTCCAAGAAATTAATAGCAGCCTTCCTAGTATACGCAACATCTTGAACTGTGCTTGTCAACACGATAGCTAGCGTGCAAAGGCTTGGATGTTTGTGTGTGAAGAAATAACCGCCGTTATAAGTGCCATACAGCCATCCTGCGACGGTCTATGGTTTTTCTCATAGTATCTAAGTGTAGAGCAAAGTAATTTTACAGGAGTACCAAAATAAAACACAAACTTGTGTATATTTTCAGTCAGAATAATTTACAAAAAATCCCGGGCATAGACATTAGCGCCCCCTGTCTTGGACTTGTATGCAACATCTTGAACTGACTTTGCCAAGTCGCAGCGTACAAAGGCTCAAATGTTTGTGTGAGGACAAATTACACGTTCTATCTGTCATCCCGCCACCTTGCGGCGGGCCACGGTTTTTCTCGTACCTCTAGGTGTAGAGCAAAGACATTTTACAGGAGTTAACAAACTGAAATGGTCTTCAGTAGAGATTCAGTCAAAAAAACCGGCCAAGAGCGTGTCAGACACGCCCACAAATAGGGTTTCGTAGTCAACGTTTAGATATCAGGTTTTTCAGCATTACAAACTTAATTTTGTTGCTGGTTTGTTAGCAGCAGT
This sequence comes from Phthorimaea operculella, assembly GCA_024500475.1. Lineage (NCBI taxonomy): Eukaryota > Metazoa > Arthropoda > Insecta > Lepidoptera > Gelechiidae > Phthorimaea > Phthorimaea operculella. Next base: position 9,502,208 of record JANFCV010000002.1, read on the forward strand.
ATGATGACCAACCGCAAATAGAAAAACTCAATTTTTCCTGAAACCTTTAAGGGTACGATATCCGTTATAGTTTTCATTGTAACTTCAGATTGTAAGCTATATTTCATATTTATGTCAAATTTTTAGCGTTTATACTTTAGAAGTTACAGCTGGAACAAATTATGGGTCAAAAACGCCCTTTTTAAAAGCAAATATCTCGTGACAGAAACATTTTAGAGAATTTGTTTCAAAGAAACCTCACCTTAATTTTAAAAGACCTATTCAACGATACCCTACTCAATATTACAGAAGAAAAAAAATTTTTTTGCCCCCCTTTCACTTGTATGGGAGGGGGTCCAAAAAACATTTTAAATATTTTTTTCTTAACATTTCTATATTTGGGTCAACACGATCTATCTTCTCACCAAATTTCATGTCGATAGCTCTAAAACTGACGAAGATATGAGGGCGCGGCATACAGACAGACAGACAGACAGACAGACAGACAGACAGACAGACAGACAGACAGACAGACATGACGAAACTATAAGGGTTTCTAGTAGACTACGAAACCCTAAAAATTGTACACATTACTCCAATAAATGAATAGCAGCGTTTCCTGTATACGCATCATCTTGAACTGACCTCGTTTACCCATTCTATCTGTCATCCCACCACCTTACAGCGGACTTACATTTTTTTCATACCTCTAGGTATAGAGCGAAGACAATTTACAGGAGTAAATTCTTGGTAGGATATCGGTCAAAACAAATTATACAAATTAATGAAGTAATAGTAAATAAAGCATCTTAGCCCCAAGCTCCACAGAGAGGACATAGGACATGCCCTACGACGCTTGACATTTGATATCGCGACGCTTTGGCGACGCTTTGGCGACGCTTGAAACGGTTTCCATATAAAATGTATGAAAACGTATTGACAAAGGCACACACAAGCGTCGCCAAAGCGTCGCATCTATGACAGCTAGCGTCAAATTTTTTAAATTAAGAAGAATGTTTGACGGTTACTTGTCTGTCAACTGTCATTCTTACGTCCTATGCTCTTCGTCTTTTTGGTGGAGTTTGCGCCTTAAAGGCAGTGGCTCACATGTTTGTGTGAGGACAAATTACACGTTCTATCTGTCATCCCGCCACCTTGCGGCGGGCCACGGTTTTTCTCATACCTCTAGGTGTAGAGCAAAGACATTTTACAGGAGTTAACAAATTGAAATGGTCTTCAGTAGAGTTTCAGTCGTAAAATTTTACACATTACTTCAAGGCGAAAGATTAATAGGCGATAAAAAACTGGTGGCGACCAAGCTTCACAGCCTGGCTCACCGCCGCAAGGTTGCTTGCCTATCGGTCTTCTACAGATTGTACTTCGGAGAGTGTGCGCGTGAGCTGCATGAGCTCATACCACCGTCTCCTTTCTTCCATCGGACATCCAGACGCACGGCCGGCTACCATCCGTTCTTGGTTGATATGCCCACATTACGCACTAAGCGCTTCAAATCATCTTTCATTATGGAATTCCCTGCCTGCGTCTGTATTTCCGAGTGCATATAACCTGAATCTCTTTAAGTCTAGAGTGAATAGGCATCTTCTGGGCAAGCTCGCTCCACCGTAGATCCCATCTCTGCTCTAGGGTAAGATTGGGGTCAAGAGTAAGCCCATCATAGATAAAAAAAAAAAAGAATTAATAGAAGCGTTCCCTGTATGCGCAACATCTTGAACTGACCTCGTTTACCCGTTCTATCTGTCATCCCACCACCTTGCATCGGACTTACATTTTTCTCGTACCTCTAGGTATAGAGCAAAGACAATTTACAGGAGTAAATAATTAATATTCTTGGTAGGATATCGGTCAAAATAAATTACACAAATTAATGAAGAGAATGGACAGCAGCATTGTCTCTGTATGCAACATCTTAAACTGCGCTCGCCAAACCCAAAGCTAATAGTAAATAACGCATTTTTAAGGCAGTGGCTCACATGTTTGTGTGAGGACAAATTACACGTTCTATCTGTCATCCCGCCACCTTGCGGCGGGCCACGGTTTTTCTCATACCTCTAGGTGTAGAGCAAAGACATTTTACAGGAGTTAACAAACTGAAAAGTCTTTCTCTAGAGTTTCAGTCGAAAAAATATACAAATAACTCCAAGAATTTAAAAGCCGCGTTCCCTGCAACATCTTGAACTATGCTCGTCAACACGACAGCTAGCGTTCAAAGGGTCAGATGTTTGTGTGAGGACAAATGACCCGTTATAGCTCCCATACAACTATTCTGCGACGGGCTATGGTTTTTCTCATAGTATATTTAAGCGTAGAGCAAAGTCATTTTACAGGAGTAAACTAAAACAAAAACTTCTCTAAATTTTCAGTCGGAATTTTCTCGGGAATAGACATCAGCGTCCCCTGTCTAGGACTTGTATGCATTATCTTGAACTGACCTTGCCATCTCGACAGCTAGCATGCAAAGGCTTAGATGTAAGAGTGAAGACAAATAAACCGCTATTTATGTCCACCACTTTGCAGCGGGCTAAGATTTTTCTCATACCTCTAGGTTAAGAGCAAAGACATTTTACTGGAGTAAATAATAATTATTCTTGTGAGGATAATATCAGTCTCTCTCTTTTCGTGTGGGACACCGAGTCGTTCAACGACCCGATGAACCCTGGTGTCAGAGTTTTTCAACCGCCTACTGCAAGTAGCAGGCCTCTGACATGGTTGTGTAACGACCGCCATCATAGACAGCAACCGGGACCGACGGCTTAACGTGCCCATCCGAAGCACGGAACCATCTTACTTGCGGACAATCAGGTGGTTCAGCCTGCAATGTCCTAACCAGACTGGGAACAAATTCACAAAGTGATAAATACACATCAACTTCGTGAGTGACCCCACCGGGAATTGAACCCGGAACCTTTGCGTGGCAGGCAGGCATACTAACCACTGCGCCACATCGGCTGTCATAATATTAGTTAAAACAAATGACACAAATTAATAAAGGAAATTGACAGCAGCGTTGCTTGTGTATGCAACATCTTGAACTGCGCTCGCCAAACCCAAAACTTACTGATAATAATGCATCTTTAATGCAGTGACTCACATGTATATAGGAGGACAAATTACCCGTTCTATCTGTCATCCCGCTACCTTGCGGCGGGCCACGGTTTTTCTCATACTTCTAGGTGTAGAGCAAAGACATTTTACAGGAGTATACAAATCGAAATGGTCTTCTGTAGGGTTTAAGTTAAAAATGATGCTCGAATTACTTCAAGAAATTAATTGCAGCCGCGTTCCTTGTACATACGCAGCATCTTGAACTGCGCTCGTCAACACGACAGCTAGCGTGCAAAGGCTCAGATGTTTGTGTGAGGACAAATTACCCGTTATAACTGCCATATAGCCATCATGCGACGGGCTATGAATTTTCTTAGCTAGACTTTTCTAAGCGTAGACTATTTTACAGGAGTAAACTAAAAAACAACTTGGGTATATTTTCAGTCGGATTAATTTACACAAAATCCCGGGAATAGCGGGAAAAAGCATCAGCGTCACCTGTCTAGGACTTGTATGCATTATCTTGAACTGACCTTGCCAACTCGACAGCGTACAAAGGCTCAAATGTTTGTCTGAGGACCTCACCACTTTGCATTAATATTCTTGGTAGGGTATCGGTAAAAACAAATTACACGAAGTAATGAAGGAAATGGACACCAGCGTTGTCTCTGTATGCAACAACTTGAGCTGCGCTCGCCAACCCCAAAGCTTACACATAATAATGCATCTTTAAAGCAGTGCCTCAGATGTTTGCAGGAGGACAAATTACCCGTTCTATCTGTCATCCCCCCACCTTGCAGCGGGCTAAGATTTTTCTCATACCTCTAGCTGTAGAGCAAAGATATTTTACAGGAGCAAGGATAGAGAACTATTTGCGGTTTATTTGTATGTGAAAAAAAATGTTCATACCCATGATATCTAAAATTTTGCAACTAAACTACTGAGCATCTAAGATTATATTCTTTGGGTGTAGGTAGAGTATCATTCGCTTTGTTCTTGCCAATAGAGCTGCAAAAGCCATTTATTCCTTTTCTTCGTCAGTAACTTTACCTCTTAATCTACATTCACTTTTTGATTCAGATTTTAAATAAAGGTTGTGCTTGTTCTATCTCGACCTTTATTTGTTTCTAAGATCGCTTGGAAACTGTCGTGTCGTATCGAGTAGCCGAGTATCAGATCCCTTTTATTATTTTCTACGGTCTTTGCGATGCCCTTTTTTTTAACTAGGTAAGTACTAAGTACTAAGTTAAGCATGTCTTTATTGTATTGATCTTGTTTCGAAAACTGTTTACTTTGATTATTAGGTCTTTACTATAAGGCCTAATACTTCGTCGGTCATTTGACATCTCGTCCCACACGAAATAAAAAACCTTATCCCCGTTCCCGCTTTCTTTTACCCACGCAGCTTCTCACACCTCGTTCTGTTCTCGGGAAATATTCCCGGGATCAAATCGTGTGATTGATGTTCATTTGATATGTCCCGGCTAATGTTTGTAGGAAGATTGATCCCCTCCCGGGGGCTTTTATCCTTGCCGAACGCCGCTATTTACTCGCTGCGATCAGTGAGTTTTTTAATGGTTTTTAAATACGGTTTTTAAAGGTTCGATCGGTGGGTAATGGGGACGTGTTGACGAAGGAGTTGTGTATAGAATTTTTTTGCAAAGGTGTTTTGAAGACAACATTTTCTTTTTTCAACATGCATAAAGCAAGGATATAAGAAGTTCTGATAAGAGAAGAAAAGTGCGTAGCTATGATTCAATGCCATAAACATACCTCAGTTTGTGAAATGTTTAAAATAATCTGTATCGTGAAAATGTTATAAATTATATTTTATAATTGAACTTTTTTAGACACAAACTAAATTTAATTACTTTCTTCTGTGTAGCGAATGCACTAAATCAAATAATTCATTTGAGGAGCAAGAATTATTAGAAAATAATGGAAAATAGAGAGCTGTATTTCCAATTGGTAGTTCTATACTGTATGAAGATTTTTTAGTGCATATTTTACCAAATACCTACCTTAGTGACGCCGTGGGAGATACCGTGCTGACGTACGTATGTTATAGGCGCTTTACACATATAACGTTCGTTGGTGCGTTATTTTCCCGCAGCGATATCCGTTGCGTTCAACATATACGATTTTCCACCTTATTTTCATACAAATACGATTTATGTGAAACGATTTAAGAGACGCATCCGTTAACGAAAAAATATCGCACAATGATGCGTAGACACAGCATTTGTCAAACAATTTGACAAATGCCATAATTGTATGAGAATAAGGTCAAAAACAACGCATGTGCATGTCATTGTCTAAACGGACGTTATGCGCGTAAAGTGCCATACGGCAATACATACGTAAATTACAGCTAGGCTTATAGCTAATATTATGTACCATATACCCAGTGGAGCTTTTACCTAGATTGCCGGCGAAGAAGGTCGATTATACTGCTCCTAATTTTATACTGAATAATAGAACCACTTATCCTGAACGTAGGTGTTCGTGTAACTTGGTTTTAAAGTTATTGAAAATAATGGAATCAAAATAAGGCGTGTACATTTTAAAAAAACTTTTTAACAAAAAATATCACCGCCGAAAACTGAAAAGCCAAAAATAATAAGTATTGTTAGTATAGATGCTTACCTTAGACATATTTTTGGAAATATTGCCTACAATATTGGAACTCAGTAATTCTGAGTCGGCGTCGATAAATTTTACATATTTTAGTAATTAACACGCTTCATTGGCATGACGCCGACTCAAAATTACTCAGTTCCAATATTGTAGGCAATATTTCCAAAAATATGTCTTAGGTAAGCATCTATACTAACAATACTTATTATTTTTGGCTTTTCAGTTTTCGGCGGTGATATTTTTTGTTAAAAAGTTTTTATTTCATAATTTTTAGTGGCTACTTTTCAAGTTAATTTACTTTCAAAATAGCAAACTGACTGTTTCTAAAGAGTTTCAAGCGGACAAAGAAAATACATGAAATATTTACAGATACCATTACCTATAAAAGTAACCTCCTTTTTTGGTGGACATCTTTGACACATGTTTGGCAGAGAGTTAACGGGCCGACGTCAGTCATGTAGGTAAACAAGTACATTACGCTTCAAATCACCATCATCTTCCTGCCCTTATCCCAATTACTTGGGGTCGGCCAATGATATTATATGTAGGTTCTGGGTCGGCGCAACACGTTTCGTTGAATACAAAATCGTGTTGCAAAAGGATTTAGCTGAATTTTATGACCGGCCGCCTACCAGACGTCAACCCTCCTTGGGAATGCTCTTGTGGTGGATTAACCGCCACCATATGGTTGGCCCTGGCTATGGGACCACCTGGGCAGTGCACCCTTTCAAACAAAAAAAGATTTTTTCAAATCGGTCCAGGCGTCTCCGAGTAATCGGTGAACATACATAAAAAAAAATAATAATAAAAGTTCGGGCTGAATTGAGAACCTCCTCCGTTTTTTTTTCGTCGGTTAAAAAGGATTTCCCGCGCGCCGTTTCTCTAATTTTTGACATTACCGCACAAAGTCACCTCTATCTAATTTGCAGAATATATTCTGCAATGTAAAGTAACTTTTAATGCAAGTACCTATATTTATTATAATTATAAATATTAATATTCTTTTGCATTTAAATAATATTTATTTTGTATAAGGTATTTAAATGTGTGGTGATAGACAATCTCAAACTGTCAGACGTGTAGTAAACGGCCGATTTTTACAACCGTTTATGCTCTGCCTACCCCGCAAGGGATATAAAGTATGTATTTTGTTAACCAATTTCGGAAACAGTCAGTTTAAATTTCACTTCCGTATTCTTGTATCATCAAAACCATTTCATATTCTGGAACCACCATTATGAACCCAACCACCCTGGCTACAATAAATTCTCGTAAAAATCCACTGCAATGACCTAGCGATATTATAAATTTCCATCTTTCGCTTCAGCTGAAGCTATTGGCTGGGGCTATCGAGGTTATGAATATTAAATTTGGGCATTATCGTATTATCATCAGCTCTCCCTTGGGCCAGATGGTCAAAGGTTCTTTGTGATGTATGGTGATCGCTATTTTATTTCGTTTATGTAGGATAATATAATGGGAGTCGTTTTGAGGTGTTTTTAGGGTAGAACGTACGTAGCGCCGTAGCAATTTACTACGCTGTAGCCATGGTATGAGATATACTTACTAAGTAATAATAACAAGATAATATTACAAAGTTTTGGATGATTCTTTTAAAAACAAATATAGTTCCTGAATTTTGTAAATGTTGGATGAAAAATTACTACCAGCGATTTGTTTAAGCAGCAGGTACACACAATCATAATTCCATTTATTATTGAATATCAAGATTACAAATATTATTTCCACTTTATCCAAGAGTCAACAGTTTTTCAGCATGAATTCACACTGTAATACATTTTAATAAAGCGTAATACGATTATGCAGCTTGCTAATAGTCATCTGTGAGTTTCACTGAACTGCACAGAATTAGCAGCGGAATTTCCATTTCAATTCACACCCAGTTTCGGTATTTCGGAATTACATGTATTGTGCTGTCATTGTGCAATGTTTAACCGGTAATTTCTAGTAAATAAATTCGTAGCATTGCTGATTTGCAAAGGTATAACTCGCACACGCAATGAACCATGTTCACAGTTTGTGATCGTGACTACTGCCATACAAAAAATTCAACCTATGGCGGTAACTCCGCAGGTAAGACGTAACACATGAGACGGAGATGTGATACGTGCGACATCGCAACGCTCGAAACAGTTTCTAAAACGTATACCGGGAGTAACAGATAGGGGATAACAAGCGGAAAGGCGGTCAAGGTACTCATGAAACTGAACAACTTTCCCCATGTAACATGGGTCGAATAATGAAATGGATTGTCGAAAATGGATTATGCTCACGTTTAAAAAAACATCTAGACAGCACAAACGCCTTGTCAGAGCGCCAGTTTGCCTACCGGGAGGGTCACTCTACCACTGGGTTAGCGCGTGAGGTTGTTCGCCGGATAGTGATCGCTCGAGAGGATAGGCAAAAAGTAGCCGTTCTGTGCTGTGACTTATCGAAAGCGTTTGACGTTGCGGACAGAAACGTGCTCGCGAATAAACTTTTGCACTACGGTATTGCCGGTTCTACTCACGCCTTGCTTGTGGATCTCTTGAGCGAAAGGGTGCAGAGAGTAATGTCACAGGGTGGAAAGACTAAATCGGACCCTATAATTACTAACATCGGAGTAGCCCAGGGATCGTCGGTCTCGAACATATTATTTTCAATTATGTTGAACGACTTACCTCAGGCGGTGACTGGCGGGGAGGCGTTCATGTACGCGGACGACGTGGCGGTGGTTGTCACGGCACCTTCCCAGCGCGAGCTTGAAAGGAAGCTAAATCTAACTGCATCCCAATTGTGTCGGTGGTTCGAGGTAAATGGACTGGTCCTTAATCTACGTAAAACCCACTTCATTGATTTCGACCTGTCGGGGAAACCCAAGAAACAAATAAATGTCGTAATTAATGGTACCCGGCTTGAGCATGTTGAATCTACATGCTTTCTTGGATTTCATCTTGACAGGTGCATGACGTGGGAACCGCACATAGATAAAATATGCAGCAGATTAAGTGGCGCTTGCTTCGCGCTGAGAAGGATATCGCGAGTTGTGACACCTGAGGTAGCACGCAAATGCTACTTCGCAGTCGTGCACTCCGTACTCCAATACGGCGTGGAGCTATATGGCTGTGCGGCTGAGTGGAGAAGGGTATTTGTTGCACAAAAGCGCGCTGTTCGTATACTTGCTCGTATACCCCAGGACTGTTCCGCGAAGCCTTATTTCAGATCACTGAGAATTCTAACTCTTCCCTCACTTTTCATTATGAGCTTGGCGATGTATGTCCGTAAAAACTGGGAACAGTACAAAAGCTACAATGAGATGCACGGTCGCAACACGCGAAACGCGAGTAAACTGGTTCCTATCAAATGTAGGCTAGTTAAAGCGGGCAAACTGTGTCACATCATGGGACCGCGAGTGTACAATAAGTTACCGGTAGATGTCACTGAAGCGCCAAGTGAGTATAGTTTTAAAGCTAAACTAAAGAAATGGCTGATTGAGCAGGCGTTCTATTCGTTTGACGAATTCATTGGAATATGATTTATTTTGCAATTTCCTCTAATCTAGTATTTAGATTAAGAGTAAAATTTTTATTTTATTATTATCTTTAAAATTTAATTTTTTTGGTAATTAATAATTATGTTAATTTACCTTGTTTATTTATATACATTTGTATAGTACCTATTGACATGTAAAAATAATTTTACCAATAAAAATGATATGATATGATATGATATGAAAATAAAAATTTTACCTCCCATATTAAATCAATCAGCTGATCGGAGATTTTGTATGGGAGGTCCAAATTTTTTTTTATATTTCGACCTATGTTCCATGGGGAAGTTGTTCAGTTCCATGAGTGACTTGACCTCCTTTCGGCTTGTTATACCCTTTCTGTTACTCTCGGTATATGAAACAGAAGAGACGCCGCCATCTACACTCGTGATGACATCTGACGATCACTTGTCTGACCGATTTCATCTTACATACATCTCACATCTCACATACCTGCTATTTGATGCGGTAACGTGAACAGAACAATGATATAAACGGCTTTAGTATCTACGGGATTTTGTGAACTCCTTTCGTTGAAAAAACGGTTAGGCTAAACACCAGAAAATCAATATACCTACTGTTTGTAAAAACTTTAATGGAAACAGAACAAAGTTTCAATAGTCAACTAAAAATAATACCTAAGTATGATTCACAATTATCCATACTTACTGGATATGTATTTATTACCTATCGCAATTTGCTGATTTCTCTCCCGTGGATTCCTTTGATAATTCAGACTATTCCAATTTTGCCAATAAACGTTTTAGAGCTAGCTTTTACTTAACACAAAACGATAAATAAAGGATGGCTCTATTTGATTGTGGAAAAACAACTAGGTTTCTGGTTCAATTGGGGAATCTCATATTGTACAAAATATTGAATAGAGATGCTTCGCGTGAGTTGTCATACTGATCGGGTGCAATGTAGATATGTGAAATGATAGTAGTCATAAAATAATTTGATGTAGAGTTATTGGAAATAGGGGGTCAGATAACTATGAAGATGACTGTACTAACTATAAACGGTGCTGAAAACAGACAAGCTTAGGAGTAAGAATAAAACTTAAATTAAAAATTTAAAGGAACCCCCGACTTTCAATCCTTTAAAAAGTTAAAAATAATTTATTTATTCAATAAAATATTGTAAACCAATACTCCAATGCGTCGGGGGGCCGCTAAGTAAACAATATAGGTAAGAAGTTTCAATAAAATCGTAAGACATACTTGTATGGAATGAAATGACATTTGCAACTAATATGTTTATTATGCTTTGTAAACTTCTTACTTATATTGTTTACTTAGCGGCCCCCCGACGCATTGGAGTATTGGTTTACAATATTTTATTGAATAAATAAATTATTTTTAACTTTTTAAAGGATTGAAAGTCGGGGGTTCCTTTAAATTTTTAATTTAAGTTTTATTTGAAGCTTTTTAAATTAATATTTTGTTTCTGACTTCAAACAACAAACAACATGATTTTTTAAGCGCTTACTATTTCTCACTAGCATTTTTACCCGCGGTTTAACCTTTGCTGCTGCTCATTAATTTCATATGACTATAAAACTTAGCTTAACAATCTAATTTTTTTGTGTAAATTGACACAGTGATCTTTTGTATATCGTGTAGGACAGAGAAATAGGCAAAACAGGGAAAAGCAGGGTAACCTGAGTGACCGCGAGCGAATCGAGCGCAAAATTCTACAAAGGTTTTTGTGTTTTAATTGAGTTTTTTGAATTAGGAATAACCTGATGTATAAGTACTTCAACTTATTTTTAAATACGACAAGCACGGAAAGCAAAAGACAAAGAAAGATCGTGAGCGAAGCGAGCGCAAATTTTTACGGTATTTACAAAAAAATATCTGGATTCTTCTGCAGATTATTTTATAAAGTCTCTTTTCCTACATTTCAAAAAAAACAAGCAGTGTGAAGAAAAAAACGTTGAGCAGAAGCAGGACAAAAAGTCTTCGAGCAAAGCGTCTTTTTTGGTAGTTTTTGAACTACTTCAAAATAGATGTTAATTTCCTTTTTAGTGATGACATTTGGGGCTTGTAACATTTCGAAAACAGATGCAAGTATACTGCAACAGACGTTCTTTTTCTGTGAGGGGAGCAAGACCCCTAAACTCCCCGGTAATGACACTTAGTGCTTGTAATAATCCTGCAACAGACGTTTGACGTCTTCTTCTGTAACCCCCCGGTAAAGACACTTAGTGCTTGTAAGAATCCGGCAACAGACGTTTGACGTCTTCGTCTGTGAGGGGGGCAAGCCCCCCCTCAACCCCCCGGTAATGAAACTTGGTGCTTGTAAGCATACTGCAACAGACGTTTGACGTCTTCTGTGAGGGGGCAAGCCAAGCAATTACTCTGTATGATCGCGAGCGAAGCGAGCGCAAGTTTTTACAATATTACCCAAAATAGATCTGGATTATTATTTACATTTGTTTGTAAAGTCTCTTTTCCTACATTGGCAATAATAGGTAAACTGTGAAGAAAGCTAGGTTAAGCAGTCCTTGAGCAAAGCGAGCAAAATTGAGTACGGGTTTTAAATAAATTTTCTACATACCTATTTAAGCAAGACACTCATTCTCAGGATAAAGCACAGGTACAGGTACTCATAAGTACATACAGAAGTATTACATATAACTTTTGTATATTACTAACTTAGTATATACATGTTATACCTACGCGCAGGTTTTAAGTAATAGATCTATTATCTACCTATTTCTTAAAGTCAAATAAATACGAGTACGGTCATTGAAGTCATATTTTAAAATAGTTAGGACCTTCATAATGTCATGCATGAATTGGAAGATATGACAACTTCGAGTCAAATTAGCTCAAACACGGGGATATAGTGCGTAGTGTGATTCCTAGTCTACCTTCCGTCTCCATCATCAGATTTTCATGAAATATGGCTAAGAACCATCCTGACCATATTAGCTTTTATATAAACAAAACCGCATTGAAATCGGTTTAGTCGTTTCGGAGATACGTTGCCTCAAAGAATCGTAGACACACGGACATACAGACGCGTGAAAATTATAACACCCCTCCGGTTGGTTCGTCGGGGGTTAAAAAATAGGTAATTTTGAACTGGAGTCATTGTGCTGCTACAAATAAGAAAACGGGTAGGTACAGCTCAGGCATAATTTATTTTACTGTTTTTTTTTTAATTCACAACATACGGAATTGACAAGAACATACGGAAAGCTCTGACACACAATACTTAGTATTCAAGTATTTATTTATTGCACACCATGTTACATTATATACATTTAGTAGGTCTTATATATTAATAGGTAATGCGTTTCAAACATGGACCCGGATAGGGCATAACAATAATTTTACAAGTAGGTAAAGTAATAAAATTTACATTAAAATATTCAATACATCAAATGATAATTTAAAGAAATAAATAATTTACATTAATTCTAATTTATAATAATTCTAATTTATTTTATAAAATAATTCTAATTTATAATTTATCATTTTTTTCGGTCATATATTCTTGTAATGAATAGTAACATTTTGTTACTAGATTTTTTTTAATAACAACTTAAATTTATGTACATTTTGCTCTTGCTTAATCTCTTTTGGCAGGTTGTTGTACGTCTTGGCTACCATAGCTAAGGGACCACATGTTATCATTTTCATTGAAGAAAATGGCACCGCTAAACTGGTCTGGGGCCTCAGATTCCTTGGGCGAGAGTACTGTGGGAATAGACTTGGGTGCTCCCGTACTAAAATACAGGCTTCTAGAATATTCAAACATGGTAGAGTAAGAATTTGGTGCTTAATAAAATACTGCTTACAGCTCGTCATGTTGTCTACGTTTACTAATATCCGGACGCATTTCTTTTGTAAAATAAATAGGTCGATAGCGTTTGTGCTATTTCCCCACAGTACTATGCCATATTGTAGCCATGAATGAGCATATGCATAATAAGCAATGAGGGCCGTTTTAAAATCCGTGCATTTTTTAAGCTCGTACAATGCATACGCAAAACTAATCAACTTGGACGATACTTTTGCTATGTGTTCCTTCCAATTCACATTTGCATCTATACTTATGCCTAGTAACGAGTATGACTCTGTGATTTCTATTTTAGTATTGTTAAACTCATAGTCTATTTGAATGGGTCTTTTTTGATGAGGCCTAAACTGTATAATTTTAGTCTTAGAGTAATTTATTTTTAAGTTGTGGTCTTGAAGCCAAATGTGAAGTTTTTGCATTGTTTCATCTAAAGATATGTTTAAATTTAATGGATTTTCAACCGGTATCATCACAGAGACGTCGTCTGCAAATAGGGTGCAAGGGGTTTTTACTATTTTGGGCAAATCGTTAATGTACAGGATAAACAGCACACAACCAAGCACGCTACCTTGGGGGATTGATTTCGTGACGCATGCTTTAGCAGATCTCACCCTCTGTATATCTCCTGTAATATAATTGTAATGATCTATTTCTACATACTGAAAGCGGCCACTGAAAAATGAGACAAACCACTGATAAGCAATACCTCTGACTCCCACTCCATATAGTTTTTGCAGCATGATATCGTGTAAAACTCTATCTTAGACAGTAGGTATATAGGGTTACATTTAATTAAGAACAAATCTCTTGGGGGTACGGTCAATTAACAAAACTGAACAACTTTTGTTAGTTCTTCGAAAAATGAAAAAAAGATTAGGACCTCCCATATAAATATGTTGAAAAAATGTGTCACTTAATATGGGAGGTCCAATTTTTTTTTTTTTCATATTTCGAATAAGGTTCACTCGACCCTATACAAGATTTTCGCGACTGTCAATTGTTACATAGCCGGGGTTTCTACTGTCAAAAACCTCAAAGTAGAATAATATTATAAAAGCTAATGTAATACAAGAACGTCATATGATTCTGAGCTAATTTCAATCCAAGAAATATGATGTTCGCGGCAACCAACTTCTTAGTTACCTTGACTTCCCCTGAGCATCCAGTGACTTCAAGTTAAAGCCAGTAAGCGTCAAAATTTGTCATTTTCCTCAATTTTTAGTCTTGTCTTCATAGGTTTCAGTTCTGTGCCACTAGTTCATCACAACTCCGAATGAAAATGCTCGCCGCATTTCATTTCACATACGAACAGTCGTACTGAGATTGAATTATCTCCTCATTTGGGTCAGAACGCGATATGTTCGGGTTAAATGCAACTGTGACGCATGTTCCGCTTTTAAGCTTCGGAATTTATGCTACAGATATGAAGATTAACTTTTTGATGGCAGTGTAAAGAGAATTTACTATTTATAAAGATGTATGTGGTGGTGGATTGCTCATCTACTTTATAATAACAGCTATATTGAAAGGTTACTAACTGAATAATTGAACCTTGACATCTTCTTCAACAGATGCAATTAGAACGAATAATAAATACCATACATGGCGTTGCGTCTAGGCGGTAATAGGTTTGATCCTTGTAAAAAATAAAGAAGAGTAACGAAACATTGGTGAGTTAGTGACATCGCCACTATAATAACAGCTACAAAATTTCACCGACACACCCCACGGGTAGAATAGAGGTGATGCTATTCTAATCCCGGTGAGTTAGTGCAATTGATATATACTCGCAAAGTCTTCATAAAAGCTATCGGCCAAGGAGACTGTCTCGGCATTCAACTTTGTTATGTTTAAGGCGCAAGCTCCTCAAAAGAAACGTGCGTCGTTCATAACGCGTGGGATAGCATCTGTCAGACAAGCGATCGTCAGCCGCGCAGCTCACGTGTGTAGCTTTCTCTTCTGTTTCATTCATTTTATATGGATACGGTTTCAAGCGTCGCAATGTCGCAAGTCCCGTGTCCGACGATCGCTTGTCTGACTGATGTCATTTTGCGTCTCGCGTCACACGTCTCATCTGTGGAGCTTGTGCCTCATCAAGTATCATATATATTTTTTCTTTTAATTACTAAAATTTTCCTTACTGATAAAACACACCATAATGTCCTGATGAAAATGTATCTCGCATCACGATCGTATCAAACCAATTTATAAACAAGCGTGAACAAATTACCAAAAAGGTTCACTATTAATTATAATAAATATTAACTACATACATGTTTCACACTATCCTACAGCGCTAACACACCCCGCGTAATAGTGTTTAACTTGTAGTGTATGACGCACCTCCACATGTAATACTTAGGTACTGTTGTTATAATAAGCTGTAATTGGTAAGATATTTAGTCAATAAACGCTCGTCGTACAAAACGGTTGTTTCACTCATTGGTCGCTCCGAATGCCCTCATCGCATGGCGACCCTGCCAGCGCTGCCTTATACGGCAGCTGCGCAGCTCGGTTTCAAATTACGGTGACAGACTATTGTACGTGTATCATGGACTGATTTTTGTGAAATTAAATAACGCATAGAAAAGTGAACAGAAAATGTAGAGTGACTTTGCAAGGATATTTTTCTTCGTGTTATGTTGCAAAATATGAGTGTCCACTGCTGGACTGCGTCAGGCAGGACATCCAGGATAACTTCGTGGAAGAAAAAAAAATAAAACTTTGATGCTGCGTAGTAAAAGAGAATATATGGAGAGTCAGCTGCTGGGTACGGAGAGGATGTCGGAGTCAGAAAGATGTGTATACGCTGGGCGCAGGAGAAAGATGGTGTCGGAAGGATGATTATGGTTTTGCAGTAGGTGTGCAGGCGGCCGGGAGTTGTTGGGGTCAGATGGGTCGACCCTAGCTATGTTTCCCAGTTGCCAAAGGAAATATGGTTGGGATAACGGAGACAGCGATGATGCAATGAGTGAGTCATGTAGGTAGTGAAGTGATGTGAATCGTGTGTGGCGAAGGTAATTTTCGGCAAGTGTTTTTATTGTTATTATTTTCTTCATTCCTGGTTTAAGAATAAAAATTTGGGCATGGACAGAACCGGATAGCATACTTCAAATTTAATTACTTAAGAAAAGTAGATTACCTTACAAAGATTATGAAAACAAAATGTATGTATGACATCAACGGATTTAGTAAGTATTTCAGGAAGATGAAGGATAAAATTCCATAGTTTTATATAATATCGTCGTACATGTACGACACCATAACTTCTATGCTATTAATGTAGGTAATACTAATAATAATTATGTTTAAGTGGGGTCTATTTTATAAGTAAAAGTGAACGGGTTCATTTATTGAAGATAATATGCAAGTTACATTCTTCAGATCGAATATTACGGTAAGGTATCTAACATTTGGAACATTGTATTAGTTAAATTTATATTTTGATATTTATACTTTTTCAGTTTCTAAAAGAAGTAAGAATTTACGTAAAGTTAAACTATACAAATTACACAAAACAGAAAGGTAAGTAAGTAGCTACTTTAATGTGTTAAAAATAAGTAATGTTTTAGAGGAAAAGTATGTCCTAGTGTAATTTCCACATTAATTACTTGCTTATCTAAGTGTTTTTACTCAGCAACAACGGCCTGCGAGCCACGAGTCAAAATTGCTGACCATCAAGTTCATTGTACACTACCGCGACCGCGCGCATCACATAA
This sequence comes from Phthorimaea operculella, assembly GCA_024500475.1. Classification (NCBI taxonomy): domain Eukaryota; kingdom Metazoa; phylum Arthropoda; class Insecta; order Lepidoptera; family Gelechiidae; genus Phthorimaea; species Phthorimaea operculella. Next base: position 9,518,969 of record JANFCV010000002.1, read on the forward strand.
CGTGACACGAGGTAAGAGAAAGACAATAAATTTGTATTTATAAGAAAGAGACGATGGATAACTAATTTCATATCTAAGTACGTACAGAATGCGTGACAGATAAGGGTACTTCTTCTTGTTGTACTGGATGCGCTGTATATCAAATAGGTAGACAATAAATAGGTAAATAGCTATAGTGAGCTATAAATAGATTTCGCACATTTTGGTTGAAATTAATCACAGAACTTTTTTATATTAAAGATAATAATTACTTACATACTTACCTTTTATCTAAAACACATTTTATTAGGTAATTTCATTGATAACTTTTATTTTTAGTTAAGCATTAAACTATTATTGTTAAAAACAAAAATCTGTATAAGTTCAAAAAAACAGTCATTTTACTTATTATATACTTATGTAAAAAAAGGAATCTATTTAAATTGTAGATTTTTGTTTTCCTGATTTGTTCAGGTATATTTTATTTATTGTTTCATTTTTCGTAGATTTTATCATACCATAAACTTTTATATATAATCAGGATATAATAATATATGTACTAGGTATATAATTTACGCAATTTACATACTTACCTATGTCAAATTCAGTTTTGGTAAAAAAGAAAAGACTTGAGAAGCTGTTTAAGATTATGTATGGTATGACGCATTCCCAATGTATAACAGTTATATGCCATAAATATTTCTACTTCTACATTATTTTGTTTATATGAGTTTAATTATTCATGACAGCGTTCCTGTAAAAAATATATATTAAAATCCGCTTTAATTTACTTATAATGACGAAAATATTTACCTTATGATCTAACAAATTATGTTGACTTTTAATTCACATTGATTAAATAAAACTTTGTTTTATTCATTCTTATTTTCAGCCCAATATTTCATGAGATTTCAAGTAAATTGTGAGTGCGTGACGTAATTTAATCAATCAGTAAATAATTTTGATAAGGTAAATATTTTGTAACTTCGTAAATAAATTAAGTTTTGTTCGGATAAGAAGGTAACTTGCAGTAATTCGTATTTAAGCGGCATTGTGTCAATTTCAAGGTTTTCTGGTTTATTATCTTTATAATAAGGCGGATATTATGTACCTAACTACTTTCTTGTAGTAAAATATAATAAATAGCTGAGTATTAAATAGATTTGTGTTTGATCAAAGTTTTAGTTTTTGTTTTCTTAGAACTGAAGTGTGCAGAGTTTATTCAACTTAGAATTTAGGTCACACGCGTATAAGTACGTGTATGATTCAGGTAAAGCTGATGCCGCGGAATGCTGGCGTTGCTCGCACAAGTATATTAGTAATTTCGCATTGATTTAGATTGCCACAACAGGTATTGATATTTTAATAGCAGATTTACCTACTTACATTTGTTATCGGAAGTAAAGTATAACTTGAGAGAAGTTGTTGTGAAATGTTTTATTTTGTCTGAAAATTTGTCATTCATAAGGATGTAAGGAAATACGGTTTCGTTGTTTCAGAAACATATTAAATATCTATTGCCACCTTATTGAGTGCAATTAGTTATGTTTCAGTAAATGTTAGGTTTATACGAAAGGTGCAATCCAGAGAAATGTATTAAAGATCTTTTGAACCATAGAGTACAATTAGTTACATTTTTCTCGTAATAAATGTGAAGTGTAATAAAGTATTGTTGTTTTAGTAGGTATAGGATTGGTATGGTGAGGTATAATGACAGTAGGGAATAATTTGGTTATAGGTGTTTTGTAGTGCTACTGGATCCAAAGCAATACAAAATTATTTATGCCAAAGAATTCAATTAGATAGTGAATCATGAATGGCATTTGTTTGAATAGGTATGAATGAGTGTGATTGAGTAAAATCGGTACACAATAAGGTACATAGGATCCGACCCTTCATCTGATCATGGTGCGAACGAGTTTTCCTCTGTGAAGATAGTTGGGGACCAAGAAGTCTTAAATCGTGACCCTCATAGAGATCATATCCTTCAGTAAACATTAAAACTGTTGGAGACTAAAATGTATTAAAAAATGATCCTATAATAATTAGCTGTGCGCACAGCAACGATAGGTTCTATTAAAGGCCTACGTATAAATATATAAAAGTTAATAAGTAAAGTACACGCAAAGTACGTGTGAGTCGACTCATATAAAAATGTACCTTATATTGTTTATAATTGTTATGTGTATGGGACCGGCCGGCCCAAAGGAGTTAAAAACTCTGAGGAGTTAAATGTGTACCGCGTGAGTGAAGATTTTGTATGAAATATGTAATAAAATACGAATGAATTTAAGCAAAATATGGTAAATAGAAAGAGAAGAGATAATTCAAATATAATTGTTTAGTTAAAAGTAAAACAAAGTTATTTTTCAGGAGGTAGAATTACAGCAAGTAGGAAATCAGGAGATTAAGAAAGTAAAAATGAGCGAAGAGTAAGTAGGTAAAAGCGATCGAAACTATTATTTTGTAGAGTCTATACCTATATATTTTTTTAAATTAATAAATATTACTTTATACACTACTTATAAAATTATCATGCAATTTATACATTTTACTAAGCATCTGACATTTTACTTCTACTTATAATCGATAATATTTTTGTTGAAAGTCAGTCACACTTCAATGTAATACCTAGTTACCTTTGAACAGTTGTAAAAAATATACTTATCTATAGTTAGCGCAAAATAATTATTGTGACTCTAACTGCGACATGACATACTAATTGGAAATTGAATGAAATTGATAAATGAACCCGTACCGTAGCTTGTAGTAGTTTAAAATGCTTAAATAGCATTTATTGTTAGCAAAATAACATTTTTATTAAGTTCCTAATATTGGACCTACCTAATTAGGTTAATAGTTATAATAAGGTAAAAAAAAAATTTGGTTAATAATTATAATTAAGTATTTGCAAAGAATAACATCAACTGAAAGAATGATTAAGTAATTAAAAAAAAAACTGAATTTTCTCTTACACTACTTTAAAAATCTGAGAACGTCTTTATTACTCATCATTTTACACACAACATTTTGTTAACTTAACCATAAAATGTTTTTCATTTAGTATTATCGTCATTCATCATATTAAATTTGGTTTATATGTAGGTATTGAGACTATTGAGTTTTCTGAATGTTTTTAATTAGGTGACCAGATTTTTCTCTGTATTGATTTATTGTAAGAAATTGCTAATTTGGTACAATTTTAAACAAAATATTCATGAAACAGTGTTTAAATACTTGCAAGCAGTAAATATATTTGATTTCATAATTAATTGTATGTAATAATGTTGTGATACATTTAATAAACTTATTGATTAAAATTGTAATATCAAAATTGGGTAAATTAAAATATAATATAATATTAGAACATTTCTATTATGCCTAGTTATGGCTACTGTAATTAAAAAGGTAATTCAAAAATAAATTCATTCAAATTCAGTCGAAACGAATACTTTACTGTTTATTCAAATGATTGTTATTTGAGTTATATGACTACTTATGGCTTATCCAATTTTTTGGAAAATTTTAAATTAAGTATTAAGTTTCGTTTAGATTTTTGTCATATAACGTTTGTGTTTTGTTAATTTTAGAATAGTTACATGTTATTAGGGCTTCTTACAAAGTTTTATCTACCGTTGTGCAAAGTTATTTCCTCTGTTTTTGTTTATGAATCAAAATGATTCCAATTGTAATGCATTTTATCTGTTTCGATATGGATGTCCTAAAATAGCACTATAATGTTCTGAACAAATATACTTATTACAGATATAAATATATAACTTTACTACAAAACATCCACTTAATAGATTTTGATAGATATAAACTGAAATAAAATGTACCTAAAACAAAAGAAAAAGAAAGTTAATTTCTTTTTCTTTTTCTGAAACGGTGGAGGTGTAGTGTATGACGCACCTCCACATGTAATACTTAGGTACTGTTGTTATAATAAGCTGTAATTGGTAAGATATTTAGTCAATAAACGCTCGTCGTACAAAACGGTTGTTTCACTCATTGGTCGCTCCGAATGCCCTCATCGCATGGCGACCCTGCCAGCGCTGCCTTATACGGGCAGTGCTGCGCAGCTCGGTTTCAAATTACGGTGACAGACTATTGTACGTGTATCATGGACTGATTTTTGTGAAATTAAATAACGCATAGAAAAGTGAACAGAAAATGTAGAGTGACTTTGCAAGGATATTTTTCTTCGTGTTATGTTGCAAAATATGAGTGTCCACTGCTGGACTGCGTCAGGCAGGACATCCAGGATAACTTCGTGGAAGAAAAAAAAATAAAACTTTGATGCTGCGTAGTAAAAGAGAATATATGGAGAGTCAGCTGCTGGGTACGGAGAGGATGTCGGAGTCAGAAAGATGTGTATACGCTGGGCGCAGGGAGAAAGATGGTGTCGGAAGGATGATTATGGTTTTGCAGTAGGTGTGCAAGCGGCCGGGAGTTGTTGGGGTCAGATGGGTCGACCCTAGCTATGTTTCCCAGTTGCCAAAGGAAATATGGTTGGGATAACGGAGACAGCGATTCATCGCAAACTTACAAAATTACCATACTTGAATTTTGATTAGCACTGTAACACAGTTCAACTCTGTAAAATTATTCCACCGAATGTTCAGCCCGCCATTAAATATTCGTTAATGACACATTAATGGACAAAACCGACGTTTCCCGCAAAACCTTTGGAGTGGTCATAAATTCAAAGATGGCATATTTAATAACCCAATTTGGTTATTGTAAAGTTGAATGAAGCTTTTTGGCAAATTATTAATTTAACGGCAGAAAAGGCGGCTGGAAGTGACTTTAGAATGAAACTTCGTTTTGTTCTCTGGCCCTCCGGCTGAGTTGGAAACTTCAAGCCACTCCGGTAGAAGATTTTCGAAGTAGAATAAGGTTAAAATAACGGCCATCAAGGAGAATTCTAATTAGCTGATAGTCTGTAGGAAGCATTCGCAGTTGATTCAATTTCTTAACAAGTCGAAGCAGGAAGGACTTTTCTAAAAAGGTTTATTATCACGCTTTTGATAGATAACGAGGAAAAGTTCATACTGGCTCTTGTCTTTGTGTTTGGAATTGTTTAAATATGACGTGAAATGTTATTAAGTCAAATGTTTTAAATAAAATTAGTTGTCATCGTTGCCATATTTTATTGACCTTCCTCATTGCGATTTTCATTAGGTACAAGCGCGGATAAAATATTCGAAGGCTAGAGTAATCTTGAGGAAAAACGTTTTTAAATTATCTTTCGTATAAAAGTCACAAGGCGTAAAACCTAAAACCGACTACCAGAATTCACAAGGAAATAATTCAAATTATTCTCATTTTCCACATATCCTCCCTTACAGCGAGCTCGACAGGGTCTTGCCTCAGGGATTTTCGGTTGAATTTAATAAATCTTTCCGATGTTTCCTTCTAGCGTTGAATGGGCTCGGAACCCGCTGAAAGTCCCTGTTTTCATAACAACCTGCTCTCAAAGGATATAATGAAATATTTCCGTGCAACGGAGCGGTTACCAAGTTAAACGGTGTTAAAATCTGCACGTGATTTTGGTAGAATGATATGTAAAACGGCAGGTAAAGTTGGGGATTTAACGTAATTAGAAATTCGGGCACGTCCACGCCTTTGGGGTGAAATGAACGAGGAAAAATTTCACTTGACGCTGTATAACACTTTCGCTTGATTTAAAGTTTACGCAAAGGTGTGAGGTGAATTTTAATTATGTTTTGGAATTCATTTAATAAATCCAGGGTCACAATCATATTACCTGTTTTGTCTATTTTGTTCACTACTGCCGATTTTCTAGGTGCCTACTTTCAAAGCCTACAGACCTTTTCCGAAATACTTACAACTAGAGGGTTGAAAATGATCCACCAATTTTCATTTGGAAAACTTTTTGTAACAATTTGACGAGTACAGAGGGATTTATTTACATTAAAAATGTTCAAAAAAAATTCCGTGATAGATGCCTATGTAACTGTTATTTATTTTTGGTATCTCTAAATTCGCAGTAAAAGGTCAGACCGTCTCCTAAATACTCACAACACTATCATTATCCGACCCGACATAATAACCGAGGTTGCCAGCCCCCGCTACAAGGCGATGGCATCGCGCCAGAGGTCTCGCATCTCATACACTCTCTTCATATTTGAGAGGGATAGCTGGAAAATGTTTCACCTTTTATCATTTGGAAACAGGCATAGGTAATACCTGGTTCAGTAAAGATTGGGATTATAAAATTATGGTGGTTCCGTAAATGGGAAAGGGAAGGTATGAACGCCTCGTTTGTGCCTTAATACGAGTGAAAAAGCATGACCTTCGGCCGCCATTGACCATTCCATTCTCTATTTTTCTGTCGAAGCTCGCAGCAAGAGGCTAGCTTGTCTTTTAAATACTTACAATAGGTACTATTTTTATCCGACATGACATAATAACCGAGGTTGCCAGCCCCCGCTACAAGGCGATGGCATCGCGCCAGAGGTCTCGCATCTCATACACTCGCTCACAACTTTATCGTTGTTGCGATGCACTCTCTTCGTATTTGAGAGGGATAGCTTGAAAATTTTTCACCTTTTATCATTTGGAAAGATATTTCTACCAAAACACACAGGCATAGGTAATACCTGGTTCAATAAAGAACGGAATTAAAAATAATAATGGTTCCGTAAGTGGAAATGGGAAAGTAAGAACTCCTTGTGTATGCCTTAGTGCGAGTGAAAAAGCATGATGGCCGCCATTTGTCATCCCATTCTCTGTTCAAACATGTTTTAACATATTTTTTACATGATATAACATATTTTATAGCTTTTTATAGGCCAGCCTGTCTCCTAAATACTCACAACACTATAATTATCCGACACGACATAATAACCGAGGTTGCCAGCCCCCGCTACAAGGCGATGGCATCGCGCCAGAGGTCTCGCATCTCATACACTCGCTCACAACTTTATCGTTGTTGCGATGCACTCTCTTCGTATTTGAGAGGGATAGCTTGAGAATGTTTCACCTTTTATCATTTGGAAACATTTTCATAAAAATACACACAGGCATAGGTAATACCTGGTTCAGTAAAGAATGGGATTATAAAATGGTGTTGATTCCGTAAGTATGAAAGGGAAAGTATGAACGACTGGTGTGTGCCTTAATACGAGTGTAAAAGCATGACTTTCGGCTGCCATTTATCATCCCTTTTTTTTTTCTTTCGAAGCTCGTAGCAAGAGGCTAGCCTGTCTCCTAATACTTACAACACTATCATTATCCGACACGACATAATAACCGAGGTTGCCAGCCCCCGCTACAAGGCGATGGCATCGCGCCAGAGGTCTCGCATCTCATACACTCGCTCACAACTTTATCGTTGTTGCGATGCACTCTCTTCGTATTTGAGAGGGATAGCTTGAAAATGTTTCACCTTTTATCATTTGGAAACATTTTTATAACAATTCACATAGGTACCTGGTTCAGAAAAGAATGGGATTATAAATAATAATGGTTCCGTAAGCGGAAATGGGAAAGTATGAACGCCTCGTGTGTGCCTTAGTACGAGTGAGTAAGCATGATGGCCGCCGTTTCTCATCCTGTTTTCTGTTGAAACATCTTACAACATATTTTATACATGATATAACGTCATATTTTATAGTTTTTTATAAGCCAGCCAGCCTCCTAAATACTTACAACACTATCATTATCCGACACGACATAATAACCGAGGTTGCCAGCCCCCGCTACAAGGCGATGGCATCGCGCCAGAGGTTTCGCATCCCATACACTCGCTCACAACTTTATCGTTGTTGCGATGCACTCTCTTCGTATTTGATCATATCTTCGGAGGGATAGCTTGAAAATGTTTCACCGAATTTCATTTGGACACCTTCTTGTAACTATCAAACCAGCATAGCGGCATTTTACAAAAATAAAAATAAAAATGAATGTGTAAGGGATATCCCTCTGGAGATATGATCAAATGCGAAGAGAGTGCCACTAGGTGTAAAATACCATAAAACTGAACAACTTGTTATAAGAAAATAATTTCAAGAGACGTCTAAAATTATTTGACTTGCCATAGTAAATGCAGTCAGCTCATCGTTAATTTGTATGGGAGATCAACAATCTTTTTACGTCAAACGAAGTTGTTCAGAGTGGTGTCACTTACACTCCTTATATTTGCCATCTATTCTGGTGTTGAACAAGACCTGATAATTTTTAGAGTTTGTCAAGAGGATTCATTTATAGGTACTTAGTCTTAACTTTGTAAGACTAAAGCGCAAAGAAAGCCAGCAAAATTTTATAGACACCAGAAGTAGAACCAGTCTACCATGATCCCTCAAAGCACCTTTTCCCTGCTAATAGTGGGTACTTAGATTTTTATAAGAACCGCATGCATTTTCAATCTCCATTGCAGTTTTAATGGAATCCATTAAATGCAATGACTCGCCGCGACATCAATTAGCTTATGCAAATCTACTTGAGCTTTTTATGAGGTTCGGTTTATTTAAATTGCTCGCTTTATGATTGCGTGTTTAAATTAAGTTATTTTAATGTGAGAACAAAAGTTATTTTATGGTTGACGTTAAATTAAAAACCCATTTATAATTAACGCACAGCACCTCGACTCTACCTATCAGTGAATAAAAGATCAATCTGAACTGGTTTTTCAAACTGTTTTCTAAAAGTTTCAGTGTAACTTGATTAATTAAATGGGTAACTAAAGTATGACCGTTTAGATAGGCCATATTTGATAGCTGTCAGATCCATATAAGAAGACATGTCAATACAGAAAAATATACCTTGTAATCATAGCATTAACATGGTTTTGACAGCTGTCAAATATGGACTATTGGAACGGCTGTACTGTATATAAAATATTGTTCACTTAGTTGTCAGTGGTTGAAGGCGATGTGACTCTTTTAAAGCCCCTGAACAGCGCTACCACTTTTGCCCATCTTTACAAAGGCAAAAAACTCTTAACACTATTTATTTATACGCTGTCCCCGTATTTTCTCATAACGTATCTAACAGTCTTTGTTTTTATACGCCATCTGAGTTATACGCATAACTAACACAGAATTAAAGTAAGACCGCTCTTACTTCCAATGTCAATTTTACTTCTAAAACAACAGCCGTCAAGGAACTGTCATCAACGGTGTAATAGCAGGAACGGCTCGCAAATAGCGGCCTGCGAGCCTGAACCCTAACACTGCGTTCACACTGTGCGCTGCTTATTATAAGGTGAATTTTTAACCGAAAACAAGTGGACTGTATATCCATAGGTCGTCAAGGAACTGTCATCAACGGTGTAATAGCAGAAACGGCTCGCAAATAGCGGCCTGCGAGCCTGAACCCTAAGACTGCGGTCACACTATGCGCTGCTTATTATAAGGTTAATTTTTAACAGAAATCCAAGTAGACTGTATATCCATAGGTCGCTGGTTCATACCGGGCTCGAAGGACCACAACACAGTCTGTTAAATAATACAGACGGCGCATGTTTTTAATAGATATGGATTTCTTTTAATGCTAAAGCAGCATGGGCACCTGTCTTGTTTGGCGGTGGGATACATCAAGCAGGCTACGTAAAAAAAGTCGATAGGAAAATAAAAAATTAAAGGAACATAACAACTAACATAATTATTATTCGAAACTAAAATGAGCAGAATAATTAGAAATTAGTTTTGAAGAGATGAGCGAAAACGATAGGTATAGGGTCCAGTTTTGAAACATTGGTAATGATATCTGATAATTATTGTTCAAATAATGTTGTTGGAGTAAGTATTTTTCATATAACAAATAATACTTTTGTTTAGACTTAAGTTACTAAGGCAGAAGTGTCATAAATTCGTTAACGGTACAAAAAGTTACCTGGAACAAAGCGACGAGGCCACGTAAAGTAATCATATCAGAAATAGTAATATTTAACATGTGTCAAGATGGCAGAGTTAGGAACCCAAGAAGTTGATAGCACCGACATAAAAAAAATGTTATTCAGTGAATGACGAATTAGTTTGTGTAAACGCGGCCTAATCCCCAGTTTATTTTAATGTCGCCGCCATTTACTCACAATCCAACTTAATTTGCAGAGTGAGCGACGCAACCTCTTTCTAATCTGCTAAAATAGGCCAAAAGTGAATTAAAAAGGATGAACAATAAATAAAAGATTTGTGAAATTCAGCACATTTTTTTATCAGTGCTGCAAAAAAGGAAAAAATGCGTAGTTGATTTTCCAACAGGGTTCAATTATTGTAATTGATTTCCGGAATCAGTTTTTACTCACAGAAGTAAAAATAATACTAGTCAATTATGAAACCAAAAAGAAATATTCCATTCAACCAGTGTCTTTTATAAATTGGCGAAAGCTTTTTTTTCTATTAAGATAAGCGATGAAGTGTCTAATGAGTATTTTTTTACTTTTTTCTTTTCTTAAAAGACAAGGGGGATATTTTATTAAAACGCGACCGTCTTCCCTTCTAATTGAAAAGGCCGGGCAGCTTAGATGAGCGTACAAATACAATCAGTTTTTGTATAATTGTTTTTCTTTTTCATTATGAGAACCGAGTGAAAGCCGTTTTTTGTTGGAAAAAAATATGTTTTGACAATGAACGTAACACGTAATATCAGTTTAAAAATATGTTTGTTATTCAACGATTGGCTATTGGTTGACTGACATTTTCGAATTGTATTTAGGACGATCACAGTTCCGATGAAAAGAAAATCGCATGTGAGGGAGACCGGCTAAAATACAAGAATATTTACATTTAACTGTACGCGGCTTCAAAAAAACTGAGCAAAAGCGATTTACAAGAACCACTAGGTAGTAACCAGTTGATAAAACCGTTGACAGCCGTTTTATGAAACCATAGCTCTCAACTCAAAGAAAACCAATTTCACTCGGCGAAAATTTTAATTTGGTGATTTAGGGAAAGAGGGAAGTTAATTTTGCTGGCAATTATTACCCTGGAACCTCAAAGCTTGGAACTGAACGCGAGGTGCCACCGCACCGTGACGGGTGCTGACTGTCACGGCTGGAAAACCGTTTCCATTGTCAGAAGACACGAAGCGACACCACCGTCAACCGTCTCCTTTCTTCCATCGGACATCCAGACGCACGGCCGGCTACCATCCGTTCTTAGTTGATATACCCACATTACGCACTAAGCGCTTCAAATCATCTTTCATTATGCGCACGGCTAAAGAATGGAATTCCCTGCCTGCGTCTGTATTTCCGAGTGCATATAACCTGAATCTCTTTAAGTCTAGAGTGAATAGGCATCTTCTGGGCAAGCTCGCTCCACCGTAGATCCCATCTCTGCTCTAGGGTAAGATTGGGGTCAAGAGTAAGCCCATCATAGATAAAAAAAAAAAAGCGAAATGAATGACAAGAAATAAAATTCTGGTATAACCATGTCAGCGTTGAGAGGGGTTGTAGTAGGAGGTTTAAAAGTTTGATATCACTTCACAGTAGATAGGACATAGTAGACCTCCCCCAGTTCTTTTTTTCTTGATTGTAATTTTTTTGACAGCCATCTCTTTTTCACGCGAATTGACCTAATCCTTGCTAGCTTCAATTCCGGGAACAAACTATGCGTTGGCTCTCAACACATCACATCAGCCTATAGCTCTCCATTGCTAGACTGCTGCCTCTACCAAGCTATACCCTTAAGGCAAAATGTTCCGCTTCCATCATTTATCCTATGTCAGTAATTGGGTCAAAACAGAACCGTATCAATATAGGTTTTCTGCGTGCGCTGCATTGGTACGTATCTGAAATTCCACGACTGATATAAGTACCTGCATTTTCGTCTATTTGACAGCGTCTGACGTCAGATATCGTTTATGCAATGGAAACGTGCTTAATAGCGTGACTATGAGAACATTGCCGCAGTTCAAACGAAACTCGGACTAGATTATGAGCCGCGTTCTAATGTCTTACTAATTACAATGTCTGCCTTTTGATTGTCTAGCAATTGCTTCCAGTTAAACGGATAGGCAGTTGTGTTTTACTTACTAGTGTTTATTGTTTACGTTCTACTTAATCCCCTTAAATTAGCCTGATAACTAAAATTTGTTCAATACGATGCCCTAAGAAATATGTCCAATTTAAATATTTCTTCCGAAATACGGCGTTAGGTACATTGTATACTGCAAATAAAAACATCCATTCAATATTTTTCCACACGCACCGCGCTGTATTGAGTTTGTAACAGTCACACAATGAAAAACTCTGACGCCAGGGTTCATCAGGTCATTGGAAAACTTGGTGTCCCACACGAAGAGAGAGAGAGAGAAACGAAGAAGAAGAAGAAGAAGAACTAGGTATACCTCTAAGCACTATACCTTATGACCACCCGGGACATACGCGATTTCATGCGGTGACGCATTTTAGGACATCAAATTTATTTTTAAGAATTTGTGAACTCGTTTAGTCAAATATCGGCTACGGCAAAACACCGGATCATCGTGCGATGCGCACGTAATTCTCCTTTGCCAAAATTAACAACAACCCTTCAAATTGATTCCATCCACTGACCGGGCACTTATCTATAATCTACAAGCCATTAAAGTCAAAATGAGGAATCACCCATAGTTCCAGTTTGGGTCGAAACTCATGTTTAACTTTCGCTAATTGTTTGCCTAGGGGCTGGCTCCGGGACCAACGTAGAATGACCCCACATGATCTGCACGCTCCCAACTTATTACTAACAGCAGAACTAAAACAGGGGCCAGGGTAGGTCAAACTATTCTGGTCGGTCAAACATCGTAATCTCATAGAAACTCATGTAACGTTGCCAACTTTTAATACGATTAATATTTAATTTATTTATTGGTTGATGTAGTAGGGTGGTTTCCGTGTTGCCTGGCTAATATTGATGATACTCTATTTTCTTATAATTCGGAGTAAGTATTGTTCATGAAAATTGAAATTATTGCAAAACGTACAATGTTTTGACGATCGTCTTCTGTTCTATAAAAAACGTACAATCCAAGTTATAGAGAGCATTGTGTGTTTTTTTACGTTGCGTTACGAGCTACATAACGTCGTAGCATTTCACTACGCCCGTAGACTTGGCTACGAAAAAAGACATTTCGGCTAGAAAAAATATGTAGAGGAATCTTTTATGATCGTATAAAGTGCGGGAAGATTTATAAACTATCTTTAATATTAAGTAAATTACAGCCTAGGATAGCTAATACATTTAAAGCGTTCAAATCGATAAAGAAGCCTAAACGCAATCCACGCGATTGCTTTTATAACAACTTGTACGTGGAGACATGGCACGACCTCGGCGTCGGATCGATGGCTCGTAAATAGCGAGCTAAGCTGCATTCTTCCTTATTAACTATTCATACGACCGACCACCTGGTGTTTGGGGTCGATTACCTCGCTACAAGCAACTACGAGTCACACCATGATAGGGCTTTTGTTACAAATAAAGAGTTTTTTGTTAAAAGTAGGCATATAGTTTAGGTCAAACCAAAGTTCACCTGAATAGATTTTGTATATGTCAAACCATCGGTTCCCACTATTTCCAGTGATGGTTCTGGATCTGTAAAATCATGAATACACTTAAACATACAAACTTCTTTACAACCACTTGCACACGGTGCCGCAATATATTGCGGATTTTCACAGATAGCCTACAAAACAGCCGTTGATTTGCCATCGCGTCCCATGTGATGACACTCCATTTTTTTATGCGTTTTCATAAAACTATCGTCAAAACATCAGATTAATGTCTAATACCACAGAACTCCATGCGTGATGGTTATCTTTCTTTATCTTCAGAGAAGTAGCAAAATCATTGCGCATAAAACCAATCATAACAAGCAGAAGTATTAAAAAACAAAATCCTGACTGCGGTAATTTCAAAGGTATATTTTTCAATATAAAACCACTATATTTTCACCACTATTTCATAAAGCCAGTGTCACTCACGCTGCTAAGATCGCAAGATCCCCCCAGCCGTATGGGCTATCCCCGTAAAAACGAATTTCTTGTCTACATAAGTACATACATCAATAATACATACATACATAGGTAAAACATAACCCTCCTTAGGCAGTCGGGTGACAAGCTCTGCTCGATATCTAATATCTTATTGAAAGCACCGTATTACAGATAATTGGTTCAGTAGCTGCAATTGCAGGCTTACGTATAAAATATTCAGTCTCCCACGTCCACCTGGCGGCACCAAGCTGTTTGTTCACTTTGGAGTAGTTTTGCTTTACTGTTTTCCTTTGTTGTCTTCGATAAACGAACACTTTTAGAGCAATTGTGATTTGCAATTTGCCTTTCTCGTTATCTGCACGCTTCCAACAGGCACAAGTAATAATAGCCAGAAAAATCCTGTATTACTACAGTACGCGAATGAGTTCATGACCATGTTGAGGAATGCGGTAGTGCTGTGACTAATTGATGTTGATGTCGATATCGAGAATTGTTGCCGAACAGTTCAGTTCAGACTACTCATAATGGGTTGTTTTTCCTACAATATCGTTGAATAGGTCTTTATAAACTAAGGGCAGGTTTCTTTAAAACAAAGTAACTAAAATGTATATGTCTCGAGACATTTGCTTATTAAAGGGGCCTTTTTAGCCATAGTTTGTTCGAACTGTAACTTCACTGTTTGTCAATAATATTAAAGAAGTATTTATGGTTTCTACACAAAACACAACACAACGACAAAATATCGACAACTTTGTGACACACTTTTTTCCCATCACTCGACTGCGGGCGAATGCGGGTAGTTGGGTAACCGCGGGGCGCGCCGCTCCCGCGCGCCTCCTCATTCCCCGATGGCCAAGAACTCATGCGCGTACTGTATATAGTGACTGGTTGTCAGCCTGCCGCATACTATTGTAATAGGCACACAGGAAATTCTCGAGTCCCTTAGTCACTTCTTGCGTCTGTAACAGGTAGATAAGAACTTTTTTATATATGACACGGATTTTAGCACTTACATTTAGGTTTACTCGCGGTAGGTATCGCGACAGTTATAGATAAGAAGAAGACAGGTAGATAAGAAGTAGGAACAATCATCACTTTGCGCATAAAAATCACTGATAAAAAGCTCTATTTGCTACTAATATCTTATTGAAAGCACCGTATTACAGATAATTGGTTCAGTAGCTGCAATTGCAGGGTTACGTATAAAATATTCAGTCTCCCACGTCCACCTGGCGGCGCCAAGCTGTTTGTTCACTTTGGAGTTGTTTTGCTTTACTGTTTTCCTTCGTTGTCTTCGATAAACGAACACTTTTAGAGCAATTGTGATTTGCAATTTGCCTTTCTAGTTATCTGCACGCTTCCAACAGGCACAAGTGATAGCCAGGAAAATCCTGTATTACTATAGTGACTGGTAGTCAGCCTGTCGCCTACAATTGTAATAGGTACACAGGAAATTCTCGAGTCCCTTAGTCACTTCTTGCGTCTGTAACAGGCAGATAAGAAGTAGGAACAATCATTACTTTGCACATAAAACTACTGATAAAAAGCTCTGCTTGATATCTAATATCTTATTGAAAGCACCGTATTACAGATAATTGGCTTAGTAGCTGCAAATGCAGACTTACGTACCTACATATAATATAATTGGGCTTACGTATAAAATATTCAGTCTCCCACGTCCACCTGGCGGCACCAAGCTGTTTGTTCACTTTAGTTTAGAGTCTCTTCGCTTTGTTTTTGTACTTCGTTGTTTTCGATAAACGTACACCTTTTAGAGCGTAAACCAATACATACAGTATATCACGGCTACATCCTTTTCGGGGTAGGCAGAGCGTAAACATCTGTAAGAAACGGCCATTTACACCACGTCTGACAAAAAAGTTTAGTCGTTCAGAAGACTGTGTATCACCATTGTGATAGATTGTCAGGCTTCCGCCTAAAATTTCAATACTCCCCACACCCACGGTTATACAGAGTTATACTATTCTAAGCCGGAAGTCATAATACTAAGTTCAAAGAAAAAAAAATGTTAGGACGTAAATTGTTAAATTACAGGATTCTAGCATTCTAGCTATAGTTTGTAATATTAATACTCAACTTCTTAGTGCTAGCTTTATCTGTTATACTAACTAGGTCTTTGTAAAGTGAAGTAAAATCTATTCAATTTGCTGTGTACTAGTTTAGTAATATGAATAATTCAGCAGTTAGTCCAGGTGGTATCTATTACTATTCACTTTGACATAGCCAACTGGAGATCGATTTTTGAAGCGGTTGAATTTATAACTAGCGTTCGAAAATAAATGGACAGGAATGTTAATTAAGCAAGAATTATTTTCAGTCTGTACAGTACATTATCTGAATTAAACTTTTATTTACATGTATATTAATGGTTCTACCATTTATGTATCTGTATTTATTATAAGATAAGGCCTTTTCAATGCAAATACTACACACACAAAAGCAGTATCTGGCTAACAAAAAATATTTTTTGTGGATATAAGTAAATTTTTTACCTGAAGGAAAAAAATGCAAAATATCTCTAGAAGGTGAAAATATAAAAATACGGCGCTTTACACACATAACGTCTGATTGTGCGTAATTTTTACGTGGCGCTATCCGTTGCGTGTGAAAAATACGATATCCCACATTATTTTGATACAAATACGGTTTATGTTAAACGTCTTGCCAGTGCAAAAATATTGAAGCAATTCAAACAATTTGACATAAACCATAAGTAAGTAATTTGTATGAGGATAAGATCGAAATTCATAGGTATTGTCCCAACGCATACGCTACGTAGCGAAAAAATAACTGCGATACGGACATTATGTAAATAAAAGCGCCTAAAAATAATATGGATTGATTCAAAAATACTATCTCACTTCGAGAGTTGAACTGATGCTACCAAATTGAATAATATATAACTGCAGCAATTGGTCGCATTATCTGGCATCAACCTAATACCAGGGGTGCCGGAATCGATACCCTTTGAATATCTGATGCTTTTGTTACTAATATTGAAATCAAATCACCCATTTTTCGTTTCGCTTTCAGCCGGTCAATCGTGGTAAATTAACAGCCATAAGTTTTTTTTACTGTCATTTTGTTCATAATAGTCAGCTATTTAAACCTGGTTAAAACACTTCCCGTGTTAGGAATAAAATTTTTGAAGAGCATGCAAAATTTTTCACCTTAGGCTGAATTAAAAACTGTGACATCCGTTTCATTTTAGCGCATGCATAGGCATGCGGTTGTTAGATGCATATAATATTATATGCATCTGACAGTCCGCTTGCATGTCAGGAAACACTAAATAAAGCAGCGTCACGCATCAAATTGCGTATAATAACATCTTGGTTTTCAGTATAAGACTCTGTCTGCACAGCGAGTTTAATTCGCGTGCCACGGTTTTTTTCTCGCGCGATACTTTATTTTTTATGAAAGTGCGGAAACTTGCATAACATTCAGTGCCTAACAAAAAAGCGAGAAATAAAACACGCAAAATAAAATCCCTGTATGGATCCAGCCTATATCTGACAGAATGATGTTGTATGGATTTGAAATACGTGTGAACCTCGCGTAACATTATTATCTGAAATACTTTGAGTATCTTTATCCAATCTTACTTAATTATAACCAAACTTAGATGAACAAAGTCTTGAATTCGAAAGAAATCATTCAAAACTTTTGGAAATTTAATTCATAACCGAAACTTCTCGACAATGGCGTCTTTTGTTACAACTTCGTTTGAATTAGTCAATTACTTGAGACTATTTAATTTTACATAGAGAAGAAAAGGTTTGTTTCCAAAGGGCGTCTTTGAGTTATTAATTATGTCTTTACTTAGGCTGTCTTATTAACCGTGTAAATTTCTATACCTAATTTAATTTTTTGGTGTTTCTTTGCAGCTGTTAGCAGAACATTTTTTGCTTTTAGGTTGATTATCGAATTATCCCGTCGTTGTGTATTCTTTGCCTTTCGCGCCAATATCGAAAATCAGGTCTTTAAATGTACACCAATTTTACACATGCATGCAGCAGACGAAGCCTCATTGGTGGCTTCTATCGTAATGTTACTTCTTCGTCCAAGGTCTGTTGTTGCGATTTCTATGGTGGGTTCTCAAAGGGCCTTTTGGCATAAAATAGAGAGTTTATAATATTCAATTATAGGTTTGATTATAGGTTCAATCGACCATCTTCAGGATTTTTGCGATTGTCTCTTGTAACATAGCCAGGGTTGCTACTGTGAAAAAACTCAACGTACTTCTAAGAATATCAAAACAGCAAAATCTGATACAAGAACGTCATAATGATACTGAGCAAATTTTAATCCAAGAAAGGTGACATAGTTACTTTGACTTATCTTGAGATTCCAATTATTTCCAGTTTAAGTCAGTTAGCGTCAAAATCATCGCTAGTATCTACTGAGTGAGCCATCTGTATAGGCGCCCCGCGCGCCGTTTCCCTAATTTTGAACAATGACGCGTAAAACATTCATTTGCCCACGCACTAAAATAAAGCCAAACCGTTTTATTGATCCACTGCAAACCTTTGATATTGAAATGAAAACAATTGAATGAAATGCCCTGTTTACCGCAAAGCAGCAAACATCGGCCGTCATCAGCGTAATGCATTTACCTAATTATTATTACGCATTCGAACCACGGGATTCGCTACGTATTACCACAAAATAGAGTTTACAGCAGTGAACACTCTACCCTTTCTAGGATTTTTGCGATTGTCACTTGGTACATAGCCAGGGTTACTACTGTCAATTATGAATATCAAAACAGTAAAATCGAACGTCATATGATTGCGAGACACTTTTAATGCTAATTAATATTAAATGAGAAACTGACGTTCGTGTCAACCATCTTCTTAGTTGCCTTGAGTTTCTTTGATATTCCATTTCATTCCAGTAATAGTCAGTAAGTCAGTAAGCGTCAAATAATAATAAATAATAATAATATCCTATCATGTTCAAGGGGGAGGCCCATGTTCAGCAGTGGACTTTATTGTGGCTGTTATGATGATGATGATGAGGTCCTATCCAAATGACAAAAAAATATAAAATTACTGAGATTAGGTACTTTTTTCAGCTGTTGGGATTATGAACTATCGTATAAATTATCGTGTTGATATTATGAATGTCGGGATTATGTCTGTTGATTCATATCGAGTGTGAATTTTATCCACTACACTGAATAATCTGAAATTGTGCGTGCGACAGAAATACGTCACGCTGTTGGCCAGAAATGACACTCTGCGGGCGGCAAAGTTTGCGGCCGAGTGCGATTGTTATAACTTTGCCCATTGAAAATTCGCCGATGGCAGGGTTGCGACATTAGGAACAAAAAACCGATTTTTCAATAATCGATTATTTTGAGTCAAGCTAAAAATAAACAAGTAAACACAAATAGAAAACATCGGTTTTCCCTAAATAACGGCTGTTAATTGTCATTTATTTT
Source organism: Phthorimaea operculella (assembly GCA_024500475.1). Classification (NCBI taxonomy): domain Eukaryota; kingdom Metazoa; phylum Arthropoda; class Insecta; order Lepidoptera; family Gelechiidae; genus Phthorimaea; species Phthorimaea operculella. The sequence continues at coordinate 9,538,360 of JANFCV010000002.1, forward strand.
ACTTACTTAATTTTACACAGCAATCATTTGTGTCATAAATAACTTACCGTCGAAATTAAATATAACTAGTTCTAGTAATATAATTAGTTCCCTAAATAATTAATTGTTGGTGCAAATACTTGCCACAAAAAACCGAACGGTAAAATCGATTATTTTAGAATAAACATCGAATTTTTAGGTAATTGATTATTTTTCACTTCCCTAGTCGATGGTTAGTCCAGTCAGGCTCAGATTGGGCTAGTGGATTTGTGTTGTTAGGAAGTTTCTGGGAAACTGTGTTGTGTAGTTTTAGGACTTTTCTGATGTGTTGTTTTAGGTCCTCTAGAATTTTCTGCCATGATTGTATTTTGAAGTTGATAGTTTTCTCCAGAAAAAGAACTTTTTTTTGTTGTGCTCCGTAGGTACTAATTTGTTAATACTGAAAACATTAGAAAGAGAAAACACAATCAATAATTTGGAAATAATTATTCGATAAGGATTAAAAAATTGGCTGACGCACAAAGGTGTAATTAGCTGATAGACAGCTAGTTTAATTATTACCTACATTAAAGATTTTCACCGCACGAGATTTTCATTTCTTGTAAAACCATTCCGGATAACCTCATAACCTAGGTTACATAAATTTAATTGAATTTTCTTTCTTTGTCTACAGATACCCAACTGGTGTCAGTGACCCCTCGTAGACTTGACGAGCCACAATTTGAAAAGCCCATCGGGAACCACACATTTCACATCGGCAGAGAAGCTATGCTGGGTTGTTCTGTCGTCAATTTGGGTAGGCACAAGGTACGTACGTATGTAAAGACAAGTACCTAGATGTGTTAAAAAACTAAAACCCGACTGCGGTAATTTTAAAGTAGTATTTTGCTGTAAAAATCCGCCATTTTGAACCTATAATTTTTTAATATAGCCAATGTCACTTGCGCTGCTGAGACGGATCTAACGACACCTCATATGTCAAAATCCAACTATCTGTTTGGGCTGTAGCCCGTGAAAAAGAATTTTCTTGTCCACATAAATACATACATACATACATACCATAGATACATACTCTCGAAAAACATAACCCTACTTTTGAGGGAGTCGGGTAAAAAGACGAGGATCCACGCAGCAAACTACGATTTCAGGGGGTGGGTTGGGGTTGTTCCACAGTAAGAGGCTTGAAAACTGAATCCTACGTAACTATTTTCTTAATTTTCCCTCAATTTGATGCTTGTCCCTCGAATACGGGTAACGTACAATAATGCGGTGTAAAGGCAGCCACCCCAGTCACCATACAAGTTGGATGCAGTGATATTTATCATGTTAGGTAAGCTTATATGGTTTTTCTGTGGGATTTTCTTAACCCGCCACTTGTTTGCCGCCATAAACAGCATCAAAATATTTTAGATTTCTATGGTTTTTGGTACAAAACAACACTTAAATTTTGTTTAGTACGCGTGTCGAGAAAGGCAAATCAAGGGTCGACAACGTCCTTTGTGGGAACAATACCGTACATTGCGGTCGCCAATGAACTTTTTAGTAAGCGTATAGAATAATATGGCAAATACCCAGAAATAGTCGTATGCCCATTTCCTAACTGAATTGTATAGTAGCTGTTGATGTTGATGTAAAAACTAAATTACACAAGCCTCCAAGACGGATAAAGCCTTAATTGTGTACGGAGCGGATGCTGCGTTATGGTGGTAATTACTGTTGTTTATTACCTAGTTAAGGGAGTTACGGCGTCGTAGAGGTAACACGGATGTAATTACAATGAGAAGAGAGCGAATCGATTTGGAGATTGTGCTATTGCACTTTAGGTATGTCTATTTAATTATTTTTTGACCAAAAACATGTTTTTATTTTTCAAGTAGATGGGCTCACAAAATCCTCTTTCTTCGTGTGGGAAACCGAATCGTCAAAAGACCCGATGAATCCTGGTGTCAGAGGTTTACAACTGCCTTCTACACGTAGCGGGCATCTGACATGGTTGGTAACGATTGGCGCCGTCTACGAAATCCGACCGACATTAGACAAAATAAACTAAAAAATCCCTATATCACTTTTACTTATCTGAACGAAATGTATAAAAATTATTAACAATAAGTTCAATCCAGGTCAATAAATACAATGAGCACTTCAATCACAAGATGCTTAATGGACTAAATAAAGTCTCTGCCTGGGCTGTAGTGAATGTAGGTAGGGGTCTAGAATTTGCAACCAATTTTAGCTGTATAGAGCATGTTAGAACTTAGACTTTGCTATTTTCAAACCGAAGATAGGTAATTAGTTAGGACACAACTACTTTACTTATGTGTAATTTTGCAGACTGCTTTTATAAACCTTAACATTTTATAATTGAATTCAACATGTGTGCAAAAACTTCTCATATTCTGAAGTCTGTAAAATTCATTAGTAGCATTTGACGAGAATTCACTGGAATTAGAAACGACGTTAGAGTCTTTGTCCACAACACTCCGACGTACTATATGTATTAATATTTTCCCCCGCGGTGTAAACCGCAGTTTTTTTTTCGGGACAGGCTGATGATAAAGAACAGATGTCCCCAAGGAACGTAATATGACGAAAGAAGAAAAAAAAAGAAATTATGACTAACTTTCTTCCATACAAAATTGCTGATCAGCTGGGTGACTCAAGTTACTTTAAAAGGACCGAAACGTAACGTTACTTGGGGAAATTTGTTCCCCATTACCAGCCTGTCCTGCATTTTCGATATCAGTCACTAGAAAAATTTCACCCTATCAGCAATGGACAAACACACTCCGACGCGATATGGCGCGAACTCCTTGAAGTCATAAAAGGAATGTTTATCAAAGGCGCCTACGTGAATAGAATAACATGAAATGCGGGGTTTTTGTACAATTTGTATGGCATTGTAAGTAATTAAGGCGGTTTCGGCATGTGAAGAACGTGTGGTGTCGAATGAAAGAGAATCTAAATTGGAGGGTTTATATTTTTGTGAATGCTGGAAAAGCTTGTGCTTAGGCACCTTCCTTAAAATTTATAGATCAAGATTTGAATGGCAAGAAGTCATAAAATTATGACAGAACATAGATTCGCTGTTTTAGCCATAAAAATAAGAGGTCTGAGTCATAAACACGGTTGTCATAGCTCGACCGAGCATAGACAAAAGTGTCAAAATAATCGTAGAAAGGAACAAAAAATCCGATGACGTGACATGTTTTCTATAGAAATTACTTGTCAAACTCTATTTGACATCTCGTCAGGGCTTGGGACGGAAATGGAACGAAAGGCCTACGGAATGGATTTCCATACAAAACAAGCCGGCGGCGAACGGTCGTACTTATGCGTTTTAGACGCCCTGAGTCTTTAAGATAAATTTTACAAGTTACCAATAGCAAAAAAATGAAGGATGGGTTGATGACAAGGAGCAACTTTCCCCGAGGAATGTGGTGTGGAAATTAAAAAAATTACTGACATACCATATTTTTTCAATTTTCTCTCCGTTTTCAAGCAGGTAGGTTGTTTGTATTATACCCATTATACCTTACCAACTAAGTATTTTATAAAATAACATAGAATCTTTACACTGCTGTTTCGCTCTAGTTCCGCTAAAATTGATTTGGTGTTTGCAAACAGGCGAATTTAGCCGCCCGGTCACGTGCGCGTTTATTGTGAGCCAAAAGTTACAAATGCCCCGCGCGAATAGTAATAGCCGTAATACTTAGATTACTGCTTTCAATATTTGCTTCAAGGCTGCTTCTGGCGAACGACGCCGATTATTGCAAACATGCAAAGTAATAATAGTTTAACCCTTAATTTATAAGTAAATCAAAAATTTTGCTTGCGACATTTTTGATTTGCTTTTACTGTCTTACTATATTCCGCCCCGAGGATCCACCCTAAGGCGAGGAACACACGCAACGTCGGTTTGTGCGTCGTTTGTTCGATTTTCCACCTTATTTTTATACAAGTACGGTTTATGTCAAACGATTTGACAGACAACGCAGCGTTGTGCGATGCCGTTTGACACAAACCGTATTCATATGCAGGTAGGGTGGAGAATCGAATGAACGACGCACAAACCGACGTTGCGTGTGTTCCTCGCCTAAGCTATTTTTAGTATTTCCGTTTGGCATGTGCTTTCAATGTAAAAAGTAGCCTTTATCCAAATTTGTTTCGAGCATGATGAGGTTACAAACACAAAAAATCTCAGATGTAGGTATAATTTTAACATTATTAACATGTAAATAGTTCGCACATGACATCCTAAACTGACCTAACTCAAAAAAGCATGTTTGTGGGAAAATGGATTTTTAACTTCTAATACGTCTTAAAAATAAACTATATGCCTTGGAGTTATGACTGATATATCAAAAAAAAGTTTGGAGTATCTTTATTTTGTTTATTGAAAAATATATTAATATTAAACATAATAATTATTATTTATTAGATTTTTCAAAAAGCACTTTGACTTATGCCGTTACTGCCCGATATTTTTGAAATCTTTTTAGTTTTATGCCTTTATAGACTGTACTCTTTATTCAAAACTAGCGCGTTAATTCAAAATATGTCAGTTTAGCTGGTTCATAACAATATAATAAGGGAGTGTTAATGCAAAATAAAATAAAGATTTTATCTTTTTACTAAGTGAATCTTATTAAAACACTACATTTTGATTGACAAAATAGTATAAATTATTTATATAGCTTTTAGGTAAAGTATGTTCAAATATCGAGTTCATAATTACATCACTTCAGCACACAGCTGGACATAGGCCTTCCACAGAGCACGCCACAAGGCATGATCTCCCGTTTTCACCATCCCCTACCAGCCGCTCTCTTTCTATCTTTAAGTCATCGGTCCATCTGGCAGGAGGGCGTCCAATGCTACGATTTCTAAGTCGTTGCCTCCTCTCGAGAACTCGGTTCTACGATACTATGTGTAGAAAATTGGTTCTACAACAAATGTGACCAACCCACTGCCACTTCAGTTTGCTACATTTCCAGACAAGTCTTTTGGCTGATAATCTCTTTGCGGACGTTATCCATTAGCGAGATCCTGTCGTGTGGTGCCGGCAGAGTAGAATAGCACCACCCCCTCTCTTCCCGTGGGGCTCGTAAGAGGCGACCGAGGGATAAACCCGACCCTAACAGCCAGGCCAGGGCCACCCGTATGGTGGCAGTTAATCCACCACAAAAGCATTCCCAAGGAGGGTTGACGTCTGGTAGGCGGCCGGTCGTAAATTCAGCCAAATCCTTTTGCAACACGATTTTGTGTTCAACGAAACGTGTTGCGCCGACCCCAAATAATTGGGATAAGGGCAGGAAGATGATGATGATCCATTAGCGAGTTCCCTATAGTACCGTCATTCGAATAGGCCATATTTGAAAGCTGTCAAAATCATGTTAATGCTGTGACATAAGGTCTATTTTTCTTTGTTGACATGTTTCCTAGTATGGGTTTGACAGCTGTCAAATATGGCCTATTCGAATGACGGCACTATAGTGTCGTGTAGCCTTTGGGCCAGTTTAACTGTCATGCTATGTCATGGTAATTTCAGCCTCGAAGTTAGCTCTTCGTAACTGCAATGTTTGCCAAAGGTATACTTCTGAACTACTTTCAGGTCTACACTTTCAGCGGAGACTACTCGTAACTCAGAGATTACGTGCTGATTGAACATGACCTTGGTCTTTTCCAAGTTTTTCTCGAGTCTAACACGCCTCGAGGCCGTATTTAGACTAGACAGATTATTTTTGCATATCCTGCAGTGATTCGGCCATTATAACTACGCCGTCAACAAAACGGAGATTTGTGAGATATTCACTATTAATGAGAATGCCTAGTCTGTCCCACTGTAAGGTCTTGAATACATCCTCCAGCGCATTGTGAATTGTTTTGGGGATATAATGTCACCCTGTCTAACACCTCGGAGTATCTGTATGGGTCTTGATGTGGTTTTGTACTTGAACTGACATTATTGCCAATTCATAGGCTTCTCAGCACCTCTATCATGATGTCGCCAGTCGACTTGACACCGCTTCAAGGACTCTAGAACAGCCAAGGTTTCAATCGAGTCGAAAACTTTCTTGTAGTTCACAAAAACTTTAGTACACAGCAGTTGGTTATACTCTTCTGACTTCTGTATAACTTGCCGCACAGTATGAGTGTGGTCTACAGCGCTAAAGTCTTCCGAAACCCAGCTGTTGTGGCTGGAAGGCGCCAAATCTTGATGCCAGACAAATAGTTACGACTCCCGAGAAGAGCTTATAGACGTGGCTCAGTAGTGTGATTGACCTATAATTTTCGAGGAGCGTTTTGTCGCCTTTCTTTTAAAATAAAGCCACAACACTGCTACTTGAGCTTGGATGTTTACTAGCACATTCGTTGGGATCCATTTTGATCTACAAGTACAACAAAATTACTTACCTTAACTAAAAAAAATATAAATTATCAACACCCAATACTGACATAACTAAAAAACTACACACATTTTTTTATAAACTAAAAAGTTTATAGAGGCCTAACACAAAAATTTCGATCGCTATACAGGCATAAGTCAAATAATACGAAGTAAATTTGACCAAATGCATTTATTAAAAAAGGCAACAGTGCACTAACTCAAAATAATACACGGTTTTAGCAAAAAAATTGTCAGGATAAATAGGCATAACTCAAAAACTGTCACTATAGACTTTCATATCTTGGCGGAAATCGTAAAAACGGGAGTATTTTTTTGAATAGTAGAGCGCGCAGCGTGCTTCCGTCCCTTTGCCAGCACACTAACTCAGAAACATCTTTGTTGACTTGCAGGGGCGGTGAAGGGTGGCGCGGGCAATATGGACATTTATTTGAATAACTTTTGAACTAAATTATTTAGCGCTGCGATTGTTTTACCCATTTGTAGAGAAAATAATATATTATTTTAATACATTATTAACTAGATTTGCCATTTTTTTGAGTTAGGTCAGTTTAGGATGTCATGTGCGAGTTGCATGTTTTATCATACCTTTACCTTACCTTTACAGCCACAACAGTCCACTGCTGGACATGGGCCTCCCCCGTATTGGGGGGTATTGCCATACTCACCACGCTTGGCAGGCGGATTGGTGAGCGCAGTGCAAGATGTTTAACTCACAGGGAACGCTGCTGCCCATTCCCTGGATAATTATCCCTTAGTCGCTTTTTACGACACCCACGGGTAGAATTGGGGTGATGCTATTCTAGGCCGGCATCACACGGCATTTATCATTTATCATACAATTAAACTATAAACATTAATAACATTTCACTACGTTATTTATAAATTAACAGAATATTTATTTCCGTATCTATTTTTATTAGGTACTATCTGATAAATGTATGTATGAGCACGTTAGTTTCGAAATTAATTTTCGCAGAATCTGAGCTCATAAAAAGCTATAAGCTTTAATGAAACGTAAATAGTATCTAATATAGGTGCTTTTCTCGACACATTCCTACCACCTAATACAGTTTTATGGCATCATATAAAACCTTTATACAGGGGAAATATGATTATCATCTTACAAACATCGGGTTATTAAACTTCTCGCACATTTAAGGGTTAATTTTATATGTTTGCTTAGGTCCTTTATTAGGGAGAGAATGTAATGAAAATCATTAAATGTCGCCGGTGATAATTAACAACAATAATTTACATCAGAATAAAGTATTATTATGGATTAATAGGGAATCACGATTAGAATTTGATTGCTTACTAAAAATGGATCAAATGTGTCAAAAAAAAACACTGTCTTTTTTTATGTTGGACCCACCGTTGGAGCACCTAACGTCTCTGAAGAAAATAACAAAAGAATTTTAGACAAAACGAGATCTTTGGAGTCAAGAAAGAGATAAATGATAGTGTTTTCTTCAAAAGAGATTTATTTTACTTGCAAATAATGGGAGATTACAGATTACGGTAATTTGTAAGGTCGCTCGGCGGCTTGAAATTATTAATTGTGTATCATACAACGGCCAGAATTTATTAATTGCTGATCATCTGTCTTGTAGAGTTGCCGCAGTAAAATATAATGATAGAAGCAGTTTTAATGTGACTCTACAGTTTTATTTTTATATCTATACCCGACTACTTATAAGAAAACAAGGGTTAACCCTTAAGAAACAGATGCAAAAATGTAAAGTTTTTCTCCTTAATATGTTAGCCGTCTCTCAAATTCTGTTGTTCTGCTTCTTCTATTTCTTTCAAAATGTATTTTGACCAACATGATTCTACTAAACACATTAACGCGCCTGTCGGTTCTTCAAAAATAAGTTTGCGTCTTTGCGTTTAAACCTAATCGTTCATCTAGGTAATCGGTTTTCCACAAGAAAGAATAAAAGCTAACGCTTGGCGATAAAAATATATTATTCTTTTTCACAAGACGTGCAAAGGTGCAGACGCTGGAAATATATCACAGTCACGGTTGACAGTACAAATTTAATTCATCCCCTTACAAGAATACTTTTCAAAATTACATTTCGCTGTATCATAATCGTAAGAAATTGCACCATTTCAGTGCGTATTAAATTAATGATACCTGTCAGAATCCGTTGAGAGATCCTTGCTTGGAAGAAAGAGGAGCGGGGGAGTGAGAGAGGGGATTGTATAAAGGACTAGCCCACAGATCATAAAACACAAGACACTGCATAGAAAAATAAGGTAATTTAGCGGCAGTGGCATTAAATGAAACTTTGGTGTCACAAAAGTGACATTATTGTTCATAGTGTCTTCATGCATAAAACATGTTACCTATACAAAAGTTTCAAATTTATTACCTATTAGTTGTAATATTTCTATTACCCATTGGGATTATTTTATTAGGGATTTTAATGCACTCACAGTGCTATAATTCTGTATGCGGCCCGGGTTCGAGCCCCGGTCGATGCATGACATTTTTCAATTTATTATTTTTATTCTTGTATTACCCAGTTTCTGGTACTACAAAACTGCAATCAATGAATACCAACTGTCTGTGATTGTTCGAAAAACCTTTTAAAAAGATATACTTTCGAGTCATTCTCGCCGTAAAACTCCATCGAGAAAAGTTTGACAATAATGCAGTTTTAACAACAGTTTTGCAGCCAGTTTGCGGTAGGTAATTCGGTAGTACACGCGCCAGCTTATGGCCATCCTGAAATATCCATATCCTCATCGAACACGCCAGTACAACGACGAGTATGACAAGGAAGCGCATTTTCAGGATAGTCATGAACTTGTGCGCGTACTGTACGTAGCTTTGCAGGTAGCCGAAAGGAAATAGAGATATCTGAGTATTATGGTTTTCATGTCTATGATTTCTACAAAGGAGGCCCTAAAACGGTCATCACTCACTTGTGCCAACAATGGGGCAATAAAATGTACAAGAAATAAAAGGATGTACAAATGTGCGGGCCGAGATAAGAGCGTGTTGTGCAACATCAATCATTGAATGTTTTCTACCTATGTTTCTGTTTGTTTCGCCTATTTTTTTCATAGAATAGCTTTGGTTTAGTCTTTTTTTGTCGTTTGGCAAACCAAGTCATATAGAGTCTAGTCAAATAATACTAACTACAGCTAAGCTAACTATCTAGTCAATCTTGGTAAATTATAATACTACCACTAGCTCTCTGTACAAATATTTGAATACCGGTAATCAAAGGTAGCCTACGACTACTAAGCTTTAATTTCATTTCAACTATCATCATCACGGTTTTAAGGCCTGTCTTATTTTGTAGGCCACGTTTTTGAGTCTATTGTATCCAACGACCCATACAAGGTCATTGGTCTACCTGGCTGGTGGGAAGCCGTCTCATGCAAAGGTCTTACGTCCGACCATCCAGTTCTATCAACTGGCAGTCTTATACTTACGATTTATCTTAACCAAAAACCTGCGTTGACTGAAAATGATGGTGATATGATAACTCTAGCCAAACATTCAACTCACTCACTTATAATTGTTTCGTTGGAAGTTTTACTACAAAATTGTAATTACAAAGTAATTTATAAATGAAAGTATCTTAATAATTGAAATGCCTATCGTAAATAACACACAACATTATTTTCCAATTAACAAAAATCAACCAACTCATTTAAATTTCTCAAAAGTTTGCTTGCTTTTCAGTGGTAAATATTATGTTTTACTTTATCAGAATACGTAAAATATAAATGTACAAATTAGTCAGAGCCAAAACTTTATTTCAACTGAGCCGACTATTTTAATTATTTAAGCCAATCAATTTTATCAGTCGCTTCTACGAAATTTATTGCCAATTACTAGATTTTATCTCATGGAAAATCTAATTTCAATTATTTGATCACAAAACTAACAATAAACATGACTTAATTAGGTAATATTTTATACTGGGATTAATAATTCTTGAATCAGAGGTAGGTACATGGAAATTAAATAATGATCGATGGGTTTACAACACTTTGAGACAACGCCATATAACATCAGACATTGCAAAAAGTTTTGTTTGTTGCGGAATTCAAATATTTTGATATGAATGACATAAGAAAAAGGTGATAATCATATGCCCATACAAGGTTAGGCCCCTCAAAATGGGGGCCTTAATCGAAATGGCTAGTAATTAAACTCGTAGTAATGTATTTCTTACGCTATCTAGATCATGGTGGCATACTTAGTTTTTAATTATCTAACGGGAAACTGATGAAACGACGCAAAATAATTCTTAACCTAAAATGGCATAACCTAACTAAGTATTTTGATAAGAGTTATAAGGTGAAAGTATTTATACCCGCACACCCACAACGCACTCGCCGAATTTTGGATTCTTTGTATGAAAATCTGTGGAACCTCGAAAATATTGTCGAGCCGCACGCGCCTAACCGAACGGATTCCCCAGCCAGTGCTCTTTTCTCTTTTTCGTGTGGGACACCGAGTCGTTCAACGACCCGATGAACCCTGGTGTCAGAGTTTTTCAACCGCCTACTACAAGTATCAGGCCTCTGACATGGTTGTGTAACGACCGCCATCATAGACAGCAACCGGGACCGACGGCTTAACGTGCCCATCCGAAGCACGGAACCATCTTACTTGCGGACAATCAGGTGGTTCAACTTGCAATGTCCTAACCAGACTGGGAACAAATTCACAAAGTATCAACTTTGTGATTGACCCCACCGGGAATTGAACCCTTGCGTGGCAGGCAGGCATACTAACCACTGCGCCACATCGGCTGTCTAATCTAAGCCAGTGCTAATCATAGACTATAATGCTGATGACGTCATGAGCGCAAAGATTTAGTTTTTGTCAATGCTGCCAGACTGTCCTATCAACATTACCTTCCAGTAAAGTCTGCTGTTCACCGTCCGTGTTCCAGTTTTTCTTAACTAAAGTTTCGAAGGTTTTGGAGTCTATGTCACTCTTAAAGAATAACCAAATGACATTTTCACATTTTGCTTATTTGACATTTTAATATTTGAGATTCCGTCCTTTTAAATTCAATTGACATTCTGTTACCTTAACATTTAGACATTGGCACAAAATGTTTTCCGCTTCTTCTTTACATTTTGTTACGTTTACATTCTAGCAATTTTACATTTTGCTACTTTGACGTATTGGCATTTTGCTTTTCTGCACATTCTACTTCCTTGAACAATAATATTTTTTAAAAGTTGAAACAGCGGGACCTGTAATATGTTCAAAAGATTTGTTCCACCGTAGAACATAGAACGTAGAAAATATTCCGACCTGTTCTACTGTAGAAGTGATCAGTTGGATATATGGGAACAAAAGTAAGCTGCGTGGTGCACGGAGAAAATTCTGCAGTTACGAAAGTTGGCTGCTTGAACGTGCCTTTGGCGTAAAATGACAGCAATTATTATTTGAAATAAAATTCCGAAAAATACACACATACGGCAAAATTACACATTAAATTGGGAGGAAAGTACTCTCTTGGCAACACCAACTCTATTCAATGCGGCTGTGCTTGCGGCTAGGTGTGCGAGGCCATCCGCATTATTCAGCGCGTACGGCGAGTACGTTGCGGGTGTGCGGTATACTTCCTTTTGCCAAATGACAACTTGATGACAATAGCAAAGAGGAAATGCAGAAGTATGGCAGAAGTTTTATTCTCTATGAGAGTTTCAAAGAGTATGTAATACTTGCAGGGTAGATGGGGTAAAATGGTACCTACCCCTGATCAGAAGTTTAAAGACATTGTTGAAAGAAGTTTCCAAACACGAATTCGTATCACCCTTTGCTGTTCCTGTGGCATGGTCTGTTATATTTTGCCGTTGTAATGCCAGTGGCAGCTGGCCTATTATTACTATTATTTAATAAAGTCATATAAATCATAAAAATGTCATTAATCATTAATCTATCATTAATGTTGTTGTAGTCGCTTTTGTTGCTTGTCTTACGTACGAACCCGGCTATAACATAACATAACAGCCACAACGGTCCACTGCTGGACATGGGCCTCCCCCTATCGGGGTATTGCCATACTTACCATGCTTGGCAGGCGGATTGGCGAGCGCAGTGCATGATGGTGCATTAACAGGGAACCCTGCTGCCCATTCCTTGGATAAGTATCCCTTAGTCGCTTTTTATGACACCCACGGGTAGAATTGGGGTGATGCTGTTCTAAGCCGGCATCACTCGGCATACACAGGAGATTGTCTGCGCTGTAGTTGTTTTTACGCATCCTGGGTCCTAAAAACTGCTCTATTTTACCCTTATTTCCTTCATGTTTGTGTCACAAATGTCAGCTGAATCAGGGAACCGGAATTTGGACCGGAATAAAACACAAAAATATACTTTTTAACATAAATTGTGATTCCCGTTTCGCCTGAAGATGATTTATATAAGATTTTGATCCAAAAAACGTATCATCTTTTTTACATTTCATGAGATTCTTAGCCGTTACTTAGAGGGGGGCCTAGATTTGATTATTTCCTTTGCGTTGTCATATCCAACGTTGTATCGAACATTGTTGAAATTGCGCAACTGGGCTCATTTAAATCAAATAAGTACTGGAATCTAAGATTTTGATAATAACTAGCATGCCGTAAATGTCAAGCTATGCAATCGGATTTTTCGCAGCGGATAATAAATACCTTTTAAACGGTGTGTATATTATTATATCATATTGGTTACTCACAATTATATTGCCTAGGAAAGCCAAAGAAAAGGGAAAAGATAGAGACTACCGGTGGGTACTCTACTGACGACAAGCTCCTCGTATTCCACTGTCCTACAAAATGTTTTATCTGACGATTGCGTGCCAGCCGTATCCACAACCGCGTTTGTGAGATGAATAAGTATCTGTATCTACCTAGGTACTTGTCATAATAAAACAAGTTGATGTTTGTCCCCCATTCACTACAATCCATCAGAAAAGCAATCAAATCTGAAATATTGCACGCGTATTCATTAAGCAAATGGTTATATTTACATGGAGTCCTTGTATTATTTATCATTAATTCTCTCCATAAAGGTGATGACGTACCGTGTGATAAACCAAGCTTTTCATGCTCAAAGGACATGGACTCACTCGTGTGCTTTCAACTTGTGCAATGCAGATCGTGATAGCAACCTTTCACTGACGCACAAAGTAGGTACTTACAAGTTTTAGGTGTAGATAATGTTTAAAATACAACTTTGTAAAAGTTTGGCTATTAACTAAGCATGTGTGTACTTTATCTATACCTATCTTTAAATATTTTTTGGTTAGATATAAATGGGAAACTTCGTTTGTTATTATTTCTTTCTCATCACGTTAGAGCAACTAACAAGAACGGCGAAAGGATAAATTCATCCAGGGAATAGGTAGTCCCTGTAAATGCAACCATAGATTGCTTAAAATCGAGGCCCATGTTCAACAGTGAACTGCTGTATTTGTTGTAGTTGTAGAAAGTGGAGAACATTACACAAAATAATTGCCCAATGTGAAAAAGGGGCCACTGATCTAGCTAGCCATAACCTCAATTTAACGTTGATTTCATTTGTTTTCCTAAAAGTACAAGCATAGAAAGCACGGGTGAGAGGAGGACCAAATGAACACCCGTAATATACATGTGATGCTGTCTGTATGAACCTTAATGTGAAGTGTTTTATTGTTGTGCTAATGTACTTGTGAAAGAGGAAATTTATTAAAGGAAACGCTATGTTCGTTAATGGTAATGGCATGGCAGCGGTAAATGTTTTGTTGGATTTTTTCTGTAACTCCGTGGATAATGTTGAACTTCGCTGTGATTATTATTGCAAATGTTATAATAATGGTATAAGACTGAACAAAACATAATACAGCGAAACATAATCCTGTGCCATTTATCACACAATTTCCTCTTTAGTGAAATATTCATTACCATTTGTAAAAATATTTGCTCTTTCGTTGTTGAGGTGTTGTCCGTGGTGTTACGAGTAAACAAATAATTTGTAGCGTTGCTTAAAATTGGCATTGAGCCTTACCTTGAAAATATTAAGTAGGTAACGTTTGCTGACAAATATTAACGGCCAATTCAGTTACAATGGATGCATCAGTTTACCTACTACTTCATCAGTAAAGTTTTGAAATACAACTGCATACTACATCATCTCATAGTATTTTACATATGTCAGAGTTGGTTCTATTCACGATATAATTACATATTAGGTACCTAGTATAAAATATTTTTTTATCTCAAAAATATTTTTTAGCTCAAAAACAACCTCACGAAAAAATCTTAACTTCAGAACTAAACATACATTTTGCAAGTTTGTGATTTCGCAACATTTTGGTTTACTGTGTGAACGTTAATTCTTACTGCTTAAAATTCAAAGAGTCTCTCGCTGTGGAGCGGGTGAACTAAATTAAATACGGAACCCGAGACTTGCTCCTAGCTGTAAATGTGCATTTTGTAAAAAAAGGTGGTAAACATTTCAAGAAAGAGGTCAAGATAGTTTTAAAATGTATGTACCAACCAACCTACCTAATGAATTTCATTGGGCGAAAAAAATTCAAAATTCCACTCGTGCAGAAAGACGTTGTATTCAAACAAACTAAATGTCAACTGACTCCTAGTTATTGTATTTGTATGACATAGCGGGAACATCATAGGCGTCATTCACCGTCTTTGTAATAGTTCGAGAGCCCAGGGGGTAAGTGGCTATCTCATAAGGTACCACGATAGGCTAGGTTTGGATCGTTAACCAAGACTTAAACAAGTCGTATGACCCAGGTCTGCCAGAGCCAATCCTGCCGAAACATAAAAATAATCGACATTTTTCAGAGTCATTTTTTCGTAAAAAATATGTCATAAGGTACCACAATGAAAGTGCTGGCATCAGTTAACCATTGAAAAATTATGTAAAAAAAGCTTGGTCTGCCACTGCACACCCTGCCGGAAGTGCTTGCCAGACCTCTCCAAAGATGCCCTTCCGACACCCCTAAACTATCTCATCGGGTACCACGACGCGACCACCACAACATAATAGCCAAGATCACTCTGACAATAGATCACAAGGTCTGCCAGGCCTAAACTTGCCGCATCCTAGTGTTTCAGACATTTGAAGTTGTAGGTCCAGTGTATGAAAAATGACCTATATCTTTTTCCCCCCGTGTTTGATTTTGACTTAATACGAAATGCTCTCCATAATAAGGAGCTTCGAGTCATATAGGACAGTTGGGTGGAGGGTTTCAGTATTGAACGCAATCCTGTCAAAAAGTTTGAAATGGAGGTTTGGTCTATGAAAACTGGCCTATATCTTATTCCCCCCGGGTTTGATTGTGATGGCGCATTAAGATGAAATGCTCTCCATAACTAGGAGCTTTGAGTCATATAGGTCAGTGAGGAGGAGGGTCTCTGTATTGTACACAATCCTGTCAAAAAGTGTGAAATTGTAGGTAAAGTGTATGAAAACTGGCCTATATCTTTTCCCCCACTGGTTTGATTTTGATGGTGCCTTGGTATGAAATGCTCGTAATGATTAGGAGATTCGATTTGTATAGGTCAATTGGATAGAAGGTCTCTGTTCTGTGCACAATCCTCCTAAATATGACAATATTCGATAACTTCTGCAGATTTTATCAGTTAAAATTGTTATATCATAAGGAACTCGAATAAAAGTGCTTGCATCACCTTACCTTTGACAAATTATGTTTAAAGAACTTGGTCTGCCACTGCCCACTCTGCTGGAAGTCCTTAGATGAGATAGGTTAGGGGTGTCGGAAGGGTATATTTGGAGGGGTCTCCCAAGGACTTCTGGCAGAGTGCGCAATGGCAGACCAAGTTTTCTTAACTCAATTTATCAATGGTAAGCTGATGCCGGCACTGTCATTCGGGTACCTTATGAAATTACAATGTTAACGGAAAAAATCTCAATCCTGCTAAACATGAAAATATTGGATATGTTCTGCAGGTTTTGCCGTTAATATTGTCATATCATAAGGTACCCGAATAAAAGTGCCGGCATCAGCTTACCATTGATAAATTGAGTTAAGAAAACTTGGTCTGCCATTGCGCACTCTGCCAGAAGTCCTTGGGAGACCCCTCCAAATATACCCTTCCGACACCCCTAACCTATCTCATCTAAGGACTTCCAGCAGAGTGGGCAGTGGCAGACCAAGTTCTTTAAACATAATTTGTCAAAGGTAAGGTGATGCAAGCACTTTTATTCGAGTTCCTTATGATATAACAATTTTAACTGATAAAATCTGCAGAAGTTATCGAATATTGTCATATTTAGGAGGATTGTGCACAGAACAGAGACCTTCTATCCAATTGACCTATACTAATCGAATCTCCTAATCATTACGAGCATTTCATACCAAGGCACCATCAAAATCAAACCAGTGGGGGAAAAGATATAGGCCAGTTTTCATACACTTTACCTACAATTTCACACTTTTTGATAGGATTGTGTACAATACAGAGACCCTCTTCCTCACTGACCTATATGACTCAAAGCTCCTAGTTATGGAGAGCATTTCATATTAAGGCGCTATCAAAATAAAACCCGGGGGGAATAAGATATAGGCCAGTTTCCATAGACCAAACCTCCATTTCAAACTTTTTGACAGGATTGTGTTCAATACTGAAACCCTCCACCCAACTGTCCTATATGACTCGAAGCTCCTCATTATGGAGAGCATTTCGTATTAAGGCACCATTAAAATCAAACACGGGGGGAAAAAGATATAGGTCATTTTTCATACACTGGACCTACAACTTCAAATGTCTGAAACACTAGGATGCGGCAAGTTTAGGCCTGGCAGACCTTGTGATCTATTGTCAGAGTGATCTTGGCTATTATGTTGTGGTGGTCGCGTCGTGGTACCCGATGAGATAGTTTAGGGGTGTCGGAAGGGCATCTTTGGAGAGGTCTGGCAAGCACTTCCGGCAGGGTGCGCAGTGGCAGACCAAGCTTTTTTTACATCATTTTTCAATGGTTAACTGATGCCAGCACTTTCATTGTGGTACCTTATGACATATTTTTTACGAAAAAATGACTCTGAAAAATATCGATTATTTTTATGTTTCAGCAGGATTGGCTCTGGCAGACCTGGGTCATACGACTTGTTTAAGTCTTGGTTAACGATCCAAACCTAGCCTATCGTGGTACCTTATGAGATAGCCACTTACCCCCTGGGCTCTCGAGCTATAATTTGAGGTTCAATGATAAACTCATAACTTGGCCCTATTTAAAATCGTACCGCGCCGACACCCCTTAAGTTTTAATAGGGCCTAATTTTTCCTAAATTGCTTAAGGTCGAACCAATTTTATTTAATAACTTTTTCAATTTCTTCATAGGTTGGCTGGCTCCGAGCAGAAGACCAGACCGTCTTGTCTCTACACGACAGAGTGGTCCTCGCTGGACGATACTCCATAACGATGGATCCACCCAGGACCTGGCAGCTGCGCATCAGGCCCTTGAGGGCCGAGGACCGCGGCTGCTACATGTGCCAGATCAACACCCAGCCCAGTATGAAGTGGCAGATCGGGTGTATTGATGTCTATGGTAAGTTTTAGGTTCATAATACTTTCAGACATCTTTTTGTCGACCGATTTGATGGTGCATTAGGCTTTACATTCGGAGACTTCACAGTTCAGCCTCAGGTGCTTGAAGACACGGTCTCTTCGTATGCTTCCTGCTTTCTTTCTTATCCAAAATCAGAAGACCAGACCGTGCTGACGATGCACGACCGCACAGTCCTGGGCGCTCGAAACTCCGTGAGCCTCGACGCGCCCAGGACCTGGCAGCTGCGCATCAGGCCCTTGAGGGCGGAGGACCGCGGCTGCTACATGTGCCAGATCAACACCCAGCCCAGTATGAAGTGGCAGATCGGGTGTATTAATGTCTATAGTAAGTAATTTTCTGGGAAAATCTTAGGGTTATTTGAAATGTTCAAGGTTGAATCAGATTCTTGAAATATCCGGATTCGGCTATTGTCGTCCTTGACGATTGATCAGAAAAATCCTGAAGAGATGATAAAGTTCTTAACCGTCATCTGGGAAACCTATCTCTATAATGTATTCAAACGTGTTTAGTGTAAAAATTTTAGTACGTCGTGTTTCAATAAGTGTTTTATTGCTTTTTGTTGATTCAATACGTATAAAAACAAAGAAAAAGTGTTTTCTACCTACACAACGGAACTCTACAAAGAATAAAGGAAGGAGGGGGCCCTCTTCAAAACATTTTAAAGTACTTACGTTAGAAGTTAGGAACAAAACTCAATATCAATGAAACGTTGCGAATGAAAACGGCGGAAAGTATTTTCTTCGGAAAAATAAATCACCTTAGAAAAGTTAGCGTTATTTCTCCGCGCCATTGGAGGTGGTGCCAACTTTTATCGCTTCTCAGCTCAAATTAGTTCAGAGGTTATACTTTTTTCACTTGGCAACTTTTTGAAGTATGGATTCCGATATTGAATTTTTACAATGTCTCTGTGGCACCCAGATTGGAACTTGGGGGAATTTAATAAAAGAATACGAGCAAGTTCGGTTGACAGGTTTTTATTAAAAAAACTTTGAAAAAAAGACTTGAAGTACGTTTTGGAAATTGTTGATCTGAGAATACCTACAAAGGTTTCTAAAACTTTACTGGTATGTCTAATGTACGTAAAATATATAGGGTGCAATTTTATTAGCAGCGGATCCGTTAATGGTGTGTTCTATCAATGAAACTGAACAACTTTCCCCAAGGAACATAGGTCGAAATAAGAAAAAATAAATTGGCCCACCCATACAAATTGACCCGGCCGGCCAACACACTTGGAAGACCAAAATTTTTTTCGTATTTCGACCTATGTTCCTTGGGGAAAGTTGTTCAGTTTCATGGGCAGAACACACCCTTAATGGATCCTCCGCTAATAAAATTGCATCCTATATTGGATAACATAAAACGTTTGACATTTTGATTATAATCCTGGCATCATATTTGTTACTTCAAGCAAAACCCAAAACGTATTGACATACCTAAACAGTCAACGCATATTTTAGTGAAAATATGGTGTAAAATCGCCAAACAAAACACTTGCAAAAAGGGCGGAAGGTTAAAACCTAATAAAACCCAACACTTACTTTGTCGGAACCCGCCACTTGCCTCTTTATGTAAATAGGGAGCGATTTCGACACAACTGCCAAGACGATACACTCCAAGAATCGTAAAAACAGCTCTGTACTGACTCAGCCAGCGCTAAAACCTAGCAAAATATCGTAGCTTAGCTTCGGTATGAAATAGGGCACTTTCCACTTGTCGAGATGAAAAATTTGCAAGAAGGTAGCTCTTTGCTTTTATAGTTTGTAAGTCCGTAATTTAAAAGCTGGATTTAAAAAATGCTTCTTGCGAAATCTCATATTCATGTAAATGTGTTTTTCTAGGATTGTTAGTGTAAAATTATGCGAAAGTTTTTCTTCGTTGTTTGCGAAGAGCTATGTTTAAAAATTAGTTCTTTATGTTTTTTTTTATTGGAGAACCTGTCTTACTCCCCCGTCTTACTAAGTTTTTCAACAATATTCTAAAAACCGGTAATATACCAGAAGAATTTTGTCACTCAAACATCGTTCTCCTTCACAAGAAGGGGGACAAGAACGAAATTGGAAATTACCGGCCCATTAGTCTGATTTCTCATTTATATAAAGTTTTCATTAAAATCATACAAAAACGAATTGCAGGTAAACTGGATCTCCATCAGCCACCCGAACAAGCCGGTTTCCGACCTTCATTTTCTACTACGGACCACCTCCAAGCACTTAACCAAATAATAGAAAAGTTCAACGAATTTAACAAACCACTTTATCTAGCTTTTATAGACTATGCAAAAGCCTTTGACAGTATTAACCATCAGTCTATATTCGCAGCATTAGAAGCACAAAACATCGACCCCACATACATTAACCTTTTAAAACTAATCTATAAACACAGTACAGCCAACATAAGATTGCAGACTTCCGGGCCCTCGTTTCAAATCCGTCGAGGAGTCAAACAGGGTGACCCCCTTTCTCCAATACTATTTACGGCAGCTCTGGAAGAGATTTTCAAAACATTTTCACCATCGTGGTCTTCTAAAGGCATACACATCGGCAATAAACATCTGACAAACCTTCGTTTTGCTGACGACATTGTCCTGTTCTCCACTTCAGCCGCAGAACTTGAAACCATGCTAGCGGAGATAAGCGTGGCAAGCCTTGAGGTTGGACTAAAAATGAACATGACAAAGACCCAACTTATGTGCAACAGCGTCAAACGCAAGGTAGAAATAGGCGGGCAGATAATACACTATGTCGACGAATACACTTACTTGGGCCAGATAGCATCCTTCGAAAACAGGCAGGATAAAGAGATCGAAAGACGAATCCAAAACGCCTGGAAGAGCTACTGGTCCATGAAAGAGCTAATGAAGGGAGACCTTCCACTGTCACTGAAGCAAAAACTCGTCGACATGTGTATTCTGCCCGTACTAACCTATGGCGCTCAAGCATGGTCTTTGACAGAAGCACAAAAGTCCAAACTCAAGGTCTGCCAACGCGCCATGGAGCGCAGCATATTAGGTGTAAAACGGATAGACCGAATAAGAAACACAACCCTGCGCTCAAAAACTGGCATCATGGACGTTGGGAAAAAGTCTGCAAAGCTGAAGTGGGACTGGGCTGGACATGTCTGTCGCATGCACCCCGACAGGTGGGCTAAGATAGCTACACAATGGGTGCCACAGGATGGTCGCCGACGTCGAGGCCGGCCTCGGAGAAGATGGCGAGATGACCTAGACGTATTTAGTGGTGACTGGGAGTCGGAAACTGAAGACCGAGATAAGTGGCGTAAAAGAGGGGAGGCCTTTGCCCAGCAGTGGGACACGGAGCAGGCTACATAAAAAAAAAAATGTTTTTTTTTACAGTAGGTACATATAATAAATGACCAGCGAAGCTGTCCAAATTCTAATAGTTGCAATTGCATTACACCTGCATTAACGGACGTAAAGTTTCAGATTGCATAAGAACATTTAATACATCATCAAAGTAGGTCATCTAGACAATGAAACCAATACCTATAAATATTTTATTTTCCTTCCAACAGTTCCTCCGGACATAATAAACGAGGAGACGTCAGCTGACGTGGCCGCTCACGAAATGGACAACGTGACGCTGGTCTGCAAAGCCTCAGGACATCCAGCTCCGAAGATCACGTGGAGGAGAGAAGACCACGAGCCCATGTTGCTGAAGAAAGTTGGCGGCAGGGACTTTTATAAAGGTTTGTTCTATCACAAATTAGAAAGACGGCTTATGGGGTGCCGATAAGAAGGGTTATAAACTTGATGTCGGCGTATGTAAGTTGTTTAAGGCAAATGCCTCTCATCTACCTACAGCCCGTCTTTTTGAGAAGTTTTTGCGGTTTGAAAGGAAGTGTGACAGCCACAATGTTCTGCAGATACGACGACGTGTGGCATGGGCTATGGTTTTGATCATGATATCCTATTTTTGAATTAAACTTTGTAAAGAAAATAACTGGTAAAGCCATAGAAAATACAAAAACAACCAAGAATAACGCAGTGCGTGTGAAACCGCCGAAGCAGATGAAACCGTTAATTAGATCAATATTAATTGAAAAAGCATCACTTACAAGATAAATATCGGTTGTTACTAGCTAGCTAGATACAGAAACTTTCCTGTTATAATATTAATTGGAAGTATGAAATCCTATCTAAGCGTGGGAGAATTAGTCACTACCAAAACTTACTATTTTACAATGAAACAAGATAAACTAACATTTTTCTGAGATTTGCTTTGTAGCGTAAACAGTATTAAATGATAACTGTGTTCAGACATAAAAAAATGATTTTTAATTTAGATTCCATTCAAAACCTATTTCATAGTTCAAAATGACAGATGATTGGATATGGACGTTACTCATGATCAAGTACATGATACTGTGTAAGCGATTGTGTATGTTAAGAGGTAAGGAGAAGAGAACGCAGGACAAGCAACAAAAAAATAAAAATTAAAATAAAATAGATTGAAAACGTGAAAAGAAAACAACTGTACCTAGAATTGAAAGGGCACAGTTGACTTCAAATATGAAAGCTACTTCATTTGCACAATAGAACAGATGACTCGTATCAGTATGAAACGTAAACAAGTGGAAAAATATTGATAGTCACAAAAGAGCTCGCCTTCTGAACGTCGATGAATTTTCAATGTAACGGAACAAATGCCCTCGAGACATCTCCACCATCTTTATGTTGATAAACAAAAGAAATCCCCAAAATAATATTATTTTTCGATAAAAGAAGATTGTTTCACTATAATATTTTTTCATTCCATTCAATGCGATTAGAATCGACAAAGCTCAGACATTTTTGTGTTCAATTTTTAAAGCGATTGGGAAAACAAATAGAATAAGTATTTGAGACCCTCATCAAACTTTTTTCCCTGAAAATGTTGTCTCTAAGAAAATAATGGTGTTTTACGTTTTTATGGGACGAAGAAAATTCTTCAATGGGACAGTCAACATCAAACATGAAGCATTTACTTATGTACCTATAGACAAATAAAAAGTAGTTTATAGACTCATCACATAATGCGATAAATCTTTGTTAGTCTCTTTCAAAGCCGTATTTCTTGCCCTCGTGTGTGAGACGTCTGATAATAGCTCTGACTTAACACCTGTTATCACACATCAGGTAGTAGTTTTTATTTGGACTATCATTTATCACTTTATCAGTCAGTCTTTTAGTATCGTCGTCTTCTTCATCGAGTCGCTTTTAAATTTCAAGGTGATCATGACATTAGGGGCAACACAAAATATTAAATGTTAGATACCGCCTGCACAGCATTGCAATCACACCGATACTGGAAATTCTCATTTTTTTCAGCTAATGAGGCTAAGGTTCGTAATATGACTATTTTGTTGCAGTGGATAGCTACGTAGGCAGCTCGCTCCCCTTATGGCGCGTGGACAGACGGCAGATGGGCGCATTTCTGTGCATAGCGTCCAACGACGTGCCGCCCGCCGTCAGCAAGCGGATCACACTGCTTGTTAACTGTAAGTACCTACTTAATAACATCACCTAAGTATTCCTGCTTAGCTAAAACACGATGACAGACGGCAGATGGGCGCGTTTCTGTGCATAGCGTCCAACGACGTGCCTCCCGCCGTCAGCAAGCGGATCACATTGCTTGTTATCTGTAAGTATCTACTTAGTAACATCTATTCAGTAACCTGCTTAACAAAAGCACGTGAACAGACGGCAGATGGGTGCATTTCTGTGCATAGCGTCCAACGACGTGCCTCCCGCCGTCAGCAAACGGATCACATTGCTTGTTAACTGTAAGTTCCTACTTACAAACTTCGTAAAACTAACTTGCTTAGCTAAGAAACATGGACGGACGGAAGACGGACATGTTTTTGTACCATATGCAGTAATTTCTTTTCAGAACTCTTTATTATTGCACCAACGTATCTATACGCGGGTTTTTAGTCTGTTCAATTAAATACAGACTGACATGAACTTTACATTATCTAGGTAAACAAATTCCTTCCTTCTTACTGAACTACACACAAAAAACTACTTGAGTATTCTCTTTTGTATTTTGTATCATTTCTTAATAGCCACTACCACATTTTACGCGAAAACCATAAGATTGCTGATAAAAACAAAATTCTTAATTTATTGCGACCCTCACAAAACCTTACGCAAACAAAACTCCCCTTGGAATAGGCGAAAACAAATTCCTTAATAATGGCGACACGGAATTCATCAAGGAACAAAACATCCGAATCAGAGGCCTCTCACTTCCGACGGCAATACAATTAGTAAGCGATTATTCCTCCTACCTACTGTCTGCGCTCCTTTATACGTGGTCCAAGCTACAGGAGATAAGTTGGATGAATATAAGAAATCCGGTGATTTTTGGAGTGTGTCTCATATCCATCAGCCCGGTGGTCAGAATCAGACAGATGGCACTATTAACGGATGAGATTAACACAGGACCGTGAGGAGAGATGCAACAGGCCTATACCCTGCAGTGGGTTGATGTGGGCTGAGGATGATGATGATGATACCTCATATCCTTGAGTCCTCCTTGCCACAATGCCTCAAGACGAAGGTCTTCGATCAATGTGTTCTATCAGTCATGACATATCTGAGGTTTGGGACATGCCTAGTAAAACTGGCCTACCAGATTTAATATGTTAATTAAATAGCTATGAACAGGTCTCAGGATCTTGCTAATGAATGAATTCCGAAATGAAATCATCCGTACCTATAGTAGATACTAGTAATGTTTGGAAGTGTAGCAAACTACGAGTATAGTGTTGGCCTTATAGTAGAATCGATGTGCGGTAGGGTATTTGGCAAAAATTGGAGATCATGCTTTATGGCATACCTTTGGGGAAGCCTACGTCCAGTAGGTTGTGATGTGATATGAGACTACTACTAACAGCTATAACAGTCCTATTAATGTCCACTGCTGAACATGGGCCTCCCCCTACTAGAGGGGCTTTGCTTGGCAGGAGGGTTGGTGAGCGCAATGCAAGATTGCTAAATTTATCCAGAGATTGAATCGCTGGATGAAATTATCCCTTAGTCGCCTCTTACGACACCCACGGCAAAGATATGGAGTGATGACATTCTAAGCCGGCATCACACGATAACCTACACACCTATAATATTTAAGCGATTTGCTCTCTCTGAAGTACTAGAAATTTGCTTACTTACAAAAAATAGACACCCGATTCCCGACATTTAAATCCGATATCCGAAGGATTTCAGTCAATTGATCTAATATCTACATCCTCGAACATTCCAATAAAGTCGAGTAGACAATCAAACCCATTAAACGACACTTGAACAAAGGCTCCACCGTCTTCCGTCTCTTTTACACCTACACCACTCTCCAAACCTGTGATAAAGCCGAACAGAGCTCTTGCGTATAATTGACTCTTCCCTGTCATTGGTTCTGAGTCTCACTGAATCCCTATATGCTGCAGAGATATCTTAAAGTTAACGTTAGACTAGTGGCGCCTTTAAACAGGAAAAAAACGCAGGAATACGCTGTTGACAAGGAAACTAATGTATGAATTAATGACAGTAGCTAACCGCAGAGTATATTTAAAAATGAGAAGAACTGAGGTATAATGGTATTGGATTTCATGAATGATTATAGCAAAAAATAGGCAGTTTCGTCACGTTTACATAAACTTATTAGTTTTGCACACTATAAACAGTTTTCTGTTGCCTGTATTTCATAATTTGGTTTTCCGATGATCTGCGTGTTTTATCAATAAATATTTTACAATATTTATTTGCCCTGTTTTGCTCTGCTCGTCCCCCTGTTTTGCCTAACGTGCTCACCTTAGAACTTGCAAGAAGCAAATATTAGAGCCATTTTGATTTCCAAGTTCGTTTTTAACTTATGTCAATCAGCCCGACAAAAAAATACCTTGAATTAGCGACGCTAGTTTAGTTGATGTTGCACCTAAAGTGGATGGCAGTGCCATGTCAGGCAGGCAATTTCCTATAAATGTCTTGGGAGGTTGGCTTCTAATTTCTGCCTCACGTTTCTTCGATTCCAATATCTGTTTTGGATTTTCGGTTGAAGATTTAATCTGCATATAAATAACTACAAGTAAATTCAGTGGTTTCACCGAAGTATATACCGTGTGATAGCGGCTAGAATACTTCATCCCTTAGTCCACTTAGGGTGTTTCGTAAAAAGGCGACGTAGAGTCTTTGACTCGGGTGAATATTGGTCAACCGAATGGTGGCGGTGATATCACCTACAATAGCATTATCAAAAAGGGGTTGACGTATGGCAGGTGGGCTGTCATAAAACAGCCAAACTACAAATTCTATTGCTACATGATTTTGTGTTCTAACATAACAGGCAGGGAGATGATGATATTCAGTGGTTTTATCATAGATGTAAGTAGTACCCATGTATCATGCACTATACTTACTAAGCTGTGCTAAGCTGATAATACAAAAACAAGTTTCTGGAAAACTTGCAAAATTTTTGGTATTCAACACAAAAACAGTTTAAAATTGAAGTGACATTTTCAATAGGAGAACAATCTTTAGTCCTAAAGTAAAATTAACTGTTTTCATGAATAAATTAACCCACTATATTAACGAGCTTCGATAAAATTAGTTGTTCCTTACGAAAGCCATTTATAGGAAGTCAGTGTGAAAATCCTGTGCTAATTCTGATATCCTTGTATCTTTGTTATAAGTGTCTATGGGCGTAAGATGCAAAGAAATGTTTATGAATAAATCACAAACTTATTTATTTAACCATTTATTGTACACAAGAAACATTACAGGACAAAACATAAAGAAAAACTTACTTGCATCAATGCGTATTTTAAGAAAACCCACTTCATTTTGAAACGCAACTGTAGGCGTCCATTTTTTGTACAATTTCGTATTTACAAGAGAGCAAAATGTGAATAAATCTTCATTCAAGAGTCGAGGCTATTACTCACGCGTAGATGCCATTAAATTCCTTCGCCGATGAAATTGAAATCGGCGAGCGCAGTGAAGAGTTTAGTGAATCATTCGTCTCATTGGGTGCGGGTTTGGGATCAATGGTGGCTTATCAGAACATTGGATTTCGAACACTACGTCAAACCAAAGATTGAGGTAGAGGCATGCCTTTGAATAGTCAAATGAATAATATACTTAAAAGTAATTTTGCAAGAAATATATTAAAGCCATATTTCAAATTAAATATAACCAGAAAAGAAACCCAATTTCTATTAAAAATTTTTTTACAAAAATCAGTTGGTCTTTATAGTATAAGAATGCTCCCCGATGATGGTGCACTTACTGCTTCGAAACGTCAAGACTCGGTAAGCCCCGACTTAAAACAACAAGGTCAGTCGTTTACTACACAAAATATGAGTTATCCTTGTTCGTTCTATAATTTATACTAACTTATTTCGACTTTTGCCGTGTGATGCCGGCATAGAATAGTATCACCCCAATTCTACCCGTAGGTGTCGTAAAAAGCGACTAAGGGATAATCATCCAGGGTATGGGCAGCAGCGTTCCCTGTGAATTAAACATCTTGCACTGCGCTCGCCAATTCGCCTGCCAAGCGTGGTGAGTATGGCAATATCCCCCAATACAGGGGAGGCCCATATCCAGCAGTGGACTGTTGTGGCTGTAAAGGTATTTTGACTTTATTTCTCAGTTCGCAAAGTTACCTCAATACAATTTTTCGATCTAAGGGAATAACGTGCAGACTGAATCCCAAGCCGTGGGCCAAAGAACAATGCTGGGAATTCAATCGGCCGGATCATTGGGTTTTTCGCACTCACTCGGGAGTAATATTTGAATCTCTCGGGAGGTTTTGTCTTTATAGATATTACAGTGTTTTAGCGAAACTGTTTGCGCCGTTGTTTTAGAATAGCGAATACAATAGGTATTATGACATATGGCATGGCTCGAACCGGAGAGTCCAAACCCAAATCTGGTTTTATTTTAAAATAAGTGTAGTGTTGCGTCAGTGCTTACTACAGTGTCTCCTGTCTGAATAAGGATAGGGCCTCCCTTTACGTTCCAATAAAAGAAGCTCAAGTTAAGAAGTTGAAGTTTCTCTTTTGTGGCACCCCTCGTGCCAGTTAGTCCTCGTATTAAATATAATTAACCCTGGCTATGTAACAAGTGACAATTCTAAATAGGGTCAAGTGTTCCTTCTATAAACTCTCTATTTTGTGCAACTAGTCTAGAGTTAATGCAGTCAGTTTTTCAATGTGCATTTATTCACTTCCGGCGCATCTAACAAGCATTCACAACGTTCAATAGCCAAGTCTCTTTCATCCTTCCACTCATCTGATTGGTTTAGGCGAGAAACACACGTAACGTACGTTTTTGCGTTATTTTTGCGCAGCATAATCACTTGCGTTAGGAAAATGTGTATTTCTCCTTATTTTCAAATTCGGTTTATGTCAAATTATTTGACAGGCGCGTATCCGTCGACGGTCGCGTGCCGAGTATGCTAAAGTATTTTGCCGCAGTGGATTCCCCGACAAAGTAATGTCTGTCAAAAAGGTGACGGCTAGGGCTATGACGCAAAGTACGGCGTCAGCAAGTATCTTGTCATCGAAAAAATGGAGATACAGTTTTATACCGGGCAGTATTTCGGGTCTGGTGCGGTTTTTTTACAGATATCTGCACTCCATCAATCGGCATCAATCTAGAACCAGGCGCTCAAGCAGAAAGACTGGCGGCAATGGGCCTGGGCTGGCCTCTAAGCTGATTCACCGATGTGATGTGCAGATGAAGGTCTTCAGCCTCAAATAACTTTTGACTTTGAATCGACAGCAAGGAATATAACTTAACTACTCCTACTTGTCGTCAGGTCTGCCGCGAACGCCCAGCGCGATTATCAAGACTTGAAAATGGATGCAAATCTTCATCACACAAATATCCATAGGTCACAAACCATCAGTCGGCGAGATCTACTGAGAGCTGACCAGCCAAAACCAATCAGTTATTTCAGAAGATCTGATACAAATGCCACCGGATGACTGGATGAAGCTCAATGTTAAGAAAACCCATCATTCCTAACTACCATATCATTCTTATGCCTACCTACTGAAAAGAGAATACACTGTATTCAATACAGTCATCCCTATGAATAAAAAATAGGCTGCTTCACACAAAGTCATGAAGAGATGAAATTTTGATCTGTCCAGCAAGCCCTAGATACCAATTATTAGGATGCTCCGTTTATTGTAGTCATAGAAGTGGCTGAGCAATGGAAAGTCCAACACAATAATAATGTTGATGAAGTCGCAGTTATGAAATGGCTGTTAATAACCTAAGTGTATGTGTTCTGAGGTGTTAGTTTTGTTTGTGTTCTTTGAGTCGCAGGTAACTTTATTAATTAGACACCAGTGTTTTGAGTTATTAAATATTGAGCATGACAATTGAACGGTGAAAAACTCCTTACTATTAGTTATTAAGGGATGAAATAAATAAAACATGTCTTTGAGTCAATACTTATTTATTTTCGAATCATTTAGCAACACCTTTATTCACTAACTTTATGAATTCAAACATAAATTTTCTTCATAATAGAGCTTGATATTCAATCAAAGCAAGGTGTTCATTGGGGACAAAATCTCAGATACTTTGTATAATATACAATATATTTGAACAATGTTCCCAATGTGTACGCTTTTTTTGAGAACATAGTTTCAGCCGTGTGGTGCCGGCAGAGTAGAATAGCACCACCCCTTCTCTTCCCGTGGGGGTCGTAAGAGCCGACCGAGGGATTCATTCCGACCCAAGTGGATCAGGGTCCTGGAGAAGGAAAACTCCACGCTTAAACCCGGAATGGGGTCTCCGTCAGGTGCGATTAAGTCATATATATCGTGCGGCAGACTCCTGCAGCCGACCTGGCTCCGCACGTATCGACTCGTCGTTCCTGTGGAGTCAGCCAGGAAGGCCGAGAGGGTGGCGCAGGTCCTGGGCAGCCCTGCGTTTTCCATAATTGCGTCCCAGGCAACGCAGTGTCTGTGGAGAGGAAACTTCACCCGCGTCTCGCGGATAACAACACGGGAAGTGGCAGTGACCGGTTATAAGTCTGCACGTATGGGCGTAAGTGCGGGCGCCAGGGGTCGCTTCCGTCAGTGGGAGGGTCCATCGTAGACCCACTGATCAGTTACCGCCCGCTCCAAGTTGGGCAGCCCCCGACCAATAAGGTACTGATCCGCCCCGGTGCTGGTTTGCTCTTTTAGGGTGTAGAGAGCACCAGCCTCAACTGGACAATCGGCGCCGTTACATTGTACACCTGCAACTAACAGGCATAAAAACATCACAAACCAACCCCGCTTATCCATGCGATTTGCAACATGGAATGTCCGTACTATGAGGACAGACCTCCCTGACACCTGTGGAGGTTCTTCTACTGACGCACAAGATCTGCGTAAAACTGCCGTAATCGACGCCGAACTACACAGACTGAACATTGCTGTTTGCGCTTTACAAGAGACCAGACTCCTGACGAGGGTTCCTTGCGTGAGACACATTATACATTCTACTGGAAAGGAAAGGACAGCAGCGCTGTGCGCGAGTATGGTGTTGGCTTTGCCATACGCAACGACCTCTTAACATCTATAGAGGCTCCTTGCGGCATCTCGGAACGCATTATGTTGCTGCGATTAAATACGGACCATGGTTACGTATCACTGATTTCTGCTTACGCACCAACACTATCCTCAACAGATGAAGCCAAAACACAGTTTTATGACCAGCTCGACCAGACTCTACGCGGGTTAAAACCATCTGACCGCTTATATATTCTGGGCGACTTTAACGCTAGGGTCGGACAGGACAACATTGCTTGGCCAGATTGTATAGGTAACCACGGTATAGGAAAGCTTAATGAAAACGGCCAACGTTTATTAGAGCTTTGCTCTAAACACCTACTGTGTGTTACCAATACCTACTTTAAAGGCAAATCAACTCGCAAAGTGTCCTGGAAACATCCTCGTTCTGGACACTGGCATCAACTGGACCTTATCCTTACCAAAAAGAAAAATCTCCGCGAGACCCTGCACACGCGATCATTTCACAGCGCTGATTGTGACACAGATCACTCCCTGGTGGCATCACAAGTTGCTATAGCTCACAAAAGATCCACTCATCCAAATTGCCTGGTAGGAAGAAGCTCGATCTTCCAAAACCAGAGACGATGAGGTGGTCCAAAAGTATGAAGAGCTGGTACGCGACGAAGTTGCCACCTGGGATGTAGACGCTCCGATAGAGGAGGAATGGGGCAAAGTAAAGAAGCTACTTACAGAAGTAGCCGGTACGGCTTTCGGTCATCAGAAAGCCAAAACCAGGACTGGTTCGCTGAAAATCTCGAACACATTACACCTCTGCTCGAGTCCAAACGACAAGCTGCGCTAAAACATCGCCTTAACCCATCCGAAAAGACGCGTATCGACCTATCGAATGCAAAATCAGCTTTACAACGCACATCACGGTACTTCGCAAATGCATACTGGACCGAGCTTTGTCAAAGCATTCAATCATGCGCTGATATGGGAAACTTTGGTGGTGTTTACGCTGGGATTAAAAGGCCCTTGGTCCTTTTCCTAAAAAACAGCCCCCCTTAAAGAAGCGGACGGCACTGTTATTACAGATGCTCAACGCCAACTCGAACGATGGGTAGAACATTATGTTGGTCTCTACTCAGAACCAGTGAACATAATGCCAGAAGCTGCAGATTGCATGCCAAAACTAGCTACCTGGACTGAGTTAGATGATCTTCCTACCATAAGGAGTACCACAAGGCTGTAAAGCAGCTTAAAATTGGAAAATCACCTGGAAACGATGGTACCCATGCCGAAATTATCAGGCTCAAGTGCATATTACCCATCCTGCACAATCTGTTGTGTAAATGTTGGGAAGCGGGATATATACCACAGGATATGCGCGATGCTAACATCATTACTCTATACAAAGGCAAAGGTGACCGCGGTGACTGTAACTGTTATCGTGGAATATCCCTTTAAGTATAGTAGGTAAATTATTTGCTCGGTTAGTCTTAATAAGACTCCAGAAACTTGCTGATCGTGTATATCCCGAATCGCAATGTGGATTCCGCGCCCAACGTTCCACAACAGATATGATCTTTACACTTCGCCAACTGCAGGAAAAGTGTAGAGAGCAGAAAACACCTCTGTTTGTGGCGTTCGTCGACCTTAACAAAGCCTTCGACACCGTGAGCAGGGAAGGACTCTATACTGCACTTTTAAACATCGGGTGCCCTCCAAAACTTCTAAGCCTCATTAAATCCTTCCACGAGGACATGAAAGGATCTGTTGTTTTTAACGGCAATACATCCGAGCCGTTCGAAATGCGTAGAGGTGTTCGCCAAGGCTGCGTGTTGGCTCCTACCCTGTTTGGTATTTTCTTCTCATTGCTTTTTAACCAACAGGGTATACACCTGCACACTAGGGCTGACGGGAAGCTGTACAATATCTCGCTTCTTAAGTCAAAGCGTAACCGCGATGACTTATTCGTCGATAGCCTTTTGTTCGCTGACGATGCAGCCTTCGTTGCTAATTCTCAAAGTGAGCTTCAAGACATTGTTGATAAGTTTTCCCACGCGTGTTCTCTGTTCTCAATGTCCATTAATGCCAAAAAAACAGTAGTGCTAGCTCAAGGTGGAGAAACACCAAGTATTTTGCTCGGTGGCGTTCCCTTGAACATAGTTGACAAGTTTTGCTACTTGGGGTCGACTGTGTCGAACAATCTCACCCTCGATGCTGAGATCAATACTCGTATCGGCAAAGCGGCGACCATGTTCGGCAGGCTCAGTACAAGAGTATGGAATAATAAACACCTGACCACAAAAACCAAGATAATTGTTTACCAAACTTGCGTTCTAAGCATACTCTTGTATGGAGCTGAAACCTGGACTTCGTACGCAAAACAAGAACGTCGACTCAACACATTTCATATGCGCTGCGTAAGAAACATCTTGCATATAACTTGGCAGGACAGAGTCACAAACGAGCGAGTTCTAGAAATTGCACAGCTGCCTAGCTTTACCGCTTTGCTTAAGCAAAGACGATTGCGGTGGCTAGGGCATGTGTACCGCATGGAACCTTCGCGTCTACCGCGGCGTGTCCTGCTTGGCGCCGTAGCTAACGCCAAAAGAGGAGTTGGAAGACCGATGCTACGTTTCAAAGATTGCGCCAAACGGGACATGGCTGCGTTTGACATCGACCATCAAAGCTGGGAGAAGCTTGCTGAGAATAGGGATGTATGGAGAAAGCGTGTGTTTGATGGGCGTAAAGCTCACGACGATGCCTGGTTCGCTGGTCTCGCAAACAAAAGGCAAAAACGACATCTAAACATGCATGTGCCAGTCTCTAATTCCACCTTCGTTTGTAGAGCGTGCGGAAAGTCATGCCGCTCCCGTATCGGCTTATACAGCCATGAAAAATCTTGCCTCAGACACTAAATTAAATCGTCTGTCACAGACGTATGAGGCCAATGATGATGAGTTCAAAATATGTCCACATTGGGATTTTGTCCCCAATGATACCTGGCTTTATCCAACTTACAACACTTTAACAAGCCGGCAAATGACTTTCAAGCCAAAACTGCATAATGGACTATGAGACCATCAGGCATCTTCATCAACGGGGTAGGATGCCAGTAGAGTTCGCAGACCGACAACAGTGATCAGTTTTACTTGTAGGAACTATTTCACCTAATTCCCTGGGATCATCTGGCATCTTTCTCTTTATGATGTCTGAAATAGGAATACCAATATCTTAGTCTGGCTTCATTCATTCTTCTTTTGGGTAGAGGATGTTTGAATTGAGCAATCTCTGCCCGGTAGACGAGTTACTAAACTTACTTCAAATGCCTTGCTTGGAACTCTAATCTACACCTAAATAAATGACCCAAAAATGGGAAATTCATATACAAAATGTCACATAACTTACAGAAAATCCTGATGAGCAAAGATTACAAATCTAAAGCTTATTTGCTTAATAGACCATGCTGTTCAAAGTATACTTTTTGGAGCAGAAACTGTAACCTTACAAACTAAAAGAATAAACTCGGGGTAGGTACTTATTCATTGGGGACAAAGCCCAGGAACTATGTACATGACACAAAGTATCAGGAGAAGAGAATGTTCCCAATGTGTATGTGTTTTGAACAATGTATAGTACGTTGGGGGAATTTTCGGCGAATTAAGCAATATTTTGTATAACTGGTTAATTGTGCATGAAGCCATTTTATTGTTCGCCGATTGTCAGTTCTCGCTAGTCAATTGCTATTGCTTAATTCGCCGAAAATCAACTCGTACGGTCTCACACCTTGGCCGAACTTACCCCAACACATTGGGGCACTGTCCATAAACATTGTCTGTTACACAAAGTATTAGGGATTTTTTCCCAAATGAATACCTGGCTTAAGCCATATAAGAAGAAAATAGTGAGTTACCGGAGACCATAAATAACAAATATTTCTCTCCATATTCATCGGAAATTTTTTCACATTTGTTTCTCATCATAATATGTCAGTGTTCTGTTTCACTTTCACTTCTTCTTCTTCTTTTCGGGTGGGACAGCGAGTCGTCCAGCGACCCGATGAATCCTCGTGTCTAGTTTTGAAGTGCCTACTACAAGTCGCAGGCCTCTGACATAGTTGGGTAACCGCTGGGACAGCGAGTCGTCCAGCGACCCAATGAATCCTCGTGTCTAGGTTTGAAGTGCCTACTACAAGTCGCAGGCCTCTGACATACTTGGGTAACCGCTGTCTAAGTTATCACTTTAGTTGGTATGTAAACATTGCTTGCTATTGCAATGTAGGTGCTCCTTCTTTTCGTATGGGACTTTGAGTCGTCCAGCGACCCAATATACACCCGTGTGCGAGCTTTTTAACCGCCTTCTACTTTAACAGCGCCCTGTAACATCAGTAACTGAAAAATAACCAGAAATACTGTATTGTCTTGGACATATAATGAACAGTGTGGTAAAATATGGTGATAAGTCGAAATCCAAACCATTTTAAATCACTATTATCGATTAATATGAAAGAAAACAAAGAAAACACAAAACAAACTGTTCAGAAAGAACATTAACGTGACCTTGACATTTTGTTTTCATTTTAGGGTTCCGTACTTCCGTAGGTACTCACTCAGACTATAGAAGAATGTTGTGTGTGCAGCTGCAGACTTTAGATATATGTAAATGTTAGTTGGTGCCCATTTTCAAATTCGGGGTGGGCCCAGAATTGATTATCACATTTCGATATACATTGTGGCGTCTATATACGGTGAAATTTTACTAGTGACATATAGCTAAATTTCAGAACCCGCTGGTGATAAGGAAAAACTTTCCCCAAGGAACATAGGTCAAAATAAAAAAATTACCTCTCATAGTAACTCAGCTATCTAGTCGGCAATTTTGTATGGGAAGTCCAAATTTTTTTTCCTGTTTCGACCTATGTTCCTTGGGGAAAGTTGTTCCTTATCACTAGTCGGCTCTGAGTTTTCGCTATCGGTCACTACTACTAAAATTTCACCCCACATAGAAATGTAAGTAAGTGACCATGCCACTAGGGCATGTAAAATCGGAAGGTCTTCAAAACCGGTTTTGATTTCCGATGTTGGAGGTCAAAACCGGAATTCCGGTTTTGAAACTCGGAATCGGATTTTTTTATAAAAAAGATTTGTGCCAGTTTTCTAATTCGCTTAATCTCTGTACTACGCATAAAAATAGACATTTTTTTGTAATAGTACTAATTATTGGTTACATTAGTCCTTAAATTCACTTACATTATGTACTATAGATACATAGCAAAAAACTAATCAAATAAAGTATACTTATCTAATACAAGATTAACATTCTATTTAGAATACATGTGATAACTATTGTTAAAGTGCTGAGCTAATGGCCTAGCTATCTAGGTTCAAACCTGAAACGGAGTTTAGTGGTGTCACGGGTCACCCCATAGATGTTTTTATGATTTCATGTTTAAGGCCGTGATTCGAGAGAAAATGCAGAAAAGCGTAAAGTCCGATTCAGTGTTTTAGCCTCTTACTGTGGTTACTGAGAATTTCATGACCTATAAAAGTAGCCTCTTTTTTGGTGGACATCTTTAGCAGATGTTTAGCAGAAGGTCAACAGGCAGACGTCAGTCGTGTATGTAAACACAAAAATATGAAGAGTTTATTGAATTTTCAAGATCCTTCTATCAGATCTTGACCTGACGACTATAGTACTATCAGGACAGTGCAACCTTTCAAACAAAAAAGATTTTTCCAAATAGCATACATAAAAAAATCATTCGGCATGAATTGAGAACCTCCTCCATTTTTTTTCGCCTGTTGCACGCCTGTTGCACTGCAAGCGTAGTTAGCGAAATTTAAAGTAGTCAAAATAAGTCACAGCTAGGTATATTGTTATGGTTGCAAGTCATTATGCGCGTACAAGTGATTGCAAGGCATGGGACTGAATTTCAATTATTGTTACTTCAAATGATGCTAATTGTTTAGTTTCGTACCATGCGCGTTTTGTTGTTTCGCGCCATTTCGCCTGACAGACCGCGACCTGTGACGTTGACGTCGGCCGACGCCATTTTTTTCCTTTGTTCGTTCAGTCCGTTCGATAATCACGCGGCCGCCGGCAATATAACCTCACTTTTTGTCGCTCGCGTCGCGGCTGCCGATAGCCACATATTTTTAATTGTTTTCTTGATTGGGGGCCAACGGGGCTGATTTCTCATGCGGGGAGAAATCTTTTAGTTTTTGCGTTTTGTACAGCGAACTCTTTGCTGTCGCAACCATAGTGAATAGTGGAGAAATCCTTTGTTATTTGTGTGTTAAAAACATTATTTGATGTCGAACTGTGAACTATAGTGAATATTGGAGTAAAGGATCTCGAGATCAAGCGGATGTTCCAGTGCCGTGAGTTTAGGTTATTCTCTATTCCTGTGCTCCTCAAATATCCTGATACCTGATTCCTGTCATACCTAGACTCACAAAGAAACGGCGTCATAATTCGCACGGTAAGCAATTCGCTGCTAGGTTCTGTATAAGTACGTTAATTGCAGTGATTTAGCAACATTACGTGGAGGTCACCACCCTGATGACCTTTAGTACAACCGGAACTTGGTACATATACTTTAGACATGAGCTGCGATAGTGCGGTAGAATATTAGTCATATTGTAGGAAATTAAGGGCCGTTGCAGACGGATCCCAGAATTTCTCGGCCGGAAATTTTCCGGAACGAAAATTTTCTCATTAAATTTATTTTATTTCGCTATAGTAAAGAGCACTACGAATCGTAGTCAAATGTTGTTCCGAGGCTGATCGACCATTTAGTTTTAGATTTTAAGATAACTTTAATTTGCTTCCACTGCGCTAAGATCAGCTTCGGAATCAAACATTTTTTGGTAGCAGAGCGTGGTTGCTTTATTGCAACATAGTTAACCGTGATTTAGTATTAAGCGTGTTTTTTATACTACACACATATTTTATTAATATTGGAAAATATTCTTTCGTTTTTTTTTGTGACTATATTGTTTGCCTAGTGAACGGTACCTTATCGGTAAGGTCTAGGCCAGTCAACTAACATTTATTTTGTGGTATTTGTTTATTGGTTTTTCGTTTTTATTAAGTCGAGTGTGTAAAAGTTGGTACCATGGCTCCCTCGATCGCCAGGTATAAAGCTGCTATAAAGACAGAATTAAGGTGGTTTACTACCACAGCGGCAATGATCGGCCGCGAGGACCGGGAGGACACGCTCTTGAAAAGTGCACTACAGGCAGATGTACGGGTTCGGGTTGTGTCGGAACACCTCACAGAGTGCCTCATGCTCCTTGAGGAAACTCCTAACCCTGAAGATCAGGTGCTGGTCGAGGGCGATGTAAGCCAGTGCTTGGAGCTGGCACAGGACATTGAGCAGGCAGCTGCGGACATATCTAGGCGACGTGACGGAAAGGAAAAGCCATTCCGTGGTAAAGTGGGACAAGGATTACAGGTGCCTCTTCCGCCTGTTACGGTTCCAGTCTTTGCAGGCGATTACGCCGACTGGCCGGCGTTTGAGGACCTGTATAGCAGCGTGGTCCACACACGGACGGACATAATGCCAGCGTACAAGATGGCTCAGCTGATGTCCAGGCTACAAGGAGAGCCTCATGAATTGCTGACGCATTTGGCGGTCTCTGATAGCAATTATGAGGTGGCGTGGAAGATCCTTACCGACCGGTATCGGAACAAGCGCCTGATTGTAGACAGGCTGTTAGACCAGTGGCTGTCAATACCAACCATAACGCGAGGTACGGACCTCCGCGAGAAAATCTTCCACCCAGTCAGCGTCGCGGTCAGCGCACTGGAGCGACAGGGTTTGCCAGTGGCGGGCTACGGTTATATCTTGGTCCACACAGTGCTTCGCCGCTTGCCGAGCGAAATGGTCGCTCGATTTGAGCAGCTCCATGGGGGTAAGTCCTCGGACCACCTCCCGACCTACGAGGATCTGAAGTCGTTCCTCGAGGCCGAAAGCAGGCGAGTGGACGTCCAGGCTGGTGAAGCCCCTCGCAAGGAGACCTCTGCCCCTCGCCACCCGGAACGGCCGGGTGCACCGGCGCGAGGAGGCAACAGTAGGCAACCCAGGCGGTACAACACCGCATTGGAATCAGGGTGTGCCTACTGCAGGGAGACAGGCCACGGGGTGACAGCGTGTCAGGAGTTTGCTGCGCAGCGGGTTCAGAGGAGACGGGGTGTGGCACAGCAGAGGCGTTGGTGTTTTCGGTGCCTGGGGCCGCATCAGGTGCGAGTGCCCTTCAAGCACCAACTGTAGGTACTGCCAGGGTGCACACCATCCGCTGCTCTGCATGAATCGCTCCGGAGGCGCCGGGGGCAGCGCTGGATCGGATCAGCGAAGGGAGCCTGCCCACCAAGGGAGGGAGCAACGCTCCCCACCCCCTCCAAGGAGGAGCCCACCTCCGCATCGGTCACAGGGACAGGCAGGGGGACGTCAACAGACGGAGCCCACTTACCCAAGGACGTGGGGACGATCCCCACCACGGCAGCAGGTGCCGGATTGGGGAAGAACGGCACAGGAACGTGGCCAAGGACACCCATCCCAGGTACGGGATCCAACGGGCGGGTGTCAGGAGAGCACTAGGCGGCCGCCAGGGTACATGCAGTATTCTGCGGGCTTGAGCCACCTGGTTGGGTCTCAAGACCCACGCATGCCTCCGCCTATGCCTGAGTACCCGCGGCTATAGGCGCAACCTCGGTACGGACGTTTGCCGTTGGGGTACTATAGAGCTCCAGCCATGGCCTTTATGGGCAGACCTCCCTACCAGCAGGAGTGGGACCCATACACAGGTTTGGGTAGCGAGGATACCCCGCGGACGCGGCCTCACCGCGTTTAGATTCCCGCTAGGTAATCGCCGCCTACTCATCAGCTTCGGCTCCCCGTCCAATCACGGTACTTTTGCCAACGGCTAAGATTTGGGTATGGGGATACGGTGGCCGGACCATTCAAGTAAGAGCCCTACTGGATACAGGGGCTCAGGGATGTATTGTATCGAGTAAGGTGGTGAGTAGGCTAGGCCTAAATGTACAGCCAAGTGAGGATGAAGCTGTAGGCATCGGGGGCCTAAATGTGCCTGACATTCGGGGTCAGACGAACTTTGAGTTCACATTAGGTAGCACATGTACAGGGGTCAGCTATCAAGTCTCAGCCGTGGTGCTGGATGAAGTGGTTGGGAAACTCCCTCAGGTTAGGTTACCACCAACGGTACGAGGGTTAACCACAGGGTTGGAGTTAGCTGATCCTGATTTTGATACTCCTGGTACGGTGGACGTACTTCTCGGGTCAGACGTCCTCGGGAGATTATGGTGCGGTAGGAAGAAGGTACTCCAGGAAGCTGGTTTGGTGGCCGTAGATACCACAGGGGGGTATGTTGTTTTCGGCCCAGTTTGGAGACCTCAGGACCTACCAGAAGGGGATACGGTCCTCTATGGTAGTGTGCTGTCAGAGGTGCTGCAGAGGTTTTGGGAGTCTGAAGAGCCGCCCACGGCGGACAGACGGAAGCCAGAGGATGACGAGTGCGAGTTGTTCTATCAATACAACACTGCGAGATGCTCGTCAGGCAGATTCGTGACCAGGCTACCTTTTCTCCCAAACCGCCCCGCTTTAGGTAGTTCGCGACAGCTCGCGGAACGGAGACTACTCGGAATGGAGCGGAAGATGAGGCGAGACCCATTCAATTGGGCCACATGTCGGTGTCCAGCCTGGATTGGAGGTGTGTCGAGCATTATTACATTCCACACCTGGCTGTCTTGAAGTCACCTGAGGCGAAAATACGGGTGGTGTTTGACGGTTCTGCTCCTACCTCGAATGGTGTGTCTGTGAACCAATGTTTGCACGCGGGTCCTAAATTGAACCGGGACATTGTGGACATTCTCACAGACTTTCGTTTGCACCAGGTAGCGTTCGTCGCAGACGTCAAAATGATGTTTCGCCAAACCATGATACATCCGGATGACCGTCGGTATCAGCTGATTTTGTGGCGTGAGAGCCCAGATGAGCCGATGGTCACATACGAACTTAACACGGTGACGTATGGACTTAAGCCAAGTCCGTATTTGGCAGTACGTACGCTGCGAGAGTTGGCCGCACAGGAAAGGGTAAGATATCCTCGAGCCGCAGCAGTACTGGATCGCGACGTCTACGTGGACGATATCTGCACGGGTGCTGATAGCGTGGAGCAGGCGCTAATTCTACGAGACGAGCTGATCGCGATCATGGGTTCAGGAGGTTACGAGTTGCGGAAATGGTTGTCCAGTTGCCCAGAGCTCCTGGCTGGTTTGCCAGGCGAGTTCCATCAGGACCCGCACCTCTTTGAGAACCCGGACAATAGTTAAATAGTTCTTACCCAATTTCTTCCCATGCTTTATTTTTTGCGTCACGATTTTTATAGTTCTCGTCGGCAGCGTCCCATAAACATGCGCGGAAACGCACTTCATCTATCAGTCTCCCCTTATCGATAAAGTCATCCATATTGGACTGTACGCAGCCGCGCGTCCGCACCGTGCCGCTCTATAACGATATTGGTGGTCGGTGCGAATCGAAGAGATCAAGACGCAGCGCCCCCTGAGCAACGCCGCGTCCCGCCCGGCAGCGCTAGCGTGTAAAGTAAAAACACTGTAAGTGTCACATACAGTGTTCTAGCTCTATAAGGTTAATTACATTATTTAGACTCTAATACATACCCTCAACTTAATATTTCATCATAAAAGTGAATACAATTGAAGTTATAGACAAACAAAAAAAAACTGTATGTGCATATAACCATGTTTAGTAAAGCCATAACACTGTAAACGCACTTACAGTGTTTCTCCTTTACTATATTGCGCGTGCCCCGAATGCGAAATCTCGAATGATTCTATTTCTAAGTTAAGTAACCTTACTTAATGGTCGGGTTCTGTGGAAACGTATTTTAGGCCTGTGCCACCACATCAGAGGCCTCTGTAACCATGTCAGAGGACTCTGCAACCATGTCATAGGACTCTGCAACCATGTCAGAGGACTCTGCAACCATATCAGAGGACTCTGCAACCATATCAGAGGCCTCTGCAACCTTGTCAGAGGTCATTGTAGCCATATAAGAGACTCTGCAACCATGTCAGAGGTTTCTGGAAATCTGGAACCATTTCAGATGTTTCTGGAACCATGTCAGAGGATTCTTAATTCTTCAGAGGAAACTTAACAACTTTCTCCAAGAACGTAGGTAGAAATAATGAAACTTTACTGTCCGTTTTTTACCGGATAAGTGGGATAGCGGTGACCGGATTTTCGATATTTTACGGATGGCTACATCCGATATCCGGTGCTAATGGAAGTAGTGGAAAAAGAGCCTTAAGATTATGTCAAAAATCTTCAAAAACGTTGTCCAAATCGTAAATCGGTAGGTACCGGTTTATTGAGACAATAAACCGGTAGATTTGGAAGATTCATATTTTCACCAAAGAATATATTTGTGTAAATCCAAATTGTTATTTAGTCCATCTAATATTTCACTTCAAAACACCGCAGGTTAGAAAATGCAATTGAAAAATATTCTTTTATTTTTTCGCATAATAATAAGTGTAAAGACATGGATAATGCAATTTATATGCCAAACATCTCTTTTTATTATTTTTTTTGTAAATTGAATAATTTGTGTTACAATCGGTAGAAGAGGTATGAAACCGGTACTACCAATTTTCGGATTAGCTCCGCGAAAACTGCATCGCTACTCTTTTGTTTTCATCGTTCAACTTAGCGTGGTCAAGCTGTATTTCGATGTAATGTAGGGTAATCTTGTATTTGTCAGTCTGAAAATTGTGATCGAATGAACGACAAGTAAAGTAACTGTGCTCTGTTAAAATGTATGTAAAACTGTGATATTTTTGTGTCCGAAGTGCAATAAAACGCTTGATAATTATACCGTAAGTCCGTTTATCATTGAAGAAACCCTAGATGTACAAAGTGGCGCAAAGATCCCTGCCCTAAATCACATACAGGTACCTACCTACCTATATGTATGATTCACAAATTCTTAGGTATTATTACAATGTAAACTCTTTGACTGGCCCATAGTGTTAATAAATCAAAAAGTTTATAACTAAAAAGTTTGTAGTACCTACATCACCGACTTTTTAGTATCTATGCAACGCGCCACGCGCTATCTATAGATCTAAAAAGTATTCCTGACAGTTCC
The DNA here is from genome assembly GCA_024500475.1 of Phthorimaea operculella. Lineage (NCBI taxonomy): Eukaryota > Metazoa > Arthropoda > Insecta > Lepidoptera > Gelechiidae > Phthorimaea > Phthorimaea operculella. The sequence goes on from JANFCV010000002.1 coordinate 9,581,028, forward strand.
CCATAGTATAATAAGCACGCTAGCCAATACTTACTTTGTGACGGAACCCTTCGTGCGCGAGCCCGATTTGTGAATGGCCAGTTTTTTTTTTTAATTTTTATCTATGAATTCTTTTATTTGTTTTTCAACGACAGCAACATTACAAAAAATGATGAAAGAAAAAGAAAGTGGATTGTCTATGAACAGCTAATTGAAGTTTGTATGTCTCTATCTTACTCATAAGAAATCGATATCTCTATCTCGTTTTCTGGAAATTGAGGGGAACTGTGCCTTTTTTGTGAACGGAACGCATCCATTTTGTTCTATCTGTGATGGTGTTGCCAGCCGTACAATATTTATCGTATTTATACAATTTGAGGTTCGGTACGATGAAAAATAATTAGCTACTATCTTACGACAATTTCAATACACTGTAGGATATTTTTTGAATTTGTACGATATTCCTGAAATGTATTTGTACCTTGTTTGCGGATGCTAAGACAAGTTTAGGATTTTAATTAAAAACCCTGTTTAAATTTATTATGATACTTTTGCCAAAATCTCGGGTTTTGCCTTATTCAAGAAAATAGAATTCTTAAAGGTAAGCAATGTGGGGTCGACGGCATCGTTCCCCGATGGGGTAGTCAACATCAAGGGATCGACGATAATCACCCACAAAAAACATGAAAACCAAAGAAATTAAAAATATTTTAACTTTCCCAGGAATATTCTTGGGAATGTTTCCGGGAATGCTCCCGGTATTTTCCCAGTAACATTGGGAAATTAAGAATCGCGTTGATCATTTGCTGTGATTAAATAGTAAATAAGATTCATACAAAAATGTGATCAATTTCATAAAATATCGTACCTACTGATTAACACGATTCTTAAACAACTTTCACATATATTTCCACTTTTGGGAATGTGCCCGGGAACGTTACTGGGAATATTTCCACGCTGGGGAATGTTTCCGGGAACGGCACATCAGTACTAAGAATAATAATAATAATATACTTTTATTGCACATAAAAAACAATATTACAAGTAAAACAGAAAAACAGGTACAGAGAACACAGTACAATAAGGCGGCCTTAATGCTAAAGTAGCATTCTCTTCCAGGCAACCTTTGGGTGATATGGAAAGTGCAGTCTTGAAAGCGGGATAGTGCAAGCCCCTACATATACTACATAAAATATTATACACCAAAATACATAGATACGCACAACGGCAATATAATATGCATAATACATCTACATCTACACTAATATAATAAAGAGGAAAACTTTGTTTGTTTTTTTGTTTGTTTGTTTGTTTTTTTGTATGTATGTAATCGATAAACTCCGAAACTACTGGACCGATTTCGAAAATTCTTTCACCATTAGAAAGCTACAACATTCCTGAGTAACATAGGCTACTTTTTACCACGGGAAAATTCCTCATTTCCACGGGAAAACGGTTAGCAGCAGGAAAATCGGGAAATACAGCGGATATTACCCAAATAAGCCAAACCGCTTTACCGATCTTCGTAAAATTTGGCACTGATATTACTAGCATAGTAAAGATGGACATGGACTACTTTTTGTCAGCCCTCGAGGATCTGGAGTACGAGTACCTGATGAAGACCACCAGCATCCCATCTAAACTATAAAAGATACGGTCATGGCTTCATAGAAAAAGTTGTTCACCATGACGGGCCGCTTCTGCTGGCACATGGTCATCGAGGATCTGGAGTACCTGATGAAGACCACCAGCATCCCATCTAAACTATAAGAGATACGGCCATGGCTTCATAGAAAAAGTTGTGCATCATGACGGGCCGCTTCTGCTGGCACATGGTCATCGAGGATCTGGAGTGCATGATGAACATCACCAGCATCCCATCTAAACTATAAGAGATACGGTGATGGTTTTAAGTAAAGTTACTCAGCATGGCAGGCCGTTTCTGCTGCCACATGGTCATCGAGGATCTGGAGTACCCGATGTAGACCACCAGCATCCCATATAAACTATAAGAGATACGATAATGGCTTCAAAGTAAGAGTTATTCAGCATGACGGGCCGCTTCTGCTGGTAAATGGTCACGAGTCTCTGGAGTACCTGATGTAGACCACCAGCATCCCATATAAACTATAAGAGATACGGTAAAAGCCTCAAAGTAAAAGTTATTCAGCATGACGGGCCACTTCTGCTGGCACATGGTCACGAGGTCTAGAGTACCTGATGTAGATCACCAGCATCCCATATAAACAATAAGAGATACGGTAATGGCTTCAAAGTAAAGTTATTCAGCATGACGGGCCACTTCTGCTGGCACATGGTCACGAGGGTCTAGAGTACCTGATGTAGATCACCAGCATCCCATATAAACAATAAGAGATACGGTAATGGCTTCAAAGTAAAAGTTATTCAGCATGACGGGCCACTTCTGCTGGCACATGGTCACGAGGGTCTAGAGTACCTGATGTAGATCACCAGCATCCCATATAAACAATAAGAGATACGGTAATGGCTTCAAAGTAAAAGTTATTCAGCATGACGGGCTGCTGGATCGGAGTAATGGACTTTTTACTACGGGCAAAGATCCAATTTCTACGGGAAAACAGGTAAGTAGCAGCGGGTGAAACCGCTGGGCGGGCTGCTAGTACTAAATATTTATAAACTAATACATACCTATACATAAACTATATACTATGGAAGCGAGGATAATGCGATATACGAAGTAGGAAAGAAGAAAGAAATATAATAGATGACAATGTAGATGGAATACTTAAACTAGGAGATATTATACTACACTACTACTTAAATTAGATAGATAGAATTTCCTGGTTCGGTCCTTAAAGGTTTCGAGGGAAGGAGCCCGAACATTAAAAATTTTAAGAACTAAACGAACATTAAAAATTTCCCATAGATAGTACGATATTTTTCATAACAAAATCTGATAATTTTGAAATAAAGAGTGGGCAACATTATTAAGCATTCGCGGAAAAGAAATGTTAAAATGTTAAATTAAATTATTTAATAAATTACCGTAAAATAAGCTGTAAATTGAATATGGATTCACTCATTGTGGTAAGTGGTAACAAATGAGCGACAGAAGGTCGCCGAGTCACTGTCCTGACTCCAATACTTAGCCTTGGGAACTCGGGCAAGCAATCCGTCCAAGAGTAGAATTTTCGTAGGCCTCCTGACCTTCTAGAAGCAGCTTATCTGCTCCTTCTCGGCTAACTATTCAACTATTGTGTGTTGTATGTGTCTCTGCCCATTAAGTCTGTTAATTTTGTTTTTATTTCCAGGAAGTCTTTTCTCATGAACATGATATTATTATGACTAGTGGAAACTGGTCTTTGACTGACATTCAGAAGTCCAGGCTCGGGGTTTGCCAACGCAGATTGGAACGCAGCATACTTGGAGTCAAACTGATCGATCGAGTCCGGAACTCAGTGCTGCGTTCCCAAACTAAAATCATGGATGTGGCTCAGAAGGCTGCTTGTCTGAAGTGGGAATGGGCTGGCCACGTTACCCGAATGCCAAACGCTTTATGGGCTAAAATAACAACCGAATGGGTACCCAACAATGTACAGAGGCGACGTGGATGGCCCCGAAAAAGGTGGACCGATGAACTTAGGGCATATCTAAAAGACTGGCAGATCCTGGCACTAGACCGAGAGGCGTGGAAAAAGCGGAGAGAGGCCTTTGCCCTGCAGTGGGACAACACTGACTCATAATAATAATAATAAAGTGGAAACTGAAGGAAGTATCTATAACTTGATGAGAAATATTTTGCCTCGGCTGCTGCAATATTAGAACAAGGCTAATTGCACGACTATTGAGCAGATCATACTTTCTCACTCGCACCAACACTCTTACTTAAACCAGATGTTCATGCTTTCCCACTAATGGAACCGCCTGCATGTACCCTTCTTCTGTGAATCAGGTAGTATCCTAAACCACTGCATTGAACACTAAGATAGAAATAGTCTTCTTAGTACAAATTAAGCAAGCAATATTTACAAATGATGTATTATACTTATTATACTTATATTTGCAGAGGAGGTGACACTCATGGAGCACCAGTGAATTCAGTCCTTCTAACTTGAATTAGATGGAACCGTTAAGATAAGAGGATCTGTTCAACTATCTAAGTACCGAAGGCATCCCATCCACCTACACAAAGGAAAAAGAAGCAGGACAGTGTATTGGAATTTTTAATGCACTCACAGCGCTATAATATTCTCATAAATTAAATAATGAGAAAATTGAAAAATTCATTAGCGACCGCCGGGACTTGAGCCGGAACGGCAATCCACAGTCCCGGGTTCAAGTCCCGGCGCGGCGGTCGCTAATGAATTTTTCAATTTTCTCATTATCTAATTTATGAAGCAGGACAGTTTTATTGGCAAGATATAGGGCGTTACTAGGATTTATAAATAGAACATTGTACCTAAAAATAAGATGTATGTACACCCTTGGTGAAATTGTTCGACAAGTGGAGCTGATCACCTGTCCGCGAGCTCCGCAGGTGCCGAGAAAGAAGATGTTCATCTATGAAGCAATTTGAAGAAAATGTTATTTAAATACTTTAGGTCATCATAAATGTATGAAAAGAATTTATAAGTAGAAGGACGAATTAGAAATAATTATCTATGTTAAATGTTTTGTCGTGTGATGTTGGCTTAGAATAGCATCAGTCCAATTCTACCTGTGGGTGTCGTAAAAAGCGACTAAAGGAAAATTATCAAGGGAATGGGCAGCAATGTTCCCTGTCAATGCTACATCCTACACTGTGCTCGCTAATCCGCCTGACAAGTGTGGTGAGTATGGCAATACCTCTCGATTGGGGGAGGCCCATGTCCAGCAGTGGACTGTTGTGGCTGTTATGGTATGTTAAGTAGAAAGGATATACCTAAATATCTTTTACTACATTGCTGTGCCCCCTCGGGGTGTCACATGAGACTCTATTAGCTAGTTGCTATTAATGTTACCTATCTTCAAGATTTTGTCTGTGATTTGCAATAAATAATAATGAACTTGAACTTCATTACCTACATTAAAATAATAAAAAATAATGTATAATAGATGTTTTGTTTTAAAAAAGCATTTAAGCAGGAGACGTATCTCTGATAAGGATATCATGTCATATTATGTTAGTTTCCTCCAGAACTCTGCATAGTTTACAAAAGCCTTCATAACTCTGCCCTAACATAATCATCTCCACCAGTATTCTTACACTCTCTATTGCATTGCATAGTATGTTATCGTACTCATAACATAAATAACCATATGGTAACATTCTGTAATTTCTTTTGTCCATAATTTGCTATTAATGCTATCATAATGTAAGTAGTTATGATGTCTTCGAAGAAGCATATGGTAGTTTCGTTCTATTGATATTATGAAGTCTGGTTGTCCCAATTGAGGTTTCTGAATTATACATGTGTATTGTTGTCCCTGCTCATCGGAGACAGCAGGAACACATGTGAATAATTAGTTAAGGTAGTAAGAAGTAAGTTTCCTATCCCTACATACATTTGCTATTTTGGTAATTTTGACTGAACGCATGACCTGCAAGCAACAAATGCTGTCAGGTCTAGGTAAATTAGGTAGGTAGTAGGTAGGTACTGTCTCGAACCGTGTGTGCTGGAGTCTGGATGAATTTGTACAACATCAAGGTCATGTTAATTTAAGGATGAGGTCATTTTACCAAAAGGGTCAGCCATAATATAGATCTGAAAAGGTCACAGTAGCTGTTGGTCTGACTAGGAGCAACCCCTTCTATTCAAATAGTATCTAATAGTAATAATCATCCCTGAGCGGGTCTCCGTCTATTCCTTGGAAGTTGTTCCAATCCAAATTCTATGGATGACCACTATTGCATTTCAAGTGTTGGGGGAAGGAGTAGTACCTACCTATGGACACTTCCATAATTTGCAGAGCTGAATCGTAGGTGATCTTAGGTACAGTTGATAAACAGGTAAATAAACGATCTCTTCGATCGAGATAAGTAGGTACCTACTTAACGGCTGCACTGTGGCTATCCTGCTGGGCTTGTTCATCTGCATTAGATCATGATTAGGTACATCAACCTGTCGCAGTCCGTTGCTGGACATAGGCCTTGCCCAGTGTACTCGATGTAGTGCTTACTTACTCGATGTGTAGGTAGGTACCTACCGTTTTTTTCTATCAGGTTACTACCATTCAGCCAGCCGGTCAGCGGTCCCACTAGGGAAGCCTCCACATCATATAACCCATTACCATCGCCCATCTGTTTTGCTCAGGATCAGAGCTCACCTAAAATCTAAACTAAAAAAAGGCTTAAATCTTGTCATCAGTTTCATCAATAGCAATAGCTTTGCAGTGCTCTCGCGTGGTGCTCTCGTAAAAGCTGATAGAAAATGCTAAGATCTGGTCAATATCCTCACAAACAGCCGTGATATAGCTTTGGATGATGCTTTGGATAAAATAAAAATCTGCTGGGAGAATAATCAATCATCATGCAAACATCTAAACCATCTAAAATTGATGTATGATTGATGTAAAACCATCATTCACATCTCAAACATCAAACGCTATAACTAAACAAAAATAAGCGCAGCCTTGACGTTACGAACCAAGGATTTAGTATAGGTAGTTAGATTACGCTTTTTAAGTTGAACTCATAAACCTATCTTTATTTCTTTCACGCCTTACGAACCTTTTTCGTGAGAAAAAAAGTGACGACTATGACGTCAGTGACTGACTTGAAACGTCGCGCGCCACCAGCCGGATCAAGGTCAAACTGAGTGTAACCAGATGATTACAAACATTGGATTTTTATTTTTACTATTTTCTGGTGAAAAATAATTATAAATCTTGGGATTTTTTCTAAAGTGAATAGACGCAACTGTTTTTAAACATGTCGTGTGTGGTTCCTGGCTGCAAGAGCCACGCAAGTGAACCAAATGATGAAAACGGAAAAAAGTCATTTCACCGGTAAGTTTTCTACTCCAAATACTCCGCGATAAATAAACTAATCCTTACTTAAATGCATCCTTTGAAGTCATTGAAACAATACATTTACGTCGCAGGTTCTTATTAGGTGAATAATTTAGATTATTTAATACAAATATTATTTACTAATTCCCAGCGCCGGTTTTTGACATGTTACCTACTCATAAATTCTGCAAAAGTGCGTCCAATCGATATCGATAAAATATTTACATTTTGTACTGCATAAGTGCAGTATTGCTATTAATAGGACCCAAATGGAATAAATTCGTATAGTAATTTTGAATAATATATCAATTTAATAAAATTAATAATCATTCCAGATTCCCAGTTGATCCCGAACTAAAAAGAAGTGGATAAATAATATAAGAAGACCCAAACAAGCGAAACAACGAAAAAGGCTGATAAAGTATAGTAGTTGAAGTGGATAAATAATATAAGAAGAGCGAAACAAGCGAAACAACGAAAAAGGCTGTTATAGTAGTTGTAGTAAATAATTGTAAATTCTGTACATTTTTGTAGGTTACATAAAGTTGTAAAAATTTCTGCTTTTGTGTATAGCTGTAAATAGGGTATATTCTGTACAATTTTGTAAATAAAACATTGTTTTAAAAACACAAACAAATTGAACAATTGTAAATCAATGGTGAGTAATTAAACTTTGTAAGTATGTAGTTGCAGCTTTTTTACTTTTCCTTATCATGTCGCAAAACCCCGTACAGTCTTGCAAACATCCCGCATCTTACCGCAAGCCCCCATTCTATCCCGTACTATCCCGCACCATCTCGCAAGCATACGACACCATTCAGCAAGCATCTTGCACCAAACCGCAAATGCCACGCATCTGGTTGGTATTTGTGTCATACACTTCCATACATTACAACTGGTGCCAGGCGTGCACGCACGCACGCATGCTGCATCCGGTCTGCGCTATGTTTCAATCTGCTTCAATAGATGCTTGATTCGGGCAGTTTGATTAGGTACAGAATAAGTTTTATTTGAATTTCCCGCGAAAAGTTATCGATATTGCACATTGCACAACACTAGTGCTATATACATAAATAAATGTGTATATATAGACAAAGTGGCGACACTGGAGTATTTGAAGCTGTCAAAGTAGCTATAGCTGCTTCTTTTTTTCTTATGACGTAATACATCTGTGTAAAAAGGATTCATATATCTAAAAAGTTCAACTTTAAAAAGCTCCATCTAACTACCCTATACTACTATCTTTGTTACGAACGGTCAAATTGAGCTGTCAAAATATGACGGTTCAGGCAGTACTCTATGTCCAATCATTTCACGTTGCATAGAGTATTTTGTAGCCAAGTACGGTGACGGCAATTCTAGCGACGTCCTTTACTTTGGCATACACGGGTAGGACTCTCCGTCGACTCAGTTTTGCGCCACGTTTTGCGATGTGCAGTGAATGCGTCTGTCAAATCGTTAGACATCAAGGCGGAATTTTGTAGTGTTCTAACGCATGCGATAGCGCTGCGCAAAACAAACGCACAAACGGACGTTTTGTGTGTTTCATGTCTAAATTTTATTTGGATTTCAACGGATCAGTAGAGCTGAGTGTCCAATTTAATGCATTTAAACAGCTTCCGATATCAAGTTTGAGCGTAATTCGCAATTTTTCTTGGATTTATTCAATCGGCAAAGTGATTTGGTTGGATTGAAAAAAGCTTAGTTGAAATTACATATCACGCCTGTATACCTTTCGGGGTAGGCAGAGCGTAAATTGCTGTAAAAAGGGCCATTTATACAACGTCTGACAAAAGTTATCATTATCAGCTAAAATTGAAATACGACATATCAAAGTCTCAAATACTTTGATATGTATTGCAATTTTAGCTGTTTACTTTCTCGTGGGTGTCGTTATCGATGGCATGATGCTCTTTTAAACCACACAGTCATCATTATATCAATTAGAGTGTAAACTATTATTTTTATCGCCATCGTAAAACATAAAATTAATTGGGCCTGTAAATTAAAGACCTTATTTTGAAGTAATTTTAGTTTGATCACCTGAAAACTTCATGACATTTTTTAGTTTAGCACTCAGGTAAAAATGTCTTCCAATTAGGAGAAAAAACACAATTTCTTCAAAACTACCAATTTTCCCGGTGGTATTTTTGTTATGACTCTGCTAGACTTTTTGTTGTTATAGGAGCTCAGACGAAATAAGCTTTTGACGTTGGAGGATTTAAAAATGTCTGGCCTATTATAGTCTTAGAGTAAAGTTGTTTTTACTAAATTACCGGCTTAAAAACTTAGGTAAAAAATCTTTGGGGATACGGAGAAAAATATTTTTGGTTTTCTTTAATGTTTTTGTTGGTTTCTTTAAAAATAACGATATAAGAACTTAGTTTTCTGACACACTGTAAACATTTGCAAACAACGAAGAATGAAGATATAGTAGTCCTCAATCGACCTTACTATAAAATAAATTGTGACTGAAAAATATCCTTACAAACCTGAATAATTAATCCGAAACTTTTTTGCAGTTCCACCAACAGTGATAGTGCCAAACCAGCTCCTCGGGGCTCCATTGGGGACCGACGTGGTGCTGGAGTGTACCATAGAAGCCCATCCGAACACCATCAACTACTGGCTCAAGAATCGAGGAGAGATGCTCTTAGATGGGTAAGTGTATTAACCTAACCTTTACAAAATATACCGGGAGTAACAGAAAGGGTATAACAAGCCGAAAGGAGGTCAAGGTACTCATGAAACTGAACAACTTTCCCCATGGAACATGGGTCGAAATGTGAAAAAAAAATTTGGACCTCCCATACAAAATTGCCGATCAGCTGATTGATTTACTATGAGAGGTCCAAATTTTTTTTTCATATTTCGACCCATGTTCCATGGGGAAAGTTGTTCAGTTTCATGAGTACCTTGACCTCCTTTCGGCTTGTTATACCCTTTCCGTTACTCCCTGTATATAATCGGTCAACAAAAAATATAAATAAAAAAACGTCAATTCTTTCGATGCTCTGTTCTTTATGTCGTCATATCAAAGTCATATTTGCATAGTCTATCAAAATATCAACCAAGCCTAATGGCCTTGAGGTATGAACAAGGAGTTCGTAACATCCTTTAATGACAGGCATCACTTTTAAAACATTTCGGCCACGGCGACGACTTCTACTCCTGATCAAGTCGGTGCTGATGCGCCCGTAGGTGGCTATTGTAGCCGAGTTTGACAGTAAACTGCCGTGCACAAATAATTGTAGTTAAAATTTAAGTTTTAGTTAATGGCGACAGGGTCCAAACACTGACAGACCATAAACCTGACCAACTTTTTTATTTAACATCAAAAAATATAATTTTCGTCTCCTGAAAACTTTCTTATGAAAAGTTGTTCAGTCTATGGTTTTAATGCACCCTATCGTATTGTCCTTTACACCCAATATTTTGTAGGCTAAATGCAATATTCAAAACAATTACTCACCATAACAATCGGACAATAGTAATTGTAAAAGCTTTTATGAAAACGAGAGGATTATAACTGTGTTCTTGTTAATTTCATTTGATTTCCATGTAACTGCAATAAAACTGTTCATATTTACTTACAACGCTTCGATGACCCCTTTGTGATTGTAAATATTTTCATGACACAATGCAGGTAATACAGGAAAGAATGTAAAATTCGGTGTATGTTGAGTTCTTAATATCAAGTTAAAATCTTTCCGTCCCGGAGGTTGAGTCAGAAAGTCATGAAATTCCTAAGATGAAAAAAAAAACACTATCGTCACAACATGTACAACATGTCTACGCAATTTCAGTCACGGAATAAATTGGTTGCAATTGCGAGCAAGCCCCATTTTTGTATGACATTTTATAGACCCTTCTACATGCAATGCTGAGTCGTGGCAGTATAGTGAGTCGTAGCCCGCAGGTACAGTGTACAGGTATTGTGAGATTTGTGATTATTTTACAAATTGTCTTAACCAAAGCGAATACGCCAACAATTTCAGCGTATTCTGAAAACTAGCCTCCAATCCGCACAAATTATAGTTCTCATATCCCAATTAGGATGAGCACAATAAGCCCACAGTATTCAGAAAATGAACCCTCAATCTAGTGGAGCTTAGAGATTCCTATACGGGACCGGTCATTGTTTCCATTGTTCGATCTACTGGAACTTGCGGTTGTACGGGCCGAGTCAATCACTTTCCAGGGATGAACTCGGGAAGGTAGATTTACTTAAAAATGTACTCAAGTATAATTTGGACCCGATGATAGGCTCCACCTCACAGTATTGCGAATTTATGACAAATATTGACGAGAGATAGCATAGCACATTATTACATACATACATATGTTACCGGCCAAACCCGATTTTAGGATAAACTAGTTTTTCCTAGGCCAAAGGACTTGAGGGTATCATGTGTATTGCAATTTTAGGCGACAGGCTGACAACCTGTCACTATAGCGATACACGACAATAGCTAAAACGGCCCTCAAATATGTGTCAGACGTGGCGATAACGACCGTACTTTTACGGCCGTTGACGCTCTGCCTACCCCGCAAGGGATAAAGGCGTGATATATGTATGTATGTATTCCTAGGCCAAAGTAGTTTATCCTACATGCGGTTGGATAAACCGGTATAGACTAGGCTAAAGCTAGGCTAGCTGTTTCTACAGTTTATATTTTTTTTTTATAATTTACTACGGTTTGGTTGGTTTACTTTATTTATACATACTAAATACGTCCCATGCGAAGACCGCTCTACAATTTTGCAAGGACGATTGGATCCCACTCCAGGCTTTTGTTATGAAAGCCTACCATAACTGGCAGTGTAATGACGAGTGTGGAATCATATACGTGGAAAAGTATTTGTGTTTTGATTTGTATGGAGCAGACTTGTGTAGACTTTTTTTACGTGGGTAGGCTGTTCAGCGTTCCACTGTATAGTCCCAACTATTGTGCAAAAATCGATATACCTAATTATCCAGCCTATTTATAGGGAATATTACTTTTAAAAATATACGACCTTTCATGTCGAGTGACACCTACGGAAAGTTTCATCCCAAACAATTAGACTGTATGAATATTGGAAAAATAATTATAAAGATTTTAAAAGACTACAATAACTCCAAAAGAGATTCGTTTTATTTCATGAGACTGACTGACTCATAACACCGGCTGACTGAAATGCGATTTAATGAACATTGAATTTATATGATCAACTAACGTACGTATATCACGCCTATATCCAGAGCGTATACGACTCTAAATAACGTCTATTCAACAACATTTCACCTTAAACTGGTTTTTGCACAGTTTACAAGGAAAATCAGTACACTTTGATCCGTTGGAGCAGTCAAAAGCAGCTTAATGTGCTTCTTATAGTACCTCACCAAGATACAACTCAGCCGCTAACGTGTAAGGTTACCTTGTGTCTCTGTTACATCACCTTCATTAACCTCGTAATTGCACAGGGCTCCATTCTAGACTATATCTAGACTATAGGATCCAAATTCTAGTGCTCATTTCTCTTTGGTTACTGTTAGCCCTTGTGTTGTTTTCTGTTACTTGAAAATTGGCCGTCTTAACTAATAAATTAAGAACTTTAGACGGCAATTTACCGGATCCAGTTGTTTGTCAAAAGAAGATATGAAAATCTTTACAAAACTGAACATGTCTTGACACACCTAACCGCATCAAATTGCGACTGTTATAGGCTGTCATTTGTTTAGATAGCTGTCCCAGCTTCTGGAGAATTCCGATTTGATTATCAAGAGGAGTTATACAAATTTAATGAACCTCAATCAGCTGATTGACTGTGACAAAGTTGATTTGTGTCTCATCTCAAGCCAACTGTGCCAATTGCTATAATATTATTTAATACATGGCCATCGTTATTTAATTTTCGTCATATTGGAGGCACAGCATATTTTGCAGAATACATAATTACAGCCAGAGGCCTACGTAATCTCGTCCGCAGGTTCCTCGTCACATTTTGCATCCTTTTTTTAAGTAACAAAATCCCTCTTTATTAACAGGATGTTTGTATCTCGCAGGCCTAAATACGCAATCACGGAGGAGCGCGCATCGTACAGGGTACAAATGACGCTGGTTATCCGCAGCTTCGCCCGGAGCGACATTGGCACCTACAACTGCGTTAGTACGAACTCTTTGGGCAAGAGCGAAGGAACCTTGCGTCTTTATGGTAAGTAGCTTAGTAAGGTTACGGTTTGGTATAAGCTGAGCGATCTTCTTTTTGTAGAAAATTAAGTTTCATTTATGGATTGATTATGCCTGACAAGTTTTCGGTAAGTACACAGTACCTCACACGATTAACAAAAAAAGCAGCCAAGAGCGTGTCAGACACGCTCAAAAATAGGGTTTCGTAGTCAATGTTTAAATATCAGGTCTTTCAGCGTTACAAAGTTAATTTTGTTGCTGGTTTGTTTGCAGCTGTATGGTTACCAACCGCAAATTGAAAAACTTTAATATTTCCTTAATCTTAAATGGTACAGTATTCGTTATAGTTTTCTTGGTAACGCACGCATACTTTAGAAGTTACAGCTGGAACAAATTATGGCTCAAAAACGCCTCTTTTAAAAGCAAATATCTTGAGACAGATACATTTTAGAGACTTTGTTTCAAAGAAACCTCCCCTTAGTTTTAAAAGACCTATTCAACGATACCCTATTCAATATTAAAGGTGGAAAAAAATATTTTTGCCCCCCTTTCAGATGTATGGGAAGGGGGTCCAAAAAACAATAAAAATATTTTTTTCTCAACATTTCTAAATTTGGGTCAACACAATCTATCTTCACACCAAATTTGATGTCGATAGCTTCAAAACTGACAAAGTTATGAGGGCGCGGCATACAGACAGACAGACAGACAGACAGACTTACCGAAATGATAAGGGTTTCTAGTAGACTACGAAACCCTAAAAAAGTTGCACCCTCAATAAGCAGAAGATCCAGTCCAAAAATGGACTTAGCAGCTGTTTATGAAGATTTTACTGTCATTTTCGGTCATGACAAATGACGCTGGTTATCCGCAGCTTCGCCCGAAGCGACATTGGCACCTACAACTGCGTTAGTACGAACTCTTTAGGCAAGAGCGAGGGGACCCTACGGCTTTATGGTAAGTAGCTTGGTAAGGTTACTAGCTTTGACATAAGCTGAGCGATCATCTTTTTGTTGTTTCTCAAATCGTGTTACTTGGAGAAAATTAAGTTTCATTCGTGGATTGATCATGCCGGAAAAGTTTCGGTAAGTACACCGTACCTTACACGCCTAACAAAGAAAGGTAAACCTAGTGTTGGGTTATCTGTTGCTGAATAGTAATATCCTGTCAAATATGCCCCAATATGCAGAAGATCTAAGTCCAAAAAATGAATTTAGCAGCGAAAAGGGCCCCTACAACTGCGTCAGTACGAACTCTTTAGGCAAGAGTGAGGGAATACGCCTTTATGGTAAGTAGCTAGGTAAGGTTACTAGCTTTGAGGTAAGCTGAGCGATCTTCTTTCTGTTGTTTCTCAAAACGAGTTACTTGTACAAAAGTAAGTTTCATTCATGGATTGATCACGCCTGAAAAGTTTTGGTAAGTACACTGTACCTGATAGTACAATGTATATCTGATTTAGGGACAACTGTTGCTGAGTAGTAATATCCTGTCAAATATGCCCCAATAAACAGAAGATCCAAGTCCGAATATAGACTATAGCAGCGAAATGTACCTCTACACCTACAACTGCATTATCGTAAGTTTACTAGCTTTGTGATATGCTTTAGCGTTTTTTTGTCTTTTTCTAAAATTTGTGACTTGGAGAATATTATTTACTTTCAAAGAATGTTTCCGGCAGGCACAGCGTCACGCGTCATCGTCAGAAACATTCCCTAATAAAGAAAGCCTAATAAAGAAAGGTTTATTATTGGGTCAATATCATGTTAAGTATTAATGTTAATTGCACCATAAGTTTAGAAATTGCAAATTAATTTTTTCTTTACCTAGTACCTTCTCCGTCACCATACATAAAAGACTTTTATTTTATTGCCAAAACAAATGTTTAGGTAATAAGATTGGAAATATGTGCCAAGCCGAACCGTCGTAGAATTAAGATTTCAAACTTCAAATTCCCTACAATTTCTCGGACCAACATGAAAATTTAGTCTAACCAATCTAGCGTCACATTTTTTTAGTTCAATCTCGAATCGAATATTTGAATTCAAAATTGAGTTGGTCGGATCGTAATTGGAAATGGGCCGGATCAAGGAGAAATTATTCAAAGGAATTTCTAGAAGTCCTTTTTCAAATAAGAAGTGTTAAATATTGAGATTTGTTTTCAATGGCTACTAAGACTGTAAAAGTGTAGGTAAAATTTTAAGTCAATAAAGTAACTCTTTGTTATTTTTGCTGCATAAAATTTGCCAACAAGTTTAAGAAAATCTTCAAAAAGGACTGTTTTACCCGCTACCAAAGAATACAGTCTTCATATTTCTATGCCGCTACTCTCTTTACTATACACAAGTTCAGTCTTGCACGTTACAAGGTAAAGACAAAAATCTCAGCTATTTATCATGGCAAGATAAGCTTTCTCGAGTTCATCTAGTAAACGAGCGCGAAATATTCTGCGCAATTTTGTGTCTGAAAAATATTTTCTTTACCTAAGGCACAAAATAGAAATTTTACAGAAGGATCACTCGACGCTATTTTTGCGATTGTAAGCAAATAGGCATAAACGTTCAAATATATCAGCGAATAGACATAAAAAATAAAGCGACTAAGGGATAATCAACCAGGGAATAGGCTTCAACGTTCCCTGTTAAATGTATCTTGCTTTGAGCTCGTTAATGCTATGACAGCCGATGTGGCGCAGTGGTTATCCTGCTACGCAAAGGTTCCGGGTTCAATTCCCGGTGGGGTCACTCACAAAGTTGATATTTATCACTTTGTGAATTTGTTCCCAGCCTGGTTAGGACATTGCAGGCTGAACCACCTGATTGTCCGCAAGTAAGATGGTTCCGTGCTTCGGATGTGCACGTTAAGCCGTCGGTCCCGGTTGCTGTCTATGATGGCGGTTGTTACACAACCATGTCAGAGGCCTGCTACTTACAGTAGGTGGTTGAAATAATCTGACACCAGGGTTCATCGGGTCGTTGACAAACGACTCGGTGTCCCACACGAAAAGAAGAAGCTCGTCAATCCGCCTGCCAAGCGTGGTGAGAGGCCCACGTCCAGAAGTGAACTTTTGTGGCTGTTGAGATTGAGGTTGAGGTTGTTATTTGTATGATGGTTCTTACAAATCCAATTATCATCGTCCAGCATGATTGTACCGATTTAATTGTATTTTTGGATTATTTGACGGTTACCATCTCGCGTACAAAAATCTGCTGTTAGATTATACTATAATTTCTTGTTGAACGTTTTATAAGGATGATAGCCATATTTTTTATACATACATATTCTGTTTCCCTTTAATGAGGGCATTAGAGAAATAACATATTATGAATCACGTATATTTCTATGTTGTAATAATTAAAACTGGAAACTTTGTTCGTTTAAAATTATGAAAAATACAGTTATATTATTGTTATTGTGTATGTCTTTAAAAATATTTCCGTTTTAATTGGATACATCCTCTACCTCTACCTTTACCTCTACCTTTACCTCTACCTCTGTTAACATTAATCATAATATCTGCTTTATAATTATAAGGTCGTTTTTTTTCAGAAATAAAGCTGTATCCAAGCTCACAGTCTTCTGCAGAATCAAATTTAATTGGTAAGTTAAAGGATTTTTCTTATTTATTTTCTTCATTTTTATTTTTA
Source organism: Phthorimaea operculella (assembly GCA_024500475.1). Taxonomy (NCBI): domain Eukaryota; kingdom Metazoa; phylum Arthropoda; class Insecta; order Lepidoptera; family Gelechiidae; genus Phthorimaea; species Phthorimaea operculella. The sequence continues at coordinate 9,597,796 of JANFCV010000002.1, forward strand.
TACCTACATGTTTGCACACGGTTCAAAAGGCGAGCCTAACAAAGCTGACCGACTCAAAAAAAGCGTCAATTGGTTAAAGTAATTTATTTTTCATATTCTGATAATATACGAGCAGAGAACTCATGAACTTTTAAAAAGGTTCAGAAATAATTATGTAAAAAAAACACAATGTGTTTCATCGGAAAAAACCACTCGTCAAGCTCGTAAAACTAATCAACTTTCCTGGAAATCTAATTTGAAATAATGAAAGAAAAAATGTAGGCTATTTTCTTGGTAAAGTAAAACCGCAGGGTATAATCAATGGTCAATCGCTTGGTACTAACACATTTTCATCACCAATTGAAACACAAAATACCTTCACCCTTATTTCATTTATTACAATAAAATTCTCGAAATGAAATACCTAGTGATGTAATGGGTAAACGAGTACAGCCTTTATTTTTCAATAACAAGCCATAAGATATTTATTTCACAGAGGATTGTGAGGAATTTCGATATGCGGGTTATTGGTATCAAGTTATGTTACCCTGAGGAAAATATCCGCCAATTTTAATAATGTTGTTTCGAACTTTTTATATTTATGTTATGCTTAATAGGTAAACAAAACTTTTGTCGTCTACATAAGGTGTATTAATATAATAATACATTGGTATTTGAAAAGGCTTATAATATGAAGTACTGTTGATTAATAAAATTACCTAACAGTTTTTTATTTAAAAAAATTGTACTTAAAGAAATACACAGTAATTAAGACATTACTTAAAATAAGTGTACACAAGGCGGCCTTATCGCTTAGGGAGCGATTTCTTCAAGGCAACCTTAGGGTACAGGAAAATAAAAGTAGCCGTAATGCGGCACAATAAACAATAGTCTTTTACCTACGGCGTAGACAAAGTCTACGGCGTAGAAAAAGTCTACGGCGTACACGTAGACTAAGCCTACGTCGTGGTAGACCAATTTAATGTGATGGATGTACGAACACATTTGATAAGTACAAAGTTTTCTAAATGACTCGAACTTTTATCAGACGTGGTGACTTAGCTACATCACAAGGTATACAGGCGTGATATATGTATGTGCGTACACAAATGGTGCATTTTGTAACTATTTCCACTCTTCATTTTTGGTATAATCAAAATAAAATTCCACAATTTAAATGTTTTTAAAAAAGATGATTCTTTGTTTTGGAGGGCACGTTACGCCGTCGCTCCTCTGGTAACTGTAATGTGACATAGTTTTTTTAAACTGCGAGTGCCTGCTATGAATAAGATTAAAATTTATATTTTCCTTTATAGGTCCAACAGATGAAGCTGTGAAATTGAAGACCGCTCTCAGTGTTGCCAACTTAGTGATATCAAGACTCTCAACAATTGTTTTATTATGTTTTATTGTTGTCATGTTGTAAACTAGGAACTGCAGTGCTTTTTCGTGTATTTATTATGTGTAAGTACTTATATAATGTTTGCTTTACATGTCTCAAGACTATAATTATTAAAACTAAGTGTTTTTCTTGAATCGGTTCTCTGCCTTTGTACTTTAAAATGGTTTTACGATTTTAGCTCGTCTTGATGATGATGATGATAACAGTTATTTTGTGAAACAGTTACATGTAAGTAAATATTACCTATAAAATCTTTTTAATAAGATTTTGTAAATATGAACCATAATGTAATATATCACTGTGTAAACTTTATACTTAAAACAAATATCAAACTTAAAATTAAATAGTAAAGTCAAACTTTTAACATATCCATTACATGATATAATAATATTTAATCAGCTGTAGTATTTAAGTCATCAACTTAATCTGGTTTAAGATAGTAGTTAAATGTAAAAAAATAAGAATATTAATAACCCCCTAACTGTATTGTTTTTTGATGGAAATATCATTATTGTATAAATATACATACATTTAATGTACATTGAACCATTTGATTATGTAAATATACTCGCTACATGTTACCTAATGGTTACTTTGTAATGGTCATTATAGGTGCGTATGTGTTTATAAGATACTTTCCACTCTACATGCATAAACTTGCATAGGTATATATCTATATAGGGTAAAATTTTACCACTGACCGACAGAAAAAACTCAGGATTGGTTGGAAGACGATAAGAAACCTCTTTCCCCAGGGAACAAAGGTCGAAATTAATATAACTCGAATCAACTAATCAGCGATTACGTCTGGGATTTCCGTTTTTTCATATTTCGACGTGTGTTCCTTCCAGAAATTTGTTTGTTATCGAAAGCCAGTTCTGAGTTTTTGCTGTCAGTCACTAGTACAATTTCACCCTACATATACTTGTATAGATGTACCTATTGGATTTCAGATTCGTGACTGATATCACTATGTTAAAAGTAATTTGAGTATCGAAGTACTTACAATAAATTTATTTGTAAAATATTATGACCTGATTACTGAAAATAATTGACGATTAAACTTGAATTTGACTTTTATTTAGGTAAATCCTTTATAATATAATATTTATACCAATAACTTTGTAAGATACTAGAGCTGGTGCCCGCAAACTTCATCTCGCCGACGGATGCTTAGGTAAGCAACAGAGCGACACATCATGCTAAACAACTTTTCAAATAGAGCCATTAGCGTATTTTTATAGTTCCTGGTGTTCCACGTCAGATAGGTAAGCAGACAGGCCCTCCAGTGCTTGTTAAATTAACACTTATCTATCATAGATGTTGTAACAGAGAGAAATAATCAGAATAAAATTAAAATTAAGGGACGCTCCATACAAATTATTTGTTTGATAAAATTTCGCGCTGAAACGAGCAATTGTCCCGCGCTCAGAAGTATCTTAAATATTTACCAGGGTTTGTTACGACACACCACAAAAATTTTCACTCAAATCCGTCAGTAATATTTAAACAGAAAAACGGATACTAAAAGTTGTCAATAGTTGTCGCTGCAGGTTTTCTTGAACGCGCTATTAAATTTGTTTTTTTTGTTATATCATGGATACTGGACACCGACCCGTTATTATTTAAAAATTTGTATGATATGATGATAGGTTTGTAGCTACGCCAATAACAAGGTACCTAGTAGAATTTCCTTCTGACTCCCTCTTCTACAGCAGATTCCACAGTAGGTAATAGGCGTCCTCGAAATGACGGTCAGTGCTCACACCTACACCGTTAAACTGACAGCAGTAAAATCGCCCCGACATGCCACTAAGTTGTTTATCTACGAAGATAAAGCCAACAGCACTGTAAAGCCTAAATCCCGGCGTAAAATGGCCTTTTCTGTCAGGAAAACGCGTTGTTCTACGACTTTTATACCTACGTATAGGATGAAATTTTACTAGCGACCGATACCGAAAACTCAGAACCTGCTGGTGATAAGGAACAACTTTCTCTACGGAACATAGGTCGAAATAAGAAAAAAAAAATTTGACCTCCCATAGTAACTGAAATCAGCTGATTAGTAATTCTGTATGGGAGGTCGATTTTTTTTTTTCGTATATTGTCCTATGTTCCTTGGGGAAAGTTGTCCCTTGTCACCAGACGGTTCTGAGTTTTCGCTATCAGTCACTAGTAACATTTCACCCTATATACATCATCATCAATAGATCTAACCATCACATCTATTGATGGTTAGATCTATTTATAAATAAAAATTATAAAATTGAAATGTCTACCTATGTATTTTAATAGTTTTGTCTACACCTTGGCCATTTGGCCAATCATACTTATGTTTAAAGCAGTAGATGAAATAATAATATTAAAGTTGAATAATGCTACATACATTTTTATTACCTACGTCATAATAATATTACGATGCTCAAAATCGAAACTTTCCAAACATCGTTTCAACATATCGAAAAAACTTACTCCAATTTGTTTACTTGATCCATTCACAGGGGAGCCTTAATTTAATATGACTGGCTCGATTTGTTTACAAAGGAAAAATTTATTCATGAAATTTGCGTTCCAAGGGCCGAGGGCCGGATATAAAAATAAACTTTTTTTCATAAGTTACTTTGACCCGACCCTATTTTTCTTCGACAATATTTTCATATTTTCTTCCGTTTGTCTATTTGTCACTACCCGTTCGGCATTGTTGTATGCTTATGTGACATATTGGAAATAGTTTCAGTTTGGGCCACGATATCGATAAGCGTTCCATCCATATAACTTTGACAACAGTCGCGTAAGTATTTTGTTTGAAATACAATTATGACAGTACAGAAAGCCTCGTATCAAGATCTTGGACGACGGAAATATGTCGCCATTTGATTGATCAAAATAGTTTAATTTATTTTAATCAAAAAATCTAAAATATTACGATCATGAAATAAGAATCTTACATAAATCTTTCCCTACTTAGACCATTAGTTTCCTTTAAAAATAATTATAATAATTAATTATAATATTGCTAGACTTTGGTGATACGTGCTAAAAAAAATTGTTTAATAGTTACTACTCAATGTGTGCCAAATTAAGCATCATAAAAGTAGGAAAGCAGGATTATATTTCTCCAAGGAATTAAACCACAAATCTTTTCAGTTCAATCCGTTCCAAAAATGCATGGAAAATGATAAAAACTCTAGCTAGTTGAGCGATAAGCCGAGCTTCGGACCATAAAAGAAAGAATTCAACATTTCATTCCGTTTCAAGAGAAATTTATGGGGGCCTTCGTGCTATACTCTTATTTTATGAATAGCACAGAGTAAAATTTTTAGCTAGAGTGAACACCGCGGAACAAAAAAAGTAGAACGTGTACTTTATAAATCCAAAAAGCGGCATTTCGCTTTCTAAGCACTTAAGCTCTACTATAATAATAAATATGTACTAAAATAACCTACTACTTAAATAAATAAATCCAAAAATATATGTCGAAGATCATCAGGAGGGGGGCACGAGCGGGAAGAAGGGCCATAGAAGAAGAAGCCCATAACAAAACAAAACATAAAATCTTACTCGCGTCAGGAATGTCAGGATATAAAACCAACGGCACGTTGTGGGCGTATACTCGTCGAGTACCTGATGGATACTTGATGGATACTGCATGGTCAACTGCCGACTCCTGTCAGGATACTACATCGTCACATGCTATCTCGAAGCACTGCCACTATAATGATAAAACACAGTATACTCACTATCGCGTAGTCAGCTTTTCCATCCAGGCTGTTTCGGGCTGGCAGCCCTCTTCAGGTATGGTGTAACCATACGACAGCACTCACACCACACCTAGAGGAACAATCTCGGAACCTTAGACTTACGCTAATCCACGTCAGCGCTTCTTCGCCAGTCGTCAGATCCCGATAATCAGCACTCTTCAACACCAAACACCGTTGAAGTCCTCTGCCTGCAGCCCTGCATGCCTACAAGGATAGACCACCAGTCATTATCACCATTCTCGTATGATTTCTGCACTTCACTAACGTTTCGCATACCTTCGAAAGTATAACGATAAAAACCATCACAAACTTCATGAGCTCCTAAAATATTCCACTAGCCTTATAAAGCTAGGGCTCCACTGTAGCCTGGAGGCCCAGGTTTCTCTAAATACACCAGGATCATCATGATTCTATCGGATTACGAACGTAACTTCGAAAAGACACAAACAAAACCATACCTTAGCTAGAACTGTCACAATCACCACAAATATTCCGTAGCCCATACGAATCTAGGGCTCCGCCATCGCCTGAAGACCACAGCTCTTAGAAATATTCCAAGATTACCAAGATTTCGCCGGATTGAAATCTAACCTCAAAAGACAAGTTAACGGCAGCGCGGCCAAACCGAGAATGAATCAATCGCATTCGACACTCGAGCTCATCAATTCGTCATTCGTCAATCCCACTCGAATGAGTTCATTCGTTCAGTCACTCAATCTTCCACCTTCACTACACAACCGCTATTGTAACCTAAAAACTGGAACTGTCAAAGTTGTTTACTGAGTTCGCCGCCTAAGTTCCGTTTCTTTATCACGAAAGCAGCCATCAATGAACTGTGAGAACGAGCTACACCGCCTCTAAAGTCAATCCAGTCTATCTTGCTCTCTTTAGCCTACGGTGTGCAAATAAAGCGCACCGTCTATGCGGAATGTTGCCAGCGCTATGCGTTTCGTTTCTGCAAGTATCGACTAGCAATGGAATGGAAAGACAAATTATCAAAACGCGAACTATCAACTGTCAAATAATTTCACTAAATACCCGCAGAGTCTGATCATTCTCCGACATATAAATTAGTTTATCTTTTCTGTTTGACGCCAAGTAACTTGATAAAAGTTGATTAACCTTTGTGACTCGATATTAACTTTTTCTTATAACATCGCTACATGTTTTTTTTATAATAGCTTATTTCTTATAACATCGCTAGCAAAGGCTTTTAATTTTATCCAAGACCTACATGTATAGTAAATTTATAAAGCTACTATAAGGTATGTCCGGCGTGTGTGCAAGTCAAATTTTTCAGACTTCACTTTGTTGATCAATCAGCTACCTCTCTGCATTTTATTCACTCTCAAAGGAATACGTGCTAAAAAAGATTTGCTTTTGTGAATTTTGTTTGTATATTGTTAGCCTTTGTTCCGCTGATTGTTGAGGGGCATTCCCTCAATGTCCTTTTGAATCTTTCAAGGTTTGTTGTTTTTCATCTGATCTTTAACTTGGGAAATAAGAAAAAATATTTTCAGGACCGAGAAGCTTAGCTCGGGGAATAGATTATTTGGATCGCCGGATTTGTCAATGGAAAATCAACGGAAAGAGCGAATGAAAGGGCTAGACAGTTAATATCATGACCTGCAAATAAGGCATTTCTCTTTATTTGGGTACTTTTAACTAGTTTTAATCCTTACTCATTACATGTGGCACACCAAGTCTACTGAAAAGTAAAATACTTAAAAAGGCCAAAGCACAAACAATATTTTTTTTTGCTTGTTTGACACTAATAAAATGGATTTTCTTCTACACTGTTTGCGGCAGAAAATGCTCAAATAATTTCGAGGCGCAATTTTATCGACCAACATTGTCTGTCTACTTACATAGTGTGCAATATCCTGTGGGACTGCTGCATAAGGCTTAGTGTTTACAAGCCTGGGGCAATATTCTTTCTTCATAGTTTTTTGAGATAAGAAATACTTGGGTATCACAATTATTGTGCAGTTATTTGGTCGTAGAATATAAATATTTTAAGAACATTTTTCAAAGTTTGTTTTAGTATTAGGTACACAAGTCAGAAGCTTCAGTACAAGTACTATAACAAAACGTGGTTTTACTAAGAATTTTTCTACTTTGTTTGAGGCTGGCACCTAATATTGCTTAGCTCCTATACCTTTTTAATTACTTCTGCACCAACTTTGTGATTATTTTGTACCGACAGCAATAACGTTGGCAACCGGAACTAAATTTTATGTCGTCTCGTTTCCAATAAAACACCTTTAATTAAACGAAACATTGTTTGCCGACACATTGCGGGGCAACGTCAGTCTGGCAAAGCTTTTAGTTTACAACGACGGTGGCCGCTACTATTAGTTTTTGCAACATTGTAAGTAGAAACGGAAAGAACATCTGCTTATCAAAAGAAATGTAAAAAAACCGGCCAAGAGCGTGTCAGACACGCTCACAAATAGGGATTCGTAGTCTACGTATAAATATCAAATTTTTCAGCGTTGCATACTTAATTTTGTTGCTGGTTTGTTAGCAGCTGTATGATGACCAACCGCAAATTTTTCTGTATTCTTTAGGGGTATAGTATCTGTTATAGTTTTCATTGTAACTTCAGATTGTAAGCTATATTTCATATATTTTTCAAATTTTTAGCGTTGCTACTTTAGAAGTTACAGCTGGAACAAATTATGGGTCAAAAACGCCCCTTTTAAAGGAAAATATCTCGTGACAGAAACATTTTAGTGACTTTGTTTCAAAGAAACTTTACCTTAATTTTAAAAGATCTATTCAACGATACCTTTTTCAATATAACAGGAGAAAAAAATTTTTTTTGCCCCCCTTTCACTTGTATGGGAGGAGGTCCAAAAAACATTTAAAATATTTTTTTTCTCAACATTCTCTATATGATCTATCTTCTCACCAAATTTCATGTAGCTTTAAAATTGACGAAGATATGAGGGCGCGGCATACAGACAGACAGACAGACAGACAGACTTGCCGAAATGATAAGGGTTTCTAGTAGACTACGAAACCCTAAAAATCGTTTGAGTAATTCTTTCAGTCTTGAGATGATTCTTCACAAAGGATGACAACGCTGCGTTTGCGGGACTCTTGGCAGGACATCTTTCGTGCCTATTTATTCAATTGTTTAGAAGGTTCTTGCATTAAACGCAGCAGCGGTTCTACGTTCTACCAGAAACGAAGGTCACGTGAGAATAACATATTTTTCTCATCGTGTTTCACGATAACAACTTTAAAGTCAATAGACAGAACAAAACTAACTTTCTTGATATTTTTAATTTTTATTTTTGTTCCTTCTATGTTTTATTTTGTGCGAGTATCTATTTATTAAACTATCTAAATCAACTTTGCATTTCCGCTTCATATGGGTCTATTAGGTATAGGATGATTTCCCATATTTAATCACCGCGCTTTGCAGGGCCAGTTAATTCTTCAGGGCTATTCCTAATATTTTAAATTTTAAAGTATCTTCGTATACCGTTTAGCAAAAAATTGAACATCGCCCATTCTCATAAAATCCTCACGAATTTCTCGCTTGAACACCCGTAGTAGCGCATCTAATAACGTGCTAGCACCAGCTCCCTAGACGCGCGGGGTTCCGAATGAAATATGCTGCGATTATGATGTATATTGCAATGTCAAATTGGTCGGGCAAGGATTTTCTAGAAGTCTCAGGAGGAGAGAGAAATATAGGTAAGTACCTGCATTGTGGAATTGTGTTTGGGAATTCATTGTGAGAACGTGTGTTACCTATTCAAATGTCCGAGTAGTTGATAGTGGCATTTAAGTAGCTATATCCGAATACGCTCATATACTCGTACAACTAGTCTCAGTTATAACTGGTATAGTTATTGTGTGCTTGTATTTTATCCACTTGCATTATGTAATACAATACCATTGCAGTTCTGTGTCTATGAATATACTACGTTTAAGAAAGGGCTTACCTTTGGCTTGTTTAGTGACTCTCGGTATCTTACAAAGAAATAAAATAACTGCGTTGATGCTACGATCGGGCTACGCAAGGGCTACGACTACGTGCTAAGGGCTTCGTGCTACATCTACGACACTGCTACGACTACGTTCTACAACGTTGGTGCTACAGCAAAAAACCCGACGTATCTTGGTTTTCATACAGGTATTAATAAGAACGTTAAGAACCAATATATAGTAGGTTTTTTTAATAGGTATGTAGATGTGCTATTGAGAGTACAACGTATTTTTCTATCTGAACTACAAACTTATAAATCACTTTTTGTTTGTTATCTGGGTACAGCTGGCCAGTTTTTAATGTGACAATTTTCCAACAACTACTGGCTACCGAAAAGCGCAGGTGATCCAACATAAATCTCCCGGCTCCGGACCCCGAACAATGGGGGCCGATCGTTATCGCCTTCTTACCTTTTGTTACGTTCCATGGTCATTGTAACGGCGGAGAGATAAAGGAGTTTATCTGGGAAAATGTAATAAGTGGATTTTTGTAAGGAATTCGTTATTAATGGCAAGTGTAGGTAGGGGTCAAAACTCACTAGTGTATCAGTCGTAAACTTTTCATATTAATTAGGATCTGTACACTGCCACGTTATTGAAAAGAGAATAAAGATGGTGCCTTCACATACTTAGTTTAAACTTCTCGTGCATACTTATAACATAAAACGGTTCGAATAAAGAGATAACATTGTAGTGCTAACCATGTATTCAGGGCGCCATCTTTATTTTCTTTTCAATAACGTGAAGCTGTTCCTAACTGCGATGTAATTATTTGGAGGATATGAGGAAATTCTTTTATAACATACTTATTTCAATAGTATGATGCAACAAAACTAATCGCAGCGTGTTCTTTTAAGATTAACTTAATTTGAAAACAACTAATTCAGTGTTTTAAAATAAATTGATTATAAAAACAGACGAACATCCTTAGCAAAATAAACAAACAAAACATAGAAGAAAGTAAACTAATCGCTTATATCTTAATAAAATATACTTGTGATCGTTCCCGCAGAAAAATAACCCAAAATGCCTGTGGTGTTGCTGCGCAGGACGGAAAAAGATATGCCCTGAGCTACGTAAGAGCCTAAGCGAGGATTAGCACCCGTCTACCTCAGACGACGGCCAATCTCGCGTATGGAATCCATCGCTACTAAACACCTGTACCCGATTATACGATACTTCAGAATACAATTCTACAGGCGAAACTCGATGTACATTGCGTAGCCGGTTTAATAATGGAATCATAATGGCTAACCGGCCACGCAATGTTCATCGAATTTCACCTGTGGAATTGTATCCTGTAGTTTCGTTGTATAGGCCACTGGGATCCAGCGTCTTTACTGCCACTGGCACGAATGTATACGCCATTAGGTAAGTAAAATTAAACAGTAAGTATTAGAAAAAGTGAAAACTTCTGACATATCCCCTTTCACCAATCAGCCATCGATTTACCGGGAGACTAGCCCTCAGCTGCGTTTTTGTTACGAGATTGGGAACTCCTTTGCCGGTCTATTACTTACCTATAAACCAGCAGATAAGTAGTTTTTGGGGTGAAATGTCTTTAAGGACTTTGCCAATGAACATTTCACGGTAGGGTAAGAGGGTTCTTGATTTAAAAACTTTTTTTAAGTGATCTTTTACATTTGATATATGTGTGCCATGCATGATCAACTAAATTATATACATAATCAGTATTTCTATGTTGTGCTTATTTAAAATACCTAACATCACAATATTTTCACAAGAGTTGGTTGTAAAACACAACAACTTATTAGTTGGTTTAGCTGTTGTCATTAATCGTTTTATGGCTAACACTGATACCCTTGGAGGAACGCTGGACTGGGCCGGAACGGGACGGAAGATGCGTTGCTCGAAACTGAAACCAAATGAAAAGATAATTATGCATACGCTTATTTGCAACTATTATGCTATATTTTGATAGAACGGATGTAGATAGACTTAAGGCAGACATATGATTGAGTAATTATTTAATTATTAATTCGATGCTAGCGCATCATATTATGGACCACACCCGGATAACATTACCAGGTACAATTTACTTACAAGACAAGGCAAGCCCAGTCTCTAGTTAACTAGTCTTTGCAACTACCAAATTCTATCAATTTCCGGTTTTCAATCAATATTAGACTAAGCAATTAATCAGCAAAGGCACGTTTAAATAAGACGGCGATACGGGGCCAATTAGTAAATTATCGTGGAAATAATTTAATCTCGATCTAATCCGTTTATTTAGGTTATTTATTATTCAGTCGTGTGGTACGGGCACTGATTAAATTTCCGTTCCAGTTGCTGGTTTGGTAAAGGTTTAAAGAATAAAATATGTAGCATGGGAATAAAATATAGGTTTGAGTTTAAAAGCTGGTATGTGACGAAATAAAAACTTTATTTCATCACAAACTTATGTTTTTGATCAAAAACCTGCACTATTTTAGGCTTATGATGGAAATCTTATATAACGTGAGCTTGTATAGTTTCCTAGAAAAAGATGCCGCTAACCTATCGTAGGTTTTATAAAAGTAGTAGTGGCGATTCCTACCCGTATATGACGTTTAATATGTCTGGGGTATAAATAAAAACTGGTCTCGGCAGCACTATTCCCTGTGAATAGGTATAGGTAATATCCTGCACTGCTCTTAAAAGCTCGCAATATAATACTCTTTCAATAGGATGCCTATGTCCAGCAGTGAATTGATGAACTTGTTGATGTTCAGAGATGAAGTGTTTGTATATTATTCTTCTAAAAGCACGAGCTTAATGATTCAACCGCAAATTATTCTGTTGCCCCGTACTTATTTCTTAAATAGACGCGTAAAGTGTTTGATATATTTATTTACCATTTTTTCACCTCACAAAATAACTTTCTCCAAAAAGTAGGTACCTAACACAATAACCTCGAGACCCAAATGAGAAATAACAAGAACCGATACCAATTTTCCGGTGGTAAGACACAGCCAAATCGCACACATACCAAACGATATTACGGTGTGTGGTACCGATTAAAAATACTGCCACTCCTAGTCCACTCAGGGTGCTTCGTAAAAGGCGTCGTAGAGTTTTTGACCTCGGCTGAATATCTGTCGATTATGGTCAAGCGCATGGTGGCGGTGCTACCACCTACAATAGCATTCCCAAAAACATTGCCAAATCTTTTTGCTACATGTTTTTGCCGGTCCCAACTGATTTCGCATAGGGACCGGCTGATAATGAACAGTTTGGATATTTGTTCGTGACGTGACAGCCACTAAATTATAAGGCAATTTGATGTGGTGACGTGTGCATATTATCCACTCGATATCTTAAAATCGGATACGGAACAATTGCGGTAAATGTGAGAACCGCCATAACACAATTTCTGTAATGATTTTCGCACCTCGGGCGCTCCTGTTGTAATGATTACGCGATTTTTCCTTCGCCCTAACAAAAGAGGAGAGAAAAATACGGATAGGAATTGGAAACAATTACGAAAAAGCAAGTTTACCTATGATGGAACAGGTCTAGATGACTTTCTCAAATGAAAATGTAGTAAAGTTCCATGTTGTGTGGGTTTAGTAAAACGTCACTATGGAATGAATTCAATGAAAAACAACGCCTAGAGTTTAGCTATCGAGCACGGTAGTGAGTAAAAAATTCAAGGTATCAAAAAATCAATAATGTTCGTTTATGTCCTTCGAAATACTTTGTCCTGGTCTGGAAACCAGAGAATGGAATAGATATTGATATTTGTCCTTTCATTACAACCTAGATATAAAATCCACTTATTGTAGCACCCATAATACCCCCTTTGGCAGCCCCATTGATCTGGAACAGCATTGTACGTAACTTCTTTGTTGTTCAAGTGGACAGGACAAACGATCTCATGAATATTTGAATACTTCTACCTTCGCCCGCGTTCTTTGGTTATTTTTTGACATTCAATGGAAATGTTTTTTCGTTTGCTCCAGTATAATAGACGCCGATTCGATTATCTATATGGAGTGTAAGGGACAGATTTTTGAAGCATTCACACAAGAATTAACTTATCACGAGGATACAGGAAGCCATTTTTATTTACTTTCTATAGTTAAAAGAAGTCGAAAGTCTTTTCCTGACACACTTTTCTAGAGAAAAGTCGTTCATTCTCATGGGTTGCATGCACTCAATCAGTTTTTGGAAGCCTGTCCCTTTACCCCGTACTCACCCACAGAAATATACTTTCAATGTATTTCATACATGTAGTGATTCTCATTGTTACCGGATACAGGTGCCATTTCCATACAATTTTCAACTAGAAAGTCGGCATAAATATTCTGGAAGCGTAGTCAGAAAGTCTTTCCTTCACCGGTGCTAAATTGCGTGCCAGCGTCTCAGAACGAAAAATATTAGAGTGAACCATGTGATAAATACTTTGAATTGGTGCATTATAAACTTGAACAAAAGTTAATTGAGAGTTCGGTTAAGTTAGTCTGTATGACAGTTCAAAGAACTTTTTTAGAAGTTTAAATAAAAAACGCACCAACCCAAAGTACGACAGTCTGCAGAAGTCAAAAGGTAGTGTACATATAACACGTACAATACCATTTCGGCCATTTCAGAGAGCCATTCAAGCTAGTTTCAATTAATGATTAAAAACCATTTTGGAGACATATTTAACACTCGTCATAAAAAAAAACTGATGCAATAAAATATCAAAATATGAAAGCCACCTTATGTATGTTGTTGTATGGTATTCTTCAAACAGAGTGTATTAAAGTTGCACACTTGCACGCTATCAGTCGTGACGTTGCAAATTCCATCTTAGAAATGTGCATCATTGTTCCTATACAGGGTTGTTTCTTCTGTATTTTTCTCTCTAAAACCCGCCTTAAAAGCGTTTATCGGTTGGCGTCATTTAATTCCCGTGAAAGCCTCGAGGTGTTAATAATATCCGCAAATAGCTTGTGACTGAATCGGGGTAGCCTGGGAGTGCGAAATAAATAATCTGTGTGGGGATGCTGTTTCGCCGTGTGTTGCTGGCTTAGAATAGCATCACCCCATTTTGATCAGTTACTGAAGACATTGGATTTAATACAGGAAATAGTTAGCAGACTAAAGGTACCAGGATCCAGGGTACATGGGTAAGCGGAACTCGATCGCTTGACAATTTGTACCAATCAGAATAACGCACACCCACGTATCGGCGGCGGTTTCGCTCAGGTTTGCATAGGGCTTCATTGGTGAATATACCAGCGTTCACTGTGTCCCTTGACCTCCTGATATATGTAGCTTCCCTTACATTACATCCCTTCTTCTTCTATCGAGTCGATGACGACCCTCACCGCATTGTTGGTCGCCAACATCCCTAAGAAAGCCTATGACCAATAGTGAGGTCTTATGACTACTGATGTATGTGCTGAAAATACTAAAAATTTACGCAGTGCCATGTAATTGAATATAATTCTTCACAATGCATGGCAGTGACCGTCTGAAAAATCATCTCAACCCAATCTCAACCAGTAAGTCAGTAAGAGAAAAACCAACAATATTCTCCCTACTTGTTTATAAAGTTTCTATGTTTATTTACAGGCACACAGTAAAAAAAGAAATATTAACAAAAAAGCTTAGGAAATGCGGAAATGACAGCAATAAACAACGAAGCCTGGCAGTTATATTCGCACAGTAAATTTAATTATAGCTACACTGATTCATAAACCTGGGGTTGAGGATCAAATGTCGTAAATAGAACAAAAGTTGGCACGAAACCGGGGGTGAGTAACAGTTTTGGAAAACCGCTGAATTGGTGCGATTCAACGACCACACAGCCTTGTAGGCAGCACACTAGATGCAAGGTTGTGCATCGCGCCCTGGCCGACGTGTAAATAGTCTAGTATGGAAATTATACTGTCGCACACTGTGCACAGCTCAAACAAAGCGTCATAAAATTCTATGGTCGCGTCAGCCTTGCACATTATTCAAAAACCACATCAAAATCGGGCCAGTGGTTTGGAAGATAATTAGTAACATAGGTTTGCACACACAAACACATATTCACTCACCTCAAAAGCACATACGGACGTAGTTATGCCAAAACGATCCAAGTGCAAAATGATGATTTTGAGATATGGCCTGTCAAAGTTTGGCGGCTCCCAGCTCCTCACGAAATAAGTCTATCGGTGTGATTTTATTATGCACGTGTAGATAGTTACGTAAATATTTAAATAATTATTAAAAAATATAATGTTCATTTGTAGATTTTGAACTATTGATAAAAAATACACTTGGATCGTTTGGGATAAATGAGATTTTGTATGGAGTAAGATTTTTAAGTAATTGTCCAAAATGATCCAAGTGTATATTTTTTATAATTGTGTATTTTAAGCCAATTTCATGGCAAAAACGGGAGATCTTGACATATGGCGTACCCTGGGGGAGGCAGGGACTGTAATAGGCTGATGTATGTGTGTATATAATGTATTCATGGTGATTAAAACGCTCGTTTCAATGCCTGCTGCGCTGCGAGTAGAGGCGGCCACAGACCTAGCCACCGCGCAGGCTAGCAAGGTTGTTGTCTGCTCACAGGCTCGCCACCGACCTAGCCACTTGGCAGCTTAGTGTGGCTGTTGTCTGCTCGCAGCGCTGTGGGCAGAAGCGGCCGCACACCTAGCCAACGGTCATGCTAGCGTAGCTGTTGTCTGCTCGCATCACTGTGAGCGGAAGCGGCCACACACCTAGCCAACGGTCATGCTAGCGTAGCTGTTGTCTGCTCGCATCGCTGTGAGCGGAAGCGGCCACACACCTAGCCAACGGTCATGCTAGCGTAGCTGTTGTCTGCTCGCATCGCTGTGAGCGGAAGCGGCCACACACCTAGCCAACGGTCATGCTAGCGTAGCTGTTGTCTGCTCGCATCGCTGTGAGCGGAAGCGGCCACACACCTAGCCAACGGGCATGCTAGCGTAGCTGTTGTCTGCTCGCATCGCTGTGAGCGGAAGCGGCCACACACCTAGCCAACGGTCATGCTAGCGTAGCTGTTGTCTGCTCGCATCGCTGTGAGCGGAAGCGGCCACACACCTAGCCAACGGGCATGCTAGCGTAGCTGTTGTCTGCTCGCATCGCTGTGAGCGGAAGCGGCCACACACCTAGCCAACGGGCATGCTAGCGTAGCTGTTGTCTGCTCGCATCGCTGTGAGCGGAAGCGGCCACACACTTAGCCAACGGGCATGCTAGCGTAGCTGTTGTCTGCTCGCATCGCTGTGAGCGGAAGCGGCCACACACCTAGCCAACGGTCATGCTAGCGTAGCTGTTGTCTGCTCGCATCGCTGTGAGCGGAAGCGGCCACACACCTAGCCAACGGGCATGCTAGCGTAGCTGTTGTCTGCTCGCATCGCTGTGAGCGGAAGCGGCCACACACCTAGCCAACGGTCATGCTAGCGTAGCTGTTGTCTGCTCGCATCGCTGTGAGCGGAAGCGGCCACACACCTAGCCAACGGGCATGCTAGCGTAGCTGTTGTCTGCTCGCATCGCTGTGAGCGGAAGCGGCCACACACCTAGCCAACGGTCATGCTAGCGTAGCTGTTGTCTGCTCGCATCGCTGTGAGCGGAAGCGGCCACACACCTAGCCAACGGGCATGCTAGCGTAGCTGTTGTCTGCTCGCATCGCTGTGAGCGGAAGCGGCCACACACCTAGCCAACGGTCATGCTAGCGTAGCTGTTGTCTGCTCGCATCGCTGTGAGCGGAAGCGGCCACACACCTAGCCAACGGGCATGCTAGCGTGGCTGTTGTCTGCTCACAGGCTCGCCACAGACATAGCGACCGGGCAAGCTGGCGTGGCTGTTCTCTGCTTGCAAGCTCGCCACAGACCTAGCGACCGGGCAGGCTACCGTGGCTGTTGTCTGCTTGCAGGCACGCCACAGACCTAGCAACCGGGCAGGCTAGCGTGGCTGTTGTCTGCTCGCAGACGCGCCACAGACCTAGCGACCGGGCAGGCTGGCGTGGCTGTTGTTTGCTCGCAGCGCTGTGAGCAGAAGCGGCCACAGACCTAGTCACCGGGCAGGCTAGCGTGGCTGTTGTCTGCTCTCAGTGATGTCAGCGGAATCGGCCACAGACCTAGCTACCGGGCATGCTGGCGTGGCTGTTGTCTGCTCGCAGGCTCGCCACAGGCCTAGCCAACGGGTAGGCTGGCATGCCTGTGTCTGCTCTCAGCGCTGTGAGCAGAAGCGGCCACAGACCTAGCCACCGGGCAGGCTAGCGTGCCTGTTGTCTGCTCGCAGGCTCTACACAGACCTAGCGACCGGACAGGGTAGCGTGGCTGTTGTCTGCTCGTAGGCTCGCCATAAGAGAGATTATTGGATCAGCCGAAGTAAGCAGACGTGTTTCATGTAACTACAAGTTCATTAAATCGCGCGCAAAAATTCGTGCCCTACATCCGAGTAAGCAGTAAAGTCACGTTATTAGTGATGTAATAATTTCAGTGTTGCGTCTGTATAGAAAAACCTATGTTTTTGTGTTTACCTACACTAATGGACTAAGAAAACATGGCGGGGGATCCTGCAGGACAACGCGCATCTGAAATGGAAAGTCCTTCAGCTAGCGGCAGCAACACCACTCAGCGAACGCCGCCAACGCCTGCACCCGTGCCTCCGCTTCAGCCTCGGCAGCAGGGAGTGCCACCTACAGGACTAGTGAGAACAGATCATGTTCATAAATGGATGGCATCCATTGAGCAGAATATAACTGAAATCTGCACTATTGCAACAGAGAGCAAGCTGAACATGGACTAAAAGAGCAAAATACAACATTACTGCCGCAAAATTACCCAGGAAACTTCGCACATATTAATTGAATATCAAGCTGCAAAACAAAAAGCGATGACCAACTTTGTAGCACTGGAGGCGTCCTTAGAAAAAGAAGAAATAGCAGAGTGTTTGAATGAATTAAAGGAATGTCTTAAAGAGACACCCCAACCAAAACAGTCTACGCCCTCTTTTGCTGACATGGTAATAAAAGGAAGCAGTAACTCACTCATCCGAACAAACAGCCTGAATGCAGTAGCCGTCTACCCAGCCGACAAGAATAAAACCAGTGACGACACAAAGGAACTGCTCCAGAACCTTATTTGCCCTGAAACATTGAAGTTGCAACTTAGAGGTATACGTAAAATAAAAATGGGGAGTAATAATAAGTGCAGATAAAAAGGCGATATTGAAAAGCTAAAAGAGACGGTGAAATCATTCTCATCAAAACTTACCATTGACGAGCCCCGAAAAAGAAAACCTAGAATAATAGTCATTGGTGTGCCCACAGCTATGGCCGAAAAGGAAGTATTTGAATGTATTTTTAAACAGAACCTTAGTGAAAAAATGCCGTCTTTAACTCTAGAAAAGTTCTTGCTGGAGACAAAACTCAGCCATAAATCGGGTAAGAAAGGATTGGAGACCACCAACTATATTTTAGAAGTGTCAGCAGATATACGTAAAGCCCTCATCATACAAAATCGAGCGTATATAAATTGGTCTTCCTGTCCAATAAGAGACTTTACGCTGGTCACGCGCTGTTTTCAATGCCAGAAGTACGGTCACGCTGCCAAATTCTGTAGAGAAGAAAAACCTACTTGTGGACATTGTGGTGAATTAGGTCATCAAATCAAGACCTGTGGAAAACAGAATGATGCACCTAAGTGTGCTACATGTCTGCACTTTAAAAAGCCGTGTCAACATAAAACGGGTGACTTGGAGTGCCCAGCCAGGAAAAATGCCGAGGTTGCGTACATTAACCCAATCGATTATGGTGGCACCTAGAGCCGTTGTTTGTTTTACTTTGGTTTTATTTTATTTTTAGCCGATTATTATTACAGGATATTATCATGTAGACATAATAGTGGCGTTATTTAATTTTCGGTCTATGACATAGTTTTAAGTTGTGTTGTGTTAATTTGTAAAATAAGCAAATTCACTGATCAGTATTTTATTTTTGTCGCGTCCGAACATTATGCTGTATTTGCAATACAAACTAAAATGTTAATCTAGGTCGCGCGCTGTGAGCAGAAACGGCCACAGACCTAGCCACCGGACAGGCTAGCGTGTCTGTTGTCTGGTCGCAGGCTCGCCACAGTCCTAGCTACCGGGCAGGCTAGCGCTGCGAGCATAAGTGACAGGCTGTTATGACTTTCTAGTGTGCAGGTGACCGTCGTGGTTAGCATTTGCATGCAATGCAGAGAGCTAAAGTGGTGCGTTAGGTATAACCAGGTATCCAGGTTTTATGTTTTAAAAGTCTTCGAGTTTTGGTTTAAAGTTTCCGAGATGATTAAACTTTTTTTTGTAAGTATTACAAGTAATGTCAAAAGTGAGGTTCAGTATTTTATTTTTTCCTTACTGTAATAAAGAAACACTAGTTTCATATTCGAGATCCAAAATCTCTTTGGTTAATAATAGGTACATATTGATTCGAAAGTTATTGGATCACACGTCTTTTGTAATTTTCTTCACATGAACGATCCTAAATGATTTGATTCACTATATTTTTTTCCCTTTGACTTAGCAAAACGATTCACAAGCAATTGGAACACTACGTAAACTTTCAGCGATTAGATCCAAGTGCTTTTGGATTACAGCGATCTTGATATCCAAAAGCACTTGGATCATTTGGTCGATTCTCCAAAGATAAAAATTTATGATCTAACGGTTTTTGGATCATTTGTAAGTTTTGTGTGCGTACTCAGAATGTGATTCAAAATATTTTAAATCAATTTGGTATTTTAAAAATAGCTTAAAATATTTTTACAAAATTGATTCAAACGACTTTGAAACACGTGCATACAAAAAATATAATTTTGCAAAAGTGTTCATAGCATTTTGAATCATTTCTAAAATTTGTAATTTTCGATAGACAATTTCGCCAAAAGGCGTTAGACCTCGCCATTTCCACAGTTTAAAAGATATTTAAATGAAATTTAGAGAGAACTTAGATCAGTACGCGCCAAGCCCCGTGGTGTACATAACTCATTTTTGATCCAAGGTCAATTGGATCGTTTTGGCATAACTACGTCCACCGTCTCCATTCTGTCGTGAGTAAAAATCGTGGTCCGCAATGCACAAAAAATCAGACCAATATTAACAGATGCAAGATCGTGCTCATCAGTCAGTCAGCGGTGATTTATAAGATGGCGCGTTCACTGGCTAATCAACATGCTCGCATTACTTTGCCGCCAACCCACGCACCTCAGCTTGTTGACAAAATTATTCACTTGGAGAAATTGGTTAATACATTCGGCGTCTAGTAGCCTGTATGGTCGTTGGTGCAACTACATGCGGTGCTTCCGCTAAATAAATTTAATTAATAAACAGGGTGATATCGTTGAAGTTTTGGTTGGGGATGAATGCAAGAGCCAAACATTATAAAATAATCAAATAAAAACATTAAACAACAAAGTTTACCTACAAAGCGCTGTTTTTTGAAAGACGATAATTTTAAATGTTCATTTCTCTGAACAAACCTACCTAACCTACTATGTACATAGTGCTGTATTTCCTTAAAATAAGGTGAATTAAAAATTATTTTTTGTAGGCCTTACTACAAATAAGTTACACGAATACCAGTACTTATAATTTCCCATACAAATGAACTTTGGGAGTTCCCGCGCGTTGGCCTTGCCTTATATACTATTCTTTAGCTATCTAAGCCGAACCGTGACCCTATATGCCTACTTAGAAAAAAATATGGGGGCCATTTGATTTTTTTTATTGGCAAAATAACTCAAAATTGGTAAGCGCTACAAATAAACATTTTATGGAAGATACGTCACGCGTAAATTTCTGCACAGCCTTAGCTCTCAATAACTTTATTCATAATCTAATAATTTGCGAGAAAAAACGCTCTACAATATAGCAGTTTATGCTGAAAAATCACAGACTTGAAAAGAATGTGTGGATAGACTATGCTGCGGTATCCTGAGTGACATTTAGTTACAAGCTTAAAGTATATATAAGGTTACAAGCTTTTCGCTCAGATATAATTTTAAGTGAACCAGCGAAATTAATTTCTCATCCTCTTCCAATTTTCATCCTCTGCTTTACCACCTCATGGGATGAACTTATTAAAATTCTTTCTTGGTGTTATTTTCCCCATCTCTGCGCAAAATTTCAACAACAACACAGTAGGTACATAGGTACTAAAATAAGCTTCAAGAGTAGGTACCTATAGTACGTACCTACGAGTATGTAGGATAGTGCAAGGAACAACGATTGTAGGAGCAAGCTTAACGTGTCCCTGGAGGCAAGCCAAACAAGAAGGTAATGAAAAGAAAACTGTAGTCCGTACGAGTTAAATGTCTGCTCCGTGGAAGCTAAATCAATAGTCCTCTTTTTAGTTTCATTCTCTAGCAAGAAGCGATAAAAAAGTAAAACTAATCATGAGATAAAAATCGAGTGTGGTTGTGAGTCCGACTCTCGCGCACCTAGGGTACCGTACCATTATGTATCAAAATGGCATAAATTCTTGTTTGTTTAACTATGAAAACGAAAGTGTCTCGATTTTTCTAATGGGAAGTGTATTACAGTTTCTGAGTTATAGATCTGAAGAAGCAATCATTTCGGATTTATTTATGATTCAGCCTTCATTTTGAAAATAATATAGCTTTACCTATCTCCTTGACCAAAATTTGACCTCTATTTGATTATCTACTTATCCGTACAGCTAGAATAACTATTAAGAATAACCAACCAGTAGGCAGGTATAAGTTTATCTCTACAGGTACTACTCATTGTTGGTATATGATAGGACAGGATAGTGCATGGAAAGGTTGTAGGAGCGAGCATAATGTGTCCCTGGAGGCAAGTCAAACAGGGAGGTAATGAAAAGAAAACTGTAGTCGGTACGAGTTAAATGTTTGCTATGTGGAAGTAAAATCAATAGTTCTCTTTTAAGTTTTGCTCTCTTTCGATAAGCTTAAAAAAAAACATAAATATTAATAACATCTGAAAGCCAAGGATTACGGATTAAATTGGAGCAAAATTTTATTTGACTCCAATTATGTTCAACTTGTGTATCGATTTGATCAAGGATTCGACCTATGTTTGATGCGTTGATAACATCATGTACTGAGTGCGTAACCCACTTTGCATTATTTGCAAACTCTATAGCAAAATGCGGCAAAATACAATGTGTAAACCAGGAACGAACCTAGTGCGTTGTTTACGAAGCTTTTAATGTGGCACAATTGAATATGGGCTGGAGTTAGTGCCAGCTGACGAACTCTATTGATTTAGGCGTGATGCGAATGCAAAACACAATTTCACGGTTTGTTCAACGAATATTTGGATACAAGTGACAAAACATAACGTTCCTGGATATTTTGTATAACGAGTTCAAATAACAGTCAGTACTTGCGATTTAAGTACCTGTCTAATTTTATAATGTTTACTATTTTATCGAAAAATAAAAACATAGTAGATGTAACTTGTAATGGGCATTAATTTCTAAGTGAGAGTTCCAAAGCCTAAAGGATTAGAATTACCAAGGCAAGCCCAAACTTTAACATGCGTGAAAAATCCCAAAATTCATTTACCTCTATATAGGAATTCATGTGTACTATTATAATAGTACTTACTACAATGCCTCAGTCGCCAAAAAACTATAACGAGTATGTAGATAGGTATACAAACTAAAAATTCTGGGTGCGAATGATATAGTACTTACTTTGGAGTTCGATAAAAATATCTTAAACACAGTAGGTAAGTGCTTTGTTTTAGGAAACACTTAGACCACTCACTCTGTGTAAAAGAGAGTGTCCGAGAAGAGTGACCACATCCTTTACTTCATTCGGTAACACTACTTACAAGTTTTTACAAGTTAGAAACGTTTTCACGGGTTTCCTCACGAAGAAAGTTTCAACTGAGGTTGGTAAGGCTGCTGGTTACACCGAATTGCAAATTGTACATTTCAGTAGAATAAGTAAGTTGTTTATCAATTCTGAAATAGAAGAGCTAGTGCCCCAGCCTAATATAATCGGGGAGACACCGACTCCGTTGGCTAGGCCACGTACAAAGGGTGGGGTAGGATCGTGGAGCAAAAAAGCGTACGTGGGTTCTCCCTCAGGACGCCATCCTGTGGGGCGCCCCAGATACCGCTGAAAAAGGCGTGGTAGAGGTAGAGGCTGATCTGCGCGATCTTCGAATCAGCAAATGGCAGGAGATCGCGCAGGACAGGGATCAGTGGAGAGAGCTCGTTTCGGAGGCCAAGATCCTCTTAGGGTCGCTGAGACAGCGGAGTTAGTTAGTTTTTTAATCAATTTATTGACCTAGCATGTGTCTCATGGATATTTTTTTGTGTTCAACCAACCAAAATAACAAAAGTTTTAGAATGTTGTTT
Organism: Phthorimaea operculella; assembly: GCA_024500475.1. NCBI lineage: Eukaryota > Metazoa > Arthropoda > Insecta > Lepidoptera > Gelechiidae > Phthorimaea > Phthorimaea operculella. The sequence continues at coordinate 9,621,278 of JANFCV010000002.1, forward strand.
AATTAAATAAAGGTAGATATCTTAGTAATTTTGTCGATTTATTATGTCTTTGCCACTTTTCTTTCGTCCTTTATCCTGTTTTTAATCAAAACCGTGTTGTACAACCATTTTTGTTACACATCGGTGTATAGGAAATCCATTCGTAAGATAAGCTTTCCCCGTCGTATCCACGCCTTTCCTTTCCGAAACTCTTTCCCATCCTTTCCCTCCTGTTCGCCATCATACCACAAAGTAGAGAATTTACAGAAGGACACCTCACCTCTTTTTCCGATTGTTATACTTACATCTTAGGGTTGCTACTTTTTCTTTCTGAATTTTTGAAATGAGATAGTTGGGTAAAACAAACTTACATAGGTACATTATATCACGCACTATAGCGCAGCACTACAAAATATTTGCGAGTCGTAATTTTGCCGTTTCCGGTTTGGTATAGCGCGTAAACGACGACGGTGTGTAGGGACAAAATACAAGTTTACAGATAGTTCACTTGGCCCTATTTCGGATTTTCGCGATTGGCACTTGTTACATAGCCAGGGTTGCTCCTGTCAAAAAGTGTAAAAACGTCAAAACAGCGAAATCTGACAAAGAACGTCGTATGATTCTGAGCCAATTTTGAATCCTTTAAATATGACATTCGTGTCAACCACCTTCTTATTTACCTTGACTTCCCCTGAGATTCCGGTTTTTTCCAGTTTTCGTCAGTAAGCGTCAAAATCGTAGCTAGTACTGAGTGAGCCATCTGGTAAAGGCGCCCGCGCGCCGTTTTCCTAATTTGTGGTGTAGGTGTTTGGGTGAGTGTAGTGACGTTTCTTTGTAGCCGTCTCTCTGTATTGAGCGACCGCCAATATTGCTTTGGGATCATACTTTATCCCGGAACTTTTACGTTGTGGCACTTGTTGATGAATAACACAATATAATTTTCGTATAAGGTGTGTTTTAAGTGAAACGTGGATATGATACATACTGTCTTGGATGCGAAAATCTCTGAATACAAAAAGAAAAATGGATTACAAGGTTGCACCTATTGATTTAAAATTGTAAATAGCGTATTCATTTCACCTTTACTTCATGAAGAAAAATGATTAGTTACATAGATTGATCACGCTTGCATAATTTACATTTATAAGGTGCCAGCACCCCCTTACATAGGTGCCATAATCTCGGGGCACGGCAGTGCCCCCACCAAGTCGAGCTGAAAGCGGCACGGCCGTACCATCCTTTTCTCGAACCAGTTCAGGTCATTTTTGAACCCCCCATAACTCCCTTGTCGATAAGTTTAGAACACTCATTTTAAAATATCTTAGCAAGCACTGCATAGACACGATATATTTCAAATTTCATTTAATTTGGACCAGTAGTTTAGAAGTTATAGTTAGTCAAAGTTTCTTAATTTTCTGCCTGACTGACTGACTGACTGACTGACTGACTGACTGACCGATCATCAAAATTCTAAGGTACTTCTAGCAGACTGAGGTGCTTGAAACTTAGAATACATCTTGTATTTAGTGTATGAATAAAGGAAAAACTATAACATTTTGCAAATTCGGTTGCAACCGCATAACTAACTTTGTATTTCCATACAAATGTATAGGATTACAAAGTTAACTTTGCTGATAGACTTTGAGGAAATCTGTAGCTGAGGCTCAAGAAGTAGTTCCAGATAAGAGAAAGGGGAAGACTATCTACAAAAAGAAATGAGATCCCACCAAAAACATTTACTTGTAAAAAGAACCAAGTCTCGCCTCTCAGTTCATCTACTGTAAAAAAAAAGTTGTGAGATCCATGTGATGCCAAGTCGGTTATTGATTTATTCAAGGACTACTTCAGGGAACTTTCATCTTAAGCTATTGCGTAATTAGGTAACAGACATCATCTTACAGTAACTATATCGATATTTAAAAACTTTTATATTTACAATAACTAGAATGACTTGGCAATCGCACACTATTTGCTTGTGAGATACGATGGTCCAGTGCGATGGCCGGGTCATTCTAGTTATTGTAAATATAAAAGTTTTTAAATATCGATGTAGTTACTGTAAGATGATGTCTGTTACCTAATTACGCAATAGCTTAAGATGAAAGTTCCCTGAAGTAGTCCTTGAATAAATCAATAACCGACTTGGCATCACATGGATCTCACAACTTTTTACAGTAGATGAACTGAGAGGCGAGACTTGGTTCTTTTTACAAGTAAATGTTTTTGGTGGGATATATATAATATTATGATACTGTATTGTTGGACCCTAGTACATTCTGTATTTTATTATTTCCTTATTGGTGCAAGGGGAAATTGAGTAATATAGTTCTATTGTGAAGGATTGCTATGGGATGAATAGGGGTGAAATATGGTTGCAAATATGAAACATTGAATACAACTTGAAAAGAGCAGCTTGTTGTCTAAAGCAATGGTATTTAAGGGCGCCGTTTGTCAAAAATGCCCTTTTTCAAAACAATATTACTCATTAGATATTAGTTGTAGAATTATAAAAAAAAATTATGTTGCAGTTGTGGATCTAATAGAGGGAGTGGGGCATTCAGTTACACGATTTGATGAACTTTGCTCGATAAAAAAAAATTACAAAGTTGGGTCTATTCAAAATTTATTTTCAATATTATGCCTAAGATATTAAGTTTATAGACCTAATTTTTATACCAATCTTTAGATAAATTGATAATCCAGGGAATGGTGCAGTATCAATGTTGTAGGGTTATATTGTAAATTATGATGCCTAAATATCTACAAAAAGCGCAAGCGGCGTGGCTCGGCAGCCTCGTCAGTCGCGCGGAGGCGCTTACGGACGACGGATGTGTGCCAAATTTTCTCCTGACGCGCGACGTAAATTGGTTTTATTTTTTAGTGGCGATCAGTCTAGTGCCACAGTAGGAAAAATGAAAGCAGTATTACCACGGGTTTCAAAACTAAATTCGTCTTAATAAATTTAATTTTTTAAAATATGCCGTGGCATAACAAGATACAAGGACACAGTCTAACAAAGTCAGTACATCCACATATTTTTGTAATAGTTAGCAGTAGGTATGTATTACGATTATTTTACCAAAACGTTAAAGTTTTGGGATGATTGTAGAATTATGTTTGAGGTTAATATCACAGTAAGTATTAGTAATTTATTGTATTACCAATATTGATTTATAACAACAAAGTAAATTTTTCTTTTATTTATTTCAGCTTATTGATAATTGGCACTTGTTGCGAGTTGGTTTACTCGCGCATTGATATTGTTGATATAATTAAACTCTGATAGCCAATTTATATTGGTAGCTTTGTAATTGGCTTGTAAGTAATTATAAACTTAAAATTATATTGTAAAAATTATATTGCTGTAAGCTCCCCAAATATAATAAAATAAAATAAAAATTTATGATTTTATTGATGCTAATTAACTATAGAGAAATTATAATGATGAGTACACGCGTTATGAATGAGTGGTGATCGCAGACTGGCGGGTAATGACCTAATAATCGCTTTGTGGAGTAAACTGCTGAGAGTACAATCCGTTGTGCGGTGTACAGACCGTACATGCACGCGGGCGGCGACAATACAAACCCTGATGCAGTACAGACAGCCCCTTGTCTGTGCTGCATTAGGGTGTGTACATTAAAACATGCAACAAACCCTGATGCAATGCAGCACAGACAACTTATCAATATTTAGCCAAGTCCGAAGTCGCAAAATGTCCAAATTCGCAAAATGTCCTAAGTCGCAAATTGTCCAAAGTCGCAAAATGTCCAAAGTCGCAAAATGACCAAAGTCGCAAAATGTCCAAAGTCCCAAAATGTCTTAAGTCGCAAAATGTCCTAAGTCCCAAATTGTCCTAAGTCGCAAAATGTCCAAAGTCGCAAAATGTCCAAAGTCGCAAAATGTCCAAAGTCGCAAAATGTCCAAAGTCGCAAAATGTCCAAAGTCGCAAAATGTCCAACGTCGCAAAATGTCCAATGTCGCAAAATGTCCAAAGTCGCAAAATGTCCAACGTCGCGAAATGTCCGTCGCAAAATGTCCAAAGTCGCAAAATGTCCTAAGTCGCAAAATGTCCAAAGGCGCAAAATTTCCTAAGTCGCAAAATGTCCAAATTCGCAAAATGTCAACAACGTCCTGTGGCTGTTCGTGCTGATCATCTCGCTGTTTGCGCTCATGTTGTTGAGTTTGCTGTTGGATTTAAGCTGCGCCTAGGATTGATGGCTTTAGAAATGGTTTTTTTCTTGATGCACTGGATGTGTGAGTATCGCTTTACGCGCTTTTGACCATCGCGCGATATTGACCATCGGAAAAGTAAACATAGTTTTTATTTTCAGACGCGCTCAAGGCTTTATGATTATCTTGAAATGCTTGCCAGAGTTGGTCTAGGGTATCCATCCGACGTTTGAGATATGCAGCTGTCTTCTTATCCAGTGGATCATTCTCAAATTTTGAGCATACCTATCTGATCCATTTCCGCAATAATATGGTATTGATTATCAATTTGTTCCATCATGTTGATTGCAGTTGTATGATGAATGTGGAATGTTGAAAATTAGAAACCTTTACCTCAAAATATTCCTTGTGTACAATCGAGCACTCTTTCGTCACCCTCAGGGCAAATCGGTGAGAACCTCGAATTTGTTGCTAACAAAGACTCATATGCATCCTCGTGCCATATTCATAATAATATGAATACGTTAGTGGATAAAAATGAGCATGGATGTAGCACCAGAAATGTGAATTCTAACGAATTTTAATTAAAAGGAAGTAACCGTTCAATCATATTATTAGTTTTATTCATTAATTGTATTGTGTAGATAACTAGGTAAGAAACTAAGACCCATCCAACACGCTCCCAGCTCCATCCATCGCACTTCCAGCACCATCGATCACACTCCCAGGACATTGATCTTTTTATGAGTTTTGATTAGCTTCAATTTGTTTAAAACAACCTTTTACTGATTTTTAGACTCAAAATGGATTTTGACTGGTTAATAAGTACTTATATAAAAAATACCTAACCTTACTAAACATTTGTTTCAATATTCTAAAAGAAAAACTAATAATACAAATAAACCTTATTTTCCTACTGCATTATTTTATACTGTGGCGTTCTCGCCCGCTGACAAAGGTCACCGGAGTTCAAAACCAAACAGCTCCCTCGTAGAGCGGAGGCAAGCCGCCTGTGCGCGAAAAATACCTAAACCTGCCCCAGAACGCGCCCTTAACTTGCTGGTGCCAGCGACAATTTTACCTGTAAAATTAATTGCATTCATAAAATATACAGTCATATTTACTAAGTTTTACCTTGGCCGTGTAATGACGGCTTGGAATAGCATCACCCCATATCTTTCCTATGGGTGTCGTAAAAAGCGACTAAGAGATTTGAAAGTTGATGCGTATTGCAATTTTAGGCGACGTGCTGACAACGACGTGGTTTAAATTGCCATTTTGTACAGCCTTTTACGTTCTGATTACCCCGCAAGAAATATAGTCGTGATATATGTGTGTAAGTCTTCTTTTACTATTCTGCTGCAAGCTAACCCAGGCTTTTATGCCTTTTTAGGGTTTCGTAGTCTACTAGAAACCCTTATAGTTTCGTCATGTCTGTCTGTCTGTCTGTCTGTCTGTCTGTCTGTCTATCTGTCTGTCTGTCTGTATGCCGCGCCCTCATTATTTTCGTCAGTTTTAGAGCTATCGACATGAAATTTGGTGAGAAGATAGATCGTGTTGACCCAAATATAGAAATGTTAAGAAAAAATTATTTTAAATGATTTTTGGACCCCCTCCCATACAAGTGAAAGGGGGGCAAAATTTTTTTTTCTTCTGTAATATTGAATAGGATATCGTTGAATAGGTTTTTTAAAACTAAGATGAGGTTTCTTTGAAACAAAGTCACTAAAATGTTTCTGTCACGAGATATTTACTTTTAAAAAGGGCGTTTTTGACCCATAATTTGTTCCAGCTGTTACTTCTAAAGTATAAAAGCTAAAAAATTGAAATAAATATGGAATACTAGCTGCCCGTCAGCGGTTTCACCCGCTGCAACCTATTATTCCGCGGGAAAAAAGCATTATTCGCCAAGAGATGTCGCTGTTAGTTTTCGGCGAAAACGTTTAAAACGCGAATCGGCTCAGTCCCGCCACCTATTTCAAAAATATTGGAAAATGCGTGATCCCGTGGGAATGAGACATTTTTCCGTGGTAAAAAGTATCCTATGTGTTATTCCAGATGCCCTTTTATATTTCTGCAAAGTTACTTGTCAATCTAATCAGCCGTTTTTGCGTGATGTCATAACAAACACACACACAAACATCTGCCTTTATAATATTAGTAGGAAGGATAGCTAACAATCTGAAATTACAATTAAAACTATAACGGATATTGTGCCCTTAAAGGTTTCAGAAAAAATTGAGTTTTTCTATTTGCGGTTGGTCATCATACTGCTGCTAACAAACCAGCAACAAATTAAGTTTGTAATGCTGAAAAACCTGATATTTAAACGTTGACTACGAAACCCTATTTGTGGGCGTGTCTGACACGCCCTTGGCCGTTTTTTTTTACTATTATTGAAATTAACATTTACAATAACATAAAATTAAGTCTATCCAATCCAATATCCAATTTTGTTGAAAAAGTTGATAGTATTTTGTCATTGATCTCAAAATTTACACTGCTACATAAGGAATGTTTCCGTGTATTTTTTGTCCAAAATAATAAGGACAGCGATACGATGTCAAGGGCTGGATGTAAGGGCCCTATTTCTTATGGTATCGTTTATGTTAAATGTGATGTGATAATGATAATAATGAAATAAATAACTATGTGACATCAGAAACTTTTTACCTACCTACTTGTTTGTTTTTCGATCGATATTTATTTCGTAAATTTTTTCGAGTCTCCAGCGCACAGTGGTTGAAAAAAAAGGAAATAAAAAGTTACAACCGAGTAAGGGAAAGAAAGGCCGTCTGATAAGTACAAGTATGGCGAGAATGGCCCACCCTGTTTACCGACAGATCAAAGGTCGAGATTACGCTGCGTTTTGTATCAAAATCCGTTTGGTACCGGATTTTATTTTTTATTTTGATTATGATCGGAGAAGTACCCCATTTGAATATTTCAATGTTATTATCATGTTCATTTTGATTACCGAACCACCACGATCGTATTTAGGTTAAGATTTTTATCAACCGACCTCTCGTGCGAAATAACTTTATTATTATTACTTTACCTATACGTTCATGCTATGACAACGTGCCTTAAAATTAACCAAGGTTTTCCAAAAACTTACACGAACATAACATTTTAACGTAATTGTTTCTACGGTCGGGGAAATTTCCGTGATACCTTTTTTCGTTCATTAACTAGGTATGGGAAAATATTGTTAATTATTAATTAACTGCAATTATTAAACGCAAAGTGCGTTTGCCATTTTCAATAATTCAACAGTCAAATGAAGTTAATTTCAGTTTAACGGGCATGTACATTTGATTCAAATGCAGCATGCAACCATTTACGTTATTTTGTATACAAAAAAATGATATATACTTACTGAAAACTAAATGCAATGAAATATTAGTAATAGCTGCATTTGAAAATATATGTTTTGCATTGTTATTTGTCATAGAAGTGGTGCCGGCAGAGTAGAATAGCACCACCCCCTCTCTTCCCGTGGGGATCGTAAGAGGCGACTGAGGTGTTAATCCACCACAAAAGCATTCCCAAGGAGGGTTGACGTCTGGTAGGCGGCCGTTCGTAAAATTAAGCCAAATCCTTAAAATGCCATAGAAGTGCGGCGGCAGCAACTAGGTGCCGAAAACACCAGATGATAGCGCACCCTGGGGATGCCTACGTCAAGCAGACTGCTATGTAGGTACTTTGAATAGGACTGATATAATGCAATGTGTGTAAATTTAGTCTCTGCCTATCTTATATGTAATGCAATACACAGTACATGCTACTCCTTAAGACTGCTACTACATGACAAAAACAAAACCGGTGATTTTCTTATACCCGCATCACACGGCGACGGAAACTTACTAGAACCGTCTAGAACTGGGGGTAATTATTTGTACTATTCGTGAAGTTCCCTGCTCGCTGCCACGAAGATTAATGCGGTGCGCCTAATTAGAAAACTTCGCCTGTTTAGCGACTACCCGATACAGAAGAGTGACAACGCGTTGGAAACACCGGCACTGCCGTGAAGGAAAGTTTCTGGAAAAAGAAAATTAATGTCCCACAAGGCAAACTAAGTTTAAAGGTAGGTAAGCTAGCAGTGGCGTAGGGTTCATACATCCCGATTCCCATCGGCGACCCCTTCAAAAATTTACAAAACCATACCTACTCTCACGCCAATCTACTTTCAGTACATTTTGTTGCTTGCTCCAGCTTACCTTCGCAAAAATATCACCCTTCTGACTAGGTTATTCTGAATGAAGACACGACTTTATTCCGGCTTTTGGGCCAGACTCCTGATTGTGCCTGATCGTACCATACTCCTATGACATGTATTTATAGTCCATTCGCAATCATAGTATCATGAAATGGTATGACGAGCCTAAGCGGGGGCTGGTCGCAATACTTAGATACTACGCCACCAGCGTAACTTGGCCTCCCACTTAGGCTCGTCATGACTCCACTATGATTTTGAATGGAATACCTATACCTAGATGCATAGTTACAAAAAAGTTTGATTACTTTAAAGCCTTATCTCGTTATAAATAACATCCAATCTCGTTAAGGCTTTCACAAATTACGCGGAATTCTGTCCGACAAAAAATAACAGCTGGATAAAAAATTTCTTTCAATACCGGAAGTGTCTTTTGCCGGCGCAAATAAAAATAAAACTTTTAATGGCTGTCAGTGAGCTGGTTCATTAGTAAAATTCTTGTTTTGTTGTTTCTTTTTTTATCTCCGCACACTTTATTAGTGCTCTTTCCTAATGAATTTCGAAGGATGTTTGCCGAATAAGGTGGGATACACTTGCACCGCATGAAATTGCGGTTTTTGACATCTATCGAACAAATGACTGCCTGTGTCGGACACAGTTAACAAGATAACGTGAACTATTACGTGCGTTTTTTCTCAAACTCCTTACCTATAAAAATCGAGTTGGTGGGTGGGGTCTACCTCCTAGCGGTCCACCCCGGGCAACGTCCTCACAATACGTGTTGGCGGCTGAAGATCCCAAAAGCGGTGGTAGGCCATGAAAGGGGCCGCCTGGCTCGCGACCACCATCCCGCCGGAGTCCGGCGCCAAACAGCCTTGCTGTGTTCCGTCGGTGTGCGGGACTGCCAGTGCCATTGGGGGGTAGCAATGTAGTCAGTTGCGCTGCCGGAACCGGTCTTTGTCTTTAGGTGATGCTGTATCCGGTAACTCGTTTTGGAGGGTAGCGGGATCCGAGGCACGGTCTCAGCCGTTGGCCGACCGCAGTCAGTAGGGGGCCCGACTTGCGCGCTAGCCACGCGCAAAGGCTGCCCCGCCAACTGTGAAAAATCCCGGTATACTCCACCGTGCCAGTTGGCGGCTGGATGGGAGGACCCGGTGGAGTGTTATCGGGGGGGCTCGGGCGTCCCCGCAGTCTCCAAGCGAGTTCCCTCTCTGATCAGTTGAACCGAAAGGTACGAGTAGGGTTTCTAAGCAGCGCCTCGACTATCTTTTCTTTCCCCACAAAACTCTTTTAAAAACATGAAAAAGCTAAAAAAGAAGAAAAAGTTTGACCAACGGCAACACTTCCTCCCACTCAAAGTGCACCTCACGAACATCCGAGGTCTACACACAAACCTAGACCCGGTCCATCACCACCTGGAGACCGAGAAGCCGCACTTATTCTTCTTAACGGAGACGCAGATAGCAACACCGTTGGACGTGGCATACCTCAACTACCCTGGTTACACTCTTGAGCACAAGTTTAAGAAGCGTGCAGGGGTCTGTGTGTATGTTCGCGATGACGTTTGCTGTAAGCGTCTCCGTGGCTTTGAGAATTCAGGGTTTCCCGTGCTGTGGCTTTTGGTTGACACTGGAGTAGAAAACTCTCTACGCCAGTGTTTATCGTTCGCACAGCGGAGATCAGGAGACGACTAGACTCATGGAGTACCTCTCTGAGACGGCAGATACAGCAATTCAGCGATATCCAACAGCAGAACTTGTTTTTCTGGGGGACTTCAATGCTCACCATAAAGAGTGGCTGTTCCCATACCAGAAAACTGACCATGCTGGGCGAGAGGCGCGTAAACTAGCATTGGCGCTAGATCTCACCCAGCTGGTGGAACAAGCGACGCGAATACCAGATATCACAGACCACACACCCAATTGCCTGGACCTTCTGCTGACAACTGATCCGCACAGACATTCGGTTTCGGTCTCGGCTCCGCTGGGATCATCCGACCACTGTGTGGTGAAATCCGTGTCCATCTGCTCTCCTCCGGATTACACCCCTAGGGGCACGAGGAGAGTATGGCGATACGAGTCAGCAGACTGGGACGAGATGCGTGCTTTCTTTGCTTCATACCCGTGGCGGCAAATGTGTTTCTCTTCGGAAGACCCTCATACGTCGCTGATGCGATCACAGCTGTAATCCGGCAGGGACTGGAATATTTCATTCCTTTCTCCGATATCCCGCTCGGTTATAAAGCCCAACCTTGGTTCAATGCGGACTGTGCTCGAGCTGAGGCTCGTAAACAGTCCGCTTACGCTTGGGTAAAAGCTCGTGATCGAAAAGTGCGAGCGAGAAGAGTGCGAGCAAAGAAGAGAGCATATAATGCCGCCGCCAGGTATTGCAAACGGGTGCTACGAAAAGCTAGGTTCGACCATATTAGCCGTATTGGGGCAAAGCTTGCATCATACCCACCGGGTAGTAAGCAGTTCTGGTCCCTTTCGAAATCAGTCGAATCCAACTTCTGCCGTCCTCACTACCTCCAATGCAGAAACCTGATGGGTCGCTTGCCCACACCGCGGCAGAGAAAGCAAATTTATTTGCCGATCTGTTTGCGAGCAACTCTCGTATAGACGCTGGCTCGAAATATCCACCCACCTTACCTCACTGTGATTCTTTGATGTCTGAGATCACAGTGCACAATAAAGGTCCGTAGAGCCCTTCGCAGTCTGGACGTGAACAAGGCCAGTGGTCCTGATGGCATACCAGCAAGATTGTTGAGGTATTGTGCGCCTGAGTTGTCTCCTGTACTGACACGCTTGTACCGCCTCTCTCTCGTGTCAAAAATTGTACCAAAATCTTGGAAGCTTGCCAATGTGCAACCTGTGCCCAAGAAGGGTAGCCGTGCTGACCCTAGCAACTATCGACCGATCGCCATCACTTCCGTACTCTGTAAGGTTATGGAAAGAGTTCTGAACTGCAAACTGCTTTCGTACCTCGAAGACAATGATCTTCTCAGTGATTGTCAATATGGCTTCCGCCGAGGGCGTTCCACGGGAGATCTTCTAGTGTACGTAACGCATTGCTGGGGCGAGGCCATTGAGAACCACGGCGAAGCAATAGCAGTGTCGCTGGACATTTCAAAGGCCTTCGATAGGGTGTGGCATGCGAGTCTGTTGAGCAAGCTTCCAGCGTACGGCATACCCACTGGCTTCTGTAGCTGGGTGGCTGACTTTCTGAGTGAACGGTCGATCCGAGTGGTCATAGACGGCTGCTCCTCTGACCTCAAGGCTATTGACGCCGGAGTCCCTCAGGGGTCTGTACTCTCCGCGACGCTTTTCCTGCTGCACATCAATGACCTTCTATCCTCAGGAATTGTTGGGTACGCAGATGACAGTACTGTCACCGAGAAATATCTGTCCGGCGCAGGAGCCAGTGGTGATGAAATCCAAAGATTGAGAAAAGCTATGATTGAGCGTACGAGCCTGACGTTAAGTAACGTCTCCCAGTGGGGCGAAGACAATCTCGTCAGCTTCAATGCTTCAAAAACGCAGGCGTGTCTTTTCTCCGCAAAAAGGAGTCCTTTCACCTTTTCTCCTACTTTTCGGGGTACATCTGTTCCAGTGACCAATACTCTTCAACTCCTTGGCATGGAGTTGTCCTCTGACCTCAACTTCGGCACCACCATCGAGTCCAAGGCTCAAATTGCAGCTAGAAAGTTGGGCGTCCTGAATAAAGTCAAGCGGTACTTCACGCCTGAACAGCTTCTAACTCTTTATAAAGCTCAAGTCCGATCTTGCATGGAGTACTGCTGTCACCTTTGGGATGGCTCGGCTAAATACCAACTTGCTGCACTGGATTCGGTGGAACGCAGAGCCAAGAGATTAATAGGCGATAAAAAACTGGTGGCGACCAAGCTTCACAGCCTGGCTCACCGCCGCAAGGTTGCTTGCCTATCGGTTTTCTACAGATTGTACTTCGGAGAGTGTGCGCGTGAGCTGCATGAGCTCATACCACCGTCTCCTTTCTTCTATCGGACATCCAGACGCACGGCCGGCTACCATCCGTTCTTAGTTGATATACCCACATTACGCACTAAGCGCTTCAAATCATCTTTCATTATGCGCACGGCTAAAGAATGGAATTCCCTGCCTGCGTCTGTATTTCCGAGTGCATATAACCTGAATCTCTTTAAGTCTAGAGTGAATAGGCATCTTCTGGGCAAGCTCGCTCCACCGTAGATCCCATCTCTGCTCTAGGGTAAGATTGGGGTCAAGAGTAAGCCCATCATAAATAAAAAAAAAAAAAAAAGAGTTCGGAAAAATACCACAGAAACACGGTCCGTGTGAGTTTCACCTTAAGTGCCTTACGAACAAAGAACCCCCTAACCAACTTTATTTTGGTCAATCAAGTGGTTCAACCTACAATGTTTTGAGAAAACTGGGAACATTATTAATTAGTGATTCATTTTTGTCTGTTCCTGTCCATGAATCGAACCCAACATCTTGCGAAGAACACTAAACCGCTTGGCCACCAACGGAGGCATTTACCTTCATGTTTCCTTATACCTAGGGCAGAAAACACCGCCTCCGTATGCGTGACGTGCACGTAATCACGCGCGTAACCTATGACGTGTCATGCATGGGATCGTATTCGTATACGACGCAGCACACCGAAGTACGTGCGTGATGACGTGCACGTATACGCAGGCTGTGTGCCGCCTCTTAGACAACCCCATACATTACAACCGGAACGCACGTGATGACGCGCTTGCATATGGAGGCGATGTGTTCTGCCCTTATATCGGTACTACCTACCGTCTACTTTCGAGTCTAAATTGACCGATATTTCCCAATCTTAGTACGTCCATTACCTGGACGGCAAGGGTCGCAATCTCGACGATTTTATTTCTCAACGCACGGTAACGAGTGGGCTACTTATCTCGCGTCGCGCGGAACGACCGCTTCAAGCGCTTTTGTTCAGCAAATAGCCGCTTTTTCCGCTTTTTTCCCGCGGCCGCTGCAAATTGTTTGTTTTCACGCCTATTGTCGCGCACCGACCACTTTTTTACAAATGTTTTTGCTTTTGACATACCTAATCAAGTTACGTTGTTCTGCAGCGGAGCAGAAAGCGTTTTTTTAAAGCACTCGCATATGCTGGGGCTATGTAGGTTGGGTACGTTTTACGAGAGCATATTACTATATCAAGCTAACCAAGTGACGACTCCAATCGTGGGCTTTGACCATTCTTGAGGCCCGTTCATCATGCGCTCTTTTTTGCTACAAAGAAGCTTTATACGTGACCAGTGCAAAGTAGTTGATTTGATCTTATTTTAAATTCAGTCGAAATATTTTAGTCGCCTACTTATTAGGTACCTACCTAATACTGTTATTACATCGTTTTGTTAAAATGAAGTGGCTGAAATGAAATGATGGTATGGACACTATAGATATACGACTAGGTACGGGACGGTACGTCGTCTCGTCTGACTTTCCCAAGAGAAAATCATTCAATTAATGTCTATAATGACGCCACAATGTATAATCGATGTTGGGAGTTTTGTTTTCACTGTTATGTAGAAAACACATAAGCAGATGACACGGCTTAAGCTGAACAGCTCAAACTCAAAGCTTTCCCCAAAGAACTTCGAAAAAATGTTTTAAAATATTGAAAGCATAAAGTAATAACATTTCTCATTACAATCTTGTCTCCGTTTCATAAAGACAGTCGATTCAAAGAGACTTCCATTCTGCGAGATTGTAACAAGCTCTGGGAGTTTTGCAATATACAGGGTTGTAAACAGCCACAGTAACGAGGAAGCAACTCGACAACCTCCAAGACATCGATTGTAGTTTAATATTTATGAAGATTTTATTTTTGATACATGTCTAATAGTTTTCAATATTTTGTGTGATGCCGGCTAACGTATACCCAATCTTACCCGTAGGAGTCGTTAAAAGCGACTAAGTGATAAATTAATATAGGAAATGAATTAGAAAGACGACGCGCAGGGCGCCTGTACCCCTGTTCCCTGTGAGAATGCAACATTTTGCCCTTTTGTCGCCAATCACCTGTCGAACGTAGCCAGTATTCAACAATTACTCCCCCAATAGACAAAAGTCATCAATCAGTTAACTTTAGTGGCTATAAACGTGCTTATGTGTTTTGTAAGTATGTCTATTACCTAGCTACGGCAACAAATCGTAGTTCGGTAATCTTGGTGTAATTTTAAAAGCTTGGAATCAAAAGTTAATGTTTGCTTTAAATATTCATGATGAACGGAGTTCCACCAAGCGCCAACCAACAATTGCAAGTATAAATTACAATATTTCAGAACCGAAACTTTAATGGCACCGCATTTCAGCATTTCTGAACTTTCCAACACGTTGTGCACCAAACTTTGTTCCAATCCAACTGACTCATTCATTAGATGTGTGACACTGACTGATCGAATCAGCTTATTTATTACTCAGCTATTTATACCGTTGGCTTATTTCAGTAACAAATGAAGGTATTAACACAAAGTAACTAGCGTGGTATTAATTTGTCTACGTTTCAATCATGGGCTAAATATTTTCTAAAGTACGAACCGCTTCCAATCCCATACTAGAAGACATATTAACCAATAAAAATAGACCTTACGTAACAGCATTAAAACGATTTAGACAGCTGTCCAATACGGCCAATTAGAATAGCCATACTGTAAATTCACGTTCGATTATGTAGGGAAAATAAAAAAATGCTAGATAGGTAAGGTAATTAGGCGTAGGCGGAACACTTGGAAAGGCTGAGAGATGTGGAGTGGACCAGAGCAGTGACGGAGTGGCGTCTGAAAGACAGGAAGCAAAGTGGGCAGAACCACAAAATAGAGAGTTTACAGAAGGTTCATTCGGCCCTATTTCGGATTTTCATTTGTTACATAGCCAGGGTCCTACTGTCAAAAATATCTAAGTATAAAAACGTCAAAACAGCAAAATCTGACAATGAACGCCGTAGATTCTGAGCCAATTTTAAATCCAATAATAATATGACATTCGTGTCAACCACCTTCTTATTTACCTTGACTTCCCCTGAGATTCCGATTTTTTCCAGTTTACGTTAGTAAACATCAAAGTCGTCGCTAGTACTGAGTGAGCCATCTGGTAAAGGCGCCCGCGCGCCTTTTTCCTAATTTGTGGCAGAACGTCAGCAGTTGTATGACGATATTTTATAAATCTGCTTTGTTTTCATTATCTCCTGTACTGTACGGCACAGGATCGTAGAGAAAAATCAATAAAAAAGGAATAGAATGCTAAATGATTATAATTCAAATGAAATAGCCTAAGCATGAATGTCAAATGTAACATACCATATTCACAGGTAAAGTCAACCATGGTAAACTACACACCTAAGGTAAGAGATCCACTTATACTGGTTAATCTTAACTGTATGAACAACCAACGATCCCTTTAAATGGGAGGGCTGATGTACCTTCTGTTAATTGTAACCATCTTTCCAATTATGCTCGTAGTTCGTACCAAAATCTGCCGATTGCAACTAAATCACGGCTTACTAATTGAACCGCTCCGACCGCATTCACCACGCCGCAGCCCGACCGCACCCCGACCACAATTTAACCGCAAAGAGACGCAGACTGACCGTTTAATTGGTGGTTTATCGATCGGACTTGATTGGGTATTACTGTGTCTACAAATTTGATGAATAAAGGTACGTAAACTGTTGAGATGAAACTATAAAGCGTGAGACAAAATCTTGCGCACGACTATCAAGTAAGCCCAGTAAGCCTCACACACATATCGACTACGGAAATATGAATTAGCGTAAGGGAAATTTTGGCGATTTTGAGTTATATATATCATTGGATTCAGAATTTCGAGCTCTATCGAATGGTATATATAACTTTTTGATATCTTGAAAAAAATGTCGCTTACCTTAAACAAAAAGTGAGCAAAAGTTTAAAAATCGGGTGTAAAAAGTACTGTTAAGGACATAAAAAATGATGTATGTCCCATACGTTAAATTTTTCATCATATCGGTCAATTGATGTTCCTTACACTAATTACAAATACAAGTTTTTATGTCCGATATGCATCTTACATTAATTTCCAGAATAAACATTGGCCCTTACGCAGGCAAACAAACTTTAATAATGAGGTAGGAAACCAAAATAACATTACACTATTATCTTACACTGCCCGCAAATCAAATTCCTCTGATATATTTTTTTATGTGACTTCAGAATATCTGTGTGAGCACTTATTTTGTAAGATATTTACACCGACCAAGAAAATACAAATTAATGTAAGGGACAAAGTAACAAAAATTTAGGTAAGAAGTTAAAGTAACGTACATGACATTATAAAATGTGTTGAAAAATGTTAATGTAACGTACATTTCTTGACCAAAAATGAGGTAAAATTGCAGCAAAAGACATGGTTTTTTCAAAGTTTTAAGGCTATTTAAATATTTAATTGAAAGAATTTAAATAATTGAATAGCCTTAAAACTTTGAAAAAACCATGTCTTTTGCTGCAATTTTACCTCATTTTTGGTCAAGAAATGTACGTTACCTTAAAATTTTACTTATTTCTTTCAATGAAAATGTACAAAGACATGCGTCATGTCAACTAAATAAATTTAAACAACAAAATGAATAGTTAGTAACATAGAAACCATGCTCTCTCATTTTTATTGCTTTCATTTAATGAAAGGCCCTTTATTCCATCATCATCATCATCATCATCATCATCATCTTCCTGCCCTTATCCCAATTTCTTGGGGTCGGCGCAACACGTTTTGTAGAACTTTATTTCATGTTTCATACAAAAGCAAAGATCATTTGAAATTTCTGACCGTTACTATAATGAACACCAATTAAGTATTGTCCGTCAAATCTTCACGCCGCCGCTTACAGGCAAACCGCTAACATCTCGAATAGTATCGGAAGTGTTCGTTGACCATTGAAAAATTGCTTAATGAATACAGTGTCACTATGTTTGGGTGACAAAAAACCTGTTTATATTGAGATATTAATATTTTTAAATATTAAGGATTATAATTAAAAAGTATGTTAATAACAATACAATATTGCGCAAAACACAAAGATATAGTTTTTTAGAGTTTGTCGTTTTGTTCGATAAAATGTTTTATTTTATTACAAACAAAGTATACATTATTAGAATACTTTAAAAATTAATACAGAAATCGGTGTGATGAGAAGCTAAAATAGTATAATCGACTCATTATATTATGACACGATCGAGCAAATCGCGGATCCCAGCAAGGTACTGAAAAAGAGTCGTCTAAATTCTTCAAATGGTAAAACGGTCACATCAGGTCGAGAGATTCTTGCTGTAGTCGAGAACTTCTATGAAAGTCTCATGCGTCGCATGCACCCAGACCTTTATCTGACGTTAGAGACTCCATTGTTCTCTTCTACCACCTTACTCTTAGACAGCTTAAGAATACAAAGGCTTCAGGGAAGAGTGGCCCCTGTGCCGCTTAAGGCTGGTGTCATGAAATGGCTGTTCAACTCGGTAATAACTAGTGGCAAAACCTCAGAGGCGTGGTTACTCCACTCCACGAAAAGAAACGAAACGTTTCTCAGTAAGAAAAGTTCCCCAGAAACTAAACGTCAATTTTATTTCTGGACCACGTCTATAAGCTGTTCTTGAGAGTAGTCACCAATCGTAGTAAAAAAAAATGTATGCCTTCATGTTTTGCGCGTCCACTAGTACTTAATTTGATATATAATTGTAATTATTACACTCAAAACCTTGTGTTGTTTTTATTAACTTAGTATAATTTTGTTTGATTAACAAAAATTTCAACGTAGTATAAATTTTGAAGATGTATTTTACTGTCAAAGATTAAATAAAAAGTTCCTGTTCGGTTTTTTTGCAAATGACGTTATTTTTTATCTTTCAAAAAGTTTTCTAATGCTTTTTATTCTAATATTTCTTACTTTAGAGTATTGATTAAGAATTTAAATCACATTAGAAGATGTTTATGTTGTTTGTTATACTACATCGTGTCAGAGACGCATTTCTAAGAGCATTTTCTTTGAAAATAATTGGTTATAATAAAGTTTTGGGGCAAACTCGTCATAAAAACCTATAGACACGGTGTCCTTCACTGCAAATTTACCTCGTGGTCAATGATGCAGTGTACGTTACATTAATTTTTTTCAAAATTTTCGGTGATTTTAACAGAAAAAATTAACGTAAGGGACATGCCAATTCCTAAACTACAGGGATATCTCAGATGATGATAGCTTTAGCATAAAGAACTCGAAATTCTAAGAATTTTTTCCCTAGAAGTCATTTGAATCGGACTAGAAACAAAAAAAATATAAAGAATTTTAAAAAATTGCAATCGTTTTTTGGCTCTCCTGAAAAATTGCATTTTGTCCCTTACGCTAATTCATATTTCCGTAGTCGATATGTACACTAGTTGGATGTTGCGCAAAACAGTAAGATGTACTTACCTGCACTTACATTTATAAGTTGAAGGACTTTTTGTAAGCGTGAAGGTTTCCAAGCACTTTTTTGTAGTTCATACACGCACCGAATGATTTTGCGGTATTTGCTCTTTTTATTCCTTTCGTTCTTAATAGAATTCCGCTAATCATGTCACACATGGCGTATCGCTATGGACTGTAGTCATAGACAAATAACACCTTTTTCGCGCAGCGCTATGACATTTTGGTGCTCTGTGACTGTATTGGTCCGTGTCTGTGTGTGTCATTTGAATACACAATCATGTAAAGCTTATAACCGTATTATAAGTTGGTGTATTTACAACTCCAAAAATCTTAAAATATATTTTCTTGCCTATGCAGTTGACATTTTTACAAGTTTTCTAGAATTTATAATAATCTGCCATTAAAAACCGAAATGTTGCACGACATGTGTGCAGCTGGCCTTACACGGTCGCTCGGCACATTTGGAATGTAGACCGCAACTCTCAGTCGAGTACGGAGCAGTTTTTACGATGTGCACCGCACCGTTCTTTCAGACGAACGAAATAAACTGCACCGGGCTTACACACATTAAGTTTCAAATGCACACACTACGGGGCTTGATGTGGGTGTAGGAAGAAAGTAGGTTAGAGATAGTTTTGACACAAAATAGAGAGTATACAGAAGGTTCACTCGACCCTATTTAGGATTTTTGCGACTATCAATTGTTACTTAAGAAGGCAGTATTGCTACTGTCAAAAATCTCAAAGTAAAAGATTATCAAAACAGAAAAATCTGATACAAGAACGTCATTATGATTGTGAGGTAATTTAAATCCAAGAAATATGACGTTCGTGGCAACCATCTTCTTAGTTACCTTGAGTTCTCCTGAGATTCCAGTTAGGTATTTCCATTTTTATGTTTTAGTCAGACCTACTTACTTATAGTTTTTCTCCAAAAAGTCGGTAGTAGTACTCTACAAATTTAGTGTGGCCAATACGGGCACCAAAACGCTTCAAACAAGAATTCTAACTATTCAATACTAAGATTTTTTTAAACAAGACTACTTACTTACTTTTACTGCTTTTAAATTGGTGAAATGAATTGAAAAATTTTGAACAAGTTGTGATGCATTATTTTAACAAGGTTCTGATTTCTGTAGTACTAGACCATTTAACGATTTGCCTTGGCTTGGTTTCTAGGGATTTACGATTTGCTAAAAGAACAATACACACTAAAACATTCCTCCAACCTTATTCTCACTCCTGCTTCCCAGGAACAATCTACCTCTATGTACACTTATTAGTAGGTAGCATAGGTACCACGTACTAACTTCTCATGCTTCGGTTCGAGAGCAAAGTTTTGTTAAACTTTGTTTGATAGAATTTCCGATGTGCTAATTTTAGTTTCGGCTAATTTACTCTTCAACTTAGGCGTAACACGCGTTGTTTTGTAGTGAAGGGGGAGATACCTCGCATACGATGTGGTAGGCATGGATTGTAATTCAAGTTGAATTTAGGACTTAGGAGCAAATGCCTATTACTACTAGTACTTGTACGACTACTACTAGTACTACTACTAGTACTGCTACATATATCCACAACAGTATACTGCTGGACATGGAAATTCCAAATAAAAGGCATTGTGATACCCACCACGCTTGGCAGGCTGGGGTATGTAATGTTTGATATAAATATTTTTAATATAATTTTGTTTGATATAACTACAAATGATCTAATTTCGTTTAATATAACGTTTGATTTAATATAATGCACATTTGTTATAATTTTACTTCGTATAACGTTATTTCACATAACTACCAGTTGATATAATTATTATTTCT
The DNA here is from genome assembly GCA_024500475.1 of Phthorimaea operculella. Taxonomy (NCBI): domain Eukaryota; kingdom Metazoa; phylum Arthropoda; class Insecta; order Lepidoptera; family Gelechiidae; genus Phthorimaea; species Phthorimaea operculella. The sequence goes on from JANFCV010000002.1 coordinate 9,641,932, forward strand.
AATAATTTATAAATGTTATAATGAACACTTGCTATAATATTACATGTTATAACGATCAGTTGGTATAATGCCTGGTAAAAGTCTGTAGGCATGCAGCAAGCAAGCATACATGACGACCTAACACTACATAACTTACCAAAAAAGGGTGCCCAATCTTTTTTTACTGCGGGGGGCTGCGCCCCCCGTCCCCCTGCTTGCATGCATGCAGGCAGGCAAGCAGCAGGCAAGCATGCAAGCAAGCAAGCAGCAGGCATGCATGCAAGCAAGCAAGCAAGCAGCAAGCATGCATGCAAGCAAGCAGCAGGCATGCATGCAAGCAGGCAAGCAGGCAAGCAAGCAAGCACAACCAGGCATGCATACATGTCAACCTAACCCGAAGGCTATGGCAGAAGCGAGCGCTCGCTTCGCTCGCCTGCTCGCTTCCGCCATAGCCTTCTGAACCTAACCTATCCGAAGACGGGGTGCCCAGAAGTCCCGTGCTCGCTGCGCTCGCACCCGGTTTATCTAGTTTTGGTGCTCGCTTCGCTCGCACTCGCCCCTCCTCATGTTCGCTTCCGCCATAGCCTGCTGAACCTAACCTATCCGAAATCGTACCCGCCCTTCCAGCTTACGCCCTGTTATTATGAACCAAAATTATCAGTGGATTATATCAAAAATGAATTATATCATTAATAAATTAATTTTAATGTTGGTATATCATCAGATAATATATTATCTGAGCATTATACGAAATAAATTTATACGAAGTTAGTAATATATTAAGTGAATGTTATGTCTTTTTAGCGTTATCACAAATAAAAATATATCATCTGTTTTTATAACAAAAGTTACGCACCCGGCAGGCTGATTAGCGAGCGCAGTGCAAGGAGTTGTAGATATTCACAGAGAATGCTGCCCATTCACCTAATCACTTTTTACAACATCGACGGGTAGAGATGAGGTGATGCTGTTCTAAGCCAGCAGCACCACGGCCACTTCTTTTATTGTGATCATTTTCAGTTCTGTTAGTTAGACACTAAAGTTGCATCAGACTTTGTATTTAGTAGATTAGTGCAAATATCTTTGAGAATAGGTATCTTAAGAGGTCCAGCGTCTTTACTGAGAAGGTCACTCAGTACGCCTCACGGTCACTCCTTTAGGGTCATGTGGTACACGTTGGCTAGGGCGGGAACACTGGCTCAGTGAGGTTTTGTGTTGAAGGAACAGACATATCTTATTGTTATTATTAGTTATTGGAAGATGTTTGATTCCGAAGCTGATCTTAGCGCAGTGGAAGCAAATTAAAGTTATCTTAAAATCTAAAACTAAATGGTCGATCAGCCTCGGAACAACATTTGACTACGATTCGTAGTGCTCTTTACTGCTACTAAATAAAATAAATTTAATGAGAAAATTTTCTGTTCCGGAAAATTTCCGGTCGAGAAATTTTTGTTTCCAATGTCTGCGACGGCCCTTAATCTCCTACAAGATGACTAATATTTTACTGTACTACCACAGCTCATATCTAAAATAAATGTACCAAAGTTCCGGTTGTACCAAAGGTCATCAAGTGGGTGACATCAACGTTATGTTGCTAAATCACTACAAATAAAGTACTTATACAAAACTAACAGCGAACTGCTCACCGTGTGGTAGGTATGACGCCGTTCCTTCGTGAGTCTAGATATGAAGGGAAACAGGTATCAGGATTTGAGGAACACATAGGAAGGGAACTTAAATCAAAACTCACGACATCCGGACACCAGCTCGAGCTCGCACTCCGTCCTTCAACAAATTTGCCTCACTACCTTGATTATCACACTATTTATACCGAAGGGTCGCACAAACACTATTGTTCATAGTTCGCGACAGCAAATGGATAGCATTTAAACGTTCGCTGCTCTCAAAACGCGAATAACAAAGGATTTCTCTCGGCACAAGAAACCCGCCACGTTGACTGACAAGAAACCCGTCTAGTCCGCAATCAAAGCGCAAAAACCAACAATTACTTGGTTTCACTTCCACACCGAACAGGGAACTCTTCCCTGGTAGAAATTGCGCGCGTGAATAATAAAAACACTAAAATTACATTAAAATGGGCCTAACACCGGTCGCGGCGGACAGGGGAACCAGAGAAAACGCGCCAAGATGGCGCCGGCCGAACCGCAACGTCACTTTCAGAAAACCGCGGTCTGTCAGAAAAAATAGCGCGAAATTCAAATCGTATTCGCGCGCCCATTTCGATACGAAACTAAACAGACAAACATTATTGGCATAGTAACGTGGGCGCCTCCAGAACATTTTTTTTATTCTGGAGATGTTAAAAGATTTTTGGGGTGAAAAGTCAAGTTTTTTCGGTGCACTTTTTATGTCCTTACTATATTACTGAGTATATTCATGGCATGGAGATATTTTTCAGTTAACCTATGTTTTATTTAAGATGGATTAACGTAGAAACCAATGACAAATCCACTTACATTATCACATGCCACATTATTGATTCCAAATTGGCTTCGGTTGCCACAGTGGCTCATACCTCAAAGGTGCACAGTGAATCAAATTAATTGTATGAAAATTTAGAAAGTGGCTAGGCAGGTTAAAATTATAACAAATAAAAGAAAAAAAAAACAGTAAATGCCAAAAAATATCATAAAAATACTTATCGTAATGTTTAATTGTTTAACCTGTTAGATTCACTTATAATTTTTTTTGAAACTTTATCATATTTACGTTATCTTAAACTTGAAACAATTGAGAATGATTTCTATATTTTTGACTAATTTAATTAATTATTAATTAGGTTGATTTGTTTCATTAACTTTTAATTATCTTTATTTATTTGCCGTGATCCACTGTAGCAATCAGGCCGAGCCACTGTATCCACCCCCTAGTTTACAGTGGCTTATTTCTGACTTTTGCAATAACCGCCATTATTTCCTATTCTATAACAAAAAGGAGAAAGACAATATCAAATATGAAAAATAGATTCAATACACTATCCACATACTTAATTTCAACTTTCTACGTTTACCCATAGCTGAGCAATGAGCATCGGAAAAAAAGTGATCCACTGTAGCCCACTTGACCCTACTTTACAGAGAAATAAATAAATATGAATCCTGAGCGAACTTGTAGCTATTGTTCAAGTTATGTACCTATTAACTGGACGTGACTGACGTCTATCTTAGCTGGTTTCGGCTACAGGGACTGCTACATATGTATAGATAACGTGACTACGTACATAAATATAATAACGTTTATCCAAACCATTACAAAATTACTGTAAATAATTCAACACTTTCACCATAACACCTTAACTCCCAATTACAACTTTATCCGAACTTCAACCGTTGTTCAGCACTCAGGTTGGCACACCTGGCGACAAAACTTGCGCTTAAAGAGTAGTCGCGTTCCGTTCCGAAGCGCACTACCGCCAGCTGGAAGGCGCTCGCTGGGCCTCCCCGGGCACTGGGGTCCCACCCGGCGGGCGACTCGCTGGCGGTACTGCTGGTCCGTCTGCGGCCGGTTCTGTCCGGCCGCACTCGGGCCTTAATTTGACCCTTCGGGCCGTGGTGGAGTGTTCCCACACTTACCACGGCCCCCTACCCCATGACCCGCCCGTTTTAACGGGCGGCGACAGATTTTACGCCCAGTAGGCTCTGCCTAAATGGCGTCTCCCCGACGGCCTCACGGCCGTCGAGAAGACTATTACGCGCGTCCGAAGCGCAGAAAACCGACAAAACCTCAAAAGAACGTGTTTCTTACTTTGCCAGTTCTCAGACACACCGCATGGTTTCGCTGACAAAAAGAGTTTATAAAATCCCAAACCAAAATCGTAAACCAAGCCGAATTTCAATAATTGATCGACACTCAGGTTGGCACACCTGGCAACAAGAGTAGTCACGTTCTGTTCCGAAGCGCAGAAAACCGACAAAACCTCAAAAGAACGTGTTTCTTACTTTTCTGGTTTTCAGACACACCGCATGCTTGTTCCGGATACGGTTTTCTGACAAAAATAGTTTAACAAATCCCAAACTAAAACCGCAAAACAAGCCGAATTTCAATAATTGATCAGCACTCAGGTTGGCACACCTGGCGACAGAACTTGCGCTTAAAGAGTGTCACGTTCCGTTCCGAAGCGCAGAAAACCGACAAAACCTCAAAAGAACGTGTTTCTTACTTTGCCAGTTCTCAGACACACCGCTTGGTTCGACGGATGGATACGGTTTCTGAGAAAACGAATTTATTAAATCCCGAATCAAAACCACGAATCAATCTTAATTTCAATAATTGTCTGGCACTTAGGTTGGCACATATAGCGACGTCACGTTTACGTTCAGAAGTACATAAAACTAAGAAAACCGAGAAAAACTCAAAAGAAAGGTGTTCCAGACTTTGCCAGTTCTCATATACACAACTTGATTTTCCGTTTTTTGTTGAGAGGAGGTAACGAAAAATATTGGTAGATAGATATAAATGTCGCCCTGTGATATCGCCGCATCCAATCATTTTTATGTTATTGTCACGAAACGCAATATCGTTCAGTGCATGTGCATTTCGCCTCTGGTAAGAACGTTTCAAAACCTGTGGTAAGAGTAAGACCGCTTCCTTCAAACTCATCTACGAATGAAACTGCTCTTCCACACCTGGTTTAGTACCTACTGTCTCCGGCACCTCAAGTTTCTTTTTTATTTAAAGGGGTCAACTCAGACTAGTTTCTCATACGTTTATTAAGCCTTTCCAGTATAATTCAATCGCCTGAAATGGTTAACTTTAGATGCTGCTGATAGTATCTGCTCTTCCTCTTCAACTGGTTTTTAGGGTTTAGGAAAATACGGTATGATCTAGTCAGTCTTCTTATTCCGGTCAGTTGGTAAGCTTCAGGTAGTGTCAAATAAATTTCTTTTTCGTGGGCTACTATTAGATCGCCTTTAGGAAATAAAATCAACCATTTTAGAGGCCTGCTACTTGCAGTAGGTGGTTTGTACCGTCTGTACGACTTAGTGTCCCACTCGAAAAAGAAGAACGGGGACAAATATTCCCGTTTGCCATGTTGGGTGATGTTTTCAATAAATTGCGAGCAGCGTTCCCTGGATTCACCTCCCGTATTCCGTATGCCCCGCCTCAGCAAGCATGGCGTTGGACTCCCTCTGGCCAAATGGACCGATGACTTGAGGGAAACGGAGATCTTCCCTTACTACGTATCCTGGGGGAGGCCTAAACGACTGCTATTTATTGGCTGATTTGACGAGAAGTGACTATAAATGGCATGGTAAACAAAAACATGATGTTACTTTTTTGTCACTAGATAACACGTTGTCTGTTATAGCACGACGAAATCTAGCAATATGTAGTTTGTACGAAACTATTTTAAAGTTACCTCTTCGCCGGAGAGTTCCCGGGAGATCTGCCGGTAAACTGACGAATAAACTTGTGTAATGCTCGCGATAGTTAAAACTGTGTCGTTTGAAGCTTTCCGTTCCACATTGTGGGTAATTATACGTGTATGTGTCGCAGTACGATGGCAGAATTAGGTTTTTGGCCAAAAACCTAGGTTTTTGGCCAAAAGCCGGCATATGGCAAAATCGTAGACTTCTTTCGGCCATCGTCCTAAGCTGATCCAGGTTTTTGGCCAAAAACCTAGGATTTTGGCCAAAAAACTAGGATTTTGGCCGAAATCCTAGATCTGTTTAGTATTATGGCTTTTTTTGCATTTCGGGGGAACTTCTTCTTCTTCGAGTGGTACACCAAGTCACCCAACGACCCGATGAACCCTGGTGTTAGAGTTTTTAAACCACCTACTGCAAGGAGCAGGCCTCTGACATGGTTGTGTAATGACTGCCGTCTAAGTGATCATAAACAGCAATCGGGACCGACGGCTTAACGTGCCTGTGTAGTTCGGGCATACACCTCGAAAGGCAGGAGGTAGCATTGGACGTTCTGGAGGGTGGAAGGTAGCGTCAGACGCTCTGGAGGGCGTGGGTAGCGTCGTACACTCTGGAGGATGTAAGATGACGGACGTTGGATTTTCTGGGGGTCCGACGCTACCTCCTGGTCTCCAGGGCGTCCAACGCTACCTCCTGGTCTCCAGAGCGTCCAACGTGCTCTTATGGTGTCTGATGCTCCCCCCTGCCCTTTAGGGAATCCGAGGCAATCCTGCTGTTCAGACTGTGATGTTACCCCCCGTCCTTTAAGGTGTCCATTTACGGTGTCCAAGTCTACCCTCAAAAGATAAGAGGGAGGTGCATAAAGTAACTCTCCACTCCTCGCTCTCCCGAACCACGCGGGCACGGTTAGCCGTCAGTCCCGATTGCTCTCTTTGATCACTTAGACGGCGGTCGTTACACAACCATGTTAGAGGCCTGCTACTTGCAGTAGGTAGGCGGTTGAAAACTCTGATACCAGGGTCTATCAGCTCGTTGGGCGACTTGGTGTACCACTCGAAGACGAAGAAGTTCCCCCGAAATGCAAAAAAGCCATAATACTAAACAAATCTAGGATTTCGGCCAAAATCCTAGTTTTTTCGCCAAAATCCTAGGTTTTTGGCCAAAAACCTGGATCAGCTTAGGACGATGGCCGAAGGAAGTCTACGATTCTGCCATATGCCGGCTTTTGGCCAAAAACCTAGGTTTTTGGCCAAAAACCTAATTCTGCCATCGTACTGCGACATATGTATTAATTTCGTGCATAAATATTTTCCACCTACTAATCCATTTATTTTCGTTTATTCGGAATAAATACTTATAGATAAAAGTGTAGACTAAACTTTGATTGGGTAGGTACATTTAAAACGGTAAGCAAAACAGACACAGAGTCATTTGCAATATTTACTTTATTCAGTTAGACTTAAACTGATTGTTGGCGATATCTGACATAAAACAACAGGCATTAGTTGGACCTTTATCAAAATTCTTTGATTTGACACGTGTAAAAATGCTGAATGAATTTCTACATACCCATTAGAATTAAATATAATTAATTCCTTTCTTTTTCACAGAAACTCCAAGGTGACCTACTATCTTTGTTTTCAATAATGTTTACTATCATTAACTTGCTTTGTTCCCATTTCAACTTCCTAGTCCATTAACATCCGCGAAAGGCACACGGCAATCTCACATTAATAAACTATTTAAGTTAACTTTCACGTGTACGAAGCAGGTTTAAAGTTTAGTCAAGACGAAATAAGTTAAAACTTGATCTGGGCCATTATCGTGAACCGTTGTTAGTTCGCAGCAACGAATAGAGGCAGTGTCTGAAAAAGCAATTTAAACTGTTCCTGCCTTCAGTATGGTCTAAGTATAAGGAAATTTTTCAAATCCTCTCATAAACACAGTGTGGTGCCGGGTAAGAATAGAGTCACTCCATATCTTTCCCGTGTTTGTCGTAAGAAGCGACTTAGGGATTTCAGATTTGATACGTGTATTACAATTTTAGGCGACAGGCTGACATCTGTCACTATGGTGATACCTACACAATCTTCTTAGTAACTCTCAAACTTTTATCAGACGTGGTACATGGCGGCTATTTACAGCTGTTTACGCCTCAAGGGCTATAGTCGTGATAGATAAGTATATTATTTTGTTTTTGTGTCATAAATGCAAAATCAAAATCCAAGCTTGGTTGCAAAATATAAATAAAATGGCGCCGGACACTGTTATCTATCTTATTTTATTACGAAAGTATTACGCAGTACAAGACAGTTTAGGGGCATGGCATTTCCCAGTAGAGACGCTCCGCTCAAAACCGCTAAAGTTTGTGCCTTGAACCGCTGTGTTGCACGCTACACTGTGACACAAAGAAAGTAAACTCATGTCGAGTTTATTGTAAATCTCCTACGAGGGGAAATAGCTTGCTAATCTTGCAGCAGCAGCTTTGATTTTATTTCTTTTGACTTTTATACGATTCCGCTCAGTAAGATTTTATACGACACGGGGCAAAACGGTAGAATTTAACAAGACTTTTTAAAACCTGTAAAAAGTTAAGTATATTATCATATTATGCTTTTTTGTCAAATAAGATTAAAATTATGGATTAATACTCTGCAGAATGAACAACAAATAGGACATAATAACTGCCTATGAAGTAACAACTTGATTTCAGTTAATCATTAATTTATTGCATCCCATTGACGTAAGCCTAGTAACCAAGCTGAATACTATCCAAAAATGAAAACTTGATTTTGTAAAAAATATATTGTGTTAGAGACGAACACAATAAAATGCTGAAAAAAAGTACGCAATGAAAACAACCCTATCATTTTAAGTAAGTAATCAAAAAGTTAAATTAGCAACCTTTTTGGCGCATCCAAAAGCCACAGGAAGAAAATAAAATTGCATTAAAATACAAGAAGCCGCTTCCAAGATATAAATACGTAATGCGGCCCGATTGGATGCGGCGTGCGGGACGTAACGTTGTTTCCTGGGTTCCCCTACCTCTACACGTGCAGTGTTTGCCAAACTGTACATTGCAATGCCATCGGATTTTCAGTTGGGCACCTATTGCTTTAATTTGAATGCTGTCGTAAGCTGCTGGCTTGCCGTGTGGTACTATCGGATAAAAGTAGCATTGACCCTTGGGTTTTGGGAAAGACGAAGCGAATAAATTCCTGGTAATGTGTAGCATCTGCATCATTATCTTTTACTGAATGATATTAATTTACTGATTCGCCGATTAAACGGGATAATTCAACTGAAAATAATGATAGAGTACGCATATCGGCCCGCGTCGTACTGTCAAAACGAAAACAGTTGCTTCACAGATACAGACGTCAAATGTAGGTATGACAAGTAACAGAGGTTCAATCAACGGTTCAATAGTCTTGTCACCGGCGTTTTGCTACTGATATACTAACAGAGAAGTTGTATGTTTACTACTGCCAACCGTTCTAACTTCTTGGCCCACTCATAGATCTTTCTTATATATACCTACTTAATCTATGTTATTATCACTTATGTGAGTAAATGATAAAAACACAAGAGCCTTCAAACCTTCTTTTTGTTTATTAGCCTCGCCAATCTGATACACAAGCAAAACGATTAATAAAATTTTGTCTCATAAAACTTTGAAAACCGCTGTTCTAGTGGGAAATTATCGAGATGCACTCAGATAATTACAGTCTGGCGCAGCGGAGCGTCTTAAACGGCGGCAAGTGGAGTGTTAAGGTGGTCTGGAAGATTTTGTCTCTGCTTTTTGTTAGACCAAAAATGGCGCACGAAATCTGATTACTGGTATCTACACTTCTACTTTAATACCTAATGTAAAGGAAAAAGTTTATTTTTAACCCCCGACGAACCAACCGGAGGGGTGTTATAAGTTTCACGCGTCTGTATGTCCGTGTGTCTACGATTCTTTGAGGCAACGTATCTCCGAAACGACTGAACCGATTTCAATGCGGTTTTGTTTATATAAAAGCTAATATGGTGAGGATGGTTCTTAGCCATATTTCATGAGAATCTGATGATGGAGACGGAAGGTAGACTAAGAATCACACTACGCACTATATCCCCGTGTTTGAGGTAATTTGACTCGGAGTTGTCATATCTTTCAAGTCATGCATGACATTATGGAGGTCTAACTATTTTAAAATATGACTTGAATGAACGTACTCGTATTTATTTGACTTTAAGAAATAGGTAGATAAAAGATCTATTACTTAAAACCTGCGCGTAGGCAAAAGTTAGTAATACATATACAAAAGTTATATTATGTAATACTTCTGTATGTACCTGTGAGTACCTGTAGCTCTCTGTGCTTTATCCTGGGAGAATCAGTTCCTTGCTTAAATACGTATGTAGAAAATTTAAAACCCGTACTCAATTTTGCTCGCTTTGCTCGAGGACTTCTTAACCTAGCTTTCTTCACAGTCTACCTATTATTGCCCAAACAGCCAGGGCCAACCGTATGGTAGCGGTTAATCCAACACAAAGGCAATCCCAGGGAGGGTTGACGTCTGGTAGGCGGCCGGTCGTAAAATTCAGCCAAATCCTTTTGCAACACGATTTTGTGTTTAACGAAACGTGTTGCGCCGACCCCAAGCAATTGGGATTATTCAGAATCAATTAGGAAGATGATGATGTAGGAAAAGAACAAATCAGATCAGATCTATTTTGGGTAATATTGTAAAAAATTGCGCTCGCTTCGCTCGCGATCATCTAGAGTAATTGCTTGGCTTACCCCCTCAGAAGAAGACGTCAAATGTCTTTTGTGGAATTCTTACAAGCACTAAGTGGCATTACTGGGGGGTTGAGGGGGGCTTGCCCTCCTCACAGACGAAGAAGTCAAACGTCTGTTGTAGGATTCTTTCAAGCACTAAGTGTCATTACCGGTGGGTTGAGTAGGGTTTGCCCGCCTCACAGAAGAAAATAAGAAACGTCTGTTGCAGGATTCTTACGAGCACTAAGTGTCATTACTGAAGGGTTGAGGAGGGGCTTGCCCGTCACAGAAGAAGACGTCAAACGTCTTTTATAGGATTCTTACAAGCTACTGGGGGGGTTGAGGGGGGCTTGCCCCCCTCACAGAAGTAGACGACAAACGATTGTTGTAGGATTCTTACAAGCACTAAGTGTCATTACCGGGGGGGTTGAGGGGGGCCTGCCCCCCTCACAGAAGAAGACAAGAAACGTCTGTTGCAGGATTCTTACAAGCACTAAGTTTCATTACTGGGGGGTTGAGGGGGGCTTGTCCCCCTCACAGAAGTAGACGTCAAATGTCTGTTGTAGGATTCTTACAAGCAATAAGTGTCATTACCGGGGGGTTGAGGGGGGCTTGTCCCCCTCACAGAAGAAGACGTCAAACGTCTGTTGTAGGATTCTTACAAGCACTAAGTGTCATTACCGGGGGGTTGAGGGGGGCTTGCCCCCCTCACAGAAGAAGACGTCAAATGTCTGTTGCGGGATTCTTGCAAGCACAAAGTGTCATTACCGGGGGGTTGAGGGGGCTTGCCCCCCTCACAGAACACGTCAAATGACTGTTGCAGGATTCTTACAAGCACTAAGTGTCATTACCGGGGGTTGAGGGGGGCTTGCCCCCCCTCACAGAAGAAGTCTTCAAACGCAAGTCAAACGTCTGTTGCAGGATTCTTAGAAGCACTAAGTGTCATTGCCCTAAAAATGTTGCTTGCTTTGCTCGAAGACTTTTTTTGTGTTGCTTCTGCTCAACGTTGTTTTCTTCACCTTGCTTGCTTTTTTTGGCAATGTAGGAAAAGAGACTAGGTATAATAAAGTAATCTACTGAATAATCCAGATAATTTTTAGTAAATATCGTAAAAATCTGCGCTCGCTTTGCTCGCGATCTTTCTGTTTTGCTTACCGTGCTTGTCGTTTTTAAAACTAAGTTGACGTACTTATACATCAGGTTATTCTTAATTCAAAATACTCAATTAAGATAGGCTTAAAAACCAAGCTACGCGACAACGACGAGCGTCGTTGTCGCCGTCAAATTTTGACGGCGTCGTTGTCGCTGCGGTCTTGTAGAAAAACCCGACCGCATCCCATACAAACTCTAAGCTTCTCAGCGCGCTGTCAACGTGACGGCGTCGTGGCGCGCCGCAACGACGCCGTCGCTCGGTTTTTCTGGTTCCCCATACAAAGCCATACAAACCAGTCATTTGACAGCGGCAACGACGCGCGTCGTTGTCGCTGTCGCTTGGTTTTTAAGCCCACCTTTAAACACAAAAATCTTTGTAGAATTTTGCTCTCGATTCGCTCGCGGTCACTCAGGTTACCCTGCTTTTTCCTGTTTTGCCTATTTCTCTGTCCTATACGATATACAAAGGATCACTGTGTCAATTCACACAAAAAATAAGATTGTTAAGCTAAGTTTTATTGTCATATAAAATTACTGAGCATCAGCGGGTAGAACCGCCGTTTAAAATGCTAGTGAGAAAATATAGTAAGCGCTTAAAAAATCATGTTGTATGTTGTTTGAAGTCAGAAACAAAATATTAATTTAAAAAGCTTCAAATAAAACTTAAATTAAAAATTTAAAGGAACCCCCGACTTTCAATCCTTTAAAAAGTTAAAAATAATTTATTTATTCAATAAAATATTGTAAACTAATACTCCAACGCGTCGGGGGGCCGCTAAGTAAACAATATAAGTAAGAAGTTTACAAAGCGTAATAAACATATTAGTTGCAAATGTCATTTCATTCCATAAAAGTATGTCTTACGATTTTATTGAAACTTCTTACCTATATTGTTTACTTAGCGGCCCCCCGACGCGTTGGAGTATTAGTTTACAATATTTTATTGAATAAATAAATTATTTTTAACTTTTTAAAGGATTGAAAGTCGGGGGTTCCTTTAAATTTTTAATTTAAGTTTTTTGTTAGTATGTATAAAATTGCTACCGGTTTCTTTTTCATATTTCGACCAATGTTCCATATTTTTTTTTTTTCTCAAATGTGCTTACTCTTGACCCCAATCTTACCCTAGAGCAGAGATGGGATCTACGGTGGAGCGAGCTTGCCCAGAAGATGCCTATTCACTCTAGACTTAAAGAGATTCAGGTTATATGCACTCGGAAATACAGACGCAGGCAGGGAATTCCATTCTTTAGCCGTGCGCATAATGAAAGATGATTTGAAGCGCTTAGTGCGTAATGTGGGCATATCAACCAAGAACGGATGGTAGCCGGCCGTGCGTCTGGATGTCCGATGGAAGAAAGGAGACGGTGGTATGAGCTCATGCAGCTCACGCGCACACTCTCCGAAGTACAATCTGTAGAAGACCGATAGGCAAGCAACCTTGCGGCGGTGAGCCAGGCTGTGAAGCTTGGTCGCCACCAGTTTTTTATCGCCTATTAATCTCTTGGCTCTGCGTTCCACCGAATCCAGTGCAGCAAGTTGGTATTTAGCCGAGCCATCCCAAAGGTGACAGCAGTACTCCATGCAGGATCGGACTTGAGCTTTATAAAGAGTTAGAAGCTGTTCAGGCGTGAAGTACCGCTTGACTTTATTCAGAACGCCCAACTCTCTAGCTGCAATTTGAGCCTTGGACTCGATGGTGGTGCCGAAGTTGAGGTCAGAGGACAACTCCATGCCAAGGAGTTGAAGAGTGTTGGTCACTGGAACAGATGTACCCCGAAAAGTAGGAGAAAAGGTGAAAGGACTCCTTTTGCGGAGAAAAGACACGCCTGCGTTTTTGAAGCATTGAAGCTGACGAGATTGTCTTCGCCCCACTGGGAGACGTTACTTAACGTCAGGCTCGTACGCTCAATCATAGCCTTTCTCAATCTTTGGATTTCATCACCACTGGCTCCTGCGCCGGACAGATATTTCTCGGTGACAGTACTGTCATCTGCGTACCCAACAATTCCTGAAGATAGAAGGTCATTGATGTGCAGCAGGAAAAGCGTCGCGGAGTACAGACCCTGAGGAACTCCGGCGTCAATAGCCTTGAGGTCAGAGGAGCAGCCGTCTATGACCACTCGGATCGACCGTTCACTCAGGAAGTCAGCCACCCAGCTACAGAAGCCAGTGGGTATGCCGTACGCTGGAAGCTTGCTCAACAGACTCGCATGCCACACCCTATCGAAAGCCTTTGAAATGTCCAGCGACACTGCTATTGCTTCGCCGTGGTGTTCAATGGCTTCGCCCCAGCAATGCGTTACGTACACTAGAAGATCTCCCGTGGAACGCCCTCGGCGGAAGCCATATTGACAATCACTGAGAAGATCATTGTCTTCGAGGTACGAAAGCAGTTTGCAGTTCAGAACTCTTTCCATAACCTTACAGAGTATGGAAGTGATGGCGATCGGTCGATAGTTGCTAGGGTCGGCACGGCTACCCTTCTTGGGCACAGGTTGCACATTGGCAAGCTTCCAAGATTTTGGTACAATTTTGACACGAGAGAGAGGCGGTACAAGCGTGTCAGTACAGGAGACAACTCAGGCGCACAATACCTCAACAATCTTGCTGGTATGCCATCAGGACCACTGGCCTTGTTCACGTCCAGACTGCGAAGGGCTCTACGGACCTCTTTATTGTGCACTGTGATCTCAGACATCAAAGAATCACAGTGAGGTAAGGTGGGTGGATATTTCGAGCCAGCGTCTATACGAGAGTTGTTCGCAAACAGATCGGCAAATAAATTTGCTTTCTCTGCCGCGGTGTGGGCAAGCGACCCATCAGGTTTCTGCATTGGAGGTAGTGAGGGACGGCAGAAGTTGGATTCGACTGATTTCGAAAGGGACCAGAACTGCTTACTACCCGGTGGGTATGATGCAAGCTTTGCCCCAATACGGCTAATATGGTCGAACCTAGCTTTTCGTAGCACCCGTTTGCAATACCTGGCGGCGGCATTATATGCTCTCTTCTTTGCTCGCACTCTTCTCGCTCGCACTTTTCGATCACGAGCTTTTACCCAAGCTTGGTAAGCGGACTGTTTACGAGCCTCAGCTCGAGCACAGTCCGCATTGAACCAAGGTTAGGTTTAAAGATTATTTATTCATTCTCATAAAAGACATTGAGTCACTTACACGAGAATTAAACTTAATTAAATATTACATATTTTATCCGTCGCTCGCACACCAGATAAGTAATAACACTAATAACTAATTTTACTTATACAACGATTCCCACTAACCATCTCTCGAAAAACACAACCAAATAGGAAAAATGTATGGGTTAAACATTCATTCGATCAAAATAGTATTCGTAACATGTTCAGCTAGTTTACGTTTAAATTCTATAAGTGAGTTGCTATTTTTGATTGATGAGGGTAATTTATTGAAAAGTTGCGCTCCTTCGTAAGTAAACATTTTTTTACCGTAGTTAGTTCTAGTTTTTGGTAATACAAGGTAGCTAGCTCGTCGCGTTGTCCGCTTTGTTACGTGCCTCGTTTGCATGAACTGGATTGACGTATGAATAGTCTTTTTTAGTACTTTACGTATGAGAATGCAAGTATGATATGTATATAGTTGCTTAATGTTCATCAAGTTGGTTTCCTTGTATATTTTACTAGTAGCTGTTCGGTAGGGGTAGTGAAAAAGCATTTTAATTAGTTTATTTTGCATTATATGCAAATCCGATAGATTAGTTTTATTTGCACTGCCCCATATCTCGATTAGGTATATCAAGTGTGATTTTACAAGGGAATTATAAATCATCAAACGCACTTTTCGCGGAATACAGCGGACTATACCACGTAGTGAGCCCATTAATGATGATAATTTGTTCTTAATGCGACCTATGTGTGCCTTCCATGTCAACCGGCTATCCAACAGCAAACCCAAATACTTCTCAGTGTCTTTTTCCTTTAACGGTATCCCATTTATTGTTAAGGGCTGGTAAGTTGTAATTGGTTTATTCTTGGCTTTAAAAATAATGTAGGAAGTTTTGGAAATGTTAACTGTTAGAAGGCTAGATTGTAACCACTCAAAGAGCACATCAAGGTCCCTCTGTGCAGACTCAGCGATTTCGCTCATAGATGTGCCAAAGTAAAACAGGCATGTGTCGTCTGCATATAAGGTGATATGACCCTCAAGGCCCAAGTCGACTATGTCATTTATGTATATCGAGAACAAAAGTGGTCCTAAAATCGACCCTTGAGGTACGCCAAAGGTTACTGGTAGCGGTGTGCTTTGACAATCATTAATTTTTACTACTTGTTGCCGATCTAAGAGGTATGACTGAAACATTTTGAGAGCATTTCCGCTTATGCCAATTGTTTGAAGTTTGTTCAAAAGTAAATTGTGACTAACGGTGTCAAATGCTTTTCTTAAATCTATAAATATCCCTAGTACAATTTTTTTGCCATCTATATTTTGTCTTATTATAGTTACTAGGTCAACAGTAGCTGCCACCGTATTACTTTTAGGCCTGAAACCAAATTGGCGGTCTGTTATGAAGTTGAACGATTCCAGGTAAGATTCCAATCTCTTATGTATGATCTTCTCCAAAATTTTCGATAGTACTGGGAGTACTGAGATCGGTCTATAATTCCCGGGATCTGTTTTAGTTCCAGATTTGTGAATTGGGCTTACTTTTGCTAATTTTAACGACTGAGGGAAATTACCTTCTTTTAAAAGTTTATTAATGCAATTACATAGATTCGGTGCTATTATTATTTTTAAACATTTGAGGGCTTTGGTGCTAATACCGTCTAATCCTGTGCTTGAGTTAGGGTCTAGGTTATCAATTATTTTGGTTATCTCGTCGATAGAAGTCGGTTCTAAGCATATTAGTCTGTTTGGGGTGTGTGAGTCTGAGTCTTGTTCTGGGAGAGTTATGTTATGATAGTGTAGAGGGATGTCATTGGCTAAAAGATTTCCTATAGAGGCAAAGTACTCGTTGAATGTTTGGCAAATTTCGGTAAGGTCTGTGATTATCTCTGTACCCCTTACAAGTTTGGGCTTTATAACCGAGCGGGATATCGGAGAAAGGAATGAAATATTCCATTCCCTGCCGGATTACAGCTGTGATCGCATCAGCGACGTATGAGGGGTCTTCCGAAGAGAAACACATTTGCCGCCACGGGTATGAAGCAAAGAAAGCACGCATCTCGTCCCAGTCTGCTGACTCGTATCGCCATACTCTCCTCGTGCCCCTAGGGGTGTAATCCGGAGGAGAGCAGATGGACACGGATTTCACCACACAGTGGTCGGATGATCCCAGCGGAGCCGAGACCGAAACCGAATGTCTGTGCGGATCAGTTGTCAGCAGAAGGTCCAGGCAATTGGGTGTGTGGTCTGTGATATCTGGTATTCGCGTCGCTTGTTCCACCAGCTGGGTGAGATCTAGCGCCAATGCTAGTTTACGCGCCTCTCGCCCAGCATGGTCAGTTTTCTGGTATGGGAACAGCCACTCTTTATGGTGAGCATTGAAGTCCCCCAGAAAAACAAGCTCTGCTGTTGGATATCGCTGAATTGCTGTATCTGCCGTCTCAGAGAGGTACTCCATGAGTCTAGTCGTCTCCTGATCTCCGCTGTGCGAACGATAAACACTGGCATAGAGAGTTTTCTCTGCTCCAGTGTCAACCAAAAGCCACAGCACGGGAAACCCTGAATTCTCAAAGCCACGGAGACGCTTACAGCAAACGTCATCGCGAACATACACACAGACCCCTGCACGCTTCTTAAACTTGTGCTCAAGAGTGTAACCAGGGTAGTTGAGGTATGCCAAGTCCAACGGTGTTGCTATCTGCATGAGGAAACTTGTTCAGTTTCATGAGTACTTTAAACTCATTTCTGCAGGTTATAGACTTTTTATTACTTTCTTCTGACAGGCAGATAAACTTACTGATCAGATCATCTAGTTTTTTATAGAAGCTCGAACAAGACACAAAGCAAGGAAACTCCAAGACTAGCACAATATCGTTAAAGCAACGACCCTTTTCAATGAGAACGGATTCGATTCTGTATAATTCTAAAGCTCGAAAAGATCAAATGAGACTGATAAATCAGTTGTTGCTTAAAAGTAATGCCAAAAAGAAGGTTTATTGCTATACGCTGATTGCACATTGTGTTTGTTATTAAATTATACATAATTTGAGTTCTGCAAGTTTCTGTAGAAATACTTGTATCATACACCATAACTTTTTACAAATCAAATCTTATAATTATTGGAGTACGAGCGGTAAGCCAACTTGCTCGTTTCGCAAACCGGCGCGATTCGCCAACTCGCTTTCTGCCGATTGGCGTGCCACTTACGCCATTCGCCGACTGAGCAATTGGTAAACTATAGATCCCATCAAAAACATTCACTTGTAAAAAGAACCAAGTCTCGCCACTCAGTTCTTGTACTGTAAAAAGTTGTGAGATCCATGAGATGCCAAGTCGGTTATTGATTTATTCAAGGACTACTTCAGGGAAATTTCATCTTAATCTATTGCGTAATTAGGTAACAGACATCATCTTATAGTAACCATATCGATATTTAAAAACTTTTATATTTAAAATAACTAGAATGACCCGGCCATTGGACGAGACCATCGTATCTCACAAGCAAATAGTGTGCGATTGCCAAGTCATTCTAGTTATTGTAAATATAAAAGTTTTTAAATATCGATATGGTTACTATAAGATGATGTCTGTTACCTAATTACGCAATAGATTAAGATGAAATTTCCCTGAAGTAGTCCTTGAATAAATCAATAACCGACTTGGCATCTCATGGATCTCACAACTTTTTACAGTACAAGAACTGAGTGGCGAGACTTGGTTCTTTTTACAAGTGAATGTTTTTGATGGGATCCCATTTCTTTTTGTAGGTAGTTATACTATTTCTCTTTTTTGGAACTACTTCTCGAGCCTTAGCTACAGATTTCCTTCAAGATCATCCGCAAAGTTAAGTATGGAAATACAAAGTTAGTTATGCGGTTGCAAATGAATTTGCAGAATGTTATAGTTTTCCCTTTATTCCTACACTAAATTCAAGGTGTATTCTAAGTTTCAAGCTCCTCAGTCTGCTAGAAGTACCTTAGAATTTTGATGATCGGTCAGTCAGTCAGTCAGTCAGGCAGAAAATTAAGAAACTTTGACTAACTATAACTTCTAAACTACTAGTATAAATTAGATGAAATTTGAAATGTATTGTGTATATGTAGTGCTTGATAAGATATTTTGAAATGAGGCTTCTAAACTTATCGACAAGGGAGTTATGGGGGGGTCGAAAATGGCCTGAACTGGTTCGAGAAAAGGATGGTACGGCCGTGCCGCTTTCAGCTCGACTTGGTGGGGGCACTGCCGTGCCCCCAGATAAAGTATTATTATGTTACAAATGTAACTTATAAACAATACATACAGAATCGAACCTGAAGTCGTTTGATTGTATTTGAATAAAACGTCGACATCCATTGTCGAATGTTGTATCCGTATTCATTTTGAAAACGTATTCAACGTATTTACCTACCAGAAGCTTTCGCATTTTATCGTAGAAAAGTTTCTGATTTGTAATTCCGAATTGTATACAAATAGTCTTTCTCTGTACACAAACACAGTGCATGTTTAGATCTGGAAAATGCGGAACGAATTGATAAACTCCGTAACGGTTGCAATGGTATGCCGTGTGCCGGCTTAGAATAGCATCACCCCATATCTTTCCCGTGGGTGCCGTAAGAAGTGACCAAGGGTTTTGAGAGTTTGTGTATTACAATTTTAGGCGACAGACTTACAACCTGTCACTATGGTGTCTTCTGAATGACTCTCAAATTTTTGACAGACTCGGTATAAATGGCTGTTTTTTACAGCTGTTTACGTTCTGTCTCTGTACAGGATAAACTCTACTTTGTGGTGTGCATTACTGAGACTTCGGTGTATGTCTGTCCGTCTGTTCGCCGGTCACTCCGTTTCTCACCAGGCTTTATCTCATCAACATAAATAGTTAGAGTAAAATTTTTCACAGATGCCTAAAAGCGTGGAATATACACGGGGGTGAATGGGATACCCCTCAGTAAGGGGTTATATTTTGCTTGGGCCACTCTGTATAACATTTAAAAAAAAGATTAAGTATTGAAATTTACATCACTCAACCAACTTTCTCAATTTTAAATTCGCAACAGGATTAAGCTTGTACATTATTGGACTCAATCCTTTACCGCCACAAACTAGTTTACCGACCGAACCGCACTGTTGATGTTTTTCATTACGCTGTTTACCAGAAAACAGCTTACCTGAAAGCTGTTTCGAAGCGACAATCAATTTTGCCGTGTGATGCCGGTTTGCAATAGCATCACCCCAATTCTACTCATGAGTATCATAAAAAGTGACTGAGGGATAATTTTCCAGGGAATGGGCAGAAGGGTAACCCTATAAATTAAACATCTTGCATTGCGCTCGCCAATCTAGCATATCTAGCAATGGACTATCAAGGCTCGGAAACAATCAATTTTGCATTACGCTAGAGAAGATTCAAAATTAAAAGAATTACCTGCTACGAGTACTTCTGCTCTTAATTTATTAGTAGCGGAGTGCCTAGTTTTTCTCTTGTACCTGAAAAGAGTAATTCTACGATGGCCTAGCAAATCCACCTATCCATTTCAAGGACCAACTTACACTGGACTTTCATACAAATAAGTACTAAGAAAACCAGTATTAGTTGATATCTTAAATGGGTGGATTTGCTATTGATCACTGGTTCATACCTTTCCTCATGCTCACTGTATAATAATAGTATTTAAAGACTATTTATGAATATTATTTGCTTATAGTTCGTTTACACAATAGGTATGTTTGTTTGTATGAAATATGACAATATTCGCGGAATCTTGCAATGCCATATTCGAACAAAATGCTTCCGATCCGGAAAAGGAAAATGTTGGACATTTTAGAAGTTTTTTACAGTGACTTATAAAAGTTTTATTCGCAACCATAAACATCCTAATTCCTAAGCTATTAAATCATTCCTGAAAAATAATGCAATAAAAGTTATGGCAGTACGGCAATAAAACGTAAAACAAGCAAATACAGCTAATAAACTTAGTTCACAGACAGCCATTTCAAAGTTTTTTTTATTTATTCCTGCTAGTCATCTTCCGGAGAGGAGTTTTATTTTCTAGTTATTTAGCTCACCTGTTCATTTTCTTTTTACCCGACTGCCTCAAAAAGAGGGTTATGTTTTTAGAGAGTAAGTATGTATGTATGTGGGTAGATATCTATGTAAATAGACAAGAAATTGGTTTTCACGGACTACAGCCCAAACGGCTGAGTGGATCTTGACATATGAGATTCGTCTTAGTAGCCCGAGTGACACTAGCTGTAATAAAAAATTATAAATTCAAGACGGTGGATGTATATCGCAAAATACAAGTGTGAAATTACCGCAGTCGGGATTTTGTTTTTTATTATGATATCTGCTTGTTTTAATTATGCTTTTATTTCTGAATACTAGAAAATGTGAAAGAATTTTCGTTAGAAACTTACTTAGATTATTTTCAAGACAGCTGCCTATCTTTTACTACCGCCAGCAAAACTACATACCCTAAAGGATCAATTTATACCTACTAGTTAGTCTTAGTATTCGTCTAAAAAACAGGTATAAATTTGTCCCTTAAAGGGTTATATACCAGAACAACATTTTGTCTAGCATTTTATTTCCAAACACATTAAAAAAACAACACACCTACCCGTACCACAACATTGTAAGCAATTCAAAATCCGAGTAAACCAATGCAAAATCTTACCTGAACAGTAAAAAAAAACCCTAACTTTATAGGACTGTAAACTTTCCAAATATAAAACAAAGTAACTGGAATTTTATGCGCATCTCATTGTTCCACATTTTAGAGTCTGTGGCATGTCCGAACCCCCCCTCCCTCTCCCCTGGGCCCCGAAATAAACGTCCGTTACCCGGTTTTGCATTCGGACAGCATAAGAATAGCGATTAACTGAAAGAATGGGCTGGTAGTTTTGTAACGTAAAACTTATGGAACAGAGGTAGTTATTGTGTGAATGGTACGTCTACATCTATTATGCATACCTTCGTATTATTAACTGGGGTTTGCTGATTACAAAATACTCCTACCCAAAGATGATGGCGCTTTACACACATAACGTCTGTTGGTGCGTTATTTTTGCGTATGTTTGTGCGTGATTTTCCATCCTTATTTTCATACAAATACGGTTTATATGAAACGGTTTGACAGAAAGATCCGTTAGAGCAAAATATCGTACGCTAGTAATATTATACCTATACTGTGATATCGCACAACGCTGCGTTGACGGAAGCATTTGTCAAACAATTTGACATAAACCATATTTGTATAAGGTCAAAATTACGACATATGCGGCGTTACGCAGCGCAAAAATAATGTCGAAACGGGCGTTAAGTGTGAAAGCGCCTATGCATTACATTATTATAAAGTACCTACTGCAAAGTAAAGAAACCTTAAAAACCAAGCGTCGCGGCATCGCGGCGGCGTCGTTGTCGCTTTCAAATGACTGGTTATCAGAAAGACCGGGCGTCAGCGTCAACGACGCCGCCGTGTCGCCGTCACGTTGACAGCTCGCTGAGAAACTCAGAGTTTGTATGGCGCTGTCAGTTGATGCGGTCGGGTTTTTCTACAGGACCGCAGCGACATTGGCGCCGTCATTTTTTGAGTTGTTGTCGCAACGCCAACAAGCGTACCCTTCTTATAAAAACTTTCCCATATTTTCAGAAGTATTATTCTTCTACCGTTTCTAAACGTCTAGGCCCAAGGTCGAGGCCCATCTCAGGATGAAATCAGGGTACCTAAAGATATTTAGACTAATAACAGGATTACAGGACTTACAGGACCTAAGCTAATTTTGCAAGAAAGATAACATTGTTCATTTCATTACATTCAAGGTGATTGTAAAACGAGAAACACACAAAACGTCCATTTGTGCGTTTTTTGCGCCGCGCTATCGCATCCGCTAGGAATATGCAATTTTACACCATAATTCCGTACAAATATAGTTTATGTCAAACAATTTGACAGGCGCTCCCGTTAGCGATGTGATGTGTATCGCACAAAGGATGGCGTCTGTCTAACCGTTTGACATAAAACCGTATTCGTAATGATATACCTAGTAAGGCTAAAATACATATTATCTTAACGCATGCGACAATGTTGCGCAAAAATAACGCATGAGCAGGTGTTGTGTGTTTTTCGCCTAAGGAAAAGACTCTGTGCTCATTCATGCGCTTACAGGAGAACATGGCTTCTTTTGCTTCTGGTGATTCTGGTGGGTTATTAAGCTGACGCAAGGCCCATCGAAATAGTATGATATCCACTGCTGCATTGCAATAAAGCTAAGAATTCAAAGATAAATTGCAATGGATGTCAAAAAATATTGTTCCTAACAGCACAAATGAGGACAGAGCCTATGAAATTTCCAGGAGTGAATAAAGCAGCGAACAGACTACACTAATTCATTCTATTTGATTTGTTCTACATTGCCGGGTTACTTTGATTGTATTGTAATGCCTTCCAAAGAAAACTAGTAATGTATACCGAATCAGACACAATGAATTGAGTAGTCAGATTGCTGCTTAATTTTCTTAAAGTATAATGAAGTCACAAAGCCCATTGAGGTGCGAAAACGTGATCTAGTAAAGCTTTTTTCTTCTTGGAGAAAATGGCAAAGGTCGCACGGAAAGCGTGTTAATTGTACTTTTTACAAGAAAATGGAGCGTAAAGTAGGTTGGAAGGTTATGATGGTAGTAACACGCACTGTAGGTATGTGATTTGGTTTTGTTGACTACTAGGGTAGGTAGATACAAATAACTTAAACACACACATACACACAAATCTTCTACATGGCTTTGTAATCTTCTACATATCATTGTAATCTTCTCTATTATGGTATGAACCGATAATTTACTTAGTTTGTGTACTAAGCCTGAACATGAACATAGCACATAATAGACTTAGATAGGTGTTCTTCATTGTTTGGCATTTCTGTCTGTTCATGAAACGGTAAAACTTCCCATAAGAAAATATTACAGGAAACTATAAAGAATTTTGAATTTCCCATAGCAAATGCTGTTGATCGTGGGTTTGTATATAATAGGAGGTGAAATAAATTTTTACGTGTCCTGAAATGTTTTCTTCAGTTAAGTACATAGTTGTTCAGATTAATAGTCTGATTGCACTCTAGCAGTATTTGGAGAGGTTTTCCTTACACCACGTATATACAGGAACGGCAATTTACTACTTGATGTGGATCTCCACCTATTTGAGGGTATTTACTATACTTGCCGCGCAATGCAAGATGTTGCTGCATCTCTGAATGGAAATGGGGTAAAGCTGTTCTAAGCCGCCACCACTTTCGCATTACCTATTAGGTATACCTACAGTATTAGTGATTGTCTAGCTAGAGCATTATAAGCCTTTGTTCCTCATATTCTATTGTACTGGCTCTGATTACAGACATATTCGAACATAGGGTGTAGATAAGTAGGTTTTGTTAATATAAGATCATATTAAATATAGGTATTTTATTATTAAACAAAGAAGAGTCACTCATTTCAAATTAAATAAACAAAGTCCTTTTTGAGAATCTTCGCGATAAATAACACGAGAGTAAGTTGATTGTTTTATTTAGCATATTAAATTCAGTGCAATTTTTATTTCATGGTGTGTTCTACTTGTATGTAAACCTTAACAAATTTTATATACTTTTATTTTTTTGGATCTCTCATTTAAAAATATTCGTGACACTTTGTATGAGAAGTCCAAAACTTTGTTTTTATTTGAAAATGTGTTACTACAAAAAGTTAATCTATTTCATGAAAAAATACCCTTATGCCTCTAATGAAGGGAATCAAGTTATACTGTTGTTTGTTTGTATTTGTATGAAAAACCAGTAAAAGTTAGTCCCTTAAATGGGTAGATGGATTTTCTGGCCCTAGTATCTCGTTTTAAACTGTTATTGATATTTGTTAAAAATTAGGGTTCATTATGAAAAGACATATTTCAGTAGAATATTCATCTTAGGTAAGTAGGTGTAGTATACGCTTTGTCTCGTTTCGTCGAATCGCACTTGCTATGTATAGTACTGGGTTCTGATTACAAGGGGATTTGAGCTCGGTCCCTGATTACACAATTGAAATTTCAGCTTGATTTGTGTAGAATTTCAAGAGAGATATGAATTTTAAACCCGTCCTCAGCTCAAGTTTGAATGGAATGATAAGTAAACAATTTACATTATTGAAAAGAAAATTATATTGTTTGAAAGTAAAATAGTTGTTGATTAATAAGAACATGTTTTGTATTTCATTCTCATAATTACTATGATAAACACTCTTATATAGTGGTTTTGAATATCTTTTAAAACATGAAATGATCTTGTGTGTATACAAATATTAGGCAATAATAAAGTCTGCAACGTGTTAATAAGACAAACATTAATACATCAGTCAACAGTGGCGCTACGAGTGCTACGACAAGGCTACAGAGTGCTACTCAAAAGCTACAGCGATGCTACGCAAGTCTACGCCTTTGAGCTACTCGCGCATAACCTACGTAAAGCACGCATAGGTCCCGCATCATAACATGCAGAAAACATTTCAATAGGATTGAGCATAGCACGGCTCTATCTTCAGGGTTTAA
Source organism: Phthorimaea operculella (assembly GCA_024500475.1). Classification (NCBI taxonomy): domain Eukaryota; kingdom Metazoa; phylum Arthropoda; class Insecta; order Lepidoptera; family Gelechiidae; genus Phthorimaea; species Phthorimaea operculella. The sequence continues at coordinate 9,666,923 of JANFCV010000002.1, forward strand.
TTACCCCTTGAGCGAGAGTATTATTCAAATGCGGTAGAAAAGGCAGTAAGAAACAGCGAGCCGTTGCTGGCAGATGCTCGTTTGCAGCCTACAAGAACCTCGGTCGCGGTGAGCAAGAGATTCACCTTTTTGTTATGTTATGTGGAGTAGGAAATGAAACTTTGCTCTTGGTTAGATTTTTTTTAGATACGTGTAGAAATGCAGACAAAAAACAACATTCATTTAAGTATCCGGTTGTTTGCAACCCTTATTGGGTTAAACGATAAAGAAAAATATTCAATTAGTTAACAAATGTTTTGAAGCCATCAAAAGAAAAAAAGCCTAAAACTATCTTCGCGAACAATTAACACACGATTTTCATTGCAAAAAAAACATCATTTCCTAAAAACCTTTTTAAAAAATAACTCAGTACGCGTAGTAAGTTGATGTTCAGAATTTTCAATTTTCAGAACCCTTTTCATACCTATACGTACGTAAAAATCAAGAAGAAATTTTCGCAATTGCATATGCAGTATTCATTCATTACTTACCTACTTTGATTTTGATATGCAGGCATTTCCATTCTTGCACCGTCAACGTTACATTTTACTCTCTTTGACATTTGGACACATTTTTGTTGGAAAGCAGAATTTCAAATGCCTTTTGAAAATCCACTCTCAAATTGCAAACTTCGGAATCCATAGCAGAACTTGTGTCTGCGTGAAAGTGTCTCCAGCGAATATGAAACCGCTCCATTCGCTAGGGGGAATAAGTATGACATTTGTATAATAACGCCATTTGGTTACACTGTTGGGCGCTAATTATAGGAGAATGGTTTTTGGAGTACCAGGGCGGCAGGAATTGATGAAGTGTCGCCGAATTAACGAGGAAACTTTCGTCATTCGCGTTGGAATTGCAAACAAGTAAGAAGGCGATGGCTTTTTAGGGGCGTCGTGAAGTTTGTCATATTGTGCAGTGCAGACGCTATCAACTTGGGAATGGTGTATTAAAGTTGTGTTCATAATTTTGTCTGGTTGCTTGGTTTTGTTGATGATCTGTTTAATACAAAGACATTTTATGACGTGCTCTAATCAGTATAAACAGTTGTGAACAGTCCATCTGGTGGACGTAAGCTTGGCTGTAGAAAGATGCTAGACGTTGAATCTAAGACTTAATCCTATAGCTTGTTTGGATTCTTATTATAAAACCACGCTATACAAAGATCTTCACTGAGCTGATTAATGTAAAGGATATATTTTATGAAATGAAATATGCCAATAAACATACTGTGGATGGGACAGGTAATATCTATTTATATCTGGCTTTGATTTTGAATGTGAAACAAACAGTAAGTATATTATGTATTCAAATATTTTTTTAAATACTTGCAATATTTTCCACCGAAGGATACACTTCCTTAATTTACAGGCTAGGAGTGAGCCGCTGTAGCCCAGTTTGTAGTGGCGTCGCCAGTACAGATGGCGAAGGTCGCTGTTTCAAATCCAAATAAAAATAAAGTTCGGAAATGTTTTCCGGAATTCTCAGCGGCAAATAGCAGAAAGTAATATACCCCGCAAGTTCAGAACAATATTTTGGTGTGGCACACCTCGTGGTATTAATCAGCTCCGCACCGGCTGCATCCAACTGCTCGATCTGCTTATATTTGAATAATGCCGCGCAGACCTGCGGGAACCCTGCCAAGCTTACTTTATTCACCACTACTTATTATAATGCTAGAAACTTTGAGTTTTATTTGTTTGAAATCTTCTGGCGAGCGGAAAACAAGTTGTCAAATGACCAGTCCCGGTATGCGATCACGCGACATCTTATCATTATCACCTGTATGTCAAATTTTTCACTTCTTTAGATAAATTCTATAAGATTACACACATCTTATGTCTTCTCACGCGCAAGATAAGTCTTCCTTCGGTATGCATGCTGCATATACTGATGAATCCAGCTATACTAGCATGCGACCCGCGACGCGATATAGGTTTTCTCTACACCCTTACCTATGTCAAAAGTGGTCACTTTTTTGAAAAATTCTATACAATTTGACACATCTAGAGTCTATAAACAGTGCATATGCAAGCCTGGCTGATATCAGAGTTTTTCAATCGTCCTCAAAACACGTAACCAATAACCATCTTTTTTATGAACTATCAGGCGGTTTAGCTTATAATGTCCTAATCAAACCTGATATAAATACGTAAGAAGTTCAGGCTCTCTCAAATTAGGCACAGATATTGATAGTTATCAGTTTCACTTATGAGGCCTTTGACACACGTAGATCATATATAGTCCGAGTTCTTAATTGGCAGTTTGTATGGAGGTATGGTCCCATCTGGCAGAAATCATGAAACTTGGCATGTGTGTAGCTTACATGTGTAAGCTTCAGGAAAAGAAGGGAAGCAAGTTGGACCCCTGCTTCCCCTTACCCCCTTTTATGTCCCAAATTTCAGTTATCTTTATTTTTCTCGGAAACGATTAAAGATAGGAGAAATTTGTCAAGGTAAGAAATATTCCTTATAAAATTGTCTACATAATTGTTCTTGGGTAGATGTTGATAGGACTTATACTTTTCGAGTTATGCTTCTGGGAAACCCATCATTTTTTTGAAGGTGACTTCCAGCTCTGAATTAGCCATAACTATTATGTGATAGAATATTTTTTCAAACTTGCTATTGGCTTTTGTTAGTTAGGTAGTCTTCAAAGGAAATCCGCAGAGACAACACTTCAATCACGCCTGGGGGGTGATGTTTTCCGAGCTGAACTTGAGGACTTCTGACTCCTTAAGTAAATGTGACACGAGAAATTGAGTATCATTTTCGAATAAACCAAGGACGGAGTATTCATTTCTGGGACGCTTTTTGGTACATTTCATACAAAAATATAAATATATTAAGTGAAATTGGAAAAAAATATGTTTCGTTCTCATTCAAACTTTGTTTTCTTCATGACCTTGAGACATATTTATTAGATAATAACACATACTCGAAGACATATTTTAAAACCATATTTTATTTTTGAAAATATTAGAAAATACCTAGCCTACGGAAGCCTAAATATTTTTACAAAGTTATGTTTGTAGCTAGAAAAATTTCAAGTTCATAGATTTTGTATGCAAAATCAAGATTACCAACCGCAAACTTATATTTCTCAATTGTCGCTAAACCATTCCAGATAGAGAAATGCCCTCATAAGGAATGTTGTTTATACTGAAGGGTAGTTTTTGTTGGAATAAAGAAATTGAGGATCTGGAGTACTTGATGTTTAAGAAGACATTACAGTATCTCGAATAGTTTAGCTGGGCTGTTGATGTTCCACATCAAGTACTCCAGATCTTCAATTTCTATATATCAGCATAAACAACTCTTCAGTATAAACAACATTTCCTATGAGGCATTTCCTATCAGGAATGGTTTAGCGACAATTGAGAAATATACGTTTGCGGTTGGTATTCTTATTTTGCATACAAAATCTATGAATTTGAAATTTTCCAGCTACAAACATAACTTTGTAAAAATATTTAGGCTTCTGTAGGCTAGGTATTTTCTAATATTTTCGAAAATAAAATATGGCTTTATAATTCGGGTGAGTATGTCTTTGAGTATGTGTTATTATCTAGTAAATATGTCTCAAGGTCATGAAGAAAACAGCGTTTGAATGAGAACGAAACATATTTTTTCTTATTTCACTTAATATTTTATATTTTTGTATGAAATGTACCAAAGAGCGTTCCAGAAATGAATACTCCGTCTTTGATATATTCGAAAATGATACTCATACTCGTGTCACATTTACTTAAGGAGTCAGAAGTCCTCAAGTTCAGCTCGGAAAAAATGAACTTTGCCCCCCTCCCCCCATCACCACAGGCGTGATTGAAGTGTTATCTCTGCGGGTTTTCTTTGAAGACTACCTAACTAACAAAAGCCAATAGCAAGTTTGAAAGAATATTCTATCACATGGTAGTTATGGCTAATTCAGAGCTGGAAGTCACCTTCAAAAAAATGATGGGTTTCCCAGAAGCATAACTCGAAAAGTATAAGTCCTATCAACATCTACCCAAGAACAATTATGTAGACAATTTTATAAGGAATATTTCTTACCTTGACAAATTTCTCCTATCTTTAATCGTTTCAGAAAAATAAAGATAACTGAAATTTGAACATAGGGACATAAAGGGGAAGCAGGGGGGGTCCAACTTGCTTCCCTTCTTTTCCTGAAGCTTACACATGTAAGCTACACACATGCCAAGTTTCATGATTTCTGCCAGATGGGACCATACTTTCAGCTAAGGAGCCGTACTAATAAAACAAACATAAAACTAGTCTCACATCATAACCTCAAAATTCAGACAGACAGAAAAATGATAGCTCAAGATAGAAACAATTCTCGAAACTATAACTCCCGCAAAACCTTTATTGCATAACCATTGTTATCGACTAGGGGTGCACAGACTATTATTTTGGCCGACTAATCGGCTCCAAGTCAACCGACTAGTAACCAACTAACCAGTCACCAACTAAAAAAACCGGCCAAGAGCGTGTCAGACACGCCCACAAATAGGGTTTCGTAGTCAACGTTTAAATATCAGGTATTTCAGCATTACAAACTTAATTTATTGCTGGTTTGTTAGCAGCAGTATGATGACCAACCGCAAATAGAAAAACTATTTTTTTTCTGAAACCTTTAAAAGCACAATATCCGTTATAGTTTTCATTGTAACTTCAGATTGTAAGCTATATTCCATATTTATTTCAAATTTTTAGCTTTTATACTTTAGAAGTTACAGCTGGAACAAATTATGGGTCAATAACGCCCTTTTTAAAAGTAAATATCTCGTGACAGAAACACTTTAGTGACTTTGTTTCAAAGAAACCTCATCTTAGTTTTAAAAGACCTATTCAACGATATCCTACTCAATATTACAGAAGAAAAAAAAAATTTTTGCCCCCCTTTCACTTGTATGGGAGGGGGTCCAAAAAACATTTAAAATATTTTTTTCTTAACATTTCTATATTTGGGTCAACACGATCTATCTTCTCACCAAATTTCATGTCGATAGCTCTAAAACTGACGAAGATATGAGGGCGCGGCATACAGACAGACAGACAGACAGACAGACAGACAGACAGACAGGCAGACAGACAGACAGACAGACAGACAGACAGACAGACAGACAGACAGACAGACATGACGAAACTATAAGGGTTTCTAGTAGACTACGAAACCCTAAAAACGACCGACTATTTGGTTAAGCTGTTTTTGTAAGTATCCCTTTGCTTCGAGTTAACATACGGAGTGTAAGGGACAGAGTAACGAAAACTTTGCAGGCGTGTTCAGTTCTGTTCAGAGTATGTAACTGAACAACTTTACCCATGTAACGTATGTCGGTAATCCACTTTTGTTTACTCCCCATACAAAGTCAGTCAGCTGATTGTGAATTTTGTATTGGAGGTCAAAAATCCTCGTTTCCTACCATTGTCTCCATAGTAAAAGTTGTTCAGTTTCATGGTCTGAACACGTCTGCAAAGTTTGGTACACCGTCCCTTGCTTTCTGCTTTTAGTTGTAAATTCTTTTAAAAAAAAAGCCTATTAGTTTTGTTTTAATTTCAAGAACCATAGCTATAATCAGTGGTTACAATAAAATTCAAGAAAATAGCAGCTGACTAATCAGTAATTTCCCCGACTAGTCGGATTTGGGTATCTCTACTATCGACGTATCCTGTTCTGTATTCCCCTCGATACTTCGCAGACGGTCCCAGGAAAAAATAAAGGAAACAAAAGCAAAAGTCACCCATAATAAGGCCCGTTTATTCCCCGTTAAGGGTCAAGGCACACCTGGAGTAAATTGAATTCTATGAATAAATTTTACCGCTCCGACGTAAATGATAAGAGTAGAGCGATTTCGAAAAATACAACAAAAGTCTGAGTTGACTTTCTAGTGTTTAATATACTCCTCATCAAAAAAATCGAGACACATTCGTTTTCATAGTCAAACAAAATATTAAACCTATGAAATAAAAAGTTGAATGTAGAAAATCGATATTAGGGTTTTGAAACCTCGTAATACTCACTATTGAACTACATTACACATTTAGTCCAAAATAAACACGTGTCTCAGATAACGTGATTCCTACAAAACGTAAACTTGCAAAGTGTCTCGATTTTTCTGATGAGAAGTGTATTTTGGAGCTTTTTTATTAGATTTGCTTAATACTATGATATTAGTTTCTTTCTAAATGAAATAAGTTTGATTAAATAAAATTTGAAAGCACAATTTTTTGGGGTTTAGCTGTTAGTGGTGACAGAATAGTGGTATGTGTATTAAACTCTAACATAAAATCTATTAAATATCGCAAAACCAAACAAACAAGCATATTTTCAAGTCACGTCCCGAGAATTTGTTTTATTGATAGCACAGATATATGAAAATTCTACCAGTTTCTCCATATTTATCGTTTTACACGTTCGCATACATTAGAAATTAATTTTTAGATACAGATTTTGTTTAAAACGCCTCAAGCAGGTTTTTAAATTAGTATTCCGAATACGAATATTATGAGACGGATGTGTATATTATTGTCAGTTGAGTCCGTTTTTCATTTCTTTGCTCATAGACAAAAGAAGTCACTCATGGCGCATGATGACGTCTTTAGTCGGTTATTCATGCCTTACATCTTTACTTTAGAAAATAGGAGTGACTTTTTTTTTCATTAAAACATTTCCTCTTTACGCTTATTCTTTATCCCTCAATGTGACCCGGGCCTCTGGCAACATTTCATCGGAAACAAGAACTTATTGCCGTCCGCCCGTAAATAACTTAATATTATTAGATTACAAATCAAACGTGAAATTCGTTTCCGTCTCTACCTCTAGTGTGGTCTGTGGGATTATCCGTCCTAATTTTCATTGTTTAGGGAGGAATCTTGCTCTCTAAGAGTATATTCTTGTTTCAGTGGTTTATTTTGTTGTCTAGTTTCTTGACCTTTAGTCGTTAGGGTGATTCATTTGGCTCATTAAAGTTAACTAACTTTAGGAAAAGTATGCGTTAACAAAGATTTGAAAATATCAGTGGATAATAAGGCTGACATGACACTCAAATCGAATGATTTTCTGTATCTCATTCAGCTAAATCTTACGAAATCTAAGATTCCGTTACTGAAAAGAGTGTTCCCACTGAACTTTTTGAGAACTCAAAAGCTGGTCCAGCTAGTTTTATTTTTGTAATTGATTACCTATAGTTTTCTCTAATAATTATATATATGTAAAAAAATACTTTGGTAAATAAATTAATAGTTTAAAAAACACCAAAAAACACGCTTTTAAAGGTGCACGTAAAAGTCAAAAATAAATTACGGATACTTCAAGTTGCCTCTATTATTTCTGGGCTGAAGTGTAAGCTATGTGCTTTTAATTATAATATTTGATTGTAAAAGCGTGGGGCGCTGGAACAGGATTTTTTTAAAATATCTTGTTGAGAAATCAAGTTAAGTTGTTCCAGCGCCCCACGCTTTTACAATCAAATATTATAATTAAAAGCACATAGTTTACACTTCAGCCCAGAAATAATAGAGACAACTTAAAGTATCCGTAATTAATTTTTGACTTTTACGTGCACCTTTAAAAGCGTGTTTTTTAGTGTTTTTTAAACTATTAATTTATTTTATACTTTTTAGTCTTTGCTAATGGCATAATTTAAATAGACGAAAAAGCCCGCATCCTCACGATCTCCGCCAGTGCATGATTCTGCATTGCGTCTGTATTGCATGATGTCTTACCTGTCAGCTTAGAACAATCTAGCTCTTCAATCTGTAAACCACTAAGTGGTTTTAGTTTAGGTACTCGATTTAGCACCACATATGCCTGTCCATCCGCAAAAGTACTCGACCAGCCCAAGAAGTACAGCCTTATACCTATCTTAAGCACGGTAGATGCACGACTTAAAATCACCACCGTACCGTAGCTGTACTTGGCCGGGAATTGGATGCCTATAGGTTGAATTAGGTGCTCGCCGTCTTTACCGAAATTAATTTTGAGGGACGGGATGTCATTTTCGTACATTTGGTCGCATTTAAAGTGTGGCCAGATGATGACCGTGATAAAACCGATACTTACTTCCATTCACGAACCCATTTCTCTCCGTTTATTGAAACGCAACATGACTTTAGCTCCATTGAAATTTTTTAACTTACTCGATAGTCCATCCATTTCGTTTATATCGCTGGGAACGATAGACTCTAATTAATTATTTCCAAGGTTACTTTTCGGATAAGTTGGTTTTGAGCCTTTATATTGTACGTTCGAGTACCTTTTAGATACGCAGTAGGTACTATTTCAACCGCAAACTCGCCGGGAGCATTTGATGAAACCTTCGTCTGCAATAATGCAAGATGCTCGCTGTTCCACTTTCAAGGCGTTCAAAATGTCAGTGAACATCATGTCTCCTCGCTGGCGCATGTTTTGTCTCAGTTCGACTTATGTTAAAAGCCGCCATAAATGAGTTGCTGGTCACATGTGGTCCGGCTGTTGAAACGGCTATTTCCCACGCACTGGGGGAAGCTGCATGAGGTCGCCAAAGAGCATTACATTTAAGTATGCCGCCAAAGGGTTCATCGGAGTTCTTTAGCGGGCGTAATCGAGCGCCTATCATGATCAACATTTCAAATGGAACCATAGATATATCGTCCACGAACAAAAACTCTACATTTTGCCATTGTTGATGCATAATTCAAGTAATTGCCATAGAGTTGAGGCATGATCACTAAGACACCATCTCTTTGAACTGGTAATTTAAGCAGGCTATGCAATGTAGAGCCACCTACTAGTCATGCAACTCCAGTCAGAGCATTAATCTTTGTAACCTGCTTCCCGTAACATCTGTCCAAATCATCCGACCTTGAAACCTAATCGTGGTCAAGGTTCATTACAAGACCTATGTAACAAGTCCAAACACAGCTATGATAAATGTGTGTTTTCTAATGGGTTTTACTAGAAAACACGAATAATAAACCGCCTAGATAAATTGGTATTTATATTATTTATTTACATAATATGCGCAGTTGTGGCAGACATTGCAGAGAGTGACATAGAAGTAGAATTTCAAACAAGATTTGAAAATGCGTCAAAAGTATAAAACATAAATGTGCAAAGTATCTTACAAAAAGTATGCTAGTCGAACACCTACCCGTAATTTGTACATTAATTACAGTTTAAAATTTAAAACAACACACAAAAATAAAAATTAACACCCTGTATGAAAAAGGACTCTATATATAAAAAATACAGGTACAAGTTGACATCACTGGTTTGATAAGTTTCGTTAGTACTAACAAGTAGTTAGATAAAAATTTGAAAATGGAACCTATCAAAATAAATAAACCACAAAGAAAACACTCATGAAACACTATAGCAAACCTAACAGCGAGTTAAGTCTTGCGTGCCTAATCTTGGGCAGTGGTTTAGTAAGGATGTCAGCTAATTGTGTGTTTGAGGGGATGTAGCTAACAGTTATTTCACCATTTAGTATCGCATCACGGATGAAATGGTGACGAATGTCAATATGTTTGGTGCGGGCATGAAACGTGTTATTTGAAGTGAGTTTAAGTGAGCTTTGATTGTCTGAGAATATTTTTACTGGTCGGTCTATTGCAAAAAGTTCTTTAATGAGTGATTTTAAATATATGGCTTCTTTACTAGATTCTGAAAGCGCCATATATTCCGCTTCTGTCGTGGATAATGCAATTGTTCGCTGTTTGCGAGATTCCCATGAGATGGGAGCGCCACTCATTAAAAAGGTGTACCCAGTATACGACCTTCGGTCTATAATCTTTGGTCTACAATGGACAGATTCTATTTTGGACATCATATTCTAATCTGGACAGATTCTACTTTGGACAGATTCTATTTTGGACAGATTCTGCTTTGGACAGATTCTACTTTGGACAGATTCTACTTTGGACAGATTCTACATTGGACAGATTCTGCTTTGGACTGATTCTGCTTTTGATATTGGTCTTTTCATTTATCATATTTCTGAAGAAGGTAAGGGTGTACATTACTTTTGGTAAAGGGATCAAAATATAAAACTAGCAGTTATATTAAACCAATCTTTATTTATTTATAACGATCAATTTACGATGAAAAATAATCAAATAAAACATGTCTTCTCTTTAATGTACAATAATAATAAAATATGTAAGTTGAAATCAGCAATCAATCATAACCCATTAATTATGTAACGTATTACAAAATTGATAGGTTATGTATACGTAAAAAGTTATTTATCTTTTATTATAATTTTTATTATTTTTCATCGTAAATTGATCGTTATAAATAAATAAAGATTGGTTTAATATAACTGCTAGTTTTATATTTTGATCCCTTTACCAAAAGTAATGTACCGCACACCCTTACCTTCTTCAGAAATATGATAAATAAAAAGACCAATATCAAAAGCAAAATCTGTCCAAAGTAGAATCTGTCCAATGTAGAATCTGTCCAAAGTAGAATCTGTCCAAAGTAGAATCTGTCCAAAGCAGAATCTGTCCAAAATAGAATCTGTCCAAAGTAGAATCTGTCCAAATTAGAATATGATGTCCAAAATAGAATCTGTCCATTGTAGACCAAAGGGTGTATTGAATTGGCTAAGGTAAGACACAGTGTGAGATATATCAGGCCTTGTGCCAATGGAAATGTACATCAATGACCCGATAAGCTGCTGATAAGGCAAATCTAAACGTTCTTCACTTGGCTCTGGAACAGTCAATTTTTGACCAGGTTCCATTGGAGTGGATACAGGAATAGCATCCTTCATTCCAAATTTTTCGATAATTTTATCGATGTAGTTTGTTTGGTCCAAACTGACGCTGTTTTTGGACTGTGTAACGCGCATGCCCAAACAATCTTTTAATTGGCCGAGGTCTTTAATTTTAAAGGTTCGGCCCAGGTCTTGTTTGAACTGTTTTTTCATATCGTCACTGTTGGACAAGAGGAAAAAATCGTCAACAAAGACTGAGACAATTAGAAATTTGTCTTTTTCCTTTTTATAATACAAACAGTGTTCTTTCGAACATTGAGTGAGAGAAAGCTTATGCATGGCTTCGCACACTTTCTTGTTCCACTGACGTGGAGCTTGTTTTAAACCGTAGAGTGATTTTTTTAGGAGGCAAACCTTCTGTTTAGGATCTGAGGCAAAGCCTTCGGGTTGCTCCATGTAAATCTCTTCCTCTAGGTCTCCGTTCAAGAAAGCGGTTTCCACGTCTAAGTGTTCGAGCTGTAGACCATGGTGTGCAGCAAAGGCCATTAACATTCTAACTGTAGACAGACGTGTCACAGGAGAGAATGTTTCGTTGTAGTCTACACCGTAGACTTGGGTGAAGCCTTTGGCTACTAGTCTAGCTTTAAACTTGACTATCTCTCCACTCGTGTTTCTTTTAATTTTGAAGACCCATTTGCTCTTGATGGTCTTCCGTTCGGGGGGTCTATCCACTATAGTCCAAGTCCCGTGTTTGGTTAGAGAGTTGTATTCTGCTCTCATAGCCTTTAGCCATTCTTCCTTGAAGACATCTTCCACTGCTTGTTTATAGGTATCCGGTTCGTTACTGTTGGAAACCATAAATAGGCAGCATGGATCATACCGTATAGGAGGATGTCTTTCCCTTTGAGGGTATCTCGGTTCGGAAGTGGCTGCTTCAGGTATGCCAGCTGCTTCTACCGGCGATGCTGGTTCAGCGTCAATAAAAGTATCGACTGGGTCAACTGACTCAGATTCGCAAGGTTCAGATGGTAAATCATTTTGCGGCTGCGGGGCTGCTGATACATCATCTGAGACTTCAGGTAGGCTAGTTGCATCTGAAAAAGTATGGACGAGAACATTATTTTGGACTTCTTGAGGTGGATTAGATGTTGATTGTACTTCGGGTTGAGTATCATTGATACCTACTGTACAATCTTGATCAAGAGGATTAATGGCAAGAGTCGGTTGAAGCTTGCTCATCTGTTGGAGTTACCTTGTTTTCGATGAAAACTACGTCTCTTGCGATGATGACCGCTCGTGGTTTGGAGGGGTCAATAAGGCGATAGCCTTTGGTCTCTGACGGATATCCAACGAAAATGCATTTCTGAGTTTTAGCGTCGAGTTTAGTGCGTTTTTCCTTAGGAATTAGCACGTGAGCTTCGCTGCCAAAAACTCTGAGGTGTGAAATGTTGAGCTTTCTTTCAAACTATACTTCATCAGGTATTTTGAAATTTAGGGATTGAGTAGGCGTACAATTTTTTAAATAAATTGCTGTGTTCACGGCTTCGCCCCAGTACGCTTTCGGTAAGTTGGCATCGTGGAGCATTGCACGTGCCTTCTCAATAATGGTACGGTTCACGCGCTCTGCAACTCCGTTCTGTTGCGGCGTATAGGCTACAGAAGTTTGGTGGACTATACCATTTTCCCTTAGGAAAGCTGTCATCTTTTTATTCACAAATTCGGTACCGTTATCCGTCCGAAACTTTTTAATTTTGAGACCGGTTTGATTTTCAACTAGGTGTTTGAATTCCAAAGACTTAGAGAAAACTTCACTTTTGGCTTTCAAAAGATATCCAAAAGTTTTTCGTGAAAAATCATCAGTAAACGTGAGCAAGTATACTGCTCCGCCCCATGACTGCGTAGTCATTGGTCCGCAAAGATCAGAGTGAACTAACTCTAGTTTGTTATGGGACCTACTTTTAGATTTTTCGAATGGTCTCTTTGCTAGTTTCCCTTGTAAGCAGGGAACGCATGTGTCAATTGACATGACACTGTCAACAAACTATATTCCCGCGTTTTTGCTTTTTAAAATATTTAGCACTTTGGCATGTGGGTGACCTAGGCGTCTATGCCATAGTAGTGCACCCTCTTTGGCGTAGTTTGCCGCCAAATGATATTGCATTTCAGGTTGGTTTAGTTTATACATGCCTTTGTAATTAGAGGCAGTAGCGACTACAGTACCTGAAATCTTACACCCATCTCTAAGTAAGATATAGGCACCTACTTTAGAAAATACTATAACAAATCCTTGCATCGCTAACTTGTAGACCGATAGCAAGTTTGCTGCCAGGTCGGGTACTTAAAGGACGTTAGGAATTGAGTTAAAGTTTTCAGAAACATTCAGTAAAATTGTACCTTTGCCTTCGCTCGCAATCTTTTCATTATTAGCAACAGTAATGTAGTGTGTATGGGGTGTCATTTCACTAAATGGTTGTTTACTGTGGCACATATGCGTTGAACAGCCAGAATCTAAAAGCCAAGGATCAGTGGATGAATTTTGGGGTAAATTTGTAGAAAAACATGATAAAAGTGTAAGGTCTGAAGTGTAATTAGTACTAGAGGGTACACTTTTCTTCTTGTTCTTCATTTTCTTCGCCCTGCATTCATGTCGCACATGTCCGAACTTCTTGCAGAATGAGCAATGAGGTGGTTTGGTGTGAAAGGCAGCAGCGTTCTCAGCACTCGATGTTGACGTGGCTCTTCGTTGGTCTTCCTTGAGGAGTATGGCTGATACGGAGTCCGATGTAACTTCTACACCTGAGTTCTCAAATGCCATAACCAGTGGATTGTATGACTCTGGAAGTCCTGTCAGCATGATGGTGCCGATGAAACTGTCTTGTATGCTTTTTTCACCGATTTCTAGTAATTGTTGATGAATACCTCTTATTTTGCTTACGTATTCTTGCATATTCTGATGTTGTTCAAGCTTAGAGTTGAAAAGACTTCGAAGTAGGTGAAGTTTCCTAAGTAGGCCGCTGTCAGCGTAGTTCTTCTTGAGATTCTCCCAGGTTTCTGAGGATGTCTCTGCGTTTATGACGACTGGGAAAACATGCTTTTCTAAGTTTAAGCATATTCTTGCTTTTGCTTTGGCATCTAAGCGCTTAAAGGCTTGTTCTCCAAGCTCCGTCAATTTTTCTTCAGGCTGGTCCACTACGTCCCACAAATCACTCACGATCAAAAGGTTCTTCATGGTGAAGCTCCATGATGAGTAATTTAGAGAGCTGTTCAGCTTCTCCACGGCAGTTTGGTTGCTCGAGGATGTAGCTTCTGACGATGACGTCGTAGCGGGATCCATAGCTTGAGAAATTTTATATCTGCTTTGCACTGACTATTTATTCTAGGCAGGGCGCGGGCCCATAGCCTGTGTTTTCTAATGGGTTTTACTAGAAAACACGAATAATAAACCGCATATATAAATAAATATATAAATATTATCAATTATCTAGGCGGTTTTCTTTTCCGTGTTTTCTGGTAAAACCCACTAGAAAACACAATATGATTCATCATGGAATGTTAGTGCCTATCTTCCGGCTTCATCATCATACCTTGAAACCTAATCATGGTCAACGTTTATTACAATACCTTTCTAAGAAGTTCAAACATGGCTTTGATATGATCATCTATCATGGAGTTCCAGTTAATATCTTCCAGATCCATCATCAGATCAACTCGACGGTACCACAATTATGTATTCAGACCTTGAAACCTAATCGTGGTCAAATTTCATTACAAGACCTATGTAACAAGTCCAAACACGGCTATGATACGATATTTTATCATGGAATGCTAATGCCTATCTTCCGGCTTCATCATCAGACCTTGAAACCTACTTCTGGTCAAATTTCATAACAAGACCTATGTAACAAGTCCAAACACGGCTATGATACGATATTTCATCATGAAATGCTAGTGCCTATCTTCAGGCTTCATCAACAGACCTTGAAACCTAATTGTGGTCAAATTTCATAACAAGACCTATGTAACAAGTCCAAACATGGCTATGATACGGTATTTCATCATGAAATGCTAGTGCCTATCTTCCGGTTCCATCATCAGACATTAAAATCTAATCATGGTCAATGTTCATTACAAGACCTTTCTAACAAATCCAAACACGGTTATGATACGAGAATCCGACATGAAGTTCCAGTTCATGTCTTCCGGCTCCATCATCAGACCTTGAAACCTTATCATGGTCAATGTTCATTACAAGACCTTTCTAACAAAACCAAACACGGCTGTAATAAGATCATCCATCTTGAAGTTCCAGTTCATATCTTCCGGCTCCATCATCAGATCAGCTCGACAGTACCTACCATATTATTGTATTCAGACCTTCATACCTAATCATGGTCAACGTTTATTACTAGACCTTTCGAACAAGTCCAAACACGGCTATGATACGAGAATCCGTTATGAAGTTCCAGTTCATGTCTTCCGGATCCATCATCAGACCTTGAAACCTAATCATGGTCAATATTCATTACAAGACCTTTCTAACAAGTCCAAACACGGCTGTGATACGATCATCTATCTTGAAGTTCCAGTTCATAACTGCCGGCTCCATCATCAGATCAGCTCGACAGTACCATATTATTGTATTCGGACCTTCACACCTAATTGTGGTAAAATTTCATTACAAGACCATTCTAACAAGTCCAAACACGGCTATGATACGATATTTCATCATGGAATGCTAGTGCCTATCTTCCGGTTCCGTCATCAGACCTTGAAACCTAATCATGGTCAACGTTCATTACAAGACCTTTCTAACAAGTCCAAACACGGCTATGATACGATCATCCATCATAAAGTTCCAGTTCATATCATCCGGCTCCATCATCAGATCAGCTTGACAGTACCAAATTATTGTATTGTCATCAAAATCACATACGACTGCCAAATTTCATAACGCTAGGACCTTTGGAAGATGGTTAAATTCGTTTTCTTAGTTTGTTTACATAGTTACATACATACTTACATACTTACTTACATACAGGTCGACCTAATAAAAGCGTGTTAAAAAAAAGAGCATCCACGCCCTACGGCAATGTCATTAGTAAGTGTCTGACATTTTCTAAGGTCAGAAAACCACGCGTGGGCGTTCGCCTAAATAGGCTACGGCAACTTAAACTTACAATCTGAAAAACGGATCAAAATAGGTCTGTTCCATTAAATATTAAGTGACGAAACCCTACCTAATAGTAGACCTAATTCCAGATAGATTAAAATCAAAGTAAGGTTTGGCACTTTACACCCACTTCCACGCACACTTCACGCAGGTTAGGTGGAAAAGTACAAAAAACGGTAAAAAAATATTTTACTAATTTTTAAAATTGCTATGCCTACTTTCATATTAGCACAAATCATTCCAAAATTCAGCTCGAAATCCAACTAATGATGATAACCATTTCTGCGTTTCCAATAATATTTCACGTTTTGAGTAAGTAATAAAATATTATTTAATCTCCGCCACGGCTCCGACAGAATTGTGAACCAGAAAGTAATATCCACGAAAATAATATGTTATTTTTGTCAGCTCTAGGTACAGACTCTTAGACGGGGAGCGTATTGCTTTCTAAAGAAATTACTCGAGCGTCATAGAAGCTTTTCTGTATTTTTGGAAATTACATAACTGAACAAAAATATAATATTATTTTTGATCCTAAAGATATAACGTGATGAAAAAGAACTCTAACATGATAAGTGTCATGTAAAGCTACATCAATAGAAGAATAAGCTAAAATTACTCTTATAACTTATGAGATATTTTAGTGGGCATCGCCTTCTTGTTTTTCGTTCCCTCAATTCTGAGGCTTGCCATCTCTCCATTACGAGACGTAGTATACCTACTATAGTATGGATAGTTCGATGCTTGTCACCATCCCTCACGTTCCTAATGCCTTGAAGATCGCACGATATATCTGTACGCATGTTTCGTGGTCATAAATTATAGGTATTAAAACATGATAAGAATTGTGGTTCGATTTACTAGTTTTAAGTGGATTTAACAATATCGTTTTGGTATTGTTTAGTTTGTATTAAGATCATCCTTAGTTATCGGTCGCAAATTTATTGCTCTTTTCTATGTTATGATTTTGAAAGATTTTAAAAAAATCGAATTGTGGTTCGATTTACTAGTTTTAAGTGGATTTAACAATATCGTTTTGGTATTGTTTAGTTTGTATTAAGATCATCCTTAGTTATCGGTCGCAAATTTATTGCTCTTTTCTATGTTATGATTTTGAAAGATTTTAAAAAAATCCTCTGTGTTATACAAGATTGATCAGTTGGATACAAGAATCTTACTTTATGGTATCCTGCCACGCTTGAGCAGCTACAAAAATTCCCTTCCAGACTCCTCTACTATCTTATTTGAATTTCCACCTGCAACTGTCGTTCAGCATGATTTATTATTTGTTTGTCGTCTCCGAAGAAAAGTGTTCTACGTAAACACACTGAGGATCAACAGTTCGGAAAAATATGTTTTGTGAACTTCTGAGAAGTTCTGAATTTCAAATTAGTCACGAACTTGGTCTGTTGTTTTTGCTTTATAGTTCGAAGGTCAAATGGAAATTTCTAGAATAAATTGATTTACTTATACCACACAGTCAAATGTTATGAAAATTGTATGTAGCTAGGTAAGTATGTCTATTTACCTACTCCTCAGTAATTTTGTCAACAGGGAGTAGCCCTTGCTTTTAATACGTAAATTTCTATTCCTCATGTAACCATTGCAAATGAAAACAATTTGCTATAGTTGCACTCGAGCACAATTTTTGTTGGTTATTTTCTGTTTATCTTATTCAAAAGTCTTGTTCACTATCACCTCATTCACAATGTCTAAAATTTTCCAAGCACGCCTACAAAATCCTTTGTCCGAAGGTGGGACATTTCTTACCGTCTCAAGGCGGTTCGCACCTGGACTCAGACGGTGAAATATTATCGTCAAATCCTAGAGTTTATGCACGAAAATAAAATATCCGGGATAAATCGCCGAGATGGCGTGCCGAGCGACGGGGGACTTTAGTTGTACCGAACTGACGGATGTTGTTTAGAAGCCTCACGTGAAACAAAATCACAATATTGTTTGAGGCAAGAAAAACACGCAGCGTCTGTTTGTGCGTCGTTCATTCGATTCTCCACCCTAACTACATACGAATGCGACCTATGTCAAACGGCATCGCACAATGCTGCGTCGACGGATGCGTCTGTCAAACCGTTTGACATAAAACGTATACTGAACGAACGATGCACAAACGGATGCGACCATTTTTCTCGCCTTAATGCTGTTTTGTATCGAGACTCATTAATGCTAGTTCACACCAAGCACCTACCGAGTTTGCGTTTGCTTTAGCTGTTTTAAATGGAAAGATTTGTTTGAAATCGTAAAGAAAAAATAGCGTACGAAATCAAATCATGGGCTTCGTCAAAGTGCGCAAAGTCGGCATACCTACAGCTGCTAAACCATGCATACACCAATGCACCATAGTGTTGCCAGTGACAGTCACATTTTTTTAGGTATTCTGTGATGTGATGTTGCTGGCTCGTTGGCTACGTTAAAAATCAAGCAGCAAAACTTAAGACTTTGAAAGTCATAGTGGAGATGCCATCCGATAAGTGAGAGCAGGGAAATAGTAATAAATTTTAAAAGTACACCGCTATGTACGTTCAGTATATTTCATTTGCAAGAGCGTTCTAGGGTTATCTTTTCATTCACAACTTTAGTGGATAGATTTTTACCTTTCTTTGTTCAATTGACCGGGAAATTGTAAAACTACCATCTAGTCTTGTTGCAATGGACCGCGTCAAACTGTTTCCGTACTCAGAGAGTATAAAAGCTTCAGAGAATTCAATATAGGTATACATTGAAATAAAAAAAAAACTCGTCTCTAAAGAATTTGAATACTAAAGTCTACTAAGGTGTGAGTGAACTGCACACGACACCGGCCGATAATACGGTTTTTGGCAGCCGCCATACAACAACCAAACGACCCCCATTTTACAAATTGCGACAGTCGCAATTTCATGCGGTAACATCATAGATATTAGCGTAAAATTCATCCGTCAAAAGCTGGATTAGGCAAAAAATGTGACAAAAGCTTTTATCATACTCGTACATGAGATACGAAAAAAATTTACTAAATTTTTTTACTGAATAATCCATGCGATGCGTATGACAACTGCCTAACTGCCAGTGCTTACAAATGTACTTGATTGACTTTAAATTTTTCCTTTACCTCTGGTTGTTCGTAGGGTTACCACTGAAGCTTATTTTTAATCTGAACTTCTGTACTTCCGAATTCCATTATGGACCATGAAACACTTTACTGACTTCGGAAACGAATACAACTCGCTGATCTGCGTCCGTTTTTTGTACAAAGTTTCACATTCCGGTTGTAATCGCTATGGAAGTACTTATTGTGACTGCTGAATGGCGTGGAACTTGCGCTGGAAAACGAGCCACGAAGAAAGCTATTCACGTGTCACTGACGTCTAAAAATGATATCTATCTGTGGGTAGAATCACATTATTTCAAGGCTCAATACCAATTTTTACAATTGAAAAGGTAAAAGAGAGAATGCTGCCTGCATGCTGGAAACGTTTCTTTGTGGAGAGTTGGAGACGCACCAAAAGGCCTTTAAATAGGTAAATATTTATTTTGTAGTTTTTTTTATGGTATATATGTTTATCTATGTAGTAATTTATTTAGCATGATTTTTGACTAAGTAGTAATAAAAACATTCTTCATGGGAATCTACAATGGAAAGCATCGCATGCATCTATCAAAAAGTTGTCTTCGCGAATATCTAGGTCGCCTTCTTCTTCCCTTCAATTATAGCTTTCAAGTTTCAATTATAGCGTCATGTCGTAAAAAGTACATATTACCTCTTTTAGATTTAACACTACTTCGTTCGTCTTTGTCGCCACCCGAATTTTTTGCTTCAGTCTTCGCCTGTAACACCACATCTCGAAAGGCTTGAATCTTTCCCTATTCCGCTGTGTCAATGTCTAGATTTTGCAACCGTACAACGCGACGCTCCAGTCTTAACATAAATTCTTAAGGACGTGAGATTATATCCTGGCTTTTAGTAATTGTTTCTTCCAAAAACATAAAACGTTAAAATATTCAACCGCATTTTATGCAGGTTATGTTTGTCTATTTTACTTCGACTTGCATTCCTACCTTTCAGCGGCGATATTTCCACGCCGGATAAACTTTGAAGCACACTTAAAGCGAGGGCCGCGATCTTCCAAATTGAAAAATAACTGAGCGTCGTCGTGATAAATTTCCACGGCGAAACTTCTGCTGTAATCTCTTAAAACGGGCATTACGGTATATTTAAATACTAGAGATGAGCATAGGTTTCACCGAATAAGAATATTCCAGCGAAATTGCGCTGAAAAGCCGAACATTTTGGCTGGCATTCTTCTTGTTTTGTGCGGGACACACAGTTGAGGAACAACCCGAGGATTCCATTCCTACTGACAGACGTACCTAGTTTATATAGCACAGTTCACTAGTCATTACAAGGTTAGGCTCACTCTTTACCTCCTGCTTTCTGTTCATAGTTAAACACATCAAATCGTTTTCTTGCTCTGACATAACAATTTTCAACATAGGCAATTAAAACGTTTTTTTCTACATTTTCAATCCACCACATTTTTCATGATTTTGCGGAATATTTTTAGATTTTGTGTCGGCCATCTCTATTCAATGCGACTCTCACTATGGCCCGGAAATTTTCAGGACAAAATTAGTTTAAACAAAAAGAGTTTGCTAAAGTTATTAACTTATTAAGTTACCTCGGGAGATAATAATTGTTCACCTTTTGTTAACAATTTTTTAAAAGGATGTCACCGGCTTCGGTTTTTCCTGTTTTTGTGATTGGTTTGGCTGTGTTTTTTAATAAATATTATTTTATGTGACATTTAAAGTTTTTTGACCGGTCCATATAAGGGTTTGGGGTCGAGTTTGAGGTACAACCACAATGACAACTTTAACAGGAATCTCAGGGCATTTTTTTTTTTTTAGGGATGGGCTCTATGTTTTCCGGTCCCGGGACCGTCAAAACTACACCTGACTATTTGGTGGGGAGCGAGGGCTCACCCGGACGCGAGGGCTCACCCGGAAGCGAGGGCTCACCCGGAGAATCTCAGGGCAACTCAAGGTAACTAAGAAGATGGTTTCCACGAACGTCAAATTACTTGTATTAAAATTTGCCCAGAATCATATGACGCTCTTGTTTCAAATATTGCTGTTTTGATATTCTTATACGTTGACATTTTTGACAGTGGCAACCCTGGCTATGTAACAAGTGACAATCACGAAAATCAAACAAATGTAAAGTGGTAACGTGTGCCATTTTGTCCAGTTTTTGTAAACTCCTTACGTCGACAACACCAAAAAATCAAGCGGTGTGTACGAGAACTGCCCTATCTTAACAAAAAACTAAATTTACGTCGATTTGAATAAAATGACAAGAGACAATATTTATCTTAAAGTAACTCTAATAATCCGCTGGTCGTTTTCTCCTTATTTTCTCCACCATATTATTCAAGCTTTCTACTTTAGCCGTGTGGTGCCGGCAGAGTAGAATAGCACCACCCCTTCTCTTCCCGTGGGGGTCGTAAGAGCCGACCGAGGGATAAATCCGACCCAAGTGGATCAGGGTCCTGGAGAAGGAAAACTCCACACTTAAACCCGGAATGGGGTCTCCGTCAGGTGCGATTAAGTCATATATATCGTGCGGCAGACTCCTGCAGCCGACCTGGCTCCGCACGTATCGACTCGTCGTTCCTGTGGAGTCAGCCAGGAAGGCCGAGAGGGTGGCGCAGGTCCTGGGCAGCCCTGCGTTTTCCATAATTGCGTCCCAGGCAACGCAGTGTCTGTGGAGAGGAAACTTCACCCGCGTCTCGCGGATAACAACACGGGAAGTGGCAGTGACCGGTTATAAGTCTGCACGTATGGGCGTAAGTGCGGGCGCCAGGGGTCGCTTCCGTCAGTGGGAGGGTCCATCGTAGACCCACTGATCAGCTACCGCCCGCTCCAAGTCGGGCAGCCCCCGACCAATAAGGTACTGATCCGCCCCGGTGCTGGTTTGCTCTTTTAGGGTGTAGAGAGCACCAGCCTCAACTGGACAATCGGCGCCGTTACATTGTACACCTGCAACTAACAGGCATAAAAACATCAAAACCAACCCCGCTTATCCATGCGATTTGCAACATGGAATGTCCGTACTATGAGGACAGGCCTCCTGACACCTGTGGAGGTTCTTCTACTGACGCACAAGATCTGCGTAAAACTGCCGTAATCGACGCCGAACTACACAGACTGAACATTGCTGTTTGCGCTTTACAAGAGACCAGACTCCTGACGAGGGTTCCTTGCGTGAGACGCATTATACATTCTACTGGAAAGGAAAGGACAGCAGCGCTGTGCGCGAGTATGGTGTTGGCTTTGCTATACGCAACGACCTCTTAACATCTGTAGAGGCTCCTTGCGGCATCTCGGAACGCATTATGTTGCTGCGATTAAATACGGACCATGGTTACGTATCACTGATTTCTGCTTACGCACCAACGCTATCCTCAACAGATGAAGCCAAAACACAGTTTTATGACCAGCTCGACCAGACTCTACGCGGGTTAAAACCATCTGACCGCTTATATATTCTGGGCGACTTTAACGCTAGGGTCGGACAGGACAACATTGCTTGGCCAGATTGTATAGGTAACCACGGTATAGGGAAGCTTAATGAAAACGGCCAACGTTTATTAGAGCTTTGCTCTAAACACCTACTGTGTGTTACCAATACCTACTTTAAAGGCAAATCAACTCGCAAAGTGTCCTGGAAACATCCTCGTTCTGGACACTGGCATCAACTGGACCTTATCCTTACCAAAGAAAAATCTCCGCGAGACCCTGCACACGCGATCATTTCACAGCGCTGATTGTGACACAGACCACTCCCTGGTGGCATCACAAGTTGCTATAGCTCACAAAAGATCCACTCATCCAAATTGCCCGGTAGGAAGAAGCTCGATCTTCCAAAATCCAGAGACGATGAGGTGGTCCAAAAGTATGAAGAGCTGGTACGCGACGAAGTTGCCACCTGGGATGTAGACGCTCCGATAGAGGAGGAATGGGGCAAAGTAAAAGCTACTTACAGAAGTAGCCGGTACGGCTTTCGGTCATCAGAAAGTTAAAAACCAGGACTGGTTCGCTGAAAATCTCGAACACATTACACCTCTGCTCGAGTCCAAACGACAAGCTGCGCTAAAACATCGCCTTAACCCATCCGAAAAGACGCGTATCGACCTATCGAATGCAAAATCAGCTTTACAACGCACATCACGGTACTTCGCAAATGCATACTGGACCGAGCTTTGTCAAAGCATTCAATCATGCGCTGATATGGGAAACTTTGGTGGTTTTTACGATGGGATTAAAAGGCCCTTGGTCCTTTTCCTAAAAACAGCCCCCTTAAAGAAGCGGACGGCACTGTTATTACAGATGCTCAACGCCAACTCGAACGATGGGTAGAACATTATGTTGGTCTCTACTCAGAACCAGTGAACATAATGCCAGAAGCTGCAGATTGCATGCCAAAACTAGCTACCTGGACTGAGTTAGATGATCTTCCTACCATAAGGAGTACCACAAGGCTGTTAAGCAGCTTAAAATTGGAAAATCACCTGAAACGATGGTACCCACGCCGAAATTATCAGGCTCAAGTGCATATTACCCATCCTGCACAATCTGTTGTGTAAATGTTGGGAAGCGGGATATATACCACAGGATATGCGCGATGCTAACATCATTACCCTATACAAAGGCAAAGGTGACCGCGGTGACTGTAACTGTTATCGTGGAATATCCCTTTTAAGTATAGTAGGTAAATTATTTGCTCGGTTAGTCTTAATAAGACTCCAGAAACTTGCTGATCGTGTATATCCCGAATCGCAATGTGGATTCCGCGCCCAACGTTCCACAACAGATATGATCTTTACACTTCGCCAACTGCAGGAAAAGTGTAGAGAGCAGAAAACACCTCTGTTTGTGGCGTTCGTCGACCTTAACAAAGCCTTCGACACCGTGAGCAGGGAGGGACTCTATACTGCACTTTTAAACATCGGGTGCCCTCCAAAACTTCTAAGCCTCATTAAATCCTTCCACGAGGACATGAAAGGATCTGTTGTTTTTAACGGCAATACATCCGAGCCGTTCGAAATGCGTAGAGGTGTTCGCCAAGGCTGCGTGTTGGCTCCTACCCTGTTTGGTATTTTCTTCTCATTGCTTTTAAAGTTGCTTTCGGCGATGACCAACAGGGTATACACCTGCACACTAGGGCTGACGGGAAGCTGTACAATATCTCGCTTCTTAGGTCAAAGCGTAACCGCGATGACTTATTCGTCGATAGCCTTTTGTTCGCTGACGATGCAGCCTTCGTTGCTAATTCTCAAAGTGAGCTTCAAGACATTGTTGATAAGTTTTCCCACGCGTGTTCTCTGTTCTCAATGTCCATTAATGCCAAAAACAGTAGTGCTAGCTCAAGGTGGAGAAACACCACGTATTTTGCTCGATGGCGTTCCCTTGAACATAGTTGACAAGTTTTGCTACTTGGGGTCGACTGTGTCGAACAATCTCACCCTCGATGCTGAGATCAATACTCGTATCGGCAAAGCGGCGACCATGTTCGGCAGGCTCAGTACAAGAGTATGGAATAATAAACACCTGACCACAAAAACCAAGATAATTGTTTACCAAACTTGCGTTCTAAGCATACTCTTGTATGGAGCTGAAACCTGGACTTCGTACGCAAAACAAGAACGTCGACTCAACACATTTCATATGCGCTGCGTAAGAAACATCTTGCATATAACTTGGCAGGACAGAGTCACAAACGAGCGAGTTCTAGAAATTGCACAGCTGCCTAGCTTTACCGCTTTGCTTAAGCAAAGACGATTGCGGTGGCTAGGGCATGTGTACCGCATGGAACCTTCGCGTCTACCACGGCTTGTCCTGCTTGGCGCCGTAGCTAACGCCAAAGAGGAGTTGGAAGACCGATGCTACGTTTCAAAGATTGCGCCAAACGGGACATGGCTGCGTTTGACATCGACCATCAAAGCTGGGAGAAGCTTGCTGAGAATAGGGATGTATGGAGAAAGCGTGTGTTTGATGGGCGTAAAGCTCACGACGATGCCTGGTTCGCTGGTCTCGCAAACAAAAGGCAAAAACGACATCTAAACATGCATGTGCCAGTCTCTAATTCCACCTTCGTTTGTAGAGCGTGCGGAAAGTCATGCCGCTCCCGTATCGGCTTATACAGCCATGAAAAATCTTGCCTCAGACACTGAATAAATCGTCTGTCACAGACGTATGAGGCCAATGATGAATTCTACTACTTACTTGAATTATATTACATCCTTCATTAAGCGTAATCTTATTTCTAAGATAACTGAAAAATAACAACTTACCCATTAAAGGGATTTGCTTATACTGGTGTTGTGTAGCTGTATGTAAAAGTGCTGTGCAGCTGACTAAAATGTCAAACTAATTTGTGCTATTCTCGAAAAATTTGTTTTTCTTGCAAACGCCTCTCGTAAGCGTTTTCATGTGAATTTATTTTTAAAAAGAAAATAAATCACAATATAAAAAGAGTAAGGCGAAAGTTAAGAATAAATCAATAAAAAACTTATGTTCCAAAATTATATACCTGTTTATTTCTATGGTATTAGTAAAAATGGTAGATACTCAATATTTAATGGTATAAACCCAATATATTTAATGGCTTAGAGAACAATAAAACTACAAAAAATATCAGAAAAAACTTTTTGAACCATAAAATCTGTTGAAAGAATAATTCCACGACAATGAAAAATACAAAAATGTTAGCAACGATAAAAGCAATCTTTTTACGTCTTATAAAATCCAACTTTTACTTCGGATTAAACTGGATATATCCGAATGAAATCATCCAAAGTGGAATCTAAGCGTAGGGCGAGCATAGGTGTCTGAATTTTACGACGCGTATAAAAGTTTTACACCTTTTCAAAATAGGTAGGAATAAAAGTGGAAGGAGGTAGAGTTTTTATTGAGCATAAAATTTGTAATTTATGAGCTCGGACGAGATATCTCGATCGTTAGATGGACCGAGGGATTTACATACCATTACTTGAGAGTAAGAGCGTGTAGAGTGTCATAAATATTTCGGTTTTTTAATATATTTTTACATAAGTTTGGACCTTTTGGTTGCTTTATTCCGATTTTGAATTGTTTTAAATCGTAGACGGCCTTTACGAAACTGGCTACGGCGTAGCAGCTGCAGCTTCATTACTATGTTCATAAAATAATCTTTGTTCGATTTGCTTCAATGAAATAATGAGAATTATAATGACTGGCCCGAATAGTATTTACCTAGTTTTTTTACCTATTAATGGACAGCATGCTGCAGCGTATACTGGGTAAAATTTTACGAGTGACCGATAGCAAAAACTCAGAACCGGCTGGTGATAAGGAACAACTTTTCCCAAGGAACTTATGTAGCAATATAAAAAAAAATGGGACCTCCCATACAAACTTGCCGATCAACTGATTTCAGTTACTATGTCGACGCAACAAATTGCAAATAATCACTTTTTATTTGTAATTATCGCTATGGCGCTACCTAAGCGTAGTGATACTGTCGTGGTCAACGAGCTGTTGGCGTTCGTGCAGAACAAGCTGGATGTGATGGACGTGGTCAGCCTCGAGCAGATCTGCCTCACCAGCTACTCCGACGTCGACATCTACACGGCCATGGCGCACCTGAACGAGACTGCTGAGCCCAAGCATGTACGCCTCACCATGCGCAACAAGGAGGGCAGCGGCAAAAAGAACATCCGGGACATCTTTCGAGTGTTCCAGAATGAAGATCCCGACGACGTCCCGACGTACGTAGCACGTGACCTAAACAAGCTGCCGCCAGTGACGTTTGACCATGTCGACGTCACCACGCTGCTGAAGGACATCGTGTTGCTGAAGTCTGACGTCAAGGAATTGAAAGGAAAATGGGAGACCGCTGAACAAGTGAGTGCCGAGCTGCGACGCGAGTTGACCGCATTACGTGGGCTAAACGCCGTGTCAGCGACTCCGCCAGCCGCGTGCGTAAACATGCAGCGCGGTGTCGCCGTGCAACATGAAACCGCACCGGTCAGCGATTCCACGCGCCCAGCAACTCAACAACAGCCCGGTAAACTGCGGGTCAGCGACCCCGCAGTTGACAGGAAGAGCGACAACAACACCCTGCCGCCTCCACCACCCTGCCCCGAGCCTGCGCTGCATCCCGATGCTGCTCCCTTTGTACCTGGGAAGCAAAAGGAAGTTCTGCCGCAGAAAAGTCGCCGCCCCCGCCGCAAGCAGCAGCCTGCGCCTCCCGTGACACAAAAGGGGATGCAGAAGGCAAGCCCTACGGCGAAAGAAAATAATGTCGCGTCTAAAGCGATTGTTGACGAGGAAGGCTTCACACTGGCGGAATCCAGGAAGCGTCGACTTCGTCGCAACCGCAATAAACGCGGCACCGTCTCCGCAGCCTCAACAACGCTCAAGGCTGCAGAACCCATCGCGCAGCTGTATGTGTCCCGGCTAGACAGTAAGACGACACCGGAGGACATCTTACAGCACTTGCAGAAGATGGTAAAGACAAACCAGGAACCTGTACGAATTCCCGCCGGATTGACGCTGGGAATCCGTCAACTTGAATCTAAAATTAAAACAAATTTTAGGTCCTTTGTTTTGACGGTTCCCCGTAAATACGTGTGTGGATTCATGCAAGAAGATGTCTGGCCACAGGGAGTCGTATTCAGGCGCTATCGACCCCCTGTGCAACGTGAGTCGCCATCACCGAAAGTGCCTACTTAGCTTTATTGTAGTGTATTTATAGTATTTGTGTTAGATTGTAAGTTATATTGTATTGTATTATTTTATTTTCTATGGGCCTTGTTGCCTGAAATAAAGGATTTATTATTTATTATTATTTATTTATTATTATGGGAGGACCAAATTTTTTTTTTCTTATTTCGACCTATGTTCCTCAGAGAAAGTTGTTTTATATCACCAGCCACTTCTGAGTTTTCGCTATCGGTCACTACTAAAATTTCCTCCTATATGTTCGTTAACCAGTCTGTCAAGCATGGTGAGTTGATATGAGAACTTGTCAAGCAGATTAACTCAAAAAATGCTTTCGAGGAATTTTATTATTTTTTACATACCTACACGTAAAATTAAATTAATTGTTGTTCACTCAGCCACAAAACAGTCACTGGACACCTTTATCATAATTAATTATAGATACGTATTTCATACTTTACTGGAACAATTCTCTCTCATTATGAGTGAAATGTTACGTACTCGTAGTTCAATTCTTTATAACTAGCGGCTTGTTAGCGTTTTACCCCTTGCAACTCGTTTTCCCGCGGAAAAGGGTATTTTACCGGCAAGAGTTATACATATTAACCTTTCTCTTGAATCACACTATCTATAACAAATTACGGCAACAAATTAGGAGGAGTTAGTAAATTCCACGACAGACAGGCGGAGAAATGCAAAAGGCGTCTTTATTTCATACTACGTATTTAAAATTTCATACAAAAATTCGTAACTCTTGTTTCGTTCCAACTATCAAATTCAGTTGAAAGCATTTGTTAGATTTATCTAAATTGTCTATTAAGAAGTCCACAAAAATAAAACAAATAATAAAGATTGTTCTAATAAGAAAGGCCGTGTGATGCCGGCTTAGAATAGCATCACCCCATTTCTTTCCTGTGGGTGTCGTAAGAAGCGACTAAAGGACTCGAGGGTATCATGTGTATTGCAATTTTAGGCGACAGGCTGACAACCTGTCACTATAGCGATACACGACAATAGCTAAAACGGCCCTCAAATATGTGTCAGACGTGGCGATAACGACCGTACTTTTACGGTCGTTGACGCTCTGCCTAACCCGCAAGGGATAAAGGCGCGATGTATGTATGTATGTAAGATTGTTCTAAGTAAATCTAATGAACTGCTTTATTCTTCGCCCATAAACACTTGTCCAACACCTTTAAACAACCATTTTAGTCACCTAAATTTCCTTCATCGCATGAAAAAATATGTGAAGATAAGATTATAAAGTTTTAGAGTTCCCTAGGATTGTATTTTGCCAGAGAGCAATGGAGCGCAGTATACTAGGTCTGAAACTTGTAGATCGGGTCAGAAATACTACACTGCGTTCCAAGACTCAAATCGCCGATGTAGCCTATACTGCCGCTAAGCTCAAGTGGGATTGGGCTGGTCACGTCTGCCGCATGCCTAACGAGCTATGGGCGAAAACTACAACCATTTGGAAACCAAAAGCCGATAGACGTCGTCGTGGAAGGCCTAGACGCAGATGGCGAGACGAACTAGATGGGTTTTCCAAAGATTGGTATGCGAAGGCACAGGATCGTGATCAATGGAAGAAAGAGAGGGAGGCCTTTGCCCAGCAGTGGGTTCCAGACGGCTAGATAAGATAAGATAAGGATTGTATTGGTTAGATAGAACTAACTTATTTCCATGTTTGTATTTTTCCGTTATGAGGCCAATCGACTCCAATGTAGCTGGGATTTCCATCTCCAATAATTTACAAGTCGTCTGGTAGGTCTATCAATAGATTTTATAAGTGCTCAGGATTACTGCCTAAATAACTCGCTGTAACACTTACCACACGCTGTTGTACCAGTAATAAGAAGAGCCTTTCTTCTGGTATGATAGTAGATTCTTCAAATATGAACAGTTTTATTCATGCCGTCTGGTAGGTACATCAAAGGTTTTACAAGTAGCTAAGTAAGCACTACCTAAATACAGCACGAACCTGTTGGGAAAGTAATTTAGTATATAACATTTTTTTAAACATTATTGTTACTAGCTGGTGCCCGCGAACTTCGTCTCGCCAAGGGATGCATATGTGACAACAGCCAACAGAAGTGATACATCATGCTTAACAATTTTTTCGTATTTATCCGTGCTCCTGGTGTTCCATGTCAATTAGGTAGGCAGATAAAAGTTATCACTAATCTATCATAGATATTTATCAGGAGATTTGTCTACCACCCACCACACCAAACTTCAAAATACAGCGCAATTTTCTTCAACAAATCTCAACATCTCCCTGAAAGAACCTTTATCAGAAGCCCGTGTCTCGACCCTATCTGGTTTTTTTCCTCCTCGCATCGGTATAACAGTTTTATTCATGTCCCACGAACTCGCGTCTAAGTCTCGTATAATGAAACAAGTTTTTCTTTTCAACGACTCTTCCTTGGGAGATTCTTTAATACTTTTAATATCCTGTCGCGCTTAAACTTTCTATTTAATATTATGTTCGTTGCTACGTTCTTCTTTGTGTTCTTTATTTCAAAGAATTGTATTTTTTGTTTGATTTGTTCTACTACCTACTCATCATCATCATCTGGCTGCCCTTATCCCGAATCCGTAGGGTTCGGCCGTCGGCGCAATATGTTTTGTGATTTTGTGAATGTTTGAGCTATTATTGTTAATGATTATTAATTGATGCTTTTGTATATCTAGTAAGTTACTTGTTAGCCTAGAATTTTGTTCCTTACTAGTTCTTGTGTCAGTTACATCAGATCACTAGTTTTTTTTTATTCATTATTCAATCCCTTTGAACAGCAAGGTTTAAGGATCATTTTAGTAACCAATCTGTATAACTGGTGTTACGTTTTGAATTAATCTACAGACCTAAAGAACTAAAAATATTAAATACCACAAAACAACTGTTTTTAGTGCGGTTTACACGTTCCCTACCCAGAAAGATATCTTCGTATAATGTGTGTATATATTTTGGGTTCATCGGGTCGTGGACGACTCGGTGTCCCACACGAAAAGAAGAAGAATGTGTGTATATTTGTATGTATAAACGTAAGTTAAGTAAGTACGTGCTAAATCATTCTCGTTTATTATATTGTTTCACACCTGAGCGTGAAAATACCAACACACGTCATACACGTAAAACAAATATCATCTTATAAATAATATTTGTATTATTTCATGTCTGCTTAAACGGGAAGACATTTACATGGATCTTAAAGTAAAAAATAAGTATAGATACCTAGCTACTGAGCTGCGTTGTATTTTAAGACATTCTAGATATGCATGTGATAATTTAGGGTGCCGTACCCAAAAAGTGAAAACGGAGCCCTATTACTGACTAATTACTTCGCTCTTTCACTGTCCGCCTGTCACCAGGCTGTAATATCATAAACCGTTAAGTTTTTCCGGGAATAGATGGAAATATCTTGATGGAACGTAACCTAAATTAGTAAGTCAGCTTATACAAAACTACCGTATCCACCACAAGCCTTCAATCCTGGCCGCATGAAGTCGCGTTTTCGGAAATGGAATGTCTTGTCGAAATCCAGCAATGATTGAAGACGCTCCCCCCACCCCCCGCGAGGATTGGCAGCTGATTTACACATCCAACGCCTTGCGTCGTCGCCGCCAGCCGATGTGTGACTGACATTTTAATTCTATTGACAGTGTTCTACGGGTTCTACGTGATCATACAATATTATCGTAAAAAAACGATAGATAAACATTTATTGCCGTTTGCTACGTTGGATTTCTAAGACGACCTGTTCCAAAAGCATGACAATTAAGTACAATTTCTAAGTACGCAGTTAAAATACCGTATGTTTCCACTTCATCGATCAGTAAAGTGTAAGTACTTTCAACTTTCTTGCAAACAAGTTTATGGGATTGAAAAATTTGGAAATACAATTTGTCTACGAATTTATCATATTTAGTCCACGCCCATCGTTTAAATTAAAAAACTTTGCCAGATTCTTAAGATTTTCCTTTTGTAAAACTAGCATTCTTATAAAAAATTCAATCATAAGGAGATTACTTTGAAGTTTAAACTAAACGTAACTTAAAGTGTGAATGACATTTTAATTGAAGTAGCGCTCTTACAAGATCTCTTGGAAAACACTTGCTCTTTAAAAATGAATTAACAAAACACCTTAGTTTGTAGAATGAACCGAAAAAGTGTCCCAAGTGCTCTTTTGAGATTAGTAAATATTGAAAAATGTTTAGCTAGGTAAATTCTAGATTGATTGCATTGTTATTCTGATAACAATAAGAATGCAAGTAAGTGATTCTGCCCTCCAAAAAAATATTCGTCTACCATTGTGTTTACACGGTTCGAAAATATTATGAAAAAAATATTTCTGCCATGTAAACGAATCAACACGAATTTCAGCCACTTTTTAATCGAACGGATCGTAATTTTATACTTTGCTTTCCACTCATTTAATATAGACATATAATAAAAACACATCTACCTACATGCCGACCTAATGAAAATATCACAAGCGAAAAAATGGGAACAAACAGAATATAACACGAAAGCCATAAAAATAAATAAACATACGTTTTAAATCCATGCTTCACACGGTGTGCTGCAAAAAAAATATTGCAATATTTGGGTAATTTAGATGATTCATGAACCATTTACTTTGCGTTATTGGAGTTTTGTGAAAAAAACGGGCAAGGAGCAAAATATCTTTGTGTTGGGCTGCTAAACAAAAGGACTTTAATAAAAGTACAACAGTTCAAAACCTGTGTTTATAGCGACGAAGAATACTGCCACCCCTAGTCTTCTCAGGGGGTATCATAAAAGGCGACATATAGTTTTTGACCTCGGCTGAATATCTGTCGACCATGGTCCACTGCTTGAAGGAACGCTGGAACGCTGGACTAACGGGACGGAAGATGCGTTGCTCGAAGGTCAACCGCAAGGTGGCGGTGATACCTTGTCCAAGGTATACAACATACAATAGTGAAATATAAAGAAACATGTTGCGCCGACCTAATACTTTATATGGTAGTGAAATTTTTATTCTTAAACGCTTATTTAGAAGCCCCATTTTAGACAGAAAAGTACAGAGGTGATATAAAGTTGTAACGGCGACATTCGTTTAACAACCATTAAGGGGGTATCACCTCTTCTCTTATTCTTGTTTATCAGAAAATGGGTTCAAATGCTTCTACCTTCAACATTATAGACGAAGAGCCAGGTGATTCAGACTGATGGAAAATAAAATGTAAAAAAATATTGTATTTATTACAATATAGGTACGTCATTCAGAAAAACAAAGGTAAAAAATTACTGCAAATATTTTAAGGGTTTAACCAGCTCAAGAAACTGAACAAGTTTTCCCAAGGTTCATAGGTAGTAAAGTAAGAAAAAAAAATTCGGCACTCCCATACAAAATTCATTTAACCGGCTGCTACATTTTGTGTGGGAGTCCATTTTTTCATATTTCGTCTTATATTTGTTGGGGAAATTTGTTCAGTTTTATGGACTAAATATTTGAAGTAAATTTTGTATTTTACGCCTTTTTATAACAATCTCCATCCATACCTAGAACTAAAATGTAAACAGCTCGTATATTAGTTTGTTCTTTGCGTTATTTAGTAGCCTACCAATCTTCTTTTTATTATATTTCGAGGCCTATTATTTGTACCTAAATATAATACCCCAGCTGATAATAATATTTATGAAAAAAAAAGACTTACCTACTAAAAATACATTTTAAGTAAGTTATTATTTTAGGTAGGTAGTCTATTCAGTAGTCTACCTAAAATAGTCTAGACTAGACTGTATAATCAGATAATTTAATAAAAACCGGCCAAGGGCGTGTCAGACCCGCCCACAAACCTTTGTTCCCACCTGTCCTACTGAGTAGTTCTACGGTAGAACAGGTGGGAACTTTTTTTCCCACTAGTTCTACGGTGGAACAAGTGAGTACTTTTTAAGCCCCACTTGTTCTACGTTTTAGCAATATTATTTTTCATGGAAAATTTGCTTAATATCGTGGAGCTTTTTGTCAAAAAATACTAAACACGTTCACATTTGGAAGCACATTTTTCTTGCAAAAAGTCAGTGTTCCGGAACATAATGTTGAATTCTGATAATGCTGAATCTCTTAATGTTGAAATTTCAAAATGTAGCGGCAACAGCATGCAAAAAAATAACAAACATTTTTTAGCGCACGGTCCTTGTTTTCCAGTTTTTTTGAATAGTTCTAATAGTTGAGTGTGAACGGCGCGTTCGGTACGGGCGAACGGAAACATGTCGAGTTAAGAAAATAATATTTGTTTAGTGAAGTTTGATATATTCCTGAAGAGAGTTGACGACATTACCAAACATTCACAAAAAGTTTTGACGATAACATTCCCAAAGAATACTGACGTCAGGCATTTCCAAAGAGGGTTGACGTCATTCCGAAAGTTGGTTGAAGTCAGGCAGACATTCCCAAAGAGGGTTGACGTCATTTCCAAAGAGGGTCGACGGCAACATTCCCAAATAGGGTTGACGTCAGGCATTCCCAATAGGGGTTGACGTCAGGCATTTCCAAAGAAAGTTGACGTCAAACAGACATTCCCGAAGAGGGTTGACGTCGTTTCCAAAGAGGGTTGACGTCATTCTCAAAGTAAGTTGACGTCAGGCAGACATTCCCGAAGAGGGTTTTCCACGAAAAGAGGGATGACGTCAGATAGACATTCCCAAATAGGCTTGACGTCAGGCAGGCGGCCGGTTGTAAAATTAAGGCAAATTCTTTTGCAAGATGATTTTGTGTTTAAACAAATCATGTTGCGCTGACCCCAAATAATTGAGACAATGGCAGAAAGATGATGATTGAAGTTCGATATAATGCAAGTACTATACTTAAGTATGATTAACTCAGGTACCGCATTTCGAAAATTCAGAAATAAAAGGTAGCAATCATAGAGTGTAGGTATAAATAGTTGGAAATAGGGGCGAGCTGTCCTTCTGTAAATTATCTATTTTGTAGTCTTACCTGCATAGTTTCTGAAATGGACGAATTTTATGCTGTCATATTGAATGTAGCTATCTCTGCTCGAAGCCACCATCCTTTTTAAGAAACTGGAAGTCTAGACCCGTCCATTAAGCATTTTGTTTGTTATTTTTGTTGCATGTTGTTGCTACACCAGTAAATTTTGAAATTTCAACATTTAGAGATTCAGCATTATCAGAATTCAACATTATGTTCCGGAACACTGACTTTTTGCAAGAAAAATGTGCTTCCAAATGTGAACGTGTTTAGTATTTTTTGACAAAAAGCTCCACGATATTAAGCAAATTTTCCATCAAAAATAATATTTCTGAAACGTAGAACAAGTGGGACTTAAAAAGTACTCACTTGTTCTACCGTAGAACTAGTGGGAAAAAAAGTTCCCACCTGTTCTACCGTAGAACTACTCAGTAGGACAGGTGGGAACAAAGGCCCACAAATAGGGTTTCGTAGTCAACGTTTAAATATCAGGTTTTTCAGCATTACAAACTTAATTTTGTTGCTGGTTTGTTTGCAGCAGTATGATGACCAACCGCAAATAGAAAAACTCAATTTTTTGTGAAACCTTTCAGGGTACAATATCCGTTATAGTTTTCTTTGTAACTTCAGATTGTAAGCTATATTCTATATTTATTTCAAATTTTTAGCGTTTATACTTTAGAAGTTACAGCTGGAACAAATTATGGGTCAAAAACGCCCTTTTTAAAAGCAAATATCTTGTGACAGAAACATTTTAGTGACTTTGTTTCAAAGGAACCTCTCCTTAGTTTTAAAATACCTATTCAACGATACCCTACTCAATATTACAGAAAAAAAATATTTTTTTTGCCCCCCTTTCACTTGTATGGGAGAGGGTCCAAAAAACATTTAATATATTTTTTTCTTAACATTTCTATATTTTGGTCAACACGATCTATCTTCTCACCAAATTTCATGTCGATAGCTCGAAAACTGACGAAGATATGAGGGCGCGGCATACAGACAGACAGACAGACAGACAGACAGACAGACAGACATGACGAAACTATAAGGGTTTCTAGTAGACTACAAAACCCTAAAAACGGCAAGTAACGGCTTAGTAATAAGATATGACCTACTTTTATTAAAAATATTATGTTCTTTTTACATAAAATAGAATTTCTATAAGTAAGTTTTGAAAGCGTAAATTTAGTTCTGAAAAATGAAACTGAATTATCCAAAATTCGGCTACTGAACTTGCCTTGATTATTACTTGTTGTGGAAAACACGGAAATATGGGATAAGTAACATGACAACTGGCGCGCAAAAGCATTGATGTCATATTTAACAAGCAGATGTAGTCAACACGAAAACCCGACTGCAACAATTATAAGTTAAATTTTGCGTTTAAAATCCGCCATTTTGAAATATGAAATTTTAACATAGCCAATGCCACTCACCACGCTGCTGAGACGAATCTAACGACACAACGTGTGAAAAATATTTTCTTGTCCACATACCTACATACATACTTATACACTCTCGAAATCTTAACCCTCTTTGGCAGTCGGGTAAAAATTATCTCCAACTTCTGCAATTTGAGCTCACAAAAAAAAGTTTAGTTTGCAAAGTTTTTGAAAGGACTTTTTGGAACGTAAAGAAACTAACATCGATAAACACTGTACCAGTAAATGACCTTTGCCACCACACTGGATGCAATAACTGCAGCTACATAGTGAAGATGCTATAAAGCGACAGCTTGGTCTCGTAAAGAGGTTAGACACGATCCCTGGGCAAGCATCCAAGTGATGACTAAGTACAAGTATGAGATACTGTATACGGGGTTAAGGGGCGGGATGTGTACTGAAAAGTTTGAACACAACTGACTCTAAGGATAAGTTAATTCATTAAGTAAGCATTCACAATATTAATGAAACGTTTTACCAATTATAGGTGCACTGGTGCACCCTTATAGGAAAAAGAGAAAAAATCAAATAGCCAAACGAAATACACATGATGTGGTGCGCCGTCAAAAAGACTGATTTGTATGTCAGAAAGAAAGGGCGGCACGCCACGGCGCGCTCTCCATACTATGAACGACGCTATCACGTTGACGGCGCACTACAACGCCGCCACGCTCTGTCTTTATTTTGACCTTTATATTGCTGGTGTGCCAATATAGTAACTTAGAAAAATGACAATCAGCTGACAAAAGGACCATTTCATAATAAATTAAATAAATAGTTTAATACTAAAGGATTTAACTAACTCAGCGATCCAAAATACGTACCTATTCGAAGTATTATACGACAACGGACTACGAAAATTGGAAAATACATGTTCGTGCTACAGCCTGACTAAACAATCATTTTCATATTACCGACAGGCCAAATGCAAATTCATTTGCTACATTACCTCAGTATACTGGGTGTTAAAGGCCAATAGTTTTTGGCAGCGAAATTGCTATTGATTTCCAGACTGCACCATGTTTGCGTGCTGCATGCCATTTTGTTTAGCGTACACCAGTCGACGGTGCTTTTGTAAGATTGTTTTTAGTGTAAAAGGTACGTCGTTAAAGAATTGCAGTTTTGAATTGACGGTTTGTTTACTTGTGAATTGTTTAGGGTAGTAAAGCGGTCCTTGCCACAATGCAAGTCTTGCATGAGAATTTGTTGGCGTACCAAAACTGTGCAATACATCTGCCTGCCTTATCCCAAATCATTTGGGGACTACGCAACACGATTCGTTAGAGCACAAAATAATTTTGCTGAAGGATTTGGCAATGTTTTTGACCGGTCGCCTACCCGACGTCAACACTCTTTGGGAATGCTATTGCGATTGAGCATAGTGCAGTCGACGAGGTCAAAAACTCTACGTCACCTTTTATGAAACACCCTGAGTGGACAGTATTCTTAACCGCTTCCACATCGGTAATACATTGCACAAATTATACAATAAATTGACAGTAATACCAAAGAATAATAAAAATATTGATACTCAATAATACTTTTAAGTACATTTCTATCTTTTACATTTACTCTCATTCTATAAATAGTCTCACAAAGGTTTCTTTCTAAGAAATCGATCAAATTATTATAGGCTGAATTTAATTTCAAAGGTGCCTAAGCTCATAAAAGCTTAAATTGAATTTCAGTGACATTAGAATAAACAGAAATATTTTATTTTAAAATATCGTTTTAAATCTTTTCTGTAGAATAGATGTAATTTCGTTTTTCTATTTCGATTCATAGGCACTGTACAAACACGAAGTTCATTTTAGTACCATTGTCTAAAACAAGCTAGGTAAGGGGTGGTACACACGTAACGCACAGGGCTAATGTAGGTATGCGCCTGACAGATGCATAAAATATTCGTCAGATACATTGTAAAAAATATAACGCCGATTTCTGCGCCGTGCTGTTTCATCGCAAGTTTCTGGGTTGCGGTATTTTCATGTTTTTCGTACGTATCTGACAGATATTGTATGCTACTAAAAGACGTACTATGCGTTAGCGCTGCGCTTATATAACACAGCAACTGATGTGATGTGTGGGCCTCGCCTAAATAGGTAAAGTAAGCACCAGATATCGTGACTTCAAACGAAATACTCGCAGTGCACCGCAGACCATTCGCTGCGGTAATGAATTGTCTTTTACAATCCTCATGCTATATTTGGTGCTGCATTTTTCTTGAAATACCAGTTTTAACAGGTTGATTTTGGAGTTTTAAGGATATTTTCTAGTTCATTTTAATCTCATTCCACATTTCACGAATGGTTGGAGTAGACAGAAATATTGCAACCTCGTATAGGAGGCGCCTCGCACGCCGTCATCGTAATTAGGGTGGGTACGTCATAGGTATGAGTAGGTACGACAGCATAGGCGAAAGTGAGATCAAAGCTTGATTGGTTTGGAAGCCTTTTACTTAAGAGTGCGTTTTGTTCTAGTACCTATACGATATTATAAGTAATAACCAGTTTGTCTAATAAAATAGTAATTTTGAGGTGGTACTGATTAGCTTCCTTATATTCTAGTCCAACATAACATAACATAGCATCTCCAACAACTCAAACAAAACCTCCTGGTACATCCGGTGGATCCCTACGAATGTTCTTGCCAAAACAATCCATACATTAGAGAGTCAAGTGGCGTATCTTTTAAGAGGCGCTCCGTCACGGTGCCGAGTCGCAGACTTATAGCTGTGAGATTCCTACCGCACAACTCACTCCAACTTCTACTCTGTTTTTAAGGTGGGGTAAGAGGTAAGCTTCAGCGAATAAAGCAAAGGCTACATTGATTGCATTGTGTCGCAGGAAACCACCATGTGCAACCATTATCGCGAAGTACACTGTAAAGGCACTGAAGTCGTTTAGCATTGAGTCAAGTGGCGTATCTTTTAAGAGACGCTCCGTTACGGTGCCGCAATTCATGCTTTTAGCTGTGAGACTCCTACCGCACAACTTATTCCAACTTCCACTCTGTTTTTAAGGTGGGGTAAAAAGCAGAATACGGCGGGAAAAACCTTACGTTGATAAAGAAGAGTTTGCACGGAAGTATGGTCTACGCGTTTAACCAGCGGTGGGTTACCCCCTTCATCTTCTTCTTGCGTGTGAAACAACGAAAAAAAAATTATTTCATCAACAGGTAGTCTATCTTTATAAGAATAGGGTAGTTGACGAATTTGTAGTAATTCGTGTTCAAACTATGGGTAGCCAAATGTAGCTTAAACGACGTCTGAATCCACTTTAATTGTCCCTGTTTTTTTCATCTTGGACCACAGGGTAATTCTCCTGAAGAGGCTGAAATACGATGGCACTAGGTTTTATTTTCCGTCACACATTGCCTGTAGTTAACCTGATTGCTTCAGCCGGAACCATATTGTAGGAGTCGAGATGATTTCCGTGTTTATGATCTTTTTATGCCTTGCAATATGTTTTACGTGCAAGAGAATAAAAATTTTAAGGTAAAAAATATAAGAAAAAAAACTTATTTTTTTCCAGGATGCATGCATTTTTGAACAACTTTTTCCTAAGAAAGATATAAACAAAATAAATCCAATCCAGTTCTGACATTTTTTATCTCAACGCTTAGATTTTATTTTGATAAAATCGTACACGCACTGGACAAAATATCGATTCGACGTCACCGTATCTGGCGTAAAGCATTGAAAAATCACACGTGCGTTTAGAGAATTGCTTCTTATTTTTGTCAACTTAGGTGATATTTTGAATAAAGGTTGAAATAGGTATTGTAGAGAACCACGTCGTTCGACATAAAAATTGAAAAATGTTTATCTTGCTAAAACATTAAATATTTGACCCATTTGACCGATTGAACCCTAATTTTGGTTTTATATTCCGTGTTGGAGTAAGGAACTTCTTTATGAAGACTTCATGTCAAAGTATAAGACGACAAATGTTGTAGGCGGCATAGAAAATTGAAATGTGTGTGACGTTTTTGGTTTGAAAGTTTTTCTGACAGTTTTAGAACAGGAAAGATGGAGTCAAATTTTGGGTGTGTTGAAGGAAGGAGCAAAATGGAGCTACTGAAAAAAAACGTGTTTGCAGTGCTCAACAAAGTCAAAAAAATGGTGAAAACTGCTAAACTGGAGGTGCTCCACCTGCCTGGGAGCATTGTGAAATTCTATTTTAAAGATAAGTATTTTTTTTTATATCTAGGAAAGATAGAATGGAGTAATATCTTCTATTGCAGATCGCTGCTAGGGTGCTCCTATAAAGTGACCAATCTCATTTGGATTTGTAGGGCGGAGATCGAACAAAGGGTGGTATGAAATTGGAATACGTGAATTTGACAAAAAAATTGTTTATTGTAACTTTCTAGAATTATGTTTTTATCTATATTATATAAGAAATACTAATATTGTTCGTATTTTTCAGAGTAAAGGAAGAAGTAAAAAAAATGTCTTGTAACAATGAAAAA
Source organism: Phthorimaea operculella (assembly GCA_024500475.1). Taxonomy (NCBI): domain Eukaryota; kingdom Metazoa; phylum Arthropoda; class Insecta; order Lepidoptera; family Gelechiidae; genus Phthorimaea; species Phthorimaea operculella. Next base: position 9,707,498 of record JANFCV010000002.1, read on the forward strand.
TCGTCCTGTATATAGAACTGGATTATGATGGGGCAACTACTTTGGGAATGCCAGGTTTGAGATCCAAACCTGCAGACGTAAGTGTTTACTTACCATTTGTATCAAATAAGCGTGAAGGAAATTCCAAAATTAATGCTTAGGCAAAGTGTTCGTAAAGTTATGTGTTACGCGAATCTATCGTTTTGCGATTTATTATTGCGCGAGTGACATCCCGTGTGTTTAACATTTTGCGATTTATTATTGCGCGAGTGACATCCCGTGTGTCTAACATTTTGCGATTTATTATTGCGCGAGTGACATCCCGTGTGTCTAACATTTTGCGATTTATTATTGCGCGAGTGACATCCCGTGTGTCTAACATTTTGCGATTTATTATTGCGCGAGTGACATCCCGCGTGTCTAACATTTTGCGATTTATTATTGTGCGAGTGACAATCCGCGTGTACATCATTTTGCGATTTATTATTGCGCGAGTGACATCCCGTGTGTCTAACGTTTTGCGAAATTATTATTGTGCAAGTGATAATCTGCGTGTGTAATGTTTTGTGAATTCATTATTGTGCGAGTGACATACAACTAGTGTAACGTTGTGTTAATTTATTATTGTACGTGTAACGTCCTGTGAACCCTTTGGTTTTCGTGTCATATTCCGCAGGAGCAACGGTTTCCGAACCTAACGTTGAGCTGGAGATATCGTGCAAGTGTAGTGTTGTGTTATTTAAGTTTGAGAAACTAAAGTGTTCTACTTAGATTTTACTTTTGAGTGGTTTCCCTTTTGTGTGATATTACAATCTAGTTATTTAACATAGAATTTTTCAAGGGTTTTCAAGTTTGACACTTAACATAGAATATTTCAAGGGTTTTCAAGTTTGACACTTAACATAGAATATTTCAAGGGTTTTCAAGTTTGACACTTAACATAGAATTTTTCAAGGGTTTTCTAGTTTGACACTTAACATAGAATATTTCAAGGGTTTTCAAGTTTGACACTTAACATAGAATATTTCAAGGGTTCTCAAGTTTGACACTTAACATAGAATATTTCAAGGGTTTTCAAGTTTGACACTTAACATAGAATATTTCAAGACTTCACAAGTTTGACACTTAAGTTAAAATATTTTGAAATATTTCAAATTTTGACACTTTTATTCTTTCTTTAATAAACTATCTTTGACACTTTGACATTCAGATGTCTAGTTTTATTTATAATTCTTTTATTTCAAATTTGAAAATTTGCGTCAACTCGGCCTTTTGACAACAAGCAATTATATCATTCTTTGAAAGTGAGTGCAACAATATACTCGTGTTTTATAGGAGTGAATTAAAAGAGGAAAATGTAAGTATAAATTCTTTTAATTTATTTTTGAATTATGATTTCAATTTTATTTATATTTAGATTAGATAATAATCCAACGTTGAGATTTCCTTTTCTAAATTGGAACTGGGAATATTTTGATAAAATCGGAAAGAAAGGAAAGGAGTGAACGTTTTCAACCTTATATCTTTTATCTAGGAGACTCATGGATGCTGATATATGAACGTTTTCTGTGAATGGATATGGATGAAGGACAGTCACAACATACTTACTTCAATGCCAAGATCTTCTTACTCTTCAGCTAGGAATGCCTTTGTAAATTAATGATTTAATTATTCCAAACGTTACAACCTTTTTATAACACTAATATATCTTAAATCGGATTAATCTTCCAAATTATAATAAAAATTGTTTTAACAAATTTTAAAAGGGGACTGTCGAATTTTCTAATTTAATTTAAATATTAAATTTTATTAACCTGTGTATGTATGCTGTGAAGTGCCACCGCGCGTACAGAGGTTGATTTGAACTGTAGAGTAAGCGCTACACTCTATACCTGTTCTCGGACTAGGGGTGTGAGGTAATGCTAGTTGCCACAACACCTAGTATTACAAGATCTACTTCTAAGTTCCTGGGTTGGTATTGCAAGCATAATTTACTATACATGGTCTAGTCCAGACTACCCCGCGTTGAGGTGCGTAGCTTTCCCGGCCCTGGTGCCTTAGAGGGAAAGCTTCCATACCTCAACAAAGACACACAACACGAAGGGTTTGGCCACCCACCCATTATTCTACAGTTCACCTTCTGGGTTTCTTGTAGAAGATTGTCCCCAAAATACTTTTTGGCCTTAGGGTACGCGGATGCTCAGTCTTTCGACTTTGAGCTAGTTAGGTAGGCTTAGATAGGTAGGAATCCGGGTTGGTTGGCTACGGGGACTATCCCGGGTTGCCATAGACCAGGTCTCTCGGACCTGGTTCCCCAACCTAGACCCCTTTTAACTTGCTTCCTAGTGGAGCACAATTAACTTCGTTAGTTTTCATAATATTAGGAGTATTTGATCTTTTGGTTTTCTTCTTCAATATGCAGAGCGTCGTGTAATTCAAAATTTTTTGGTCGTTTAGGAAAGTCGTATGAGTGCGTCTTGGCCCTTTCGGACGGGTGTGTAGGATGGATGGGAGCCCCGTATTCTTGTAGTTTTTTTTTATATTTAAACTTAAATGTTTCCTCCTTATACATCTCAAGCAAAACACTGCTCCACTTCGTAAGAACTAACAAGTCACTACTTTAACGCAATGTATTCCTAACCCAATAGACGATCACACTTAATATTGGCCATCTTCAATTCTAAGTAAACAGTCTAACTGTTTTACTAAACTTATAAGGACCTCCAGAGGGCAGGTTTCTTTCAGTATCAAAAAAGCGGTAATAAGTAGGTACAATGATACGTAGCGTTTAGTTATTGCTATGAGGTTGCGTCATACGTCCCCGTCATGACATGACGTCATCCATCCTACCACGGCACCGCAGCAAACGTGTACACATTAGTAACAAGCAAAATTATTAATGCGGGGCATTAATTTCTCAAACAGTCATCTATCATAGCCCATTTAGTTCGGAGATAAGGCTTTTGCACACAGAGCACGTTTGTAACCAAATATGTGATCTACGCGATTGGTTACCCATTTGTTCATTATCGTGTAGGTCATCGAGTCAACGAACAATTAAATGAACCTCAGTTATAGATATGTAAATAAGAAATCGAATTAATACTAATGCAGCCAGGACTTGAACCCGGAACTGCAGATGAATTTTCCGCTGCCCTGCCATCCGATTTACTGGCATTTTCGATTTCAAGCTACAACACAGCAAGCAGACACTGTCTGACATTAAAAATTTTGCGACAATATATTTTTAAACGTGTAAATGATTTGAATATTTTATTTTAAGTCGTATTGTATATTTCTGTTTATGTAATTTTCAAATTAATACAAAAGTCATAAAATAGTAGGCACAGCTATTATCTAATTATTATGTATTGTTTTCATGTTATCGTTAAGATAATTAAAAGAAAAATCTAGCTAAGTAATAAATAAAAACCAGGAGAGAAAAATTACTGCATGCTTAGGGGTGGAAGTTTAATTACTTATTAACTAATACTATTATAACCTCCATTGTTAATAGTGTTCGTGATAAAAAAGTCACATTATAATCATGAGTTGCAGATTAATCAAAGTAGAGTGGATGTTTATTAGAATTACAGTAAGCGTTTATAAAAACAATATTATTACATTTCTAAAATGGGTGCTACCTATTACAGCTTGATTGCAAAATAATAATAATGTACTTGCTGCAATAATAAACAGAAGCCTTTTTCAATTCAAGCCATTATTCAAAAGATAAATATTAGTTTCTTATCTTTCTTTGAATCGTCTCGAAACTTCAGAAATAATAGCAATATAAACAAGCTACTACAGACAAACAATTACAGATAGCAGATCAAAGGACCCCGCACGATTTGTTCGACAAGGGCCGTCCGGTCAAATTGGCTGAAATTTTGGGGAAAGGTAGTACGTAATGCTCTAACCAAAATGTAAAAAAATCTGCGAGCGGAAATGACCAGTTTTTGAGATATAGCTATTTTAATGTTGAAGTCACTAAATATACTTTGATGTAAAAACGTACCTCATTAAGACAAATGTCAATATTCTTACTTATTTTTTATGTTCATCTGTATAAAACCAACCCACGAGGTAATTATTTCGATTGGGAAAGTGTCTGTTTCGGGTATATTACACATAATATATCAGCAAGGCAAGCTAGATCGCCTAAGCTATACGAGATACAGCAATGGCTCCAAAGCAAAAGTTGTTTAACATTATAGGCCGCTTCTGCTGGCAAATGGATACCAGGAGTCTGGAGTAGACCACCAGGCAGGACCTCTTCTAGACCATAAAATATACAGAAATGCCTCTACAGCAAAAGCTGTTCAGCATGATGGACCGCTTCTGCTAACAGACTGACGTCGAGGTTCTGGAATACCTGATGTAGACCACCAGAACCTCATCTTAACTATAAGAGATACAGAAATGCTTCCATACCAAAAGTTACGTTAACACTTTGGCTAATTCTAGTGGGTGAATAAGGCATTCAAATCACAGCTAGCTCCTTATTCAACCATAAATCGAATTCTTTAGTTGGGCATTTCATGGAATGGAATGAACTGTAGAACGTTGTGTCCAACTACTTAGGTAATGAACGTTTAGTGGTGTGGTTGAATGGTGCCGCTTGATTAAAGAGCAATCTGTGCATTTGAAAAGCGCTTTTGACTAGTTGGCGGCAACATGTTCATAACTAGAACTGTTACTAACTGGCTTTCCCGTAGTAATAGGATCATTGCACGTTCTACATCAGGATCTCCAGACTTTCGAATCAAAGTGCCAGCAAAAACGGCTTAACATGTTGAACAACTATTGCTATGAAAGCATTTCCGTATCTTTTATAGGAGGTTCTGGTGGTCTACATCAGGTATTCCAGAACCTCGACTTCAGTCTGTTAGCAGAAGCGGTCCATCATGCTGAACAGCTTTTGCTGTAGAGGCATTTCTGTATATTTCATGGTCTAGAAGAGGTCCTGCCTGGTCTATTCCAGATTCCTGGTGTCCATTTGCCAGCAGAAGCGGCCTATAATGTTAAACAACTTTTGCTTTGGAGCCATTGTTGTATCTCGTATAGCTTAGACGATCTAGCTTGCTTTGCTGATATATTAAGTGTAATATACCCGAAACAGACACTTTTTCAATCGAAATAATTACCTCGTGGGTTGGTTTTATACAGATGAACATAAAAAATAAGTAAGAATATTGACATTTGTCTTAATGAAATACGTTTTTACATCAAAGTATATTTAGTGACTTCAACATTAAAATAGCTATATCTCAAAAACTGGTCATTTCCGCTCGTAGATTTTTTTACATTTTGGTTAGAGCATTACGTACTACCTTTCCCCAAAATTTCAGCCAATTTGACCGGACGGCCCTTGTCGAACAAATCGTGCGGGGTCCTTTGTAGTACAACCCCCTAAGCTCTGAGAACCAGCGTTTAATTTACAAGTTTCGTCTTATGCTGGAGGAGTAACTGGAGTTATGGAGATTATAACAGGGATGAAACAAGAGCTCCGATATTAATAATTATGGGGTAATTCTATTCAGGTAGATGCAAAAAAATAAGAAATGGGCTGTGATTTTTTATTTTTAAATATTGTAAGCCTATTCTGTTGCCGCTTATTCAGATTTTTTTTAGCGTATGGAGATGAAACTATTACTACATTTGCCGCTATGGCACACACTGAGGAAGAATTTGAGAATTGTATCTTGTGATAAAATAGATATAAAATATACTTTATTGCATATAAGAAAAGAAAATTACAAAACATACAGAAACCGCAAACAACCGCTAACACCGCTGGACCGTTTTGCGAATTTAGGAACAGCCAAAACCGTCCCGACTGACAATCTATCGAGACATTTATTATTTGAGTCTCTTATCAAATAGAAGATAAAGGACTCCGAAACAATGCTAAGAAAGCATTAGTTTAGAAATATCTAATATTCAAGGCCCAAATATCTGGATTTGATTCTGTCTGCAGCCTCTTATAAATTATCGTAAGGAAATCCCTAGGGTGCTCAGCTGTTGAGGGAAGGGTCTAGGTTGAGACCTTCTAGAATTCAATTCAAAATTCAAATAAATAACTCCACATTCTTCAAAGAGTATCAAAATTAACAATGGTACATGCCGGCCACCCTGGGTAGCCCCTAGACTCTCTCTTTTTTTTTTTGTTGTCACACGATTCAAACAAAGTTTTCTAGTTGGAGGATCTTAATTTCAGTTTGATGATCAAAACCTTTTCAAATAGTACCTTCCTTCAAATTTATTATTATTTTTGTCAAAAAGTTAATTTTCAAATTCTACCTTACCAGCTATATAGCTAAAGGAGATTGCCCATTTCTGTATGGACCTTGGACCAAACAGAGACCCGCATAGAGATATAGTGCATAATGTTTCTAAGACTAATACTAGTCTGAAACCCAAACCACATCAAAATCCGTCGCTGGAGTCTTGAGATAAATGACATGATATTTCAAGTTTTCCATTAACGAAAAATCATAGCCAACAGCTTATTTCTAATATTAGAAACGGTAACCATTGAATAAATCAAACCACTTTAATAGCTTTTGCCACGGATGTTACTCAGGGTGTCGTTTTATCCCCTTTTCTTTTGTACTCGCGTTGAACCAAATAGTGACCCGCATTGAGACATAGTGCATTGTGTTCCTAAGACTAATATTAGCCTAAAACCCAAACCACATCAAAATCCGTCGCTGGAGTCTTGAGAACAATGACATTATATTTTAGGTTTTGTCTTGTCAATATAATGTCTTGATGATTTGTCTTGATAAATGACATGATATTTCAAGTTTTCCATTAACGAAAAATTATAGCCAACAGCTTATTTCTAAAATTAAAAACGGTAATCATTGAATAAATCAACCACTTTAATCAGTCTATTACTTCCTGAACAGCTTTTTCTACGGGTGTTACTCAGGGTGTCGTTTTATCCCCTTTTATTTTGTACTCGCGATGAACCAAATAGCGACCAGCATTAGAACATAGTGCATCATGTTCCTAAGACTAATACTAGTCTGAAACCCAAACCACATCAAAATCCGTTACTGGAGTCTTGAGAAAAATGACACTGTATTACAGTTTTTCCATTAAATAAAATCGTAGCCAACAGCTAATTACTAAAATTAAAGACGGTAATCATTGAATCAATCAACCATTTAAATCAGTCTATTACCTGACGAACGAACAGCTATTACCACCGGTGTTAATCAGGGTGTCGTTTTGTCCCCTCTTCTTTTGTACGGGCGTTGAACCAAGTAGCGACCCGCATTGAAAGTCTTGAGAAAAATTACATTATATTTCAGGTTTTGTCTTGTCAATATAATGTCTTTTTTCTCCAGACTCCAGCGACGGATGTTGATGTGGTTTGGGTTTCAGACTCGTATAAGTCTTAGGAACATTATGCACTATGTTTTAATGCTGGTCGCTATTTAGTTCAACGCCTGTACAAAAGAAAAGGGGATAAAACGACACCCTGAGTGACACCGGTGGTAATAGCTGTTCAGGAAGTAATAGACTGATTAAAGTGGTTGATTAATTCAATGACTACCTTCTGTTATTATAGAAATAAGTTATTTGTTGGCTTTGATTTTTCGTTAATGGAAAACCTAAAATATAATGACATTTTTCTCAAGACTACAGCAACGGATTTTGATGTGGTTTGGGCTTCAGACTAGTATTAGTCTTAGGAACATTATGCACTATGTCTCAATGCGGGTCGCTATTTGGTTCAACCCCCGTACAAAAGAAAAGGGGATAAAAAGACACCCTGAGTGACACCGGTGGTAATAGCTGTTCAGGAAGTAATAGACTGATTAAAGTGGTTGATTGATTCAATGACTACCACTGTTACTATAGAAATAAGTTATTTGTTGGCTTTGATTTTTTGTTAATGGAATACCTAAAATATAATGTCATTTTTCTCAAGACTCCAGCGACGGATTTTGATGTAGTTTGGGTTTCAGACTAGTATTAGTCTTAGGAACATGATGCACTATGTATCATTGCGTGTCGCTACTTGGTTCAACGCCCGTACAAAAGAAAAGGGGATAAAACGACACCCTGAGTCACACCGGTGGTGATAGCTGTTCAGGAAGTAATAGACTGATTAAAGTGATTGATTGATTCAATGACTACCATCTGTTATTATAGAAATAAGTTATTTATTGGCTTTGATTTTTCGTTAATGGAATACCTAAAATATAATGTAATTTTTCTCAAGACTCCAGCGACGGATTTTGATGTGGTTTGGGTTTCAGACTAGTATTAGTCTTAGGAACATGATGCACTATGTCTCAATGCGGGTCGCTATTTGGTTCAACGCCCGTACAAAAGAAAAGGGGATAAAACGACACCCTGAGAAACACCGGTGGTAATAGCTGTTCAGGAAGTAATAGACTGATTAAAGTGGTTGATTGATTCAATGATTACCGTCTTTTATTTTAGAAATAAGCTGTTGGCTATGGTTTTTCGTTGATGGGAAACCTGAAATATAATGTAATTTTTCTCAAGACTCCAGCGACGGATTTTGATGTGGTTTGGGTTTCAGACTAGTATTAGCCTTAGGAAAGTTATGCACTATGTTTCAATGCTGGTCGCTATTTGGTCCACTTTGGGCAATGTCGTTTGCTCCTGTCTGAAGTCCTATCAGTTTAAATCATCTCAGGGAAATCCCCTGGGTTCTCAGCTGGTAAGGCCTGTGTCAAGGCCGTGACCTCACAGAATTCAATCCTGTCTGTCCCTTGGGCATCATAGGGTTGCAACCACGTGGTGACTTGAACAGATAATGCCTAGAGCATAAAAAAAATGTGTATCAAAATTAAGACAAAATTTTCTCTACAAACGCTTTTTGCGTTTCTTTGTATGTTGTGGAATTTGCTTACTCCTTCTAATACTATTTAGAGTGATTGAAGAGGAAGGTTTATATGTTACACACTCCAGAAAATGCCTTTTTTCCGCGGGTAAAAGAGTTGCAGCGTGTGAAACCGTTAAGGGGCCGCTAATAGTTAATAAAATCTACTATAAGAAGTGTTAACAAATAAACAATTAAAATAATAGAAGAGATTGTATCAAAGGAAAATTCATCCTGTACCACCATAGGATTTGCATTAATTTGACAGCTGTGCTTGACAGGTGCAAAATTGGGCTTGTATATTTTACAGCTGGCCAAACTACACGTTTAAATGGATAGCTTTCGTTTAATTATATTTATGAAATGTAAAACCAAAGATATTTTATCTTTATGACTTAAAATTTAAACAGCGTACAACAAATCATCATTATCTGTGCGCAATTAGCTATTTCCGAGAACTAGTGTATTGGATCAACATGAGTAGGTATTACAGCATAAAGTACGCGCGTTGTTATTCTGTGAAATATGCCTCTTGTATGATGCACTTTGTTTTTATGACGGTATATCCGAGTAAAAACTATTATTTAATTTAAACCAAATACCTAAAACGAGATCAAAAATACTTACAAGGTCTTTTACTATTGCCGTGTAGCGCCGGCTTAGAATGGCATCACCCCATATTTTTCCCAGGGGATATGTAGCGAGTAAGTGGTTTGAGAGTTGATGTGTATTGCAATTTTATTCTGAATGACTCTCAAACATTTTTCAGACGTGGGTGAATGGCCGTTTTTACAGCTGTTTACGCTCTTCCTACCTCGCAAAGGATATAGGCGTGATGTATGTATGTGTGTGTGTGTCTGTTACTATCCTAGATTTCCCGCTTCATAAGTCGTCTTGCAAGTCTGCAGGCACCGACATACCGTGGCTCTAAATTTGAATACCTATAAAATTAGATATCGTGTGGTCGTCGGTAACTCATTGCTATTTATTATTTCACGCACACGTCCTATTTTTTCACTGCTACTCACATCTCATAAATTGTGCTAATTCAGTCAGATTTTTGCTAAAAGCAAATCTCGTCCAATCCATCACGTTTTCCGCGCAAAAGTCCATGGTTTAAAATAAAATGTCAACAACGCAATTCGTCGCGAAAGGATTAACAGAATAAGCCTGTATTTTGAACAAATTTGCATATCAACACGCTGCGTCCACTCAATGTAAAAGCGATGGTTGGAGCACAGCGTTCAGCGATCAAAATGGATGTTACATCGGGTCAACTACTATAAAATAGCGGTCAAAATATTCATGGATTATTGGAACACGAATTATTGGCGGTTAAATAGGTAGATCAATGATCGTGTATCTCACATACACAACATGGCTTTACGGCGACGAAAGAAAATTACGAAATCTGTGGTACGTTCAAGGTAGAGGACACCTTGAACGTACCACAGATTCATAGCTCTTTAGTGCTCTTTTATACTATGACGTCACTGAACGTACACTTTTCGAATGACGAAAGTATGGAACTGACAGCTGACTAGTTCAAAAGTTCCACGAAAAAGCTACGCTTTGAACGTACCCCATATCATCATCGTATCATCTATGGCCTTGCACACATCACCACATCCAAAATCGCGGCTGTCACTATTTAACTGCAACATTTTCCAGCAGGAGTAATTTTGACGCCGTCATGTTTCATATCAGCTTCAGAAAAGATTATTTTGAAGAGTGTCTAATATTTCGACATTTAAAATCTTATTCATAAATTCGTCTTGCGGAAAAAAGGTAATAATAACTTGACATAAGACCTTAGACCTAAGGAAAACTTAGCTTTGACGTTATTCAGACTTTGACTGAGAAAGAAGTCAAATCAAGCGGATGTTTTCATGACACGGGAAATGAAGAAGATCTTGGGAGAATAATATTACTTTTATTTTCTACTAATTATGACTTCTTCAGTGTAGCTCATTGTTATTAAGAGCAAAAGACCACACAAATCGTCGTCGTCGTCGTCGTCGGCAGCAAGCTCGGAGTGCAGGTAGAGGAGCGCGACGTGATCAGCGCGGTCCGCGTCGGCGTGCGCCGCGACTACGCGAGTGTGGCCGCCGCCGGCAGCGCGCGCGCGGCGCTCGGCGCCGGCGGCGGGCAGGCGGACGCGGAGGTCACGGCGGGTCAACGGCCGCTGGTGGTGCGCCTGCAACGCCGCGCTCAACGAGATGAACTGCTGCGCGCCGCTCGCGTGCGCCGCAATCTTGACACTGCTGGATTGAACTTACCTGGCCCCACGAGTAGATTTTATATTAACGAGCACCTTACAAAGTCAAACAGGAAATTATTTAAACGCGTACGTGAAGAAAAAAACCGCTTAAACTGGAAGTTTGCCTGGACCAAAAATGGGTCTATTCTAGTACGTCGGGACCTAGAAGCGCCTGTAATGCGTATACGTACAGAAGCTGATATTGCTAAGGTTTTTGGTCCAGCTACTGTTAGCGGTAACTATACCCCAGGTCATAATTCCTGCGAGTAGTTTGACAGTTGGTGACACTTGGGTGATACCATGTTACGACCAGTGCTGTATGTATCGATAAAATAAATATTTTCATGTTTGGAATCTAGGCTTTTTCTCCCAGTAAAGTGCGCTGCTCAAAATAGATGGTATTGCGTACTTTTGGCGATGTACCTACCAGTTTTCAAAAATTATGTGTATTTTGCATATGAAAAGGATTGTACGACGTTCTCTACAATCGGGATTTCAAATAAAACTACATTTTTCTTGCCATCGAAATCAAATGGAACCTTCTTATATGATGGCATTTGTATCTATGAAATCAAGTATCAATGTTAAAAAGTAAACTGTCATTCATATCCGTCATAAAACCAAAACAAACGATTCTTTGGCGGGAATTTGAATCAAGAGGGTGAAAATTTTTCAAAGAAAATTTTAAAATTGCTTTTTGCAGAATAAATTGATAATTTCTTAGTAAATTTAATTACTAGTAACTTATATTCTAATAGTGCAATAAAAAAGCAACACAGCTTTGCTGCCCAGCCATGGGTCGCAAAGGCAAACGTAAAAAGGGAAACGATGGCGGAGAGGTAAGCGAAGGAGAGGACCCCGCTATGAGCGATGATGCGGGCGACGACGATGTAGACAAATACAAGATATACAAAACTGAAAACTACATTCGTCAGTATCCGGAGGATGGCGGTGAGTTCGAATATATAGTAATTTACGAGAGCGCGGACGACAAGACGCCGATAGGTGAGAGAGACTTGATGGGCTTGGGAAGCGCATTGAAGCTTAGTAACAAAGGTATCAAGCAATTGAAAAGAATCAATCGTTACAAAATAGCGGTTATATTTGAGCGACCAGGGTTAGCAAATGCAGCTCTTAATAATCTCAAGTCTCAAAAAGAGCTAAAGTTGAGGGCGACTATTCCAGCAAGATTAACGGAAGTGACAGGGTAATAACAAACGTTCCAACATACATGAGCAACAAAAAAATATATGATGGAATTTCTAGTTGCAGAAATGTTGTATCTGTACGCCGATTCATGCGACGTTCCAAAGACGACGAAGGTAACTCCTGCTTGGTACCAACACAAGCGGTATCGATAACTTTCGCTAGTGCAGTACTTCCTGATTATGTGGATATTAACAGCTGGTATTTTGAAGTAAGGACATACACGCCTCCTGTGAGCCAATGCCTGCGATGCTTGCGCTTTGGGCACATTGGTAAATTCTGTAAAAACGCCCAGAGGTGCTCAATCTGCGGTGATTCTCACAATTATAAAGATTGCGTAAAACGGCCAGAAGAAGCAGTCTGTGTTCACTGCAAAGGAAAACATGTTGCAATTGCCAAATCATGCCCGGTGAAAATTCAAAAGCAGAGGAGATAAAAGTTCAGATGCGCAGGGCCTTGTATTCTGAAGTTTTTAATAACAAAACTTCCCCACTAAAAGTAAAGTAGACCCAGTTCAACAATTGTTTAAATCGGAACAATTCATGAATCTTCTGATTTCTTCAATTATAAAAATTATTTCCGCTAGTAAAGATGCTGAAAATCCCATCCCAATCTCTACTCAAAGTATAAAAGCGCTTTACTTGATTCATTCAGTATCAATAAAACCACAGACCATAAAACTAAGTAAATTCTAATTTATGGATCAGTTAAATATTGTTCAATGGAATGCTCAAAGTTTGTCTAGTAATTTACATGCTTTTACTTATTTTTTATATAATAATAATATTCATGTAGCACTTATTTCTGAAACCTGGTTAAAACCAGGGAAAAAAATTAAAATTAAAGGTTTTAACATCGAAAGATTAGATATAGGTACTAAACACAATGGTGTTGCTATATTAATACAAAATAATTTGCGTTACAATTTGTTAAACACACATTCTGATAACTCATTACAAAATTTGGCAGTTCAGTTACATTTCAACAATGAAATTATTACAATAATTAGTTTCTATAGTCCCACGTTGGCTTCTCCTTCCAACTTTATTTATTCCCGTCTTGATAGTTTGATTAAATCTGTACCGGGGCCTCTTATTATGGCTGGGGATTTCAATGCACACAGTACTTCGTGGGGTTGCACGTCAACTGATGCGCGTGGTATAATTTTGCAAGATGTGATTGATGATAATAATTTATGCCTCCTTAATGACGGCCAAGCAACTACTGTGGGTTCACATGTGTGAAACCAAATGCATTGGATCTTACTCTCGTTTCTTCCTCATTATCATTACGTTGTAGCTGGTCAGTTCATGATGATCCAATGGGAGTTATCATCTTCCCACTGTTACTAGTATCCTTGGTTCTGTAAATAGAATTAACAATTCCAATTTAAATCAAGGAAATTACATCCGTCCAAATTTTTCAAATGTTGATTGGAAAAATATCAAGAAATAGTTAGTGACAAATTAACTACTTTTAACTTTGACTTTGAACGACCCCAGGAATCCTATTCTAATCTCTGCTCTTTACTACTAAATTGTGCATTTGAGGCTAATCCCACAACCAGAAATAATTCAGTGCAGCCAAATTTAACACGTAGGAAAAGACCATGTTTGCCTTGGTGGAATAATGCCTGCACTTTAGCAGTAAATAATTCTAAAGCTGCTTACATTCAATTTAAAAATAACCCAACATTAGAAAATTATATCTATTTTAAAAAACAACAAGCTATTAAAAAACTTACCATTAAAAGGGAAAGAGAAGCTTCATGGATGGCTTTGTGTGAAACATTTAACCGGCAAACACCTCTGTCTGTAATATGGAAAACAATGCGCATGTTTAATAAATCTTTTCTGAATGTAATGTGATACGGTCTTCTAACACAGATTGGATACCAGCATTTTTAAATAAGTACACAACCGTTTCTCCAAATATTGTCACTACTACTGTTAACTCTCCAGTCACTGGTGGTAATGATTATTTAATTACACCTTTTACTTTAAATGAATTTATTAGTGCACTTAGCTCTAGAAGAGATACTGTTTTTGGTTTAGATCATATTCCATATAAGTTATTAAAAAATCTTTCATTGTCAAGTAAAAATGATTTTGGACATATTTAACTTTCTTTGGTCTAATGACATAATTCCCACTGAATGGAAGGTTGATTGTTTAATTCCAGTTTTGAAACCTGGTAAAGATGCGGATAATTGTAATTCTTATCGACCTATAGCATTAACATCCTGTATAGGTAAAGTTTTTGAACAAATACTAAAACAAAGACTGGAATTTTTTATTGAATCTAATAAGTTATTACCTCCAAATCAGTTTGGTTTTAGACGTGGTCACTCTGCAATCGAAAGTTTGAATAATCTCTTTCTTGACATTCATCATTCCTTCTCATTTAATAAATTTGTTGTTTGTGTCTTTTTGATATTGTTGGAGCCTTCAATAATGTTAATCACCATGTGCTTGCTGCGGAGTTACAGTTGTTAGGTTTACCTGGAAAATTAATTAGTTGGATATTCAACTTTTTAAATGGTAGGCAAGTATATGTCAAGTTTAAAAATAATTTATATGGACCACAATCGTCATATTTAGGTGTTTGTCAAGGTGGAATTTTAAGTCCTTTGCTGTTCATCTTGTATATTAATAAATTAAATAGTATACTGGGTACCAAGTAAGAAATTTACAATTTGCTGATGATTTAGCTATATATTGTATTGGGTCTAACATGCAAGCAACAGAAATCAAATTAAATTTAGCATTAGAAAGATTAAAAACATACTTTGATTATTTACATTTAAGTGTTAGTCTAGAGAAAACTAAAGTTGTGATCTTTAGTAGATCTAGACTTTTAATATCTCATATATATTATGATGGTAGCTTATTGCCAGTAGAAGATGAAGCAAAATTTCTTGGAGTAATTTTTACTAGAAATTTATCATGGAATAAGCATGTAAGTTATGTGTCAGATAGAGCTTCTAGAGCTTTTAATATTCTTAAATCCCTCGCTAGAACATCATGGGGGGCTGATCCTAAAGTTTTACTTATGTTATATAAGTCTGTGGTACGTTCCCACTTTGAATATAGTTTTCTTTGTTATGCTTCCAATCCTATTTTGGTTAAAAGTTAGAAACTTTACAGAATAAAAATTTACGTTTAATAACAGGTGCAATGAAAACAACACCTATTGTTTCTATGCAAGTTGAATGCAATATACCTCCATTGATGTTAAGATTTAAATATCTCAAATTTAGATTTCTACTGAAATTATTTTCTTTTACTCACCATTCCTTATTAGAGAAAATCGCTGAAAATCAAACTTTGGCCTCTGCATCTACTTCAATTAAATTCCCTTTATTCTGCTTGATTATTCTGAAATAAAAGTTTATAATGAAAGGCATAACATTCACAAATCTGACAAGTTGGCATGTTACGAAGGAGCTTTTGAAAGCAAATTTTGCAATATGAATATAGTTATAGATAACTCCATTAGAACTAGAGAAGAGCTATATGAGAAACTATCATTATGGCCACAATACCAGCATATTTACACTGATGGCTCAAAAACTGATACTGGTGTCTCTCTTGCATACTATCACAGTGCCTTGAAGACAGGAAATGGATATAAACTACCAAAACCTGCAGTATATTTACGGCAGAAGCTGCAGCAATTCAAGCCGCTTTAGAATATATAAACAATTTAAATCACTCTTTCCCTAAATGGCTTATTATTAGTGACAGTATGTCAGTTTTATCAGCTTTAAAGAATAACACTCTGAGTACAAATTATATTATTTATAAAATTAAACAGCTGTGGCAAACACTATACAACGCCAATGTTTCAATTGAATTTTTATGGTCTCCAGCACATAAAGGTGTGTCAGGTAATGAAACAGCTGACTACCTTGCCAGAACAATAAACAATAGCTTAATTGGACAACCCAGAAGAATGTCACTTCCATGGAGAGATTTAATCCCATTGATTCAAGAGGAAATTAGACAAAGCTGGATAAATCAACATCAAATTATAATACAAGAAAAAGGTGCATGGTATGCTGCAATCAATAAGAATCTTGGAGAGAAACCCTGGTTCGCTAAGAATAATACCTTTATAAAAGAAGATTCTTCACACAAATATGCAGGTTACGATTTGGTCATTGTAAATTTAAAGCCCATCTACACCGCATGAAAATTATTAACTCACCTTTATGTACAGATTGCTCTCTAAATGAAAATCAAACGCTGGAACATATATTTTTCAACTGTCCTGCTTTAAATATTAACCGAATTTTATTAATTGACAAGCTGCAAGATATTTACAAAGACAGTATCCCGCCTTCGCTTCAAGAACTTCTATCGAACCCTGCCACTTTTTATCCAATATTTGACTTTATTATCTCCACGGTTGGAGAGCTTTGACATGGATTTAACCCGGACATGGAATTTTATGAACCTGAAAATTACACAAGAATATATAGAAGAAATGGCATTTTTGCCTTGTTTTTATTGGAAATAAGAAATGAACTATAGAAGAATTGGCATTTAATGCCTTATTTTTGAAAAGATAACAGAAAGAACTAATAAAAGACTAGGCTGTATGGCTAGTACCATTGCCTATCCTGATGGATGAATTTTTAAAACAACAACAACAACCAAAACAAACTACAAAAAACATAAACATTGTATTTCTTTGTATATATATGGGTATATATTTGATTTCCTAGAATATTTTACACTTATCTTTGCATTGAATTATATTTAGGACCTCAATTGTATTCAAAAAGAACTTCATTCGCACATGTTGTATACTGTATTGTACTGATTTAGACGCAAAAAACACATACACCATTTTCTCCGATAAGAAACACAAAAAATCACATAAAACCAACTGTTGTAGTTATCTTAAACATTGTTCACGAATTCACGATACTTTGTTCTGGTAAAATATGTAACAACCAATAAAAATCGAAAAATATCGGTAAAATAATTTACAAAGCGTAAAGTAAACAAATCAAATTGTCAAACATAATACTTGACAGACATATTTTTATTGCATCTAAAGAGTTTTTTCCTGAGGTTGCATCTATAGGTAGAGTAGGTAGAGGTTGGTAGAAAAAGTATTTGAAAAGTGTGAATTTAAAGGCTCCCGTAGACAGGACGTATCACGTTGCGTGTACGTCTACGCAAGTCCAAGTTCTGTAGCGGCCCAGTAGCAGTAAAACCCAGAATCTCAGGCTATTGAAAACGGTCCCAGTTAATTTTCACTTGATAATTTATGCTTGATTCCGAAGCTGATCTTAGCGCAGTGGAAGCAAATTAAAGTTATCTTAAAATCTAAAACTAAATGGTCGATCAGCCTCGGAACAACATTTGACAACGATTCGTAGTGCTCTTTACTATAGCTAAACAAAATAAATCCAATGAGAAAATTTTCTGTTCCGGAAAATAAAATTTCCTGTTGAGAAATTTTTGTTTCCGAAGTCTGCGACGGCCCTTAATCTCCTACAAGATGACTAATATTTTACCGCACTATCGCAGCTCATATCTAAAGTATATGTACCAAGTTCCGGTTGTACTAAAGGTCATCAAGGTGGTGACTTCCACGTAATGTTGCTAAATCACTGCAAATAACGTACTTATACAAAAACTAACAGCGAATTGCTTACCGTTTGGCAAGTATGTCGCCGCCGTTCCCTTATGAGTCAAAGTGTGACGGGAATAGGTATCATGGAATTTTGGAGCAAATAAGGATAGGAACTTATACACTATGACTCACTGCCTCTGGATACCAGCTCGGGATTGCAATCCGCCACTCCAATATTCAACCGAAGATTTTCACAACCACTATTTCAGTTCGCGACAGCACTAAATGTTTACTGCACAAAACGCGAATAACAAAGGATCCACATCGAACAGGGAATTCTTCCCTGGTGGAAATTGCACAAGACACCAAACTACATTAAAATTTGTGCCTAACCGGGCCGCGACGCGCACGGGTCGAGCGAGTGAATAAAGAGTGAGGTTATCGCCAGTCGCGTGGTTCTCGAACGAACCGAACGAACAAAGGAATGCAAGATGGCGCCGACCGGGGCGTCAACGTCACAGGCCGCGGTCTGTCAGACGAAATGGCGCGAAACAACAAAACGCGCGTATGGTACGAAACTAAACAATTTACGAAATAAAAAAAGTTTAGAGGATATTGCCCAAAGTGGACCAAATAGCGACCAGTATTGAGACATAGTGCATAATGTTCCTAAGGCTAATAATACTACTCTAAAACCCAAACCACATCTAAATCCGTCGCTAGAGTCTTGAGAAAAATGATATTATATTTCAGGTTTTCCATCAACGAAAAATCATAGCCAACAGCTTATTTCTACAATAAAATACGGTAAACATTGAATCAATCAACCACATTAATCAGTCTATTACTTCCTGAACAGCTATTACCACCGGTGTTACTCAGGGTGAGGTTGTTTTATCCCCTTTTCTTTTGTACGGACGTATGTATTTGAGTAGAGGATAATGCAACAGACAAAAAAATATACGACAACTGTACCTCTATTTACATAAATCCCCATAGTATTTTTATAAACTTCCAGTGACAGATTTAATCAGAAAAATATGCGTTTGAAGTTTATAAAAATACTATGGGGATTTATTTTTTCTAGGTGTTACACGGATGGTACTTATATTTGAGTAGTAATAATAAAAATCCCCATAGTAACTTCAAACGCGTACCTATATCTCTGTTCCAGTGACAGATAGTGGTACAGTTGTCATATATTTTATTGTCTGTTGCGTTTTTATAAACAGCAAACGGGACCGACGGCTTAACGTGCCCTCCGAAGCGTAGATCTAATCCAAAATATTTTGACCTCCCGTAGTAACTCAAATCAGCTGATCGGCAATTTTGTATGGGAGGTCCAAATTTTTTTTTTTCATATTTCGACCCATGTTCCTTGGTGAAAGTTGTTCCTTATCACACGCCGGTTCTAAGTTTTCGCTATCGGTCACTAGTAAAATTTCACCCCATATAATGACACCGCAATGTATATGTCGCAGTACGATGGCAGAATTAGGTTTTTGGCCAAAATCCTAGAATTTTGGCCAAAAGCCAGCATATGGCAAATTCGTAGATTTCCTTCGAACATCGTCCTAAGCTGATGCAGGTTTTTGGCCAAAAACCTAGGATTTGACCAAAAACCTAGGATTCTGGCCGAAAGCCTAGATTTGCTTAGTATTATGGCATTTTTGTATTTTGGGGGAACTTCTTCTTCTTCGAGTGCGAGTGGTACGCCAAGTCGCCCAACGACCCGATGAACCCTGGTGTCGAAGTTTTTAAACCGCCTACTGCAAGCAGCATGCCTCTGACATGGTTGTGTAACGACTGCCGTCTAAGTGATCATAGAGAGCAATCGGTACCGACGGCTTAACATGCCCGTGTAGTTCGGGCATACACCTCGAAAGGCAAGAGGTAGTATTGAACGTTCTGGAGGGTGGTAAATAGCGTCAGATGCACTGGAGGGCGTGAGTAGCGTCGGACACTCTGGAGGATGAAAGATGACGGGCATTAGATTTTCTGGGGTTCCGACACTACCCCCTGTCTCTCTCTACGCTCTACTGACGCTCCCTCCTGCCCTCCCGGGCATCCGAGGCAATCCTGCTTTTCAGGCTGTCCGATATTACGCCCCGTCCTTCAGGGTGTCCAATGCCTTCATGGTGTCTAAGTCTACCCTCAAAAGATCAGAGGGAGTCGCATAAAGTACCTCTCCACTTCTCGTTCCCCCGAACCACATGCGCACGGTAAGACGTCTCGGTCCCGATTGCTTTCTATGATCACGGTCGTTACACAACCATATCAGAGGCCTGCTACTTGCAGTAGGCGGTTTAAAAACTTTCATACCAGGGTCCATCGGGTCGTTGAGACAAAGAAGTTCCCTCGAAAAAAGCCATTATACTAAACGAATCTAGGATTTCGGCCAAAATCCTAGTTTTTTGGTCAAAATCCTAGGTTTTTGGCCAAAAACCTGGATCAGCTAAATACGATGGCCGAAGGAAGTCTACGATTTTGCCATATGCCGGCTTTTGGCCAAAAACCATTCTGCCATCGTACTGCGACATATATATAACGTATATCGATGTTTAGTCTTTTGTTTGGGAAATCATCCGTAAGTGACCTGGCCTTATAGATCCTAACAACAAAATAAATTGAACACTACACTCATATCGATAGTAAAATATCGACATTTACCCCAACACTATTTTTTTTCTCTTTGAGGTGGCATCACTCCAAATGTCAAACTTGTGTCAAACTACTCGCAGGAATTATGGCCGGGACTATAGTGCCCACCTCAAAGATTTTATTACTGTTTTGTTTAAATATTATATAGACCCGTTATTACACACAAACATTGTTTATAATTATTTTAACACTTTGTTAATAACCTTATTATGCTGTAGAACTCCATATCAAAATATTTACATGGTTGCTTTTCATACAAATAGACAGGTCAAAAAAAATATTTACTTCACTCTATTTAATTGGCTATTTACACAATGCAAATTATCAGATAAGCGACATGTCTCATTACTTAGAGCTTTCTTGCTGTTTTGTAAGTTTATTCAGATTTCATTTGCGTTCGTAATTCAGTTTATTCAAAACAAATTTTTATCTATAGGTTTGCTAAATCCCTGTTCTTTGGGTACAAAACATGACGAGTTTTTAGTAGCTATGGAGCGTTATGCGGTGGATATTTTAGCAATTAACGAAACATGGATTAGAACAGGTGAAGAAGCACGTGCGCCTGCACCCCAGGGTTACCAACTACGCTACGTGCCACGTGTAGCAGCCAATGCTGGCGGCCGCATACGCGGCGGAGGTGTTGGATTTTATATAAAACGGGGCATAGCTGCGCGTCGCTAAGTCCACCCTGACACACCGGGTGTAGATCAGATGTGGCTAAGCCTTACCCTAAACGGAATAAAATTAGCAATTGGTACGGCTTATCGTCCACCTTGGCAAAATATAGATACATTTTTGGATGCACTCACAGATACAGTCACGTCTTTAGTGTCAGCTGATCACATAGTCTTAATAGGCGATTTTAACATAGATTGCTTAAAACCTGATTCTGCAGAAGCCAAGAAACTTTTTACATTTTTAAACTCAATAAGACTTCAGCAACACATCACCAATCCAACCCATTTCACTAACAACAAAAATAGTCCTATTATCAAAGAGACCCTTATTGACATACTATGCACAAACATTCAGCCTATAGAAATCAAGGTGGACCATATACCTGACTTGAGCCATCATGCCTTTATCTACAGCAAATTTAAAATAAGAAAAGAAAAGATACCTCCTAGACGTATTGTTTATCGACCTCTGAAAAATATAGACATAGAACTGTTTTCCGAAGATGTAAATGCAATAAATTGGGATTCTTATATTAATCATTTTGATGTAAACGTTATGGTACAGGAGTTTTGCTCTGAATAATTACAGTTGTATAATAAACACGCTCCTTATAAAAGTGTTGTTATTAGAGAACAGTCTTATCCATGGATAATATATAATATCAAAGAAATGATGAGACTAAGAGATGACGCTCATACTCGCTCGAAACTAACTAATGATGACGCCCACAAAAAATACTACAAGGATTTAAAAAATATTGTTAACACGGCCCTTTATACAGAAAAAGCATCATTCTTCCAGGTAAATATCAATAAACACATACACGATCCCCGTACTCTATGGAAAAATATAAAAAAGAATCTTGTCAATTTTAAAGACAAATCCACACAACTTCCGTCTCATTTTAATGATCCTGATGTTATTAATTCTCATTTTTTATCTCTCCCCACTGTAACCGCCACAAATTTTTCATATATATCATACTTTAAAGCTAACAAATATAGTTCATGAGTATTCTAATTGACACCTGTAAATGAAGATTTTATCGCAAAAATAATAAGATCCTTTTCTACGAACGCAACAGGTGTCGATGGTATATCTATGGATATGATTATACTTACACTACCTCAAACACTTACTCTGATAACAGCAATAGTAAACACATCTATTAAAACCGAAACATTTCCGTCACAATGGAAAATAGCTATAGTAAAGCCGCTTCCTAAAACTACACATCCAATAAATTTGAAAGATTTACGCCCCATCAGAATATTGCCATTCTTATCAAAAATTATTGAAAAAGTCGTCAGCATACAACTTACAAATTACTTAAATGAAAATAATATTCTACCCAAAAACCAATCCGGCTTTAGAAAAAAACACAGTACAGCAACAGCTCTGATAAACGTAGTTGACGATGTCCTAGCTGCGCGTGACACTGGAGAGGGTACTATTTTAACACTACTAGATTTTTCCCGCGCGTTTGACACAATAGATATCCCTCTTCTTCTAGCTAAACTCTCATATTACGGCTTCGATGACAGTGCGACAAGATGGTTTTCAAGTTATCTTTGCAATCGCTCCCAAATGGTAGAGCTAAGGAATTCTGACGGCACTAGTACTTACTCCAAATTAATGCCTGTGTCTCGTGGGGTGCCACAAGGATCTATCCTTGGACCTATCCTTTTTGTGACCTATTGTGCGGATATTGTATCATGCATCGAAAACTGTAGTCATCATTTATATGCCGATGATCTGCAGCTCTACATCTCAGCCAAGCCGCAAAATACATCTGCAGCGGTTAAACTACTTAACGAAGATTTAGATCGCATCACCGACTGGTCTAACGCAAACAGCCTTGTTCTGAACCCGGAAAAATCAAAATATATTGTTGCTGGATCTAAAAAACAAATAAATGACATAAAATCGTGTAGTCCTTCTGTAACTATTTTAGGTGTCCAAATAGAGCGGGTGGACGAAGCCCGTAACCTTGGTTTAAATTTCGACGGTTCCTTAACTTTTGAAAAACATGTAGCTCAAACAGTTCAAAATTGCTTTTTCAGATTATCCGTTTTATATCGTTTCCGTAACTATATCAGCACCGATCTACGCATCAAATTATGTGATTCACTTATCCTCTCCAAATTCAACTATGTAGATACAGTGTTTGGTGACTGTTTATTAGAACGTTCTAAAAAACTAGTCCAACGAATGCAAAATGCGTGTGTACGATTTTGTTTTCCTATCCCGAAACGTAGCCATATATCCCCTTATATAAATAAGCATGGTTTATTGAACATGACTTCACGCCGTACCCTTCATTTTGCAACTCTCCTTTTTGGTGTTATGAAATCACATAAGCCAGTCTATTTGTATGAAAAGCTTAATATATCTGACCGTCTCATTCGTTTTGCTATTCGTCTAACATGTCCAAGCTATAGAACGACCGCATTTCGTGGCAGTTTTAGATACGCTGCCACGAAATGTTGGAATAATCTACCGCCGCCAATCAGGAACTCAACATCTTTATATACCTTTAAGAAACATTTAAAATTATATCTTTTAGAAAATCAAAAATAGTCGTTCTATGGCTTATAGTAATTAATAATTTATATTTATTTAAATTTGATTTAGACTACATAATAATATAATAATAATAATTTCATAACTTATATAATTTGCACGTAAGCAGTAAATATTATATTTACCTACGTAACTGTAATACAATTAATTTAAAATGGGAAGAAGAGCTGTGAGCACTTAACTACTGTTGTTTTATGACTCCATTATCAAATTGTTTGTTTGTGTATTCTAATTACCTACAGCATACCACTTTTAGAAACATAATCTTGCCTCGATCAGTGCAAAAGCACAAATGGGTACCACAGAATACCAGCGCTGTAATACCTACTATGTATTACAGCACATTGCTGAGTGGTTACCTTTTTCATTGTACTTACAACTAGTATTTAAGATTTAATTGTGTACCTACCTTGTATTTTATGTCACTCGTTTGTACATTGAAATAAATGTTTTCTATTCTATTCTATTCAAATCAAAATAACTTTCCATAAAATGCGAATTTTTGGTACAGTGCGTAATTCAAAATGTTAAAATAAGGATTCCTAAACGACTGGTTTGGAAGAGGCGGGGGTGGTGGGCCCAATCCACGGCATGATCCTTTATGAGAATTTTCCTGTGACAAAAGTAAATAATTACGAAATCCTTTTTAAAGTCTGGATACTGTTAAGAGCGCATTCAATTTTTTCTAGCAAATTTGCAAATATTGCCTTTATAAACATGCGAGTTTCTCGAAAACCGTTATGTAAAAATAATATGTTACTTGAACATTTAATCAAGCATATCTTCATCTAAAAAATGTACAATGTAAATATTAACATTTTAGTTTTAAACCTGTTATAAACAGCGATATCT
This sequence comes from Phthorimaea operculella, assembly GCA_024500475.1. Taxonomy (NCBI): domain Eukaryota; kingdom Metazoa; phylum Arthropoda; class Insecta; order Lepidoptera; family Gelechiidae; genus Phthorimaea; species Phthorimaea operculella. The sequence goes on from JANFCV010000002.1 coordinate 9,732,175, forward strand.
AAAGCGACAAAACCAAAATTCAGGAAAAGACCTCAAATCAAGCGTGAGTTTTAGAGTTTTGGTTCACTGTAAAAAAATATCAATTATACAAAAAATAGAGTATATATTTCAGAACAAAGTCTACAGTGAACATTTTACAATTTTATTCAAAAATACAGAATAATACCACGTTTTCATATACAATTTTTTGCAAAATAATGCGCCATTATAACGGCTTCTGTATGAAAAAATAACAGTAGTAAAGATTTTAAAAAAATATATGTTATTTAAGAAGATGTACTTAATCTAATTGCAGAAAAATATATTTATTTTTATTCATAATATCACTGTAAAAAATATTCAAATATCCCCATGTTTTTCGCAAAATGACGCTCCGAGAGGTTTGGCAGGGAAAATTGTATGGGCTTCGTGAAAAGCTCTATAGCGGCCTTAAGGAATGTCAAATCACCGTCACCACATACGAAAAACGTCACCACATACCGTCATATTTTGTAAAATTATTAGAAGACTATAAGATACTATGAGAATTCTGGAAGAGTAGCTAGCTATAGTTCGTATATATTAAGTCCAACTGGGTCTGTGAAGGAATCGCATTGAATTTTAAATCGTGTTCCAGTTAACGCGCTATCTGAATACTAATTTTGAACTAGATCAATTTGAAAAGAACTACCCACTACCTACTTTCAAGCTAGAATTTAAAATTGAATGATTATTTAAGTATTTACCCCAATCTTCATGCTTATAGATACAGATAGCAAAAAAAGAAGTCCAAAAACTAAAACCCGACTACTACGAGATCGCAATCTAAAAAGCAAGAAACAAGAAATTTAAAATATGAACAATACACAATAGAATGTTTCTATCGTTTGCAAAATGTATACAAAGCTAACACCCATAATACTTTATTTTCATGGAAATTTAATAAACAATCAAAGTAGTTTTTAAGTGATAGCTGTGGTCGGATGCCACTTTGCCCTATTTAATTTATTGCCCACAAAGTACTGGAATACGTGGCATCCGACCACAGCCATCACTTAAAAACTACTTTGATTTTTTATTAAATTTCCATGAAAATAAATTATTATGGGTGTTAGCTTTGTACACATTTTGTAAACGATAGAAACATTCTATTGTGTATTGTTCATATTTTAAATTTCTTGTTTCTTGCTTTTTAGATTACGATCTCATAGTAGTCGGGTTTTAGTTTTTGGACTTCTTTTTATTTCAAATATTTTGGAGCTATAATGTTATTTCAAAACGAAATTGTATGTTATATTTCTAGAACTCTTAATTAACGTATAATTAACTTGAAGTACATTAAATCTTTTAAACAAAATGAAAATGATGGTTTTACAATAAATACTTATGATGAAGGGTTTAAAAAGCTAACTGAAAGAAGGAGAAGGCTGTATTATAAGAACAATTAGTGTCAAAACAAGAATGTTTCATATTTTTTTCAAAACAAATGTTTTCTGAGAGAAAGCAAGCCGCATCTCCAAAACATTATAACTCCAAAAAGTTACATCTCCAAAACATTACATCTCCAAAACAGGTAAAACAGACGTTACGGGTCTTTCTGTAGTAGATACTCAGTTTTTTTCTTTTCTGTGCGGGGGGCAAGCCCCCCTCCTCCCCCCGTACTGTTGTTTGTAGCTAGTTTGACTTCTGTAGTAGATGTTCAGTGTTCTTTTTTCTGTGAGGGGGGCAAGACCCTCTCAACCCCCCTTACTGTTGGCTGTAGCTTGTTTGATTTCCGTAGGAGATGTTCAGTGTTCTTTTTTCTGTGAGGGGGGCAAGCCAACGGGGGGAAAGTTTGACTTTTGTAGTACATGTTCAGTGTTCTTTTTCTGTGAGGGGGGCAAGCCCCCCTCAACCCCCCGTACAGTTGTTTGTAGCTAGTTTGACTTCTGTAGTAGATGTTCAGTGTTCTTTTTCTGAGAGGCAAGCCCCTCAACCCCGTACAGTTGTTTGTAGCTAGTTTGACTTCTGTAGTAGATGTTCAGTGTTCTTTTTCTGTGAGGGGGGCAAGCCCCCCTCAACCCCCCGTACAGTTGTTTGTAGCTAGTTTGACTTCTGTAGTAGATGTTCAGTGTTCTTTTTCTGTGAGGGGGGCAAGCCCCCCTCAACCCCCCGTACAGTTGTTTGTAGCTAGTTTGACTTCTGTAGTAGATGTTCAGTGTTCTTTTTCTGTGAGAGGCAAGCCCCCTCAACCCCCCCGTACAGTTATTTGAAGCTAGTTTGACTTCTGTAGTAGATGTTCAGTGTTCTTTTTCTGTAAGGGGGGCAAGCCCCCCTCAACCCCCCGTACAGTTGTTTGTAGCTAGTTTGACTTCTGTAGTAGATGTTCAGTGTTCTTTTTCTGTGAGGGGGGGCAAGCCCCCCTCAACCACCCGTACAGTTGTTTGTAGCTAGTTTGACTTCTGTAGTAAGATGTTCAGTGTTCTTTTTCTGTGAGGGGGGCAAGCCCCCCTCAACCCCCCGTACAGTTATTTGTAGCTAGTTTGACTTCTGTAGTAGATGTTCAGTGTTCTTTTTTCTGTGAGGGGGGCAAGCCCCCCTCAACCCCCCGTACAGTTGTTTGTAGCTAGTTTGACTTCTGTAGTATATGTTCAGTGTTCTTTTTCTGTGAGGAGGGCAAGCCTCCTCAACCCCCCGTACAGTTGTTTGTAGCTAGTTGGACTTCTGTAGTAGATGTTCAGTGTTCTTTTTCTGTGAGGCAAGCCCCTCAACCCCCCGTACAGGTATTTGTAGCTAGTTTGACTACTGTAGTAGATGTTCAGTGTTCTTTTTGAGAGGCAAGCCCCTCAACCCCGTACAGTTGTTTGTAGCTAGTTTGACTTCTGTAGTATATGTTCAGTGTTCTTTTTCTGTGAGGAGGGCAAGCCTCCTCAACCCCCCGTACAGTTGTTTGTAGCTAGTTTGACTTCTGTAGTAGATGTTCAGTGTTCTTTTTCTGTGAGGGGGGCAAGCCCCCCTCAACCCCCCGTACAGTTATTTGAAGCTAGTTTGACTTCTGTAGTAGATGTTCAGTGTTCTTTTTCTGAGGGCAAGCCCCCTCAACCCCCCGTACAGTTGTTTGTAGCTAGTTTGACTTCTGTAGTAGATGTTCAGTGTTCTTTTTCTGTGAGGGGGGCAAGCCCCCCTCAACGCCCCGTACAGTTGTTTGTAGCTAGTTTGACTTCTGTAGTAGATATTCAGTGTTCTTTTTCTGTGAGGGGGGCAACCCCCCGTACAGTTGTTTGTAGCTAGTTTGACTTCTGTAGTATATGTTCAGTGTTCTTTTTCTGTGAGGGGGGCAAGCCCCCTCAACCCCCCGTACAGTTGTTTGTAGCTAGTTTGACTTCTGTAGTAGATGTTCAGTATTCTTTTTCTGTGAGGGGGGCAAGCCCCCTCAACCCCCCGTACAGTTGTTTGTAGCTAGTTTGACTTCTGTAGTAGATGTTCAGTGTTCTTTTTCTGTGAGGGGGGCAAGCCCCCCTCAACCCCCCGTACAGTCCCCCGTACAGTTGTTTGTAGCTAGTTTGACTTCTGTAGTAGATGTTCAGTGTTCTTTTTCTGTGAGGGGGGCAAGCCCCCCTCAACCCCCCGTACAGTTGTTTGTAGCTAAAGTGACTTCTGTAGTAGATGTTCCGTGTTCTTTTTTCTATGAGAGGGGCAAGCCCCCCTCAACGCCCCGTACAGTTGTTTGTAGCTAGTTTGACTTCTGTAGTAGATGTTCAGTGTTATTTTTCTGTGAGGGGGGCAAGCCCCCCTCAACCCCCCGTACAGTTATTTGAAGCTAGTTTGACTTCTGTAGTAGATGTTCAGTGTTCTTTTTTCTGTGAGGGGGGCAAGCCCCCCTCAACCCCCCGTACAGTTGTTTGTAGCTAGTTTGATTTCTGTAGTAGATGTTCAGTGTTCTTTTTCTCAACCCCCCGTACAGTTGTTTGTAGCTAGTTTGACTTCTGTAGTAGATGTTCAGTGTTCTTTTTTCTGTGAGGGGGGCAAGCCCCCCTCAACCCCCCGTACGGTTGTTTGTAGCTAGTTTGACTTCTGTAGTAGATGTTCAGTGTTTTTTTCTGTGAGGCAAGCCCCCTCAACCCCGTACAGTTGTTAGTAGCTAGTTTGACTTCTGTAGTAGATGTTCAGTGTTCTTTGAGAGGCAAGCCCCTCAACCCCGTACAGTTGTTTGTAGCTAGTTTGATTTCTGTATTAGATGTTCAGTGTTCTTTTTCTCAACCCCCCGTACAGTTGTTTGTAGCTAGTTTGACTTCTGTAGTAGATGTTCAGTGTTCTTTTTCTGTGAGGCAAGCCCCTCAACCCCGTACAGTTGTTTGTAGCTAGTTTGACTTCTGTAGTAGATGTTCAGTGTTCTTTTTGTGAGGGGCAAGCCCCTCAACCCCGTACAGTTGTTAGTAGCTAGTTTGACTTCTGTAGTAGATGTTCAGTGTTCTTTTTCTGTGAGAGGCAAGCCCCTCAACCCCGTACAGTTGTTTGTGGCTAGTTTGACTTCTGTAGTAGATGTTCAGTGTTCTTTTTCTGTGAGGCAAGCCCCTCAACCCCGTACAGTTGTTTGTAGCTAGTTTGACTTCTGTAGTAGATGTTCAGTGTTCTTTTTCTGTGAGCCTCAACCCCCGTACAGTTATTTGAAGCTAGTTTGACTTCTGTAGTAGATGTTCAGTGTTCTTTGAGAGGCAAGCCCCTCAACCCCTCGTACAGTTGTTTGTAGCTAGTTTGACTTCTGTAGTAGATGTTCAGTGTTCTTTTTCTGTGAGGGGGGCAAGCCCCCCTCAACCCCCCGTACAGTTGTTTGTAGCTAGTTTGACTTCTGTAGTAGATGTTCAGTGTTCTTTTTTCTGTGAGGGGGGCAAGCCCCCTCAACCCCCCGTACAGTTGTTTGTAGCTAGTTTGACTTCTGTAGTAGATGTTCAGTGTTCTTTTTCTGTGAGGGGGGCAAGCCCCCCTCAACCCCCCGTACAGTTGTTTGTAGCTAGTTTGACTTCTGTAGTAGATGTTCAGTGTTCTTTTTCTGTGAGGGGGGCAAGCCCCCCTCAACCCCCCGTACAGTTATTTGAAGCTAGTTTGACTTCTGTAGTAGATGTTCAGTGTTCTTTTTCTGTAAGGGGCAAGCCCCTCAACCCCGTACAGTTGTTTGTAGCTAGTTTGACTTCTGTAGTAGATGTTCAGTGTTCTTTTTCTGTGCAAGCCCCCTCAACCCCGTACAGTTATTTGAAGCTAGTTTGACTTCTGTAGTAGATGTTCAGTGTTCTTTTTTCTGTGAGGGGGGCAAGCCCCCCTCAACCCCCCGTACAGTTGTTTGTAGCTAGTTTGACTTCTGTAGTAGATTTTCAGTGTTCTTTTTTCTGTGAGGGGGGCAAGCCCCCCTCAACCCCCCGTACAGTTGTTTGTAGCTAGCTTTACTTCTGAAATGGATGTGCATTTTTGTTGTTATAATTATTTTGTCGTTATAAAACATGCCCAGATATTTTTTTCTCACACACTCTCTTCATGTCATCCAATGACTCAATGAACCTTTAATTAGGTATATTTTTTGTTTGTTAAAATACCTACTCATTTTGCATATTCACATGATTCTACTTACCTACTGCAATTGTTTGGAACTTACATCTTTTACCCCACATTGGTACCTTACAATGTGTCAAATGAATACAATAAATATTACTCAAATTTTAGTAATACTTGTACACGATTTTAACACGATGCCTTCATCTTGGATCATAATTTTATTTCATCATGCGATGCATGCCTACGCGTCAAATAAATACAAAATAATATTATTCGAATTTTAGTTCACGGTACCTTCAGACATTGATTTCATTAAACCGTTAATAGTACCATCTACCTTCCGTCTCCATCATGAGATCAATTCCATGTTTTTTTGTCAATATTGTAAGAGTTCTCATAATTACGAGTCAAATGAGCTCAAATACTGATATCCATCGATATCTAAGAACAATGTCTCTGTATCTTCCTTCCGTTTCAGTCATGAGATCAGCTCTACGTTTCGGTGCCAAAATATTAGTATAATAGCAATCATAAACCAATGTACAAAGTTCCTATGCAGTCTCATAATGCGATACGGTGATTTCACATTAAGATGTAATAGCGTAAATACAAGAAAAGTTTCAAGCTTTGCCAAACAATATGTATATTTTTGAACTGTGCTCATCAAGCCCTTTTGTTTGATACCCAACACAATACCACTAGAAGAAAATTAAATTTCAGTTCGTAACTTTATGCACGCTAGAGGGCGCCATGTTCAATTTATTGTGACATGACATAGCCTATAACCATCGGACAGTTCAGACGCTTCTATTGATACCTCATTTGTCAAATTCTGATAAGTGGTTTGGGAGTTATGAGGGAACAAAGGAAATTAATGCCACATACATACATACATACATACAGGTCAAAATCATAACCCTCTTTTTTGCTTTGCTGTAGTCGGGTAAAAACGAATGCTAACGAATTATTATTGCACATCAACCACCAACCTAAACAGCCACAACAAAAGCCCATGTCCACTACTGGACATGGCATTTGCCATACTCATCACATCATGCTTGGCAGGCGGATTGGCGAGCGCAGTGCAAGATGTTGAATCCACAGGGAAAGCTGCAGCCCATTCCATAGTCGCTTATTACGACACGCACGGGTAGAATTGCACCACATTGATCTCAAAACCAAAAAGTATGACGTACATGCAGATATTATTTATTTTTAACACGAAATTGGGCAAGGGTCTGTCGTAGCGTGGGATGATATGACGAATACGGTACTCTGCGGCTTTTATCCGCGAATATTTGACCATTGATATCTTAAAATAACTCAGGCAGAGTGTTTTTAGATGTTGTAAATATAGCACGCACAAACATGATGAGTGTTCCATTCATGGTCAAAGTTCCAAAATACGTACAAATTTATACAGGGAGATACCGAACTACCGACTTTTCCAATTAAACTCTAGACTCAACAGCTCAAACTGACCAACTCTTTGATATCTAGCACAATTTTCCAAAAATCTCTTACAAACGTCTTAAACTCTCTTGAAACCAAATATTATGTACAAGAACCACCGTCTACATAATAGGAGACAGTATTCCGTGACATATGACGTCATACCTCATGAGTACTTAGCCCGGGAGAGGATTAAACCATAGTATAAAGAAAGGGGGAAGTAAGTTATCTTAGAACAACCGCACCGCGCGCGTGCGACTTGTAGGTGTGCGCCGGTAGTATCTACGCGTCGCTGCACGCACAAACTGACAAATCTGCCCGACCGAGGCTGCCCGAAACGTACCGAGATTTGTCAGTGTGTGCGTGCAGCGACGCGTAGATACTATCGCGCACACATACAAGCCGCGTGCGGTGCGGTTGTTCTAAGATAACTTACTTCCCCCCTTTCTTTATACTATGATTAAACCAGCTCTTAACCAGCTGATGTATGAAGGAAAACGACGGTGATTCATGCAAGCGGTTTTGGCCCATATTTGCGTCAAGAGTAGGTTTTGATGGAGAAAAAGTAATGTAGCAACACAAATCTAGCGGGTAAAGATAAAATACATCACGCTAAAATCCCTTGTGGCCAAGACACATACTTGCTTGATTCGCAGGCTAAGATTCTCTTATCTTTTCGTGTGGGATTTGGAGTCGTTCAACGACCCGATGAACCCTGGTGTCAGAGTTTTTCAACCACCTACTGCAAGTAGCAGGCTTCTGACATGGTTGTGTAACGACCACCATCATAGACAGGAAACGGGACCGACGGCTTAACGTGCCCATCCGAAGCACGGAACCATCTTACTTGCGGACAATCAGGTGGTTCAGCCTGCAATGTCCTAACCAGACTGGGAACAAATTCACAAAGTGATAAATATCAACTTTGTGAGTGACCCCACCGGGATTGAACCCGGAACCTTTGCGTGGCAGGCAGGCATACTAACCACTGCGCCACATCGGCTGTCGGCAGGCTATGATAGAACCGCGGTAGCCCAGTTGGTAGGGGTGTCGGCAGTACAGATGCCGATGGTCGTTGGTTCAAATCCTGCATGCGGTAGAAAATTTTTCATGTTTTACAATAATTATCAATACACTGGAAATCCGTCTCTCTATGATTATTGTTTCATAGCTTTTTTCCTACTAACTTATTTATATTTTCTGCAAGGCCATTAATAGATCAAACGGCTTTGTTTCTGCTATTTACAAATACATAGCCTAGCAAGTAGATACTTTATTTAACAAACATTACATACCTACATTTAAGTATACACTGAAAGAATTGCACTCGATAGCATGTTATAGTACAGTAACTGATACCCAGGATGTTTCTACTTAACACGATATGCGGAGATAGTGCCACTCCAACTTTTATGGGCCAACTTATCATCTCCTCTTACGCCATCTATCGAATGTTTCACATCGTTTAGCTGATATTTGATTCCTCTACGTTGATCTCTCTCTTCGTGTAGGACACCGAGTCGTTCAACGACCCGATGAACCTGGTGTCAAAGTTTTTCAACTGCCTACTGCAAGTAGCAAGCCTCTGACATGGTTGTGTAACGACCGCCATCATAGACAGCAACCGAAGCACGGAACCATCTTGTTTTTCGGACAATCAGGTGGTTCAGCCTTCAATGTCTAACCAGACTGGGAACTCAAGTCAAATTCTGTGACCCCACCGGGAATTGAACCCGGGACCTTCTGCGTGGCAGGCAGTCATACTAACCACTGCGCCACATCGGCTGTCAGTTTACGTTGGCGATGTGATGTCTAATCTGAAAAATATGTTAGTGTCTAAACACAAAGCACAGTTGCATTGTCGCGTCGTAGAACATATTGAAATGAAACAGGTATACCTTAATGGTGATAAACGGCAGAGTAACGATGAATAAAAAAAAATCAAATACTATAATTATTTTTCTGCAACTTAAATGACGCTGCAGACAGAAATGCAATTAAAACGCTATCATTTAATTTTTTTTATACAATACCTATGCAAAAAGTGTTCGGTAACATTTTAAATGATGAGTAGGGACAGGGTTCACCGGACTCATTTAGTTCTATTGGATATTTACGATGCGGTATGAATTTGCAGTTAGGTATGTGTGGGCCCTTAGTTGAACGAGGGATCAGACATTATTAGAAGACATCTTTCTTTTTATAAAACTAGCCATGCCATAGTTATTCGATCTCATAGAACTTCTTTTTCTTTTATTATAACCATCCATATTTTATGGTTCCGCACGCGCTTAGTCCGAATAGCTCAATATCATTTGATGGGTTTTCGCGATAGGTTGTTATAAGAGTTATGGTTTTATGATGAGAAATGAGTAGGGTGTGAGTGGGGCTGTAATTCCTCATAGTTTCATTTGCTGGATAAGGAAAATTCACAAATAGTTCATTCTTATAGAGATATAGAAATGATGGATACGAATAGGTACTTATCTAGGTATGATTTCATAATGTCTTAACTATTTCAGCCGCTTTTACATATTTTCTGGCAAGATTTGTTCGCGATAAAATGTCAAATAGTTATGTGACTAGTTTGTTAGGAGTTTGACAGCCGATGTGGCGCAGTGGTTTGTACGACGGCGGTCGTTGAGTCATTTAGACGGCGGTGGTTGTTACACAACCATGTCAGGAGCCTGCTAGTTGTAGTAGGCGGTTCAAAAACTCTGACACCAGGGTTCATCGGATCATTGGTATCCCACTCGAAGAAGAAGAAGCAGTTTTCTAAAAAAGTGCAACATATTACCTATAACAAAATAATACAGAACTATGTTATTGTTACGGTTTAAAACCAGTAGTTAGCTACGTACCTATACTCCAATCACTTAAATAGGTGAGTCAAAAAGAGCTGCTGATAATACACGGTACTTTTTGAACATAAAAATACTTTACTTCCCACGTATAAAACAAGTGATAATAAATTACTAAGAAAAGTTCATAATTTTCACAACATTCTTACCTCGTAATCAATCATGAAGAAAAGTACCAACCATTAATTCAAAACGAAACTTTTCAAGCAACTTCTCTTAGAAATGGTTTAAATTTCAGTAACCACCTTCTCACATCACGATGTACTATCAGCTTTAACTCGATCTAGCCATTTAGGGAACCAAATCATAGGCGGATAAACAGTGACCTAACAGCATTAAATTATGCTAAGTTTAATCGCCATTGAATATAATATGTTTCTGTGACGCAATTTATTTATTTAACAAAGTACCTATAAAAAACTTGGAATATTTAAAAAAAATCACATGTTTTCTTCTCACCCATATCTAACCTACATACCCATTAGTACTCCTTATTCTAAATTGTAAAAATATAAAACTAAGTATAACGGGCCACCTTGAAGTGCTGCTGACTGTACCAACATGATCTACCAAGAAAACAAACAGAAAACGAAATGTAAGACGCTATCTAATGTTTAGAACACTAATGAAAGCTCTTCTTAGTAAATAAGCTCCAGGAAACGTTCTTTTTCTTGTTACTAAAACAAGAACTGATGTTTTTATTTCATTCTTGTTAAATGGCTCTTTTAGTATCCCGGTAGGTTGAAATGACCTGGTTAGCTGTGAGCAAGGTAAATAATCTTCGCGAAATGTGAAGCTTTGGAAAACTGAGATGCTTTTTTGTAAATAGGTCAAATAATCTTTGCTGCGGCAAAAGAGTGCGGTTGCATCACATGCACCTGCACTTGCATCACAAACAACAGAAAGAGGTGTACCATGGTATCATAATTTTTGAAGTGTACTAGGAAGCCGCCGACGTATATGATTGGCGAGTGCTATTTAAGTATTCCTTAACAAGACAGCAACCGAGAGTAGGCACGAATATCTCTAACAAATAATGGCATTCTTCAGCCTGTAATTGTTTAATCAAACTAAACTGGGAGCAATCTCAAAAATTACAACATGTACGTTTCTTCATATAATCTTCTTTATAGCGAACTAATCTGGAGACTTTTTAATTGTTTTTGACCGGCCGGCCTAGGATGTGCACTGTAGAGAGGTTTATTTCATACAAGAGAAGACTTCAGTTGTGTCGAATCGTATGGAATTTATAAACAAAAGTGAAGATTTTTGACATACAGGTGTAGAGAAAAATTATGTCGTAGGTCGCTTGCTAGCACAGCTGAACTCTAGCTGAATTGATAGGCAACACCATAATGCTTCCATCTAAACTTGAAACTAGGTTATAAATAAAAGATAGTGAAACAGCGTCTACCTCTATGCACTAAATGCAATTTGCAAAAGTACACAATCCTAGAATGAACTGCAAAAGATGTGTTTTATTCGCGTGGCTTCCAAAACACGAGCAAAAGGCAAAGTTAAATAGACTTCCAAAGAAGTAAGGAAGTTAACTCTTTATACAACACATAAATAAGAACATTTGAAAACTATTTAAGTTCCGTGTACTTACAAGGGATTGAAGGAAAAACAACATAGGAAAACCCTGCAAATAAACGAGTCATGGACGGCAAAATATTATCAAATAAAATATCTACATAAAGTAATATTATGTCAAAGAAGAATGATAAAACTTGCTCCTGCATCACAAATGCACTCGCAAACATGACACCGATGTCAGTTTAATATGTCATACCAAACCTTTTTTCACCGCCAACTATGACACCTTTATGGTTTAATACAACTTAGAATAAAATCAAACAAAAATTACATTGGCGATGTTGCACTGCTCCATAATCGAGCCGGTACGGGCTGGTTACTTGCATGAAAAGGGTCTGTTGCAAGAATAAGTACAACCAATTCCTATGGGTGGAAGTCCGTAATAAAGTCAGGCGAAGTCACGGATGGAAAAAGCTAGTAAAATATAAAGTAAAATACTGACATATAAAACAAGTGGAGTAACTGCGAAAGCGCGCGGTGAGATTTACGAGTTGGGGCGGAGCGGGATCGCCCGCCGTGACGGACAAGCGGCGGAACGGAAAAATGTAAGGCGAACACTGGAAGCTATGCGATAATAACTTTATAATAATCATGAGTGCTATTTACTATAGTAGCGTCATTCGAATAGGCCATATTTGACAGCGGTCATAATACTATGACATAAGGTCTTTTTTTCCTAGTATGGCTTTGGCAGCTGTCAAATATGGCCTATTCAAGTAGTGTGTGTGGAGTTGGCTGGGCCGCCGTGACGGACAAGCGGCGGAACAGAAAAATGTGCGGAGAACACTGGAAGCTATACGATAAATATATAAAAATGTGTAATTTACCAGTGTATGCGGAGCTAGCTGAACCGCCGTGACGGACAAGCGGCGGAACGGAAAAATTAACGGCAAACAGGCGAAGCTATGCGATATAAATATATATTATCAGCCTTTATTGTCCCAATAATTATTAAGATAATTAAGAAAAATATAGGTAATTAATAAGGTATTTTGAATAGGAGGTGGAGAAACGGGCATGCGGCGGAATGGAAAAATGTGCAGTGGAAGCTATGCGATAATAATCGTGAGTGATATTTACCAGTAGTGAGTCAGGATCGTAGCAACTGGAAGGATGTAGTCTCTGCCTAATCCTCCGGGAAAAAGGCGTGATTTTCATATATATGCAAGTATTGTATGTGTAGAACGAGCTGGGCCGCCGTGACGGACAAGCGGCGGAACGGAAAAATGTGCGCCGAATAGTCGAAGCTATGCGATAGATATAGTTAAGAAAATAATCTTTAGTCAGATTCACGCGTTGAGTGAATGTTGTCGCCGTGTTGGCACGAAAATTGTGTGGCGGACTGTGTAGGCTAACCGCTAGATAAAATTAACAAAATATTCTTGATGAGATTTAAGAATACTATGTAAAGTAATAGGGGCGGATCGGGCGCGGTAGCCGTGACGGAGAATCTGCGGAAAGGAAAAATGTGCGGTTAGCAGTGGATGCTATGCGATATATGTGACGTTTAGGTAGGGGTGGTCAGCAAGCGGCGGAACGGGAAAATGTGTGACAAGCAGTCGAATATAACTGATTACTGTGATTTATGTCACAAAGAAAATACTCGGGTTAAACCTGTCCGATACATAACAGAAGTAAATACAATCATATCGTTAAAAATAAGTATAAGGAATAATAACCAAGTTCAAAGTCGAAACTATGTATTAATTTAAATATATCATAATCATAATGTAGGGTAGGAATTATAAAAAAAGTGAGTTAGTATCAACCACAGACGAGACATTCTGTTTGAAAAAGAAAGTTAATATTTATCGCTAACGCTGGAACACGGTCCTCAAAAGGATCGCGAGACGGATTGTTCTAGAAACTTAGTTCGTGAAGGGGTTACAGGAAAAATATGTTAATAGTACTTTAGACTTCTTAAATTACTGTTCTTGTGGAATCCCCTTGGTTATATCCTTTGAACCCGATGGCACGAATAATATTCTGAATAATGTCCATTGTTTTGAATTAAGTTTTATTTCTACTTCTTTTACGATTCTAGAAATAAGTTCCGAATGCTATAAACGCTAACAAGCATTTTAGGTCGTTTGCCAAATATGGTCAAAAATTAAAAATGTCTCAGCTACATAATCAACCGACACTTTTATGAGACCAAGTTAAACTAAATTTCATACTTAATAGTTTGTAAAATAATAGAATATTAGGTCAATGCATTGGATAAGTAGATTGGTGTGCTGATAGTTCACATCGCGGCCGTATGGTATGGTGCTCCTTTCTCATTTCTCTATTTTCTTTTCTGGCTTTACCACCATGTGGGAAAGAGAGCTTCATGCGGCGGAGACAGCAGCGAGTGGTCTTACTTTATGCAGATAAAAATATTTCAATTTTAACTTATTTATTTACGGAATCGCAAAACATCATAAATTTTGAGCGATAATTAAAAGTTGCAACAAAAATAAACCAAATTGCCGGCTTGGTAAAAGAAAATACTAGTGCGCAGGAAAAAAAGCTGAATGCAGTGCAAATGAACTCGAGAGAGAGTATTTTTCAAATTTTTGTACGTAATCGGCGGTAAAGCTGGGTTCATGTAGAGTAAACTTTTTGAATATTTAAGAAATTTATACATTTAATTCAGAAAATGTTCAGGAAATAAACTATTTTAATGAACGGTTTTGTCTCCATTTCATTTTTATTTGATTACAACTAAGTATACCTACATTTGGGGTGCAACATGTTATGTAGGTCATTGAAATTATACGGCTATAAGATTGGCCATCACAACCCTAATTGCAACATTATTACTCGTAGGCTTACCGCTGCCATGCTGTTGACAATGGACAGAGAAAGTTCAGCCAAGTCAATAACTGTACGTCGTTTCTTAGAAACCACCCTGTGTGGACTTTGAATGAAAGTTTTTGTAATCAACAATGAGATCGAAGAAGAGAACGAAGTAAAATTGCAGATAATATCGATCATAACATTTCAATGAATGAACAAATCCAGGAAACTATACAACTTCTCGAAGTAGTGCCTATGATATGATGATGATCTCTCCGACCGATTTCGGCCATGGCGACCAAAATTACTCCTAAATCAAGTCGGTGCTGATGCACCCGCAGGTGGCAATTGGAGCAGTACCACATATACTAGGAAGAAATAAAAAAAAAACGTCACTTACCTACACCAAAACATGAACACACCTCTACAAACCCTGTGCCCCGGATTTAGTTTTCCAGTGGCGGCGCGCGCGTGTCGTGTTATCTGAAAAAACGGTGAGTTGGCGTTTTGGCAAAACAAACTACGCCGTGTTACTGTGTAGTATTTTGATTGCCTTTGATTTTTATTTTTCACCACTTTATTTAAGCGTTGAATGGAGTATAGTTTATCGGAATTCGATCTAACCTGATCAAATGAATTCGGTTTGGTCCAGCTATTTGTTTAGCTTTGAATGGTATAGGTAATTAAATTTTACGATTTGTTTTGAATCCTAAAATTTTACGATTTGTTTTGTTGGATTAAGAATCCTAAAAAAAAAATTGTGAAATGAAGGCGATGTTTATACCTAAGTATTTTAAAAATTTGGACAATTGACAAATACACAGATGGTCATCAGGAAGGTATACCCATTTACTTATGTGATTCGAAGTAAGTTAATAGCATGAAGGGTGTTGAAATGCTTGCGGGTTTTGTGATTTCTAATATTATATAATAATAATAATAATAAATCCTTTATTTCAGGCAACAAGGCCCATAGAAAATAAAATAATACAAATAACTTGTGAACTTGCCACTGCAATAACTGAACTGGATATCTACACTGTACTAACTGCAAAGCTTGAATACTAATACAATGGCTTCTGTTAATTGTTGTAAATGTAATAAGGTTAAACGAACGCAATTTCTGACATGTTTCACCTGTAAGAACATTTATTGTTTGGACTGTGAGAACGTTGACTTCAGACGGTTTTCTATTATGACTGCTCAAAACAAGGCGCACTATAAATGTCGAGTGTGTTACAACTTATCACCTGCAATTCCGAATAATAAAAATACTGTATCTGCCGCTAAAAGCAATCAAAAATCCAACATTGACACATCTTTGGAGTCTAATGCCGATCGTGCATCGCATAGCGAGTTATTACAAGAAATTAAATTCCTGAGACAGCAAATTTCATTCCTGCAGAACAAATTTGATGAAATAACTCCATCACTTAGTTTATGCCACGATAAGCTAGATTATAGTTCAGGAAAGCTGGAGGAATTTGGTGAACGCCTTCATAGTATCGAGTCAGCTTCAACTAAACAGCTTGTTTGTAACTGTGACTGCCATTCAAATGGCTTACATGATGAAAATTAGTCGAAGAAACCTGCTAATTCGCCACGCAAGAATAAGAATGATAGGGCTTCTAAGACGAATTTAGCTTACAACAATAATACTGTAAAACCTTCGTCTTCTAAGGTAAATATTTCAGAACTGCCTGCGCCTACCCTGTCTGCTGGACTGCCATCTAATGCTTCTCACAGTAGAAATGAGTCTCCCTCTACGCTTTCACCTGAATTACCTGCTGCTGCCGCCAGGCAGAACAATGAGCGAGATCCGTGCGATGAAATTGTAGATGAACATGAGAACCATGGCCCATGGAAAACAGTTCAACGTAAAAGTAAGAAGGTACAACATAGTCCAGTACATGGCAATGCAGGTCCCGAAGTAACCTCATTAAAAGCTGTAGAAAGCCGCAAACTTATCCACCTCTGGAACATGGCATCAGGACCTGAAGAAGTTGCTACCTATCTGAAAAAACTGTTCCCGATGGCAAATTGTAGAGTCGATGAACTGAAATCGCGAGGCGATTATAAATCTTATAAGATTACTATTCCAGAGGAATATTATGATGCGTGTCTATCTCCCGATGTTTGGCCCGTCAACGCAAAAATTAAACCATGGCAGTTTTTTTGAAAACCGCAAACTAACAACCTCCCCGACCGGAAATAATTCTCCAAACTTAGACTCTGATATTAATAGACCCGCACGTACACTAGACATTTTTTATCAAAACGTAAGGGGATTGAAAACGAAACTAGTCCACTGGCGACAAAGTCTACTATTACTCGAAGACAACCTAGTAGCTATCACCGAATCAAACTTGGATGAATCTATCTCTGATGCTGAGGTTTCATGCGGTGACTGGAGCGTGCTGCGGCGTGACCGTGGACGTGCTGGTGGCGGCGTGATGCTGTTGGCGCGCTCGCCGCTCTCCTTACGCCGGCGCACGGATTTAGAAACTAGTAATGGAGAGGATCTTTGGGCTTCGTTTACTTTTCATAATAACAATTATCACATTTGTGTCGTGTACATACCTCCGAGTTCCAAAGATAACATTTACATGAACTGGTTTTTAAATGTAGAGTCTAAAATAACTTCTTTGAACGGGACTGTTATTATTATAGGAGACTTAAATTTAAATAGTGCATCTGAGGATATACGTGCCTATTTCTGTTATTTTTTAAATATTTGTGATGTTACTGATAGAAATGATATAGTTCATACTTTTGGAGGCCGATTAGACGTTGTTTTGCTGCCTGAGCGTGTTGAGAATGTTTTTGTGCGTAAAGTGCTGGGGGATGGACTTGTGCCACATGCAGATTCCTATCATCCACCTATTGATATTTCGATTCCAACTAACAAAGATCTTAACTTTCAAAACAGCCATCATTTGCCGCCTAGTAATGTAGATAATAGTACAGATTGGAATTTTCCCAAAGCAGATTTTCAACTTCTATATGATTTAATTTCTGAAGCCTCGTGGGACTTGGTTCTAAATAGTCAAAACCCTGATGATGCCCTCACAGCATTCTACTCTATCATCTATCACATTTTCGACGTCTCTGTTCCCAAGAAAGTCAGGCCAAGAAGACGGCTCAAGCGTTATCCAGTGTGGTTCACATCGGACATAATACATGACATTAACTACAAAGCAGATTTACATCGTCAGTGGAAGAGTAGTAACGATAGATCCATTTATCAGCTTTTTAGTAACATGAGAGCCATCCTTAAAGAAAAACTTTCTATGGCTTACGATTTATATGTAGATAGCGTTGTAGCGAAAATCCGGGAAAACCCTCGTGCCTTTTGGCAGCACATCAATAGTCTTAAATCAACTGGTGGGTTTGAACCCCGAGTGACATACAAGGGTGTTCCACACGAAGGATCGCAATTGGCTAACGCGTTCGCCGATTTCTTCTCAAGCGTTTTTCTTCCGGACACTCCAGTTTTAGACTCAGCTCAGATTATCCAAAATAGTAAAACCTCTTCATCCAACTACATCCACATAGATAACATTACAGATACTGATATAACCTCAGCCCTAGATAAATTAAAACCGCGTAGTGCTGTTGGACCGGACGGTGTCCCCGCGTACCTACTTAAAGCTTGTAAAAATCAGTTATTAGATCCCATAAAGTACATTTTTAACCTTACTCTTAAGACAAGCCAGTATCCCGAAATTTGGAAAGTCTCCCGAGTTAGCCCGATTCCGAAAACAAAAGATAGCAAATCAGTAGAAAATTACAGGCCAATTGCGATTCTTTCTGCTCTTCCCAAGACTTTCGAGATAATTCTGCACTTCAAAATTTCAAATCAAATTGCGCCTTTTCTATCAGATTCTCAGCACGGATTCAGACATGGACGTTCTGTAAATACAAACCTTCTCACTCTAGTTGATGCGGTCTCTGAATATATGGATAAGGGTGCACAGGTCGACGTGGTTTATTTTGACTTTAAAAAAGCCTTTGACCGCGTTGACAATGATATCTTACTTGACAAATTGTGCGCTGTTGGATTCAGCCCCACTTTGCTAAAATTTTTTTGCTGATTACTTAAAGGAACGCAAACAATTTGTTAAGTATGGTACACATGTCTCTTATACATACATTACAAGATCTGGTGTGAGTCAAGGCTCGATCTTAGGTCCATTATTGTTCTTGATAATGGTAAACGACCTTGAAGAAACCGTTCATCATTCTAAGTGTCTGCTGTACGCTGATGACTTAAAGCTATTTCGTGTCATTAATAATGTGGAAGAGTGTGGTTTATTACAGGAAGATATCAGTCAGTTACATTTGTGGAGCATTCGAAATAAACTTTTATTTAACTTTAACAAATGCAGTGTCTTAACATTTAGCCGATCTTACCAACCTATAACCAACCCTTACACGTTAGGTTCTGAATCAATTACCCGAGTAAACCAAATAAAGGATTTAGGTGTTCTTTTTGACCCTAAACTTACCTTTAATGACCACATTCGAACCCTCTCTGCAGAAACTTACGGTAGGCTTGGATTCGTGCTGAGAAACTGTCGCGATTTTAGAGACCCTAAAGCTATTACCTTACTATATACTGCTCTGGTACGTAGTAAGCTGGAGACTGCAGTTGTAGTGTGGAGCCCGCATGAATCCAATTACTGTTTATTATTGGAAAAGATTCAGAAAGCCTTTTTAAGATTTCTCTACAAAAAGCTTTATGGGTATTACCCATTTTTATATCCTACTCGTTTTTTGCAAGGTGTCCTAGGGTTCAATTCATTGCAAACACGTAGAATTTATGTTACTCTAACAACCGTATGTCGCCTACTACGCAGTGACTTAATATGCCCGGAACTGGTATCGCGTGTGTGTTGCCTGTTTGTGCCAAACAATTACTTGCGTGGCCGGAGTCACCGTCTTCTGGCGGTACCTTCACAAAGAACCAATCACCACAGTCACTCCCCGCTGGTGCTTGCACTCAGTCAGCTCAACACGCTTCTAGCTACGTCACCTCAGACAGACCTATTTGCAGATCCCTTTGCAAAGCTATTTAAACAGTGTTTGTTGTTTGCTGAAAGCTTTTAATTTATTATATTTTTTGTTAAGTTTAGTTATTACTTTTTTGTATATATTTTTAAGTTTGTTATACTATAGGTATTTAGTTTTACAGTGCATAGGCTAAGCTGTAATGCTGTAAAATTTATTTCAATAAATAAATAATAATAATAAAATAATAAACTTACAATCTAACACAAATACTATAAATACACTACAATCTACAATAAAGCTAAGTAGGCACTTTCGGTGATGGCGACTCACGTTGCACAGGGGGTCGATAGCGCCTGAATACGACTCCCTGTGGCCAGACATCTTCTTGCATGAATCCACACACGTATTTACGGGGAACCGTCAAAACAAAGGACCTAAAATTCGTTTTAATTTTAGATTCAAGTCTCGGATTCAAGTTGACGGATTCCCAGCGTCAATCCGGCGGGAATTCGTACAGGTTCCTGGTTTATCTTAACCATCTTCTGCAAGTGCTGTAAGATGTCCTCCGGTGTCGTCTTACTGTCTAGCCGGGACATATACAGCTGCGCGATGGGTTCTGCAGCCTTGAGCGTTGTTGAGGCTGCGGAGACGGTGCCGCGTTTATTGCGGTTGCGACGAAGTCGACGCTTCCTGGATTCCGCCAGTGTGAAGCCTTCCTTGTCAACAATCGCTTTAGACGCGACATTATTTTCTTTCGCCGTAGGAATTGCCTTCTGCATCCCCTTTTGTGTCACGGGAGGCGAAGCCTGCTGCTTGCGGCGGGGGCGGCAAGTTTTCTGCGGCAGAACTTTCTTTTGCTTCCCAGGTACAAAGGGAGCAGCATCGGGATGCAGCGCAGGCTCGGGGCGGGGCGGTGGTGGAGGCGGCAGCGTGTTGTTGTCGCTCTTGTTGTCAGCTGCGGGGTCGCTGACCTGCAGTTTACCGGGCTGTTGTTGAGTTGCTGGGCGCGTGGAATCGCTGACCGGTACGGTTTCATGTTGCACGGCGACGCCGCGCTGCATGTTTACGCACGCGGCTGGCGGAGTCGCTGACGCGGCGTTTTGCCCACGTAATGCGGTCAACTCGCGTCGCAGCTCGGCACACACTTGTTCAGCGGTCTCCCATTTTCCTTTCAATTCCTTGACGTCAGACTTCAGCAACACGATGTCCTTGAGCAGCGTGGTGACGTCGACATGGTCAAACGTCACTGGCGGCAGCTTGTTTAGGTCACGTGCTACATACGTCGGGACGTCGTCGGGATCTTCATTCTGGAATACTCTAAAGATGTCCCGGATGTTCTTCTTGCCGCTGCCCTCCTTGTTGCGCATGGTGAGGCGCACATGCTTGGGCTCAGCAGTCTCGTTCAGGTGTGCCATGACCGTGTAGATGTCGACGTCGGAGTAGCTGGTGAGGCAGATTGCTCCAGGCTGACCACGTCCATCACATCCAGCTTGTTCTGCACGAACGCCAACAGCTCGTCGACCACGACAGTATCACTACGCTTAGGTAGCGCCATAGCGATAATTACAAATAAAAAGTGCTTAATTGCAATTTGTTGCGTCGACACAGCCGACAAATATAATCACGTCCGACTGCATCGGGGCTAGGATTGCAACTGATGTTTGTCAACTGATTTATGTTTTTGTACACTTACGTCACAGACTTTCCTATAAGAGGCAGTCATTCAAGCAATCGTCAGCTGTTATAGATGAGACGCTCTTCTCGCGTGTGTAGGTTTGTTTCTTCTGTTTCATACATTTTATATTGAAACGGTACGTCACGATGTCGCACGCCTCACGTCTCCGACGATCACTTGTTTGTCAGATGCCATTTTACGTTTCATGTCTCATGTCTACTCTGTAAAATTTAGCTTAGGACCGTTTTTATTCCGCTCGCATTAGGTACCTGTAGGTACTTTCATTGGCAGATCAAGTATCTAACCGGACGTGAGCTTGATTGTATCTACCTACCCATAGCGACAAGTAAATAAATAAATATCCCTGGACGAGACACACAACGCCACCTAGCTCCAAACTAAGCAAAGCTTTAACTAGACAACTGAAATAATACTTATATACTTTTTGTAAATAAATACATATTATACATAGAAAACACCCAGACTAAACACAAATATTTGAAAATTGACTTTACAAATATTTGTGTCTGGTGAATCGAACCCACGACCCTTGACGTAGAAGGCAGGGGCTACGCCATCGGAACAGTCAGTATTATGTAGGTACGATTCTTGCATCTCGTATAAAAAGAGAACTAAAGTGAATGTTCCTTCCACTCCGTACAATCTCACTTCAGTTCCAGAGCTAATGGCTTATTGCCCGGGAGCAGCTCTGGCACGTCGCTGCGAAAATTAAATAGACCTTCGATTTAATAATATACCATAACCATAACAGCCACAACAGTCCACTGCTGGACATGGGCCTCCCCCTATCGGGGGGTATTGCCATACTCACCACGCCTGGCAGGCGGATTGGCGAGCCAAGATGTTACATTTACAGAGAACGGTGCTGCCCATTCCCTGGATGAATATCCCATAGTCGCTTTTTATGACACCCACGGGTAGAATTGGGGTGATGCTATTCTAAGCCGGCATCATACGGCAACCTACCTACCTATTGCGACTAGTATATGTAGGTACGATCCTTGCATCTCGTATAAAAAGAGAACAAAAGTGAAATGTTCCTTCCACTCCGTACAATCTCACTTCAGTTCCAGAGTTAATGGCTTATTGGCCGGGAGCTGCTCTGGCACGTCGCTGCGTAAATTAAATAGACCTTCGATTTAATAATATGTTCGCTTGTAATGCTTATAGCTAGACTAGGAGTTGGTTTTCATAAGCTGGAAGAAGCAGCGGCTTCGCCACTGAATAAAATTGTTTCTCGATAAAAAATATTCGTCAAAATTTTGTTTTGTTGGATTGAACGGACTAAACATTAATGTTCATCACACTAGCTTTTCCTAAAACTAAAATGAATGCTTTCCTGTACTTTCAGCTATACCTATTGTATTTATTGATGGAAATACCACGAATCAGGAAACCATAACCACCATAACAGCCACAACAGTCCACTGCTGGACATGGGCCTCCCCCTATCGGGGGGTATTGCCATACTCACCACGCTTGGCAGGCGGATTGGCGAGCGCAGTGCCAAGACGTTACATTTACAGGGAACGCTGCTGCCCATTCCCTGGATGAATAGCCCATAGTCGCTTTTTACGACACCCACGGGTGGAATTGGGGTGATGCTATTCTAAGCCGGCATCACACGGCAACCTACCTACCTATTGCGACTAGTATATGTAGGTACGATCCTTGCATCTCGTATAAAAAGAGAACAAAAGTGAAATGTTCCTTCCACTCCGTACAATCTCACTTCAGTTCCAGAGCTAATGGCTTACTGGCTGGGAACAGCTCTGGCACGTCGCTGCGTAAATTAAATAGACCTTCGATTTAATAATATGTTCACTTGTAATGCTTATAGCTAGACTAGGGGTTGGTTTTCATAAGCTGGAAGAAGCAGCGCCCTCGTCACTGAAAAAATGTCTCTCAATATACTGTCTGTCTGTCTTCAAAACTTTTGGTTAGATTGAATTCAGTTAATAAATAAGGGCCTTATCACAAAAACATTCGACAAACGTTCAACTAATGTCTAACTTTTTTGTGGTAACGGGGTAATTTTCATCACTGCCATCACACTATCATCGCTTTAAAACTAAATGCTTTCCTGAGCTTTTAGTAGTACCTAGTTATTGTTAGAAATACTTAGGCAGTTCTGCAACTGTACGCACGATCGTTTGAATTGCAGTGATTACAGGTTGTCATTTGTGTGGTAGCTGTCACGAAACGTAAAATCATGCGGTACGTGAGTGATGTACTTGGATAATGACTAAATTAATAAAGTAACAAGGTCTCCAGAGCCAGCTCACCCAAGAGTCAACCGCATACCCACTACACCCTGTCTGTAATAAAGCTGAACTTATCACCGTGAATAACATTATCCTTCCTTGCTTCTAGAATAAAGAGGGTTTTACGTTCATGTACGTGGAAGTTAATAAGCCGTATCCATTAACGGTGCGCTCGGAGTCAGATAGAACGCGGAGTTTTGTTCCGTTTTCTATGTAGGTGTAGGTGTAATGTAGGCATGGAGCTAGCAGTCTTGTTTGATGGATGTAGTCTCTGCCTAATCCTCCGGGAAAAAGGCGTGATTTTCATATATATGCAAGTATTGTATGTGTAGAACGAGCTGGGCCGCCGTGACGGACAAGCGGCGGAACGGAAAAATGTGCGCCGAATAGTCGAAGCTATGCGATAGATATAGTTAAGAAAATAATCTTTAGTCAGATTCACGCGTTGAGTGAATGTTGTCGCCGTGTTGGCACGAAAATTGTGTGGCGGACTGTGTAGGCTAACCGCTAGATAAAATTAACAAAATATTCTTGATGAGATTTAAGAATACTATGTAAAGTAATAGGGGCGGATCGGGCGCGGTAGCCGTGACGGAGAATCTGCGGAAAGGAAAAATGTGCGGTTAGCAGTGGATGCTATGCGATATATGTGACGTTTAGGTAGGGGTGGTCAGCAAGCGGCGGAACGGGAAAATGTGTGACAAGCAGTCGAATATAACTGATTACTGTGATTTATGTCACAAAGAAAATACTCAGTTAAACCTGTCCGATACATAACAGAAGTAAATACAATCATATCGTTAAAAATAAGTATAAGGAATAATAACCAAGTTCAAAGTCGAAACTATGTATTAATTTAAATATATCATAATCATAATGTAGGGTAGGAATTATAAAAAAAGTGAGTTAGTATCAACCACAGACGAGACATTCTGTTTGAAAAAGAAAGTTAATATTTATCGCTAACGCTGGAACACGGTCCTCAAAAGGATCGCGAGACGGATTGTTCTAGAAACTTAGTTCGTGAAGGGGTTACAGGAAAAATATGTTAATAGTACTTTAGACTTCTTAAATTACTGTTCTTGTGGAATCCCCTTGGTTATATCCTTTGAACCCGATGGCACGAATAATATTCTGAATAATGTCCATTGTTTTGAATTAAGTTTTATTTCTACTTCTTTTACGATTCTAGAAATAAGTTCCGAATGCTATAAACGCTAACAAGCATTTTAGGTCGTTTGCCAAATATGGTCAAAAATTAAAAATGTCTCAGCTACATAATCAACCGACACTTTTATGAGACCAAGTTAAACTAAATTTCATACTTAATAGTTTGTAAAATAATAGAATATTAGGTCAATGCATTGGATAAGTAGATTGGTGTGCTGATAGTTCACATCGCGGCCGTATGGTATGGTGCTCCCTTTCTCATTTCTCTATTTTCTTTTTCTGGCTTTACCACCATGTGGGAAAGAGAGCTTCATGCGGCGGAGACAGCAGCGAGTGGTCTTACTTTATGCAGATAAAAATATTTCAATTTTAACTTATTTATTTACGGAATCGCAAAACATCATAAATTTTGAGCGATAATTAAAAGTTGCAACAAAAATAAACCAAATTGCCGGCTTGGTAAAAGAAAATACTAGTGCGCAGGAAAAAAAGCTGAATGCAGTGCAAATGAACTCGAGAGAGAGTATTTTTCAAATTTTTGTACGTAATCGGCGGTAAAGCTGGGTTCATGTAGAGTAAACTTTTTGAATATTTAAGAAATTTATACATTTAATTCAGAAAATGTTCAGGAAATAAACTATTTTAATGAACGGTTTTGTCTCCATTTCATTTTTATTTGATTACAACTAAGTATACCTACATTTGGGGTGCAACATGTTATGTAGGTCATTGAAATTATACGGCTATAAGATTGGCCATCACAACCCTAATTGCAACATTATTACTCGTAGGCTTACCGCTGCCATGCTGTTGACAATGGACAGAGAAAGTTCAGCCAAGTCAATAACTGTACGTCGTTTCTTAGAAACCACCCTGTGTGGACTTTGAATGAAAGTTTTTGTAATCAACAATGAGATCGAAGAAGAGAACGAAGTAAAATTGCAGATAATATCGATCATAACATTTCAATGAATGAACAAATCCAGGAAACTATACAACTTCTCGAAGTAGTGCCTATGATATGATGATGATCTCTCCGACCGATTTCGGCCATGGCGACCAAAATTACTCCTAAATCAAGTCGGTGCTGATGCACCCGCAGGTGGCAATTGGAGCAGTACCACATATACTAGGAAGAAATAAAAAAAAAACGTCACTTACCTACACCAAAACATGAACACACCTCTACAAACCCTGTGCCCCGGATTTAGTTTTCCAGTGGCGGCGCGTGTCGTGTTATCTGAAAAAACGGTGAGTTGGCGTTTTGGCAAAACAAACTACGCCGTGTTACTGTGTAGTATTTTGATTGCCTTTGATTTTTATTTTTCACCACTTTATTTAAGCGTTGAATGGAGTATAGTTTATCGGAATTCGATCTAACCTGATCAAATGAATTCGGTTTGGTCCAGCTATTTGTTTAGCTTTGAATGGTATAGGTAATTAAATTTTACGATTTGTTTTGAATCCTAAAATTTTACGATTTGTTTTGTTGGATTAAGAATCCTAAAAAAAAAATTGTGAAATGAAGGCGATGTTTATACCTAAGTATTTTAAAAATTTGGACAATTGACAAATACACAGATGGTCATCAGGAAGGTATACCCATTTACTTATGTGATTCGAAGTAAGTTAATAGCATGAAGGGTGTTGAAATGCTTGCGGGTTTTGTGATTTCTAATATTATATAATAATAATAATAATAAATCCTTTATTTCAGGCAACAAGGCCCATAGAAAATAAAATAATACAAATAACTTGTGAACTTGCCACTGCAATAACTGAACTGGATATCTACACTGTACTAACTGCAAAGCTTGAATACTAATACAATGGCTTCTGTTAATTGTTGTAAATGTAATAAGGTTAAACGAACGCAATTTCTGACATGTTTCACCTGTAAGAACATTTATTGTTTGGACTGTGAGAACGTTGACTTCAGACGGTTTTCTATTATGACTGCTCAAAACAAGGCGCACTATAAATGTCGAGTGTGTTACAACTTATCACCTGCAATTCCGAATAATAAAAATACTGTATCTGCCGCTAAAAGCAATCAAAATCCAACATTGACACATCTTTGGAGTCTAATGCCGATCGTGCATCGCATAGCGAGTTATTACAAGAAATTAAATTCCTGAGACAGCAAATTTCATTCCTGCAGAACAAATTTGATGAAATAACTCCATCACTTAGTTTATGCCACGATAAGCTAGATTATAGTTCAGGAAAGCTGGAGGAATTTGGTGAACGCCTTCATAGTATCGAGTCAGCTTCAACTAAACAGCTTGTTTGTAACTGTGACTGCCATTCAAATGGCTTACATGATGAAAATTAGTCGAAGAAACCTGCTAATTCGCCACGCAAGAATAAGAATGATAGGGCTTCTAAGACGAATTTAGCTTACAACAATAATACTGTAAAACCTTCGTCTTCTAAGGTAAATATTTCAGAACTGCCTGCGCCTACCCTGTCTGCTGGACTGCCATCTAATGCTTCTCACAGTAGAAATGAGTCTCCTCTACGCTTTCACCTGAATTACCTGCTGCTGCCGCCAGGCAGAACAATGAGCGAGATCCGTGCGATGAAATTGTAGATGAACATGAGAACCATGGCCCATGGAAAACAGTTCAACGTAAAAGTAAGAAGGTACAACATAGTCCAGTACATGGCAATGCAGGTCCCGAAGTAACCTCATTAAAAGCTGTAGAAAGCCGCAAACTTATCCACCTCTGGAACATGGCATCAGGACCTGAAGAAGTTGCTACCTATCTGAAAAAAACTGTTCCCGATGGCAAATTGTAGAGTCGATGAACTGAAATCGCGAGGCGATTATAAATCTTATAAGATTACTATTCCAGAGGAATATTATGATGCGTGTCTATCTCCCGATGTTTGGCCCGTCAACGCAAAAATTAAACCATGGCAGTTTTTTTGAAAACCGCAAACTAACAACCTCCCCGACCGGAAATAATTCTCCAAACTTAGACTCTGATATTAATAGACCCGCACGTACACTAGACA
The DNA here is from genome assembly GCA_024500475.1 of Phthorimaea operculella. Taxonomy (NCBI): domain Eukaryota; kingdom Metazoa; phylum Arthropoda; class Insecta; order Lepidoptera; family Gelechiidae; genus Phthorimaea; species Phthorimaea operculella. The sequence goes on from JANFCV010000002.1 coordinate 9,759,534, forward strand.
TTTTTTATCAAAACGTAAGGGGATTGAAAACGAAACTAGTCCACTGGCGACAAAGTCTACTATTACTCGAAGACAACCTAGTAGCTATCACCGAATCAAACTTGGATGAATCTATCTCTGATGCTGAGGTTTCATGCGGTGACTGGAGCGTGCTGCGGCGTGACCGTGGACGTGCTGGTGGCGGCGTGATGCTGTTGGCGCGCTCGCCGCTCTCCTTACGCCGGCGCACGGATTTAGAAACTAGTAATGGAGAGGATCTTTGGGCTTCGTTTACTTTTCATAATAACAATTATCACATTTGTGTCGTGTACATACCTCCGAGTTCCAAAGATAACATTTACATGAACTGGTTTTTAAATGTAGAGTCTAAAATAACTTCTTTGAACGGGACTGTTATTATTATAGGAGACTTAAATTTAAATAGTGCATCTGAGGATATACGTGCCTATTTCTGTTATTTTTTAAATATTTGTGATGTTACTGATAGAAATGATATAGTTCATACTTTTGGAGGCCGATTAGACGTTGTTTTGCTGCCTGAGCGTGTTGAGAATGTTTTTGTGCGTAAAGTGCTGGGGGATGGACTTGTGCCACATGCAGATTCCTATCATCCACCTATTGATATTTCGATTCCAACTAACAAAGATCTTAACTTTCAAAACAGCCATCATTTGCCGCCTAGTAATGTAGATAATAGTACAGATTGGAATTTTCCCAAAGCAGATTTTCAACTTCTATATGATTTAATTTCTGAAGCCTCGTGGGACTTGGTTCTAAATAGTCAAAACCCTGATGATGCCCTCACAGCATTCTACTCTATCATCTATCACATTTTCGACGTCTCTGTTCCCAAGAAAGTCAGGCCAAGAAGACGGCTCAAGCGTTATCCAGTGTGGTTCACATCGGACATAATACATGACATTAACTACAAAGCAGATTTACATCGTCAGTGGAAGAGTAGTAACGATAGATCCATTTATCAGCTTTTTAGTAACATGAGAGCCATCCTTAAAGAAAAACTTTCTATGGCTTACGATTTATATGTAGATAGCGTTGTAGCGAAAATCCGGGAAAACCCTCGTGCCTTTTGGCAGCACATCAATAGTCTTAAATCAACTGGTGGGTTTGAACCCCGAGTGACATACAAGGGTGTTCCACACGAAGGATCGCAATTGGCTAACGCGTTCGCCGATTTCTTCTCAAGCGTTTTTCTTCCGGACACTCCAGTTTTAGACTCAGCTCAGATTATCCAAAATAGTAAAACCTCTTCATCCAACTACATCCACATAGATAACATTACAGATACTGATATAACCTCAGCCCTAGATAAATTAAAACCGCGTAGTGCTGTTGGACCGGACGGTGTCCCCGCGTACCTACTTAAAGCTTGTAAAATCAGTTATTAGATCCCATAAAGTACATTTTTAACCTTACTCTTAAGACAAGCCAGTATCCCGAAATTTGGAAAGTCTCCCGAGTTAGCCCGATTCCGAAAACAAAAGATAGCAAATCAGTAGAAAATTACAGGCCAATTGCGATTCTTTCTGCTCTTCCCAAGACTTTCGAGATAATTCTGCACTTCAAAATTTCAAATCAAATTGCGCCTTTTCTATCAGATTCTCAGCACGGATTCAGACATGGACGTTCTGTAAATACAAACCTTCTCACTCTAGTTGATGCGGTCTCTGAATATATGGATAAGGGTGCACAGGTCGACGTGGTTTATTTTGACTTTAAAAAAGCCTTTGACCGCGTTGACAATGATATCTTACTTGACAAATTGTGCGCTGTTGGATTCAGCCCCACTTTGCTAAAATTTTTTGCTAATTACTTAAAGGAACGCAAACAATTTGTTAAGTATGGTACACATGTCTCTTATACATACATTACAAGATCTGGTGTGAGTCAAGGCTCGATCTTAGGTCCATTATTGTTCTTGATAATGGTAAACGACCTTGAAGAAACCGTTCATCATTCTAAGTGTCTGCTGTACGCTGATGACTTAAAGCTATTTCGTGTCATTAATAATGTGGAAGAGTGTGGTTTATTACAGGAAGATATCAGTCAGTTACATTTGTGGAGCATTCGAAATAAACTTTTATTTAACTTTAACAAATGCAGTGTCTTAACATTTAGCCGATCTTACCAACCTATAACCAACCCTTACACGTTAGGTTCTGAATCAATTACCCGAGTAAACCAAATAAAGGATTTAGGTGTTCTTTTTGACCCTAAACTTACCTTTAATGACCACATTCGAACCCTCTCTGCAGAAACTTACGGTAGGCTTGGATTCGTGCTGAGAAACTGTCGCGATTTTAGAGACCCTAAAGCTATTACCTTACTATATACTGCTCTGGTACGTAGTAAGCTGGAGACTGCAGTTGTAGTGTGGAGCCCGCATGAATCAATTACTGTTTATTATTGGAAAAGATTCAGAAAGCCTTTTAAGATTTCTCTACAAAAGCTTTATGGGTATTACCCATTTTTATATCCTACTCGTTTTTTGCAAGGTGTCCTAGGGTTCAATTCATTGCAAACACGTAGAATTTATGTTACTCTAACAACCGTATGTCGCCTACTACGCAGTGACTTAATATGCCCGGAACTGGTATCGCGTGTGTGTTGCCTGTTTGTGCCAAACAATTACTTGCGTGGCCGGAGTCACCGTCTTCTGGCGGTACCTTCACAAAGAACCAATCACCACAGTCACTCCCCGCTGGTGCTTGCACTCAGTCAGCTCAACACGCTTCTAGCTACGTCACCTCAGACAGACCTATTTGCAGATCCCTTTGCAAAGCTATTTAAACAGTGTTTGTTGTTTGCTGAAAGCTTTTAATTTATTATATTTTTTGTTAAGTTTAGTTATTACTTTTTTGTATATATTTTTAAGTTTGTTATACTATAGGTATTTAGTTTTACAGTGCATAGGCTAAGCTGTAATGCTGTAAAATTTATTTCAATAAATAAATAATAATAATAAAATAATAAACTTACAATCTAACACAAATACTATAAATACACTACAATCTACAATAAAGCTAAGTAGGCACTTTCGGTGATGGCGACTCACGTTGCACAGGGGGTCGATAGCGCCTGAATACGACTCCCTGTGGCCAGACATCTTCTTGCATGAATCCACACACGTATTTACGGGGAACCGTCAAAACAAAGGACCTAAAATTCGTTTTAATTTTAGATTCAAGTCTCGATTCAAGTTGACGGATTCCCAGCGTCAATCCGGCGGGAATTCGTACAGGTTCCTGGTTTATCTTAACCATCTTCTGCAAGTGCTGTAAGATGTCCTCCGGTGTCGTCTTACTGTCTAGCCGGGACATATACAGCTGCGCGATGGGTTCTGCAGCCTTGAGCGTTGTTGAGGCTGCGGAGACGGTGCCGCGTTTATTGCGGTTGCGACGAAGTCGACGCTTCCTGGATTCCGCCAGTGTGAAGCCTTCCTTGTCAACAATCGCTTTAGACGCGACATTATTTTCTTTCGCCGTAGGAATTGCCTTCTGCATCCCATTTGTGTCACGGGAGGCGAAGCCTGCTGCTTGCGGCGGGGGCGGCAAGTTTTCTGCGGCAGAACTTTCTTTTGCTTCCCAGGTACAAAGGGAGCAGCATCGGGATGCAGCGCAGGCTCGGGGCGGGGCGGTGGTGGAGGCGGCAGCGTGTTGTTGTCGCTCTTGTTGTCAGCTGCGGGTCGCTGACCTGCAGTTTACCGGGCTGTTGTTGAGTTGCTGGGCGCGTGGAATCGCTGACCGGTACGGTTTCATGTTGCACGGCGACGCCGCGCTGCATGTTTACGCACGCGGCTGGCGGAGTCGCTGACGCGGCGTTTTGCCCACGTAATGCGGTCAACTCGCGTCGCAGCTCGGCACACACTTGTTCAGCGGTCTCCCATTTTCCTTTCAATTCCTTGACGTCAGACTTCAGCAACACGATGTCCTTGAGCAGCGTGGTGACGTCGACATGGTCAAACGTCACTGGCGGCAGCTTGTTTAGGTCACGTGCTACATACGTCGGGACGTCGTCGGGATCTTCATTCTGGAATACTCTAAAGATGTCCCGGATGTTCTTCTTGCCGCTGCCCTCCTTGTTGCGCATGGTGAGGCGCACATGCTTGGGCTCAGCAGTCTCGTTCAGGTGTGCCATGACCGTGTAGATGTCGACGTCGGAGTAGCTGGTGAGGCAGATTGCTCCAGGCTGACCACGTCCATCACATCCAGCTTGTTCTGCACGAACGCCAACAGCTCGTCGACCACGACAGTATCACTACGCTTAGGTAGCGCCATAGCGATAATTACAAATAAAAAGTGCTTAATTGCAATTTGTTGCGTCGACACAGCCGACAAATATAATCACGTCCGACTGCATCGGGGCTAGGATTGCAACTGATGTTTGTCAACTGATTTATGTTTTTGTACACTTACGTCACAGACTTTCCTATAAGAGGCAGTCATTCAAGCAATCGTCAGCTGTTATAGATGAGACGCTCTTCTCGCGTGTGTAGGTTTGTTTCTTCTGTTTCATACATTTTATATTGAAACGGTACGTCACGATGTCGCACGCCTCACGTCTCCGACGATCACTTGTTTGTCAGATGCCATTTTACGTTTCATGTCTCATGTCTACTCTGTAAAATTTAGCTTAGGACCGTTTTTATTCCGCTCGCATTAGGTACCTGTAGGTACTTTCATTGGCAGATCAAGTATCTAACCGGACGTGAGCTTGATTGTATCTACCTACCCATAGCGACAAGTAAATAAATAAATATCCCTGGACGAGACACACAACGCCACCTAGCTCCAAACTAAGCAAAGCTTTAACTAGACAACTGAAATAATACTTATATACTTTTTTTGTAAATAAATACATATTATACATAGAAAACACCCAGACTAAACACAAATATTTGAAAATTGACTTTACAAATATTTGTGTCTGGTGGGAATCGAACCCACGACCCTTGACGTAGAAGGCAGGGGCTACGCCATCGGAACAGTCAGTATTATGTAGGTACGATTCTTGCATCTCGTATAAAAAGAGAACTAAAGTGAATGTTCCTTCCACTCCGTACAATCTCACTTCAGTTCCAGAGCTAATGGCTTATTGCCCGGGAGCAGCTCTGGCACGTCGCTGCGAAAATTAAATAGACCTTCGATTTAATAATATACCATAACCATAACAGCCACAACAGTCCACTGCTGGACATGGGCCTCCCCCTATCGGGGGGTATTGCCATACTCACCACGCCTGGCAGGCGGATTGGCGAGCCAAGATGTTACATTTACAGAGAACGGTGCTGCCCATTCCCTGGATGAATATCCCATAGTCGCTTTTTATGACACCCACGGGTAGAATTGGGGTGATGCTATTCTAAGCCGGCATCATACGGCAACCTACCTACCTATTGCGACTAGTATATGTAGGTACGATCCTTGCATCTCGTATAAAAAGAGAACAAAAGTGAAATGTTCCTTCCACTCCGTACAATCTCACTTCAGTTCCAGAGTTAATGGCTTATTGGCCGGGAGCTGCTCTGGCACGTCGCTGCGTAAATTAAATAGACCTTCGATTTAATAATATGTTCGCTTGTAATGCTTATAGCTAGACTAGGAGTTGGTTTTCATAAGCTGGAAGAAGCAGCGGCTTCGCCACTGAATAAAATTGTTTCTCGATAAAAAATATTCGTCAAAATTTTGTTTTGGTTGGATTGAACGGACTAAACATTAATGTTCATCACACTAGCTTTTCCTAAAACTAAAATGAATGCTTTCCTGTACTTTCAGCTATACCTATTGTATTTATTGATGGAAATACCACGAATCAGGGAAACCATAACCACCATAACAGCCACAACAGTCCACTGCTGGACATGGGCCTCCCCCTATCGGGGGGTATTGCCATACTCACCACGCTTGGCAGGCGGATTGGCGAGCGCAGTGCCAAGACGTTACATTTACAGGGAACGCTGCTGCCCATTCCCTGGATGAATAGCCCATAGTCGCTTTTTACGACACCCACGGGTGGAATTGGGGTGATGCTATTCTAAGCCGGCATCACACGGCAACCTACCTACCTATTGCGACTAGTATATGTAGGTACGATCCTTGCATCTCGTATAAAAAGGGAACAAAAGTGAAATGTTCCTTCCACTCCGTACAATCTCACTTCAGTTCCAGAGCTAATGGCTATTGGCTGGGAGCAGCTCTGGCACGTCGCTGCGTAAATTAAATGGACCTTCGATTTAATAATATGTTCGCTTGTAATGCTTATAGCTAGACTAGGAATTTGTTTTTGAAGGCTGCTGGAAGAAGTGTCTTCGTCACTGAAAATATGTTTCTAGATAAAAATGTAGTCGTCAAAACTTTTGGTTAGATTGAGTTCAGTCATTAAAAGGACTTAAACATATGTAAACATATGTAGGTACGATCCTTGCATCTCGTATAAAAAGAGAACAAAAGTGAAATGTTCCTTCCACTCCGTACAATCTCACTTCAGTTCCAGAGCTAATGGCTTATTGGCCGGGAACAGCTCTGGCACGTCACTGCGTAAATTAAATAGACCTTCGATTTAATAATATGTAATGCTTATAGTTAGACTAGGAGGTTGTTTTCATAAGCTGGAAGAAGCAGCGCCTTCGCTACTGAATAAATTGTTTGTCTTAAAAAGCAGTTACGATAGTACGTGAAAACCACGACGATTTAAACGTTGACTACGAAACCCTATTTGTGAGCGTGTCTGACACGCTCTTGGCCGCTTTTTTATTCCGCTCGCATTAGGTACCTATAGGTACTTCCATCGGCGGATCAAGTATGTAACTGGACATTAAACTTGACTGTATCCACCTTACCCATAGCGACTAGTATATGTAGGTACGATCCTTGCATCTCGTATAAAAAGAGAACAAAAGTGAAATGTTCCTTCCACTCCGTACAATCTCACTTCAGTTCCAGAGCTAATGGCTTACTGGCTGGGAACAGCTCTGGCACGTCGCTGCGTAAATTAAATAGACCTTCGATTTAATAATATGTTCACTTGTAATGCTTATAGCTAGACTAGGGGTTGGTTTTCATAAGCTGGAAGAAGCAGCGCCCTCGTCACTGAAAAAATGTCTCTCAATATACTGTCTGTCTGTCTTCAAAACTTTTGGTTAGATTGAATTCAGTTAATAAATAAGGGCCTTATCACAAAAACATTCGACAAACGTTCAACTAATGTCTAACTTTTTTGTGGTAACGGGGTAATTTTCATCACTGCCATCACACTATCATCGCTTTAAAACTAAATGCTTTCCTGAGCTTTTAGTAGTACCTAGTTATTGTTAGAAATACTTAGGCAGTTCTGCAACTGTACGCACGATCGTTTGAATTGCAGTGATTACAGGTTGTCATTTGTGTGGTAGCTGTCACGAAACGTAAAATCATGCGGTACGTGAGTGATGTACTTGGATAATGACTAAATTAATAAAGTAACAAGGTCTCCAGAGCCAGCTCACCCAAGAGTCAACCGCATACCCACTACACCCTGTCTGTAATAAAGCTGAACTTATCACCGTGAATAACATTATCCTTCCTTGCTTCTAGAATAAAGAGGGTTTTACGTTCATGTACGTGGAAGTTAATAAGCCGTATCCATTAACGGTGCGCTCGGAGTCAGATAGAACGCGGAGTTTTGTTCCGTTTTCTATGTAGGTGTAGGTGTAATGTAGGCATGGAGCTAGCAGTCTTGTTTGATGTAATCGGAATCTTATTTAGTGTTAAGTGTACTAGAGGGGTCCAGATTATAACATCGAAGGTCTAGAGGCACAACAAAACTTTACAAACAACAACGTTATGTGTAGGTATAAATCTAATACCTATAAATGAGCAAGAATTGTATATTATAATCGGGATCTCGAAAACGCCTCCAATGATTTTCCCGAAATTTCGTAAATCTTCATGGGCGATTAATCGCTCTAGATAAGTTTCATTTTACAAAAGTCGTTGCTTCACTCCTTTTATGCGTGTTTTTGTAAACCAACAACGCCATCTGTTGAAAAACCGAGGAATCTCGGTCAACCATGATCTAAACCTACCTCTATAATCTATAATAATAGAGCTTTCTTGGTGTTTGGAGCAATTTTAAAAGATGATCCATATACCTAGGTTAGGTAGTTATGTTTAATACCATAGTGACAGGTTCTCTGCCTGTCGCCTAAAATTGTAATACACATCAACTCTTAAATCCCTTAGTCGCTTCTTACGACACCCACGGGAAAAATATGGGTGATGCTATTCTTAGCCGGCACCACACGGAAAGGAAGTGATGTAGATAAAAAAAGCGATGTTTTTCTAACCGACAGCTCTTGGTAATTCAAATGAACGTGCATGCTACTTATTTTCGTGTAACACGTTGTTCGTTGCAGCGGGCAACATCTATCATGCTACTGCAGCCAATACCAGTGTTGCCAGCCTTTGATATTTAATCACAGTGCTCGTGTAATAAAATATCTATTTTTATCTGTTTAAATCATCTCTTGAAAACAATATGTACAAAACACTTTTGCGTAGATGATTTACTCGTTGCTTGTTTTGCAGGTATAGAAATGTGTTTTTATTTTATGAGAAATATGCATATAATTTTTTCGTGTCGTGTTCGTCGCGTCCCTAAAGTCCTGATTTCCAAACTTCACCTTTACAATTTAGCTAAAGAAAGCCTCTGGGTCTGACACGGCTACACTTTCATATTTCTATAACAGCCACAATAGTCCACATGGGCCTACCAGCGGGGGTATGCCAGTACTCGCCACGCTTCGCAGGCGGATAGGCGAGCGCAGTGCAAGATGTTACATTTACAGGGAATGCTGCTGCCCATGGCTTCGATAATTAATCCTTATTTCGTCAATATTTACGACACCCACTGGTAGAATTGGGGTGGTTCTATTCTAAGCCGGCACCACACGGCTTCACTTGCAAAACATAAATTGCACTGTTTTACAAATAAACCCAGCACCTGGCAAGACTTGTCGATGTTATCGAAGTAATGCGCTAATGGCTAGTTAGTCGGGCGGCCAGAAGTTAACGAGTTAACTGTATGATGGATGGATTATTGGTGTGCAGTTGATCGCTGTCTTTTAGTATTTAAGTAAAAAAATAACCTGTTAATTTAAGATTAATGAAACGGGCTAAGTGGGAGTCAGACTCCCGAACGAAAGGTGCTGTACCATTTTGTATAAAAATCGCATTAAAATCACGTCTGTTATATGAAAAGTCCAGTTGTCATAGTGGCAATAATAATACATGATTTGTAAAAAATTATACCGTCTTACTATTACCGTTCATCAGATCCTAAAGCCTCCGGACCATCGTAGGTAAAATCGAGCAAAGAAACATGGCTTTTTCCTAAACAACTCTTTCCGTAAAAAAACCAGATCCGGAAAATCATCAATCACAAAGTCATATGGCCTGTGTGGAAACCATCATGGACTAGGCATTAAATGACAATACTAAAATAGTCTCACTTGTCAGCCAGTTGTTCTCCAGCGGTTCACACATCCGGATTTAACACTATGATGCGAAATTCAGCTGTCGGATATATTTAGCTGGGATGAAAATGTAATTACTGGATTAATATATTAATTTGACCTGGTTAAATTGGTTTAAAGCGTCCGTACATCATAAATAGGCTTGGCTATTATTGATCTTCAGAAGTCATAACATAAGTATCTACACCACGCCGTGTGGTGCCGGCTTAGAATAGCATCGTCCCATATCTTACATGTGGGTGTCGTAAGAAGCGACTAAGGGATTTCAGAATTGATGTGTATTGCAATTTTGGGCGATAGACTGACAACCTGTGATACACAGTTTTCTACGAGGTTTTCTACATGACTTTCTTAAAATTTGTCAGATTTGGTGTAAATGGCCATTTTTTACGGCCACTAACGCTGTGCCTACCCTGCAACTATTTCAAACTGTTTTAAAGCGGTCGTCCACTATAAATAGGCTTGGTTTTTATTGATTTGTAGAAATCATAAGTACTTAGTAATTTGTGTCTTTTATGTAGGTAGGTTATTCATCAAACTGGCTAATAATCGATTAGTAATACAATAAAATAAATCTATTGTTGGTCATTGCTTGCCTCCAAGCATTTAATTTTATGTAGACCAACATGTTTAGCTGCACCGAGAAACAAACATAACGTTGTACGTAATTTCCCTAATCCCAAAATATGCAAAATGTTTAAAAAAGTTGTACTTGAATGTACACTATAGCTATAGTTTACCAATCGCTTAGTCGGCGAATGGCGTAAGTAAGCCTATCACGCAAGTAGGCACAGAGCAAGTTGGCAAATCGCAACGGTTTGCAAAACGAGCAAGTTGGCTTACCGCTCGTACTCCATTTTTCGAAGCGCTATCCGTTGCGTTTGAACAATACGGTTATCCACCTTATTGTCATACCAACCAAAACGGTTTCTATCAAACGGTTTAAAAGACGCATCTGCTGGCGCAAAAATATCGCACAACGCTGCGTCGACGGATGCGTCTGTCCAAAAGTTGATATAAACCGTATTTGTATGAGAATAACGTATGGATACGTAGCGCAAAAATGACGCACAGATGGACGTTACACGTTACGTTGTATTCGTGGGTGTACAAAAAAAGACTAAAGAATTTCTTCAAACAAGGAACTTCCCTCGTCAATCCACCAGACAAGCGTGGCGAGTAGATATGGCAATAGGTCCCCTGTTGGAGGATACCCATATAGGATTGAACTGTTGCGTTTGTTAGCCCTTAAACGGGTAGTGGGCTTATAACGACCACATTGGTTTTCATTTTTTTTGGCGTCTCCATGATTTCACGATCTTCGATATTTTTTAAAATCTTGTATTTTGGTGTCGTTCGTCGACTCGGTGCCACACACGAAAGAATGGGTAAGTTTTTGTATACTATTGATTTTCATGTACTGTTTCAATTTGGTACATTCATGATTGTTTCGATAGTGATAGTGATTATGATTATCCAGTATAATTTACTTAATGGTAGATGAATAAGTTAACCACGTGGAAGGGTTCCAAGTGTCTATTTATGGACATATTATAACGAAACGCAAGCTCAAATAATTTGATTTCCTTAACAAATGTGATATAAAAAGAAATAAATTTAGCTAAAGAATGAATATTGGAACTAGTACTAGCAATCTTATTAAATAACTATGAATGCTAGGATTTCGATGATTATTCAACGAAGAGATTTTCACAAGTTTGCTCAGACTGTTGGTTGTCTCATTGAATGTCCGTCAGGGGTTAACAAATTATTATGTTGAAAATACTTAGGAAAGAGGGTGATATTGAGACTAATTGTAAATATAAACCACATATATTGGGACGAACAGAGGGTATTAAAGATTAGAATAGAAGTGGAGAATAATACTAGGTAGTTAGCGATATCAGAAGATATTCAATAAAACAATTACAATTGTGTGAGTGATATTTCAGCTGGTTATTTTCAATAATAACATAGGTTATAGAATACTTGTGTATTTTCAAGTAATTGTATGGGAAATTGATTTATTTGAGGCACATTTTCTACAGGAATATGAACTGAGTTGCAGATATAAGATTTTAATGGGAATTAAGAGAAATAATTTGCAACCTAAACAATCTTTTGAAGGAAAGTAAAGCTGAAATAAATTCAAGATTTACAACAACAGACAGAGGTATATTGGTTTGATTTTGATAATAAAATTAGAAATAGATCTCCAGGCTTAGTGTTGAACTGGGGTTTTGTATTATGTCAGGTAATGTAGGGCTTGTTTTTGGTAGGATATACAATTGTGAATGGGCTGTGGGATTACAGACGAGGGAATAATCATTGAAAAATGTAGGAGTATTTGTGGAGTGAATTCAGTACAATAGAATTCCATCTACCAGCCGGGAATAGTATTTTGGGCGATAAGTTTAGATGGAAATAATGAGCTCCTAGTAAACAAACAGTGGGAGTTCTGATTTTGCTAACGGTGGGGGGAGGATGAGTGAAATGAATAGGTACATACCCTTGTAGAATAATCCAATTGTACGTTCACTGGGCACTTTTATTATAAAACAACACAACACTGAATGTTTTTCACACTAATTGTTTCCGTTTCGACTTAGTGACAGCACTGACAGCTAGCGGAGATTCAGATACACACATGGTACCTATAAACATGATGGAATTGTTGGAAAGAAAATGAATTTTTGAGATCACAAGGAAGTAAAACCTAACCTATAAAGGGATAGATTTTCTACATAGTTTTTCAAATTGTTCTAATAGAAAAATGGTCTGTTAACTCAGCAAAAAGATGTGGACAAGATCAGATATGTTTGATTGTGGCGGTGAATCCGAATTTAAGTAAGAGATAAGAAATTTACAAAAAAGGCGGGAAAATGAAAAAAGGTTAAATTATGAGGTTCTGTCTACTTTCTAGGGGGTTTACAGGCGTGAGTTTGTTTGCAATAGCAATGGGAATATTAAATACACTATCTAAGTAGCTAAATAATGTTAAAAAAGTGGATTTGGGAGTAGACCCTTATAAGGAATCATGGAAGGCTAAATTCTGCCAACTCCTTAGCAAATTATAGTCGTGAGCTGTGTATAGGTGGATTCCGGGAAGTAGGGAAGAGTTTTGGGATCTTCCAGGGTGTATAATAGGATAAAGGAAAAAATTGAAGAGGAGAGTGGGGATAGTTGATTTCTCACTTTGATTTTGTGATCTCTTGTGTACATTTCTTAATATATGTAACTGTGTTTGCATTAAACAATGCATGATTTAACAAACTACCATTTGTGTATGTGTGCAGTTAGGATTATATCATAGTTGTAAAAGTTATTTAGAGAAAACTGGTAAAACAAATTTGCACCATGTGTTCTGTGTGTAGGGGGGAAATGTTCCACCTAGATGGATGATTTGATCCTATGGAATCAAGTGTCTCTTGGAAAAAACTGTACCAAGTCTCCTTATAGTGTCAGATCAGGAATAATTTATACTTCAAAGCAAAGGAAGTTTTTATTTAATGTAAACGTTATTCTTAAATAAAAGCTCGCTGCTGTTGAGATATCCTCAATAATGAAACTGTTTCTCTTGCAATTCTTCATTTTACTTGTAATAAATAAAAGCCTGCAAATGATCGCCAAGGTGGTCTTGCGGTGCCATAGAGTTATAGGGACCTGTCGCTTTGAAGCATGAAGTGGTGGACACATTCGATACATTGCAAACATTAATAAACATAGCTTTGGTAGAATTTCTGGAAATTAAAAATACCTACCATGTTTCCCACAGGGATCAAGTGTCCCCAGTTTCCCCTATGAGACGAAAGGTATAAATAGAACTGACTTTGTATGGAGGATTTAGTCGGGGTCTAGTCTTCGCGCAGTACACATCAAGTACTTCATCATAGAATTATTTTTCTAGAGTTTCACTGATATTCATAGGCAGGGTTTCCAGGGCTTGATGGGGGGATTCCTTGGATAATTTTACAATTTTTTGTGAAATTTTCTAGGGACTTCTTACGGTCGGGATTGGGAAGTTTTATGCCTGTGAATATGAGAGAAACATTTTGATGTGTATTTTGCGAAGTCCCGATTTACTTTGATCTCTAACGGGATCATAGATTTCTTCCAAACTTTGCTACTTTTTGGGGTTTTGTGATTTTAGTTAAATGATTTTTGAGTAAGTACTGTAATTGTACTTATCTGGGGTTTTTATTGAGGGGTTTAACCAGGCATTAATCTTAAACACTGTAGAGTGGATTTCTGGCCTGTAGTATTGTAAAGTAATTTATTTGAATAATAGGGATTCTTGTAGACATTTTAAGATTGCATACAATAAAGCAGGGATAAGGGGCGAATTGGGAAAATTATTCCCTTCTTCTATAAGTATAATTTATTTTTATTGCAATGAGAATTGAGTTGGCTTAAATTTTGTAAAGTTTGTTTAGATAGTGAGACCGCGATCTCGTTTTGGAAGAAGTCAAATCAAGTGTCGTTCATGTGACACTGGCCCTCGGGAAACCTAACGGTGTCGAACAACGAAGAGGGTTTTAACAGACACTTGGTCTGGTTAGCAGATTCCTTTCTGACGGGAATCAGGCCGAAAGTTTATAGATTCGGTTATAAATGTCAGTTATCCTCTGTCTGAAACTTAGGGTGGAATCAGAGGTTGCATAGTTGACGTGAAGATACTATGTGGAACCTGCGCGAGTAGAACGCCACGGAGCCATCAAAAGCACTGAGGAAGCCAAATTTTTCAGACAAGATAATCCCATTCTTCAATTTAGAGCGTATCCTCCTTATCTACCACCAGATTCTATAAGATACGTCTCTGCCATAATCGTATTCCATTAACCAAATTTAACTTCTCTTTTATACCCTTTTAGCTTTAAACATTGATCATTATGTTAGAACATGGGGAGACAGACAAGTCATAGCGAAGGGGATCTTTGAATTTTGTAAATTATGAGTATAAAGCTTTTGGTTGACTTCAGGAGTGGAGTTCAGATTAAATTCAGTCAGAGAATTGACAAATCGATGTTTTTGGTCTTATTGCTAGATAAGCAGAAAAGCTTTCTAAATAGTATACCCAAACTATGAGGGGCGGGAAACTATTGTCTTCAACAATTAGATTAGAAACATCTAAATAACATTTTATTCAAACTTCCAATCCTCAATTCAACTAAGCAGGTTCTTAACTTGTAAATGACTAACCTAAAACCAGCCGTGCTAAGATGGATTAATAACACTAACATCTGCAAATAGAATTATTTTCTACTGTTTATACTAGAATCAATAGACATTTAGAAATAGATAAAATGTAGACAGAAATTCATAGATTGAACAAGAGTTTGTTCTTCTATTAAATATGATAAATTATTTAAAGCATGACCTAGATTGGGTTAATCAAAGTATCAGAGTAGAGGTTTAACTTATCTATTGATAAAATTGTTTAATAAAAATAACTAGAGATGGTTATTCTATAACTTTAAATATAAGAAATTATTTAAAGTACAGCCTAGATTGGGTTATTCAAGTCTCAGAGTAGAGTCTTATTTATTGTTAAAATGTTTGACAAAAAATCATAGAATGAACTAGAGATGGTTATTCTATAACTTTAAATATAAGAAATTATTTAAAGTATAATCTAGATTGATTTATTCAAGTCTCAGAGTAGAGTCTTAGCTATTCAAATAACTCTGGAAGTTATTCAAAACAAGTAGAATCATTTCTTTATCATTGTACATCCGAAACACTTGGCTATTAAATTTAGTTTTGTTGAAAAAATTGAATTGAGTCCTAGTAAACAGTTTCTTAGAATCAACTCAGAATTGTGCAGTTCGAGTTTTCTCTCCTAGTATAAAATATATGTGTATTTATTGCATAAAGCCCTCTCTTGTGTTGGTTTGCTAATTCCTAGGACTATAGGTAAATATAAATTGTAGATTCTGAAGCACAGTTTCGGATGATAGATGTGGCAGACGGATATCCAAGTCAGGTGACGAAATCCGATGGTATGCTTTCTTTTAGGGCTATGTCATCTAAGGCACAAGAAAACAAACCTGGAGGATGATATACACTGATTGCACACGGGAAAAACATAACAAAATAACCGTGAGGGCGGTGGCGGGGCCCTTACCTATAGCCACAATGAAAATAAACTTATATTTAACTTCCTTATTGTAGTTTTGTAGTGTTTTACAGAGACTGAATAATTGAATCTATGTTTTCTTCTTACTGAAGTGGTTAAATACTGTAGGTGTAATACTTACGGGTTTTGATGAGATTGTAGTAAAGGGATCCGACTGGATCTTTCGTTATTGGTGAAGTTCTTCAGGTAATGGAGATTAAGTAGGTTTGTGCAATATAGTTTTATCATTGATTATGTTGTAGGATGAAAACTGAGTTAACTGGGTTAGTTTCGGTGTACTGATTGGCTAGGACGAAGAGTTAGTTTATAGGGTTATGTAGGTACTTCTTCCATTATGAAAAGAAACTGTGGTTTCTGTGGACACAACGTAGCTCAGACGATCAAAGGCCTAAAACAATATTTTCCAACTCAAACAGAAGAAATAACACTAACAATTTAGGTATAAACTATAATCATAATTTTTACTTTATACTCTTTAGTAAGTTGTTAGGATAGGAAGTAGGGAGGAGTTACAATATCCATACCATTATATTGATTAGTAAATATTCAAGTAGCAACACACTATTATTAGGCATTATACCTCTAGTATAAGCGTTTGTTGTTCATTTCTTCACTTCAGAATAATTAAATATTGTATCGTATACATGAATGTAATTTTAACGCTTACTTCCCCACAAACAATTTGTTTTGACACTGTTACAAGCATCATGAAAAAGTTTTATTTTTACTCAAGTTTACATTCGAATTCCAAATAAGTACGGACTCAATAATATGTATATAAACCTATCTACCCTATTGACTTTTTTGTTTATAATTTGTGATTTCTGCATAGCTTTGCTATCAGCAACTAGATAGTGAATAGTTTCCACAACTGCGAGAGGTAATGGTTGTATTACATTTCGTTGCATTTGTATCTATCTAAATATCCCTTCTAAAATCTTTGTAAATCAAATTATCGAGGAAATATACACTAGTTCTCTAAAAGATCTTTAAAAAAAACCAAGACTTTTTTCTCCAACAGTTCTCGCTCACGCTTTTTCATCCATAATTAAACACAGCGATGAAACTTACAGTATCTTATCTTAGTTTTCAGTTAAATGAAGGAAAAGTCCTTGCATTTCATAATTGCGACACCACATTGCACTGAAAGTACGTTTTGTCATCCTGCAGCTTTTTGAAGGAATTTCTCATCGTTTTTGTGTGGTACATGGTATAAAATATTAGTGACAATGCTAAGGAAACAAGGCATATAATAACAGCCACAACAGTCCACTGCTGAATATTGGCTTTTGCCTTTTTATTGACATATTCGACTTGCTTTTCATGTGGATTGACGAGTGCAATGAACGATGACGCATTCACAGGAAACCTATTATTTTATTCCTCAGAAGATTTTTTACGACTCACCGTGAATTGAGGTGGTGCTATTCTAAGCCAGCATCATAGAGCAGAAAAAAAGGCACACAGACAGTTTATTCGATGAAACGAGTGTCCGAAAACCTTTATCAGGTAGATAATTTAATCAGATACTTTTACCACGTTTCGTAGAGGTTCTGTAGCAGTCTCGTAGCAGTTGTGTAGGTAACTGCTACATTCAAATACCTAGTCCATTCTGTTTTCTTTAGAATTTTATCTAAATGGGTATAATTATGTGTGTTCTTTGTTTCAGGTGTTTGACAGCTAGCAAACAAATGACAGCTTGTGACAGCCGTTATAGCAACAACGTCGTGTGTCATGCATGATATGTGACGTTGCAATTTCTTTTCTCGTGAAAAGTTTCTTGTCTTGAAAAGTTTTCTCGTCTCGTTTTACGAGATAAAATATGTTTTATAAGCCGTTGTCACATGTACCAGACGCCCAGAAACCGTCAACGGCAAGCGTCGACTTAAATAATAACGTCTCTCAGTCCGCTCCCTACAGGAAATAGTGTGCCTTAAGCTGTGTAAGAGTACAGAGAGCTTATAGTACCGGGAACGTTGACATATCGCTAGTGTTTTGCATCAGGGAGTACACTAAGGTTCGAAGGAAATATTATAAATTACACATGCTACCAATTTTACCATGGGAGAAAGATCTTTTCCTGGCGAGTGCATACTTGAATTAAGTACTGTATCATATGATATGACAGACAGACGTATAGACAACATTGTCAAAATTACTGCAAGCGTTTTTCTTTTGGTTTAATCACGTGCACGTACTTATCAACCTACTCCTTTAAGAAAACAACTTACACTGGTGTCTCATAAACTTTATAAGAAAAATCAGTATAAGTTAATCCCTTAAAAGACTAGATTGATAAGCTACTAGGTATTACCTACTATTTGCAAGATATGTAAATTTTAGACACGCGCTATTTCTCAAAACAATTAAAGGTACTAAGGCCAAAATCATCACAATGTCAGTTTCTGCGTTATTTTAGCGCAGCTTAACGCATGCGTTGGGACAATACGAACTTTCACCTTACTTTCATACAAATACGGTAAATGTTAAATGGTGTGACAGACGCATTCGCTATTGATACGTATTGCAAAACGCTTCGTTAATGTATGCGTCTTGTTGGTTGAGATAAACCGTATTTATACAAAAGTAATGTAGATTTTGCGCACTTTCCTAACGCATGCATTACGCAGCACTAAAATAACACTGCAACGTACGTCAATACTGATCCCCGCCTAATATAGAATTCAAACCCAATGATTTTCGGCGTAGGTAGCCAGCTCAGCCACAAATAAGGGAGACGGCGCGCGGGGACCCAATAAGTTCTAATTCGGTTCTCGTGTGTTCTATTTCCGTCAGTGAAATTAATTGGTTCCATTCGTGCAAATGTGTGACGCTAGAGGTTAGAGTATATACAGGGTGTTAGGGACGGTGTACCGAAAACTTTGCAGGCATGATCAGACCATCAAACTGAACAACTTTTACTATGGAGCCAATGGTGGGAAACGAAAAAAATTTTTCGACCTCCCATACAAAATTCACAATCAGCTGACTGACTTTGTATGGGAGGACGGAAAATTTTTTTCGTTTCCCACCATTGGCTATATAGTAAAAGTTGTTCAGTTTCATGGTCTGAGCACGCCTGCAAAGTTTTCGTTACACCGTCCCTAACACCCCGTATTATAAGCAAGCTATAGAATGCGCCGTTCTGGGTATGAAGGGGTGCCACAAGTATGAAGTCAACCCCTCTGTCCATCAGTAGCAAAACGACAGTGACAACACTGTGGAACCTCTATACTTGTCATACATTTGACGTTGGTAGCTATGGAACTATTGCTCACGATTGACAGTTGATTATCAACTCAACTATAATTCTATCGATAGTATTACATTTTTAACTTTCGTATCCATCGTTCTATAGATAGCGACAACACTAAACGGACTTACGTGTGTTTCTTTGCTCACCAACGTGGTGCAAAGTCCAGTTTCCAAATAATAATTCCACTACACTACAGGCGTACAGGCTACACCCCCCAAACGAATGAACAGACGAATAGAATAGAATAGAATCTTTATTTGCTTAAAACATGGTATAAAAAGGTGGTACAATAAATCATAATTACAGAATCACATGTTTTGCCTTAATTGAATGGGCATGCAAAGTACATATAATAGGTTTAAAATTTGTCACTTTCTAGAAATTCCTTAATACTATAAAAATTATGACTACTAATCCATAAATACAATGCTTTCTTAAATGGTTTGTTACACAATAATTTAATGTCTTTTGGAATCTTATTGTATATCCGAATAAACATCACAGAACAATTTTTAGAATACTGGTGTGTCCTAGGATTTTGGCCATAAACAAGTCTGAGTAGATCCCTTCTATTTCTTGAATTAATACTACCAGCGTCAGTAAACATATGTATGTTATTTTTCACAAAAACAGAAACCTCGTATATGTATAATGAGGGCAAAGGCAAAATCGAGAGATTTTTGAAAAACGGTTTGCATGATTCCATGGGTGGTATACCACATATAGCTCTAATGCACTTCTTCTGGGAGACAAAGACTCTACCAATACAAGAACTACTGCCCCAAAAAATCAATCCATACCTTAAGACCGATTGCACATACGCATGATATGCAGTAACAGCTGTCTTCTTATTTGTAATATTTCTTAGGCGTTTAAGAGCATATACAAACCTGTTTACTCTGCTACATATTTCGTCAACCTGATTTGTCCATTTTATTTGTTTATCTAACGTAATACCTAAAAATTTAGCATTTTGTACATTTTCAATTTTTATATCAGCATAAAATATATCCAATTTTGAGTCAAAATTTTTGAAATTATTTAATTGCATGTATTTAGTTTTGGTGAAATTTATTTTTAAATTATTATTATCAAGCCATGTAACTATTGAATTAATTGTACTGTTTATGTCACATTGATGTTCTAAAATAGTACTATTTTTCTTATCTGACGTCACTACGACTGATATATCGTCCGCAAACATAACGCATTTATGGTTTACGATATAAGGGATATCGTTCACATAAAGTAGAAATAATAGTGGGCCGAGAACGCTTCCCTGCGGGACTCCATATTTATTTATTTTAGTTTCCGAGTAATGAGCACATATTTCGCTTTTAGTGTTAATGCTATGAATAACTACGGATTGTTTGCGACCATAGAGATACGATGCAAACCAATTCAAAGGTAGGCCCCTAATTCCAATTGCTTCTAGCTTACATAGTAATGAAGAATGTGAAACCAAATCAAAAGCACTTGATAGGTCAAATAACAACAACGTCGTAAAATTCTTTTTATTTAAACTATCAAGTATGTTTCTTAACAACGAAAAAGTAGCCAAAGTTGTTGATTTATTGAATTGAATGATGTTGCCGTTCGCCTGATTTATTATTGTAATTTTTGCCGTTCCTCCCTCTCCTGTTGAACGTTTTGATTTATCGATTTGATTAAGATAACATTGTTGACCAAGAGTCCTGAGGGGCAGGTAGGGGGACTGACAATTTTCGACGTTTGATTTGTAGTCAGCAGCGTGCACTCAGGTTTATGAAAAAATAAAAATAATAATTGAATAGAAATAGTAAAACAAATACATCAATACATACATATAGCTATTACGTTTAAATATCCTTTGCAAGGTATGCAAAGCGTAAACTGTTATAAAACGGCCATTTTCTCCACGTCTGACAAAGGTTATAGAGTCATTCAGAGGACTGTGTATCACTATATTGACAGATTTCGCCATACTTAGTAACAGTTTGCCACGTACAAATAAATGGAAATAAAAGTTGATACTCCACATAAAATTGCCTTGACTTATTTATTTGAGTGACTCTCATTTGGAAGTCAAAATATTTCCATCGATATTTTTGATTCATGACAATCCTAATTCAAGTAAACAGTTCTATTGGTAATTATACTGCTAAAATTTTACCCTGAAAACAAATAATCCACTTACAACAGAAACAATAATTTTATCGTCACTTAATAACGAAACTTTGTTCGAATGTTATTTAACTTTAATGAAATAGTGACATGACACTTCTTCCACTGTGAATTGACCTTTGACATTCGAAACATCAATAAATATTTAAAAATCAAAACTTGAAAGTGAGAATGAGGAATTGTAATTGCTATAGTTAAGGTGCAAGTTCGTATTCTGCAGTCGATCAGAGCCAACACAACAGGCTACTTTCAACCACGCGCGACTTTGAGACAATTATAGCTGTAGTATGAAACTTTTACGATGTTTTTGAGCAAAAAAATATGCGAAAATGTCACTTTCATTTTAGACTATTGCCACGTAAGTTGCATACTTCAGTTACATATCGTCAGCCGCGATGGACGAATTTGTACCTTAACTATTCAGGTATTTACGGTACCTTAACAAGCTTCATATAGTCAAAGTTATTTTAGTTTTGATTGCTCAATAATACAAGCATACACCGTGTGTTTGTCCGTAAACTATAATTTAAATAATTATTATATCCGGGTGTCACGAGAGTCATTAACCGTCTTCATACCAGTGGTGTGATTGATTGAAATTGGATAATAAATATTTTGAGGTTTTCATGTAAGCTCAACAATTTTCCGTATTTCTTATATTCTTCGTTTCGTGTATTCAGTAAGAATTTTATTAATGTCTTTAAATATATGATCCTAAAAACTCTGCTAACTAGATAAAAAGGTAGTAAGCATGTAAGTTAGCCCTTGATGTGGTTGAGTATCGAATGTCATAGACAACAATCCGGACCGACATCTTAACGAAGGAAGATCCAACTGAAGATCATTTTCAGCGCTATTGCATGCGTTAGGAAAATGCGGTTTTCCACCTTGTTTTCATACAAATACGGTTTGTGTCAAACGGTTTGATCGTATCGCAGTATGAAGGAAGAAATTTGTAATATCCCGAACTCCCAACGCATGCGTTACGCAGTGCAAAAATATCGAACTAATGCACGTTACGTGTGTTTGTAGCCTAATTTCCGGTGTTATCTTTTTCTATTTATGCTCCAAATAGACGATAGTTTCGTTACACAGTTCGTTTTTTGTCGCTATCTATGTAGAACAATGTTGGAGTCGGACCAAACTAAAATCACTATAATTTTCTATCCCCTAAGCAATTCTATGCGAACCACAAAAACGCCATTAGGTACTGCATGCTCACGGCGGGTCGTCTGTAATATAATGCACTTGGTAATACCAGGGTAATATTTCATTCGTCGCCCACGGGAAAACTCGGCATCGATCTGTTGGGCTGTCGTAACTGTGAACCCTAGTTTAGGACAGTACCTATATTCGATACTGGTGAGATCTTGGTTGGAATTGGTGATATAATATAGGTGATGATTCTATTTTATGTCAGTACCACATTGGCCCTTGTCTGTTATATAATGCAGTCCCCGGCGGGCCGTGCTTACGTGAGCGAGCGACCTCCCGATGATGATGCTCGTATTCATCGAAAAGTCGAGACTCTAAATAAGCCTCGACTTAAAATAACAAGGTTAGTTGTTATAATAATAAATATAATGCACTTGGTAATACCGGAGTAATATTTCATTCGTCGCCCACGGGAAAACGCGGCATCGATCTGTTGGGCTGTCGCAACTGGGAACCTTCATTTAGGACGGTATATTCGATACTAGTAGAGAATTCGGTTCGAATTGGCGATTAAATATAGGTGATGCTATTTGTATGAGAAGTCCAGCTAGCACCATCATAGGTGATGTAATTTTAAGTCTGTACCACATTGGGCCTCGTCTGCAATATAACTCGTTTCTAATATAATGCACTTGGTAATACCGAGGTAATATTTCATTTGTCACCCACGGGAAAACACGGGATCGATCTGTTGGGCTGTCGCAACTGTGTACCCTCATTTAGGACAGTATATTTGACACTGGTAAAAATCTTGCTTTGCAATCGAGATAGAATTTAAGAGATGCTATTCACAGCCTTCTAGCTGTACCACATAGTACCTTGTCTGTAATATAATGCACTTGGTAATACCGAGGTGTTTTTTGATAAATAAATGCTTATTAATTATTATTATTATTATTATTGAGGTAATATTTCATTTGTCGCCCACGGGAAAACGCGGCATCGATCTGTTGGGCTGTCGCTACTGTGAACCCTCATTTAGGACGGTATATTTGATACTGAAAGAGATCTTACTTTTTGATCGAGGTAGATTTAAGTTGATGCTATTCTCAGTCAGTTAGGACTGCGAAGTATCTTGTCTCTAATATAATGAACTCCTAAATACCGAGGTAATATTGCATTGGTAGCCCACGGGAAAACAAGGCATCGATCTGTTGCGCTGTCGCAACTGTAAACCCTCATTTAGGACAGTACATTCGATACTGGTACGATCTTGTTTTGATTTGGTGATATAATATAGGTGATGATGCTATTCTAAGTCTGAATCACATTGGACCCCGTCTGTAATATAATGCACTTGGTAATACCGAGGTAATATTTCATTCGTCGCCCACGGGAAAACGCAGCATCGATCTGTTGGTCTGTCGCTACTGTGAACCCTCATTTAGGACAGTACATTCGATACTAGTATCAATCTTAGCGTAAATTGGTGATATAATAGAAGTGATAATTCTATTCTAAGTCTGAATCACATTGGACCTCGTCTGTAATATAATGCACTTGGTAATACCGGGGTAATATTTCATTCGTCGCCCACGGGAAAACGCGGCATCGATCTGTTGGGCTGTCACAACTGTGAACCCTCATTTAGGACAGTATATTCGATACTGGTAGAGATCTTTGTCAAATTGGTTATAAAATATAGGTGATGCAATTTTAAGTCTGTACCACATTGGCTCTCGTCTTTAATATAATGCACTTGGTAATACCGAGGTAATATTTCATTCGTCGCCCACGGGAAAACGCGGCATCGATCTGTTGGACTGTCGCAACTGTGAACCCTCATTTAGGATGGTATATTCGATACTGGTAGAGATCTTTGCTTGAATTGGTTATAAACTTTAGGTGATACTATTCTTAGTCAGCTTCACATTGGACCTTGTCTGTAATATAATGCACTCCGTAATACCGAGGTAATATTTCATTCGTCGCCCACGGGAAAACGCGGCATCGATCTGTTGGGCTGTCGCAACTGTGAACCCTCATTTAGGACAGTATATTCGATACTGATGGAGATCTTGCTTTGAAATCGATTTAGAATTTAGTGGTGCTATTTTCAGTTAGCCACCTGTATCGCATAGTACCTTGTCGGTAATATAATGCACTCGGTAATACCGGGGTAATATTTCATTCGTCGCCCACGGGAAAACGTAGCATCGATCTGTTGGGCTGTCGCAACTGTGAACACTCATTTAGGATGGTATATTCAACACTGGTAGTGTTCATATTCGATACTGGTAGAGATCTTGGTGTGAATTGGTGATATAATATAGGTGATGATTCTATTCTAAGTCTGGATGACATTGGACCTTGTCTGTAATATAATGCACTTGGTAATACCGAGGTAATATTTCATTCGTCGCCCACGGGAAAACGCGGCATCGATCTGTTGGGCTGTTGCAACTGTGTAGCATTATTTAGGACGGTATATTTGATACTATTAGAAATATAAGTTTGTATTTAATACCGAGATAATATTTCATTCAACGCTCACGGGAAAACGCCACACCAATCTGTTGGGGTTTTGCTAACAACATCCCAACTGATGACGTTTGTTACATAATTAAAATTGTATAATTCTCATCTCAAGCATGTGTTACAGTAAACTACCTACTTAAGGACTAAAATATTATAACGGGTTCCTATGGACCGAAATATTGGGCCATTAGTCACTATGTGCGACCGCGAAAGTTTAAAACAATATCTACTTACTGGACATGACACCTAGGTAAATTTTAACTTTACCAGAACAATCATTATATTCTTTAGCTGTAATCTCACCTGCCGTCGTTGGTCAAAACCATAAACTAAAATTTATTAGCCTTCAAAACTCAACCTCCAAGGGCAACCAAGATGGCGAGATAGTGCACAAAAAAAATTTTTATACTTTAAGTAAATTCCTTATTTCATACAAACCATTTTCAGCATCCAATACATTGTCATTCACAGGAGTTCGCGGGCACAGCTGCATACTCCGCAACGGTGTGAGCCGAAACAAAAATGCTGCAGCTGAATATTTTATCAAATAAATTGCACTTCCTTCCTTTTGCGTGGAGCGTGTGGTCTAGTGAAAAATACGACGGTATTTGAAAGGAGATATTGTTCTGTCGTTTACGGCACCGAATGGTGACAGTAGTATTTTTCAAGCGTATTGCATATTTCTACCGTACCGATATTGGACAAGGAAAAGTTTGACAGTTGGAAATAGAATACCGGAATAAGCGCATACTTTGTATGTATTCAATGAATATGACAAAATCGTGGCTTAAAGAAACTTTTTATACAAGAAGGTACAGGATGACAAAAAAAACTGCCGTTTGAGCAAATTTCTATGACAGGTTCAACATTTTAGCCTTGAAACTATAATTCTTAAGGAAAGTACCTACCTACTTCAGTTTCACCTATCGAGTCCTTCGGTACCAGCGATATCATGTCAATCATAACATGGTTATGATTAACAATATCATGGATGGTGTTAATCATAACATAATGATAATTAACGACCTGTTTTTTGGTAATATGTAGTTCGTTATTTACTAAGGTAGTCAATACTTCAGTAGTCTTTTAAACTCTAAGGTTCGTATTCTTATACGTGACTCAGATCACGTTAGAGTGCAGTTCACGTGAATCTATGTTTACATCCTTTTCATTACTTAAGCAGTCCTCTTATTCCAGAACGCAATATAAGATCCACTCTGCTGAATATAATCTCAAGTTCAAATTTTGCCGCCATATTACTGATTTATTTTTATAATCTGTGCAATAAGTTTGTTTTCATTGCCATTTTTGGCTTGATTGACAAAATATTCCGTTTTACGCAGTCATTTACGACTTAAATTGTTTTTCCGTTCCACTTTTACACTAATTTTATGTGAACCGGAACGTTTTTCTGTGCTCCGTACAGTGATCTGTGCTCCGTACTGTCAAAAGTAGGAAATAAATATCGCGAACCGTATTTGTTAGATTTTTAGTTAGAATTCGCATTATTATCGATAATTATCGTGTTAAAGAGTGTGTATGGTGTATGAAAAAGAATTTTACTACACAGGTATGTACTTCATGGATTCACATTCGTTTTCTCTTGGTTTTCTGAAGTCAGTCTCGCAATGATTTTACCATGGTATTACCAGTGGTGCATAGGGCCTTCACAAGATTTTACCATGGGTTTCACTTATCTCATGTTATGTATCACATTTGTGACACTGATATTAGGTATCTTCTCAATACAGCATTGTCGCAACATTGTGGTTCACTTTAGTACCTAGAAACATTTTGGTAGCCCCCTAAGTTCATTCCAACCCTTCTTGTTAGTAATTTTTTGTGTCCTTTCAGGAAAAACACCTGGTCTTACACAATCTCAAGGGAAACAAAAATATTTTAGATAATAAAAATACCGAAAAGGCTACTGAGAACTTGAAAAAGCAGTGCTGGAGCGAAAGTTGCCAGTATAGGTTAGCAACGGGTGGCGGAGGCCCATGTCAGGATGCAAACATTAACCCCGATGTTGCAGAGATAGCGCCAGCTCTCCTGGTAGAAATACCGGGGCATTAGACTGTGATTACCTTGGTAAGTAAATAACTTTTACAATTATTTTAAAATGTTGGAGTATACCCTTCGGGACGCTATGGGAAAAGACTTAGAAAAATTTTGCCCATAATTTTTTTTTTCCAATTTCGTGTTTTTTTCTTTTTTATCGTGTAGAGGGGCCTAAAACAAATACTTTTTGTCCCAAGCAATTTTGGGCTAGGACCTATCTAGGCCGAGATATAGGCCCTCAAAGTTCTAGATCCATCGAAATTTTTCTAAGTGTTTTGTACTGAAAGTTAGGGACTTAAAAAAAATTCGACGAAATTTTTTTTTTCCAATATCGTGTTTTTTTTTCATTTTTATCGTGTCGAGGGACCTATAACGAACACTTTTTGTCCTAAACAATTTTGGGCTTGGACCTACCTAGGCCGAGATACACAGGCCCTCAATGTTCTAGATCCGTCGAAATTTTTCTAAGTGTTTTTTACATTTGTACTGAGAGTAAGGACTTGCAAAAATTTTGAAGAAAGTATTATTTTCATTTTTATCGTGTAGAGGTTCATCGAATCGTAAGGGTTCATCGGGTCGTAAGGGTTTATCGGGTTGCAACTTTGACAGTGGCTTTGACAGTGACTTTGACAGTGAATTTCACAGGGATTTTGACAGTGACTTTGACAGTGACTTTGATAGTGTCTTTGACAGTGACTTTGACAGTTACTTTGACGGTGACTTCGACAGTGACATTGACAGTGGCTTTGCCAGTATCAAGGTCACTGTCAAAGTCACTATCAAAGCCACTGTCAAAGTCACTATCAAAATCCCTGTGAAATTCACTGTCAAAGTCACTGTCAAAGCCACTGTCAAAGTTGCGACCCGATGAACCCTTACGACCCGATGAACCCTTACGATTCGATGAACCCTCTACACGATAAAAATGTAAATAATATTTTCTTCAAAATGTTTGCAAGTCCTTACTCTCAGTACAAATGTAAGGTAAAACACTTAGAAAAATTTCGACGGATCTAGAACATTGAGGGCCTGTATCTCGGGCTAGGTAGGTCCAAGCCCAAAATTGCTTAGGACAAAAAGTGTTTGTTTTAGGCCCCTCTACACGATAAAAATGAAAAAAACACGACATAGGAAAAATAAAATTTTCGTCGAAATTTTTCTAAGTCCCTAACTTTCAGTACAAAACACTTAGAAAAATTTCGATGGATCTAGAACTTTGAGGGCCTATATCTCGGCCTAGGTAGGTCCTAGCCCAAAATTGTTTAGGACAAAAAGTGTTTGTTTTAGGCCCCTCTACACGATAAAAAAGAAAAAACACGAAATTCTAAAAAAAAAATTTTGGTCTGAATTTGTCTAAGTCCAAACTCGGTTCAAAAAATATTTTTTTCCAAATTTTTTTTTTATTTTTTCTTGACGTTTCATAGGGCCCCGAAGGCTATACTCCAACTCCCCCGGTTCCCGCCCCGAAAAGTATACTCTGACCATATACTTACTATGCCCGCTTAGAATGGCAACACCCCATATCTTTCCCGTGGGCGTCATAAGAAGCGACTAAGGGATTTGAGATTCGATTTGTATTGAAAGTTTAGGCGACAGGCTGACAACCTGTTGCTTTGCTGATACACAGTCTCCTGAACATCTCAAACTTTTGTCTGATGTGGTGCAAATAGCCATTTTACAGCCGTTTACACTCTGCCTACCCCACAAGGGATATAGGCGTGTATGTATCTAGAAAATGATTTTACAAGTGATGAATAATGCATGCATGTGCATACAATGATATGTTTAGTTATTTTATTGCAAACTGAGCAAAAAGAAATGAAAACCGACCAAAAATATACATGTAAACACTCTCTATTTCTTGTTTTCAAATATTCAAATATTAGTAATCTCTATAAAATATTCATAGATATTATGTATTTCACAGGCTACAGGAGATATGTTTTGCTGCATCTGGAGAACTTGAAAATTATTCATGATACCGAAGGAAGGCATTCTAGAATGCCCACAGTTGATGGAGGTCCAAATGATGATATTGGTACAGATATGGAAGAAAATGCACCTGCTCTCGTGATAGAAATATCAGATGCATTCAACTCCAATTTTATGAGTAAGTAAATAAAATATAATTGATCACATCTTATACAAACAAAGAAACTAATATACTCAATATTATAGTATTTTAAATAGTACAAAAGAGGACCTGTATAAGGCCAAATAAAAGTCAATTGTCATTGCCACCCTCTAGGATCAAAAACTGTTATCATTATGGTTTATATCAATATGGTATATATCAGTATGGGATCATTCATTACCGCTGATCCAAAGAGAAGAACAAGCTGATGTACTTACCTATTAAAAAACAAAAACCCGACTGCGGTCATTACCCGACTGCCTCAGAAGGAGGGTTATGTTTTCGAGTATGTATGTATGTAAGTATGTATGTATGTGGACAAGAAAATTCTTTTTCATGGGCTACAGCCCAAAGGGATAGTTGGATTTTAACATTATGAGGTGTCGTCAGATTCGTCTCAGCAGCGCGAGTGACACTGGCTATATTAAAAAAAAATATAGATTCAAGATGGCAGATTTTTTCAGCAAAATACTACTTTAAAATTGCCGCAGTCGGATTTTTTTATGTTTTAATACATCAGCTTGTTCTGTCGTACTTACTAAGTACATTCTGAGTATTTTCAGTATTTTAACGGCACAATTGAATAAATAAAACAAATTAATGAATTATATGTCTTTGTTACAGAAAATCATACAGGAATAACATCACTATCTGCCTCTGAAGAAAAAGATCCACTACTATTAGTTGATTTCGGACTCGATTTGGAATCAATTGGACCTATTGTCCATCCTTGTGATGAATTGTGCATGTATTATGTTTATTGTCTTCCTTACATGATTTTCCTAAATATATGTAATAAATATATTAAAGTTGTAATTTATTTTGTAATGTGGTCTATAAATGTTATTTTTCTAAAACAATGCATGAATGAATACATATTTTTAATGTGAAATATTATCTTTTGTTTACTTTGCTTTATTTTCACACAATCTGTGAGGTATCAGAACACAATATACCTCTAATAATAGTATAGATAAAAGGTACCTATCAGCCCCTAACAAGTAAGTAAACCGCTTGTTGCCTTGGGACACCGATTTTTCAAACGACTCGTTGAACCTGGTGTCAGAGATATTCAACTGGCCACAATAATTACCTAACAGGCCTCAATGTCAGGTTGTATAACGAACGACACCGACGGCTTGACGTGCCTTCCAAAGCACAGAACCATATTTCTATTCGGACAAGCTGAAAGACCTCTACTACTGGTAGCCTACTAGGCTAAGCCTAGGCTAGTACCTTTATACCTACCTACTATTTATATTCTGCGTTGGTAGTAAGCCTCTAACATGGCTGTGTAACGACCGCAGCAACTGTGACCAACTACTTAACGTGCCCTCCGACGCGCTGAAACAGTTTTCTATTCAAACAAGCCGAAATCCAACAACTATTGGTAGTCTAGTACTAGTAAAATTATGCACTGGTTGTAAGCTTCTAACATGGCCGTGTAACGACCGCAGCACCTGTGACCGACTACTTAGCGTGCCCTCCGAAGTGCGGAATCATTTTTCTATCCAAACAAGCCAAAAAACCGACAACTATTGGTAGCCATGTGGTAGCCTAGTACTAGTAAAATTCTGCACTGGTAGTAACCCTCTAACATGACTGTTTAACGACCGCAGCAACTGTGAAAGACTACTTAACGTGCCCTCCGAAGCGCAGAATCATCTTTCACATTATTCATCCTAACCACAAATGCACATATTGATGTACAACATCCATTTTTCTACATAATCACGTCCGCCGAATTCCAAACAACATGTCCACATAACCTAAAAAGCTTATAATTTCTTTACTCAAGTCATGAATCGACCTGACTTACGTAAACGATGATCGAATCTGTCAAAATCTGTGCTTGTGTTGTGATTGTTACTTAAAAATCGTCCTGGAATAAGACATTACTCTGGAGAGTTTTGATAATTGAATCTCGTTCTATGTGACGTTCTAGAATCAATTCTCAACTTAAAACTATTTTTAAGGCTAGACCAGTGCTTGAGTCACGTATAAGAATACGAACCTAACTGTCAGAGTCTTTTCTTTGATAATCTGTGCTGAATCACCCAACGCAATAATCTTGTTTATTGATATGAAAGATTCAAAGACTATTTTAATAATTTATTTGTATGGCCGCTTATACCTCGAAGGAAATTAAGCGTAGGGCTTTGAAACTTTATCAAAGAAAGGATAAAGGACAAAATTTTACAAAGACGCCCTTCGGACAAAAGCGTCTGGTGAAAGCTATAAAATGAAACAACAAAGTTCGTTATTATCTCATCATTTTATTTGTTGTAAACAGTCTTATAATCGAGCTTCGAGTTTACGAGACCTCAATGCACAGACTAGAAAATTCATGGACTAGGCAAGGACTGAGTTTCAACAATATGTGACGGGTCCAAAAACGGCAATTGATAGTGATTTAACTGTAGTCATTTTATTACAATTCAAAGTTTATTTTCTATTTAAGGAATTGGGATTATGGGTGTTGCTGCATGTAAAACCAGAAAATTATAAGATATGATTTTACCTTGCTTAGGGTTAAAAAAATAATTATTATTTAGATAGCTACATTAAAAGGCTTTACTCTTATATTTCTCTAAATGTGTATAATTATCACCATTAGAAAACTATCTGGATCTGGAAGGAGCAAACGGGAAAGACGTAGGGACCTTCTGTAGGTGTAGTAGTATACTTTAATGATGTAGCAATTAATAGGTACCAGCTACTTGTCATAAATGAGGCCATTTCCAATTATACTTTGTATTTATTGATAAATACAACTGAATCAGTCAGTACAGAGTCATCGGAACCTTGCAAGGTACATGAGTTTTCTAGTCTGTGGCACGAGTAAACAATTCTTCAATTTGGCGGGCCTAAGCGGAACTGCGAATATACGAGCTAGTCTCTTGGACAAAGTGTGACAAAGTAGTCTGGAGATATTGGTGACCCTAATTTTCGGTTAATACTAATATTGCGGATGACCATAGTCGACAGATGCTCATTCGAGGTTAAAACTCTACGTCGCCTTTTACGAAACACCCTGAGTAGGGATGGCAGCACGGGGAATATTTATATATTTATAGCCAAAAAAAAAAAACTTTGCGCCAAATAAGTTTAAGTTAAATAAAAATTTAATTTATGTTGGCACCTTTCTGTTGCAATTAATGATTAAGTTAAAAAAACACTTTTGAACGAAAACAATGCCATAGTATAATAACCTTATAATAACGCTATTGATCACAAATAGCGATTTCTTTCAGAAAACTTTAAGGCATAGATTCGATAATAACACTGCTCTATGATAGAGCACAAAAGAGAATTGCATTTTTCTCCTATTATTCAAATAGCTTATTTTTCCTACCATAACAGGGAGGTATTCAAAGATAGTAAAGAGGAAAACCAACAGGGAGGTATTTAGAGAGGACAACGAGGGTACTAATTATCAGAGCACTTTGTCACACCCTGTGTTTAAATACTGTAATCGTTGTTTTTCATTTTTAATTTAATTACACCTTACGACTAATATTTACAAAACTCTTTTAAACATGTAATTTTGAATTACGTTTTAAGCTTTCGAATTAATACTTGTGTTTGTTTATTTTTGCCAAGTTTTCGTCATTTTAATACAATTTACAAGAGTTTTGGAGATTAGATTGTAGTTCATTGAAATTTTATGAAAGTAAAGAAAGAAATATAATACTTTTGTACATTTGACTAACACAATATTAACTTTAAGTTTATTATTAATTGAAATGAAGTACATTTTATAACTTAGATAAAAATAATCAGTAATCACATAACAGTTCGTATTTCTTATAATATTATGAATTTGATAATGAAAGGTGTTTATCTTTTCTAATACTTATAATTACAGAAAACTTGGCAGCAACAAACAAACTCATAACAATCTATTTACAAATATTTACGCACTACGTAAACATGTTCATACTTATGGAGAAACAGAGAAGAACTAGTAACAATATCTTCTCCACTAGTAACTTCTTCACGGAGTTCCCTTTCGCTGCTTCCGTCAGACCTGTGAAAATAATATTCATATTTTAATCAATCCATTTTTGACAGCCGATGTGGCGCAGTAGTTGGTCTGACTGCCTGCCACGCAGAAGGTTCCGGGCTCAATTCCCGATGGGGTCACTCACAAAGTTGATATTTATCACTTTGTGAATTTGTTCCCAGTCTGCTTAGGACATTGCAGGCTAAACCACCTGATTGTCCGAAAAGAAAGATGGTTCCGTGCTTCGGAAGTTCACGTTAAGCCGTCAATCCCAGTTGCTGTCTATGATGGCAGTCGTTACACAACCATGTTAGAGACCTGCTATTTGCAGTACGCGGTTGAAAAACTCTGACACCAGGGTTCATCGGGTCGTTGAACGACTAGGTGTCCTACACGAGAGAAGAAGATCAATCCATGAGATTCCACCCTTGTGTTGTTGATGTACATCTCATTCGCACGAAGCGATTTTGTTTCAACTTTCATCATGAAAACGGCTAAGGAATGGAATTCCCTGCCGCCAGATCTGTTTTCAGAACATTATGACTTGGGCCTTTTCAAGGCAAGAGTTGACTGGGCACTGCCTAGGCATGCATGTTACATAATCGACTGCATGATCTCTTACCAACAGGTGAGATGGCAGACAAATGCGGGCATACCTTATTTAAAAAAGAAAACTGCAAGTACGGTCACCTGCAGACTAAGCTATGTACTTCTACAAAAACAAGGCGTTAGAATTAGATCGACAAAGTTTTTGAATGTCGAAAACAAGTTAAATGTAAAAGCATTTTTTCTAGTATTTGGTAATTGCTCAAAATTGCTGCAATCAACTTTCTAGTTATTCTCTAAAAATACACAAAACAAATTGGAGTTAAGTTAATGTGGTTCATGAATGTAGACTTAAACAATTAAAATAAAAAACATGTCTGATAAATTATTGTATCAACGTTTTTTTCTAAGCCTATTTCTACTAGTTTATTAAAAAGGTATCACTAGACAATTTTTATTACCCACCTCCAGCGACACTAATTTGATTGCTGAAGTCCTCGTTGTAAGAATTCAGCTTAATTTCTGAAAAGAAAATGAATATTTTAGTAAGTATTACAGCTTTATTTGTATTAGGTATAAGTTCTAGGACTCTGACATTTCGACCTTTTATTAACAGCTATTAAAAACCTAGTACTTTGTAAAATCATCGTACATCATTAGGTACTAATTTTTACGTTTTAATAGCTGTCAGAATGTTGACATATTTTGTCATAGGTTTGACACATGAATAAAAAGGCTAATACGATCAAATATGTCCTATTCGAATGGCCGTACTTTAGGATACAGCTAGATCAATATCATATGAACGTACCCTTCCCACTCAAGGATACCCTATAAACTAGGTATCAAACCGTTAGATTCTAACGTATCTCATACACAAGAAACAAAGACGCCAGATAGGGGAAGGGATCATGATTGCTTGCCATGCTACCCTTTGAGATTCAAGTCGGGCTTGAGAATCATTGTATTGACCGTCTGACATTGTCAAACAAGAGTCCAAGCCACGAAGGGAACCCCACAGACTCGGCGCATTTGTAAAGTATTGTACAATCGCACATTTTAGTCTACTTTCTTGGCGTCCATCATATTTGGGAAAAGTAAGAGATAAATAGGTATAGGATGAAATTTTACGAATGATCGTTAGCTTATATACTCCGGTTAGTGATAGATAAGGAACAACTTTCCACAAGGAACAGTCGAAATAAAAGAAAAAAATTTAATCTTTGTACATTTTATACAAAACAACACTTGATACAAAGTTGCCGAACAGCTGATTTAGTAGGTCAATTTTCTTTTGTATATTGACCTATGTTCTTTAGGGAATGTTGATCCTTGGGCGCTTCTTCGAAATCGCGTTCTTCGGCTGATTCCCGTAGTCGTTTTCATTTTTCAATTTATGATGTAATGTTACACTGTATGTCAAATTATAGAACAAAACAAAGGTATATTTGACATAGGCACTAATTTCAAATTAAAGATTTTCGAAATATTGACATTATAAAATTTACTGCCTACGGGAATCAGATTTAGGAATACGGGAATCAGAAATATGATTATTCAATATGACAAACCATTAATAAACTTAACATATATTTATTTTTCTACTTATTTATTGAAATTTAATGTCACCGCTAGATTACTTAGGTGTTCTGGTTTAGGCACATAATGTCTCCTTCGCAGAATGTCGCTGTAGCAAAATGTTTCTCGGCGTAATGTTCTAATACAAGTTATATGATATTATCAATATAGTAAAGTACGTAGGTAGCTAGGTAATAATCAGGTAGGCAAGAAAATGGGTTGATAAGTACTTAGGTAGGTAGCATTCAGACGCATAATGTCCCTTTTGCAGTACTTTGCAGTCGTAAAATATCCTTGTCACGTAAAATACCATTTTTATGTAATATTATGATATCAGTAGGTAAATAATGTCATAAAGTAGGTAGTTGAGCAGTAGGCAGGTAGATAGGTAAGTTAGTAGGCAGGTAGGTAACCAGCTAAGTACTTAGGTGAAGGTAAGTAAGTAGGTAGCTAACTTGGAAAATACCTACACATAAAATTACTAGTAGGGCTATGATATGGTTGTGTAACGACCGCCGTGTAAGAAATCATACACAACAACTAAGATTTATGATTTGGCGTGCCCTCTGTACTAATCACTGATTCCCGTGTCAAGAAATACACGGGAATCAGTGTGACGGAAGTCAGAAAAAATCGAAAAATTGAGATTACCTCCAACCTTTTGCGTCTCACACAATAGTATTAACATATAAGGTAGTGAACCTAATGAGCTTTAAATTAAGTATAATGGGTCCATTTCGTGACTTATACTTTAATTTAAAATCGACAAACGGGAATCAGTTTTAAGTGAAACTAAATGCACGGGAATCAGATTCTTCTCCTCGTAGTGGGGTGATGCTGCACGAGCGGCACGTTCTGCTTCCCATGGCACTTGGAGCACTCCTAGGGGATAGCTATGGTGGATAGACCACACCTTCATGTTGGTTTAATAGGAAGTTTTTTGCGGTTTAATGACGTTACACGGGAATCAGTTCTAGGTACCGGACATTTTTAAAATGATTTATAAAACAAAATGGACCTTAATTACACGTTTGAAATATTTTTTTCCCGTATCATTGTACATCTGATAAGGTTAAAAAAAATAGTTTATGTAGATAAATCATACAGTAAAAAACATATAACCCGTTTTGTATCAAATTTTGGGGCGCGGACACGTTACGGGAATCAGATTTCAGCAGTTTGAATTTTTTTTTAACTGTCTTGTTTAACTAAAATACAAAAGTTTCATTGTGTCCCAGTTAGATACAAGTATGAACTATTAATAAAAAAATAGTCCATAACTAAGTTTTTTAAAAAAAGGTGTGTTTTGTTCCCGGACAACGAAAATTTAGGCTCCGAAGAAGCACCCCCTTATCACCAGCCGGTCCTGCAGTTTGGCTATCGGTCACTATTAAAACTTCACCCTATATAAATAAATTCACGTACAATTCTTTCTTAGATTACCTTCACAACTTCTCAAATAATAATGTGTACACGTCGCTAAGAAATACTATTGGCCCTTTCCTTTTCTCATATAATATTATACGATTTATTGCGTAGGGTCTGGCATAAACGTGGCCGCTTTCCGATATGTCACCGCAATGACAAATTGAGTAATAAAATGTTTGGCCTTGACCTTTAAATATAGCGACTAATATAATGTTGACCTTTTTGACACCTACCAGTAACTGAAGTAAGTTAAAGGTGTTGGAAAAACTTTGATTCCAAAGTTTACCTGGTCGTTAATCGACTCTGTATCCTAGGTTATGGCGAAGAAAAGTGGTGCGGACAAATGTTTCACTTATAATGTTGTCTTATTCATTCTATTTAAGATTGTTTAAATATGACAACAAATAAGACAACAAAGAATTTCCGTGTGAGCTATCATACTTACATACCTACATGATAATAATTATGTAAGTTACCTTAATATAGACAATAATAATATGACATCTAAATAATGTTAAACGTCCCTACTATGTCGTGAACAAGGGTCACCGTTCGGAATATAAAGACGCTCTTATAGTACAGTACTGGCTGGTTGCAAAGGTTTGAATCCTACCTTGTAGTAAAGTTGCAGTTTTTCAAAAAAACACTTACCATACAACCTGAGCGTGCCTTCACTCTTGCCTAAAGAGTTGGTACTGACACAGTTGTAGGTGCCGATGTCACTTCTGGAAAACTGACGGATGGTCAGCCACATCGACACCTTGTATGAGGACTTCTCTTCTCTTATTGTGTACTTTGGCCTGTAAGAAAATACCTTAGTTATTTTGATAGTACATACATAACATAAATCACGCCTTTATCTTTGCGGGATAGGCAGAGCGTTGACGACCATAAAAATACGGTTGCTATCGATCGCCACATCTCACAAACTTTGTACTTGTGTGCTTTTCAGAATAAAAATGTATTTTTTTATAGAAAACTGTAATAATGCATTAGTTATTTTGAATAGTCTTCTTAGCTTCTACTAGGTAACTACAAGGCCTTCGAGAGGATTTAGTAATGTAAAGTACTGACACTAAATTATTATCATTAATTAGTAATCGGAGCGTAAAATCTTTGTTATGGTTAAACGGGTTTTAGGGTTTCGTAGTCTACTACTAAGTCTGTCTGTCTGTATGTTGGGAAAAAAATTTTCGCCTTCAGAATTGATTAGTCTACCGTTGAATAGGTCTTCTAAAAGTAAGGGGAGTTTCTTTGAAACAAAGTAACTAAAATGTTTCTGCCTCGAGATGTTTGCTTTTAAAAGGGGCTTTTTGAGCCATAATTTGTTCCAGCTGTAAACTAGTAATTTAAAAAATATATGGAATATACCTAGTTCTTTATCTGAAGTTACCACGAATACAATAACGGATACTGTACCTCTCAAGTTTTACAATTGGCGGTTGGTAAAACCATACAGCTGCAAACAAACCAGACAGGGGCGTTGCCAGGGACCTCTCTTATAATAAAACTTAGAATATTAAACAAGACAGACAGGTAATATTAATTAATTAGTAATAATATACCTATGAGGATATAAAGAGTAGTAGGTAATTAATTAGACTTTCTGTAATCTATATCAAAGTCTTAATTAAGGCTTATTTGAATAAATATTTGATAGGTTTTGTTTATAGGTTTAATTATGTTACAGTATAAAACGTTAATTAACAGTACCTACTTTATTTTATTCTCCATAAAGATACAGTAAAAAACGTATATAAAATCATGCCTCTTTCCTGGAGGGGTATGAAGAGAGTACATGCTGCCACTTGCTACGATCTTGACACACCTCTTTTGCTTCCTTAACATTTATCAGACTTTTCATACATGCTCGTCGACTTAGGGTACTCTTAACCTGACCTTTCTTTAAAACGCTCCTAATTTAATCCAGACGTTCACCTAGGTCTTCCCCTTCCAACGTTTCCATCAACAATATACAGAAACAACTTTACGAAATAACATTAAAAAGTTCGTTTGAAATGTCTGGGGCCACGAGTTTTTTTTATGAAAATATTATATTTCCAGCATAACGATGGAAACAGTTTTGTAACACGCAAACTCGATGAAACTTGCTTATGATTTGAAAGTTAAGCGGCTAGATTGAAAAACTTCAACCATGTTTGGCTGCGGCGCCCGCACTAAGCTTATTTCATCACAAGAAAAGTGTTGCTTGATAAACGGTTTTTACTAGAAAATCTTATGACAAAGGGGGCTAAGAGATAAGTAGGTAATTGGGAGTATTTCTTGTAAAATATCGACATTCACGGATTGAGTACCTAAGTCGACATGTCTGCCAAGTAGGATAAGAATTTGATGTTTGACTGCGACGCCCGATCTTAGCTTTTTTCGTCACAAGAAAACTGTTGCTTGATAAAAGTTTTTCACTTGAAAATCTTATCACAAAAGGGGACTCAGAGGTTAATATTAAACGAAGTCAGATCGCCAACAAATCCACGTACTAATTTAAGGGATCTACTTGTACTGGATTGCCTTAGTATTTGTATTATAAACCAGTATAAATTTGGTCCCTTAAATAGCTACGTAGATTTGCTGGCGATGGTACAAAAGGCGGAATTCAACACAACTGTTGCAAGGGATAAACGCCTACGGTATAATTATCTACCTACGCCCACTCTACCTCCAAATCACGAAACATTAAGTACATACAGCCTCTAGACAGAACGAATGGCAAATACTGAGCGGAAATGAAAACAACGTCATAACTAGTGCTGTCCAACTTTCCGAACTATCGATAAAATATTAACAGCTTGACACCATGCGCACATTAGATTCAATCTCTCTCTCTCTCTCTCTCTCTCTCACACACACACACACACACACACACACACACACACACACACACACACACACACACACACACACACACACACACAAACACACACTTTTTTAGGACATCAAGACTTCCAACGATTCTGGAGTCGCTAATAAGACCAGTTTTAAAGAAAATGTTGTATTTTAATTTATTCAAAAACATGGTATACATTATTTAAGTATGTCTATTAATAATAATAAATCATTCGTAAATTGTATGTCTTGTAATGTACAACGTTAAATTATCGATATATTTTTATTATCTCTATTGCTTGAAAGGTACTGTTAGCAGCACATCGAATTGTCAAGGGAGCTCAACATTTAGTGATTTTTCTAAATATTTCTATGAAAAACCAGCATTTGCTGATCTCTTTTATGGGCAGCCCGTGTAGCTGCAAACGTTAATAATTAGGAATAATAGATGGACGGTGAAAATTGGAGAGTGGGAAGCCATTTTGACCTTTAAATGGCTCCGCTGAGATTAATTTGTCTTTTTATTGTCTGAGCCAACAGTGTTTCTCATTTTAATTCTGTAACATTGTATTGGTTGGTTTCAAATCATTCGGTCATAATTATGTGCCCTTAACTGAAAGATGTGGGTGTGTGTCACTAATAGTTGCTGGCATGCGGTATCGTATCGCCATGCAGCTGACAAATGTTGTCATTTGCTTGCTAGCTGAGAAAAAAATCGCCAAACCAGGTCGAGGCTTTAGAAAAGGGGATATAAGCATTTCCTGTGAATGTAATAATTTTCACTGGGCTTGACAATCCGGGTATCAAGTATGGTCAGTATGGTATCCTTTCAAATAGGTAAGGTCCCAGCAGTGGACTGTTGAGTTAGTTTGTAGTAAACGACAACTCTCAATATTTTTTGTAAGTACCTCTAGTAAATAATGTTGCCAAACGAAAGATTTCGTTGGAAAAACTCTACACAATGGATAGACCAACCCGTAGTAGTGAATCGATACTATCGATAGTTTTTCGATCTTGAGAATCTATACAATCCATTGTATCAAATCGTGTTTCTGAATTTTTCGATAGAGTATCGAACGGAAACACTAGCAGTAAAGAACAATACATACCCATCGAGCAGCATGTCTCCCCGATTCTTGATCCAGTAGTTGATAGTGTTGGGGTACGCTTCCACGTAGCACTTGAGTTTCACGTCCGTGGACAGAAGAGCACCGAATAGTATTGTCTAAACTAAACTATCAATATTGATAGCCCGAACTATCGATGGACTGTCAAGCGGAAACACAAGTACACATACCCATCGAGCAGCATCTCTCCCCGATTCTTGATCCAGTAGTTGATAGTGTTGGGGTACGCCTCCACGTAGCATTTGAGTTTCACGTCAGTGCCCACAGGAGCGACTCTGTATGGATAGTTTGATACTATTGATTGTTAATCAATAGACTGTCGAGCGGAAACACTAGCAGTAAAGAACAACACGTACCCATCGAGCAGCATCTCTCCCCGATTCTTGATCCAGTAGTTGATGGTGTTGGGGTACGCCTCCACGTAGCACTTGAGTTTCACGTCAGAGGGGCACCAAAGCCAATCGAAAGTATCAATAGTTCGATACTATTGATTGTTTTGTAGTGCATCGAAACGATACCATCAATAATATTGCTGCATTTTTAACTACCGATACTATTTGGGGTATTGCTGCATTTTTACAATACCTACATGTTGCGGTGACCCCAACTGATTTGAAATAAAGGCAGGCCGATGATGATGATAAAGAACATGACATACCCATCGAGTAGCATCTCTCCCCGATTCTTGATCCAGTAGTTAATAGTGTTGGGGTACGCCTCCACGTAGCACTTGAGTTTCACGTCAGTCCCAGGGGGGCACCCAGCAACTGGTTTGTTGTAAACTACTCATGTTGTTGTTTGAGTAGTAAAGAACAACACATACCCATCGAGCAGCATCTCTCCCCGATTCTTGATCCAGTAGTTGATGGTGTTGGGGTACGCCTCCACGTAGCACTTGAGTTTCACGTCAGTACCCAAAGGGGCACCTAACAACTGGTTTGGCACTTTCACTGTAGGGGCGACTGTGGACAAAACATTGGCAGTTATGAAGCTGCAAATAGGGTAACAAGCCACAGGTCAAGGTACTATAAACTGAACAATTTTCCTCGCTTTTTACGAAACCCACGGGAAAGACATGGGGTAACGGCGTGTCCACACGCCTCCGGCACGGCGCCGGCGCCGTGCAACGTCACGGTGCACGACACGGCGCCGTGCCGGACCACGACGCCGTGCCGTGACAATCCACGGCGTGACACAATTCTCAGTCACCAAAGAGATTGGGTCACTCAAAAACAGAAATAATTATTGGTATGCCATAAATTTCAGTTAGCGAAAAAAAGCGACTTATAAACTATTTGGGCAACAATGTAATAACTTAGTCCGGAAAATAACATTAGGGCTGCAAATAATATTATAAGTGATTATGGGGGCAGCAAAATAATAATTTGAGCAGCAAGTTTTTACAAGCAGCTTAAATGTCTTGCGGACAATCTCTCATTTCTTCTATCCTTTCCTAAGGTATATTAGATCGACGAACGACTTGACGAACCCTGATACCAAGAGACCTCTGTCAAGGTTATCTCAACGTTGACTAGGCCTCTAATAAGGTAAAGTAGGCCTCTGACATGATTAAGTAGGTACATGACAGAGGCCTGACTTCTGACATATTCACAGTCCAGCAAAAAAGAAGTAGCAGTCAAATAAAATCGAACTTAAAAAAAAAAATTCTAAATTGTTGCCATTCATAGTCAATGTTGCCATTTAATTTTGAAATTTCGTGCAACAGAGTGGGGCCCTCATTTTTAGTCAACTCTTTTTTGCTGGACTGTAAGTATAGTTGAGCACGCCAATCGACATGATTGACATGGCCTCTGACACGGATAATATTGTACTTAGCAAGTACTTTGGCTTTCGTTTTATTTGGACGGAAGAGGAAGACTGCCGTAAGCAATTAAAAACACTACCATTGTGTATTATTTGAGGCTCAACCTCGACATACTTGAAAAATATATATTTACGT
Organism: Phthorimaea operculella; assembly: GCA_024500475.1. Lineage (NCBI taxonomy): Eukaryota > Metazoa > Arthropoda > Insecta > Lepidoptera > Gelechiidae > Phthorimaea > Phthorimaea operculella. Next base: position 9,801,992 of record JANFCV010000002.1, read on the forward strand.
GCTGTGTAATCGCATAACTTATACGTATGACACGCTCATTGGAGATGTTTTATTACCTATGTTCACATGTCTGATAAAATATATTGTTTTTCAGAAATATTTACTGTTCAAGAGTTGCCTAACGAATAGCAATTTCTGCTTAAAAAAAGTCAATTTTTAGCATCACAAATAGCATTTTTTTGCTAACTGCTTAAATAACACCCAAAATATCTTGCTTTTCATGGATGAAAGGATGATGGTCAAAATGTGCCCCAAAGCTAACAAATGGTAAAATATTGACCTACAGGTTTGTGATGTATGTCAATTAAGAGAACATAGTAAGGAGTTCATTTATTACTATACTGACATTTCTCTAAGATGTAGCATAATTCCTATAATAAACAAATTTTGTTACCATGTATTCATATTACGACACAGAATACTATAAACAGCTGTATTTAAGCACATGTTGATTATACTAAAGCTTTCCACCGTCAATGCTCTTCGCCAACAAGGAATAGATGAAACATATGTAACTACTTTTGAAGTAGTTTAAAATTACAGTCTGTTGAACAAGCTTTCTCCAGAAAACGTGGTGCAAGAGCAATTGTTCCAGAAACTGGCATCTACATGGTAGCTCTTGAGTCGAGTGTGGTCACTCAATGAAATTGTAACGATATAATAGGGTGTCAAATAACAATATAATGATATAGTTAGTATATGATAAATAGTATTTAAACTATCAATGATAAGTAGGTTATAAACTCATAACCAAGCGCGTTAAGCGTAAAATAGAACTAGAACAGTTAGATACATAGTCTCCATCCAAAACCACTAACAAGCGCGTTAAGCGTAAACCAAAACCAGCAAGAAAAGATCACGGAATAGAAAAGGCCTGGAAAGGCTACTGATCCATTGAAGACTTAATTAAGGGAGACCCACTTTGCTTAAAAGGCAAACTTATCCACTTGCGCATCTTTCCCAGCTAAAACAATGTCTTACAGTATAAAAAAAACTAAACGGGTAAATAGTTTTACCGTAGGTCAATCAAGGATTTCATGGTATAATAAGATACTCCGCCTGGTATTCCATTCCGAGACTCGTGAACCACGTGACTAACACAAGCCTACGTCATCATGCTAGTAGTGGGTTACCAGAATCACAGATAATATAATAAACTAACGTTTACAGATACCTTATGTCAAACTAAAAAACCAATAGCCCCAAAAAGGGGTTGCCGGCCGGCTATGGTGGTTTTCATTAAATGCTCGCCAGATGACACTACAAGTGGACTGTTCTAGTGCTTGCGAAAATGTGTTAATTTCGCGTTTTTTAGTCTCTGGGCGTCTCAAATAATGGAATTATATTTTTTCAATACTTTTTTGCTACAATTTTTGCCTTTGTTTCGGACCTAATGTTAAATTCGCTACCAGTAACGCCATCTGTTGAAATTAATTTGGAACAAAATCCCTTTACTTCGGTATAGGACTGCATGCCAGAATTACCCACTCTTATGATGTTTTTTGTTAATCATTTACGATACTGTTAACTAATAAATACAATTTAAGTGTTGTTGTAAAGTTCAAGTTAATACACACGTAAATCTAAATTATAAAATTATTAAAAAATATTTTAGCTCATTTTTCTGAGATTAAATTTACCCCATAACGTATTTTATTGAAATAAAGTGGCAATACTAGTGACGTAGGCTTGTGTTTCTCTGGGAATGTAAGACCATGTTTTATTGGGGTAGCGTACCTTGTCAGTGATATTTTATCTATTGCTGGTGGTAGGGTCAGTATTCCCTTTGGAGCAGATGCCCTGACGGTTTGGGTTGCCCACAATCCGGATGTTTCACCTCCTAAAGATCGAATTTTTCAGCATGCGTGGGATGATAGTGGAGCCAAGGGCAAACTTGATCGTTAGGAAAACTTTTTGGGCGTGGATCTGGCTAGACTCCACGCAGTATCTCAGAGCGAGTCAACGGCGTGACTGCACGCTCTGCTATCCCCACACTTCGGAACACTTCTAGCCAGTCACTCTCTCCGTGTGGCAGTGCCTCGGCCTAGGTTGCAATACGAAGCCCATACCTATGCATTTGCAGTTCATCGATGGAGCCCAATGCTGCTTCGGAAGGTTACCCCGCCACTAAGCTTTGAATGATCTTTTCCGGCAGGCCCTGGTCTCACCAAACGTCCCTCGCGTGCCAAGAATTCCGGTCTCTGCTATTTGGATGGTAAGAGGCCAGACGGTCATACCCTGGTGCTTTGGGAGAAAAGAAGGTGCTTCATTTGGGAAACAACTTGCGTCAGCACCTTCTCCGTAAGCCATCTGCCCAACACCACGCGCGCGCCTGGAAGTGGGTGCCCCCTGGGCTGCCCTTAAGAAGCGCAGCAAATATTTGGTCCTCCTACAAGCGTATGCTTTTGTCCGTTCACAGTTGAAACATCGAACTGCTGGGGGGGGTAGAGGCCATAGACTTAATAAACAAATTTGGGCGTCGGCATATGGAGACGGAGGTGGCGATGCCCGCGCCGGGTCTTTCCTAGTGCAGAGGTCCGGGACTTTCCTAGTGCAGAGGTCTGGGCCGGGTTTTTCCTAGTGCAGAGGTTCAGGTCTTTCCTTGTGCAGAGATCTTGGACTTTTCTAGTGCAGAGGTCCGGGACTTTTCTAGTGCAGAGGTCCGGGACTTTCCTAGTGCAGAATTCCAAGTCTTTCCTAGTGCAGAGATTAGCCGTAGCTATACGGCGTGGGGACTAGGGGCAGGTTATTCACCTGAAAAGGGAATAAAAGCCTTGTGGTTCGCTTTCGAAGTGGCATTCTTTGAAAATAGAAACATTCGATATAGCGACTATTCGATGTGGCGATCTTTCGATGTGACGACCATTCGATGTGTCGACCTTTCGATGTGGCGACCATTCGATGTGGCGACTCGTGCGAAACTTTATTTACTAATGCTAATTCGTCCCGGACGCCGACAAGTTCATACAAGCTATGTTTTGCCTATCTCATGTATCTAGAGTTATAGTAGATACGCGAAGCTACTCCATACAAAAACCGAGTTACATGAGTTTTGTTTTTTGGATGTAATATTAAAATTAATTATATTTCTTGTAAATATGAACTCGTACATATATAAATGGGACCTAAAGAATACGATTAAGCTTGTTGCGCGTAACTCATGTAACTAAAGATAACGTAGATAGGCGTAACAGCGCAGTAATGGTGTTCTAAACTAATAAGGTATTTTACCTTTTCTTCCACGGGTAAAATCATTCATTTCCATTTCATGTAGGTACCTACTACCTGTACCTAGGTACCTATTATATCTACCTAAGTGTACATGCAACCATCGGCAGTCACGGCATGTGCCGTCGGCTGTCGGCTGTTGGCCGGTGCCTTCGGAATTGCATGTGCTGAAACTGCCGTAGCATGTGCTGCAACTGCCGATAGCTGCGGCCCGCCAACAAACTGCTATGCAGTTTGGCAGGTTTGTGCTACCTTTGAAATTGTTTTTTCTTAGTAAATGCTTTTTTCATTTTTTTCATTTTTTCATTTTCTTGCAGTATGTGCTGTCGGCTGTCGGCTAGTCTGTTCGAAATAGCAGCTTAAAGTTGGCACGCATGATGGTAACGGATTATTAGCTAACATTATACGAAATTTTATGTTTTCCTTGTAGGTTTACCTGTAAAAAAAAAGACAATTTAGTCTGAATAATATCATAATTGAATTTAAGAATGAAGGCACGACTGGCGAAGAGTAGAGACGACCTTGCTATGGTGGTCGCCGACGCCCATTAGTGTATGATTCAAGAGAAGAAGATTTAAGAATATCCCGCATGCTCGCGATACTTAAAAATAAACACTTGAATGACTATTTTCTATGTTCATACAATTCAATTCTGCTGATCAATATTTTTTATATTTAGTTTGAGGAAAAGCATAGTTCTCATACAAAAATGATCCAAGTCCTTTAAAGAACAATATCTTAACTATATGACTGACGTAGCTTGTCATGTGGCCTGACATGCGCTGTAACAATTATGCCAAAATAAGAAAATTGTTAATGTGATGTACCCTCGCCCTCGATAACAGATTTGTCGATATCGATAATGGTTGGTGAGGACTGTTCTTCCTCTGAAGAATAGTATGCTTTTCGGAAGTTTTTATGTATGTATGGGTTGCATAAGTAAATACATTCGTTAGATTTGTCTCAGCAGCGCATATGACATTGATTGTATGGGGTGAAATTTTACTAGTGACCGATAGCGAAAACTCAGAACCGGCTGGTGATAAGGAACAATTTTCCTCAAGGAACATAGGACGAAATACGAAAAAAATTTTGGCCCTCCCATACAAAATTGCCGATCAGCTGATTTGAGTTACTGTGGGAGGGCAAATTTTTTTTCTCGTATTTCGGCTTATGTTCCTTGGGGAAAGTTGTTCCTTATCACCAGTTAGTTCTGAGTTTTCGCTATCGGTCACTAGTAAAATTTCACCGTATATGACTATTTCTTAAATTACAAATGGCTGATTTGAGACAAAAAAAAAAACTTTTGAACTTACTGCAATCGGGTTTCTGTATTTTTGTTATGATCGTTTAACCCTAGATTGGTCGCGTGTGGTCTTTAAAAGCCCTTCGAATAAACAAATGCATTTTTTGTCTTATAACGGATTATCTTAGTAGCTTGAAAGGGTAGGAGAAACGGGTAGGTAGGTACCGAAGTAGCAGCGGGTGAAATCGCTAGGCATTGATTGATTGATTTAATAATGTTACATTTCATCAGGCTACACAGGAAGTCATGAATATTACCCGAGAGTATTTTTCATGCCTATACTAGTATCATAGCATTTGCATTTTTTTTTCTTCGACTGGGACACGAAGTCGTCCATTACTAGATTATCTTCATCACATTTTATACACACTCGTGTTTACAACAGGCTACTGGTAATATGCAACGATCAAATTAATGGCTAAACCAGCTCTTGAAATTAAACATGTTTCCAATCTGATTCGTAAATGAAAAATAAAATTGTTTGGTATAAATAAATTAACTTTTAAAAGTACCAATCTATAGTTTTTTCAAATCTTATGCTAATTAAGTACTATCGGCTTGTCTAGCAGTTTCACTGATACATAGTTGTAGATATTCGCAAGACTAATTAACAATGCTACTGCTCATCTCTGGTTTCATCCCTTGGTCACCTTTTACAACACCCACTGGTAGAAATAGGTGATGCTATATTGATCCGGCATCACAGTGTCAACGATATGCTGTCGCCAGCAAATCCACCTACCCATTTTAGGGTCCAACTAATACTGGTTTTCATATACATACTTAGAAAAACCAGTATACGTTGAACTCTTAAATGTGTAGGTAGATTTGTTGGCGACAGTACCGTACCTACTTTTTTGGTTAGATACACAGCAGTATTTTCGATGAATACCTTACCTATATAGGATTACATTTAATTAAATACAAATCTCTTAAGGAGTCGGTCTACACACAAAACAGAACAACTTAAGTTAGAAACTTTTCTTCGGAATATAAAAAAAAATTGGGCCTCCCATACAAAAATGCTGAAAAAGTGTGTCACTTAGTATGGGAGGCCCAAATGTTTTTTTTTTCATATTTCAAAAGTTATTCAGTTTTGTGAGTAAAACAGAGTTTGACACTGACATCTGTATTCCTATATTACTCATATTTTACAAATAAATTTGTTTATATTTAACACACCCTTATGAGATTTGCACTTAATTAAATGTAACTTTATATATCGATAAATTAGAGGCAACCCTATCGTTCCATTTTCAAAATGAAAACATGGATTCCTATTAAAAACACTTTCATGTAAAATGTCGCCGGGCAAGAGCATACAGTCAATTCGCAATCTTTGGGTCATTATATTGAAGAAATGACATTATGATCAGCGTATGCGGGAGGCCAAGTTACGGTGGTCGCAATACTTAGATACTACGCGTCCAACGTAACTTAGCCTTCCGCTTAGGCTGGTCATGACTCATAACACTATGATTTTGAATGGACTATACCCTGTAAAAAAGATATATAATCATAAACAGAGTCAAGCATCTCAATCTATACGCCCTATTACACTATTACATATGTCTGCATACCTAATATCTGAACTCTAGTGGATAACGGGGAGCGATTGCTGGGATGTCTTACAAACCTGTGCAACTTCCTTCTCAGCGGTCGTTTAAATAAAGAGGTGTGCCCTTTTATGTACGGGGCGAGTTTATGTGCCTTATCTAAGAAGGACGGAGGTCTTAGACCTATCGCAGTTGGGAGCACCTTTCGCCGTTTAACGGCCAAACTTGGGTGTCGCACGGTAAAGGATGAGATGGCGGCATATCTGCAACCTCATCAGCTGGGTTTTGGAACTCGCTTAGGTTGCGAAGCAGCAATACACGCGACTCACGCTTTTGCTATGGATCTGGAGAGAAAGGGAGAGGTTCTTTTGAAGCTGGACCTGACAAGACAAATGCTTTCAATTCTGTTGAAAGAGATGTGCTTTTGGGCGAGGTCAGGAAGAAGGTTCCTTCTCTCTATCTTTTTCTGCACCAGGTTTATAATAAATAAATAAATCCTTTTATTTCAGGCAACAAGGCCCATATAAAATAAAATAACACTATACAATATGACTTAAAATCTAACACAAATACTATAAATAAAATACAATAATATGACTTATTTTGCTACGTAGGCACTTTACGTGACGGCGGCGACTCATGTTGCGCAGGGGGCCGATAGCGCCTAAATACGACTTCCTGTGGCCAGAAATCTGTCCGCATGAATTCACCCACGTATATCCACGTATTTATGAATCACCTTCTTTTCTTTTTTATAACAGGGCCCAAATTCTTTCTCAAGTTGGCGCGCAGCAGGGCGATCCGCTAGGCCCTTTAGTTTTCAGCCTAGCAATTCAAAAAACTATTACGGAGTTAAATTCCCCTCTAAATATATGGTACCTGGATGATGGTACCATTGGAGGTAAACCCGAAGTAGTTGAGCAAGATTTGCTCGCCTTGTTGCCGCGCCTTCGAGAGTTGGGATTAGAGGTCAACACTAGCAAATGTGAGTTCTATCCTTGTTCTTCCGAATCCCTTTCTTCTTTCTCCCGATTCTCTTCCGTGCTCCCTGGCCTTCAGGAACTAACGCCTAGCACATTTAATCTCTTAGGTTCTCCTATCTTCTAGGCAGCTATTCCTGAGGCGTTTGAGTCGCGAAGACAGGTTCTGCTACAGGCTCAGAAGCGTCTTAAAAACTTGTCAGCTCACGTGGCTCTGGTTTTATTGTGGGTTTGCTTTGCTGTTCCTAAACTTACCTACTTTTTGAGGACGACCCCCACCTGGCTATTTTCTGACCAGATCGGTTCCTTCGACGGTACTTTGAAAGACACCGTCGAGAGTATATTAACCCGCTGCAACCTATCTTTTACCCCTTTAGGTAAAAATCTTTAGGGGTAAAAATCATAAATCCTTGAAACACGTATTTATTTTTTTAGCTGTTTGATCTAATCGCCAATTTTGGAACAGATCGCATTTAAAAATAATGATTTTCCATTCAAACTGTTAACCCCTTTTTTACCCCTTTACGGGTTAAAAAACGAAAATCCCTGAAACATGTACTCAATTTTTTCAGCTCTTTGATCTAATCGCAAACTTTGAAACAGATCCCGTTTAAAAATAATGATTTCCCATACAAACTCTTAAACCCTTTTTTACCCCTTTACGGGTTAAAAATCAAATATCCCTGAAACACATGTTTCCTTTTTTTAGCTTTTTGTTCTAATCGCAAATTTTGAAACAGATCGCATTTTAAAATAAAGATTTTCCATACAAACTTTTAACCCCTTTTTTACCCCTTTAGGGGTTTAAAATCGAAAATCCCTGAAACACGTGTTTAATTATTTTAGCTCTTTGATCTAATCACAAATTTTGAAACAGATCGCATTTAAAAATAATGATTTTCCATACAAACTTTTAACCCCTTTGGGGGTTAAAATTTGAGGTAAAGAATATTTAAAAACCTGCCCCTTAATTTACTCTATATAATTAAAAAAACCGCATCAAAATCAGTTGAGGGGTTTTAAAGATATAAAGAAACATACATACAGACACGGGAAGTGACTTTACTTTATACTATGTAATGATGATGATGTCTCCCTTAATGCAGGCCAGTGGAACCAGGCGTCTTTGCCTGTTCGGCGTGCTCAGGATGTTAGCTTGCCCGCCTTTTTTGCGTCGGCTAATGGGGTGGTTGACCTTGTCACTGACATTTTACCCATAGATGGTGGCAGGACCTGCATTCCTTACCCGGAAGGCGCTTTGGCGGCGTGGTTGGTTTATTCCGCATCCACTCCCGAGGACCTGGACAGTCAACGCTCTTGGGACGATGTTGGGGCTAAGGGGGTTCTGGGCCGGATGATGGAAGGTGCTGTTGGGGCAGATCTTGCGAGGCTTAAGGCGGTGTCTCAATCCGCGTCGGGAGCATGGCTGCAGGCACTACCTTCTCCACACTTGGGCACTCTTCTCGACGACAACTCACTGCGCGTGGCAGTTGCTCTACGCCTGGGCTGCGATGTTTGCGAACGTCATCAATGCATCTGCGGTTCTATGGTTGAGAGCAACGGCCACCACGCCTTGAGCTGCTGTAGGTGCTCAGGGAGGTTTCCGCGTCACCACGCTCTGAACGATATTGTCCGGAGAGCTCTAATATCAGCCAATATTCCTTGTATACTGGAGCCTCCGGGGTTGAGTCGTTCGGACGGAAAAAGGCCTGATGGCATGACGTTGGTGCCGTGGAAAAAAGGCAAGTGTTTACTGTGGGATGCCAAGTGTGTGAGCACCGTAGCTTCTTCACATCTTGCGCGCACTTGTAGGACACCCGGAGCTGCGGCGGATTTTGCCGCCATTAAGAAGAGAGAGAAGTATTCTGTTTTGGCCAAAAACTATACTTTTGTTCCCATAGCGGTAGAGACTTTGGGATGCTGGGGTACCGAAGCCAAAAATTTTATAAAGGAAGTTGGGCAGCGTCTGAGGGAGACGGGTTGCGACCCTCGTGCTGGGTCATTCTTGGTGCAAAGGTTGTCTATCGCAATTCAACGCGGAAACGCAGCGAGTGTGATGGGCACCTTTGCGGCCGGGAGTGTCGCGGGGCGGGCTGTTTGACTAACGAAGTAGTATTACGGATTTATTTGGTTTATTTAGTATTTTATAGTATTTTTAGTATTTAGTAAGTATTTATTTTGACTTTTTATAATGTATTGATATTATTTTGTGAAATAAATATAGATACTCATTAAAGCAGTTAACAACAGCTTTGGGACATAAAATGGATTTGTTATTATAATTTACTTTTATGTTCTTTATGCCTTTTTTTTTAGTTTTTCTGTTAATTCTGTTTATGATTGATCACATAGTCTTTGTTTTATTTTCAGAATGTGAAATTATTTTGTTATGATTTAATTTAGATGATAGTCTCATACTTTTGATGATAGTCTCGTACTCATACTCTCATGCTCTCGCAAAATCTATTTCCCATTTTGCATGGCTTGTCTTGGCCGGAGCGCGACCGTGCCCCCAGATAATGATTGCCCGTCTTAGTGGCCAGTGTCACTAGCAACAACCAAAGAATATAATACCCGCGTCAGCTTTGACGCCGTGACGCTAACGTGACGCACGACGTGACGCACGACGTGACGCTGACGTGATGCACGCCGTCGCCGTGACTTTCCACGGCACGGCGCCGTGCCGGAGGCGTGTGGACACGCCGTAACCGGGTGATGGTATTCTAAGTCAGCACCACTCAATGTTCTATACTAAGGTGGCACCACAAGGTTTAAAATCTGAAAGGAGGATAACAAACCGAAAGGAGGTCAAGGTATGAAACTGAAAAATTTTCCTCGCTTTTTACGACACCCACGGGAAAGATATAGGATGACCTGGTGATGCTATTCTACGCCAGCACCACACAGCGTTATAATCCGGCACCACACGGCGTAAAATCCTACTTACGCAAAAATATTCGCAAGAAATAATTGTGTGGAAGTCTTTTTCTTAATTCTCTACAAAAGTTTCATGAATTAATACGCACGAGTTCATTTTAAAACTTTTTGGAACAGGAAATGTTAACGACTTCCCAAGGTTTGTCTAATAATTCTATTTATACCACTAGCTTTTCTAAATTTCAAGATTCCTAAACTTTTATTTCCATGTAGGTTGATTCACAAAGAATACTTTTAGAATTTCAAAAACAATAATAAAAGGCAAAATTTTACTAATGACCGATAGCGAAATCTACATAATCAAAAACTTTAGGAACATAGTTCAAAACGAGAAAAAGAAATTGAACCTCCCATATAAATCAGTTGATCGACATCGGTTGGTTTAGATGCACTTCATTTATAGTACATTCAAAACATACATATCCTACAAGATCGTATGTACACTACCATACCTGATAATTCGAATTAATGCCACTGAAGGTGAACTACCTAGACCTTTCTTCATCTTTGATACTTCCGCACACGCTATAGCTATAAGCTATCTTTTATTTTGATTTTTATAATGTTTATTTTGGGTTTATTTCAAAGTATTACCCACCATCAAAGCCCCCGGGTATAATCCATAACACGCTATATAGAATCTCAAATCAATTCAGTGTTTGTACATCGCTAGCGTTGAATAACAAAACGGTATAATCCTGTCGAAGCCTGTTCCTATCACGGCTTGGAAACTATCCAGGATCAAGCTATGTGTATATAGGTAATATACACTATAGCTCGATATAATAGAATTTGAGTGATATAACCACTCAGGCGGATCTATCGACAAGATTATAAGAGAGATCAGTATTCAGATGAGACCAAATAATAAAGAAAAAACGTAATATTTAAATTAAATTATTAATTATGTTATAAATCTACGGTCTGATATTTTACAATTTGCACGTTTATTTAATAAGAGCCAGGTAGCCAGGTACAAACTGAGTGAAAGATAGGCTCTTTTATATTTATAATATCGGTTAACCTGCAGTCAAACGTTGCTCACAGAATTTACGCGCATTCAACCTTCCGACCTATTTGCCGATTCTAAAATCGATATAATACAAATTAGATTTCTTTCTTACAGTTAACAAGCAGTGTGATCCACTTGCTGACGGCGGGAGACACGTCGTTGGACGCTATGCACAGGAACGCCCGCCATCTGCCGTCTGTCATCTCGCTTTAACTTCTTCTTTTCGAGTGGGACACCGAGTCGTCCAAGGACCCTTTTGTTAAGCAGGTTACTAAGTAGGTACTTACAGTTAACAAGCAGTGTGATCCGCTTGCTGACGGCGGGCGGCACGTCGTTGGACGCTATGCATAGAAACGCGCCCATCTGCCTTCTGTCCACGCGCCATAAGGGGAGCGAGCTGCCCACGTAGCTCTCCACTGCAACAAAAAACCTTATTAGTCAAAATGAAACGTAAAGACTAAAAATGATACATTAACCTATCACGTACTGGAATCGTGTTACCTGTCTTGAACTCACATTGATACACGCGCAAAGAATACCAAGGCCATGCCCACGCACAGCCTTTTACTCCGACAAAATAACCTCATCTCATCTAGCCTTCCCACTGATGTGAAAAGGCTTCCAATAATCGGATCCAATATAACCAAGAATTAGAATAAAATTGAGCAAAGGCAAGAAGTAGGTATGAGCAAAAGACTGGGTCACCACTTAGTTGTGTTACCTAGAGAAAATAGACAAATTCTGGGTATATTGAAATAATTTCTGATACAACATTCCTCGTTCGCCAACTCGATTTTCCACACGATAAGATAGGTATTTTTTAAATAAAATACTTAGGTAGCAACAGCCTTTTATTAAAAAAGCCTGTTTTGTTACGACATAGGAAATGAAAAACAAAATCACCGTTTTTATTTTAGGAACGGTCTGTTATTGGAAGCGTAATTAGCAACCCTTGTTCCGAACGCAATCAACTTTGATTATTGATATTTTGGGAATACGCAACTCGCATGGTCAAGTTAATCAAAGAGCATAAAATTAATTGTCCAAACGCTTTTTCCTTTCCAAGCTATAATCGAATGTTTCATGTTTAATTTATTTGAGGTAAGAGCCGATTGCATAATATTATATTGGACCTACGCTACAGAATAGTTGAGTATGTGACTATCCCAATTTTATCATTTCTGACAAAATATAATAGAAATCTTCTATAACAAGAATTTGCCACTTGGAGATTCTGCCAAACCCGAATCTGCCAAAAACGGGATGAGTATGGGTTCGTTTCTAGAATGTTAGTACTTAGTTTATCGACAAAACTCAATCGTTGGTATCAGATTTCATCGTCAATCTACGTTTTAGATCAATTTATCAGGAATCTGACCAATTTGCTGTACAAACTAGACTTTCTGGTTTCTTTGCCTTAGCTAATTTATAGGAAATTTTCACGAATACTTAGTTATAGAAATATACTGCTAAAATCGAGAAACATTCTAAATAGGTAACAAAATATTCAAAACTTCCAACCTACCATTACACTTTTTGATACAAAAAGCATATCTACACCATTATTTTATACCTCCACTCAGAGCCCATATAAAAGGATAATGTCAAGGTAGTCCAAATTGGTCTAACAAAGAAAAATACAAAGCATATGGTACAAAACCATTAGATATTCTGGCTAGTAAGTAGTAAGTAATTTGTGCCTGGCTCTGAAATTATGCTGAGTGGAGCTAGACGCTTCCATAGAGCTAATTATATGGTGAAAGGAACAAGAAAACTTAGTTTGTGTTCTAGAAGCTTTTTTATCAACAATAACTAAATCACACAACAAACGTAAACTAAAAAAGGTATGTATGTACCTATTTATGAAGGTAAATGATGAAATTTTTAAGAAAGAAAAGTGTCGTAAGATTATATTTTTTGTCCGTCAATAGATTTGCGATAAAACTGTGGTTCTATTTTAATCGATAGTTTAACGGTGCCGGTTGCTATCTACAATATATTAGATGATGGTCGTTACGGAACCACATTAGTGGCATCTGTAATGTTGTAGGCAGCTTAAAAACTCTAATAGCTTTGCTTATATCTGAGTTTCTCAGATCATTCTTCGGTTTGGTATCCCACTTGACAGAAGAACACCAAACCAATATCAACGTTATTACAAGTACAACGCAATACATTTTCAATTCACAACTGAAAAGGGCTCGCCTGAATTGGTGCTTTACATTAATTAATGCCACAGCCCTTAGGGGCAGGTAATGAAAATGAAAGCAGGAATCCTTCCCCGTCCTTCCCCTGTCTACGGTTATCAATTTTCAAGCACACCTGCGGCCTGTAGTACTCGTGAGCCCTTGTAATTTAGGTTAAATATAAGTAATGGTTACAATATAGTCTGCTTTCTGTGTGATAACGGTTTAGATTAGCATCACCATCACTTATATACACTAGAGGGCTATATGTCTTTTATCTTTAGAACTACTACGAGCTTTTAAAGTGATAAAAAAAGCACACGTTGATCTACCCGCATGGTTAGATGAGTTTGGCAAAACTCCCGAACATAGTTGTCCTTCCTATTAACCTGTACAACAAGAAATTGCTTCGTACATCAATGATGACGAGATGAAGCAAAGTTTTGTATTATGTTTTTTTTAACAGATTCATAAAGTTTTTAAAACTCCGACCTGGTCTTCAAAACGACAACCAGAAAAATGCATCAACATAATCAACTTTTCCGAGAGGCAGTCAATGAATAAAAGCCGGTATTCCCTGTCTCAGCCTTCCTCTGTCTGTGGTTACCAATTTTCTACATCACCTGTGTCCTGTACAGAGTCACTTGTCGTCTCTTCTGGTAATTTAGGATTAAAATGCTTACGAGACAAGGATTGAAACGTAGTTTTTTTTTTGCGAACGATTTAAAATACGACCTATTTTGATCTAAGACAAATATCATCTCGGGAAGTTGCAATAAAAAAAATTAAAAGTAAATATTCACATTAAACAAAAAATCTTATACGATTTGAATTATGTAGTCAGTAAATCTATAAGATCCTTGAAATTTTGACCTGATTTCAGATAATAATATGACGATCTTATCATACAATATAATATCATATTAAAGTAATTATATTGTTTACATAGAATGATGATCATAATTAGACAGGAGGGAGATTATAATTAGCGATTACAGACAATGTGTTGGAGGAAACCACAATATTGATTACAGTTGCTAAATAATTGAATTCCTCGTCTATACATACCTACATTATAACGTAATAATTATATAATGAGTGTTAGATATCTACGGATGTTGAATAGGTTATGTTACAACGAATGAATACTTTAGAAAATATTAAGTTATATTACACACTGCTAAGCTTTTTGACGTCATACAAAATCTATTGAAATATACTTTTCATCAGAAACCTTTACATTGTTTTTCTGTCAGTATTTTAAATATTGAAAAAAGCAGGTTTTGTATTTTATGTAAACCATTTCCAAACCTGTATCCAAAACAAGTCCGAAATGATTGAGATGAGTTTTCCTTATTCTACTCAACTTCCTCGTAGAATTTACTGAACCGTTCCTTACTCGGAGAGGTTTGCTACAACAGGTACAAATTCTATATTGGCAGACGAGAGTGTTGTAATCGTTCAAGCATACGGTACGTACTTCCTACTCTGCGTAACAGAGACAATCAATTTGGATATTTTGGTATATGCTACGAATTACTACGGCGTAGCAATGCAATAGCTGTAGGGGTAGTTCTTATTGGACCGACTTAGAATAGTTTTAAAACAGTTAATACCTATTCATTAAAAGACATTGTTGGTCTTTTAAGTTGTAGACGAGCTTAATTAATATTTTTCTATTCTGTGAAAAAATTGAAGGTGTCACTCCGTCTTTATAATTAGGTATATTTTACTCATCTTAATAATGATAGAGCAAGCCTGTCCCTAAGGTACAGTTATTGCTAATAAACTATGGATGGGTACTTAAGACGAGCCCCGGGGATTATTAGTGGGCGTAAAGCGATCAAACTTAAGACGTCTCGATCCCACAGCCCTTAGGGCTTGCAATAAAATTTGATGTTTCAGCTGAAATGAATTATGTGATGTACCGAGTTTAAAACTCTTCATGTATGTGGTTATTAAGAAGTTTTTGACTTCCAGTCGTCTATGGCACAACACGTTGGTGCGGCGTCATGGTCTTCTGTTCGCCAGGTGATCTTCGAAGGCGGGTGGCCGGTAGCCTTGCAGGTCAGTGTGACGTGTTCACAGAGAACATCACTGCCCATTCCTTACCTTTATCGAAGTCCCTGGAGTTGGGCCTTTTCAGCAGGATAGGCTCATGGTCTTCTCTCCGCCAGGTGATCTTCGGAGGCGGGTGGCCGGTAGCCATCGCTTATCATTGGTGCCCATTGATTACCTTTATCGAAGTCCCTGGAGTTGGGCCTCTTCAGCAAGATAGGCTCGTGGTCTTCTCTTCGCCATGTGATCTTCGGAGGCGGGTGGCCGGTAGCCTTGCAGGTCAGCGTGGCGTTCTCCAGCTCCTGGACTGACACGTCTGAAGAGGTGTCGTCGCTGACTATGTCTGGAGGTACTGGAACAATATCATTTAATGAGTTTTTACTTAGTATGTGCGAATTTATGAATAATATCTTTATTGCACCTTATATTATAGAATAGCACCACCCCTTCTCTTTCCGTGGGGGTCGTAAGTGGCGACCAAGGGATAAACCCGACCCAAACAGCCAGGGCCAACCGTATGGTGGCGGTTAATCCACCATAAGCATTCCCAAGGAGGGTTGACGTCTGGTAGGCGCCCGGTCGTTAAATTAAGCCAAATCCTTTTGCAACATGATTTTGTGTTCAACAAAACGTGTTGCGCCGACCCCATATAATTGGGATAAGCGCAGGAAAAGGATGATATTAAAGGAAGAAACTTATCCCATTAAGGGATCTCTTCCATCAATCCTTTGAGATACCCAGAGGATATTTTGTTCGAAATACAGTTAAGCTTTGCCCATTGCATGTCAAGTAAGTATAGAGTTCACAATTTAGTTTGGAGAAACTTATACCAAACTTAAAATGCTAAATTGCCTCATGAATTTGTTGTGAGTGTAAGTAGGTAAGTAATAAATTCTTGTGAAACACTATTTTTTCTATGAAATTTAATTTTCTTCGAGTTTCCACTAAACAATGCACTCAATCAAGACACGAATAACTATTCGGAGAACACGAGAGAATTGAGAAGTTTTTTTTAGTTCTAAAATAATGATATAAGGAATTATGAATGGATATTTTTTAATGGTTAGACGGGTTGGACCAAACAGTGACGTCAAAAGACAAAATTTAAATTCTTTCTAGTAAAATTTTTCCCATACAACTTTTAATGTAAATAACTCGAAAACTTGCAGAACATAGGTACATGTGGGCGATTTGGATACCTCTCAGTAATTTGCCATTTGAGGTCACTGATAATGTACCCTGTATAGTGGTCTAAAATTTTGTCTAGATTAGCATCCTAAAATTATTCATAGAAAGTAAATTCAATCTGCGGATTGTCAACCAAGTGGTCATTTTGTGTAATCAAAATACCTAGGTACCTATATTGGTCAAAGCCAAATAAATCTGGACCTAAGTTTATTTACCCCAGGTCATGTTTACCAACAGTAAGCATTTATTTATCTATCTATATTTATTTATACGTATATTGTAACCAGTAAAATTTCAGACTACATTTTGCGAATACAAAGAACGCAAAAAACAGTTCTCAATTTTATTTACACACCTAACATTAAGTTTCGAAGTCTTTGAAACAAGCCGACAAGAATCGTTAAGGAGTCTGAAACTTAGGATCCAAAGGTACTCAACTTCACTTCCTAAAGATTAGTATGAAATATTCATACAATTCATAAAAGTTTGGAGTTTTGAGAGTTCTCCGTGGTACTTTTCAGAGTAAATATACTTTGTCGCATGGTCTTATTTAAGTAACTTGCTTCATAATAAGTAAGAGCGTTCCTTTATAAATCTCCTGTAAGTATTTTTCACAGTCTGCGTTGCTCAACAACTTTATGAAGATTTTCCTTCTATAATTTTGTAATTTGCATCCTTAACAATATGATATTTTATTTTGTTTAAAATCAAATGCCTGCCTAGTCAATGCACGTTGAAACTGAAATACATACACGGATACTTGAATGGAAGAATGCCTTATAAAAAGGAAATAAAAGACGAGGGATATAAAAAAGATAGTCGTTCTACTACTACTACTACAGCCACAACAGTCAACTGCTCGCAGCGTCGTCGTGTACTTGACAACCGCGCAGTTCGTGATAAGCTGTTATCAGTGAACTTTGATGAGCTTATGTCAATTTCATGTCCTTTAGAATTATATGAAGCACTTAGATTGATCTTCAAGAACATTTATGATAGTTGCTATGTAACTAGGAGTTATTCTCACTCAAATAGAGATAATAAGCCCTGGATTAGTAATGATTTAAAAAACATGGTACTAGAAAGAGATAGATTATTCTTAGTCTGGAGTAACGACCCTAAAAATATGGTCAAACGCCTTAATTATACTAAATTCAGGAATAAATGTCATAAACTAATATCTAAGAGTAGGAATAAATATGATACACAATGTATATTAGACTGCAATAATAACATCAAAAAACTATGGGACAGAATAAATATTTTACTAGGGAAGGAGAAGCAATGTTTAGATAGAGTAATATTGAGGAACATGGGAAATAATGAAACAACAAAAAATATATGTAATAAATTCTCGTGTACTTTTTCTGAAGAAATTAACTGTATTAAACATATATGTGATATTAAGTTACTAGACAGAACAACTTATACGACAAGTTCGAACATGAGTATGAGATGGCAGCCCGTAGATAGTAAATATGTTATGCGAGTAATAAAACAAATGGATAAAAACAAATCTCCGGGCAGTGATCTCGTACGCATGTCCGATCTAAAAGTATTAGTAGATAAGGTAAGTCCAGTGATCTCTAACCTAGTCAATTTGAGTGTACAAAATGGTCTATTTCCTAGTATGTTAAAAGAAGCTATAGTGCGTCCAATTTATAAAAAAGGAGAACACAAGGATTATAGAAACTACAGACCTATAGCTATACTGTCTAGTATTGATAAGATTATGGAAAAGTGTGTTGTTAACCGTTTGAGTAATTACTTGCAAAATAATAATGTATTAGTTGATTGTCAACATGGTTTTCAAAAAGGAAAAAGTACCAACACACTTTTATCTCGTTTCACTGACGAAATAAATGGATATCTAAATGATAAAAAGTTTGTGGTGGCTGTATTCTTTGACTTCAAAAAGGCGTTCGATACCCTTGAAACGGAGACCCTACTTAATGCCATGGATGAGTGTGGAGTGAGGGAGCCGCTGAACAGCTGGTTCCGTGACTACCTCACTTCACGCTCATACAGAGTTAAGGTAGGAGAGGAGTTCAGCGACGCGAGGGAGGTGACGTGCGGGGTGCCGCAAGGCTCCGGATGCGGACCTGTGTGCTACTTAATGCACGTTAACAGCTTGTGCGGTGTACTACGCCATTGCTCGGCATACATGTTCGCTGACCTGTGTGCATTGCGCGCCGGCACTGATCTCGCGGAAACTTGTCGCCTCGTCCAAGAGGATGTGGATTCGGTAGTAAAGTGGTCTCACGACAATGGTATCGTACTCAATGCAGATAAAACTAAGTTATTAATTATACATTCACCTTATCTACGCTTATTAGAAACAAATCATAACATTTACACTCATAGCTTTGATTGTATACATAACAATTATATTAACTGTAGCTGTAAACCAATAGAACGTATTAATTGTATAACCTATCTAGGAGTCAAAATAGATAATAATTTTTCTTGGTCTTCCCATGTAGACTATATATGTAATAAGCTCAGATCACTACTTGGTAGATTTTATCACTTAAGCTTCAAAGTTCCATTGAGTACTCTGAAATGTCTATACCTTTCTCTAGTTGATTCAATTTTAAGTTATTCTCTTGACTGCTATGGATTAACATTTAGAACCAACATTCAAAAATTAGAGTCCATTCAAATCAGGTTTTTAAAGATGCTAGTAAATAAAAAGACAAAAGATAGCTGTAAAGGGGATTATACTAAATTATTCAAAATATGTAAAATTTTACCCATAAGTTTAAAACATAAATACTTGATACTTTTAAATAACCATAGTAGAAAGGAGAACCTAACACTAGTCGCTCATGATCATTGTACCAAGTCTGTATCTGTGGGCAAATATGAGGTACCCAGAGTAAATAACTACTTTGGAGATAGAATGCTTGATAAGCGTATCCCATACTTATTGAACACTTTGCCTACAGATATAAGACAAGAAACAAATAAAAATAGGTTTGCGTCCAAACTCAAAAGATATTTATTGTCTAATTTGTGACTTTAAACAATTGTATTGTACCTAACTTAATTAAGTTTAGATACTAAGGTTATTTTTGTTATTATATAACTTAATGAGACTCGACGATCCCACAGACAAACCCCTAAAGTGGTTTTGTGGGGCAATGTACTACATTTAAGATGTTTGTAATTTGGATAATAAATAAATTCAATTCAATTCAATTCAATGCTAGACATAGGCCTTACCTAAATGAAGAGCATTGCCATACTAACCACGCTTGGCAGGCGGATTGGCGAGTGCAGTGCAACGTATTAACTGAAAACGCTGCCTGCTGCCTATTCTTTGCATTCATCCATTTTTCGACACCCACGGGTAGAAATTGGGTGATAATATTCTAAGCTGGCACCACATGGCAATTCTTAAAGTCGTTCATGAGATTTCAATAAAATATTGCGTTTTTGTATAACAATCAATAATTCCAACAAATAAGTTATTTCTGAATTTCGTTTCTTATTATCACGTTCTATTTGTTTATCAAAATTAGCTAATTTGTTCGAATTATACCCCTTACAATTTATATTTTTTGTTTTATGTATAAATTGTAATATTAAAAAATTTAGGCCTTACCACAAAAATTTGACTCACGACTAGTGATTTAGGTATATTATGAAGATAATTTTTACCGAACGACGAAATATTTTGTGGTACCTTTAAGATTCGACAATAACGCCCTAAGGCCTAAATTCCCAAAGAATCCAACAAGTAACCAAGAGACTGTCAATTTTAACGTGAAAAGTTAACGCCAAGAAGTGAGTTGGCAAAAAGTGAATTTTCACAATATCGCCGTGATTTATCGTTCCCGGGATAACACGAAAAGTCGGAAACTTTTTTCCACTTTTGCCATTTCCCTTTTTGCCTACTTTTCACCGTTTTCCGCGACATTAAAGAATATTAGCATTTAACGGCGTTTGCTCATGTTGTTTCGTTTTGCTAGTCGTCTGTTTACTGGTTTGTATTTAAATATACCGGGAGTAACGGAAAGGGTATAACAAGCCGAAAGGAGGTCAAGGTACTCATGAAACTGATCAACATCTAACTGAACAACTTTCCCCATGGAACATGGGTCGAAATATGAAAATAAAATTTGGACTTCCCGTAGTAAATCAATTAGCTGATCGGCGATTTTGTATGGGAGGTCCAAATTTTTTTTTCATATTTCGACCTATGTTCCATGGGGAAAGTTGTTCAGTTTCATGAGTACCTTGACCTATTTTCGGCTTATTATACCCTTTCTGTAACTCCTGGTATAAAAATACCGATAATTGTGAAAGGGATGATCTATTTTTATTACAACTTTAACCCTTATCCTCTCCTCTGTGGCGCCATTTTTTATAGGTAGGCCTTGTCTGTGGCAAAGTCCCATATGAGACTTTGCCACAGACGAGCGATTATTATTATTTAATCTAAAGAAGAATAAATTTTAATGCGAGAATTTAACAAAATAATAAAAACAAGTTTAACATAAATTACAATCGTTTAAATAGCAGATCCATGTTTTTTTACCTCGTGAATATCGATACGTCACAATTTTCTGAAAATCCGATAAGTACTTTCATATTACTATCCTTTGGTTGTGTCACCTAGCCTTAAGCAAATGCCTCGAAACTGATCCGCTTAGTGTCAGTTCATACCAAGATGCGAAGCAACGCACAAAGACAGACAGTTGACTGTAAAACACATTATAATACAAAACAGAACTGCTGAGGTGTCCGATGAGATCGAGTCGTCCAACGGCCCGATGAACCCTGGTGTCAGAGTTATTCAACCTCCTACTGCAAGTAGCAGGCCTCTGACATGGTTGGTTGTTGTATCGACCGCCGTCTAAGTGATCGATTATAGACCATTCGAAGCACGGAACCGCCTTATTTTTCGGACTGTTCAGATGGTTCAATGTCCTGACTATACTGAGAACAAATTCGCATAACGATTAATAACAACTCTGTGAGTAACCCCACCACAATTAAACCTTAGGAATGTGGTACAGGCCGTCATACTAACCACTGCGCTACATCAGCTATCTGTTCTTTTCGTTGTCATCTTCCTGCCCTTATCCCAATTACTTGGGGTCGGCGCAACACGTTTTGTTGTACACAAAATCGTGTTGCAAAGGATTTGGCTTAATTTTACGACCGGCCGCCTACCAGACGTCAACCCTCCTTGGGAATGCTTTTGTGGTGGATTAACCGCCACCATACGGTTGGCCCTGGCTGTTTGGGTCGGGTTTATCCCTCGGTCGCCTCTTACGACCCCCACGGGAAGAGAGGGGGTGGTGTTATTCTACTCTGCCGGCACCACACGGCTTTCGTTGTGTTATAGGTATAAGTTTCCGTCGCGTCGCGTCTCGGTATATAAAAAGGACGCCAGGTATGTTCTGCCCTTAGGCAAATGCCTTGAACCGGTTTATCCGCTTATGCATCTCGGCAACAACCACTCAAACCCTATGGATCAAGCGATACCTTTTGATCAATGATCCGTGGACGGTTTTGGGGTTCGGTAAGTAGGCATAAAAAATTGCCAACTTGATACATCAAAGAACTTTATGAAGATTATCCTGAAGGTTTTATGACTTAGAATCGGTGGTTTTCTTATGATGGGAAACTGTATAGAGATAAGGTACCTAGATCCAGAATTTTCGATAATTTTTGCTCGAAATAAGTATTTTGTCAAAACATGTATAGTGCTATGGCAGTGCGGTTACAAAATAATATGACATTTGATTTAGATTGCATTTTTAATTTATAGTTTAAATAGGTTTACTGTATATAGTTAGCACGTAAGTTTGTAATTGTACATTAACACAAGATATGACAACTATCAGCGGATAATCCTATGTGTGATGTAAAATCCAAACAACTCGAATTCCGCAAACGAACTTTGCGTGGGTTCCTTAGATTGTTTACTTATTCGTGCCGCATAATTTAGCGGTAAATGTAATATTATTCTCGTCCGTTGTCATATGAAAAATGCCTTGCCAATGTCATTAAGAGCATGAGGACATATAATACGTCACCTCATCTCATCGTCATGCGACTATATCATGCCACCTGTGAAAAGCGCAAAATCGTTCAGAACCTTCCGTGGACCAGTTTCCAAACTTATACTGAACCACACTCACTAAACCAACATCTACCCGTATTTTTTTATTTCGGACGGATTGCTCGCGTCAATCAATCATGGATTTTACCCGTACGGGGAAGAAATTAAGCCTTCATTGACATTTTGAAACTGACACCCTTTCAGCTGGGAAAATGCCTCTCTATTTTCGGTTAAATTGGAAAAACATTTTAGGGGTGACGTAAGCGGGATTCGTAAGATTAGTTGAGCACAGCGCGATGACTAATTGCTAACATGTACATACATACATGCATATTTAACCCTAGCAGGTTACACAGAGCATAAAGAGCTGTAAAAACGGCCATTTACACAACGTCTGACAAAAGTTTCAGAGTCATTCAGAAGACAGTGTATCATCATAGTGGCATGTTGTTAGCCTGTCACCTAAAATTGCAATTCACATCGACTCTAACATCCCTTACTCGCTTCTTACCTACGACATCCACGGGGAAGGTATGGGATTATGCTATTTTAAGCCGGCACCACACGGCAGACAACATGTACTTAGTTTGGATCAATTTCAAATTAGTGTAATTTTTTATTTTCGGAGAGCTTTACAAAAATAAAAATAAAACTTAAAGTTTTACGAAAAAAAAATAAGTAAATACTGTGTCTAGAATATTTACTTGATTTACGAACTTAATTAAATGTGTTTTCATTTCAGTATATTTTTTTACTTGTTTTCTCAGCTTTGATCTATAAGTACAATATAACGTAACGTATAATAGATTAAAAAGGCCCACCGAGACTCAGGCCTCGTTTTAGTAATTTATTATACGGTTCTTTTGATTTCCGGTTCAGTGAAGCATAAATATAGTTTACTTATTAGATCGAAATTGTTATTTAAAAGCCAATTACTTAATAGCAACGTTGAGAAAAGAGCTAATGATTGGAAAAAGCTTAATGCTTTGTACAAAGCCCGCCTGGAAAAGGACTACCACTATAAGTAGAAAAGATAATTAGATTCTTATTATTCTTAGCTACCAAACTACGACTGCCTGCTAATTTTATTCAATACCTAGAAATTAGAATTTAAAATATTTTACTGGTCTTAAATGTCATTACCTGACTTCGAACCTAACACGCATTTTGCAACATGTACAAAGAGTACTTATTATAGGTACTCGTCCACGGGAAGAAATAGAGTAATTGGGATAAGGGCAGAAAGATGATGATGATGACTATTCTATGCGAGCACTACTCGGTCAAGGTAGTGTTACATGCTGTGGTTACCGCTTACCATTAGGCTGAATATGCTTATTGCCACAGCTTTGTACTTTTATAAAACAAAATGTTCTGTTGTTACTGTCTCGTCTGTTGTAAAAAAATACACGTGTAGACCGACGGAGGTACAAAAAACTTGATAAAAAACAGTGTCTTTTTTTCTATAGGAAGAAAAGAAATTATTTTAAGTAAAGAAAATACTTAAAATAAACTTAGCTAGGTAAAATACAAAATGTTAAAAGGACCAACCTTTGCAAAGTTTGAAAGTCAAAATAACTTATTCAAAAAACTTTTACAAAATTATGAGTGTTTAAAATTTTTACTTATCATGGGACTCATTACCGCACCTTTGGGAAATCTCACAGAAAAGTTAAAAAATATGATTTTTCTAAAAGGTCATATTTTTTAACTTACTTACTTAACAAGGTGTTCTAAACATTGTCAGACGTGTTTTAATAGTTTTAGTTGGGCATAAAGTCAATTTTTTAAACAGGTACCTAGTTTTTTTTAGTAATAAAATTGCACAGTAGCTTTTAGCTTTTTATTTACTTGTCTTAGGCAAACTTATGCAGTCTGCAGTTTTACGGGAAAGTGAGTCGTTTGGTACCACTCAGTATTATTCAAAACTTGGGTTGCAAGGCATAGTGCCTTATAATTATCCGCTTCAGCGGTTGCACAAAGACAAATTATTACTGAGCAACAAATTCTAATCTACCAGCGAATTCCGAAACAAGTTAACCGCGAAACCAAAGGCATTTGGACACAATCTGTACGAGTTCTCGGACCTTTAGCGGTTCCTACATCTGCCACATGTTTTTTCAGTTTTTTAGAGTAACTTATAGCCAGGGCCCCAATTTTGCAAATTTTTTGCCGTTGTAATGCCATTGAATCTCAACTGTCATTCTATGGCCACCGTGATTTTCTGAAATGTTAGCGGAACTACCTTAACCATCTAACTTACATTCCATGAACACACCACACATCAGTTGTCAACTGAAACAAATTTCATTCAGCCGAGCTCGTGAAAGAAAATTATGAAAACCCACACAAAAACGGGTCAAAATAGCAGCTATCTGTCACAGACTGTTATTTGTCACAGCTTTATCACACAGTTGTCACAAACCGCAATATGGTCTGGTGCTGTGCAATTCACAATTTGTTCGAGCTCTCGGACTTTAGTCCACTCTAAGTTTAGCAAATCAGCGCCATTGTGTTAGTAATTGCTCCAGATGAGAATCTGCAGGGTTTGATTTATGTTGACACGCCGTAGAAGCGTGGGAACATACAAAAATAACAACGCTTTTTATTCACAAACTCACAACACTTCTTATTTCCTTGCGGGGAGGTAAAGCGTTAAGGGCCGTAAAACATGGTTGTAATTGTCACGTTTGACAAATATTTAAGGACCGTTGCAGAAAATTAGGTTAAATTAAAAAAAAGCTGTTCGAGTCGAATTTCTACAATCCTCACACCCTTCCTGTACATTCATCTATATTTTCATGCACGCTCGTCTTAGTTAAACCCCTAATGAACATGTTTGAAATAAGCTGAGTCATGCATAACTGAATCTGTTACCGAGAAAACATTTTGGTACTTGTATATGTAGGTATGAATGGATACTCTACCTTCGTATTGTTAATCTTTTGAATAGACACTTTTGAGGTATGACGTATGTATGACATAATATGACATCTGTCTAGAAATCCTCGAGGATTGAAATTGAAATAATTCCAAATTCGGCAACTCCTGATTATTCTGACGCAGTCTATTTAAAATTACTACCTATAAGTTAGACTAAACCACAGAAAATTGAGTTTTAAGCATTTTATGTACAAAGGTAGATCTGCCTTGGAAGTTGCAGCAGACAAGTTTGGTAAACAAAACAGCTAACTGGAACGACGACGTTCTTGATAAAATTTTATCCACAAGCGCCAAGAAATTTCAAACTCGGCGATGCTTGGCTTACCTTTCTCTCGTGCCGAAGCGCTCAACTGCCTCTAAGCAATTCGTTGTCACTACTCTGGTTAGTTCATCACTATTTTTGGGTTCCGTAGCGTAAAATATTGAAAAGTTTCGGGTCACTATAGAATGAGGTTTATTACCTCGCCATCTATACCTAGTATATTCTGGCTGTTGTAGTAATTGATGAAATAGCTTCATAGGACAGATATTTTGGTTCTCATATTCATAAAAAAATCAGGCGCGTAATTTTTATTGCTGATCCCACCTAAACCAACTCATGTATATAACATACTTTCTTGCTGTAGCAGATGTTGGTATAATCTAGTGTTGATAAAAATTCCTTTTCCGCATTCTCATAAGGCCAAATTTCCGCAATTTTACAGCTTCCGCATAAAATAAAACTTCAAAATCTGACATGGTCACCCGCTCTCTTTTTCTTCTTCAACTGCTTCCTCTTCCCCTAACTCATCAGCATCCTCTTTTTCATGAATAAATCCTCATTCTCATCCTTATCCTCATCATCCACATCCTCAAACATTCAGCTTATCACTTCCTCTTTCTAATAACAGCTTCCTCATCAACACTAGTATAATAATAATCTATCGATAAGTTTTTATTGGAAATAATTTTTAGTTTTCAATATAGCCTCTAGAAATAGAAAGGTTTCAATATCCTTTGATACAAAAATTACTTTTCTTTTATATGTAGCCTGTCGTACGTCCCACAGAAAGATTGTATAAATAGAACTCCCACTTGACCTGTTTTTTCTACCACTTCAACGAAAGAGTTTACCCACCTCATGTTACTGGGAGCATCTGCGCCACCGTCAAAGGTTGCCGACTGTTCAAAAACTTTCCTATTTGTGCACAGAATCAATCCAAACTTTTCACACACAGATATTTTTCTACATAGTGCTATCTGTCTTTCACTTGAGATGGAACTATTTACAGCAGCGATAGAGTCACATATGAAGTATACGTACGTACGAACATAACATTTATAGAGCTGAAATAGTAAGGCATATTACAATGTTGAATCAGTCCTTGTCACTGAACATCTTTTCCCAGGAAGTTACGATTCTAAAACGTACTTCAAATTATGAAAAAGAACTCGTACAAAAGACTTGTTTTTATTAGCAAGCTTTAATTCGTTGAGAATTTGTCTAACTGAGTAGTCACAGAAAATGCTATGAAAATTGAATGCTATGAAAGTCGCAGAATAATTATGCTATGCTATGAAAACTACTCAAGTTTTCAAGCAACAGGCAATACTGCACTTTAAGCTAGGTAGTCGATTCCTGTAATCTATCAATCAGTATTCAATCCAACAACGAGACTTCACTACCAAAAGTTTTACTTTACTTTCTTTATTGCCAGAAAATCAACCTAGTATTTGAATGAAAAACCAGTATATTATGGTTGATTTGCTGCCTATATTATCAGACTTACAACTTCTGAAGGAAATGTTTAATGTTTGCGATTTTTATTCCATTCCTTTGACGCGAATGTTACGAAGACGTCGTGCCGCGGTAGATACGCTCCGTTCTACGGAAGAATTTCATTTTAAAACGCAATATGTTATAAGTTATGAGGATTCTATCGCGCTGCCGTAACGGAGTCGCATAAACGGACATAGATTATACAACATACATATATATATCTGTAGCTGGGTAGGCTGAACGTAAATAGCATTAAAAAATTGCCATTTACACCACGTACTTATGACAAAAGTTCGAGAGTCATTCAGAAGACTGTGTATTGCCATAGTGACAAGTTGTCAGCCAGTCGCCTAAAATTGTAATACAACTCTTAAATCCCTAAGTCGCTTCTTACGACACCCGCGAGAAATATAAGGTTAATACTTGCAATTTTGGCGCTTGGTGAAACTGAATATCACAGACATACAAAAAATTTCACAAATATATATGGGGTGATGCTATTCTTATCCGGCACCACGTGGCTCACGACGCTCACTACGCAGATTATGATATGAATAATAGTTTCGTCAATCCAGTATCATATTTTTGTGTTTCATGAAATTGAGCAGCAGATTGATGTGTTTTTGCATGGTAATCTATCTAGGCAAGAAAAAAAGGTAAATAAATTTGAGCTAAGTTATTTTTTATTTTTAGCCGCGGAAAAATCTATTGCACATTAAAATGACGAACGGCGTGCGGGCAAAAATAAATTTTAGTAGGTAAGTGCTTAGTGGAATTTCAAATAGTTTGAATATGACATCAAAGAATTTGAATATGACAACAAAACGCGTCACTTTTCTTAACACGGTGTTTTGTAATTGTGTCGCTATTTTTCATGTTTATTTTCAGAAAAAAAGTGAATCGCCAATCACAAAGTTTTATTTCTGCAATTCAGAAAAAAACTGTGTTCCACAACTTGAACCTAATTTATGTAATTCCGAAGTCCGTTCGGAAACCTTCTTTCGTCGAGGAGTTTAGCAATTTTGTAGTCGCGCACCATATTTGCATTCGACGGGCTTGCCGCTTAGACCAAGAAGAAGAACATAGACATAGTGCTGGGAAGCAATAATTTAAATATATTTTTCAGTTCCTGAAATTAATGAAGGCGACTGCTTATAATATAATAATAATATTGTTAAATTAATAATTGCGACTTTATATAATATAATAATAATAATGTAATAATAATTATTGTTTGTACGTCCGGAAGGGCAGACTGTTGATACTATCCTATTACCGTATTACCTTCACTTGTGAACACAGTTGGCAATAAAGATTTATCAAAAAAGAGAAACGAACTCTCCTCTTTTTGTACCCATGGAAAGTTTGACATCTGATAAACCATGACAATATAAGGAAAACAACCGTCATTTTTTCGACTTTGGTACTTTGTCTTAAATAGTGCTGTTAGAAGCTCTTTGCGTAAGCAGTTCTTGAATTGAGTTAAAAAAAAGAAAATAAGTGTTTAATTTTAAAACAGTTATAGTAAGTATTTTCATTTCGAACACAAAGATTTATTTTATTTTGTTTTATTTGGGAAGCTTACATATAAAATAATAAAAGATGCCAATTACAAGCTACCACAGATAAGTGTAAAATAGACCACAAGCTTTTGTTTCAAGTACCTCGTATCATTTTGGCGAAAATGTTTAGTTCTTTTCTACCAACTTGAGGTACTTAGCGTCTGTTTCTTCCCTTTTTTTTTGCAGCGCTCTATCTACTTTTTTTATTTACACTACGCTTTGGCGCGATTTCTTTTTCAATTTCGAACTTGTTCCTTACTTTATTGGCGCGGGTGTCACTTGGGCCGACAACGGTGTCGGTGGCAAGTAACTTTAGTTACGATTTCGAATTTCGAACGCAAACCTTCCTGTTTTCAATGTATTGCGAATCGCAAGTAACTTTCGGGTAATTCTGAAAAAAGTTCCAATGACTACGATTAGCTTTAGTACAAAAAATACCAAACTTTAAAACACTCCCTTGTTAGGTGCACAATTAGCCAAACATTTATCTTACACCTGTGTACTGCCGAACAGATATCTTTAGCAGTACAGATGCCGAAAGTCGTAGGTTCAACTTCTGCTTGCGGTGAAAAATTTTGTTTTTTTTTTCTAAACAAGCTGTACCTACTATTAAACTATCAACGATGCCTGATGACATAGATTTGTGTCGTTTGCATCATACAACAACTACTACAACTGCTTGCTGGATGACGGTGTCGCAGTGCTTGCTGCTACGGCGTAGCAGGACCCGTAGCAGTGCGTAGCAAACCACGCGCTCCTACATACATACAAATACAACTACCTCGCCTTTTTTATTTAGATAATAAAAAGATAGTTTATGACGAACAGAACTATACCCATTTAGGAAACAAGAACATAACAATAATAGCAACCTTCTTTAACATAGTTACGCTAGAATCAGGCTAGGCGAAGTCATTGCAAACAAACATAATATTTCAATCCATTACGAGCGGATATCGTGCTTTCAGTCAGTAAATAAACACCACGCATATCAACCACCATATAACCTACTAGACAGAATACTAAAGGCATATACTGTCTAGCAAAACGTATGATGTATAGGGCCTTACCGTAAAAAACTAGATGCTTCTTTTTTAAACACGCGCGTCTTACTTATTTAGAAGGCTTATTTTTTACTGACCATTGATCTCTAGTATTCGTCACTCAGTAGTAATTTAGATCACAAAATCACTGGCTAATCCTACTGCACTCGGCAAGCACATCAGGGCCCCAAGTCTGTTAATTTCTAGCTATTGTAATGCCAGCGTCACTCACCTGTCATTCAGGTGCCAGTGTTTATGCCATACTAAAAACAACTGTTATAAAACGAAACTACCAAAACCATCCAACCAATAACATACCATCAACATGCAACTGAAACGATCTTTATTTAGCATACCTTGGTTCCAATGGGTTGATAAAGAATAGAAATGATATTGGCACATTAGGCGTCTAGTAGGATAGGTACTCGCTAACACATATACTTAGTCCATTTGCTACAAAAATATTCTGCAGAAAACAGTAATGAATATATTTTCTTCCAGAATTACAGGACTAAAGTCTTAGCATTAAATATTCATTTTTCATTTCAAAGTTTGGAATGTTAATTTGGATGATAAAGGGCACAGCCGAGTCAGTCATTTAATCGTATTTAGAAAGTCCTAAAGTTAATGAGATGTTGAAGATGGTTTTTAGTACCTAGTCACTTGTTATCTAAGAGAAAATGGTAAAAGGGTTCTTCTAAATTGTTTTGACACACAATAGAAAGTTTACAGAAGGTTCACTCGACCTTATTCAGGATTTTTGCGATTGTCACTTGTTACATAGCCAAAGTTGTTACTGTTAAAAATCTTAAAGTACCTATAAGAATATTATAAAACTTAAATTAAAAATTTAAAGGAACCCCCGACTTTCAATTCTTTAAAAAGTTAAAAATAATTTATTTATTCAATAAAATATTGTAAACCAATACTCCAACGCGTCGGTGGGCCGCTAAGTAAACAATATAGGTAAGAAGTTTCAATAAAATCGTAGGACATACTTGTATCGAATGAAATGACATTTGCAACTAATATGTTTATTAATATGCTTTGTAAACTTCTTACTTATATTGTTTACTTAGCGGCCCCCCGACGCGTTGGAGTATTGGTTTACAATATTTTATTGAATAAATAAATTATTTTTAACTTTTTAAAGAATTGAAAGTCGGGGGTTCCTTTAAATTTTTAATTTAAGTTTTATTTGAAGCTTTTCAAATTAATATTTTGTTTCTGACTTCAAACAACATACAACATGATTCTTTAAGCGCTTACTAATTCTCACTAGCATTTTAACCGGCGGTTCTACCCGCTGCTGCTCAGTAATTTTATATAACAATAAAACTTAGCTTAACAATAAATTTTTTTGTGTTGCCAAAGTGATCTTTTGTATATCTTATAGGACAGAGAATTAGGCAAGACAGGGAAAAGCAGGGTAACCTCAAGCGAATCGAGCGCAAAATTCTACAAAGATTTTTGTGTTAAAATTGAGTTTTTGAATACAAAATAACCTGTTGTATGTATAAGTACGTCAGCTTAGTTTTAAAAACGACAAGCACGGAAAGAAACACAAAGAAAGATCGCGAGCGAAGCGAGCGCAAATTTTTACGATATTTACTATATAAAATAATAAAATTATCTGGGTTATCCAGTAGATTACTTTATAAAGTCTCTTTTCCTACATTGCCAAAAATAAGCTAGCAGGGTGAAGAAAACAACGTTGAGCAGAAGCAGCACAAAAAAGTCTTGGAAGTTTTTGAACTACTTCAAAATAGATAGAAATTTCCTTTTTAGTGATGACATTTGGGGCTTGTAATCCTGCAACAGTCGTTTGACGTCTTTTTCTGTGAAGGGGGCAAGCCCCCCTCTACCCCTCGGAAATGACATTTGGTGCTTGTAAATATTCTGCAAAAGACATTTTACGTCTTCTTCTGTGAGGGGGGCAAGCCCCCCTCAACCCCCCGGTAATGACACTAGGTGCTTGTAAGTATTCTGTAAAAGACATTTGACGTCTTCTTCTGTGAGGGGGGCAAGCCCCCCTCAACCCCCCGGTAATGACACTTGGTGCTTGTTAGTATACTGCAACAGACGTTTGACGTCTTCTGAGAGGGGGGCAAGCCCCCCTCAACCCCCCGGTAATGACACTTAGTGCTTGTAAGAATCCTGCAACAGTCGTTTGACGTCTTCTTCTGTGAAGGCCCCCCTCAACCCCTCGGAAATGACACTTGGTGCTTGTAAGTATACTGCAACAGACGTTTGACGTCTTCTGTAAGGGGGGCAAGCCCCCCTCAACCCCTCGGTAATGACACTTAGTCCTTGTAAAAATCCTGCAACAGACGTTTGACGTCTTCTGTGAGGGGCAAGCCCCCCGGTAATGACACTTAGTCCTTGTAAAAATCCTGCAACAGACGTTTGACGTCTTCTTCTGTGAGGGGGGCAAGCCCCCCTCAACCCCCCGGTAATGACACTTGGTGCTTGTAAGTATTCTGCAAAAGACATTTGACGTCTTCTTCTGAGGTGGTAAGCCAAACAATCACTCTAGATGATCGCGAGCGAAGCGAGCGAAAATTTTTACAATATTACCCAAAAAAGATCTGGATTATTAAGTACATTTGTTTGTAAAGTCTCTTTTCCTATATTGGCAATAATAGGTAAACTGTGAAAAAAGCTAGGTTAAGCAGTCCTCGAGCAAAGCGAGCAAAATTGAGTACGGGTTTTAAATTCTACATAACCTATCTAAGCAAGGAACTCATTCACCAAGGATAAAGCACAGGTACAGGTACTCATAGGTACATAAAGAAGTATTACATATAACTTTCGTATATTACTAACTTAGTAAATACATGATGTTATACCTACGCGCAGGTTTTAAGTAATAGATCATTTATCTACCTATTTCTTAAAGTCAAAGAAATACGAGTACGGTCATTCAAGTCATATTTTAAAATAGTTAGGACCTCCATAATGTCATGCATGACTTGAAAAATATGACAACTCCGAGTCAAATTAGCTCAAACACGGGGATATAGTGCGTAGTGTGATTCCTAGTCTACCTTCCGTCTCCATCATCAGATTTTCATGAAATATGGCTAAGAACCATCCTGACCATATTAAATTTTATATAAACAAAACCGCATTGAAATCGGTTCAGTCGTTTCGGAGATACGTTGCCTCAAAGAATCGTAGACACACGGACATACAGACGCGTGAAACTTATAACACCCCTCCGGTTGGTTCGTCGGGGGTTAAAAACAGCAAAATCTAATACAAGCACGTCAAATGATTGAGAGCAAATTTTAATCCAAGAAATATGACGTTCGTGGCAAACATGAGTTTCCCTGAGTTTCCAGTTATTTCCAGTAGTACTGAGTGAACCATCTGTATAGGCACCGTGACCGTTTCCTTAAAATGTGGTTTTATTAGTTTTACAAAAAGCTTTCAATTAAAGTAAGTTTCGTCCAAGTATTAATGAATACCATGCATGTACATATACGTACGTTTAGACAATCAATACCTGCTTACCTATATGGTTCCTCTCTTTAATCAAGGGTATACCTATTGTACTGTCAAGTATGTCATTCTCTATATGCACAATAAACAACCTTTATATCACTATGGACGAAACTATTCATAGGTCTTGTACTAGTCTAGTCATAATAGGTGAAACTACATCTAAATTAATAGGTTGATGAAAAAATTATGTAAATTTCAACAACCCTTTAAATTCTTTAGTTTTACACCTTACTTCGACTACCTAACTTAATAAAAAATGTTGGCATGGCGGTGCCCTTCGCGTGATGGTAACAGACACGGTCAATCTAATATTAGAAGGTTTAGCAAACTTGACACACTAACACAAATTTACCTACATAAATAAAATTGTACACATAGGGTGTAACGCACCAAATACTGTGCAGGCTTCGAAGCTTAGTAATTTTTACCAAGATTTTTCAGTATCACGAATTATAAACCTTGTGGTGCCGGCTTGGAAAAGCATTACCGCATATTATTATGTTTCAAGTGGGTGTCGTAAGAAATGGCTAAATGGTTTGAGAGTTCATGTGTATTGAAATTTTAGGCGACAGGCTGACAAACTGTCGCTATGGTGATACAGTCTTCTGAATGTCTCTCCTCAAAGTTTTGTCAGACGATTGATTGATTAATTGATGTGGTGTAAATAGTCATTTTTTACAGCGCTTTACGCTCTGCCTACCCCGCAAGGGAGGACATAGGCGTGATAAATGTAGCTATGTATGTATGTATGAAGCTATTTTGCTCAAGTTGTTCGGAAATAACATAAAATGTACTTAATAATTGAATTCAATCATCTGATCATATGCATAAAACTTTGCATGAACTATTAAACATGTTTTTGGTTTCTCATACATAACTTTTTCCAAGAAACATTCAATCGGCAAACGACAAAATATTGGACTTCTTATGTTTTTTGCGTGTAGAACGTAGTTGATTTGATTACAATTATCAAACTTATTCTTCCTTAAAGGAATAAACTTTTTCAGTTACACGCCTAAAAATAGTTTCAGTAGGTACCCGTCCGTTACACTCCATATAGTGTGTATATTCGACTCCCTTCCGCCTCAAGACCGGATAATCGTGTAAAGCAAATAAAAGCACCGTTGCGGGCCCTGTCCTGTCACGTTACGTAGAGGCAGCAATAATATTATGAATATCACACGGTGCACGCGGAAGGCACGTGTGGGTGTACCTTGAGCAGCCCTGTCCGCCCTGTGGGTGTACCTTTACCAACCCTGTAGGGGCAAACCCTTCTATAAATAGAATTAGATTGTCACTTGCGACGGGACGGAAGACCGCGTTGCTTGAAGCTTGCGATTTGTGTTTCTGTGAAAAGAGGTCTACTGGTCCCAAATCTAGCACAATAGACATTGAATAATTTTTGAACACTTTATTTGGGCAATATATAATTTTAATTATTAAAAGCTGTTTTAAAATAAAAAAATAACATTTTGAGTTTACAAGATTATTAGAATTTGGTTTGACATTAGAACAAACTGATTTGGAGCTAGTGAAAATGTTTATGATTGAAGTAATAACCAAAATTCATGTAATAAACAAAATTTATTGAAATCGGTTTCAGTTAGTTTTTGAGGTAGTTTTCTTCATCATCAAAAATCTTCATGTACTTTTCATTTCCACGACTTCTATCTCCTCCGAGTAATATTATTTTACGGTGACATGACGTAATCCCCCACGTTGTTCCTTCCCTTAAATGTTATCCATTTTCCCATAACCATAACAGCAACATCCTTCCGTCTCGGTCAAGGCATAACTTATCGCCCGCACACGTGTTCCTCAGGTTGTCATAATATTATTCCGGCCCCGAATTTGACAGGATTGGGTTTCGGCCTTCGCAGCTTTGTTGTAATATTTTGCTTATGTTATGTAGGATTGTACGGTTACTAAAATAAAAGATATGTGATGTGACTGTATGTGAACAAATAAAGTTCCTAATAGTACAAGTTCCAAATATGTCACGACTTCACGAGCCATTGTGAATAAGCATGCTAATCTTTACATGCTAAGATTAAACATCGGTAAATATGAGCATATGTTTAATTTTTTACTGATTTAGAAAAATATTATTTCTTTTCATACTGAACAATGATGTTACATAAATGGAGTTAGTACTTACCCCGACGCTGTTAATTGTTAATAGTATTAACAAATTGTATTTATTTGGAAAAAGTGTATAACTGAATAAAGTGCAATAGTTATGGTTGATTAGTTCAAAAATAAATCTCTACCTCGTTGCTCTACCTAACTAGTGAAGATTTTCGCTAAATTGTTATAAATGTGAAATCTACATACCTCAAATTGTTAATACGTGCTCCGTCTTCTCCTACTTACAAAATGAAATGGTAGGAAGCCAGTTTCATTATATTAAGATACAATTTATACAAAACAGCAATGAAAAGTTAAGCATGTAAACTTTTTTGTAAAATACTACCTAACCTATTATGTGAAGCATATAAAAGAACAGCAATTTCCTAGTGAAACGTGAAACGTTAGGTGCAGTAAGACTACGAATCGTATTATCTGCTGGTTCATTCATTTAGAATGAAAAGAGTTTGCTCTGCAGAATAAAAATGTTTTTACGACATCAGAATGGTTTCAGTACAATGAATTAAAAACAGGTGATCAGATATCACTGCAAAGTTACCAATTAAATTAAAATATTGAATGTAGATAATACCTACCTAGGTATCTCTACAAAGTAAACTACAAGCAAAAAACAGGAACAATCCAAAAATATCTTTGGATTATCTTTAATTTATGAAAAGCGCTTTTATGTGGCTGTCATAAATAAAGCGCAACCTGAGTTTACGAATATCCTATGCCGCATAGGTACATGAATAAACTTCTAGGTTGCATGAAAAGTTGTCATATTTATATAATCAATGTACCTATATTATATCAACTACAAAATAAATCCGATTGTTTTTTCGGATATTTGGATTTTAATACACTTACGCTGCTATATAATATTATTCTCATATGTGAAAACCAGAAAAGTTGAAAAAATCATTAGCAATGGCCGAGGCCTACACCCGGAACCGTGGTGGGGTACCATTCCTACCGGATACTGCTCTACCAACTTTGCTACCGGCGCCTAGCTGACCCTGACGAATCCTTCAACCTCTTGGTGCTCGTCTCGAAGCAACGATCTAGCGACATCTAGTAGTTACAATATTATGTCGCTAGATTGTAGCTGACTGAAATTTTCAACTTTTTTTGTTTACATTTGTTTTTTGTATTGTGTAACTTTACATTGGTGCGTTCCCTTCTTCCACAATGTTCTCTTCTAAGGAACGAATTTTATACACAGCTGATCCTTTGCCTTCCTGCTGCTGTTATAAGATTAGGTGAATAACACACGCACCGGCCAATTTTGCGGTTTGTGACAGCCACTATAGCACCATACAAGCAAAACATTTGATGATGAGGATGATTGATCCTTTTAACTCCTCGAAGAGCATAAGGCCTCAACAAAATTTTCTCCAGACATTTGGGCTTTATCTTTAGCATCTGTCCACGTTGTTTTGGCAGATTTTAATTCGGACAGGATAGATCTTCTCCATGTAAAGGGCAAGGCTTGCCATCTACGGCCAGACGTAGGGTTCCAGTCTTTGATTTGTTTTCCTCCAATCTATTTAATTAGTGCCCTATCTAACTCCATTTTCTTATTTCTCAAAAAAACATGTAGTGTGTGTGAAAACCTTATACCCAGCTGATCCCTTTACTTCCTGTTGTTACGAGGTTAGATTATTCCTGGAGGCCGCACGTCTCTGACATGACGGCGTGCTTACGAGTAACGGCGTGTCCCCAGACCTACGGCACGGCGCCGGCGCCGTGAAAAGCCACGGCGACGGCGGGCACCGTGCCGTGCCACGGTGTACACCGTGCTATGGCACGGCGTGCATCACGTCAGCGTCACGGCGTGCGTCACGTTAGCATCACGGCGTCAAAGCTGACGCAGGTATTATATTCTTTGGTTGTTGCTACTGACACTGGCCACTAAGACGGGCAAGTATTATCTGGGGGCACGGTCGCGCTCCGGCCAAGACAAGCCATGCAAAATTATGAAATAGATATTGCGAGGGCAAAAGCATGAGAGTATGAGTACGAGACTATCATCAAAAGTATGAGACTATCATCTAAATTAAATTATAACAAATATAATGTCACAGTCGGAAAATAAAACAAAGACTATGTGGTCAATCACAAACAGAAAAACTAAAAAAAAACGGCATAAAGAACATAAAACTAAATTATAATAACAAATCCATTGTATGTCCCAAAGCTGCTTCTCGACAGTCAAGTGGGTGAGTCACCGACTCCGACAACGGATGCTACGCTGAGTTGTGGCGGGGGTAGCGCATCTCAACGGCCGCCACCACCTGCGCCGCGCGGGTCTCAACTCCCTATACTTGCGATCGGTTTCTGAGCGGGAAGTATCAAATATAATAAAAAAATGTATTGCATATACAAGTATTGCAGTGGTGTGGATGATATTCCACCT
Source organism: Phthorimaea operculella (assembly GCA_024500475.1). Lineage (NCBI taxonomy): Eukaryota > Metazoa > Arthropoda > Insecta > Lepidoptera > Gelechiidae > Phthorimaea > Phthorimaea operculella. Next base: position 9,839,879 of record JANFCV010000002.1, read on the forward strand.
ATGCTGATAAAGAAATGCGTAAGCGTACTCACATCTCCGCTAACCTTTTTAATCAACCAGTCATTTGAATCAGGCATTTTTCCCGACGCGTTAAAAATAGCTGTCAATACAGGCCAATTGCGATTTTACCATCAGTGTCAAAAACATTCGAACGGGCAATGGCAAATCGAATCAACGATTTCTTGGAAAAATATAAATTATTGGATAATGATCAATATGGCTTTAGGAAAAAATGCACCACAGCTCTGGCTGTTGTAACAAATCGCGCCTTGACGCCTACTAAGACTACACGCCTATAAGCGCTAGCCTACTTTGTTATGAAGATGATGTCTTGAGTTCTAGCGTTCATAGAAACTCAGACCTCAAGCATAGTGTAAATAAGTGGCTCGTGATTTAAAAGTGATCATCTAGAAAGTTATTAACCCATACGTTGTGTTTAAATAATGTAATACTAGGGTGAATTAAAACTCGTACTTGCGTAATTCTCAAAATTATTGAAGCAAAGCAGGAGTGTATAGCGGGAAATCGACGTAACCCTATCTCGACAGAACGCTATCTCGATCACAGTAAATATATAGCTTCTTTGGTCTCAGCAGTAAAGAAATTTCATACGAACGCTCAAACTCACTCACGCAAACATACGGTGCCGCTACATGGAATCTCGCGGTGATAGCGATGACATAGTGACAACCCGAGAGAAGTGAGAGAGAGACAGAGAAGGTAATAGGATCGCGGATTTGGTAAAGATTCTTTACTGCTGAGTCCAGTAAAACCGATCTATTTACTGTGACTCGATGCTAATTTAAGCCATCATTATACAAACTGCTATGGGTTGGTGCTGATTTAAGCCGACATCACACTAATTTGCAATGGAGTGACGTTATTCAAAGCCAGCGTGACATGCATGACTGATCTATAAATTTAAATAAAAATTGATATAAACCTTTTGTTGAGATAACGTGTGTCGAAATAGCGTGTAGTTGAGTTAGTGTCGAGAAAACATGTGTCTAAATAGCAAGATATATCTTAGGTCTTTCATTGATATATATAATTATACATATATATAATTTAATAATAATATAATAATGTAATAATATTGTTTGTACGTCCGAAAGGGCAGACTGTTGATACTATCCTATTATTGTACCACCTTAACTTGTACACAGTTGACAATTGATCTTAAAAAAAAAAAAAATTGTGTTTAACAAATAAATGTTTTACTAAAACTTCAAGTAAATACACAAAAAAATATGTTTTATGTTGTATTATGTTTGTGTTGCTTCAGTTGTAATCAGTTCTTTTGGTATTTTGGTACTTCGCTTGCCAAGCTTGGTGATTGTGTTGTGGCAAAAACCACTCCCTAATAGGGGTAAACCTCTGTCCAGCAGTGGACTGTTAAGGCTGTGGTAGTTATACTGGGTGTTAGGAAAAGTACTGCGTTCCTTTCGAGGGATGAACCAACCCATGTAACTGAACAACTGAGGCTACTTTTGTCAGCACTTGAGGGTCTGCAATACCGGATGTACCAGTAGCATGCTTTGACTACAAAAGATTAGTACAATAATAGCGCCATAGCAAATTTTTATAAGCCGCTTTTGTTGGCACATGGATATCGAGGATCTGGATAGGTACCTGATGGTCTGTTGGTCTCGTTAAGGCCTACAACTTTCCCAAAGAAACCAATAGTCTAGCAAGCATAGTTTCCGATATAAACTACTTTTTAGTATGACAGCTGACACCTGTCATGTAGATCTCGTTAAGGCCTACAACTTTTCCAAAGAAACTGATAGTCTAGCACGCATAGTTTCCGATATAAACGACTTTTTAGTATGACAGCTGACATCTGTCATGTAGATCTCGCTAAGGCCTACAACTTTCCCAAAGAAACCAATAGTTTCCGATATAAACGATTTTGTACATCTTTCGTGTTATTTAGGTATTGACAATTTGTGACAATGAAGGATGACATTTTGGGATGACACGACAATCCAAAATCCAAAAGATACTAAAAAATATCATTGATCTTTGGCCTCCTACCGTCCGGTGCAGCAGCGCTGGAATCCTATTATACTGAGACTGGCAGAATTACCCTAATTGGGTAGAAGTCCGTGTTAATAAATAAAAATAAAATCAGAAGCTAGGTGGTAGCTAGACAACAGGTTGGCGACGGGATACTAACAAAAATGGCAGGACTTATTCTATATTTTGCCTGTCAGCATCGTAAGAATTTTATAAAATTCTCGATAATCGTCTAAATTCAGATATATGTTGTCGACTCAAAAACAATATTGTTTTATGTTTTTATTTAGAAAACAGAAAACAGGGGGTAACCGTTACCCCTGCACGATATTATTAATATAGATGTAACCCAAAAGTTCTTTTATAGGTAATTGAGGCATTTCTATACATGTTATTATAATCATGGAGATTCCGGTTAACGGGAAAAAGGAAGAAAGGTATATGAGTTCCCCCACTTCATCGCCTGCGGATATACGACCGCTCTCCAGAGATACCTTTTTTGTATCCATAAACACTCCGCAGCCATCTTCACATAACCAATTTATGTATGCAAAGATAACCATTAGAGTATCTACCAAATACCGTAACTTGCCCTCCCGCATAGATGATCATGATGTCATTTCTTCAATAAATGACCCAAAGATTGCGAATTGACTGTATGCTCTTGCCCGGCGACATTTTACATGAAAGTGTTTTTAATAGGAATCCATGTTTTCATTTTGAAAATGGAACGTTAGTGTTGCCTTTAATTTATCGATATATAAGTTTACATTTATTAAGTGAAAATCTCTTAAGGGTGTGTTAAAGATAAAGATATATTTATTTGTAAAACATGAGTAATATAAGAATACAGATGTCACTGTCAAACTCTGTTTTACTCACAAAACTGAACAAGTTTTGTTAGAAACATTTCTTCGAAATATGAAAAAAAATTTGGCACTCCCATACTAAGTGACACACTTTTTCAGCATTTTTGTATGGGAAGCCAAATTTTTTTTTTATATTTCGAAGAAAAGTTTCTAACCCAAGTTGTTCTGTTTTGTGTGTAGACCGACCCCTTATGAGATTTTGTATTTAATTAAATGTAATCCTGTATAGGTAAGGTATTCATCGAAAAAACTGCTGTGTATCTAACCAAAAAAGTAGGTCGCCAACAAATCTACCTACACATTTAAGGGTTCAACGTATACTGGTTTTTCTAAGTATGTATATGAAAACCAGTATTAGATGGAACCAAAAATGGGTAGGTGGATTTGCTGGCGATAGTATATCGTTGACCCTGTGATGCCGGATCTATATGGCATCACCTATTTCTACCAGTGGGTGTTGTAAAAGGCGACTAAAACATGAAACCAGAGAATGGGCAGCAGCATTTCTTGCGAATATTTACAGCTATGTATCAGTGGGTGAAACTGCTAGACAAGCCGATAGTACTTAATTAGCATAGGATTTGAAAAAACTATAGATTGGTACTTTCAAAAGTTAATTTATTTAAACCTAACAATTTTGTTTTTCATTTACAAATCAGATTGTAAACATGTTTAATTTCATGAGCTGGTATAGCCAACAATTTGATCGTTGCATATTACCAGTAGCCTGTTTGTATACACGAGTGTGTATAAAATGTGATAAAGATAATCTACTTAGTAATGGACGACTTGGTGTCCCAGTCGAAGAAAAAAATACAAATGAATATGCTATATAATACTAGTATGGGCATGAAAAATACTCTCCAGTAATATCTATGACTTCCTGTGTAGCCTGATGAAATGTTACTTTATTAAATCAATCAATCAATGCCTAGCGACTTCACCCGCTGCTACTTTGGTACCTACCTACCCGTTTCCCCTTAGGAATTGGATCTTTGTCTGTATAAAAATTGTTCTAATTGTTAACCGTTATTTATGGAGAATTAGCTATCTTTCCTTAGTAAAAATATCCATAAAATCAATTAAGAATGTTGTAGCTTTCTAATAGATAAAAGACACACAAACTAACAAACAAATCTTTCCTCTTTACATTATATTAATAATTAGTGTAAACGATCATAACAAAAATACGGAAACCCGATTGCAGTAATTTCAAAAGTTTGTTTTTCGTCTCAAATTGGCCATTTGTAATTTTAATAAATAGTTATATACGAGGAAATTTTACTAGTGACCGATAGCAAAAACTCAGAACTAACTGGTGATAAGGAACAACTTTCCCCAAGGAACATAGGTCGAAATACGAAAAAAAAATTGTGAACTCCCATAGTAACTCAATGCAGCTTATCGGCAATTTTGTATGGAAGGTCCAAAATTCTTTTTCGTATTTCGACCGAAGTTATTCCTTATCACTAGCCGGTTTTGAGTTTTCGCTATCGGTCACTAGTAAAATGTTGACAAATCTATGTAGACAAATCTAACGAATATATTTACTTATGCAACCCATACATACATAAAGACTCCCAAAAAGCATACTCTTCTTCAGAAGAAAAACAGTCCTCACCAATATTATCGATATCGACAAATCTGTTATCGAGGGCGAGTGTACATCACATTTAAATTTTTCTTATTTTGGCATATTTGTTACAGCTCATGTCAGGCCACATGACAAACTACGTCAGTCATAGTTAAGATATTGTTCTTTAAAGGACTTGGAACATTTTTGTATGAGAACTATGCTGTTCCTCTAACTAAATATAAAAAATAAAGATCAGCAGAATTGAATTGTATCTGTGATTGTATGAACATAGAACATAGTCTTTCAAGTGTTTATTTTTAACTATCGCGACATTTCTCTAGCATGGGGGATATTCTTAAATCTCTAATGGGCGTTGGTGACCACCATCGCAGGGTCGTCTCTACTCTTCGCCAGTCGTGTCTTTATTCTTAAATCCAATTATGTTTTTCAGACTATGTCTTTTTTTAACAGTTAACCTACAAGAAAAACATAAAATTTCGTTTTATGTTAGCTAATAATCCGTTACCATCGTGCGTGTCAACTTTAAGCTGCCGACAGCACATACTGCAAGGGCCGCAGCTATCGGCAGTTGCAGCACATGCTGCGGCAGTTGCAGCAGATGCGATTCCGAAGGCACCGGCCAACAGCCGACAGCCGACGGCACATGCTGTGACTGCTGATGGTTGCATGTACACTTAGGTAGATATAATAGGTACCTACAGGTGGTAGAGACCTACGTACATACATAAATCACGCCTTAAACCCTTGCGGGGTAAGCAGAGCTTCAACGGCCGTAAAAATACGGTCGTTATCGCCACCTTTATCAATATTGAAGGCCATTTGAGGTATTGTCGTGTATCACTATAGTAACAGCTTGTTCATGACATGTGTTTTTTACATTTACTGTAAATCTACTTTTTATTTTTATGCTATGACATTCTGATGCTCAAATATTAAAGTATATTATTTTATAGACGAAACAGTTAGAATAATCTACTGTATTTTTATTTTGTTGAGCCGTTTTTGGCTATTACTATTAATTTATATTCTAACTTAGCTAGGGTAACATAGGACCTAAAAGTATTGTAAATTTTAGAATAGGTGCACTTCTGGGCAGGTTTTTGGGGGGTTTTCCTGTCCAGGGGGTCCGGCTAACTATACACATGTAACACCTTATTTTAAAAGATTTATAGAATGAATTTCCATTTACTTGTCATTCATTAAGGCATAAAGATAGGTACATGCTGTGTGGTTGGCCTGGCCAGCCCTGAGGCCAGGCCAGTGCCTTTATTTTTATTTTTTTATCCCGCCCGAGCCGCGTTTAGAGTAGGAACACAAATTGTTATAAAAAAGAGAAAGTTTTACACTACAAATTTACTCTTTTTTAATTTTGAATTAGAATGTGACTTTCTTAAAGAGAATCTTGTAATTCCTACTGAGAAATAAATACATTGATTTTGATTTGATTTTGTTCCATGTCGTGAAGTCATTTCTTTTATTTTCATCAATCAGCTACCAGTACCACAAAATAGAGAGTATACAGAAAGTTCACTCGGCCCTATTTCGGATTTTCGCACTTGGCATTTGTTACATAGCCAGGGTTGCTACTGTCAAAAAGCTCAATCAAAGTACAAAAATATCAAAACAGCAAAATCTGACGAAGAACGTCATATGATTCTGAGCCAATTTTAAATCTAAGAAATTTGACGCTCGTGTCAACCACCTTCTTAGTTACCTTGACTTCCCCTGAGATTCTGGTTATTTCCAGTTAAATTCAATAAGCGTCAAAATCGTCGCTAGTACTGAGTGAGACATCTGGTAAAGGCGCCCGTACGCCGTTTCCCTAATTTGTGCCAGTACTAGCTATCAACATCCAACAGACGATTTATCTGCATCATAGACCTGAAGACGGTATTTTGTCTTTTAATATTTCATTATTTTCTATTTAAATCTACTAACATGGAAGTTTATCATGCATATCTTCTTTCAAGCATTTTGCCTGCGGTTTCACTTGTGGTTTTTAGCTGCTTAATCTAATCACAAAGTTTGAAACAAATTGCATTAAAAATCCTTGATTGACCTACGGTAAAACTATTTACCCGTTTAGTTTTTTTTATATTGTAAGACATTGTTTTAGCTGGGAAGGATGCGCAAGTGGATAAGTTTGCCTTTTAAGCAAAGTGAGTCTCCCTTAATTAAGTCTTCAATGGACCAGTAGCTTTTTCAGGCATTTTTTATTCGGTGATCTTTTCTTGCTGGTTTTGGTTTACGCTTAACGCGCTTGGCGTAAAGCGTAAAATAGAACTAAAACAGTTAGTGGTTTTGGATGGAGACTATGTATTTAACTGTTCTAGTTCTTTTTTACGCTTAACGCGCTTGGTTATGAGCTTATAAGTTTATAACCTAATATTTAAGCTACCATGTAGATGCCAGTTTCTGGAACAATTGCTCTTAAGTCTGGGTAAAAGCGGATTTCTTTGCTTGCACCACGTTTTATGAAGAAAGCTTGCTTAACACACTGTAATTTTAAACTACTTCAAAAATAGGTACATATTTCATCTATTCCTTGTTGGCGAAGAGCATTGACGGTGGAAGGCTTTAGTGTTTGTCAACAAGTGCTTAAATACAGCTGTTTGTAGTATTTTGTGTTGTAATATGAATACGTAGTAACAAAATTTGATTTATCTAGGAATTATGCTACATCTTAGAGAAATGTCAGTATAGTAATAAATGAACTCCTTACTTTATTCTCTTAATTGACATACATCACAAACCTGTTGGTCAATATTTTACCATTTGTTAGATTTGGGGCACATTTTGACCATCATCCTTTCCATCCATGAAAAACAAGATATTTCGGGTGTTATTTAAGAAGTCAGCAAAAAAATGCTATTCGTGATGCCAAAAATTGACTTTGTTAAGCAGAAATTGCTATTCGTTAAGCAACTCTTGGACAGTAAATATTTCTGAACAACAATATATTTCATCAGACATGTGAACATAGGTAGTAAAAAAACTCCAATGAGCGTGTCATACGTATAAAAATTTTGTTATGCGATTACACAACAAGTCGTAAATATTTTTTAAAAATTTAAATAGAAATTCAATAATCAGCCAAATATGTCGAGGTTGAGCATCAAAAAAATACACAATTGTAGTGTTTTTAATTGCTTACGGCAGTCTTCCTCTTCCGTCCTAATAAAACGAAAGCCAAAGTACTTGCTAAGTACAATTTTATCCGTGTCAGAGTCCATGTTAATCATGTCAATCGGCGTGCTCAACTATACTTACAGTCCAGCAAAAAAGATTAGACAAAAAATAAGGGCGCCACTGTGTAAGAAATTTCAAAATTATATGGCAACATTGACTATGAATGGCAACAATTTAGTATGAAAAATTATTAGTTCCATTTTATTTAATTTCTACTCTTTTTTGCTGGACTGTAAATATGTCAGAAGTCAGGCCTCTGTCATGTACTTAATCATGTCGGAGGCCTACTTTACCGTATTAGAGGCTTTGTCAACGTTGAGATAACCTTGACAGGTCTCCTGTTATCAGGGTTCGTCAAGTCGTTCGTTGACCTAATGTACCTTAGGTAGTATAGAAGAAATAAGAGATTATTTTGCTGCTTTGAGACAAATTATTATTTTGCTGCCCCCATAATCACTTAATGTTATTTGCAGCCCCAATGTTATTTTCCGGACTAAGTAATTACATTGTTGCCCAAATAATTCGTAAGTCGCTTTTTTTCGCCAACCGAAATTTATGGCATACCAATAATTATTTCTCTTTTTGAGAGACCCAATCTCTTTGGTGACTGAGAATTGTGTCACGCCGTGGATTGTCACGGCACGGCGTCGTGGTTCGGCATGGCGCCGTGCCGTGGCACGACACGACGTCGTGCCGTGCCACGGCGTACACCGTGACGTTCCACGGCGCCGGCGCCGTGCCGGAGGTATGTGGACACGCCGCTAATATATTGTGTTACAAGGAAATCACTATTGACGTCCTTTGCTGCGCATTTTTAGCGCAACTGTAAAGTATGCATCGGAAATGGATTCTCCAAACTTATCACGGACGATTTCGATTAAAATTCCCTTACGTCTGACAGACACATGAATTGAAAACGCGCCCCAACCAATACTATAACAGCCACAATAAAGTCCACTGCTGAACATGGGCATAATATCAGAACTTTGCTTAGTTAAGGGCTAGATAGCGCTGTGTGTCTTGTCCAGTGATATAATTCTTTCATCTATATACCGAAAATACATGTAGCATGTGTGAAAACCTCATACCCAGCTGATCCCTTTACTTCCTGCTGTTACGAGGTTAGATTATTTCTGGAGGCCGCACGTCTCTGACATGACGGCGTGCTTACGAGTAACGGCTTGACAACCTAACATGTTGTGTTACGCGGGAATCACACTTGACGTCCGTTGCTACGAATTTTTAGCGCAACCGTAACGCAAGCATTTGTCAGATGCTTTTTTCAGATGTTATTCGAGTGGGACACCGAGTCATACAACGACCCGATGAACCCAGGTGTCATAGTTTTTCAACCGCCTACTACAAGTAGCAGGCGTCTGACATGGTTGTGTGACGACCGCAGTCTACAGCAACCGGGAACGACGGCTTAACGTGCCCATCCGAAGCACGGAACCATCTTACTTGCGGACAATCAGGTGGTTCAACCTGCAATATCCTGACAAGTCTGGGAAAACTCACAAAGTGATATACATCAACTTTGTGAGTGACCCCACTACCGAAAATTGAACCCGGAACCTTCTGCGTCGCAGGCAGTCGTACTATCCACTGCGCCACATCAGCTGTCAAACGTAGTGTGTGTGAGATCCTCATACCCAGCTGATCCCTTTACTTCCTGCTGTTACGAGGTTAGATTATTTCTGGAGCCGCACGTCTCTGACATGACGGCGTGCTTACGAGTAACGGCTTGACAACCTAACATGTTGTGTTACACTTGACGTCCGTTGCTGTTCATTTTTAGCTGCCGTGTGATGCCGGTTTAGAATAGCATCACCCCAATTCTTCCCGTGGGTGTCGTTTTAAGCGACTTAGGGATAATCGACCAAAGAATGGGCAGCAGCGCTGTCGATCGACATTTTGCACTGCGCTCGGCAATCTGCCTGCCAAGCGTGGTGAGTATGGCATCCAGCAGTGGACTGTTGTGGCCGTTATGATTGGTTAATATGGTGAGTCATCAAAGGTATTATCTGGTTTTCATATAGGGTTTTGCAAACTTGTTTCATCTATATATCGAAAAGACAAGTAGCAAGTGTGAAAACCTCATAACCAGCTGATCCCTTTACTTCCTGCTGTTACGAGGTTAGATTATTGCTGGAGGCCGCACGTCTCTGACATGACGGCGTGCTTACGAGTAACGGCTTGACAACCTAACATGTTGTATTACAAGGGAATCATACTCTCTCTCTTCGTGTGGGACACCGAATCGTGCAACGACCCGATGAACCATTGTGTCAGAGTTTTTCAACCACCTACTACAAGTAGCCTCTGACATGGTTAGCAACCCGCATCCGACATTTTCTCCGAATTACGGAACCATCTTACTTTCCTCACAATCACGTGGTTTAGCTTGCAATGTCCTAACCAGACTGGCAACAAATTTACCTCTACAAAGTGATAAATATCAAGTAGTGACCCCACTGAGAATTGAACCCGGAACCTTCTGCGTTGCAGGCAGCCATACTATCCACTGCGCAAATACCTAGTGTGTGTGAGAACCTTATACCCAGCTGATCCCTTTACTTCCTGCTGTTACGAGGTTAGATTACTCCTGGAGGCCGCACGTCTCTGACATGACGGCGTGCTTACGAGTAACGGCTTGACAACCTAACATGTTGTGTTACAAGGAAATCATACTTGACGTCCGATGCTGCTTAGCGCAACCGTTAAGATGCCTTGTGATGCCGGCTTAGAATAGCATCACCCCAATTCTACTTGTGGGTGTCCTAAAAATGACCCTTTGCTGTGCATTTGCCGTGTGATGTCGGCTTAGAATAGCATCACCCCAATTCTACCCGTGGGTGTCGTTTTAAGCGACTAAGGGATAATCATCCAGGGAATGGGTAGCAGCGTTCCTTGTAATTGCAACATCTTTTATTGCGCTCGCCAATCCGCCTGCCAAGCGTGGTGAGTATAGCAATACCCCCGTTAGTGGGAGGCCTATGTCCAGCAGTGGACTGTTGTGGCCGTTATAGTTGGTTATGGTGAGTCATCATAGGTATAATCTGGTTTTCATATAAGTAGGGTTTTGTAAACTTGTTTCATCTATATATCGAAAAAACATGTAGTATGTGTGAAAACCTTATACCCAGCTGATCCCTTTACTTCCTGCTGTTACGAGGTTAGATTATTTCTGGAGCCGCACGTCTCTGACATGACGGCGTGCTTACGAGTAACGGCTTGACAACCTAACATGTTGTGTTACGCGGGAATCACACGCTTGACGGCCTTTGCTGCGCATTTTTAGCGCAATTGTTCCCTACCGTACAATTCCCAAACTTATCACGACGATGACGCACTAGTAACTGTTAAACAACGCAAGCTCATGAGTCGATTAAAATTTCCTTACGTCTGACAGACGCATGAATTAAACATGCGCCCCAACCAATAATATAACAGCAGCAATAAAGTCCACTACTGACCATGGGCCTCCCCCTAGTAGGGTATTTGCCATACTCACATGACAGACGGGTTGGCGAGCGCAATGCAAGATGTTGCAATGCGATTGCGAAATTGAATAATGAATTTATCCCTTAGTCTCCTCTTACGACACCCACGGAAAAGATAATATGGGGTGATGACATTCTAAGCCGGCATCACACATCACACATAACCTGACCTAATCCAACCAATAGATAGACATATGTCAAGTGTGGAATGCGTAAAGACTTGACAACCTAACCTAACATGTTGTGTAACGTTACCGTTTACTTTGCTTACGTCGGCCGTGCTGAATTACAATGGGTTCACGTTTTGACTTTGATTGTTCTTTGAGGCCTTGAAACAATGTAAGGAATTAAGTAAGAAGGTGATTATTACAACATGTTTGCAAATAAGTGTTAATTTGGAGAAACAAAAAGCTTTGCAAACTAAAAAATGATTGGACCTCCAATGAAAAAATAATTTGGTAGAAAATTAATCAGCTGATCGGCAATTCGGCAAAAGTTGTTCAGTTTCATGAGTAACTTCACCTTCTTTCGGCTTGTTATACCCAATTTACTCCCGGTATAAAAAAATGCACGACACGTTAGAGGTACCTAAATTTATTAGAAAAAAAAATATTTCATGTTCACTCAGGAAAACTGACACTGACTGGTTGATTGGAATAAATCTCTTAATGGGATAAGTCCACTTTTGTGCCTCTTACGTTTTTTTTTTAATAATATTGTCCATTTGTTATGGGGTACAATAAAGTTATTAGCATACATACTGAGTGGGGGTAAAAGAGAGAATGCTGCGTACCTGCGCAACACAAATTATGAAATTACACGTACATACTCGTATCTACTCCACTGTTGCTGTGTACGTACGTGTATTAGGTATGCCTGCTGGATGCTACATGATAAAAAACACCTTGATTAAACAAGATGATTGAAAGTGCCGTATGGTGCCAGATTAGATAGCATCACCCCACATACGGGATTCAAGAGTTGATGTGTATTGCAATTTTAGGCAATAGGCTAGACCTGTTACTATGGCGATACTCAATCTTTTGAATGACTCACAAAATTTTGGTCAGGCGTGGTGTAAATGCTAGATTTTACTGCATGCCGCTCCATTTACGCTCTGCCTACCCCGCAAGGGATATTGGCGGGACTCGCAAGATATATGTAGGTAGGTATGTATTTAACAAGATGGCGTCGCTGCAAAGTATAAGGTGAAGAATTTAAAACTCAAGAGTAACACTAGCAACAAAACCAACTATACCTATACTTTTTCGCAAATATCTCACTTAAAATAAATAAGAGAAGAGAGTTATTTGAATGTAGGAAATAAGATTATTCATTCATTTCTTATTAAATTATTGAAGGCAAAGCGGACAGTATTCCTCAGGTTACTACAACTTAAGTGGACATCAAAGGCAGGTATTACAGCAAGCGGGTCGGACTGTAATTTTCCAGATTACACTCCACCTAGCTTTCCCCAACAATAATTTAGTAGACGAGTGTTACGAGTATTTCCACCTGAGTCAGTCCCTTCGCATTCGAGCTCACCTGGCCAGTGACCACTGAGCTTTTGGAGACTTTGCATGTATTGTTCAATTGGATATCTTTCAAGGCTTTTCTTTTGCCCATTGTAAGTCCAATTTGTAATTTGCTCTATTTTTTCGGTGCTGCAACGCGGTGAGATTCGAAATCCATATCAAACTTAAATCAACAATCGAAGGCACATAATAGTAGGCAAGATCGCTTAAGTGAGAGTTCCCGTTTTTTCCCGAGTTTGGCCCCGCCTTGGAAACGAATCTTTAGGCTATTCTTTAGCTATTCCGAGCCGGGGCCTTGCTAGCATAATTACAAAAAAAAAAATGGCAGCCATTTCAAACTTTTTTTATTGGCCAAAATTTTGTTATTTTGTAATAACTCAAAACTGGTAAGTGCTGTAAATGAACATTGTATGAAAGAAATGTTACGCGTAAATTTCTGCACAACCTTGCTCTAATAACTTTTTTGATAATCTAATAGTTTGCGAAAAAAACGCTTTAATACATGGCAGTTTTTTCTAAAAACTCACCAAATCTAAAATATGAATTAAGTAGTGAAGTTGGGGATTAAGAATTACTTACTGTGTGGGTAGACCTTGCTACGGTATCCTGACTGATACTTAGTAACAAACTTTCTGCGCAGAGGTTTTACCCGCTAATATATTTTCAAGTAAACAAGCAAATTTTTTGCCAATTTACACCCTGAGTTTTACCACCTTACGAGATGATTTTCTTAAATTCCTTTCCTGGTGTTAATTCACCCAACCAAAATAACCTCTGCGCAAAATTTCAAGAACCTAGGTCCAGTGGTATTGCCTGTGCATAGATTTACAATTTGTAAAAAAAATATTAAATTTGTTCGTAGTTGCCACATTTTTATCTTTTTGCAATCCCTTGAGGCTGTTCTTTAATAGTTCTGACCCAAGGTCCTGTTAGGATAGCAAAAAAGAACAAAATGTAGCAACAACGAACAAACTCTACTTTTTTCATACAAATTGTATACCACGCACAGGCAATACTACTGGACCTAGGACCCTGAAATTTTGCACAGAGGTTATTTGAATAATCTTAATTAATATCAAGAAAGGATTCCAAAAAATTCATCACCTAAGGTGGTAAAACAGAGGACGAAAATTTGTATAAAATTAACTTGTTTACTTCAACATATATCAGCGGGTAAAACCGCTGGGCGGAAAGCTTGTTACTAAATATCAGGCAGGATATTGTAGCATGGTCTACCCACACAGCGAGTGACTCTTAATCCCCAACTTCACTACTTACTTTATACTTTCTAATTTGTGAGTTTTCAGCAAAAACTGCCATGTTGTGCTACGTTTTTCTCGCAAACTATTGGATTATGAAAAAGTTATTGATAACATTCATATGCAGAAATTTACGCTTAACATATCTTCCATACAATAGTTATTTGTAGCTCTTACCATTTTTGAATTATTACAAAATAACAAAATTTTGCCCAGTGAAAAAATTTAGAAACGGTTGCCATTTTTTTTTTGTAAGTAGACCAGCGAATCCCCGGTTCGGCATAGGTAAAGAATAGCCTAAAGATTAGTTTCCAAAGCGGAACCGACCTGGAACACGCACGGGAACTCCCAAATTTTTTTTGTATAGAAATTCTTACCTACTATAATACTTGGTTACTTTTAAATACCAAGAGCTGTCGTCCGGTTTTTGCTGACACGTGATACATGTTTAGCTAATGTTGTTATCATGGACATAATAGATGGTTGTATAACCTACTTACCACGCCACATCTGATAAGAGAGTTGGCGAGCACAGTGCAGGTGTACTATTTCACAACTTTGCATCCCATTTCCCAAATTAAGACCTATTCACCTTTTCCGATACCCACAAGTGAGAATCGTTGTCAAAGAAAACTAACTGTAGCTACTCGTTCCAGAGATCTGACATCTTACATTTCAGTTTTTTCTTGTAAGTATGTTTTTCTTAAGAAAAAGTACCAGCTAAGCGAGGTCCTAACCTTTCCAAGTCTGCCTCACAAACCCGCCAGCATTTCGTGATTTTATTCCTTGTTTTGTTTGGCACACGGCGTGACCTGAATTCGCAACCAGGTTAGGTTATTTATCAAGCCAGGTTAGATGGAGCCGACTGATGCGTTAGTGCTCACCGAGGCACACCTAGATCTATCTTCACATTTTTTTAGTTCTATTAGATGTACAACCATAGATGGTGATATTTTTTTAAGAAAAGGGTTTATGACAGTCGTGAAAGTACAACATAGATAACAAATATACAACTTTATGCACGAAAAAAAAAAAAATATCTATATAAGGCTTGATCTAGCCGACCAAAGCTATTTCTACCACGCAACTTTAGAGTAAAGTATATATAGGATGGTAATGCAATGGGTCATGTCATGTGATTAGTAGGAAGGCGTAATAAATCTAATAGATATTGCATAACTATTAAAGATAAAACCAACTCTACATTGAATGTCTTTTAAAAGGTAAGTACTCAACCTGGAAAAAAATTATGACAAATGGCAATTTAGCGAAAAACTTAAATGTGTGTCTAATGCAAGAATAGAACTAGATACCTCCGAGTCATGAAACTTACATTCAGACCATTATACCACGTAGAAAGTTGCAATTGATGAGAAACAAACACGACACTGATTACACTGGCATCGGTTTGTAAAAGCCAGTGATTTTGTAAAAACCATGTGATTTATCGACTCAAATTGCAGTATTTTGCCGGAAATTGAGCTTCGGCTTTGTCAACATTAAATAAAATATGCGCACCGATGAATGCTAGTAAGTACACTAATTTTCTAAATCAATACAAAGATAATTCGTAGTTTCTGTTCAATATCGCATTTACTAAAAATGAACATATATTTTTCCCTGAATTTGTAATACAACGACTTACAAAAGATAAGTAATAATACAATAAAACAGCCATAATAATCCATTGGCAGGCATCTATAGTGACCACACTTCAATTCAATTTCTTGTTTTTATGGGTAACCACACATGTTAGGTAGGTTTGGCTATCGCAGCACAAGGTGTTGGTTTAAAACGATTTGGTTCCAACGAGGCACATTCCCATCGAGACACATTCCTATCGAGACACATTCCCATCGGGACACATTCCCATCGAGGCACATTGGTACAGTCGCATTCAAAAATTTTGGTAGGAAATTGAAGTTAACAATGTGCCGACTGCCGATCGTTCCCAGAAATATCCATACTAATATTATAAATGCGAAAGTGTCTTTGTTTGTTTGTTTGTCCTTCCTTTACGTCACAACAGAGAGATATCATGCAGTTTTTTTGTGTGTGAAGTTAGGTGAGAGACTAGAGAGTGACATAGGCTACTTTTTATTGCAGAGAAACATATTTTTCCTGTTGAAAAACCAGTTAAAGTATAGATTAGAATATAGGGTGAAATTTTACTAGTGACCGATAGCGAAAACTCAGAACGGGCTAGTGATAAGGAACAACTTGCACTACGGATGTTCCAATCGTATCTAACAAATAGACAACAAGTTGTTAAAATAGATAATTGGCAGAGTTCAGCCCTCCCAGTAACCTATGGGGTCCCCCAAGGTTCCATACTGGGACCATTACTATTTTTAATATATATTAATAATATTCAGGACTTAGGTTTGCATGGACATCTTACTTTATATGCCGACGACACATGTCTATTTTATTTCGGACCATCTATAAATCAAATTATTAGAACTGCTCAAATAGATCTCGATATCTTGTACAAATGGCTTCAGGAGAATCTACTAACAGTTAATATATATATATATAAAAAAGAGTTAACTCGTGTAAATCAGATCCGTGATCTTGGAGTTATCATGGACTCTAAACTCACATTTATACCTCATATAGATAACATTATTAATAAATCTTTTCAACAATTAGGTTTCATATTGCGTGTAGGTAAGCCATTTAAGAAAATTCTAACATATAAGGTGCTTTATAATAGTTACGTACGAAGTCATTTAGAGTTTGCAAGTTCTGTTTGGAATCCGTTTTATAACGTCCATATAAACAGAATAGAAAGAATCCAAAAGAAATTTGTAAAGGCTGTTGAGTATCGCACTGGTCACAATTATTTAGATTATGTTACATCTATGAAAAGACTTAACATTGCTTCGCTACGCTGCCGTCGTGAATGTATAGATGTGTCAATTATATATAAAATTATCAACAATATTATTGACGACCCCACGCTTTTACACTTTCTATCGTTCAGAGTGCCTAGACGTCGTGAACGTGGTTGCCGTAGTAAACCTTTATTCCAAATATCGCGCAGTCGCACTTGTTATGCTAGAAATAGTTTCATAAGACGGGCTTGCAGGTTGTATAATGAAAAGATTGTAAATGTCGATTTATTTAGTAATTCTTTGAATGTTTTTAAAAAATTATCTTTGCAGCATCTTTCCAATGTTGTTTAATTACCTACTCTGCATATTTTTTGTTTCATCGGTATTCTTCATTGCCTTTTTTAACTTATGTAGTTCCTTTTTAGTGTAAGAATATTTTGTATAAATAATTAAGGAAACTGTAGGTCTATAATCTGATAATGTTACACTGTATCAATTATAACTACATATGACTGTTTGTTTCTTATAAAATAAAATATAAAAAATATATCCAAAACCTCATATGTAATATTTAAAGCAAAAAACAAACCTATTCCGTCATTTCAAACTCTTACCATCAATAACATGCCAATCCAACAAAAGAAATATGAAAAATACTTAGGTCTTAGACTTGACGAACAGTTAAACTGGCATATGCAAATAGAATACATAAAAAATAAACTAACAACATTAATGGGTTCTCTCCGGGGCATAGTAGGTACGTTGTATACCGCGTAAAATAAGAATTAATATTTATAACTGTTTAATAAAATCACACTTAACATACTTAATAGAAATTTGGGGAAGTGCATCAAAAACTAAATTAACAGAACTACAACGAAAACAAAATAAAGCAATTAAATTATTATTCCATTATCCATATCTTACATCAACTGACAAAATCTTCAAAGAAACTCGCCTTATGAACGTAGCCCAACTATACGCATACCACACTTGCATACTTGTTAAAAAGATCCTAACCAAATCCATACACACTTCAATCACACTCACACAAACAAAACATATAACTCAACGGTCATCTCGCAGAGCTAGCTTTATCGTGGTACCCAAAACTCGGACGAACTACGGAAAAAAGATGTTTACTTTTGAGGGAGCACGGCTTTATAATAAACTACCGTCAGAATTAAAAAATACCAATCTAGACCTCCCATAGTAACTGAAATCAGCCGATCGGCAAGTTTGTATAGGAGATCCATAATTCTTTTTCATATTTCCACCTATGTTCCTTGGGGAAAGTTGTTCCTTATCACTTGCCGGTTCTGTGTTTTCGCTATCGGTCACTAGTAAAATTTCACCCTATATAGGGTGTATTTTTATTAGTGGCGGATCCGTTAAGGGTGTGTTCTGTCAATGAAACTGAACAACTTTCCCCAAGGAACATAGGTCGAAATACGAAAAAATATTTTGGTCTTCCCATACTTAGTGTGTTGGCCGGCCGGATCAATTTGTATGGGAGGGCCAAATTTTTTTTCATATTACGACCTATGTTCCTTGGGGAAAGTTGTTCAGTTTCATTGACAGAACACACCCTTAACGGATCCGCCACTAATAAAAATACACCCTATATATCCATACTTTATACATAGAAGGATATATAGCAGTTGTCGGAAACTAGTTGTCTGGCATGCATAGTTTCCGATATAAATGACTTTTTAGTTTGACAGCTGACACCTGTCATGTAGATCTCGTTAAGGTCTACATCTTTCCCAAAGAAACTAATATTCTAGCACGCTTAGTTTCCGATTTAAACGACTTTTTAGTATGACAGCTGACACCTGCCATGTAGATCTCGTTAAGGCCTACAACTTTCCCAAAGAAACTAATAGTCTAGCACGCATAGTTTCTGATATAAACGACTTTTTAGTATGACAGCTGACACCTGCCATGTAGATCTCATTAAGGCCTACAACTTTCCCAAAGAAACTAATAGTCTAGCACGCATAGTTTCTGATTTAAACGATTTTTTAGTATGACAGCTGACACCTGTCATGTAAATCTTGTTATAGCCTACAACTTTTCTAAAGAAACTAATAGTCTAGCACGCATAGTTTCCGATATAAACCACTTTTTAGTGTGACAGCTGACACTTGTCATGGACCACAGCGAAAAAATAACGTAACGTACCCGTGGTCCACCAGGTGGACCAGGAGGTGGATCACGGGGATGAAGGGGCCATTTTCAGTCCCTTTTTTTATTCAATCTCATACACTCCAAATGTTGGTTTTAACGACGGATAGGTATGTGTATTTTGAAAAGACGGTTGTGGCAACACTTTAGGGTGAATGCACTCTGTTCCGAACAGTACGCACAGCACCGTAAGTGGCATAGAATTTCATACAAAATTTCAAAACATGACGCGTACGGAACGGTTAAATGAGCTATCACCTCAAATGGCAATCTCGCTCAAAAATGACACGCTTGTCTTGTATGAAATTTTGTCAAAAGGCGTGTCTAGTAGCGCTGCGCGAAAAAGGTTTCATTTGTCTATGCCAAACATAGACATTTTGGATTGTTGTCATGACTGTACTGTGCCCATTTGACAGTGTGCCTATTTGAAATTGTGCCCCGATAGGAATGTGTCTCGATGGGAGTGTGCCTCGTTGGAACCAAATCTTTAAAACGGTACCCACCCACTGATGAATCTCCGGATTTGGAAGTGGGGTGATGCTATTTGAAGGTTGGATGACACGGCAGTAAAATAAGAACAAATCGTCTTTAAGTATTCATACATAATACATCATGTCTATATCCCTCTCAGGGTAAGCAGAGCATAAACGGCTGTACAAACGGTTGTTTACACCACGTCTGACCAAATTTTTAGAGTCATTCAGAAGACTATGTATTACAATTCGACAGATTGTTAGCCTGTCGCCTAAAATTGCAATATCTACACATCAACTCTCAAAACTCTAGTCGCTTATAGTACGGTCATTCGAATAGGCCAATTTGACAGCTGGCAAATTCATACTTGTTCATGTTGAAACATGTCAACAAAGAAAAACAGACCTTAAGTCATAGCATTAACATGATTTCGACAGCTGTCAAATATGGCCTATTCCAATGACGGTACTATAGGACACCCACGCGAAAGATATGGGGTGATTCTATTCGAAGCCGGCACCACACGGCCCTAAGGTATTCTCTTGAAGGTAATGGAATTAACGAGGAAAGTCGAAGAGGTTCCGAGAAAATGTCTATTCATTGTTATCTCAAGAAGGCTGTATTCAGAATAATCCGCTGAAAAGAAGCTTATTGCCTTTATCGTTTTATATTTTATTTCGGAATACTTATTTGCCTTCAATTCCTTCCTTATTGGTAAACAAGATTGACCAGTAAATACTTAAGCTTGTTATTTCAATGTTCTAATTTCTGCGTTTTTCATGTCATCCGGATTCTTAAATAAAGGTAAACCCATCGACATCACTTTTTAAAACCTTTTTACAGTTACGACTTACAAAATCTAAATCAAGATCAAGATTTGTGATCTTGCGAGACAAAAACAAACGTAATCTCAAAATTTTCCAACTCCGTTCTTAAATCGTAGACTATACAGGCTAAATAGAGAAAAAGGAGTTTTTTTTTTGTGATTTTAGGAATGAAAGCAGAAAGCATATGGAGCGGCTACTGCCTTCTATTTACAAGCACCTGAGGCTGATGTGAAGTCTTCGAAAGTAAAGCCTTTCGTATCATCAATCCACCAAAAAAAGGAGGCTGAAGGTATTATAAACGTAGGAAGCCTAAAACTTACCATAGACATCAATACACCCGATCTGCCACTTCATACTGGGCTGGGTGTTGATCTGGCACATGTAGCAGCCGCGGTCCTCCGCTCTCAAGGGCCTGATGCGCAGCTGCCAGGTCCTGGGCGCGTCGAGGCTCACGGAGTACCGAGCGCCCAGGACTGTGCGGTCGTGCATCGTCAGCACGGTCTGGTCCTCCGCTCGGAGCCAGCCCACCTGAGAGAAGAAGAAGTTTTTAAGCAGGGTTTTTATACGCCGAAAAAAATGAATACTAAAGGTGGGCTTAAAAACCAAGCGACAGCGACAACGACGCGCGTCGTTGCCGCTGTCAAATGACTGGTTTGTATGGGTTTGTATGGGGAACCAGAAAAACCGAGCGTCGGCGTCGTTGCGGCGCGCCACGACGCCGTCACGTTGACAGCGCGCTGAGAAGCTTAGAGTTTGTATGGGATGCGGTCGCTTGGTTTTTAAGCCTATCTTAAGTAAACATATTCCAGTAAAATGTTGCCAAGACAAGAGATTTATTAGACTGACCACAAGAAAAATACATATCAAAATCCTCTGTAGTATGCACTGGTAATCTACCTTACGGTTATTTTAATTTACTTACTTTCGTTACAGATACGTTTATTTACTTTCAGCTACAGTAACAGATATTAAACAAATGCATATATAATAATCATACATATAATCACGCCTCTTTCCCATAGGGGTAGGCAGAGACTACCTCCTTCCACTTGCTACGATCCTGACACACTTGTTTCGCTTCCTCCACATTCATCAATCTTTTCATACATGCTCGTCGGTTTAGGGTGCTCTTGACCTGACCTTTCTTTAGCACGTCCCCGATTTGATCGAGGTACGTTCGTCGAGGCCTTCCCCTTCCAACGTTCCCATCCACGTCTGCCATATATACTTGTTTCGTCAATCTTCTTTCATTCATCCTCTCAACATGACCAAACCATCTAAGCATACCTTTTTCTATACCAGTCACTACGTCTTCTTTTATACCGCAACGTTCTCTTATCACGCTATTCCTTATCTTGTCACTCAATTTCACTCCTTTCATACTTCTTAACGCTCTCATTTCTACTGCATTTATCCTACTTTCATGCTTTTTCTGCCATACCCAACTTTCACTTCCATACATAAGTGTTGGAACTAACACCCCTCTATGCACAGCCAGACGGGCCTTATTTGACACTTTCTGGCTATTCATAAAGGCATGCAATGCTCCATTCACCATGTTACCAGCATTCACCCTCCTCTCAATATCACTTTCGCACTTTCCATCCGATGTAAACTTCGATCCCAAATAAACAAACTCTTTCACTTGCTCCACTTTCTCTTCTTCTATCATAATGTTACACTCTGTCATGCCTTCCTCTTTTCAAAACCATTGCTTTCGTCTTCCCTACATTCACTTTCATTCCTTTCCGTTTTAAAGCCTCATTCATAATTTTACCATCTCCTGCAACTCTTCAGCCGACGACGCAAGGATAACTTGGTCATCAGCATAGAGGAGACATTTGACGAGTAAACCATTCATTCTCAAACCATACTCACACTCTTTCAAATCTGTCAAACAACTATCCATGAATAGGTTAAACAGCCATGGAGACGCAACACATCCCTGTCTAACACCTTTCTCGATGTTAAACAGTTCTGTGAAGGCCCCGTTTATCCTGACACAGGCACTGGAATCCTTGTATAAGGATTTCAGTGCTCGTACCAAGATACCGCTCACCCCATGCATGGATAATGCTGACCACAACTCATTCCTTACCACTCTATCATAGGCCTTTTCCAGATCCACGAATGTGCAAAAGACCTTTTGGTTTTTAGCCAAGGACTTTTCCGTTATGCACCGCAAGAAAAGACCTGATCCGTACATCCCATCCCCTTCCGAAATCCCGCTTGAGCATCCCAGACTTTCTCATCAGTTTCTTTCATCACTCTTTCAATAAGTACCTTTGCATACAGTTTGCCGACGACGCTCAAAGGCTTATACCGCGGTAATTTTTACAGTCCAGCTGTGACCCTTTTCCCTTGTACAACGGAACTATTACAGCCTTGCACCAATCACTTGGCACTCGACCGCTTTACCAACAAAGGTTGAAAAGGAGGTACAGCTGACTAGCCACTTCTCCTTCGCCAGCCTTTAGCATCTCAACCGACACTCTGTCATACCCTGCAGCCTTACCAGATTTCATGCTTTTCAGTGCTTTCACAATCTCATCCATATCAATCTCGCTATCAGTCTCGTTATCAATCTCTCTATCTTCTACTTCCTGTATGGTCACCTCTTCTTCTTTTTCAAACAAGCTTTCAAAATATTCCTTCCATCTTTTCAACACGCATTCCTCACCATTTATTATACTACCATCCTGGCTTCGAATCCTACTCAACTCGGATTGTGCTGTTTTTCCTCGAGTTGTCCTTATGGATTTCCAGAAAACCTTTAAGTTGGTACGAAAGTTTTCTGATAGCCTCTTGTCAAAATCATCTTTCATCTCATCTTTCTTTCGTTCTACCGTCTTCTTTACTACATTCTTTAGACTTTTATACTCCATTCGTGCCTTCTCCACATCCACATCTGTTGCTTTCTGCATTCTTTGGTTAGCTCTAGTAGCCAAAAGATCTAACCATGCTTTCTTCTTCTTTTGCACAACTTCTAGCACCTCTTTACTCATCCATGCCGTCTTTTGCTTATTCCCTTTCATCCGCCTAGTGACTCCACATACATCAACAGCAATTTTCACAACTCCTTCCTTAAATACCTTCCATCCCTCCTCAATGTTCATTCAAAGGTTGTTTCAGGTATAAGGCTGCGCAGGTGTGGAACATTATACCTCCTCCGCTCAGGGTAAAAATGAGCATATACACTTTTAAACGGAAACTAAAATTATTTTTGATGTCACAACAGCGCGCCATACCTTAAAGTTGTTTTTTGTATAACCTTTTCACACATTCACAAACACACACAAACACACACACACACACACACACACACACACACACACACACACACACACACACACACACACACACACACTACACTACATAACACACGCATGCAAATATTTCTTGTTGGGATGTTTACTTGTGATTTATTTTTCACTTGTTGTTTATTAATTCTTTCTTTTTTTCTCGTGTTTACCCTCAAAAAATTAAATTGTTTGTATTTTGTGAAATGAGAAGGGTGACGGCTGAAAACCAGTGCCAATAGTGTTGTTTCAAACAACACTTTGGCAAAAACTGAGTCCGTTGCCTTTTGCCATAATGCAACAAAAATTATGTAAAATAGGTTAAGTTTTTAAAGATGTTATGTTGTGTGTTATGGTAATAAACGTTTCTTATTATTATTATTATTATTATGTCATTCATATCAACTGCATTATCAAATTCATCCTTCAATCTTTTGACGTATTCCTTTTTCACCTCTTTTTCTTGCAGTCTTTCTACTTTCACTCTTTCCAGAACACTAGTTGTCTCGGGAACTCTGTGTCGCCACCGTTTAAAGAGACCACTTATTCGTGATATCACCAGGAAGTGGTCTGAGTCGATACCAGCACCAGCACCACGGTACGCACGAGTGTCTAGAACTTTCGTCTTCAGTCTTTCATCCACAATCACAAAATCTATCATAGTTCTTGACATCCCTTCTGCTCTTGTAAAAGTATGAATCTTCTTGTGTTGAAACATCGTATTCGACACAAGAAGATTCCACTCTAAACAAATCTCTAGCAAACTCTTCCCATTCTCATTAACTCTTTCGTCTCCAAACATTCCAAGAACCTTATCATACCCGTCACGCTTTATACCTACCCATCCATTAAAATCACCTAGCATTATAATTCTTTCATTTGCTTTACAGTTTTTCAAAACATCTCTTGCACTATCCCAGAACTCCTCATTTTCTTTTTTAGCCTTTGTGGAGCCACCCGAACCCAGATCCGTCGGCACATAGACACCTAGGAGAAAGATTCTAGTGATTCCGACCTTCAGCCTAATCCAGAGAAGTCTAGGACTCACACATTCATACTCAGTCACGCACTCTGCCATTCGTGCGGAAAGAAACACGCCGACTCCCTTAGAGGCTCGATCAGTACTGGGAACCCCAGACCAATACGCTGTATAGGGTCCATGTCTTGTCGTATCGCATCCTTTCCGCTTTGTTTCATTCACGCACAATACATCTATCCGCCTTTCATCCATCAGCTGACATACCTCATCTATTTTGTCTACCATTCCTCCTCTTACATTCATCGTAGCAAAGCGGCTCTCCGTAGGCCGCGTTCCGCTCCCGACAGGAATGAGACGTGACGAGTCGCGAACTCCTACATCGCCGCCATTCAGATTTGAGTTTAATGAAATCATAGCATTCCCACGAGTAGCAAGGGAATTAGTATGTCCATCCTGGCAGAGCCCCGCATGCCAGGACAAGGTTAGCCTTTATCTGGGGTCACCCGGTCCCAGGGCAAATCGGCACGCTAAAACTAGGCACGCCCCTAGCTACGCATCCATCGGCACGGCAGACCTTAGATTGGCGGAGAGGAAAGGAAAAGGAATGGGGTAGGAAGGGAAAGTTAGAAAGGAAGTTACCAATGATTGGGAGAGGAAACAAGGTTTCAGGATACTACTGTCTCGGAGGAAAGGGATTGAGACTATAGCAGCTCGGGAGGCCGGGGTCGCATACCCGTATACCAGACCTAGCTACCGGACAGGCAGTTAGACTGAGTATCCCCTGACAGTAAACAAATGCACTTTGTATTATGCAATAAATTTTTTGAAATCATACGTTAATGCGAATATTTTAGTTTTGCTAGCCGTAGAGAGTTGATGGCAACTAAAGAATGCATTTGACAGCAATCTAGCCGCTTCCTTCTGAATCTAGGTGCATCCTTCAGAAGGCAAAAATATTGAGTCCGATATGATTTAGATACTGAATTACAGGCATACTGATTAATTTTATTTTATCTAGATTTTTGTTTCTGTTTCACAAAAGTCTTACTAAACCTAATATAATTTAAGTACAGACTTTATTAAAATATTTAGCTAAGTATTCTTGATAAAACTGATGACCACAGACGATAGCTAAACCTACCTACTTGTACGAGACTCGTTAAATTTGCCTTAAATAATGGATGGCATTCGTCAGCAACTCTATTTAATAGCCTCTTGGGTCTCAAGATCAGCTATCTCCAGACTAATAATGCAAAAACATCGAAAATAAGAATGAATATATTTTTGAGACTAACGCAGTTTTACAGCACATGACTTTGTTCAGAAAAAAAAACCGGCCAAGAGCGTGTCAGACACGCCCACAAATAGGGTTTCGTAGTCAACGTTTAAATATCAGGTTTTTCAGCATTACAAACTTAATTTTGTTGCTGGTTTGTTAGCAGCAGTATGATGACCAACCGCAAATAGAGTCATTCGGGGTAACTGGGCGCACTTTTGTCTTTACACCGCCGTAGCAAAAAAAGTATGACAGCTAGGAGCACAAACTTGAGTGTTTTGGGTGGGACATTTATCTGGCTATAATAAATAATAGACACGATTACAGTAGGTTCATTACTTTTTTTGCTATAACGCGTTTTAAGGAAAAAATCGGAATGCGCTCACTTGACCCCAATTGCGGGTAAGTGAGCGCAGCTCTGTGGGGTAAGTGTGCGCTATGGAAACGAGTAGGATGGTTGATGACAAAATTTATTAAAAATATAATTTCGGGGTACAAGGCTGATACTAAAATTAAAATAAAATAATATTTATGAAAACTACGCATATTAATAATTTAATTTAAACAGCTTTGTTCGACAAAACATGCGCTCACTTACCCGCGCACACTTGCCCCACGAGCATAATTTTGAAAATAACGTTTGCCGGATTTCAATTTCAAAGCCAGTTCAAAATATTTTTTATCCCATATCTGCTAAAATATGCACATTTACAAATGAAATAGAATTTACCGTGTTTGGATCAACGGCCGTTATGCAGCAATGTTTTCTAATACACTAAAATGTTTCGATTTAACTGCCATTTTTGCTTTTTTATAAAAATATCCTTGACGGTAAGCCACGCTGTCCAAACGATAGTTGAAACTAATTGGTGACTATATCGCCACAAATTAACCTGAAGACACACCCCACCCCCCGCATCCCGTTTCCGAGATATAAGCGATGCGCTCACTTACCCACTGCGATCACTTACCCCAAATGACTCTAGAAAAACTCAATTTTTTCTGAAACCTTTAAAGGTACAATATCCGTTATAGTTTTCATTGTAATTTCAGATTGTAAGCTATATTCCATATTTATTTCAAATTTTTAGCGTTTATACTTTAGAAGTTACAGCTGGAACAAATTATGGGTCAAAAACGCCCTTTTTAAAAACAAATATCTCGTGACAGAAACATTTTAGTGACTTTGTTTCAAAGAAACCTCACCTTAGTTTTAAAAGACCTATTCAACGGTAACCTACTCAATATCACAGAAGAAAAAAAAAAATTTTGCCCCCCTTTCACTTGTATGGGAAGGGGTCCAAAAAACATTTAAAATCATTTTTTCTTAACATTTCTATGTTTGGGTCAACACGATCTATTTTCTCACCAAATTTCATGTCGATAGCTCTAAAACTGACGAAGATATGAGGGCGCGGCATACAGACAGACAGACAGACAGACAGACTTGACGAAACTATAAGGGTTTCTAGTAGACTACGAAACCCTAAAAAGCAACATTTTCAAGTATTCATCTAGATCCACATCAAACATTTTCGCGTACCCAAGTCAATTCTCACAGCTACCGTCACAAAACGAAAGAAAATTTCAAAATTCCATTCGCCATAAGTTTCTCATTTGTATGGTGGCTGTCACAACGGCTTTTTATATGGTTAAAGCTTGGTTAAAGCAAAGAGTAGAATATATGCGGCTGAACTTCCGAAAGGTTTTCTTCATTTCGGAACATCCTGACTAGACTGCATGAAGACACGACCGTCATGAAAAATCTTCATTCCCTCTACAACCAAACACAAAACTCCTTGGATATTGCGGTTGCGGATTCTGGCATGGCATGACATGACATGAAACACGTCGCTGCATCAAATTACGGCTGTCAAAGGTTGTCATTTATATGATAGCTGTTACGAACTGCAATATTAAATGGCAGACTAATATTGCAGTTGAAAACCGGTGTGTTTTATTACTTAAATACTTATCTAATTAAGTTTATATCTAAACATTCTCTTCATTTGCACACACGCCACACACCCTGACCGGAATAAATCTTCCGGATTTCCACACATGGCCGTCATGAAAAATACTCAACCCCCCTGCAGCCAAGCAAACAGCTCTTGGGATATTGCAGAGGGAATGAAGGATCGCAAAAGGCAGGGAATGTAGGTCAGCTGGTAACCGCTTCTATTGACACTTGCACCGTCACTGCAATAAACACCAACTCTTTGACTGTGGCTACGGATTTGGCGGAAGCAAATTTCTTTTTGTTACATTTATTAAGCAGTTGTATGAGAATTCTAAATATTGCACCGCCTGCCCTGCCTGCCAGCGTGACAATAATCCTCGCTAGAGAGAAGACGTTTCCCATGCATTTTCATTCACAATTTTGTCAGTGGGTATTATACCATCCTAGTCACGTAAAATAGCCCGAGTCCATCGAGTTGCGGAAAGCAGCCCATACAACCATTACCATTACTAATCATAGCAGTTCACTACCTTTGGCTTCCATTTTCCAAACTTACTTTTAAATCAATCCTGTCGGTACAACTTTCACAATGTTTTTTATTGTTCCGGTACTGAATTTATTTATCTTCTTTTGCTGATCAACAAAAGTAGGGGCTTACAACTTCTGAGCTGCATCTTTATTCCTAATTGTTAACATCCCAGCCCGCTCCCGCCTACACCATAACCCTAGCCGCCTCGGGTCAAAGGAAGCGCGGAAACGGTACTTTGTATGACTGTATCTGCTTGAATGAAGCCGTGTAGGTACCTATCTGTATTCTCGCGACGTTGCTACATTCAACGGGAGTGTTTATGCATGTTTAGCATGTTGTTGAAATAACGAAGCAGCAGCTTAGAAACTATGATTTATCATGGGGACACCAAGTCGACAATAACCTGATTAACCCTGCAGTCAGGTTCAAGTCTTTTAAATAGCAAAACGTTACAGTACAGTTATCCTGAGATACCATTACTTTGCATGACTGTATCTGTTTGAATGAAGCCGTGTAGGTACCTATCTGTATTCTCGCGACGTTGCTACATTCAACGTTGAACGTTTGAAGGGAGTGTTTATGCACGTTTAGCATAGAAGTTGAAATAACGAAACGAAACAGTAGCTTACAGATATCCTTCGATACTATGATTGGGGACATCAAGTCTTCACACAATCTAATAAACCCTGCTGTCAGGTTTAAAGTACAGTAAAGTTATCCTTAAATATTATAACTCTTCATAAGAGACACCAAGCCGACAAACAATCTGATGAACCCTGCTGTCAGAGGTTTAAATCTACGACTTAGGTTGTTAAAGGCAAAGATTTTTCCTTGGAACCACTCCAGCTAGATTGTCAATGAAATTTAAATGAAGGGTTATGCTCATTTATAATTTTATCATGAACATACTTACTGATTTACTGACAGACGTACAAACCTAATAGGTCTATTTTATTTAGCTTTTACCATAACAGGAAAAATCCTACAGATTGAATTTTAACAATCTCTTTTCCCGCACGCTTACCTCATTACCTTGAAACTCGGCTCGTTACCGAGAAAGTTGTATCCAGACATCCAGAGCAATCAGCACAAACATCGGAAAATTACAAAAAGCTTTTTTTGTCCAACGCAAAAGAAACGAGGAAAACAAACCTTTGCCATTGTGCTCGGGGCAATTAGAGTCACGAAAATTCTCCCCGATTAACGTACATTACTGGTTGTACTGGTTTCTACCACTGTCACGAGGTCCGAGGCCAGTATTCGAGTCCCGTGCGGCTTTGGCTCGATGCCTACAGCATAACAATGCAGAAAAATCAAGCTGCACCCGTTTAAGGACCACGCTGTGAATTTTAATACCGGCCACATGCGGCTTGAAAACTCTGAAGGCATATTTTTGCCTTCGCCTGCGTGAACACTCGGCATGGGAAATTCGCAACAAATAGGTAGGTACGTCATATCATATTATAGGCTTGCGTTTTTTTGTTGAAATATATTTTATCTACACTCATTTCGTAATATTCGTTTTACAGAATCGAATTTATTATTTTGCACAGAAATTAATTTTTTGTCAGCGATTAAAGTTGGGTAAGGGCAATGTAATGTATTTTATTTTTTATTTTTCCTTTTATTTGTTTAGGTCAAGGTTGTTGAACGTACTATCGCCAGTAAATCTATTTACCCATTTAAAATTATACTGGTCTTTTATACAAATACCAAGAAAAAACAGAATAAGTTGGTTCCTTAAATGTGTAACGTTGCAGTTACATATTCTTACTAATTTAACTTAAACACCTAAAGTGTTCTAATTAAACCTAATTACAAACCTAATACCTTAGTAACAAAATAATTTCATAGTAGGATATTATCAAATCTGAAATCGTCACTGTTTACAAATTCCAAGTCGAGATGCGGCTATAATACTCAGGCCGTCGAGTTCTTTGTTAACCGATCGGCGTCAGTAGATGCCAGGTACCACATTCCAGCCTTTGTCTAAAACATGGCGTGATATTTTAAGCAAGCTGATTGGTCAAGACGGCCCTTAACAACCGCCGGGTCCACATTCGGAAACTATCGACATGTTTCGGCTGTCTCCGTGCCTTTGTGTCGGAGCTACGGTTGACCGGTACTGGCCATTCCGAAAATCTCGCCTCACGCACTAGGACGTGACGCGCTCCCATAAACAAATAAAACCGTTATCGTAAAAAGACGCCGGTAACGTACCTCGACATCGGCACGTTATTGCCATAGTTTTATATAGTTATTACGCGCAACAGGAAACCCCAATTGGGTAAGTGTTGATCAAGTATATTCCATGTACTAGTTCTAGAATTCACCACTTAGTGTTCATATTAAATACCTGTGGCTTCCACCGGAAGCATTTTTGCTGTAGGCTTATGTAAGCTTTGTTATATGTTATGTTATCTCTGCTACCAAGCATCAAGCCCCCCGGCGTAGGTACCTATATACTTTGTGTCGTAACAAACAAGTACAGTAACGCTCAGCACAGGTTAGCTATTCAAATGTTCCTAACCGCTTCTTATTAATTAGTGAGTTATTCCGTAATTTTATTTTACCGTAACAAGTACCGTAACGCACAGAGCACAGGCTAGCTATTCAAATGTTCCTAACCGCTACTTATTTATTAGTGAGTTATTCAGTAATTTTATATTAGTGCATTTTTATATTAATGCATAGATAAGTAGAAATGCTATTTCCATTTAATGCTTGTGCATCGATAAACTGTTCATTCTAGCATTTTCCTCAAGTACCTACTAATATTTGCAAGTCACTCAAACTGCAACCTTGTAATCTCCGTTCTGATAGTGAACGCTTACACCTTCTGCTTTCTCGGCTACTTCCCTTTATTAAGAAGACGCACTTCATGGGTTCACTATCAGCGGAGGAATTTTAGCACCATTCTACAGCGTGAACATTTATTCACAGGGATTACCTTCGGGTTTGTTACCCACGGAACTGTTACCCTACGGGTTAAGAAACATCCAGAAGAATATCTCCGCTACGCACTACACCCATGACGGTGGACTTTCCGAAGTGAAGACGCTTCCTGCAGTACCAGCTCACTATTAGTTGCGACTGCGAGACCTCTACACTGAAGTGAAGACCCAGCCGCCTGTCGACCTTCTTCGCCAGGGGAGTACCGTTCTACGCCAGCGAAAACAGACTACTTAGGCCGTACCTACCGCGACCCTTCCGGTTGTTTTATTTGATATTTGAATAAAATCTTTGTAACTGATGACGAGTACCCTCTCTTATTTTTATCCACTTAGGGTCACCCGTCACATTGGCGCCCTTTAACGTGGTATACAAGAGTCTGTTTTTGCTGTGTAGTAGTAGTTGTGTGTTAAGTGTTCTTTTGTTTTTGTGTTTGTGAAACGTTATTTTTTGGTTGCCGTCAGCTAGGGTGTACACTGCATTTATTTTTTTGTTTGTTTCGTATTGTAACGTCTCAGTAAAATTTTTTGATTTTGTTTTTTTTTAACGAATGTATTTTTACGTTTTTTCCCCGTGTGGTACCGGGTACGAATAGTACCACCCCTTTTCAATCCGAGGGTGCCGTAAGAACCGGCAGAGGAAACTTGTCGTCGAAGTCACCACCAAATTCTTCACGTCATATTTTTTTTTTTCTTCTCTCTGTCTCAATTTTTTTGTTACGCACAGCAGCTGTATTTTAATTATACACTGTACTGTTGGTGTACACACTAGCTGAATTTTATGTTTTGTTTTTCTTTTTGGTTTTGTGTTGTGTTTTTACATTTTCAGATTTTTAATTTTAAATCAACCATAACGTTATTTAGTTAGTCTTCTGTAACAGAACGGAGTAGGGACACTTGATCAACACTTACGTTAATTGAGAGGCTACACATTTTTTATTTTTTCTCTTTTAAACAATCTCATTTTTTCCTATAACTATGGAATACCCAGTAAAATTTTTATCGTTACAAAAGACGGAATTAGAATACGAGGTGCTCATTAGAGGCAGCGAGCCTGGTTCGACGGTTATTGAATTGCGTAAACAAATCGTGGACTTGGGTCCCAAATTTCCTTCAGAGGATATTACAGACAGTCCCTTAGAAATTGAGGAAGATTTAAAGGGTATTTCCGATGTTTTAACGAAGATAAAGTTACTTCTTGATGCTCCTTTGGAAAAAAAGACGTCAGTTCGTGTCCAAAATTTATTGCACCACCTATATCATCGTTTTAACAGGTTAAGTCCTGATGAGAGTACACTTTCTGCTCATAATGCTTGCTTACGGGAGTATCAGTCTCTGTTCACTCGGTACAATGCAGCTGTAGAAGCACCAGTAGAGGACAAAATAATTACACCTATCGCAAACATAAACTTAGATCAACACTCGTCTATGCGACCTTTAAATATTAACGTTTCATGCGAGCGTGCTATAGCTGGCGAACTCACTAAGATTAAGTTCGACGGGAAGTCGTGTGTTCGCTCCTTTATTCAGCGAATTACGGAATTTCGCAAAGCTAGGGATATCTCATCATCGAAATTGTTGTCTTATGCAACAGAGATTTTCACGGGTGACGCTTTGCATTGGTTCCGTGGTCTTGACGGTCAGGATGACAGTTCTGATTGGGATGCCTTACTTACTCGTCTAAAAAAAGATTTCGATCAAACAGATTACGATTACCGGCTGCTCTCGGAAATACGTGCTAGAACTCAGGGTGAAAATGAGAATATTACCATATATCTCTCTATTATGTCCGGACTATTTTCGCGTTTATCTTCCGAATTGTCCAACGAGGATAAATTAGAAATCCTCCTCCATAACATTAAACCATGTTATGCTAGTACATTAGCATCGGCAACTACAATCCCAGATATTGACACCTTGAGGTCTCTTTGCCGTAATTATGAGAACATCCATGCTCGCCTTGCTAATTATAAGGAACCACCAAGACCTTCGTCAGAAACATTGGCACCGGAGTACGCTTACAATGGTCATTCATCTAATAGGTCTCATAACTCAAATCAAAATTACAAACCAAGTTCTAATGTTGGTAATAATTATGATAGAAACAGGTCTTACCCAAACTACAGAGCAAATGTAAATAAGCTAAACCCTAATAATTATGTACATGCTCTGCACACTTCAAATGCAAAACCTAAATTTTGCCCACGGTGTCGTGATAACACACACCATTTACGCCAGTGCACGGCAGATAGGAGTAAAATAATCTGTTTCGTATGTGGTGAGGTCGGTTACAAGACCCCATCGTGCCCTAAATGTAATACTAGTAAACATAGCCCTCCGTCAAAAAACTAGTGGGACTGCAGAATTGTAACACCGGAATAAAAAAAAATAAGTCAGACAGTGAAGATTGGTCTAAATGGTTACAAACTATAAAATTTTATTTCAATTCTTATAAAGTGTGTACAATTCTGCAGGATCAACCAACTGATGATCCCCGTCCGTATGCGACCATATACGTTAACCACATTTCTATGTTAGGTCTATTGGATACCGGTGCAGTAGTAACAATTATAGGTAACAATAGGCATATTGATCTTGAAAAGCAAGGTTTTAAACTACAACAAGGCCAAAGTCTTACTGTAACCGCTGCTGGTGGCCAACGTATGCATAGTATTGGTCATATGATTTTACCCGCCAAATTTGAAGGTACCACCCGTTTAATAGAGGCATTCGTTGTGCCTGACATAAAAATAGATCTCATCTTGGGCATTGATTTCTGGCTCAAGTTCAAACTTTTCCTAACCATCTTAAGAGCATTTCTTTTCTCAAGGACGTGACATCTATTGCAAGCATTGATTCAGCTCCTTCTTCCTGTTTACAAGCTTATGATCACTTGAGTCAGTCAGAGAAGGCTATAGCTGACAATATTATTGCGCAATTTAATGATATTTCTACAGAGAACAAGGGTTTGGGTGAAACAAAATTGGTCACTCACAGGATTGACACAGGGGACGTTCTGCCTGTTAGGCAACGTTACTACAGAATGTCTCCCGAAAAACAACGCATTCTTGTCGAACAGGTAGACGAAATGTTGAGTCTCGACGTCATTGAGCCTTGCGAAAGCGCTTGGTCTTCCCTGTATTAATCGTCAACAAGAAGAATGGACAGCCCCGTTTCTGTCTCGATAGCCGGAAGCTCAATTCGGTGACTAAACGTGACGCGTACAATTTACCCTACGTGTCCGAAATCCTTGATAATCTACGTGATGCTCGCTACTTATCCAGCATAGATTTATCTAAGGCTTTTGGCAAATACCCATAGCTCCCGAAGATCGAGAAAAGACAGCATTCTATGTTCCGAGTCGTGGTACATTTTGCTTTAAACGAACCGCGTTCGGGTTGACCAATGCCCTGCTACGCAGCAACGTCTCGTGGACCTACTTTTAGGAATTCGATCTTAAAGTATTTGCTTATTTAGACGACATAATTATCGTCTCAAATGATTTCAATACCCACGTCTCTCTTTTACTTCGTGTCCTGGAGAAACTGAAACAGGCAAACTTAACAATTAATAAAGAAAAGAGTCAATTCTTCAGAAGTCAACTGAAATATTTGGGTTATGTTGTTGACAGTAGTGGGCTTCGTACCGATCCAGAGAAAGTGCAAGCTATTGTTAACTATCCGACACCTACTTGTCGAAAGGACATTAAGCGTTTTCTCGGGACCGCAACTTGGTATCGACGCTTCGTCCCCAATTTCAGCACAATCTCAGGCCCACTTAACAAGCTGACTTCGAATAAAAAAGGTGGTCCAGCTTTCGTTTGGACACCAGAAGCTGACGCTGCCTTCAAGAAGCTGAAGGAATGCCTTGTCTCAGCTCCCGTTCTCTGCTGTCCTGACTATAGCAAGCCATTTGAGGTGCATACCGATGCCAGTAATTACGGTGTAGGCGCTATGCTCACCCAGGTCATAGACGGTAAGGAGCACCCAATCGCTTACATGAGCAAATCCTTATCAGCGGCAGAGAGGAACTACAGCATCACAGAACGAGAAACCTTGGCCGTTGTCATCGCTTTAGAGCACTGGCGGTGTTATTTGGAGAACGGACAGCCATTCACGGTCTATACAGATCATAGCGCTTTAAAGTGGTTCCTGTCTCTAAATAATCCTACTGGGAGGCTAGCTCGCTGGGGCGTTAGATTGTCCGCGTTCAACTTTGAGCTCAAACACCGCAGAGGCGTTGATAACGTCATTCCTGATGCCTTATCGAGGGCTGTTTCTGTGAATGCCATAAGCACTTCTGACTACTTCACTAAAACCAACGACCCATGGTATAAAAATATATACAATTCCTGTTTAACAAAACCACAAAATTATTCAAATTATCTAATAAAGAACAATGCCCTGTACAGACTCACGAAGAACAAGCACGAATCGGGCTTACTTTCGGAGTTCTCTTGGAAGGAGGTTGTTCCTTGCGAGTTGCGTGAGCAGGTAATTAATGAGAACCACGCAGAGCCCACGGCGGGTCATCTTGGTATCTTTAAGACATATAATCGCCTTGCTTTGCGTTATTTCTGGCCGGGTATGCACAAAGACGTCGTAAAATTCGTCAGTACATGCTCAAAGTGTCTCTCTTATAAGGCACAAAATCATCAGACTTTAGGTGAAATGGGTCGTCCAAAACAGTGCAGTCGCCCCTTTCAGGTTATCTCCATTGACCTCATGGGCCCACTACCCGTCACTCGGAAGCAAAACAGCTACATTTTGGTTGTCACTTGTTGCTTTTCGAAGTTTTGTCTTATTACTCCCTTACGTGCTGCAACAGCAGTTTCCGTCTGCAAATTCCTGGAGGACTCGGTATTTCTAGTTCACGGAATTCCCCAAACGGTTTATTTGGACAATGGAAGCCAGTTCATAAGCAAACACACGGAGTCACTCTTTGAAAGGTATAAAATCCCAAATATTTTCTTCACACCTAAATATACCCCACAAATTAACACCGTTGAGCGTTATAATCGCACAATTATAACATGCGTGTCAACATATGTTGATGATGATCACAGGTCTTGGGACATTTTCCTGCCAAAAATTCAATTTGCCATGAACAATTCCGTCAGTGAGGCGACTGGTTTCACGCCTTCCTTCTTGGTTTATGGCAGAGAAATTGTAACCTGCGGTTCACATTACGTTGATAATGACCTAGGTGATGAAATACTATTTCTCCCACGGGACATCTATGCAGAAAACTTGGGTTGCCTGTCGGAACTGTTCACCAATGTTCAATCAAAACTCTGGCACGCTCACATAAAAAAACGCATCTCATTACAACACTCGCAGGAAGCCGTTGGAATTTAGAGTAGGTGATCTTGTGATGAAACGTACTTACGTTTTAAGTAACAAAGACAAGTATTTTTGCAAAAAAACTCGCACCCAAATTCATTAAGTGCCGAGTTATTGCAAAGAAGTCCCCTCTGGTCTATGTGCTTGAAGATATGTCAAGAAAAAACATTGGAACTTGGCATATTAAAGATCTTAAATCGGTTAGTTTGTATAAATAATTTTGATTTTCATTTCCCGTGGGGTGTCGGTTAAGAATAGCACCACCCCAACTCTTCCTGTGGGTGTCGTAAGAGGCGACTATAGGACAATTCAGAAGGGTCGGTTGGCGTTGGCACGGTATCATTAGGCAACTAACTAACTGTCCTTACTTACCTATCGCGCAGGTTATCTATCCGGAAGTACTAAACATATTCGTGCGGGTTCTAATCAGTTAATATATTAGTAACCTAACCTAATGAATGGATGCGTTAGAAACCCATATTGTGGTTCCTATTGTTTGTTTTTGTTTGTGAGAAGTATGAAAGTTAGATATGAAAGTGCTAACACGAATAAGCAACTGTATAGTACGGATTTTATTGCGGAAAGATGCAATAAAATCCTTTTGTGCGCGGGGTAATGTAACGTTGCAGTTACATATTCTTACTAATTTAACTTAAACACCTAAAGTGTTCTAATTAAACCTAATTACAAACCTAATACCTTAGTAACAAAATAATTTCATAGTAGGATATTATCAAATCTGAAATCGTCACTGTTTACAAATTCCAAGTCGAGATGCGGCTATAATACTCAGGCCGTCGAGTTCTTTGTTAACCGATCGGCGTCAGTAGATGCCAGGTACCACATTCCAGCCTTTGTCTAAAACATGGCGTGATATTTTAAGCAAGCTGATTGGTCAAGACGGCCCTTAACAACCGCCGGGTCCACATTCGGAAACTATCGACATGTTTCGGCTGTCTCCGTGCCTTTGTGTCGGAGCTACGGTTGACCGGTACTGGCCATTCCGAAAATCTCGCCTCACGCACTAGGACGTGACGCGCTCCCATAAACAAATAAAACCGTTATCGTAAAAGACGCCGGTAACGTACCTCGACATCGGCACGTTATTGCCATAGTTTTATATAGTTATTACGCGCAACAGGAAACCCCAATTGGGTAAGTGTTGATCAAGTATATTCCATGTACTAGTTCTAGAATTCACCACTTAGTGTTCATATTAAATACCTGTGGCTTCCACCGGAAGCATTTTTGCTGTAGGCTTATGTAAGCTTTGTTATATGTTATGTTATCTCTGCTACCAAGCATCAAGCCCCCCGGCGTAGGTACCTATATACTTTGTGTCGTAACAAACAAGTACAGTAACGCTCAGCACAGGTTAGCTATTCAAATGTTCCTAACCGCTTCTTATTAATTAGTGAGTTATTCCGTAATTTTATTTTACCGTAACAAGTACCGTAACGCACAGAGCACAGGCTAGCTATTCAAATGTTCCTAACCGCTACTTATTTATTAGTGAGTTATTCAGTAATTTTATATTAGTGCATTTTTATATTAATGCATAGATAAGTAGAAATGCTATTTCCATTTAATGCTTGTGCATCGATAAACTGTTCATTCTAGCATTTTCCTCAAGTACCTACTAATATTTGCAAGTCACTCAAACTGCAACCTTGTAATCTCCGTTCTGATAGTGAACGCTTACACCTTCTGCTTTCTCGGCTACTTCCCTTTATTAAGAAGACGCACTTCATGGGTTCACTATCAGCGGAGGAATTTTAGCACCATTCTACAGCGTGAACATTTATTCACAGGGGATTACCTTCGGGTTTGTTACCCACGGAACTGTTACCCTACGGGTTAAGAAACATCCAGAAGAATATCTCCGCTACGCACTACACCCATGACGGTGGACTTTCCGAAGTGAAGACGCTTCCTGCAGTACCAGCTCACTATTAGTTGCGACTGCGAGACCTCTACCCTGAAGTGAAGACCCAGCCGCCTGTCGACCTTCTTCGCCAGGGGAGTACCGTTCTACGCCAGCGAAAACAGACTACTTAGGCCGTACCTACCGCGACCCTTCCGGTTGTTTTATTTGATATTTGAATAAAATCTTTGTAACTGATGACGAGTACCCTCTCTTATTTTTATCCACTTAGGGTCACCCGTCACAAGCTGGATTT
Source organism: Phthorimaea operculella (assembly GCA_024500475.1). Classification (NCBI taxonomy): domain Eukaryota; kingdom Metazoa; phylum Arthropoda; class Insecta; order Lepidoptera; family Gelechiidae; genus Phthorimaea; species Phthorimaea operculella. Next base: position 9,878,691 of record JANFCV010000002.1, read on the forward strand.
GTTGGCGACAGTACGAGTGGGTGTATTATTTTGGTCTATGTTGCGTTATTATTGTTTACATTGGTTGGGTCGTGTCCAAACAAGGACTTTTCCTGGGATTGTATTCGATATTGTGGTATTGGTGATTGATAATTCTTGGCTATGATTTGTGATATAGGTGTGCCGATGGTATTTTTACGTAAAGCTTTGATGACCATCAAATCCTGGCTGGGCTTTGTTCAAAACACTACCTAGGTACTTTGTTCTGTTATTTTATTTCACACTCATTTCCGTTTTCAAAACTTTATATGACACGCTACATAATAGCATATTTTTATTTCGTAATATCTTCTATGCAGTTAAGTTAAAACTTATGCTCACTTCTGATTGCGTTTGTTAAACATAAACATGTTTTACTATTCCGCACCACAAGCCGTATTTCCAGAAAGTATGAGAAACTTCCAAAGTACTTATTCCATCAAAAGTTTCAGTGTCAATAACAAAGATTCACTCGTACGTTAGTAGTTTCATGAGAAACTTTATTCGTAGCAGTTGCGGCCATAACTTGGTAGACGATACAGTGAACAAAAGTTTTACTTCTAGTATGAAAACTCGCTGAAAGACACTCTGACAGTGTTTCAGACTTCATATGATATTCGTAGCGGAAAATATTGCGACAGCGCGCAATTTATTTGGAACGAGAACTTAATTTCGCTTTTTACTTTGATATGGAATAGTTTCTGATTGCAGTAAATGTAACTTGTACTTCTGGGTACGAAAAGGATATAATCAAATCTAGGCCCCCCTCTCGGTAACGGCTAAGAATCTCATGAAATGTAAAAAAGATGATACATTTTTTGGATCAAAATCTTATATTAATCATCTTCAGACGAAACGGGAATCACAATTTATGTTAAAAAGTATATTTTTGTGTTTTATTCCGGTCAAAATTCTGGTTCCTTGATTCTGCTGACATCTGTGACACAAACATAAAGTAGGTAATAAGAGCAACTAAGAGGAAATAAGGGTAAAATGGAGCAGTTTTTAGAACCCAGGATGCGTAAAACCAACTACAGCGCAGACAATCTCCTGTGTATGCCGAGTGATGCCGGCTTAGAATAGCATCACCCCAATCATCTACCCGTGGGTGTCGTAAAAAGCGACTAAGGCATACTCATCCAGATAATGGGCAGCAGCGTTCCCTGTTAATGCACCATCATGCACTGCGCTCGCCAATCCGCCTGCCAAGCGTGGTGAGTATGGCAATACCCCCCGATAGGGGGAGGCCCATGTCCAGCAGTGGACTGTTGTGGCTGTTATGTTATGTTATGTTATGTTATGTTATGTTATGTTATGTTATGTTATGTTATGTTATGTTATGTTATGTTATGTTATGTTATGTTATGTTATGTTATGTTATGTTATGTTATGTTTTGTTATGTTATGTTATGTTATGTTATGTTATGTTATGTTATGTTATGTTATGTTATGTTATGTTATGTTATGTTATGTTATGTTATGTTATGTTATGTTATGTTATGTTATGTTATGTTATGTTATGTTATGTTATGTTATGTTATGTTATGTTATGTTATGTTATGTTATGTTATGTTATGTTATGTTATGTTATGTTATGTTATGTTATAGCCGGGTTCGTACGTAAGACAAGCAACAAAAGCGACTACAGCAACAATATTGATAGATTAATGATTTATATACTTGCAGACTTTATTAAATAAATAATAATAATAGGCAAGCTGCCACTGGCATTACAACGGCAAAATATAACAGACCATGCCACAGGAACTGCATAGGGTGATACGAATTCGTATTAGGAAACTTCTTTTGCAATGTCTTTAAACATCTGATCAGGGGTAGGTACCATTTTACCCCATCTACCCTGCAAGTATTACATACTCTTTGAACTCTCATAGAGAATAAAACTTCTGCTTACTTCTTCATTTCCTCTTTCCTATTGTCATCAAATTGTCATTTGGCAAAGGAAGTATACCCGCACACCCGCAACGTACTCGCCGTACGCGCTGAATAATGCGGATGACCTCGCACACCTAACCGCAAGCACAGCCGCATCGAATAGAATTGGTGTTGCCAAGAGTACTTTCCTCCCAATTTAATGGGTAATTTTGCCGTATGTGCGTTTTTTTCGGAAATTTATTTCAACTAATAATTGCTGTCATTTTACTCCAGAGGCACGTTCAAGCAGCCAACTTTCTTAACTGCAGAACTTTCTCCGTGCACCACGCAGCTTCCCTTTGTTCCCATATGTCCAACTGATCACTTCTACAATAGAACAGGTCGGAATATTTTCTACGTTCTTTGTTCTACGGTGGAACAAAACTTTTGAACATATTACAGGTCCCGCTGTTTCAACTTTTAAAAAATATTATTGTTCAAGGAAGTAGAATGTGCAGAAAGGCAAAATGCCAATACGTCAAAGTAGCAAAATGTAAAATTGCTAGAATGTAAACGTAATAAATGCAAAGAAGAAGCAGAAAACATTTTGTCCCAATGTCCAAATGTAAAGGTAACAGAATGTCAATTGAATTTAAAAGGACGGAATCTCAAATATTAAAATGTCAAAAAAGCTTAAAATTAAAGTGGCAAATGTCAAATAAGCAAAATGTGAAAATGTCATTTGGTTATTCTTTAAGAGTGACATAGACTCCAAAAACTTCGAAACTTTCGAAAAGAAAAACTGGAACACGGACGGTGAACAGCAGACTTTACTGGGAGGTAATGTTAATGGGACAGTCTGGCAGCATTGACAAAAACTGAATCTTTTTAAATGGTTACACTGTCCGCGTGCGCTGATGACGTCATCAGCATTATAGTCTATGATTAGCACTGGCTGGGGAATCCATTCGGTTAGGCGCGTGCGGCTCGGCAATATTTTCGAGGTTCCACAGATTTTCATACAAAGAATCCAAAATTCGGCGAGTGCGTTGTGGGTGTGCAGGTATAAATACTTTCACCTTATAACTCGTATCAAAATTCTTAGTTAGGTTATGCCATTTTAGGTTAAGAATTATTTTGCGTCGTTCCATCAGTTTACGGTTAGATAATTAAAAACTAAGTATGCCACCATGATCTAGATAGTGTAAAAATACATTACTACGAGTTTAATTACTAGCCATTTCGATTTTCGAGGGGCCTAACCTTGTATGGGCATATGATTATCACCTTTGCATGTTGTATGACTGGTCATATCGACGATGTGAGACTATGACACATATCCTTACGTATCATTATGTCATAGTCAGTCATATATTTCATTGCATATCATATCTATCACAATCAATGAGGTACATTCATACATTAGATCATGATACTTCGTAAAGGCATAGCAATATTGTAAGTAGAAGACTGTTTATTTCAGGAAAGAATCTAACTTTATTCTACTTTTGCAACATAATACGTTACTTTGAACATAAAAACTTTATAAAAGCATAAAAAGTAAAGTGTGAATGACGTTACTTAAATACTTTGAAATAACTTTTTGACAATTTGAAAAAGCCCCAAGTCATGTTGCAAGGAACTAAACGTGTGTGTGTAGGTACACAATTTAAAAGACTAGCAAAACCTGGCGCTAGACCGTGAGTCATGGAAATAGGAAAAAAGTCCTTTGTTCCAGAGTAGGACAACACGGAAAATGTACTTGCTCTATTGGCCTACATTACACTATGCGGGTTTCTACTACCAGGTTTTGTGACGGAACTTACTATTTTCAAAAGCTTCTAAGTCTAAAGTATATTTCGGCAACACAAAAATAAACACATGAACCGCATAGAAACGCCGCAAATTGTAGTACCTACGCGACGTCGCATCGATCTGCGGACTAAAGGAATTACTCATATGCTTACTGGCTGTCAAAAACCGTAATACCATGTATGGCGAACGCAATCCATCTATTTTCTTATGAAGGACCTATGATGTTGATCCCAATGTTCTCTAGACGCTCAACTCTAGATGCTGCTGATAGCAGCTAACTTTTATTATTTTATGGATATCAAAAAAAAGATATCTAACACGACCATTGCTTTAAATTGAATTAAATATTATTTGACCGTCAATATAACTTTGAACTTTATAAAATACCTACTTATTATGGAAATGAGTACTCACAAAGGGCTGACTTCTGAATTTCGCTACCTTTATTTACTATTACTCAGACACTACACTCTCCGTACGGACTTATTTAGAAGCAAACATACGCAGAGTATATCTGAGAGCAGAGTTCACTGTCTCTAGTATCCTCAGTAAGAGGATTAAACTATTTCAACTGGGACGCAAATATTAGTTTGCAGACAATTTGGGAGCTTTGTAATTACACCTGAGCTTCTGAAAGTTGTGTTTTAACCTCTCAGTCGTGACGACGAAAGAACCCTTTCAGCAGAAGTTGGATAATAACCTCTTGTCTGTGGAGTGTCCCGTATGAGCGTTACTGTAAAAGGGTGGACTTTAGCATAATAGCGATTGCGACTGAAACGCAGATAATAATATAAAACCAAAAAAGTATATTTTGCCATTATGTAACGTCGGCTTAGAATAGCATCACCCCATTTCTACCCGTGGGTGTCGTAAAAAGCGACTAAGGGGTAATCAAATCACCTAGGGAATGGGCAGCAGCATTTCTTGTAAATGCTAAATCTGGCACTGCGCTCCTTGCAAGCGTGGTGAGTATGGCAAAACTCTAAAAAAAGGGAAGGCCCATTTCCAGCAGTTGCTGTTGTTCCTTTTGTGGTTATGGTAAAGTATATTGTATGCCTGAAATCGGAGGTGTTTTAAAAATTCGGTATTCATCGAATAAAGTTGGAGAATTCTCATATCCAGTAGTGGACTGGTGAGAGTTTTGATTTTTACATTGAATGAAAGTAAATTAAAGCCATGCGACGTGGTAGCGTAATTTCATCGGGTTAAAAGTGTTTATAATATTACATGGCTAAGTCAATTTATTTATACGCCGATTTGTTATTAATATAAATACAAGTTATATCTTAACTATACGCTATATTATTCTTTACAAAAGCCGTTAATTACTGAAAAATAAATAGCCCAGCAGCGTTGCCACCTGCAAAATGAATCGGCTAATTTCATACTTGGCTCAAGTTCGGTCATCTCCTGAACTATGCGCCCATATTTCCAGTTAACTGCTGAACTTTTAAGGCCAGTAACTTGAGCCAGTTACTCCAGCCAGTTACTTGCGCCAGCAACTCGTGGCTTGGCTGTTAATTTGCGAAAACTGTGAACAGATCATGATTTATCGGCCATCGGTGAGGTGAAGAAAATGAAGATCGAAATTTTTGGTGTAATTTTGAATTTTAAAACCGTTGTAGGATCTTCCTTAACCACATAACCCATACCAGCCACAACAGTCCACTGCTGGACATGAGCCTACCCCTATCGGAGGGTATTGCCATACTCACCACGTTTGGCAGGCGGATTGACGAGCGCAGTGTAAGATCTTGCATTTACAGGGAACGCTGCTGCCCATTCCCTGGATGAATATCCCTTAGTCGGTTTTTACGACACCCACGGGTTGAATTTCATTTGTTGTTGGCATCACACGGCAACGACATCTTTCTTAACAACCACCTTTTATTTAGATAAATCTTGCTCATACAAAATACATTTTTAATGCACACTACACAAATGTTGTGTGAAGGTATTTGTAATGCAGTGTGCAGGTATTTAGTCATCTGTATAACATCATTGTTTTATTGTAATTTCCACCACTTTGTAAAAGATGTGTAGGGTCAAGATGAATAACCCAGTATGTAATTCGGGTGGACGAATTTGTAGAATTAAAACGATGAAATCTTGTTTGAAATTATTGGAACAAAACTGTGATATTTTTAAACAACGTCAAAAGCAAATGTGGTTTGAATCTCACTAATGCTTCGTTCCGGTAATGGACGCTATCATGCTCCTATCACGATATTGGTCATTAAGACCCAGCTGCGCAACTACGAAATATGGTCACCATGATGTGCCATGAAGTGCTGACTTAGAATAGCTTCACTCCAATTCTATCCATCGCTATCATGCTTCTATCACGATATTGGTCATGAAGACCCAGCCGCGCAACTACGAAATATGGTCACCACGACGTGCCATGAGGTGCTGACTTAGAATAGCTTCACTCCATTTTTACCCGTACGCTATCATCCTCTTATCACGACATTGGTCGTTAAAAACTCGGACGTAAAACTACGAAATATGGACGAGCGATTGTAATATTAAAGTGCCATGTGGTACCGACTTAGAATAGCATCACTCCAGTTCTACCCGGACTCGTGCTTGTTTCATGCTCGTTTCATTATATTGATCATTAAGACTCTGCTGCGAAACTACGATATATGGTCAAGCGTTTTTTTATTTTCACTGTCTAGTAATTCAAACAAGAAAGTGGTGCAGAGAAACTGTAGAATTAGCATAATATCAGTTACAAACATTAGCAATGGTTAAAAACTTTTTTATCGAACGAGCTAATAACAACTTTTTCTTAGATTTTAACTTGAAAGAGCCCTAATCAGTCTAGACTTCCGAATAAGTCTAACTAAACTTAGCAGTGTGATTTCGTATCATGAATAAATATTGTAGAATTAACGGTAAATTGTTTCAACGGTCAATTTGTTGAATTTTAGTCTAATTTTAATAGGTTATGTTATGTTGGCTCAACGTTAATTAGGTATAATTTTCAAACGCTACTTAAAATGATAGTTAGTTTGTAAATACGCAGCTCTATCTACGACCCAGAGCCACCATCGGTTCCGACCATGTTCTCTTCACATCTAATTCTAAATGGTTATTGCCTTCTATATGAGCCCTAACTGGAGTCATTCCAGCAAATGAATACAATTAACCATGAGTACCTCCTAATGGAGATGTCATTTTCAATTCTCTTTAGTGCGTATGTTCGTCCTTGTCGCTCGTTGGTTTGAAGGGGTGATGCGTTGCAGTTGCGTCAATAGGTTAAATGCTTGAAGCACAGCCGTTCAAATAGATAATATTTGACAGTTTTGACAACCGATACTAGCAGATAGAAACAAAGAAAATGAACCTTATGCCATAGCGTTAACATGATTTTGACAGCTGTTATGTACTGCAGATTAAATGCATTACAAATAGAAGCTTCTTATTTCACCAATCAGAAGAATCAGCAAACAAACGATGACTCATTGACAAAAGCTTCGACAGGCTATACAAGTTTTAAATAGATACGATCTAAAATTCTTGAATGGTTATCTCCACCGTTTCTCATATTCCGTATTAGATCCTTATTTTGATTCGTCTGATTGAGAAAACAAACTCTACTTAAAATAAACGCTGGAACTACTTACTCGTACTTTGTGTTTTCCATAGTTAGTGACAGCGAAACCCAGCATTGCTTCTCTTCCTAGGAAGAACGTGTGGATGCCTATGGAAGAACGTGCGGTTGCCTATGGAAGAAAGTGCGGTTGCCTATGGAAGAAAGTGCGGTTGCCTATGGAAGAACGTGTGGTTGCCTATGAAAGAACGTGCGGTTGCCTATGGAAGAAAGTGCGGTTGCCTATGGAAGAACGTGCGGTTGCCTATGGAAGAAAGTGCGGTTGCCTATGGAAGAACGTGCGGTTGCCTATGGTAGAACGTGCGGTTGCCTATGGTAGAACGTGTGGTTGCCTATGGGCCGCACGATGAAAAGAAGTTACCGGCGGGCATAATGACGTCACTGGTATGTGGGCCGCTCGAATATCAGGCTCCTAGAAGTATTTCTTGATGGTCGCCTAATGGTTGTGTTCTTCGTAAGAAATGTAAATGAAAGAGCTACCTACACGTACTTTGTGTTTCCCGAGGTTGGTTACCGCGCAGCCCAGCACCGCTTCTCTTCCGAGGAAGAACGTATGGTTGCCTATGGGCCGCTCAAACTCAGGTTCCTCGGAGAACTTCTTGGTGGTCGCCTGGGAATCTGAAACAATTCGTACACTTGTTTAAAATAATTGGTAGCTGGTGGCTTCAGGATCCAGGCAGAGATCCCCGGTTCGATTTCCGGGGGAGTCTTTAAACAAATACAATTCGAAGACGTTCTAAACAAGGTCGGGTCAAGAGTACCCTCAATTGACGAGCTTGTAAGAAAATATGTTGATGAATGTTAAAGAAGCGAAAGAAGTGTGCCAGGATCATAGCAAGTGGAAAACCTACTCATGTCTAACCTTTTGGAAAAAAGGTGTAATTTTAAATTTATTGTATTAAAAATAATTTCTACTGTTAATACAGGGTGTTAGGGACGGTGTACCGAAAACTTTGCAGGCATGATCAGACTATCAAATTGAACAACTTTTACTATGGAGCCAATGATGGGAAACGAAAAAAAAATTCCGACCTCCCATACAAAATTCACGATCAGCTGACTGACTTTGTATGGGAGGTCAGAAATTTTTTTTCGTTTCCCACCATTGACTCCATAGTAAAAGTTGTTCAGTTTCATGGTCTGAGCACGCCTGCAAAGTTTTCGTTACACCGTCCCTAACACCCCGTATAATTCAGCTTGATTTTACAAGCAATCTCCAATTTACGTAACAATGCATCAGGTTTTAGGTACAAACTTGGACTTAGTAACAGCGAAAACGTTTCGCCAAAACGGTTATTTCCAGCGAAATTCAAATGTTATTGTTCAGGGCTCGTCTGCATTCTGTACGATATTCATAAGATTTGCGAAACAGTTTGATATTACACTGAAATGAGTTTTGAGGTTAACAAGTGACTTGAACAATATTGCATTTTGTTAGTTGAAGTACTGGAACCTTACGATCATCATCATCTTCCTGTCCCAAACAAACTGATTGGGTCAATATTTTTACCTACCCGAGTTCATACTAATTTCATAAAACTTTGCGTACCAGTAATGTAACTAAATAAAAATCACTTATTTGTAGTTACAATGCAATGTGGACAACTCAAATCAGACTCATAGGCCCAACTAAATTATAAACCTGTATCAGAATATCTTGGAAAATAAGTATGTACACTTACCTGAATGTGCAAAAATAATACCTAACCAGATAGACAAATAGAACCCAGGACCTCTATGATGCAAGCATACGCAGTACTGCTACGCAATGTGAGCTTACAATATTGTTTCGCGTGTATGCACATATTTAATAGACTGATTGTATATTTTAACCTGACCATCTCGCGCGTTTTCACGACCACAATGTTTTCCTTACAACCCCCTGGACTTAAAACAACTTCATCACTAAATGCAGTGTCTAACTTCACACGACCCCAACGATATAAAATCATTTGTTTATTATAAAGCGATGCTCAAACCCACGGTACGCCGATGGACGAACGCATAAAAACAGCCCTAAAACTGCTATAAAACAACGCGCATAAAAACTGCGGGGCAATGGAGGGGGCGACACGCGACTACGGTTACGGTTACTCTTCTTGGCTCCAAAAATATCAATGTCCTTAGGAACAAAGTCGTATAAATAATAATAAGTGCGATACTTTTAACCTACACCTAGAGAGAGATTAAACAACTAAAAATGTGAATAATAAATATATCTCTGAAAGATCCCATTGTTTATAGAAGTTAGCTATTTTATATTTACCCTTTAGGGAATCTTTACATTACATACAAAAAACAAGAAGAAATGTTCAGCTCACTCGTTCAGTAGTTTTTGTTTTTCATAAATTTCGTATTGTGATTTGAAACTGTAAAACAATGCTTTAAAACATACAAACAATAATATTTTATAGCCTGTACTAAGTTCAAACTCTATTGTAATAAACAGCACGGCAAGCTTTTAGAGCGCGGTGAAAGATTCAGTGGCAGTTCGCACCTGTCACCGAATGCTAATATGAAGGTTGGGAACCGCTTGCGTTCTGATTTCAATTGTTTGGCTGGTTGCCTTTTTTGCTCGTTCCGTTGCCTTTTGTTGGAGGATAAACGATTTGTGATTTACAGAAAAGCGAAGCGGTAAATGGGTTGAAGGAATTTCAACTTGACCTTGAGTATTTATTTTGGAAGCAAATTTTAATCCGAACGTATTAAAAAGCCAAAAGGTCGTTGAGTTACTTTTCAGTGCTAGTCTTTCGTTTATTTATCACTAATCGAACATTCTATTCAGTTACACCTATTCAAGATACATACAGGTTTTTAAGGTTCAACATCCAACTATGTTTTCGTCACCACTATCAAAAATACCACCCGGACCATTCCTGGTCTAAACTTACCCATCTCGGTAACTGTATTTCCGTTCTGGCTGGCACAGATAATAATTAGACCAGGAACCAGGAAGTAAAGTAACGAATATTGGGTAAAATTTTACTAGTGACCTATACAATAATTATATAATTACAACTTAACAAAGTTATGAAATTAGCTGGATAGCGTGCTGCACAATGTTCCTTAGTTGGCAATGAAAGTCGCAAGGCATGTTTGTTTTTAGTAAACAGTTTTATAGAACTCGTTTCATTATTAAAACTGGACAGGCAAAATGCCGCAGGTTTGTGCGTTACGTAAAACTGGCGATTAAATTGTTTCAATATGACAAGCAGATTTTTGTGTAGGGCGACATTTTCTTCCATAACATACTAGGTACTAGCGGCCTGTTAACAGTTTTACCCGCTGCAATACATATTTCTACGGGAAAGAGGCATTTTCCCGGTATGTGTTAAAAATATAAACCTTCCCAATGTATCAAAAAAACAGGCAGACAGAGAAAAGCAAAAAGCGACTTGATTTTGTACTATGTATTGATGATTTGATTTGCTTTTTCTTATTATGAAAAAATAAAAACCAGAGAAGGTTTCTTACCTTTGAGCGCCATGGTGGGTAACAACGCCAAGGCTTGCAGCATTGTCCAGAACCAAGATCGTTCGGTCCTCATCCCGCCTTCAGTCCTGTCGGTATCACCCGGAACAGTGCATTGTCACTACAACAGTTCACTCTCTCACTTGGGACAGTGCGACATCACTACAGTTCGTATCACCGGGAACAGTGCATCGTCACTTTAAAAGTTTAATAACTTTACTAAAAGTAGTTTTGCTTAGTCATTTCACGTTTGTGAGATGATTTGATACCTTAACTTCATTTGAACCTGAAACTATTTATAACCTGTTAAGACTACGACTATGTTGAGTAACTATTTCCTTGATTCTCACTTTATTTTAATTGCCATTTTGAGATATTTACCTACGTAAGCAATTAATATTTAACGAATTCTATAAAACTATTGTCACCTTATTCAAAAAATACTAAATATAGGTAGGTAGGTATCTAAGGTACTTTTTAAAAGTTGTTTAACCGGAAACAGGTATGTATGTTGTCATATTTCTTAGGTTTGTTTTCTGTAATACTTTATAATTTGAACGTCCGACTGTCATTTATTTTTCAGCTTTCATTTGTCACATAATTTGCGTAGTTCATTTTATTTTGCAGGACATTCATTTTTAAGTCCATATCTGGACGTAGTGCATCGTAACGTTAAAATTTCCATGCAATCGAGCTGTAAATTTTAATACAATGAGAATGGATTTTAAAATGACTTTTGATATTGTTGTTTGTGTACAAAGGGTTAATTTTCCGTGGTATTGCTTTATTTATGAGACTGTTTCCGAAAAGCTCTAAGGTATTTTTAAGTTTAAAATATGAAAGATTTAAAAAAAGGGTTGAAACTATTCAAAGAGGTAAACTTGTACTAAATGTAGTGATTGTGAAAAAATATAAATTCAATTGTCACACGTGACAAAGTCAAAAATTTGGCGTTGTAGGCCCGAATATCTTTCAGTCTTCGACTATATTTCCTTCACGACAATAATAATAAGAGATATTAAGCTACAGATCGATGCTTTACATAAGTCAGAAAACCTGCTTTTCTTCCACCTTCCATACCTTTTCCGATTCTGTACATTTTCTATTACAAAGTTTTTAATTACAAAGAAAGTATAATTAAGGCTCGGTAATTTCAGAGCCTCGTCTATAGTAATAATTGGTTTCTTCAAAGGGATCAATCGAGTTATAAATTATGGCCTTCCTATTATTTAACAAGAAAACGTTTATTTTATGCAATAATTGTTTCTTAAAATCGGTTAAATTTTTGCTTCTTTACTTGGTACAAAATATTGTTAAGTCTTTTGTTGTAATGTAACGTTCATTGAACTTGTAAAAGTATTTTTTTGGGTTAGCAAAAGGTGTAATATTTTCGTCAAAAATTGAATTTTTCGTAGAAAAATGAAAACTTGTTTTGTGTCATATTTGTACACTTTAACCGAAACTAAGTAGCATATGCAGAGGGTGGAATGCGCGCCGTTTTCCTAATTTGTGGTGTAATCATCATATTTTATAGTACTGTGCCGTTGTACTACTACACTATACTAGTGCTTTTTTATTTACTTAAATAGATACAAGTTTTGACTGAAACAGCCTTAACTGACCCTCAGATCTAATTGAGAAAATTTTGTACAGAGAATCTATTAGTATAGATTTATTGAAAAAGTAAATCTATACCTAGAGAATGTATCAAAACCTAAAAAAAAGAAAAATAAAATGAAATGAAGGTAATTAGTAACTTTACTCGTCTTAACTAAGCTTGTCCTTGTAACTTGGTTCCTAATTAGAAGATTGTACTTTTGATTCTTATTTCTATTTCTTGTAGGCATTTTTGATTTTGTACTCTAATAACTTTGAGTAATATGCTGATTACTTCTATATTTACTAAGTTTAACCAGAAGATGATTAACCCAAAAATGCTAAAGTTATCCTACAAAACAGTGACATTTGAAAATCTTTAATTATTTTTAAAACCTATTAGTAAAATAATAACATAAGAGACTTAACATATGTCCATGAAACGCTCTAATAATGGCTTTATCTTAATATTATAATGAAACTAGTTTAAAATAAATCCCTCACTTTCCAACGGGCATTCATAAGGAAGATATAGTTCAAATAAATATGTGTAAAATTGTTTGACCTTTTTCCAAGAAACGTTTAAAATATAAATAGACCAATTTGTAGACTAACACCGTATCAAGAGAAACCCTACGAAAATGGTTCAAGTGGAATAATACCAATTAGTGGTTTCTTAACGTTATCTTGTATACCTTACACCAGCAAGTAACAATCCTTTCATTAATATTTCACATAAATAACCCAAATTGATAACAATTCTTTTCTATAACATTTTTTTTTTAAGAAAACAAATCACTAACTCACTTTTGATTGAAAAACAATAATCACTGAAATCGAGATAACGGTAATGGATTCTATATTTGAAATTTAAATAGAGAATCGTTTTTGAAAATCGTTTCCGAGAATATCTTTGTTCGCGAGTGCGGCGTAGCGGTTTTCGAGGCGCGGGCGACGCGGCCGCTCCGTAGCGCGTTTCGTAGAGCACTGGCCTACGCCGGGCGCTTTCGTAGACAGCTACGGCGCTACGGGTTCGTAGGGTTAAAAATGTCTCCGTGGTCTAGCGATCTGGGCCTTGTTTTTCAATTGTGAGGTCTATATTTTGATCTTTCCCTGAACAATTTGGTTAATATCATTTAATAATGGTTTATTATTCTATTTTTTTTTTTAGGATTTGTGCATTTATATAGGTAATTAGTTTTTTGACTGTACCTATGCTTACACCAGGTTATAATTAGACATATATAATTGTGTTTGTTTAACTACTTCTTTTCAACTCTCGTCGCGTTGTTTTTCGGTGGAAACTGACCCTTAACTTTAATTTTGTAGGCTACTTCATAAAAATACAGGCCTTTTGCTTTTTTATGGCTTCCAAAATTAAACCTTTTAATGAAACACATTCAAGCAAGATAAATGGTAGTAAAACGCTACAGTAACATTTCTACGGCAAAGCAAAGCTGCATGAAAAGGTTGAAGCGCTTAAACCTCAGCCTTTTCAAAAGAAAGAAATATGAATGTGTTTTGTTTCCTTCCGGAGAGGCTGCCGTTTTTTTTTACTTTTTTTTTTGTACAAAGGCACCAGACAGTCTGTTTAGATTTTTACAAAGGTTAACTTGGTAAAAGCATAAATTAGGAAAACGACGCGCAGGGCGCCTATACAGATGGCTTGCTCAGTACTAGCGACGATTTTACCGCTTACAAATACAAAATGACAACTATGACAACTATACAACTAATGACAACTATAACTGGAAATAACTGGAATCTCAGAAGAACTCCAGGCAACTAAGAAGATTGTTGCCATGAATGTCATATTTCTTGGATTAAAATTGGCTCGGAATCATTTGACGTTCTAGTATCAGATTTTGATATTCTTATAGGTACTTTGAGATTTTTAATAGTATGCCCCTGCCTACGTTACAAGTGACAATCGCAGAAAGCCTAGATAGGGTCGATTGAACCTTCTGTAATTATTGGTAAAAGTGTTACATGTGTAGGTAGGTATGTCTTTTGATAATTAAAGTGTATAATCATCAGCCACGTTTCAACCTGATAGCAATTATAAAAAGTAATTTGATCTTTTGGTGTAAATGACCGTTTTTACAGCTGTTAACGCTCTGCCTGCCCCGCATGAATAAAGGCATGATATACAGGATACATTTTTACTAGTAACCGATAGCGCAAACTCAGAACCGGCTGTATGTATTTGGATCTTTAGATGCTCCTATAGTGTGTGATAATAGCAAAGACGCTGACGATTGACAACATACAATTTGAAAATGGTTTGATCGTCTATTTTCCCCTGTTATTTCAACTTGTCTACTAAGGATAGATAATTCAATAGATCCATAATTATTGAAACATTTTCTTTATATCAGCGTGAAAGGAGAAAACAGCATACTTTGATTTGGCTATGTTTGCCCGGCCGCTTTCCTGATGTCAACCCTCTTTGGGAGTGCAATTGTAGATGGTATAACCATCACTATGCGGTTGACCATAAACGACACACATTTAACTGAGGTCAAAAACACTACGCTGCCTTTTACAAACACCCTGAGTGGACTAGGGGTGAAAAAACTAGTATAAAGTGATGTCCTAAATGAGAAAGTTGATGAGCTGATGATGCAAGCCGCGCTTCGCAAAAATCTTTGTCTATTTTGTAAGCATAACCTCAACTTGTACCAATTCGAAACTCAAAAGTTCTGAAACAAAGTTAAAAAGTCGTTTAACTTTTACTGCCAGCTTTACGTAAAGAAAAGTTTCGCTGATCCGTTTTCGGAGATCAATTTGAAGCAATCATAGATTTTTTCAACTTTTAATTATGTTTAAAATCTTTTAAATAATATTCTTAGATACCTACCTGCACCCAAGTATTGCTTGCGAACTGTCAGGTAGGAGCATATCAATATATCGTCTATCTACATTGGTTTTTCATCACAGTTTATAAGAAAAACCAGTGTAGGGGGATCACGTAAGGTAGGTTGATGTTATAGCCATTGTTTATATATCAGTCCAAAAATGGTTCAAGTATAATAATTGTAGAGATGTAGGTATGTATGCGATGTGGATATGACAACTGGGATGGAAAATTATTGATGTAAAATAATTGAAATATCGCCACCGAATTAGCTCCATTTTTAAAACACAGTAGTGCGTTCCTTTAAAACGAGAATTCTATAGGTATAATATAGATTCTTAAATTATGTTAAACGTGTACAAACATTTTATAAAACATATTAGATGATTGAAATATTTTTAAATAACTTTTTTATTTAACTCGTCTCAGAACTAGAGTTGAACATTTTAATAAAAAGTTTTTGTTATATATGTTCAATTTTAAGACTTATTTATATTATTTTTTGACAATGCTTAAGGCACTTTGTTACTTTATTATAGTCACCTACAGAACTCGTGGTTTAAAGAAAAGTACTACTTTTCCTTACACCATGTTCACAGAAAATATTATCAACGTCGGCTAAAAATAGTTCACCTAGAACTTTTGCTTATCCGTTAGCGGTACCGAATTCCCGAAAATCTCGTAAGTAATACGCGACCTTTCACCGGAGTACAAATATTTTCACTCGTTCAAAATATACGTTTCCCCTATGCCACGGTCTCAATCCATCATTGTGTTCTTTCTGGTGAAATTCAATGCCTTATATTCTTTTCGGGAAAAAATAGTAGTAGTATTACGAGGTACAATAACTAGTTTGTAACTTGTTCATTTGTGTGCTATGTAGAGGTCTTGGGTTCGATTCGTAGTTAACGTATTTAGATAAATTGTTCTCAATGCGAAGAGCACGTTTTCAAGTTGCTTTATACAGTCTACCTATCCAAGCTGGGGTGGCCAGCCAGCAGTGGACTGATGTGGCTTTTATGGTTATGTAGAGTCTACCTTACATACAAATGCAAGTCTTGCGCGCGCATCCAAATTCTACACTACAAGAGGCAAGTATAGGCTACTTTTAATAAAGTACAGATAGGTATGTTAAAGGCATGTTCTACTCACAAAACTGATTAACTTTTCTTAGAATTATTGGTCCTTCCATAGAAACGTGTTGAAAAAGTTCGTCACTTGATATGGCAGGCCCAATTTGTTTTTCATATTTCGATGAAAAAGTTAGTTAAAAGTAAGATTACAACCAGAATTCGGGATCCATAATTTATTTGTGCTGACTAAACTGAAAAAAAAATATCGCAAGTATACCTAAAGTAGTTTGCATCGGAGACTATTAGTAGTTTGCATTGAGATCTAAAATATTGCCGTTATATTTCCCATATCAACCTCTAAACACCAAACTCTTATCACTTCCGAAGATACGGTAGGCAATTAAGTTCGAACAAGCTTTACAAACTATTCGGAACCCAATATAACTTGAGCACCGATACACTTTTGAATGTTCAACCTGTAGGTGCCATGAGCGTGGGTAATTCCACGTATTAAGTTGCCAAGTGAAAACTTTGGTCATTAGGCCGGCAGCGTAAGTGCGGAGAGCCGTTATATCCACCGAATGTGGGCAGGTGGGACCGCATGCCGGGTGGCGTGTGTGTGAAGCTCCAGCGAAGATGGATGAGATCCTTAGAGTGAAATTTTACTGGTGACTATAGCGAAAACTCAGAACCGGCTGGTGATAAGGAACAACTTTCCCCAAGAAACATAGGTCGAAATATGAAAAATTATCGTTCACTGGTAGCACCCTATATACCGGGAGTAACAAAAGGGTATAACAAGCCGAAAGAAGGTGAAAGTACTCATTAAACTGAACAACTTTCCCCTAGGAACTTGGGCCGAAATATTAAAGATTTATTTTATTAACCTTTACAAAATCGACAATCAGCTGATTAAATTACTATAGGGAGTATACGATTTCGAGCCTAGCTTGCTGCGAATAAACAAAATTTGTAAAAGGACAAAAATCCGATGAAAACTGAAGTTTTACACAGAAATCACTTTTCTTACGCTTTTTTACATCATTGGCATGATAGTGAAGTCTTATATTCCATACTTAAAATGGTATGATGCTATTCCAAGCCGGCATCACACAGCATAACTATAACTGCGTGACGCGGACATGTGTATAACTATTTCATTTTACTTAATACAAAAAGAAACTATAACTAGGTCCACATCAAATCTCTTATGTCCTAGACCACACGACATGTCTAGGCTCACTAACTGCCGAACTTCAAGCTATTATATCAAAACAAGTTCCATTCAAGCTTTCGTTACATGTATTTCGCTTTACTGCGTTTATATTCAACCCTTATGTTTGCCCCATATACACCTAGGGTTACTTACACTGAAAAATCTGGATGAAACTAACTTTGTGTAGTTTTCCGACCTCCCATACAAAAATCACGATCAGCTGACTGAATTTATATGGAACATCATTTGTTTTACCACTATAATGTTCCACAGGGAAAGTTGTTCAGTTTCATGATCTGAGCACGCCTGGGTAGTTTTCGTTACACCGTCCCTAACAGCTCTATAACATTGTGAGATTTTCAGTTCACAATTCGGTGACCTGGCAGATTGAAATCACATGATTGTTCGTAGGAATTTTCTTGTATTTTATAAGTGACACACTTTTTCACCATTTTTGTATGGGGGGTCCAAATTAATTTTTTTCGTACTTCGAAGAAAAGTTTCAAACAAAAGTTGTTCAGTTTTATGAGTAGATCACACCCTCAAGAGATTTGTAGTTAATTAAATGTAACCCTATATATCATAGGCCTTTATTTTATATTGTAGTCTTTCAAAACTCTGACTACAATGTACTTTGGATTGTTCACTGATAGGTGTACCACATGATAATGATAATGATTGGCAACCCTAATCACTATACAAACTTCACCCACACATGAAAATAGTTGTGTTGGCTAGCGACGCGCCAATACTGTAACTATAAGTAATTATAAGTTTGTATTGGCAGACGTTAAATATTGCAGTTATTAGAACTGTATTGGGTAAGAAAGTTCGTGAACTTTTAGGTATGGCTCAAACAAAGCAAAAACAGATTATTTAAGATATTCAGTACCAATTTTTATTTACTGAGAGCAGTGGCGAAGGGTGGCGTTTTAATGAAGGTAGGTCGGAGCGAAAAATGTACAAACTGAAAGTAGATTGATGTGAGAGTGTGGATTCAAAAAAATTTCGAAAGGGAATCCGATGGGAAACGGCATGTATCTGAGTCTTCGCCACTGAGTCTCAGAGCTTGTAGAGGTACCTATAATCAAAAGCCTGCTAGGTTATTTATAGGTAGGTACTTACCAAATGATTAAGAAGAAGAACTTACTTACATGGCGGTCATTATATTTCAAGGGTCACTCGTATACTCAGTAGCACAAACATACAACATGTATGCATAAAAAAATGTCAAATAAAAACTGGCAGCACAGCGATCGAACGTAAGTATTTTCATTGAAAAACCCATCAATAATGAAGGCAAAAAAGGAAAAAGAAAACCAGCCCTCGCTAAAACATCCAGGATATTTTTATTTCATCAATTTTCGACGAATTGATGCCTTTATGAAGGAGGGGAGGGGAGCCGAATCAAGGAGTCTTAAAAGTGTAAGGGGAGAATATTTTGTGATGTTGGTACTTACTGTTATTTATGATCAAGAGTATTTAATAATGCTATTTTAGTATTTTAAGTATTGAACCGGGTCTATCGCGATAATTATTTAGATAAACCTTTGTAATTTACCTGTGTCCCGACGTTTCAACACAGTTTCATGTCCTAGTGCAGTGTTAACAAACAATTAATAAAATATCAAAATTCTAAAGACATAGGTATGTGGGTAGCAGAAGAACTCGTCACCCACCGCCTAGATGACATCTCGCTGGGACCTTAGTCAACCCGCGACCACAACACATGAAACTGTGTTGAAACGTCGGGACACAGGTAAATTACAAAGGTTTACCTAAATAATTATCGCGATAGACCCGGTTCAATACTTAAAATGTGTGAAAACAATCGCGAGTGCTTCAAAAAATATATTTTAGTATTGCCCTAGGAAAACATATTAGGGTGACCTCATTTCCTTTGTACCCATGTCATTAATTGTACTTGTACTACGAGGTTTTATTAAATCGCAACACATGTTTAACCGTATTTATCGGTTGATGTCTATAATGACTACTCATAGACAAGCTACATCACAAGTTAAACAGTTACCTAGTAAAATTGTTATAACATTGACGTCAGAATTCATTGGGTTGTTCTTTGACATGTTTTAACACTTGACTTGAATAGGTAAATGCACAAAAATCTTGAATCAAGCTTAGAATGTATAGAAGTATAATATCAAAGACGAATAATCATAACTGACGCCACCAACAAACAATAGCTATAACAAAAGTAACTTCTACTTAATTGGTATGGTTCTGCCTACTGGGCATATTCCTCTCCTAATCTCCTGACTCCTCGATTCTGCTTGGAGTTCCGTTTTCTGCACCCACAATGTCATGGCGCGATCCTTAATGTCGTCGGTCCATCTGGCGGCTGGTCTACCTACGCTGTGCTTCCTAAAACGAGGTCTTCAGTCCAGAACGCATCTGCTCCATTATAGATCTTTTCGGCGACACATATGTCCAGCCCATGCCCATATCAGAGTCCGATATCCTACACGAGTACGCTTCCTCATATAACAGTAACAAAAAGTAACAGCTACTTTAAATAACGGCTATTTTCTGCCCATCTCTATCGTGTAACGGAAGTGATCTCATTTATACGGTCTTTTGATGAGATGACTGCGTATCGGTGTATGGCATCGCGATATTAAACCGTAAACCGTAACGCGTGCGGAATCTTTCATTACTCTAAAATTGGACTAAGTATCGAGACGTAGTATCTACGGAAATTCTTGCGCCAAAAGTTCAGTTTGTGTCGCTTTTTATTAATCAATCTGCAAGACAAGAAGTTTATTTATGAAAGGTTTGCTCTCTAGATTAGACTGGACGAGATTTCAGGAACAGATGAGGCTGAAACAAAGGCAAAAATGAAGAACATGTTTACCCAGAAGTTCAAGAGTATTAGTACTACTCTAAACTACGACACAACTTAGAACTTTGGTGGTGGACTCCGATATAGGATGTTATAGCATATTTCTCCGCTAGAAAGAAGATGAAATATATAGAGGTAAGGTAAATTAACTGACTATTAAAGGAGACTTTTCCGTCGCAGACTATTACGGCTGTGTGGCCTAACCTTAAAATTAGTTGTATTAGGCCAAGCGGGTAAAGAGTGGGTGGATCAAAGTATCTTCTTAAGATAAATTTAACCAAAGATTTCGAGAAAAAAAAACTTGTTTTAAGTTTTCGTTTAATTTTGGAATTAATGGTGTAATTAATTAAATTTGTATTTTGGTATAACGAGAGAGCCCGGAAAAGATTTGAAGACGGCGAAATAAAAATATATTTAGATAAGGGCTTTACAAAATAATATCAGGAATAAAATTAGTTAAGTACTTAGCGAAGTAAGTACATGGCTAATAAAAATTTAGGCAGATAGATCAATCGTAGGTACCAGTGACACAAATTAGGGAAACGGCGCGCGGTGCGCCTTCTATTTTGTGCCAGTGATTTATTTAGATTCACTGAAAGATGAGAAATTAGATATCATAGAATTTCAGTCCGAGACCTTTGGTGTCATATTTCAACATTCCAAACCCCAAAACTGACTTAACTAGGTTAAGGTACTACGCAGGCAACTATGGTGTGTTTCGATCTTAATATTGCAGAGTCACATCATCATATCACATCAGCCAATAGCACTACAGGCCTTAGACCTCCCCCAGGGTACGCCACAAGGCACTTTCTCCCGTTTTCGTCATTCAGTCACTACCAGCCGCTTTCTTTAAGTCATCGATTCATGTGGCTGGAATAGAATATTGTGGAGTTCTAACGTTCTAACTTGTCTAGTATTATGGCTTTTTTTGCATTTCAGGCGAACGAGTAGTGGAGAAGTACGTTATGCACCTCGGTAGAGTTGGACACCCTGATGGGCAGGGGGTAACATCAGACAGCCTGAACAGAACTTATCAAACATATTCCGTACTCTATCTTGTTATAAAAAGAATGAAACTATTTTGATAGTTCTTTGATCACAACAAAAACAATCTCTCGGGGAAACATTCAACTCGCTACATCCACTCCCTAAGGAAATATAAATACAGTATTGAAATATCGTATAATGTATCGAAATCCCCTTTCCTGGGTAATGTATAGACAACCATTTTAACTTGACCTCTCAACGCTTCATCACTGTTCCAATCTCGGGGCTCCGTTGTTACTACTTTGGCACTACTGGAGTCTAGCGTTCCAATGCTGCTTGAAGCTGTACTGTGTTACTAAGAAGGCTCACTTAATGAGCAATGTAGACCGATCTGCGTGCAACTTTTCAGGTGTTCGTTGTAAGATTGTGAGCAATGATAGAGGTCTGAAGACGCTGGCCCAGCGGTAAACGTTCGATAGGTGGAAGGTACTTATGACTATGAATATTTATAACGTATTAGCCCAACGTCGCTGTGTTGCCACTGTGGATATTAAGGGGATGTTTTTGAATAACTGATGGAAATATTTTAAGCGGGAGATACTATCGAAAAATGATGAGCGGTTATAATACTTTGTTAAGTAGGTATGTATGTCTTTTTCAAAATGGGTAGAGCAATGATATGTAATTTATTTTATGACAATCATTGAAATATAAATAAACGATGTGTTTTTTTTCTAAATGCGGTAGTATTTTAATTGACATGAAAAAAAATATTCGCAGGAAGCATTACATTCATACCTGTAGTAATTTGTATAACAATTGACAACATAAGTGGAAAATTATTCGATATCACACTTCAACAGTTCACATTCAGTAATACAAATAAAAATCCTGCTAACATCGTAACAATTTGATCTGTAACAGTTAACAGTCAAAAACGATTATAATATTAAAATTAAAAAGAGCGGCAAACACTCTACGAGGTGGGTCGGTTAGAGGCAAAGATCCTCAACCATTGATGGTTTGTTTTGTGAGGATCATAGGCTAGACAGCCGATACTGTGGTCAGTAGTGACGTCACAGTCATCTGATTGGTCGGCTGCTTTGCACCGGTGCAGCCGAGCCCGGCTTCCCGCGTAGAGACGGCCGCCCCGGCTACTAGGCGGCGCCGACTGAATATATACGAAGGGGCGGAAAAACTTTGATACCGCGTTTTAGGACTTGGAAGCTCCTACTAATACATGTATGCGGCTCATGGAGGGAGTAAACAGTTGTTACTGATGATGGTGATTAGTTTTATGATTTAGAATCAATAATAATTTATAATACTACTTATAAAAAATTTGGTAAAGTGAAGAAATATAAGCAAAATTCATGCATAATGGGCTTAGGTTGAGCTAAACCGTTTCGGCAAAAAACAAATGCCTTGTACTACGGGTAGGGTAGGTACTTGAATAATTCTCGCTGTTCTTTTCTGTTTCAAATATTTGTCCATCGTTTGGAACTTGTAAACACTGTTCCACAAACAAAAAACTTGCAGACTCTTTCGTGGACGTCGCCTTAAATGCAAATTATTAAATGTTTATATAAAGAGTTCAATTTATATTCTAATCCGATGGCGCTAGAGGGCGCGAGTGGCGCGGTCTTCGCAAAATAAAGCTGTAGCCGGAATGGTATCCGGTAATTTGTGATAAGGTACGAGTGGAAGCAATATGCTTATCAAGATATGAAATACTGAGCATCTGCCTGAAACCAGGATTCATCGGATCGTTGGACGACTTGGTGTCCCACTCGACAAAGAAGAAAAAGTATCTTAACAGGTATTCAAATACCAAACTATTATGCTTATCAAGGCAATAATTTAGCATCATAATCATAACAGATAGGTATTAAAGTACCTACAGAATTATTTATGATCTAATATCACATTTTCAACTCATGCTACTGTTCAAGTTTTGTAAACGAAATTAGTGCTGTTATTAGTGGCGCTGTGTTGTGGCACAAGATAGTACTATAAATAATAAGAATAACATTTTTTTTTCATGCGAAATTATTATAAGTTTTAGGTAAGTTCTGAAAGGATTTTAAGAACTACGCCAAAGAAATGCATATCGTACAATTGCGAAGTGACGTAGAAAATACAAGAAAAGAATGACAATTATTTACAAACCATTTTAATATTATCTTATCAACGAATTAATAATCAAACTTACAACTAACTTCTCACACACATACAAATTATCAATAATGAAAGGGAAATGTCATCAACGTGTAGCGTTAGGTAGCTTGAGTAGCCTCAATAAGTTTCATTAGCCGAGAGTTCGCCAGTTGATTTACAAGTGTTTTATTCCCTCCTCCATTCTCATCTGGGTCAGGGCTAGTTTCAGGTGTTGGAGCTGTAGCATCTGTACTTTCAGTCGTTGCTTCCGTCGGGACAGTAGCATTAGTTGGTGGTACCGTAGTTTCAGAGGGCGCAACTGTAGTTGAAGTCATGGCATTGATTTCGTCTTGCAGACGATTCCTCTGCCCAGCCATCGCCAGCACTGACACGAAACAGCAAAACGAAAACAAACTCAACACCACGATGACTTTGTTATTCAAACACCATCCCAGAAAAGCTTCTGTATAGTACCGACACCGCATGGAACAACTCATTTTGAAAACTTTCTTTTTGCACACCTGTATCGCTATAGAATACCTTTTCAAACTAATAAAATACGAAATATATTGTTCAAGTTATCACTCGACGATTTATCTATAAAGCTGATATGAATTTTATCTGTTAGTGTAGTTTGTGATAAGGGATAATGATCTTTTTGGCTGTGGACTGTTTTCGTGTGAAGTTTTCTGAATAAGTGTAGATAAAGGTGTTGAAATGTGGAGAGATATCGATGTGTGACTAATATTTTTTTCTGATTCATGTTTCAGGTGTTTAGAATAATATTTTTAGAATTTAGGTGAAGTTCATGAATTAAATAGAGTACAACTGACTCACATTCTACCCATAAGTGTTGCCATTGGAGTTTTCTATAGATGTAGGTAGGTACAACAGTGATCCCTTAGATACACAACACCTTGCACTGTGCTCTTGCCAATCAGCTTGTCAAGCATGTTGAGTATATGGTGAACCTGGGATAGATCCATGTCCAACCCAGTAGCAGTTATGTAATCTAGGTAACGGTTAGACACGAAATTCACTTCAGAGCACTATTCTCTCTCTTCGCGTAGGACATCGAGTCGTTCAACGACCCGATAAACCCTGGTGTCAGAGTTATTCAACCGCATACTGCAAGTAGCACGCCTCTGTCATGGTTGTGTAACGACCGCCATCATCCATCTTACTTTTCGGACAATCAGGTGGTTCAGCCTGCAATGTCCTAACCAGACTGGGAACAAATTCAGGAAGTGATTAAATATCAACTTTGTGAGTGACCCCACCGAGAATTGAACCCGGAACCTTCTGCGTGGCAGGCAGTCACACTAACCACTGCGCCACAACCACAGCACTATTGACAGGCAGCCTCATCAGTACAAACACCCACTCTATTTGTGTGGAACATTGAGTCATCAAACGACTAGCATGCCTCTGACATGGCTATGTAACGATGGCCGTCTAATACATCATAGACAGCAACTAGAACCGACAGCTGAACATACCCTCCGAAGCAAGGCACGATCTTTTTTTTTCACAGGTGATTCAGCCTGCAATATCCTAACCAGAGTAGGAACAAGAGACTGACCCACCAATAATAAACCCGGGACCTCATGTTTTATAGGCACTCGCACTACCACTGCCACATTGGCTGTCACCTACCTACTTATTCCAAAGAATGAGTGACGTCATAAATACACCCAGTGTAAGCACCTCATCAGCAGAATATAATTCGGCAAATACTCCCCTAAACGAGCTCTCAGAGTCTCAGATGACATATCCGTATGAGTTTGGTGTGAGTAGGTATTTAGGGATCTTCCAAGGGAATTTGTTCGCACGCTTAAGGTTAATGACGTCATCAAAATAACAAATTGAACGAATTTATATGAAACCCTATGAACCCCGCCCTATGTCTTCAAATGAAGTAATTCCTAAGAATAATCTGCCATAGAGGTTGTAAAGTATAGAATAACTTAGGATTGCTTGTGAGTATTTGTAGGTTTTTCCAGCAGTGGACAATTGTGGTTTTGTAATGTAGGTAATGTAAAAAATATATTGATGTCAATGAATTCTTTGGTGAATCGCACGAGCAAAGAACGATGTCCCAGTTCGTGACAGCCAACAATCAAAGGACAGCCTAACATGACCAAGAAAATTAATGCAGCAACTTGAACTATGTATGTATATGTATGACGTATTTGCTATAGGACTTCCTAAGCCAACTCTTTTCCCTTCGGCTAAAAGATGGATCCGGCAAAATACCGCAAATTCACGCTGATGATCCCTGCCTGCCCTATACCGATTAAGACACCCATTATTTACATGTTCCTAGTAATTGCCAATGATTTTTTTTTTCAAGATCAGATTCATGGGCTGATATACCTTTAAAAATATTTTTAGCACGTTTTCTTCTCTCTCTCTCTTCGTGTGGGACACCGAGTCGTTCAACGACCCGATGAACCCTGGTGTCAGAGTTTTTCAACCGCCTACTGCAAGTAGCAGGCCTCTGACACGGTTGTGTAACGACTGCCATCGTAGACAACAACCGGGACCGATGGCTTAACGTGCCCATCCGAAGCACGGAACCATCTTGCTTTTCGGACAATCAGGTGGTTCAGCCTGCACTGTCCTAACCATACTGGGAACAAATCCACAAAGTGATAAATATCAACTTTGTGAGTGACCCCACCGGGAATAGAACCCGGAACTTTCTGCGTGGCGGCAGTCATACTAACCACATCGGCTGTCACTGCGCCACATCGGCTGTCATGTGTCTGCCACATTTTCTTTAAGCCATGTCTATATTCTGCATAGGCTACAAGGCGGGGGTCGGGCGCCGTGCACCCATTCTCTTATCTGACGGCACTCATTCCTTACATCGAACCAACGACAGACTAGCATTTGTCTTACAAACTGAGCTAGCACCGCCCTTACTACTATATTATATGATCAAACGAACTTACCAAGTGAAGTTCGATCGATATTATATGAGTCGCTCTGTTCGAAGATATAATTCTAGTTAACCATGTAGTTTCTTCAAGCTACTGGCATTCATCGCACTTTTAGAGAAAATCGATTAAATCGATCGATTTCACTCTTTTTTTTTTTTGTCTATGGCCACCCTTTCCTGTCGCCTGACAGATGGCCAAGTACTCATTCTTTAGAGATAGCAGTAGATCTAATCTTTTTCTATTATACAACTGGGTTTGGGTGGAGGGACCTTATATCTGAACAGAGCGACTCATATAATATCGATCGAACTTCACTTGGTAAGTTCGTTTGATCATATATTATATTTCGTCGCTCTGTTCTTCAGATATAATTCTAGTTAACCATGTAGATGTTCAGAGATATTGTGTTGTATTTCACAACACATTATAATAGAAAAGATTAGTCAGTTGTACAGACAGCCCTTAAACATAAGTTGGATTATGTGTAGGGATAAGGTACATTCACTTTAAGTTATTTTATTCTAAACATATTTTTAAGTTAACTACTTAAAATAAGTTTACCCCAAACCCCGATTAAGATAAAAGTTCTGATTATCGTTGTTTTTGTACTTATGTCAAAAATTATACAAGCATTACACATTTGCAAGCAATTTCTAAGGCGTTGAAATAAAAAGGTGCTGAAAACATAGTTTTCTTTCTATTTCTGGTAATTAAATATTAAGGGCGCGTTCTGGGGCAACTTTAGGTATTTTTCGCGCCCAGGCGGATTGCCTCCGCTCTACGAGGGAGCTGTTTGGTTTTGAACTCCGGTGACCTTTGTCGGCGGGCGAGAAAGCCACAGTATAAAATAATGCAATAGGAAAATAAGGTTTATTTGTATTATTAGTTTTTCTTTTTGAATATTGAAAGAAATGTTTAGTAAGGTTAGGTATTTATTATATAAGTACTTATTAACCGGTCAAAATCCATTTTGTCTCTCAAAATCAGTAAAAGGTTGTTTTAAACAAATTGAAGCTAATCAAAACTCATAAAAAGGTCAATGTCCTGGGAGCGTGATCGATGGTGCTGGAAGTGCGATGGATGGTGCTAAGAGCGTGATAGGTACATGTTGCTGGGTGCGTTATGAATGGCGTTGGGAGCGTGATGGATGGTGCTAAGAGCGTGATGGATGGTGCTGGGAGCGTGTTGGATGGTTCTTAGTTTTTTACCTAGTAATCTACACAATACAATTAATGAATAAAACTAATATAATTGAACGGATACTTCCTTTTAATTAAAATAAAATTCGTTAAAATTCAGATTTCTGGGGCTACATACAGGCTCATTTTTATCCACTAACGTATTCATATTATTATGAATATGACACGAGGATGCATAATAATCTCCTTGGCCTGCCAGTCCTTCTGCATCAGCAATTAAGAAACTGCATGACACCACCGTCGAATGTTTAAATGCAATTAAAAATTTGGACGTCGACATTTCAACTTGGCACTGAGACTCATATGTGGGAGTCAGATTACATCAATACAAGTCTAGAAGGCCGGCATCATCGGGTTCGAGCAAAATTGCGTCATCAAAGGGGACGACTTCACAGTTTTCTCACATAACAACAAGCGCATAGAAACAAATATGTCAGCAGATTTATACATTCCAGACATCGTTCCGATTAATTACATTATAAATGTATCAGTCTCTCTTATCGAGATGAATTCCACATCAGACCAAAGTTCAGAAATTACAAAATCGGCAAGCAAATCGAACAGATGAAATCAGAAACTCCACTTCCCGAGACTTTAATTTAGCATTACATACATCAATTCACTGCAATATACATCCCAATGATAGGATGCATGGTAGTGTCAGCTGTTTACGTGGTCCGGTGCGTGCGTCGTCGTCGTCTGAGGGGAAGCGTCAACTTGCAGTCAAAAGTTGAAAACCTATTAACACCCATCAATGAGATCCCTAAACCGGCAGTTCAACCAAGAAGCGCGCACACGACTCTGACGTTAGCGCAAGAAAACATAGAATTGAAGACGCTCTCTAACGCCACCCGCGCTGCGATCAAACAAGACAAAACAACGTCACCAATTATCCGAAGGCCGATGATTAATGTCGAAGAATTTTAATAAATCTAGCATAAGAACATGACATGTATTTTTATAAATTAACCTTAGTTTAAGCATAGGGTTGCTTTTAATATCTAATTGCTATTTCACCTCTTCATCTCATCTCACCCTCTTCTTCTCTCGCCCGGGTCTACATGTCTGTACACCGCACATCGGATTGCACTCTCAGCAGTTTATTCCACATGGCGATTATTGATCATTACACGCCAGTCCGCGATCACCACTCATTCATAACGCGTGTACTCATCATTATAATTTCTCTATAGTTAATTAGCATCAATAAAATCATAAACTGGGTATCAGAGTTTAATTATATCAACAATATCAATGTGCGAGTAAACCAACTCGCAACAAGTGCCAGTTATCAATGGGCTGAAATAAATAAAAGAAAAATTTACTTTGTTGTTATAAATCAATATTGGTAATACAATAAATTACTAATACTTACTGTGATATTAACGTCAAACATAATTTTACAATCATCCCAAAACCTTAACATTTTGGTAAAATAATCGTAATACATACCTACTATTACAAAAATATGTGGATGTACTGATTTTGTTAGACTGTGTCCTTGTACCTTGTTATGCCACGGCAAATTTTAAAAAATTAAGTTTAATATTCAAATAAGACAAATTTAGTTTTGAAACCCGTGGTAATGCTGCTTCCATTTTTCCTACTGTGGCACTAGACTGATCGCCACTATAAAATAAAACCAATTTACGTCGCGCGTCGGGAGAAGAATTGGCACACATCCGTCGTCCGTAAGCGCCTCCGCGCGACTGACGAGGCCGCCGAGCCACGCCGCTCCCGCTTTTTGTAGTTATTTAGGCATCTTAATTTACAATATAACCCTACAACATTGATACTCCACCATTCCCTAGATTATCAATTTATCTAAAGATTGGTATAAAAATTATGTTTATAAACTTAATATCTTAGGCATAATATTGAAAATAAATTTTGAATAGAGCCAACTTTGGTATTTTTTTTTATCGAGCAAAGTTAATCAAATCGTGTAACTGAATGCCCCATTCCCTCTATTAGATCCTCAACTGCAACATATATTTTTTTTAGAATTTCACGACTAATATCTACTGAGTAATACTGTTTTGAAAAAGGGCATTTCTGACAATCGGCGCCCTTAACCATAATCTTCACATTATCATCGAGAGCTGTGAGCCAGCAGTGATGATGATGATGTTGACTCAACTAAATATAAAGTTATTAAAGATTATAAACACATCTGAAAAATGTTTTGCTTCAAAAGCTTTTTCAGGCTAAACTACACCAAGTTCGGTTTGAATGGTACATTATAGTGTACCTGTAAACTCGTATACGTGTAGGATAATTTTTGAACTACACAAATATTTGATTATTGATATGGTTCACGTTA
Organism: Phthorimaea operculella; assembly: GCA_024500475.1. Lineage (NCBI taxonomy): Eukaryota > Metazoa > Arthropoda > Insecta > Lepidoptera > Gelechiidae > Phthorimaea > Phthorimaea operculella. The sequence continues at coordinate 9,908,705 of JANFCV010000002.1, forward strand.
TCATGGAAATAATCGCTATAAAAAAGTTAATTAAGGCGTAAATTATTAATTTTTTATAAGAACTTAATTAACTGTGCTTACTTCGTGTATACTCACACACACAGCATCGAAATTTTCCAATTTAATTACTTAAACAGGAATTATAATTCTTAAATTGTAATCAATGTACATAGAATAAATAAATAGTCTTTGAATAAGCATTTAAATTATTGAAGCTATTTTTTCTCAAAGAACTTTAAAATAAACGAATTAATGATGCAGGATTTTGGTTATAAAATAATAAAACACTAAAACAGTCAAAAGTCAGACATTCAGAATTAATGTCCTAAAGAATCAATGTCTGCTTTCAAATAATAACAACACTTTGGTCAAAACGGTAATATAATTACGTTTATGTGTTTATACTTGATTTAATTATTTTTTAATAATAAAACGGTAAAATTTACGTTTATGTGGTTACACTTAATTTTATTATTATAATAATCAATAAATAAATTTAATTTTATTATTGATGACTTATATTTTCTCATTGCTTTTATTGATAAAAAGCAATTCAAAATACTCAGAATGTTAATAGGCAGACAATTTTATTATTTTAAAGTTTTGTGTACCTGCAGAACGAGGGAAGACAGATTTTCTTCCTAACAATATTGTTATTGGTTCTAAAACTCAATATTATTTTTGTATGTCATAATAATAATAATATTGAACTATTGAAGTTTTTCACATTCTATTTTAATGTAAAATGTTTATGGTAATTTTTAATTTTTGTAAATTGCAAGGATACTCTTGTGGTGAACGTGGTGAACATAATGTTTTGATTAGGTTACTGCATGTATTTCTAATCATGACAAAATAAAATTAAATAATTTGATTTCCTTGTTAAATATTTAAACAATGTCTACTAGAATAGGACCAAATTTATTTATCACTTAACAACTTGTACTTGGTTGAAAAGCGGAAGTACAAGATTTAACTATTTTCAGGAGTACCGACTTATTTTGAAACAATGTTATCAAACATTGCGAAAAAGATTTACTCGTTTTCATTTTTTACACGAAGTCAAGTAAAATCTAACATTTGGTTAGAAGATTATTGATTTCGTAAGTAATTTCATTGAAATTGGAACGAAATACAATATATATAATAAAACGCTTTGTCTACTGTGGCGCATAATGTATGGATCTACGTAGAACGAATTAATTGAGTATTCCTTACATTACTGTAAATAATTAACAACTTTTTTACCCACATAAAATCTAACAGCTACCTTGTTAGGTCCTGAGATAATTCAAAAGTATTTGTAAAATACGTAACAAACGAGTTATTAATAAGATTTAACATTTTAGATCCCACCTAATATTTAAATAGGTTTGATCAAAAAAGAAGTAAATAGTTCATCAATTAAGATAATTTTATTATCTTCTATTGTTTAGTATAGAAAAATATAAATGTTACTCTTTTTAACCCTTCATTTATACCGACAGGGTAGGAAATATTCATGAAATTATCTATATGACATGAGTCATTTAAGTTATTCTGTCTGAAGAATATGTTTATCCCACTACCAAAATATTTTGGTAATTTTATCCTCGCAATATGTGTTCGTAACATAACATTCCAATTGAATTGAAATTTAATAACCTTAGGACAGAGGTTACATATTTTTACAAATAAAAAATCATAATATTCAATTCCTAATAAGGAATAGTTGAATACTTAATGTATGTGCTTTTGTTAAATGTATGTGTTTGGGTAAATAAGTGTGAATCCCAAAATAGGTTTATTTATTAGTGTTCAAAATATAATGTTTTATATTTCTTGTCGTAATGTGGTAATTTATGAAATGAAATGGAATAATCAAAGTATCACATTGTAAGTAATAATTAATTTATATTGATTATGCTTAATAATCATAACATACCGAGTAGGAAAATACTTGTATTTTTCAATAATAGGATATTATTTAGGTATTATCTACTTCGTTTCTTTCTGAATGATGGACTTTCATAGACCAATCGCAATATTTGTACGAATCTGGCCTGTATAGACCTACCTACATAGGTACACATGTATTCCTGCAGGCAGTACACCCTCCTCCCCTCCCCTTTTATGGGAGGTGGGATGGGCAACCAATGGTTGGGTAAGTTAGGTATTGTCAAATCGACTAATCATTCTATCCTTTGTTTTATTTAATAAAAATCTTAAGGTAAGACCATAAGCGTATTGAAGTAAGCTTTGGCGAGCAGGTGTCTATCATTATATGATATAATATAATATAAATCTACTAGAAAGAAGTAAACAAAATCTTGTCTTGAATCTTTTCTTTCTATAAAGAACTTACGTCCTAAAATCTTGCTGAATAACGGGAAACTTGCATAGAACACAACCAGTTAATTGGTTTTTCAAAAGTATTATAAATACAGGGTATCCAAAGTAGGATAAATACAAGGTACAAACATTTATGTTTGTACAATAAAGAAACATTTTTTCCATATGTTAAGTAAGCACAATGCGTTGGTTTGGTTGTATTTAATACGGTATTTGTATACCAATATATTTTTCTAATTCACCTGTAGGCAAATAGGTACGTGAAATTTAATTGACATTTCACTACTCAATTGCACCATGGTTCGATAAAATGTAAATCGAAAAGAAGGTAGATTTAAAAAATATTTGTAAATCTAATATTGGTGCGTTCTTTTTACAGAATGTGACTTATATTGCGGTTTTCCCGTGTAATATTATGCATTTGGCATTATTAATTACTTGTATTTTTGAAGGGTATATTTTAAGGAAGGGTATTACTATGGTATAAAAAAACTGCGCACACTGTTGCGATTAGTTGCAAGTTTCAGCAATGACTTCAACAGTGTTATTCACAAATAGATACGTTTTTGTATAATATACAAAATTTACGTAATTAATGAAATATTCCTTGGTGATGTGATATGATATGTAGAATCTTAGCCATGTTTTAGTAGGTACATCATTATCTCGTGGCATTGCCTTCGAGTTACTTCTTTTTCGTAGGAAAAGGGCGCGTACCGTATATAAGAGGAAAAATAAATGTATTCCTATCAGTAACCTTATGCGAATAAATTGAATCGCATAGGTGAAAATTATGACGCTCTCGCGTAATAACTTGACACAAATCAACAGTTGTTTTTCTGCTAGTAAGCTTTGTGACATAGTCTAGTGGTTCGAGTAACGACCAAATAACAGTCAACATATCTATTTCTAAGTAGAAATTTTATATATACTTTTAGGAATACATTGGGTATGACACGTTCGTGTGAAAAACAGATCATTAGACAAAGAGAGGTCTATGTCGAGCTGTGTACTGTTGTGTCCAATAATTGTTTGATTATTTAAATCGGTAGCGGGTACTTATTAGATATTCTTATAAAATTTTGTCAAGGTATAAACTCAAGACGTTACTGATGACTTTTGGGCATCGTTTAGGCTAAGATGTATTTCGTGGAAGACTGGGGTCGATTACCAACGAAATAAAGATTGACAGCCCCCATTTGTATTATATAACATTTGTCTTCGTGTTAGCTCGCGGCATAACCTCCAGACGTTATATATCGCTTAGGCAAGCCCTATGCGAATATATTGCACACTTATAACATAGATCCAGTTTGAACCGTATGTTTTGCTATGCAAAAATGCCATCGTGATGACTCGCGGTCAACCTCCAGGCTTTCCAGTGGTTTGAGACCATCAAGGAAAAATGGTGTGGTTTTCCAGCGGATTGAGTCGTAGACCCACCGTCAAGGAAAAAATGGTGCATCAGGTGAAAAACACCTCAGTCAATCAATCACATCAAGACACATAAAAAAACCATAAAATCACTCACCCGGTGTATCACTGAATTTAAGTAGGGAAATAATTAGTTTTCCCATCATTAAACACTGAAATTATCAATTATTTTACGTTTTTTGTAAAAAAACGTGCGAATCATGCCGCGCAAGTTAAAGAATGAGTACTTGGCCATCTGTCAGGCGACAGGAAAGGGTGGCCATAGACAAAAAAAAAAAAGAGTGAAATCGATCGATTTAATCGATTTTCTCTAAAAGTGCGATGAATGCCAGTAGCTTGAAGAAACTACATGGTTAACTAGAATTATATCTGAAGAACAGAGCGACGAAATATAATAGCTGGTTTTCTATGCATTTGACTTGATTCTGAGACCGTGTAATACAGTCACGCTGCGACCTACTCCTAGGCCTAGACCCCTGACAATTTTTTGCAGCAAGAACACCAACAAAATTTTCGTCACTTGTGCAGTAGCTACAATAAAAACAGACTTATTGTCAACTCAATGCAGGAACAACAACAAAAGCAAAATTTTCTTAATGCAGCAACAACACCCAGATCTGCAGCAAATAATGAAAGCCATGCACATCAATCATGCTTGGAGACTTTTATTACATATTAATGAAAAAATAATGTGTCGACTAGAAGAAACCTTAGGAGTCAATTTCACATGTATACAGGGTGTTAGGAAAAGTAGTACGTCCCTTTCAACCACGTGTTTTGTAGGTATAACAAAGTGTCTTGCCCATGTCTAAAAAATAATAAAAATATTTAAAAGATAACATATTACATTACATAATTAATAAAATCTTTTTATTGAAATGTTCAACCCTAGGTCTGAACGCGACACAGCACGTCGTCACGGTCACATACAGCTGCGGTTGCACCGTTGTAGACCTTACTGCGCGCGTCAAAGGAACGGTGCAAAGTTATCCGAGCGGTAATTGACTGTATAGACACTGCACAGCGTGCTGTGTTGTAGGGTTGAAAAATTGAATTAAAAGCTTTTGAAAAATATTTTAATCTTCTAATATATTTTATAAATTGTTTGAACACCCTTAACATACTTTATTATACGTAAGGAACGTGTGCTTTGAAGGAACGTACTACTTTTCCTAACTGCCTGTGTAAAATATTTGATTATATCTTTACTTATATTTTTTACCATCATGTCTGACGAAATAATCACAACACACCATCAATATCAATCAAAAATTATCGGCTTTATACGAATGGAAAAACCTTTTCATTCAACTGCTTTCCTCACTTCAGTGGTGATTAATCGTAAATAATAAAGTAAAATAAACACGAAACGTACGAATCCAATCTCGAATAATTTGTTTAAAAATCAATCAGTGATAAAGCAGAAATCAAATCAGATCGGGAACCCAACGGTCCCTTTCCCACAGGAAATCAACTCATATGAAACACGTCATGTTAAAATTATGAACATTAAAAAATACCCCGACAGTAAAAGAAAAACATTCTGCGTACAACCGGAACGTTATGCTAGGCAATTAAGAAATAGATGGCGGTAGAACAAAAATAATTTTAAATTCCAAATAATGAACTAGTCTAACACCTTAGTCATGCGTTGACCACGGACACTGCAAATTGTCCGAAACGTCGGGTTAATTACAAATCTACATACTACAACTAAAATCTGTTGAAGTTGTTTTATTATTGAAAGAAAAACTGTTAATATTATGTATTGATTTCATTTTGTGTTTTGTTCTGAGGACTGAATTATGCTGTCAGAGGTGAAAATGAAAATATACCCAACAAAGTCATCAAAATATCGCAAATTTTTCAGGCATATAAAATCTTAAATTTTCAGCGTATTGTCAACGCAATACTCTCTGCGCTTGTGATATAAATCTGAACACACGTCATAAAGGTACGTATAATTGAATAGCTACTTAGTGAAATAGACCAAATAAAAGGTGTAAGGGACAGCCCTCCGAATACTGAAAGGGTGCATTCAGGCATGAAACTGAACAGCTTCTCATAGAAATTAATTTCAGATAACGTATTTTTTTTTACTTTCCATAGTAAATGCAATCAGTTGATCGTGATTTTTTATGGGGAGTCGAATTGTTTTTCGTTTCCTGAAATTTATTTCTATGGCAAGTTGTTCAATTCCATGGTCTGATAGCACCCTATCAGTATTCGGAAACCTGTCCTTTACACCCCGGATAAGAAAATTAGTAGGGCTATATGTTGCTGGAAAGAATCTAAAGTCATTTTATGTCGTTCGCGCTTCAACCTGTGAAATATAAAAAAATACGTATGCACAATACACACCATGATGTATTGAAAAACATAACCTTCCTTTTTGTGTGGCATCCGGGTAAAAACGTACCTACGAAATTTTATTGATGTTTCATCGCTTTTTGATCCGAGTGAACCCTTAATGGTGATTGCTTCGTATATTTTATGTTCAAGAGGGCTTTGAAATTTTTACTCGGATGTCAAGAATTAAGGTTATGCTTTTATGGATTGTAAATATTATGTTGAAGATCGTCAATATCGAGCACATATCTTGAGTAGATCAGGTTTTTGCAGAGTTTTGGCGGTGACTCTAGTTGATCAGAAAAATTATTACTTTTCAAAACCTTGTAAACTTCGGACGTTAGTAAGTAGAAGCCGATGTGGCGCAGTAGTTAGTACGTGTGCCTGCCATGCAGAAGGTTTTGGTTTCAATTCCCGGTGGGGTCACTATTAGGGGGTTGATGTTTATCACTTTGTGAATTTGTTCCCAGTCTGGTTAGAACATTGCAGGCCGACCCACCTGACTGCCCGAAAAGCAAGATGGTTCCATGCTTCGGATGGACACGTCAAGCCGTCGGTCCCGGTTGCTGTCTCTGTTAGCGGTCGTTACACAACCATGTCAGAGGCCTGCTACTTGCAGTAGGCGGTTGAAAAACTCTGACACCATTGTTCATCGCGTCGTTGAACGACTCAAGTGTCCCACACGAAGAGAGAGAGTAAGTAGAAAGTTATATTAGTGATAGATTTCTCAGAAGTACTAAAACCATCGCCTTCATTTTCACACTCATGTTATTGGTAAGATTCATGTTATTCCAAAATCAACGGAACTCAGGGGTGCAATCTTAAAAGCTACGTCTCACAAATTCGATTTAAAGGGAGATTTAAGCCTGTTCTAATTTAAGTCAACGTTTTGGCTGTAAAATTAAGATAACATTGGTCTCGACGTAATCTGCTGAATGGAAGCCAAGTCGTCTGAACCAACAGATCAAATCGCTATTTCTCGTGTCTACTAGGAAACTTTAAGAGTATGTTAGCTATGATATACAGGGTAGCCAAAAGAGACAAAATTCGAATGACTTGCAGTGAGGAGTAACCGAATGACCCCCATGTACTATTCAATTTTTTGCAAGTTACTTACACCATTTTCTATGTTACTATTAAGGTCCTATTAAAATGGCAACCGTTATTGACGTCAAAGATTTATGTGACAATATTCCGCGATTTTTTGTAGTTTCAGAGTTATGCAACGTTTAAAGTTTATTAGTCGATAATCTATAATAGACACGCTACCTACTTCAATTCGAGCAAGATAATCTAATTGTTATCATATCAGGTAATTGACTTGACATTGTGTTTACTACGTTTACCAAGCAAACACCTGAATAGATACTTAGTCATTGATTAGCGGAGGCCACGTAGGTACATTGTCCACTAAAGATGATGAAATAAATTACCCGTCTACTAAAGAAACGCTATTCTTTTTTATTCATAATAATAATTATATTGGTATGGCTTTTTTCTGCTATTAAAATTCATTTTGCAAATATCTAGATACTGAAATTCAGGGTTGTATTGTATTGAGGGGCTACACAGTTTCACCTGCAAAGGTAAAAAAAGAAAAGAAAGTTCATAATGAATCCATCTTATTTTCTCTACAAAAAGTTATCCTTCATTATCATCCCACCTGAGTTTTCAACCTGTAATATTTATAACTCCTTCAAACTTTTATTAGAACTTAAAACTAAGGAACGCGTCTTCAATTCACTATTTCACTCTTGAAATCCGATTTTAACAAGTTACCGGTTACATTGTGTGGCTTTAACACACAGTTTCTCACGTCTGGTCTCAGTTACAGCGATTAACTAACAAACTAAGAATATTCTGTGGATTAGGTATATCTAAAGTAAAGGCGATAAAACCTGATGCAAACCTTTGACCTAAAACAACATCCGGGAGTTTTCTTAGTATAGTTGACCGATGATAATGGTGCTAATTGGCAGCCGAAAAAAGTTTTTCCAACAATGACAAATGACAATGTTCTTGCGCGCTTGTTAGCTCAAACAATCTTTCTATTCAATTTCTACCCTGGATGTCGAGTGAAAAGCCCCTTTTCACTGGAGGACTTAAGCCGTGCTATCGCGGCGGCAACGTACTTGCGAGATTGTTGTCTCAATCGCTACATCATGCTACTCAATCTACGCAGCCTGGTTATACGCTCTAGTGTAAGAGATATCCTCTCGTTTGAGTCAACCTAGTAGCCCACTGCAACTCGGGCTCTACCCTGGATGTCGGGTGAAAGGATTTTTTTGGATCGTGGTGACAGCGTACTTACTAGCGCGATTGTAATTAATCTAAATAGTTCGGAAATATTGCTGAGGAATCACTTTTTTAGAGAGTGAAATTGATTTCTCGCTACAACACTGGCCCTACCCTGGATGTCGAGTGAAAAGCGCCTTTTCACTGGACGACTTAAGCCGTGCTATCGCGGCGGACAGCGTACTTGCGCGAATGTTGGCTCAAACGCTACATATAGCTACTCAGTCTACGCAGCCTAGCTATAATAGTGCAAGAAACGCCCTTCTCGTTTTAGTCCACTCAGTAGCTCGCTGCAACACTGGCTCTACCCTGGGTGTCGAGTGAAATGCGCCTTTTCACTGGAGGACTTAAGCCGTGCTATCGCGGCGGACAGCGTACTTGCGCGATTGTTGGCTCAAACGCTACATTTTGCTACCCAATCAATACAGTTTAAGCAAAAACATCTTCTTATTACAGTCAATTTAGTAGCTCGCTGCAACACTGGCTCTACCCTGGATGTCGAGTAAAAAGCGCCTTTTCACTGGAGGACTTAAGCCGTGCTATCGCGGCGGACAGCGTACTTGCGCGATTGTTGGTTCAAAAGATCTTTCTACCGACTCAATCTACGCAATCAAACCAGTTTACTAATTTACGTGCTTGAATCAACTAACTAGTTCGCTCGCTACAACACTGGCTCTACCCTGGATGTCGAGTGAAAAGCGCCTTTACACTGGAGGACTTAAGCCGTGCTATCGCGGCGGACAGCGTACTTGCGCGATTGTTGGCTCAAACTCAAATTGTTTACTATTTTTCTTTTAGGTCAAATTAGTGCCTCGCTATAAAACGATATCAATCCAGGAAGTCTCTTTGGACCGTAGCATAATCAAAATTCAACGACGGAAGTTGTATTCTCGCTGCAACACTGGCTCTACCCTGGATGTCGAGTGAAAAGCACCTTTTCACTGGAGGACTTAAGCCGCGCTATCGCGGCGGATAGCGTACTTGCGCGATTGTTGGCTCAAACAATCTTTCTACCTACTCAGTCTACGCAATCTAACCAGTTTACTAGTTAACGTGCTTGAATCAACTTACAAGTTCGCTCGCTGCAACACTGGCTCTACCCTGGATGTCGAGTGAAAAGCGCCTTTTCACTGGAGGACTTAAGCCGTGCTATCGCGGCGGACAGCGTACTTGCGCGATTGTTGGCTCAAACGCTTAATTAGTTGCGGCTCAACTGAGCAATATCGCTCAATTGAGCAGGCGAGGAACTTTTTATTTTGAACAGGAACTTTTGTTTCATTGTTCAGCGAGTTATACTTTGTGGCGGAATTTTTGAGCCATTACAAAGGCTAGATTATGCGGGGATTTTAGCGATAAATTTTATTACCGATATTTTTTAATTTCCCCAACTACTTGTGATGTACTAATATTTCTTTAAATGAAAATGAACGTTTCAAAATTAGAATGGTATTATCCATGTTAATCCACTCAAGCTAACAGCTTACAAAGACGATGAATAAAGAAAATGTTTCAGAATTTATCGCACAAATCCAGACACGTCGAACACGGCGAACTTTCAATAAGCCGTCTGAAACTTCACCCCGTCCAATTTTAATAAAGGTAGTCACTTCGGAATTATTTCAAACAATCCTCAGCTAAGAAACGGACGTCGATCTCTGAGGGACATCTCTTGGGTATACCCCAACCAGAATACCAAGAGCTATCCGCAACACCCGGCAATGTTTCGCTCTTAACGGCTTGTTCTAAAAGCGGGAGTGCGGGGAGGTCTTTGTAGAATGGTCGGCGTATACATAACAATTGCCCCGTCCTCTTATCTAAAAGGATCATTTTTCACGTCAGTGCCGCCACTACGGGGTATTTGTCACACAACTCCTTCAAGGGTTTTTATGGGCGCAGTCGGGCTACACCGGTTCCCAGTACCTTTTGCTCGGAACAAAGATTTATAAGCGCTGTTTTTACGCTAGACTGGAGTGATCAATAAATTATTCGACTACTTAGATTGGAGAATTTTAGAATGTTGATCCAATGTGCTTATAAACATTTGCCACTAGTAGGTACCTATGTATTATTCCTATCATTTATTTAAAGTAGACGAAAGCTGTGCTAAATACTTAATTTGTGAACTTTATATTTTGAACTGTTTAAATTAAACATACCTTTGACATTCGATTTTAAGTAGAATATACTTTACTCTTTCTTTATTCTTTTCTGAAATGAGGTATTGTTCTGTATCTTTTAAATTAATAAATATGATTACGAAGTAAAAGGAAATTGATGTAGGCGTCAATAAAAATACAACATCCACATTTGAAATACATTAATGCGACAAGCAAGATATACAAAAACAAAAACCCGACTGCGGTTATTTTCAAATTGTAATTTGCAATTAAAATCTGCCATCTTGAAATTCTGAAATTTAAATATTGGTAGCCAGTGTCTGTCACGCTGCTGCGAAAAATGTAACAACACCTTATATGTCAAGATCCGCTCAACCGTTTGGGCTGTAGCCCGTGAAAAATAATTTCTTGTTCACATAAATACATACACACTCTCGAAAAATATAACCTTTCTTTTAAGGTAGGGTAAAAATACATCTATATTCTACGTTTCAACAGAATAAGGAAATTCGAAATGCCACATACATTTCATTTATTCATGTCGAGGAAACCTTTTAATAAATTAGCATAAACATAAAAATACGTACTTTCTTCGACGACGCTTCGAAAAAATTAGGGAAAAATCTCTCGTAAATATTCGTAATACCGAAATTACTACGCATTAGAAGATTATTGCGTCATCAAGAAGGAAGAAGGGAGAAGATCGTCGTACACTTATTCATTTAAAAATATTTTTGCATCCCTTACATCATCAGAGGGTCACTAGGAAGCTTCGAAATATCAAAAATATTGTAAAGAAACGTAAAGTTGTGAGACTATTACATAAGTCGTGTATTGTTGGCAAATGAACTATCTAAAAAAACCTTATTATGCACCTCAAAAAATCAATAAACTGTATGAAAAATCAGCTGATCTCTTAAATGGTTAGGTTAAGATAGCATGCTGCTGATCATCATCAAATTAGCTGCTGACAGTAGGTACAAGCTAAATGAAAAAGACAACCAATCAGGTATCTTTTTTTTTAGTGGGACACTGGGTCATCAAACCACCCGATAAACCCTGGTGTGAGAGTTCTTCGGCCGCCTAATACAAGTAGCAGACCTCTGAAATGGTTGGGTAACGACCGCTGTCTGAGTAGGTAATCACAGACAGCAAACATCTTACAGAATCATCTTACTTTTAGACAATCAGGTGGTTCAGCCTGCAATGTCCAAACCAAACTCACAGAATAAATAATATCATAATATCAACTTTGTGAAGTGACTCACCGGGAACCGAACTCGACACAATCTGCGTCGCATGCAGTCGCACTATCTTTGCGCGGTGCGCCACATTGGCTGTCAATCAGGTATCAAAAAATAGTTCAATAGGTGAAGTAGGCGTACAGAACCGCCACTCCATAATTATCCCCAACCAGTACCAAATGAATCGCCAAAATGCATGCAACCGTAATGAAACTGTGCTCAACAACACAATAATACGCAGACCGGTCAACTGTATTGCATGAAGTACCTATCTACTTAATTTGGAGTTCGTATGTTGGTCTATTAATTAAAATGAAACGAGATCCAGATTTAGGTGAATCGCACGTGTATCGAACGATACCTGATGCAATTTGCGTGATAGTCGTCCGAATAAGAGCGACAGCTATAGCTACAGCCACAGCTACGACAGTTGGCCGAGTGACGACAGAGGAAGGAAACGGGTAGCTACCCACCTGGACTGTCTTTGTGTAAGTACATAATTAAATCAATGTTCGTATCTATAACGACGTCTTCATGTAGTGGATTGACTGTAATACATAAATTGTAAAAGATGAGAATTCATTTAGTTCGTACTTTTATAAAATTTCTTTCTATCTCCCGGGTGAAGCTACCTCTTACCACATCCACGTAGCTTCTCTCTCTTGCCAAACCACAATGCTATTACACTACCATAAATCGCGGAGGCTTATTAAACTGGCAACACTGTTTGTCTGCCTCATTATAACGTGTTTTATTTCCTATTTGCGTATGAAACATGCGCTCTTGGCGGCCATATTAATGTGAACTCTCTTTGTTACAGTTGAACAATTATTTATTTACAACAATACTATGTGGGTGGAAGCGAGGAAAGTAAGTTGTTGTTAGGGTTTTTGTTTATTTCCGTTTCTGTAACAGGAAACATACCTGTCTAAGAATATTTTGAATATTAATGTCTCAAACTGATGAATAATAATGTCGAAAATTCATTTTGCTGTACGAACATTTTGCTAAACTGTAAAAGGATCCCTTTTTGACCCTTTAGGCACCTAACCCTCAACATGTGTATGCTATGGCTATAATTCGTAAGTCTGCAGTTTATGTCAAAACACTGGAAAATTACAAATGGATTTCAACAAAATTTCATTTGATTATTTAAATCTCGTCAAAAATACTTCTAGATATATTTAAAGCTACTCGTTATGCGGCCTATTCGAAAAAGTCGGTAAAACCAGAAGATACTGGATTAATCCAGTAACGGGCAAATTACGCGGGTAATCCCCTTGCCGAGAAGCAATCAGCATTAAATACCTGCAGGTAGGCTATCCGAACGTGTTTCTGGGTAAGACATTTTGATACGTGGAAAAAGACGTCGTGTCGTAGACGAGAAGGCACGAAGGGTCGAAGGCATATAGCTAAAATGAAGACAATCAAAATCAGTGGCAGGTTGTCTCTTCGAGATAAAAATCAATTGCGTAGGTATTCTATTCCAATAAGAAATCTTATCTAAACAAGGTTGAATCCTAACTGAAATCTACAAATAACTGACAGGACGTACCCAGATTTGTCACTTACAACAACTATAGCTCTGTTGATACCGGGCTATGACTGTCGTAAGCTCGTTGATAGCTACCGCCGAAAAATTTCGACGGCTGGCGTTTAAACGTTGACGGCTACCGCTGATAGGTAACGGCAACCACTAATGGATATACTTCCAATTAGCCTTTTTTGTCAAACAAACTCATGTTTTTGGTAAAGATCTTAACCATTAAACTAACGATGTCTAGGTTTTGAACAAGAACTCGATAGTTTCAGATGTAAGATATAATTTGTCATCTTTCGGTTTTTTACAAACCTGATGCTATCAAATATCTACAAAAAATATATTGTATTTAGGATTTATAGCTGATTACCTATTTGACAATCTTCGTTCATGTCATCATATTGCCGCGCCGTTGATTTCCCGGGAGCGCCCAAGCGAGCATTGCCTGAAATATTTTTTTCCAAGTAGAAAATTATTCCTCGTTTTGATTTGTTGAACATGTTGGTGATGATGTACGAAGAATTGATTGACCGTAATTGCAAAACTGCCAATCCATAGAGGAACTAAATTCGATTTTCAAATATTTTAAACATAAGTTAAACGTTAAACAAACGAAACCTAAGGTAGTAGGTAAGTGCCTACTCCTCAAACTTACGACTATATGAAGTAGTAAATTAGATTGAAAAGCCAAAAGTCAAACAAAATCTTCAAGGCCACTCTCGCTACGAAAAGCCTTTATATCAACTTCTTTTCCAGAAATGTTAACGAAGTCACCGAAATTCAATGGCCGCTATTCGCAGGTTCCGAATGGCTTAAAAACTTAGCACCCTTTGCCCTCCCAAATTTTAATTAAAGCAATAAATACGGTGACGCCGGCCGAATGCTAATGCCACAGTTTTCACTTTGCTTTAAACAGATTAGAAACGGCCAGTTTATTAAAACTGCCTTTCGCTGTGATGAATTTATTATTATTTTTTATTAAATTTCTTTGGAATTGTTTCTTTTTTGTCACGTGAGGCTTAGTAAAAAATTGGATTTTGGTTATAATAGTCTAGTCTATTACTTGTGACCGGCACATTGTATCAAATTGTATGAAGTGGCTTCGTGTGCCATGATAATTGGTTCTCATACTCGGGATATCAATACTCTTTTGTCAAAACCGGATCTCAAAAAACAGTGCGTGGGAGAAACATCTGACATTCATCAAAATTTTCAAATGCTTCAAAGCACTCCTACGCATGAAAAGCCAGCGACTGTTTACCAAAGCCAACGTTGATCACGTTACTTTTAAAAATAGTCTTTGTTATTTTGCAGTGAGATGCCGGCATCAACTGAATTCTTCACGTGGGTGTCCCACAATGGGGTTAAGTTCAATGTAAACGCAACATCTTGCACCGCACTCCGCCAATCCGCATTCCAAGCGTGTAAGGTATGCAAAGACCAAGGAAAGACCCATTCCCAGCAGTGGACTGTTGAAGCTGTTAAGATAAGGTAGGGTTATCCAACCATGTAACGGAAATCTAAATAAAACAATCCCCGGCTCGTGCCGGCATAAATTTTATGCAAGATAATAAAATGTTACGCTTCCAAAATAACAATTTGTGAACAACGAAATGTCCAGCGGAAATTACTCAACGTTCTGAATTGTTTTAAATTTAAATCCAATTTTGTCTCGTGACCATTCTACTGAATAAACGTCTGTGCTTCGCTATTATAAACCTTAAGGGCTTGTAATAAGAGTTGTAGGTTGATAGTCAAAAGTTACGTTCGTATCTCATATTCTCATGATTTGGAATGGTATGTCATTCTCTCGGAGACACATTGCGTTAAAATTAATATTACGGTACCTTGTTGTTCCCCAGGTGATATAAATAGTAATTTGTTTTTAACAGAGTACAAAGAAAGGAGACTTTCTATTTTTTGTCGGGACTTTATGTATGATTTTGATTGTATTAGGATACTAGAGATATTCGTATTCCACACTTATTCCTAAACTTTTTTTGATTGAAATATACAACGTGTTACAAAACAACCAATAAATCTCCTATACAAAGCGATTTCATTTTGTATGGGAAGTCCAAATTATTTTTGCATATTTCGGCCAATGTTCCATAGGAAAAGTTGTTTAGTTTCATGAGTACCTTGACCTCCTTTCAGCCTTATTGGTTGTTTTGTAACACCCAGTATACTTAGCTACTCGTATGGGATCGAAAGTCTGACGTCTGAGTTGGGTCGTTGATTGACTCGGTGTTTCATACAAAGAAAGAAATAAAGTCAATCTCTTCTTCGATTGGGAAACCGAGTCGCCCAACGACCCCATGAACTACCTATACTTAGAGTTTTTCAAAAGTAAAGTCGATATCAAAAACTATTCAACTTTTAAACGAGGTCTATCGCCATAATATTTAAATAAATATAAATAATTTACCTAAATTGAACTTAAACTGTGCTAAAAGTTATAATACCTCTGACAAAAAATTAAGAACCGATTCCAATTTAGTTTAAAATTAATGTATTACTAACTAAAATAATGTCTTTCACAAAATAATCTCACCAGGAAAAGCTTCTTACAAGAAATCCCAGTAATGACTCTTTTAAAAATCTGACTTTTTAATTAACCCTTTACGTGGCGAGCTCAAAAAAGCCACCACAAGGTTCTGCTTGGACAAAACGTCTGCTTAACGACCACGACAACTGTGAACATTTTACTTTCATAAAATGATTTTTGGACGGAGACGACAACCAACCGAGTAATTGGCGTCGTCTTCATAAGTACTTGTTTCTTTTAAACGGAGCCAAACC
Organism: Phthorimaea operculella; assembly: GCA_024500475.1. Taxonomy (NCBI): domain Eukaryota; kingdom Metazoa; phylum Arthropoda; class Insecta; order Lepidoptera; family Gelechiidae; genus Phthorimaea; species Phthorimaea operculella. Next base: position 9,924,817 of record JANFCV010000002.1, read on the forward strand.
GTACCTCTAAAGCAACCGTGTTTTAAAAAACGCGCAAAATGTTGATACACTCTTTTTTGCGCGCACTTGAATTTGATACACTCGTTTGATTTAGCAGGTTAAAATTTATACGCGGTAGCACAGATAGAAATCTTGTATGTAGTAGAAAATTTTTAACCCGGCGTCGTCCAGGTGGGAAAATGTTACATTAAGATCCACGTTGGGTCAAAAAAACCCATATTTATATCATGGTCTATTTTGGAAACTAGTTAAATATATTCATAAAAATCTTTGTTTATGAATGGTATTATTCATATATTTTGCCTGAAAAATAAAAAAAGCATCGAAATACAAAAGTAACAGATTTTATTATCTGTTTTTATAAATCACTCAAAAACTGTAAAAAATAAAATAGGTTAACTCTTTTAGACCCTTTAAAGTATGAAAATATAGTTTTTTTAACAATTATTATAGTTAATACGGCTAGGTTTTCTTAGATCTAAATGTAAATAGTACATTTCATAATGAGAGAATGTTTCGTAACATTAATTATTATCAGCCCTTAAATTTGCATATGTTGCCTACATCAGAATGATGTGTTGCGGGCAGATAAACTTTTGAAATCCATGACAGGTATAGGTGGTCTTTCTGTCTTTCTGTGCTGGACATTCTAGACACCTTTTGCGGACACCTGGAAGCTTGGGTGGCCATTCTTCGACCAAATAATTTAAAAAGTCTTCACGCTATAATGGCATAAAATGATGACATCGAAAGCCACGTTGGGTCAAATATACCTTTTTGAACTTTGCAGGCGTCTATCTCTCGTAAATGTCACACGACGATTACGATGCACTGTCTTATGAATAAAACAAAGTCTTATCTCCAGCTACTAAAAAAATCAACATCTGTGTACAACTTAATCTTGAAAATACCGGCAAAATAAAAAATGACGGGTCAATTTGACCCAACGTGGATGGCGCCGGGTTAAAGTTTCCTATAAACACGGACTGTAGATACAATATCTGTTCCAATAGCAGAATTCCTGAAGATAATAACTTCATTAACTTTTGCTCTTGTTATAGCTATCTGATATTCCGGCTGAAAAAAGCCGTCTCGTTGGCAGTGCATAGTTTGAGACTACACGAGGCTTCAGTGTTCTAACCCCTAAATTTTCTTAGCTCCATCGTCTTCATAGTAGCCTGGTCGCTCTGTACACACTCGGCCCTCATTAAACGCGAGCACTTTTTCTGGTTTGCGGTCTCAAAAACGGACGGAAAGCCCCTCGCTAATTTCCAACCGGTTTGTAATTTCTGTACACAAAGCTGTGCTTTCTTAGTCCTTTTTATACAACGACATTGGTACATTTTTAGGCATGAACTCACGTTTTTGCTTTGTAATTGGACTAAGTAACATTGGTATAAGTTTGACGTTTTTATATTACTAACTTAAAATTATTACCTACCCATTTTCTGTCGTTTCTTTAGTCATGTTCATGTAAAAACTGTTAATACTTTTTATTGCAGTCACCCACGTAGCCCACGTATTAATCCTGTGTTTCAATACGGTACATAATACAATCTCTCACTGTATGAAAAATTCTATTTTTAATTCATACCGTTAGGCCGGTCAAAAACTATGTTGTACGATTCAATAAATGTTGCTTCTAGAAAAGTAAATTTTTTTTCTCTATAATTATACAGTCTGATAAAATCGCAACCTTTTGGATTGTTTATGACATTTATAAGTGAGCGGGATAAACTGTAGTAGCAAAATACGCGTACGTTCAAGCTCGCCCTGCCGCATGAAACTGCGGTATGACAGCCGCAGGACGGTACGGCGTTGTGCTGCTTCTAGATACGATTTCATACAATTCTTTTATCAATAGTTTCGGACTGGCAGAATACCGCAAAATGGTGCGGCACTTGTGAGAAACATAACTCAATAGAGTTAAAACAAAACTAATTAAAAGCAGAGAGAAACAAATCTTTGCTTAGTAAGACATCACAGACAACTCATCTTCTCGAAGATACTATGAGCAACATAATTATTAACTCATCCATTAAAGGGTCCGCTTATTCTAGTTTTTCATACAGTTACTAAGAATAACAAGTGCAAGCTGGTACTTCTAGATGAGAAGATAGATTAAGTACAGCCGTCTATTTATAAAATAAGATTAACCAGTACCTGATAACTAAACCTACAATAAGCATAGCTGTAATGATGAGATAGATTGATTGAAGAAATATATTATACGGAGGACCTTCATGACTGGTAACAACATATTTTCTTTCCGTAACAACGGAACGTAGGTATCTTTCTGTTTTTTGTATCTTTTCTATATTTCCAAGGATAACTTGGTCTTCGTTCAACAGCTAATTACGAGTTTCTTTATAACGAGACCTTATTTTTTCGACTTTTTGTAGAACTGTAACGGACTTTGAAACAGTATTTCTTTTGTTTACGGAAAAAAGAAACATCCACGTGATTTCTTGAATTGGTAAATTAAACAAGCTTTAGGGTGAGAATCCACCAGAGCTGTGCGAGTAAAATGTGTCGTACGAGGATGCGTAACTGTGCTGTGGAAATGTGTAGGGGTTTCCACCAGAGCTGTGCGAGTAAACTGTGTCGTACGAGGATGCGTAGCGGAGCTGTCAAAATGCGCATTAATGTGCGGAGCGAGGATGCGTTGCGAAGCTGTGAAATGTGTGAGCGGGGGGAATACGATGTAGTGGAAACCTCGCAACACATTTCTCGCAACGCATTCCTCGCAACGCATTCCTCGCAACACATTTCTCGCAACGCATTCCTCGCAACGCATTCCTCGCTACACATTCCTCGCAACACATTCCTCGCACACATTTCTCGCTTGTTTTGTATGTAGAATGGCCTCGCTTCGCTCAACCCTATTCCACCAGAGCTGAGCTGAGCGAGGCTAGGAAAATGAAGTGATTCTATTGGTGGATTTTTTCCTCGCTCACCGCCTCGCTACCTCGCACAGCTCTGGTGGATTCTCACCCTAAGTTTTTATTTCATCAAAATCGGTAATATAGCTACTCGCCTAAAAAGTAGACAGGTATTTGACAACTTTTATGTAGGCGTGACCTTTGATAAAAAAGTTAAACCAACCTTCCTAGATTACCTACATTTTTAAGTATTTTAAATTTTATACTTATTTTATTATAATGAAATCCCCAATTATATTTTTTTATCCTGTCGTGAGCTATGTACCTTTCATAACTAAATCCGGACCTCCGAACTATCAAAATCATGCGGTTCGTATAAAAAGAAAATAGGAACGAACGAAGACCGGCTGCAATTTACCCAATCACGGGCGAGATAATAAATCCACCAGTACCCCATACTTTTACCGAACTATGGTCCAACAAGCTAAACGAACCGGCTACCCATCTGCCCCTCCTTGTTTGTAAATAAGCAGAATTGAAGGTGAACAAATGTGGGTCACCCAGGTTTTTGTATCGACCGAGACATGCAATGTATCGGTGATGATCGGTGGTCTTCGCTTTACATTGCGCTGCGTTTTTTTAGTCTTTTCTTGGGTTGAGATGAGGCCAGATTGGCAGCAACTCGAATTCCCTACCTGCTTGACACCGTGCTGCAGTGAAGTGGATTCTCGTGTGGTGGTGTATTAGAATATAACACAACCTCATATCATCATCATCTTTTTTGTAGAACTGTAACGGACTTTGAAACAGTATAACACAACCTCATAATAATTATTTATTTTCGTCAATACAGGTACAAAGACGGTGGTTTACCTATTAGTATTACAGTAGGTACTGACTGGGTTTCACCTATTATGGCTGTTGATAAAACTAGAATACAAAAGAATACTCAGTTTGGAGATTGGTCTTGTCACTCAGCAATGTACAATGAACTAAGATCGCCAACATAGTCAGGCCTGTACACAAACTAAGAAAGTGGTCAGGAAAGTGCTGATCAAGGGTTATTGCGATTCCGGACCCGATACACCTGAGGTTGAGGGGCCCAACACGATAACCTATTGGAAGTTACTTATTGCATGAACTTGGACAGTATACTGGGTGAATTTTTACTAGTGACCGATACCGAAAGGTAGTAATACCTGACATACAAAATTGCCGATCAGCTGATTTGAGTTACTAGGTCCAATTTTTTTTCATATTTCGATCTATGTTTCTTGGGGAAAGTTGTTACTTATCACCAGCCAGTTCTGAGTTTTTGCTATCGGTCACTAGTAAAATTTCACCCTATATACTTGCTAGCTAGTCTCACCAGTCCGTCTGTAGCTTAGATATTGTATTATTTATTAGGTATGTAAAGCAATGAACCGTTAAATATCGAAACATCACTGCCACGTTCAGGCAAATCATCGCGTCATACAAACGAAAAACTGAACTTCCATCGACTTAAACAATAGCAGCAGAACAATTAAAAAAAAACTTGTATTATTATGAAGACCGACGTAAACTGGTCGCAAAACTGCTTGTGGTTAGATAATGTGTATTGTATCCACAATAAAATCAAACGTGTTTATTGCAGCATCTATTTCCGTAAAGAAGCGTATTATTTTTACAGGGAAATTTGATGATTAAAAAATTATTTGTCTTATTTTCCGAAATTGTTTTATAAACACAGGACTTCCCAGTTTTTTAGGGATTTCGTCTTCTTTACACACGTAAGCCTATTTAACTATTGTATGGAAAGCGTCCCTGAAAATTCAATCTATAACACTATCGTTTCATCACCAGCAAAGCCACCAACCCATTAAAGGGATGAACTTATACTGGATTTTCTTAATATTTGTATGAAAAACCGTACAAGTTGGTCCCTGAAATGGATAGCTAGATTTGCTGGCGACAGTACAAAAAATTTTGCACGCGTTTCTACCTGTGATTCTGTGAATAATGCTTACTGCGTCGGGAATACCAAAATGTCCACGAAACAACGAAAACAATACCAATGAGAGATACACGACACTTACATGAGTAAGAACAAGAAGCACTAGTGTATGTGATAGAAGAAACGTAGAATCCAACACGGTATAAAGAATCTCCAGATTCTCCATGACACAGCGCCCGAAAAATACGGAAACACGACACAAATGTATTGCATCTATCCTTGAAGCAGTTTCAGCATTTCACACTGTTCGGAAAATAGAGGGTTCTTAGGTGTGAAAAATAGGATATTCAGGAGAACGATGCATCCTAGTAAACGATCTCCCAAGAAGCAGATGTAAGGCGCTTTGCTGAGCATTTTGTTGGCCGTATTTCCGATATCAGACCTAAATAGACCAGTTTATTGTGCCGGTGCTATATTATTTCTAAGTTTCTTATTTCTTATTTTCCTTTATGAGCATAAAATAGCACTGTGACTGCATTAAAAATCCCAATTAATTGAAATAAGAAACAATAGATTCATCATATTATGGTTTGATAATGTTAACTAAACTAAGTACTTTCTACTAGTTGTCGCTAGATTTTCTCCTAGAGACGAACATCAAGAGATTTAAAAATTGGCAAGGGTCAACCGGTGCGTCGATAGCTCAGTCGCACAGCAGTAGTGGGACGGCACCTCACCGGCCCAATTCTCGTATGCCATTTGATATTTTTTATTTTCGCTTATGAGAGTTTCTGTAGAGCTTGGAAATAGGTTTTCGTTATTTTCCAGAGCCACCCGAATTTTAAAATTTATAAAGTAAATAACCGACAGGGATGCTAATATAGATCCAATTATTTAATTACATCTGTCTATCTATGTCAGTTGGATCGTAGCTTAATCAGTTCATTCTTTTTGGATTTCATAAATAAAAAAAATGTTTGACTATCACTTCATCAACAATTGACTGATCTTCATAAATATATTTATATTGACGAGAAACAACGGTGATACTCAAAAATCTATAAGACCAACGAGCTATTGCCCTATAAAACTTGTTGTCAAGAAATTTAAATCGAGCTGTTGGACGACTCGACATCCCACTCGAAAAGACGAAAAATAAAATTTAAATTTTATTGCAAAAATCCAATCCAGCCCAACATCTAAATCATCAATACAGAACAAATGCAATTACGATTCTGAATCGATGCCTGTAAAGCTACGTTCACACCGGCTCTAAACAGAGCCCAAGGGAAATCACAGTTGCGCGACAAATCTTCCCGGCAATAGTATAAAATACCTGCCCCTCCATAAATCCGGTTTATTGCGGACACTGGCCACCCAGCGACGGGCACACGCGTTTTTTTACTGGAATTATGTGTACTGTGTTTAAAATGGCTAGATGTACAAATAGTACGAAGGAATATTGTATGGTGGGTACATTTAGGCGTGCAAAAGAGAATCAAAACCTTCGTAAGACATTGTGCACACACACAGACTACTATTCTGTCACGCGTTATTGTTCTGTGATCGCGCGACAGTCCTTTTTCTTTCCAAAGACGGCAATGAAAAGCACTTCCGACTGTCGCAATCGTAATGTCGAATAAAAGCCTGTCGCCTGTGCGTACATGGCCTTAGACTATGATAACACACTCTCTTTAGATTATCAAAAGTGGACAAAGGAGATGAGGAATCCCCGTATTTTTTTTCTTCTCAATCGAGTTTATCTCAGCAATAGTATAAAATCCTCTTCTACACAAACTAGTTTTTTGAGGACACTGGCCACCCAGAGACGGCCACACGCGTTTTTTTATTGGAAATATGTGTACTGTGCTTAAAATGGCTTGACTATACAGTTAGTGGTTGCGAAAGCGTCCTGGCAGTTTGTGGTATTTTGTGTGTTGCGAGTTTTTTTTTCGGTTTTACATATATGTACTTCTACTTTGATGATGCAAGCAGGTTGGTAATTTCAACAACACCTTAATTTATCAAACCTGACCTTTTGACCTATTTTGTTTCAACCATAACCATAACAGCCACAACAGTCCACTGCTAGACATGAGCCTCCCCCTACCGCGGGGTTATGCCATACTCACCACGCTTCGCAGGCGGATTGACGAGCGCAGTGCAAGATGTTGCATTGACAGGGAACGCTGCTGCCCCTTCCCAGGATGATTATACCTTGGCCACTTTTTACGACACCCACGGGTAGAGTTGGGGTGATGCTATTCTAAGCCGGCATCACACGGCATTTGTTTTGTTTGAACACTTTATTTAAACTACTAGGAAACGCTGCCAGCTTAACAAGGTACCATTGTCTTATGGAGGCGCGTTGGGCTAGATTAGCTATTTTAGTGTTACTTTCTAGTTAAAATTAATTTGATTGTTATTTACGCCATTTTTTATATTGTACTCAGGTAAAAAAATACCAGCCCATTTGTTTTATAAATGTTCATATACACGAGGATACCATACATCAAAACAAATCCAACTTGTAGGTACAACGTCACTTTTAAGCCAATTACTTCCGTCCAAAACCCGCAACGTGTGAACAAAATCTCATCATACGTCAAACAAATCCTATGGACGAGATTTGACTATGAGTGACTGGGTTTATCCTAGAAATCCTAGCCAGAATATGATATGTGTTTTCTGTTATGATGTCATCTTCATTCGCCGCCCATTGACAGTTAAGTTGTAATCACAAATTGGGGAAATGCGCGCGGGGTGCTTTTATAGATGGCTCACTCAGTACTACCGCTGATTTTGATGTTTACTTACTTTAACTGGAATCTCAGATGAACTCAAGGTAACTTAGTAGATAGTTACCACGAACGTCGTATTTCTTGGATTAAAATTGGCTTAGAATCATATTTATTCAATCGTAAAACATATTTTTCTGAATCATATGACTTTCATCAGATTTTGCTATTCCTATACCTGTATACTTTGAGATTTTTGACAGTAGCAACCGCTATGTAAGTGATAATCACGAAAATCTTAATAAGGGTCGAGTGATCCGTAAACTCTATTTTGGTTATATGGCGCTCCCTGTCTCACTTGAGTTTACCACAAAGTGGGAAAGAAAGTGCCATTCAACTGTCATATGGCGAATACAGCGAGTAGCCTACTGCGAACGAAGGCGTTTTGACTATAAAAGACTATGAAAACTACCAATTGGTAATTTGTGATCAACAATACATCGGTCATTTACCGTTACACAACCATGTTAGAGGCCTGTTACTTGCAGTAGGCGGTTGAAAAACTCTGACACCAGGGTTCATCGGGTCGTTGAACGACTCGGTGTCCCACACGAAAAGAAGAAGAAGAAGATTTACCGTACACCGATAATATGGCCTAGACTATTTAGTCTCTCTTGGTAAATTTGTTTTTCTAAATATTTTATTTCTGAGGGCGCTGCCGTGTTTGAGTTTTGATTGTTTTTCTTATACTTATAACATTACGTCAGTGCTATTGTATTGTTCCTACAGACAATCCAACAGTATGGAATACACCGGAAGGATACAGCTGTGCCATGCGGGTAGCGTTCCATATGCATAGATAGATATACAACACAGATGGACACATACGTTCTGTGGTGACGAAATTGTTCACTGATGCAGAGAAGAGTGTATTCTAGTGCTGAAATTTAAGAGAACATCTATTGGTTTTCATATTCAAACCATTTGGAAGTTCCACTACTGAATAAATATTCCTCAGGTAGGTACAAACAAATTTTTCTAGTGCCAACTATCGCCAGCAAATCCACACACCATTTAAAGGACCAACTTTTACTGATTTACTTAAGTAGTATTTGTATGAAAATCCCCTAGTAGGTGAATTTAATGACGAAAGCGTTCCCAATTGGCAGTTTGTTTGTCAAACGTAGTCATGTATTCACTCAGGCTTGGAGGAAGGCTAGGTATGGAGACGCCATACGAAGAGCTTCCCCTCTGTCACGGCCTATGCCCACTTGGGCTTATCTTATTACAAAAACCAGTTTCTGTCAGATCTTTTACTAGAACGAGTCCAGTCGCGCATGTCAAATGAGCTCCGATAAAAAGCCGAATTGTAGAGATAATAATGCCTTTAAAAATATGTAAAAATACAAATTTACAACAAAACAATATCACTTTTCATCTGAAAGTATTCCTCCAGTACAATATCACTAAATAATATATAAAATTAGCGATTGAAAATTGTACATAAGTGTTGCCAGTAAGTCGTACAAAATGTCTGATGTGGAGTTTTTTTGTAGGTGGATCTACAATAAAATAATTGTATTTTGTTCCTTTTGTTATTATTTTGTGTCGAACAATGGTGTTAATCATAGTATCGTTAATTTACAAATAAAGATTATAATATTCCACCATATAATAGGTAACAATTAACGATCTTAGTTTATTGATGCCTTTAAAAACAGTAAATAGCTTGCTAAGTAAGATTAGAATGTTAGTTTGGGATTGTTCTACTTATTCAATGATGGTCATTTCCAGTCGATATTCAATGAAAAAACGATAATTTTAACTTGAAGTATCGAGCCACACTCAACCCAAGCTAGTGCAGTGACCCAAGTAATACAAAACGTCGATACTTTTTCTATCGCTTACATAGTTACAAACCTATACTATGTAAAGACGGTCTGTACCGAAAACTTTGCAGGCATGATCAGATTATGAAATTGAACAACTTTTACTATGGATTTTGGGAAACCCTGATTTTGTTCGAGTTTCATTGAAAATTAATGTCAGTCTCAGCTGATCGGGTGACATCGGATGTCAGCCGACGTGGCGCAATGGCTAGTCCGACTGCCTGTTCAATTCCTTTCGCTCACAAAGTTGATATTTATCACTTTGTGAATATGTTCCTAGACTGGTCAGGACACCACACAGGCTGAATCACGTGATTGTCCGAGAAGCAAGATTGTTCCGTGCTTTGGAGCCATGTTCAGCCGTCGGTCCCGTTTGCTGTCTATGGTCACTTAGACGGCTGTCGTTACACAACTATTTCAAAGGCCTGCTTCATGCAGTAGGTGGTTGAAAAGCACTGGCACCAGGGTTCATCAGGTCGTTGGACGTTTTGGTGTCCTTTAAACTGTTTAAACTTAAGTGCGACATTTTAACTTTAATTACATATATAAAAAGGATTTCGCACTTACCTACTTCTTATTACATCGCGGTTTCGCGACCGTTTCGGTCCAGTCGGTGGTCTTTTATCAGCCGAAGTGCTCAGACAAAACACGAATATTTGAAAATTTACTTTATAAATATTTGTGTCCGGTGGAAATCGAACCCACGAGCCTCGGCGTAGAAGACAGATAGATAGTCGAAGTTATTATGTATGACTTGTTGTATAGATGGTTTTTTAGTAAATTCCCTTACATAATATCCTATGATACTTAATGAACAGTAAATAGAAGGTAGGTATTGCATTGATTGTACCTACATAATTGTATTATCTGGTCTATGGGGAAAGAAATTCATATTTTGGTTAATTTATACCTTATGCAATATTTAAAATGATGTTATTGCGCCTATATTTCTATTTACTACAAAATCATATTCTCAAGAACTAAGTTGCTTTTGAAAATGCAATAATATGACACAATATTGAGTAGACTGATGTAATTAATCGAAAGGTCAAGTATCGATATTGTCGATTCCAACACTAGCTTGATTTGACAGCTTTACCTCTCCCCCCGCAAAAAATGGCAGATATATTTGTATAGAGTAAAGTAGCTATAACGACTCCCCTCGGGCCGGAACGGGACGGAAGATGCTCGAAGCACTCAGGGCTTCAAGTGCCTGCAATTTTGATGATGCGATTTAAACAAAATTTAGGATACGTAATAAATAAAGTTTATAAAAGCTTTAGAGTATAAGTAAGCAATAGAGTGCGCCTCAAAAGTTAGAACGTTTTTTAGTAGTCAGAACACAACTTCTTTGTCCATCAGTAGCTGTAGCTAAACGCCAGTGACAAAACTATTGAGCCTCTATATCTTCTCATACATTTGACGTCGGTATCTATGGAGCAACTGCTTACGCTTTGACCGTATATCGCGGGGCATTACGCGCACTCTATAGTTTACTTATAAATACTCTAAGATAAAAGCAGTTTATTTTTAATCAAGTTACATTTTAAAATTTATTCAAAGAGAGTTTTAAAATTCCCTCTTCGGAATACAAGCATATTTCCTGTGTTGGGTAAATTCCATTTCTTACTTAGCTTTCCATCTGTGAGTCGACCTCGGAGCGATGGAGAAAAAGCTAGGAAAGAATTGCGTAAGGTGCACAGACACATTAAATGGGTAAAATGATGCATATTCCTTGAAACGGCCGTGTGGTACCGGTTTAGAATAGCATAACCTAAAATCTTTCCCGTGAGTGTCGTAGAAGAGACTAAGGGATTTGAGAGTTGCTATTTTAGGCGACAAGCTGACAACCTGACACTATGATGATATCATTTATGCACCAATGTGGTGTGTGACCATTTTTTACAGCCGTTTTATGCCCTGCCTACCTTGCAAGGGATATCCCTATATAGGCATGATATTATATGTATCTATACGGGGTGTTAGGGACGGTGTAACGAAAACTTTGCAGGCGTGCTCAGACCATGAAACTGAACAACTTTTACTATGGAGCCAATGGCGGGAAACGAAAAGATTTTTCCGACCTTCCTTATGCATGGTATAATCTGATTATTTATCTGTGGTAAGAAGCTTATTTTATAAACTGGCTCCAACTAGAAAATACAGGATTAGAATAAATTGAGAAGATAGACGTTGCGAACGCCGATAGAACTTTAAATGTTGTTTTAAACAATATTAATACTTGAAACTCTGCGAAAATGAAAAGTTTAAGTTTACAGGCAGAAACACAGCTATCAAACTTACAAAACCTTCATAGGAAAACATTTACTATAACAGTTACATGGAGTCTATGCTCCATGTCCAACACAGCAGGGGACAAAGCCGGCTCTCAAACACACCGCTTGATTTTCCGGTGTTTTCGCATATTCGGTTTTTCGACGAAAACTGTTTTCAAAATCCCATTCAAAATCTCGGATATTGGACGGACGAAGACAAAGATTTGTCCCCTTGAAGTAGTTTTTATCTATACCTGTATGTCAGACAAGTGTAGCTGATTTTATCTACACTTGTATGTTCCTCACTTGTTTTGATAACTTTAATATTATTTGACACATCTTATAGGTATGTTCTCGCGCGTGCGTGTGCTGCGTCTAGTTTAAAATTGTACAGAAATAATTATTTCCATTATCATAATTGACATTCAATTATGTTAGTTTCTTCTTAAAGGGAGATGAGTTGAGGGAGTTGTAAGGTCGCTGAGTCGGTATCAGTAACCGCAATTACCGTACAGTGCGTGTGACATTCACCGGGTACTATTTGGGTGCAGTAGGGTAGACACAGTATTTAAAAGGAGGGTAGGATGAAATTTATTGCTTGTAACGGCCGCCCCCCGCTCCGTCCACATAGATTTCACCATTTCACTGCCGTTGTGATCGGGGCTGTGTATTTTAGGAGGCTTTGTTTGTAGTGTTGTAAGTTTAAAAGGACATCGGGGAGTTTTTAAAAGACTTGAATAATCAAACACTTTTATGGCAGGTAGGTATTTTATTTTATTTTTGGTTGGTATTATTTAAAAATTTTGACTGTTAGGTTTATAACTTTGACAAGATGCGTTACGTATGATACGATACGCCACATTCCACCTGCTGGTATGAATCTAAGATTATGTTGCATATTGTATGAAATAAGTATGATAACTAGGGCAGAAAACCCTAGATGTCATATAAATTCAGACAAATCCTAAATACGAGACGCCGTATTTCGTGGAATATCGTTCTTATAAGCAGCATATGTTTTCTCATAAACTGTATAAATAATCGGTAAAGTAAATAAAAATATGTCAATTCCTTCGATGATGCTCTAATTTTTCTCAAGTATATATCAAAGTCACTATTTACATAATATTTCAAAATAATGGTCAAAGCTTATGACATTTAGGTATATACAAGGAGTTCGTAACATTCCTCCCGGCCAAAAAACGCAAAATATAACACAATTCAAATAAACACAACAAAAGTAAACATAAAATTAGCACTGCCTCCTAGACTATAGTCACTACCTCTTAGACTATAATTATAATTTTGTCACTGTCTCTTGGACTATAATTTTTATCTTTTTATCTAAGTTAAAATTATTCTGTACACAATTGCCACTTCGGTCTGATATTAAGGGCCTTTTTGAGCTCCGTGCTGGCACCACGGAAGTTAGTACCGTTATCGGAGTGAATAATTTTCGGGTTACCTCTGCGGTTCATCATGCGCCTCAACGCCATGATCGCCGAATCGGTGGTCAAGCTACCAGCCAACTCGATATGCACTGCTCTTGTTGTCATGCACGTGAATAACGCACCATATCGTTTTTCGTGACGTCTGCCGATTGTGACAGTCATAGGACCGAAGTAATCTAACCCACAGTGCGCGAAGACTTTGTGGTGATGGGCTAATCTCGCTAGAGGCAGATCTCCAGTAGGGGGGCGTAAAGGCTGAGATTTACGATGTTGGCACAATAGACAACTGTGTTGAACAGCCTTAACAGTTGATCGCAAATTTAGCACCCAATACCGCTGTCTTAAATTATTTACGACAGTTTCGGTGTTCCCATGATCTCGTGATAGTGACGTATAAGTAGCCGCGTGTACTGGTGCTTTCCAGCAATAAAAATATGTCAATCCTTCGATGATGCTCTAATTTTTCTCAAGTATATATCAAAGTCACTATTTACATAATATTTCAAAATAATGGTCAAAGCTTATGGCATTTAGGTATATATGTTACAGTCAAAACCCTTAACCAGTCAATAACGTTAATGACTGGCAAAACCAGTCAATAACGTTATTGCCTAAGGTACTCAGTCAAAACCCTTATTGACTGATTTTGTCTAATAAAATCAGTCAATAACGTTATTGACTGACGTGCCTAGTCAAAACCCTTAATAGGTATGTCCTGGTTGGTCTTAGATCACCATCAGGACCGTTAGATGGTCGCTGCCAGAGTTGAAGTCTACTGTCTCGCTCGCCGGTTGTTATTCCATAAGGACATGCCCAAGTCGTAGACGGCTCTTCACTTATGTTGACGGCAGCAAATACGTGGCCTCCCCTCCCAGAAGTCATAGACCACCCGGTAGTTACTCGAGGACTCGGGCTCAGTGCCACCGGCGAGCGAAACAGTAGACTGTCACTCTGACTGCCTCCATCTTCTATCTTCTATAAGATGCATTTCAGTGAGCGTGAACAATCGCTCCACGACCTGATTATCCCCATTCCACCTCCGGGGATCGCGTCGCTGACTAGGATTACTCCTTTTATCAGCTGGTGAGATAGCAGACAAATGCGAGCCTATCTTATTTAAAAAAATATATATCGATCCTGACGGTTACTATGCAGTAACCACTCCTACCCGCCGCATCGCACCGTAGCTCACCGCACCGTACTGCTACCCGCCGCATCGCATCTATACTAACCGCACTGCACTGCTACCCAACGCATCGCTCATAATCTCACCGCAAATCAGTGCTACTCGCCGCATCGCACATCAAAACTCTCCGCACCGCACTGCTTTTCGACGCATAGCACATAAACTCACCGCAAAGCCGTGCTACCCGCCGCATTGCTCATCAAAACTCTCCGCACCGCACTGCTTTTCGCCGCATAGCACATAAACTCACCGCAAAGCCGTGCTACCCGCCGCATTGCTCTCTCACCGTAAGTCAGTGCTACTCGCCGCACTGCACTGCTACCGGCCGCATCGCTCATAATCTCACCGCAAATAAGTGCTACTCGCCGCATCGCACATCGAAACTCTCCGCACCGCACTGCTTTTCGCCGCATAGCACATAATCTCACCGCAACGCCGTGCTACACGCCGCATAGTTCATAATCTCACCGCAAGTCAGTGCTACTCGCCGCTTCGCACTGCTACCCGCCGCATCGCATCTATACTAACCGCACTGCACTGCTACCCGCCGCATCGCTCATAATCTCACCGCAAATAAGTGCTACTCGCCGCATCGCACATCGAAACTCTCCGCACCGCACTGCTTTTCGCCGCATAGCACATAATCTCATCGCAACGCCGTGCTACCCGCCGCATTGCTCATAATCTCACCGCAAGTCAGTGCTACTCGCCGCATCGCCCTGCTACCCGCCGCATAGCGCATAATCTCACCGCAAATCAGTGCTACTCGCCGCATCGCACACCGAATCTTTCCGCACCGCACTGTTTTCCGCCGCAAAGCACATAAACTTACAGCAATTCAGCGCTACCCGCCGCATCACACAACAAAACTTCCCGCACCGCACTGCTTTCCGCCGCAAAGCACATAAACTCACCGCAATTCAGCGCTACCCACAGCAACACACAACAAAACTTCCCGCACCGCACTGCTTTCCGCCGCAAAGCACATAAACTCACCGCAATTCAGCGCTACCCGCCGCAACCCACAACAAAACTCTCCGCACCGAACTGATTTCCGCCGCACTGCACATAAACTCACCGCAACGCAGTGCTACCCGCCGCATCGCACATAAACTCACCGCAACGCAATGGTTACTGCATAGTAACCATCAGGACCGTTAGATTTTTTTTCAAAACCCTTAATAGGTACGTCCGACCCGGTGGTAGCAACCTAGACTGCCTGGCTGGTCTGAGATCACCATCAGGACCGTTAGATGGTCGCAGCTAGAAGAAAGCCTACAGCCTCGCTCGCCGATTGAACTAGGCGGGAGCTTAACAACCACCGTCGTGAAGTCTTATGACAACTAGGAGGTGAAGCCACGTATACGCTAATGTCAGCATTAGATAGTGAAGAGCCGTCTGCGACTTGGGCATGTCCTCAGGAATAACAACCGGCGATCGAGACAGTCAGCCAGCCAGTCTAGGTTGCTGCTACCGGGGCAGAAGTACCTATTAAGGGTTTTGACTGGGCACGTCAGTCAATATCGTTATTGACTGCTTTTAATAGATAAAACCAGTCAATAAGGGTTTTGACTGAAGCCCTTAGGCAATATCGTAATTGACTGGTTTTTTCAGTCAATAACGTTATTGACTGGTTAAGGGTTTTGCCTGTAACATATACAAGGAGTTCGTAACAAACTGTATCAAAAAAAGTTAAAACTCCCTTAAAAGTACTATAGTTTTACGTCTGCCACATTTACTCCCAGAGTCCCTTACAGAAAGATCTCGTATCACTTTAAACGTACCAGAAACACATTTACTAATTTTATAGAAGCCTCTTCTCCGAACCACTACTCAAAACTTGCAACACTGGTCCCGTACAAACAGTCTATATTTATTGTGCTCAGGGTTGCCAGCTTGCCTAGTAAAACTCCACTATGGCCGTTATTCACCCAACTCTGACTTAAGTAGGTAATAATTCTGCAAAATGTGTGTAGCGTTTCAGAAGTGTAAGTTATGAAAGTAAATTTTTAAGTTAAAACGCTTTGCAGTTCAAAGTGATTAATTATTTTTAACAGGTGGTGCTATGAATAGCTATAACTTAGACTGATAAAGAATGGACCGGAATTGGCAACATTATTGCTCATATGTCATTTAATCTGATAGAGAGGCAAACAACAACGTTGCCAATTCGGGTTGTAGTAGGATACAATAGCTTTTGTTATAAGTTTCTAAAAAAAATACAAAATAGAGATACCTACTTATACTGGGTGTTACAAAACAACCAATAAAACTGAAAGGAGGTCAAGGTACTCATGAAACTGAACAACTTTCTCCATGGAACATGGGTCGAAATATGAAAAAGAAATTTGGACTTCCCATACAAAATGAACTCACTTTGTATGGGAGTTTTTATGGGTTGTTTTGTAACACGTTGTATTTAACAGTTTTCTGATCTTGGATGGAACAAACTTAAATGAAAGCATGAATGAAAGTGACAAAAAGCATCTCCCACACGACTCACCATGCATCTAACATATTAGTACAAATATTTGATACAAATAAATACGTACGTAAAATACCCAGACACGAGGGCATATACGGGGTGTTAGGGACGGTGTAACGAAAACTTTGCAGGCGTGCTCAGACCATGAAACTGAACAACTTTTACTATGGAGCCAATGGTGGGAAACGAAAAAAATTTTCCGTCCTCCCATACAAAGTCAGTCAGCTGATCGTGAATTTTGTATGGGAGGTCGAAAAATTTTTTTCGTTTCCCTCCATTGGCTCCATAGTAAAAGTTGTTCAGTTTGATGGTCTGATCATGCCTGCAAAGTTTTCGGTACACCGTCCCTAACACCCTGTATTTCAATTCCTTATTAAAAATACCTGTCCCGGTTGAGAAACAATGAACAATTACAGAATCTACGTAAAGCGGGTACAATCCGCTGCACCACATCAGTCGTCCAAACCTCAAACTGCCGTACTCATGTCCTCGAGCCTAAACCGAAAGTTGAGACCAGACCACAGAGGTTGCATGGAACCCAAAGTAAGCAACCCTGGGCACCCGCGGGTGGAGCGACGAACTCCAGAATAAATAAGGGCGTCGTTTGTCAGTAACACAAACACAACACTGCCAAAGGACTTTGTACAGCATACGGCCGACATAAACTAGACTAAACCGGTTTACACTGGAAAATAACAGTCGTTTTCACTAAAACCGATGTGGCTGGACTTCGATCGCTATTTGGGAAAAATGCCTATGGAATTCTGTGTCAACAACCAGTAACTTTATTCACGTTCAGCTTTTTTATTTCCCTTTTTTTGTTTGCTTGCTTTTGAAGCCTTCACTAACTCCTAAAGATAAAACATCTTATCAACATACCTTTCTATATGTATCTCAAAATATTCAATACATTATTTATGCAGAGTTCCAATTCGAAAGGTTATAAAGGTAATTTTTCACCGTGACGTGACAAGATCTTACTTGCCAAGTTTTGCGTAGCTTTGCGTATCGGTGTGAATTGACCCTAACAGCCCAAAACTGCCTTTATGGAAAAATTATTAAACCTAAGGTAAAAAACACACATAACGTCCGATTGTCAATGACAAAGCAAATTTCAACCTTATTGTTATACAAATGCAGTTTATGTTAAATTATTTGACAAACGCATTCTTCGACGCAGCTTGGTGCGATATTTTTGCGCTATTGGATCAACGAATTATAGATGCTGGCAATGGCAAACCTTATTGAGAGATTGACGTAAACTTTATTTGTATGATAACAAGGTGGAAAATCGTATTTTTTAAAAGCATCGGATAACGCACAAACGGACTTTACGTGTGTTTCACGCCTACTAATTTCTTTTGTGAATGCTATGAGCACTTTGTATCGTTGAAGGCGTATGCATATTAATTAGTTGGTGGTTAGCCGCTTAAAGCCAGAGTGGAGGAGATATTAAAATTAAAGAAACAAATAGTTCTCGAAACGTAATTAAAAATTGTATTCAAAAATATGCTGAATATTTTTTCATCGTTGTGCATTGTAAATTCATATATATTCTTTATTGTACACAGAAATTTTACAGAAAACACATACAGAAAAAACATGTACAAAGGCGAGCTTAACTCAAAAAAACATTGAGTTGTTTTCCAGCTTACCAGCTGATAGGACACTTTGATCTAAATTAGCGGGCAAAAGTGTACGCAATTTCAATAAACATACATATACCTACTTAAAATATAATACCTACATTATATATATTTATATAATATACATATATATATATATAATCAACAGATATATAAATTATTATATGACATGAAGGATACATTCATAAGGAGAGAAAATGATCCTTAACTCTTCTCTTGAACACCTCCAACGAAGGACTTGCCAAGATTTCATGCGGCAAGGCGTTCCACAACCGCACAGAGTGCACTGTGAACGAGCTGCCATAGCAACTGGATGTGTGCGTAGGGATTCTAAGGAGGTGAGTTCTGATGGTCCGACAAGGTTGCCCACGAGGGACCATGTATTGGAACCGCTCACGGAGATAAAGCGGTGTGGCAGGGTTATTGAGAGTGCGATACAGAGTGCATAGCACATGTACGTCACGACGGCGTCTGATTGGTAGCCATTTTAATTTTGCCCTGAACTGTGAGACGTGATCGTACTTTCTCAATCCATATATAAATCGTATGCACAAATTCTGCAGTCTCTCCAACTTATTTAGCATTTCCTCCGTGGCATCTAGAAAACACACATCTGCATAATCAAGAAGTGGAAGCAGAAGGGATTGTGCAAGGAGAATTTTCGTTTGCAGCGGTAAGAACTTCTGCAAACGCTTTAAAGACTGAAATGAATAGTGCACCCTCCTACTAACTTCATTGATATGACTGACCCAGGAGAGCTTGCAGTCGATTATTACACCGAGATTTTTAGCCTTGGGCATATAATTTATCTGAGTCCCATCATAGATAACTGGCGGTATAATGTGTTGCGTTAGAGAGTTCAGCATAAAGGTGCTTCCAATAATTAGAGCCTGCGATTTAGCAGGATTAACAAGTAGTCCAAACGATTTCGCCCAATCGCAGACCCTGGCCAGATCATGATTAATTTCATACACAGTCTGCTGAACATCATTAGCGCTAAAGTGACGATACAGCTGCAAGTCGTCTGCATAGAGATGATGCTGAGATGAAATTACTTTGGTCAGTGCATTAATAAAAATTGAAAATAAGAGCGGAGAAAGGACGCCTCCCTGGGGAACGCCAGCTGTGAGATCACACCAATCGGATGTAAAATCATCATGCCGGACACACTGCGAGCGACCCCGAAGATATGAATCAAACCATCTCACTACAGGTTGAGAAACATTGAGAGAATGAAGGATACCTAGGAGAACATCGAAATCGACAGAGTTGAAGGCGCTACTAAAGTCCAAGAGTACGAGAATGGTCAACTGTTTGTTATCCATTGCTTGGCGAATGTCATCTGTAACCTTAAGGAGTGCTGTAACCGTACTGTGCCCTGGACGAAACCCAGATTGGTATTGGCATAGTAGGTTATTGCGATTTAGAAATAAAGACAACTGTCTCTGCACGATGCTCTCCAAGACTTTGGAAAGGATGGGAAGAATGGATATTGGACGAAACTGTGAAAAGGATTCGGGATTGGAAGTTTTAGGTAAAGGAATGACATGCGCTTTTTTCCATATAGATGGAAAGCAGCTAGTATCTAAGGAGAAGTTAATGATGTGGGTAATGACAGGAACCAAGACATCAAGTAGCGGCAGTATCATCTGTAGGTGAATACCATCGTCACCCACTGCCTTGGTGGATATGGATTGAAGGGATTTTCTAACGTCTCTTCCTGTAGCCGGGGTGAAAGAAAAGGGAGTAACAATTAGGAAGCGGTAATATTGAAAGCTGGTTCAAAGTTGCAGACTTGACATTGTCCTCTATTGTGACTGGAGGTGCGGAAAAGTGGATATTGAGTGCATTAAGATCAATGTCAAGTGCGCTTTCATGAGAAGGTTTACCGATCCCTAGCGTTTTTATAAATCGCCAGACCTGAGAGTTTGGCAGATTTTCAATATTGTTGTGAATGTGGCGTCGTTTAGCATCTCTACACATCCGACTGCAGCAGTTCATATGATACCTATGAGATAAATAAATGCAAAGAGTGCTGGAATTTAATTAAAGTGGGGAAAAACGGAGGATAGTTTATTTTGTTTTGAAGTTGAAATCACTGGAAATCTAGCCAATGATAATATCAGCAAAATAGCTCAATCATCAACATCCAAGAGTTAAAACACACGCGAATAGTGTGGCCGCGAAATTATGGGTTATTTGCATATGAGATCAAAGTTTTTCCACACAGGCTGTAAAATTTTATTACAACTAAAAATTCCGTGGCGGAACTTTATGCAGATGTGTTTCAACCTTAAACATATTACAGCCCTATCACAAAATACAGTTAAATAATGTAGGTCAGAATCGCCATTTCTCCGAAAACTAAAGTGTTTTCTTATTTTTAAGATATCTCGTTGAACCTAGATTTTGTAATCTTTTCTTCACAGCCTCTTCTAGCTCAAGTTTAATCATTTTATCCAGATGAAAAAGAAAAATATTTTATAAGGTTTATAAGATTCACCGACGAATATGAGCCCTATATTTTCACTTCTTAACCCGAGCTAAGCTTACTAAAGAACTTTATGTCGGTTTTACTTAAGCGAAATATCCTTAGAAAGCTTTATTTATGTTTAGGCTTAGTATTACTATACTAGTCCTCGCCGGGTGGATTCATTCGGTGCTACCTTTTTTTTTTTCTTGCAAACATGAGTTTGATAATAGAGAAAGATCGACTAGGCCCCTGATACCAAAATAATGCCCTACTGTCGTAGGCATGTGCTACGCGATCGCTTAGCTTTCGTAGCACGCTACGGTGTGCATGCAGGTGTAGGAGCGTAGGCAAAAGTAAAGTCTGCTCTTCAGTTACTTCTCTTTTCATGTGGGAAATCAAGTCGACGAACGACCCGATAAACGATGGTCTCTTGTTTATTGTTATTATTAATTATATTTACCAAATCACATTTTCATGTAATACAGAACACCATCTCTCTACCCACCAAAACCAATCAAATAGTATGGAAGCAGTATGCATAGGGTACCGCTTCAGATGTCCGCCGTATGATGGAAATCCCGGACCATGCCCGCTTTCCGATCGAGAGAGACTTTAGCACATGGAGCTACTAATAGTTTGACCTTTGTCTTTGAGCCCTATATTTTCACTTCGTATACCGAGCTAAGCTTACTAAAAAACTTTATGTCGGTGTATTTATGTTTAGGCTTAATATTACTAGACTATTGGCCCACCGAACGATTTCATCTGGTGCTACCTTTTTTTCCTTAGGAACAATCACGAACTTGACTTGAAGAGCAAAGAAAGATCTCCTACCAAAATGATGCCTGACTGTCGTAGGCTTGCGCTACGAGATAGCTACGCTACTATCAAATAGTATGGAAGCAGTATGCATACGGTCACCGCTTCAGATGTCCGCCGTATGATGGAAATCCCGGACCATGCCCGCATTCCGATCGAGAGAGACTTTAGCACATGGAGCTGCTAATAAGTGGTGCCGGCCTAGAATAGCATCACTCCATTCCTTTCCCGTGAGTGGTGCAAAAAGCGACGAAAGGATTCGGAGTTGATGTTTATTGCAGTTTTAGGCGAGGCTGACAACCTGTTGCTAAGGTGATACGCAATCTTCTGAATGACTCTCAAACTTTTATCAGACGTGCTGTAAATGACCGTTTCTTGTAGTCATTTACGCTCTGCCAACCCAGTAAGGGGTATAGGCGTGATATATGTATCTTAGTATGAATGTTTATTTTCATGCAATACAGAACACCATCTCTCCACCCACCCAAACCAATCAAATAATATGGAAGCAGTATGCATACGGTCACCGCTTCAGATGTCCGCCGTATGATGGAAATCCCGGACCATGCCCGCTTTCCGATCGAGAGAGACTTTAGCACATGGAGCTACTAAGAGTTTGACCTCTGTATTTGAGCTCTATATTTTCACTTCGTAACCCTAGATAAGCTTACTAAAGAACTTTATGTCGGTATATTTATAGGCTAAGGCGAGGAACACACGCAACGTCGGTTTGTGCGTCGTTCATTCGATTATCCACCCTACCTGCATATGAATACGGTTTGTGTCAAACGGCATCGCACAACGCTGCGTTGTCTTTCAAATCGTTTGACTAAAACCGTATTCGTATAAAAATAAGGTGGAAAATCGAACAAACGACGCACAAACCGATGTTGAGTGTGTTCCTCGCCTTAATATTACTAGACTAGTCCCCGCCGGGCGGTTTTATTTGGTGCTACCTTTTCTCCCTTGTGAACAATCACGAACATGACTTTAATAGCAAAGAAAGATCTCCGACCAAATTAATGGCTGACTGTCGTAGGCATGTGCTACGAGATAGTTACGCCACAATCAAATAGTATGGCAGCGGTATGCATACGGTCACCGCTTCAGATGTCCGCCGTATGATGGAAATCCCGGACCATGCGCGCTTTCCGATCGAGAGAGACTTTAGCACATGGAGCTACTAATGGTTTGACCACTATCTTTTAGAGAAATATCTGGTGCTGTGTAGTGCCGCTCAGAATAGCATCACCCCATATCTTTCCCGTGGATATTGTTAAAAGCGTCTAAGAGATTTAGAGTTGATGTGTATTGGAGTAATAGGCGACAACCTGTGGCTAAATAGATACACAATCTTCTGAATGCCTCTCAAACTTTTATCAGACGTGCTGTAAATGGCCGTTTCTTACAGTCATTTACGCTCTGCCGACCCTGCAAGGGATATAGGCGTGGTGTATGTATGTATGTATATTTTCATGCAATACTAAATACCATCTCTCTACCCACCCAAACCAATCAAACAGTATGAAAGCAGTATGCATACGGTCACCGCTTCAGATGTCCGCCGTATGATGGAAATCTCGGACCATGCCCGCTTTCCGATCGAGAGAGACTTTACCACATGGAGCTACTAAGGGTTTGACCTCTGTCATTGAGCTCTATATTTTCACTTCATAACCCGAGCTAAGCTTATTATTGAACTGTATGTCGGTTTATTTATTATTGGGCTTAATTACTAGACTAGTCCCCGCCGGGCGGTTTTATTCGGTGTTACCTTTTTTCCCTTGGGAACCATACGAACTTGACTTGAACAGCAAAGAAAGATCTCCTTCCAAAATAATGCCTGACTGTCGTAGGCATGTGCTACGAGATAGCTACGCTACAATCAAATAGTATGGGAGCAGTATGCATACGGTCACCGCTTCAGGGCGTCAAATCTGCGACCGTAATGTCAAACCAATAAAGCAGTTCTGGCTTCGGTTACGTTTTTGCCCGTATTGGGAAAAGTCCATTACAGCTTTTGTTAGCACATTCATACTCGTTATGCTTAGAGCCAGCAATGAAAGGCTATATTGCTTTCGATAGAAAGCAATTTAGCCTCTCATTGCCGCTCATACACGCGTTTAAAAACCGTTGACAACCTAATGTCAGTGGTTAGCAATATGGTTAGCAATCCCGTCCTATTCTGGCTTATTTACAAAATTTCTTGGCCAACATTATTTAGACTCTCCCTTTCAGTTTGTATGGCAACAGTAGAAACATAAAACATCTTATTCGAAACACTCTTTCGTTACGAATAAGATTTCGAACTTTTCAAATATCATTCATTCTTTTCTTAGTTCCAGTCATTCAATTGGGCTTTCAAAATCAAAACAAACAATAGTAAGATACACCAATGGTCCGAAAAATTATAAAAATACAAGTTATTGGCATCAGCCAATAAGTTTTTTTAGTAGGATATTAAGCAGCAGCCTTTGCTGATGCAAAAAAGCTATCCTCAAGCTATGGGATTGGTAAGGTTTTGTAAATGAAGATTAAAATCACAGTGCAAATACTTTTGTATAAGGTAAAATGTTGCTTACACTATATTCAGTCTCCATCTTCACATCTGTCGTCCTCAGTACTGCCTGTTTTGTACCGTAATGCCTATAATTACATGCTGGAAATATCTACTTTGGCTATTGACTATTGATAGTAGGCAGATGCAAGTTCTACCTACTATTTGGTTGTATATCCTCACGCATTCTCGTATTATTTATTTCAGACAAAGTCTAAAATGCTATCGAAAGCAGAATTATATGCAGCAGACGAAAATCATTGTCATGGATTTTACGAAATAAAAGGTTGAACCTTATTGGTATGTTGATACATTTTCAAACTATACTAGAGAACATAGCCGTACGTTTGTTAAAAATAATACAGTTAGTATATTAAGATTGAAGCTATCGCCTAAAAGGCTTCTAAAATGACAGGGTACTGCTTCTGTTACAGCAATAAAACTGGTTTCATGTGTATTACAGTTCTGGAGTGCAGGTGTCGGTTTTCGTAAATTGAGTAACTTAACTACCTATGTTTCAGAAATGAATACTCGAGGATGAAACACAGCACAGTGCCATTGCGCTCCAAACTCAGCAATGATAACTAGATGCCTATTACTTTTGGTACTACTACTGCTACTACTAGGTACCGTTACTACAGAAAAAATAGGCCTTAGTTTACATAATGAATATTCTAAGTAAATAAATACTAATCGTACATAGAAAACCACCCGAGTTCAACACAAACAGGTACTTATTTGAGAAGATCCATGCAGATTTCAGTCTAAGATACCTATAATACTATCTTACTTTGAACATGTTGCTCGTTGTAAAACTGAAAGCTTAGAGAAGCTGATGATCACTTGTAAGTTAAAAGGCAAACGATCACGCCGTTGGTCTCCAAAATGCTGGTCAGATCAACTAAAATATCTTATGGCCTATCAACACAGCCTTAAAACATGCCGAAGATAGACAAACATGCAGGAATTCTAAAAAATCTGGAAGAAAAGAGTTTATGCAAACACGACCTTCAGTAATGAAGAAACGACTTAAAAATGAGAAGATCAGGTCAAAATTTGATTAATGGTCATACATACACACATACTAACAGTATAAGGTAACCAAATTTTACTTAATCTACCTATCACGAGATAAATACTAATAAAATAGAATATTTATACAGACAGATATTTGTTTAATTTTAACCACCAAAACATAAATGTGAAAATCGGGAGCCAAGTTCAAGGTTTAAGTATAAAAAGTTTTGATTATGTAAGTAGGTGCAAAGCCCTGAAATTTAATTATTTATAAAGTCGCTTAACATGGTATAGTCAAATGGAACAGATAACTATAAATCTAGATCATCTCAAAGTTAAACATGGCAAGTTTTCACGTCATGCTTTGTAAGTAAACAATTTATCATCTTTATTTTATTTGCAG
Source organism: Phthorimaea operculella (assembly GCA_024500475.1). Lineage (NCBI taxonomy): Eukaryota > Metazoa > Arthropoda > Insecta > Lepidoptera > Gelechiidae > Phthorimaea > Phthorimaea operculella. The sequence continues at coordinate 9,950,575 of JANFCV010000002.1, forward strand.
TTTGCAAGTTATTGTACAATATCTTCTCTCAATATTTGAAGACCTTGTGAAAATTAGCCAAGCCAAACCTAGACTTTCGTTAAGACTCTACCATGTTAAACGAATCTATAAATAAATAAATTTCGGGACTGTCGATAGAACTTGGCACCCACTCACATATCAACACTCTCTTTCTTAAACCTTGAATTTTACTACCAATTATAAGATATATTATGTTTTTGCATAATCGTTTGATCTGTGTTAATGAAAAGTACTTGTTTATAATTATGGTAGGTCGCAACGGATGAACTAAATTTGTTGTATCTAGCTTAAAAATATTGTGAATTATGAAGGGGTGAAAAATGCGGTGCGACCCGTCAGTGCTTTGCTTTGCTTGAACTTGGCTGGGCACGCTATCGCGTGTCAAGATTTCTAGATCATTTTCGAGCACCACTAAGGTGAAAGCGATGAAGGTAAAACAACCTGGATCTTAGACATATAGGTACAATAGATGAGCGTTGAGCACCAAAGCACTGATGGCGAAAGATCCAGGTTGTCTTACCTTAATTTGGGATGAAAGTATCTTTAACACCTTTAGCAACTTTTAGAAATTCATTAATTTAGGATATTTTCATTTACTGTATTATTATTCTACAAGGTTATCATTATGTATCTACACTTCCATATCTGATGATGATGGCTGCAATGATGGTGAAACAACCTGAACCTTTCGCTATCGGTTCTACTTCGGTTCTGAATTCTAACTTAGAGGACTAAACAAGTAAAAACTTTTCAACTATTGCTGACAATTTATTTGTAGGTATAAACAAATTAAACTTTGTCACCACTTTTTCTTAACTAGGTTTGCGGTCTAGAAGTCATCTTGGTATTCTTGTACTTATTATAGGGTAAATAGGCAGCAGGCATAACTATTTAAATAAAATCACAATAAAAACTAAAACCTATCCTAACGGTGGTGGAGACGTGAGTGGTAGCTTCCCTCGGAAGCGACGGAACACGACTCCCTGCGCCAAAACTCCGGCGAAGTGAAGACGCTCAGTGTAGTCTGTCGGGACTCGCACCACGAACACGTTGAAACCCAACCAATGGCACGACTCCAGCGGCTCCACGTATACTCCGAGTCTCGGCGTAACCTTGAAGACACCTGCCTTTTGCCTCGCGAAGATGTAATCCAACATATCTTGCTTAGTAGTAGTGTCGTGCAGGCGGGAGGCATAAAGCGATGTCCTCGGCGTGAAGGCGCGCAGCGGGAGATTAGCCTCTACCGGTGAAGTCGCGAATGTCGTCGCCTTCGAGTAATTTTAACAGTATCAGCCTTTTCAGGTGCGTTGCCTGCCTCTCTTGCAGGGCCTTTGTTTGCATAGATCTTTCAGTTTTTGCTATGGTGCGTTTGCAGTCGGTCATTTCTTTATATCTCTAAATATTAGCGAAGCAACCATCATAAATTAAAAAGTCGTTTATCTCAGCAAATATGAATCTAATATAAACAACAATGATAAACAAAGAGTACAGATTTATTATATAACTCCTCTTTGATATGCATGCTACACCGAAGAGTATGATTATTATTATGTGGGTAAAGAGGGCCCTCTCGCAAGCTTTCCTGCCAACCTGTTTTAAAGCGCCATCTTCAAATTGAAACTGTAAACTAGCCTAAGACACTATTATGGGCGGAAAAAGAGAACAAATTAGTAAGTAAAATTTATATGCAATAGCCGAATTTACAAGGGCGATTACAAGTGACAGCTGACCACAGATTATCAAATCGCTTAAGGTTACAACGTTCCATTATATCCAACAGTAAATTCTCTCACTCATATTAAAAAGTAACATTTTCAAAAAAATTGTATCAGTTCCCGAGACGGGTTACTTGCCCATCACTAAAGTGGCCCCCTCCCAACCCTCACCTGCAAAGAGTCATACCACCTCCTAACAGATCTCCCCGGCGATGCTTTGGTTTCCGCCCCGGTCCCTCAACAGACTCTGCAATAAACTAATGAGCCTAAAACACACAGTTAACTACTACGTTAGTAGGGAAACAAGTGTGTACGCATGTTTCCTCGATCTTAGTCGCGCGTTTGGCCTAGTGAGTCAGTTCGGGTTGTGCAGCAGTTCAAATTCCTAGGACACTTTCTGACGCACGACTTGAAGGATCACTGTGACATTGAACTGGAAAGGCCGTTGCAGTAAGCCCGCGCGTAGGACCTCCAAGTGCAGCACAGATATAAAATATTTAATTTTAAGGCATAATGTCAGTGTTTTTACACCTGTCAGCTGTAGCTCAATTTTAAACGCAGTTCGATGAGCACCATAATGGCGTTTGTGCACTACCAGAAATTTTACCGTCCAGCATTCCGATTTTTTACGGTCCGGTGTTTCACGGAAAACTTATAATATATAACGTAATGAATTAGCGTATGTAAATGCCGGACACTAAAATTACATATAGTGCACAAGCTAGTATTACGATTATTGGCGTGCCATTCCGGACCGTTAAAAATTGGATTGCCGGACTTTAAAATTCCTAGTAGTGCACAAACGCCCTAAAGGTGCAGTACAATGACGCGTTCCGCATCCTTCCTTATGCGATACTGCAGCGCGTGGGGTATGTTGGCGGAAGCGGGAGCACCCGACTTTTTTGCAGTCATCTGAACTCGTATCTCTTCCTTTTGGGAGGGGTTACGTGTTTCGAACAACGCCATCCTTCAAGCAGTGTGTCAGGACATTTCCATTCCCGTTTTTAAACACTGGTTGAACGAGCACCAGAACCCAAATAAAATGTGGGTATTAAGTAAAAGACTGAGTAAATAGGTATCTTAATATACCTCCTCATAAAACTGACTTTTATGGTAAGTCATTTACGGTGCGTGCCATAAAACTATGGAATTCCTTGCCAGAGAGCATCAGGCGAGCGAAATCCCTAGAGGTGTTTATGCGGGAGATTAAGAAACATTTTCTGTCAAAAAGCTGAATCTTTCCTATTAGTTCATAGTAAATATAAATAAATATCCCTGGACGAGACACACAGCGCCATCTAGCCCCAAACTAAGCAAAGCTTGTACTATGGGAACTAGACAACTTATATAATACTTATATACTTTTTTTTTTGTAAATAAATACATATTATACATAGAAAACACCCTTATACAAAAATTATACAAAAAATATGTATTAGTTTATTATATTTTATATATATTAGTATATTTTATCTTGCTTTATTGTAGTATGTAGTAATATGTAGGTAATTTGTATTTTATGTAAGTATACTTAATGTAAGATATGTTTTGTGCACTATACCGCTTTCTATCTTCGCATAATCCTACCCAAAGGTTGCCTGGAAGAAATTGCTACCCTAGCAATAAGGCCGCCTGTGTTGTACTTTGTCTTTTCATTTATGTAACATTGTATTTTTTTATTTTCTTGTACAATAAAGCATATTTGTATTGTATTGTATTGTATCTTTTACTACTATTAATTATAATAAAAGTAACTGTTTGATTCCGAAGCTGATCTTAGCGCAGTGGAAGCAAATTAAAGTTATCTTAAAATCTAAAACTAAATGGTCGATCAGCCCCGGAACAACATTTGACTACGATTCGTAGTGCTCTTTACTATAGCTAAATAAAATAAATTTAATGAGAGAATTTTGTTCCGGAAAGTTTCCGGCCGAGAAATTCTTGTTTCCAAAATCTACTTAAACAGGGCCCAGCAACGAATTGCTTACCGAGCAAACGATGACGCCGTTTCTTTGTGAGTTTAAGTATGACAGGAATCAGGTATTCAGGATATTTTAGGAGCGCAGGAATAGGGAATAACCTAAACTCACAGCACTGGAACATCCGCTCGTTCTCGAACTCCTTTCCTCCAATTTGCACTATAGTTCACAGTTCGACATCACATAATGTTTTTTAACACAAAATAACTAAAAGATTTCTCTCCGAATGAGAAATCGGCCCCGTTGGCCTCCAATCATTTATAATTAAAATACGTAGCTATCGGCAGCCACGACGCGAGCGACGACTCAAAGTGAGGTTATGTTACCGGCGACCACGTTGGCCTCAATCAAAAGCCGAAACCAAAATTCACTTGGTTCACTTCCCACCGCACAGGAAGCCATGGCTTGTGGCAAATAGCACACGAGAAAACCGCCAAAACACCTTAATTTTACACCACTTAAAACTAAAATTCGCTTCAACAACGCTAGCGTAAAGATGACAGACGGGGCGGACCGAAAAGTGTTGCCAGCACCGTCCGCTCAACAGGTACGAAACCGTTTTTGATACGAAACTAAACATTCACCCGCCCCGGACCGACACATCGGTCCGCTCTATGCATGGCAGGCGTGATAATGTAGCTACTGCTCGCTTAAGGACTGAATCCCCCACCTGAACTTCTGCAACTCGAGGAGTGCCATCACTACCCGGAAACAGGTTGAGAATGCGCCCCGGCGCCAACGCAGTGGCGGTAGGTTGGCATCCTTAACCAGAACGAGATCCCCAATGCAGGGGTTCAGTCCTGTCCGTCCACTTAAGGCGTTGCTGCAGAATGTGCAAGTACTCAAGCGACCAACGCTTCCAAAAGTTTTGAGTCATTTGCTGCAGCAACTGATAACGCGACAAACGATTGCTATTCACCTCCGTATAGGGATATTCCGGCAAGGCGTTAAGTGGGCGGCCAATTAAGAAATGCCCTGGCGTCAGGGCCTCTAAATCATTTGGGTCTGAGCTGAGCGGACACAAAGGACGTGAATTGAGTACAGCCTCAATTTTACAAAACACGGTCGCCAGCTCCTCAAAAGTCAAAATTGTTAACCCTACGACGCGCAACAAATGCGTCTTAGCGGACTTTACAACCGCTTCAAAAATACCACCCCAGTGAGGGCACGCTGGTGGATCGAACACCCAGGTAATGCCCTGACGGGAGAGGCCCGTGCTGATGGCTTCTTCGTTCTCCCGTAAGAACGTTACAATTTCTTTCATACACCGATCAGCACCCTTAAAGTTGGTACCACAATCCGACCTGATCAGCGCTGGTCGCCCTCGTCGCGACGTAAATCTCTCCAGCGCTGCCAAAAAGGCCTCCGTAGATAGGTCGGCCACGAGCTCCAAGTGGACGGCCTTGGTGGCTAGGCACACGAACACGCACAAGTACGCCTTGATAGACTTTGCGTTCCGTAGGCGTGATGCCTTTACCATGAAAGGGCCTGCAAAATCCGTTCCCACACCTGCAAACGTCCAGGCCTCCGTCACCCGGTCCGGTGGGAGATCTCCCATCTGTGGCTGCATTGTGGCTGCCTTCAAGCGGTAACAAGGCAAGCACCTAAACACAACGCTACGTACCGTTCGTCGTCCCGATAAGATCCAGAACTCGCGCTGTAGGATGGCCAATAGCGCATTACAGCCCGCGTGCGAGTTTTTCTCATGACGATCCCTGACTAAGAGCTCAACTAAGGGTCCCCTTTTGGAAGTAACAGTGGATGCCGAGCCGAAAAGGGCAGGCTAGCGTTCCGAAGTCTGCCTCCAACCCTGAGCATACCTTGCTCATCCAGGAATGGGTTGAGGCGCACAATTCCTCCCTTCAGCTTTCCACGTCCATCCCTGAGCAGCCTGACCTCCTCTTCAAAATGTTCCGCCTGGACGACTCTAACTAATGAGCGTAGAGCCGCATTCCGTTCCGCAGGCGAGAGGACAGGTGTAAAGTTCCGTTCTGCTTGAGGCTTCCTGCAGTTGTTCACGAACCGTTTGATCCAACCTGTCACCCCAAGAAGTTTGTCGAGGGAGCTATACCGTTCCAGCAAGAAAGCTGGGTTAGGCTTCGGTACGAGTTGCCCCACGTTCACTCGCAAACCTCGATCAGGTGGCCCAAGCGGCGCCCTGCACTCGTTGAATGGCCATTCCTGCGGCGACTCAGTTAGCCATTGAGGTCCCCACCACAGTGGGTGACTCACCAAATCAGGTGCCCTGCACCCGCGCGAAGCGCAGTCCGCTGGGTTCCATTCTCCCGGTACGTGCCTCCACACTAACGGAGTTTCCGACCCCGTAATCTGTGACACCCGATTTGCCACGAAAACCTCAAGTGTATGTACCGACGTCTGCAACCAGCACAGAACTATCCGACTGTCAGTCCACGCGTACACCGTTTCATCCAAGTTGATGGTACCACGCAGATTGCAGGTTACATGATTTAGCAAGCGCGCTAGAAGAGCTGCCCCTGCCAATTCCAATTTGGGGATGGTCCATCTAGTTCTGACTGGTGCCACCTTACTTTTGGCCATAACCAGACGCACGTGCACAGTTCCCGTTGAACTTGCTGTCCGAAGGTATACAGCTGCCGCGTACCCTCGCTCCGAGGCGTCACAAAACCCATGTAGGGTAGCCTTACATCCCACCGATGGGACTAACTTGCGGGGTATCGCGATGTGCACAATCCCTGGTAAGGTGGTCACAAACTTGAGCCAATCCTTCAACAACTCTCCGGAGAGTTGGTCGTCCCATCGTAAGTTGGCTAGCCACAACCTTTGTAAAAAGCACTTCGCCATGAACGTAACCGGGGCGATCCATCCGCTAGGATCGAACGTTCTAGCGATTGTCGACAGTACCGACCGCTTAGTCCAAGTTTTCTCCAAAAGGTCGGGCTCGATCTTGTACGTGAATACGTCATGCGTTGGCCTATATTGCACCCCGAGGATGCCCAACGTGTTTGGATTGTCCGGGTTCTCAAAGAGGTGCGGGTCCTGATGGAACTCGCCTGGCAAACCGGCCAGGAGCTCTGGGCAACTGGACAACCATTTCCGCAACTCGTAACCTCCTGAACCCATGATCGCGATCAACTCGTCTCGTAGAATTAGCGCCTGCTCCACGCTATCAGCACCCGTGCAGATATCGTCCACGTAGACGTCGCGATCCAGTACTGCTGCGGCTCGAGGATATCTTACCCTTTCCTGTGCGGCCAACTCTCGCAGCGTAAGTACTGCCAAATACGGACTTGGCTTAAGTCCATACGTCACCGTGTTAAGTTCGTATGTGACCATCGGCTCATCTGGGCTCTCACGCCACAAAATCAGCTGATACCGACGGTCATCCGGATGTATCATGGTTTGGCGAAACATCATTTTGACGTCTGCGACAAACGCTACCTGGTGTAAACGAAAGTCTGTGAGAATGTCCACAATGTCCCGGTTCAATTTAGGACCCGCGTGCAAACATTGGTTCACAGACACACCATTCGAGGTAGGAGCAGAACCGTCAAACACCACCCGTATTTTCGCCTCAGGTGACTTCAAGACAGCCAGGTGTGGAATGAAATAATGCTCGACACACCTCCAATCCAGGCTGGACACCGACATGTGGCCCAATTGAATATATTCCCGCATGAATTCTATATACTTCTGCCGAAGTGCTGGGTCTCGCCTCATCTTCCGCTCCATTCCGAGTAGTCTCCGTTCCGCGAGCTGTCGCGAACTACCTAAAGCGGGGCGGTTTGGGAGAAAAGGTAGCCTGGTCACGAATCTGCCTGACGGGCATCTCTCAGTGTTGTATTGATAGAACAACTCGCACTCGTCATCCTCTGGCTTCCGTCTGTCCGCCGTGGGCGGCTCTTCAGACTCCCAAAACCTCTGCAGCACCTCTGACAGCACACTACCATAGAGGACCGGATCCCCTTCTGGTAGGTCCTGAGGTCTCCAAACTGGGCCGAAAACAACATACCCCCCTGTGGTATCTACGGCCACCAAACCAGTTTCCTGGAGTACCTTCTTCCTACCGCACCATAATCTCCCGAGGACGTCTGACCCGAGAAGTACGTCCACCGTACCAGGAGTATCAAAATCAGGATCAGCTAACTCCAACCCTGTGGTTAACCCTCTTACCGTTGGTGGTAACCTAACCTGAGGGAGTTTCCCAACCACTTCATCTAGCACCACGGCTGAGACTTGATAGCTGACCCTGTACATGTGCTACCTAATGTGAACTCAAAGTTCGTCTGACCCCGAATGTCAGGCACATTTAGGCCCCGATGCCTACAGCTTCATCCTCACTTGGCCGTACATTTAGGCCTAGCCTACTCACCAGCTTACTCGATACAATACATCCCTGAGCCCCTGTATCCAGTAGGGCTCTTACTTGAATGGTCCGGCCACCGTATCCCCATACCCAAATCTTAGCCGTTGGCAAAAGTACCGTGATTGGACGGGGAGCCGAAGCTGATGAGTAGGCGGCGATTACCTAGCGGGAATCCAAACGCGGTGAGGCCGCGTCCCGCGGGGTATCCTCACTACCCAAACCTGTGTATGGGTCCCACTCCTGCTGGTAGGGAGGTCTGCCCATAAAGGCCATGGCTGGAGTTCTATAGTACCCCGACGGCAAACGTCCGTACCGAGGTTGCGCCTGTAGCCGCGGGTACTCAGGCATAGGCGGGGCATGCGTGGGTCTTGAGACCCAACCAGGTGGCTCAAGCCCGCAGAATACTGCATGTACCCTGGTGGCTGCCTAGTGCTCCCCTGACACCCGCCCGTTGAATCCCGTACCTGAGATGGGTGTCCTTGGCCACGTTCCTGTGCCGCTCTTCCCCAATCCGGCACCTGCTGCCGTGGTGGGGATCGTCCCCACGTCCTTGGGTAAGTGGGCTCCGTCTGTTGACGTCCACCTGCCTGTCCCTGTGACCGATGCGGAGGTGGGCTCCTCCTTGAGGGGGTGGGGAGCGTTGCTCCCTCCTTGGTGGGCAGGCTCCTTCGCTGATCCGATCCAGCGCTGCCCCGGCGCCTCCGGAGCGATTCATGCAGAGCAGCGGATGGTGTGCACCCTGGCAGTACCTACAGTTGGTGCTTGAAGGGCACTCGCACCTGATGCGGCCCCAGGCACCGAAAACACCAACGCCTCTGCTGTGCCACACCCCGTCTCCTCTGAACCCGCTGCGCAGCAAACTCCTGACACGCTGCCACCCCGTGGCCTGTCTCCCTGCAGTAGGCACACCCTGATTCCAATGCGGTGTTGTACCGCCTGGGTTGCCCACTGTTGCCTCCTCGCGCCGGTGCACCCGGCCGTTCCGGGTGGCGAGGGGCAGAGGTCTCCTTGCGAGGGCTTCACCAGCCTGGACGTCCACTCGCCTGCTTTCGGCCTCGAGGAACGACTTCAGATCCTCGTAGGTCGGGAGGTGGTCCGAGGACTTGCCCCATGTAGCTGCTCGAATCGAGCGACCATTTCGCTCGGCAGGCGGCGAAGCACTGTGTGGACCAAGATATAACCGTAGCCCGCCACTGGCAAACCCTGTCGCTCTAGTGCGCTGACCGCGACACTGACTGGGTGGAAGATTTTCTCGCGGAGGTCCGTACCTCGCGTTATGATTGGTATTGACAGCCACTGGTCTAACAGCCTGTCTACAATCAGGCGCTTGTTTCGATACCGGTCGGTAAGGATCTTCCACGCCACCTCATAATTGCTATCCGAGACAGCCAAATGCGTCAGCAATTCATGAGGCTCTCCATGTAGCCTGGACATCAGCTGAGCCATCTTGTACGCCGGCGTTATGTCCGTCCGTGTGTGGACCACACTGCTATACAGGTCCTCAAACGCCGGCCAGTCGGCGTAATCGCCTGCAAAGACTGGAACCGTAACAGGCGGAAGAGGCACCTGTAATCCTTGTCCCACTTTACCACGGAATGGCTTTTCCTTTCCGTCACGTCGCCTAGATATGTCCGCAGCTGCCTGCGCAATGTCCTGTGCCAGCTCCAAGCACTGGCTTACATCGCCCTCAACCAGCTCCTTATCTTCAGGGTTAGGAGCTTCCTCAAGGAGCATGAGGCACTCTGTGAGGTGTTCCGACACAACCCGAACCCGTTCATCTGCCTGTAGTGCACTTTTCAAGAGCGCGTCCTCCCGGTCCTCGCGGCCGATCATTGCCGCTGTGGTAGTAAACCACCTTAATTCTGTCTTTATAGCAGCCTTATACCTGGCGATCGAGGGAGCCATGGTACCAACTTTTACACACTCGACTTAATTAAAACGGAAAACCAATAAACAAATACCACAAAATAAATGTTAGTTGACTGGCCTAGACCTTACCGATAAGGTACCGTTCACTAGGCAAACAATACAGTCACAAAAAAAACCGAAACAATATTTTCCAAAATTAATAAAATATGTGGGTAATATAAAAAACACGCTTAATACTAAATTACGGCTAACTATGTTGCAATAAAGCAACCACGCTCTGCTACCAAAAATGTTTGATTCCGAAGCTGATCTTAGCGCAGTGGAAGCAAATTAAAGTTATCTTAAAATCTAAAACTAAATGGTCGATCAGCCCGGAACAACATTTGACTACGATTCGTAGTGCTCTTTACTATAGCTAAATAAAATAAATTTAATGAGAGAATTTTGTTCCGGAAAGTTTCCGGCCGAGAAATTCTTGTTTCCAAAATCTACTTAAACAGGGCCCAGCAACGAATTGCTTACCGAGCAAACGATGACGCCGTTTCTTTGTGAGTTTAAGTATGACAGGAATCAGGTATTCAGGATATTTTAGGAGCGCAGGAATAGGGAATAACCTAAACTCACAGCACTGGAACATCCGCTCGTTCTCGAACTCCTTTCCTCCAATTTGCACTATAGTTCACAGTTCGACATCACATAATGTTTTTTAACACAAAATAACTAAAAGATTTCTCTCCGAATGAGAAATCGGCCCCGTTGGCCTCCAATCATTTATAATTAAAATACGTAGCTATCGGCAGCCACGACGCGAGCGACGACTCAAAGTGAGGTTATGTTACCGGCGACCACGTTGGCCTCAATCAAAAGCCGAAACCAAAATTCACTTGGTTCACTTCCCACCGCACAGGAAGCCATGGCTTGTGGCAAATAGCACACGAGAAAACCGCCAAAACACCTTAATTTTACACCACTTAAAACTAAAATTCGCTTCAACAACGCTAGCGTAAAGATGACAGACGGGGCGGACCGAAAAGTGTTGCCAGCACCGTCCGCTCAAAAAGGTACGAAACCGTTTTTGATACGAAACTAAACAGTAACACTAATAGTTTACATCACTTCACACGTCTTTATTATACCAAGTCCTAATACAGAATGTCTGACGGTACCGTTACATTTTTAAACTTTTGCAAATTATCCGATTCACTACACCACCACATATTCATCTGGTACTGTATTTCGTACTATACTCGGACCAACGTTGCATGGCCAACTTGATAGTACTATCCTTGTCAGTTAATAAACCAATGAAAGGGATATTGAATACGTTGGTCCATCATACGATGAAATACAGTCCCACTCCTGTTGAACATAATATTTTATAATAGCAACCCTTATTTATCTGTCAATTGTCATCATTATCAAACCTAAAACCAACAGTGTTAAAATTAATAACTAACACTCGGCCTATCCTGAATCATAATTACGCCCTCGTAATTAACCCTTACTATTACAAATGTTAAATATTTACAATAATGTTATTATTAAATCTCTTACTCAAAATATTTATCACAATCTTAAAGTTTAGGTTTTTAAACAATCTTAAAACGAAATAAACTGTAGAATAACCTTAATATTTAACAATAACGTAACACTTACAACTAAAAATAATAATATTTTGTAAGCCAGCTCTAAGTTAAATTACTCACATACTCGGCTATTCCTGACAACAGATTGCGTCCTCGTAATGATATAAAGACTCTTTTACTGTACTTTAATTACCAAAAATTAAAAATATCCAATAGGTATACAATATTTTTTTTTGCTTTCGTAAGAGTTTTTTTTTCTATTTCTTAGATAGTGATGGTTATTAAGAAAAGTAATTCAGTAAGTATTTGACATCCGTTGTTAGTTAATTTGTTTTTATTGGTATGAGATTACTGCGTTTGATTTCACACTGATTTTGTAGCTTGTCAATAATTTGACTATTGCTTATAAATTATTATTTATTTATTTTTAAATTTTGTTTTCTATTCTGTCTAAATTACTGTTGCTTTTTTTTATATTCAATTGTTAACCGCAAAGCTTTCGAAACAATTCGTTTATTACTCATATTACAGTCATATATCAACACATCTTAATATTTAACATAAATATAAACCATCATTAATTTTTCTTTTGTTATTTTGACGTCCCTTTTTATTTGGTACTGAGAATGCTCAAACTTTATCATAATATTTTCATATTTATTTATTTTTTAGTAGAAACTTCTGAGAATCTTGCTCATAACCCACCGAGAATCTTGCTCGGTAACTCTACCCCCACCGAGAATCTTGCTCGGCAACACAACGCCCCACCGAGAATCTTGCTCGGCAACACAGAACCCACCGAGAATCTTGCTCGGTAACTCTACCCCCACCGAGAATCTTGCTCGGCAACACAACGCCCCACCGAGAATCTTGCTCGGCAACACAGAACCCACCGAGAATCTTGCTCGGTAACTCTACCCCCACCGAGAATCTTGCTCGGCAACACAACGCCCCTCCGAGAATCTTGCTCGGCAACACAGAACCCACCGAGAATCTTGCTCGGTAACTCTACCCCCACCGAGAATCTTGCTCGGCAACATAACGCCCCACCGAGAATCTTGCTCGGCAACTCATCTGAGAATCTTGCTCAGAAACCACCGAGAATCTTGCTCGGCAACACAACTCTGAGAATCTTGCTCAGAACTTTCCAACTCTCAATCTTCAAAATTTAATTTATGAGAATCTAGCTCAACAACAGAATCTTTTATTATTTGAGAAAGCTCAGTCACCATAATGACTATTGATTAGTTTTTTTTTTACTATAGACAATATTAGACACGTACGAGTATCTGGCTTAGTTCATAATCTTTAACAAACATCCGTAAATCTAATTTGGCAACAGTATCTTTCAAAATTTGGGGAAGCTTAGTATCTAACTACAATGTATCTCGCTTTTTTTAGACAATACTTGTTATTATTTCAATTATTTTTGCACATTTGAGCTTTACCAGTGAATAATAATAATAATAAAAAGACAATATACCTAATACTATACATTTGAGAAATTTCTGATATTGGTGTTTTGATGCAAAGAGTTTAATTAACTTAATTTCATATTTTGAAGATAGTTGCACAAAATAGAAAGTATACAGAAAGTTCACTCGGCCCTATTTCGGATTTTCGCATTCGTTACATAACCCTATTTGGCATTTGTTACATAACCAGGTTTGCTACTATCAAAAATCTCTAAATATAAAAAAACGTCAAAACAGCAAAATCTGACAAAGAATGTCGTATGCTTCTGAGTCAATTTTAAATCCAATAAATATGACATTCGTGTCAACCACTTCATACGTTCTTATTTACCTTGACTTCCCCTGAGATTCCGGTATTTTCCAGTTTTCGTCAGTAAGCGTCAAAATCGTCGCTAGTTCTGAGTGAGCCATCTGGTAAGGCGCCCGCGCGCCGTTTTCCTAATTTGTGATAGTTGTTTTTCGTCTGACCATTGTGTATAATGTAATTTGTTCAATTTAATAATTAATTGGGTTATGTATAATTGATTTGATACTTCAGTCGTCAGACCTTTGTAATTTAGTATATTATGCATTTTTTCTTACTTTTATAATTAACTTTATTATGTAAAACTACCTTGATTCTTCAGTTTTTACGCTTCAGTAACTAAATAAAGAATAAACTTGTTAACTACAATTTAACTTTGGCTTAAGAAGGATAACTATCTGTTGTAGTGACAGATTACATCAGATCGAAATAGAGGTTACATATACACCATAAGTTCTTTTTTTTTAATGCGCCCAACCTGTAGTCTCATCTCGTTTCAGTTTTATCTTGTCGTCTTAAAAACAATTCTAACAAGATAGAAATATTAAATTACTAAGAATTTCAGCATTTAACGGCCGCGGTCTATTTGATCAATGATCAATAAATGGCAGTAGGATTGGACCAGGACGATTTGATTGTGAGATAAACCCGCTATGATTGTCGGACAAACCTGTTTATACTGTGGGAATACTCATTTTTATTATTTAACATAGCTAACTTATCGTGCCCAAGCACGAAAGTATAACACACCAGTTGTGATGTGACATACGCATTATTCATAAATTGTACAACGTGACAAAACAACAAATAAATCAGAAATGGTGTGGAAAGGTTCGTTGCAAAGAATCAATTAACAAAAATTTAGAGAATCAAAAACTAAATTTTTAAATTCAATTTCACTTAATTTTAATCGTGGCATCGCAGCACACATTTTGACAGCTCAAAAATCAAATTAAGTTAAAGACGCGGCGCAGCGCAGTTCGGTCGACATTGCTGGCTATTACATGAATGTCATCAATACAAGAAACTAAATAAATCAGCAATGTATGCCGAAGTGGACTTTGTTCGCCAGGTAGTGTAGCACCTGACCTAGACTAGTGATGTGATTATTTCATCGATTGATGATAATAAAAAACATTCCTTTTTATTTTTGGTTAGTTATGTAACAGGTTGTATTTTGCAGAGATTTCTTTGTAGTACTGTTTACTTAATTGCTTGTTTTACTGTTTATTTGCTTTGCTTACTTGCTTACTTGCTTATACGAGCTTGACCCATAAACATAAATGTAATAGAAAAATGATTGCCCCCAGTACAAAATAAAATAAAATCTAGAGGTTTTTTTTAAATAGTAATGTGTGAAAAGCTTTTTGGTGCTATTATTAAGATTATCTTAATCTTGATACGATCGGCTGTGGATTCTAAATTTTGACTATATTGGATAACTTTTAATTGAGTTGGTTTGTTTTACTTACTCTTAAATTTTCTGTTTTTATCCACTATGATCCATTGTAAAAATCAGGCCGTGCCATTGTATCCACCTCCTTGTACACAACGGCTTATTTCTGATTTTCGATATAACAATTCATATTTCCAATTTTATAGGAGAATACATATAAAATATAAAAATAGATTTAGTACACTATCCACATACCTACTTTCAACTTTCTAAGTTTATCCACTACTAAGCAATCATGATCGAGAAAAGAATATATATATCCACTGTAGTCCACATAACCTCAGGGCCCCAAGTCTGCTAATTTTTAGCTAATGTACCTAATGCTAGCGACACTCGACTATCATTCTATTGCCATTGTGATTTTCCATAAAAAAATAGATAAAGAAACTGTTCGCAGAATACGAGACAATAACATGCCATAGACATGCAACCGATACGATTTTTTTATTTAGCAGACTTCGGCCCCAGACCAATAGCAAGTTTCCACCAATACCAATAATAACGAAATTTTCCTCGATGATTTTCTTTCTTCTATTTACTTCTTTCCGGCAATCAGGGTCTTGTCCATGGCTGAATGTTGCCGGTGCCAGTTTCCATCACTTGTCCTTGGCGTATAGATTCCGCAATGCCTCCAACCAATGTTCGCAACATGTGAAAAAGAATAACATTAGTAAATTGAGAAAAAGAACATTCGTAATTATTATTATTTTTGTGTTTCCGTTTCCTGCGTATGTGGTTCAAAGACCTAAGCTAGAATAAGAACTAAATTGACACCGATTGATTGATAAGTATTGTAGACCTACTGCGGTTTCGTGCACTTGAGATGACAGTGCAGTAGGTTGTCAACATGAAACTAATTAAGTACTTATTTAACTAATGAAAGTACCAAGTTATGAGTACCGGTTCTCGTACCTGTTATATAAATAGTCTCGGGAGATGATTTTGTATGATATTGTAATGTTTCAGTTGCAAAGCTACATTGCTGTCCTTCCAGGAATCTGCGTCTGCCGCTTTTTCTCCAGTCGATAGCAGCCCATCAGCATCTCATTGGATCCATATATTTTGCCAGGGTCCCGGTGATACATCATGAAGTAGAAGAAAGAAAAAAAAAATAGTATTGTAACAGGTTATACTGTGTTATGTCCATTTAGAATAGCATCATACATATGAAGCGAATAAAGGAATTAAGGGATTCATTTTGCGATCTAATTTTAGGCAATGAGCACAATAACGATACACATTTTTTTCTGAAATTACCCTCATCATTATTATTACCCTATATACGTTTCTATCGCCGATTACGCTCTGCCAACCCCGCAAAAGACGTAGGTGTGATGTGTAAAGGACATATATGTGTGATTTTGTTTTCTTTTTTCAAACGTCACTGTAAAATTTTCGAATACCTACCGATCTGAATCTAATCTTTTATCATTTTTTAACACATGGTAGGTACCTACATAATAATTATAATTTTCAGACGTACCTTAATGAATAACGGCCACTATGGAATCTATTGTAATATTTGCATATAACACCTCTTCGTCGCGGACAGTTCGCGATGATCCATGACGTAGTGGTTCCACTATTTCAATCCAATCGCCGATCCATCATGCATCATCACGACTCCACCATTTCTTCCAGTTTGTGCAGGCCCTTTATCGGGTCGTAGGACGACTCATTGTCCCACACAAAAAGGAGAAGAAGGCGTTTCTTAATTCGTCTTTTTGGATTTCATATGCCGCTTCGCTGCCACAAAACTCACAGCGATTTCACTTTATTGTAGCTTGAGCCTAGACATAGCACGTGGAGTAACACTTCTGAAGTATTAATTATAATAAAAGTAACACTAATAGTTTACATCACTTCACACGTCTTTATTATACCAAGTCCTAATACAGAATGTCTGACGGTACCGTTACATTTTTAAACTTTTGCAAATTATCCGATTCACTACACCACCACATATTCATCTGGTACTGTATTTCGTACTATACTCGGACCAACGTTGCATGGCCAACTTGATAGTACTATCCTTGTCAGTTAATAAACCAATGAAAGGGATATTGAATACGTTGGTCCATCATACGATGAAATACAGTCCCACTCCTGTTGAACATAATATTTTATAATAGCAACCCTTATTTATCTGTCAATTGTCATCATTATCAAACCTAAAACCAACAGTGTTAAAATTAATAACTAACACTACTTACAGAACCCTAGTTTTATAATAATTATCATAACTAATATTTTTATGTATTTTGGGTCTTTTGCTCGTTAAATAAACAATTTGTTATTATCAATATCAATACATAGTATAAAGTAAAGTCCCTTCCCGTGTCTGTATGTATGTTTCCTTGTATCTTTAAAATCCCTCAACGGATTTTGATGCGGTTTTTTTAGTATATAGAGTAAGTTAAGGGGCAGGTTTTTAAATATTCTTCAACTCAAATTTTAACCCCCAAAGGGGTAAAAAAGGGGTTAATAGTTTGTATGGAAAATCATTATTTTTCAATGCAATCTGTTTCAAAATTTGTGATTAGATCAAAGAGCTAAAATAATTAAACGCGTGTTTCAGGGATTTTCGATTTTTAACTCCTAAAGGGGTAAAAAAGGGGTTGCAGCAGGTGAAACCATAGTAATTATTAAAAAGCGAGGTTTTTGAGTCGGAAAATATAAGTGTAGCTACATACCTAATACTTATACCACAGAAGTGTTTTTATGTATTCTTTGACGTGTCGTGTCGTAACGCGCGAGTTTAGACGCCGGCCGTCGTCGATGCGACGCCTTGCGACCCGCATCTAACGTGTGTGGCTTTGTCAATTTTGTTTCATACATTTTATAGAAAACGGTTTCAAGCGTCGCGATGTCGTAGGTACATCTATCGTCTACGGCTGACGTCTTGCGTTAACTCTATGGAGCTTTTGCCTAAAAAAGTATAGTCTGGGATGGATAAATTCGAAGACAAATGAGTTTTCAGTTTGACAGCTGTTATTTGAAATGTAGGTCTTGTCAAGACCTACAACTTCGTCTAAGAAACTGGTAGTCTATCATATGAATCAATGAGATAAATGAGGTTTCAATTTGACACCTGTCTTCTGAAATCAAGACCTACAAATTCCTGTAAGAAAGAAATAGTCTAGTGTGGATAGTCTTGTAAATTTAAAAGTTTTTAGTTTAATACTTGTCAAATATTTTGTAATTGACATTCTGATTGATGACATTCCAAAATTTGAATAATTTCATGAATTTTTATTTTTTTCATTTTACATTAATTCCTTTTATTGAATTTTTCAACATTATTGATGTGAGCATGGGTTAAAGTATTTTAAAATAAATTTTTAGAGATTCCTAAATACTAAATACTAGTAAAGACGAGTGTAATCTGTTGTACAATTTGTCATGGGTCCCTCAACGGTACTGTCCAAGTGTGCAACTGGTCCAGCGGGGTGATCGAGTAGTCTTTTCGACGATCGTCGGGGAGACGCCAACTAGGCATAAGCCTATCGGGAAAAGACTCATCATGGGGTAGGGGGTCGTGATAAGCGTGGGAACACTCCACCACGGCCCGAAAGGTCAAATTAAGGCCCGAGTGCGGCCGAAAGAAAGGTCCTGCGGGGCAAAATATGGCATGAACATTAATAATGCTCATAGGTTAGTTTACAGTTTTAATAAGCAGATGGCGCTTCAAAACAGGTCGGCAGGAAAGCTTGCGATGGGGCTCTGTTTACCCTTGTAAATATTAATTTACTCTTTGAGGTAAATACCAAAACCAACTGACTTATGTCAACAAGGTCAATTCTGCCAAATATCACGACACATCAAAGAGGTCATTTACATGCGGATCAAAGCAAATTCATGACAGACTGTTTGCATTCTATCTCAGTCTTGCTTGGATAAAGTAGCATACATTTGTCTTGCTCTTATCTGGTTAGTTTGGTTATTTTATAAAACATAGACTACAAACTCTATGGTATTTTTAATAGTGTTGGGAAATAATAAATATTTTCTGCTTTCTGATTTCTAGAGATGGGTAGTGGGTTAAAACCCGTTTCATCTACTTGGGCTAAAACCGGATTAAAACCCAAATCACCCAGTTTCAACCCATTATAACTTATTTTCGCAAGTAAAAAAGTAAGTAAAGAAAAAGCTATATTGTTTAGTGTATATTTCGCAGGACCATCGTGAAATTTGGTCAGTCGCGAAATCCTAGGCCCTTCGCGAAGAGCCGCGAAATGCATCGATTTATTCGCACATTTCCCATAAATGCTAGGAAAACTGCGAATTTGTTAACTGCATAGGCATAAATCCAGGAAAACTGCATATAAGGCGACACGCTCGTAGCCGCCGACGCACCTGCTACGACTTTTCGGTGGTTGAAGTCCCTCTACGCCGCTGTAGCTCAAGCACATACCCAAAAAGGGTGACGTCAATTCCAAAGAGGGTTGACGTCAACACTCCCAAAGAAGGTTGACGTTAGGCATTCCCAAAGAGGGTTGACGTCTGGCATTCCCAAAGAGGGTTGACGTCATTTCCAAAGAGGGCACCGTTCTCATACGGTACCCTCGTGGTCAATTAGTGCTTCTAACATGGTGCTGGATTGGTTGTGTAGTACTTTGTAGGCCATTGCAGGCTGAACCACCTGACCAGCATATGCAACCTTTGCTGGAGACTAGAGAGGGGCTCGACTGCGACGAAGCCTTCTACTACTGCGACAAACGAGAGCTTACGAAGCGTCGCGAGTGCTGCTGTGCGCGAGCTACAGCGGCGTAGAGGGACTTAAACCACCGAAAAGTCGTAGCAGGTGCGTCGGCGGCTACGAGCGTGTCGCCTTATACGCTTTTTTCCTAGATTTACGTATATGCAGTTAACGAATTCGCAGTTTTTCTAGTATTTATGGGAAATGTGCGAATAAATCGATGCATTTGGCACTTATCCGGCACTTCGCAAAGGGCCTAGGGACTTCGCGATGCTCCTGCGACATATATATATATTTATAGTTTCGTGTTGAAAATCACTTAACTTAGAAAATCCATACTTCCATACTAATATTATAAATGCGAAAGTGTGTTTGTTTGTTTGTTTATCCTTCCTTCACGTCACAACAGAGCGACATCATAGAGTTTTTTGAGGTGTTCAGTTAGATGAGAGGCTGGAGAGTGACATAGGCTACTTTTTATCCCGGAAAAACATATTTTTCCCATCGGAAAACAGATTTTTGTTTAGCATGAGAATACATTCATAGTACATACATAGATGAATATATAACACTATACTATTATAATAAAGTTTCTTGAGTATGAGTATTGTGGTATCGATGTGTCGTTTAGAATACGCAACTAATTGATTCCTATGAGTACGCGGGCGAAGCCGCGGGTAACAGCTAGTATTAAAATAATACCAAAAACACTGATTGTTTATGTTTGAGAACGAACGAAATCACTAGGTATCAGCTGTTAAATGAACATGGCGGCGACATTTTGATGAATCAGAAAGTGTGGTGATGATTTTACAGTTTTTCTTCGTAATTATTATCATACTAGCTGCCCGTCAGCGGTTTCACCCGCTGCAACCTATTAAAGCATTATTAGCCAAGAGATGTTGCTGTTAGTTTTCGGCGAAAACGTTTAAAACGCGAATCGGCTCAGTCACGCCACCTATTTCAAAAATATTGGAAAATGCGTGATCCCGTGGGAATGAGACATTTTTCCGTGGTAAAAAGTATCCTATGTGTTATTCCAGATCCCCTTTTATATTTCTGCAAAGTTTCATGTCAATCTCATCAGCCGTTTTTGCGTGATGTCGTAACAAACACACACACAAACATCCGCCTTTATAATATTAGTAGGATAGTAGGATTCTAAGAAATACGTTTTACCTGTGATTCGTGTGTTATATATTTTGACGGATTGTACATAGCTAAATTGATTGTATTTTAGCGTTGTTTGTAGTGAACCTTTATAAAAACTTGGTGTACCTAGCGTTAATTTTTGCGAACAAAATATCTTTATCTTTAGAGGTAAAAGATATTTACGATGCAATAGTTTTTGTTTTGTGATGAATTTTGCCCAACACTTCGCTATATTGCTTTCCGAAAGTTCCCAGTTCCCAACACTTCGCTATCTTGCTTTCTGACATAAAATGCAAATGGAAAGCTATTTTATTTGACAGTAAAAATGTGTCAAAAATTATATCCTTACTCGGATATTTCATTCACATTTGAATGAATGATATCCATTTTTTGACTTATGATTTCGAACACCCACACATATGCAAAAACGATTTTAGTATACATTGAAAGTTACGAAGCATCTTATTTTTAGCTCAGTACTAAATAGTCAATGTATTCCTCCGTTAGCGCGGTTTTTCGTCGATAGCTAGAAACTTCCATATTGACATTACTGACATTACAAAGTGCATCGCAGATTCGAGGCCCAGATGTCCGCCGTATGATGGAAATCCCGGACCATGCCCGCTTTCCGATTGAGAGAGACTTTAGTACATGGAGCTACTAAGAGTTTGACCAGTATCTTTTACAAGAATATTTTAAGTAAGAGTGAGTGCTGCTTACCGTGTTGTGCCGGTTTAGAATAACATCACCCAAATCTTTCCCGTGAATGTCGTAAGAAGCGATCAAGGGTTTTGTGAGCTGATGTGTATTGCACTTTTAGGCATAAGGCTGACAACCTGTCACTATTGTGAAACACATTCCTCTGATTGACTCTCAAAGTTTTGTGTCAGAAGTAGGTAGTGTACATGGCCGTTTTTACAGCTGTTTACGCTCTGCCTACCCCGCAAGGGATATAGGCGTGATGTTTGTATCTTAGCATGTATGTATACAGAATACCATCTCTCCACCCTCCCAAGCCAATCAAATAGTATGGCAGCAGTATGCATACGGTCACCGCTTCAGATGTCCGCCGTATGATGGAAATCCCGGACCATGCCCGCGTTCCGATCGAGAGACACTTTAGCACATGGAGCTACTAATAATTTTACCACCGCCTAAAATAAAAAATATTTTCAGTGAAAACGCAAGTACGCAGCGTGATTTCGAACGCCTACGACTTGGCTGTTTTTGTGCTAGTACGAAAATGATTTTTCAAAGTAAAAATGTTTTTATATCGGTGACTAGCTTGAAGAGGTGAAACTCGTTTAGAATATTTTTGTTCGGATCAGAAATGGTGCAGTCTTTTTTGCACCCATTTTTTGTGCTCTAGTAAGTGTATTGTAAGATTGGTATAATAAAGAAATAGTCTCTCTGGCCTGAAGGTAGTGAACTCTGTATCCGGAGGGAGACCAGTGTTACGGCAGAGGACAGCTTAGGCTGATGTGATGACGATAAATAAAAAAACTGTTTCGAATCCCAATTCCAGCAGCTTCGTACCTCCTTCTTGCGTCGATCGTGTCCAAACGACGTTTATTCCGACTCCGGCACATCATTTACACTCGACCGGCGATGTCGTGACGTCATCAGCCACTAGCTGCTACTACGACCACACAACCTTACAGACGCTTCATGTGGGAATATCTCCAAGCAAGCAAAACTGTCAACCAGCTTCGTACTTAAACTAGCTTCTTGCGTCGATCGTGTCCAAACGACGTTTATTCCGACTCCGGCACATCATTTACACTCGACCGGCGATGTCGTGACGTCATCAGCCACTAGCTGCTACTACGACCACGCAGACTTCTAGACGTCTAATATGACAGCTTCTTCCAGAACACAAATCTGTCAACAAACTAAAAAAAGCAAGCTATTGCGTGTGGGTGGGTCACGGACAAGGTAAAGGCCGGTTAAAGGATGCCATACACCGGGACCGTTTGCGTGACATGCATGTAGTCACGACGTCATTACGCGCTGTATCGTATGATGAGATGTCGTTGTATTGTATGACACTGTATGAGAAAAGCGCACGCACACGCACACGCCGGTGGTGTGAGGCCTCTCATACAATCCTATACGATACAACGTCACTTCTACGCGCGTGATGACGTCGTGACTACGTGCACGTCACGCATACGGGCCCGGTGTGTGGCGCCCTTAACGCGCTCACTCTAGGGCGTACACGTCTGAATACGCCCAAATTCATACATGCTGATTTATCCTCACAATTTGAATAAATCATCACATTACCGACAATACTGACCAATTCACACGATCTTATATCAGATCTAGAGGTATAGCACTGAATTCTTGCCAGCAAGTGATATTCTTTGTCATTTTGCGTCTACGGGGTCGTTAGGTCGTTTTCGGTTGCGGTGACAGAACACATCGTGCCTTAAGTGAAATACAGGTTTCCGGAGTAATTGGTTTTGTCGAGAGCTCGGACATTGCTGGCGTATTGATGGATGTACAGCGGTGACCGTGCATGTAGGGGCAGGCGGCTTGCAATCATTTTCATTTCATACTGATTTCAGAATACGGAGTGTAAGGGACGGTGTAGCGAAAACTTTGCTGGCCTGATCAGACCTTGAAGCCCCTACGGCAGGCGGCTTGCAATCATTTTAATTTCATACTGATTTCAGAATACGGAGTGTAAGGGACGGTGTAGCGAAAACTTTGCTGGCCTGATCAGACCCTGAAGCCCCTACGGGATGCGGCTTGCAATCATTTTAATTTCATACTGATTTCAGAATACGGAGTGTAAGGGACGGTGTAGCGAAAACTTTGCTGGCCTGATCAGACCCTGAAGCCCCTACGGCAGGCGGCTTGCAATCATTTTAATTTCATACTGATTTCTGAAAACGGGATGTAATGGGCGGTGTACCGAAAACTCTGCAGGCATGTTCAGAACTTGAAACTGAACTACTTTTACACATAATAATTACTTTAACGAGTCTTATCGCGATAGTTTTTTAGGTAAATAAGCGATTTACCAATATGTGGGTAGCAGAAAATCTAGTTGCCCACCGCCCTGATGACAACTCGCTGCTACTTCAGTCTGCTCGCGACCACGACTGGTGCAACCCAGTCGAAACGTCGAGTGTCCAGGTAAATCGCTTATTTACCTAAAAAACTATCGCGATAAGACTCGTTAAAGTAATTATTATGTGTGAAAGTAATCGCGAATGCTTTAAAAGTTATATGAACTACTTTTGCTATTGATTATGTGTTGGTAAATGACAACAGAATTCGACCTCCCATACAAATTTCTTATCTGGTTACTGACTTTTTCTACATCTGTATCAGCCTACATTTACCTACTGCTGCGTTTTTCTAGGTATGGTATCCCGAAATATTTTTATCAATAGTAAAATTATTTAGTTTCTTATTATGACTGCAAAGTTTTCGGTGCACCGTCTCTTACACCCTGTATAAGCAGTTTTTTTTTTTTTTTTTTTTTTATTATTTATGATGGGCTTACTCTTGACCCCAATCTCACCCTAGAGCAGAGATGGGATCTACGGTGGAGCGAGCTTGCCCAGAAGATGCCTATTCACTCTAGACTTAAAGAGATTCAGGTTATATGCACTCGGAAATACAGACGCAGGCAGGGAATTCCATTCTTTAGCCGTGCGCATAATGAAAGATGATTTGAAGCGCTTAGTGCGTAATGTGGGTATATCAACTAAGAACGGATGGTAGCCGGCCGTGCGTCTGGATGTCCGATGGAAGAAAGGAGACGGTGGTATGAGCTCATGCAGCTCACGCGCACACTCTCCGAAGTACAATCTGTAGAAGACCGATAGTTGATAAAAAGTTACCAAAATGTAATGAAAATCTCATCTATTTTAAGGGCCCCGATACAATGCGAATCCTTTGTTTAGTACCTATTCGATATTGAAGTGTATCATAATTGAAATTTAACCAAAATTGATTTTAGCGAACTTGTGCGAAACATTCCACTTGGCCTATATTTAATATCAATTATATAAAGTACCTAAGGCGGTCTTCAAGGCCGCTATCACATTTGAATTCCGTTGCTACGATATTTTAGCGCTGCGCTAACTCAAACTTCTGTCCTGCGCTGTTACAACACAAGTTTCTGCGTTGCGTTATTTTAACTTCATTTTAACTTTGTATCTGTCAGATGTTGTGCGTATGTTTATGATTATGAATATGATGACAGACGAACGACACTCTACTAAATCTTCGTGCTATGTATTGAAAACTCTGACACCGTCTTTCATCGGATCTCTGGAAGACTCGACGTCCCACAAGAAAACTGCTGTCACCTATGGGACGGGTCTACCAAATACCAGCTGGCAGCCCTGGACTCGATTGAGAAGCACGCCAAGAAACTCATCGCTGATAGGGCACTTATTGACGCAAAGTTACAGAGCCTCGAACACCGTCGCAAAGTAGCTTGCTTGTCGGTATTCTACAGGATACATTTCGGGGAGTGTGCACAGTCTCTCCATGACCTGATACCTCCGTCACCATTCCATCTCCGGTGCACGAGACGCCGGTTGGGATTTCACCCTTATATCGTAGACATCCCGCAAATTCGCACAAAGAGCTTCGCTTCTACATTTTTAATGCGAACTGCTAAGGAGTGGAACTCCCTGCCTGCGAATCTGTTTCCGGAACATTATAACCTGGACCTTTTCAAGGCTAGAGTGAATAGGCATTATCTGGGCGAGCATATTCCATCATCGTCTGCATCGTCACTTAACATCAGGTGAGATTGCGGACAAATGCTTACCCATTATTTATAAAAAAAAATGTAGAAACGCATCAGGACTTTTGATGCAGACGTTCTGCATGAAGAACTTAACCGATATTAATCTTAAAATTTATATTCCAAAACAGTGTAACAATTGAATTAAACCCGTCATATTTACACGACTATATATTAGTTGAAATACCATCATACTGTATATATATTTTTTTTTGAATTAGGTATAAATTATGTCATGCAATAAAAAAGAATTAAACCGTCTGCGAAAGAATATAATATGAGTAGCTTTTCATTAAATACGCCTTTACTTCATACACAGTAAAAGTAATAACATGCTTTATGTTTAATAATAAAGATAAGGTTATATAGAATTTCCCAACATATTCAAGAAAATGTTACGGAATATGGAAGGTATTTTGAGAGTTATCTTTAAACGCCATGTTTAATTAAGCTTGACGTTATTTGAAGAATGAAAACTGCTAATTATAAGTTGTTACTGTTACCTACCTCAACCCTAATGGCCACAACAGTCCACAGCTGGGCATGGGCAGGCAGATTGGCGAGCGCAGGGCGAGATGTAACATTCACTGGATGATTATCCCTTAGTCGCTTGTTACGACACTCACGGGTAGAATAGGGGTAGTGCCACACGGCAAGTACTATCTACTAAGTAGATAAACATGGCTATGCAGGATGCCTGGCGGATCGATGTAGGCATTTCAAGGGATGATTGGCTGGATTATTTTGAATCTTTTCAACAAATTTATTGTTGTAGGTACTTGTTAGATTCAACCAATTTAAGATTTTTTATACAGTTTCTCACTTTTAGCCCCTTCCGACTAAAAATAGCGATAAAGAATGTGAACAAAAGTCAAATATTTCTTTTGTTCTTCTTATCTTGATATTTCAGTGTAATAATTTACATCAATAAAACGGGTATGTAATGTCTGATATAAATATTTTTGATATAATTTTGTTTGATATAACAACAAATAATCTAATTTCGTTTAATATAACGTCTCATTTAATATAATGCACATTTGTTATAATTTTACTTTGTATAACGTTATTTCACATAACAATCATTTGATATAATTATTATTTGAAATAATTTATAAATGATATAATGATCACTTGCTATAATATTACATGTTATAACGATAAGTTGGTATAATGCCTGGTAAAAACCTTATAGCAATTATTTGTAGTTTATAGGCCTTGTAACACTATCACTTGTTGCAGATTATTACCGAAAAAGTGGCGACCAACTATTTTTTCTTGCGGGAGGCTTCGCCCGTCCCCCTACTTGCATACATGCAGGCAAGCAAGCAGCAGGCATGCATACAGGCAAGCAAGCAGCCGGCATGCATACAGGCAAGCAAGCAGCAGGCATGCATACAGGCAAGCAAGCAGCAGGCATGCATGCAAGCAAGCAAGCTGCAGGCATACATGCATGCAAGCAAGCAAGCGTCAAGCATGCATGCATGCATGCAACCACAAGCAGGCATGCATACATGTCAACCTAACCCGAAGGCTATGGCAGAAGCGAGCGCTCGCTACGCTCGCCTGCTCGCTTCGCTCGCTCCATAGCCTTCTGAACCTAACCTATCTGAAGTCGGGGTGCCTAGAAGTCCCGTGCTCGCTACGCTCGCACCCGGTTTATCTAGTTTCAGTGCTCGCTTCGCTCGCACTCGTTCCTGCTCTTGCTCGCTTCCGCCATAGCCTGCTGAACCTAACCTATACGAAGTCGGAGTGCCTTGAACTCCCGTGCGCGCTGCGCTCGCACCCGCCCTTCTTGCTTACGCCCTGTTATTAAGAACCAAAATTATCAGTGGATTATATCAAAAATGCATTATATCATTAATAAATTAGTTCAAATTATGGTATATCATCAGATAATATATTATCTGAGCAGTATATGAAATAATATTATATCAAATGTAACGTTATAAAAAATAAGCAGTATACGAAATAAATGTATACGAAAATAGTATTATATTAAGTGAGTGTTATGTCTTTTTAGCGTTATCACAAACAAAAATATATCATCTGATTTTATAACAAAAGTTACGCACCCCAATAAAACAGCTCAAAAGTTAATTAAGGTATTGTTCACATTTTGAATTTTATTACTTTTTAGTTGAAAAGGGTTTATCTTAAATAGACCAAATCTAAAAAACTAGAAGACATAATAATTCAAATGATTCAGAATATTCCAAACAATCACCCCTTTAAATTTCTACATCGATCCGCCGGACACCCTGTATAATACACAGTTCGGTGTGCATTCTATTAAAATTTTCACTGTAATGCTGTTTCTTTCATAAATTCAGTCCGAAAAGCTTTTGGTCCTTACGCGCTGTTTAACAAAGATATTTGGGCGGTCGCCGGCCGGGCCGGTCGGACAAATGATAAAATTTCATAACTCGGCCCCGACCTGGCCAACCGTAGTAATTTTTGCTCGACGAACTCGCCTTAATACATTTTATTGGTGTTTTATTATTATTTTCTTAGAGGAAATGTCTTGGAAGGCAGTGGTGGTTTCAATTAGGAAGGAAATGTAGTGGATAACGGTTGTTTGTAACGAACAATACTCAGTTGGTTTCTTTTTGTGCATCTGCACACAGAAGAATGATTGCTGTCTTCGTGTGGGAAACCGAGTCATCCTACGACCGTATGAACCACCAGGGTTTACAACCGCCTAATACAAGTGGCAGGCCTCTGGTTATATGGTTGTGTAACGACCGTCTTCTAAGTAATCATAGGCAGCAACCGGAGCCATCTGTATTTTTACAGATATACAGGTGGTTCGACCCGCAATGTTCTTACCGGACTAGGAAAAAATCACAAAGTGATAAATATAAACTTTGTGAGTGACGCACTGAGAATCGAACCCGGAACTTTCTGCGTCGCAGGCGGTCACACTATCACTGCGCCACATCGACTAATTCCAAGATGTGATTACGAATTGGGAAACTTGCACAATTTAGGATTTGAACCTACGACCTTCGGCATCTGTACTGTTCGAATTTGCCTGCTGTGAATTTCTTTGCAAGTTTTCCAAAAAAATTATATGTAGCACAGGAACTGTTTTAAAAATTTGGTATTCGGTTATAAATTCTTTAATTCATTTCATTCAAAATTCATTGCATCAACATCTGCCTGCCCTTAACCCAATTTATTTGGGATCGGCGCAACATGTCTTTTTCTTCCTTTCATCTCTATTTTTTATGTCATCATCAAATTCAAAATTCTGGAACTGCGCCATACGTAGATGTATAATTTATCGTGTTGTGTGCGCTTTCTGTAAGGTACATCCAATATGTCGCTAGCATAATTTCGGTATATTTATCCTTTTTTCTACATAATGGCAACATTCGCATTCTCATTGTAATGTAACCCTTTGTACACGGAAAAAGTCACAACCTTTTACATTTTATCCATCTCATCACATCAGAGTTCAGAAGACACAAGAACATTTACCTCCTGTCTGATAGATAATATACAGGTTGCATAAATACAAACTCGGCTACAGCACTACAACCGTAGTCTGTAGCTTCTGTATTAGGTTTTTTCGGACGTTAGAGATGCTACCTAGACAACAATAATAGCCACTTTAATATCAATTGTAACTAAACCTACACAGATTAATGCACTACTTCAATTTCTTATCGTCAAGTGTCAGTTCTAAATGATGGTCCATTCATCACAATGGTAAAACCTAACTATTCAAACAAATATTTGTTGTGCAAATTATTAAATCGTGAAGGTATTATAGGTATATTTTTTGTGAGACATGTTGAACTATCGGACAAATTTAGAATATACAGGTTGTCCAGTTTTAAGTGCTCGAAGGTTAAATCAGATCTGTATGTCTAACTTTTCGATGTCATGAATTATCGTCGTCTGTGTTGCGGTCGCCTTATGATACTCTTTTATTTACAGAGCCTACTACAGCACAGATCAGCTTTTCACTGTTCTCAAATCGTGTTGAAAGTTGCGCATCTGGCTCGAGGAATATCATGATTGTGTGAGCTGTAATCGCCTTTGTATCTTGTTATATTTAGAAACGCTACTACAGCACAGATCAGCCTCTCGTTGTTCTCAAATCGTGTTTGGAGTTACGCATCTGGCTCGAGGAAACAATATGGGCCGACAAAAAGGTTGATTGATAGAACCAGCTCTGCCGGCGACACGGTTATAGTCTATCAACGGGTATTATCTCTCATAGACCTGTGTTATTTTACGGTTATATTATCGTCTTACGGCTTGTGATCATATCGTGATTGTATTAGCTGTACTGTAGTCGCCTTTGTATCCTGTTATATTTAGAAACGCTACTTTAGCACAGATCATTTTCTCACTGTTCTGAAATCGTGTTTCAAGTTGCGCATCTGGCTCGAGGAAACAATATGGGCCGACAAAAAGGTTGATTGATAGAACCAGCTCTGCCGGCGACACAGTTATAATCGATCAACGGATATTATCGCTTGTTATGTGATCGATCAATCCCGGGAACATCGGGAGACGTGGGGTTATGGAATCTTTGTTTTTTTGATAAGAAACGAAATCATCTGCAAATATATTATTATGATTATAGGTCCTTATTGAAAAACGATTCTGTCGCTATACTGTGTGCGACTGCTGCAACACGTTACTTTTGTCATGTCATTCTTTAACTAGTTTTATTTTATTTTTTATTTTATTAGGTAGGTAAATACAACAGGTAACAATCATTTTTGCCTAATATAGATGCATTACAGTTCAGAACTAGACAAGTTAATTATTAAATTTCAAGTCATATGCAGGTTTCAAAAATCTCACGCAAAGTACGGCCGTTCGAATAGGCCATACACATTTGAAATCGGTCAAATCATATCATAAGGTATATTTAACTTTGATGATAGATATGACATATTAGAAAGTATGGGTTTGACAGCAATCAAATATGGCCTATTTGTATGACCGTACCTACTATACGCGTAGATACCTAATTCACGTCCGTACCTATAGTCATGGTCCTTAGCAAAAAAATACTGTTTTGCCGGCACAGTTGATGCCGCTTTGCTCAGTGATACTAGAGACCATTGTGAATGATTCCATCCGAGGAAATGAAAAATCCATCCACTGGATTTCAAGATGGCGGACCTTCGTTTTTTTGTATGGCACTAAAAAAATAATTCTTCTGGAGCTCATCGTGTGGGGTATCAAATGAAAGGGCTAGACGAGACAATTTCAAAAATATATCGTTTTAATACATTTCCATTGCCCTCTTAGAAAAAAATTAACTTACATTTTTAAAAGTAGTCAAAACATGCCAAGTTTGAGGTCCAGTAGGTACAAAATGGCTGACATATAGTTTCATAAAAGTATGCCAAATGATCCACCATATCCTCAACTCTAACGTGACGAAAGGAATTTTGAAAATAATAAGATTTAATGTATGTTTTGCAATGGAAAGTAGATCATTGGGAACTGCAGTAGGTTAGTAAGAACTGCTTGTGCACCTCCATAAATGTTTAAGATGCAATTCTCATCATGATTGCTTTTACACTTAAAGCTAGATTATGATGTGCCGGAACATTTTGAATCTTCGGGCACGGTTGTGCCCCCGCCAAGTCGAGTAAAAAGTGGCTTTGCCGTACCATATTTCTCTTAAAGCAGTTTCGGCCAAAGTTGAGACCCTTTTAAAGATATGTTGGATAAAAATAGAAATATTTAATTTAGCAGATATAGAAGCTCTAAATGGAGTAAAATACTTAAGTTTAAGAATAAAAAAAACAATTATCTATGAGATTCTATGTGAATACACAGGATTACCATTTTAAATTTACAGCGAAACAGCATTCATTGCAATTTTAATTGTAGAATCATGTTAGTGTTTAGTGTATAGATATGAAATACAATGATTCTAAACTTATTTTGTACCGACGACGTCGTGGATTGCACAACGTTTCTGGTGGAGTGGCGGTGTCTTTAACAAAATATATCTTGCAAGTAGTAAGTATATGATTATTTGTTTTTGCAATTATTTAATTTCGGTCGCTCAAATAGGCCATATTTGACAACTTTCAGATATAAGGTTATTTTTCTTTGATAATGTGTTTTTTAGTATGGGCTGTCAAATATGGCCCATTGGAACGACCGTACTCGAAGTCAATATTTTATGTACGAAAACTCTCATTTTTTTGCGGTAGATGTACCTAATGAGTGGTGAGACTTGCTTTTTTGCGTTGTGTTTTGATGTTATCTCATATTTTTACATAAGGCTTTTTGATCTCACTTCATTCATATACCTAGGTACATGTAATCTAAAAGTGCTTTAGAAGTTTTATGGTCCGTCGAATGGGTGACAGATTTAAGGGAATTCAATGATCTTTTGAAATATTGAATGTTTATTTATTGACTGTTTGGGTCCTTAACACACAGGTTTCACATGTTATCCAAAATATCGTTGTTTTGTTGTTGTTGAAATTGGCCTGAACTGTTTCGAGAGAAACAATTTTATTTAATTTAATCATTTATTGTAGGTACCTACACAAAAATTGAAAAATATAATGAAAAACAAATACAGGACAAATACAAAATAAAAAGGTAGCAGGCACTACTTATTTCTAACATAAATTTTTCTTACAGGCCTACTAAACTGAGATAGCATTCATGAGTAAAGCAACATGGTACCTATGGCTTTTTACTCAACTTGGCGGGGGCACAACCGTGCCCGCAGATTCAAAATGATCCGGCACATCATAATCTAGCTTTAAGTGTAAAAGCAATCTTGAGAAGAATTACATCTTAAATATTTACGAAGGCGCACAAGCAGTTCTTACTAACCTACTGCAGTTTCCAATCTACTTTCCATTGCAAAACATACATTAAATCTTATTATTTTCAAAATTCCTTTCGTCACGTTAGAGTTGAGGATATGGTGGATCATTTGGCATACTTTTATGAAACTATATGTCAGCCATTTTGTACCTACTGGACCTCAAACTTGGCATGTTTTAACTACTTTTAAAAATTTAACTTGGTTTTTTTCTAAGAGGGCAACTGAAATGTATTAAAACGATATATTTTTGAAATCGTCTCGTCTAGCCTTTTCATTTGATACCCCACACAATGGGCTCCAGAAGAATTATTTTTTTAGTGCCATACAAAAAAACGAAGGTCCGCCATCTTGAAATCCAGTGGATGGATTTTTCATTTCCTCGGATGGAATCATTCACAATGGTCCCTAGTATCACTGAGCAAAGCGGCATCAACTGTGCCGGCAAAACAACTTTCGGGTGATTTTTGACCGTACCCGCTTAATAACATTTATGTTCATTAAACTCTGTGACTCGCCCTTCGAGATTACATATTATTACTTGAAGAAGCACGCCTAAGTGCTGGCCACCGTACACATTTTAAAGCCCTAGTAGCCAAAGCTACGTAAAAAAATAAAAAATTGCGAGCTGTCAATTTTGTTACAATCACCTTTTAAATGTGGGTATTTCATATACACGTTTTGTGTCGCGGCCATCGTGCACGTTCTCTTTTGTATTTTAATAAAATTGTGGTATTTCGTCGCGTTTTTCGTGGTAGAATTATGGGAAAACGTAGATTTAAGCGTAGGCATTCCGATAGGGAAGGAGAAATACTGCGGAAAATACGAAAACTGGAAAGGAAAATGGATAAAGTGAGGCGCCGACGCAGGCACAGTTCGGACAGTTCTTCGGATTATACCAGTGATGCGTCGTATTATGATAGGTATTATGACTATGAGCGTTCAGTGACCCCGGAGGAGGATCAAATGGATTATGTTTTTGAGCCAGAACCAGAGACAAATCCAGGTATGTGATAGGTTATATTGTATAATCATACCATGATCGTTACTAGATAGTGGGCATAGCCATCGTTATAGTCATTAGTTTCCAGCATACCTATTTAGGTATATTACAACAAATTTTGTACAATATGTCGCTGCATCTGCACGTAGTTCACCTACCTACCGAGTGTCTACCCTGCACTGTAATGTACCTACCTATATGATTGGGTGCTACTGGATTTTATGCTGTTGTTTTTTGTGTGGAAACGAGTATAACCTGCAAGGTTATACCTACCTATTTGATATACTTCAGTCCAATCTGTAAGGTTGTTGTACGTTGTATATAGGGTATCCACTATTCTGGAGTGTAGTCTGCAAGGCTACACCATGAATATTTTTATGATAAACGCATCAGATTAGCTTGGAAAGTTAATCGGTGTACTGGTTTTTTGACTTCTACTATACAGTTTTCTTCAAGGCTGTGTTATCATTAGCGGTCGAATACTTGAGATACTGGCCATTATTTTATTAGTTTTTATTTTTGCTTAAATTGCAGAAACTTTGCCTGAAGTAAATGTGCAAGATACAGTACCTCCAACTGAACAGCAGCCAGAGCCTGCTACAGACATAACAACTGAAACTGTTTTGGACCCAAACATATTGAATATCTTGGGAGACGAACCAGCTAAAGAAGACTCATTTGGTCCTGAAATTCATAAGGATCTTGCCAGCAGGTGGTCAGACATATTGATCAACGGCCTCAAGGCTGATACAAAATCAGAGATTTTAAAAGGTAATGAAATACCAGAAAATCTAAAGTTATCTCAACCGCCGATCCAGAAATAAAGGCAGCAGTACAAGAAAATGTCATTAAAAGAGATTCAATTCTGGCTGATAAGCAAAAACTATTAGGCTGTGTCATCACATGTGTAGCTAACACTATGACCAACATCCTTTCATCTGAGAAGGAAATTCAGAATGATAAAACTTATCTCAAGGATCTGAGTAACGCTGGGCGTTTGTTGTGTCATATCCATCATACGGAGACACAGGCAAGGAGGAATTTTTTATTGGCATGCCTTAATAAAGATGTCAAAGATAACATAAAGAACACTAAGCGAGACCAGATGCTGTTTGGAGCGGATCTCCCAGAGAAGTTGAAATCCATGAAGGCCATTTCAAAAACTGGTGCTGAGTTGAAGTCTGTGGTGAGCAAAGCGAAGCCCCAGCCTAAAGGCAAACAAACTGAAGCTTCTACTTCAAGGGCTTTAAACTGGCGGGGCCCGCCCCCACCGCCTCCTCCCCCTCGCCGCGGGACCGCGAGGATGAGCTCGACGGCTGGTGGGCGCAAGCAGCAGACCACTCGCCGGTACCCGGACCGTCACGGGACCCGTCACCAGAACAACAGGACGCAGCGCCGCTAGATGTATACCAGGCTGGTAGACTTAAACTTTTTTATCGTAACTGGTTACGGGTTACTAATGACCCTGTAGTTCTCTCTTGGGTTTCTGGTTTACGAATACCGGTATGCGCAGATATTTCGCAATGCAGTTTTCCAGTTAATAAACCTGAATCTGAAAAACATAAATCCGACATGAATTTAGAGATCGATAAACTTCTTGAGATCGGAGCTATTCGTGAATGTTTGCCCTGTAGTAATCAGTTTCTGTCTAGTATTTTTCTAATCAAGAAAAGTAACGGAAATAATAGATTTATTTTAAATCTAAAACAACTTAATAAGTTTATTGCAACATCTCACTTTAAAATTGAGGACTACAGGACAGCCATGAAACTTATATCTAAAAACGATTACATGTGTTCATTGGACTTACAAAATGCGTACTTTTCAGTGGCCATCCACGAAAACTATAAGCATTATCTTAGATTTACCTGGTTAGGTACTCTGTATGAATTTCAAGTACTACCGTTTGGACTAAATATTGCGCCTTATATTTTTACTAAGTTAATGCGGCCGGTTATGCAACACTTACGTAGCCTGGGACTTACCTCGGTAATATATTTAGATGACCTGTTATTGTTTGGTAACACTTATCAGGAATGTAAAAGGAATTTCGATATAACAAAAGATTTGTTAGAGTCTTTAGGATTCACAATCAACGCGGATAAAAGTAACGGCATACCTGAGCAAAGTGCTACTTTCTTGGGTTTTGTTTTTAACTCTGTCAGTTACACTATTTCCCTTCCACTTGATAAGAGATCAAACATTAAAAAAGAAATAATTTATTTTAAAAATAATAAGAGATGCAAACTTCGTAACTTTGCTCATTTTATTGGTCTTCTGGTCTCAATATGCCCTGCTATACAGTATGGTTGGGTTTACACCAAAAAACTAGAGCAGCTCAAGTACAATTACTTAAGTAAAAATGATAATTATGACCAGATAATTCTATTACCAGATTATTTAAACGAAGATTTAGACTGGTGGCTAAATAATATTGACAAGGGCTACAATCCTATACGATCAGGCGTTTACCAACTTGAGATATTTTCAGATGCGTCTCGTAGCGGCTTTGGCGTAAGCTGTTCTGGTGAGACGGCTAGCGGACAGTGGTCTCATGATGAGTTACAACACCACATTAATTATCTAGAGCTCACTGCTGCTTTTTTCGACTTAAAAATGTTTGCTAAATATCATAGGGATTGTGAAATTTTGTTAAGAATTGACAACACCACTGCAATATCCTATATAAATAGGATGGGTGGTGTAAGATTTAAACATTTAAATGATTTAAGCCGAAAAATATGGCAGTGGTGTGAGCGCAGACGTATACACGTTTTCGCATCATACATAAGCTCGTCTGATAATTATGTGGCTGATAAAGAATCGCGAAAAGTCCACGCTGACGTTGAATGGGAGCTGGGCGATTATGCTTTTCAGCGTATTTGTCAGAAATTTACTCGACCGGTTATAGACCTGTTCGCAAGCCGCCTGAACAGAAAATGCTATAGATTTGTCTCGTGGCATAGGGATCCTGAAGCATTTAAAAATTGACGCTTTCACTATTTCATGGTCCTCTTATTTTTTCTACGCCTTCGCGCCTTTTTGTCTTATACTGAAAGTTCTCCAAAAAATTGTAAACGATAAAGCAGAAGGAGTGGTTGTGGTACCGCTCTGGCCTACCCAACCCTGGTTTCCCCTTTTCAAACGTTTGTTGAAATCGGATATTTTAGAATTTCCCCCTAATCCGAGGTTATTATCCTCTCCTTTCAGGACCGAACACAACCTACAACAGAACCTTACCCTGGCTGCCGGCATATTATCAGGCAAGCTTTTATAAATCAAGGAAGTCCTTCTGAAGTTGCGGATATTATGTTGGCATCGCTTACAGAAAATACGTTAAAACAGTACAATTCCTGCCTTAAGCAATGGTTCCTTTTTTGCCAAGATAATCAAAAGAATATTTATGGGGCATCCGTAACAGACATACAATCTTTCTTATTAAAAATTTATCAACAAGGTGCACAATTCGGTACAATAAATATTACAAAGTCTGCATTGGCTCTAGTGTTAGGTTCAGAAAAAGTTAATGATTCTCAAATAAAGCGTTTCATGAAGGGTGTATACAAGTTACGAACGCCTCTTCTTCCCAAATATAATTTAACATGGGACCCGCAAATCGTGTTAAATTTTTTGTCGGATAGGTACCCCAATGAAAACCTCTCATTTGAATTCCTTACTAGAAAATTAATTACGCTTTTCGCTTTGATAACAGCCCATAGGGTTCAAACTTTCTCCCTGATAAGAATACCAAATATAAAGAAATTAAGAGGGATCTATAGTCATTATTTTTCATACAAACGCTTCACACGTATCCCTCTGCCAATTCGCAACCGATCGACTTAATTTTTGGCTCGGTAACTCTTCTAGACTAGATCTATGCTCCATATTCTTATTCTGGCTGTAATAATGCATTTAAAAAAAGATATCGCAGTGGCAAAATGCTCTAAAATTATCACCAAGTTTACGCCTTGGTATCTTCTAAATATGACAATAATTTCAACAAAACAAATGATACGAGCATAGAATATTTCATTGGCAGCAAAATAATGCGACTATCAACAAATTTGGTGGCGATTTCGAACGGGGAACCTGGTAAACCCAGAACGCAAATTTTCCGGTAGCGAACTATAACTGTCTCTTTTACGGCTGCGGAACGGGTGGGATGCATAAATGAGATAGAAATATTTTATCAACTGACAGCTCACGAACTTTCAGCTCGGTATAGTAGCCTCTTAAATGACAAATATATTATATTTATAACGGATCAAATTAAAACATCAGCGTTTAACCGCCAACAGCCTTCTTTAGTACTGACTTATTTCAATATGTCCAGCTAGGACTTTAGATAACTATTTGTTAAGGTCACATGAAAAGAGACCTAATGATTGTGATTTTCTTTTTATTGCATATAAAAAACCGCATAAGAAAGTGTCCTCTCAAACAATTAGTAGATGGAGAGCGGGATAGACACTTCAGTATTTAGTGCGCACAGTACGCGACACGCCGCTACCTCCGCTGCTAACCGTCTTGGAGTTAGTATTGACGTCATAAAGAAAACTGCGGGTTGGACCGGTAGCTCTCAAACCTTTGCAAGATTTTACAATAGAGAAGTGCCTACTGATACCTCAGAGTCTTTTGCCCGCTCTCTTTGTACAATGGTCTCATGTGAAAATGAATAAATGTTTAATTACTAAAATAGGTTTATTAAGTAAACTTTAATTTAAAGAGTGATTAAATATTCATAAGAATTGATATTAGTATTCGTAATTTGGAATAAATTTTGTTAATTTATATTTAGTTTGTTTTTTGTAAAACAACCTTTTTGTATGCATACATTTCGTGACGATCTAAACATCTTCAAGTAATAATATGTAATCTCGAAGGGCGAGTCACAGAGTTTAATAGAAAATCAAACGAACTTACCTTAAGTGATGTTCGATGATTATTAAACGATGTGACTCGCCCGAGAGATTACATATTATTACTTGAAGAAGCACGCCTAAGTGCTGGCCACCGTACACATTTTAAAGCCCTAGTAGCCAAAGCTACGTAAAAAAATAAAAAATTGCGAGCTGTCAATTTTGTTACAATCACCTTTTAAATGTGGGTATTTCATACACGTTTAGACCTAGAGCCGGCCCATCGACATTTCGTGACTCTACCTGTCTGTCAAGGGGTAAAAATATACTTTCGATATTTTAGGGTTGGGAGGGTGTGTAATCTCTCGGGCGAGTCACATCGTTTAATAATCATCGAACATCACTTAAGGTAAGTTCGTTTGATTTTCTATAATTGAATTAAAAGAAATATGACGACAAAAAGACATCGTACAGCTACTACTACTATAGTCCGACAAGTTCGTGCGCGACCCTCCCTAGGGGTGACAGACGTTGGGGGAGAGATGTCAGCGGGTTGCGGGAGGTGTAGCGGGGAAGGGAGACGCGCGCATCCGCGCCGCACGTCATATTAAAATGACGCGCTTCCTCGCCCCCCAACCGTCTGTACCCCGCAAGAAGGTCGCGCACGAACTTGTTGGATTATACTACGCAGTCGCAACAGTCCGCTGTTGGACATGGGCTTCCTAAAGTGGGGGGTATTGCCATACACACAACGCTTGGCAGATTTACCAAGTCACGTTACGTTAGTTTTTTCATATCTTTTCATAACACAATGTATAGTTTGTCCTTCTTCTTTTTCTAATCGGACTCCGAGTCGTCCATCATCATCATGGTTTTTGTTCAAGAAAATTTTTTTTCGAGTCATCTCCACACTGCACCATTCTGCTGGCTGGCAATTGGGATTAAAAAACTCCAACTAAAACAGGTAGGTTGATTTGAACAAGAAATAAATTCGACCAAGCTTGAGTTACCTACTACTACCCGCCACCATAAAATAAGGCTCAGTGCTCACTCACCTTCTACGGCGAAAGTAAAGTTACTCTTACTCTAAACCCTTCCATAAAGTTTCCAGTTCCGCTACGTACATTAAGTACCGCAAAATAATGAACCATTAATTCGGTTCCTGTAGAAAGTTAGTGCACCCAACAACATAGGTAATATAAATGTTAGGTGTAAGGGGATGTGCAGACTGTTAGAAGAATCATTTTTGTTTCGATGAACGAACGAATATCTACGTGGAAAGAAAATTCTTCCAAGTTTAGGCAAAAAACAAGTTAAACTGGTAGTCTTGATTTTTTGATGAGAAGTGTACTTACATTGTGTTTAATAATTATGTTTAATCTAATCACAAAATTTAAAGCAGGTAGGTAGCATTTAGTGGTTAAATTGTGGAAATTCTGAAACACGTTCAATTTATCATAACATTAATATACATATAGATGAATAGATGTCCTTTGCAATAGAATTTTGTAGAGGTACTTGTGTTTCATGTAATTATGGTTGTTAATAAAAACCATGTCAGGATCTTACCATTTATTTCCGACGTCTGATCAATCCACTGAAGTCGGTCAGTCTTTTTCAGTCATGTCAAGTCGCAGTCCACCAGCCAGTAGCAAGCTACCAGCCAGTGTCCGCAGAGGTCGTAACAAAGGTCGTTTCTTCATTTTCTGCAATGTAATTTTTTCTTGTGTAGTTTTTTTGTACCGCACCGTCTGATCGCACCACAATCCCGACAGTAAAATCGTTTTACACATGTCTGGAGGTGGATACGTTCCTTTATTGCTTGTTTTAGTTACCTACTGTTACTGGAACGACCTCTAAAGTTGCCGTTTTATAACCTAGCACTGGGTGAGGTATACGCTCCTGTCTAAAATACTCGTAGCTCTTTTCAAGCGGGGAGTTGGACTAGACCATGGAAGAAATATACTAGAGGAATAATCTCAAATTGACTAACGCCATCTGTTGGTATAGATCAAAATAAGCTTTTCAATTGAAGGATTATTACTTCTGTGCCGTGTGTTATGAAACTAAGTTGACATATTTTGATTGTTTAATATTTACATTATCTAGTTTGTGTCCACTGCAACTTTTATTTACAGCGCCTCCTGGATTTTATCAGAATTGTTTGAATTACGTTATATAGTTCTAGATTCACACTCCTTTATCATATTTCCTCCATGACTAGACCCAGGTATCGCAAGGAGTAGAGACGATTTATTATATTTCCGTATGATGAAAGCAATATAAAAGACGTAAACATGCACATGAAACTGAAGCACTAATATTTTGCCGTGAGATTTTTCGGCCGTAATCAATCTAGAACGGTATCCAGATTCGTATAAATTGTCAAACTTTTGAATTCAGCTATCCACGTACCGCGTAAACCGCTCATATGTCACTAGGGCCTTATGAATAATCAAGCCACATATAAATAGATTCACACATCACGCCTTTTTCCCTTGACGGGTTAGCAGAGCGAGCGATCGTAACGTTTTGTTTGGCAAATATTTCAAGGGCTGTGTCAGAATCAGGTAGGCAGCCTATTGCATTAAGTTATAATCGCATCTTGAATCTCTTGTCAATTATTAATTAGGACACCCAAGGGAATGTAATGGGGTGGATATCTATTCTAACCTGGGATCAAACAGTGAACACATTATTAAGATTTCATAATTGTTTTACTAGTGACCGATAGAGAAAACTTAGAACAGGCAGGTGATAAGGATTTACTTTCCCTAAGGAAAATAGGTCAAATATGAAAAGTATGGACCTCCCACACAAAATTGCCGATAAGGTGATTTAAGTTACTAAGGGAGGCCCAAATTTTTTAAAAATATTTCTACCTCTGTACCTGAAAGTTTTTCCTTATCACCAGCTGGTTCTGAGTTTTCGCTATCGGTCACTAGTAAAATTATACACTTCACTGACTATCTAAGCCCTCTAACTGAAGAAATAATTGTCTAAAGTGAACAAAATCTTGCAATACAGAGTTTACCCTCGTTACAAACACCTTAAGCTACTTAATCCATTTAAGGGAAGACTTATTTAAGGGAACTCAGCAGGAAGCCTATAAGCCGTATTCTTTGGCTATTAGTAACGTGTTAAGACTATGAATAGATTGTTTATCTACGTGTGGATACGTAGAAAAACGTATCGTTTTGCATTCAGCCGGTATCGTGTCTTTGTCATCTTAGGCGTTTTACACACATAACGTCCGTTTGTGCATCATTAATTCGATTTCCCACCCTTCCCATCGTGTGTTCCGTCCATTCGTGCGTAGTTTATTCGATTTTCACCTCATTTTCTTACGAATACATTTATGTAAAGCGGCATCGCACAACGCTGCGTCGATGGATGCGTCTGTCAAACCGATACAATATACCGTATTCGTATGCAAACATGGTGGAACGACTAGTTTCTAGTCTAAACGAGTTTATCATGGCACACGACGACGAATCATAAAACGGTGCGATGCGTATGCGGTCAGTCAAAGCTGAAAAGAGTGCACGGGAACTTCGGGGGTAAAAAATAAGACGCATTTGGTTGCTATGAACCGGCGTAAATGCGTTATCAGTAGGTACAAACAAACAGATTCATTCAAAAACTTGTATTTGTTTAAAACTTGTGTAATTTCAAAGTAGTATTTTGCGATAAAAATCCAAACAGCCAGTTTCACTCGCGCTGCCTAGTCAAATCTAACGACACCTCACACTTCAAGATCCTGTTAGCCTGTTAAAAACGACTTGCGTGTCTACATACATACCCACCCACATACATACATATTCTCAAAAAACATAACCCTCCTTCTGAGGCACTCGGGTAAAAATTCATGTATAATTAAGTATGTACTTGAAACGGCTCTTTAAAAATAGTAGTTTATTGTGTACAAGCCTTAATAAGTTATTCCAATTACTCTTAGCTACTTATTACTCTCTATTAAAATAGAGAGATCAATTTTTATTAGGTACATCTTATAAAGCTCTTAAACGTGGGCAGAAATAATTTGTTAAGTAGGCAACGGTATCAGACAACAACCAATCTTCTTATTTTTCTAATTTAAGATTAGGTAAGAATCCTTGCCAAATAGAAAGTAATTTGTTAAAAAATAAAATAAAAAATTGTAAGTCTTTTGTTCGCCGTGAGGCAGCAGATTTGTTTTGCTTGTTAATGCTTATTTTGATTTTAAATCGTCTTTATCTAGAAAGGTACTTACATAATGATACAAACAATGAACTACTGAATTATACAAACAACCTTAATTATCTTTTTACATACAACAAAACATTTTTGTGTGAAGTGTCTAAATCGAAATGTAGTCAATATTAATTTTAGAATACCTTAAGGTTATAGGTGAGATCTTCGGTAAGTACCTAAAAAGATGCCCAATCAGATGATTTTCTGCGCCCGACATTGCAGTTTGTGACCATAATATTAAACTTTGTGACCATAATTTTTTTTTGTTAGCACAACCATTACTCATTAATTTATTACAATAAAACGACTTTAACGGGTTTAAGTTGAGTGTTATTTGGATTTTAAACCTATCTCACGTTTAGTTATGACGTCCAACTTCTTAGTCATCTGCGACCATGGACACTGGAAAGTGTCCGAAACGTTGGATAGGTTTAACATCCAAATAAAACACAACTTTTTTTGTAACTTTGTTGCCGTTTTGTAGCGAGCTGATGCGATTTCTATGCAACCGCAGCCACCACACAAATGACAAGCATTGACAGCATATTTGATGCTCCGATATGACATATGATATGACATACGAAGCCTTCCAGTTTATATGTGGGATTTTGTATCGCTATCGTCATACATAAGAATTACAAAAAATACCTGACAATGTATGAGAATCTTTACTATCGGGCGATAATCACGAAAGATATCTACACTTCAGTTTAACTTTAAAGCATTAATGTTTACTAAATATTATAAGGTCAGATAACCGCTTGCCATCTGTGCCTCTCGACTTGCATGTTCTCATAGACTCAACTGGCTTGAAAATGAAAATATTTTTTACCTTTTCTGAAACAGAAAAAGCATATAAAATGAGGAGGATATTGCAGCCATCCTGACTTTTTAAATATGTAAATTTAAATGCGATTATTTTGAAAGAGATGGTAGAAGTCCAACGCTTTGAAATTGCATTAGAGGAAAAGGGACAGCTAGATGGATAGTGAGATAGCTAGGGCTCGTTTTCATAGTTAACCTAGTTACATTTTGAAATAACGTTTTTCAGTATTTAACGATTGAAACAGAACTAAAAGTGAGACTTGATAATATAGAAAAGCTGAAAAGCACCTGTAAAGTGGATCAGCAAATGGAACGGAACAAATTTATCCAAGGAACATAGGGGTGCTTCTTCGGAGCCTTAATTTTCGTTGTCCGGGAACAAAACACACCTTTTTTTTATAAACTTAGGTATGGACTATTTTTTTATTAATAGTTCATACTTGTATCTAACTGGGACACAATGAAATTTTTGTATTTTAGTTAAACAAGTCAGTTAAAAAAAATTTCAAACTGCTGAAATCTGATTCCCGTAACGTGTCCGCGCCCCAAAATTTGATACAAAACGGCTTATATGTTTTTTACTGTATGATTTATCTACATAAACTATTTTTTTTAAACTTAACAGATGTACAATGATACGGGAAAAAAATATTTCAAACGTGTAATTAAGGTCCATTTTGTTTTATAAATCATTTTAAAAATGTCCGGTACCCAGAACTGATTCCCGTGTAACGTCATTAAACCGCAAAAAACTTCCTATTAAACCACCCTGAAGGTGTGGTCTATCCACCATAGCTATCCCCTAGGAGTGCTCCAAGTGCCATGGGAAGCAGAACGTGCCTCTCGTGCAGCACCACCCCATTATGAGGCCAAGAATCTGATTCCCGTGCATTTGGTTTCACTTAAAACTGATTCCCGTTTGTCGATTTTAAATTAAAGTATAAATCACGAAATGGACCTATTATACTTAATTTAAAGCTCTTTAGGTTTACTACCTTCACCGCCGCAAGGTTGCTTGCCTATCGGTCTTCTACAGATTGTACTTCGGAGAGTGTGCGCGTGAGC
Source organism: Phthorimaea operculella (assembly GCA_024500475.1). Taxonomy (NCBI): domain Eukaryota; kingdom Metazoa; phylum Arthropoda; class Insecta; order Lepidoptera; family Gelechiidae; genus Phthorimaea; species Phthorimaea operculella. The sequence goes on from JANFCV010000002.1 coordinate 9,994,761, forward strand.
TGCATGAGCTCATACCACCGTCTCCTTTCTTCTATCGGACATCCAGACGCACGGCCGGCTACCATCCGTTCTTAGTTGATATACCCACATTACGCACTAAGCGCTTCAAATCATCTTTCATTATGCGCACGGCTAAAGAATGGAATTCCCTGCCTGCGTCTGTATTTCCGAGTGCATATAACCTGAATCTCTTTAAGTCTAGAGTGAATAGGCATCTTCTGGGCAAGCTCGCTCCACCGTAGATCCCATCTCTGCTCTAGGGTAAGATTGGGGTCAAGAGTAAGCCCATCATAAAAAAAAAAAAAAAAAAAAAAACTACCTTATTATGTTAATACTATTGTGTGAGACGCAAAAGGTTCGAGGTAATCTCAATTTTTCGATTTTTTCTGACTTCCGTCACACTGATTCCCGTGTACTTCTTGACACGGGAATCAGTGATTAGTACTTCAGAGGGCACGCCAAGTCATAAATCTTAGTTGTTGTGTATGATTTCTTACAAGGCGGTCGTTACACAACCATGTCATAGCCCTACTAGTAGTGTTATGTGTAGGTATTTTCCAAGTTACCTACCTACTTACTTACCTTCACCTAAGTACTTAGCTGGTTACCTACCTGCCTACTAACTTACCTATCTACCTGCCTACTGCTCAACTACCTACTTTATGACATTATTTACCTACTGATATCATAATATTACATAAAAATGGTATATTACGTGACAAGGACATTTTACGACTGCAAAGTACTGCAAAAGGGACATTATGCGTCTGAATGCTACCTACTTAAGTACTTATCAACCTATTTTCTTGCCTACCTGATTACCTAGCTACCTACGCACTTTACTATATTGATAATATCATATAACTTGTATTAGAACATTACGCCGAGAAACATTTTGCTACAGCGACATTCTGCGAAGGAGACATTATGTGCGTATACCAGAACACCTAAGTAATCTAGCGGTGACATTAAATTGCAATAAATAAGTAGAAAAATAAATATATGTTAAGTTTGTTAATGGTTTGTCATATTGAATAATCATATTTCTGATTCCCGTATTCCTAAATCTGATTCCCGTAGGCAGTAAATTTTATAATGTCAATATTTCGGAAATCTTTAATTTGAAATGAGTGCCTATGTCAAATATACCTTTGTTTCGTTCTATAATTTGACATACAGTGTAACATTAAATCATAAATTGAAAAATGAAAACGACTACGGGAATCAGCCGAAGAACGCGATTTCGAAGAAGCACCCATAGTATTTCGTGTAGCGCCGGCTGAGAATAGCATCATCCCATATCTTACCCGTGGGTGTCGTAAGAAACGACTAAGGGATCTGGCGTGTATTGTATTGCAAATTTAGTTGATAGGCTGCCAACCTGTGATACACAATTACACAGTCTTCTGAATGACTCTCAAGCTTTTTTTAAACAAGGTGTACCTAAATGCCAGTTTTACAGCCGTCCATGCCCTGCCTACTTCGCATAAAACGTAGACATGTTATTGATGTTTTGGAATATTTTCAGTGTCGCGTGGGATACCAAGTCAACGAATTATTATACAGTGCTTATTTTAATCTTACTGCTACAAGGTTTCCATTTCCTAAGGACCAAAGTTTCTAAAAATATTGTTAATTTGAACCTGGAGCGCCCACAACTGCCCACAAGAGCAGAACAGAGTCGCAAAATAGAGAATTTACAGAAGGACAGCTCGGCTCTATTCCCGACCATTTATACCTACACTCTCATCATTAGGCCTTAAACATCTTGACAGATGATCTAAACAGCGTTGCTGTGTGAGTGGCATCGCCGCTCGTGGCTAAAGAGACCTATTCTGGAGCCGCACCTACACTCTAGGGTACCTTAATATTACTCTCTCTCTCTCTCTTCGTGTGGGACACCGAGTCGTTCAACGACCCGATGAACCCTGGTGTCAGAGTTTTTCAACCGCCTACTGCAAGTAGCAGGCCTCTGACATGGTTGTGTAACGACCGCCATCATAGACAGCAACCGGGACCGACGGCTTAACGTGCCCATCCGAAGCACGGAACCATCTTACTTGCGGACAATCAGGTGGTTCAGCCTGCAATGTCCTAACCAGACTGGGAACAAATTCACAAAGTGATAAATATCAACTTTGTGAGTGACCCCACCGGGAATTGAACCCGGAACCTTTGCGTGGCAGGCAGACATACTAACCACTGCACCACATCGGCTGTCTTACCACCTTAATATTACTGAATTTTTGATATGCAGTACCTGGGTTAAATATACCTAGGTACAATACTTACCTATACTACATTTATACAAAAATATTTGCACTTGCGAGTCATCATTTTATCGTGCGTTCGCACCGAACGCTGTTGACACTCGCTGCTAGCCGGTTCGAAACGGTTCGAGATCGCGCGTAAACGACGGCATGTAGACGTGTGTGTGAGTTTAGTGACAGTTCCTTGTTAGCCGTCTCTCTGTATTGGCGCCCATCAATACTTACTTTGTGCTCAAGAGCAGTACAGAATGGCCGAAGCACCGACTACCATAGACGCCTGATTTCCCAGAGGGCGCCACGCGGGAAATATTTAATAATTCCGGCTCGCATCACGCTTATTGCGTTTGCACTTGACACGTTGTCATTATTAACGGATATTACCGTGTGGTGCTGGCTGAGATGCCATGTGATGCTGGCTTAGAACAGCATCTACACATGTGTAACAAGCTACTTGGGAATTATCATCCAGGGAACGGGCAGCAGCATTCCTTGCAAATGAAACATCTTGAACTGCGCTCACCAATCCGCCTGCCAAGCGTGGTACCCTACGATAGGGCGAGACCAAGGCGAGACCCATGTCCAACATTGGATTGATGTAGATTGTAGCTGTTATGGTCTATGGTAACATAAACATGCCATAGGACTACCAATGGTTTAAACACTCAAACTTGGTGTCTTTGACTCATCGGTCAAAGTATTCGTGATTGTCAATAGCTAAGCTTTCTAAGCGAAAATAGTTCGCCCTTGGTTTTTACTATCATACCACAAACTAGTATTCACTTTATGAAAGGCTTTAACAAAGCAATACAGACGTGAATCATATGAGTGATTCGCAGAATTCTCATATATCTGTGAGGTTTACGCGCGCCATTCAACCGAGACACGAGCGCTAGCTGCGCTAAACGTCACAAGTTTGGTCCTGTAGAGATGCAACGAGAATTCGGGTTGGTTTTCGGTATTATAAATAGGAATAGGTAACCGGAAATGCACACTGCTCGGCAGCAGCTAAATTTTCGGTGACTGATCTATCTCTTACAGGCAGGCAACGGGTAGACAGACAGAGCGTCAAAGCTCTTTTAAAATACAGCCAAGAAGAAAAAGACGGTCGCTATCGCCACAACTGACCATTTCTGTTACTGTGGACTCATTCTACAGAGTTCTTTAAGTCCTTTATTCGCTTCTTAGGACAGCCGCGATACGGGATGATGCTATAGTCGTCATCCATCACTCGTCAAGATGTTAATTAGGACATCAACATGTATTACTAGAACTACCGGTGGTTCTACTTGTAGATATTTACGTGTACCTCTAGAACCACCGGAGCTACCAATAGTTCTATTGATCCTAGAGCTGCCCCTCTATTTATTTTAAAAAGCTGTTGCAGCCAACACTTACTACTAGATTTGCCTCGCCTATCAGCCTATCACTAAATAATACCAAAACACAGTTCATGTTCAGTCAAAGCGATAGAGAAATACCAATATTTGGTTTGATTCATAACTCGTAGTTTACGCTCACGGAAATTGCATCCGGGGATACGAGTGACGTCACAGCATGAGCACAAATCTGTCAGGAAACCGAGCTAAATGTCAGCAGATTAGGAACGGACAAGCGTATTTTATGATTTTCTACCCAGCTCGTTTATACTGGTTTTTCATACTATTATTGAAAGCGACTAGTATAAATTGATCCCTTGAAGGAGTGATGTTTTGAAAGAAAAGCAGATTTAAAAACAAACTGAAAATATATATACCTACTATTTTATTTACCTACGTCACAGCATGAGCACAAATCTGTCAGGGAACCGAGCTAAATGTCAGCAGATTAGGGACGGACAAGCGTATTTTATGATTTTATACCCAGTTCACATTATACTGGTTTTTCATACCATTTTTGATAACAGCCAGTATAAGTTGATCCCATGAATGAAAGGTTTATTCATTGGTTTGAAATTCCAATAAGTAAGAACTAGGTGCCGTATTTTGAAAGACAAATAACGATTTATGTCACATCACAGCACGAGCACAAATCTGAGCTAAATGTCAGCCACGGAATGTCAGCAAATTATGAACAGGTAAGTAACCGTATTCTATGACTTTCTATTTTTCTATGTGTCGTTTATCTTCGCAAAAGGAGACTTAATATGAATCCAAGAAGGAATGAGTAGCAGCGTTCACACAAACTCACAAACATCTTGCACTGCGCCCGCCAATCCTAAGCGTAATCCTAACGCTAGCGTGATCTTTGAGAACTTCCCTAATAAATACCCTTCAAACCCAGACTCTTTCACTATAATGATGTACACCGTTATTTAAAAATCCTCTGAATACTGTGTCAGACATAGCGATGACGACCATTTTACGACCGCTTAGCCCGCAAGAGATATAAGTGTGAGTGGTGTGTTTGTGTTTTCCCTGTAACAAAAATACCGTTAATACTAACTAACCTACTTACCTGGGTAACATCTTGATACCTGGGTAGATACATTAGCAACATTAGTGACTTTCTGTGCAGGTCGACAGATTCGCCTGTGGGTAATTGCAGTCAAGTAAAAACCATCCATTGAATCTCGGAGAATCTTGCAGACGAGATTGTTTTTGTTGTTCAAAGGAAAGCTCAAAAAATATAAGCTACATTGGCCTCTCTTAATATTAACGTTGTTAAATGCAAACACAAGAAACACACTGATGTGAATATGTGATTGACATGCAAAAAAGTCACAAAAAACACAGACTGATAGATGGTATAACTGGCGGAGATAAAGAACATAATCCCGATTTAGCAACATTATTGTTTACTTCTCTATCTATTACAGGTATGGCATTTGAGCAGGAGGTCAACAATAATGTTGCAACTGCAGGATATTATGTTCTTTATCTGCACCAATTAGGTATCAGACGTCAGACGCGTGTACATTTTAAGCTAGGTGCAACGCGTGGGTTGCGCCATAGTTGCGCGGCTGACTTGTGTGTGAATACGCTTATCATCTAAATTACGGCCGTCTCAATAGACTATATTTGACTGCTGTCAAACCCATACTAAAATTTATGCCAACTAAAAAAAAATATCATATTATGTCATAGATTTAACAAAATTTCGACAGCTTTCAAATATGGCCTATTCGAACAGCCGTATATTGATCACAATACAGGTAGGTACAGCAGTACCAAATCGTCCAGTCTACTACGTCCCTTGTGACCGCATTGCAGAGCCACACTAAATCGACCCGGTGTAATTATAGCGAGCGATCCGTTACAATTGTTTACCTAGCTCATTGTCGACTGCAGATTACAGAAGGTTCACTCGACCAAAAGGAGATTTTCGTGATTGTCACTTCTTACTTAGCCAGGATCAAAAATCTCAAAGTATAAGAATATCAAAACAGCAAAATATGATACATGAAGGAGATATGATTCTGAGTCAATTTTAATTCAAGAAATATGACGTTGACAAATGAAACCTTTTTCGCGCAGCGCTACTAGACACGCCTTTTGTCAAAATTTCATACAAGACAAGCCTGTCATTTTTGAATGTTTTTGAACGAGTTTGTCATTTGAGGTGATAGCTCATTTAACCGTTCCGTACGCGTCATATTTTGAAATTTTGTATGAAATTCTATGCCACTTAGGGTGCTATGCGTACGGTTCGGAACAGAGTGCGTTCACCCTAAAGTGTTGCCACAACCTTCTTTTCAAAATACACATATCCGTCGCCAAAACCTAAATTTGGAGTGTATGAGATTGAATAAAAAAAGGGACTGAAAATGGCCCCTTCATCCCCGTGGTCCACCTCCTGGACCACGGGTACGTTATTTTTTCCCTGTGGTCCAGGACGGGTGTCAGCTGTCACACTAAAAAGTGGTTTATATCGAAAACTATGCGTGCTACACTATTAGTTTCTTTGGGAAAGTTGTAGGCCTTAACGAGATCTACATGACAGGTGTCAGCTGTCACACTAAAAAGTCGGTTAAAACAGAAACTATGCGTGCTAGACTATTAGTTTCTTTGGGAAAGTTGTATGCCTTAACGAGATCTACATGACAGGTGTCAGCTGTCAAACTAAAAAGTCGTTTATATCGGAAACTATGCGTGCTAGACTATTAATTTCTTCGGAAAAGTTGTAGTCTATAACGAGATCTACATGACAGGTGTCAGCTGTCAAACTAAAAAGTCGTTTATATCGGAAACTATGCGTGCTAGACTATTAGTTTCTTCGGAAAAGTTGTAGTCTATAACGAGATCTACATGACAGGTGTCAGCTGTCACACTAAAAAGTCGTTTAAATCAGAAACTATGCGTGCTAGACTATTAGTTTCTTTGGAAAAGTTGTAGGCCTTAACGATATCTACATGACAGGTGTCAGCTGTCACACTAAAATGTGGTTTATATCGAAAACTATGCGTGCTAGACTATTAGTTTCTTTGGGAAAGTTGTAGGCCTTAACAAGATCTACATGACAGGTGTCAGCTGTCACACTGAAAAGTCGTTTAAATCAGAAACTATGCGTGCTAGACTATTAGTTTCTTTGGAAAAGTTGTAGGCCTTAACGAGATCTACATGACAGGTGTCAGCTGTCACACTAAACAGTCGTTTAAATCAGAAACTATGCGTGCTAGACTAATAGTTACTTTGGAAAAGTTGTAGGCCTTAACGAGATCTACATGACAGGTGTCAGCTGTCACACTAAAAAGTGGTTTATATCGAAAACTATGCGTGCTACACTATTAGTTTCTTTGGGAAAGTTGTAGGCCTTAACGAGATCTACATGACAGGTCTCGGCTGTCACACTAAAAAGTCGTTTAAATCAGAAACTATGCGTGCTAGACTATTAGTTTCTTTGGGAAAGTTGTAGGCCTTAACAAGATCTACATGACAGGTGTCAGCTGTCACACTAAAAAGTGGCTTATATCGGAAACTATGCGTGCTAGACTATTAGTTTATTTGGGAGTTTTGTAGACTATAACGAGATCTACATGACAGGTGTCAGCTGTCAAACTAGAAAGTCGTTTATATCGGAAACTATGCGTGCTAAACTTAAATCGTTTTTCATAGTTAAAATTATTAACCTACCAGCTTGCTATTACCTACATAAAATGAAAAAAATTACAAATAACACGTGGGAGTCAAAACAGGACGTCAAGTTCGAGAAATATAAGCTGGTGGCAACACTGGGAATGGCAATTCGGTAAACCAAATTGACACTCTATATTGCTCAAAGGGCGTCTCTATCGGGGACCGCGAGTGTCATTTTTTTGCTCTGTGTTAGTTACCTTGAGTTCCCCTGATTTTCAATTAAAGTCAGTACCTAAGCGTCAAATCTGTCGCAGGTACTGAGTGAACCATCTGTATAGGCGCCCGTGAGCTGTTTCCCTAATTTGTGACTGAAGCGCCCGACGGATTCTCGGGAAACTAACTCATTATTGAGTATTTCCTAATCTTCTTGTTCAAGTGGGACACCAAGTCTGTCGTGTTACCCAGGTTCCTAGAGGCACCGGCACTCAGGGAACCGGGGTAACCGCAGGTGTAACTTAGTAGCTAGGTAGGGTGGAGTGGTCTCGCTAGCACGAGTGCCTGTGGCCCCTGGGGGCGTGAGTGAGTAGGTGTGGGTAGAGTGTCCTGTGTGTAGGCGCCCTAACAAGCCTGGTGCCCTCGCGCGTAGTGAGGGGCCGCGGCAGGAAAAGATAGTTAGTAAAGGAATACTACTTTTATTAGCCACGTATACAAATAAGTACCTCCTGACACCGAAAAGGCCACAAGACGCGCGGACTCACACAGCGTAGAATCGCCCTCCCACGGTCAGCGTGCGTTCGGTAGGGGCTTGGATTCTTCAGGCTTGACGGCGGCTTGGCAATTCGTCGTGGACGCTTGCGGACGGCAAAGCTTCTTTAGCTTCTGGACTTGAGTTCTGGCTTCTGGGTTCTTGAGGCTTCAGAACTTACTTCACTTACTTTGCTACTTCACCTTGGGCTTTTTACTTCTTTTTTATTTCTTAGGTAATTGGAAGTAGAGTAAAGACTGGTAAATACTCCTCTTTTGACAGCTTGACACGCCTTATATATGCTTGCCAGGCGTTCGAGAATGTTCTAGTCTTCTTTCTGATTTCGAATTTCAAAGACCTTGAGGTTTGTCAGTGGCCAGTTTTCTTGCAAGTTGCCAGTGATGATGGTGGAGGTTTGTCGCCCTGATGATGTAGTGGTTTGTCCAGGCGACGAGGGCAGTCCTGTGGCTTCGGAGGGCTCGGAGGTCTCGTTTCCGGGAGGAGTGAAAGAGTGCCAGCGCGAGATAAATTTAGAATCGAGTACCAGGAGGTCAGAAATTAGAAAGAGGTAGTGGGCTATAGTACAATAGCTTTTTAGTAGAGAACTACGCGGCTCTATGAGATGGCCGTCAAAGGTGAGACGTTGACATTTTGTCAATAGTAGTAAATAAATATGTCGAAATAGAAAATTATTTACAGATTTGAAGAAAATTAAAGTGAAAAATAGCGCAATGCTATATTTTCCCCACGAAGAAAATTTTGCTGTTACAAAAATTTTGAGGTTATGAGCAGATACCTTACGCATTCACCTACTCTCAGACTTCACCATTCAATCATGCATCCTTCATCTTCCAAAGGTTGGGGTAGGGCTCACGTTCAATGGCTCCTACTCCAAGGCATGCTACTCTCTGAGCATATCTCAGGCGATGACCGAGGCTTGTTTTAGGAGTTGTCATCCGCTCCAGCTTAAAACCTGTGAGTAGTGTTAAGGCTTATTTAACGTGTCACTAACCGCACGTGTAGGGTATAGTAGTGTAGGCTTGTTTTACGTGTCACAATCCGCACGAAGAGGAATGAACCTTAGCTCGAGTGGGGGTATAGAGACCCATCAAGAGAGGAACATTTTAAGAGACCCATTTAGAGAGAGTCTTAAGAGAGAGGGTATTTAGAGAACCCTTAAAGAGTAGTTAGCCTTTCAGAGGCAGGTTCCTGGGCCAAGAGGCCAAGATAAGGGGTTTAGCAAGTTCAGCTAGAGATTTTGAGTGTAGAACCGAAAGTTATCAGGGTTGGCTTGTAAGCCTTAATGAGAGTTGACGTCGCTTTCGTCGAAATTGCGATGTCAGATGGGTGGTGCAGATAGATAAAGGGTAGCTCTAGACTTTAAAGTCCTTAACATGCCATTTGGCTCTTGATCCATTTGGATCCTCCAAGAGGTAAACAAGGGGTGATATTTTTTGTATCACCCTGCATTTGAGGTATCTTGGAGCGAGTTTAGCCGAGAAGTATGCGCCTGCGTTACTGAGGGAGTAGTTTTTACGCCAGACAAATTCACCGACGTTGAACTCTTTGAAGGGGTGCCTTAGGTCGTAACGAGCAGCATTTCTGGTGTGGGCTATGTGAAGTGAAGTTTGGACCTTATCGAATATGTTGGCCAGTAGGCCTAAGTTTCTTGCATAGATATCGCGCGGTAGCAGGGTTATTTCGTCCAGGTTATGTGTAGGCGTGTAAAGAGAACCACATGTAACAATCTCCCGGCCGTAAACCAAGAAGGATGGCGTATATCCCGTTACTACGTTCACGGAGTTGTTCATAGCATTCTGAATAGATGGTAGGTGGAGATCCCAAGAGCGGTGATCATCATCTACTAATGATGCCAGCGCGGTTATGATGGTTCTGTTGTATCTTTCTGTGGGGTTTACTTGAGGGCAGTAGTGTGGGGAGTAAGATGGGAAAGGTATTTTGTACTTTATTAGTAAGTTGTTGAATTCCCTGGATCGGAATTGGGGGCCGTTGTCCATAATTATGGTTTGTGGGACGCCGTGGACGAGGAAAACGAAGTTTTCTAGGTTACTTATGATGTTTGATGCTAACGCGCGTTTAAGTGGGAAGAGGAGGCAATATTTAGTGAAACAGCAAGTGACGACAAGGATGTACTGGTTGCGACGCCTTGACATGGGCAGGGGGCCTATCAGGTCGAGAGATATGCATTGAAAGGGCCTAGAGCAGATCTTTGGTTTGCCCATAGGGCCATAAGGGGAGTGGTTGGAGTGTTTGTAGGCCTGGCAGCGTTCGCAGTTAGAGATATGTATAGCTATGTCTTTGAACATGCCTGACCAGTAGTGTGTTAAGGATAGTTTCTTGAAGGTTTTGAAGATGCCTAGGTGTGGCTCTGAGGCTGAACCGTGAGCGTTTCTAATTAAGTTTTCCCTATCTGAGGGGGGAGGCACTTCCTTCCACGAGAAGTCATCTTGCAAGGTGAATGGTGAGGTCATGTGGCGGTATAGTTTGTTACCTTGCGTCATGTAATTGGGAAAAGAATCGGGGTTGTTATTGCATCCCTGGACGAGTGTGTTGTATCGCTCAAGTTCGGCGTTAGAGGTGGACGTCGATATAGGGGCAGTGTGGGGTGGAGTGTTAGTAGTTTTCGGGTTTCGGGAGAGTAGGTCGGGTACAACATTATCCTTGCCTTTCTTGTGTTTTAATATAAAGTTAAATGACGAAAGGCGTACGGCCCATCGGGCTAGTCTCCCGGATGGGTTGGAAAGGTTCAGGAACCATTTTAGTGCCGCATGGTCCGTGTAGACTGTGAACTGTTTACCATTGTCTATGTAGCACCTCCAGTGTTCAAGAGCCGTGATGACTGCCAAAGTCTCACGTTCTGTAGTTGAGTAGTTTTGTTCATGTTTATTGAGTGCTCTACTCATGTAGGCTATAACAACTTCCTTATCGCCTTGCGTTTGGGTTAGCATGGCCCCTATGCCGGTGTTAGATGCATCGCAGTGGACAGAAAAGGGGCTGTTGAAGTCTGGGCAAGCAAGGATTGGTGTCGTGACGAGGAGTTCTTTTAGTCTTAGAAAAGCAGAGTTGGCTTCGCTAGTCCAGTTAAATTTAGGGGCGTTCTTACCCGAAGCAGTTAATTTGTTAATAGGTGAAGCAATGGTGCTGAAGTTTGGAACGAATCTGCGGAACCAGCTGCAGGTACCTATGAATTTTCTAACCTCTTTGCGCGATGTAGGTACTGGAAAGTCTAAAATAGCGCGTATTTTGTCGGGGTCGGCACGGAGACCGTGCTCGTCAACAATGTAGCCAAGGTACTTTAGTTGACCTCTGAAGAATACGCTCTTTTCGAAGTTTATAGTCAGGCGTGCGAAAGTTAGTTTTTCGAGGACTTTAAGAAGTAAAGAAATATGTTCCTCAAACGTTGAGCTGATGATGATGTTATCGTCTAAGTAACAGAAGACTTTGTTATCGAAGTCAGGGGTAAATAGCATGTCCATTAGTCTTTGTTGTGTAGCCGGGGCGTTAGTCAATCCAAACGGCATGACGACAAATCTAAACATGCCTCGTCCTGGCACGTAAAAGGCAGTTTTGTCTCTATCCGCTTCATGGAGAGGTATTTCCCAGAGGGCTTTGGCGATGTCTATGCTGGAAAGAAATTTTGCGTTTTTCAGGTGGTCGAGAATTTCGTTAATGAAAGGAAGGCTGTAGGCATCCCGTTTGGTAACGGAGTTTAGTTTCCTACTGTCCACGCAGAATCGCCATTCTCCGTTCTTTTTGGGGGTAATCAGGACGGGTGATAGCCAGGGGCTTTCACATTTTTCAATTACCTTCCAAGACAACATCTTGTCGACTTCATTGATAAGCGCTTTTTGTTTTTCTGGTGAGAGCCTATAGCAGCGCTGTTTGATGGGAAGAGTATCGCCGGTATCTATTCTATGCGTGATTAAGTGTGTGCGACCTAATTAGAGATGAAAAATTCTGAAAGTTTCCGAAACATTGAAAGTTTCTAGGTAATTTTCAGGTAATTTATCCGAATGTTACTTGAAAGTTTCCTCGCGAGGAAGTTTTCAAAAATGTCTTTTCAACGTAATAAGTTAGTTACAATAAGTATGTTTTAATGAAAATAAGGTTAAAAATTTGTATTTTGTACAAAATCAAATAGAAAGTCATTACAATCAAAATATTTTACTTACATGAATTTTATTCACTAGTTAAATGAGACGTCTTAATGAAAAATAATTTTAATGACTTTATTAACTACCTAGGCAATATTATTTATGTATTCCGCTTAGACCATTAAATAGTCTAAGGTAGGTATTTAGGTACATCTACGAGCACGACAAACTTTACAGTTACAACGTGAATATGATTCGTGAATTCGCTCACATTATTAAAACAAAAAAAAGCCCAAAGTATAAGTTTAGCGGGCTCTCATTTTACTTAACTCTATATCTAATTGATCTCGTACACTTCTTTATATGATTATGTAAATAAATGTTCATTTTTTATAATTTATAGTTGTTTTAAACTTCCTTCCTTACTTATTACCTCCCCTTATCGAATAAAAAGCACAAAACTGAAAAATTTAAAGCAATATTAATAATATAACAATTGTTTTCTTAAGTCAGATAATCAGTTTTGAAAACTTCCTCGAAAGGAAACTTTCAGGTAACTTTCAGGAAACTTACCTCAGAAAAGGAAAGTTTCAAGGTAATTTTCATCTTTAGACCTAATTCGCCTTTCTCTTCAAAGGAAATTCTTTTAAATCTATTAATTATGTCGTCGGCTATGAGCTTTTGGTCAGGGGACAGGCATTCATAAGGATGTATTTGTTTGTTATGTGCAATTGTGTTGCACGAAGTAGGGTTAAGGTTGAAGGCTAAGGAGAGCAGTTTAGGAATAAGTTTAAACTTCTTCCAAAAGTCGACACCAAGTATGATAGAGGGTCTAATATCAGGGAAGACGAACGCTCGTATAATTTGAGTTTCGTTATTGAAAGTAAAGGGTAGATCGATAAAGCCTAATGAGGACGCTGTGTGGCCACTGGCCGAATATACTTTGAGAGCCTGCAACTTAGATAAGGAGTAGCCAAGGCTTATGAACTTTATGTGGGAGTTATTCCCGAGGATTGTTAAGGAACTGCCACTATCCAGGAGTCCCGAAAAGGTTATGTTATTTATAGTGAAGTTGAGGAAAGGGCGTTCGTGGTCCTTTTCCTCGTCATATAGGATTGAAGTAATTCTGTAGCATGTATGGAATAGGCGGATATTTTGTAACCAGTTCTTCCAATCCTCAGGGTCAAATTTAGACTTATCTAAGTCGCGCTTTTCTAGTTTTTTGGGGAGGGGTTGCCTTTGCACTTGGGGCACTCCGGGGTTTAAAAGTCCTTTAGGCCGCATTTGAAGCAAATTGGGAAGCGGGGTTGAGTACAAGTCGATAACGAGTGTCCGTTGATTCGGCAACGAACGCAGAAAAGATTGGGACTATGTCTTCTGTTAATGGGGTTAATTTGCCTCGAGTATGAGGGTTTGAATGGCTGGGGGGTGTAGGGAGGTTTAGGGGTGTTGTATGTCGTGTTGAAGTTAGATTTGTTTGTAAAGCTGTTTTTACTAGGCGATGATGTGGAAGGTCCGACGGGTTTGTAGTTGAACTCCATTGCGAGTGGGTCATGGTGCGGTTCCTTAAAGGTCTTATTTTTATCTATTACTTTTTCATATTGTTGGCAGGCAGATATAAGTTGTTCCAAGGTTGTAATGTTCAAGTGTGCTATGAAGTTGGAGTAGCAGGGTCTTATGTTCCTCATAATGATCTCCAGCTTCTCGTCGTTTGCTAAGGGTTTGGAAAGTCTATTAAACATACCTGACATTATTGAAACGTAGATAATAATTGGTTCGGACAAGCCCTGAGTTCTATTTCTAATGGATTCTAAAAATTTGTAGTCAAAGTCATGGCCACCGAAATCCTTAATTAAGTCAGTGCAGAGTTGCTTCCAGGTGAAGTTAGGGTTTAGGTCTAATTTGAATCTTAGCCAATGTAAGGCAGAATCGGAGAATATGTCAGGGATTCTGGTCATAAGTGAGTGTGGGTCTATCCTCCTAGATATGCGAAATTCTTCTATGTTCTGTATGAAGGACCTAGGGCACGTTTTCCCCGAGAAATTGAATTTTTTCAACTCGTGAAGGCTCTTATCCAGCTGCTGGTTTAAGGGAGCAGGGGTTTGGGTGTGTGAGTATTGAGGAGTGCTGAATATTTCTACGTAGTGATCGTGGTCGTGTTCCTCGTGGGTATGTTGTTCTTGTGTATGCTCTTCCTGTGTGTGTTGGTCATCTGTTTCTCGTTCTGGGTTTTGTTCAGTTGTTGAAGGTAAAGTGGAAAGAAAGATTTTCTCTAGGTTTTCGAATTTAAGTTTTAGATTCTTAAGGTCCTCCTGTAAGGATGGGTCCGAATCTAGGTCCATCCTTTCAATTCGGTGAAAGACATGGTTGAGGTATGTCTCTACCTTGGGAATAAGACGGGTTGCCCCTTCAGTAATTTGAGTTAGCTTGGGTTCGAGGAATGCGAGAGTGGCGTTGGTCTCTGCTATGTCTTGTGCAAGAGGGACTGGGGAGTCGACTACATAGTCGGGGTTGGACTCGATGAGACCAAGAATCTGCCTCTTAAGGGCTACTACAGTATCCGCCGGGTCGGCTAGTCTTAGTTTGATTTCGTATTCGAGCTCAGGTTTATTTAAAAGAGTGTATTTTATAGGGCGCATTTTAGTAGTTAAGTTTAGCAATTAGTAAGTAAGTGTAGCTAGTAAGTAAAAGTTAGTGTAAGGTTTTAAGCTAGAGGGATAAGTAGGGTATAGATAAATTGCAAAGAGGGCCGAAAGAGGAGGGCCAAAATATGTTATGAGGTGTAGATTTAGAATTTTGGGAGGAAAAGAGGGCCGAAATTATAGTCGAAAAGGTTTACGCTAGAAGAAGCGTCGTTTTAGAATTTAGAGAAGGGTTCTGATAGTACGTGGGTGTAGATATCGCCCACGCACGTATCCTTTACCGTTGGGCGCCAAACTGTCGTGTTACCCAGGTTCCTAGAGGCACCGGCACTCAGGGAACCGGGGTAACCGCAGGTGTAACTTAGTAGCTAGGTAGGGTGGAGTGGTCTCGCTAGCACGAGTGCCTGTGGCCCCTGGGGGCGTGAGTGAGGAGGTGTGGGTAGAGTGTCCTGTGTGTAGGCGCCCTAACAAGCCTGGTGCCCTCGCGCGTAGTGAGGGGCCGCGGCAGGAAAAGATAGTTAGTAAAGGAATACTACTTTTATTAGCCACGTATACAAATAAGTACCTCCTGACACCGAAAAGGCCACAAGACGCGCGGACTCACACAGCGTAGAATCGCCCTCCCACGGTCAGCGTGCGTTCGGTAGGGGCTTGGATTCTTCAGGCTTGACGGCGGCTTGGCAATTCGTCGTGGACGCTTGCGGACGGCAAAGCTTCTTTAGCTTCTGGACTTGAGTTCTGGCTTCTGGGTTCTTGAGGCTTCAGAACTTACTTCACTTACTTTGCTACTTCACTTTGGACTTTTTACTTCTTTTTTATTTCTTAGGTAATTGGAAGTAGAGTAAAGACTGGTAAATACTCCTCTTTTGACAGCTTGACACGCCTTATATATGCTTGCCAGGCGTTCGAGAATGTTCTAGTCTTCTTTCTGATTTCGAATTTCAAAGACCTTGAGGTTTGTCAGTGGCCAGTTTTCTTGCAAGTTGCCAGTGATGATGGTGGAGGTTTGTCGCCCTGATGATGTAGTGGTTTGTCCAGGCGACGAGGGCAGTCCTGTGGCTTCGGAGGGCTCGGAGGTCTCGTTTCCGGGAGGAGTGAAAGAGTGCCAGCGCGAGATAAATTTAGAATCGAGTACCAGGAGGTCAGAAATTAGAAAGAGGTAGTGGGCTACATACAGTACAATAGCTTTTTAGTAGAGAACTACGCGGCTCTATGAGATGGCCGTCAAAGGTGAGACGTTGACATTTTGTCAATAGTAGTAAATAAATATGTCGAATAAGAAAATTATTTACAGATTTGAAGAAAATTAAAGTGAAAAATAGCGCAATGCTATAAGTCGTCCAACGATCCTATGAATCCTAGTATCAGAGTTTTTCCTAATAAAATGGCAGTTCTCATACTGTGCACCGGAAACTTTGCATGGCATGATCAAACCATAAACCTCTGACACGAAATTCTTAATCACCTGGCTGATTTATATGAAAACCCAATTAAAAGTGAAAATAAGAAATAGAAAAAGTCACATCAGCGAAAATGAAACTAAATTATCGCTATAAGACTGATTTTCAAAATAATTATTTCGATGTCACGTGCAGAACGATTACAAAGAAAATTCTGCAACATTGAAAGCACCATTTTTACGTCAACCATTTTTAGAGCCGTATCTGACTTTCGAACAAACTTCAAAAGACACCTGCACTCAGTTTCACAAAAAACAGCCGTTTTACTAAAACCTGAGTCTAGTGGCGCCCCCAAAAATAAGAAAAATAATTTTGCCCACGTGACTCAGACACAAAATAATGGATTAATTTACTAATACCATGATCACTATTGCGGACCATATACGCAGTGCATGATTTTCCAGTGTTTTTCTATACGAGACGATTTATTGAAGATAAGATTTTTACTAAATCCCATACAAAAATTGTATTGATTTTATTTCTAAGATTGCGGAAACAAACGGTAATATTGTTTAAATTGCGTGCGATTCAAATCGAGTAAGCAATAAGTTAAATTTTCACAAAGTTATATCGATTTCATCCTAAATATTCCTGGCCTATGGTTGCGGAAACAAACAGTAATATAGTTTGAAATACGTGCTATTCACATCGCCTAATTAAAAAGTTCAATTTTCACAAACTTATAGCGATTCTATACTAAATGTTCCTTGCGACTAGTTAGTACTACCAATCAATAATTTCGTTATCAGCGTAAGTTTTACGTACCTATTCATTCAGTCAGTGAAAATCATACTACCAACCGGCGCTTCTAGCACTGATGTTGCACCTTAAAAAAAGTGCAAAAGTTCGCACCGACTGACCGCTCTAAAAACTGCTCGCCCGAGAACCATTGAACTCCACATCGACCTAGCAAACTGTATTACTGTAGCGAAAACGTGCTGGAAAAGTCTAGAAATTCTTAGAACATGGAATAAAGTCTGGTACTTAAAAAAAACTCCGCTAGCTTAGAATTCCCTGAATTTACACTGCGCTCGCTAAATTTTCAGCTTACTTTGGGATTTATCTCAAAAAAGAGAAAAAAAAGAATTCTTCACTACAAACAATACTTGCAAACTCTGCTTATACGACGAGAAGATATAAGCTTATTTTTGCCTTAATTACGTTTGTTCAAAAGACTTATAATACCTCATTATTTACTTAAATATTCTATGTACGACGTGGCTTGAATCTGGTACTCGTACGCCTATTATTTTGGAACGTGTCTGACTGTGTTAGATTTTTTTTATTGAGATTATTATTACACATACATACATTCACACAACACGCTTAATTCCCTTGCGGGATAGCCAGAGATTATAGTCGTTATAATCAAGGGACTTCATGTCTATCACAATCTTAGACGACAGGCTGATACCTGTCACTTAAGTGCTACACGATTTTCTGAAACGGTTCTCAAATATTTGTGGAGCGAGGCGATAACGACCATATTTTACGGCCGTTACCGCTCTGCCTACCCTGCAAGGGAACAAGGCGTGATAATTGTATCTATGTATGTATGTACAGGTACACAATAACTCGTCTCACAGGACGTGCCATTTGCCGTAGTGACCGCAGCACGTATCGGCTGGCAACGAGTTGTGATTCCAGAGAGCGGTCGTTACTAACTTTATAACAGGAAGCCATTGACAAAACTATTGAGAGATTCATGAGAGGTGAAGGTTGATTTTTCTAAGCACCACACATTAGACGTGAGACATAAGACGTAAGACGTGCGACATAGCGACGCTCGAAATCGTTTCCATTGTTACTTTAGTGCTACACGGTTTTCTAAAAAGGTTCTCAAACATTTGTCGAGTGTGACGATAACGACTATATTTTACGGCCGTTAACGCTCTGCCTACCCTGCAAGGGATCAAGGCATGATAATTGTACCTATGTATGTATGTATAGGTACACAATAACTCGTCTCACAGGACGTGCCATCTGCCGTAGTGACCGCAGCACGTATGGGCCGGCAACAAGTTGTGATTCCAGAGAGCGGTCGTTACTAACTTTATAACAGGAGCCATTGACAAAACTTTTGAGAAGAGGGGCTACATTTTTCATACACGATTATAGTAGGTCATGCTCTGCCTACCCTGCAAGGGAACAAGGCGTGATAATTTGCCGTAGCGACCACAGCACGTATCGGCCGGCAACGAGTTGTGATTCCAGAGAGCGGTCGTTACTAACTTTATAACAGGAGCCGTTGACAAAAGTTTTGAGAAGAGGGAGTACATTTTTCATACACGATTATAGTAGGTCATACTCTGCCTACCCTGCAAGGGAACAAGGCGTGATTTGTGTAGGTATGTATGTACAGTCTAACAGGATGTGCCATTTGCCGTAGTGACCGCAGCACGTATCGGCCGGCAACGAGTTGTGATTCCAGAGAGCGGTCGTTACTAACTTTATAACAGGAGCCGTTGACAAAACTTTTGAGAAGAAGGGGTACATTTTTCTTACACGATTAATCCTGGCGATTTGGGAATAAAGTTCTCTTAACTGACCTTAAATAATTGCTGTCACCGTCAAATAGGTTTAGAAAAAGACAGCAGATATCTAAGCCCATGTTTAAAAATGTCAATAGGTTCTTCGCTATTTCTAGTCAATTTAGTTGCCATTGTTTTCATCGTCGCCTTATTTCGACAGATAACGCGCATTTTGAGTCAAATTATAAGACAGCTCTGGTAATGATCATCTCCTGTATTTATCAAAACCAATTTGACAGAAAGTGACAGCGCTAATTTAAGGTAAGATATAGAGATTTTATTTTCGGAATTGGGGCCAGTATCTAAATAAATCGGTGATGACAGCATTCACATGGTTTGAACAGCTTTTTTACTAAAAACTAGCGCAAATCTAGTATATTTATTTATCATGAGTCTTTTCAAAAGTAACAAATAGCATTTAGCATTTCTTTTATATGAATATAATCTTATAATTTGTCTGAAAAGATCTGTCGACCAATGGCGTTTTAAAGAGCATAATCTTTTTATCTTCTGAGACACCTTGTTACTATTTAGTTACACATTGCGAATATTACATTTGTTTCGTTCGCTGTCCAGACGAGTATGAAAAGGCAGTACACCTGCAGTCAGAGATGTATGACGTCTAGACACGCTCCCTCTTTTATTTCTGAACTCCATTTTGCTGTTCAGGTACTCAGTGTGTTGGTTGGTACATTTGTAGATTTTTCTGCGTACTTGTTTGTACCTTGTACTTACGTTCTTACTTAGACGTGATATGATAACACGTGTACCTTGCACTGGCACTCTGAACATTAAATGAATAACGTACGTGTGAAAAGTTATTTTAAATTGTATGAGATTACTAGCTGGTGCCCGCGAACTTCGTCTCGCCTATGCATAGAGTTACCTAGGTATGTGCCTACAAAACCGACACGTCATGCTAACAACTTTTCTAATAGAACCATTTTCATAGTTTACACGCGCTTTTGGTGTACGACGACGTCAGGTAGGTAGGCAGACAGGCCCTTCAGTGCTGCTGCAAATATATATGCATCTAAAAACGCCTGCGCAAAAACTTGCGTTAAAACAACGTAACTTTATCGTTGGCTTTTTGTATGAGGATTTTGCATATGCATCTGACAGACGCATGCCTTTGCGTTTCGCTAAAACAAAGCACTAACGGACATTACGTGTGGTTTGGTTTGTGGTGCTTTGCATCTCCTCACTTTAGGTGGTGTGGGGTCGGCTCTCTCAATATTTATCATGTCTTTCCGTTTAGTTTTGTCGATTTGTTTAAATAAATTTAATCAAAAATCGTAATCAATAAGCAAGAAAAAAGTATCTTATCGCGATAAAAAGTACCTATCTTAGATGTTTACGTGCTAACATACCACAAAAAGTTTCAAGCATCTAAGTGCTTTATAGTGCTAATATATTGTAACCGATGTGGCGTAGTGGTTAGTATGACTGCCTGCCACGCAAAAGGTTCAGGGTACAATTCCCAGTCTTTCTTTTTCGTGTGGGACACCGAGTCGTTCAATGACCCGATGAACCCTGGTGTCAGAGTTTTTCAACCGCCTATTTCAAGTAGCAGGCCTCTGACATGGATGTGTAACGACCGCCATTATAGACAGCAACCGGGACCGACGGCTTAACGTGCCCATCCGAAGCACGGAACCATCTTACTTGCGGACAATCAGGTGGTTCAGCCTGCAATGTCCTAACCAGACTGGGAACAAATTCACAAAGTGATAAATATCAAACTTTGTGAGTGACTCCACCGGGAGTTGAACCCGGAACCTTTGCGTGGCAGGCAGGCATATTAACCACTGCGCCACATCGGCTGTCACAATTCCCGGTAGGGTCACTCATAAAGTTGATATTTATCACTTTGTGAATTTGTTCCCAGTCTGGTTAGGAAATTGCAGGCTGAACCACCTGATTGTCCGAAAAGTAAGATGGTTCCGTGCCTCGGATGGGCACGTTAAGCCGTCGGTCCCGGTTGCTGTCTATTATGGTGATCGTTACACAATCATGTCAGAGGCCTGCTACTTGCAGTAGGCGGTTGAAAAAGTCTGACACCAGGGTTCATCGGATCGTTGAGCAACTCGATGTCCCACACGAAGAGAAAAAGAGTGCTATATTTTCGGAGATTATCGCGTACACACATCGCAAAAGCTCTCAAATAAAATGTTACTGCAGGTTTTCTAAAACGCGCTAGCAAAATTGATATTTAAAATCTATACTACCTAGTTCACAGAAGAAGGGCAACATATTGCTCAAATGTCATGTAATATGAAAAAGATGCAAACAATAATGTTGCTATTTCGGGCCCCCTTTCTTTTGTGAACCGTAGTAAACGCTTATTGTCCACCAAAATTTGTAATGTATGATGGATGATGATTTTCAATTCCAAACCTGACATGCAACGCCTGTGGGACGACTTCTGCGCAAAAGATGTCCTCCAAAAACTAAAAGCGACATCCTCTGGTGCAGACCTAGCTCGAATGAAGGCGGCCTGCTGCCATGAGTCAAGGGCTTGGCTGAAAGCCCTGCCTTCACCCCACCTAGGCACTTATCTAGACAACAATTCACTTAAAATAGCCGTGGCACTGAGACTCGGTTGCAAAGTGTGCGAGCCGCATAAATGCAGGTGTGGGGCAATGGTGGATGACAGAGGTCGCCATGGTCTAAGCTGCAGGATGTGCGCAGGCAAGACACCACGCCCTCAACGACTTAATACGCCGGGCCCTTATGTCTATAGACGTACCTACCGTGCGTGTTCGAGCCACCAGGGCCCCGAGTCCGCTAAATGAAAATCGTTTCAGTTGGATCTCGATGGCATCTCAGTTGGATGGTTTCGGTCATTTCGTAGTCTGCTAACAGTTTTTAGTATGGAAAATCACAGTGGCAGTAGAATGACAGTTGAGTGTCGCTGGCATTACAATGGCTAAAAATTAGCAGACTTGGGGCCCTGGTCTGTCCCGCACAGACGGAAAAGTACAGACGGCCTCACTCTTATTCCATATGGGAGAGAGACGCTCTCTTCTGTGGGATGCCACTTGCGGATACACATTTGTTGGACTGGCGGCCGAGTTTCTAGCAAAGCAGAACTGAAAAGTACATGGATCAGTGCCAGTCCTACGACTTTGTGTCATTCGCGGTAGAAACCTCAGGTGTATGGTGCGCTGTGGCAAGAGCATTCGTCCGAGAGATAGGCCAGCGCCTGAGGGCTTGTGGCCGCGACCCTCATGCCAGCTCGTACGTGGTCCAACAGATTTCCATAGCCATTCAGCGTGGCAATGCAGCAAGCGTAATGAGTACTTGAACAGGCATGAACTTATTATAATTTAAGAATGTTAACGATTCAGATATTTTATCCATTAAACTAATATTAAACTTGTTTTGTTCCCAGGCAAAAATGAGTTGGTTAGGCTAAGTTAAATTAGCCTTTAATTTAACCGAAATATTATTTGAAATAATTTCTTGTTGTAAAAAAGGTAGGTACAATTAAAAAAAACTTAGGGGCACTAAATCGTGACAGCTCGACATAGCTCTTTTACATACCTTGAAGAAAAACATTCTGATACCGCGTTTTACAAAACTATCAGCGACATCTATGAAATTATTTTTGCACTAATTTTCTTCTCGAACAACTTCTTAAACTTTTTTTTCATCATTTTCCATGAGGAAGAGACTTTATATTGCAGAAAATAAATAGTATCACCATGTACCCTCGTTTCTATACCAGTAAATTTGTAAAAAAAAGTTTCTGGGTGTTGAGCATTGCCGAACCAGATAATCGGTTTTCCCGTGGGATTGAGACATTTTCCCGAAGTAAAATGTATCCTAGATGTTGACCCGTATAATAAGCAATCACTGTACAAAATTTAGTGAAAATCCGTTCAGCAGTTTTTGCGTGAAAGAATAACAGACAAACAGACAGACAGACAGACAGACAGACAGACATACAGACAGACAAACAGACAAAAATTTTTTTACTTGTTGTTTGGAGATCTATATCTTGAACACTATTTATTACAAATACTCTTTTTTAAATCTATTTCATGTACAGACTTAGTTTAGTTACTGTTTTATTATATGTATAGATTATAAGCAAGTTACAAACGACAGCAAAATTAATATCATTTGTAGTACATTTATGTCATAATAATTAAACAAGGCGCACTATTATTATTATTATTTATCCTACCGTAGGCAAAATGCGGGTAGGTAGGTATGCATTCATTTTCAAATA
This sequence comes from Phthorimaea operculella, assembly GCA_024500475.1. NCBI lineage: Eukaryota > Metazoa > Arthropoda > Insecta > Lepidoptera > Gelechiidae > Phthorimaea > Phthorimaea operculella. The sequence continues at coordinate 10,017,773 of JANFCV010000002.1, forward strand.
TTACCAGATAAACAATGGGTCCTATTTTCTGATCTTGTACGACTTGCGACCAACCTTTTCTCTTTATTTGATCTTCAACAAAACATAATTTGTGTTGCACAAAATAAACAACAATATACTTGGTAGTTATCAAACATAGTTTTTTTTTTATCTAAACAATTTTTTTTAATTGTGTCTCCTTGCTTGCTCCTATTATTGTAATAAGTAGATAACTGAAATTTTTGACCTACACACACTGACAGGCCGGACAAATACGATTCAGAACCCAAGACCTTCAACACAAATATTAGACCACTAGACCACGTCTGAAGCACTTAATCTCCGAAATAGAACGCAAAAATTTTTTGCTGCCCTGGCGACCTAGATTTAGAGCTAAGCGGGAATCTTCCTGCAACTAGGGCTGTACTTTTTGTCCCGGGATCCCGCAAAGCCGAAAACGGGACAAAGCGGGCGCAATCACGGTGTTTGTAAATCCTGCACGTACACACGTGAAAAGGAATATTGAGTGTTGGGTTAGGGCGGGCCGTGTGGAACGAAAATTTTCTTTGAACAGTTGCTATTATGGTGACAAGGCCAATGTTTTGCTTATAATTTATGGGGTAAGCTTACAATGTGTTTCTAGGACAGTTTCCGGGTTGTGTGAATGACACACTTTAAAATAAAATGCGTACAAATACTGTCGCAGGCTTACCAATTATGATGCTAAAAATATCATTTGGGCCGTTTTCGGGTTAGAAATACCTGCGAGTATTCCAGACATATTTAATACTAGCGGCCTTTGGCGGTTTCACCCGCTGCATCTCATTTTCACGCCGAAAAAAGTTATTTTTCCGGTAGGTGTTACATATTTACCATTTCAAGAGAAAGTCTTGAATCACTCTATCCATTAGAAAAAATAAAATCCGTTGCATTGTTTAGGAGGAGCTAGCGATTTCCACGACAGACAGACAGAGAAACGCAAAAACTACTTCATTTTATATTATGTAATGTTGTCGAATGTTTGACTCAGCTGAACCCTGAAAATATGTCATTAGGCATTACGAATATTATAATTTCATCTAAATTTGTATAGACATTAAATTCACATCACTAGAATATTGAGTATTGAGTCACGCGACGGAATACAAAATAATAAGCTCGTTCCCCCTAAATATGGGCGAAATTGTGCGCCTAATACTAATATTTGCGTTTGGCACGGTTACTGCGTGAGGCAGGTTCATAATCTGTGGTAGAGGGAAAATTTCATAGACAGAGGTGAGGGTTGGAGAATAGGAAATGGGTAAGGCGGGACCCACACGTTCCGTTGTTGTGCTATTGTAGCTCAGCGCTAACGCATGGATCTAACAGTTGCATAAAAGATCGATAAAATAACGCAACGGGAGCTTCTGCGCTGCGCTGTTTCAACGCAATTTTCTGCTAGATGCGTGGGCCCTGCCTGTTTCTGCTGATGCATTTTTGTGGGGAAAACGATGGATAGGCCAAGTGCACAAACGACTAAATTAAAAATATGTAAGATGTTTTTGACGTGGTTAGCGCCATTTATTGGCGTCAAAAAACATAAATTATAAGGGCCTTACCACAAAAAAGTTAGACACACATTGAACGCGTGTCCATAGGCGGTTGCTTTTTTGTATGAATTTCACAGTTTCGTCTAACTTTTCTTTGCCCTAAGTGATTAAAGGCGTCTAAAACCAAGAAAGATCTGGTCATTTACCGACCTGGTGTCCCAAACGACAGAAAATAAATCTGTTTAAAAAAATACAGATTAAATCTCGCCAAAGTACAGATTTTGCTCCAAGCACTCTGTAGCGACTTCGGAATTGAGTTTCATTCGGTACGTCAGAGTTTTAATGCTTAATGAGTCACCTTCATTAAACGACTTGAGAGGGATAAACTTGATAATTTCATTTTATAGGTTCTTCGCAAAGATTTTGCACGTGAAGAAGTTTTTTTCGTTCTACCTAACTGAAATATTTTAGGCGAAGACGTGTAATTTTGTTACGACAAGTATTTCTGTCCAGTGGGAAATAATTTTGTCTGCGAGTCAACAATTCACAATGGATTCAACATTCTAGGTCTAGAATCTTCGTAAAAACAGGATAAGGCTTCCTTTTTATTGAATTAAGCGATAGTGAACTTTACGGCTTAGAATAGCATCACCCTATATCTTTGGTGTCGCTACTTTGGGCTTTGAGAGTCTTCGAGCATCTTCCGTCCCGTTCCGGCCCGAGGGGAGTCATCATAGCTACTTTACTCTATACAAATATTTCTGCCATTTTTTGCGGGGGGAGAGGTAAAGCTGTCAAATCAAGCTAGTGTTGGAATCGACAATATCGATACTTGACCTTTCGATTAATTACATCAGTCTACTCAATATTGTGTCATATTATTGCATTTTCAAAGCAACTTAGTTCTTGAGAATAGGATTTTGTAGTAAATAGAAATATAGGCGCAATAACATCATTTTAAATATTGCATAAGGTATAAATTAACCAAAATATGAATTTCTTTCCCCATAGACCAGATAATACAATTATGTAGGTACAATCAATGCAATACCTACCTTCTATTTACTGTTCATTAAGTATCATAGGATATTATGTAAGGGAATTTACTAAAAAACCATCTATACAACAAGTCATACATAATAACTTCGACTATCTATCTGTCTTCTACGCCGAGGCTCGTGGGTTCGATTTCCACCGGACACAAATATTTATAAAGTAAATTTTCAAATATTCGTGTTTTATCTGAGCACTCCGGCTGACAAAGGCCACCGACTGGACCGAAACGGTCGCGAAACCGCGATGTAATAAGAAGTAGGTAAGTGCGAAATCCTTTTTATATATGTAATTAAAGTTAAAATGTCGCACTTAAGTTTAAACAATTTAAAGGACACCAAGTCGTCCAACGACCTGATGAACCCTAGTGCTAGAGCTTTTCAACCACCTACTGGATGAAGCAGGCCTTTGAAATGGTTGTGTAACGACAGCCGTCTAAGTGACCATAGACAGCAACCGGGACCGACGGCTGAACGTGGCTCCAAAGCACGGAACCATCTTGCTTCTCAGACAATCAGGTGGTTCAGCCTGTGTCCTGTGTCCTGACCAGTCTAGGAACATATACCTACACAAAGTGATAAATATCAACTTTGTGAGCGAAAGGAATTGAACAACAGGCAGTCAGACTAGCCACTGCGCCACGTCGGCGAACATCCGATGTCACCCGATCGGCTGAGACTGACATTAATTTTCAATGAAACTCGAACAAAATCAGGGTTTCCCAAAATCCATAGTAAAAGTTGTTCAATTTCATAAACTGATCATGCCTGCAAAGTTTTCAGTACAGACCGTCTTTACATAGTATAGGTTTGTAACTATGGTGATAGAAAAAGTATCGACGTTTTGTATTAGTTGAGTCACTGCACTAGCTTGGGTTCAGTGTGGCTCAATACTTCAAGTTAAAATTATCGTTTTTTCATTGAATATCGACTGGAAATGAACATCATTGAATAAGTAGAACAATCCCAAACTAACATTCTAATCTTACTTAGCAAGCTATTTACTGTTAATAAAGGCATCAATAAACTGAGATCGTTAATTGTTACCCATTATATGGTGGAATATTATAATCTTTATTTGTAAATTAACGATACTATGATTAACACCATTGTTCGACACAAAATAATAAAAATAGGAACCAAATACAATAATTTTATTGTAGATCCACCTAAAAAAAAAACCAAATCAGTCATTTTGTACGACTTACTGGCAACACTTACGTACAATTTTCAATCGCTAATTTTATATATTATTTAGTGATATTGTACTAGAGGAATACTTTCAGATGAAAAGTGATATTGTTCTGTTGCAAATTTGTATTTTTACATATTTTTTTAGGCATTATTAGCTCTACAATTCGGCTTTTTATCGGAGCTCACTTGACATGCGCGACTGGACTCGTTCTAGGAAATAATCTGACAGCAACTGGTTTTTGTAATAAGATAAGCCCGCGTGGGCAAAGGCCGTGACAGAGGGGAAGTGCTTCGTATAGCGTCTCCCACCCCAGCTTTCCTCCAAGTTGAGAGTTGATGTGTATTGTAATTTTAGGCGACAGGCTGACAAGTTGTTGCTATAGTGACAAACAGTCTTCTGAATCACTCTGAATCTTTTGTCAGACGTGGTGTAAATGGCTTTTTTAACAGCCGTTTACGCTCTACATACCCCGCAAAGGATATAGGTGTGATATATGTATGTATGTATATGTCTTAACTAGCGATTAAAACATATACTTAGTGACCCCAAAGCAATGTTGCCGGCGCCGAAGGTAAATTGGAAGTGTACCTATTTTGGGACGTTTGGCGAAACAAGAGATCGGATCTCATGGCGCACTCTACGTTTAAAAGTGGGCTTCTGTAGATTGATAACACGAAGGTAAAAAAAAAATGATGTGTTAGAGTGATAAATGAATGATTTCGACCTTCTTTGTTTTTCCCCACGGCGCCCAGCCTCGTAGAGGTGAAGTATTTTAGTACGTTTGTTCAACAAAGTTCTGTCGTAAACTTAATGGTTCAGAATTTTACAACCCCCTAATAACTACACATTGACCATTGACCACTCTATGTGTGCTATCTCTATCTCCACGTATTTGGGGAGAACAATAAAATTATAACATCATCTGAAGCCACATCTGGAAACAGGCTGAAAGCTATTTGCTTATAAAACAATGTTCAAGTATTTAATGAAGGATTGCCTCAAATAACTCCGGAATCCAACAACATTCCTTACTTAATTCAGAGATTCAATCGGCTACGACTGATTTAGCAAACCGCAAGTTTAGACCAAAATAAAACCAGACGTAGTGACGTAGTACACCCATGAATCACGAAAAACGTAGAACAAGCAAAAGCTGAACGCACCTGTATTTTACAAGTTCTTTGGCAACAATGTGTGCTAAGAAAAAAAATGTGCAACGTTATTGAATAAGTAGCCTTTGTTAATCACAGGGATAATGCAGTTTAAAAATGGTGAAAGATTTTTTAATGTTATTTCAATTTAATGTTATTTTTATTATAACATAACATCCTTGCGATTCAACAAAAACGAGTCGGTTTCCTTACTTTTACATCTGTGTTCTGTGTTAGAGTCATCTAACAGTGCTGATAGCGTTAAGTGTAAAAGGATTCGTTTTGAAACCAGGGTGCTTATAAAAACAAGAGTTTGAGTTTCATATTAACCAATCAAAATATTACGCTAATAAAACATTTTGGAATGATCAAGCAAGTGTCAGCTAGATACTTACTTATTTATTTTCTAGTTTTTTTACACTTGTTATAAATAACAATAGCCAGACACGATTTTATGCATAGCCCGTGTTCCATCTCCCTTTATTTTTCGATCTAATTGCAACCGCAAGTATTTTAGTCCGGGAGTCGATTGAGAAACTGTGGTTACGTACGTTATTGGATAGCGAAAATTTATTGCTAATAGAATATTGCTAGGATTGATTTATTCATAAGATATTTGAATACTACTTACTTTTGTAATGTAATCTATAGACAGGATAATCAAGATAACAACGCTTCAACAGTTAGATACATGTTATGGTCTTGAAATAAATGATGCTTTAATAGACAAAACAAGCACCACACATAGTAAAATACCATAATTTTTATATGGACAAGGTACAATTGGTTCATTCCAACATACATAAACTTTCTAGATAAAGATGGTTTGACTTTTGCTAAAGTTATAAAAATATCTTGACGCAAATAATTTTTGAAATAATCAATACTGTTCTTTAAATACATTCGTGGTTTCAGTATGAAGCACAAACAAAGGGTAATTTAATTTAGCTGTTCAATCAAGCATCGACCGCCTTCCCGATCGGTCTAGTGCGGTCGCGTCGGTCGCATACATCAACGCAGACCGACAATTTGTCAATTAGAAAACCGCCAGCCGGCTCCTCGACTACATCTGAGTCCTGAGACAACACTAGTTCGGATAAGCCCTTGTTATTGAATGATGGAAAGTTTGAATTGAAATTAATTAAATTATTTAATTGTTGTTTGTGCAAAGTTTGGTCATTAGAAGAGTGAGGGAGTTATGATAAACTTCAACGTGAAATACCGGCTTAGAAGATTCAGCCTTCAATAAACCACGCTAAAAAAAAACAACTTTTTACCTAGCAAAAATCTCTGATTAGTTATTTAAAACTGTGTCTATACGGACTACTGGTGCGAATCTGCGAGGCATCGGTCTCATGAGTGTCTTACGATAACTCGGTATGAGTTTCGTCCTCTACGATAAGCTTCTTGTACCCAAGCGGGGCAATCGCTAAACTTTATGTAGTTCAGTTTTTACGTTGAACTAGTGAAAGAGAACTGATTAGTTAGTTTATCGAGTCCTTTGTCAACTCCCTTCTATTCCCTAGGGAAAATGTGTTTAGTTTCATGGTCTGGAAAACCCTGCAAAGTTTTTGGATCAGCAGCACATCAACTCTGTAATGGTTTTTCTTACATTTTTTTGGAATAACCAGTGGTAGATCCCTTGAAGAGAAGGTGCGTTGATTACTCCTTATACAAGGTGGATTTTCAACGGAAGCTGGCTCAGAATCCTGTGACTTTTGCATGGAAAAACGTCAAATAAAGTACCTATTCAGAGTGTTGAATATGAAGCGGAAATTTTATTTTCAAAAGGAAGTCCATTCACGTCAGTGAAGTCATTGAGAGCTGAAATGTGGGACAGATTCACGTTGCAAAAATATTATTCAGTTTTATTACTACAGGCGAATTTGTAAAATGTTGGCAATAATAATCATCGTCCTTTGAGTTAGGCGCAACATGTTTTGCTAGAACACAAATTCATGTAGCAAAATGATTGGGCTATTTATGACCAGCCGCCTGCCGACGCCCACCCTCTCTGGGAAGGCTAAGTGGTATCACTGCCACCATTGAACATACTTGAAGATATTCAGCAGCTGAAATGAAGACGCTTTTTACCTCTGTCTGTCGTGGAATTCGCTAATTCCTTTTAAACGACGCAACTAGTTTTGATGCGGTTTCTTGTAATAGATAGAGTGATCCAAGAGAAAGGTTGATTGTGTACTCATCAAGTTAGTACACATGCCGGAAATATGCCTTTTTTCCCGCAGGAAAATGAGTTGCAGTGGGTGAAACCGCTAACGGGCCGCTAGGTACATAATCACCCAAGCTTTCGTTTTTCCTACTTTTATCCCAATAGCAGTAAGTTTCAGAAAACTTGACTAATTTATCAGCTAAAGGATTCAAGCCTGTGAATTTCACTACCACTTATTTTTTTCACAAGTGGCAACTTCTAAACTGAAACTATATCCGGAAATTCCGAAATGGAATGCTTTGCCAAAGCTCACATGGGTATATGACGTGATCATATTTTTCTGAATGGGGCCTTTGATGGAACGCCATGACGTCCCGGATCGCACAGCTCTGTAAAAATAAAATTTTCATGGAGTGCTCAGATACGCTGCTGTGGACCAAACTGTGGACATTCTTTGTGAAAATATTCCGCCATAACGTATCCTTTTTTAGAACGACAAAGAGTTTGACCAGTTAACTTTTTTTCCATGTGGTGGAAAAAAGGGTTTGCACTAGCTAACGCTAAGCCGTACCTGTTACCTTCCTATTACTAGTAGGGCTCTCACATAGATGTGTTATGACCAATATAATAAATAATAGAAAGCATCCAGACCCGACTGTTGGCAAAAAAATAGAGTAGCTACAAAGAAAAACTTTTTCTCTATCTTATAAAAAAAATATATCTTACAGAGTTCTACATTTCATCATCATCTTCCTGCCCTTATCCCAATTACTTGGGGTCGGCGCAACACGTTTTGTTGAATACAAAATCGCCTTGCAAAGGATTTGGTTTAATTTTACGACCGGCCGCCTACCAGACGTCAACCCTCCTTGGGAGTTCTACATTTATGAATGTGAATTTGTGTAGGTGTACCTCCTCCTAGGCTTTTTATACCCAAATCAAACAAACTCAAAGTTTCGGGCCCTGAATCTAGCACAGAAGGCCATGGAAGTTCAGCTTCCAATTTGAATACCCAAATGCACTTACTGCACAAAATCAAAGAAACGCGCAACAAATAAACAAAACCAGAACTTTATTCGGCGACAAACGAGAAGTTTACATCATTATTCGGCGCAGGACCGGTTGGGCCAACAATACCACAGTAAACTGCAATAAAGCATACATGAAAATAATATCGGAGAAGCAATGCTACGGCCGGGAGTGGAACCCGAGACCGCAGTGTAGCGGAGCTAAGCTGACTGCCGAAGCAACCACCAAATTTACGATTTCCCTATTTTTCATATACGGAAATTACTTATATACTGGGAGTAACAAAAAGTGTATCACAAGGTAGAAAGGAGGTTAAGGTACTCAAAAAACTGAACATCTTTCTCCATGGTATGTATTAACCGGCCGAGTCAATTTGTAGTTTGTTCATGGGCTGATTCACCCTCTAAATATATATTTGCAGTTGTTTGTTTTACATATTGTATATGAGCTGAGTTGATCAAATGATAGTCTCTGTAGGTATAGCAATACTGCTCTTTACTACTTTGTCACAGTAGAACAGCAACAGAAACTGAGCCACGGCGGAGTTGGCTGTAGTTGGCCGAAGTTGGCGAAAGTTGGCACCGATCCGCGGCTAACGAATGGATAAAAAGTTGCCGGATTGGACGTAATGAAGTTGCAGACCCATTGGGCATGTTTCGGCTGCAGTTCAGTGCAGGTGCAGGCACAAAATTGCATATCGAGCTTTTGAGAGATAGCCAGAGAAACAAGGCCGTAGGCCTACAAAATAGAGAGTATACAGAAGGATATACAGAGTATATTCAGGATTTTGGCGACTGTCAATTGTTACATAGCCAGGGTAGCTATCTGATACAAGAACGTCATATCATAACGATTCTGAGCCAATTTTAATCCAAGAAAACATTTCGTGGCAACCATCTTTTTATTCCTCTGAGATTCCAAGTATTTCAAGTCAAAGCCAGTAAGCGTCAAAGTCGTCGCTAGTATTGAGTGTGTAAAGGCGCTCCGCACGCAGTTTCCTAAATTGTGGTAGGTTTTCCTAAGTTACGCCATCGTTCTCCCGTTTTCGCAGTCATTACAAACCGCCTCTTTTTCGGACTCATCGGGCGTTCAACGCAACGTTTGTCGAGGTGTGTGACCTCTACTTGAAAACACGCTAACTCCACCGTCCATCGGTTCCATAGTAAATGGAAACAATCATAGGTATTTATAGGTATAGGGAGATAGTAAAATTCTTATGCCGCAGGATTCGAACCTACGTCCCTCGCTAGACAGGGTTGTATGAGACAAAGAAAACCAAACACTACTGTACCCAACGCAACTCCTAAAAAATCCATTTTACTCATAGCCCCCGAGCACCCAATATGAAATAATAACCTCAATAAATATACGGCCACAATAGGGATGTGAATTTCCGACCAAAAATCAATTTATGCAGTTTTTAGTAAAATCGATACTAACCAAGTAATCTATTATAATTTTGCAATAATACTTACTTTTAAAAATCTGTTGCTGCCAAGGCTGGTATACAATTATTATTCTTAAGTTTATCACATGTTCAGTAATGCTTTATTGTAAGTATACCTAACTGTTTGGTAATCCAATTAAATTAGAAGCGTAAAACACAAAACAGAAATAAATTTAGTGAAGACCATAACAGCGTTGAAAAGTGGATTTTCTTATCATTTAAAAACAGAGTGGATCAAAAGGTTAATTCACAATGCTGGAGAATTATTATGCCACAAACATAATAGACTATAACCTTTTGACGACTGCTGACGGGAGTAGTCATCCCACGTACTACCTACGCCACAACGAGAATAGATTTATTTGACCTTTGCGGCATTGACAATCTTCTATGTAGTTTATAGATATTCTTCTCGAATTGTGACAAACTCGACTCTTCAAACTTTGTAGGTCAAGTTCTTCATAAAATTGATTCGTACAATCGTTTTCTTTATACGTCACTTTTTTGTTTTCTTTACCATAACGCCTCGGGGGCAATAGTAGTTGTCACAAATCAGAACACTTACACAGTTCGAGTGTTAAATTTTAAAATCGATGATCAATAATCGATTTCTTTACACATCACTAGCCATAACGTCTCGGGGGCAATACCAGTTGTCTCATATGAGGATACATTCATAATTTGGGATTAAAAATTTGAAAATCGATTATCAATAATCGATTTCTCTACACATCACTAGCCATAACGTCTCGGGGGCAATACCAGTTGTCTCATATCGGGACACATAAACAGTTTTATTCCTTGTGTTTATGTCTGTGAGGTAAATCATAGTGGCCGTTATTGGACATTATTATTGCGATGGCGTATGGGATTTCTTTCTTCTAATGTAACTACGTAGCTACGTAGCTGGTCTTTATTTATGCTGCATTTTTCTGATTTTGCTTCTACTTAATAAATCCTGAGTAATTCTTGATAGACAATACTGGTGCATCTATAATTGATCACCAGTCACCATCACTACGAAGCGTGTCATATCGTAAGCCGTCAATGTGACCGTTTATAAGTATTTTTTGTACTTATTTGACACTAACGACTTTGAACAAGATACACTCGTACGTACCTACTTGAAATTGGAAGTATTTTGAAAAATTAATGTAATTTTCGTTGTCCTAGAGATATGACATGACAGTTTCAAAATGGCGTCGGTTTTCTAAATTCAGTATTTTGTTGACATATTTTCGTGTTTTCTGCCATAAAAGCTACTTTATTTTCAAATGTATAGAGACTGGCTCTGAGTAACGGTAGCTTTTCTATAAGTGGAACCCGTTCTCTTAACGCACTTACCGCATCAGCACCCAGCAATCCAAAAGGAGAAGCTAAAAGACACGGTCTTTCGTACCTACGTACTTTCCGTACAGTTCTGACTTGATTTGGTACCTTCTCTTGTCTACGATCCTCCAAAGTCTATCTCTATCAGATCGGAGCAAAATTTCTTTTATCAAATTCTCCCCTAAGGTGTTTGCCTCTCAAATGAGATTTCATTAACGTCACAAAGACCTTTAAACATTGTTTACTAAAACGTTTTCTGCTTCGGCTGTTTAGAGTAGAACAAAATATAGATGATTAATAAAAATCATGCAAGACAAAGAAAAGAACAAACTTCAAAAGTTAATAAAGACATTTTTCCTTGCGACCGTTAGTCTCGACGAGCATAGGTAAGCAAATAAGCATATTGCCAGCACATCACCTTAATCAAAGTCATATCTACTACCTACTTTATCTCATCATACAAATACTACCTATGAAAAACCAGTAAAAGATTCTTCTGAATGCTAGCTAATGCACTGGCGATGTCTAGATTCTATGGAAAAAATCTCATCTGCGTAATTTTCATTTCAATTTCGTTAAGCTCGTGATGATGCTTTATTTTTTATTTTTATGTATCTCGGAAAATACATTTTTCTAATACCTAGGTACATTAGAAAAATAAAGCCTATCCACATGGATTTCACCCGTCATCTCTATTTTCTTCGCATCGAAATCAGGCTCTTTAATCATTGCATAATAAATTTTTCACGGGATGATTCCCAGGCTTTAATGAGTCTCTGGACCTTTGCTTGGACCTTTTATTGTGTATTCTATAACAATAAGTATTACAAGAACGCCATGTGAACATGAATGGTGGAAGGACGAAGGATTTACGAGTTGTTACGGATTTCGTGGTTGGAATTGCAGATTTAGGAAAACGGTTCTCGAAAAACATTGCCAGGCGAAGAAAGTGTAAAGTCATTCATTATGTACCTACTTACATTCAGAAAAACAAGGCTTTTCGAACGTCGAACTCATTTCCGAAAAAAGCACACTGCGTTGCTGTACTGCAGAGTATACGTAAGTACGTAATGCAGAGAATATTTTTTTATTGTAGATTATAATCTTAATTTTAATAAATTACCTACATTCGGCCAAACACCTACGACTTGTCAGCAAATACCTATTACCTACAATGATTTTGACGCAGAGTAAAATACGATAATCGTCACTTTCAGAAATATTGTGAACTAAATCAGCTTTTTGGGCAATCTATGTAGCGCAGTGGCAAAGCATCTGTAACAAAGCTGCGCCTATAGGTACATTCATACTTATAGGGCAGATTCGAGGTTTTGCGAAAGAGCTCAAAACTCACATTACGATAGTTTTATTTTATTTTCATGCGTAGCAGTCATCCGTTAATGTTCTAAGTCGGCTGCGATATGTTAATGTATGCTTAGATAGCTCCCACTACTCTCCACTATTAAAACGTGAATAAATTTTAGCATAAAATATAGCAATAACTTAAACCGACCGTCCAGTTGAAGCGATAAAACAAATCGCCTCGGCGAAATCCACTTAATGCGACCTTTTATCGGATTAGAGTCGATATCCACCAATTACAAGTAGAGGCTTAGTCCCCCCCTCTTTACAGTTCTTAGGGACGCAGGATTTATTTAAATTAAATGTGTTTGCACCGATGACTTAAAAAGGGCGAATGGTCGAAAAAGCCACTCGCAGCGCTGCCTTTCTAATTTGAGTTTACCATCAAGTGGGAAAAGGAATGCTATACGGCCGCGAATGCAGAGTAGTCTTTTCAACTATAGTAGCGACTGAATAGTGAATACGGTAGATCTTGCTTTGTGACGTACACCAGGGAAGGCCTACGGCAGTGGACTTATAGTATAAGCTGATGTGATATGATATCTGCATGCCAAGGTAGATGTTGGTGTTCCACTGGTATTAACTAACACAAAAATTTCGAAAAAGATTGGTTATCTGGTAAACACAAAAAAAGGTTATGGCGATGTTTAATTGTTTAGCCTACCTCCGATTTCGTTTGGTAAGTAAACTAGTATAAGTTCGTACTTTATGTTTGGTAGTTTAGCCTGTTTTATAGTTTAAACTATTTAAAATTGGACCTTCCATAGTTAAGTAGGTACCTACTAGAAGAAAAAGTAGATACTGAAATCAGCTGATAGGCAATTTTGTATGGGAGGTTCAATATATTTCTTCATGTATGTTCCTCGGGGAAAATTGTTTCTCATCACCAGTCTATCCTACATCTTCGCTATCGGTCATTAGTACAGTTTCACCCTATTCACCTGTTTTATCAACTGGAACAACTACTGTCCTGCTGTACTGTCCCGATGTAAACCAACTAAATAAAAGGGCGGGCTATGCTATCAGCAGTTATTCTCACAATTCTTTGCATTCCCTCGTTTATTTTAAACTAAACGCGATTTCGGACAGGAATGGATTGTCGTATAAATAAACTGAAAAGAAAAAAGAAAACACCGTTAATTTATGTGGCCCCGAGTTTATAAAAGCTTTGTCTCACGAAATTTGGACACGTTCTAGAAAAAAGAGAACTTTTTAAATGTATTGGAAGGAGGATTAGCATTTAAATCAATGTTGAAATACAGCTTGTTCTGTATTTTACTTAGTAATTGGTTCAAATACTATTCAGTTTACAACACGTCTTACTTATTTAAACAGTAAAAAACAAAATCACTTGCCTACCTACTTCTGTTTTTGAAGTAAAACAGTTGTGTAGGTATAAACGGGGAACCACAATGCACGACATACTCAATGCACAGCAGGTTAATGCACGGCAGCGTATTGTACAGCAGATCATTGTACGACATGATGGATGGATTGTCTTGAAATACGGGCCCGGACCGATAATGTACAGGGGTGGAAATGGAATCAAAACAAATGACGTCATCGATCAGCTGTTCCAGTAGTGTTGGGATCAATCAATCGAGCCAGATTGATAACTTTCTCTGGTTAAAATGTCATTTTGTTAGGTTAGTTTCAGGATTTCTGGTATTGTGAGTTTCATACACAGTACGAAGCGTGTTGCAGTTATTTTATTTTATTTATTTTGGAAAACCAACAGCTAATGTAACAATATACATATTTAGAATAAAATCAGAAAGCCATGAGTTACCTATGCAGCTTGTACAGCTCAACCAACTGGTCCCGCGCGCCTACAAAGGTACCTCCATTATCGCAGAAAACTTCTGAAGCCAGCCAAGTTATATTTTATATTCTCCAAGGAGTTCATCACATTCCCTTTGGTGTGTTGTTTGGATAGTTACATTACATACTAATTCGATTGTTTTGTATACCTAAATGTAAATTAAGTATTATTTACAGATGTACATTAAGTAGTCTGCCGGCGGTGATTCAGCAGCGCTAAGCTCTTGAAGTTATCTCTGACCAGAGTGTTGAAGGGAGAACTGCAGCAGAAAATACAGGGCCCTGAAGAAATTCTACCACATATCAGGATTTATGTGAATATTTCATGCATGCCTGATGTGTAAAACTGTGTGTACAAGACATAGGTACCTACATGATTTACATAAATGACTTACCAGTGAATCATCATTCTTTGATAAGTTACCTATTCAACACAGTATCATCCGCACTGGTCATTCATCAGTGTGCGTGCCTGCATCTGCTAATAGTAGGTAGTCTTTTAAAGATAATATAAATAAAACTAGCGTTTAGTGCCTAGTCTTCTTCTTCTCGTGTCAATTGCTGTCAATAAGTAGGTGGTTGTGAGCTGATTTTATATGGTTTTTTAATGCCTGTCTAAAACATATGTTGTGTGTATTTTTAAATATTTATGCCATCCAGTACCTAATGATTTCTATAACTTATTCTTACAATATTCTATACTGTATAAGGAAAAGATGGGATGATGACATCAGACAAGTAGCGGGGAAAACCTAGTGTAGGGTGGCCAGGCAAAGATCAGAGTAGAAAAGGTTGAAGGCGGCTTTTACAAACTGGCAAACGGACTTGCAAAAGATAAGCCAAAATTAGATTATAAACCATTAGCATAATAAAACAACATTATCTAGTTTAGTTCTAAGAAATTTATTGTTAAACTTTTTACAATATTTTTAAGATTGCTTGTGTATGAATAAAAGGCTTTACAATTATAACATGATGTTGACATTTACATACTTCTTTGTTATGGGCTTTGTGGTATAACTATAGGTACCACACTGAACATCGACTGATGCTATTTCTTTGGTACCTACTGACTGAATCATAGAGTGGTTTATATAGGTTGGTGCCGAGTCATCCACTTGCCCGTAAACGCTAAGCTCAATAGGTCAAACAAAACAACTGTCCCTAAGAATCAAGCTTTAGGTACCTATACAAAAGCCTTATTACAAAAAAGAAACTGGAACTCCCATAGAAAATTGTTTGGACAGCAGATGCTTTGATTCTCAGGGAAAGTTGTTCAGTTTGACCTGCTTAGCTTAGTGTTATTGGGAAAGAGGTACCACCCCATCTATGCAGGTGGAAACAAAGAACCTTTTAAATGTTTCTATCAAAAAATACCTAGGTGTAAATCTTGTCATTGTTTTTTTAGGATGCTTATCTACTGCATTTGTTTTTGCCTGTAGGGGAGAGGATAAAGCTTTGTACAGAATTTACAAAACAGGTTGTAACTTTCTAAATAGTTAACTATCTTCATATTTTTGTGCATGGTGTATTAGGTAGGTAGCTAATCTGGGAAGATGAAAAATATAGGTATCTATTTAGGGCATTTAGGGTCAGGTAGGCAACAGCGATTCGCATTTTTTCAATCAACAAAATTTTATAGAAAACTTTGAAGTATCAATCTCAAATTCATAGGTACCTAGTAAGTATGTATTGACTAAATCTTTCGTTCCGCATTATCAATTTTTGCAATAACACGAAAATAAGGCCACCAGACAGCGACAATACAAACCCTGATGCAGTACAGACAGCCCCCTGTCTGTGCTGCATCAGGGTGTGTAAATCAAAACATGCAACAAACCCTGATGCAGCACAGACAACTCAGGAATATTTAGCCAAGTCCAAAGTCGCAAAATGTCCAAAGTCGCAAAATGTCCAGAGTCGCAAAATGTCCAAAGTCGCAAAATGTCCTAAGTCGCAAAATGATCTAAGTCGCAAAATGTCCAAAGTCGCAAAATGTCCTAAGTCACAAAATGTCCTAAGTCACAAAATGTCCAAAGTCACAAAATGTCCAAAGTCGCAAAATGTCCAAAGTCGCAAAATGTCCAAAGTCGCAAAATGTCCAAAGTCGCAAAATGTCCAAAGTCGCAAAATGTCCAAAGTCGCAAAATGTCCAAAGTCGCAAAATGTCCTAAGTCGCAAAATGTCCTAAGTCGCAAAATGTCCTAAGTCGCAAAATGTCCTAAGTCTCAAAATGTCCAAAGTCGCAAAATGTCCAAAGTCGCAAAATGTCCAAAGTCGCAAAATGTCCAAAGTCGCAAAATGTCCTAAGTCGCAAAATGTCCAAAGTCGCAAAATGTCCAAAGTCGCAAAATGTCCAAAGTCGCAAAATGTCCAAAGTCGCAAAATGACCAAAGTCGCAAAATGTCCAAAGTCGCAAAATGTCCTAAGTCGCAAAATGTCCTAAGTCGCAAAATGTCCAAAGTCTCAAAATGTCCTAAGTTGCAAAATGTCCAAAGTCGCAAAATGTCCAAAGTCGCAAAATGTCCAAAGTCGCAAAATGTCCAAAGTCGCAAAATGTCCAAAGTCGCAAAATGTCCTAAGTCGCAAAATGTCCAAAGTCGCAAAATGTCCTAAGTCGCAAAATGTCCATAGTCGCAAAATGTCCTAGGTCGCAAAATGATCTAAGTCGCAAAATGTCCTAAGTCGCAAAATGATCTAAATCGCAAAATGTCCAAAGTCGCAAAATGTCCAAAGTCGCAAAATGTCCAAAGTCGCAAAATGTCCAAAGTCGCAAAATGTCCTAAGTCACAAAATGTCCAAAGTCGCAAAATGTCCAAAGTCGCAAAATGTCCAAAGTCGCAAAATGTCCAAAGTCGCAAAATGTCCAAAGTCGCAAAATGTCCAGAGTCGCAAAATGTCCAAAGTCGCAAAATGTCCTAAGTCGCAAAATGTCCTAAGTCGCAAAATGTCCTAAGTCGCAAAATGTCCTAAGTCGCAAAATGATCTAAGTCGCAAAATTTTCGTACTTTGTTATCCCAGCCTACCATTTGGTTCCTAATTTCAGAGCGCATGCTTATTTCCTTGCGCATTCTCATTTCTACATATGCGCATATTATTTTCAGTGTGCGCATATTAATTTCGATGCGCATGTTCATTTCGATGCGCATTATATTTCCATGCGCATACTTATTTTCATGCGCATGCCTTTTTCAAAGCGCATGCTCCTTTCGATGCGCATGCTTATTTTCATGCGCATGCCTATTTCAGTGCGCATGCTTATTTCGATGCGCATGCTTAATTTCATGCGCGTTCTTATTTCAGTGCGTATGCTCATTTCCATGCGCATACTTATTTTTACTCGCATGCCTATTTCAGTGCGCATGCTCATTTTGATGCGCGTGCCTATGTCAGTGCGCATGCACATTTTCATGCGCATGCCTGTGTCAGTGCGCATGCTCAATTCGATGCGCATGCTTAATTTTATGCGCGTGCTTATTTCAGTGCGCATGCTCATTTCCATGCGCATGCTTATTTTCATGCGCATGCCTATTTCAGTGCGCATGCTCATTTCGATGCTTATGCTTAATTTCATGCGCGTGCTTATTTCAGTGCGCATGTTCATTTCCATGCGCATTCTTATTTTCATACGCATGCCTATTTCAGTGCGCATGCTCATTTTCATGCGCATGCCTATGTTAGTGCGCATGCTCATTTTCATGCGCATGCCTATGCGCATATTAATTTCGATGCGCATGTTCATTTCGATGCGCATTATATTTCCATGCGCATACTTATTTTCATGCGCATGCCTATTTCAAAGCGCATGCTCCTTTCGATGCGCATGCTTATTTTCATGCGCATGCCTATTTCAGTGCGCATGCTTATTTCGATGCGCATGCTTAATTTCATGCGCGTTCTTATTTCAGTGCGTATGCTCATTTCCATGCGCATACTTATTTTTACTCGCATGCCTATTTCAGTGCGCATGCTCATTTTGATGCGCGTGCCTATTTTCAGGCGCATGCCTATTTCAGTGCGCATGCTCATTTCGATGCGCATGCTTATTTTCATGCGCATGCCTATTTCAGTGCGCATGCTCCTTTCCACACGCATGCTCGTTTCCATGCGCATGCTCGTTACCATGCGCATGCTCGTTACCATGCGCATGCTCGTTTCCATGCGCATGCTCGATTCCATGTGCATGCTCGTTTCCATGCGCATGCTCGTTCCCATGCGCATGCTCGTTTCCATGCGCATGTTCATTTCCATAAGCATTGGTATCCATTTTCATGCTCATCCTCATTTTCATGCTCATAATTAATATAATTGTAAGGAGAAATGGTACCAGTGCTCTGTGTTGCATCAGGGTTTGTACGTCTGAACGCTGTACAAACCCTGATGCAACACAGAGTATGGGTGTCTGTGTTGCATCAGGGTATGTATTTACGCCACCAGACATATTTTTCTAGAAAAAAATTGTGAGTCACTGTGCACGTGTACCTGTCTACACTGACTCAACCCCTGTAGTACACAGTGATTCTAACAGTTTATATGGATTCTGCGACCCTGTCATGCTAGTACCCATAATATTTATTGAAACTTTGCATTATAATCAATTAGGTATATTTGTCAAAGTATTCTTTTCATATCATTAGGTAGGTACCTACTATTGCCATAGGAAATATTTTACAATTGTCTGTTAATGTTTGTAAGAACAGACAGACGAGCCAGTAGGGGAGAGGGGGGCACAGTGAACCACTTTTTTTATTTTACTCTCTACTGCATTAGTCTTAAAGGCTGGTCCTTATATTTTCTAACAAGGTGTAACTTGATATTTTAGCTATATAATACAACATTAAAATCAACAATCAACACAATAGTTTCTGAGAGAGCGCAAGTTTTTTTTAAAGTGGTAAATGATCCGGTGTGCCCCAGCTATGGGGCACAATGGATTTGGGCTTGGGGTACTATGGATCACCAGGGGGCACAGTGGATACTTGCCTTAATTTGACATACATATTCATATGGGGCACATTGAACTTTATTGGTTCAAAGTGAAAAATAAACAACGTGCTTGGTAATCACATATTCTTTTTTATTTATCGTTTTATAGGCACAAATCAGTCTTTATTGTTTCATTTAAGTCATTGTGTTGTAAAAATTTGTATTTATAAGAACATTTATGTTCAGACTTCAGAATGAACGAGCGAGATCACAGTCCACTGTGCCCCATACGGAATTAGTTCAATGTGCCCCACAAGGTCAAACAAGAAAAAAATATTGAAATTTCTATCAAAATAAACTGTAAGGCGATAGAATAACTACGATTTACGTAGCTTATTAAATGTTTATTTAGAATAAAACAAACGAATTTGCAATTTAAATGCCTCAGTACCCAAAAAAGAATCGCAAAATAACATCGAAAAAAAAATATGGCGGCTTTTTTATTGCAGAGTGGCCGCAGCGCCGTCTCCGGCAACGAGAGCGTGCCGGTGACTGGCGGGTGGGAGGGGTATTGGATAGAGCACACAATCATCCGAACTAAGAGTGTGTGTGTAACGAATACTGCACGAGATATTACTGATTATTCACTGTGCCCCCTGATTCACTGTACCCCCTCCTCCCCTACCTACTAATTGTTAGAGTCACTGTGTACCACTTAAATTTGAGCCAGTTAGACCCTTTCGTCGCATTAAGTACCTATCGCAAAATGTACCTACCGCCGTATTTTTTTTTTATCAATATGTACCCTTAGCAAAACGCACCTTTCGCAAAATGCACCCATTGCAAAATGTACCTATCGCAAAATGCACCTATCGCAAAATGCGCCTACCTATCGCAAAATGTACCCTTGTAAAAGAAACATACCTAAGTATTGCACATCTAGTTAGAATCTTTTTTTGAAGTCTGCTAAAACAAATCAAATGTAGTAAAATGAAAATTCTGATAAATAAAATTCAAAATAAAAACAAATCAATAGTAGGAATTTAGGAAGTCCTAAGTAGGAATTTTTCAAGATTCTCTTTTAGAAAGTCATAAACTAATTTAATTTAGGGTAAAAATATACATTATGGACCATCGAATATTGGGGTTTTTTTATACCACCCTGCGGAACCCCCCCCCCCTTCTTGAGATATTGAAGGTCACATTTTGAGGCCCTTTTTGTGCCTGAAGTCACGAAACGCACTTTTTAGCAGGGAGGGGGCAAATTTGCCCCATCCCCCCTTTTGCCCCCCCTCCCATTTTGACCCCCTACAGGTAAAAATGGTATCCCACCCCTTTTAAGTTGTCTTTGTATGGAGGGGGGAGGGGGGGAACTGACACCCCCACCCAAAATTCCCCTCCCATGGGAAAAGTGCGAACCCCCCCTTATGATAAGCATACTATTCCTTGCCCTGTGTCGGTTCTGGCACATCGCCGGCCCCCGCCGGGGCACGCTCGCTCCGCTCGCTCTGCTCGTGCATTGTGGTCACCGTTCTAACCTATTATTGTGGGAAGGGTGCTTTATCTTCCCCCTTTTATTTAATAACATATTTGTGGCATTATTATCACCTTTGGACCAGTTATAACCTCAAATTTCAACCTTGAATATCTCAGGATGGGGGGGCTCCGCAGGGTGGGACTGGTATTGGGGGGGTACATTTTGCGATAGGTGCATTTTGAGAAAAGTGCTTTATGCGATAGGTGCATTATGCATTAGGTGCATTTTGAGAAAGGTGCATTATGCGACGTTTTTCACATGCGGTACATTTTGCGAAAGGTACGTTTTGCGACTGAGCCGTGTAGACGCCGTCGCTATTTTGAAATAATTAGCCTACAAAAATTACCAGACTTTTCTAAGAGCTAGCAAATGTAGCTTATTACCTAGTGAACACCTCTTTCGATGATAATAATTACATTTCCCTAAATCTTTCAATCTTAGCCGATAAAAATACATTTAGGGTATCTATCTTTAAAAGCATTTTTAGAGGTGCAAAACCATTCGCACATTTTTTTCACAATCAAACCGCACTGGAGTGGACCGATGATTGGTTTGTATGTGGTTGGTTGTCAAGAGCTACCATTATGTTAAGAATACAGATAGATATTGCTGTCCTATTACGAAATATAAGCGTGAGTCAATGTACCCGCCTGAGTCACCGATCCCTACCTGACCCTATCCGCCACTGACTTGGCTAATCTTGCTTGTTTTCTGAAAGTCCAGTACGCCACTGGCCGGGGGCGCCGAAACGTGAATGCCCCGGGGCGCCAAATCTCTAAATACGCCCCTGGCCAACAGGAAGGTACCTTAATATAAAGGGAAATTTTGCTAGTGACCGATAGCGAAAACTCAGAATCGGCTGGTGATAAGGAACAACTTTCCCCAAGGAACATAGATCGAAATACGAAAAAAATTTTTTGGACCTGCCATACAAACTTGCCGATCAGCTGATTTCAGTTACTATGGGAGACCCAAATTTTATTTTCGTATTTCGACCTATGCTCCTTGGGGAAAGTTGTTCCTTATCACTAGCCGGTCCTGAGTTTTCGCTATCGGTCACTAGTAAAATTTCATCCTATATAAAAATTGAAACAACGGGTGCAACAAGTTGTAAGTAGGGTCAAGTAGGGATCGGTGACTCAGGCGGGTACATTGACTCACGCACGCCTATATTTCGTAATAGGCTAGCTAATTATTAACCATTTATTACACACAAGAAACATTACAAGAGACATAGGTATACAAAGAAAGAAGACAGAACAGGACAGCTTATTTCTACTAAGAAATTTCTTCCAGCTGACCTACAGCAAGGGAGACTTTTCCAAGACAGGCGGATTGGGCGTGCACATAATACAAATTACCTAAGTACTTACTTAATTTTAAATAAACTAATATATATATACCTACTTATATGTACATACAATACTCTCCATAAAACTCCAATAGACTCCAATAGACTCCACTGACTCATTCTCGCATTTGGTCTGGATTTGGGCGTTATTCAGAAAAAATATTTTTTTGCCGTTATGTATATAATTTTTATATATAATTATGATAAATATATGCATACTGATAGTTTGTTTAAAATTGCACTCACTTAGGATGACTATTAATTTAAGTTAATGGAGCTAAAGGATGGTAATGAAGCCATGGACGGAAATGAAAACTGCATGGATGGAAATGTTATATATTGGACGGCAATGATATATTACTAAAGATGAATGTAATTTTAATATATAATTTTTAAAAAGCAAGTGAAAGTTTACATTATTCGTTTTTATTAGATAAATTCTGTGCCGGAATTCAATAATTATACATTTGTACCACTTATTATCAATCAGTCTTACTAAAAATTATAAATAAAATCTTTGGAACAAAACTGCTTCTTGAAAAAAAAGAAACGATGCAGGCAGCTAAAGAGACGACGCAACCAGTCCGGTGCACGAAGCCACCAGCCAAAAAGACAATGCAGCCAACCAAAGACCACGCAGCCAGCCAAGGAAACAAAACAGTCAACTAGAGATCTACGGGGTTGAGCCTCTCTGATGATGCTTCGATCGCAATTCGGCTGCAACGCCAGGCGGGGCGATGGGGGGGGTCGCTCTGGTGAACAAGTGTTAGTAAGAGACCAACGCGGCAGGCCGCCAACGGTTCCAATGCAGCGACGAAGAAGCGAAAGCTGAGATCGAGGAGGAGGCAAGCATCACCTTCGCCCCACCCTCTCAGGACGTGCACTGTGCTATGTGATTACCGTGATTACCGTCCGAATAAATTTTGGACGGAAAGGATGGAAATGAAGTTTTGACAGTTATCATTCAATTACTCGTGATCATTAAGTATTACAAGGCCATGATGCAAATTGGATAAAAACTTGATAAAAACACAATGAAGTACTCCCGTACTATATAAGAAGCTAATCTAAGTGTAGCAATCTTCGTGAGTTAATTACGAGATGGTAATGAGCGCTTACTTATGACAAAATGGTAATTTGAGGGAGAGAATCCGAATATCTTTTAATCGAACGCACGTACAGACCCACCTTCAGTAAGATCTTCCGCCCGACTAAATCGGAAGAGGCGCAAGTGGAGTAAACTCTCTTAGCAAGGATACATTTGGGAAAAAACTTATTTCCTTTCTTGCGGGCGGAAATGAAGGATTTTGTTTGACAAAAATTAAACTTTGATTCTCTCTAGGTTCCAGTCTGTATAATTGCTTGAACTACATATCATGCGTTACCTGTCTTCACTGATGATCAGAAAATATGAAAATATTCTTAAGTTTGTCGCATTAATGACATGATACGATTATTTCAATGGTAGATAAACGAAATGTCACACGGATGGAAATGAGATTTTAACTAGTTAATACTCAATAACTATGAAATGTTAAAACTTAGACCAAATATCGAACATGCATGTCCTAATATATTTTTATTTAAGACCTTCGAACCAAACGCGAGAATCACTCAACTACATATAACATAAAAATACTACTAAAAATAATTAAAATAAATACATACTATAATAATAAATAGGTAGGGTCAGGTAGGGATCGGTGACTCGGGCGGGTACATTGACTCACGCTTATATTTCGGAATAGGCTAGCTATATCTATCTGTATTCTTAACATAATGGTAGCTCTTGACAACCAACCACATACAAACCAAACATCCGTCCACTCAAGTGCGGTTTGATTGTGAAAAAAATGTGCGATTGGTTTTGCACGTCTAAAAATGCTTTTAATGATACCCCACATGTATTTTATCGGTTAAGATTGAAAGATTTAAGGAAATGTAATTATTATGATCGAAAGTGGTATTCATACCTATACTAAGTAATAAGCTAGATTTGCTAGCTCTTAGAGTAGTCTGGGCCCCGAGTCCGCTAAATGAAAATCGTTTCAGTCGAGTCTCGATGGCATCTCAGTTGGATGGTTTCGGCCATTTCGTAGTCTGCTAACAGTTTTTAGTATGGAAAATCACAGTGGCAGTAGAATGACAGTTGAGTCACAGTTGAGTCTCGCTGGCATTACAATGGCTAAAAATTAGCAGACTTGGGGCCCTGGTAATATTTGTAGGCTAATTATTTCAAAATGGCGTCGGCGTCTAAACTGGCTCAAATTTAAGTGGTACACAGTGACTCTAACATTTAGTACCGGCTCATCTCTCTATTTTTAGAAACATTGACCGACAATTGTAAAGTATTTCTTATGGCAATAGTAATGATGTGAAAAGAATACTTTGACAAAAATAATTGATTAAAATGCATAATTTCAATAAATATTATACTTGCACGACAGGCTTGCCAAGTCCATATAAACTGTTAGAGTCACTGTGTACTACAAGGGTTGAGTCAGTGTAGACAGGTACTAGTACACAGGGACTCACATTTTTTTTTTCCAGAAAAAAATGTCTTGTGACCTAAGTGTCGTGTTATTGCAAAAAATGATAATGTGAAACGAAAGATTTATAATCAATGCATCCTAGATATGAATTTCAGTTTGATACTTCAAAGTTTTCTATAAAATTTTGTGATTGAAGAAATCCGAGTCACTGTAGCCTACCTGACCCTACATACTATAATATACCTATTTTAGTCGGATAGTGAAAGATAGTGCTCTCTTACTCTCTTCTTAAAGCTATCTAATAAAGCTATCTATCTGTATTCTTAACATACCTAATGGTAGCCCTTGACGGCTGTGCCTCCGCTGCCGGCACCGGCACCCGGGACAGCTGCCGGTACCGGCATCCGGAACAGATACCGAAACCCGTCGTTGCCATATAAAGTTGGGACTTGGAACTGTGCCAGTGACTTGTAACTGTGCCAGTGACTTGTAACTGTGCCAGTGACTTGTAACTGTGCCAGTGACTTGTAACTGTGCAAGTAACTTGTAACTGTGTAAGTGCCTTGTAACTGTGCAAGTGACTTGTAACTTTGTAAGTATGTAAGCGACTTGTTTGTAACTATGCATGTGATTTGTAACTATGCATGCGACTAGTAACTGTGCCAGTGACTTGTAACTGTGCTAGTGACTTGTAACTGTGCAAGTGACTTGTTTGTAACTGTGTAAGTGACTTGTAACTATAGGGTTACATTTAATTAAGTACAAATCTCTTGAGGGTGTGATCTACTCACAAAACTAAACAACTTTTGTTTGAAACTTTTCTTCGAATTATAAAAAAAAAATTTTGGACCTTCCATACAAAGATGCTGAAAAAGTGTGTCACTTAGTAGGTATGGGAGGTCCAGTATTTTTTTCATATTTCGAAGAAAAGTTTCTAACAAAAGTTGTTCAGTTTTCTAGTTAAAGTTAAAGTTGTTCAGACTATCAAAAGTTTTTAAAATATAACCATAGAGCTTTACCTATTTTTTTTCTCGGTTTCCGTCCCGAGTTTTTTTGGGAACCGGTTCCGGCAGCGGAGGCACAGCCTTACGGAATATAAGCGTGAGTCAATGTACCCGCCCGAGTCACCGATCCCTACCTGACCCTACACAAAATTTCATCAGTCTTCGAAGAGCCGTTTCAGAGATATATGATTGGTTTGCGGCCGTGCCAAGATGACGTTTCTACAGCTGGGTAAACACCTAAATAGTCACGTAGCGGAGACATGTCTATTACTAAAAATTGCCCATTTAATTGACCATAACTGCTAGCCAAATCATATCAACGGACTAAAAATAGCTCTTGATGATGATGATGATGATCTTTCCGGCCGGTTTCGGCCATGGCGACCACTTCTACTCCTAATCAAGTCGGCGCTGATGCGCTCGTAGGTGGCTATTGTAGCCTATTTTGGCAGTAAACTCCCGTGCACAGTGTGGGCACGTGAGTTTGCCATTGATATAATTGTAGTTAATGGCGGCGGGAGGACGGGCCTTCAGTTCATCGCGTTTAGCGTCAAGGTCTGCTTTACGCTGCTCCTCGAAGTCGCAGATTCGCCTCTTTACAAGACCGCGCCATTCTGGCCGTTGTGCTGCCAAAACCTCAAATTGAGAGGGTTCGATATTGCATCTTTTCATGTGTCTCTTCTGAACATCTTTAAATCGGAGGAGTTGACCGCCATGCTTTCGCTTGCCCTCCTCTAGCTCAGAATAGAAGATGCGCTTCGCCACTCGCTCATCCGCCATCCGGGATACGTGACCGCACCACCGAAGCTGTCGACGCATTAAGTAGGCTTCAATGCCACCAACATTGGCTCGTCTTAGAACTTCGGTGTTTCGCACTCGGTCGGACCATCTGATCTTCATGATGGTGCGAAGGCATTTGAGTGGAATCGATCCAAAGTGCGTATGTGGTGACGATACACACACCAGGTCTCGGAAGAGTACAGAAGGTTTGGCAGTACAATCGCCATATATACAGATATTTTTGTGGCTAGTTTAAGGTCGTGCGAGCAGAAAACCTTGGAACGCAGCTTCCCAAATGCTGCAGCTGCAGCACTGATTCTGCTATTGATCTCAGCATCAAGGTCACACTTAGCTGTAATAGTGTTCCCCAGATATCGGAACTTGTCAACCTGTTTCAACATATCTTCACCAAGCTTAATTGTCAGTGTCTCACGACCTTGTGTATCCAGGGACATCACTTCCGTCTTTTGACACTAATCTTAAGGCCGAATTTGCAGCAAGCTTGGTGAAAAACGGTCATCAGTTGTTGTAGGCCTTCTGGGGATTCTGCAAGAAAGCACAAGTCATCGGCATACATAATTTCAGTAATAAGTGCATGCGAGACTTTGGTGCGCGCCTTAAGTCTAGCCAAATTGAAAAGACTGCCATCAGTGCGGAAGCGGATGCGGACTCCTTCGGAGACAGTATTTAGGACCTCCTTGACTACTACCGCAAAGTATAAGGCGAACAGTGTGGGCGCTAGAACGCACCCTTGTTTCACCCCACAGGTGACGGGGAAGAGAGCCTCACGAGGCACACTGTCGAACGCTTTCTCCAGGTCAACAAAGCAGAGGTACAACTGACGACCTTGTTCTCTGCTTTTTTCATGCAGTTGACGTACCGAGAAAATAGCTTCACATGTGCCTCGGTCAGGTCGGAAGCCAAACTGGGTTTCGGGCAGAATCTTTTCTGATAAGTCCTTCAAGCGGTTTAATAGGACTCTTGCAAAGGCCTTTCCGGGGACCGATAATAACGAAATACCGCGGTACGAGTTACAGTCAGAACGGTCACCTTTGTTCTTGTAGAGGGCACTAATGCGAGACACTTTAAAATCGTCCGGGACTCGCTCCTCCTCCCACATTCGAACAAAAGTTTCCATACCATCGAGTGCAGCTCCGCACCGCCATATTTAAGTATTTCGCCTGGTATAAGGTCAATGCCAACCGCCCGTTTATTATGCTGCTGTCTGATGGCAGTAACAACCTCATCACACGACAGGGGCTCGTCCAGCTCGGTGGCTAGGGGGAGTTGAGGTAATAAACTGATGTGATGCAGGTTAACTGATCGATCTACGTTAAGCAGATCGTTAAAATGTTCAGCCCACCGTTTGAGCACATCCTCTTTGCTGGTCAAGAGTTGCGAGCCATCCAGAGACCTCAAAGGCACTTTTGCTCTATGGGGCGTACCTGTCAGTTTACGCACCTCGCAGTAGAACTCCCAAGCTGGTTTGTATCGGCAAGCCACTGCATCTGACAAGCTTTTCCTGCCACCACTTGTCTTTTATTTGCCGAGACAGCCTACGTAATTCTTGGTCACTTTCTTTGACTGCCGCTACACTTCCACCTCTCCGATGATGCTGTCGCAGGAGCTCTCGATGTTTGTCGAATGCTGCCTTGAGAACTTCGTCATTGTCATCGAACCAATCTTCACTACGCCGGTCTTTTGTACCTAAGGTAGTGGTAGCGGCTTCTATGAGATGACATGACAAATTTCGCCAAGCAGCATTGACATAAACTGTCTCATTTGTTGGCAACAGATTTTCGGTTAAGGTTTCAGCATACTTTTCTCTCATCTCGCGATCTTGCAGCCTATCCACGTTCAAAGACGCAGGCTTTTTTATCATGGATCTACGAGGTCGACGAAGGCGGAGTCGCAGTTTTGTGACAATAAGTCGGTGGTCAGTCCAGCAGTGAGCACCGCGCATGACGCGGGTGACTTGGACTTGACTGATGTCTCTTTGCCGCATAATAGCATAATCGATCAAATGCCAGTGTTTGGATCGCGGGTGCATCCACGTCGTCTTGTGCTTAGCGGCAAGTCTGAACATAGTGTTCGATATCGCTAGATCGTATTGAGCACAGAGACTGAGTAGCAACTGACCATTGCTGTTCATGTTGCCGACTCCGTGTCGCCCCAGAACTCCAGGCCAAGCCTCATAGTCCCGACCAACTCTAGCATTGAAATCGCCCAGCAATAGTATCTGCTCTCTGGCGCTTATGCTGTCAAGGCATTGAGATAGTTCCTCATAGAATTTGTCCTTAATGTCATCAGACTTGTCTAGCGTTGGAGCATAGACACTGATAACATTAAGGTAGTTGTCTTTGTCCAAGTGAAGGCGCAGTGTGGTAACGCGGTCCGAGATGTGAACAGGACATTCTTCAAGTCGCTTTACTAAATGATTTTTTTTAGGTAGCTAAGTAAAAGTAAAAATATTATATATATATAATTATATATAAGTATTGTATATAAGTAATTAGAGATAAACAAATAGTAAAAATAGCTCTTACTTATGGACTAAAAATATTTAACGGGAAACACATATCATTAATTATACACCTAACCAACTGCTTTTAAAAACATAGGTACCTATATTAAAAAATTCTATACAAGAAAAAACAATCCCACCAAAAACATTCTGTAAAAAACTAGCCAAGTCTCGATGGAGCTGCTTGTTTATCTCTAAAAAGTAATGAAATCTAGACAAAGTCATGCCAAGTCTAAGGTTCCTTGATGCTGTTTCATTATTATTATAGTTTAAGTTATACGACTGGCCGTTGCACGTTACGTTTACTATGTGGATACAGTTTAACGGCCAGTCGTATAAATTTAACAATAATAATAATGAAATAGCATCAAGGAACCTTAGACTTGGCATGACTTTGTCTAGATTTCATTACTTTTTAGAGATAAACAAGCAACTCCATCGCTTTTGTTTTTGGTGGGATTTCACTTATTTTTGTATGGTGGTACTCCTAACCTTCGATTATCCTAGTTTTTATAGTTTTCCCTTTATGTGGTCATGAAAACTTAACCCAAACTACCAAATTTCAGCTCTCTAGGTTTATGGGAAGTAGCCTTAGCGGCTCGCTGGCCGAATGTATGGAACATGCTGCACCTGAGAGAAGAGTTCTGAAATTTGGTACACTTAATCTTTAGGGTCAATGAATCGATTTGACCCGTAGTACACAATTTTAAAAAAATCCTATGAGGAGTAATGACGTCATCTTTTTTTTGTATGGAAAAAAAAATTTTTTTGTTCCAAAACCTATCGTGTGTGGTATCAAATGAAAGGCCTTGCTAAGCCGATTCTAAAACTATATGACATTATTATGTTTAAGTTACTTGTGTAAAATTAAATACGAAATAATTCTCGAAACATGCCACGTTTGGGCTTCTCCAGGTATGATACGGTTGAATCATTACTTATGAAATATACGTAATATAATGTGTAATATCCTCATCTCTAACCTCAAGAAAGGTACTACGGATTTTTTGTCTTTAAGTATTTTTTTTTGAATTTTAAAGTTACAGAAATTTATGAAAACACACTTTGTTGAAATTTGGCATCGAAAGTTCAATTTTGGTTACCGAGAATGATAAAAATAAAGCCAGATGAGATTTTAATTATATGAACATCATATTCGTTTTGCAAAAATAACATGTTATGTGCTTCGGAGGGCACGGTTAACCCTCGGCCCCATCGCAGTCGCTCTCTATGAATAATTAGACGGCGGCGGTCGGTCAGGGTCGATAGATAGGGGCCGAATAGTAACCATGGTTCATCGGGTCATTCGTAGACTCAGTGTCCCACTTGACAGAACAAGATTTATTAATTATAAGATGATAAATACAGATGCGAGAGGAGTTTTGGTTCATCTTTATAATTTTCATTTGTCTATACACACATTATTCCCACACCAGCATCCTTACATTTACTCCCAGGGTATCCATCACCTTCATTAGCTATTTGCCAGCAGAAATGTCCCGCCATGCTAAATATTCTTTTCCTTGAGGCCATATGTATATCTCATGTATCTATTTAAGCTGGGCTATTTTTGGTACTTCTGATGGTCTACATCAGGTTTTCAAAACCTTTGATTTCTAATTGCTAGCAGGAGGGCCCAATCAAGCTGAATTATTTTTTCTTCGGAGACGTATATGTATCTCCTGTAGTTCTCCAAACCTTCGATTTATATTTTCCAGCAGACACGTCCCATCGCGCTAAACAATTTTTGCTTTGGGACTATATAATATGTGTCTCCTGTAGTTTAGCTGGACTCTTGGAGGTGCACCTGGTGGTCCACATAAGGTTCTCCAAACCTTCGATCTATGTTTGCCAGCAGGAGCATACCATGATGCTAAACAATTCTTGCTTTGGTGCCATAAATGTATTTCCCATTGTTTAGCTGGGCTCGTGGTAGTGCTTCTAGTGGTACACATCAGGTACTCCAGTCCCTCAAGTGGAGAAAAAAAGTAGCCTTTACCTTCTTCAATGCGATAGCAATCTTTGTACCAAAATTTATCAAAATCCGTTCAGTAGTTTTTCAGGATGCTGTCACATACAAACATCTAAACGGAAAAAATATGTAAAAACTTTTGAAACGTGTTTTGTTATCAATTTCAAGAATTCGCTGAGAATTTATTTTCCAATATCTTTTATGTACAGGCTTTCGACCCTCTACAACTTTATTATTATGTATAGATTCCGTTATTTTTGCCGGTGTGTATATTATTATAATGTGTGTATAGAGAAATGATCACTTTAACCATCAAACGAAAACTTCTCTCGCATTTGTATTTATCATCCTATTATTAATAAATCTTGTTCTGAAAAGTGGGACACCGAGTCTACGAACGACCCGATGAACCATGGTTACTATTCAGCCCCTAACTGACGACCCTGACGGACCGCAGCCGTCTTATTATTCATAGAGAGCGACTGCTATGGGGCCGAGGGTTAACCGTGCCCTCCGAAGCACATAACATTCTTTTTGCAAAACGAATATGATGTGATGTACATAATAATATGATTGTAATCTCAACTGGCTATATTTTTATCATTCTTGGTATCCAAAATTGAACTTTCGATGCCAAATTTCAACTAAGTGTGTTTTCATAAATTTCTGTAACTTTAAAATTAAAAAAAAATTACTTTAAGACAAAAAATCCGTAGTACTTTTCTTGAGGTTAGAGATGAGGATATTACACATTATATTACGTATATTTCATAAGTAATGATTCAACCGTATCATACCTGGAGAAGCCCAAACGTGGCATGTTTCGAGAATTATTTCGTATTTAATTTTATACAAGTGACATAAATATAATAATGTCATATATTTTTAGAATCGGCTTAGCAAGGCCTTTCATTTGATACCACACACGATAAGTTTTGGAACAAAAATTTTTTTTTTCCCATACAAAAAAAAGATGACGTCATTACTCCTCATAGGATTTTTTTAAAATTGTGTACTACGGGTCAAATCGATTCATTGACCCTAATGATTAAGTGTACCAAATTTCAGAACTCTTCTCTCAGGTGCAGCATGTTTTGAACTACCGCTAGGACTAAAGTACTAGTTCTATTTTGATGATCTTGAGTGAGTGTCTGTCTAAAATGTGAAACTTTGCTAGGGCATGCACCCGGTTCTGGCAAGATATTTCAGACCCGGTTCTGATAAAAAAACTAATATTTGTATCATTTCACTATTTTTATTAGATTACGCATAGTAAAATCTTTATTGCTGCAAATTATTAATTAATCCCGTAGAAATTGGATCTTTGCGGTAGTAAAAAGTCGATTACTCATTATGACCATAATGCCAGCCCGTCATGTCATGCTAAACAACTATTACTTTGAAGTCATTTCATTACCGTATCTCTCATAGTTTAGATGGGATGCTGGTGGTCTGCATCAGGTACTCCAGATCCTCGATGACCATGTACCAACAGGAGCAGCCCGTCATGCTGAACAAATTTTGCAATGAAGCCATTTTCGTATCTCATGTAGTTTAGCTGTGCTGGAGGACAGGGGGTAGCATCGGGCCCCCTGAAAATCTAACGCTCGTCATCTTTCATTCTCAAGTGTGCTACCCACGCCCGCCAGGGCGTCCGACGCTACATGCCACCCGTCCAATACTACCTCCTGCCTCTCAGGGTGTATGCCGCTCCGAACCTGCAGGAATGCCCCTTCCAGTCTATGGCATCCCTGAAGGGCGTGGGTAGCGTCAGGTGTCGATATAAGGTTAAATCCCACCAAAAACATTCACTTGTAAAAAGAACCAAGTCTCGCCTCCTAGTTCTTCTACTGTAAAAGTTGTGAGATCCATGTGATGCCAAGTCGGTTATTGATTTATTCAAAGACGACTCGTAGTATCTCACAAGAAAATAGTGTGTGTGCGATTGTCAAGTCATTCTAGTTATTGTAAATATAAAAGTTTTTAAATATCGACATGGTTACTATAAGATGATGTCTATTACCTAATTACGCAATAGCTTAAGATGAAAGTTCCCTGAAGTCGTCTTTGAATAAATCAATAACCGACTTGGCATCACATGGATCTCACAACTTTTTACAGTAGAAGAACTAGAAGGCGAGACTTGGTTCTTTTTACAAGTGAATGTTTTTGGTGGGATATCATTTCTTTTTGTAGGTAGTCTTCCTCTCTTTCTCTTTTACGGAACTACTTCTTGAGCCTCGGCTACAGATTTCCTTAAAGCTCATCCGCAAAGTTAACTTTGTAATCCTATACATTTGTATGGAAATACAAAGTTATTTATGCGGTTGCAACCGAATTTGCAGAATGTTATAGTTTTTCCTTTATTCATACACTAAATACAAGTTGCATTCTAAGTTTGAAGCTCCTCACTCTGCTAGTAGTACCTTAGAATTTTGATGATCGGTCAGTCAATCAGGCAGAAAATTATGAAACTTTGACTAACTATAACTTCTAAACTACTGGTATAAATTAGATGAAATTTGAAATGTATCGTGTCTATGCAGTGCTTAATAAGATATTTTGAACTGAGGGTTCTAAACTTATCGACAAGGGAGTTATGGGGGGGTCGAAAATGGCCTGAACTGGTTCGAGAAAAGGATGGTACGGCCGTGCCGCTTTCAGCTCGACTTGGTAGATTGAATCCCACCAAAAACATTCACTTGTAAAAAGAACCAAGTCTCGCCTCTCAGTTCTTCTACTGTAAAAAGTTATGAGATCCATGTGAAGCCAAGTCGGTTATTGATTTATTCAAGGACTACTTCAGGGAACTTTCATCTTAAGCTATTGCATAATTAGGTAACAGACAACATCTTATAGTAACCATATCGAAATTTAAAAACTTTTATATTTACAATAACTAGAATGACCCGGCCATCGCACCAGACCATCGTATCTCACAAGCAAATAGTGTGCGATTGCCAAGTCATTCTAGTTATTGTAAATATAAAAGTTTTTAAATATCGATATGGTTACTATAAGATGTTGTCTGTTACCTAATTATGCAATAGCTTAAGATGAAAGTTCCCTGAAGTAGTCCTTGAATAAATCAATAACCGACTTGGCTTCACATGGATCTCATAACTTTTTACAGTAGAAGAACTGAGAGGCGAGACTTGGTTCTTTACAAGTGAATGTTTTGTGGGATCTCATTCTTTTGTAGGTAGTCTTGATCTTTCTCTTTTCTGGAACTACTTCTTGAGTCTCAGCTACAGATTTCCTCAAAGACCAATTTTGACCGCAAAGTTAACTTTGTAATCCTATACATTTGTATGGAAATACAAAGTTAATTATGCGGTTGCAATCGAATTTTCAGAATGTTATAGTTTTCCCTTTACTTATACACTAAATACAAGTTGTATTCTAAGTTTGAAGCTCCTCAGTCTGCTAGAAGTACCTTAGAATTTTGATGATCGGTCAGTCAGTCAGTCAGTCAGGCAGAAAATTAAGAAACTTTGACTAACTATAACTTCTTAACTACTGGTGTAAATTAGATGAAATTTAAAATGTATCGTGTCTATGCATTGCTTGATAAGATATTTTGAAATGAGGGTTCTAAACTTTTCGATAAGGGAGTTATGGGGGGGTCGAAAATGGCCTGAACTGGTTCGAGAAAAGGATGGTACGGCCGTGCCACTTTTAGCTCGACTTGGTGGGGGCACTACCGTGCCCCCAGATTAAGTGCAAATATTTTAAGGGCGTGTTCTACTCACAAAACTGAAATACAGGAATTTAATATACTTATTTTATTACACATTGTTTCATTCATGGGTTCCACAAGTAAACATAATAATTACTATAATGATGATGGGCTGGGCCGAAGTAGGTAGTCAACCAATCTTCAGTTTTCTGAAAAATTAAAAACAGTAATTAACATACATATGTGGGGTACACTACACACATTTATGTAATATTTCCGATACTGTCAAGATATATTTCTAAAATTAGGATTTTACTTCGTAGGGTATATAATTTATGTTATTATTTTCAACTACCCACAATTTTGTATTTGTAAGATTCTTACTCGACATGGTACATACTGAGTAAGCTTCGTGTTGTAGCTCCCAGAGGTCGCTACAGTACTCCCCCTCAAGACCGGAGGTCGATACCGTAAACGAGCGAAGTGGGGCTGATGAGGTCATGTAGCGTGATGATGCAGTCTGGCTGGCGTGGCGATGCAGTACTGGTTCCTATGTCCACAGTGAATCGGGATGATGATGGAAGACCAGTGAAGTTGCCGTGCTGTGCTGTGACTGCGGTTGATGCTGATGACGTAGTGGTTGGCTCCGTGCTGCAGTGGTTGATCCAAATAATAAATAGTTGAAGGCTGCGAAGTCCATGGTAGGGATCACCAATATGGCGGGTGACAGGAGGTATCCAGGTGGTGTCGGGAAAAGGGTAGCTACCCGCCTGGCCGGGTGTTGTGGCCAGGGGACCGACTGGTCCACCTGGATGGGTTTGGAAGTTGTATATATGTGGTGCGCGGTGAACACTTCGATACCGCGTTTTAGGCCCATTGTTCTGTCACGTAGCGCCATCTTGCGGAAGGTTGAGAACTTCTGTCGCGGCTTGCTTGCATGTGAACCACTTTGAGTGAGCTTCGTGTTGTAGCTCCCAGAGGTCGCTACACATACATACATACATCACGCCTCTTTCCCGGAGGGGTAGGCAGAGACTACATCCTTCCACTTGCTACGATCCTGACATACCTCTTTAGCTTCTTCAACATTCATCAATCTTTTCATGCACGCTCGTCGGTTTAGGGTACTTTTGACCTGACCTTTCTTTAATACGTCCCCGATTTGGTCCAGGTACGTTCGTCTAGGTCTTCCCCTTCCAACGTTCCCATCCACACCGTTAATCTTGTTTCATTGATCCTCTCCACGTGACCAAACCATCTAAGCATCCCTTTTTCTATACCAGTCACTATGTCTTCTTTTAAACCACAACGTTCCCTTATCACGCTATTCCTAATCCTGTCACTCAATTTTACTCCAATCATACTTCTTAACGCTCACATTTCTACTCCATTAATTCTACTTTCATGTTTTTTCTGCCATACCCAGCTTTCACTCCCATACATCAGTGTTATGTTGGAACTAACACCCCTCTATGCACAGCCAAGCGCGCCTTATTCGACACTAGGGTTTTCGAATACCCGACCAATTGAGATACCCGGGTATCGGGTACGATTTTTTGAAATACCCGGGTACCCGGGTATTACTTTCTTAAGTAAAAATGGTCAGAACAAAGGTTTAAATGTAAGCTCTATTTAAGACGGCTGCATTTCAGATAAAATTATAGTACAAGCACCTTACATTCAGGTCCAAAAAGTGGGAATAATGTACTAATTTAAGACAAACAAAATAGGTAAATACATTTAATCAGTCTAACTTTTCATTACTATCGGTTTCACTCGCTTCTAACAATTTTCACGTGGGATTGTGATAATTTACGTAGGTAAAAAGTATGCACCCTATATTACTCCAGGATCAGTAGATAACCTATCTTTCCAAAGGTGAAAGAATTCTTGTAAAATAATGAACACGTAGTTTGTGAGCAAATTTCTTACAAACCTGCAAAAATATCCATAGAAAATAATACAAATATTTTACTTAATAAAATTATTATGAAAGTCTAGACATACAAGCCCGCATGAGCTTACAGATGTATGAAATCAATTTTTTAAAACAAACAATATTCTTGAAGAACATTGTCCTTTTCTCTCTTTTGTTTGTATTAAATCAGTCTATCTATCTCTTTCTCGGGTACCCGGGTACGTCCGTCATTTGTACCCGGGTACCAAAGGTCTGAAATACCCGGGTATACCCGGACCCGGGTACCCGGGTAGAAAACCCTATTCGACACTTTTTGGCTGTTCATAAAGGCATCTTCTGCACAACTTCTTGCACCTCTTTAGTCATCCATGCACTCCGTTGTGTTTTTTCTTTCATTGCGACATCCACAACACCTTCCTTAAATCCTTTCCATCCTTCTTCAATGTCAGTATAATAATTAAGTATACTAATTACTAGTAGGTTATGTTAGGTCGGGCGCACTATCCAATTCGCAAATGGTCTAGTCTTTAGAATCGAAAATCGACCGCCTCATGTTTATCAAAGTTATATGACTGTGCCTTCCTCCTTTTACGGGCTTAGGACCGTCACATGTTGGCTGGGATTTCATTTCGGCACTTCGCAATCGCCAGTGGAGGCAGCCTTACACATGTGGCGGAGTTACACAGTCATACCAATCACGCTTTCTTAAAAGATCTATAATATTCATACGCATGCACTAGTCCCTATTAACTATTCATAAAATACCAAACCTCATGGCTCTACCAGCGATAAGTTGGCGCAAAGACGCCCAGGACCCACTATGGGTCGCAGTCGCAGAGCCATTGGCGTAAGTAATACCTAAATAAAAATACGTAAACTACTAGCTATTCTTCTCCTACAGAAAGGGCAGGAATGTTCCTCCCATTCCTCCTCCTGCGCCTGTCGACTAGCATCAAAACATGTAAGACAAAGAGTATGTCCACATGGAATCAATGCTAGGCTGGGGATAGCCTCCCAGCAAATACGACAAACTGCAGGACCCTCGTTGGGCAGACGGGCAGCCTGAGGAACTGCAGGAGCCTGGATGGGCAGAGGGACAGCTTGAGGAACTGCCAGCGCTGCAGGAGCCTCGATGGGCAGAGGGGCAGCCTGAGGAACTGCAGGAGCCTGGATGGGCAGAGGGACAGCTTGAGGAACTGCCAGCGCTGCAGGAGCCTCGATGGGCAGAGGGACAGTCTGAGGAACTGCAGGAGCCTGGATGGGCAGAGGGACAGCTTGAGGAACTGCCAGCGCTGCAGGAGCCTGGATGGGCAGAGGGACAGCCTGAGGAACTGCAGGAGCCTGGATGGGCAGAGGGACAGCTTGAGGAACTGCCAGCGCTGCAGGAGCCTCGATGGGCAGAGGGACAGTCTGAGGAACTGCAGGAGCCTGGATGGGCAGAGGACAACTTGAGGAACTGCCAGCGCTGCAGGAGCCTCGATGGGCAGAGGGACAGTCTGAGGAACTGCAGGAGCCTGGATGGGCAGAGGGACAGCTTGAGGAACTGCCAGCGCTGCAGGAGCCTCGATGGGCAGAGGGACAGTCTGAGGAACTGCAGGAGCCTGGATGGGCAGAGGGACAGCTTGAGGAACTGCCAGCGCTGCAGGAGCCTCGATGGGCAGAGGGGCAGCCTGAGGAACTGCAGGAGCCTGGATGGGCAGAGGGACAGCTTGAGGAACTGCCAGCGCTGCAGGAGCCTCGATGGGCAGAGGGGCAGCCTGAGGAACTGCAGGAGCCTGGATGGGCAGAGGGACAGCTTGAGGAACTGCCAGCGCTGCAGGAGCCTGGATGGGCAGAGGGACAGCCTGAGGAACTGCTGGAGCCTGGATGGGCAGAGGGACAGCCTGAGGAACTGCTGGAGCCTGGATGGGCAGAGGGACAGCCTGAGGAACTGCTGGAGCCTGGATGGGCAGAGGGACAGCCTGAGGAACTGCTGGAGCCTGGATAGGCAGAGGGACAGCCTGAGGAACTGCTGGAGCCTGGATAGGCAGAGGGACAGCCTGAGGAACTGCTGGAGCCTGGATGGGCAGAGGGACAGCCTGAGGAACTGCTGGAGCCTGGATAGGCAGAGGGACAGCCTGAGGAACTGCTGGAGCCTGGATGGGCAGAGGGACAGCCTGAGGAACTGCTGGAGCCTGGATAGGCAGAGGGACAGCCTGAGGAACTGCTGGAGCCTGGATGGGCAGAGGGACAGCCTGAGGAACTGCTGGAGCCTGGATAGGCAGAGGGACAGCCTGAGGAACTGCTGGAGCCTGGATGGGCAGAGGGACAGCTTGAGGAACTGCTGGAGCCTGGATGGGCAGAGGGACAGCCTGAGGAACTGCTGGAGCCTGGATAGGCAGAGGGACAGCCTGAGGAACTGCTGGAGCCTGGATGGGCAGAGGGACAGCCTGAGGAACTGCTGGAGCCTGGATAGGCAGAGGGACAGCCTGAGGAACTGCTGGAGCCTGGATGGGCAGAGGGACAGCCTGAGGAACTGCAGGAGCCTGGATAGGCAGAGGGACAGCCTGAGGAACTGCTGGAGCCTGGATAGGCAGAGGGACAGCCTGAGGAACTGCTGGAGCCTGGATGGGCAGAGGGACAGCCTGAGGAACTGCAGGAGCCTGGATGGGCAGAGGGACAGCCTGAGGAACTGCTGGAGCCTGGATAGGCAGAGGGACAGCCTGAGGAACTGCAGGAGCCTGGATGGGCAGAGGGACAGCTTGAGGAACTGCCAGCGCTGCAGGAGCCTCGATGGGCAGAAGATCGCCGAGGACAACTTCCTCAGCCACTGCGGGTACCGCCTCGGCGGCTACATACTCGACATTGACGTCCAGTAGCTGTGCGGTCGCCGACACAAACTGACGCAACGTAACCTGGCCCAGAAAAAGAGCCCTCTCGTTGTCTCTCAACAGCGTGTGGCGAATGACACCGCGCTCTCTGTTCCGTCTTACCAAGCGTCCTTCGCGGTGTGCCTGCAACCTCGATGTAGTGACCACCATGATCTGGTTGATAACCTCTACACAAAAGAAAAAGATGGTTAATGTCTAGTTAAATTAACTTAAGGAACAAGCTATAAAAAAAAAACTTATTGACAATGAGGTAGGTAGGTACCTACATAGGTATATTGTCATACAATAATAGGGATACAAGCATAATTATTTCAAAACAAAAAGCGATCGCGGAAATTTAGGATTTATAAATTTTATGACAGAAAAAGGAATAGAAATCTTCATAGGTATATCACAAAATGTAAACAGATAAAACATATTTAGGTACTCAAGCAATTTAGTCATGCAATAAAATTATGTACACTTACCTTGTAACTACCGCAATATGAAGATGGCAGGTACCTAAAAATCTAGCTACTTTCTAAATACAGTATACTTTATACATTAAATACAGTAAAAAGTGTTAGGGTTTTAAGAGCCCTCCTGCAGTGGCGGACTAACCCCGTCGGATGCCCGGGGCGGTCAAGCCGTCGGATGCCCCCCAGTGACAGCAAATGTCCTTAATGTAAAACCCTTTTTAAGAACTTATTGTTGGTATTTAGGTAGGTACCTACCAATGGCGTATACAGCTTCGGAGGTGGGGGGTAGGGGGGGGTGGTCGGGGTCACAGCACTGCACCACTCAGGGTGAATATGCATTACTAGCAAAGGGAGTTTAACATTTCAGTTCAACTAAAACAAGAGAAAAATTACGCTTCGCCATTCGCCACACTAATACTATACGTATTGCGAGCGAAGATAGCTCGACTTTTCACGTTAAAAATGCATGTGAGACACACCGTACCTACCACCACCGCACTATCACTACACGTTATGCAAGCGAAGCGAGCTCGACATTTTGCGATAAAAAGGCATGCGAAGAGACACACCGTGCTGCACAATCACTACACGTTATGCGAGCGAAGCGAGCTAGTTATTTCGCATTAAAAAGGCACACCGTCACTATTGGTTATGTGAGCGAAGCGAGCTCGACATTTCGCGTTAAAAAGACATGCGAAGAGACACACCGTGCTGCACTATCACTACACGTTTTGTGAGCGAAGCGAGCTAGACCATCCGCGTTAAAAAGACATAAGAGGAGACACACGGTGTTTGCTAACAAAGCGAGCTCGACATTGCGCGTTAAAAAGACATGAGGGTCACGCACGTTGTTAGCGAAAAAAGCAAGCTCGATATTTCGCGTTAAAAAGACAAGCAGCGAGGAAATAAAGCAAGCTCGATATTTCGCGTTAAAAAGACAAGCAACGAGGAAATACGCCGTGTCACTTAATCTAATAATGTTTTTAAATATTTTAAATAAGCCTGCCCTAGCAGCGGCTACTATCAAGTACTGGGGGCATCAAAAGGGGCGGACCGCCCCCCCCCCGCCCCTACCTTAGTCCGCCACTGCCCTCCTGGTATTTGCGTTTTCATACAAACTAATTCCGCTGCTTTCTATTAAAACGTGAGCAATTTTCTTTTTCCATAAAAATTTAAATACCTTTTGGAAAACTTGTAAAATTTTGCACCGCAGGCAGGATTTGAACCTGCGACTATCGGCATCTGTACTGCCGATGCCTCTACCAACTGGGCTACCGCGGCTTAATCAAGTAAGTTTACAAATTTACCAAAAATTTTGTAATTAATGAATTAGAAGTAGGCGTCTCATAACGGTTTCTGTGATTTTTTTTTACCTCCCTTACAAAATACATACGATCAACTGACTGCATTTACTATCGGAAGTAAAAAAAAAATTATGTCTCCTAAAATATTATCTTATGGGAAGTTGTTTAGTTTTGTGGTCAGAGTGCAAGGTGCAATCAGTATTCGGAGAGCTGTCCCTTACACCCTGTAAATAACATGTATTATTATTAGAGAAGAAAATACGTTTAAACGTTTAATATGAAAAAGCCGAAAATAGACATGACTTGGGTTTTTCCTCATAAGCCAAAATTCCGAAAAGTACAATTATATTTCCTTTCTAAAAAGAAAGGAAACTTTTATTCTATAATGTAGGGTGCAAAAAATTTCAACTAACATTGTAAGGGATGTCTATGAAACTGAAAAATTTCCCATTAGAACATTCTTTAATGGACGCAAATAAAAGCGGCCAAGAGTGTGTCAAGTAGGGTTCCGTAGTCAACGTTTAAATATCAGGTCTTTCAGAGTTACAAAGTTAATTTTGTTGCTGGTTTGTTTGCAGCTGTATGATTACCAACAGCAAATTGAAAATCTTTAATATTTCCTTAATCTTAAGTGGTACAGTATTCGTTATAGTTTTCATGGTAACTTCATATTAAGAACTATATTCCATATTTTTTTCAATTTTTTAGCTTGCATACTTTAGAAATTACAGCTGGAACAAATTATGGCTCAAAAACGCCCCGTTTAAAAGCAAATATCTCAAGACAGAAAAATTTAAGAGACTTTGTGTCAAAGAAACCTCCCCTTAGTTTTAAAAGACCTATTCAACGACACCCTACTCAATATTACAGAAGAAAGAAAAATATTTTGCTCCCGTTTCACATGTATGGAAGGGGGTCCAAAAAATAATTAAAATATCATTTTCGCAACATTTCTAAATTTGGGTCAACACGATCTATCTTCACACCAAATTTGATGTCGATATCTCGAAAACTGACGAAGTTATGAGGGCGCGGCATACAGACAGACAGACAGACAGACAGACAGACAGACAGACAGACTTACCGAAATGATAAGGGTTTCTAATAGACTACGAAACCCTAAAAATAGAACTCCTATACAAAATGTCTAGCTCGCTAAGTGTATGGGAGGCCCAAACATTTTCTTCCTATTTGGACCGATGTTCCCTGGGAAAAGTTGTTCAGTGACTGGTACACCCTTAACAATATCTGCAATTGATTTTTTATATTGCGACATCCTCGCAGGATTGAATTGACAAAACCAAGTAGTATTTTTCATAACTGCTACACTACTCTACTGTCTAGATTTGTGTACTGACAACTACATTTTTAATAGCTTTATTTTAACCTGTGAACCTCCAAATGTTTGGGTTCCCTCCGAGAGAACTGCGCAGCTGCGCGTGGAAACTCTCGGCCACATTGGAAGTCCTGTGGGGCCTTTGATAGACCGAGATCCTCTCAGGTCCCACCTGCATTTAATTAAGATTACATTTTTAGGGGGATGCTAAATGTCCTTTAGGTGCATAATGTCCATTTTGCAAAAATTCCAGTGGTAAAAAAAAGTCCAGTTTGCATAATATCCAGTTTGCAAAATGTCCAATTGCAAAAAGTCTAGTTTGCAAAATGTCCAGTTTGCATAAAGTCCAGTTTGCAAAATGTCCAATTACAAAATGTCCAGTTTGCAAAATGTCAAGTTTGCAAAAAATCCAGTTTATATAAAATACTGGGTCACTGAGCCAGCATAAATAGTTAGTTAGTTATGTTAAATACTAGTAAATATGTGTAGTGTGTAAACATGTATGATGTATAAATATTTTACCAACCTTTAAGGGCGGATGTGAGCTCAAGTGCAGTTTTGCAAAACAATATTACTCAGTATAAAGTCTAAAAATTCTGAAAAAAATATAATATGTTGCAGTTGAGGATCGGGCGTTGAAAACAGTTTAAGATTTTTTCTTTTTCCAGGAAAAAAAATTACCAGTCATGACATAAAACGCTCTAATCCCTTAT
Source organism: Phthorimaea operculella (assembly GCA_024500475.1). NCBI lineage: Eukaryota > Metazoa > Arthropoda > Insecta > Lepidoptera > Gelechiidae > Phthorimaea > Phthorimaea operculella. Next base: position 10,060,701 of record JANFCV010000002.1, read on the forward strand.
GGTGCTTTTATCAACTTTTATAATCAGCTCACTATAGTACCGTTATTCGAATAGGCCATATTTGACAGCTTTTAAACACATGTTAATAACGACATAAGGTCTATTTTTCTTTGTAGACATGTTTCCTTGTATGGGTTTGACAGCTGTCAAATATGGCCTATTCTAATGACCGTACTATACTTCGTAAAGTAAAACTTTTGGAAGTTCAAATTTTTTTCGTGTCTATTTGGCTGGACTCATGTGTTTTGGGGAAAGTTATTCGGTTTCATGGTCTGAACTCACATCTCAATTTCGCCAATTGTACTTTTTGCAAATTGGACATTTTGCAAACTGGACATTTTACAAACTGCACATTTTTCAATTGGATATTATGGCAAAATGGACTTTTTGCAAACTGGACATTTTGCAAACTGGACATTATGCAAACTGGACATTTTTTCACCACTGGACATTTTGCATAATGGACATTATGCACCTAAAGGCTAAATGTTTTCATAAGTAGGTATTTCTAGTTAACTATATTCTTGGGAAAACGTTATAAGGCGCGTCCGCATAGGGCGAGCAGCCTCAGATGCTCAAAGCCTCGCTACACGCCTTATGTGGATGCACCAATTCAGTTTTCCATAAAACGTGCAAAGGATTTTTTTAACCACCTGGTAATTGTTGCTAGTTATGTGGGACACATAGGATTGACAAGTGGTCTGATGGACATAGCTCCAACAACAAATTCAACTATCTCACTCCCTATTCAGACCAGTTGTGAAAGCTTGATTTGAAATGAAGTACATGTATGATTGATGTCTGACTCACTCTGGTCATCCAATGGCTCACAAAGTAGGCGTGGTACTCCGCGTTGAATGGCAGCGCCCTCACTTCCGCAATGGCCTGGACCTCCGCCAGACCGAGCGCCATGCGGTCAGCGGGCAGGAACGCCAGCGCAGCGTAAACGTGCACCAGCTGGTACCCGGGCGAGTTGCGGTGCGGCGCTTGGATGCCGTGCTGCCGGGCGTACCGCAACAGCGCCTGAAAGAAATGAAAGTAGCAGCCAGACACGTTGACGTCCGTGACGGACTCGAGCGCTCGCTGAAGAGCCTGCTCGAAGTCCGTCACGATGTACGCGGGCCGCGGGCTGCCTGCAGCCTGCCAGATACGCCGAAGAACCGCTTCGTAAAGCGGTCTTCGACGGTTGGCCATCAGGACGATCACAGGGTGAAAGTAGTGCCCCGCTATCACCGCGTGTATCGTCAGGATCTGGGCTGCTGACGTACCTGCGGGCACCGTTAGAAATGTAGCATCTACAACAAGCACATCAGCAGATTGCATGCAGGACTGGAAGCCCTGCATAGCTAATATTACGCCCGAAGCACCGCTAGCAGACACAGTGCCTAATAGCAGATCGCTATAGGTGTCATGTTCTGCTAGCGCTACTCCATAGGCCATGAGGTTCCGGGGCACAGGTGGGGCAACTGCTCTCCGCCAAGAACGCATCGTGTTCACTTGTCTCTCCCACTGGAGATGTACTGCGGCGTCAGGGTAACTGTAAAGAATAAAAAGTTGTAATGTAAACAAGTCTTGTTTATGATCTAGATGACATTATTAATTGTTAAGATTATTATAAGATACATTCCAATGGTAAAAGTAGGAAAGTTAATCAGGAATTTTTAGGGTTCCGGACCTCAAAAGGTAAAAAATGGAATCCTTATAGGATCACTTTGTTGTCCGTCCGTCTATCTGTCTGTCATTCTGTCAAGACCCTTTATCTCAGGAATGCATAAATATATCAAAATGAAATTAAAACCATATACTCAAGTCATAAACGCTAGTAATTGTGAAAAATCAAGCACCTAACTTTAAGTTTTTGGTAAGTAGCTTCGTTTTGAAGTACAAATTAAGGAAAAACTTTATAAATTATTATTTGAGAGTTTATCACTTACATACACAAAAAAAAGGAAATATTTCCTTTTTATTTTTAGTGCAGATTTGCTGAATAAATAGGCTTTCTACCCACTTGTTGAGCAAATTTACAAAATAAGTATTATACTCACCGTGCTGCCTCCTCATTATAAATCATTTTTAGCGGTGTGGCTTCTGATGAAGCCCTCCTTTTCAAGGCTTGATACATTAAATTTCTGAAATACAAACATTCACATTAATTGTTAGTAACAAGGCAAAGATTAAACAACAGACTAATAAAATTGTTTAACCAATCATCTGCCTGCCCTAATCCCAATTTATTAAGGATCACTTTATTTTATTTAGGACTAGCGGCCCGCCCAGCGGTTTCACCCGCTGCTACTTACCTGTTTTCCCGTAGAGAATGGACTTTTGCCCATAGTTAAAAGTCGATTACTCCATTTCAGCAAAATAGACTCATCATGACCATGTGCCAACAAAAGAGTCCCGTCATGCTGAAAAACTATTACTTTGAAGCCATTACCGTATCTCTATAGTTTAGATGGGATGCTGGTGGTCTGCATCAGGTACTCCAGATCCTCGATGACCATGTGCCAGCAGAAGCGGCCCGTCACAGTGAACAACTTTTTCTATGAAGCCATGACCGTATCTCTTATAGTTTAGATGGGATGCTGGTGGTCATTATCAGGTACTCCAGTACTTCAGATCTTTAATGACCATGAGCCAGCAGAAGCGTCCCGTCATGCTGAACAACTTTTACTTTGAAGCCATTACCGTATCTCTTATAGTTTAGATGGGATGCTAGACGTGTTCTTCATTAGGTACTCCGGTACTCCAAATCCTTGATGACCATGAATTTGGTTAATAACCACTATTGGCCAATTTAGGTAATATCCGCTGTATTTCCTGCTTTTGCTGCTGTTAACCATTCTCCCATAGGAATGAGGAATTTTCCCGTGGTAAAAAGTAGCTTATGTTACTTAGATCTTTATTTATATACAGAACGACTAGGTGTGTTAATATACAATTACAAACTTACATGCTAATATTTAAACTATAAATTAAAAATCTCATCCAGCACCTCGCAGCGCGGCAGGGTTCCCAAAAGGCTGGCAGTATTGCCCCTCTGGATAGCCAAGCTTATCCTTTGGGAAAAAAAAGCTGCCAGCCCTACTCAGTAATGTTGTAGCTTTGTAATGGTGAAAGAATTTTGAAAATGGGTCCAGTAGTTTGGAGTTTATCAATTACATACAAACAAACAAACAAAAAATAAACAAATCTTTCCTCTTTATTATATTAGTGTAGATCAGTACAACATGTTTTCCTCAATCATTCATCTCTATCAGATGTCTTCATAATAAAAATGGACTTTTTACTACAGGCAAAAATCCAATTTCTACGGGAAAACAGGTAAATAGCAGCGGGTGAAACCGCTGGGCTGGCCGCTAGTATCTAATACAATATATCAAGTGTTATTAGCATTGTAAGGACTGCAGGAAAGAGTTGAATGGATGTTGCAACAGATGGTAAAATTGGTATGAAAATTAGGGGGCTTTTATGATTTGTAAACAATACTATTTGAAAATAATAAGAATATTCTGAAATATAATGTTTCAGAAAAATAAAGCTTTAATAAGTAATACCTACTGGCATTCATTAATGGAAATTAAAATGCAATTTCAGTCAAGAATTGAGCTGCAGTAGCCTGTACAATGTTTGTAAAACATTTCACTAACCTGTTTCTAACCCAAGTAGTAGGCAAGTGGTCATGAATTTGATGTGCAGGGTTGTCATTAGGCACTGCATTGCCACCAACATGCAGAGTCCATCTGACTGGACATCCAGGGTTGTGACACCTGAGAAACAGATATAGTAAATAACTGTTGACTAATAAGTACCTATGATAGGTAGATTGAAATGTTTTGACCCTTTAATGGCAATAATTATAGCGTCGCGGTCTTGAATTGAGCATGGCGTCACTAGTTTGCTGTGTGGCCTATAAAATTCATCTTCAGTAACCTTCGAGTTTACTCTAACCCTCGTATTCCTTTCCTATTTAATGCTCAACTTACTTCAAATATGTGCTGCATCCGCACGTTCGATACGCCGTGTAGAAATGATCTCCTATCTGGAACCAGCGAGTTGTCCCGTGGTGACCAGGAATTTCTTCAACTGCGGCTGCGGCGTCTGCGTCCATTGGAACCTGAAAAACTTCTTCACAGGCTTCTTATCGCCTTGAATAGGATCTTGGCCACCGAAATGAGCTTTCTTTCGCCACTGATCCTGTAAAAAATATAAATAATTATGGTTTTGTGTGTTTAGAGTGCTCTATTGCTTTAGCATAGCAAGGAAAGCAAGCCAAGCAAAGCGCTATGGCCGAATACGAATAACGAACGGTCATAACTGTCACAAGTGTTTTTTTTATTCAATGTTGTAGCATCTGTATTGGCATGGAATCTAGTAATTCTGTCCACATTCTGTCTGATCAACGAAAGTTGCACACCGCCGGAAAAATGTTTTTTTACACTATCATCCACCGAGAAGCCTTTTCAATATGGCTAGGCACCCCGGACGCCTGCACTGTGAGTTTATGTTGTTTCCAATGCGATACGAAGTGGTGGGTTACATGCCATAAACAAAAATTAAAAAAGTACATTCAATCAAACCATCAATCAAGCCCATCTCTACAAGTGTCATGTCTCCGACCATCATGTCGTGCAATCCACCCCCGTGCACTTTCGGTACGGGGTGATGGATGGCGACATTGTTTTGATTCCATCCACCATGTCGTGCTTCATCACGTCGTACATTACTCTGACGGTCAGTATCATGGTGTACAATACTATGTTGTACATTGTAGGGACTCGGTATAAACTATTATTAGGTGTTTAAATATCCCAAAGAAAAATATTTTGAATTATCCTCACTTCTTCGTGACCTTAAAAAACCTTTTCGGCCAGCAAAAAAAGAAACACACTTGAGTTTTGAAAAAGGAACGTCCCGAGCAAAACAATCAGTCAGTTTTGTTTCTTTCAGAACGGACAAAGGAGTTTGCTCGCTGCAGGCGGGACGTGTCTGCCTCTCTAGACTGCCAGTGTTACTTGGACTTTGTAAAAGAAGTTTTACTGTGGGCTTTTTTGTAAGAAATTTTGCGGTTCTTAATCGTGTATTTGGATAGGTATTTCGGATATCCGTTTTCACAAAAAACCTGATGTTAATGTTACGAACCTTTTTTAAACCGTGTACCTACTGTATCTGGCTAGACCTTCGAAAAGACTTAAAGCTCTATCGTACTTACGGAACGACCGCTATCTTAATTAGTAATAATTAGCAACCGAGACCGAAGATTAATCTAGTCAAGAAAAAAAATTTTTAATTGATCAGAAGATTGCATAGTAGTTACACAGTAAGTATGCCTTGTTATTAATTAATTAACTACTAAGGAGCGGTTTAAAACTAAAACAATGGTTCATTTGGTATACCACGCGACATAAATGAATGAAACAAGCAGATGCATTAAAAAACTAAAACCCGACAGCCGTAATTTCAAAGTTTTATTTTGTGATAAAAACCCGCCCCCTAGAATTTATGAATTTTCAAAGCCACTTGCGCTGCTGAGACGAATCTAACGGACACCGCACATGTCATGATCCATCCAGCCATTTGGGCTGTAGCCCGTGAAATGAATTTCTTGTCTAGATACCTACAATACTCTCGAAAAACATAAACCTCCTTTTGAGGCAGTCGGGTAAAAACCTCGCAGTTCAGCATAAAGTGGTAGCTCGCGAATACTCCACCTGAGGGCACGAAAAACGGTGTTTTCAGTCATATATCCGTTTGTGCTTTGATGTTCTTTGGCCCCCGTCTTATGGCAACAGTGGCGACGGGAAGTGTGTCGCGTCTCTTGTGTACTGTTTGACTGAGTCTTTGACATTTGCCCGCTCGGTGTAATGAGGACGATTTCAAGAGAACACGGGTCATAAGTGACCTATTTTTGTTCCCTAGCTCAGGGCAGCGAGAAATATGCACGTGTTCGTACAAAGTTACCCACGCAGGTTGCAAATTGCACCCGCATAAAGCGCGTGTCGAGCACGCCTGCTAGAGTTTATGAGTCATTATATTTGGAACAGTTGCAACGGGAAGTGTATCGCGTTCGCTTCTCTCTTGTGTTTTCTTTGATATTTGCCCGCTTGGTGCAAAGAGGACAATTTTCGGTGAAAAAGTCTAGTGACCTATTTTTGTTAGGGAAGGTTCAGACTGACTCGGGTGACTCGACTCGACTGATATTATGCACGTGTTTGTACAAAGTCATCCATCTAGTTGACCCGTTGCTCCCACGGACGTGCTCTTTGCGAGCTGTAACTGGCTATAGAGTATGAAAAACAGTGTTTTTGAGTTATTATCCGTTTGTGCTTTGATGGTCTTCGGTCCCCGTCTTATGGCAACAGTGGCGACGGCAAATAGGTATGTTGCGTCTCTTGTGTACCTACTTTTTGAAATTTGCCCGTATGGAAGTTTTGCGTAGTGGGAAATATTTTGGGAGAAAGGCATTATGAGTGATCAATTTTTGATAGCTCTGGTTCAGACGTATGTGGGCTGCACGCGTATTCTAAGTGGGATATGCAAGTGTTAAAACAAAGTTACCCGCGAAATCTTCGTATCACACCAGTAGTAGTAGAGGTACTAGTTGTTTCATGACTGACTAATCTAACAAACAAACTTTTGGGCACATTGTCCCTTACAGTACACTGTAGCATGGATGAAATATACTAGAGGAGACTCAATCTAGAACTAGATGGCGTTAGTGAATTAGATTACAGCTTTTTACTTCACGATTATTAGTTTTGTGTCCCGTATTATGAAACTAAAGGCTAGAAGTTGATACATTTTGGTTAGTACATTAGTTACATTCAATTATTATTATTATTAAGAGCCTGTCGTGTCCCACTGCAGGGCAAAGGCCTCCCTCTCCTTCTTCCATGTCTCCCTCTCTAGGGCCAATTACAACTTATAAAACTAAGCTATAGTGCCGTCATTCGAATAGGCCATTTTTGACAGCTGTCAAAGTCATGTTAACGCTATGATATAAGGTCTATTTTTCTTTGTTGACATGTTTCCTAGTATATGTTTGACAGCTGACAAATATGGCCTATTCGAATGACGGTACTATAGTTTGTCTCCACTGCAACTTTTATTTACGGCGCCACCTGGATTTTAACAGAAATGTTTGAATTAGGTACGTTTTTTTCTGGATTGCCTGTCATCCATATGTAGGTAGGAATGAATAAGTTCAAACAAACTCACACATAAGCACACCTCGAAAAGTGTCTCAACCAAGTACGGCGAGCAGAAACTTTCACCACTAATTTTGCCGGAAACACTATTAATCTCCGCTGCTAACTTAATGTGGGAGCTAAAAACTACAGGGAAGTAGCCGTCAGAACTTACTTACGTTAAAGTACTGAGTACAAAATAAAAATACATGAGAAACTCATTCTACAAAACTAAACTTAACCTATAAAATGTACGAATGTGTGTGAGTTTTAATTGGTGAAAATAAAACAAATGGGCATCTTAAGTAGAAAACGCATCATCGGGCGCTTTTAGGTTGACCGGTTATATTATAAAAGAAGTTCTCTATCATAATTTTTCAAAAGGTTTCAAAAACTTACAAAAAAGTTGTCGTTCTATCCAAAAACACGGCAGAGACAACCTGAATTACTATCAATTAGTATTTAAGCCTACTCTCTTTCTTTTCCTCTCTAGTCTTTTCTCTTCTTTTTTTCTTAATATCGAAGCACAGATTGGCAAAAGTTCTTAAGTATTTCGTAATCGTTTGGTCAGACTATCCGTCCGTGGTTTTGTCTTGTAGTTTCAAATGATTAACATATTATACTTTTACCAGAGTACCTTTTAGATACTACAGTTTGCTTATGCATACCTGCCTAAAACACCTAACATTAAAGAGTGTTTAAAGGTCACCCACGGGACACCCAAATCTGGTGCTCAAATAAAGGTCTCCCAGACCAGGGCGTGACAGGGGATGGCACTAGTGTGAGCCGCTACGATGGATCACTAAGGGTTAAGGGCTATTACCACTCGCTACTTTTTTGTTGGGAACAATTTATTCAACTTTACTAACTTTGCGTGTAACAAAACAAGCTCGTTTGAAAAGTATTTGTAGAGGATAGTGCTATATTTGCGCTTTGCCGACGACATTGCCCTTTTCGCTCCGACTGCTCAAAGCCTAAGCCACCTTCTTAAATGCCTTAATACAGCAAACCTCGGATTCATGAACCGGTGCAAAACCAAAATCATGACCAATAGCGCAAAACGTAAAATAGACATAGAGGGGCCAGAAATACAATATGTCATTGAGTTCATCCTACTTGGGTCAGATAGTCTCCTTCTAAAACCGGCAAAATAATGCCATTCATAAGCTTTAATTTTATGAACAGACGTTATAAAACTATTGCTTTTTATACGGTGATCTGGAAATGTGTTTTATTTACTTATTCAAATTCACACAATCAGATTCTTGTTCAAGCAATACACTCAATCGGTATCTGAATTTAAAATACCTGTCCACATCGGTAACACAATTTAACTTTTGTTACATTTGACCTAGTTCAGTGTGCAGTTTGAAGGATAATTTCGTACAGGTTCCACACAATTCTGCGGTATTTTTCTGTAGTGGTATTTTTTCCGGTGGTTTTGCTGACGAAAAGCTTTATATGTGTTTCAAACTCAGGTAAAAGTTTATTGACTTTTCATGCAAACTGATACAAAAAACGTGACGGGACATACATAAACGTATAGCACGCTTGCGGAGTAGGCAGACAGAGCGTAATCGGCTGTAAAAAGCTGTACGTACCACGTCAGACTAAAGTTTGAGAGTCATTCAGATGTACCACCATAGTGACGGTGACGAGACACTTTTGGGGTAAATAAACTCTCTGCACAAGGTATGATAGGTATACAACCGCATCAAGAAAAACACAATACGCTGCACTGTTATAGCCCGAGCGGCGACTGGTCTAATCCATACCTCACAAAAGAATAGAATAATTTAGCTATGTACGGGTAGAGGAGCTCGAGTACTTCGGATTGGTCGTGGTCTGCCGCGGCGCAGCTTGGCACGTTTGGCGGAGTAGCTAAAGTATGCCCTCTGAAAAAGTTAAAATATCTCATCGAAGAATAGAATGAGACATGGCTGTAGCGATAGGAGCAGTTTAGTAAAGCTTATAAATCTTGGTCTGCCTTCTGCTATCTTGGCACGTTTGGCGGAGTAGCTAAAAGTATGCCCTCTTAAAAAAGTAAAAAATATCTCATCGAAGAATAGAATGAAAATATATCGTACCGATAGCTTGCTTGAGTCTGCCTACATATATACTGGTCTGCCTGGCCACAGCCTGGCAGTTTTCCAGTCCGACCACTTTTACTTTTTAGTAAAATTTTATCTCTTCGAATAAAAGAATAAAATATGTCGTACCGATAGCTTGCTTAAGTCTGCTTAGAAAAATACTGGTCTGCCTGACCACAGCCTGGCAGTTTTCAGATACGACCACTTTTACTTTTTTTTGAGAAATTTTTATTTCTTCGAATAACAGAATGAAACTAAGTTGTAATAATAGTTTATTTAAAGCTGAACACATATCCCTTGGTCTGCCTGAGCTCAGTCCGGTAGTTTCTCCGATGCGATCACTTTTCACTCAGTAAATTTCAATTTTAAAGGACCCTGACTTTGTTTATTAGGAGTGGGCCCGTCAATAAAATGAAAATTTGTCGGTGTATAGAAGTGAGATTTACAGAGCTGTAATCTCTCAATGTCTAGATGAAGAATAAGTATGTTAATTTCAAGAATCTACAACTTCAGATGTATTCGTAGTAATTATTTCAAAATACAATTGGGAAAACATTTTCTTCATCTGGACATTGAGAGATTACAGCTCTGTAAATCTCACTTCTATACACTGACAAATTTTCATTTTATTGGCCAGGCCCACTCCCTAATAAACGAAGTCAGGGTCCTTTAAAATTGAAATTTACTGAAAGTGAAAAGTGATCGCATCGGAGAAACTATCGGACTGAGCTCAGGCAGACCACGAGATATGTGTTCAGCTTTAAATAAACTATTATTACAACTTAGTTTCATTCTGTTATTCGAAGAAATAAAAATTTCTCAAAAAAAAGTAAAAGTGGTCGTATCTGGAAAACTGCCAGGCTGTGGTCAGGCAGACCAGTATTTTCTAGGCAGACTTAAGCAAGCTATCGGTACGACATATTTTTATTCTTTTATTCGAAGAGATAAAAATTTTACTAAAAAGTAAAAGTGGTCGGACAAAACTGCCAGGCTGTGGCCAGGCAGACCAGTATATGTAGGCAGACTCAAGCAAGCTATCGGTACGATATATTTTCATTCTATTCTTCGATGAGATATTTTTTACTTTTTTAAGAGGGCATACTTTTAGCTACTCCGCCAAACGTGCCAAGATAGCAGCCGGCAGACCAAGATTTATAAGCTTTACTAAACTGCTCCTATCGCTACAGCCATGTCTCATTCTATTCTTCGATGAGATATTTTAACTTTTTCAGAGGGCAAACTTTAGCTACTCCGCCAAACGTGCCAAGCTGCGCCGCGGCAGACCACGACCAATCCGAAGTACTCGAGCTCCTCTACCCGTACATAGCTAAATTATTCTATTCTTTTGTGAGGTATGGATTAGACCAGTCGCCGCTCGGGCTATTACCATTACCAATAACCATGCCCAGACATCTCAGGTTGTCACTTGTTGACAGGCTGTCAAATAAGTAATACCGCAATATCGTACGGCACATGTGCAAATGGTCAAAGTAATAAAAAACTCCGATGCGACAGGAGATTTAGAGCACCTAGATTGATGACGTCATTCGGTTCAGTTCGCTTCAGTATTTTTTTTGTTCACCTGGGAACAATAATTGTTAAAGTTTGTACGGAATTCTGTGTACAGATGTTTGCGTATTGCATTGATCGCTATTGTTTTTCGGTCGGTACCTACAGGTAATTTTTTGTATCCTATTGAAACAAAATACCTATGTTGTGCATGTGGACGAAACTGGAAATTTTTACCTGTGAAACATGTTGCCGTAACAAGGTAATACAACAATAACAGACCTGTGTTTAAACAACTAATTCTTTTTAACAGGTAAAAATTATTGTTGTTAAAAAAACGTGAGCCAATTGTTACTATTTTATAAGTGCAATGGAAATGCTGAGAACATCAAATCCCTTTCAAATGATGCTGTGGACGATTTGATAGCGTGTAATTTAGAAATTTAAGATGTGATTTGAGATATCATGAATGCCATACGATAAATAAATAAATAGTAGTAAGTAGCATCTGAGAACAACCCCTCATCTGTTACTCAGCCTCAAGGTTTTCGGGGTACGTGTGGTGAATAACTGGACGAATTCTTTTAAATTATCTTCGGTTGTCGGTTTCCTTCACCGGTCCGTACACTACTATGACACAGTAGCAGAAAAATCTAGGATAACTTCGCATCTTTGAGACAGACAGAAATCGCCCACGAAGACAACGTCTACGGTGTACCTATGTTTTTCAATGGCATATAAAAACTAATTTGATCAGAAAACCGGATACGGCAAAGTACCGCAAAATCATACGGCGGGGCGGCGTAACTTTGAGTGCTAGCTATTATATTGTATTCTGTGGTACAGGCTGTACGAAGTACGCGTAGCCAAGCGTAGCATTGTATCGTAGCATTGTGCTACGTGCGTAACGTAGGTCTACGAGTATGCGTGATTGTACTTACCTACCGGAGTAGTAATGAGACAAGAGGTTGAAAATTTCGTGAGAGGCGGCAAAGCCTATATCCTACGTTCCAGGGTTCAAACCCGGTTGCAGTAGGCGGTTGAAAAACTCAGACACCAGGGTTCATCGGGTTGTTGAACGACTCGGTGTCCCACACTAAGAGAGAGAAAGAGAGGGTTCAAGCCCTGGCCGACGCTAACATTCTTCCAATTTCTTATTTTCATTTACCTATGAGAAATTACCACTTTATCAATCGATGCAAAATACTACAAAGTTACTTTAGGTACTGCCTCTTCTTTCTACTACATCTACTCAAATGTACCCGCACTTAGTAAGGTTATATGGACCTTCCGAGAGAATGGTTAAGAAACTTTATTAGGGTTAGTGAGGTTGCAATAAAATCCATGTTATTGTTATGAACAAAGAGATTATTGTATGAATCAGTGTTTGAATTTCAGTGAAAGGTATGCCTAGTAAAATAAAGACCAAAAGATGCCGGACTAAAATTCACCCACGTCAAGCATAAAAAAATATATTATGTAAAAAGAAATTATCTATCTTTCCTTTACACTAAAAGACAAAAAATAATCTGCATTTTTTGAGATACTATCAAAAACACAACAAAGTTTAGTTTTCAAGTTTCATAAATATAATGTTCGAAAATGATTTATTTTGTTTGGATGTTGACCCTTCTCCTTTGTATGCCGCTCGCTTTAAGGGTCCTACACACCGGGCCCGTATGCGTGACGTGCACGTAGTAACGGCGTCACTACGCGCGTAGAGATGATGTTGTATCGTATGGGATTGTATGACACACTGCACACCGCGCTACGCATGCGTGCGCGTAATCACGCGCGTAGAGCGGTGTGCGGTGTCTGATACATTGCCGTGACTACGCCGTGCAGCCCGATGTGTAGCGCCCTTCACTCTACAGTTTAATCAAATAAGTGATTGCCCAAATCTATCCATGAGTGAAAACAGTTACGAAATAATTATTAAATACCGAAGGGATAAAATCATGATAAAATAACCCACAAAATCCCTTGTAAAACCATGATGGGCATAAATAATTTATTTCATCCAATAAAACCCGCATAGTTTTCTATCAAGTAGCTATATTAATAAAATCGCGGTTGGCAGTGCTACCGAAACTTCAAAAAATCGGCAAATCTACCCACATCTGCCGATCTATCGAATTCAGGAAATACTTTCTATTGATTTTTACGAAACCAACAAACTCGTATTTTTTGTGCCAAAACGACAACCTGCAATTAGTATACGTTTTGCGAATCGTAAATCATGCGTCTAATACCTAATACGTCGTATCAGTCAACAAATACCTGATAAAAACGACTCATTTCAGAAAATTTATGTACGGTAGGTATTTTGTGTTAAATTCTTCTGACTGTGCGGTGATTTGTATAACGCAACATGATTGATCAATGTTGACAGTCTGTAAACTAAAATTTCTCTAAAAACCTGCATTGTTATTGCGGTAAAAACCTACCGATTTTTTCCAACGCCTTCCGATTTTCAATTTTGGTTAGGAAAGTAGTGGCCGGTTCGCCAGCACCACGGCGGATGTTTCGACAAATTGGGACTAAGGAATTTAATATAAATCCGAGTGAAAAGGGGTGCCCTGCCCTGTCTTGATTATTAGTCCCGGAGTTGTAAAATGTCGCTTTGGATTAAATCGAATTCATGTTCCAGTTAATTTAGATTTTTCTCCCATTTGTTCCAAAATCTTCGTTATTGAAATAATGGAATGTAGAGTAGATCGCGGTTAATAATTCTGCCAGGGTGTTTCTTAAAAAGCGACAAAGTGTTTTTGTCCTTGACTACAATATCTGCCGACTATGTTCAACTGTATGGTGGCGGTAATGCCATGAACAATTGCAACATGATTTTGGGTTCAAACAAAGATGATGATGGAACATAAAAAAAATAGACAACATCGCGCACATCAAAAGCTAGGTACCTACAGACCTAATGTTAATTCTATTCACTCTATAAATCTCACACCTTCAAACTCAAACTCAAAGCATTTAGCTTCCAATGCTTCGTCGGATTTGGTATGTTACCTATCACGAACCGCAATAAGTTAGTATGCGATTCGCATAATCCTGTCTGTATCGATGTCTGTTACATTTTAGCGCTCCTGTAATGCGTACTAAAATGTAGAATGTTTCAGTTTCTTCCAGAATTTTGTCGCAATTCGTTTTATTCCAGACTTCACCTATAAAACGCTTTCCTTATTTCAAATTTAAATGCTACGTTCTTCGGTAGCAAGATAAGAAGTGTTTACGTAATTTTAAATAAGTTGGTGATAAATCTTATATGCTTGGATCACCATAAAGTTATTCTCAATGTGGACTAAAGGAAGACAAATCTAAACAAATAGACAAACACTGCTTAAAATGTCTATTTCTGCAATACAAACACAATTTGTTTAATAAAACCGTTAATTCAAAAGATAATATATTCTTAACGTCCTAAATAATAAATAAGTACAAAAAGATAACACGCGTAAACGCAATCCAAACCCGTGCCACACAAAAGAATACATTCGCTTATTAAAACATATCTTACACAAAATGGCGGATATAACAAAATGGCCGCCCGAGAAAATGGCGGGACAAAAGCATAGACAAAAGAATAAAGGCCTCTCTTCTTACTTAACGAGGGTAACGGTCATTTCGCGCTCATTTCGATGCAAATTCAAGGGTTTCATGATGTTTTGAGGGTTATGCTAATAAGTGGCTTAAAGACTTCATGCAAAAGATTTTGATTAAAAATTATTAGGTCGGTCAGGGCTGCGGATGTCCTGAGGTTTCATTAGGTTTGGAAAGCTACGTACAACGAAGAAGAAAGCGGTTGGTTAGAATTAACAAAAGCTTTTTAGCAAAAAATATCACCGCCGAAAACTGAAAAGCATAAAATAATAACTATTGTTACTATATTGGAGCTTAGAAATTCTGATTCGGCGTCTTAATTTTTTACATATTAACACGCTTCATTGGCATGACGCCGACTCAAAATTCCTAAGTTCCAATATAGTAACAATAGTTATTATTTTATGCTTTTCAGTTTTCGGCGGTGATATTTTTTGCTAAAAAGCTTTTATTTTATAATTTTTAGTGGTTACTTTTCAAGTTCGATTACATTCAAAATAGCCATCTACACGACCTACCTTACTGTTTCAAAGGAGTTTCAAGCGCATATAGAACTTCATGAAATACTTAAACGTACATGACTAATATAAAAGCAACCTCCTTTTTTGATGTACATCTTTGGCAGATGTTTGGCAGACAGTCAACAACGGGCACACGTCAGTCGTGTATGTAAACACAAGTACATTTTGCTTCAAACGTGTCGCAAAATATGAAGAATTTGTTTATTTCTCAAGATCCTTCTATCAGATCCTGACGTGATGACTATGGGACCACCTGGACAGTGCACCCTTTCAAACAAAAAAAGATTTTTCCAAATCGATCCAGGCGTCTCTAAGTAATCGATGAACATACATAAAAAATAAAAATAGAAGTTCGCGATGAATTGAGAACCTCCTCCGTTTTTTTTTTCGTCGGTTAAAAAGACTATTACTTATTTCAGTTTCTTTTAACTCTTTCAACCTCGCAAAACGCCCGTTTTTAGATAAAATTGATTACTTTCCTGTTACTGTTTTTACAAGTACCTAAACTTTAACGATCCAACTCAAGAAGACAGAGTACCAAATTTTTATGCTCATTCGAATCTCCAAAACTCTTTCGAACTGCAGTTCTATTCTCGGTGTTTATTGTAACGATAACGGGTATTTGTTTATTAGTTTATTTGTGCACTAAAACCATTATTTGCCACATCAATGTTTATTCTTGTTGTTTACAAGTCACGCACTGCTGTAATGATGTGGTTTTAGGGGTTGGGAATGCAAGAGGTAATAATAAACCATTATTATTGTGGCACTCGTTATGCTCAACAAAATTTTAGTTATTTTTGCCGACTTATTATGAACTGTGGGATTGATAATCATATTCTCATTCAGGTCATATAGGTAACATACAAATTTTGAAGTTTTGGAGAGGTCATTACTTTATTTCAGCACAATTGCGATTTGCGGCTGCTGCCATCTGCAATAAGCTTTGAGTTATCCTCACCATTGCTGTTTTTTAAAACCTGGATCGCTTCTGCACACACCCAATCTAGGCCAGGCCAGTCAGACATTACCTAATTAATTAAGTCGTTGAAATCATCCTCTCCCTTATAATAGGTAGGTACCACAAATTAGAGAAACGTCGCGCGGGATAATACTCCCTCTGGGTCTTTTTATTTATGTAAGAAAGATATTTTTTAATACTTAGAACGTAAACTTTTGGAATTTATTAGTAGGTAGGCAAGATCTATTATCAAAACTTTATATTTCGTCATAAATTTGTTGTTGTAGGTATTTGTCAACAATATTAGTCAGAAATAACACCGGTTGTACCATTAGTACCATTATTAAATTAGGTTCTATTACTCATATTTGGACAATATTATTTCATTTTGCAAATGTGTTTAGGTAGAAATAATATTTTGCGGAACGTTGTTGGTAAATACTGAAATGTGAAGTACCTAATGTTGTTCGTTTTTGGTGGTTAATTTTATTTTCTCAGAATACTAATTGAATAGTTTTATAACCGCTGTGCCACCACTGCGTCTATATTACTGTACCTACTTACTAACTGTCCGAGTTCAATTTCAGTCATTGTATTTTATTTTATTTTAGTTTTAGGTGTGTGCTTCATAATCTTAAAAATATGCTCTTGGCAAGAGCCAAGAGACAGCAGACAGGCAGAATGACTTAGTTTACAATCGTGATAATTTGACAATGTGTTACTGACAAGCGGGCATAAGTTCAAACTGGTGATTCTAGGCGTCTATAGTAAGAGATGTTCAAATAGATTCCTAGAATCACTAGTTTGAATAAACACCAGCTTACCAGTGATATATCGTAGAACACAAAACATTATTATAGTCGTCATATTGAAACCGATTCCCAAGTTTGGACACAAAAACTACAGACACCTGTTCCTTTATATTATCTTCTGCTTCAATATTTCACCCCTGTACACAGGAATCCAATAGAAAACGATGTCCAACAAACTATCGAATAGAAATAGGAAACGTGTCAATTCCTAGAAGAAAATGCTGTGTATATTCTGGAAATACACTGTTCCAAACAGTAAACACTCGCGGAGTTTCAAAATCGTCTCGAGTAATGGGTCATGTAAGTGTAGCGGTGTGGTACAATTTGTAGGCGGAAGCAAGTAACAAATAGTGCATTCTTGGTGAACACACCTTGATTATCATTACACACTATCGGGTAGTTTGTTGACTTGGAGAATGGAGTCACATTCGAAAAAAAGGCCAGCCACTACTGCTGTGTTATGTTAGACATCTATAGGCAGACAAGCTCTCATAATACAGCATCTATCAAACACACCACACCTTTTTAAGAACATCCAGTTTTTTGTTTGCTCCACTCATTTACTCATCTAACTGGTAAATCAAGATTCGCTTACTGCGCATTTTGAGGTTCTTTTCTTGATGTTTGACTTAGGTACTAATAAAACCTCGCTTAAAGCTTTTACCTCGCCTTGATACGCTGGATGGGTCGTTTGAAACTATCCTAATTGTCATAGTAACTAAATTCCATACAACTTCTTAGCAACGAACTTAGACCTCCAAAACTAGAGAATAAAGTTGTTCGCATCTTGCTTCACGCTGTAATAAAACACGCAGCAAAATACCCTCCGCATAATTATAAGTACCTATATCTTAAATAAGCATCCTTTGTTAAAATGGATCATTAGTAACTTTACTGGACCTAATTGTCCTTGAAATAGAAACTGCCCCTAATCTCGTATGTTGCACCACGCCGCAATAAAGCACGCAGCAGGATACCCCCCCGCATACCGATGTCCCGCGAGTTTGCGCTGGAAATGTACCAGCGAGGAAAAATGCTCGCAGACACAGATGTAGCTACTGCCCGTTTAAGGGATCAGCTTAGTCTGGTTTTTTATAGAATTGATGAGCGTTCCCAGCATAGATAGATCTATGTAGGCAACTCAGCTGTAACCTACTATTAGTCTAGTAACTAACGTCACAGCTATTCGGATTGACCCATGAAGCTGAAAATCGGCATGTAGGTACTTCTTGACCTCCTGATCAAAACTAGACATGGAGCCCAGCGGACACCACCCCCCTTAACCTTTTACCACCCCCCCTCCTTTACAAGGGGTAACTTTTGAATTAATTGACTTGGAGGGTGGTTTTTATTTTATATCATGAGTGACATCTCACTTGAAGCTTATTGTGCCCTCAAAATTACCCTTTAGGCCCCCCGGGGGGCCCAAAAGCCTGAAAAGTGGGGTGTCCCGTTCTTATATGAGATTTTCTTATTTTCAAGCTATCGACTCCCAAGAGGTATCAAAAGTTGCGTAATTAGACACAGATTGCAAAAACCTAAATATATCTTTAAATAATAATTATATTTAGGGCTATATCGATCGTTAAAGTGTTGTGACTACGAAACTAACATATTATTGTTTTTTAATGTTCGGCAAAGCCCTTAAGATAAAAATTATTTAAAGATATTTTAAGTTTTTTGCAATCTGTGTCTAATTCCGCAACTTTTGGTACCACTTAGGAATCGATAGCTTGAAAATAAGAAAATCTCATACAAGGACAGGAAACCCCACTTTTGGGGCTTTTGGGCCCCCCGGGGGGCCTAAAGGGTAAATTTGAGGACACAATAAGCTTCAAGTGAGATGTCACGCACGATATGAAATAAAAACTACCCTCCAAGTCAATTACTTCAAAAGTTGCGCCTTGTAAAGGAGGGGGGGCGGTAAAAGGTTAAGTGGGGTGGTGCCCGCTGGGCTCCATGTCTAATTTTGATCAGGAGGTCAAGAAGTACCTACATGCCGATTTTCAGCTTCATGGGTCAATCCGAATAGTTATAACCAGCTATTGACGTTAGTTACTAGACTATATTATAAGTAGTTGTATGGGCGCAACTGCGTGCGGCTGCGATCGGCCGCACCTGACGAATTTGCACCATTAAGTAAAGTTATAAGATTTCAGTTTTATTCAAGTTAAAAACGATTAACAACAGTTTCTTATATGCAGTGTGTAAACACCTTTACGTATGTAGGGCATAAAGTTTGTTTAGTTCATTATCTGTTTCTAGGGCAGGTGTGCACGGAATGGTAAGTTCAGATTCGGAGCTATTGTTATTTTTACCACAGTGCCTTAGAAGGAGAGTTATATTTTTCGAGAATTATATTTTTCTAATACATGTATTAGAGTATATATTGTATACAGGGTTATTTTTCAGTCAGTGCGCAAACTTTGCAGGATGTTTCTGCTCGTAATTCTGAACAACTTTTACTATGGGGCGAACTGCGAAATCTAAAAAAAAATTTTTGGTTGTTCCATACATTTTTGCCGAGTAGGTATGAATTTTTCTATGGAACAACCAATTTATTTTTTTTGCGAATTCTTCTTCTTCTTCTTCTTCTTCTTCACGGGCTATAGCCCAAATGGCTGGGCGGATCTTGACATGTGAGGTGTCATTAGACTCGCCTGAGCATCGCGAGTGACACTGATTGGCTATAGAAAAAATCATAAATTCTCAAGATGAGTTTAATACGTAAATCCGAAGTATGAAATCCCGAATTACGTACCTACGAATGTTCGTTATAACGAATAACGTTACTTCGAAATCACACAGCCTCGAATCACGCCACCACGAATTCTCGCGTACACGAATATCGCAACTACGAACGCACGCTACCACGAATAATTTTATTTCGAATCACGGCACCAAGAAATCATCTAAAAGCAAATTTCCGAACAACGCGTACACTGCAACAGCTCATTTTGTATCAAATAGGTAAGTCACAAATGCAATAATAGAAATATAGTCATATATTACTAATACATACAAAAAATGCCGTGTAATAATATTTATTGAAAAAATATATTTGATCAGATAATTTTTACAAGAAATGATTTATATGCCAATTACAATTACCTACACAAATAAAATTATTGAACATCGCCTTAAAATAGCACAATATAAAAAAATATGGCGAAAACTTACTAATGACTTATAGTAAAAATTCAGGACCGGTTAGTGATAAGGAACAACTATGCCCATGGAATATAGATCAAAATATAAAAAAGTCCTTTCGTAGTCACTCATGGAGGATCAATTGTTTTTTATGTTTTGACCTGTTTTCCTTCGGAAAAGTTGTTAATAATCACCAGCCTGTCCTGCATTTTCGCTATCGGTCAATAGTAAAATTTCACCCATTTATATTATTTAGAAAAGAAAGCTTATTATACCAAAAGGCTAAATTCAAAGGCTCAGAAAACTAAAATAGCTTATAACAAAAGAGAGAGAGGAAAATATAATAAAACAACTAGCCATTCAAAAGAAAACTGATTTTCTTCCTTTCTTGGATGATTTGACGCACCTGTCCTACTATAAACATAAAAGTTAAAGATCAAAGTTGTTACTTTCATAAGTATTTAAATGAGTTTTCATCCCCTCTATTAAAAAAAACTACGCTTTGGTCGCACTAAAGTGGGATTAAAATAGGGCATTTAATCCCAAGGGATTAAAATTCATTTGAATTTGGAACATTATTATTACACGGCATTTTTTTGTATGTATTACCCATGTACATAAGTAATATATGACTATATTTCCAAGTAAATAAATACATTATTGCATTTGTGACTTACCTATTTGATACAAAATGAGCTGTTGCAGTGTACGCGTTGTTCGGAAATTTGCTTTTAGATGATTTCTTGGTGCCGTGATTCGAAATAAAATTATTCGTGGTAGCGTGCGTTCGTAGTTGCGATATTCGTGTACCCGAGAATTCGTGGTGGCGTGATTCGAGGCTGTGTGATTTCGAAGTAACGTTATTCGTTATAACGAACATTCGTAGGTACGTAATTCGGGATTTCATACTTCGGATTTACGTATTAAACTCTGTTGGAGAGTGAGTGTGTGCTCGGATTTATGATAAGTCTGATACAATAAAGGTCAAACTGGTGGGGATAAACACACGTAACGTGCGTTTGTGCTTTATTTTAATACATTCTTTAGGACAATACGAATTATGACCTTATTAATCGGACCATAACAACTTTGTGCGATGCGAAGTGCAAGCAAAACTGTCAAACCGTTTGACATAAACCGAATTCGTATGAAAATAAGGTGGAATATCGCATTTTCAATGGGCGTTTCATACATTATTTTTGACGTCGCGATGTCTCACGTCTCACGGCTTACGTCTCATGTGTGGAGATAGGCCCTATGAATGATTGACTCTGAAAAGAAGAAAAACCTCGTGCACTAAGACATTTTTTCCGTAAACTTTTTTTTCCTATTTAAGGAGAAAAATGGAACACCGAAAATCAAAAATAACGATGATAAAACTCCTCTTAAAGACATTAACGTCCCAATATAAATTCATGGTGTTATAAACTTAAGTATGAAGGGTAGAGGGGAAGCAGTTTGCAGTGTCCTACTTTTCTTTAGCCCATAGTTTACGGTTTTGCGTTTCATATTTTAGTTTTTACCCGACTGCCTCAAAAGGAGGGTTATGTATGTATGTAGACAGTCTGCTGGGCGGATCTTGACATATGAATATAGTGATGCGCTGCTGAAACGAATCTAACTAAGATTCGTTTCAGCAGCGCGAGTGACACTGGCTATAAAAAGAGTTAAAAAAAACTGGTGACCCAACCTTTTTTTCGTATATAAGCTTATGTTTTTAAGGGGAAACTTGTTCAGTTCCATGGACTTTTTAACCCCTTAAAATATTTGCGTTTAGGTTTCTTTCACTTGTGTTGAAAAACGTTACTACGGTCATGTATCGATGATGTGGTGTTGTGTGCCATACATAATACGGGGTGTTTCTAAGGATTTCAATTTTCATAGCACTCCTCCAGTCACAAGCCGAAGCGGCAAAAAACCGCAAACTAGGATAATTCACTGACCAGTCAATTGAGCTACTTTTAAAAACCATTGAAAATAAAATTTGGACCACCATAGGTAGTAAATAAATCAGCTGATCATCAATTTTGTATCTGATTTGACGTACATTTTTTTTTCATATTTCTACAATTGCTCAGTTTCATGAGTACGATGACCACTTTTCGGCCTGTTATACCATTTTTGTCTCTCGCAGTATTCACAAAATACACACAAAGCCACGACAGCGTAAGACAGAAACTATTCTGCACTTGCAAGGAGCATAACTTGAACAAACAGTTGAATCCTTTAACTAAACTTGAACGCTAACTGGAAGACAATCAAACAGTCAACTGGCACGTCTGGAATAATTAAAACATCGTTGTTCAGCGGGGGCATGCGTTGTCACCGATTTTTAAAAGCTAGAAAACGTTTCGTAGAATTATGAAAGGCATTTTCTAGTATATTCATAGAGTCTTAATGAATTAAAGAAAAAAAGTAGTAAGTTCTTCGGCTAGTATATGCGAAATCACTGATTTTTGAAAACTAGAATACATTTAGTAGAATGTTTTAAATCATTTTCTGTATGATGCTCTGGCTTTGGCATTTTGAAAGCCATTTTCAAGTGGATTTATGAAGTCTAAATGAATTTATACAAAAATAAGTTACTTGTTCGGCGAGTGCATGCGGTATCACCAATTTTTTTATGCTAGAAAATGTTTTATTTCTCAAATCGTTTTCTGTATGATGCTCCGTATTTGGAAAGTTGTTTTAATAAATCCGAGGGAAAAAGACAGTTGAACAATCCTTAAATCGCAAGAAGCCAACTTGAACAAACAGTTAAATCCTTTAACTAAACTTGAACGCTAACTGGAAGACAATCAAACAGTCAACTGGCACGTCTGGAATAATTAAAACATCGTTGTTCAGATAGTGCAGGCGTTGTCACCGATTTTTAAAAGCTAGAAAACGTTTCGTAGAATTATGAAGGGCATTTGCTAGTGGATTCATAAAGTCTAAATGAATTAAAGAAAAAAAGTAGTAAGTCCTTCAGCTAGTACATGCGGAATCACTGATTTTTGAAAACTAGCATACATTTCGTGGTGAATGTTTTAAATCATTTTCTGTATGATGCTCCGTCTTTGGCATGTGCTTAAAATAGGGAAAAATTTACTTTCCTATTAAGTGATAATTCATCGTACAAACTTTTTTTTTTTAAAGATCTGATGGTAAAAAACAGTTAACAACCTAAAGTTGCAAGGAGCCAACTTGAAAAAACAATTGAATCCTTTAACTAAACTTGAACGCTAACTGGAAGACAATCAAACAGTCAACTGGCACGTCTGGAATAATTAAAACATCGTTGTTCAGCTAGTGCAGGCGGCGATGCCGATTTTTAAAAGCTAGAAAACGTTTCGTAGAATTATGAAGGGCATTTGCTAGTGGATTCATAAAGTCTAAATGAATTAAAGAAAAAAAGTAGTAAGTTCTTAATCTAGTGCATGCGTAACACAGCGCACTGATTTTGAAAACTAGAATACATTTAGTACAATGTTTTAAATAATTTTCTGTATGATGCTCCGTCTCTGGCATGTGCTCAAAATAGGGAAAAATGTAATGGTTCTCTCCTAATAAGTTACAATTCATCGTACAAACTTTTTTAAAGATCCGATGGTAAAAACAGTTCCGCAGTCGCAAGGAGCATAAATTGAACAAACAGTTGAATCCTTTAACTAAACTTGAACGCTAACTGGAAGACAATCAAACAGTCAACTGGCACGTCTGGAATAATTAAAACATCGTTGTTCAGATAGTGCAGGCGTTGTCACCGATTTTTAAAAGCTAGAAAACGTTTCGTAGAATTATGAAGGGCATTTGCTAGTGGATTCATAAAGTCTAAATGAATTAAAGAAAAAAAGTAGTAAGTTCTTAATCTAGTGCATGCGTAACACAGCGCACTGATTTTGAAAACTAGAATACATTTAGTACAATGTTTTAAATAATTTTCTGTCTGATGCTCCGTCTCTGGCATGTGCTCAAAATAGGGAAAAATGTAATGGTTCTCTCCTAATAAGTTACAATTCATCGTACAAACTTTTTTAAAGATCCGATGGTAAAAACAGTTCCGCAGTCGCAAGGAGCATAAATTGAACAAACAGTTGAATCCTTTAACTAAACTTGAACGCTAACTGGAAGACAATCAAACAGTCAACTGGCACGTCTGGAATAATTAAAACATCGTTGTTCAGATAGTGCAGGCGTTGTCACCGATTTTAAAAAGCTAGAAAACGTTTCGTGGAATTATAAAAGTCATTTCCAAGTGGACTCATAAAATCTGAATAAAGTAGAAAAAAATAATTCTTTTTCCAACTAGTGCATGCGGAATCACCGATTTTGAAAGCTAGAAAACGATATGTAGAATTCGAATCTCTAATCTGCCAGGACAATCCGGTTTAAATCGATTTTAAGAAAGGTTAACTTAAAGAAAACAAATTACGGCAATGATATTATGCAAAATTTGCTCACAGTAAGTAAATTAATTTAAATCATGTCAAATAAGGCATTCAGTAGTAAACAATTGGATGTTGGGTTTACAAATTGTTTTGACTAATAAAAATCGAATATACAGGTATAAAAGATAAGTGAATTTTCTAACAATAAGTTTTCGGCAAATTAAACGTTGTCAAACCGAACCATTCGTAGCACAATGCTACGTCACAGCTACGGCGTAGCTCGCAGCACCCTAGTAATTGCTCAAAGTTTTCTGGGTGCTCATTAAAACTATTCAGATTGGAGACGCTGACGCGGCCGCACTGACGGTTAACATGTGCAGTTTTTAGACCCAGAGCAGAGGATATGCAGTACAGTACGGCCGTTTAAACAGGTCCTATTTGACAGCTGTTAAATATGTTGACGTGTGCAGTTTTATGGATCGCCTAACTTTAGTATGAATATGCAGTACAGTACGGCCGCTCGGATAGGTCGTATTTGACAGAATTCATTTTAAAGCTATGACATAAGATCTATTTATCTTTGTTGACATATCTTCTAGTATGGGTTTGACAGCTGTCAAATATGGCCTTTTCGAGTGGCCGTATTTTAGGTATGCTGGTTTTCTGGGTGCTCATTAAAACCGTTCAGATTGGAGACGCTGACGCGGCCGCAGTGACGGTTAACATGTGCAGTTTTGTGGATCGCCTGATTTCAGAGACAGTACAGTACGGCCACTCGAATAGGTCAAATTTGACAGCTGTCAAAATCATGGATTATGCTATGACAGAAGGTATCTTCTAGTATGGGACAGCTGTCAAATGTGGCCTATTCGATTTGACGTATTTTAGCTGTCAAAATCATGTTAATGCTATGACATAGGGTATCTTTTAGTTTGTGTTAGACAGCTGTCATATATTATGGCCTATTCAAAACACCGTATTTTAAGTATGATGGTTTTCTGGGTGCTAATAAAAATTTTGGATAAACAACTCTTTGATTACTAACTTTCGGCAAAACGTTGTCAAACCGAACCTCTCGTAGCACAATGCTACGTCACTGCTACGGCGTAGCTCGCAGCACCCTAGTAATTGCTCAAAGTTTTCTGGGTGCTCATTAAAACTGTTCAGATTGGAGACGCTGACGCGGCCGCGGTGACGGTTGACATGTGCAGTTTGTGGATCAGTCCAGTACGGCTGTTCGAAATGGTCAAATTTGACAGCTGTCAAAATCATGTTCATACTATGACAGAAAGTATCTTCTGCAGAGATTATACAGTACAGTGCGGCCGTTCGAATAAGGTCATATTTGACAGCTGCCAAAATCATGTTAATGCTATGACATAAGGTCTATTTGGCTTATTTATATTTGTTGACATTTTGACAGGTGTCAAATATGGCTATAGTATGCTCGTTATCTGGGTGCACATTAAAACTGTTCAGATTGGAGACGCTGACGCGGCCGCGGTGACGGTTAACATGTGCAGTTTTGTGGATCGCCTGATTTCAAAGACTATGCAGTACAGTACGGCCGCTCGGTGAGGTCATATTTGACAACTGTCAAAATCTAGTATGGGTTTGATAGCTGTCAAATGTAGCCTCTTTGAACAGCCTTATTATAGGTATGTTGGTTTTCTGGGTGCTCATTAAAACTGTTCAGATTGGAGACGCTGACGCGGCCGCACTGACGGTTAACATGTGCAGTTTTGTGGATCGCCTGATTTTAGACACAGTAAAGTACGGCCACTCGAATAGGTCATATTTTACAGCTTTCAAAATCATATTAACGCTATAACATGACGTCTATTTGGTCTATTTATATTTGTTGACATTTGACAGCTGTCAAAATCATGTAAATGCTGTGTATGTATTAATATTTGTAAAAAGGTGTATTTGGTCTATTTATATTTGTTGACATTTGACAAT
The DNA here is from genome assembly GCA_024500475.1 of Phthorimaea operculella. Taxonomy (NCBI): domain Eukaryota; kingdom Metazoa; phylum Arthropoda; class Insecta; order Lepidoptera; family Gelechiidae; genus Phthorimaea; species Phthorimaea operculella. The sequence continues at coordinate 10,086,875 of JANFCV010000002.1, forward strand.
TGTCAAATATGTCCTATAGAATGCTGGTTTTTTGGGTGCTCATTAAAACAGTTCAGATTGGAGACGCTGACGCGGCCGCGGTGACGGTTAACATGTGCAGTTTTGTGGATCGCCTGACTTTAGTACGAAGAATATGCAGTACAGTACGGCCGCTCGGTGAGGTCATATTTGACAACTGTCAAAAATTTGTGGATCACCTGATTTGAGACACAGTACCGAGAATATGCAATACAGTACGGCCGTTCGAATAAGGCCATATTTGATAGCTGTCAAAATTATGTTAATGTTATAAAATAAGGTCTATTTGATCTATTTATATTTGTTGACATTTGACAGCTGTCATAATCATGTTAATGCTATATAGTGCGTTTCATTTTATAGTTCCTATGGCGTCATGTTGGTAGCATTGGAAATTTGTATGTAAAATTTTTGCCGCCGTATCATTTTCATACAAATTTTCAATGCTACCAACATAACGCCATAGGAACTATAAGATGAAACGCACTGTAACATAGGGGCTATTTGGTCTATTTATATTTGTTGACTTTTCACAGGTGTCAAATATGGCCTATAGCATGTTGGTTTTCTGGGTGCTCATTAAAACTGTCAGATTGGAGACGCTGACGCGGCCGCGGTGACGGTTGACATGTGCAGTTTTGTGGATCGCCTGACTTTAGTACGAAGAATATGCAGTACAGTACGGCCGCTCGGTGAGGTCATATTTGACAACTGTCAAAAATTTGTGGATCACCTGATTTGAGACACAGTACCGAGAATATGCAATACAGTACGGCCGTTCGAATAAGGCCATATTTGATAGCTGTCAAAATTATGTTAATGCCTATAACATAAGGTCTATTTATTTTTGTTGACATATTTTCTAGTATAGATTTGACAGCTTTCAAATATGGCCTATTTGAACAGCCGTATTATTGTTATGCTGGTTCTCAGGATGCTCATAAACACTGTTTAGATTGTAGACGCTGACTCGGCTACGGAGACTGTTAATATTATGCAGTTTTTGGTTTTCTGGTTTTAAACCTACCGAGAATCGAACCCGGAACCTTCTGCATCACAGGCAGTCGCCTACCACTGCACCACTTCAACCGTCTAGAGCAGTTTTGTGGATAGATTTGAATACCATCAAATTGAAGGGGAATGAGCGGGGGTGCAGTCATAATGATGTCTGGCGGTTTTACGACGGCTGATTTTAGACCGTCCCAGAATCGAACCCGGAACCTTTTGCGTTGCAGGCAGTCGCCTACCACTGCGCCACTTCAGCCGTCTAGTGCAGTTTTGTGGACAGATTTGAATACCATCAAATTGAAGGGGAATGAGCGGGGGTGCAGTCATAATGATGTCTGGCGGTTTTACGGGGGGGACGCAGATGAATTTTGTTCTACGTTTTAATTTGGAATTCTTGCAGGCTAAAATATGTCGGGAACTTTGGTTTGTGCTTTTAGTTTCGTTTTATAACCAAATATTCGTCATACATAATACATAACCTCAACAAAGCGCGAAAGTCCTAAACATTCTAAAAATATATGACGAGCAATGATGATCAAGAGAAGAGGTTGTAAATTACGTTTACGTGAGGGACGAGGGTAGGCTAAGCGCCGGGAGCTCAGTTGTCAGAGCAGGGTGACGGTACCCCACGGTCCTGGGTTCTAATATTTTTCAATTATTCATTTTCATTTAAGTAGGTATAAAAATAAATGTGCTCTGTCTTAATAAGGTGATAGTTACTTCTAACACACAGAAATTAAAACGAACCAATAAAGCATAGTTCCAAGAACGGATAATACAAATATGCATTTGCCGAGTAATTGCACAGTCTAATACCTAATTTGTTTTAAATTTAGTCAACGTTGAGATTACTTTCTTGCTAGAAACTGCCTGTACGAGCCGCAGTTTGCAGACTCGTATTTGTTATAGTTGGGTGAATGTACAATATTGTTTAGTTGAGTTAAACACGCAAGTGGTTTCGATGCTGGTTTATTGCACACTAATTAATTTATAAGTTACACGCGGCGGCCACAGTCTGACCGCAGCGTCAGCTAAAAACCTATGTACGATTATTGCTCGTACATGCTGGGAGGGCGAAAGGAAGGGGATGAAGTTAAAAGTTACAAGATAAGAAGGAGAAAGCTTAAGTTAATACAATAATTAATAAGGTTCGATAGAAAAACGATTATCAGTCTTCTTGACTGGCGGACACACGTCGCAGTTTGTCTCTCGGGCGCGCATCTCGATGCTCTCGTGCGGCTGCGGCTCGGTGACGTCACGCTGGCGGTGCGCGCGGGATGCGTGGGGTTCCCGAAGCTGTTGTTCGTTGCTGCTGGTTGTGTCTGCGTTTTCTTTCCTTCCTTTGTAGCGCCTTATCATCAGATATATGCCAGCTATCAAAAGTCCTCCCACTAACAAATAAAGTATCGAAAATAGATGTATATTGTGGGAGCTTAAGCTTTTTGATAGGTTCTCGTTTTCTTTCAGTTGTTTCAGCTTGGCATCTATATTTTGATGATTATTTTCCACGTTGATTGTTGAAAGTTGTGGCAGTAGATCCGTGTAGTTTATCTGAAGCAGTTCATTTATTTTCAGATCCGTCAGGTCAGGTATCTTAGGGACATCTAGGTTAAGTTCAAGTTTGTTGCCGAAGTGATTGTAGGCAAAAACTGTAGTGTCCTTGTTTTGTAGAATGCAGCCCTCATCCAAGTCCAAAATACCAACTTTCGACAACTCGGCAGTAGCAATTTTGTCTTCACATAGTATTCTTGCTTGACATGAATGATGATTACAGCAGGTATAGAGCCATTCATTTTGTTTGTGGAGTTTTGTCCAAGTGTCGGTGCAGGTTGCTGTTATTGTAGTGCAGTTCAGTTTGTTTCTCTGTTGATTAAATACTTGCACTTCACATGGCGCGTGCTTGTTACGCAGGCTCAGGACTGGATGGATCATGTTACATACAAAGCGCTCTGCATTAGTTTGTATGCAGCGATTTAGGTCTCTATCATCAAGTGTTAGGTATTCATTGCTCTTCAAATAAACAGCAATGTATGACGAACTCAGTAATACCGATGTGTATTTTTCGTTTTCTATGTTCATAGGCAGCGCAATCGGACGGTAGATTTTGTACTCGTCATCCCTTGTTAATGGTATGTGAACTTCTAGGAGTAAAAAGGACGAAGTTATGCGCGCTCTCACATACAGCAGTTGGTAGATTTCTCTGATGTTTTCTTCTATATTGTTGTCCTTTACTGGCAATGATAAGCCTTTTGCTACTTTGGCTGAGATCATATGCAGCTGTAGAACTAGTTGTTTCGGTGCGAAGAGATGGTAATCGAAGTGTCCATTGTAGAGATTCGTCATAGTGCTCAGTAACATGTCTTGCGTTCTTTTTAGATTTGACAAAATCATTGAAGCAGTTAAAGATGCTGCGTTAAATTCGTTCATCGTGGTCATTATCTCAACCCTATAAGTTATCTGGGCGAGTTGGTTGCTACTTTTCTGAATGTATTCACGAATTGATTGCAGTTGCTGATTCATGAAGCGTTCATTGTTTTTGATTATTTCGTTTTCAGCTTCCACGATGCTTGTTTGATTTTTGATCAGTTCTAGTAAGTAGTTTTCGTTTGCTTGTATGTTTTCGATGTCTTGTTCGTATTTGTTAGCAAAGTTTTCATCGAGTACACCAAACAGAGTCCGTGCCAAGTTTCCGATACCATTGATGTATCCTCTCTTCTTTCTACTGAGATGTGGACTTAAAAGAAGCTCATTGTAATCTTGTAGTTGTTGCAGTTCATGCTTCAGTTGTGCAGTAACTGGTGCACATGGTTGATGTTCCATTCGTCGGCACAGATCGTCTAGCGCAGTTATATACTTTGTTATTTGAGTGGTTCCTTGCCAAAAGGTAGATATGTTAAAGTAGATAAGCAAGGTCCATTCATCATGCGTTACTTGCATTTCTCCAATTTCGTCATAATAAATTGCTCGGTTGCCTTCAATGGGCGTTAGTTTGAAGTTGGGGCTGGGTTGTGCCCACGCTGTAGTTAATGTGAATAATCCAAGTAGCATCATAGTGACGTAGCTACTGAGTGCTCTTCTTCGCCGTGGCGTGGTGGATCGTGGTAGCGGTGGCGGCAGCGGAGCGTCAGCGCTCGGTGAGGTGTTATCAGCAGTGGTATGCTGTGACGTATCGTCGGTGTCGCTGTCAACAGTTTCTTCCACGTCCCCATGTTTAGGTAGGGGGGATAGTTTCGTCACAGGTCGTTTGAAGGTACTTGTTTGTGTTTTTAATGTGACTACTCGCACGTAGCCATCTTCGCCGGGGTGTAGGTCCAATATACGTCCCATGGCCCATTTCCCGGGAGGAACGTTATCTTCCTTGACAAGCACCAAATCTCCCTTTTCTAGGTTAGATGTGGGCTTCAACCACTTGCTTTTGACTTGCAGCTGGTGAAGGTACTCCTTTGACCAGCGATTCCATATATGTTGGTGCATAAGTTCTATGATCTTCCATCGATTACGTATGTCGAGATCACGTTCTGATATGTTTTCCTGAGGTAGTGACATCATAGGTCTTCCAGTTAAGAAGTGACCCGGTATTAGGTAGTTTAAGTCCTCAGGGTCTTCTGTTAGCGGACAGAGCGGTCTGCTGTTCATGCAGGCTTCTATCTGGGCTAGTAGTGTCGTTAGTTGTTCAAAATCAAACTTGTAGTTGCCCATAACTCGCATTAGATGGAATTTCATTGATTTCACGGCGGCTTCCCATACACCAGCAGCCGTTGGCCAGCGAGGCGCCAGAAAGTGCCATTCGATCTTCATTTCGTTAATCGCGTTGAAAAATTCAGATGACGTCATTGTTTCGTACTGTTTGAACTCATCGTGTAGTATTTTAGCTGCGCCTCTGAAGTTTGTTCCATTGTCTGAATAGATATGTTTAGGTGTGCCCCGTCTGGAGCACAGTCTCACTAGTGCTGCTATGAATGCTTGTGAGGTGAGGTCGGACACAAGTTCGATGTGCACCGCCTTGGTGACCATACAAATAAATATGGCAATGTAACCTCTGTTTGTTCGAACTCCTCTTCCGCGGTTTAGTTTCACATCCACGGCTCCAGTGTAGTCAACTCCACAGTGTGTAAAAGGTGGAGAAGGTGTTATGCGAGCCGGTGGTAGATTTCCCATGATTTGGTGACTTTTGGTTGACTTAAATCGGTGACAAGTTACACACGAACGTATGACGGCTTTTGTCGCTCGATTCCCGCCGACGATCCAGTATTCTTGTCGAACTTGCGCGAGTGTAACGCGAGCCCCTCCATGCAACGTGCGCTTGTGTGCGTGTTCGATCACGAGGCGCGTGAAGCGTCCATCATGGGGAAGGATGGCTGGATGTTTCGTTTCCTCAGGAAGAGAAGACAGATGCAAGCGACCTCCGAGTTTCAATAGGCCTTTGTCATCTATGTAGGGTGACAAGTTTAGAATCTTGCTCTTGTTTGTTACGTTTCCAGTTTTCTCAATATATATGTCCTTAGAAAAGTATTCGTGTTGCACAGTCTTTATAAGAAGTGTCGTCGCGTCACTAAGTTCATTCAGTGATAAGCGCGGATCAGCTGGCTTGACTCGACGACATAGTATATTTTTGCAACGTAGCACCCAAGCGAGACTTCGTGTCACGCGCGTTAAGCTACTGCAGCGCTCGATAAGTTGATTTATTATAGCTGCGCAGTTGTTTTTTGTTTGTGTGGCACAACATTCAATAATGCGCTCGTTATCAGTTGTAAACTTTTCTTGGCTTTCAGAGTTTTCTTTCCAAGAGTTTAGCCACTGAGGTCCCGTCCACCATAGTTTGAAGTCGATCAGCTGAGACGGTAGGAGGCCTCGTGTTGCGCAGTCAGCAGGATTTTCCTTCGTATTGACGTAGCGCCATTGACTTGCTGGGATTATTGATGTAATCTGAGTAGTTCGGTTTGTTATGTACTTGTCCCATTTAGTGTTGGAACCTTGTAGCCAGGCCAAAACCACCTGGGAATCTGTCCAGCAGTTAACATCCAGTTTGTAGGCGGCAAGTGCTGTTTTCACTTTTTCGATAAGTTTTGCCAGAAGTAGTGCTCCACATAACTCTAGCCGTGGCAATGTTGTTTTCTTTTTCAGTGGCGCTACTTTTGTTTTTGCAGCTAATAGCGTTGTTACGTAATGCCCGTCGGCGTTGATAATGCGACTATATACAGTGCATGCGTAAGCTTTCTCACTGGAGTCACAGTACCCGTGCAATTCTATCGGGTGCGATTGCGATGTCACGTTCATCAATCTTGGTAGGGTTATATTTTTTATGTTTATCATGTCGCTTCGTAAACTTGTCCATTCTGTAGCTATTTTTGCAGGAACAGCTTCGTCCCATTTGATGTTTTCGCTCCAGATTTTTTGGAAAAGTAGTTTGGCCTTGATAGTTACAGGTGCTATCCAGCCGAGCGGATCATATATCTTGCTGATTTCTGATAACAGCGTTCGTTTTGTATAAGTTGTTTTATCACTCGGTGTTATTGTTAAGTTGAAGCAAAATTTGTCTTCTTTTGTATCCCAGCCGAGGCCTAGCGTTTTTGTAGGCTCATCACTTTTGAAGTTGAACATGTGATCGCATATCTTTTGCTTGTCGGCTAGTCCCTCGAGTGTAGCTGGTTCATTGCTCGCCCACTTGCGTAATGTGAAACCACCCTTTTGTAGTAGGCAGTAAAGTTGTTTTTGCAGTGTCTTCGCGTCTTCAATGGTATGGTGACCCGTTATGACGTCATCCATATAGAATTGGTTTCTGAGTGCGTTTTCAGCTTGCGGATAGGCATGTCCTTCATCGTTGGCTAATTGTTGTAAAGTTCGCATAGCCAAAAAAGGGGCAGCCTTCGTTCCGTAGGTAACCGTACAAAGTTGCCATTCTTGAATTGGATCGCTTGGTGACGCTCTCCAAAATATCTTCTGTAATGACTGTTGATCTTCATGTAATAAGATAGCCCGGAACATTTTAGCGATGTCTGCTGTCAACGCATATTTATAAATTCGCCATGTTAGAATTAGCGTAAAAATGTCCTTTTGCAGGTTAGGCCCTTTTTCCATGAGATCGTTGAGGCTGTATTTTGATGATGATTTCATTGAAAAGTTGAGGACAGTTCTTAGTTCAGTGGTCGTTGACCCTTCTCGTAGTACACCGTGGTAAGGCGTGTATGCTTCAAGTTCGTTATTTGCTGACTTGACGGCTGGTTTCATGTGGCCAAGTTGCTGGTATTCGTGGATGAACGTTTTATATAGTTTTGCAAAATGTTCTTGGCGGGCCATTTTTCTCTCTAGTTGTAAAAATTGAGAGTATGCCTGTGGCCTAGTTTTGCCGAGTTTTTGTTCCAGGTCGCTTGACAATGGCATTTTGACTATATATTGACCCGTAGGCGTTCTGGTTGTCGTTTTCACGTAATGTTGTTCACAGAAGTTTTCTGCGTCGGTTTGTTCATTCTGGTTAGAGATTTCTTCAGTTTCCCAGAACTTTGAACTACGATCTATCTCGTTTTGTAGTACCATGCAGTTGAAAGTTTTGACTTCGCCGCTGATTATCCAACCCAGTTTTGTATTTTGTGCGACTGAGTTGACGTCCAGGCGTAGTAGTCCATCTTCTAAGATCTTGGCATATATTTTACTACCAAGTAAGATGTCGATCGGTCCAGGCACGTTGTACTCTGGATCCGCTAGCTTCAATGTTTGTAGGTGTTCCCACTTTGCAGTTTTCAAGTTTGTGTTAGGCAACATTTTGACGAGTTTTCGCATGATAAGCGCTTCAGTTTCGAATGTATAGTCTGAGTGTATAGACTTGCATTCCAGTGCCAGCTTCCCTTTGCTATTGCTAACGCTATCTCCGATGCCTGAGATGACGGAGTTTGATTTGCAGCGAGGTAAGCGTAATCTCTGAGCCGTATTTTCAGGTATGATGTTGACCTCAGAGCCAGGGTCCAAAAATGCTCGCAAAGTGACATAGTTGCCTTCCAAGTTTTTCACCATAATCTGCGCAGTAATTAATAATGAATCGTCGCCATCACAGCTTGCGCAGTTGGTTTGTTTAGTTGACGAAGTAGATGCGCCGGAGTTGACTTGTTTGCTTTCCTTGTCGCGCTCCTTTCGGTCATCGTTGTATGTGTCGTCATGCAGCGTTGTATGGTGTGATTTCCCACAACGGCGACAAGTTTTGCTACTGGTGCATTTACCGCCGTGGTTGAACAGGCAATTTTTGCAAATCTGCAGTTTTGCGACTGTTTTGTTTCTGTCCTTGTCACTCATGGCTAGAAAGGTTTCGCAATACATAAGTGCATGGAACTTTTTGCATAGTGGACAGTTCTTGATCGTAGCGCTGTATGACTTTGGCCACTTTTCAGACTTCTTAAAGTTCATTGACTTCGGTTCGCTTGATTTATAATTAAAACGTTGATGTTGGTATGCGTTTTGCTGGGGCGATGTAGGTTTTTGAGGACTTTGATTTTGTTTCATAGCCTCAAATGCCATAAATTTAGCTTCCAGGATGTCGATGAAGTCTTGTAATTTCGGCAGTTCCCTTGGGTTTTCAAGGTCATGGATGTAGTCAGCGTACGTAGTGGCGTCAAGCTTTTGTAGCATTAGATGCACTAATAGCGGGTCCCAGGTGTCTATACCGAGTCCCAAGTTTTGCAGTCCGTTTATGAATTCCAATAGGGTGTCATGGAGTTTTTTGATGTTTTGGACAGTTGCTTGCTGGATAGTTGGTAGATTGAGAAGTGTGTTGACGTATGACGAAAATAGAAGACGCTTGTTCTCGTAGCGATGTTCAATTATCTTCCAGGCTGAGTCGTAGTTATCAGCACTGATAGTGAGGTGTTGAATGAGTTTTTCCGCTTCACCTTTTAGTTTAGTTTTTAAGTGTTGCATTTTCTGCGACTTAGTAAGCAGTGAGTTGGTGTGAATGGTTTCGGTAAATAGGTCACGGAAAGATATCCATTGGTTGTAGTTTCCGGAAAAGTCAGGAATTTCCAATTTCGGTGTAGTTTTGTGATAGTGAGCACTAGACCAAATTTTTTCGTTGAGGGCCTTCTTGATGGTGTCATATTCCTTTTCCAACTGAAAGTAGTCGCTCCTAAGATTTGCTTTTGCTTCACCCTCAAGTTCAAAATCCAATTCCCAATGGAGTCTGTCAATAGCTTCCCACTTACTTTTCAGGATGTTCAGGTGATCTTCTAACTCCCACTTCTCGGTCAACGTATCCAGGTTAATTTTTGACATAACTCGTTCAAATGCTGCGTAGTTTTGTAGTTGTTGTCGCACTAATTTCCAGTGTTTTTCTGTTTCAGATTGTTCCTGGGCGTGTTGTTGCTGCTGACGACGTTCGTTTTTGGTTGGATCGTCTTTTGGTTCAGATCGATCTTTGTTTTCTTCACTTTGCTGTTGCGAAGAAGCTTGCACAGTTTGCGCTAATAAATCGATTTTTCTCGACATGATGTCGTACTTAGTTTTCTCATATTTAGCATGAGTATGTTCGAAAATATTTTCTTGAAAATATTTATCGTCCTTTATTTCACCTTTGCACAGAACTTTGTGGTTACTTTCAAATTCCTGCCAAAAGGCTTCCAGGGCATCCAGGCGATCCGATAGATATTTTATAGTTTTCCTGGAGGTCCTGTCTGCGTTGTATTTGCGGACGAATTCGGTTATGTTTTCGAAACAATGGGCTTGTTTCTCCAAAAGTTTGTCGAATAACTCACTTGCCATATCTTCCAATGACGCTTTTTGCTGATCTTGCTGTTGTGAAGATTGGTCTGTTTCCGACATGTTTGGTTGTTTGACAGCAGGTAGTTTACCCACTTGTTGGTTAGTTGCTGAAGCTGCAGGTTTCTACAATCTTCAGTTTATCTCCAAGTTCCGCTAGATCCTTGAAGTAGTTAGCTGGTGAGTGCGTGCGAACACACCGTGATATGTAGACGGCTTCTCAATACAATAGGTGAGACCCGCTGGTGGGAGGCCTATGTACCGATCCGAATCACAGTAGTCACAAACACTTCACTTTGTAGTTTTTGGGGACTAGTTTAGTCCGTAGGTCGCTGAGTAGTTGTAGAAGGACCAAAAAGATGTACGAGCCGCAGTTTGCAGACTCGTATTTGTTATAGTTGGGTGAATGTACAATATTGTTTAGTTGAGTTAAACACGCAAGTGGTTTCGATGCTGGTTTATTGCACACTAATTAATTTATAAGTTACACGCGGCGGCCACAGTCTGACCGCAGCGTCAGCTAAAAACCTATGTACGATTATTGCTCGTACACTGCCATATTCGAAAATAGATTTAAGGTGGGCTTAAAATCCAAGCGACAGCGACAACGACGCGCGTCTTTACTTTACTTATTCTTGTCTTTACTTATTCTCGAAGTAGAAATAACTGTGAACAAAACGTACTCTCTGTTTACAGATTCAAAGTTCTCGAGAAACGGAAAGAAATGAGACAAGCTCTTGAAATCCAATCCCATCAAACGACGTACTTTGTGTTTGAGAGAAATCTTGTAAGAAACAAAGACTTGTCTTGCAACAAAAACTAAAATAAACCGTTTTCTATGCACAAAGACGTGAGTTGATTTAAAACCAAATGAACAATTTGGGATTAACGAGTTATAATAGTAAATTATTATTAAGTAAAAGACCTCTGTTTCTTAAGTCAACGAACAAGGATAGCTCATCTTGAATGCTAGAAAATCCGAGAGGTCAAAAAAGAAGATTTTCTTAGAAGAAGTTGTTTAGTTTCAGGGTCTGAATGCACTGTCTCTTGCACTCCGTAGAGTCCCGAAGTCTCAGTGCACCAAGTGCACCACACTGACCTGTTTATTGTCGTCTCGTGATAGGCCGCCCAGGCCTGCTGATCCGATTTCTATGATGCACCGTCATCTAGAGACCGTGCATGATTGCGACCGCCGGACAATTCGCATCTCCGCCCCCTGCGTTGTTCATCCATTATGAAATATTTTCAGTATTTTTACATAAACGTCCGTTATGTCAAACAGTTTGACAGATGCACCCGCTAGCGCAAATTGAGCGCAAAAATATCGCACAACGCTGCATCGATGGATGAGTCTTAAAACTGTTTGACATAAACTTTATTTATATGAGAATAACGACGAAGTTACGCAGCGCAAAAATAACGCACGGACCGATTCTCGCCTTATACCAACTGACTAAATCATCCTCAGGATGCACCAGTCATGTTCTATACAAACTGCCAGATTCAACCTGCAATTTCCTACCAAACTACAAAACAGCCAAACAACAAACAAAATATCAACAGCAACCAACAATCTGAGGTCATTTTAATTCAACTCTGACGCAAGTTGTCGCGCGGAAATCTCGCGTTTTGCCGCTTCCTTTGTTAGCGCTCTGAAGTCAGAGTTAACAGTTGTTTCCTGAACACGACTCGGGGTACTCACAGCGGCTTTGATACCTTTTATTTTTGTTAATTTAGGGCGCTAACTCTACAGGCTGACGTAAGACGGATACATGAAGCATGGAACATCGTGATGCTTGAAACCGTTTCCATATAAAATGTATGAAACAGAAGAGACGCCGTCTACACACATGAGACGCGCGTCGCAATGATGACATGACCTGAGGACCAACACACTTCATCGGCTGTCCGGCCGTTGAGTCCTTTTCAATAACATTATACGAGTAATAGAAATAAATGCTATCAATAAACGACCCCAGCGTCCAAGAGAACCGTGTGCTATCTAAAAATCCAGAGAATACCTAGGTACGGGAATACGGATGAGTCTGTCAAACCGCTTGACATAAACCGTATTAGTATGATAATAAGGTCGAAATTCATATAGGTACCTAGTCCCAACGCGTGCGTTACGCAGCGCAAAAATGACGCACAAACTGACCGTACGCGTGTTTACAGTAATTGTGTCTCTAGCAGCGTTGTGTCTAAAATTTTTGTTATCATCGTCTCATTTTATATTAAGTTTCTGAAATGTATTGGAATTTTGATGCGCGAACAGTGCTATATTATTCTCATAATTTTAAATAAGGTAAATTGTTAAACTCATTAGCTGACGCTAAAACGGAACTTGAACCCGGAACCGTGGAGTACCGTTCCAATGCTCTGCGAACTAAGCTACCAGCGCCTGGATGACCCTAACGATTTTCTTACTCGTACTTTCATGTTTGTGAAACCTTTAACCCAGGAGAGACCAGCAGTTTTTTTTTATTTGGATGCTAAACCTGCCTACTAAACGAGAGTGCATCAGTTAAGCAGAGTGTAGGAAGCAGAATTGTTCAGCGGCAAAAGTTAACGAACGTGGAATTTTGATGAGGCATACACACAGCTATTTTTGTTAGCAGGCAGGTCTTAAAAAAAAAAGTAAAGAAGCAGGGAAACCACACGCTATACCTGATTACGAATAAACATATGAAACAGTTAACACATTGCACAAGAAAATAGAGAAGCTCCAGTATTCCAACACAATGAGGCGTCCAACGCCGATTCTCTAAATTCTAGAAAGTAAATCTACCTGAACCACCTATTATAAAACAGAATATTGTAAGTATGTACGCTATAAGAGGTATAACTAGTCGAGAGGACCATTCGCTGCATTCGCTGCTGTATGGCAATGGCAAATGGAACGCCTTACGACCGTGAAAGCAGCGAGTGGTCTTCTCAACTATATATAAGCATGTGCGAGCTGGTCTATTCTTATTTTACGTTTATTATTAGTTTCTGCTGTCATATTTGTATGATTTAATATCTAAAATTCATTAGCGCCCCGCACATGGTTAGTTTTAATTTAAACGCAAGAGGATTTGAAACCGCATTGTATTTATTTTCATAACACGATATTCAAATTTACCGATTGAAATTCGATTCAATATTTTAAATTAAAACGTAAATATAAACCCCATTATTCTCACCCATTGATAAACTATGTATACGCCTACAGTTTACAATGAATAACGAATCCTACCCGTTTCAGCATTATGTTGATGCGAATCGGATCTTGGTAAAAAAGAGAGATTTGCGCTTCCCTCCCTTTCCCCGTCGTCACCTTACCCCCTGTAGACGCCCAGACACTACCGTGATTGATGACATGTTAGTTTCTTGCGCGTATAGACAAACAGTGTCTTGTTTTTATTCGTTCTCTTCATGTAGGACACGGAGACGTCCAACGATGACGATTCGTTTTTATTTATAAACAAACATTCATTACCTTTCAAATGTTTCAAAAAATTTCGTATAATGGCGTATAAAAATCTAGCTGCACTCTCACCTCCAGAAAGAAAAACTTATCTTACGCAGAAGCTTGAAATCAGTCGTACTCCAAAACATACTTGATTTCAGATCATATCTGGACTAGTTGAACTCTTGCCTCCAAGAAGTTAATATGGCGTAAGATCAAAGGGGTAGTTTAAACGACAGCTTGCGATCAATCCTGGCGACATTTGGTCAATTTTACTTGCACTCTAAAACATACTTGATTTCAGACCTAGGTTTTGCACTCTCGCCTCCAGGAAGTGAATGTGACGCAAGATCAAAGGGGTAGTTTAGACGACAGCTTGCCATCAATCCTGGCGACATTCGGTCAATTTTCCTTGCACTCTAAAACATACTTGATTCCAGACCTAGGTTTTGCACTCTCGCCTCCAGGAAGTGAATGTGACGCCAGATCAAAGGGGTAGTTTAGACGACAGCTTGCGATCAATCCTGGCGACATTCGATCAATTTTCCTTGCACTCTAAAACATACTTGATTCCAGACCTAGGTTTTGTACTCTCGCTTCCAGGAAGTGAATGTGACGTAAGATCAAAGGGGTAGTTTAGACGACAGCTTGCGATCAATCCTGACGACATTCGATAAATTTTACTTGCACTCTAAAACATACTTGATTTCAGCTCTAGGTTTTGCACTCTCGCCTCTAGGAAGTGAATGTGACGCAAGATCAAAGGGGTAGTTTAGACGACAGCTTGCGATCAATCGTGGCGACATTCGGTCAATTTTACTTGCACTCTAAAACATACTTGATTCCAGACCTAGGTATTGCACTCTCGCCTCCAGGAAGTGAATGTGACGTAAGATCAAAGGGGTAGTTTAGACGACAGCTTGCGATCAATCGTGGCGACATTCGGTCAATTTTACTTGCACTCTAAAACATACTTGATTCCAGACCTAGGTATTGCACTCTCGCCTCCAGGAAGTGAATGTGACGCAAGATCAAAGGGGTAGTTTAGACGACAGCTTGCGATCAATTCTGGTGACATTCGGTCAATTTTACTGACGGCAGCGGCGGCGTCATGTCTTTTATTTGGAAGATTTTGTATTGCAAGAAATAAAGAATATAAAAATAAATATCTTTCTTACAATCCAGATCTTAAGTTGAAACCATGACATACAGGTTGTAATGACGGCTTGCCTCCTTGTCAAGGTCTAAAAATCATATAATTTCATATTACCACCGTAGACCCTTCTGATTTGTCCTTGTTCTGATTTGTTTATTTTATGGCCAGGCCCAATTCAAATCGCAACGGTTGAGCTGCAGCCTCAGTAAGCTTTGGTTTGGTACAGACTGGTAAGAAGTTCAGTACCGTTACCCACGACGCTAGCAGCTACTGATGCTGTTTGAATGGGGCCTAAATCTATCACATTTTTTCTAGTTCACAAAATCGCGTTTTAACAAATGCTAATTCCCACAAATAAACAGTTCCGTAAATTCTTATAAACACATAAACTTCACTTCTATAATTTGATAATATTATTTAATTTGGTTCTTTTGGCTTGTAAACGGTAGCCAGTCGCAATAAAAATGCATAGCAGCAGCTATAAAAGTTGATTAGAGTTTGCTTCACTGCTGCACTACGTCGGTACAAAGGCGGTTCACACACGTACCTCAAATAAGTGGAGACGGCGCGCAGATGGCTCTCTCAGTACTAGCGACGATTTTTTCGCTTACTAGAATGAATGGGAAAGTTTTGATTAGTTCATCTAGCTTCTAGTAGATGGCGCTGATGGCGAATCATGGAAATGCTCAGAAGCGATTTCCCTTAAGTAGGGGTAATATATTTTTAATAGACAGTACCTATGTTTTATTTTCGTATTTTGTAGAAATTATTTATTTTAAGAAAAATAAACCATAATTTTGCAAAACCGCTTATTTTCGATACCTCAAATCGAAGATATACGCCAAATCTACACTTTATAAGGACTTGCAGTTTATAAAGCGGCAACACATGTTTCGTATAATCTGTGATGTCATGGTGGTTGAATTTCACATTTGACAGCTGATCCCTTTATTTTAACAGCGCCATCTAGTTTAGACTCGTGAAGCAGTCAGTCCAAAAAATCCCCATTGGAATGCCAGAGGAACTCAGGGTAACTAAAAAGATGTTTGCTACGAACGTTATATTTCTTGCATTAGAATTGGCTCAGAACATAGATTGGCTCAGAATCATAGTATTTTTGACTGCTTTAATGATCTTATATTATGAAATTTTTGAAAAGAGGCAACTCTGGCTATGTAACAAATGACAGTCGCGAAAATCCTGAACAGGGTCGATTGAATCTTCTGTATACTTTCTATTTTGTGGTAGTGCGGCATACAAGTTCCAGGTTCAACTGCCAATGTTAACATTTATTACTTTAAGATTTTTTCCCGTATCTGGTTAGGAAATTGCAGGCATCTTATTCTGCTGTCTTTTTGGACACCGAAAACACTGAATGTATGGAAAGAAAGATGGTTGCTAACCATGTTAATAAGTTAGACAGCCTGCGGTCGTTACATAACATAACCATATCAGTGGGGTACTGCTTGAAGCAGTAGTAGTTGAAAATTTCAAATCAGGGTTCATCTGCTTTTTTGTCGTTTTGGTGTCCCACATGAAAGAAGGAAGATATTTTATGGTGGCGTCACGAACCGCAGCACTGTCCAGTGCGTGTGCAATCCACCAAAACTCCGGCGAGTTCAAACTGTAAAACGTGACGTGGCATCGATATAAAGCTTTTCGAATCCCGTCAAACTGTTTTATGAGGACTTTGTATTCTGAATTTAGTTGCCATTTTTCCGCCGTCTGGTTTTGGCTAAAGGGACTATACAGGGAGTAAGGGACGGTGTACCAAAAAATTTCCGACCTCCCATACAAAATTCGCGATCAGCTGACTGAATATTTTTTTCGTTTCCCACCATTGGCTCCATAGTAAAAGTTGTTCAGTTTGATGGTCTGATCATGCCTGCAAAGTTTTCGGTACACCGTCCCTAACACCCTGTATAACTCATTGGGAACTACGATAGTGACCCTTTGTCCCTCCAAGGGAGCTACGGCCCACGAGACTCCTTTATTTTGATGTCAAATCGTTCACAAATGCTACTAGCACCACACGAGCAGTCTTTTGAAATTGTGCTTCTGAAATAAGAACCTACCTCATTTTCATCGTTCGTTCTGCCTCACTCATACGGGATAAAGGCGTGATTATATAAGGTTACATTTAATTAAGTACAAAATTACAAATCTCTTGAGGGCCTACTCTACTCACAAAACTAAACAAATTTTGTTTGAAACTTTTCTTCGAAATATGAAAAAAACATTTGGATATACTGAGTGACACACTTTTTCAAAATTTTTGTATGGGAGGTCCAAATTTTTTTTTCATATTTCGAAGAAAAGCTTCAAACAAAAGTTGTTCAGATTTGTGAGTAGATTACACCCTCAAGAAATTTGTACTTAATTAAATGTAGCTAACCGTATATATATGTTCCGTGATATGGGGTGGTGCTATTCTAAGCCAGCACCCCATGGCAAATTATCACTACAACAGATTCTAAACTATTTCAATCTAGATACCTACTATTCGGTACAAGTATTTTTGCATCGCTGAGCAGAGTTCAAACGCGAGGAAGCGACGCGAGGTGATGTTATATCGAGCGCGGCAAACAAATCAACCCGGGACTTACTTGTTGATTTGTTTTAGTAATTCCACATGGTACTGGCTTAGAATAGCATGAACCCATTTCTTCCTCGTGGGTCTGGAAGTCTGGAAGTGTAGCAAGCTAAAGAGGCAGTGGGCTGGTCACATTTTCTACAAACAGATAGACGGAGGGAGAAGTAAGCAGGTTCTTAAATGTAGGCCACGGTTCAGCAAGCGTAGTGTTGGACGCCCTCCGGCCAGATGGACCGATGACTTTAAAAAGGCGGCTGGTAGCGACTGGATGGCAAAAACGGGAGATCGATTAAGAAGAAGAAGAACTGCGGTCGCCAATCTGATTTTTAAGCATAGTAGTTGGCAATTACTCCTCAGTCGTAGTCCTAACGAAAGAGTCATAATAATTATCTGGCTTTTGTGGCTGTTAATGCTGTTGTGATATTTTTGCTACATCAAATTCTCAAACTACGTATTTCAATGCTACACTTCTTGGAGCAAGTATTTTTGCATCGCTGAGCTTAGTTCAAACGAGGGGCGATGTTATATCGAGCGCGGTGAATAAATCAACATTAATATCGAACTCGGGACTTGCTAGTCGATTTGTGGGAGAAACATGGATTTGTGGTTACACAACTATCCACTGCTGTAGGTACACGGGCCTCTGATGGTCCTATGATTGGTCATATGGTGGTAATATCCTAAAGTAATAAAAAACTGCAAATATAGTAAGGGGTGAACCAGCCCATGAAACTAAACAACTTTCCCCAAAGAACCATGTGGTCAAAATTTGAAAATGACATTTGGGGGCCAACCAATTCAATTTCATTTGGAGGTCCAAATTTTTTTTTCATGTCGAGCTATGTTGGTTCCTTCGGGAAAGTTGTTCAGTTTCATAGGCTGATTCACCTCTTAAAATATTTTCTGTTGATTTTTTTACATCGTGTATTACCAATTTCCCACACTTAAAACTCGGTTCTTTTGGGTTAATTCGTGTTTGCCACTGCGGGTTGTTACGCACCTACTCCTGGCTATTACTGAAATAAACTGAATTATGATATTTTGCCTAAATTCCCACAAATTTCAAGCATTATTTAAAATCATGATTTTTTGCCCGTAGATATTGGTTGCACTTGATCCTGTTTGTACAAATCTAGATTATTCACAAAATAAGCACCTACCACTAACTAGGACTTAGCTAAAAGATAGTGTTTCGATAAGAGAAGAAGACAGAATAATATCCTCGTATTCCCAGGGATATTAGGAGGAAATGTAACCGCAATAGTTATTATTATAATAGAGGCAGAGTTACTTAAAGTTAGAGATGTATCTCCACTGTGTCCTAGAAATATTTTCAACAGATCTTAAGTTTTTCTTTAACATATTTATTTAAATTTAAATTTGGGACTTGAGACCTTCTTTCTTTCTTTTTTGCAACTGAACAAATGTGACCGGCCAGTATCATCGCTGTAAATATTTAGTTCCAAATTCAAACTTTACGGTTAACGAGCGGTTCTTTCAGCGGTTGCACTTGCTGGTTATTCGTTTTACCGCGGCAATAAGACTTTTTCTGGCATGCGTGATGTGATGTAGTGATGATAACTTTCTTCTATGATACCTCTATTTCTTCTATACTTACACATTAATCAAAAAACGAGGTACTAATACTCTTAAGAGTTCCAAATACTTTTGTAATTTTTCGATCTATGATTCTTGAGGAAAGTTATTCCTTATCACCAGCCAGTTCTATCTTTACGCTATCAAATACTTTTTACCCAGTAGGTATGTATTATTTAAGAGCATAACGGAACTATCCAAGTTGGACCGAGTCCGGCCAACTTAGTAACAACACGCAACTTAGTCCGGAACTGGACAATAGTGGCCAGTATCACCGCTGTACATATTCAGTTCGAAATTCAAACTTTACGGTAAATGGAAGAGATTGTTCGAATTTGGATATGGAAATAACCTTGCTTTGTTGTGTTTGTTCTGATCTTTGTAGTAAGAAAATTATAATAATTCTAACCAACCAGTGTAAGTTGGTCTCTTAAACGCTTGTTTAAATTGTGATTTAAATTGAGAAAGTGCCCAGAAAACTTAGTCTCATCCTATATAATGGTAAACGGAACTGGATGACTTGGTTTGATACGTTTGATATTAGAACTGTAGTTGCTACGGTGTAGTTCATTTATCTGCTACGAGATGGCTATGATGTAGCTTATGCTTTGTACGGCGTAGTATTCTTAGCAAAATCACCTTGCCCTCTTTGGTGGCAAAATATTGCTCATCTTGAGATAGAAATCAAAAGGGTTTGGGTAACTTTTTAGGTATGGACTAGAGACGTCATATTTTTGCACTAGCGACCACAACTTTTAATAGGTGGGTACTATTAATTCGAGCAAAATGTCGTTTACAACAAAGACTGAAAATACATTAATAAAAAAATACTATATGGATCGTAAATTCAAGCTTGAACAAAACTTTACGATACTGTTCTTGGGACAACTCAAGACGATGTTTTGAGGCAAAAATTGAGCAGAATACATCACAAACCGTGCATCATTTCACAAGATACACTCTGACAAAGTTTCAAACTTCGCCCGCGCTCATGTTACTACGTATTTAGTTATTTACCTACAGATAATATGTAAGTTTGCATGTTGCTGTGGAGGGAAGGAAAGGGAACTGTTTAAGCATAGTTCCAGCTTAGAACGGCATCACCCCATTTTTTATCGCTGGACTAGCAAAATGCGTTTTTCAAGCAACCGTCGTCCCTGCCGGCGGGGACGCGGAGGTCCCTCATTTGTGCCATTCTTTGGCAACTACCGGTACATAACCGGTAGACACAGTCTGATCCGTTCTTCCCAGAACAACTCGTAAGCCCAGTCTCGCCCCAAGGGCGTGATTGGGCTGGTTGTTTGAACAACCACCCACACACATCAGGGTGAGCCCTCGCTCCCCACCAAGTAGTTAGGTGTATCTTTAACCGGTCCCGGGACCGATAAATGCAGAGCCCATCACAAAAAAAGGCGACTGAAGGACTAATCAAGGAAATTAAAAAATCCTGTTCTTCTCTAGAGTGGGTGTTCACTATAAGCAATATCAGCACATTGCAAAATGTTTAATTTCTTTAACAGTGAACACTGTTGCCTATTTCTTGGATATATCTATGTATTAATCGCTGTGCTACTCTAATCTGCACCACACGGAAAAAAATCTAGTGACACTTTTTTAATCAAATAACCGAACTTATTGTTACACTGTGGCATATTAAGTGTAAGCACAAGCTTAAAGAACATAGCTCTGCGAGTGACACACTCTAATTAGTGTCGTTATGACAGATTTGACCGGAGCAAATCTGCTAAAGCCAGCTTTGACTAAAGAGAAAAAATGTTTTGATGATTCTTGCACAAATAGGAACTTTTGAAAACGTTCCTTTAACCCGAAATGGTTCCGATTTCCTCTTTTCGAAACTCTTTTTCAATGCAAATATGTCATTAGGCGCCAGGGATAACAATTTGAGAGCAAGTTGAATTTGAATGCATGGAAATCTTTCTGCCCAACGACGGACACAAAAGAAAGACGTATTTAAGCAAGCATAAACCTGAAGCCCGGAAAAACTAATGTATCGTCGGAAACCACGAAAATCTACTGAAGTGCTGTTTGTAATTGATACCTACCTTCCATTAGCAAGTCTATACTACAGTATTTTTAGAGGTGAATGAAGCATAATCTCATAACTTAAGGAACAGTATGAAAATTGAAAAAAAAAAGTTTTAGCATATATTTTTTACTCAGTACGTTTCTTTTTTTATTTACGAGCTCCGCTTTAATATTTACTAACTAACTTACTAACTTCTTTGACTTTAATATTTTCAGTACATTTTAATTATTTATAGCTTAAAACCAGCTTAAATTTTTCTTATGCTTGTTTTATGTTTGATCTGTGTACCTCTGAAAGAAACGTCTCAATACGTTTAAACCGTCCCGAGCTGCTTCTTAAAATTTCAGTATTTTTGCACCCTAGCTCAAATCAGCTTTACTTTTTGCTTTGCAACGATCCGTCTTTTCTTTTGTATTTATTTTTACCTCTAAAAGAATCGTCATCTCAATGAATGTTCGTTTTGTATCCCGCCTGGGCAAACCACGATTTCTTTTCTTAAACCGTTCCGAGCTGCTTTTTAAAAATTTTGTATTTTTTCGCCCTAGCTCAAATCAGCTTCACTTTTTCCTATGCGCCGATTCATCTTTTCTTTTGTGTTTGGTCTGTGTACTTCTAAAAGAAACGTCGTCCAAATGTTCTTCGTTTTTTATCCCGTCTGGGCAAACCGCGATTTCTTTGTTTAAACTGTCCCGAGCTGCTTCTTAAAATTTGCACCCTAGCTTAAATCAGCTTCACTTTTTCCTATGCAACGATCCGTCTTTTCTCTTGTATTTGGTCTGTGTACCTCTAAAAGAATCGTCGTCTCAACGGTCGTCATTTTTATCCCGTCTGGGCAAACCGCGATTTCTTCGTTTACACTCTATCGAGCTGCTTCTTAAAATTTCAGTATTTTTCCACCCTAGCTAAAATCAGCTTTACTTTTTCCTATGCAACGATCCATCTTTTCTTTTGTATTTGATCTGTGTACCTACCTCTGAAAGAAACGTCGTCTCAATGTTCTTCGTTTTTTATGCCGTCTGGGCAAACCACTATTTCTTCGTTTAAACTGTCCCGAGCTGCGTCTTAAAATTTCAGTACTTTTGGACCCTAGCTCAAATCAGCTTCACTTTTTCCTATGCAACGATCCGTCTTTTCTTTTTTATTTGGTCTGTGTACCTTTAAAAGAATCGTTGTCTCAATGTTCTTCGTTTTTATCCCGTCTGGGCAAACCACGATTTCAATGTTTAAACCGTCCCAAGCTGCTTCTTTTCAATATTTTTGCACCCTAGCTCAAATCGGCTTCACTTTTTCCTATGCGACGTTTCGTCTTTTCTTTTGTATTTGGTCTGTGTGCCTCTAAAAGAATCGTCGTCTCAATGGTATGGTCGTCGTTTTTTATCCCGTCTGGGCAAACCACGGTTTCTTTGTTTTAACAGCTTTAACGGTGTCATTTGAATACAACTTTGTGGGATATTATTTCAAGTGTAAATCTCATATTCATAGTCGTTAAAATTGAATTTACAAAATCCTTTGTAGAAATTGTATTATATTTTTCTTGAAGTTTTTTATTACAATTCTGAATTGTATTATTTCAGAAAGTTTTTCATCACAAAACTAGGGTCGACACAAAAATGTTGTGTAAAAACTTTAAGGTTTCTGTCGCTAAATATTTTTGAGTTGTTTCATATGCGGAACAGCCGATGTTGCGCAGTGGTAGTGCGACTGCCTGCAAAGCAGAAGGTTCCGGAGTCAATTCACGAAGGGTTACTGACAAAGTTGATCTTTATCACTTTGTAAATTTGTTCCTAGTCTGATTAGGACATTGCAAGTTGAATCATCTGATTGTCCGAAAAGCACGATGGTTTCGGTCTTCGGAGAGCACATGTGACGCCGCTGTCTGTTGCTCAAATTCAGTATGGTAGTAACATACTTAGTTATGAAAATCAGCAAGATTCCACATTTTCTATACATCGATTACAACACGATACGATTGAATTCAAAATAAAAAATAAATCTGTTCTGATATCAGCATGATATTCAAAAAAGCCCGTAGCAGATTAATTTCTCGTACCTCTGATCTTTCTAGATCGAAATTCACAGATTGGAAAGCCATCACGTGATTATTTTCGAGATAAAAAAGTAATATGCGATATTAAAAAATCAGCGGATGGGAAACACGAAATATATTTGTTTCTTGCTCGAAATTAAGATGAAAGTAATTTTAAAAGCCAATGCCTGATTTTGGCGTCTTTATTTTTTAGGTGTAACATAGATGGCGCTTATATATTTGACTTGAGAACGATACAACAATCAAAAAAATATATTACAACGATACCTCTATCTGTCACTGGAACAGAGATATACGCGTTTGAAGTTCAAGAGTAAGCCCATCATAGATTAAAAAAAAAAACTATGGGGATATTTTTTTGTAGGTATTACACGTATGGCATTTATACAGTAGAGGTAGAGCTGAGAACGATGCAACAGACAAAAAATATATCAACTATACATCTATATCACTGGAACAGTGACAGTAGTCTATACTAATCCGGCATTGCCTTTTACTCTGCATTTAGGTGGGGCCTATACGTAGCGTTCGCTGTTGCGCTGTTTTTCACCGCACAGAATGAATATTTGTTACTACCGCCCTAACATGTCAGTTTTTTGTGGTCCAGTGACACAATTTTTACCAAAAACATAACTCAACCATCGATTTTGTCGTCATAGTTTATCCGAATTCCGGATAGCAACATGTCGAACAAAAGCCTTCAAAAAATAAACAAAACACAATATGAACGATTGGGACGGACATTTTAATCTAACACCGAAATTGGCCGAGTTGTAACTACAGCAGCCCAAACGTTGGCCGCGATTCGAGACAACAGTTCTCTTAACCTACCTGAAATTAGTGCTGTCACTTTTCGTCAAACAGGGTAAAAGTGCAAGTTCGTCAAATGCGACCGATCGCAGCCACACGTGACTGTCGTAGTCATGGGTCTCACGCTTTCGGCCGGTGCGGCTATAGTTGTAGTGGGAAAGTGTATGATGCCGCGACGTATTTGCACCTTTCGGTTAGAGATAGGAGATGAACACGACTAAAACTGTATTATAATTTGTCAAAAAATGATAATAAGTATATTTGGCAAAATAACGCCGCCATTAACAAAATGGCGACTAAATTAACTAGAAATGACGAAGATCTCATTAACATATTTTAGCATGAAATGACTTTGATATACTTTATCCTTTTCTGAGACGATCTGACGGAAAGTGACAGCAGTAATTTAAGTTAGGTTAAGAGATTTGTTTTCTCGAATCGAGGCCATTAATATCCGGGCTGTTACACAAAATATCGGGTGATATTTCAGAATATATGTGTCAATGCCGGTCCGTGATATTTTTACGGATCGTCTAAATCAATTTTTGATTGCTTGTCCAATGCAAAGTTTTAATCTGTTTGAACAATCTGAATGCACAATGTCGTGATTTTCCATACTTTTGTATTTTGCTGTATTGTAGCATCTGGATTTGAGTAATAAAATAGTCATCCAGAGACAGATAATTTGGAGTGTAATTAGGTAAGGCGATTAACAGACGAAACATCCGTTTATGCATTATTTTTTTGCTCGTCGTAACGCATGCTTTAGTTAGGACTTAGGACCATGCGAATTTCGACCTTATTTACATATAAAATCTTTTTTTTTCCGCCAGAGGGCGCAGAGGTCATAACATCAGCTCCGTACAATTTTAATCTATAAAATATTTAAAATCAATTTAGTGACCTAAAAGTAATTTTAAAACAGTTCTAAAAGTGTAAATAGCGGACGAGAACGTTTGTGGCAAATTTTAACATTGCTTTATAGTATAAATTGAGATAAAATGCTGTGACTTTACCTATCCTATAACTTTACAATTGGAATATTTTTTTATTAATAATCTAGTGACATTCATTGTTTATTGATATCTTAGTGAAGTGACATGAACAGAAACATTGAATCTAAATAATTAAGTGGATAATTTTAAATATTAGATCTTAACGTACAATAACAGTGAACAAAGAAAGTGTTTAACAGTACATTCGGATGTATTCGCCAGTGACTCGGTTATTATCGGCATCTCTAACCGTCCTAAAACCAGTCCTGTGACACGTACAAAGAAGAAGCCGTACCTTTATTTCGCGCCGATAGCTACTGTGTCCGTGGCGCAATGGTTGATTAGAGCAACTTGTTACGACAAACGTTGGATCGATCCTACTAAGGGTCCAACATTGGATACAAATTTTGAATTTACATACTTTATTTTTTTCTTTGATTTTTGTTTTTGGCACTGTTTTTCTACTATACGACAACACTGTTACAGAAAAACATAAAAATAAAACAAGATGCGTTACGAATGTGCTAAGTGTCAAAAAGCCATTACTAAAAAAGCTCTACTGAAATGCTCAGTTTGCTTAAAGACATACCACGCAGATTGTTCACAGCACCCTAGTAAACTATTTGATATTATGACAATAGACCAAAAATTAATATGGAAATGTAAAGTATGCGTACGAAACAGAAATAAAATTGTATTTAAAACACCAGCGAAAAACATCAGCTCCACGGGAAATACAGGCCGGCAGCGTACTGAAAATGCTAAACCTACAAGTAGCACCCCATCAGCACAACAGCAATATATTGAGAAACAATGCTGTTCTTCAAAAGCCCCTGTACTATCCCCAAATATTATCACGGTTCTCCAAGATAGAGAGAAAAATGAGTTAGAAAATGGGCCTTCTGATAAAATGTCACCCAATGGATCAAATTCAAAAGAAAAGAGCGACACTAATACTAAACTTGTAAATTTAGATAAAACTACACACAAAATCATTAACACGACTCTTAATAGAAATGAGAACGAAGATGATACTTTTCACTCGTTACAGTTGTCTGCAATACATGCAAACAGATCGAAAGCTATAACAGAAAATATCACGGAACGTAAAAAAGAGGTCATAATAAATGCCCCGGTAAAAAACTCTTTTGAGTTACTATCAGGGTCTATAGAATCTGATACTGATAGTGAGGATGATTATAATCAAGATGTCTTAACGGCGGCGGCATTGCGAAGAAGTTGTCCAGAATTAAACAACTTGATAGTAACCAATGAATTAGAGGAATTAAGAGAACGAGTATCTTCATTGGAAAATCAACTCGAATCAGCTGAAAATGAAATCGTCGGAAAATTATGACTTAAAAAAGGACATAACTAGATACAAAAATAAACTAAACGAAGTGACAAAGATTCTTACTTCAAGCTCATCAAATAACAGAAAAAAAAGGAATAGACGTAATAAAACTTTGCCTGCTCGCATATTCAGCTCAGAAAGTGGTGACCCACTAGAAACACCTTGCATTGCCGTTGACGCAGAAAGCCATAACATTATTGACAATAATGATGGTGACAAAAAAGTAATAAACGATAGCGAAGATACTGCAGAACTCGACAATAACAGTACAAATACTGAAACAAATAGAAGGAGTAAAGTTCATATCTTTAGTACAAACGGGAAGAACAGGATTTTGACTATTGCTGAACGCCACTTCGAGGATGCATCACTCTGCCACTTTATCTATCCAGGCAGCGGAATACGTCAACAGCTGAACTCTGTGCTTCCTGAAATTGCAAACTTTACTACCAATGATTATTGTATTATATTGTTAGGTGTGCAGGACTTGTACACAACCGAAAACTATTATGACCTTGTTTGTAGTTTAAGACAGACTTTACTGGAGATGCAACACACAAACATATTAATTTGTATACCTTCTTTTAAGATCAACAAACAGTCCATCATGCTTAATAGTAGAATTGAGCTTTTTAACAAATTATTATATGAAGATAACTTAAAATTTAATTATGCATATTTAATTGATACAAATTCAAACTTGGAATATGACAGCAGACACTTCAATTTTAAGACTGGTAGTATTAATAACGCTGGCATGGATATTGTACTTCGTACTGCATATGAAAAGGTAAAAAATATTGAGCAGTGGTACTATGAGAATTACTGTAACACATGTACTCAAACTGGCGAACCGCATTGCTTTTTTCGTGGCTAAAAATCTAAATAATGACACTTTCTGCCAGTTTAGTGACGAAGATAATGTGATTCACACTAAGATTAATGTTGAGAAAGCTTTCAATCACTCTTTGGCCCCATTGTTTGTTTTTCATCAAAATGTGTGTGGTGTGCTTAGCAAGAAGCCTGAACTAGATGTGTATTTTGATGGCTTACCTAACAAACCGAATTATATATGTATCAGTGAGCATTTTTTGACTAGAGAATCTTTTTCTTCGTTTGACTTACATAATTATAGCATTGTTTCTCATAATATCAGAACCAACATGAAACGGGGTGGGTCCTTGATTCTTAGTTTGGGTGATAATTGCGAGGATTTGCCTATTTGTAAAACTCTATACAAACAAGAGTCCTTTGAGGTTTGTGGTGTGAGAGATGCATACGTAAACTTGAATATCTGTTGTATTTATCGCAACCCAAAAAAGAAAAACTTTGCTGAGTTTATGCTTCAGCTGGAAAAACTCTTATCTTACTTTTTCAAAAGAAACTGTTTGATTGGGGGGGATTTTAATGTAGATATATTGGTAGACTCTGATGAAGCAAGTGAATTCTGTTCACTTTTAGAATGTTATGGATTCAGGTTGCTACATAATGAGGTAACGTTTAGAAGAGGCGAAGTGCAGTCATGCTTGGACAATTTTATTACTAACTTACCCGAAGAATATATTCAGGAGGTTAAAGTTGATGATAATGGTTTTTCGGATGGGCACTCGGCTGTACTCTGTCGTTTAGAAGCGGAATGCCTTGAATTAAGTAAAGGTAAAGAAGCTTATATGTGGTCTAAAAAAAGAGTATTTAACCAGAAAAATAATTCTGATTTTAGGGAGAGCATTGCAAACAGCGATTTAAATAATTCAAATATAAACTCGTTTCTATCCAAATTGTACAAAAAATTTAAAATTTGCTTCAGAAAGAGGACTAAAAAGATCAACTTAAAAAAAGATCATAAACTACCGTTTGTTTCGAAAGGAATTCGCGTATCCAGTATGATGAAGAGATTTCTCAATACAGCGGATAGGCATATGAATGACAAAACTATAATTGATTACAAGCTTAATTATATTCGAATTTATCGCAGAGTTCTTAGAACAGCTAGAAAGTTGTCAGTGCAATCTGCGGTCTATCATGCGCAGAACTGTAATAAGGCTATTTGGACAGTAGTTAATAAATATACTAACAAAAAAACTATTAACAAAAAGGAGAACATTAAATTACAAATAAATGGCATATTAACAGATAATCAAGTAAAGGTGGTCAATGCTTTTGCAAATAAATTTAATCAAGAAGAACTAGTGCAACTTAGTGATTGTCAAAAAGCGTTATTTATTTTGAACGCATATACAGATAGAGTATCGGAAAATATGAATTGGGATAGAGTCACTCCCACAGAGATAAGAAAGATTGTACAAAAAATGAAGCCAAAACCTGCTTGTGGACTTGACGGCATTCCTATAACAGTCATCATGGAAAACATTGACCTGTTAGCAGTACCTTTAGCGAACTTTTTTAATAATTGCTATGAGGAAGGTTTGTTTCCGGAGCAATTAAAAGTGGCTAAAATAATTCCAATCCACAAGAAGGGCTCAAAAACAGACATTAATAACTATATAGGCCTATCTCCATTTTACCAGTGTTATCAAAGATATTTGAGAAATTAATCAAGGTTCGACTGATTAGACATCTTGACAGCCGATGTGGCATGCCTGCCTGCCATGCAAAGGTTCCGGGTTCAATTCCCGGTGGGGTCACTCACAAAGTTGATATTTATCACTTTGTGAATTTGTTCCCAGTCTGGTTAGGACATTGCAGGCTGAACCACCTGATTGTCCGCAAGTAAGATGGTTCGGTGCTTCGGATGGGCACGTTAAGCCGTCGGTCCCGGTTGCTGTCTATGATGGCGGTCGTTACACAACCACGTCAGAGGCCTGCTACTTGCAGTAGGCGGTTGAAAAACTCTGACACCAGGGTTCATCGGGTCGTTGGACGACTCGGTGTCCCACACGAAAAAAAAATTAGACATCTTGACAAGTATAATATACTAAGTAATAGACAATTTGGCTATAGACTAGGGGTTGGGACTTCTGAAGCAATTGACTCATTGTTGGACGATATAGTGGTTAAAATTAATGAAAGGCTTAGGGTAGCTGGACTGTTTTTAGATTTAAGTAGTGCTTTTGACGTGGTTGACCATAAGATTCTTGTGGCAAAGTTGGAGCACTATGGTGTACGAAACAAAGCATTAGATCTTTTCAATTCTTATCTGCAGAATCGTTATCAATATATTGAAATCAAGACAGTCGAAGATAATGTAGAAAAAGAAGTCCGCTCTCCATTGACGAGTATTAAAAGAGGTGTACCACAGGGCTCTGTGCTGGGTCCGGTCCTTTTCATATTATTTACTAATGATCTTGTGAAATACATCACTAATATTGCTCCCGGAACCTCTGTAGTGATGTTTGCTGATGACACTAACGCAGTTATTTCAGCGACTACGATCGAGAAGCTTAACGATAAGGCTAACCTTGTGATGGATGGATTTCAACAATGGTTTTCTTCGAACTACTTAAAACTTAACACTGATAAAACTAATTCACTGTTGTTCAGAACAACATCTAGGTACACAGATCAGCTATTAGTTAAATATGATGGCGAA
The DNA here is from genome assembly GCA_024500475.1 of Phthorimaea operculella. NCBI lineage: Eukaryota > Metazoa > Arthropoda > Insecta > Lepidoptera > Gelechiidae > Phthorimaea > Phthorimaea operculella. The sequence continues at coordinate 10,116,239 of JANFCV010000002.1, forward strand.
TTGGTAAAAAATATTGACTCGGTCAAATTTTTGGGAGTACACATAGATGCATTTCTAAATTGGAAACAGGAACTAGCAGCTTTGAAAAAATCCGTAAGCTCTTCTTGTTATGCCTTAAGAAGTTTAAGAGAAGAGGTGTCTATTAGTCAACTAAAAATGGTGTATCACTCCTTGATAGAGTCTAAGATCAGATACAGTATAATGTGTTGGGGAAATAGTTTTGATTATAACACCAATAGTGCCTTTGTATTACAGAAAAGAGCTATTAGGACTATAGTTAGGATCCCACAAATAACGTCGTGCAGAGAGCATTTTAAGGAGCTTCACATATTGACAGTACTGTGCTTATATATACTAGTTTTACTAAGTAATTTAAGTAAAAATCATTGGAAAATTGAAGCTTCAGATGAGAATCACGCAAGAGTAGCGACTAGGAGGAAGGATCTTCCCAATGTTATCCGACCCAGACTCCGAGTTGTTAAGCACAGCCCACGTTATCAAGCTACAAAATTGTTTAATAGTTTACCGACGGATTTAAAGGCCTTACTTGATAGACCTACGATTTTTAAAAACAAATTGAAAGCTTTCTTATTGCAAAAATGTTATTACTCGATAGAAGAATTTATCAATGATAAAGTGTAATTCAATTGTAATATGATCTATGCTGTATGAAATCCGACATTTTTATCGTGACATGTTTTTTTTTTATTGTATTTAGTTATTGTATTATTTTGACTGTATTTAATTTTATTTTTTCTTTTGACATTTTTATCATTCATTCATTAGTTATTGTATTAGTTTCATTGTATTTTAATTCTTTTCTTTGACATTTTTATTAGTTATTATTTTATTTAATTTGATAGTGTTTTAGTTATTTACTTTTACATCTTTTATTTTATTACTGTACAAATTTTCTATACAATGCTTATTGTGATGAAATAAATGAAATTGAAATTGAAATATACAAATACGGATTATGTCAGTCGCTTTGACAGACGCATTCGTCGACTCAGCATTGTGTGTTGCGAATGTTTGACATACAGCGTATTTCGTACCTTCCTGTCACATAATATATGTGCTCCATATCGCTCCGTAAAAATAGCACAGCAACGCTTCGACCAATATAAGTAGCACCACCATCTGTTACGTCTGTTAAAAAAATGGTACCTACTTGCTAAAGCTGTTCTGATCCTTCCACTCATATAATTTCCTTAAAAACTTATGTAGATAAGTACATTGCTGTGTAGTGCTTAGAATAGCAACACCCCAATGCCACCCGTGGGTATAGCAAAAAAGGGATTTGTCACCAAGTTCCCTATGATGCAGCATTTTACACTGAGCTGGCCAATCCGCTTGTCAAGCGTGGTGAGTACCCGCCCGATCGAAAGAGGCCCATGTCCAGTGCAGTGAATTGTTGTGACTGTTAAAGTTAAGATTGATTACTTACTTTTTACTTATTAAGTCTTTATCAAAGGAATTTGAATAATTTCATACGAAATTACACTACACTTGTAAACTAAAATATTTTTGTTCCATCCGCTACAATCCTAGTCTCAGAACAAAATTCCATCACATCAGCCAGCAGCAGACGCTTTGCATTTCCATTAAAACTGTAAAAGCCAACGGAACTGAGCTCCCCTAACTCTAAATTATGACGTCACAAAATTTTACTGCAACTCTTCTCGACAAAAAATATGCAATAGCTTAAATCCTGGCTACCTTCCTTAGGATTGCGAACCGGATTCGGTCCACCGGATATTACCGGATAGTTACCAAACCCGCACTTTAATAAAATTATTTTATAGTCTCCAAACAACCTAGCAGAAACTGACTGGTTTGCTTGCACTAACCAAGCTTCCAAATTATTTTAATAAATCTTACAAATCAAGCCGAAGTCCCGCGCGCCCTTTTATAATTTGTGATAGATAATACATTTCGATTTTCAAAATCGGTAAGCTGAGAGCTCCAATTCCAATGATCAGATCATAAAAAAACTATCACGCACATCGGCACATGACACTGACACGCGTCGCATATCAAACCAATGACTTTAATCACATCAAAGCGTGTATTTCCAATTTTTACTTTTTCGGTACCGGATCCGATCGATTTCTCCGTCCGGATCTGCGGGACCGGATTGCAATCCCTGCTCTTTCCGTGTACTTTGGAAGTCTTTTGCGTTAGTTTGTTCAGTCTAGAAGAATATTTACTTTGTAGAGTCTTTTAATAAATGAATTACCTGAAAAATCGTATCATTTCCAAATAGTGGAGTGTTTTGATCCCATGCAGATCTGAAAATTAATTTGAAGCCGCTTCTACAACCAAACCCAGCTGGTACGATTTTTATGATTATGATTGTTCACTAGTCAGTCTAATAAACAACCCAATAGCTACGGGCGGCTGATAGTGTATAGGTGCTGAAAATTCAGATTATGCCTTACGGTAAACCTTAGGCAAAGTACAAATTAGGGAAACCGCGCGCGGGGCGATAGACAAAGCCTACTCCCAGCAATATAGACTGCTATACCTAGTGTGGTGATTTAATGTGATGATGTGACGATGTGACGATGTTTTCTATTCACGGGTGAATCTGCGTGAACCAATTAGCCGAAATTATCTATAAAAAAACCCGACAACAGTACGAAGAGATAAACATAACCGTAAACCGGAATGGACCGGAAGATAGGGGAGAGTTGCTCGCGTAATTTTTAACGTAATTAAAACTGTTATTGCTGTGGGACCTTCCGCAAGGGACGGACTTGGGAAGATAGTGAGGGGGGTCAAACTTGAGGGGACGGAAAACTTTTGTGTTCTATATTAATGACTCTTAATATAGGGTGAAATTTTACTAGTGACCGATAGGGAAAACTCGAATCGGCTAGTAATATGAGCAACTTTTCTCAAGGAATATAGGTCAAAATATGAGAAAAAATTATGGTTTTATTTGAGGTCCAAATTGTTTTTCATAATTTGACCCATGTTCCATGGGTAAAGTGAATCAATTTCATGAATGTCTTGACCTCCTTCCGGCTTGTTATACTATTTTTGTTATTCTCTTCCCTGTATAATAATGTTGAATCGCACTTACACACACTGGACCATATTACGGTTTGTGACATCCATCTTAAAAATACAGGCAGATTTCGCAAACTCCTATTGGCAAAAACCTTATTTGGCGAAACACCGGAAAGTCTTTATTGCAAGAGACGTGAGATCAGTTTAAATATTTCTACAAATAATTCTCTACGCTCGGCAGTGTGATATTGATAAGTACCTATAGTTTAGGAAATACCTATAATATGACGAACGAAATATGACCCAATTCGGTTTAGCGTGTCAAAGTAAATGTGGATAAAATATATTTGCCAAACTATATCTACACAGAAAATTATCATTATCACAACGTGACACCAGTGCGGCCACGGCATTTAAAACAGACGTTGTATAGGGAGTAACAAAAACAGTATAACGAGAAGAGGTCAAGATACTCATGAACTTTCCCCAAGGAACATGGGTCAAAATACGAAAAATAAAGGAATACAATTTTTTTTTAGGAAAACTTGCAAAATCATGTTCCTTTGAGAAAGTAATTCAGTTTCATGAGTACTTTCACCTTCCTTCGGTTTGTTACACCCTTTTTGTTATTTCCTGTATAATCCAGTCGCTTAATCCGGCTCTGTCTCTATTATAGCTTATTTCATTAGGTCTAGGGGTCGGGTTTAGGTCTCTAAATGGACGTCGCGACTGCGTACTTTGTAGATTAAAAAATAATATTATCGCGTTCCTTCGAAACAGCTCTGATGAAAGCTGACACTGTCTATACAGGGTGTAAGGGTCAGCCCTCCGAATACTGAAAGGGTGCATTCAGACCATGAAACTGAACAACTTCCCATAGAAATAAATTTCAGGAAACGTAAAAAGTTTTTTGACTTCCCATAGTAAATGCAATCAGTTGATCGTGATTTTGTATGGGAAGTCAATTTTTTTTTTTAGTTTCCTGAAATTTATTTCTATGGCAAGTTGTTCAATTTCATGGCCTGAATGCACCCTATCAGTATTCGGAGACCTGTCCCTTACACCCCGTATAGTCTAGTAGTGTTAACCTTGGACTTTCTGTACTGAAGATCACAGGTTCTACTCTCACAAGGCAAAGTAGGTACACCTTCATTATACTGACAAAGAATCTTGTTTAAAAATGAGTGTTTGTGTGCTGCAGTCTGCAGCTACGTATCTTAGAAAAAGAAATGCAATATTTTGCCAACTTTTAATAAGAACTTTGCATCATCACATCAGCCCATAGCAGTCCACTGCTGGACAAAACCGTCGATCAGCTCATTGAGCTACTATAAGAGGCCCAGTTTTTTTTTCATATTTCGACCTATGTTTGATGGGGAAAGTTGTTCAGTTTCATGAGTACCTTGACCTCCTTTCGGCTTGTTATATTTTTTTGTTGCCAAGCAGATGGTACGGCCGGTCATATCAGGTACTGTACTGACAGCCGATGTGGCGCAGTGGTTAGTATGCCTGCCTGCCACGCAATGGTTCCGGGTTCTATTCCCGGTGGGGTCACTCACAAAGTTGATATTTATCACTTTGTAAATTTGTTCCCAGTCTGGTTAGGACATTGCAGACTGACCCACCTGGTTTTCCGCAAGTAAGATGGTTCCGTGCTTCGGGTGGGCACGCGGTTGCTGTCTGTCTATGATGGCGGTCGTTACACAACCATGTCAGAGTCTGAGGCCTGCTACTTCAGTAGGCGGTTGAAAAACTCTGACACCAGGGTTCTTCGGGTCGTTGAACGACTCGGTGTCCCGCACGAAAAGAAGAAGAAGAAGATCAGGTACCTTCTGCTAAAACAACATTTTGTAATTCACATTCTAAGACCTAATTTAGGAGATAGTGCTTTTGTCAACAACTATACTAAACTGTAGTTAGTACACCCTCTGGTGCTTAGACACACTTTACTTACTTAGACTTTGTTTTCAAAGTCAAATATAGGACACAAACGAAGTTAAGGCCAGCTCAGACCTGACCTCATCAGGCGCATGCGAATTATGGTCATTATCATTCGCCTGCCTATCCCAAATCAGTGGAACCGGCGCAACATGTTTTGTTAGCACAAAATCATGTAGCAATAGGATTTGGAAATGTTTCATGTCTGGCCGCTGGCCTGGCGGCAACTGTCTTTGGGAATGCTATTGTAGGTACCGTGGTATCATCGACACCATGCGGTAGACCAGGGTTGACCATATTCGACAGACATTCACCTGAGGTTCAAAACTCTTCCTCGCTTTTTACGAAACACCCTGAGAGGACTAGGGGTGGTAGTATTCCGCACATGGCGATGTGAAGCTACCCTTGGTGTTTAATTCACAATCACTGCCCAAATGAAAACTTAGACAAAGTTAGCTAAGTTAATATTTATCTAAAAACAAAATAGAAATTATCTTTAAGTTCAAAAGTTTATAGATAAATCCCTTTAGAGTAGGTACTTTATCTTTAGATGTTTTGCAAAATTTGAGAATGAATCAGATCTTCGAGTATTGAACTGATTTCACAGTGGGCAATTACTTTTCTGCTGCATAGTACTATACTACTAACTTAGTAAGTAAGGTAGGTGAGTCGATTACCGCCTATCGGGTTATGTCGCCTAGGTTGAAAAAAATAGGAAAAGAAAGAATAATTTCCTAAAATCTGCATGGAATAGCAACATTGTAGTGTTGCCATTCCGCACTAAGCGCGGTGAGCTCCTCACCCGCGCGTAATGCTAGTGGCCGCGTGTTGTTCGTGGGAGACGTTTCTGTTGGCTGCGCTTAAAAAAATACGTGAAATCATCACGTAAGTTTTAACTTCATTTTAAAATGTTTGATATCTTTCATGGACTATTTTAGTTAAACTGTATATTTTGCAACTTAAGTTTCATTAAGCTTTATACAAAAGCATCACGGATATGTTTTTGCGAAAATCTTTGTTAAATATGTCATAAAGGTTAATACCGCCTGTGCGATAATAGACTCCTTGTAGGCGATATTACCCGACTAAAGGCGTGGTTACCCACCTGCAGGCGTTATTAACACCTACACGGATATCCAAGAATAACTTTGCAATATTATGATTATTTTTTATGAAATGGTGCATAATCGAAACGGCTTTGGTTTAACTGCTTACCAAATTAAATAAAAATCGCAAACCAAAAAAATGTTTTTTCAACCCAAAAAAGGTAAATGTCTACCAAAATTTGAAAATAAACGCATACATTTATTTAATTTTTACGTTAGCCAATTAAAGTACATGAGACCAAAAATAATATAATTATCTAATAAATAGTAATAGTTTACCAAAATTTAAACTCCAATTTATACCGATATGTTATCTAAATACTACTATTTAATTACTCTAATAAAATAAATGCTCCTTAAAAAAGTTTTGTTTTCCCAAAATAAATTTATGATGCAGATAGCGTGTCGTTTGTGGCACATCGCCGGCCGCTACCGCTACCGTGCATAGGTTCGGTTAGGCTATATCTAACGGACCTATAAACTAAGATTTTTTGGGTACACCTCTAGTGAAGTTCAATGACATGACACCAAATTTATACCTACGTTTTATTGCAGGCGTTGTAATTTAAATTGGTAGCATTGGCGCGTAAATTGGGTGGACTGAATTTGGTAGACATTTACTAATTTTGGCTTTCGATTACATTTTAAAGTATGAGCATAACTTTATCAGATAAACGCACTTTTTAAATTGCGTTGCGGATATACTTTTTTACGCATTTGTTTTTTGGTACACTATTCATTTTTTGGTATACCTTGTCGTTTTAAGGTAAACGTGTTTAGGTATTCAAAACTGATTTTGGTATACAATATATTTGTTTCCAATCGAAACGACAGGTAGGAAGAAAGATTTGTTTTTGAATTTTGTTCTTTTAACTAGTTAGTTTTAGTATGGTAGGCGGAATTTAGACACTAGGCAGGCGTAATTAGGCTCCAAGTTTAATAGCGCCTACCGACCTTTTTTTAACAAAACATCAATTTTTCATTTTAAAATGGACTAATATTATATATATTTTTATGTGTTTCGATGTTCTTGTAACAAAAAGAGCTACAAGTAACTATGACGTTAGTAATAAAATAATTTGTGTTATGTGTTATAAAATTGAGAAATCATAATTTAAAAACATGGAATTTACTGATTAGCCTAATATTATGAAGACTGATTACCTAATACAATGATTACTACAGAAATGACCTCAATTATAATTTTACAGACAAGTAATACTCATAGGCGAATTAAACTCCCACGTAGTTTAATTCTGCCAGCGCAACTGTGTTTTGTCTTTGGCTTTATTTCATATTTTTAAAGTATTATGTTACTCTGCTGTATGCTATTTATAAAAAAATATTGAAATTATATGACGCGCCTGTTTTCTTATTTAAATTGTTATCTTTTATTAGAAATATTTGCTTTCAAAGATACATAGGCGGTAATTGACGTACTTACCTTACATGTTATACGCACAGATTCCAAGTAATAGATCTTTTATGTACCTATTCCTTAAAGTCAAATACATACGAGTACGGTCATTCAAGTCAAACTCGCATAATATACTCGTGTTATTGCTCATATTTTAAAATAGGCGGGAGCTCCGTAATGTCATGTCATGTATGACTTAAAACATATGACAACTCCGTCCGTATCTAGTAATATCATTGCATGAAACCCTTTTTAACCCCCGACGAACCAACCGGAGGGGTGTTATAAGTTTCACGCGTCTGTATGTCTGTGTGTCTACGATTCTTTGAGGCAACGTATCTCCGAAACGACTGAACCGATTTCAATGCGCTTTTGTTTATATAAAAGCTAATATGGTCAGGATGGTTCTTAGCCATATTTCATGAAAATCTGATGATGGAGACGGAAGGTAGACTAGGAATCAAACTACGCACTATATCCCCGTGTTTGAGCTAATTTGACTCGGAATTGTCATAGTTTCAAGTCATACATGACATTATGGAGGTCCTTACTATTTTAAAATATGACTCGAAAGACCGTACTCGTATTTATTTGACTTTAAGAAATAGGTAGATAAAAGATCTATTACTTAAAACCTGCACATAGGTATAACATGTATTCACTAAGTTAGTAATATACAAAAGTTATATGTAATACTTCTGTATGGACCTATGAGTACCTGTACCTGCTTTATCCTGGGTGAATGAGTTCCTTGCTTAAATAGGTATGTAGAAAATTTATTTAAAACCTGTACTCAATTTTGCTCGCATTGGTCGACGACTGCTTAACCTAGCTTTCTTCACAGTTTACCTATTATTGCCAATGTAGGAAAAGAGACTTTACAAACAAATGAACTTAATAATCCAGATCTATTTTAGGTAATATTGTAAAAATTTGCGCTCGCTACGCTCGCGATCATCTACAGTAATTGTTGGCTTACGCCCTCATAAGAAGACATCAAACGTCTGTTGCAGGACTCTTACAAGCACTAAGTGTCATTACCGGAGGGTTGAGGGGGGCTTGCCCCCCTCACAGAAGAAGACGTCAAACGTTTGTTGCAGGATTCTTACAAGCACCAAGTGTCATTACCGGGGGGTTGAGGGGGCTTCCCCCCTCACAGAAGAAGACGTCAAACATCTGTTGCGGGATTCTTACAAGCACTAAGTGTCATTACCGGGGGGTTGACGGGGGACTTGCCCCCCTCACAGAAGCAGACTTCAAACGTTTGTTGCGGGATTCTTACAAGCACTAAGTGCCATTACCGGGGGGTTGAGAGGGGCTTGCCCCCCTCACAGAAGAAGACGTCAAACGTCTGTTGCAGGATTCTTACAAGCACTAAGTGTCATTACCGGGGGGTTGAGGGGGGCTTGCCCCCCTCACAGAAGAAGACGTCAAACGTCTGTTGCAGGATTCTTACAAGCACTAAGTGTCATAACCGGGGTTGAGGGGCTTGCCTCACAGAAGAAGACGTCAAACGTCTGTTGCAGGATTCTTACAAGCACTAAGTGTCATTACCGGGGGGTTGAGGGGGGCTTGCCCCCCTCACAGAAGCAGACTTCAAACGTTTGTTGCGGGATTCTTACAAGCACTAAGTGCCATTACCGGGGGGTTGAGAGGGGCTTGCCCCCCTCACAGAAGAAGACGTCAAACGTTTGTTGCGGGATTATTACAAGCACTAAGTGCCATTACCGGGGGGTTGAGGGGGGCTTGCCCCCCTCACAGAAGCAGACTTCAAACGTTTGTTGCGGGATTCTTACAAGCACTAAGTGCCATCACCGGGGGGTTGAGAGGGGCTTGCCCCCCTTACAGAAGAAGACGTCAAACGTCTGTTGCAGGATTCTTACAAGCACTAAGTGTCATTACCGGGGGGTTGAGGGGGGCTTGCCCCCCTCACAGAAGAAGACGTCAAACGTCTGTTGCAGGATTCTTACAAGCACTAAGTGTCATTACCGGGGGGTTGAGGGGGGCTTGCCCCCCTCACAGAAGAAGACTTCAAACGTTTGTTGCAGGATTCTTACAAGCACTAAGTGTCATTACCGGAGGGTTGAGGGGGGCTTGCCCCCCTCACAGAAGAAGACGTCAAACGTCTGTTGCAGGACTCTTATAAGCACTAAGTGTCATTACCGGGGGGTTGAGGGGGGCTTGCCCCCCTCACAGAAGAAGACGTCAAACGTCTGTTGCAGGATTCTTACAAGCACTTATCTACTGAATAATCCAGATAATTTTTAGTAAATATCGTAAAAATTTGCGCTCGCTTCGCTCGCGATCTTTCTTTGTGTTTCGCTTTCCGGACTTGTCTTTTTTAAAACTTTGTTGATGTTCTTACACATCAGGTTATTCTAAATTCATAAAACTCAATTAAAACACAAAATATTTGTAGAATTTTGCGCTCGATTCGCTCGCGGTCACTCAGGTTACCCTGCTTTTCCCTGTCTTGCCTTTTTCTCTGTCCTATACGATATACAAAAGACCACTGTGTTAATTTACACAAAAAATTAGATTGTTAAGCTAAGTTTTATTGTCATATAAAATTACTGAGCAGCAGCGGGTAGAACCACCGGTTAAAATGCTAGTGAGAAAAAGTAAGCGCTAAAAAAATCATGTTGTATGTTGTTTGAAGTCAGAAACAAAGTATTAATTTAAAAAGCTTCAAAATAAAACTTAAATTAAAAATTTAAAGGAACCCCCGACTTTCAATCCTTTAAAAAGTTAAAAATAATTTTTTTATTCTATATAATATTGTAAACCAATACTCCAACGCGTCGGGGGGCCGCTAAGTAAACAATATAAGTAAGAAGTTTACAAAGCATAATAAACATTAGTTGCAAATGTCATGTCATTTCATTCCATCCAAGTGCGTCTTACGATTTTATTGAAACTTCTTACCTATATTGTTTACTTAGCGGCCCCCCGACGCGTTGGAGTATTGGTTTACAATATTATATAGAATAAAAAAATTATTTTTAACTTTTTAAAGGATTGAAAGTCGGGGGTTCCTTTAAATTTTTAATTTAAGTTTTATAGTTGCCTTTAACGACACCCAAAGGAAGTAAATGGGGTGATGCTATCCTAGGCCGGCATCACACCACAACGTCCCGAGACTGTTCTTTAAACCCATTTTTACAAACAAAGACATACTTTGGTAGGTGGGTACCAATACTGCGTAATGTAATAAATTAATAACAACAATAACAGCGAAAATAGCAAAATTACTTGCAATAAATTTTGCGACACAATAAAGGTACAATGTATAAAGTTCAACACACCCTAACCCTAAACATTATTTTATTAATTATCGTTTCAATATGGCTATTATTGGACATAAATGATTTAGGGTTTAATAACGCACAACGGTCACTCGCATTGAGTCGTATTTGGAACAATAAAGAAAATATTTATTTATATTAGGGGCATATAGCAATGGCTAAATTTATTTACATACATTATCACGCTTTTAGCCCTTGCAAGGTTGGCAGATCGTTAGAGACCGTAGAGCAGGCGGCGTTATGGCACAAATTAGAGAGACAGCGCCCGGTGCGCCTATATAGATGGCTTACTCACTTATGGCGAAGATCTTGACGCTTACTGACTTTAACTCAATTCACCTGGAATTTCAGAGGAACTCAAGATAACTAGAAGATGGTTGCCTGCCACGAACGTCATATTTCTGGGATTAAAATTGACTCAGAATCATAGTAGCACAAATTAGGAAAACAGCGCGCAGGGCGCCTATACAAATGGCTCACTTAGAACTAGCGACGATTTTGACACTTACTGACTTAGACTGGAAATAACTGGAATCTCAGGGGAAGTCAACGTAACTAAGGAGATAAGGAGGTTGACACGAACGTCATATTTCTTGGATTTACATTTGGCTCCGAATCATATTAGCACATATTAGGAGAACAGCCCGCAGGGCGCCTATACAAATGGCTCACTTAGAACTAGCGACGATTTTGACACTGACTTAAACTGGAAATAACAGAAGTCAAGGTAACTAAGGAGGTTGACACGAACGTCATATTTCTTGGATTTACAATTGGCTCCGAATCATATGATCTTGAATTTCTATGACTTAAGCAGATTTTCCTGTTTTGATATTTTTATTCCCTAAGATTTTTGACTGTAGCAACCCTGGCTATGTACCTAACAAGTGCCAATCGCGAAAATCTGACACAGGGTCGAGTAAGCATTCTGTAAACTCTCTATTTTGTGATATTAGGTTCTTGTGTAAGATTTTGCTGTTTTAATTTATATTTTGTTTTATTAAAATCGCAACTTCTTGCGGCACGTTGTGATCCACCTTAAAATAGTTTCATGTCACACTTGTACCGTACCGACCTCTCACACAAGAAGGTAATCACATCAATAAAACGGCCCAAAATATATCGAGCGATATATTGGCGACAAATAACGATATTATTGCGACAAATAAACGATATTATTGCAATAAAACAAATTTTATTGCTCGGCCGAGCCGACTGTGATTCTGGTAGCGAAACTTGCTGTAAGGTACTTGTGAGGTTTGGGTTACCTACTTTGTATATTTTCTTATACAAAAGTTGTTGATACATTTTTAGGTGGGTAGAAAAGAGAAGTCTCAGTAATAATAAGAAACCCTATTACTGAGACTTCTCTGTACTTTTAAACCTGTTCAGAAGGTCTTTTCTGTCCGCCTGTCTTTCTGGCGCCAGGCTATAATATCTCGTACCTATACCTATTATTTCTAGGGCTCTATGTAGGTAGTTGAAATCAAAGAACATGAAAGGTGGTATTAATATTGCCCCTAGGTATGATGGGCTTAATATACAATTCACCAATTGCAACATATTTTTCTATAAATAGTCTTACTCTATACCTATATTAAATTGCTCACAGTATTTTAATGAAATCGTTGATAGTATTTAAACAAGGATTTCTAAAGCTTCATTCTCAGTAGTTATTTATTACTTTCTTAAAGAAGATTTAAACTTCTTTGATCGTAAAAGAACTTTCTCATCTTAATATCCTAATATTCATTTAAAATACATTAGCAATTAAAAATTCTGAGTCTTGCGTTGACAACAAGGCGAATTCGGTATGCTAACAAGGTCATTTTCAACTAAAATCTCAAAACCGTTTCGAGATTTACACTTTATCTACAATATCTACGTATTAGATTGGTGATTATTTTAAGTTTAATTAAGAAATTTTAATAAAATATTTTGCCTTCGGTGACCTCTATTTGACCTTCTGAAATAGAACCTTAAGGTTTATATTGAATAAACCTTTTGCCTTAGTTGAGAAAAAAAAACAACGAGTTTGTATTATGGTAATTTGACATTGTCTTTCTTGCATTATCCGTCAATCGTTTGTTGTTGTTTTGTGTTTATATAAAATTTTATATTTTAAAGAAAATACGCATTTTACAACGACTTTTACGTGAAAAATTTGTGAACAGTGTCTAGTGCGACCTTCTGTCGCTCGAAAAGTAATAGATTTGGCGTTGTAGCTGTGTTACTTAATGAAAACACTGATATTTACGTGGTTGGCCACAAATATGAGTTCTAAGGCAAAATTCGCTATTTTTCAAACCTCGTAAGTACAAAAAATAGTGTATTTTATCGCAGTTCAGCTATTAAATAATGCATTTTATAGAAAAAGATTAGTATTCGGCTATATTAATAGTATAATTTCAAACAAAGTCGGTACCAAATTGTGGTGCCGAACATAGACTTATATATGTATATTATGGTGCCGAAGTAAACAATAGTGCTGCTCATTACTTATCGATATTTGTTTAAGATCTTATGTGTAGCTTAGATCAAACCATTTTTTTTGCTTTCATTCCTGACGTAATCAATATTTTAAACTAAAAAATAATAATACTAACTATGTGTGTTCTATTTGTTTAAGATGGGAGGTAAGCGCTGTTCTATACCTTTGTGCGAGAATAATTCAAGTGAATATCCGTACATATTATTGGTACCCATTTTGGAATGGCTGTTGGAAAAATGGTGTGCACAAATAAACACGGAGTATTTCTAGTATTTTTTGCAGTACTGCTGTGAATAACATATGGAACAGTGCAGAGTTGCGTTTTTTGCTAAGGACGTGTCTCCTACGTATGCGTTTGCGTTTGTCTGCTTGAATTTACTTCACATGTGATGAATCAAGAATAAATGCTAAAAATATTTTTTGTATATTATTATTGGATAACGTTCCCTTTCAAAGCATATCACTTTTATAAATATGTATAGAACCATAACATATAACAGCTACAAAAGTCCACTGCTGGTCATGGGCCCACAGCAAGTTTTGGCCTTTACATATTGGGGGTATTATTTCCCATAATCACCTAGTCTGGCAGGCGGATCGGTGAGCGCAGTGCAAAGTGTTGTTTATTCTCAATGAACGATGCTGTCGAGTGGTGCCAGCTTACCCCATATCTTTCCCGTGGGTGTCGTAAGCAGCGACTTTTGAGTGTTTGCAATTTTTTGGTGGAAGATGGAAAAATCTGTCACTATGGCCATACTTAGTATTCTGAATGACTCTCAAAAATTTTGTCAGACGTAGTGTATTTTAATTTGATTACCTCGTATTAGAGTAGAAGCCTCTGACACAGGCAGTCGGCAAACCTACTCTCACTTAGTAGCTTTTAGAGTCTTAATGCCAATATTTTGCAAATATGGTAATGTTAAACACGAGTCGTAGGTAATAACAAGCTCCTAAAATAAGCTTAATAAAAATTTACTGAATATTTACTCACGCCAGCGCTAAATATCGATATCGATAAGCCGTTACGGGTTGTGAGGTTACATCTCTACTTATCTGTACACTTGACAATTGTTTGACGTTTTGATTATCCATAGATTGCCATTATTATTATTTTTAAAGACCAGGTGTAGGCAAAGATATTGTGAATATGCAGCCTAGTGATGTAGTAAAACCTCAAAACTTTAAAAAAATATTTAAAATAGAAATAAATAATATATTTTCAAAATATCGAAAATAGTTTCTTAGAATGATCTATAATATCAAAATAAGGCATAAAAAAATTGACCTGGCGAACCGAATTGTTGAGAATTTATAATATTGGAAGTAAAAAAAAAGATACCGACTTCAAAAGTGCCTTTTTTATTTAACAGCCTTTAGTTTATTCAGGATACTATTATTATCAGACACTCATCTTATTTTTTTACTACCTACGGGACCACGGCAGTATACCCACCATACACCCCATTCCCTTTCAAACTAATACAACATTATTGTCCAAAACCGCCCAGATGACTTCTTACTACGAAGATAAATAAGTCTAAAAAAGGTAAAATGTAACTGTGATTTCGAATTTTATTTCTTCTTCTTTTTGAAGCTGGTTACTAATAATTAACATACTCTTCAGAAGAACTTGCAACTTATCGGTGCAAGTGAGAAAACAAAAGCGACGACGTCACAAAATTCATGCTGCGCTCTTTAGTAGCTAAAATTCCATAGAATCGTCTGTACATTTGCGATAGCCCTGTATGTAAGATCTTTGTGACAGCAAGTTCGGAACTATGAATTTGCGCTTGCAACAAGCACAGACAATCAACACGATGACCATTTCCTCTCAGTCTCTTCGTGTGGCACACCGAGTCATCCAACGACCCGATG
This sequence comes from Phthorimaea operculella, assembly GCA_024500475.1. Classification (NCBI taxonomy): domain Eukaryota; kingdom Metazoa; phylum Arthropoda; class Insecta; order Lepidoptera; family Gelechiidae; genus Phthorimaea; species Phthorimaea operculella. Next base: position 10,131,386 of record JANFCV010000002.1, read on the forward strand.
TACCTAAATGAGATTCCTTTAAATTGCACTACACGAGAAACTGGAATGAATGATAAACTCCGAAATGAATCCAGTAACAATCAACACGGGAATTTATCCTTTATGCCCCTTCGTGTGGGACACCGAGTCGTCCAACGACCCGATGCACCTAAATGAAATTCCTTTGAATTACACCACACGAGAAACTGGAATGAATGATAAACTCCTAAACGAGTTTCTCCAGTAACAATCAACACGAAAACTTTTCCTCTCTGTCTGCCCATGTGGGACACCGAGTCGTCCAACGACCCGATGTATCTAAATGAGATTCCTTTGAATTGCACCACACGAGAAACTGGAATGAATGATAAACTCCGAAATGAATTTCCATCCAGTAACAATCAACGCGCAAACTTTTCCTTTATGCCCCCTTCGTGTGGGACATTGAGTCGTCCAACGACCCAATGTACCTCAATGGGATTCCTTTGAATTGCACCACACGAGAAACTGGAATGAATGATAAACTCCGAAACGAGTTTCATCCAGTAACAATCAACACGGCGAACTTTTCCTTTCTATCTCTTCGTGTGGGACACCGAGTCGTCCAACGACCCGACGTACCTAAATGAGATTCCTTTGAATTGCACCACACGAGAAACTGGAATGAATGATAAACTCCGAAATGAGTTTCATCCAGTAACAATCAACACGGCGAACTTTTCTCGACTTCATATCTGCAATTAACAGTCGTAGCAAAAGCAAACTTGGGTCCAATTTTAAGGGGGGGTTTTATATCCCCGCCCTTTTTCTCCCTTCGTGGTACTTAATACCTGTGGCTGTTCCGTAAATGGGATACGCCTGATGTATGTAAGAGCCTAAGTGGGAGTGACAAAGCATGACCTTTGGGCAATATTTATAAAACCATTCTTTAATGTACCTACCTAGGTAGCATCTACAGGTGTTTTCACATAATGTACCGTTTTTGTGGGTCACTTTAACCCTATAGGTTAAAGGTTTTGGCATCAAAAGACTCTATATCTACTAACAATCGTAGCAAGAGCAAACTTGAGTCCAATTTTAAGGGGGGATTTTATATTCCCGCCCTTTTTCTCCCTACATATCTACGGCTGTTTTCACATACCGTTTCTGCGGATCTCTTTAGCCCTAGAAGGTAACTTTGGCCCAATTCTCTAGGCATCAAGAGACAAATTGGCCCAAAGTTATTCCCTATAGTGCTAAATTCCCAGAAAAAACCTGCGCTCTGTACTTACTTATACCTGCCGTCACTGCGGGTTACTTAACCCTAAGGGGTAACTTTGGACCACTATTCTATTCATGCCTAGGGCTAAAATAACCCGCAGTGACGAAACGTTACCTACTTGTGTACTTATAAAAAATACTCACCATTTGAGTAGAACTTTATTTATAACCCGAAGAAATGATATTAAAACACACATTTTGCAATCACGATAGCAATTCGTTGCCAAGATGGTGTCGCCGGTACGGAAATTGAGTTAAAAACTCGAATTTGGCGCCAAAATGGAGATGGGTTGCTCTAATGGCCTTCTTGTGGACTTGCCTTAGTGATGCATCTTTCTACAGTAGTAGGAGAAAATGCAGGGAGGTTACTTTATTATCTAGATTTCGTAAAATTACAAAGCGACAGCGTGACGGCTGATGTGGCGCAGCAGTAGTGCGAATGGTAGACGCAGTAGGTTCCGGGTTTGATTCTCGGTGGGTCACTCACAAAGTTGATTCAATATTTATGACATTGTGTAAATATTGCTCCCAGTCTGTTTAGGACGTTGCAGGCTGAACCATCTGATTGGCCAAAGAAAGATGGTTCCGTGCTTCGGGAGGCACGTTAAACCGTTGGTCCCGGTTGCTGATTATTTAGACGTTGGTTGTTGTCAAAATCCTGCTATTTGTAGTAGGCGGTTGATAAATTCTAACAACACAGTTCATCGGACTGGGTTGTTAGAATTTATCAATTATTGTGTCATACGAAAAGAGAGATAGAGACCAAGCGGGAAAAACAAGATTTAGGTACTTAGATAGAATATTGTTTCGTATCTTCTACCACGCTGTTCATTATTTGTTACTTATTGTATTAATGGATGACTCTTAAACTTTTGTCAGACGTCGTGTAAATGTCCGTTTCTAGAGCCGTTCTCACTCTGCCTACCCCGCAAGGGATATAGGCGTGAATGGATGTATTTATGTTCTAATGGTAAAATGCTTGATCGTTTTATCTTGATAAGTAAATTTTTTCTGGGAAACACCTTGTTTAAACACTACCTATTCGTCACCTTGCGGTTATTTTCTAAGATACTAATCATAAGTAGGCAATCATGACATCATTTTCTTTTAGAGAAATTATAATGAGCACTTTGCGTGACTCACTATCAGACTAACTGGCTGGCTTCAATCTAAGTAAAGCATCATTTTTGATCTGTACCTGTACCGCACTTACACTCTAGGAAATCGCTAGCGCATTATGGTGCCTAACTAAATAGCAAAACAATTTTTGCTGGTATTTGTAAGAAAAACCGGTGTAAGTAAGTCCTTTTACCACCAACAGTGGTACGAATGAATCTATTGTCACTGTACTCAATCTGTCACAGCGGCAAAACAGAATTCAAGAGCTGATAACAATTTTGGCTATCAGACACGTGCAGAAGTCTAATTTTAGAGTCTCTTTAGTCTCCGTTTTTAGGGTTTCGTAGTCTACTAGAAACCCTTATAGTTTCGTCATGTCTGTCTGTCTGTCTGTCTGTCTGTCTGTCTGTCTGTCTGTCTGTCTGTCTGTATGCCGCGCCCTCATATCTTCGTCAGTTTTAGAGCTATCGACATGAAATTTGGTGAGAAGATAGATCGTGTTGACCCAAATATAGAAATGTTAAGAAAAAATTATTTTAAATGTTTTTTGGACCCCCTCCCATACAAGTGAAAGGGGGGCAAAAAAATTTTTTTTCATCTGTAATATTGAGTAGGGTATTGTTGAATAGGTCTTCTAAAACTAAGGTGAGGTTTCTTTGAAACAAAGTCACTAAAATGTTTCTGTCACGAGATATTTGCTTTTAAAAAGGGCGTTTTTGACCCATAATTTGTTCCAGCTGTAACTTCTAAAGTATAAACGCTAAAAATTTGAAATAAATATGGAATATAGCTTACAATCTGAAATTACAATGAAAACTATAACGGATATTGTACCCTCAAAGGTTTCAGAAAAAATTGAGTTTTTCTATTTGCGGTTGGTCATCATACTGCTGCTAACAAACCAGCAACAAAATTAAGTTTGCAATGCTGAAAAACCTGATATTTAAACGTTGACTACGAAACCCTATTTGTGGGCGTGTCTGACACGCTCTTGGCCGGTTTTTTTATTTACTTAGTTGAGTATCAATAAGTACTAGTACGTACATACAAGCATTACACAATTTTATCTTATCGTAATTTTCCAACTAGATTTGATTTTTCTCTGATTACGTGTTTTCCAAATGATTATCGCAAAACGATAATTTTTAGGAAAAAGCACTTAAGCGACTAATTAAATCTTTTATTTTGGTACGATTATTATCTGTGTACGATTAACTTCCCGCTACTAATCTAGAAAGATTACAATCACCTTTTTCCGAGGAACCCAACGATAAGTTAATTTATATAAATATACTCTACAAGTATCAGTCATTCAGCTTCAGCTCATTGCCTGAAATAGCAAGGTTATATTTTAGTTTTTTTTATTTTCTTTTATCAAAATGAAGGTTGTCATTTTAGCACTCGCATTATGTATTGCTGCGGTCGTAGTGTACGGTGACCACACTTTTATGGGTACAAATGTGGGACGACGATTGGTACATAACACGAAAGTGCGGTACAGTTCAAACCTAGCGCAAAAAAGGGTCGAATACTGGAACTACAACCTTCCTGTCGGACAAAATATTCAGGTAAGAAATTATTTTTACTTTTTATAAATTAAACAATTGATTGCTTTTATCAAGTTGCATAATATTTAGACGAGTAACATACGGTAACATCCGTTAATGCGTCTCTTGTTAAAATTTCCGCCATATTTTCATACGAATACGGTTTATATTAAGCGGTTTGAACTAGGGTTTGACAGACGCATCCGTCGACGCAGCGTTGTGCGATGCAGTTTGACAAACCGTATTCGTATGAAGGTAGGGTGATGAATCGAATCAATGACGCACAAACGCGCATTGCGTGTGTTTCTGGCCTTAGATCACTCGATATAGAAAGAGGGTCAAAATTATACAGCTTGTTTGGTACGGTAGAGTTACCTGTGGTAGAGATGGTTTATGTTTAACTTGTATGTTTAATTTCAACACTCTGCTTATACTAAGCATATTATTATCCTTCCTAAGCCTATAGGTACAAATCGCATTTTAATAAATAGTTTTATTAAATATCAAACATTTAAAAGCAATTTCTTTCCTTTTTCCAGGGTATCCTGGCTTACGATGAGCTGAACTCGGGAGCCACCGCCAACATCACAGCTGGTGGTATCGGCTTCAACTTCGTGCAGCTGCGTCTGAAGAGCGACAGGAACAAGGCGATCAGATACGACGTCTACCTGTACTTGTAACAACCTCTGATACGGGGTTTCTGACTCTTGATAATATTCTGATGACAAACAATTTTCGGAAGTAATAATATGATTAATTATTTTTTAATAAACATTTGTAAAGTGTATTTACGTTTATTTAATCTTATATCATCTTATCCTAGAAAGGTACTATTATTTCAAAATAAAGGTTCATCTTGTTGTAAGGAGTTGACGCTTAGAAATGGGTGTCCAGATTCAAATTAAGTTTCATATAATCCTTTTTTTGGAAAACTTGCAATATTTTCCACCGCACGCAGGATTTGAACCTGCGACCTTCGGCATAACACGAGAAGTGTTTTAAAATTTGGTATTCGATTGATATAATCCTTATTATGCAACAAAACTCTGGAGCCACCGCCAACATCACAGCTGGTGGTATCGGCTTCAACTTCGTGCAGCTGCGTCTGAAGAGCGATAGGAACAAGGCCATCAGATACGACGTCTACCTTTACTTGTAACCACCTCTGATACAGGGGTTCATCGGGTCACCAAACGATAGAAGAAATCTACTGAGTCTTGACTCTTGATAATATTCTGATGACAAACAATTTCTGGAAATAACAATATAATTTAATAATTTTTAATGTCTTCCTTTACTAGTAACATCCTCTGTCTGATACAGGGGTTAATTGGGTCGTTCATAGGCCTGAGTATCAAACTATAGGAAAAATCTACTGACTCTTGATAATATTCTGATAGATGACAAACAATTTTTGGAAAGTCACAACGTTATTTCTACAAAATGAAAGTGTATTCTGAAGTAGTATTTCAAATAGTTGACATTTAGTTTGCCATATCTAGATGTTTTCATATATTTTCACTATAATAAAACAATCTTTTACAATTTCGACACAGGAAATTTAAGTTTTATATATTGATATCAATGTAAATTATTTTTTGAGCGCATTTTTTTCACAAATCATTTTAATGTTTCATGAACAACCTTCTCATAAAATGACGTCTCGTGTTTACATATGAATACCACAGTATATTTTATATTCGTACGTAATCGTTTTTCTTAAAAATTACTTAGTCAATATCAAGTTATCAGCAACAAAACTGGTTTTGAAACAATTGTAGCAAGCCAAACAGTGCCTTCATCCATGTACCATACGATTTTTAGTACGTTTTAAACATTTTACGCCAAGGATGGCGCCTCTTTTTTTTAGTATGAAACACCGTAGGAGGAGGAGTAAAATTAATAAAATATATGTTTCATTTTCAATTCAGCCTCCCAGGGTAAAAAATTTGTTCCCCTTGCGAACGATTTATTTTATTTTCATTCCCATGGATCTACCTCATAAATGAACGATAATGAATGACAGAGAATGCCATCCAGCATGCCACCCTCTTGACTGCCTTACCTAGCCTCGTTATATTTTACTGATTGTGAAACAAATAACAATGCCATGTTTTATTCCGCAAAACTCTCCTAGACTCTCCAAATCTAGTATGACACTACTTTACTGTGTCATTCTTTTCGATCCTCTCCATATAGCACAAAATGTGCTCACTAAATTAAAAAGAGCTATGAAAATATCACAAAATGTGAATTAATGCCAACATTCATTGCACAAATAGAGAAAATAAACAAAACGAATAAACAGTTCAACAAGGTGGCATGCTAAATTGCACTCTTCATCACCATTACTTATTTAAAACATATCTGTAATATTATTCTATTATCTGAACATCGGGCCCATGATCTGCCCATTAGCTACTTTCCGTCCCTTAGCTGTCACTCAGTCACTGCCTTGGTGTATCTCACATCTTCCAAACACATCAAATCTAGCAAATTTTCCTGCCCGCACCCTGTTGACCTTAGTTATCTTTTTACGTACATCTTTTACCTTTACACGGCATCCGATTTCAGTATTATACCGAGAATGGCAAGTTTTGTGGGTCTCTGTGCATCTTATTTTTTATGCACAGTTTCTTGTGTTAGCACCTACGTGAGCGTAGAAAGCACACGTTAGTGAAATTCTCTGACCTTAAGACATAACGAAATCGTACAATACGTACTCGTGACTGATTTCAGTACTGGCTTTCAATCTAGAGTATCATCACTTGCGCCATATTTATTTTCCTGTTTGTTGACTGGGATTTCTCACAATAAGTATAGCTTGTTAGTTATTACAGCCCGTAGTATATGTATAAAGTTATTAATGTTTTTTCATAGTATAAGGTTTATATATAGAAAAACACATATACAAAGCTATTTCAGGTGAAGTAACTGTTCTTTTCATATCAATCTTTCTTCAGAATTGTTGTAAAAAAAATTAAATTATTAAAAACAAATTGAATCACAAAATTACAATCACATTCTAACTACGTTTAACCACGTTTTTCTTTCTTACAATATTATAACGCAAATTTTCTTAGAAATAATGTTAAAAATCAGTTTGTAACAACCTATTACAATGTTTTGTGGCAAATTTTGTTTGAGTGTATGCAAAAAAAAGATGGTTGTAAGTATAACTTACAATGTTATTCAGCTTATGATTCATCATCTGGTTTTAAAAGTATAATTTTGTAACGTACAGTTACAATGTTATAAAGAACTAAAATTATTAGTATTACAATATCAGAACATTGTAACTCAACGAAAAAGCGATTTTTCTGCGGTTTCTGATGATTTATGAAGTAAATGGTATTTGTCACCTAAAAGACCAAACATTTTTATGCTAAAATCACACAAAACCTGTGAAATTTGCAGTACCAAAAAGATTTTAACGTTCAAAAACCGATACCAAAATCTTCAAACGGCTCCCCTGTAAAGTTTGCATTTTTGAGTTACAATGTTCTTCAAATCAGGTGTCGATATGATTAAATATTTTTTTAATAAACATTTGTATGACACAGTGTATTTACGTTTATTTAATCCTATTTCCTATATCTACCATCTTATCCTAACTCTGATCACTCCAGTAGGTCATATTTGACCGATGTTAAAATCATGATTCATGATCATGATTAAGCTTTGACATAAGATCTATTTTCCTTTGCTGACCTTTAGAATGCAACTGACAGACAGCTGTCAAATATGGCCTAGCCTATTAGGGTGTCCCGAGTATAAGTACCTACTATTATTTTATAAAGGTTTATGTGGTTGTTATCACTTGCGGGTGCTTCAATTCAAATATAGTTTCGTATAAATAATCTAGACTACCTACTTAGCATAGCGGAATAAAATTACATTCTCATTACCACGGGAACATGCTTTTCTATTAAGTATTCCTTGTAAAAGTGGTGCTATTGAGGCAATTCAAGTTTCAAAAAATCTTATTAAAAGAATCTCTTCATAAAAATGTACACGCAGCTGAACCAAAATTGGCATATGTTTAGGTACAATAATTAAATTGCACGTCAAAAATGTTTGACACAAAAATATTATACATCACGTGCAAAGAAAATGTCACATTTGCAAAAACATTCGAGTAAGTGTAATATTTTTAGTACCACAAAAACCGCACGCTTTAGTACACAGTATTTATCTTTCTTATCTTATTTTTATTTATCTTTGCATGTACAGATTGTTTAATTCAAAAACAACAAATGTAAGTAATACAAAAAATATTACGGAAAATCTTCTGAGCTTCTTTAGAAGGAAGAGGAAAATCCGGTTCTCAATTACGAGGTGATTATCGTGGGATAATCGCAAATTTTTGATAATAATACCTACCTCAAAAAGCTCTTTATGTTGAGTCTGCACTGTAATGTCCGTTTGTGCATCGTTTTTTCGATTTTCCACCTTATTTTTATACGAATACGGTTTGTGTCAAACGGTTTGACATAAACCGTATTCGTATGAAGTTTCTCGTCTAATGTAGGTTTTTGGCAACAAGCATACATGCACTATTATAAAACACTTGACTACTTGAACTAGCAGTTATCATCTTCCTGTCCTTATTCCAAATCAGTTGTGGTCGGCTCAACATGTTTTGTTAGACCACAAAATCATGTACGGAAAAGGATTTGGCTATGTACATAAATGCCTGACGTCAACCCTCTTCTTTTTAAATGCTATTGTGGGTGGTATCTCTGCCACCATGCGGTTGACCATAATTTTCAGAGTATCAGCCGAGATCATAAACTCTACACCGCCTTTTACGAAACACCCTGTGTCGACTAGGGGTGGCAATATTCTTAGCCGCCACCACTTTAACTAGCTGTTATTAACGAAAAACCTCTCGTGAGTTTGTTTTTAACTATTACAGACACAATACACTCTACTGCTGTACAACATTTTGGGTCGTAAGGCCCTGACCGCGCTTATGGCCTTCTAAACGACACCCACAGCGCTAGCCAATACTTACTTTGTGCCCACAGCACAGCTAGCCAATAATTACTTTGTGCCCACAGGCAGAAATTGGGGTGATGTTATTCCAAACTGGCATCTTACCTACTTCAGACTCGTCAAAGTGCAGAAAGTCGGCATATATTACGAGTACTAACTTTTTATTTTTCTGATATTATTTTATCCACTTATAGAATACCTGAATCGCACAATTATTATTGGAATATAATTTTCTGGCAATCGCGTTGCTATTTGATTTGACTTGATTTTTCAGGCTGAATGGTTCTGAATGAAATCGCGTTGAAATGCTCGAATTTATCATTCCAGGCATCTTTCGAGTAGCTAACCAAATCATCATCGAATAGCTAGGTTTTTACTCAGTGAATCGTTTCTTTTTCTAGTGGGACATCGAGTTGTAGAGCCGCTTATATACTGCATCACCTTATTTTGGCGCTTTATTTACACACATAACGTTCGTTTCAGCGTTATTTTTGCGTTAGATAAATGCGAACTTCCACCTTAATCCCATATAAAATAAATACGACGAGGACGACGCCTGCCCAAAGGTGCGGTGACGGATGCATCTGTCAAATTGACTAGTCATTAAAACTAAAATTGACAGACGCTTCCGTCAACACACCGTTGCGCAAGCGCAAAAATAACGTCAAAACGGACGTTATGTGTGAAAGGAGGAGAGGACGGGTTGGGTGAAATGTAAAATACGTTTTATTGATCTAATACATTTATTGCGACCAAAAAAGAGGCTACTTTTATACCGTAGTATTTTTTTACAGTGGTAATTTAGATACAGTAGGCATTTTTACCCTGTGTTTATACTGCGCCCAAGGGCATTTTGTAGGTAATATTTGGCTTCCTAAAATAAATTCAGTTCTTTTCCTTCTATTGTGTGGATAGCAAGACCATTAGTTTCGTTGAGTCCTCAATGGTTTTAGTTGTATTTGCTGCTGCGTGCAGATTGTCGGACACGAACAGCACAATATACTGTTAAACTAGTTCTATGCATAAATAGAAACGTCGAATTTGATCTCTTTCTGTCCTTTGCCAGGTTTCATTTCGAGAGTGACGTACGGGAAGCTTATCCCTCCTCTGGTCACGTTGACTGCTGCGCTGGAATTCGTCTCGTCGAATGCCAAAATACCCTGAAAAATATACAGTCTTGCATTAACATTTTGTTTATAAATCCAACAGACAAGCAGTGTGCAATCACTGTGTGCTTTGCTTATAAAGCCTACACCAACAAACTTATATTACGGGTGGCGGATTGTCGGCATAAATTGAGGTCTGAGAAGGGAGTGGCCTAGTCCACAAACAAACATCTCACGGCTGTTGATTTATCATGATTAGGACGGAAGTTCTAACTTTTGAACTTCAAATGTAAAATGCATAAACCGCCTGAAACTTATTCGATTTACTTTCGTGTGCAAATTGTCTTTTACTATCCTTGGGAAAGTGTCCAAGTTTCACGGACTGATGCATGCCTTGTTTTTTTTTTTGCTCTTCTCGTAGGTAAGATGGACTAGGATTAAGAGTTTTTGACGCAAAATTAGACTTACCTTGATAGCGCTAGAACCGGGAACTACGTAGTGCCATTCCTCTGCCTTCTCAGATTTGAACTTCAGTCTTTCTTTGCGGACCAGCCTGTTATTAACAGAGCTGCCTTGGAAGTAAAACCCGTTCTCACTGTACACTGTGACAGCTACAACGCACAGTACTAGAGCTGATAATACCACCTTCATATTGACGAATTTAAAATCAACGATTTAAAATGTATGCAATGTTTAGGAGACCAACTTTAGGAGCGGAGTATTTTTCATTCGTGTAGAGTTAAGTATAAATACACTTAAAACTATCTTATCTTGTCTAATAAGGAGAAAATAATAATCGATAATTAGTCATACTGATAAAATTATTTACTTAAATTATAAATCTGATAAAGCAGTGATCTAATCATCAGACAAGCATCGATTTAGGAGGTAAATTCTATTTCAAGTAGGTACTGAGTAATATCTATTTTCAGAGAAATTTTGAGAATAGATAAGCTGTCTAGTTTCCTCTACGTTCTAAGTATGTAGTACAGTAGGTAAACATTTTTCACAAGGAAGATGGTATTATCAGCTCTACAACCTAGAACTGCGACTTGTCGCGGTCACAGACAGTAGGTACAGTCACGAAAGGGGGACTAAGGGGATTACCACTCGTTCGAGGTAACCAATCTGAGTCGACAGTCACAAACAACAAAACAAGAAGACCTAACACTTGCACGATGCAGGACTTAATACAGCAAGAACATCCACCAACGTGGCCAATATTCTGGGATTTGGTACTATCACCAGGAAATCCAATCCACATACCCATATGAGTGTTGCTGGTATTACAATGGCTGAAAATTAGCAGAAATTAGGGGTTGTTACTCTGCCCGTGACTTTACGTTCCCGAAAATCCTGATACTTATAACAATGAATTTCTCAGGTTTTTTTTTAAATCCATGTTTGCTTTTGTTATTGCCAGCTTGTTAAGCCAATTCGGAGTAACAATCGGAACAGCATAGTTTTTGTTTACTTTTGCTACCTGATAACTGACATTCATTGTTTTAAACCTACCTTTTTTTGACAAGCAATGACGAGTTTGCTCTTGATTCTAGGCTGCTGGCTGGTATTTTAATACTCATATTATACCTACGTTTATATACCTCTATGAACTGAACTTAATAGATATACAGCTCAAAAACGCAGTCACAGCGGTTCGTTTGATTGTTTGTCGACTCAGTGTCCTATTAGAATGAAAGGGAAGACCATAATTAAATCATCCACATATCTACAAGGTCCAAATCTGAAGTAGGTATTCACATTATTCAAATATGCCAAAGAGGCGAAATGTCACGTAACCAGGATATTTCTGAATCGGCCGCAGGTTCTTACATTGGATTGAAAGAAAACTATTGAAATCCTGGTAAATATTTCTATCTTCTTCTTTGCGAGTCGCGGCGAATTAAATTTTATTTTTCCAATATTTCTATGGCATGTTACTTTTATTTTGCAAGATTTCGCAACCAAAATACTTTTAGACAAATACTAGTTCGAATAAAAAAAAACGAAGTATGCTGGAATTTGAACCCGGTACCGTGGTTGGAGGAAATAAACCTGTTTGTGCCGAAATCCTTTGCATTATAGCATATTTAGTAGGAGTAGGCAGCAACCGATGATGTGGTTGTTAATGATGAACAATATGGGAAACCAAACGAAACAACTTCAAAAATTTACAAAATTACGGCATAATTGCGGCTGTCTCAAAACTGTATGATATATTTCACGAACCGCAATCTCTTCCGTTACATTTGTGATTCATATTCACATAGTGGATGATTGTAGCAACTTTATTATTGTGGTTGATTTGATTTCATCTATAGTAGTTTTTAATCTAATGCTTTAATACGGAATTCTAACGGAACGGCCATATTTCATAAGTCTGATCTATGCGCGAAATGTGGCCGAATTTCCAACAGTGAATCTTCGCAGATTTAGACGAATTGTCGCTACTTTTTTAGGGTTTCGTAGTCTACTAGAAACCCTTATAGTTTCGTCATGTCTGTCTGTCTGTCTGTCTGTCTGTCTGTCTGTCTGTCTGTCTGTCTGTCTGTATGCCGCGCCCTCATATCTTCGTCAGTTTTAGAGCTATCGACATGAAATTTGGTAAGAAGATAGATCGTGTTGACCCAAATATAGAAATGTTAAGAAACAAATATTTAAAATGTTTTTTGGACCCCCTCCCATATAAGTGAAAGGGGGGGCAAAATTTTTTTTTTCTTTTGTAATATTGAAAAGGGTATCGTTGAATAGGTCTTTTAAAACTAAGGTAAGGTTTCTTTGAAACAAATTCTCTAAAATATTTCTGTCATGAGATATTTGCTTTTAAAAAGGGCGTTTTTGACCTATAATTTGTTCCAGCTGTAACTTCTAAAGTATAAATGCTAAAAATTTGAAATAAATATGAAATATAGCTTACAATCTGAAGTTACAGTGAAAACTATAACGGATATCGTACCCTTAAAGGTTTCAGAAAAAAATGAGTTTTTCTATTTGCGGTTGGTCATCATACTGCTGCTAACAAACGAGCAACAAAATTAAGTTTGTAATGCTGAAAAACCTGATATTTAAACGTTGACTACGAAACCCTATTTGTGGGCGTGTCTGACACGCTCTTGGCCGGTTTTTTCTATTATTTGACATAGACGTTAATGTGAATAATGTATGTTATTCTTTACATTTATTAAAGACTTTCATGTGAATATGTTATTTCTTAAGGAAGAGCTTTTTGACGTGAAAAATGTGTTTCCCGTGCTAATGAAGTTTTTTTTAAATACTCTCTGTATTTTCATTCGTTAAAGCAATTTTTCAGAGGAACGACATCTTATAAAGACCATCGATAATAGAAAAGGGAAGATGATAGATTACTCGCTACAACAAAGCGACTTCTTAGAACGAAAAGGTAAAAAATAGATAGACAGAAAATAACCTGTTATTTAAGGAGGACAAGTCACTGGCGTAGAAGATCCCTCTTTTGAAGATTGTTAAATTATTCTACCACTATTACAGCCACAACAGTCCACTGCTGGACATGGGCCTCCCCCTAATTCAAATAATAATCAATCACCATGCCTGGCTAGAGGATTGTAAAGTTTTGTAAATATTTACAGAGAACACCGCTGTCCATTCCCTGGATCCATCCCTTACCTAGTCGCCTTTTACGTATTATGTCAACGGGCAGAAAGATGATGCTTTTCCAAGCCGGCACCTCAAGCGCAAATTGCTCAATCTACAAGGGTCTAGAGCCATTTTCAGCATTTCTTGTGTGAATACCATTGTGTGATTTATATGCAACGAACAAACGGTAGCAGTGTCAACTAATCACTAGGTGTCCCGTTCACGTACCACGTCTAATTTAGTCTGCAATAAATATGAGTTGGTTTCTAGTTAGTTTAGCCAGTTGCGTCGGTCACAATGCATGCAACTGTGCAAGTCGTAGTGTAAATCAGAACGCGGCGACAGCTAGCATTCGTCCTTTTCATCCTTACATCCATTGTATTACAAGGTTCACGAAAAACTAAACTTAAAATATTGCCAAGACAAGCGCATTTATCCTATGACTCCGATTAGATTTGATTCATGCTATATAGTCAGCAATAAATATGAGTTGGTTTCTAGTTAGTTTAGCCAGTTGCGTCGGTCACAATGCATGCAACTGTGCAAGTCGTAGTGTAAATCAGAACGCGACGACAGCTAGCATTCGTCCTTTTCATCCTTACATCCATTGTATTACAAGGCTCACGAAAAACTGAACTTAAAATATTGCCAAGACAAGTGCACTGACCCTATGTCTTCGATTCGATTTGATTCATGCTTTTCGTTTTATGTCAAAATTCTTCACGTGTTTTGATAAACACTAAAGTAAGGCCAACCAAACGAGATAAAAAGTGTAAACAAATCTAAAAGAGACAGCTGACATTATACCATATGACAGATAAGGACAGATTGTAATAACTGTCACCGAGTCTTACAATAGTTGTTTACATTAATTGTCTCGTTTCGTTGACCATACTTTATACCTAAGTACCTACTGTACGTACAGCGTCAAAATTTAACACTTGGACATATCACAGGTTAATCTACATCTACAGTGATTCCTGAATAGTTTTTATTACATGAAAATAGATCCAGTATTTTCAAAAATAAAGCGTTGCTAAATACTTATACAAATAGTTACGTACGCTTTTTCAAAATTTTCGTGCTGTCGATCGTATGAATCTTGAGTCATGAATGACGTCACCACTCCGGAACCTAATGGTATTTAAAACCAAGCAAAAATTATGTAAATAATAACTTTTGTACCGAGTTACACTCACTAAGTACGTCATACATTACTTACTGTGTATGAGCTACGATCCCTTGGCACCTTACTAACAACATTACCATATACAACCAAGTCATACGTTACTTCTAGTCAGTAGCCAACTGTAATGTTGTGCAAACCACGAAATACATATAAGTCATACCCACATCACTAGTGGGGTAGGTAGAGCAGAACAAAATTGTTGCCATCATGTTTATCTGTGTTTATCTGCAACTGTTATACATATTATAATGGGATCCTTTATAATTGTAAACCCTGAAATGTAACAATATGTGTAATGTTGATGAACCAATAAAACATAATTAAATAAATCATCATCTTCCTGCCCTCATCCCAAATCAGTTACCACATCTGCATGACAAAATATTTTTATACTACAAAAAATATTTTACAGAATGAATTAGAAATGAATGTGACATAGGAAGTCATCTATGAAACTGAACTTTAAATCTATGCCTCCCTTATAAAAAATGATTGTTTTTATACCTCTCGGCATACCACATCGCCTAGTTTCAGAGACTATGTTAAGTTCAGCAATATTTTGATTGTTCTTCAACTCCCAAAAGGACTTTTATCTTGACAACCAGGTCAAGTCGTGCGTAACCCTGTAACCTGTAGGAGGCTTTAAAATCACACTGATGACATCACATCCGGCGTGTTTGACTCGAGAGGCTGTAGCCTCCGATCACTTCCTCTCTACACACTGTGGAATCTTGATTAGAGGTGTGACAAATATTCGGGATACGGCCTTTTCGGCCATTTTTCCACATTTCGTTAGCGGCCCGCCCAGCAGTTTTGCATCCGCTGCAACTAATTTTTCCGTAGGAATCAGAAGAGTACGATTTGTTATAAACCTTCCTTTTGAATAACTCTATCAACAAAAGACCGCATCAAAATCTGTTGCATGGTTTAAGATGAATTAATAGCAATGTCCGTGACAGACAGACAGGGAAACGCACAAAGCGACTTCATATTTTTGGGTCCCTCATGAAAACTAAAATTTTGTGGTACTGACCCATGAAAAGTACCTAATTGATCATTAATTTACCAAAAAAGAAAAGAGGTAGGTATTTATGATTAATTAAAAACAGATTTTGGTAACCGTGCTTGTGCAAGAAATAAGCCCACAGATCTGGGGGCACGGCAGTGCCCCCACCAAGTCGAGCTGAAAGCGGCACGGCCGTACCATCCTTTTCTCGAACCCGTTCAGGCCATTTTCGACCCCCCCATAACTCCCTTGTTGATAAGTTTAGAACCCTCATTTCAAAATATCTTATCAAGCAATGCATAGACACGATAGATTTTAAATTTCATCTAATTTATACCAGTACTTTAGAAGTTATAGTTAGTCAAAGTTTCTTAATTTTCTGCCTGACTGACTGACCGATCATCAAAATTCTAAGGTACTTCTAGCAGACTGAGGATCTTCAAACTTAGAATACAACTTGTATTTAGTGTATGAATAAAGGAAAAACTATAACATTATGCAAATTCGGTTGCAACCGCATAATTAACTTTGTATTTCCATACAAATATATAGGATTACAAAGTTAACTTTGCGGATGGGCTTTGAGGACCTGATGATCTGTAGCTGAGACTTAAGAAGTCGTTCCAGAAAAGAGAAAGAGGAAGACTACCTACAAAAAGAAATGAGATCCCACCAAAAACATTCACTTGTAAAAAGAACCAAGTCTCGCCTCTCAGTTGTTCTACTGTAAAAAGTTGTGAGATCCATGTGATGCCAAGTCGGTTATTGATTTATTCAAGGACTACTTCAGGGAACTTTCATCTTAAGCTATTGCATAATTAGGAAACAGACATCATCTTACAGTAACCATAGCGATATTTAAAAACTTTTATATTAACAATAACTAGAATGACTTGGCAATCGCACACTATTTGCTTGTGAGATACGATAGTCTGGTGCGATGGCCGGGTCATTCTAGTTATTGTAAATATAAAAGATTTTAAATATCGATATGGTTACTATAAGATGATGTCTGTAACCTAATTATGCAATAGCTTAAGATGAAAGTTCCCTGAAGTAGTCCTTGAATAAATCAATAACCGACTTGGCATCACATGGATCTCACAACTTTTTACAGTAGAACAACTGAGAGGCGAGACTTGGTTCTTTTTACAAGTGAATGTTTTTGGTGGGATATCGTTTAGCGGCGGACCAGTACATAAGTAAGTACCTAGGTACCTTATGTCTGACAGGTTCGCGCGCGACCTTCCAATGCCGAATATTCGGCCGCCGAGCATCCGTTGCCACATAGCATTCGGAATTCGGAACAATGACTACCCATCGCATCTCTATTCTAGTCTTGATATACCTCCATTGTTCTGTCATCTTTGGAAAGTGTCGACTCCAAATCTTTTTTGGTAAAAGATTCTTTGAACATCCGACCGGATGATCTTTTTACCTAACCGGCAAGCTCCACAAACCAACTGACATCTGTCAAACAAGCGAAATCAGCCGTTATCGATGCGACGCCCGTCTCATGTAGTCTCTTCTATTTCATCATCAATACATAGTTTATAGTAAAGTCCCTTCCCGTGTCTGTATGTATGTTTCCTTATATCTTTAAAACCCCTCAACGGATTTTGATGCGGTTTTTTTGTAAATAGAGTAAGTTAAGGGGCAGGTTTTTAAATATGCTTTACCTCAAATTTTAACCACCAAAAGGGTAAAAAAGGGGTTAAAAGTTTGTATGGAAAATCATTATTTTTAATTGCGATCTGTTTCAAAATTTGTGATTAGATCAAAAAGCTAAAATAATTAAACACGTGTTTCAGGGATTTTCGATTTTTAACCCCTGATGGGGTAAACAAGGGGTTAAAAGTTTGTATGAAACATCTTTATTTAAAAATGCGATCTGTTTCAAAATTTGCGATTAGATCAAAAAGCTAAAAAGAAGAAATACGTGTTTCAGGGATTTTCGATTTTTAACCCCTGAAGGGGTAAACAAGAGGTTAAAAGTTTGTATGGAAAATCTTTATTTTAAAATGTGATCTGTTTCACAATTTGCGATTAGATGAAAAAGTTAAAAAAATGAAATAGGTACGTGTTTCCGGGGTTTTCGGTTTTCTACCTTCACTTGTGGGGTAAAAAAGGGTTTAAAAGTTTGTATGGAAAATCATGATTTTTAAATGCGGTCTGTTTCAAAACTTTCAATTAGATCAAACAGTAAAAAAATGAGTAGGTACGTGTTTCAGGGATTTTGATGGGTTGCAGCGGGTGAAACCGCTGACGGGCAGCTAGTGCATTTTATATGGAAACGGTTTCAACCATCGGAATGTCGCACTTCTCACCTCTTATTTGTGGAGCTTGCGCCTATGGTAAATCGCAAACGGGTAGTAATAAAAGCTTCGACAATAAAATAAAAAACTGCCCTACTACTTTTTCCGAATAAAAATGACAAAACGACAGAATGATATACTTAAATCTTCGAAAAATAATGTGACTGTTTATTGCTGTAATACTTTTCTACCATATAAAATTATGTTCTACTGAAAACAATGCATTGTTATTTTTACTTTTACTTGCCAACTAAGTAGTAATTCATCAATAACATTGCATTTTTATAGACTGTGCGCTATTTTTACTACAACGTTATACTTAAATTACTTTAGTTAGCACTTGTCCTAGAAGTTTAAAAAATTTAAAAATGTACTTACTACAATCATGAAATTTGGTTACTACGGGGAGCGAAATATACTTTTACCCGGCTGCCGAAGGTGTCGGCTTAGAATAGCATCACCCCATATCATTCCCATGGGTGTCGTAAGAAACGTGTGAAAACAATCGCGAGTGCTTCAAAAGTTATGATTTTGAACTGTCAGACGGCCGTACTTTCTACTGTAGTAAAACCTATACTAACCTGAATGACTTTTCCAAGCTGTTGCTGGGGCTGGGGCACAGTGTAATGGAAGTGTTCGATCCTCTTCGTGATGACATTGGCGCTATACTTGACGACGCTATGCTGAAGCAGCGGCCTCTGAACGTTGGTGCCCAGGAACGTATGCTTGCAGTTCGCAACCGCCAAAATTACCGCCAAAAATGACAACGAGAGCTTCATCGCGGATTCTTTTTATAATGGCCTTTGTAGGACAATTCTGCCAATGTCAAAATTGGATTATGCGCAAAATGCTTTGCGCTTCTGAAGTAAAACTGGCAGCTGAATAAATTGGGAAACGAAATAACTTATTTTTATATGATATTGTTATCAAATCAATAATTAATGTATAACTGTTAATTAATTGGGTAGGTACCTTAGTAGATACATTAAAATTAATTCATTGTTAACAAAATTTATGACTAGGTACTGGTTACCTATAAACTTACGACTTTCCTAATTATTTTTGGCCTATATGTACCTAATTATTTGTTAATACAAGGTTAATACTTGGAAGTTAATCACCATGTTTTATGTTATCGGAAACTATTGATTGCCTATTATTTTAAAAATTATTGTGTAAATGATGTAATAAACAGGTACTTACTTTGAGTAACTAACGCTATAAAAAATATGATCCCCTTTTTGTATAAAATCCTAATTAGTGCTTCAAAATAAGTAGCCATAGGATGGTTACTTCAAGCAACTCGATCTTCCGTCCCGTTCCGATGGTTAGTAGATTAAGATGTAGCGACCTACACAGAGTAGGTAACTATACCACAACTGCTACGCTGCTGCTACCCAGTTCTAATAAGTCAGTTCGCTGGTATAGAATCAATCACATTTCACTCATTCGTTTGGGTTTTATTATGAAGAAATTATTTCTTGTAAGTACGTAGATCTTTCTTCTTTCTTTTCGTGTGGGACACCGAGTCGTTCAATGACCCGATGAACCCTGGTGTCAGAGTTTTTCAACCGCCTACTGCAAGTAGCAGGCCTCTGACATGGTTGTGTATCGACCGCCATCATAGACAGCAACCGGGACCGACGGCTTAACGTGCCCATCCGAAGCACGGAACCATCTTACTTGCGGACAATCAGGTGGTTCGGCCTGCAATGTCCTAACCAGATTGGGAACAAATTCACAAAGTGATAAATATCAACTTTGTGAGTGACCCCACCGGGAATTGAACCCGGAACCTTTGCAGCAGGCATACTAACCACTGCGCCACATCGGCTGTCAAAATACGTACGTAGACAGTCCGCAATCATCCGCAAACGAAATAAAAACGTTGAATAGGTATTGACTTGCCTTTAATTCAGGTGGAGGGAGCTTCACTCGAGTGAAATTTTATTTAATTTTTTACGTGACTTCCCTTGAAATCTCCCCATTTTCGCATTAAGGACATTAAACGTTAAAAAGCCCTTCGAATATCAATTTAAGATTCCAGAAATTCCTTTTGCAACGCAATTCGATAAAAGACCGATAAAACGCCTGTGTGATTTAAAAGGCAATATTGTAGTCGTTCAGAAATAGTTGCGCCTGTATACCGTCAGGCGCATCCGACAAAGTGTTCTTTTGTGTAATGTGTTTGATGGACAGCGTCCAAGTTCATATTATCCTTTTCTCAAACATGCTAGGAAATATGACAATTTCTTACAAGAAAACAATCCACAAAGTTTGACATTGTCTGTGATTTTAAAATTTCTGAACGATTTCTTTTTTACACACCAGCAATGGATTCCAATTAGCCACAGCAAATTAGATTCAGAATCGTTGATCAGATCGAATAATTCGTGTAGTTTTGAAAGTTGCTACATTTATTCCTAAAGATGTCCAGATTAATATACTAAAAGCCCCCGAGGGAGGGACACGAGCCGGCGGTGGGGGAGGGGGGGAAAGGTCCCTTTTTTAAGGTTTTTGCTTATAACTCGAAAATTATTCATAATATCTGTTTAGTGACTTCTACATTAATTATCTACGTTAAATTTCCTATAAATTACGTCCAGAAATTTTTAGCGTACGATCAATACTTTAGGAGATACAGAGTATTAAAGGTTAAAAAATTAGAAACAATGTAGTTTTACAAATTTCAATTATAAAAAGAAATTACATTTTTTTTCTCGGGTATGCCGACTTATTACTCAAATTGTGTTTCATCTTCGTCATCTTTATCACTAACATCGATGGGGGGTCCATTAGCACAAGCTCCTAGGCAGCCGTTACAGATAAAGACTACACTTAATGCCCACTTTTCGGCAACTGCGTGCAACCTGTGCCCAAAAAAGGCAGCCATGCTGACCCTGCCAATTATAGACCTCTATACTCTGCAAGACTATGGAGCGTGTACTAAACAATCGGCTCCTGGCTTACCTCGAGAGCAACATTGATCTCCTTGACGACCGTCAATATGGCATCCGCCGCCGGCGGTCGACAGGGAACCTCCTCGTGCATGCCACCCACTCATGGAGCGAGGCTATCGAGAGGCACGGCGATGTCCTCGCCTGGGTATCTCTGGATGTCTCAAAGACATTTGACAAGGTCTAGCACGCATGTCTTAGTAACAAGCTTCCCGCCTACGGGCTACCTGCTGGACTTTGCAACTGGATAGCAGATTTTTTGAGTGGACAGTCAATACGAGTGGTCCCAGAAGGACGCTCTTCAGATGAACAGGCTATTGATGCCGGCGTCCCTCAAGGGTCTGTATTTTCCGCAACCCTATTCCTGCTGCACATCAATGATATGCTCACGCCCGACACCTTTGGGTATGCAGATGACAGCACGGTTGTTGATAGGTACCTGTCCAGTGCAAAGGCCAGCAATGAATCTACTCAGTCTTGTTGAGACGCACTAGTGAGTCGCCTAAACTTGAATCTTGAAGCAATATCCGATTGGGGTGATGCAAATCTTGTCAAGTTTAATGCATCTAAAACACAGGCATGTCTATTCTCCACTGAACGGAGTCCCTTTGACCTGACTCCCACTTTCCGAGGTGTATCCGTACCGATTTCCGACCATCTTGAGCTTCTTGGCATGAACCTTTCATCTGACCTGAACTTTAAACAATATATTGAGTCTTTGGCCACGACTGCAGCAAAAAGACTCGGAATTCTCTCAAAGGTCATGCGATACTTCACACAAGTACAGCTTTTACTATACCAAGCTCAAGTCCGTTCCTGCATGGAGTATTGCTGTCACCTATGGGACGCATCTGCCAAATACCAGCCGGCAGCCCTGGACTCGATTGAGAAGCGCGCCAAGAAACTCATCGCTGATAAGGCACTTACTGACGCAAAGTCGCAGAGCCTCGAACAACGTCGCAAGGTAGCTTCCTTGTCGGTATTCTACAGGATACATTTCGGGGAGTGTGCACCGGTTGGGATTCCACCCTTATATCGTAGACATCCTGCAAATTCGTACAAAGCGCTTCGCTTCTACATTTTTAGCATGTAAGAATAGTTTTTTAGCATGTCACAATTTGGTTTATTTAGATCCCTATAAATGTAGCCAAAAGTATTTTTTAATATCTTGTTTGTATTTATTACAGACCTTGGTCAAGTTTATAAACAACCCCGTTTTAGAATTTATGAAAGCCAATTTTAACTTAATTATCCACCGATAGATTGTCGCCTTAGAAGAAATTCAATTGCCACAAAAGAAAATCACTGCCAGATAAAATTTAAATAAAACCTCAAAACTCATTAAAAAGTCGCCGCTTTCTAGTTAAGATGCTACCTCAAATTAGTCGCCAAAGTAGTCTATTTAATATCCATTTTCAGTTTTTTAAGACCCGCAATGGTATCAATTTGTCGCCGCGTTAAATACATGCCTTTGTAAAACTATGTTGTTTCTTATTTTTTACCTTTAATACTCTGTATCTCCTAAAGTATTGATCGTACAGTAAAAATGTTTGGATGTTATTTATAGAAAATTTAATGTAGATAATTAATGTAGAAGTCACTAAACAGATATTATGAATAATTTTCGAGTTACAAGCAAAAACCTTGAAAAAGAGACCTTTCCCCCCCTCCCCCACCGCCGGCTCTTGTCCGTCCCTCGGGGGCTTTTAGTATATTAATCTGGACATCTTTAGAAATAACTGTAGCAACTTTCAAAACTACACGAATTATTCGATCTGAATAAATTAATTTTCCCATACTAAATACAACTTTTCTGGCGCGATATCGAAATCGTTCAGAAATTACAAAATAAAAAAAGAATAACTCCTAATCCACATCTTGACCCATTAATCAGTAAAACAACTTTTTATATCAAATTACTATAAAATAAATTAAAATCTTTATAATTTCCTATCATTTTTTTGAGAAAAGCACTATGTAAGCCTCGGGGAAAATGACTTTGCCAGACTCGTATTTTTAAAGTCCTCGCCTGCGGCTCGGACTTCAAACTCTACTCGTCAGTCAAAGTCTTATTTCCCGTCCTCGTCAACAACCTACTATTAAGACCGTAAGACCTAATTACCTATGCTACCTACGAAGATGAAGAAGAAAACGCACTAGATCGCCGTTTTGTTATTATTTATTCTTATGTTGCTGTGTCTAATCAAGGCATCACTCACGCAGGTGAGTACCTAATACCGCGCAGCTCAGGTAGGTAGGCGTATTATCTGCACCCCTCATAATTTCACAGAATGTATTAGCAGTAGTAATCGTGAAATTAAAGTGTTTGGATCGGTTTAGGGTGACCATTTGAAGTGAGGAATGGTTTTGAAAGGCTAGTGTTCGTTTGCCAGTTAACATTCATCAACTTCAGTTTCTAGCACGTTTCTAGTAAGTTGACTCAGGGGTGGCTCTCCTTTACGCGGATGTTTTTTTTTAACACGAACGACCAGCACTTTTTATGTTCTGCCTGCAGCCAGTAATCTCCAGCCTGCGACAATTTTGCTTCATTAAGGTACCTTCCAGTAAGATAGATAGATAGATAGATAGATAGATAGATAGATAGATAGATAGATAGATAGATAGATAGATAGATAGATAAAACGTTTATTGCATAATAATACAACACACACATACATTTAACAATAAAATAAAAGATACATTTTAATTACAATAAAACTTAGGTATACATAGTTAAAGGCACATGTGTGCTGCATCGATGCAAAGGGCCAAGGCTCAGTGCATAAAACACCCAAAAGAGGGCAGCACTGGTTTTCAGCCATTACCCCAGAGTGAACGTTGCGAGTGTTCGTGTTGTGATAGGTGTAAATGTAGTGTGTAGTGGTAATGTAATATAAAATAGTACGAGTTTATGCGTGTGTGTGGAAATGCAATTCAGTGTAAGCAAGTGACAGTGTCATATTTAAAATCAATAAAAGGAAGAGAAAAATAAAATAAACACAAAGGTAAAAGAAGTTATTCAGAGAAGTGGGTAGTTTTCTCAGAACTGTTTTGCTCCTGACAGTAACCGCTATCCTAAAAGTTGCGACGTAATACCTAGTAAGAACCTATAATAGGTATGCGTAGGAAGGAAAGTAGGTAGGTACCTACCTACCTATTTGCATGTACCTAGGTATGCAATGAATAAAATAAAGCAGCACCAAAATACACACAAGAGCCAAATATTTCCGCGCCATATACCTAAACGTTGTCTGTGCGTGGAGGATAATGTATCTCTGTCCAGGCTTTCAGCTCAGATCTATCACATTTTTCAGAGGGAGTCCGCGCCACACCACGAATAGGAACTCCAGGCGCAATACCCACCATACCTGTTATCAAAAGAAAATAATTTATCGTCACTCGGAAACTCACTCACTACTTACCTACCTAATGTCATGATGATAATGATTAAGATTTAGCGAAAATCATTTTCTTTTTTATTTACGCAATCTTTCTTTCAAGGCGCGGACTTTTAGGGGCGGCTAATTTTATTTTTTAATGATAATAGATGCAGGATTAATGTTTTGATTGAATAATTCTTATTTGATAATACTTAGTAGCCTAGTAACTTTATACATAAGTCGTGAACGTCAAATTGCGAGTAGCTGATTTTTCGCAGACGTGTTTATGATGTTAACCCAATAAATCAGTCAAGAGTGTGGCCTCGAGTGCCGACCGCAACTTGGTAAAAAACAGCGGAATGATGTTGGATAATTCATTAGGCCAAACATTATAAACAGGTTTCTAAAAATAAAACGGTCCTGATTTGACGCATACGAGGACATATATAGGGTTGCGAATAGAAAAAAAACAAAATGTATTTTTTCAAATTTATGAAAAAAAACATGAAAAAAATCCTGGCAGCTATGTTTTTTTTCTAAAAATGGTTTTTTTTCAGGAAAACAAGTAATACCACCTTAACTATTTTTTTGTAATTTATTTATGAAAGTTGCTTAAAACTAACTTAATAAGTATTTAACAAAACTATTCTATTTAATATTATATGTTATCCTTGAACTTATTCACTACAACTATCATCAGCACTGTCTACGCTAGTTCTGTCAGCATCAGAGTTTTCTGGGTCTTCTTCTGACTCGTCTGGGTTTATTACATTGTCCAAAACTGTTTCTTTAACTGGCTCTGATTCTTCTTCTATTATAGGAAGATTTTCTGATTGTAATTTTAAATTATGCGCAATATATACAATTTTACCCGCTCTTTCATTT
Source organism: Phthorimaea operculella (assembly GCA_024500475.1). Taxonomy (NCBI): domain Eukaryota; kingdom Metazoa; phylum Arthropoda; class Insecta; order Lepidoptera; family Gelechiidae; genus Phthorimaea; species Phthorimaea operculella. The sequence goes on from JANFCV010000002.1 coordinate 10,156,742, forward strand.
GTAAGTCTGTTGCGTTTTTTGAATGTACATCACTGTATGTACTAAAAGTTCTTTCTACTGCAGCTGATGTAGCTGGCAGAGAAAGAAATCTGACTGCAACTTTTGACAAAGCAGTCGACTTGCAAAGACCTGCCCACCAAGCTAAAGGAGTAAGCTTACTTACAGCAGACCATAAGAACGTTTTTGAAAAATGCCTTCTTTGGCTATGTAATTTGCAAGTTCCGCCAAACTCTGTCCTCATCAATATCAGGAATTTTAACTGCAGCATTATAAATTTTTCTGTCGCCAAACTTTCGTCATCTGGTGATAAATCACACCCTTTGAACTGCGGATCCAACAAGTTTGAAATCTTATGAACATCATAAATCGCAAATTCTCTTCTATGTTTTAATATTTCCTTGACCTTTTAGCCTCTGATACTGAAAGAGGGCTCTCAGTTATCTTTTGTGTAATTTCTTCTTCCAGTTTTTGTATAAACTCAAAACATGAGATAGTTGAGGTCTGTCACTTTCAACAATTTTAATAGTTTCAGCTATTGGTTTAAGTAAGTCACAGAAACCAGTCACTTTAGCCCAAAATCATCGCTCAACATGAGCTTTTTAACTGTGTTAACTTTACTTAATGCATCTGAAAGATCCTCATCAATAGCCATTGCTCTAATGGTTTGTTTGTTCTCTTTAAACTCTCTAAGCAAGAATAAAGTGAAGCCCAACGAGTTTTTACTGGAAGTTTGAGACTTACTTTGACACCGGTGCTTGATTGCTTTTCTATAAAAGCTGCGTTCAGCTTGTGAGTGTTTTTTTATAGTCTTAATACAAGCTACTGCGTTTGCTTTAAGAGTGCTTATTGATGATAATTCTTTTAGGTCATTAAAAATAAGCTGAATACAATGAGCTAGGCAACCATATGTAAATAGGTTTGTCTTTTCGTATTTAATTTCAAGTTGTCTCCATGATGCCTTCATATTCGCTGCATTATCAGTCACTAGTCCAAATACTTTTTGTTGTCCTATTTCATCAATCACACAACTTGTTTCGTTAGTCATATATTCGCCAGTGTGAGAAGATTTTCCGGTCGGTAAAACTTTATATAAAAAAGGTTTCGGTGTTGTAACAACAAAATTTACAATAGGTTCATTCCTAATGTTGCTCCACCCATCTGCAGCCAGTCCAACGGAATCAGCTTTTGCGATTGCTTCAGCCACCATAGTTGATACATTTTTGTATTCTCTTTCCAAGAACGGACCCGACAACATGTACCTAGAAGGTATTTTATATGCAGGTCGAAGGAACGAAAAAAAATCTTTCCAGCATGGATTGTCCATCATGCTTAGGGGGGGCTCTGCTTGCATAAATTGCCCTGCTGAGGAGTTCATCTGCTTTTTCTTGGTCTACTGGGTTCATTTTGTCTACAAATGATGTTATTCCACCGGACTGACCGGACATCGACCTGGCGGACGTAGAAGCACTTGCATCGCAGGATTTTTCTGAAAAGAAACAAAGATTTTATTACTCATTTCATCATATCACCTGACCAAGGTGACAACGTTACTAAATAAATAGGTGTGTCCACACCAAGCGAGGCTGCTCGCTGCCTCACTGCCTCGCGCGGCATTACGCTCGTGCGCAAGCGAGCGAAGTTTGGCCCTATTTGGACGCCTAAATAAACTAATAGGCAAACGTCTGAGGCGTGTTGATTTTAACTCGGCCCGCGTGCGTTCGCCCGAGCATGAGCATGCGTTGCCTCGGGTGAGCCACGTATTTTTTGGTAATTTGTTGCGCGAGGCAGCGAGCAGCCTCGCTTGGTGTGGACGCGCCTAATAACATGGAAAATAAAATACTTTTACTTACGTTCTTTAGATTTTGTTTCTGAAATTGCTGTAGTCAATTGTTTGTATTTTTCTTTTACAGAGGTTGGACACTTTTTACAGTTTTGTATGTGCTTCGACATTCTTGAACCGTTTTTTGCTAAATGTTTCGAGCAGAACGTACATTCTACTTTTGCAATCTTGGAAGTCGAAATAACGTCGTTGAATAACTTTGCGACGGCCGCAGTTTTTCGACCAGATCCAATCCTTTTCGGCATTATTATATTTATTTTATCACTAGCTTCACTTTCTCAATACGTAAAGGGTCACAGGAAACACAAAAAGAAAATGGTTCATTCACAAGCTAGTCTTGGCTCCGACTGAATAAAAAAAATAACGTTTTAATTTGAGAAGTATAAATAACAAATGAAAGTAGACTTTGTTCGAAAAGCAATAACTTTCATTTTAATTCGATAGAAAGTCAGTACAAAATATTTATTGGGGAATCCCTAGGGAATCCCCAATGCGGCGTAGAGAAGCGGTAGTGTTGCCTTATTGTTAATGGCGATAATTACCACTAAAAATTTAATTAATGTTAGTTTTTTAAACCAAAACTTAAAAATAATTTATTAAATTAGTTTAATAGTTAACACAAAGTCTAAGATAACCGTACAAACTATATAATTCCTAGCAAATTTTGCGATTTCATACTTGTGAAAAAAAACACAGTCTAGATAAAAAACTGTTTTTTTTCACGGTTTTTTTTCACGTTTTTTTTCAAGGCAGAAAAAAAACGGTTTTTTTGCAACCCTAGACATATATCCAGGCTACAAAGTTAGTGTGCGCCAAGCGCCAACCGCCAAGTCTGATTGCGACGAGTTTCTTGGCGTCATTCTACTCATTCCTCAGGTTCTCTCTGAAATATTCCCTTCCTCTTACTTTAGGTTTCCCTTACTTACACATGAGAGATGTTTTAAACTCGCTCGGAAGCGGCGCTTTTATATCGTAGGGCGTATGAAATAATAGAGGTAGGTACGAGAAAGGTACAACATGCTTTATTTAGGTATAATAAAAAGTACCTACTTAAATACCTACGTAAAGACCTCCTTCTTTTTTACCGAAAATAATTTCTAAAAAAGCCTGAAGCGCTTTGTATAGACGATGAAGTCATCCCCTTTCCGTTTTTGTACCATTTTCGTATTCAAAATAGACTCAACTGAAACAACAAATAATAATACCGACTTAATTCAACAAACCAGTGTTAAAAGCTAAATTATACTTTTTTAAGTATTTTTAGAATTTTATTCTTTTGCACTTACCTGTTTGTTCCTGCATAGGGACAAAATTCTTCTTGTTTTTCAACCGCTTCCTGTTTTTCCTGTAAAACTTCGCCATCCTCTCTGATCCCAGTCTAATGACCAATTCGAAGTTGTTCAGCCTTTGCCTCAGCTTTTTGTCCGATAAAATAATCCTGTGCCACACTTTGTGCACCCGACAAGCTTTGCGGAGCGACAGGTCATCTAGAAAGCTGATATTGGAAACAATGGATTTATTATTTTGCACATTGATAGTAGGTAGGTTGCTCTGTAGTGCCGGCTTAGAATAGCATCAGCCAATGTCTTACCGTGGGTGTCATCAGAGACGACTAAGGGATCTGAGAGTAGACGTGTATTGTAATTTTAGGACACAGGCTGACAACCTGTCCCTATAGTGATACACAGTCTACTGAATGACTATCAAACTTGTCAGACTTCGTGTAAATGGCCGTTTTGTTCAGCCGTTTGCGCTCTGCCTACCCCGCAAGGGGTATATACCTACTTAGGTGTAATATAATGTTTGTATGTATGTTGATAGTACCTACTGAGAACGGGATTGATACATAACCTAGACCAAAAGAGTGATTGGTTTGGGGTATGGGGTTGGATTCGGACACAAATGCTCGTTGAGCTACCGAGAACGGGTCCAGGCAGCTAAATTTCCATGAAACGAGGCGCCCATCTAATATAGGTACCTACCCCCTAACCACCATAGTTTTCGTGAATCTAAGAATCAAACCTCGAACACTATTTTGGTCCAACTGTATAATTAGCTAACCTGACCATAGGTAGGTAAGTGGTGTGAATTGCTTATCAATTACTTATACAAATTGTTGTGTTATCATTTATCAAGAATAATGAGCTTTGTTACATTATTCAAGAAGAATCTACAAAATACTGTATCACATTTACAATTTTACACAAATGTGACTTGGCTTTTCTGCGCTCTCGTAAAAGCACGAGAAAATATGGAGAAAATAATCTGTTTACTTTTAAAATATGAGCTGAAAGAGGGCAAGTTACTCACGAAAATATTCTCCAAGACAGTTCGAGGGGCAAGGAAGATATAGCATCTTGTTTTACGTCGGGGAAGATTTTCGAGCCAAATATAAATATTCCGTTGTCATACATCACTGGAGTAGATAGTGTTTACAAAATAAACGACTGATTTTACACCACCATAAAACGAGGGTAGGTGAAGCCATTAGTGTTCCGTTCCACACACACGACAATAAAATTAATAGGTAGGTAGGTACTAAGCAGGTTAGGTACCTGGATTGCAACAGTAAAATAAAAATAACTATTGACCTAACGACTTTAGGTATACATACCTATATGGCACATCATTATTCTTATCATTAATAAGATTGCATTTTTGTAAACTTAATTTCTATGGCGATTTGGTTTTTACACGACTTTTAGCATAGATTATATATATAAGTCTATGACTTTTAGCTACTTTTACCAGACGATTTTTCTTTTATAACACTAATCATGGTCAAAGAGCTTAAATTTTACTTTGCTCTTTTTTGTATTGGCGCCAACTTTTAGCGCGCTTACGATTTTAAAATAAGTGTTGCCATCTCAGAAATTTAAAATATTGTAGTAGAAATATCCAACAATGCATCTAATTAAGTAAAGCAACCGCACAATATCCACAAGGATGTGCTGTCATCGGGAATAATTCTCAACTGGGAATACTCCTAGGTCCAAAAAATAAATTGTCCGGCATGCTAGCTCAGATTCCGGGCCCGGTTTCCACGGCCGGAATTCCGGCCTCCTGCTGCCAGACGCCCAGTTTTTTCTAACCTTAATATTTACCGCCATTTATAATATTCATTTATTCGGAAAAAAAGTGTTGCGTCTCGGCACGATTTCGGTTGGAAAATTCCGGGCGTGTGCGGCGATTCGAACAAAATCTATGGGACCGACCGATGTATTCGCTATGACGTCATCCGGTTTTAAAACCGGGGAACCACAATGCACAACATACTCAATGCACAGCAGGTTAAAGCACGGCAGCGTATTGTACAGCAGATCATTGTACGACATGATGGATGGATTGTCTTGAAATACGGGCCCGGACCGATAATGTACAGGGGTGGAAATGGAATCAAAACAAATGACGTCACAGAGGATGTAGTGATGTGACGGGGGCGCAGCCCCCCGCAGTAAAAAAAACACATTCAACGCAAATCCGACACAGTAGGTTAGGTTAGGTTAGAACAGTGACCCCCTGGAGCGAACGAAGTGAGCGACCAAGCTTACTAAAGAATATATTTCATTATATTTTATATAAAAACAATATCGATTAAGTTAGAAATGCATATAATATTATCGATCTAGTCACATCACTATTCTACCACAACACGTGATGTCTCCAACCATCATGTCGTGCAATCCACCCCCGTGCACTTTCGGTACGGGGTGATGGATGGCGACATTGTTTTGATTCCATCCACCATGTCGTGCTTCATCACGTCGTACATTACTCTGACGGCCAGTATTATGGTGTACAATACTATGTTGTACATTGTAGGGACTCTTAAGGCTGGGCGCACACGCCCGGAATTCTCGCCCGGATTCCGGGTCCGATTTCCCCGTCCGGAATTCCGGGCGCCTGCCGCAGACGCCCGGAATTTTCTAACCTCAATATTTCCCGCCATTACTCTGAGAGGCTCTGAGTGACGCGGATGTTAAAGCACGTTATCATGGAGTTCATGGAGGACTAGAAATTACTTGTAACTACATTGCCACTGGCGCTGAACAAGAAAAAAACTGTTGCGTCGGCACGATTCCGGCCGGAAAATTCCGGGCGTGTGCGGCGACTCGAACAAAATCTATGGGAGCGATGTATTCGCTATGACGTCATCCGGTTTTGAAACCGGCCGAACTGACAGCGCCGCCGGTTTGATTCAGCTCCGGGCAACCGTTTTCCATTCCGGCCGGAATGGAACCGGACGTGTGCGGCAGTTAGAACATTTTGTATGAAAATATAGCATTCCGGGCCCCGGACGAGGAAACCGGGACCGGAATTCCGGCGAGCATTCCGGGCGTGTGCGGCCGGCCTAAAACCGGCCGTTTTGACAGCGCCGCCGGTTTGATTCAGCCAGCTCCGGCCCACCGTTTTCCATTCCGACCGGAATGGGACCGAACGTGTGCCAAAGTTAGAACATTTTGTATGAAAATATAGCATTCCGGCACCCGGATGAGGAAACCGGGTCCGGAATCCAGACTAGCATTCCGGACGTGTGCGGCTGGCCTTACTCCCGGTATAGAGTGTGGTCGCACAGATATTTTGAATAAAATAATATAATAGAATAGTAGTCTTTACAAAAATTTACTGGCAACACCAGCCGGATCAACAAGCGGTATAGTTTTTCGCAAATTCATGAAAGTTTTTTAATTTCCTAGTGTTTTTGTGATATTTTCTGGTATTTTAAATATCTCAGGTCCCCGGCAAGTGTTTCTTATCTTCATGTATACCTTCTTCAGTTGATTACCATTAGAAATGCGTGTTGTTACGACTTATTCTTAGTGACAGATGTCCCAGTGGTAAATCGCGCCAGTTTTCTCTGTTTTACGATTTCATACCGCTGTGGCTTATGGAGGAGTCCAAGAGAACAGTCATCGAAATGGATTCTGGCCCTCAGGAAAATGGTACGCATCATAACTTCATAAAAATCCACAATCATAGGTCTGTTTCTTTGACGTATATTGGTCATAACCCGACCGAATTCAGGTGGTTTTTTTACATCTCGTTACATCGATTGTATTTTCTTTGTGTTTCTCATTTATCGTAACTATACCAGAAGATTTTATATTAAACTAGAATAACAACGTGTGCAGCAGTGATCTGTATCATATTATTCAGTTGTTTATCAGTAATTATTTACTTGACTTGCAAAAAGTGGACCACTTTCTGATTACTTGTGAATTCGGTCGGGTTGTAACCTAAACATCAATATGAGGCGCCTGCCCGTAAACGAGTGGGCTATTTTCAACGATAATATCGAAACAGCTTTATTTATTGAGATTAATCGCCATAATTGCTGTGCATTCTCGTTTTGAACCAGTAAATACAGACATAAATCAATAACTGTGTTTATTTACAATCATTCGAAACTGTGTCTTATGTCAAGGACACAAGATTCAAAATATTGTTTTTGCCTTTTTAGGTTATAGAAAGTACTTAGAGCAAGATTTCATTGTAGAATCAAGTATGTTATGGTGATAATAATGATAAGCATTATTACTTCAGAATAACAATCTTTGGTTGGTTTCTATGTCTGAAACAAATAGTGTGGTGCCAGCTCAAAATATCATCACCTATGGGAGTGAGCCTTCATGTATCCGGCAGATGAATGCCCTACAATCTATAGTTCTTGCGCCATCTGATATCATTCAAAAGCCATATGACATGTGACTGCCATCAGATCGCACACAAACAGTACCTCACATAAATACCGGAAACGGCTGAACTGCTTGGGAAGGAAATCTTGCTTGTCACAAGTAGAGATGGGCGGTGGGTAAATACCCGGGTGGGAAAAAACGGGTAAATTGGGTATTTACCTTTTTTACCCGTTTTTACCGGGTATTTACCCAAAAGCATGGGTAAGAACTATAAAATTATATAATTTTGTTATAAGGCGTTCTATTTAAATTTTTTCCTTAAAATATGAAGTAATGTAAACCTACCTATACATTTAGAATCTATTTGTCACAGGAAAACCGCGAAAACGAAACCACTTAAACAGATAACGAATACGCATTGATCAATCGTCATCATTCTGCAAAACAAACGAACAAATTTCTATAAGTTGTCAGGCGTGGATGCATACGCGCATGCTATGACTTCATGTGCGGTGGTTTAACTTCTCGTACGCCACCGTAGCTTGCACATAAGAGCACCCGCGACGTTTCGTAAGCTCGCGCCCGTCGCAGTAGCGGACAGTTTCGCCGCAATCAAGCCCCGCTCTTGTCTCCAGTTAGTTGTTCTAGCTTAGTGGCTGTTGGGTCTTTACGGTTTTTTATCGTAATGGTTTGTTGGGTGAGTCATTAGGGTTTGCTGGGTCGAAAGAATTTGTTGGGTGGGTCGTTAGTGTATGTTGGGTCATAGAGTTTTGCAAATTGGGTCATTGAGGTTTGTTGGGTGGGTCGTTAGTGTATGTTGGGTCATAAAGGTTTGCAAATTGGGTCGTTGAGGTTTGCTGGGTCTTAAGGGTTTGTAGGTTGGGTCGTTAGTGTTTGCTGCATCGTGAGGGATTGAAGGTCGATTCGTTGGTGTTTCTTGTGTCATAAGGGTTTGTTTGGTGGATCGTTAGGGTTTGCTAGGTTGGTCGCTACAGTTTGCTGGCTCGTAAAGGTTTATTGGGTAAGTCGTTAGTGTTTGTTGGGTCATAAAGGATTGAATATTGGGTCTTTGGGATTTGTTGGGTCATTACGACGACTATGATCCAAAATCCAGATAGCGAACTGGATAGTACCCTTGCCCGCCATGCCCAGATAGTGGGTTTGATCCACCCGGACACAAATATTAGTTAAGGTTTTTTAAGTATTTGTGTTGAGTCTGGGTGTTTTCTATGTATAAATATGTATCTATTTACAAAATAGTATATCAGTATTAATATCAGTGATCTTGTTCCCATAGTGCTAGCTTTGCTTAGTTTGGGGCTAGATGGCGCCTCGTTCAGGGATATTTATTTTAAGCTTTTGTAGGTTGGTTCGTTAGTATTTTTTGGGTCGTAAAGTTTGGTTGGATGGGGGAAACAAATACAAACGACCCACGAACACTTAAAATTAAAACCTCACCCAATAATCCCTAACGACCTTGAAAACACTACCGACCCATCCAGTAACCTGTTACGTATGACCCAATTAACCTTAACAACTCACACAAGTAACCCTTACTTCCCAGTAAACACTAACGGCATCTTAACAAACCCTTGCGACCCAACAAACTCTTACGACCCAGCAAACACTAACGACCTACACAACAAACCCTACCGAACCAACATACACCAAAGAGCCAACCTACAAACCCTAACGACCCAACAAACACTAACAATCAGTCCCACAAATCCTTACGGAACAATAAACCCTTACGACCCAGAAAACACTAAAGACCCACACAACAAATCCTAACGACCCAACAAACACTAACGACCCAGCCAACAAACCCTTACAACCCAACAAACCTTTTCGACCCAGCAAACACTAACGAACCGCCTAACCAACCCTAACGACCCAATTAACCCTAATAACCCAAACAACCCATACTACCCAGCAAACACTAACGACATCTTAATAAACCCTTACGATCAAACAAACACCAACGGCACAACTTACAAACCCTACCAACCCAACAAACACTAACGACCCATCCAACAAACCCTTACGATCGAACAAACCCACGGCCCAACAAACTCTTACGACCCAATTAACTCTTACGACCCAATTAACTCTTACGACCCAATTAACTCTTACGATCCAGCAAACAAACCCTTACAACCCAATAAACCCTTACGACCCAACAAACTCTTACGACCCAACAAACCCTTACGACTTAGAAAATACTAACGACCCATCCAGCAAACCCTTACAACCCAAAAAACCCTTTCGACCCTAGCAATTACTAACGAACCGCCTAACAAACCCTAACGTACCAACAAATATAAATGAGCCACCAAACAGCCTTACGTCTCGAAAACAACCACAACCCCAACTACAAACCCTTACGATCCAACAAATACTAACGACCCACCCAACAAACCCTTAAGACCCACCAAACACTAACGACTCATCCAGCATACCCTTACAAGCCAACAAACACTCACAACCTACTCAAGAAATCCTTACGACTCAACAAACCCTTACAACCCAACAAACCCTTAAAACATACTAAACACTAACGACCCATCCAGCATATCCTTACGAGCCAACAAACACTCACGACCCACTCAAGAAACCCTGACGAGCCACCAAACCTTTACGACCCAACAAATCCTAACGACCCACCCAACAAACCCTTACGACCCAAAAAACATGTACGACCCGCCCAACAAACACAAACGAACCAACGTACAAATACTTACGACCCACCATGTGAAAATCGTTCAGTTTCATGATCTGAGCTGAGCACTGTGATCGCGCATTCACACTGAGAAGACTTTGGCCGGGAATTATCGGAAGTCCCTTTTACACACGAGGAAAAGAACGAGAAATATGTGTATCGCGGGACAAAAAAGTCGCATCTATGAACATGGTCTAAGTAATGCACGACAATACCGGTATAAAAGCAATAAACGAATGACGATATCTTTCAAACTTAATCGTAAAATACGTAAAATAATTCTTCTTTACATTGCACGGGTACATAATAAGTGTTCTAGTAACCTACTACGAATTCTTTTGCAAAACACGTACCTTAAAGGCTGTAATAGATATGAAACTTATATACGGGTATTTACCCGGGTAAAAACTAATTCGGGTAGGAAAAAACGGGTAAGAATGGGTATATACCCAAATCTGGGTATTTACCCGGGTAGAATCCCATCTCTAGTCACAAGCAATATTTCAATTTCAATTTCTTTATTTATTTAAGCATACAACATGACAGTAAATTCATCAAATCATAAGTAAGAATCAGAATAAAGATTGTGATTCTGAATTAAATATGAACCTTTGTAATCCTACTACTTTAACCGAGCAACTGTGTAAACATTTCCAGTTGTGAGCAGCCTGGTCGGTGCAGGAGACACCCCTCTGAAGACCAACGGCAACTCATCGCAGACTTTGTTTCCCGATAGCCCTGTGTATGAACCGGAGGAGGTGAGTGGAGAGTAAATAAGATGATAAAAGAAAAAGAACATATACAAAGAAATGTACAAATAGGCAGCCTTATTGCTGAGAAACAATTTCTTCCAGGCAACCATAGAGCACAGCAGAGTGATTTGTAATAGCGGAGAGGTTTCAAATATGTGGGGTGATCCACCTATCTTGAATCGCTAATAAAAAAGTGGTCTATATTTTTGTTTTCAATACCTTCTACGGGTATGGGTCAAATACAAACTTCAATTTATAATATTTTGAATTCCACAATCAACACTATAATAATCAAACTAGCAGCCCGCCCAGCGATTTCACCCGCTGCTACTTACCTGTTTTCCCGTAGAAATTGGATCTTTGCCCGTAGTAAAAAGTCCATTACTCCGATCCAGCAGAGGTAAATGTGCGATCAGAAGCGGCCCGTCATGCTGAATAACTTTTACTTTGAAGCCATTACCGTATCTCTTATTGTTTATATGGGATGCTGGTGGTCTACATCAGGTACTCCAGACCCTCGTGACCATGTGCCAGCAGAAGCGGCCCATCATGCTGAATAACTTTTACTTTGAGGCTTTTAGCGTATCTCTTATAGTCTATATGGGATGCTGGTGGTCTACATCAGGTACTCCAGACCCTCGTGACCATTTGCCAGCAGAAGCGGCTCGTCATGCTGAATAACTTTTACTTTGAAGCCATTATCGTATCTCTTATAGTTTATATGGGATATTGGTGGTCTTCATCAGGTACTCCAGATCCTCGATGACCATGTGCCAGCAGAAGCGGCCCGTCATGGTGAACAACTTTTTCTATGAAGCCATGACCGTATCTTTTATAGTTTAGATGGGATGCTGATGGTCTTCATCAGGTACTCGTACTCCAGATCCTCGAGGGCTGACAAAAAGTAGTCCATGTCCATCTTTACTATGCTAGTAATATCAGTGCCAAATTTCGCGAAGATCGGTAAAGCGGTTTGGCTTATTTGGGTAATATCCGCTATATTTCCCGCTTTTCCTGCTGCTAACCGTTTTCCCGTGGAAATGAGGAATTTTCCTGTGGTAAAAAGTATCCTATGTTACTCAGGAATGTTGTAGCTTTCTAATGGTGAAAGAATTTTCGAAATCGGTCCAGTAGTTTCGGAGTTTATCGATTACATACATACAAAAAAACAAACAAACAAAGTTTTCCTCTTTATTATATTAGTGTAGATAACTGTAGGTGTATTGGGTTTGTTTTATTTGAACCAACTTAGAATGAAAAGGAGGAGGTTCTTGTCAGGTAACTTTTAGAAATGTGTATGTTACCTAAGTATATCACCGGCGGTGCCTCCAAACAGGTTTATTGTCTGGTTGAACTAAACATGTCTGTACATGCTTCTTACTAACTGATGGTTTGAGCAGTTACCGGACAAGGTAATAAATTCTAATAAGTACCAACTGGATTGTAGTTGGATAGTATATTCATTGTATGGTAAAAAACAATCATGTCTGGACTTGAAAGCTAATCTGGCTAACTTTATGTTTTTCTCAAAGTTCTATTTTAATCATGATATTACTGTACACATACAAGGAATGGTGCAGTGAGTTTTATAATAATAATTATTATTTTATAAGAGTTAGCTCAGTTAAAAAATATGATATCATATAAATCCAAGTTAAGGAGGAAAAAGGTAGGTATGAAAAAATTTTCCTGGTTCTTTGTTTTTTTTTTATGTCTGATGTCATAAAGGGCTAAGTTTCTGTTTCATCAATTTCAGGATGTCATTGAAGTATCAGATGACAGCAAAAACACCTTGTCATCTGGTTCCAAAGGTACGCAGACTTTTAATTTATAAAGAATCATGCCCAGTCTATTATGGATGTTCGTCTATCGCTTGCCTCACTACTTGCAGGCATCGCATCAAAGCCAAAGTTAAATAATTATGAAGTCTAATTATTGCTTAACATTTTGTAACTGAAAATAATTTGATTATTACAGGAGTTCTGAAGTTATTGAATGTTAAAGTTGGGTATCGGAAGAGACAAAGGTTCTTAAGTTTAGCTGTATATCGAGTATTTCGTTCTTAAATCGTTATCGTTAGCTATACCGAAGTAAACAGTGCAAAAAAGGTTCACACCACAGTTAAATCTTTGAGAAAAATACCTAACGGTAGAAAGACCTTTCACAGTTAAGTTAGTTTCCCTGTTTTGCACAACAATTGCCGTAGCTATTCTTCATAAGAATGAGGGATATTACATATTGCTTTAATTTTCGTTTTGAGGCAAGACAATTTCTTAGACCAAAAATGGGCAATCTCCTTTGTCAAGCTCATGCTTACTGCATCTGCAAACACATAATGGTGGCGTCAGCCGCGGCTATGCCAGAATGCACGCATCAGGAGTCAAAAAACATATGTGACACATTCACGAACAATTAGAAGAAAGTTGCAAACAGTCGAGACAGGCGCCATTTAATTTTTCTATCGTTAATTTGTCGCCCCCATTCTTTTCTGTAATCCCTTACGCAGGTGCAGTTAGCATGAGCTTGACAAACTATAGCCAGAATGGTTTCCTATAGAATCTTTTATTTGAATGCAAACTTTCCATTTTACAGATGATCAACCGCCGAAGCGAAAACTTTCCGACGAACCCGTCGAAAGCGTCGCGAAGGTTCAAAAACTGGATCTTCGGAGCGAGGAATTCACCGTATCGTCGCAAACTTTGGACGAGGAAGTCTCCAAAATCACATCCAAGGCCAAATCTGATTTGGTCCTACCATCCACTTCGCGTGTTCGCACACCATCTAAAGCCAGCCCGCGGAAAAGATCCAATAGCACTGACGTATCTAAACCAAAAACACCCAGAACTCCCAAATCCCGACCAGCTAGCGCCGACATCACTAAAGGCCGTAAAACACCGAAAAAACGCGGAAATTCCTCCTCCGAAGAAGTTATTACTATATCTGACAGCTCAAGTTCGCGACCGAGCGTAGAATTCGTGAAGGAAATCGAAGCGGCAACTAAAGTTCCCGAAACTATCGCAGAGGAAAGCACATCAGAACTCAACGATTCGCAAAACTTCCACCTATGTCTATCTCCTTCACCTGATGAAGACACAAGCGATGTTAAAGAAAAAAGTATCAATCCGAACCACAGCAGTGACCCAGTTGTAGTCAAAGATCGAGAGGAAATCCTCAATCCAGGGAAAATACCTCAAACGCGGAGCGAAGGTTACAACTACTCGGATCATAGCGGAAACATGTCTCAACCAAGGCCTAAAGATTTCGGTAAAACTACTGACCAGGAAAGCACTGACAGCGCCCTTTCAATCAGCATGGAAAGTCCGGAACAAGCTCCAACTGTCGCATCGAAAATGATCTCAAAGCTGTCGAACGGTAACTCCTCAACACCCACTGAAACACCCGATGGTAAAGATGATAATACTCCAGACATGGCCAAGCTCAATAACAAGATCGGCCGAAAGGGCAAAAATGAATCTTTCAGAGTCAGCAATAATACCACGCCGTCTACGATCTCTCCGTTACAAAATGGACATTCGTTGCCAGTCAATACTCCCCAGATACCTATATTTGAGGTCCACATCAGTCACAATGAAGACTGCGAGTTCCTTTCGCTAGTCGTCGTTCGAACAGACCATGATCTCGGCGCAGATATTTGTAAAGAATACCAAAGAGTTTCTAAGCGATTCACTATTGATCCTTATTTAGGTGACGTGTCGACAAGTAACTCTCCCTCGAGTGTTACTAGCGGTGGAATGATCCAGTTACCAAACAGGACGTCGTTCGCTTCGACTGTTAGCTCGGTGTCAACATCTAGCAGCAACCGAACAAGTGACGGAAACTTCGTCGTGCCCCAACCTCCAAGAAAATCTGTTTCCAATCCAACCCACCCTGTAACCGTCAAAGGATATGACGGACTCATGAAAAAATTGCAAGACATATTTTCGCATCTTCAAAATGCGTCAGTTGATGACGCGAACAGATCATTGGCTGAAGATAAGGTTTCTGTCGCAATACAAACTTCTTTGAGTGATGGGTCAACGCTGAGCAATGGGAATGCGAGTCCCGAAGAAGTGGGCAAATTAGACAAGGCAACGCCAAAAAGCTCACTGAAGAAAACACGGGTCCGAGGGCGACGGCAGATCGCAGGGAAAACCAAAAGAGCAATTCTGCCAACACAACACGAGGAACCGGAATACATGCACGGCATGAATTCTCCCGAAATGGTGCCAACCAACGGAGAAAACGGGAAAGTTTCTCCCAAAGATGAAAAACCTCTTTCGTCTATGGTAGCTACGCCTAAATCTGTGAGCAAACTGAAGGGTCAAAAGAAGCGTCCGACTTCTCCCAGGCCAGCTACTCCTGTTGAAAAACCTGCAGTAAAATCGGAATATCCTGGATACGCTCCCGATACAGTCGTTCTTGCCAAATGGGTTGACAAACGCTACTACTCCGGAAGAGTATTAGAAATAACCGAGCCAAACAAGTACTTGATCAAATTTGATGATGGTCAAACCAAAACTTTGTTGGACGATTTCATAATATTCGGTGATTTGAGGAGGCTGCCTTTGCAAGGACAGTCTGTGTATGCCATGGTGGATGAGGAACAAAATTATGAACCTGGGTTGGTTCTTGAGGTTGAAGAGAACGGCAGTGGGACTGTGACTTATAGGTGTACTACTGATGGGTAAGTTTTTGGAGGATATAGTAATTCGATTTGACATTTCGATTGGTATTTGATTGTAAAGTTTTTAGACGTTTTTACTGAGACCTGATCGAAAATTTGTTTCAATCTTTCAGGGATACGATGGTAATGGTGACAGCCAGTGAACTTTACCTGACGGAAGATCAAGCGCGATCTATCAAAGAGACTGTGCGCCCGAGATCACCATCGGCCCCGAACACGCCGCGTCGACGGCATAACCGGGAGCTGGATCTTGACAATATCATCCAGGTAAATGCATTCTGAGTTTGATTTTAATAAGTCATCCAGATAAATTCATGCAAGTTGGACTTTGATGATGTTCTGTTCTGAATATTGGTCGCTGTTGATTTAAATGTTGTTGTTTATCCTGCATACTCTACTAATGTTGCCATATCATCCAGGTAAATGCGTTCTGATTTTGACTTTAATATGTCATCCAGATAAGTGCATGCAAGTTGGACTACGTTGATGATATGATGTTCTGTTCTGAATATTTGTCGGTGTTGATTTAAATGTTGTATTGATCCTTCAAACTCTACTAACGATGGCAATACCCTTTGAATTTCTTGTCTTGACGACTTTTTTCGTACTAAAAGGTTATCATTTGATATTCATTCTGTTGTGCTGTATGAACTTTAAATTCTTTTGTTTGAGGAAAACAGTGATTAGTGGATTCGTTGAACACCACTAAATTTTACTTCGATTGGGATTGTTTGTAAACAATCTCGTATGAATGGATTTACGCAAAGTCGTCTTATGAGAGTCATTCTTATTGGAGGTTCGCCAACATACCGCTATGAGTCAACAACCCCCAAGCCGGCGTGCCCCGGCTGACGTCATGCGCCAGTGCGCAGACGCGAAAAAAACCTGTTGCTTATGACGTCAGCCGGCGTCGCGGGTCGCCGCGCATGGCTTCTCAGCAACTCCATTGGGCGCCACTTTGACAGCTCGTGGTGACGTCATCGCAAGTTTCCGCCGGAATCCAACAGATGTCGCTGTACGGGCCGAGCGCATTTTCTAAAACGCGGTGTTGAGATGTCTTCCTCGAAACTACATATACCCGGCGAGCGCCGAGTGAACTCATACTTACCTGGCACAGGGGATACCGTGATCAAGAAGGCGGTTCCCCCAGGGCGAGGCCTTTCCATTGCACTGCGGTTGGGTTGACCCCTGCGATTATCCCTAATGTGGATAACTCGGGTGCGTAATTTTTGGTAGTGGGGACTGCGTTCGCGCCGTCCCCCCCGTAAAATCTGATAGTTAGCTGTTGATGGAGTTATGTCCATGATGTACTCGTACAAAGTACTCCTTTAAGTTTAAGCAACTATTCTTACAAAAATGCTGAGCACATGGTAAGACTGAAATGCAACACATATTTTGCTCATCTGCTAAATTTTAAGGAAGGGATAGAAAATAGCGGATATAAAAGGGATAAAAAAAATTACAACAGTGACACACAACTTCTGAAATATCAACCAAATACTTACTCCACCAGGGAAACATACATTATTTTGTCTGCTTCAGACTAATATTGTATGGAGCTAATTTAAGATACCTAATTTGCCGTGTGATGCCAGTTTAGAATAGCATCACCTCATATTTAAGGAATACTTTCCTGTGGGTGTCGTATGAAGCGACCAAGGGATTTGAGCGTTGATGTGTATTCAAATTTTTGTAACAGGCTGAAAAACTGTCACTATGGTGATACACGGTCTTCTTAGTAACTAATAGTATCAGGCGTAACATTGCGGAAGTCCATCTTGATGAAAATGATAGAAATATACCTCTATTTAGCTTCTTCCGCACCTATGACGGTCGGTAGGTTATGCTGCTGAGTGAACCACACGTACGACCGCAACCTAATGCAAATGTACTAGCGATATAACACACCAACACCGCAACCACCGTTTTACACTCTACACGTGTTTCACTCCTCCACGGAGTATCTTCAGGAGATCTTCGACAGTCAAGTTCCGAGCACCGATCGATTTCTATCATTTTGAACAGTCTTCTGAATTACTCTCAAACTTTTGTCAGGCGTGGTGAATTTCCGTTTTTCACAGCCTTTTGCTCTCGGTGTACCCCGCAAGGGATATAGGCGTGATATATGAATACGCATGTGTTTCAGGGTCCCAGAAGCGCCCGCACTCGCGACAAAGGCAATTCGAGCGCCCGGAAGCGCGTCGCGTCCCCGAAGAGCCCTAAAGCTTCTACCTCAGGTAGGCAAAACACACCAAGTAAGTGAAACAAGCGAACTAGAATTAATTTATGCCAGAAATAAAGGTCGTCCTGCCGCTTCTGAGTAATAAAATGTGTATATTTCGATTGATGTTATGTAATTTTTATTTTATCCGTTATTCCCAACGGCCCCCACGGATCGGCCCCCGCGGGGCTCATTGGGAATTTTTCTTCCCAACGGCCCCCAAATTCAAACTTTTAGAGATTTGGGGGCCGTAGGGAAGAAAAATTTCCAACGGGCCCCAAAATTGAAATTAAAAGGTATTAATAATACGGGGTGTAAGGGACAGCCCTCCGAATACTGAAAGGGTGCATTCAGACCATGAAATTGAACAACTTGCCATAGAAATAAATTTCAGGAAACGAAATAGTAGTTTTTATAACAAGGGAATAAAGTGATATATTTAGGGCGAGGGCGTTAGTTTGAATCATGAGCGGAACGAGGGATTCTGATTTTAAAGTAGAATCGTGAGTGAAGCGAGGGATTCAATGTAAGTCGCCCGAGAATAAATAACTTTATACCCGAGTGATACATACTACTTTTCATCCCCCTCTATGAGAAAAACAATAAATACTTACTTAATCTACGAAGTTCTTTAAATATTGCTTGCTATTTTCCATTATTGTACAATACATGTTATAAATTGCAATATAACATCCAATATTTACAAAACATTTATCACTCATTTCATTTCATATTATTGCAATATAATTGTAAGGCTGAATATTGTTGTTGCCCATTGCTGGCCAGTTATGGCGCCAAAAGAAAAATAAAATTTGACACATTACTTTTTAATTTCAAATTTTGCTAGGAATTAGGTCTTTTAAGAGCAAAATACTATAGCCCCGTCAATATCGACATAAAAATAAATAAACATTGCAAACGCGCATGTAACTACGATTTTTTTATATGTTGTAAGGTCCCTTGAGAGTAGTTAATACCCAAGTTTGCAACACTGAAAACCTTGTGCTGCCTCCACGGTGCTCAATAAACTGCGAAATTTTGGCCCATATTTCAGTTTTTTATAAAAATTTACCATAACGAAGATTTTTTCAAGTACGTTTCATAGAACTTTATTAAAGATAACTAAATTTGCTACAATTTCAGGGAAACCTGAGCACACTATGTCTTTTGGTTGCAAAGATACAGCAAGTCAAAGATGGACAATTCTTCCGCAGTGCTAAGAAAGCTGTGAAATTACAGAATTTCCGATGTAACAGCTCTTGTTACATTTTTTTTTCAAAAAATCATATTATGTTGTCCGACTTGCACTAAGCCAGTTTTTAGGGTTCCATACCCAATAGGGTAAAAAACGGGACCCTATTACTAAGACTTCGCTGTCTGTTCGTCCATCCGTCTGTCAGCAGGCTGTATCCCATGAATCATGATAGCTACAGAGTTGAAGTTTTCGCAAATTATGCATATCAAAATCCGTTCAGTAGTTTTTTCGCGTGTATCTCATGAACCTTGATAGCAAGAGAGTTGAAATTTTCACAGGTGATGTATTTCTGTTACCGCTATTACAAAAAATACTAAAAACCAGAATAGAATAAATAGTAAGGGGGGCTATCATACAAGAAACGTGTTTTTTTGTTGGTTTTTGTAAATAATGTTTCGGAGGCTGTTTCTCATGAACCGTGACAGTTAGATCTTTTAAATTTTCACAGATGATGTATGTTTATTGCCGCTATAACAACAAATACAAAAAAACAGGCCAAGTGCGAGTCGTACTCGCGTACAAAGGATTCCGTACCATTAGTTCGAGAGCCCAGGGGGTAAGTGGCTATCTCATAAGGTACCACGATAGGCTAGGTTTGGATCGTTAACCAAGACTTAAACAAGTCGTATGACCCAGGTCTGCCAGAGCCAATCCTGCCGAAACATAAAAATAATCGATATTTTTCAGAGTAATTTTTTCGTAAAAAATATGTCATAAGGTACCACAATGAAAGTGCTGGCATCAGTTAACCATTGAAAAATTATGTAAAAAAAGCTTGGTCTGCCACTGCGCACCCTGCCGGAAGTGCTTGCCAGACCTCTCCAAAGATGCCCTTCCGACACCCCTAAACTATCTCATCGGGTACCACGACGCGACCACCACAACATAATAGCCAAGATCACTCTGACAAAAGATCACAAGGTCTGCCAGGCCTAAACTTGCCGCATCCTAGTGTTTCAGACATTTGAAGTTGTAGGTCCAGTGTATGAAAAATGACCTGATCTTTTTCCCCCCGCGTTTGATTTTGATGGTGCCTTAATACGAAATGCTCTCCATAATAAGGAGCTTCGAGTCATATATGACAGTTGGGTGGAGGGTTTCAGTATTGAACGCAATCCTGTCAAAAAGTTTGAAATGGAGGTTTGGTCTATGAAAACTGGCCTATATCTTATTCCCCCCGGGTTTGATTTTGATGGCGCCTTAATATGAAATGCTCTCCATAACAAGGAGCTTTGAGTCATATAGGTCAGTGAGGAGGAGGGTCTCTGTATTGTACACAATCCTGTCAAAAAGTGTGAAATTGTAGGTAAAGTGTATGAAAACTGGCCTATATCTTTTCCCCCACTGGTTTGATTTTGATGGTGCCTTAATATGAAATGCTCGTAATGATTAGGAGATTCGATTTGTATAGGTCAATTGGATAGAAGGTCTCTGTTCTGTGCACAATCCTCCTAAATATGAAAATATTCGATAACTTCTGCAGATTTTATCAGTTAAAATTGTCATATCATAAGGAACTCGAATAAAAGTGCTTGCATCAGCTTACCATTGACAAATTATGTTAAAAAAACTTGGTCTGCCACTGCGCACTCAGCCGGAAGTCCTTAGATGAGATAGGTTAGGGGTGTCGGAAGGGTATATTTGGAAGGGTCTCCGAAGGACTTCTGGCAGAGTGCGCAATGGCAGACCAAGTTTTCTTAACTCAATTTATCAATGGTTAACTGATGCTGGCAATGTCATTCGGGTACCTTATGATATGACAATATTAACGGCAAAAATCTGCAGAACATATCCAATATTTTCATGTTTAGCAGGATTGAGATTTTTTCCGTTAACATTGTCATTTCATAAGGTACCCGAATGACAGTGCCAGCATCAGCTTACCATTGATAAATTGAGTTCAGAAAACTTGGTCTGCCATTGCGCACTCTGCCAGAAGTCCTTGGGAGACCCCTCCAAATATACCCTTCCGACACCCCTAACCTATCTCATCTAAAGACTTCCGGCTGAGTGCGCAGTGGCAGACCAAGTTTTTTTAACATAATTTGTCAATGGTAAGCTGATGCAAGCACTTTTATCCGAGTTCCTTATGATATGACAATTTTAACTGATAAAATCTGCAGAAGTTATCGAATATTTTCATATTTAGGAGGATTGTGCACAGAACAGAGACCTTCTATCCAATTGACCTATACAAATCGAATCTCCTAATCATTACGAGCATTTCATACCAAGGCACCATCAAAATCAAACCAGTGGTTAGGTAGGGGTGAGATAGGTTAGGGTTGTCGGAAGTGCATATTCGGAGGGGTCTGACAAGGACTTCCGGCAGAGTGCGCAATGGCAGACCAAGTTTTCTTAACTCAATTTATCAATGGTAAGCTGATGCCGGCACTTTTATTCGGGTACCTTATGATATGACAATATTAATGGCAAAAATCTGCAGAACATATCCAATATTTTCATGTTTAGCAGGATTGAGATTTTTTCCGTTAACATTGTAATTTCATAAGGTACCCGAATGACAGTGCCAGCATCAGCTTACCATTGATAAATTGAGTTAAGAAAACTTGGTCTGCCATTGCGCACTCTGCCAGAAGTCTTTGGGAGACCCCTCCAAATATACCCTTCCGACACCCCTAACCTATCTCATCTAAGGACTTCCGGCTGAGTGCGCAGTGGCAGACCAAGTTTTTTAAACATAATTTGTCAATGGTAAGCTGATGCAAGCACTTTTATTCGAGTTCCTTATGATATGACAATTTTAACTGATAAAATCTGCAGAAGTTATCGAATATTTTCATATTTAGGAGGATTGTGCACAGAACAGAGACCTTCTATCCAATTAACCTATACAAATCGAATCTCCTAATCATAACGAGCATTTCATACCAAGGCACCATCAAAATCAAACCAGTGGGGGAAAAGATATAGGCCAGTTTTCATACATTTTACCTACAATTTCACACTTTTTGACAGGATTGTGTACAATACAGAGACCCTCCTCCTCACTGACCTATATGACTCAAAGCTCCTAGTTATGGAGAGCATTTCATATTAAGGCGCCATCATAATCAAACCCGGGGGGAATAAGATATAGGCCAGTTTTCATAGACCAAACCTCCATTTCAAACTTTTTGACAGGATTGCGTTCAATACTGAAACCCTCCACCCAACTGTCCTATGTGACTCGAAGCTCCTTATTATGGAGAGCATTTCGTATTAAGGCACCATCAAAATCAAACGCGGGGGGAAAAAGATATAGATCATTTTTCATACACTGGACCTACAACTTCAAATGTCTGAAACACTAGGATGCGGCAAGTTTAGGCCTGGCAGACCTTGTGATCTATTGTCAGAGTGATCTTGGCTATTATGTTGTGGTGGTCGCGTCGTGGTACCCGATGAGATAGTTTAGGGGTGTCGGAAGGGCATCTTTGGAGAGGTCTGGCAAGCACTTCCGGCAGGGTGCGCAGTGGCAGACCAAGCTTTTTTTACATAATTTTTCAATGGTTAACTGATGCCAGCACTTTCATTGTGGTACCTTATGACATATTTTTTACGAAAAAATTACTCTGAAAAATATCGATTATTTTTATGTTTCGGCAGGATTGGCTCTGGCAGACCTGGGTCATACGACTTGTTTAAGTCTTGGTTAACGATCCAAACCTAGCCTATCGTGGTACCTTATGAGATAGCCACTTACCCCCTGGGCTCTCGAACTACATCATTTATAAAAATGACAGCAATATCATATCTGTTGCCCGACTCGCACTTGACTAGTTTTTGGTATTTGTTGTAATAGTGGTAATAGACATACATCATCTGTGAAAATTTCAACCATCTAACTATCACGGTTCACGAGAAACAGCCTTCGAAACATTATCCACAAAAACGAGCAAAAAAATCACGTTTCTTGTATGGGAGCCCCCCTTAATATTTATTGTATTCTGGTTTTTAGTATTTGTTTTTATAGCAGCAATAGACATACATCACCTGTAAAAATTTCAACTCTCTAGCTATCACGGTTCATGAGATACAAGCGCAAAAACTTCTGAACAAATTTTGATTTGACGTTGACATTGGCAGCACAGGGTTTTCAGTGTTGCAAACTTGGGTGTTAACTACTCTCAAGGGACCTAACAATATATAACAAAATCGTAGTTACATGCGCGTTTGCAATGTTTGATGTCGATATTGACCGGGCTACTAGGTGTAAAACACTCAATAAAATAGCAGATAGTGTTGAACACTCAATAAAATAGCAGGTAGTGTTGCAGAGAAAAACCCATCTGTAGTAAATTTTCGATTGATTGGCTGCAAATTTTTGTGTTCCAAATTCAAATGAATTTTAATCCCTTGGGATTAAATAACCTATTTTAATCCCACTTATGTGCGACCAAAGCGTAGTTTTTTGAATAGAGGGGATGAAAAGAAATTTTTCGACTTCCCATACAAAATCACGATTAACTAACTGATTCAATTTACTATGGGAAGTCAAAATTTTTTTTACTTTTCCTGAAATGTATTTCTATGGGAAGTTGTTCAGTTTCATGGTCTGAATGCACCCTTTCAGTATTAGGAGGGCTGTCCCTTACACCCGTATATTATTATTGCTTTTTTGTGTTTATGGTATGTTTTCGAAGTTAATGGATGTTTATGGAACTTTTTAGATATATAAGGTGTGTTTTCAATGTTTACGGTAGATTTCTATGATAATAGTGTATTTATGGGTTGTTGTGGTGTTTCTTAGGTGTTGATGGCGCGTTATCAATGTTTATGGTAGATCAAGAATCAACACCTACGGTAGACAAATTACGGTAGATTTCTATGATAATGGTTATCATAGAAATCTACCGTAAACATTGAAAACACACCTTCTATATCTAAAAAGTTCTATAAACATCCATTAACTTCGAAAACATACCATAAACACAAAAAAGCAATAATAATATATTATTAATAATTTTTATTTATGTCCCCGCGGGGGCCGATCCGTGGGTCCGTTGGGAATAACGGATTTTTATTTATTACAAGATGTATTTACTGCCTTACCTTTTACGCGAATGAAACATAAAAACATCAGAATCGGGGCCAACCAGATTAACCTTACAGATAATATTGCTAAACTAAAAGGGCCAATAGCTTATCTAAGTCTTTTAAGAAATTCCAAAAATATCTATAAGGTTATATTATAACATGCAAATTCTCATAATAATCCAGTCCATTCGCTATAGGAGAGAAAAAACCTGGATCTAAATTATCAATCTAGTTAGGCGCTGTTCTAAACCACACACATCTTTCAATTTCAGGAGTAAAGTCAAGCAAAAACACCCCAGTTAGCCGCAAGCGTCTCGCCAGCGAAAGTAGCGAACTGTCAGAGTCAAGCAACTCTGCTCCTCCAGTGAGGATCGAAGAGGTGGCAGGAGTGGAACCTGAGGTGCAGCGGACGCCGAGGAAAATCGATGGGGTCAAAGGTAATACCAACTAAGCCATCCAGGTAGAAGATTCAACATAGCGGGAGCAGCGAAGTACCAGGAACGTAGGAATAACTAGGAGTTGTAAGTAAGCCTCAAGCCGTACAAAAGTAGTGATCTGTCAGAGTCAAGCAACTCTGCGCCTCCAGTGAGGATCGAAGAAGTGGCGGGAGTCGAACCTCAGGTGCAGCGGACTTCGAGGAAAATTGATGGAGTCAAAGGTAATACCAACTAAACCATCCAGGCAGAAGATTTAGCATAGCGGGAGCAGCGAAGTACCAGGAACGTAGAGATACTCGTAAACAGGAGTTGTAAGTAAGCCTCAAGCGTCTAGTAAAAGTAACGAACTGTCAGAGTCAAGCAACTCTGCTCCTCCAGTGAGGATCGAAGTAGTGGCGGGAGTGGAACCTGAGGTGCAGCGGACGCCGATGAAAATTGATAGGGTCAAAGGTATTACCAACTAAGCCACCCAGGCAGAAGTTTCAGCATAGCTCGAGCAGCGAAGTACCAGGAAAGTAGAGATAATCAGGAGTTGTATGTAAGCCTCAAGTGTGTAGTGAAGGTAGCGAACTGCCAGAGTCAAGCAACTCTGCTCCTCCAGTGAGGATCGAAGAGGTGGCGGGAGTCGAACCTGAGGTGCAACGGACGCCGAGGAAAATTGATGGGGTCAAAGGTAATACCAACTAAACCATCCAGGCAGTCTTTATGTACCAGGACTGTAGGAGTAATCAGGAGTTATGTGAGCCTCAATAGAATTAGTCTATGTCTAGCTAGCGGGAGTAGTGAAGTACCAGGATAATAGAAGTAATAAGGAGTTTAATAGGTCACCTGGCAAGTAACTTAGTATTTATGGTAACAAGACATCATTCGGAGTTAGGACATTCAGCAAGACATAGTGTAATCAGCATAGCGGGACCAGCGAAGTACCAGGAACGTAGAGATAATCAGGAGTTGTAAGTAAGCCTCAAGCGTCTAGTCTAGTGAAAGTAGTGAACTATCAGAGTCAAGCAACTCTGCTCCTCCAGTGAGGATCGAAGAAGTGGCGGGAGTGGAACCCGAGGTGCAGCGGACGCCGAGGAAAATTGATGGGGTCAAAGGTAATACCAACTAAGCCATCCAGGCAGAAGATTCAACATAGCGGAGCAGCGAAGTACCAGGAACGTAGGAATAATCAGGAGTTGTAGTAAGCTTCAAGCGTCTAGTGCAGTGTTTTTCAAACTGTGGGTCGCGACCCCCAGGGGGGTCGCGGAGCCTTTCTAGGGGGGTCACCAGCAAAATCTAAAAGTCAAGGCAGGTCGGGTAAAATTCAGTAAAACCCAATTTTAGTGACAAAGAATGTGCATGTTTTTTTTTTCATAACCTGCTGTATACGCTCTTTAGCTGTTTGTAGCGTGAAAAGTCGAGCTCGCTTCGCTCAGGATACGTGTATTTTTCGGCCTGTTTTACACTAAAGTTTAAGCTTTTAGGCTCGTTTTAGCGTAATAATTCTCGCTCGCTTCGCTCGCGTTACATGCTGGCTTGTTTTCTCCTGAAAATTTCAGCCTACCTAGGAAAATATGCTAAAAATGCGGACAACGCTTGTAGTTTTTTCTGTATCCGCCATTGAATTAATGATATTACTAATTTTATGTTTCTATGATGACCCAACAGGGGGGTCGCCATTGATTTTTCGCCTAGAAGGGGGTCGCATATTCAAAAAGTTTGAAAAACACTGGTCTAGTGAAAGTAGCGAACTGTCAGAGTCAAGCAACTCTGCTCCTCCAGTGAGGATCGGAAGAGGTGGCGGGAGTGGAACCCGAGGTGCAGCAGACGCCGAGGAAAATTTATGGGGTCAAAGGTAATAGCAACTAAGCCGGCCAGGTAGTCTTTAGGTACCAGGACTGTAGCAGTAATCAGGAGTTATGTGAACCTCAATAGTTTAGCTAGCGGGAGCAGTGAAGTACCAGGATAATAGAAGTAATATGAAGTATAATAGGTCACCTGCTAAGCGACTTACTCATTACGGTACCAAGACATCATGCATAGTCAGGACTTTCAGCAAGACATGTTGTAATCAGCGCAGCGGGAGCAACGAAGTACCAGGAACGTAGGAATAATCAGGAGTCAGGAGTCGTAAGTAAGCCTCAAGCGTCTTGTGAAAGTAGTAAGCTATCAGAGTCAAGCAACTCTGCTCCTCCAGTGAGGATCGAAGAAGTGGCGGGAGTCGAACCTGAGGTGCAGCGGACGCCGAGGAAAATTGATGGGGTCAAAGGTAATACCAATTAAGCCATCCAGGCAAAAGATTCAGCATAGCGTGACCAGCGAAGTACCAGGAACGTAGGAATAATCAGGAGTTGTAAGTAGGCTTCAAACGTGTAAGTGAAAGTAGCGAACTGTCAGAGTCAAGCAATTCCTCCAGTGAGGATCGAAGAAGTGGCGGGAGTGGAACCTGAGGTGGAGCGGATGCCGAGGAAAATTGATGGGGTCAAATGTAATACCAACTAAGCCGTAGAGGTAGTCTTTAGGTACCAGGACTGTAGGAGTAATCAGGAGTTTTAAGCGAGCCTTCAGTGCCAAGCAAGCGAGAGCAGAACAGAGTAGCATCCAGGATCGTGAAATAGAAGTCACGTAAGGAGTTTAGGTAACCTGGCAAGCGACTTAGTCTTCATGGCACCAAGACATCATGCGTAGTCAGGATTTTCAGCAAGACATGGTGTAAGATTCAACGTAGCGGGAGCAGCATAGTACCAGGAACATAGAGATAATCAGGAGTTGTCAAGCGTGTAGTGAAAGTAGCAAACTGTCAGAGTCAAGCAACTCTGCTCCTCCAGTGAGGATCGAAGAGGTGGCGGGAGTGGAACCTGAGGTGCAGCGGACGCCGAGGAAAATTGATGGGGTCAAAGGTATTACCAACTAAGCCATCCAGGCAGAAGATTCAGCATAGCGGGAGCAGCGAAGTACCAGGAACGTAGGAATAATCAGGAGTTGTAAGTAGGCCTCAAGCGTGTAGTGAAAGTAGCAAACTGTCAGAGTCAAGCAACTCTGCTCCTCCAGTGAGGATCGAAGAAGTGGCGGGAGTGGAACCTGAGGTGCAGCGGACGCCGAGGAAAATTGATGGGGTCAAAGGTAATACCAACTAAGCCATCCAGGCAGAAGATTCAGCATAGCGGGAGCAGCGAAGTACCAGGAACGTAGAGATAATCAGGAGTTGTAAGTTAGCCTCAAGCGTCTAGTGAAAGTATTGAACTACCAGTGTCGTGTAACTCTGCTCCTCTAGTGAATATAGAAGAGAGAACTTAGACTGCAATCCATAATTTTAATGGATCCATTTTCTAAATACTGTATTCAACTTATAAATTAATCTCTCTTTCCAGCGGGCCCACTGCAGCTCAAAGGCGCTGCCAAGCAAAACATCCAACAGGGCAAGAAGAACTCAAAACTCACCAAGTTCGAAAACGACGAGGATACAGTATCGAAACTAGGGCCAATTCCCAGTGGAGATAGTAAGATATTCGCCGGCATGCATTTCTTGCTCACTTGCACTGAGCCGCCTAAACAGAACAGAACTGAGAAGGTAAATAGTGTGACTGTCAATAGAGTTCAATATTGAATATGTTGGGTTATAGACTGGCAAGAGAAATTAGCTATTTACTAATAGGTAGGGTGTGAAAAAGTTGCGGAAGTATTTCGACTGGTGAGCCAGGTAAATATTTCAAGCAATTATTTTCACCCTGTATTTCTTTCTATCGATAATATTTTGTAAGTAACTGCCGTTCCATGGTCATAGAAGTGACATGCAATGATACAGTACTTGAATTTGTTATAGGTATTTGTTGCCAGACTGTAATTCGATTTCGTTCCTTGAATTCTGCTTGATTCTGTACCGCATGAAAATAAAATGGATTTGGAATTTGAAATTTCGATCGAGTCAATATCAAAATTCATTTTTGTCTAAATGTTAGTGTTAAGAATCATAAGAAGATCGTTCCTCAGTCATCTACAAATCTCTGAAAAGGCAAATCGCTCTGCTTTGATATAATTAATGTTGTATTAGCAGAGTGGGATGTAAGGGAGTGTGTACAGAAAACTTTGTAGGCATGATCTCCACTAAACTGAACAACTTTCCCTATGGAGCATGTGCTGGGAAACCGTAAAATATTCGAGTTTCCATAACTAGCTTAACTTAACTTAGCTTATCTAGTATTTTTGTTGGGAGCTTTAATTTTATCCTCTTTCCCTATGCTCCATAGTAGAAAAAATTGTTCTGTTTTCTGTCTACAAAGTTTTCGGTACAACATCTCTTACACCCCAGTAGTATGTCAAGTAACAACTAGTTTTACAAAGCTATTTAGTTTCTTGAGTAACATGACCTCCTTTCGGATTGTTAACCTTTAAATCGCATGCTGTATACACATAAATTGCTATTGATTCAACCTAAATTAACAATCAATCACAACAAAGAACAGTTATTAAACAAAACCATAAAGAAAATCTGCAAGAGTAAAAAGCGTACCTTCCAAATTTACCTTATTTTATTACGCTAATAAAGCAAGTGCTAGTGGGTAAAAGTAGCTAAATCTCAAAGTAATCTCTTAAATAAAAATCCAACCGAATTGACCTTAAGTTTTATTAAGTTTCAGAAACTACTCGGTATATCTGAGTTTTGATTAATTTATGCACCTATTAACAGAATTTGAAGAAGTATCAACAGATGGCTGTAATAAAATGAAGTTACGCTCTTTAGTTTTGGATTAACTCTCCTCCAGTATATTTGACAAAACGTAGCAGTAAACAGTAGAGATGGGCCGAATATTCGGTTTATGTTCGGTATTCGGCATGTTCGGCAAGTTTACCGAATATTCGGTTTCGGCCGAATGTTCGGTGAATTTTACCGAATATTTGGCCGAATAAAAACGCATCCTTTTTATACTATACTAGCAGCCCGCCCAGCGGTTTCACCCGCTGCTACTTACCTGTTTTCCCGTAGAAATTGGATCTTTGCCCGTAGTAAAAAGTCCATTACTCCGATCCAGCAGAGGTAAATGTGCCAGCAGAAGCGGCCCGTCATGCTGAATAACTTTTACTTTGAAGCCATGGCCGTATCTCTTATAGTTTAGATGGGATGCTGGTGGTCTTCATCAGGTACTCCAGATCCTCGATGACCATGTGCCAGAAGAAGCGGCCCGTCATAGTGAACAACTGGGATGCTGGTGGTCTTCATCAGGTGCTCCAGATCCTCGATGATCATGTGTCAGCAAAAGCGGCCCGTCATGGTTAACAACTTTGTCTATGAAGCCATTGCCGTATCTCTTATAGTTTATATGGGATGCTGGTGGTCTACATAAAGTACTCCAGACCCTCGTGACCATTTGCCCGCAGAAGCGGCCCGTCATGCTGAATAACTTTTACTTTGAAGCCATTACCGTATCTCTTATAGTTTATATGGGATGCTGGTGGTCTTCATCAGGTGCTACAGATCCTCGATGACCATGTGCCAGCATGCAGAAGCAGCCTGCCATGCTGAGTAATTTTTACTTGAAAACCATTACCGTATCTCTTATAGTTTAGATGGGATGCTGGTGATCTTTATCAGGTACTCCAGATCCTCGATGCCCATGTGCCAGCAGAAGCGGCCCGTCATGATGCACAACTTTTTCTATGAAGCCATGGCTGTATCTCTTCTAGTTTAGATGGGATGCTGGTGGTCTTCATCAGGTACTCCAGATCCTCGATGACCATGTGCCAGCAGAAGCAGCCCGTCATGGTGAACAACTTTTTCTATGAAGCCATGACCGTATCTTTTATAGTTTAGATGGGATGCTGGTGGTTCTCATCAGGTACTCCAGATCCTCGAGGGCTGACAAAAAGTAAACCATGTCCTTCTTTACTATGTTAGTAATATCAGTGCCAAATTTCGCGAAGATCGGTAAAGCGGTCTGGCTTATTTGGGTAATATCCGCTGTATTTCCCGCTTTTCCTGCTGCTTACCGTTTTCCCGTGGAAATGAGGAATTTTCCCGTGGTAAAAAGTAGCCTATGTTACTCAGGAATATTGTAGCTTTCTAATGGTGAAAGAATTTTCGAAATCGGTCCAGTAGTTTCGGAGTTTATCGATTACATACATACAAAAAAACAAACAAACAAACAAACAAACAAACAAAGTTTTCCTCTTTATTATATTTATACTATATTGCATTGGAAATTAGTATGTCCAGACCTCCAGACAAGCAATGATGCAGTTTTATTTTAATTTGTTGACAAAGTTTCCAATGTAAAATGAGGTAAAAGGTTAGAGGGGTAAAGAGTAAACAAGTGATGCTCCTAATTATTTTATACAAGGTGTCCCGGTTATCGTGGTCCAAAGAAAAAATGGAGACTCTGGACATCCTAAGCTACCATAACAGCGAAAAAAATTGTCTATATTTGAAGAAATAAAAATGGACCTCCCATACTAATTTTGCTGCCTGATAGAGCATTTTGTATGGGAGGTCCATTTCTTTCCTTCAAATATTGAACAATTTTTTTTTTGCTTTTATGGTAGCGTAGGATATCCAGTCTACATTTTTTCTTTGGACCACGATAACCGGGACAGCCTATATGGACATCGATTCTTGCCGAATTATTCGGCCGAATATTCGGTTCGGCAATCTTTTTACCGAATATTCGGCCGAACCGAAGTATTCGGTGAAACCTATGTTCGGCCCATCACTAGTAAACAGGTAGTTCAGACAGTGTTCAACCACATGAACTTTCACTTACAGTGCCAAGAAAGCCGGCACTACTCATCGGAGGAAGACGGCGAGAGCACGTCCGGGCTAGTTGGGACGGATACGGAGGATTTGGAGTTTTCCGACCGGCCCTTCAACAAGGAACGACTCAAGGAACAGCTGGAGGCGGCTGGCGGAGTGGTTTACAGGTGACTCATAGATCAGTAGAATAAAATAATAGTAGGTAGACCAATTTTAGGTAAGTAGACACATGGGCATATAGTGGGTGCAGCATTGTCGGCGTGATAACCCCAAGGCCGGCTACGCCGGTATATAGTGGGTGCATCATTGTCGGCGTGAATGACCCAAAGTATATTTGTAGCATAGGACGCAAACAATGGCAATTTGTACCTATCAAAATACCGCGTACTCACGTACCGCCTCCGTAATTTAAATATTTACACTCTATATTATATTAATTTTTTCCTTGCAGCCATTTCGACGACGTACCCAAGAATAAATACTCAGTCTGCAAGCTCATCGCCCCCCGGCCCTGCCTCACCGCCAAATACATACAATGCTTAGCCGCGGACATAAGGGCAGTGTCTCACGCGTGGGTTATAACCTCGTGCATCAATAATAGACTAGCTGATCTGGACGCGTTTAGTTTACCGGCTGGGTGGTCGATCAACAAGAAACACTTCGAGAATTGGGTGAGTTTTGGTATTTTTAGTGTGTCAAAAGTAGTAATTTAGTATTTAAATTAGCAAATCTGGCGTCACTGCTAGCAAAACTGGTGCCAAATAGAATACTGGTGTCGATACTAGCAAAAATGATGTCTTTATAAATTGTTCGTTGTTGCTTGTTTCGACGCATACTGTCAAAAGTAGTCAAACTGTGTCACAGCTATAGAAACTGACGTCAAACAAGCAGACCCAGTGTAAAGTCTAATAAAACTGGTGTCACAATCTTAAAAGCTTTTTACTAGCTTTTACGTTAATACGAAACTGTTGTTAATACTTGCAAAACTAGTGTTTGCGCTAGCAAGATTGGTGTCATAGCTAGCTGGGTTCACAGTTAGTAAAGCTGGTGACTTGAGCTAGAAAGGCTGGAGTCAAAGTTAGCAAGGTTGATATCATAATCAGCAAATAATTACAATTTAATACCTTTTTTTCAGGTGCCAAAATCAGGCAAACGCAACACATCATTCTTCAAGGACAAGCTGATCCTGCTTTGCGGCGATCAGGACACGTTCGTCAAGTTCTGGGAGCGCGTGTGCACACTAGCCGGGGCCAACACAAGGGTGGTTCAGGATACAGATACCAACATGGCGGGCGCTGTGTGCTTGCTTACTGAGTGGGACTGCCCGCACGAGGTAATACTATCCCGAAGTTCTCTGTGAATACGTCTATGTAATTTTTTACAAGCCGGCTACGCCGGCATATAGTAGGTGTATCAATCTCGGCGTGAATAACCCAAGGCCGGCTACACCGGCATATAGTAGGTGTATCGATCTCGGCGTGAACCCCAAGGCCGGCTACGCCGGCATATAGTAGGTGCAGCATTCTCGGCGTAAATGTCCCAAGGTCGGCTACGCCGGCATATAGGGGGTGCAACTGCACATACATTTCGTAAGTTGTAAAGTTTCGAAGTTTATCACGTTTTAAATGCAGATTTATGATGTTTTCCTGAAAATAAAAGAAAAGTACTATAATTAGTCTCGGCTTCATTTGAGAACCTCATTCACTTGGAAAGCCTCGACTTCATCGCACCCTTCCAATATTACTCGGCCACAAATTGGTCTCTTTGTGGCCATGGCAATAATGTAAGATTGGGTAATACAAGGTGTTCCAAAGGAAATACATTAAATTGGAGACGTTGTGTAGACCATTGTTCTGAACAATTTCCATTATGGCACCAAGTTTGAATTCTTCAAAATTAAGAAGTTAAAATTTTCATACAAACTAAATGCCTTCATTTACCACAACCATTATGTATTACCCCTTATTCAAGATTGCAACCTTGCATTTTTAACTTGTTGGATTTAAATCTTCGAAAAAGTTTGGAACATAGTTGTCTATGTTTCAAATTTTAACGAAAACTTAAGATAAAAGATCTCTTTCTTGGTGTCAACTTTATTTTATTGCCGCATCAAACTAAAAACTTCTTTTGACTTAGAGCACCCATAGAGACGCAAAGACAAAGGGCCAATCAGAGAACCCAGTAGACTCTCTGTAGTGTCAGTTGTGTCAGTTTTTGACGGACATGACATTTGACCTTGGTCTACGCCACAACTGTTGCTTTGGCAACTAAATTACCGCCAAAACCGTTGCCTTGGCAACAGTTGTGGCGGTAATTACAAAAGTTTTTTCTAAGACGGCAACATGACATAAATAAAGGTCACAATCAATAAAGCTCCTTTCATAATGTGGGACTCAATTAAATTTAACAAATTTATGTTGCTAATTACTTCTAAACGAGGGGTTTTCATAACTTGGCCCCATAATGAAAATTATTCGTTACGATGGCCTACACAACGTCTCCAATTTAATGTATTTACATTGGAACACCTTGTATGATTAAGTAAATGTTTCTGAAATGTTCTGGAAGATTTTGTGTGTGTAAATGCAATGCAGTATGTATTGAGTGAAGATAAAGAAGTAGGTTTATGAATGGTTAGAAACTTGCAAAATTATGGACTTTCATCTTAGAATAATGTGTCTCTTTCCAGATACAAAACAAAGCAAACCAGGAATCGATCCCTCTGGTATCCACGACGTGGGTGGTGCAGTGCCTGATCGAGGCGCGTCTGCTGGCGCCCACCTCCCACGACAAGTTCTCCTTCATGTACACGGAGCCGGAATGATCCTGGCGCTTCCGCGAGGTGCTCGTCATCCGCGAGAACTAAGACACTCGGTGATGTGTGCCGACTAGTGACGAGTGAGTTTTCACAGTTTCTTTTTAAGTTTTAACTTGGACATTTCCACTTGGATATTGGCGGAATCGTCCTACGCTGACGGAGGCCGTTTATAAAAATAATAATATTGAATCAAAATAAACAAATCAATGATATAGAATTAAAATAAACAAATATCGCTGTTCCTTACGATTGAATAAGGTTAAAAAAGATAGGAAAGTATTTAGAAAAGCGCTCTAGAGAAAAAGGATTTGAGCTCTTGTTCAAGACATAATGTCGCTTAACATTAAAATAAGTAAAAGCGATGCTACTTTGCGCTAAACCAACACAAACATATTGCGAGCGAAGCGCGCTCTTCATTTCACGTCACAATAAGAACTTGACTGGAATTGCGATCGAAGCAAGCTCATCGTTTTCCGTGATGATGATGAACGAGAGCTTGCTTCCGCCCGGCGCCCTGACACATTTGACCATTTGGTAATAACATGGTCGTGATCGTGACTAAAACTGTTCTCGATTAGTAACACTATTGCGTGTATTATAAAGCTCTGTATGAAAATAAATGCGGCTGGTAACGATATGTAAGGATTTTGCTGATGTTAGACAATTTAGACATCACAATCTCCTCTGTACTTTGCTAAACTTATTGAACTGTAAGTGACAGCGCAATTTTTTATTTGAATTTTGAGACAAATACCCGGTATCAAATCTATTTGTGTTATCTTATGTATGTCATACTTTATAGAAAACTGAAATATGAAACGATCATAGTAAATATGTACTGAAACATGACAGCACTAAAAACACACACCTTTCTATTTTTCCGAAATTATAGGGATATGGTAAGTTTCTTGGATAATATGACTAAATAAATGGTTCTGAAATGTTCTGGGAAGATTTGTGTAAATGTAATGCAGTGTATATTGAGTGCTAGAATGGGTAAAGCTAAAGAAGTAGATTTAAGAGAATGTTGGGAACTTGCAAAAATATGGACTTTCACTTTAAAATAATGTGTAATCTTGTTGTTATATAAATAAGCAAGAAATTCTCTGTGGCAACTAATTAATAAAATATTATAATCCGGTTATTCCAAAGAAGGGAAACAAAATGACAGGATTATTGTTGTGTGTCTAAAATATTAAAAACACTCGAACATGTTGCAATTTTGGGTCTCTCTCTTCTAGTAATCGGGTTATAAAATATCTGGTTTGTAAAATATCTAGGTATTTTCAAAGTACACTTTAGTTATTCCAGTGTATGTATAAATAAGGACGATATAATAGGTCCTTTCTTATTTTTCGTTTATTTATTATTCATTGTCATTCAAATGATAAAATATTTGAATTTAAAAATAATGCAATTAAAATAATAATGTCTACTGATTATGATAGTTGTTAAAGATTCTCATCTCATTGGAATGGACTGTCGTTTTTAAAATGTTTATTTTTGTATTTCTTTTACTCGTTATTTCGGACAGTATTCTTTGTGTGTTACAATGGGCGGATTTTATGTGAAACTAATCTGCAAGATGGCATTGTGTGCCTCCATAGACTTTGAGAGCTTATTTGTAAAATTTTGACACTTATTCCATCTCAGTGTATGGCAATGTATAACGATATCTTGCGATTTAGTTTCTACAGACAACGCCTATATGATAATTTGATTCACAAAGTAGTGTTTGGTTATTTTTATTTTTAAGAAACGCTTATGATTTCTTTAGTGTTGAGAAATTGAATTTCTGTTAACGATTTAAAGTCGGTTTATGGGAGATCTCTATAATTTTTGACAGCTTTTTTGTTATCATGTTGAATCGACGTAGATACCAGTATAACTGGCGCAGATAAAGAAAATATCCCAGAATTAGTAAATTATTAACATTCTGCTCAAATATCATATCATAATAATGATAGAGAGACATACAATAATGTTGCTAATTCGGGATATGTTTTTCATCTGCGCCAGTTATAGTATTCAGTAGGTTATTTAATTATAAATGTTCCAATATATAACTCAGTGTCTAAATGTAATATTGTATGTTACATAGTACATTATGGTGACATACAGACTAGGTACTTGTTATACATAACAAGAACTTGATATATCCTTGTTCCATACTATTTATGGTACTTACCAAAATAAAATTAAGATTAGGTACTACTTAAATGTGATTTCGGCGCAAAAGTTTGACAAAAATATTTTAACCGGGATCTAAAATTGTAAATAGAATAGTAGGTAAGTTTTAAATTACTAAATGTTAGAAGATGTAATAAATGAGCGAGTCTTTACAATTATAAGAAAGATAAGGGCAATCAATGGGCATTTTGGAAGGAAAAAACATCGGTAGATGTCGTTGCACGCTGACTTCGACTTTATAGGACTAGCTGTCGAAATTTGACAGTTGTTCAGGCTAAGTTTAACTTGGCGTACAATGCCATATCACGGATTCTTCTGAAAACGCTCTTATGGTGTCGATTGTATGTCTATCATATTCTAAGGTTCAAGAATGTTTGGAAAAATTGTATAAAATTCGTCTTGAAGGTGAACTTTAGGTGCATTTTTTTCTATAAATGTTGGTCTATAAAATTTTCGACCCTTGTATTTTTCAATGACAATGTTGTTAGTGTTAGGTCTTACTTTGTGTCCAAATCTGCATTTTCTGCAGTTTGTGAGCTATTTTGTATGGCCTATAGTCTTTGTATTGTCAAAACCCTGTTGTGATTTTATGAATCTGATGATGACTTTGTATGAAAGACGTTTTAGTTTATAGGCTTGTAGCAGGTCTGCTTCATGACAATAGTAAATTGTCCACGCGGCAAGAAAGGAACCGTTTGCAAACGAGGGTGTAGTTTAGGGCCTGAAGCGAAGACTCAAACATTTGTGCTAGGTAACTACCACGCATTTAAAAATGACATGTTTTATTTCGTAGGTAAATCTGCTACCGGCTTACGGGCTATACTTTTAACCAGTGTAATTCTAATTTTAAGGTTTATATTTATGATGACTGTGAAACTTAAAACATGACGAAAACTGCATTTTCAAACATTAGTTATTTATTATTGATTTCGAGATTTGGTTTGGCTAGTCAGGTCACTTTAAAAAGTCAATTTGTCAGCTGTCTAATCCATGCTAATGTCTAACTCCACAGGCGTGGCGTAAAGCATGAGACGGAGACTTTAGACGTGCTACATCGGAATGCTTTGAACTGTTACTTTATAAAATGTATGGAACAGAAGAGACGTCGTCTACACACGTGAGACGCGCGTTGCATAAATGGTGGCTGACGGTCACTGTCTGACAGATATAATATTAAGTCTCGCGTCACACGTCTCATCTGTGGAGATAACCTCTAAGTTTCATTGTAAATTGTTGCCATCTCTTGCAGTATCCGTTTGACAACTGGCAAAGAGAAGAGGCCAGACTGTGGTAGAGACATTTCTAATTCGTATAATTTCAGGTGATATATAATCAGTCATATCTAATCATGTTTGAAAATGTAGACTTCGTTTTAGTGTTGCATTTTAGCATGTTTCATTTTTATTATGTTTGTTTTTGTTGATCTATCATGGTAATTAATGTTAAGGTTAAGGAGTAGAAAAGAATGTAATGTGTAAACTATGAATAAAATGATAGAAATCTATCGTGTTGTATTTTATATTTTGTCTGTAAATTGCTTTATTGATAACAACGCCATCTGTCGAGAAACGTTGAGTCTTTTATCGCACTGAACTGGGTCTGAATGTACGTTATCACGGTTTCCAAAAACGGACTGAGGTAAATAACATTTCTCATAGATGGCGGCACTCAACACAATCAGAAAAAATACGGCTTACTACGGAATACTTGGAATCTGTTATCTAAGTCATTTTCTGTAGAGGCGCATCTCACATGCATATCTATTCTTCTGAAACCATGAAAGTAAAAGAAGTTAGAAATGTCATAATTTAGGAAATGCTTTAGGTAACTTTAGGTAGGACAGTAGGTTTCATTTCTTAGTAGTAAACTTGTAGCTACATTGTAAGCTAATTATACATTAAGCTATAGAGCTGTAGTAGCAAAGCTATAGAGCTGTAGTAGCAAGAGTTCCAGTTTTAAAGATTTCAGAGCTTCTACTGTTCGAGAAACAAAGATGTGCAGATTGTGTAGTGCATAAAAGTAGGTACATAAATACAATCAACCCTCTACATATTCACAGACTGCCGGCCACAAGTTTATCTTGGAACAATACGCCTCTGTTAAATTATGACCTGTTGATACCGTTGACATGACAAAAGTGTATCTTTACCGTAACCCTATAATATAACCTTAGGCTAAGAGCCATAGGCCCTAAGGTTAGCTTTATAAAAGCAAGTATGAGCGTCACGTAAGACAGTTTGGTGGAAAGTTGTGGTGGCAGAAGGATGTCTGAGGATTGCAGTGGTTTTTTGGAGTTTTACTTGGAGTGAAGGCCAGTTGGATTGGTGTTTCGTTGCATGATGTGTTGTGATGTGATCAGAAAGTCTGAACTTCGCGTAAGGAAACGATATGGAAAGTGAATGAATGATATTGACTTACAAGGTCAGCAAGCTGAAGTGACATCAGGCAGGGCTCATATCTCGTAGACAACTCGTGGACCCGACGATATATCTGTCGCAGTCAACTGGTTAAAAACGCTGTGTAATTAAACAACTAGTTCTTTAATCAAACGCCGCCATCTAACCAAACAACTAAACATTCATCAGGTAAGTGGTTGAAGACCACGTTCTACACTACAGCTGTATGTTGGTTAGCCAAATGGCTTGCGTTCAATTTGCTAGTGTAGCAATGTGTGTTAGGGCATATTCACACATACGCGGGCTCCACGCGCGTTATTATAATGTCACACGCACAGCTTAAGCGTTGCGAGTCGCAAACGGGCGCAGAGCCCGCGTATGTCTGATTCTGTGATCTGAAAGTAAGCCTATTCAAAATATAGCGGAATCCGGGTGGGTACGTGAGTACCGGAATTCCGGAACTCAATTACTTGATATTTGTACTAGTCAGAATACCGCGTACCCACGTACAGAGCCGGTTCCGCTCCGGTTTGCATAGCTCATGCTTAGGGCAAGACTATAGGGGAGACTGGGGTTGGAGTGCACTAGGGGGGCGGCAATACAAATGACACTTTTTCAAAATTTTCTTAGTGTTTCTCATTGGTTGAGGTGTATGAAAGGGGGCTGCCTGTAAATAGAAAAAAATTACCCTCTCCTTTCCCCCTCCACAGTAGGCCCCCTTGGGGTCATATTGACCCCCCTTTTTTATGACGGGAACGTACAGGGTTGCTCATCAGCAACAATGTTTACCGAGAACACTTTTCTCTGGAGGCCCAAAATCGGTCAGAGGCCCCTAGGGCCCCGTTAAAGGATCCAATGGACCCCTCGATTTTTTGACGGAAATAGCTAGAGTGGCTCATATACAACCACTTTTATCTACAAAGTTTTCATCTGGGAGGCCTAGATTAGCCTGTAGGGCCCTACAGCCTCAATACTGGGACTTGAAAATAATTCGACCTGTGAGTAGCCAAGATGACCTACAATTTTTCGACCGGGAATGGAAAAGGTTGCTCATAATCAACAACGTTTGCGTAGAACACTTTTTTTGCGGCCTCAAAAACAGGCAGTAGTCACCAGGGCCATAAAAGGCCTAGATGAAGCTAATCTAGGCCCCTCCAGATGAAAAAATGTAGATAAAAGTAGTTGTATTTGAGCCACTCAATCCATTTCCGTCAAAAAATGGAAAGGTCCATTATGACCTTTTAAGGCCCCCCTAGGGACCACCGGCTGATTTAAAGCCGCAGAATAAAGTGTTTAAGGCAAACGTTGTTACTGATGAGCAACCTTTTCCGGTCAAAAAATTGTAGGTCATCATGGCGACCCACAGGTCGAATTATTTTTTAAGTCCCAGTATTAGGGCCCTACATGCTAATCTAGGCATCCCAGATGAAAACTTTGTAGATAAAAGTTGTTGTAT
This sequence comes from Phthorimaea operculella, assembly GCA_024500475.1. Lineage (NCBI taxonomy): Eukaryota > Metazoa > Arthropoda > Insecta > Lepidoptera > Gelechiidae > Phthorimaea > Phthorimaea operculella. Next base: position 10,196,913 of record JANFCV010000002.1, read on the forward strand.
ATGAGCCACTCTATCCATTTCCGTCAAAAAATCGAGGGGTCCATTGGATCCTTTAACGGGGCCCTGGGGGCCTCTGACCGATTTGGGCCTCCAGAGAAAAGTGTTCTAGGTAAACATTGTTGCTGATGAGCAACTCTGTACGTTCCCGTCATAAAACAAGGGGGGTCAATATGACCCCAAGGGGGCCTATTGTAGAGGGGGAAAGGAGAGGGTAATTTTTTTTTATTTACAGGCAGCCCCCTTTCAAACACCTCAACCAGTGAGAAACACTAAGAAAATTGTGAAAAAGTGTCATTTGTGTTGCCGCCCCCCTAGTGCAAGCAACCTCAGTCTCCCCTACAGTCTAGCCCCCGAGCATGAGTTATGCAAACCGGAGCGAAACCGGCTCTGTACGTGGGTACGCGGTATTGTGACTGGTACATATTGTCAAGCAATTGAGTTCCACTACGCTACCCAAGTACCCATCCGAATCCCGCTGCAGTTTGTATAGGGCTTTATACTTTGTAAGGGGGTTGGTCCTATAAAGTCTTAATATCATTAAGACTATATCGTATTTGGACCATGTATCATATCGACCACATATCAAGCAGTCCACATCTCAAAATGCTCAAATCCTTACATAGACTAGATCGTAAAGCGACTAAATAGGAAAACGACCAAGTCGCAAAATGACTAGTATAATCAAGTAGAAAAGTTTTACTAGGTTCTTCAGTAACTTTTACAAGCGTCATATTTTTTACCAAAAACTGTTTTGTTATTATGTTGTTTGTTGTGTTAGAAATGTTGTATTTGCATTCTGCATGCATACACATACTGTTAAAGTTAACTTGAGCTGTGAAATATTCGCCTATGAATTTCTAAATAACATTTCAGACATAAAGTTTAGGTTAGATTTGCTAATAGAAAATATATTACATGTGCTTATGTTATTTTACTCATCATCATCTTCCTGCCCTTATCCCAATTATTTAGGGCCGGCGCAACACGTTTTGTGGAACACAAAAGTTGGCTTAATTTTACGACCGGCCGCCTACCAGACGTCAACCCTCCTTGGGAATGCTTTTGTGGTGGATTAACCGCCACCATACGGTTAGCCCTGGCTGTTTGGGTCGGGTTTATCCCTCGGTCGCCTCTTACGACCCCCACGGGAAGAGACGGGGTGGTGCTATTCTACTCTGCCAAAACCACACGGCTTTGCCGGCACCACAAGGCTTATGTTTTTTTTATTATATCTAATAATTATTTTTCATTTTTTTTTCCATTTGTTGCACGCAGATCAAAATACCAGATTTTGTTTGCAACTGTACCTAACGAAAAACAAAACACAATGTAGTCATTTTGCGACCTAGGCAGTTTACTACTAGGTCTAGTTACTATTTAGTCAATGAACGATCTAGACTGATAGCTATTCAGTCCAATGGCTATTTAGGTGTTTTAAGTCACTAGTCTTTCTGAGAATAAGACTTTATAGGACCAACCCTTTGTAAGTACCTACGTTCACATAACTCTGTTTTCATCGAAAATTAGTAGATACTGCAAATTGAATGATTACGTAACGAATTACCCATGTTTTATTAGGTTTGTGACAGTTTAATAAACATTTAATGGCTCAATATTCGTGTAAAAAGAACAAAATTACCTTGATGTTGGATTTCATAGTTTCGCAGTGTTTCTTCAAACAACTGTTTGAATTTTTGGTCAGACGTTTCCCCCGTAGGCGCCCCCATCACTTGTAATCATGAAACAGCACTGATTACGCAAATTACGGATTATTTAACATAAAATAACAAAATACGGTGTTGATTTTTGTGCCGCTGACGCCATCTTGTAAACAAACCGACTCTAGCGCCGCAGTGGCGTAAAAACGTACTTATTCCATTAAACAGCGGGTTTTCGGTCCGCCGCTGTGTTGAACGTTTGGAATGCTTCAAAATTCAGCCAGTGAACTATGTTTGGTTAGATGGCGGCGTTTGATTAAAGAACTAGTTGTTTAATTACACAGCGTTTTCAACCAGTTGGCTGCGACATATCTATGGGACTGGAATGTCTGGAGTGGTGTCCATGTTGAGGCGTAGGATGACCTTCTACTGATGATCTTTTGTAGGTATGTGTGGTATGTGGACATACCTGACGAATGCTCTCGGGTCACCTCTTGATGAGATCTCTTCATGAAGGTTTGAGAAATGAGCTCAACAATGTAGGCACGTATAGCACGCCTATATCCCTTGCGGGGTGGGCAGAGCGTAAACGGCTGTAAAAACGGCTATTTACATACCCAACGATTGACAAAAAAAGAGTCAACAGAAGACTATCACCATAGTGACAGAATGTCAGCCTGTCGCCTACCCACGGGGTGATGCTATTCTTAGTCGGCATCACACGGCGGCGTACTTACATGTAGCTAAATCTAATCAAGATTTATATTGCTTCATGATGATCTAGGGAAGTAATTTTTCTTTCGTATATTTGGGTCTTGTAACGATACGAGGCTCTGAAAATTTGAAATTATTTGAAACTGTATGATTTGTAATTTTCCTACGCAAGTATATTTTGAATATTTCTTCATCGTACCTACGATAATAAACCGTTATCTCTAGTAAAACATTGCGTTATTATTTATACAGAAGACGTCAATAATAAGAGGGACACTGATGATAAGGGTCGTTAGAACGGGCCTGTTTGTGTCCAGCAGATAACAGGGTTACATACCTACTGCCACTAAATAGAGAATTTACAGAAGGACAGCTCGCTTCTTTTCCCGATCATTTACACCTACTACACCCTAGGATTGCTACTTTTTCTTTCTGATTTTAAGAAATGCGGTAGGTACCTGGATCAAAGGTACTTACTTATTATTATATTATATCAAAACACTATGACATGCTATACAATCTAGACACACGGCAGTGTGTCCGCCAAGTTCGAGCGACACACAGGCCGTGGGTTATATTACACGAACCATTTCGGGCCAAGTTCGACCCACCTATAACTCAAAATCTATTTTATCTACGCATATGAAATTTCTAATATCTGTCGAGATCTACATACTTATCTAAAATACAAAATTTCATTATTGTACCTATTGTAGGTCTTGAGATATTGACGTCAGAAAATCGCTATTTTAACTATACACTCACTGACTGACTGACTGACTGACTCACTCATCAAAAACCTAGACCACTTCCAATGGTCGTATTGACTTGAAATTTGGCATGGAGGTAGGTCGTTAGGTCAAGGTAAAGGAAAAAATCTGAAAACGGCCAAGTGTGAGTCGGTTTTAAAAATAATGAAGGTGTAAATTCATACCCCTAAGGAACTAAAACAAAAAATTTACCTATATCTTCCAATGGTCGTACCGACCTAAAATTGCAACCGACCGAAAACCTTACAAAAATAAATGAAATCCCACCCAAAACATAAATGTGAAAGGCTGCCAAGTTCGATAATATTGGAATGCTTCGCCTATAAAAGAAGTGAGATCTAAATAAGTAGGTACCAAGTTCCATACACAGACTTCAGTTAAAAAGAGTTACAGGAATGCACACTTGATTTTCCGCAGTTTGGAAAGTAGATTCTGAATAAATATCATATTAAATACCTAAAATTCTAATACTTACAAAAACGCAAACCTGTTTTTTCAGCAGTTTCCTTATAACATTTTTTTTCTGTACTTTTTAATGATATAACTTGGCAAGTTTTAATAGAAAATTATATACTTGACTCATTTAGTAGGTTTATAAATAACAAAGTGTGTGAAAACTTGCCAAGTTAGATCAGTAAAAAGTACAGAAAAAAAATGTTATAAGGAAACTGCTGAAAAAACAGGTTTGCGTTTTTGTAAGTATTAGAATTTTAGGTATTTAATATGATATTTATTCAGAATCTACTTTCCAAACTGCGGAAAATCAAGTGTGCATTCCTGTAACTCTTTTTAACTGAAGTCTGTGTATGGAACTTGGTACTTATTTAGATCTCACTTCTTTTATAGGCGAAGCATTCCAATATTATCGAACTTGGCAGCCTTTCACATTTATGTTTTGGGTGGGATTACATTTACACATGCGAGTCGTCATCTGGCCGTCTACTCGCACCGGTAGGTACTAGCCGGTACGAAACGGTTCGAGATCGCGCAAACGACGGCGTGTAGATGTGTGTGTGAGTGTAGGGACGTTTCCTTGTAGCCGTCTCTCTGTATTGGGTTGGGCGCCCGACAATACTTTGTGCTACTGCAGTGAGATCATGCCTTTATATAATTTGTACTTGATATGCGTTAGTTACTTGAGCATGTCTTTCAGAATAAGCTACGTCACACAAAATTACTCGCCGCTCTCTAGTCTACATTTTTTTTTTGAGTTTTCTGTTTATTGCGAACTTAACTGACAAGCTCGACAAAAATGATTTACGTTGTACGATGCTGTAGGTAAATTTTCAAGTTACTGCATTAATTATTGGTGTAAAACGTGTCGAAAAATTGAAACCTTTTATTTGGAACTGTTCATGATCATGAATCATGAGTTACACTTACAATGACGTAGGTAACTATCACTGCATCATAGTACCTACAGGTACCTACATGAAAAACAGCCACTAACAGTCCACAAAACGCCTAACTTTTAATCAGCTGAGTGGCTATGATGCTGTGACGTCACAGGATCACAGTGCGCTTTGAGGGATCAGGATCAGGGAGGGTGAGCCCACAACCCGATCAGACGATCGGATTATACCGGGGAATCGACCGACCAACTATTCAGGCTACTATGCGAAATTGCAAATATTGTAAAGTGTCTCCGCCGTGTGGTGCCGGCTTTGAATAGAATCACCCCTTATCTTTCCCGCGAGTGTCGTAAGATGCAACTTAGTGATTTAAGAGTTGATGTGTTTTGCAATTAGAGGCGTCAGGCTGACTATCTGCCACTATGATGGATGATACACAGTCTTCTAAATGATCCCAAACTTTTGTCAGCCGTGTCGTTTACGCTCTGCCTACCCTGCAAGGGATATAGGCGTGATAATTATTGCTGTAAAATGTGTCAAAAAATCGAAACCTTGTATTTAGAACTGTTTATGATCATGACATGAATTACAATGACGTAGGTAACCTCGGATGAAGAGTAGGTATATAGGTAACTATCACTGCCTCATAGCACCTACCTATGAAAAACAGCCACTACCAGCCCACAAAACGCTTAACTTTTTAATCAGCTGAGTGGCTATGATGCTGTGACGTCACAGGATCACAGTGCGCTTTGAGGGATCAGGATCTGGGAGGGTGAGCCGACAACCCGATCAGACGATCGGATTATACCGGGGAATCGCCCGACCAACTATTCAGGCTACGATGCGATATTGGCTTGATATTGGCAACATATTGCAAATATTGTAAAGTGTCTCAACCAAAAATGTGTACGTAACATTTTGTCTAGACTGTACCTTTAAGCTACTCTTTAAGATACCTATCAGATTTCATGTACCTAGAGCCAAACTTCTAAATCTATACGCCACAACTCTACCTACCCGGCAGTGCCTTCCTTATGTCGATAAACTTTACATCTTAGTCTTCTTAGATAATAAATTGGCAATCCTATCTTCACATCGGATTCTTTTAGTGAATCTTTACTTCTCTATCATTATGTCCATGTCTATCATACCTGAACTACTTAACTCTATTATGTATGACTTACCTAGGCAAATAACTTCTTCTCAGACTAAGTATACCTAGGATTAGAGCTATCGTAGTAGATACCTACTATTCCTAAATTAATATCTATAATTTTAACTCTGAAACCCTTTGAAGGCTGAGTGGGGTTATTCCCAACGTGAACTCGATCGTATGATCTGGTTAAACGGCGAGCCGATCGCTCCACAGCAAATATTAGACCTCTGTCTGTAGACTGGTTGGAGCTAGCGTGTTGGGAATATCGATATTTTGTCAATTCTACTCTAATATTCCTTCTTATTCGTTAGTTACTCTACACATAAATATGTTCGAGGCCTACTAGCCTAGCCTAAGCAGAATCTCAACTTTGTGCTGATAAAATCTTATCTTTTAAATATTTTTGGATTAATCATAACGATTGTCAAGTTTGAATCTGGTTGATACCCGATGGCTTACGACACCTTATACTTAAAATAATATGATCGAATCCTACAGAACAGCCTGCTGCTGTAAAAATTATGTAGGTAGTAAAATAGGAAGGGAAAAAGATTTTTTATCTACTACGCCGTAGCAAGTAGTAGTCTACGCCGTAGTCTACAGACCGGCCTAGTAGTGGCGTTAATCATCTGATGAACTGCAATCTGAGCCGGCAGCTTCCCCAAACAGGGATCTATTGCACGACAGACACATACACGACGGACTTCGGCATTTAACTACTACGCCGTAGCAAGTAGTAGTCTACGCCGTAGTCTACAGACCGGGCTAGTAGTGGCGTTAATCATCTGATGAACTGCAATCTGAGCCGGCAGCTTCCCCAAACAGGGATCTATTGCACGAGAGGTAGGTACCACAAAGTAAGTATTGGCTAGCGCAATCGGTACATACACCACGGACTTGAGTCTCTTTACCACTGTTGGACATAGTAGTGGTGTTAATCATCTGATAAACTGCAATCAGAGCCGGCTGCTTCTCCAAACAGGGATCTATTGCACGATAGACACAAACACCACGGACTTCAGCAAAAGTACGGAATACGGAAGTATAATTAGAGTACGGAATGGTCCATTTTAAAGTTGTTTTGGTCATTATTTCGTTTTGTACCTAAATATGAAACTACCTAAACCATCCCACTGACATGTTATCGAAACACAACTGAAACTGAACACAACTGCAACTCAAATTTTAATTTTAAGTAGTAGATTTAGGTCCCTGTGAGTCGATGGCATTTCAGTCATTAGATGGTTTTGGTAAGGTTTTGGTACTTTCGTATTCTTCTAACAGTTTTTAGTATAGGAAATCACGGTAGTAATTTAATGATATTTGAGTGTCGCTCACATTACAATGGCTAAAAAAAGGAGACTTGGGCCCCAGGTCCCTAGTGTGAGTGGTTGCTCATCACAAGCCCGGTACTAATTGAACGCGACGCGGCTGCACACATTCTATTAATTATTCAATGCTCTGTGCTCCGCTTGCACTGTTGCAGGTACTTGCACCCTACTGTGTAACATGAGGACTGATTGCCGTTACACGGTGACAAGCAGACCTGCCTCTTAGAGTATATATACACTTCCCATCAGAAAAATCGAGACACTTAGCAAGTTTACATTTTGTACGAATCACATTATCTGAACTTCATGTTTATTTAGGAATAAATGTCTAGTATTGTTCAATAGTGTGTATTACGAGGTTTCTAACTAAATCATAATGTCCATGTTCTAAATTCAACTTTTAATAACATAGATTTCATAGTTTGTAGTAGCTATGAAAACGAATGTGTCTCGGTTTTTTTTATGAGAAGTATATAAGCAAGCTATAGAGTGCGCGTATCGATCCGCGCCGTACTCTCAAACGTAAGCAGTTGTTTCATAGATACCAAAGCCAAATGTACAAGAAGTTATAGAAGTTTTTAATAGTGTTGTTACTGGCGTTTTACTACTTATAGACAGAGGATGTATTCTTACTAGTTACCCGTTCTAACTTTTTAGGCTCACTCTAAGCATGTCATTGACATACCTACCTATAATTGAAACGATTTCTTATTTACCAGCCTTTGCTCCAGGTCCCTAGTGTCAGTGGTAGCTCATCACAAGCCCGGTACTAATTGAACGCGACGTGGCTGCACACATTCTATTAATTATTCAATGCTCTGTGCTCCGCTTGCACTGTTGTATTGTATTGTATTGTATTGTGGGCTCCCTTTTCCGCATTTAGACTCAAAGGTGGTCCTTTATGCGTTAGGTGGGACGGTTGACTAAGTTAGCCAACCCAGCTCCTTCCAGAAGCTCAGAAGTCTCCTGGGACGTTCACAGGCTTCTTGAAGCGACCCCGGATTATCGAGGATTTCTGCCCGGTGGATTGCTACTCCCTCGCATGCCAGGATTACGTGAGAGGCCGTTTCTTCCGCGTTCAGACAGCCCCTGCACAATGGGCTGTCGCTTGCACTGTTGCAGGTACTTGCACCCTACTGTGTAACATGAGGACTGATTGCCGTTACACGGTGACGTACAGACCTGCCTTTTAGAGTATATATAAGCAAGCTATAGGTGCGCGTATCGACCCGCGCCGTGCTGTCAAACGTAAGCAGTTGTTCCATAGATTCAGTCCAACAAAAAAGAGTAGAAATTAAATAAAATGGAACTAAAAAAAATTCATACTAAATTGTTGCCATTCATAGTCAATGTTGTCATTTAATTTTGAAATTTCATACAAAGTGGCGCCCTCATTTTTTGTCTACTATTTTTTGCTGGACTATATGTACCTAATCCAAATGTAGCTACAAGAATTAATAGAAGTTCAATAGTGTTGTTACTGGCGTTTTGCTACTTATAGACAGAGAGGTTATATTCTTACTAGTGCTACCCGTTCTTTAGGCGCTCTCTAAGCATGTCATCGACATATAACTGAAACGATTTCTTATTTAACAGCCTTCGGCCCCATGTCCCTAGTGTCAGTGGTTGCTCATCACAAGCCCGGTACTAATTGAACGCGACGCGGCTGCACACATTCTATTAATTATTCAATGCTCTGTGCACTGCTCGCACTGTTGCAGGTAGATACCTACTTGCACCCTACCACAAAATAGAGAGTATACAGATTCTCGCGACTGTCAATTATTACATAGCCAGGGTTGCGGCAAAAATCTCAAATTAGAAGAATATCAAAACATCAAAATCTGATATAAGAACGTCATATGTAGACATCGTTATCTATGGAGCACGAATGACGTTGTCATGTCATAGAGATGAGTTGCGGACTTTTTTCGAAACACATGTTATCGATGTTTTCGTGCTACTAACATACATGGCCTTGACTTGGTGTATAAAATCGTTGAAAAAATATTCAATTTTTTTAGATATCGACCTTGGGATAGTAAGTTGCTCAGTTTCATGCGGTGGTTCACCCCTTAAAGTATTTGCAGTAGTTTTTTTGGTGGAATTAGATTCTTAAGTTAAATGTTATGTTTCTTGGTCTTCTTATCCGTTGCAATTTTAAACGGACGTATTTTTTCATAAATTCTTTGGTTTCGCTTTGACAACAACTAGGTACTTGAATATAATCTATCGATATCTAAGGTGTCGATAAAAGACGCCACCTCTACGAATATTTTGTTAGTGCTCCAAAGATAACGATGTCTAGTCATATGATTCTGAGGCAATTTTGATCCAAGATAAATGACATTCGTGGCAACTATTTTCTTTAGTAACCTTGAGTTCCCCTGAGATTCCAGCTATCTCCAGTTAGAGCCAGTAAACGTCAAAATCGTCGCTAGTACTGAGTGAGCCATCTGTATAGGTGCCTCGCGCGCTGTTTCCCTAATTTGTGACCCTACTGTGTAACATGAGGCCTGATTGCCGTTACACGGTGACGTGGCAGGTGTATCTATGTCTATTCAGTTAACTACTACGATATGTATTAAGTACCTACCTACAAAAGGGGTTGCTTTACTCAACCTTGACAATATCTATCTACCTACTCAGTTATCTACTTAGTACTACATAGTTAGTGTATAGTAAGTTAGGTGTCTACTACAAGTTTCATAAATTAAGTGCCTATACAAATTCTAAAACTAAGTATCTCAACAATTTGTGATACCTACAATGGTCCAACTTTGAGATGTAAATGCAAAATCTCTTTATACGCACCAAAATAGCACCCACCCATCTACTACATCATGTCTGAAGTCGATACGAATGTGTCAAAAGAAATTTACGAAAACGGGAAAATTATCGTATATATGACCATGTTTTCGTGCAACGCATTATAAAATAAATACGCCTCTATGTTTTACCTCCTCCGGTACTACTTGTGAAACATTTATTTATGTGGAAATTGTGCGAGTGACACTACCTATTTATCACCCACCGTCCACCACAATTCCAGTATTTACGATAAAACGCCGATCTTACGTAAGTATCAACTTATTTTCTAGATAAAGTTAATTTCCTATCATAACGTCGATAAAAAGCGATAGAGCGTAGAGTAATACCCCCGAAATCGGCAGTTCTTGGCCACTTGAACGACGTTAAGATATGAACAGACGAAGTGTTCTCGTAAAAGTTTCTCTGGCACAACAGATGAGGTAAGAATGAGTAGCCAAAGACAGTAAGGTTCCGTACGTGCTTCGAACATTTTTTGTTACACTTAATAAACCAAAAATCCAATTCTTCTTCTTCGAAGAACACGTCGAGTGTGACACCAATTCATCCGAAAAATCCAATGATCGTGTTTTAAAAACTGTAAATTCAAAACTAAAGTTTCAAACGTGGCTACAAGGGAATCCACATGAAAAATATCTAGGTACCTGTCTGTCTACGAGCAAACTATTTTTACTAATTCATTCCAACCCAAAAAGAAAAATACAAAGTAAGCACACTTTCTATTATACGTCTATGAAGCATTCAGCTAAGTTTTCAAATTAGGTCAGGTAAATTCTTATGCAAAATATATGCCTGTATATCGTATCTTTAAGCTCTGTACCTACCTACATCTACCAAATCCTACACTCGTAGCACTAAGCTACGCAAGTCAGAGACACTTCCATCTGCGCTCGTCAATCCGCTTGCCAAGTTCATAAGCCTATGTCTATAAGTATAATATTATGGCTGTTAATGTACAAGACTATTTTACGGAACCCTAAAACTCATAAGTAACAGGCAACTCCCAAGAGATCGCTTGTCACGCGTTATCTCAGGAGATAGCGCCCGGCGATGGCGGAGTAAAAAATAACACGCTCTTTTAATAGACACGTCTTTTATAAGTGGTAAGTGTAAGTAGTGGTGATAGCTTTCCAAGGACTTTGTTTCTAAGTATACCTACTTTACTAACATTTTAACTTTTGCTACAACAAAGAGTTTTGATTTCGTTTAAACCACAGACGGAAGAGCTTTAGTTTTGAAACAAATTCGCATGCGAATGTATGCAAAGAATGGTTCGTATTGTATCACACAAGAGTCAAGAGTCGATATACTTAGTGTAGATATGCGAATAGATAAAGTGGTTTGCTTGTGTAATAGGTAGAATGTGTACCTACGTGTGATATGAGCACTGTAACCTTTGAATAATCCAGGCCTAGATTGTTAAATTTAAATTAAAATCTTACAGAATATCATCCACATAGGCCACCCTCATTTACTACATACAAAGTCGGCAAGATCAAAGGCCTAACTTCTAACTAACTACAAAGGTTCGCTTTCAGACCTCGGCCTAATGAAGGCGCCACTGTGCGTAGTGTTTGTTTGCATTTTGTTTGTTCGTTTGTGCTAGGTTAGGGGGCGTTTACACAGCTTTTGATGTTGGTAAACGTAAGAGTTGTTTTATTTCACGGAAAACAGGGTACTGAAAGAAACCTGTCCTCTGGAGGTCCTTATAAGTTTAGTAAAACAGTTAGACTGTTTACTTAGAATTGAAGATGGCCAATATTAAGTGTGATCGTCTATTGGGTTAGGAATACATTGCGTTAAAGTAGTGACTTGTTAATTCTTACGAAGTGGAGCAGTGTTTTACTTGAGATGTAAGGAGAGGAACATTTTAAGTTAAAGTAAGAAAACTACAGGAATACGGGGCTCCCATCCATCCTACACACCCGTCCGAAAGGGGCCAAGACGCACTCATACGACTATCCTAAACGACCGAAGAATTTTGAATTACACGACGCTCTGCATATTGAAGAAGAAAGCCAAAAGATCAAATACTCCTAATATTATGGAAACTAACGAAGTTAATTGCGCTCCACTAGGAAGCAAGTTAAAGGGGTCTAGGTTGGGAACCAGGTCCGGAGAGACCTGGTCCATGGCAACCCGGGGATAGTCCCCGGCCAACCAACCCGGATTCCTACCTATCTAAGCCTACCTAACTAGCTCAAAGTCAAAAGACTGAGCATCCGCGTACCCTAAGGCCGAAAAGTATTTTGGGGACAATCTTTACAAGAAACCCAGAAGGTGAACTGTAGAATAATGAGTGGGTGGCCAAACCCTTCGTGTTGTGTGTTTTTGTTGAGGTATGGAAGCTTTCCCTCTAAGGCACCAGGGCCGGGAAAGCTACGCACCTCAACGCGGGGTAGTCTGGACTAGACCATGTATAGTAACTTATGCTTGCAATACCAACCCAGGAACTTAGAAGTAGATCTTGTAATACTAGGTGTTGTGGCAACTAGCATTACCTCACACCCTAGTCCGAGAACAGGTATAGAGTGTAGCGCTTACTCTACAGTTCAAATCAACCTCTGTACGCGCGGTGGCACTTCACAGCATACATACACTGGTTAATAAAATTTAATATTTAAATTAAATTAGAAAATTCGACAGTCCCCCTTTTAAAATTCGTTAAAATAATTTTTATTATAATTTGGAAAATTAATCTGATTTAAGATATATTAGTGTTATAAAAAAGGTTGTAACGTTTGGAATAATTAAATCATTAATTTACAAAGGCATTCCTAGCTGAAGAGTAAGAAGATCTAGGCATTGAAGTAAGTATGTTGTGACTGTCCTTCATCCATATCCATTCACAGAAAACGTTCATATATCAGCATCCATGAGTCTCCTAGACAAAAGATATAAGGTTGAAAACGTTCACTCCTTTCCTTTCTTTCCGATTTTATCAAAATATTCCCAGTTCCAATTTAGAAAAGGAAATCTCAACGTTGGATTATTATCTAATCTAAATATAAATAAAATTGAAATCATAATTCAAAAATAAATTAAAAGAATTTATACTTACATTTTCCTCTTTTAATTCACTCCTATAAAACACGAGTATATTGTTGCACTCACTTTCAAAGAATGATATAATTGCTTGTTGTCAAAAGGCCGAGTTGACGCAAATTTTCAAATTTGAAATAAAAGAATTATAAATAAAACTAGACATCTGAATGTCAAAGTGTCAAAGATAGTTTATTAAAGAAAGAATAAAAATGTCAAAACTTGAAATATCTCTAAATATTTTATGTTAAATGTCAAACTTGAATACCCTTGAAATATTCTATGTTAAGTGTCAAACTTAAAACCCCTGAAATATTCTATGTTAAGTGTCAAACTTGAAAACCCTTGAAATATTCTATTTTAAGTGTCAAACTTGAAAACCCTTGAAATATTCTATGTTAAGTGTCAAACTTGAAAACTCTTGAAATACTCTATGTTAAGTGTCAAACTTGAAAACCCTTGAAATATTCTATGTTAAGTGTCAAACTTGAAAACCCCTGAAATATCCTATGTTAAGTGTCAAACTTGAAAACCCTTGAAATATTCTATGTTAAGTGTCAAACTTGAAAACCCTTGGAATATTCTATGTTATGTGTCAAACTTGAAAACCCTTGAAATATTCTATGTTAAGTGTCAAACTTGAAAACCCTTGGAATATTCTATGTTAAGTGTCAAACTTGAAAACCCTTGAAATATTCTATATTAAGTGTCAAACTTGAAAACCCTTAGAACCTAAGCTAAATAACTAGGTTGTAATATCACACAAAAGGGAAATCACTCAAAAGTAAAATCTAAGTAGAACACTTTAGTTTCTCAAACTTATATATCACAACACTACACTTGCACGATATCTCCAGCTCAACGTTAGGTTCGGGAACCGTTGCTCCTGCGGAATATGACACGAAAACCAAAGGGTTCACAGGACGTTACACGTACAATAATAAATTAACACAACGTTACACTAGTGGTATGTCACTCGCACAATAATAAATTCACAAAACATTACACACGCAGAATGTCACTCGCACAATAATAATTTCGCAAAATGTTAGACACGCGGGATGTCACTCGCGCAATAATAAATTTGCAAAACGTTGCACACGCGGATTGTCACTCGCACAATAATAATTTCGCAAAACGTTAGACACGCGGGATGTCACTCGCGCAATAATAAATTTGCAAAACGTTGCACACGCGGATTGTCACTCGCACAATAATAATTTCGCAAAACGTTAGACACACGGGATGTCACTCGCACAATAATAATTTCGCAAAACGTTAGACACACGGGATGTCATAATCGCGGAAAATCAATGACGGAAAAAAAAACAAGAAGAAACAAATAAGAGTACTCACGGCTGCCGCTTCAAACCTGTGTTTGTTCTTTCTGAGTTCATTCCAATCGGTGTGATTGTATTTATTGCATTCATATTGTAATGCCGAACTATTTCCTCTTTCAACCTGAAAACATGAACAATATTAGTATTTCCTATATAACACAAATAAAAACATAATTCTAGAAAGTTTCAATAAAACAATTTTTTTCTCAAATTCACGTATTTCAATTTCATACCACCTATCGCTCATCCTCCGCCCTACAAATCCAATTGTGTTTGGTCACCTTATAGGAGCTCCCTAGCAGCAATCTGCAATAGAAGATATTATTCTATTCTGTTTTTCCTAGATACAAGAAAAATTATACTTATCTTTCAAATAGAATTCCACAATGCTTCCAGGAAGGTGGCGCACCTCCAGTTTGGCAGTTTTCACCATTTTTTCGACTTTGTCGAGCACTGAAAACACCTTTTTCAGTAGAATTCATTTTTCATGTTGTTTCTTCAACACCCGAAAAAATTTGACTCCATCTTTCCTGTTCTAAAACTGTCAGAAAAACTTTCAAACCAAAAACGTCACACACATTTCAATTTTCTATGCCGCCTACAACATTTGTCGCCTTATACTTTGACATGAAGTCTTCATAAAGAAGTTCCTTACTCCAACACGGAATATAAAATCAAAATTAGGGTTCGATCGGTCAAATGGGTCAAATATTTAATGTTTTAGCAAGATAAACATTTTCAATTTTTATGTCGAACGACGTGGTTCTCTACAATCCTCCCCCAGATTTTGGTTCTATACCCATAGATTCAAAATCTTATACCTCAAAGAGAGCTAGTCGTTTATCATAAAAATAGAAGAGGAGAAAAAATTTTAAAACTTTAATTATAATTAGAAAATTAACAAATATTAAATATTTATCTCAATCATTGACAATGCTAAATGGGTTTCTCTAAACATAATATCGAGATAAATGTATCGCACTAAAAGTTCCTCGAACTGTTAATCTATCTGGATCAACTAAAACATAAATATTTCCAGGCTTCCTAATTAAAACTCTATAGGACCTTCGAATCTAAGTTTAAACTTTTGAATAAAGATTTCCTAGTATCAGATTTATTTAATTTCCGAATTTTCACTAAATCTCCCACTTGAAATTCTATCAATCGGTGTGTCTTATTATAAAATTCCCTCTAATTTGTCCTGCCTGCCTTAAATTTTCCTTAACCTCTTCTCTAATAGTCTCAACATCCCTAGTATTTTCAAAATGAGGCAAAACCCGATCAATGGTTAACCTGGCCGAACTCCCGAAAACTATTTCCTTTGGAGAATATTTTGTCGAATTGTGATAAGTGTTGTTATATAGCTCTTCAACATCTCCCAAAATCTTGTACCATCCTTTATGATTATGATGACAAAAAATACGAAAGTATTTGGATAACTCCTTATTCACCCTTTCTGTAGTATTGGGTCTCGGATTCCTAATCGAAGTATAAAGTGCACGAATTCCCAATTCTCTTAATCCAGTTCTCCATATCATACTAATAAATTGTCTTCCATTATCTGTCATAACTATTTTGGGCTTGATGATTCTAACAAACTCTTTTAATTTCTTTAAAACCGCTCTAGAAGTAGCCCTGCTTAAACCATACAATTTAATGTATTTGCTAAATGAGTCTTGTAATACAAAAATATAAGAATATCTTGATTGAGCTCTAGGTAGTGGTCCGTACAGGTCTCCCATTACAAGATCTCCTATCCCTTCTGTAATAATCGAATTACAAGGTCCAACATATTTAATAGGATCATCCTTCGATAATTGGCAAACTCTGCATTTCCGAATAACAGATCTAACTGTTGTTTTCATCCCAATCCAATAAAACCGTTGCCGAATGTAATGATAAGTTTTATAGACTCCCAAATGTCCCATCTCAATATGTACTTGTCTACAGGTTTCCTCCCGTAAAATTTCCGGTAAGAAAATCACTTGACGATCAACATTAGGTGGGTCATAGTATAGAATTCCATCAATCAAAGAGCATCTGGATGCGATTCTACCCAATCGGTCCTCCCCCAAACCATTCACTTCTAAAACTCGTTGTCTAATATTCATAATAATATTATCCATCATTTGATATTCATTCAAGCGTTCTAATTTCTCATTTAAAGACCGGCTTGAAGAAACTCCCATATACATAATATTTAGGCATTTCACCTTTTCTTCCTGAATAACTCCCCCAACAGGATACCTCGAAAGTATATCCGGTACTATATTTTCCGTCCCTTTAATATGTTCGATTTTATAATTGAATTGTTCTAAAAACAAGATCCATCTAGTTACACGAGCATTAAACAATTTAACATTTTTAATAAATATTAATGGTTTATGATCGGTCTTAATAATTATCAGTACTCCTTAAATATGTCTCAAACTTTTTCAAATTGTAAATTATAGCCCACAGTTCCTGTTCAGTAACAGTCCACCTCAACTCCGGTCCACGTAAAGCTCTACTACAAAACCCAAGGATCTTCATATTTCCCTCATCATCAATTTGATATAGCACTCCTCCAATCCCTATTCCCGAACTATCCACTTGTAAATAATATTCTCTGTTTTGATTTGGATGGTGTAGTAAAATAGTTGACAAGAATTCCTTCTTCAACTCATCCATTGCCGATTGTTCCTCTTGACCCCATTTCCATCTTTGTTCCTTACGTAAAAGATTATTAAGAGGAATCGTCAAAAGGCTATAGTTAGGAATAAACCTCCGATAGTAATTACATAACCCCAAAAAGGCTCTTAGTTGTTTAACTTTCTTAGGTTCTGGGAACTCTTGGATCGCTTCGACTTTAGCCGGTCAGTCCTAATCCCATCTATTGAGACTATATGTCCTAACATTTTAACTTCTTCACAAACAAATTTACATTTTTCTATGTTACAGGTCATACCAGCCATTTCTAACCGATTTAAAACCTCGTCTATATGATGAAGGTGTTCAACCCAAGTCCCTGCTGTCAGAATAGCCAGATCATCAAGATAATTTACGCAAAATTCTCTAACTCCTATCCCTAGAATTTTATCCATGGCCCTGCTAAAACTTCCAACCGAAGTTTTCAAACCTTGGGGTAATACGTTATAAACATAAGATTTCCCATTTACTGTAAATCCTGTGTACCTCTTACTATTTTCCGAAATGGGAATTTGAAAATACGCGTTATTTAAATCTAAAATCGTAATAAATTTCACCCCATGGAAAGCATTCAAAACATCTATCTGAAGTGGTGGTGCTTCCGACTCTGCAACCATGAATTTATTTATTTCCTTGCATCTAGAAGAATACGAACTGAACCATCAGGTTTTATAGCAAAGGTTAGCGGACTACAATAAGGAGTTGATGCTCTTGAAATAATTCCCATTTCAATCATTTCGTTAATTTTATCCTCGACCTTTGATCTATAAGCATAAGGAATTGGATAAGTTCTATTAATCTTTGGTGTTGCTGTTTCCATTTTAATCTCATGAACGTAACAATTCGCCCTTCCTAATTTTTGTGAAAACACCGCTTTGTGTTTCTCCAAAAGTTTAAACAAAGAAAGTTTTTGTTTAGACGAGATTTCCATTCCCAATTTAACTTTCTTTCTATAGCTATTTGACTCAATTGTTTTAGTTTCCTTTTGAAGTACTTCTTTCTGAAGATTCACTCCTGGAGAATCCTCGTACACCTTCTCTAAAAACGGTACAACAACCTTGTTACCTCCCCCTGTGTTTAAGATTAGCGCCTTCGGATCACCTAAATCAATCTTAGCCTCATTTGCTATTAACCAATCAAACCCAAGGATCATATTTTTAGCCAATTTGGGAATAACTAATAATCCGATCTCAAATTCACAACCCTTAATCTCCAAGGTTATACTAGTTAAGAAATTTATTTTTAAGCTTTTCTGTCCTACTGCCCCTTTTATAAATAAAGGCTTTATTGGGAGCTTGGCCAAGTTTTGGATTGAATTCAGTTTGAAAAAGAAATCCTCAGCTATACAAGTTATTTCGCTACCCGTGTCTACTAACACCACAAAGACCTCCCCCAGAAATTCCACCTCTATTTCGGCTGTAATCCTAATATTCTCTTGTGTAATAAAACTTTGATCTACCTCTAATTCATCTGTAAATAACGAGTTATTTATATTGAAAACACTTAGATAATTATTATCATTTCCTTTATGAAATTTTTTAACTCAATATAAGGTCTTATTATCTCATTTAATTCTAAATATCCAAGGCCACGCCTATCATTTCCTACCCTATAATTTTTATTTTCAACAGGGTGACGCCTTCCTTGTCTTGATCTTCCCAATCCGTCTCCAGGTTTCCATCCATTCTTAATGAGATAATTTACTGCAAAGTATTCTTTATTGCCTCCCCCAATTCCAGCTGACTCCGAGGCCAAAGATCCAGCCGCATCTAGTTTAAATCTATACAATCAGGTTCGGGTTCCATCTCCAGCTCACCCTCATTCTGAGTCATAATATGATTCAATGTTTTCGTTCTCTTGACTCCAGGTTGAGTCTTGTTTTGAACTGTACTTGCAACACGCTTTAATCCTCCTTGGGGATGATTCGAAACCTCCACATGGGTCTTGCATTGACGTCCCACATCATCAAGTTCTCTAAGAAACTCAGCTGCTTGTATAATTTTCCCTGACTTCTTCTGTCTCCAGACATATTGTACCTCTATCGGGAAATGATTCATTAGATCAGCCACCAATTGATCCTCAGGGATATTCCTTGCCAACATTTTTGCTTGACTCGCCAGATTTATGAAATAACTCATCATCGAAGGTTCTCTCTTCTCACTTCAAGTGCCACAGACTATTGACCGGCGAAGTTGATTTTGTTCTGTTTCAGACCAAAATGACTCAAGAAAATCCCTTTGAAGTCTTCTTCATTCATCCACCTGTCCTTATAAATCCTTGCCCATTTACGGACTTCCCCTTCCAGACAAGCTATAATCTCTTCAATCACCTGATCTTTTCTTGAAATTCTATTCAAATAGGCAAAGAGGTCTTCGATGAACGTTACCGGATGCATATTCGCTTTTCCGGGGTATTTCGGTCTTTCTAGTTTTGCTTCAGCCGCGTGATAAACAGTTACAGGTTCCACGGTGCTCCTGGAAGTTTCTTGGTTTTCTTTCTCCTCATTAATCTTGCGTTCGAGCTCGTTTATCTTGTGCGACAAACGACCAATAGTAGTCCGCATCAATTGGAATAAATTCCTCCCTCTATTGGTTTTCACGACAGCACGTTGAGAAGTTTCTGTCCGTCCTTGGAGAATGCCCTCCTGGGATAATCCATCAGTTTGTTGTGACCCGCCTGTCTGTCCTTGAGGTCCCTCTACTTGGTGTTCAATCATTTGTTGAGAACCCTCTGCCTGTTCATCTTGAATCTCTGGTTGTTGTGGAAGGTCTACCATTTCAATCTGATCTTCTTCCTCACGTTGTCCCTCTCCCCGTCTACCGACGACATTCCTTGTAATTCTTTTTGGCATGCCTATGATTTCTTTTTATCGAATTGACTGCAACAAAATTAAAAAAAATTCTACCTTCCATATTAAAATCTAATATTTTCTTTAGGATCTTCCAATGTTTCTAAAATCTTGAAAAAATCTTTTAGAACTTCAGTTTCATTTTGATTCCCATCTATTATTTTTACTTTTGTATTATTGATTTCTCCATTCATTCTTCCTTCTAGTAACCATGCTTCATGACTTTCGTGTATTTGTTTTAGATAAGACAAGGTTAGTGAATTTTCGCCTTCTCTTTTCCTTGAGGAGATTCTCTGTAAAGCTATCTCTGGAGTGGTTCTAAGATAGACTATCAAGTCTTCTTGAACCCAAGCCTTTTCACATATAAAGTCATACCAATAGTCTAACATTGTTTTCTCAACATCGTTCAAATATCCTTCTTGAATGAGTGTTTTAATGAAACAATTCTTCGCAGAAAAAATACTCCGCTCCATGATCCTATATTTAGTAGTTATAGGTTCCTGGTGGTTCTCTAATAATGTTAGGAACACATAATTTTGGAAAGTATAACTCCATCGCTCTCTATCTTCCGAAAATGCTTTAAATAGATTGACCCCTCCAACATCTTGCCATTTTTCAATAGGCTCTTTCAAAACAGTAATATCCTTTTGTAATGCTAGGCCATCTAATAATGAAGATTTCCCAGAAGCAATATTTCCTTCTAATAGGATTTTGTATTTCCTCATGGATATAAATTTTATCAAATTTATATCAAAATATTTAATATTTGTTCTGTAACAAACAAAAGCTAGCATCAAGACCTATACACTATAACTAACTGATTTTTCTTATTGTTTTCTCACAACATCTCAAAAATACACCGCTCACTTGCGACTCCGATATCCTGGTCACTATGGCGCCATTGAAAGAAACCTGTCCTCTGGAGGTCCTTATAAGTTTAGTAAAACAGTTAGACTGTTTACTTAGAATTGAAGATGGCCAATATTAAGTGTGATCGTCTATTGGGTTAGGAATACATTGCGTTAAAGTAGTGACTTGTTAATTCTTACGAAGTGGAGCAGTGTTTTACTTGAGATGTAAGGAGAGGAACATTTTAAGTTAAAGTAAGAAAACTACAGGAATACGGGGCTCCCATCCATCCTACACACCCGTCCGAAAGGGCCAAGACGCACTCATACGACTATCCTAAACGACCGAAGAATTTTGAATTACACGACGCTCTGCATATTGAAGAAGAAAGCCAAAAGATCAAATACTCCTAATATTATGGAAACTAACGAAGTTAATTGCGCTCCACTAGGAAGCAAGTTAAAAGGGGTCTAGGTTGGGAACCAGGTCCGGAGAGACCTGGTCCATGGCAACCCGGGATAGTCCCCGCGGCCAACCAACCCGGATTCCTACCTATCTAAGCCTACCTAACTAGCTCAAAGTCAAAAGACTGAGCATCCGCGTACCCTAAGGCCGAAAAGTATTTTGGGGACAATCTTTTACAAGAAACCCAGAAGGTGAACTGTAGAATAATGAGTGGGTGGCCAAACCCTTCGTGTTGTGTGTTTTGTTGAGGTATGGAAGCTTTCCCTCTAAGGCACCAGGGCCGGGAAAGCTACGCACCTCAACGCGGGGTAGTCTGGACTAGACCATGTATAGTAACTTATGCTTGCAATACCAACCCAGGAACTTAGAAGTAGATCTTGTAATACTAGGTGTTGTGGCAACTAGCATTACCTCACACCCCTAGTCCGAGAACAGGTATAGAGTGTAGCGCTTACTCTACAGTTCAAATCAACCTCTGTACGCGCGGTGGCACTTCACAGCATACATACACAGGTTAATAAAATTTAATATTTAAATTAAATTAGAAAATTCGACAGTCCCCCTTTTAAAATTCGTTAAAATAATTTTTATTATAATTTGGAAAATTAATCTGATTTAAGATATATTAGTGTTATAAAAAAGGTTGTAACGTTTGGAATAATTAAATCATTAATTTACAAAGGCATTCCTAGCTGAAGAGTAAGAAGATCTAGGCATTGAAGTAAGTATGTTGTGACTGTCCTTCATCCATATCCATTCACAGAAAACGTTCATATATCAGCATCCATGAGTCTCCTAGACAAAAGATATAAGGTTGAAAACGTTCACTCCTTTCCTTTCTTTCCGATTTTATCAAAATATTCCCAGTTCCAATTTAGAAAAGGAAATCTCAACGTTGGATTATTATCTAATCTAAATATAAATAAAATTGAAATCATAATTCAAAAATAAATTAAAAGAATTTATACTTACATTTTTCCTCTTTTAATTCACTCCTATAAAACACGAGTATATTGTTGCACTCACTTTCAAAGAATGATATAATTGCTTGTTGTCAAAAGGCCGAGTTGACGCAAATTTTCAAATTTGAAATAAAAGAATTATAAATAAAATTAGACATCTGAATGTCAAAGTGTCAAAGATAGTTTATTAAAGAAAGAATAAAAATGTCAAAACTTGAAATATCTCTAAATATTTTATGTTAAATGTCAAACTTGAATACCCTTGAAATATTCTATGTTAAGTGTCAAACTTAAAACCCTTGAAATATTCTATGTTAAGTGTCAAACTTGAAAACCCTTGAAATATTCTATGTTAAGTGTCAAACTTGAAAACCCTTGAAATATTCTATGTTAAGTGTCAAACTTGAAAACTCTTGAAATACTCTATGTTAAGTGTCAAACTTGAAAACCCTTGAAATATTCTATGTTAAGTGTCAAACTTGAAAACCCCTGAAATATCCTATGTTAAGTGTCAAACTTGAAAACCCTTGAAATATTCTATGTTAAGTGTCAAACTTGAAAACCCTTGGAATATTCTATGTTAAGTGTCAAACTTGAAAACCCTTGAAATATTCTATGTTAAGTGTCAAACTTGAAAACCCTTGGAATATTCTATGTTAAGTGTCAAACTTGAAAACCCTTGAAATATTCTATATTAAGTGTCAAACTTGAAAACCCTTAGAACCTAAGCTAAATAACTAGGTTGTAATATCACACAAAAGGGAAATCACTCAAAAGTAAAATCTAAGTAGAACACTTTAGTTTCTCAAACTTATATATCACAACACTACACTTGCACGATATCTCCAGCTCAACGTTAGGTTCGGGAACCGTTGCTCCTGCGGAATATGACACGAAAACCAAAGGGTTCACAGGACGTTACACGTACAATAATAAATTAACACAACGTTACACTAGTGGTATGTCACTCGCACAATAATAAATTCACAAAACATTACACACGCAGAATGTCACTCGCACAATAATAATTTCGCAAAATGTTAGACACGCGGGATGTCACTCGCGCAATAATAAATCGCAAAACGTTGCACACGCGGATTGTCACTCGCACAATAATAATTTCGCAAAACGTTAGACACGCGGGATGTCACTCGCGCAATAATAAATTTGCAAAACGTTGCACACGCGGATTGTCACTCGCAATAATAATTTCGCAAAACGTTAGACACACGGGATGTCACTCGCACAATAATAATTTCGCAAACGTTAGACACACGGGATGTCATAATCGCGGAAAATCAATGACGGAAAAAAAAACAAGAAGAAACAAATAAGAGTACTCACGGCTGCCGCTTCAAACCTGTGTTTGTTCTTTCTGAGTTCATTCCAATCGGTGTAATTGTATTTATTGCATTCATATTGTAATGCCGAACTATTTCCTCTTTCAACCTGAAAACATGAACAATATTAGTATTTCCTATATAACACAAATAAAAACATAATTCTAGAAAGTTACAATAAAACAATTTTTTTCTCAAATTCACGTATTTCAATTTCATACCACCTATCGCTCATCCTCCGCCCTACAAATCCAATTGTGTTTGGTCACCTTATAGGAGCTCCCTAGCAGCAATCTGCAATAGAAGATATTATTCTATTCTGTTTTTCCTAGATACAAGAAAAATTATACTTATCTTTCAAATAGAATTCCACTATGCTTCCAGGAAGGTGGCGCACCTCCAGTTTGGCAGTTTTCACCATTTTTTCGACTTTGTCGAGCACTGAAAACACCTTTTTCAGTAGAATTCATTTTTCATGTTGTTTCTTCAACACCCGAAAAATTTGACTCCATCTTTCCTGTTCTAAAACTGTCAGAAAAAAACTTTCAAACCAAAACGTCACACACATTTAAATTTTCTATGCCGCCTACAACATTTGTCGCCTTATACTTTGACATGAAGTCTTCATAAAGAAGTTCCTTACTCCAACACGGAATATAAAATCAAAATTAGGGTTCGATCGGTCAAATGGGTCAAATATTTAATGTTTTAGCAAGATAAACATTTTCAATTTTTATGTCGAACGACGTGGTTCTCTACAATCCTCCCCCAGATTTTGGTTCTATACCCATAGATTCAAAATCTTATACCTCAAAGAGAGCTAGTCGTTTATCATAAAAATAGAAGAGGAGAAAAAATTTTAAAACTTTAATTATAATTAGAAAATTAACAAATATTAAATATTTATCTCAATCATTGACAATGCTAAATGGGTTTCTCTAAACATAATATCGAGATAAATGTATCGCACTAAAAGTTCCTCGAACTGTTAATCTATCTGGATCAACTAAAACATAAATATTTCCAGGCTTCCTAATTAAAACTCTATAGGGACCTTCGAATCTAAGTTTAAACTTTTTGAATAAAGATTTCCTAGTATCAGATTTATTTAATTTCCGAATTTTCACTAAATCTCCCACTTGAAATTCTATCAATCGGTGTGTCTTATTATAAAATTCCCTTCTAATTTGTCCTGCCTGCCTTAAATTTTCCTTAACCTCTTCTCTAATAGTCTCAACATCCCTAGTATTTTCAAAATGAGGCAAAACCCGATCAATGGTTAACCTGGCCGAACTCCCGAAAACTATTTCCTTTGGAGAATATTTTGTCGAATTGTGATAAGTGTTGTTATATAGCTCTTCAACATCTCCCAAAATCTTGTACCATCCTTTATGATTATGATGACAAAAAATACGAAAGTATTTGGATAACTCCTTATTCACCCTTTCTGTAGTATTGGGTCTCGGATTCCTAATCGAAGTATAAAGTGCACGAATTCCCAATTCTCTTAATCCAGTTCTCCATATCATACTAATAAATTGTCTTCCATTATCTGTCATAACTATTTTGGGCTTGATGATTCTAACAAACTCTTTTAATTTCTTTAAAACCGCTCTAGAAGTAGCCCTGCTTAAACCATACAATTTAATGTATTTGCTAAATGAGTCTTGTAATACAAAAATATAAGAATATCTTGATTGAGCTCTAGGTAGTGGTCCGTACAGGTCTCCCATTACAAGATCTCCTATCCCTTCTGTAATAATCGAATTACAAGGTCCAACATATTTAATAGGATCATCCTTCGATAATTGGCAAACTCTGCATTTCCGAATAACAGATCTAACTGTTGTTTTCATCCCAATCCAATAAAACCGTTGCCGAATGTAATGATAAGTTTTATAGACTCCCAAATGTCCCATCTCAATATGTACTTGTCTACAGGTTTCCTCCGTAAAATTTCCGGTAAGAAAATCACTTGACGATCAACATTAGGTGGGTCATAGTATAGAATTCCATCAATCAAAGAGCATCTGGATGCGATTCTACCCAATCGGTCCTCCCCCAAACCATTCACTTCTAAAACTCGTTGTCTAATATTCATAATAATATTATCCATCATTTGATATTCATTCAAGCGTTCTAATTTCTCATTTAAAGACCGGCTTGAAGAAACTCCCATATACATAATATTTGGGCATTTCACCTTTTCTTCCTGAATAACTCCCCCAACAGGATACCTCGAAAGTATATCCGGTACTATATTTTCCGTCCCTTTAATATGTTCGATTTTATAATTCGGTATGCTAACAAGGTCATTTTCAACTAAAATCTCAAAACCGTTTCAAGATTTACACTTTATCTACAATATCTACGTATTAGATTGGTGATTATTTTAAGTTTAATTAAGAAATTTTAATAAAATATTTTGCCTTCGATGACCTCTATTTGACCTTCTGAAATAGAACCTTACGGTTTATATTGAATAGACCATTTGCCTTAGTTGAGAAAAAAAAATCAACGAGTTTGTATTATGGTAATTTGACATTGTCTTTCTTGCATTATCCGTCAATCGTTTGTTGTTGTTTTGTGTTTATATAAAATTTTATATTTTAAAGAAAATACGCATTTTACAACAACTTTTACGAGAAAAAATTGTGAACAGTATCTAGTGCGACCTCCTGTCGCTGGAAAAGTGATAGATTTGGCGTTGTGGCTGTGTTAAATATTGAAAACACTGACATTTACGTGGTCGGCCACAAATATGAGTTCTAAGGCAAAATTCGCTATTTTTCAAACCTCGTAAGTCCAAAAAATTGTGTATTTTATCGCAGTTTAGCTATTAAATAATGCATTTTATAGAAAAATATTAGTATTCGGCTATATTAATAGTATGATTTCAAACAAAGTCGGTACCAAATTGTGTTGCCGAAGTAAACAATAGTGCTGCTCATTACTTATCGATATTTGTTTAAGATCCTATGTGTAGCTTAGATCAAACCATTTTTTTTGTTTTGATTCGTGACGTAATCAATATTTTAAACTAAAATAAAATCTAACTATGTGTGTTCTATTTGTTTAAGATGGGAGGTAAGCGCTGTTCTATACCTTTGTGCGAGAATAATTTCAAGTGATTATCCGTACATATTATTGGTACCCATTTTGGAATGGCTGTTGGAAAAATGGTGTGCACAAATAAACACGGAGTATTTCTAGTATTTTTGCAGTACTGCTGTGAATAACTTAAGGAACAGTGCAAAGTTGCTTTTTTTGCTAAGGACGTGTCTCCTGCGTATGCGTTTGCGTTTGTCTGCTTGAATTTACTTCATATGTGATGAATCAAGAATAAATGCTAAAAATATTTTTTGTATATTATTATTGGATAACGTTCCCTTTCAAAGCATATCACTTTTATAAATATGTATAGAACCATAACATATAACAGCTACAAAAGTCCACTGCTGGCCATGGGTCCACAGCAAGTATTGGCCTTTACATATTATGGGTATTATTTCCCATAATCACCTAGTCTGGCAGGCGGATCGGTGAGCGTAGTGCAAAGTGTTGTTTATTCACAAGGAACGATGCTGTCGTGTGGTGCCAGCTTACCCTATATCTTTCCCGTGGGTGTCGTAAGCAGCGACTTTTGAGTGTTGGTGTGTATTGCAATTTTTTGGTAGAAGATTGACAAACTGTCACTATGGCCATACTTAGTATTTTGAATGACTCTCAAAAATTTTGTCAAACGTAGTGTATTTTAATTTGATTACTATTAGAGTAGAATCCTCTGACACAGGCAGTCGGCAAACCTACTCACTTAGTAGCTTTTAGAGTCTTAATACCAATATTTTGCAAATATGGTAATGTTAAACTCGAGTCGTAGGTAATAACAAGCTCCTAAAATAATCTTAATAAAATTTTAACTTTTGAAGCTTTCACACATTTTAAGTATTGAACCGGGTCTATCGCGATAATTATTTAGGTAAACCTTTATAATTTACCTGTGTACCGACGTTTCAACACAGTTTTAAGTGTTGTGGTCGCGGGTTGACTAAGGTCCCAGCGAGATGTCATCTAGGCGGTGGGCGACGAGTTCTTCTGCTACCCACATATGTCGGGACACAGGTAAATTATAAAGGTTTACCTAAATAATTATCGCGATAGACCCGGTTCAATACTTAAAATGTGTTAATAAAATTTTACTGAATATTTACTCACGCCAACGCTAAATATCGATATCGATAAGCCGTTACGGGTTGTGAGGTTACATCTCTACTTATCTGTACACTTGACAATTGTTTGACGTTTTGATTATCCATAGATTGCCATTATTATTATTTTTAAAGACCAGGTGTAGGCAAAGATATTGTGAATATGCAGCCTAGTGATTGAGTAAAACCTCAAAACTTTAAAAAAAATATTTAAAATAGAAATAAATAATATATTTTCCAAATATTGAAAATAGTTTCTTAGAATGATCTATAATATCAAAATAAGGCATAAAAAAATTGACCTGGCGAACCGAATTGAATTGTTCTAAAAACAAGATCCATCTAGTTACACGAGCATTAAACAATTTAACATTTTTAATAAATATTAATGGTTTATGATCGGTCTTAATAATTATCGGTACTCCCCTTAAATATGTCTCAAACTTTTTCAAATTGTAAATTATAGCCCACAGTTCCTGTTCAGTAACAGTCCACCTCAACTCCGGTCCACGTAAAGCTCTACTACAAAACCCAAGGATCTTCATATTTCCCTCATCATCAATTTGATATAGCACTCCTCCAATCCCTATTCCCGAACTATCCACTTGTAAATAATATTCTCTGTTTTGATTTGGATGGTGTAGTAAAATAGTTGACAAGAATTCCTTCTTCAACTCATCCATTGCCGATTGTTCCTCTTGACCCCATTTCCATCTTTGTTCCTTACGTAAAAGATTATTAAGAGGAATCGTCAAAAGGCTATAGTTAGGAATAAACCTCCGATAGTAATTACATAACCCCAAAAAGGCTCTTAGTTGTTTAACTTTCTTAGGTTCTGGGAACTCTTGGATCGCTTCGACTTTAGCCGGGTCAGTCCTAATCCCATCTATTGAGACTATATGTCCTAACATTTTAACTTCTTCACAAACAAATTTACATTTTTCTATGTTACAGGTCATACCAGCCATTTCTAACCGATTTAAAACCTCGTCTATATGATGAAGGTGTTCAACCCAAGTCCCTGCTGTCAGAATAGCCAGATCATCAAGATAATTTACGCAAAATTCTCTAACTCCTATCCCTAGAATTTTATCCATGGCCCTGCTAAAACTTCCAACCGAAGTTTTCAAACCTTGGGGTAATACGTTATAAACATAAGATTTCCCATTTACTGTAAATCCTGTGTACCTCTTACTATTTTCCGAAATGGGAATTTGAAAATACGCGTTATTTAAATCTAAAATCGTAATAAATTTCACCCCATGGAAAGCATTCAAAACATCTATCTGAAGTGGTGGTGCTTCCGACTCTGCAACCATGAATTTATTTATTTCCCTTGCATCTAGAAGAATACGAACTGAACCATCAGGTTTTATAGCAAAGGTTAGCGGACTACAATAAGGAGTTGATGCTCTTGAAATAATTCCCATTTCAATCATTTCGTTAATTTTATCCTCGACCTTTGATCTATAAGCATAAGGAATTGGATAAGTTCTATTAATCTTTGGTGTTGCTGTTTCCATTTTAATCTCATGAACGTAACAATTCGCCCTTCCTAATTTTTGTGAAAACACCGCTTTGTGTTTCTCCAAAAGTTTAAACAAAGAAAGTTTTTGTTTAGACGAGATTTCCATTCCCAATTTAACTTTCTTTCTATAGCTATTTGACTCAATTGTTTTAGTTTCCTTTTTGAAGTACTTCTTTCTGAAGATTCACTCCTGGAGAATCCTCGTACACCTTCTCTAAAAACGGTACAACAACCTTGTTACCTCCCCCTGTGTTTAAGATTAGCGCCTTCGGATCACCTAAATCAATCTTAGCCTCATTTGCTATTAACCAATCAAACCCAAGGATCATATTTTTAGCCAATTTGGGAATAACTAATAATCCGATCTCAAATTCACAACCCTTAATCTCCAAGGTTATACTAGTTAAGAAATTTATTTTTAAGCTTTTCTGTCCTACTGCCCCTTTTATAAATAAAGGCTTTATTGGGAGCTTGGCCAAGTTTTGGATTGAATTCAGTTTGAAAAAGAAATCCTCAGCTATACAAGTTATTTCGCTACCCGTGTCTACTAACACCACAAAGACCTCCCCCCAGAAATTCCACCTCTATTTCGGCTGTAATCCTAATATTCTCTTGTGTAATAAAACTTTGATCTACCTCTAATTCATCTGTAAATAACGAGTTATTTATATTGAAAACACTTAGATAATTATTATCATTTCCCTTTATGAAATTTTTAAACTCAATATAAGGTCTTATTATCTCATTTAATTCTAAATATCCAAGGCCACGCCTATCATTTCCTACCCTATAATTTTTATTTTCAACAGGGTGACGCCTTCCTTGTCTTGATCTTCCCAATCCGTCTCCAGGTTTCCATCCATTCTTAATGAGATAATTTACTGCAAAGTATTCTTTATTGCCTCCCCCAATTCCAGCTGACTCCGAGGCCAAAGATCCAGCCGCATCTAGTTTAAATCTATACAATCAGGTTCGGGTTCCATCTCCAGCTCACCCTCATTCTGAGTCATAATATGATTCAATGTTTTCGTTCTCTTGACTCCAGGTTGAGTCTTGTTTTGAACTGTACTTGCAACACGCTTTAATCCTCCTTGGGGATGATTCGAAACCTCCACATGGGTCTTGCATTGACGTCCCACATCATCAAGTTCTCTAAGAAACTCAGCTGCTTGTATAATTTTCCCTGACTTCTTCTGTCTCCAGACATATTGTACCTCTATCGGGAAATGATTCATTAGATCAGCCACCAATTGATCCTCAGGGATATTCCTTGCCAACATTTTTGCTTGACTCGCCAGATTTATGAAATAACTCATCATCGAAGGTTCTCTCTTCTCACTTCAAGTGCCACAGACTATTGACCGGCGAAGTTGATTTTGTTCTGTTTCAGACCAAAATGACTCAAGAAAATCCCTTTTGAAGTCTTCTTCATTCATCCACCTGTCCTTATAAATCCTTGCCCATTTACGGACTTCCCCTTCCAGACAAGCTATAATCTCTTCAATCACCTGATCTTTTCTTGAAATTCTATTCAAATAGGCAAAGAGGTCTTCGATGAACGTTACCGGATGCATATTCGCTTTTCCGGGGTATTTCGGTCTTTCTAGTTTTGCTTCAGCCGCGTGATAAACAGTTACAGGTTCCACGGTGCTCCTGGAAGTTTCTTGGTTTTCTTTCTCCTCATTAATCTTGCGTTCGAGCTCGTTTATCTTGTGCGACAAACGACCAATAGTAGTCCGCATCAATTGGAATAAATTCCTCCCTCTATTGGTTTTCACGACAGCACGTTGAGAAGTTTCTGTCCGTCCTTGGAGAATGCCCTCCTGGGATAATCCATCAGTTTGTTGTGACCCGCCTGTCTGTCCTTGAGGTCCCTCTACTTGGTGTTCAATCATTTGTTGAGAACCCTCTGCCTGTTCATCTTGAATCTCTGGTTGTTGTGGAAGGTCTACCATTTCAATCTGATCTTCTTCCTCACGTTGTCCCTCTCCCCGTCTACCGACGACATTCCTTGTAATTCTTTTGGCATGCCTATGATTTCTTTTATCGAATTGACTGCAACAAAATTAAAAAAAATTCTACCTTCCATATTAAAATCTAATATTTTCTTTAGGATCTTCCAATGTTTCTAAAATCTTGAAAAAATCTTTTAGAACTTCAGTTTCATTTTGATTCCCATCTATTATTTTTACTTTTGTATTATTGATTTCTCCATTCATTCTTCCTTCTAGTAACCATGCTTCATGACTTTCGTGTATTTGTTTTAGATAAGACAAGGTTAGTGAATTTTCGCCTTCTCTTTTCCTTGAGGAGATTCTCTGTAAAGCTATCTCTGGAGTGGTTCTAAGATAGACTATCAAGTCTTCTTGAACCCAAGCCTTTTCACATATAAAGTCATACCAATAGTCTAACATTGTTTTCTCAACATCGTTCAAATATCCTTCTTGAATGAGTGTTTTAATGAAACAATTCTTCGCAGAAAAATACTCCGCTCCATGATCCTATATTTAGTAGTTATAGGTTCCTGGTGGTTCTCTAATAATGTTAGGAACACATAATTTTGGAAAGTATAACTCCATCGCTCTCTATCTTCCGAAAATGCTTTAAATAGATTGACCCCTCCAACATCTTGCCATTTTTCAATAGGCTCTTTCAAAACAGTAATATCCTTTTGTAATGCTAGGCCATCTAATAATGAAGATTTCCCAGAAGCAATATTTCCTTCTAATAGGATTTTGTATTTCCTCATGGATATAAATTTTATCAAATTTATATCAAAATATTTAATATTTGTTCTGTAACAAACAAAAAGCTAGCATCAAGACCTATACACTATAACTAACTGATTTTTCTTATTGTTTTCTCACAACATCTCAAAAATACACCGCTCACTTGCGACTCCGATATCCTGGTCACTATGGCGCCATTGAAAGAAACCTGTCCTCTGGAGGTCCTTATAAGTTTAGTAAAACAGTTAGACTGTTTACTTAGAATTGAAGATGGCCAATATTAAGTGTGATCGTCTATTGGGTTAGGAATACATTGCGTTAAAGTAGTGACTTGTTAATTCTTACGAAGTGGAGCAGTGTTTTACTTGAGATGTAAGGAGAGGAACATTTTAAGTTAAAGTAAGAAAACTACAGGAATACGGGGCTCCCATCCATCCTACACACCCGTCCGAAAGGGGCCAAGACGCACTCATACGACTATCCTAAACGACCGAAGAATTTTGAATTACACGACGCTCTGCATATTGAAGAAGAAAGCCAAAAGATCAAATACTCCTAATATTATGGAAACTAACGAAGTTAATTGCGCTCCACTAGGAAGCAAGTTAAAAGGGGTCTAGGTTGGGAACCAGGTCCGGAGAGACCTGGTCCATGGCAACCCGGGATAGTCCCCGGCCAACCAACCCGGATTCCTACCTATCTAAGCCTACCTAACTAGCTCAAAGTCAAAAGACTGAGCATCCGCGTACCCTAAGGCCGAAAAGTATTTTGGGGACAATCTTTTACAAGAAACCCAGAAGGTGAACTGTAGAATAATGAGTGGGTGGCCAAACCCTTCGTGTTGTGTGTTTTTGTTGAGGTATGGAAGCTTTCCCTCTAAGGCACCAGGGCCGGGAAAGCTACGCACCTCAACGCGGGGTAGTCTGGACTAGACCATGTATAGTAACTTATGCTTGCAATACCAACCCAGGAACTTAGAAGTAGATCTTGTAATACTAGGTGTTGTGGCAACTAGCATTACCTCACACCCCTAGTCCGAGAACAGGTATAGAGTGTAGCGCTTACTCTACAGTTCAAATCAACCTCTGTACGCGCGGTGGCACTTCACAGCATACATACACAGGTTAATAAAATTTAATATTTAAATTAAATTAGAAAATTCGACAGTCCCCCCTTTTAAAATTCGTTAAAATAATTTTTATTATAATTTGGAAAATTAATCTGATTTAAGATATATTAGTGTTATAAAAAAAGGTTGTAACGTTTGGAATAATTAAATCATTAATTTACAAAGGCATTCCTAGCTGAAGAGTAAGAAGATCTAGGCATTGAAGTAAGTATGTTGTGACTGTCCTTCATCCATATCCATTCACAGAAAACGTTCATATATCAGCATCCATGAGTCTCCTAGACAAAAGATATAAGGTTGAAAACGTTCACTCCTTTCCTTTCTTTCCGATTTTATCAAAATATTCCCAGTTCCAATTTAGAAAAAGGAAATCTCAACGTTGGATTATTATCTAATCTAAATATAAATAAAATTGAAATCATAATTCAAAAATAAATTAAAAGAATTTATACTTACATTTTCCTCTTTTAATTCACTCCTATAAAACACGAGTATATTGTTGCACTCACTTTCAAAGAATGATATAATTGCTTGTTGTCAAAAGGCCGAGTTGACGCAAATTTTCAAATTTGAAATAAAAGAATTATAAATAAAACTAGACATCTGAATGTCAAAGTGTCAAAGATAGTTTATTAAAGAAAGAATAAAAATGTCAAAACTTGAAATATCTCTAAATATTTTATGTTAAATGTCAAACTTGAATACCCTTGAAATATTCTATGTTAAGTGTCAAACTTAAAACCCTTGAAATATTCTATGTTAAGTGTCAAACTTGAAAACCCTTGAAATATTCTATGTTAAGTGTCAAACTTGAAAACCCTTGAAATATTCTATGTTAAGTGTCAAACTTGAAAACTCTTGAAATACTCTATGTTAAGTGTCAAACTTGAAAACCCTTGAAATATTCTATGTTAAGTGTCAAACTTGAAAACCCCTGAAATATCCTATGTTAAGTGTCAAACTTGAAAACCCTTGAAATATTCTATGTTAAGTGTCAAACTTGAAAACCCTTGGAATATTCTATGTTAAGTGTCAAACTTGAAAACCCTTGAAATATTCTATGTTAAGTGTCAAACTTGAAAACCCTTGGAATATTCTATGTTAAGTGTCAAACTTGAAAACCCTTGAAATATTCTATATTAAGTGTCAAACTTGAAAACCCTTAGAACCTAAGCTAAATAACTAGGTTGTAATATCACACAAAAGGGAAATCACTCAAAAGTAAAATCTAAGTAGAACACTTTAGTTTCTCAAACTTATATATCACAACACTACACTTGCACGATATCTCCAGCTCAACGTTAGGTTCGGGAACCGTTGCTCCTGCGGAATATGACACGAAAACCAAAGGGTTCACAGGACGTTACACGTACAATAATAAATTAACACAACGTTACACTAGTGGTATGTCACTCGCACAATAATAAATTCACAAAACATTACACACGCAGAATGTCACTCGCACAATAATAATTTCGCAAAACGTTAGACACACGGGATGTCACTCGCGCAATAATAATTTCGCAAAACGTTGCACACGCGGATTGTCACTCGCACAATAATAATTTCGCAAAACGTTAGACACGCGGGATGTCACTCGCGCAATAATAAATTTGCAAAACGTTGCACACGCGGATTGTCACTCGCACAATAATAATTTCGCAAAACGTTAGACACACGGGATGTCACTCGCACAATAATAATTTCGCAAACGTTAGACACACGGGATGTCATAATCGCGGAAAATCAATGACGGAAAAAAAAACAAGAAGAAACAAATAAGAGTACTCACGGCTGCCGCTTCAAACCTGTGTTTGTTCTTTCTGAGTTCATTCCAATCGGTGTAATTGTATTTATTGCATTCATATTGTAATGCCGAACTATTTCCTCTTTCAACCTGAAAACATGAACAATATTAGTATTTCCTATATAACACAAATAAAAACATAATTCTAGAAAGTTACAATAAAACAATTTTTTTCTCAAATTCACGTATTTCAATTTCATACCACCTATCGCTCATCCTCCGCCCTACAAATCCAATTGTGTT
The DNA here is from genome assembly GCA_024500475.1 of Phthorimaea operculella. Taxonomy (NCBI): domain Eukaryota; kingdom Metazoa; phylum Arthropoda; class Insecta; order Lepidoptera; family Gelechiidae; genus Phthorimaea; species Phthorimaea operculella. The sequence continues at coordinate 10,231,904 of JANFCV010000002.1, forward strand.
TGGTCACCTTATAGGAGCTCCCTAGCAGCAATCTGCAATAGAAGATATTATTCTATTCTGTTTTTCCTAGATACAAGAAAAATTATACTTATCTTTCAAATAGAATTCCACTATGCTTCCAGGAAGGTGGCGCACCTCCAGTTTGGCAGTTTTCACCATTTTTCGACTTTGTCGAGCACTGAAAACACCTTTTCAGTAGAATTCATTTTCATGTTGTTTCTTTAACACCCGAAAAATTTGACTCCATCTTTCCTGTTCTAAAACTGTCAGAAAAACTTTCAAACCAAAACGTCACACACATTTCAATTTTCTATGCCGCCTACAACATTTGTCGCCTTATACTTTGACATGAAGTCTTCATAAAGAAGTTCCTTACTCCAACACGGAATATAAAATCAAAATTAGGGTTCGATCGGTCAAATGGGTCAAATATTTAATGTTTTAGCAAGATAAACATTTTCAATTTTTATGTCGAACGACGTGGTTCTCTACAATCCTCCCCCAGATTTTGGTTCTATACCCATAGATTCAAAATCTTATACCTCAAAGAGAGCTAGTCGTTTATCATAAAAATAGAAGAGGAGAAAAAATTTTAAAACTTTAATTATAATTAGAAAATTAACAAATATTAAATATTTATCTCAATCATTGACAATGCTAAATGGGTTTCTCTAAACATAATATCGAGATAAATGTATCGCACTAAAAGTTCCTCGAACTGTTAATCTATCTGGATCAACTAAAACATAAATATTTCCAGGCTTCCTAATTAAAACTCTATAGGGACCTTCGAATCTAAGTTTAAACTTTTTGAATAAAGATTTCCTAGTATCAGATTTATTTAATTTCCGAATTTTCACTAAATCTCCCACTTGAAATTCTATCAATCGGTGTGTCTTATTATAAAATTCCCTTCTAATTTGTCCTGCCTGCCTTAAATTTTCCTTAACCTCTTCTCTAATAGTCTCAACATCCCTAGTATTTTCAAAATGAGGAATAACCGATCAATGGTTAACCTGGCCGAACTCCCGAAAACTATTTCCTTTGGAGAATATTTTGTCGAATTGTGATAAGTGTTGTTATATAGCTCTTCAACATCTCCCAAAATCTTGTACCATCCTTTATGATTATGATGACAAAAAATACGAAAGTATTTGGATAACTCCTTATTCACCCTTTCTGTAGTATTGGGTCTCGGATTCCTAATCGAAGTATAAAGTGCACGAATTCCCAATTCTCTTAATCCAGTTCTCCATATCATACTAATAAATTGTCTTCCATTATCTGTCATAACTATTTTGGGCTTGATGATTCTAACAAACTCTTTTAATTTCTTTAAAACCGCTCTAGAAGTAGCCCTGCTTAAACCATACAATTTAATGTATTTGCTAAATGAGTCTTGTAATACAAAAATATAAGAATATCTTGATTGAGCTCTAGGTAGTGGTCCGTACAGGTCTCCCATTACAAGATCTCCTATCCCTTCTGTAATAATCGAATTACAAGGTCCAACATATTTAATAGGATCATCCTTCGATAATTGGCAAACTCTGCATTTCCGAATAACAGATCTAACTGTTGTTTTCATCCCAATCCAATAAAACCGTTGCCGAATGTAATGATAAGTTTTATAGACTCCCAAATGTCCCATCTCAATATGTACTTGTCTACAGGTTTCCTCCCGTAAAATTTCCGGTAAGAAAATCACTTGACGATCAACATTAGGTGGGTCATAGTATAGAATTCCATCAATCAAAGAGCATCTGGATGCGATTCTACCCAATCGGTCCTCCCCCAAACCATTCACTTCTAAAACTCGTTGTCTAATATTCATAATAATATTATCCATCATTTGATATTCATTCAAGCGTTCTAATTTCTCATTTAAAGACCGGCTTGAAGAAACTCCCATATACATAATATTTGGGCATTTCACCTTTTCTTCCTGAATAACTCCCCCAACAGGATACCTCGAAAGTATATCCGGTACTATATTTTCCGTCCCTTTAATATGTTCGATTTTATAATTCGGTATGCTAACAAGGTCATTTTCAACTAAAATCTCAAAACCGTTTCAAGATTTACACTTTATCTACAATATCTACGTATTAGATTGGTGATTATTTTAAGTTTAATTAAGAAATTTTAATAAAATATTTTGCCTTCGATGACCTCTATTTGACCTTCTGAAATAGAACCTTACGGTTTATATTGAATAGACCATTTGCCTTAGTTGAGAAAAAAAAATCAACGAGTTTGTATTATGGTAATTTGACATTGTCTTTCTTGCATTATCCGTCAATCGTTTGTTGTTGTTTTGTGTTTATATAAAATTTTATATTTTAAAGAAAATACGCATTTTACAACAACTTTTACGAGAAAAAATTGTGAACAGTATCTAGTGCGACCTCCTGTCGCTGGAAAAGTGATAGATTTGGCGTTGTGGCTGTGTTAAATATTGAAAACACTGACATTTACGTGGTCGGCCACAAATATGAGTTCTAAGGCAAAATTCGCTATTTTTCAAACCTCGTAAGTCCAAAAAATTGTGTATTTTATCGCAGTTTAGCTATTAAATAATGCATTTTATAGAAAAATATTAGTATTCGGCTATATTAATAGTATGATTTCAAACAAAGTCGGTACCAAATTGTGTTGCCGAAGTAAACAATAGTGCTGCTCATTACTTATCGATATTTGTTTAAGATCCTATGTGTAGCTTAGATCAAACCATTTTTTTTGTTTTGATTCGTGACGTAATCAATATTTTAAACTAAAATAAAATCTAACTATGTGTGTTCTATTTGTTTAAGATGGGAGGTAAGCGCTGTTCTATACCTTTGTGCGAGAATAATTTCAAGTGATTATCCGTACATATTATTGGTACCCATTTTGGAATGGCTGTTGGAAAAATGGTGTGCACAAATAAACACGGAGTATTTCTAGTATTTTTGCAGTACTGCTGTGAATAACTTAAGGAACAGTGCAAAGTTGCTTTTTTTGCTAAGGACGTGTCTCCTGCGTATGCGTTTGCGTTTGTCTGCTTGAATTTACTTCATATGTGATGAATCAAGAATAAATGCTAAAAATATTTTTTGTATATTATTATTGGATAACGTTCCTTTCAAAGCATATCACTTTTATAAATATGTATAGAACCATAACATATAACAGCTACAAAAGTCCACTGCTGGCCATGGGTCCACAGCAAGTATTGGCCTTTACATATTATGGGTATTATTTCCCATAATCACCTAGTCTGGCAGGCGGATCGGTGAGCGTAGTGCAAAGTGTTGTTTATTCACAAGGAACGATGCTGTCGTGTGGTGCCAGCTTACCCTATATCTTTCCCGTGGGTGTCGTAAGCAGCGACTTTTGAGTGTTGGTGTGTATTGCAATTTTTTGGTAGAAGATTGACAAACTGTCACTATGGCCATACTTAGTATTTTGAATGACTCTCAAAAATTTTGTCAAACGTAGTGTATTTTAATTTGATTACTATTAGAGTAGAATCCTCTGACACAGGCAGTCGGCAAACCTACTCACTTAGTAGCTTTTAGAGTCTTAATACCAATATTTTGCAAATATGGTAATGTTAAACTCGAGTCGTAGGTAATAACAAGCTCCTAAAATAATCTTAATAAAATTTTAACTTTTGAAGCTTTCACACATTTTAAGTATTGAACCGGGTCTATCGCGATAATTATTTAGGTAAACCTTTATAATTTACCTGTGTACCGACGTTTCAACACAGTTTTAAGTGTTGTGGTCGCGGGTTGACTAAGGTCCCAGCGAGATGTCATCTAGGCGGTGGGCGACGAGTTCTTCTGCTACCCACATATGTCGGGACACAGGTAAATTATAAAGGTTTACCTAAATAATTATCGCGATAGACCCGGTTCAATACTTAAAATGTGTTAATAAAATTTTACTGAATATTTACTCACGCCAACGCTAAATATCGATATCGATAAGCCGTTACGGGTTGTGAGGTTACATCTCTACTTATCTGTACACTTGACAATTGTTTGACGTTTTGATTATCCATAGATTGCCATTATTATTATTTTTAAAGACCAGGTGTAGGCAAAGATATTGTGAATATGCAGCCTAGTGATTGAGTAAAACCTCAAAACTTTAAAAAAATATTTAAAATAGAAATAAATAATATATTTTCCAAATATTGAAAATAGTTTCTTAGAATGATCTATAATATCAAAATAAGGCATAAAAAAATTGACCTGGCGAACCGAATTGAATTGTTCTAAAAACAAGATCCATCTAGTTACACGAGCATTAAACAATTTAACATTTTTAATAAATATTAATGGTTTATGATCGGTCTTAATAATTATCGGTACTCCCCTTAAATATGTCTCAAACTTTTTCAAATTGTAAATTATAGCCCACAGTTCCTGTTCAGTAACAGTCCACCTCAACTCCGGTCCACGTAAAGCTCTACTACAAAACCCAAGGATCTTCATATTTCCCTTGATATAGCACTCCTCCAATCCCTATTCCCGAACTATCCACTTGTAAATAATATTCTCTGTTTTGATTTGGATGGTGTAGTAAAATAGTTGACAAGAATTCCTTCTTCAACTCATCCATTGCCGATTGTTCCTCTTGACCCCATTTCCATCTTTGTTCCTTACGTAAAAGATTATTAAGAGGAATCGTCAAAAGGCTATAGTTAGGAATAAACCTCCGATAGTAATTACATAACCCCAAAAAGGCTCTTAGTTGTTTAACTTTCTTAGGTTCTGGGAACTCTTGGATCGCTTCGACTTTAGCCGGGTCAGTCCTAATCCCATCTATTGAGACTATATGTCCTAACATTTTAACTTCTTCACAAACAAATTTACATTTTTCTATGTTACAGGTCATACCAGCCATTTCTAACCGATTTAAAACCTCGTCTATATGATGAAGGTGTTCAACCCAAGTCCCTGCTGTCAGAATAGCCAGATCATCAAGATAATTTACGCAAAATTCTCTAACTCCTATCCCTAGAATTTTATCCATGGCCCTGCTAAAACTTCCAACCGAAGTTTTCAAACCTTGAGGTAATACGTTATAAACATAAGATTTCCCATTTACTGTAAATCCTGTGTACCTCTTACTATTTTCCGAAATGGGAATTTGAAAATACGCGTTATTTAAATCTAAAATCGTAATAAATTTCACCCCATGGAAAGCATTCAAAACATCTATCTGAAGTGGTGGTGCTTCCGACTCTGCAACCATGAATTTATTTATTTCCCTTGCATCTAGAAGAATACGAACTGAACCATCAGGTTTTATAGCAAAGGTTAGCGGACTACAATAAGGAGTTGATGCTCTTGAAATAATTCCCATTTCAATCATTTCGTTAATTTTATCCTCGACCTTTGATCTATAAGCATAAGGAATTGGATAAGTTCTATTAATCTTTGGTGTTGCTGTTTCCATTTTAATCTCATGAACGTAACAATTCGCCCTTCCTAATTTTTGTGAAAACACCGCTTTGTGTTTCTCCAAAAGTTTAAACAAAGAAAGTTTTTGTTTAGACGAGATTTCCATTCCCAATTTAACTTTCTTTCTATAGCTATTTGACTCAATTGTTTTAGTTTCCTTTTGAAGTACTTCTTTCTGAAGATTCACTCCTGGAGAATCCTCGTACACCTTCTCTAAAAACGGTACAACAACCTTGTTACCTCCCCCTGTGTTTAAGATTAGCGCCTTCGGATCACCTAAATCAATCTTAGCCTCATTTGCTATTAACCAATCAAACCCAAGGATCATATTTTTAGCCAATTTGGGAATAACTAATAATCCGATCTCAAATTCACAACCCTTAATCTCAAGGTTATACTAGTTAAGAAATTTATTTTTAAGCTTTTCTGTCCTACTGCCCCTTATAAATAAAGGCTTTATTGGGAGCTTGGCCAAGTTTTGGATTGAATTCAGTTTGAAAAAGAAATCCTCAGCTATACAAGTTATTTCGCTACCCGTGTCTACTAACACCACAAAGACCTCCCCCAGAAATTCCACCTCTATTTCGGCTGTAATCCTAATATTCTCTTGTGTAATAAAACTTTGATCTACCTCTAATTCATCTGTAAATAACGAGTTATTTATATTGAAAACACTTAGATAATTATTATCATTTCCCTTTATGAAATTTTTAACTCAATATAAGGTCTTATTATCTCATTTAATTCTAAATATCCAAGGCCACGCCTATCATTTCCTACCCTATAATTTTTATTTTCAACAGGGTGACGCCTTCCTTGTCTTGATCTTCCCAATCCGTCTCCAGGTTTCCATCCATTCTTAATGAGATAATTTACTGCAAAGTATTCTTTATTGCCTCCCCCAATTCCAGCTGACTCCGAGGCCAAAGATCCAGCCGCATCTAGTTTAAATCTATACAATCAGGTTCGGGTTCCATCTCCAGCTCACCCTCATTCTGAGTCATAATATGATTCAATGTTTTCGTTCTCTTGACTCCAGGTTGAGTCTTGTTTTGAACTGTACTTGCAACACGCTTTAATCCTCCTTGGGGATGATTCGAAACCTCCACATGGGTCTTGCATTGACGTCCCACATCATCAAGTTCTCTAAGAAACTCAGCTGCTTGTATAATTTTCCCTGACTTCTTCTGTCTCCAGACATATTGTACCTCTATCGGGAAATGATTCATTAGATCAGCCACCAATTGATCCTCAGGGATATTCCTTGCCAACATTTTTGCTTGACTCGCCAGATTTATGAAATAACTCATCATCGAAGGTTCTCTTCTCACTTCAAGTGCCACAGACTATTGACCGGCGAAGTTGATTTTGTTCTGTTTCAGACCAAAATGACTCAAGAAAATCCCTTTGAAGTCTTCTTCATTCATCCACCTGTCCTTATAAATCCTTGCCCATTTACGGACTTCCCCTTCCAGACAAGCTATAATCTCTTCAATCACCTGATCTTTTCTTGAAATTCTATTCAAATAGGCAAAGAGGTCTTCGATGAACGTTACCGGATGCATATTCGCTTTTCCGGGGTATTTCGGTCTTTCTAGTTTTGCTTCAGCCGCGTGATAAACAGTTACAGGTTCCACGGTGCTCCTGGAAGTTTCTTGGTTTTCTTTCTCCTCATTAATCTTGCGTTCGAGCTCGTTTATCTTGTGCGACAAACGACCAATAGTAGTCCGCATCAATTGGAATAAATTCCTCCTCTATTGGTTTTCACGACAGCACGTTGAGAAGTTTCTGTCCGTCCTTGGAGAATGCCCTCCTGGGATAATCCATCAGTTTGTTGTGACCCGCCTGTCTGTCCTTGAGGTCCCTCTACTTGGTGTTCAATCATTTGTTGAGAACCCTCTGCCTGTTCATCTTGAATCTCTGGTTGTTGTGGAAGGTCTACCATTTCAATCTGATCTTCTTCCTCACGTTGTCCCTCCCCGTCTACCGACGACATTCCTTGTAATTCTTTTTGGCATGCCTATGATTTCTTTTTATCGAATTGACTGCAACAAAATTAAAAAAAATTCTACCTTCCATATTAAAATCTAATATTTTCTTTAGGATCTTCCAATGTTTCTAAAATCTTGAAAAAATCTTTTAGAACTTCAGTTTCATTTTGATTCCCATCTATTATTTTTACTTTTGTATTATTGATTTCTCCATTCATTCTTCCTTCTAGTAACCATGCTTCATGACTTTCGTGTATTTGTTTTAGATAAGACAAGGTTAGTGAATTTTCGCCTTCTCTTTTCCTTGAGGAGATTCTCTGTAAAGCTATCTCTGGAGTGGTTCTAAGATAGACTATCAAGTCTTCTTGAACCCAAGCCTTTTCACATATAAAGTCATACCAATAGTCTAACATTGTTTTCTCAACATCGTTCAAATATCCTTCTTGAATGAGTGTTTTAATGAAACAATTCTTCGCAGAAAAAATACTCCGCTCCATGATCCTATATTTAGTAGTTATAGGTTCCTGGTGGTTCTCTAATAATGTTAGGAACACATAATTTTGGAAAGTATAACTCCATCGCTCTCTATCTTCCGAAAATGCTTTAAATAGATTGACCCCTCCAACATCTTGCCATTTTTCAATAGGCTCTTTCAAAACAGTAATATCCTTTTGTAATGCTAGGCCATCTAATAATGAAGATTTCCCAGAAGCAATATTTCCTTCTAATAGGATTTTGTATTTCCTCATGGATATAAATTTTATCAAATTTATATCAAAATATTTAATATTTGTTCTGTAACAAACAAAAAGCTAGCATCAAGACCTATACACTATAACTAACTGATTTTTCTTATTGTTTTCTCACAACATCTCAAAAATACACCGCTCACTTGCGACTCCGATATCCTGGTCACTATGGCGCCATTGAAAGAAACCTGTCCTCTGGAGGTCCTTATAAGTTTAGTAAAACAGTTAGACTGTTTACTTAGAATTGAAGATGGCCAATATTAAGTGTGATCGTCTATTGGGTTAGGAATACATTGCGTTAAAGTAGTGACTTGTTAATTCTTACGAAGTGGAGCAGTGTTTTACTTGAGATGTAAGGAGAGGAACATTTTAAGTTAAAGTAAGAAAACTACAGGAATACGGGGCTCCCATCCATCCTACACACCCGTCCGAAAGGGGCCAAGACGCACTCATACGACTATCCTAAACGACCGAAGAATTTTGAATTACACGACGCTCTGCATATTGAAGAAGAAAGCCAAAAGATCAAATACTCCTAATATTATGGAAACTAACGAAGTTAATTGCGCTCCACTAGGAAGCAAGTTAAAAGGGGTCTAGGTTGGGGAACCAGGTCCGGAGAGACCTGGTCCATGGCAACCCCGGGGATAGTCCCCGCGGCCAACCAACCCGGATTCCTACCTATCTAAGCCTACCTAACTAGCTCAAAGTCAAAAGACTGAGCATCCGCGTACCCTAAGGCCGAAAAGTATTTTGGGGACAATCTTTTACAAGAAACCCAGAAGGTGAACTGTAGAATAATGAGTGGGTGGCCAAACCCTTCGTGTTGTGTGTTTTTGTTGAGGTATGGAAGCTTTCCCTCTAAGGCACCAGGGCCGGGAAAGCTACGCACCTCAACGCGGGGTAGTCTGGACTAGACCATGTATAGTAACTTATGCTTGCAATACCAACCCAGGAACTTAGAAGTAGATCTTGTAATACTAGGTGTTGTGGCAACTAGCATTACCTCACACCCCTAGTCCGAGAACAGGTATAGAGTGTAGCGCTTACTCTACAGTTCAAATCAACCTCTGTACGCGCGGTGGCACTTCACAGCATACATACACAGGTTAATAAAATTTAATATTTAAATTAAATTAGAAAATTCGACAGTCCCCCTTTTAAAATTCGTTAAAATAATTTTTATTATAATTTGGAAAATTAATCTGATTTAAGATATATTAGTGTTATAAAAAAGGTTGTAACGTTTGGAATAATTAAATCATTAATTTACAAAGGCATTCCTAGCTGAAGAGTAAGAAGATCTAGGCATTGAAGTAAGTATGTTGTGACTGTCCTTCATCCATATCCATTCACAGAAAACGTTCATATATCAGCATCCATGAGTCTCCTAGACAAAAGATATAAGGTTGAAAACGTTCACTCCTTTCCTTTCTTTCCGATTTTATCAAAATATTCCCAGTTCCAATTTAGAAAAAGGAAATCTCAACGTTGGATTATTATCTAATCTAAATATAAATAAAATTGAAATCATAATTCAAAAATAAATTAAAAGAATTTATACTTACATTTTTCCTCTTTTAATTCACTCCTATAAAACACGAGTATATTGTTGCACTCACTTTCAAAGAATGATATAATTGCTTGTTGTCAAAAGGCCGAGTTGACGCAAATTTTCAAATTTGAAATAAAAGAATAATAAATAAAATTAGACATCTGAATGTCAAAGTGTCAAAGATAGTTTATTAAAGAAAGAATAAAAATGTCAAAACTTGAAATATCTCTAAATATTTTATGTTAAATGTCAAACTTGAATACCCTTGAAATATTCTATGTTAAGTGTCAAACTTAAAACCCTTGAAATATTCTATGTTAAGTGTCAAACTTGAAAACCCTTGAAATATTCTATGTTAAGTGTCAAACTTGAAAACCCTTGAAATATTCTATGTTAAGTGTCAAACTTGAAAACTCTTGAAATACTCTATGTTAAGTGTCAAACTTGAAAACCCTTGAAATATTCTATGTTAAGTGTCAAACTTGAAAACCCCTGAAATATCCTATGTTAAGTGTCAAACTTGAAAACCCTTGAAATATTCTATGTTAAGTGTCAAACTTGAAAACCCTTGGAATATTCTATGTTAAGTGTCAAACTTGAAAACCCTTGAAATATTCTATGTTAAGTGTCAAACTTGAAAACCCTTGGAATATTCTATGTTAAGTGTCAAACTTGAAAACCCTTGAAATATTCTATATTAAGTGTCAAACTTGAAAACCCTTAGAACCTAAGCTAAATAACTAGGTTGTAATATCACACAAAAGGGAAATCACTCAAAAGAAAATCTAAGTAGAACACTTTAGTTTCTCAAACTTATATATCACAACACTACACTTGCACGATATCTCCAGCTCAACGTTAGGTTCGGGAACCGTTGCTCCTGCGGAATATGACACGAAAACCAAAGGGTTCACAGGACGTTACACGTACAATAATAAATTAACACAACGTTACACTAGTGGTATGTCACTCGCACAATAATAAATTCACAAAACATTACACACGCAGAATGTCACTCGCACAATAATAATTTCGCAAAATGTTAGACACGCGGGATGTCACTCGCGCAATAATAAATTTGCAAAACGTTGCACACGCGGATTGTCACTCGCACAATAATAATTTCGCAAAACGTTAGACACACGGGATGTCACTCGCACAATAATAATTTCGCAAAACGTTAGACACACGGGATGTCATAATCGCGGAAAATCAATGACGGAAAAAAAAACAAGAAGAAACAAATAAGAGTACTCACGGCTGCCGCTTCAAACCTGTGTTTGTTCTTTCTGAGTTCATTCCAATCGGTGTGATTGTATTTATTGCATTCATATTGTAATGCCGAACTATTTCCTCTTTCAACCTGAAAACATGAACAATATTAGTATGTCCTATATAACACAAATAAAAACATAATTCTAGAAAGTTTCAATAAAACAATTTTTTTCTCAAATTCACGTATTTCAATTTCATACCACCTATCGCTCATCCTCCGCCCTACAAATCCAATTGTGTTTGGTCACCTTATAGGAGCTCCCTAGCAGCAATCTGCAATAGAAGATATTATTCTATTCTGTTTTTCCTAGATACAAGAAAAATTATACTTATCTTTCAAATAGAATTCCACAATGCTTCCAGGAAGGTGGCGCACCTCCAGTTTGGCAGTTTTCACCATTTTTTCGACTTTGTCGAGCACTGAAAACACCTTTTTCAGTAGAATTCATTTTTCATGTTGTTTCTTCAACACCCGAAAAAATTTGACTCCATCTTTCCTGTTCTAAAACTGTCAGAAAAACTTTCAAACCAAAAACGTCACACACATTTCAATTTTCTATGCCGCCTACAACATTTGTCGCCTTATACTTTGACATGAAGTCTTCATAAAGAAGTTCCTTACTCCAACACGGAATATAAAATCAAAATTAGGGTTCGATCGGTCAAATGGGTCAAATATTTAATGTTTTAGCAAGATAAACATTTTCAATTTTTATGTCGAACGACGTGGTTCTCTACAGTACCTATAGGGTATTTATGCGGTTAGGTTTTAAGGTTTTTTAATGTAAGTGAGGAAAGAAATAGATTTCTTTTCACCGTGTTAAGTCAATCAAACTGTTTTCAATGTACAGTAGGTAAACGATTAGATAAATTATTATTGTAGGTAGGTACATACCCTGCATTTTTTGTCTAAATACAATACCAATTACCTGGGTTGTATGTGCCTACACGATGATACACGGAAGCTTTTTGGGCTATTTTTATGGTATCATGTATTAGGCTGCGTTTTGCTGTAAAAACCTATTTTTCTCTACATACATACACCACGCCTTTATCCCTTGCGTACCCCGTGTGTAGGTAAGTTTGAAGTACCTTCCATTTAAGTAATGTTTACCAATAATAAGTCCTCATAACCTCAAGACCTTCATCTCTAAGGTAGCCACACGGCCAAGTGTGACAAAAAGCGTCGCGCGGCGCGCCCTGGCGGGGGACACCCAGTATTGATTTTCAGGAGTAGCATTAGGTACCTACGCGCAAGACGGGACTGAAAGTTTCAGTAAGGAGAGATGCGTTTGCATGTGGGATGGTTTGAAGGACAAGAAGAAATGAAAAATAAATAACTACTAAGTATATCAAAACAAGTACCTTAATAATTGATTTTCAGTAGTAGCATTAGGTGCGCAAGACGGGGCTAAAAGTTTCAGTAAGGAGAAATGCGTTTGCATGTTTAAAGGACAACAAGAAATCGAGAATAAATACTTATATCAAAACAAGTATTAATTGATTTTCAGGAGTAGCATTAGGTACGAGCAAGACGGGGCTGAAAGTTTCAGTAAGGATAAGAGATGCGTTTGCAAGGACGATAGTTCGTAAGAGCAAGAAGAGACCAAAAATAAATACTTGCTAATAAGTATCTAAACAAGTGATAAGTTTCATTGATTTTCAGGAGTAGCATTAGGTACCTACGAGAAAGACGGGGCTGAAAGTTTCAGTAAGGAGAGATGCGTTTGCATGGTTTGAAGGACAAGAAGAAATCGAAAATAAATACTTATATCAAAACAAGTATTAATTGATTTTCAGTAGTAGCATTAGGTACGAGCAAGACGGAGCTGAAAGTTTCAGTAAGGAGAGATGCGTTTGCATGTTTAAAGGACAAGAAGAAATAGAAAATAAATACTTACTTCTTTCAAAACAAGTGACTTTTGGTACAGGTACCTATTGAAGAGCAATAGGTACGCTGCACTAGACGTGGCTGAAACTTTCAGTAACGCGGTTTGTGGGACAAGATCAAACTAAGATTTAATACAAACCAGGGACTTTTGGATAATTTTCAGGAGTAAAGGTCGCCTGTAATGTTGTATGCCCACCTTTGTAATATGAAACATTAAAAAAAGTCGAAAAAAGGTAGTTCTATCAGTTGCGCAGGGTGGCATTGGTAAGCCGGAACAAAAAACTCACTAACTGAACGTAGATTGCTCTGAGGGTATGGATTTGTGAATTTTTGAAAGGTAAGCCGATGGGATTCGGCATGCAGGGACCCTTCGCCACTGGTAACATACTGTATTTCCTTCCTTCTAGCCAAAGCGGGTCAAAGACTGAAGCCATATCTGTATCTCTAAGCAGCTATACTATCCACTTATTTTAAATCCTGCCAGCGACGAGGTGACAGACAACCCACTAATACTTAGGTATATCAAAGATCAATCTATAGGTACACACATACACATATATCTAGCCAATATTCCTGACCGGGTAGGCAGAGCGTAAACGGATGAAAAAATGGCAATATACTTACCTACATCACGTCCAACAAAAGTTTGAGAGACATTCAGAAGACTGTAGGTATCAACATAGTGATCTGTTGTCAGCCGTTTGCCTAAAATTGCAATATTTGCAATACACATCAACTCTCAAATCCCTTAATACGACACCTACGGGGAAGGTATGGGTTTATGCTATTCTAAAACAGTTCCACACGGCAATAACTATTAAGTCGGTAGATAGTATAATAATTTTAGTATTGCGTCATGTTTTTTACTGAACCCTACAAATCTGGTAAGTAAGGGGAATTAATTGGACGTCATCTAGTAACCTGAAAACGATACCAAACTTGTCTCAAAGGTTAAACGATACCAGCACATTTTTATTTCTGAGCGCCGAGGCCTCGGTACTTTGAAACCCTCCTTATCCTACCTGTCGCAGATTTGAAGCTTCCTATCAGTCGGTTTCGACTCAAGTGGACCTGTTTTAACCATTCATACTAAATAGTGTTGATTTACTTCAAAATCTTATACTATTTCCCAACAGAAAACCGAGCGAAACCTGCGCCCCGCCCGTAGGAATCAGTTAGGTACGTGTAGGATTATTTTTTTTAACGCAGAAAATAATTGAAAATATTAATAATGTTAATGTTCAAATAATCTGCATTAAATAAGCTTTCAGACAGTATTTTTTATAAAGCAAGTTGCATACAAAAATATGAAAATATGCTGGTTTGTTTACATTTTGTAACTACAAAAAATTTCTTATTTTAAGTATTGCGACTTATTTTGCTACGGAACCCTAAAAAACTGGTATGGGGAATGAATCGGGCATCATCTAGTTACCTGAAAATGACACCAAACTTGTCTCAAAGGTCCAAAATAATCCAACAGTTTTTTTTTCTGAGCGCCGGGAGGACTGTACTTTAACCCCCCCTCCCCCCCTCCCTGCACGGTGTTGAATCCGGCTACCGGGCGTTTTTGGCTCAGGTAGATGTATAGAATACCCGTACCTATAGGTCTTTGCTCTACGCAAAAAAAAGTACCTTTTCCCGTTAAAAAACTAGCTAGTTGTTTTTGACACTGTATTGGAGACCAGTACAAGTTGATCCCTTAAATATGTAGCTCGAGTTGCTGCTGATGGTTCCAGGTATTATAGGTAAGAGTTGACTTCATCCGCATAGAGCTCAGAGTGTGCTCAGACAATGGATCGCATAGAAGTAAGTTTAAACTGGGTTATTAGGGAGTTGGATGAATGTTGAGATGGATGACATACCTACTTAAAGGTAGAGTCTCCCTTTGATAGTAATTCAAATACTAACATAAAAAAGTAAATCGCTTAAACGAGATATAATAGGAAACTTATAAAATTCCTTTGACGCAGGCAGCATTCAAAGCTGCAGCCATAGCTATCAGTGGGTGTATGTATAGTTCATTCAAAATCATACCTAGTGTCATGACATGACGAGGGCACTACTGCTAACGAAGGACACTCTTGACCAGTATAGGCGGGAGGCCAAGTAACACTGGTCGCGTAGTATCTAAGTATAGCAACCAGCGTAATTTGGTCTCCCGATTAGGCTGGTCATGTCATTTCATGGCACTATGATTGCGAATGGATTATACTAGAGTAGATATTTGAAATTAGCAAGTGCAACGTTTCTTAGTAGGTAGCTAGGTATTCTTGTTAGGCATAGGTAGTACTTACCTAATTGGGACGAAAAGGAACGGAAAATACGAGTTACTCTATCTTCTTGATATTTTATATTTTTTCACAAACGCGAATATCTATAGGTAGAGTCGTTTTGTATCTTGGTATTTGATATGGTATTTGATAGCCTGTGTGTATATGTATGAACAGTCACATACCAACCTACGCACATATATCTACGTGTACGTTTTTCAGTCTCTCAAGCCGTATAAGGTAATTACGCTAGGGCGGTGCGTCACCTCATTGGCGGGGTCACGACCCCGCGGCGCGACGCGATTGGTCCACACCTAACCTCCCACCTCGTTCCAAATACGAATTTTCCAGCCAGTTTTTCTTTACGGCTTTGCGGCTTTGAAGAAAGTAGCGATGTGCGTTCGAGAGGTAAAACTGTTAAGAGAAAATTATTCAAGAAAGTTCTAATTAGAAATTATTCTTAGGTGCTAAGTTTGATTCCTAATGTTGTTATCTATTGCAGAGTTGATATTCGTTAGTAAATAATGCCAGTTTGGTTAAGCATGACTAGTCAAATCATCTGTTGCCTGAAAGAATTATTTCCTTAGCAGAGAGTCTCAAAAGAGTACCTATATCAGGAGCCTGAGAGAAAGTACGATGATAGGGTACGTGTTGATTCCGGTTATTACCTAGGATTACCTTAGATACCTAGCTTTTAACTAGGTATCGAATTATAGTTTGAACATTTAAAATCAAAATTGTTCTGTGAAAGAAAGACGACTCTAACTACTATAAGTAATTCTCTATAGGTAAGTTATGAATCTTATAAGAATGTACCTACAAACTTGAAATAGCGCAAGTGTAAAAACAAGAATTTCCTGGTTAAACTACCGAATATCTGGAGAAATGAACCGCTACTCTCCCACGATATCGAGTTTCATACACAGGGTGTTGATATTAACACAAGTTCTGATATGTTATGTTTTTCGAAAGTATGTAGATAACTCTCCTCCTTCTGAAGCAGTCGGGTAAAATACCAAATCAAACATTACAATATAATACACTAAATGGTCTTAGTGATTTCTTGAAATGGAGCAGCCCTAAGGAGCATCCAAACTTCAAGTGCTTCAGCATTTAACCTTTTCAGGACATTTGACCTAAGTCTTTGTTATTAGATCTTGAAAATAATTATGCTTTTGTAATGTGGCTCAAAGGATAAGAGAGGCGCTAGTTAGTAAGAGCGAAGGTTGCAGGTTTAATTCTGCTTGTAGCATCGGACATTTGCAAGTTTCATTTTTTTGTTAACATGATATTACTTGGGAAAAATTTTGCAGTTTTAGAGTCAGTCTAAGCTTGCAAAGTTTTCAGTCCCCTAACACCCTGTATATGGTATTTGTGAAGTATGCGGAATGCAGGTGGTTCCGCCCTCCGGATTCCGCGGT
The DNA here is from genome assembly GCA_024500475.1 of Phthorimaea operculella. Taxonomy (NCBI): domain Eukaryota; kingdom Metazoa; phylum Arthropoda; class Insecta; order Lepidoptera; family Gelechiidae; genus Phthorimaea; species Phthorimaea operculella. Next base: position 10,248,515 of record JANFCV010000002.1, read on the forward strand.
TTTTGTGCGGATTCCGTGACGCTCGAACATCTGATGGGATTTCCTATTGGGAAGTTATTCTTAGTCTGGTGGTACAGTACTGGGGAGGACGAATAATTATTGAGTTTGGTAAGAAATGTTTTGGACTTGACTTCATTTCAGTAAGAAGTGGGGCTCTCTAGTTATTAGGTACCATCGCTGGCAATTTCACCGAAGAGATCAATGTATAGTGGTTTTTCTTACCCATTGTGCAGGTACCTGTCGCCAGCAAACTTATAATAAGCATAACAACTTATTACGAATTTGTCAATTTTCGATAAGTTCTTTTGCGCCAAAATCAAAGCTTAAAGCTTACCTACCTATGTAGGTGTCTATAACAAAAACGCATTGGGGTAAAAACCAAATGCATATCCCTTAATCCTAGGATCCTGATGCAAGCAGAAACACCCCAACAAATCACAGAGAAGTTTCACTTCGGCCCAAATATGGATTGCACCTATTGCAAAGCTTTCGAAGAACAAGTTTTGCTATCAGTTTTGGTGTTTCTAATTGTAAATAACACCTTCAAAATGCATTCTAGTAAATGAATAATAACAATCCAATCTCTTGATCTATTAGTTAGTTTTTTGGAACTCCTGGACAAGAAGGCGGTTGGTTACAAATCTGTACCTACAGTGTACGCGTATCGTGGACTTCACAAGGAGAAAACTTTTTTTTTAATACTTAGGTAATTTCTTTCTTGCTCTTATTGTTCGAGTCTGGACGTACATCAATCTTGACATTCTATTTGACGAGAAGGTAGGTATTCAGCCACACTTACTGCTATAGTGGTATGTTCTGAAAGGTCTACGGGTTTCATTCAAAATTGGATCCATTCCATAGACTGGGTCAATATGGTTCAGAATCCCATAAAGGAAACAACGAAATACAGGCAGATTTTGAGATAATTGACGATTTTTGAGAACTTTTGTGGTCCTTTTATTTTGCGTACCTACCTATCGATCATTTCGACGTTTACCTAAAATAATTTTGACCTAAACCTATTCCACTACGACATGTTGTGGACATGAATTTTAGAGCGCAGTGGCACTACCACGACATGCCAGTCGATTTATTTCGCGCGATAGAAAGCTGATGCGATTTTCTACCACTTGAATGCGTAGGAGTGCAGAATTGACGCCCGATTTCATAAGGGAGGGTGTTCGTTCGGATGTTCTATAAGACCACTTAGATTAATAGGTAGGTATAAGAGGCACCTCTTCGGTACAAAGCCACCTTACTTAATAGGTACTTTTATCATGAGATGTACCGTATGGTGCCGGTTTATAATAGCATCACCCCATTTCTTTCCCGCGGGCGTAGTAAAAGGCGACTGAGCTGCTCGATCGCTTCATGTGTATCACAATTACAATCTTAGATGAATGGCTGACAACCTGTCACTATAGTGATACACGATTTTCTGAAAGGTCCTCAAATATTTGTCGAACGTTGTGATAACGACCAATGACCATATTTCTTCTCCGCAAGGGAATAGGGTGTGATTGTGTGTGTTATCATGAGACGGAAATGATACCTACCTTCTTACCTTGCTTATTATAAACAGAAGTGGTTAGGTTCTTAAGCAAAAGCGGCCTTATCGCAATTAGCCTGAATTCATGTGGCCTACTCACTCATCGTAGGCTGTAAAGAACGCCCCCCCTGTACCTATCCAGCAGGTCAGTACCGAGGAGGGAGATTCTTTATGCGTGTGACGAATGGCAGTCACCCCAGGCAGTGACCCCACCAATGCTACACTATGGGAGCCTCGCCTCGTATCGGGGATACGGGAAGCCCCGATAGTGCAGCTGAACTGTACCCGTGGGTACCTGCCCTGCGATCAGGGGGAAACTAGCCTCAGCCGCTTCTGCGGAGAGCCCCTGATCGCCCTTGCTTTCTTCTTCAAGGCCGCCGATCTACGGCCCAGCCCAGCCTCACACCGACGACGTCACGTTCCAGTCGACGGCGCAGCGCACTCCGACCCAGGTCGTAGAACCGCAGCTCCAGGGGGAAGGGGGAGTGTGAAGAAAAAAGACTTCTTGAGGTAGAACTAGTTTTCGAGCGCTAGCAACTTGCTTCCTCTTCGGGATCTCGTGGCGAACTCCAGTGGCGAACTGATTTTGTAGGCCAATCGCGGCCATATTTATACTAAAACGCCCATTTCGCGGGGCTAGGGGTGAGAGGGGCGTTACGCGGGGGTACCGCGGTGAGGTGCGGGGGTGTTGCGAGCGCTTTCGAACTTGAATCTTTATTTGTTTTGCTACTACACATTTTACAGATTTCCAATAAGAAAATGATTTTCTAATAAGATTCTGATAGGATTCTAATAAGAATTGCATAATAATGTACAAAATAATGTAAGAAACACAACCTTCATACATTGAAATACCGAGAAAATGAAATTTACAATTTTGCTTTACGTAATTTGAAACCGAAAATGAGAGGTCTAATTTCTGACTAAATCTAAGTTTTGATAAGCTAGATATGTCTAAGTCTAGGTAAAAAGTTAGGTTTAAACAAGTTTGAAGCCAATCGGATGAGTACGTATCGAGATATCGAGGTATTTATATAATGCAAAATCCTGAACAGAAAAGTGGCCATAAAACCTTCGCTTTACATTGTAGGTAGCAAATTACGTTGAAAATGTGTAGAACTATTGTATCTGAGTGTTTATTCCAAGTTTCAGCGAAATCTAATAAGAAATGACGGAGATATAGAGCGAAAACGAACTTAGGTATAAAACTTAGAGGTAAGGCTACCTATATCTTAGCTACGGCCATGAAATACTACAGAATCTATAGGCAGAGGGCTTAGGTCCTACAGAAAATCTAGATTTACAAGTATAAAGTCTGATCATGAATAGTTCTTAAACCAACAGTACGAAAACTATGCAATTTACAGGTATTATACTAAGGCATAAGGCCAATCTAACGTTATCACATGAATACGTGTAATATAGCACAACAAGATGACATGCAAACATCATACTAGCAATATTAACTACGCCTACTTAACAAAATGTGCCAATCAGCGGCAGCGGATACTCCCTCGCTGCGTACCCTACTAATTGAGCTTAGTCAAAAAGTGAAAAGATACCAAATCTACAAACAATAAGAATTTTGCCAATTTATCTTACATGGTATTTTGGGCATATTGCCTTTATTTACATGTTTTATTAGACGTTCAGTACAAATTGAAACAAAAGAAATATTTGATTAATAAAGGGAAAAATAGGTAAATAAAACACTTAAAAACTAAGGAAAATAATCATGAAAACTTAACCTAAATAGTAATAAGTATATTATCTACATGAGTGCCAAAGGGCTTTATTAATTATCGTCATTTTCATTATATACAAAAGTTTCGACGTGACGTCGGTCGCCGACAGACTCCCCCTCGTGTGCAAACACCGAAAAAAGTAGAAGGCGATGAGACGTCCAGTTGCAGGCTGCAGATGCTGTCGTGCGGCGTGCCGTCAAGGGTCTCCGAGGGTCTTATGGTCGGGTCGGGTTGGTGATACGCGACGTGGGTTTCTGCTGCGTATCTCTTGTTGAACCGATGTCTTTTACGAACTTTTGGGTATGTTCGAAGTAGTACTCTGTCAGGCCATTTCTGTGGCACTTTAAGGCGTCTCTTACGTGTGCGTGCTCTGTAAGGGACTCTACCGACTAGCGTTGAGGGTACTAGACGGCGAGTTACGCATCTCTGCCTTTTTCTTTCAGACCTTTTCTTCATCTTCTTCTGATGGCGTGGCGCTGACTTCTTCTTCTTCTTCTCTTCTTCGAACCGTAACCGTGTGGAGCGAACAGAACGAACACAAAACGCAATACGGGTAGTGGTGGCATGAAACGTAACGTTACGTGGGATTTTCCGCCTTCGTTTCGACTTGGGTGGCGAACTTCTCTCCCTCGACGTGTACCCATCTTCTTTCCTTCTTTCTGAAGATAACTCGTCCCAGTTTTGTGCTGACTCGTTTGCTGTGACGTCGATGTAGAACGATGTTGACTCGGCCGGCTCAGTTCGATTGTCGCATGTCCGCATTTCATCTAGCGACGATGCCGGCGTCGATTCCGTCATTCGCTTTCCTGGTACATCGATCACTGGTACCTTTATCTTCTGTTCGCTTTCTCTTGTGACTATTTCGCTGGGTTCTACCGACGTACTTTCGTCTCTACGTCGTGACTCCTCCCCCTCGTCTGACTTGGCGATTCCGTGAGTATGCTGGATCTTCATCGGTTCGATAGCTCGGTTTCGTTGGCTCTCTTCCTCTCTTGAATCGCTATTCCGTTCTCTACAGTCGAGGTTCTTGTCCTGTCTTTCATTGGAGCCCCATACGATAGTCCTGTCATTTCCTATTTCTGTTGCGCCTGGTTCATCGTGCGCTTGAGGTCGTATTTCTTCAATACCTAAACTTTCCTTTGGTAGGTATTCTTCAGATCTGACTTCTCTGATAGTGGAGACGAAGTGCACATGTCCTGTCGCTATGTGTGAACTGCGTGTGGTCTCCCCCTCGTATTCTTGATCGCTCTCGTGTTCGTGCTCGCAATCACTTTCGCTTTCATACTCGGGTTCTTGATTGCTGTCATGTTCGCGCCCCTGTTCACATTCATATTCGATGGCGCGGACGCTCTCGCAGTCAATAGTCTCTGATGCACTGTCTTCACTTTCGCAGCCGCTAGCCTCTGCGCTATCTTCACTTTCGCAGTCGCTAGCCTCTGTACTGTCGTCATTTTCGTAGTCACTGGCCGCCGTACTATCGTCACTATCGCAGTTGCCGGTCTCTGTACTATCGTCGCTATCTTTCTCATGATGACGTAGTCTATAGACTGCCCTTCGCGGTTGTTTCGACGTACTAGGTCGCTGTCTATTGCTCGCATTGTCCTTTCTTAGTAGCTCCCTGGCTGCTACCGTGCCGAAGTCTCTGTTAGCCTCCGTCAAAAACTGACTGATCTTTACTAAGCTCGGTAGATCAGACTGTTGTTCCCGTGAATACCTACACCACTCGTATTTCAATTGTAGGTTCATCTTATCCACGATGTAGCTAACATGTACCGGCGCGTCGAGGTAGCTCGGTTTCTTCAGTGCCCTTATGGTTGCTACGCAATTTGCGACCTTATTTGCAAATGACGCGATGTTCATTCCATCTTCACGTAGTCGAGGCATCTTCTTTAGTAGGTGTAATTCATTGAGAATTAACACGTCCGGTTGCCCATACTGATCTTCGAGTACCTGCATTACTTCCGCTGCCGTTGAGCCCGAAAACAATAGTGATTTCGTTTCTTCACGCGCGGCTCCCCGCAGGGCCTTTCGTAGTCGCGCTATGTTTTGGGCCTCGCTGAAATGGCTGCACGAATCCTCATACATCGTCCTAAAAGCGAGCCATTCAGTTAACTTTCCATCGAAATGCGGTAACTCATGTAGGTACTTAGGGGGTGGGGCTTTGCCTACTGTGTCGACTACTTTTGTCTGAATCAACGCCATTGCTTCGCGCATCGCATTTGCTATCTCGCTAACGCTGTTCCTATCTTGCGTGCGTTCGCGGCAGTCGGACCTATTCTCGTATTCGCGGTCCCTATAATCGCGTTCCCTATTGTCGCGTTCCTTGTACTCGCGTTCCCTCCCGTTATCCATACTACTAGGGGCGTGGCCCCGAGGGGAGGGTACGTAGTTCCATGTTTCATCTTCGACGACTGTGTCCTCATTCATTCGCATCAATGCTAATAGCGCCTCTTCCCTAGCTAGCTCTATTCGTTGCTTTTCTAGCTCTGCGAGTTGCCTTTCACGTCTTAGCATTAGCAGTCGTTCATACTCCGTCATTCCTGTCGTGATCGGAGGTGCGGGGGGCGACCTATCATCCCTATCTATCGGTGCCCCACGCGGGGGTTTCGTCGCGGCGAGCGGGATTGTTTCACGCGAATGTATCGACCGTTTCTTCTCGGCTTGACGAAGTTCCCATTTCGTACTTCCCTCGTCCTCCCATATACGTTCACGCGAGCCACTACCCATATCCCGAAATGCGCCCGCCTGTCGCTTTGACGGTTCCGAATTCGTCATATCCGGTGTTTTCGCTATAACTGTACGGTTTGCTTCGTCCTCTGTGATGCCATCTTCATTTCTGCTTGGCCTTCTTGAAGCTGCCGGCGTAGCTGTCCGTGTCGCTACCTTTCCCGACCGTACCCTTAGACCCTCGTCAACCTTTGCCGCGTTGACGTCCTCTCGTGCCAGCTCCGTGTCCATGGTGCGTCTGTGGTTGCGTGCTGTCGTCTTCTTCTGTCTTCCTGTCTTCCCTATCAGTCCCTATCGGTCCCTACCGTCCCTACATACAATTCCTACTTTCCCTACTGTCCCTACCAGCCCTACTGCCTAGCGAGTGACGTGCTACCGTATTGATGCCACTCGTGGGTATAGGAGGAAACAGGGGAAAGGGGGGCGGAGGGGGGAACTGAACCACAAGTGAGTGCAGTGCCTCGATGGGCTTCACAGGTGGACAGCCGAACGGTACCAACTATTCACCCTTGAAACTTAAAAAGGGTGGAGTTACGCGTTCGATCGCAACTCACCGCGATCTAGGCCCGGTGGCTTTCGATCACGTCAACGCACAGAGCTTAACACCGCAAGGGCTCTGTTATAGCGGATCCCTGGAGAAGCCTTCCTCAGGCTTATACTGCGTCTTCAACCCTGATGAGTGCGCGCCGCCTTGCTCCCACGTCCAGTCCGGTCCTTGCCTCAGCCGCCGGTTGTGGAGTGGGCCCACGTCCAGTCTGGTCCTTGCCGCAGCCGCCAGTTGTGGAGTGGGTCGTCCTTTGCAGCCTTCTTCCGCGCACCGCAGTAGTCCCGCAGTCCTCTCAGCCTGTCGCTCGTCGCGCCGTCCTGTCGTGGCGCGCCGCCTTGTTCTTCCTTCCAGTGGTGGTACTCGCCGGGTCCTGCACAAATTCAGTGATTCGGCTATCGAAGGACCATGTAAAGAACGCCCCCCCTGTACCTATCCAGCAGGTCAGTACCGAGGAGGGGGATTCTTTATGCGTGTGACGAATGGCAGTCACCCCAGGCAGTGACCCCACCAATGCTACACTATGGGAGCCTCGCCTCGTATCGGGGATACGGGAAGCCCCGATAGTGCAGCTGAACTGTACCCGTGGGTACCACCTGCCCTGCGATCAGGGGGAAACTAGCCTCAGCCGCTTCTGCGGAAAGCCCCTGATCGCCCTTGCTTTCTTCTTCAAGGCCGCCGATCTACGGCCCAGCCCAGCCTCACACCGACGACGTCACGTTCCAGTCGACGGCGCAGCGCACTCCGACCCAGGTCGTAGAACCGCAGCTCCAGGGGGAAGGGGGAGTGTGAAGAAAAAAGACTTCTTGAGGTAGAACTAGTTTTCGAGCGCTAGCAACTTGCTTCCTCTTCGGGATCTCGTGGCGAACTCCAGTGGCGAACTGATTTTGTAGGCCAATCGCGGCCATATTTATACTAAAACGCCCATTTCGCGGGGCTAGGGGTGAGAGGGGCGTTACGCGGGGGTACCGCGGTGAGGTGCGGGGGTGTTGCGAGCGCTTTCGAACTTGAATCTTTATTTGTTTTGCTACTACACATTTTACAGATTTCCAATAAGAAAATGATTTTCTAATAAGATTCTGATAGGATTCTAATAAGAATTGCATAATAATGTACAAAATAATGTAAGAAACACAACCTTCATACATTGAAATACCGAGAAAATGAAATTTACAATTTTGCTTTACGTAATTTGAAACCGAAAATGAGAGGTCTAATTTCTGACTAAATCTAAGTTTTGATAAGCTAGATATGTCTAAGTCTAGGTAAAAAGTTAGGTTTAAACAAGTTTGAAGCCAATCGGATGAGTACGTATCGAGATATCGAGGTATTTATATAATGCAAAATCCTGAACAGAAAAGTGGCCATAAAACCTTCGCTTTACATTGTAGGTAGCAAATTACGTTGAAAATGTGTAGAACTATTGTATCTGAGTGTTTATTCCAAGTTTCAGCGAAATCTAATAAGAAATGACGGAGATATAGAGCGAAAACGAACTTAGGTATAAAACTTAGAGGTAAGGCTACCTATATCTTAGCTACGGCCATGAAATACTACAGAATCTATAGGCAGAGGGCTTAGGTCCTACAGAAAATCTAGATTTACAAGTATAAAGTCTGATCATGAATAGTTCTTAAACCAACAGTACGAAAACTATGCAATTTACAGGTATTATACTAAGGCATAAGGCCAATCTAACGTTATCACATGAATACGTGTAATAGCACAACAAGATGACATGCAAACATCATACTAGCAATATTAACTACGCCTACTTAACAAAATGTGCCAATCAGCGGCAGCGGATACTCCCTCGCTGCGTACCCTACTAATTGAGCTTAGTCAAAAAGTGAAAAGATACCAAATCTACAAACAATAAGATTTTTGCCAATTTATCTTACATGGTATTTTGGGCATATTGCCTTTATTTACATGTTTTATTAGACGTTCAGTACAAATTGAAACAAAAGAAATATTTGATTAATAAAGGGAAAAATAGGTAAATAAAACACTTAAAAACTAAGGAAAATAATCATGAAAACTTAACCTAAATAGTAATAAGTATATTACCTACATGAGTGCCAAAGGGCTTTATTAATTATCGTCATTTTCATTATATACAAAAGTTTCGACGTGACGTCGGTCGCCGACAAGGCATATTTGATATTAACTGCATTTTAGACTATTTAAATATCTGTACTTATTATCTACTCATACATATTTCCGGTCACAGATCATAAGTAAGTAGGTACTTCCTACCGTGTGGCAAACCCGAATTTACGAGCCCATAACTAAAACATTACTTGAATCCCACTTACTAGACCCACAAATCTAAATAAACCAAACTGTCTATTCTAATAAGCGCGACCACGAATTCCCATACACCAATACGCATGGGAATTCCTAAATATCCCCATTTTTTTCCACCCTCGTTTCCTGGTTCGTGATTTGCTCCTTTACCGCTAAAAACATTTGGTTTTCGAACGACACCTGTTTTCGAGTTCCCACGCTTGGAATGGGTCAGCTGGGAGGTTTCGAACGCACGTGTTCCAATTTCAAAATCTGCGCCAACCTGCGTTTTGATTTGTGGGTTCGTTAATTTTTGAACACTGCCGTAAAATATTTTTAATTTAAAAGTTTTCAAAGTTTATTACATTTTATCCACGAAAGATGACTAAATTTTTAATTTATAGGATTTTTCGCCTGATTGGTAGCTTTATGATGGCAAGAATCTATATATTTTCTTAGGTTCATTAAAACGGGACACCCTGCAGTTATCCTTATAAATAATTAACCCTCAAAATTAATTAAGCAATCATCACCCCCGCTGTAACTGATAACGTAATCTTGGTTAATTTATTGCTAGAACGTTTATAATCTGTGCTTTCGACTTTTGTCTCTGTAAAATATAAAATATGCACCGAAAAAAGGAGAGATAAAGTTTGTTTTACTTAGAGCAACAAATTATATAGAAGGGGCTCTCAATAAGCACAAGTGAGGTCCATAAAGTTATAGCTTAGGAGAAACGCACGTACACACTCACATGAGTTCTTAAATTAAGTTAGGTTAGTGGCCGCAATTAGGAACACATACTTATTTCCTTAACTTACGTTAATAAGCGCTCTGTCAGTCCCAGTCAAATACGTTTTAGAAAAGGACAGGAGATGATTAATACTAAAATTGTCTTTTGACGACTGATATCATACTCGCTCACAATGTCAATTGACAAACCTGGTCCAATCTCCTGCGCAAATTATAAACACTTAGGGCCTTACCACAAAAAAGTTAGACGAGCGTGAAACGCGAGTAACGCTTTTTTTTATGAAGTTTTATTTACACGCGTTCATCACTTGTACTTATAACTATTTTGTACGGCCTTACACGGCCATCATTTTCAATTATAGGTTAGTCGATATTTCCTTGTAGTCCTAGACTAGCGCTTCGTAATGTCTCCCTCTTGAGTCTTTTATTTCTTCTGATTCCTTTATACCTATTTCTTTTTACAGCAGATTTGGTTTGTCTTATTTTGTTCTGTGCAGCTGTCGGTCGTTATGGTGAAAATATTTTATATTATTTAGCATAGGGGTAGAAATAGGACAATGTGGTTAACGACGCGTGAAATATACCTAACTGATGTAAAAACAACTTTTTGTAGAATTTGCTATGATTTTGGTTGGGTTTGCCAGTTGGTGACCTTTCAGATTGATTGACCCTATTTTGGGTGCTTAGCCGTGTGGTAGCGGCTAAGAATAACTACTGCCACCCCTAGTCCACTCAGAGTGTTTCTGACCTCGGTTTGCGCTAGCCAATACTTACTTTGTGCCTCGGTTGAATATCTGTCTACTATGGTCAACTGCATGGTGGCGGTGATACTACGTAGGTAGGTACAGTTGCATTTCAAAGAGGGTTGACATCATAAAACATCGCGAAATGCTTTTGTTTTATGATTTTACTAGCTGCCCGTCAGTCAGCGGTTTCACCCGCTGCAACCTATTATTCCGCGGGAAAAAAGCATTATTCGCCAAGAGATGTCGCTGTTAGTTTTCGGCGAAAACGTTTAAAACGCGAATCGGCTCAGTCACGCCACCTATTTCAAAAATATTGGAAAATTCGTGATCCCGTGGGAATGAGACATTTTTTCGTGGTAAAAAGTATCCTATGTGTTATTCCAGATGCCCTTTTATATTTCTGCAAAGTTTCATGTCAATCTAATCAGCCGTTTTTGCGTGATGTCGTAACAAACACACACACAAACATCCGCCTTTATAATATTAGTAGGATGCTCTAACAAATCATGTTGCGCCAACCCAAACTGAGTTAAGTGCAGGATGATTTTGGATGCTCAGAAAATTAAACTAACATTTAACCCTTGTTCCTTAAAAAAAACCTCAATAATGTCCTTTAACCTAACCTAACAACATGTAAGTTGTTCATATGGTGACATATAAATTAGTGGTTTTTACAGGTACAGTCTCTCACACTAACTCATGATCCGACATTATCTCGATCAGATCCTTCATTGCTGCTTAGTTAACAGTTTTGCATAAATGATTCTGTTCCATGCGCAGTAATCTACTTCGAACAATACAATAAAGTTCCAATCCGGTTTAACTATTATATTCACAGTATTGGTAAGCAACTCTAGTATGACGTAGAATGACTCATACAGTAGCTAAATTTCATTGCCTTTAACATCTGCTCCGATAGCCTATTGGTAGTGGCGGTAGGCTGCTAAGCACAGGATCATGGTTCAAATCCCAGGGCATGCCTTTGCAAACGAGGTATTTTTGTTTTTCTAACGATACTGTATTTTTTTTAAGGTGGCCTATTTGTTCTATATTTGAGAATCTTGTGTTGATAGTTCGAGATTTCTTGCGGTTCAAACAAGCTTTGGTTGTTATTTATTTACCCTCATAACTTGAAAAATATTCATACGATGACGTCCGTTAAAGACAGACGTTGTTATCATTTATCTATATTTGATATTCGTGTTTGGTTTTATGGAAAAACACTTTTAAATTGTGCAAGTGTATGATTTATGTATACGGAAAATATATGACGTGTAGTTAAACCATGAAGAAAACATATTATTATCATTGTCAAGGATTATAAGACTAACATGACCAAAATAGTTCTGGAGGTGAGTGGATAACTTTTGTTTATTTACTTTGTGAGAATAGATGTTACCATTAAATCCTACTTACTTCGAATAATTTAAAAAAAGACTGTGGCCTTAATTTAAGATTACTAATGTTTTTATTCTTCTCTGTCGCGTAGGTAATGGAATCAACAAACGATCTATTGTCGTCTATCATCATCAACCATCATTTGGATACCATAGAAACCAACTAGATACAGGAATGACCTAGTCATAACGGAAGATTTGCGGCGTGTTCAAATTCAACCTGCAAACAAAGGCGATTAACACACTACGGTTGCGGTTACACTACGACGTTCGGTTGAGCGGATGTCTAGGTATATTTTCTGCGGAGTTTATTTTAATTAGTAATAGAAAATAAGTAGATAATTCTACTGATAATTATCATAATAGAATGTTACTAAGTATTAAGGAAGGCGGTTTATTGTGGGGTGAAATTTTAAGGGAATGAACCAGTGTGGGATGTGCAGGAGCGGGTAACCTTTATTATTATAATAGGTTCCAGAAAAGCGGTAAAATTCTAGAACCGCTCCGCTAACGCCCCGCTACTGCCTTGGGTCTGCCGTCACGGTAATGTGTAAACAGCTTTATATCTACTCAATAAAATTTAATTTTACTATAAAAATAATACCTACTTGACATGAAAATGTTCTTATATAGTTATTCTTGCTTAGGTATATTTAATAAAGATAGGTATAAGTATGTAGATTTAGTGGTAGCCAGATATGAAAGTGATGTTATTGTTGTTAAAGTTGGGAAAGCAATAATCCAACTTATAATAACATGTTGATTCACTTTAATCGGCAATCTATTTAAAAAAAGCTGCAATTTAAATGTATAAAATGTAGCAAGCTGCAAGATGCGCGGTTGGAGCGCCGATCAAAGTCCCGACGCATAGAGTGAGACGGATAGTCAGTGTGCGAGCAGGAAAGTATTCGAGATGGAGCGCCAAACGCGATAATCTTGCTGCAAACATAAGTTATTTATTACCTTAGTGTAAAAATATATATTTTTAATTATTTTTTGAATTACACCTAATTTTAAATAATAATAATCAAATGTTTAAAAGTTTATTTGTTTCTAACATGTTTTTACTACAGAATACTTAGCTACCCAATAAATTAACTGATTACGACAAACTTTTACTTTTCATTTTCACCTTAAACCCATCCCTATCTATTTTATTGTATTCACATAATTTTAGTTGTAAAAATATTCCATAAAAACATTAAAAATAAAAATTAGAATTTACGAATAGCGGTCGGATTCGAACATTCATACCATAGTGATATGAGGCAGCCGTTCAACGGACCACACTGAGAACGCATTACTAATTACGATGAAATTAGTGGTATCATAGGTATCATTGTTGTGAATTGCTTCGCAAAAACGCATATTAAAACCTGTTCAATTTGTGGTTCTAGTAGGAAGTACTTTTAACAAAGCCACTATCGACTTATTGTCAAATAGTAGTAAACACATTTTGCTTTGAGGTTTATTAGAACGGCACATAGGACGTTCTTCTTATAAGCGTTTGACTTATAGCAAGACTCCGGTTCATAAGCCAGTTCATGAGATAGTGGGAGCGACTGTACCTACCATACGATTTTGCGGTACTTTGCTGGACTGATCTTAATGTTTGTCGAAAATACATCGCAAAAGAGCGCCCGCAAGGATTAGGTATTGTAACCTATTAATTGATGCTCTGTATCTAAGAAATGACGAAGAGATAGGCCAAAAATGTAAGAAACCTCACCACATTGCGGTAAAGACACGTACCAAATACAATAATAAAGCTATCACATTACACGCTGTCCCATGCCTACAAATCTTAATCCTACTTCCTACTAATATTATAAAGGCGGATGTTTGTGTGTGTGTTTGTTACGACATCACGCTAAAACGGCTTATTAGATTGACATGAAATTTTGCACAAATATAGAAGACTATCTAGAATAACATATAGGCTACTTTTTACCACGGGAAAATGTCTTATTCCTACGGGATCACGCATATTCCAATATTTTTGCAAAGGTGGCGTGACTGAGCCCATTCGCGTTTTAAACGTTTTCGCCGAAAACTAACAGCGACATCTCTTGGCGAGTAATGCTTTTTTCCCGCGGAATAATAGGTTGCAGCGGGTGAAACCGCTGACGGGCAGCTAGTAATAAAATAAAAACACAATATTCTCAATACAAATTAACCACATAATGACCTTGTAATGACCGCATCAGATGTTCCCAAGCCTAATAAAAAAATGGGTCGCTTCACTTTCCGCCCGCAACCGTGGGTGAACGTCGTAAATCGCAGATCACAATCAACTGGACTAATGCAGCTGTCAATACCGTATTGAGATGTCACTGTGCCACTGTGACCAGTTTATAATGAGCCGTGGAGCTGATAGTTTTTCTAAGGGACACGCTAAAGATGGAAGGTGATTTCTTTTTGGTGTCGCATGATTTGGGTCTAGATATTTTGGACGAACGACAAAGTTACAATTGTCGACAGTCGAAAAGTAGCTACAGACTTATTTTCAATGTAATACGAACGCTATTGGCATAGTTTTTCTAATTACACTGGTAAAAAAGCATACACCTATTTTGTTACAGTACAAAAGGAAATATTGGTCATTACGCGCGCGTTTTACGGTCATTCTGTACAGGCGTGTGAATGCGACAATTAATTTTATGGCTGTTTAGGTAATTGTCGTGGAAAGCAGTGGACATGAGGGCGGGCTGGCTTTGAAAAAAAGTAGCGGTCAGTTAGCCCGATGATAGCTTTATCGTGTTTAAAAGAATTAATATTTGTCTGTACACTAGCGCACGCTACGGATATGACAGCAATGAAAAGATAAAGTTTATAAATTTACGTAAGTTATGGGTGGTTACGGTAAAATATTACGTGTCGAACATATTCGAAGCTTTTGATATAAGAGGATTTTCAATCCTTCCTTATTAAGCTTTGGACTTTTCCTAACACGGTAATAAAACCGAAGTTTATATCCAATTAGTTATCGAACGACGTCCGTATATTAGCGAGAACATCTCGGCGATCCTCGATTCAAATCCCAGCCGTAGGTAATTGAAATAAAATTAAATTAAAATCATACCTCCTCCGTCACCAGGAAGTCCAGGTATAATAAATCAGGGGCTCGGCGACGTACGACGAGATTAATTTCATTCCACACAGACTTAAAACTTTACCATACTAATTTGAATGCGGTCGCGGTCGTTAACGTTTGAGCACCCCTGGATTCGCTAACACGCAATTTGCTATTCTAAATTTATTGGCATAAGGACGTATTTTGATAGAATTTCGTGTGATAAATTAAATTAAGAACGCGTGATTTCAAATTGGGATTTGTTGAAGCTGTTACAAAGATGAGTTTTGAATGGAGAATTTGTTCGTTGAGTGAAATATGGTGAAGTTTTGTGCAGGTTGTGGTAAAATCGTGACGAATGTTTGTATAGTTGACGCCTGTGTGTAGGTTTCAGTCGTGTTGTGCTCATCACTTCCAGGGTTTTAGACAATGTTCTAGTTTAGATCACATAATTCGTCTTGCACATTGCTCTTTGTTTTTTGTGCGTACATATTATAAATCTGCAGTAATATTTGTTCTATTTTGTTAAAATTTGTTTTTATCTAGTTAATATCAAAATCATAAACATCCTCAAAAGTTTATACTGCTGATTATGCGTTTGGCTTTATTAAATATTTTTTTTAATACATATTTTTAGGTGTTCCTTTGTCGAAATTTAACCTTAAACTATAGCACGTACCTATTTAAATTAACTAACACCCTGTATGTTGCATTCACATCGAACGTTGCTACGTCCTATAGGTAGATACAATATATCAAACATACATAGGTACATATATCACGCCTATATCCCTTGCGGGTAGGCAGAGCGTAAACGGCTGTAAAAAATTTACACCACGTCTGATAAAAGTTTGAGAATCATTCAGAAGGTTGCGTATCATCATAGCGACAGGTTGTCAGCCTGTCACCTAAAGTCGCAATATACATCAACTCTAAAGAAAGTATGTGGTGATGCTATTCTAAGTCACACGGCAACTTAGCATATCGCCGCAAAGAAAAGAACCTTAACAACTTCCACCTGCTTGGGTAACAATAGTCAAGTTTTGCGGGAAGCCCCACTGTACCCAAGTCAGGCCAAGCGCCCTGCGGGGAGGGCAGGGGGGTAAGAGGATTCCGTTTGACATGTAATACTATTGCGGTTCTTACTTCGGTGATTGTAGGGTGACCATTATACTGTGATTTACTTAGAAAGTCTATTGATATTTTCATTGATCGTTCAATTTTGATATTTGCAGGCAGTTTCTTTTTTTTTCTGGTTACCTACTCAATCAATTATATTTTAAGTGTTAAAAAAATGTCGTAAATGAAGTTGAATTAAATATGTTATGTAGTTTTTATTTGATATTTTAAAATGTTCTTTGTATGGTATTTTTAAGACCTAAACCTTTAAGGAACCGAATTCAAATAATTTTCTAAAACAACCCTAAAAATTATGTGACACGTGGCGATATAACAGCCGTATTTTTTCGTATGAAGCTCTGTCCAAAACAACGTTATATGTGTACGTTCAAATGTACTGTAATGTATTTATGGAATTTTAAGAGTTCTGTAATTTCATCTAGATCTCATCATAAGGTCTTGCGAACAACATTACCAAAGACAGTCGATAAAAAACAAACGTTGTCAATCTGATTATTCACAAATTCGGACAGTTGCAGAAAAATAAACTCAAATTTTGACTTACCAGAACTCAGTATACCTATGTTCTGAGTTCTAAGTCCGAGTTCTTAATATCCAACACGGTAGTTTCTCATGGTCACCCTAGCAAAGAAACCTTTAAGCAAACGGAAGTCAAAGTCGCAACGGACGTACAAACGAAATTGTTACTTTTCTATTATAGAACCCGCCCTAGAAGACAACCGAGTAGGGTTTCTAATACCGAATAAGGATTAACTTATATTACTTACTTATTATTAAGATGATAATGTGCTTGACTAGCTTACTATGGCTTAAGTTGATTAAATTATCGTATGCGATTTAGGTTGGATTGAAAATTATAGGGTGAAATTTTACTAGTGACCGAAAGCGAAAACTCAGAACCAGCTGGTGATGATAAGGATCAACTTTCCCCAAGGAACATAGGTCGAAAATCGAAATACGAACAAAAAATTTGTATCTTCCATAGTAATAGTAACTCAAATCAGCTGATCGGCAATTTTGTACGGGAGGTCCATTTATTTTCATATTTCGACCTACGTTCCTTGGGGAAAGTTGTTTCTTATCACCAGCCGGTTCTGAGATTTCGCTATCGGTCACTAGTAAAATTTCACCCTATATAAGGTATCCTCCAGTTTTCTACCCCGATTCTGCAAATTCAAAGAATCTATCATTCATACTCATAGATGATGCATAAATCATCATTACCGCCACATGTAGGTTAACCTCTCCCCCGCAACTTATTTTTCAAGTGTGAACCAAGTAAACCCACTAATGGTGGTGACCCGACCTCCGCTTCCGTTTCCGGAAGTCACACTCAGGTTTATTATTATCATGGCGTATGGAGTATATTTACGTAGAACAAGGGAATTTTAGAATTGAATAAGTGAGGGTGTAAGTAGGAGCACATAATATTATGTGATACTAGCTGCCCGTCAGCGGTTTCACCTGCTGCAACCTATTATTCCGCGGGAAAAAAGCATTATTCACCAAGAGATGTCGCTGTTAGTTTTCGGCGAAAACGTTTAAAACGCGAATCGGCTCAGTCACGCCACCTATTTCAAAAATATTGGAAAATGCGTGATCCCGTGGGAATGAGACATTTTTCCGTGGTAAAAAGTATCCTATGTGTTATTCCAGATGCCCTTTCATATTTCTGCAAAGTTTCATGTCAATCTAATCAGCCGTTTTTGCGTGATGTCGTAACAAACACACACACAAACATCCGCCTTTATAATATTAGTGGGAAGTAGGATAGGATTATCACACATAGTGATCATGCCTGTGTCCCGTACGAGTATGCAGAGCATAATACATAGATACCTACATTTTATCTACATATATTAAGCCTATATCCCTTGCGGGGTAGGCAGATCGTAAATAGCTGTAAAAAACTGCCATTTACACCACATCCGACAAAACTCTCAGAGTCATTCAGAATACTGTCTTCGAAAATCACAAGGATTCGGAATCACATACAGTAAAAACGTTTTTAAACAGCTCATGTTTAGCAGTGGACTGTTGGTTGGTTGTTGGTTATGGCTGTTGATACTTAAAAATAAGAGTGTCTATGTAACTCTATTTAAAAAAAGAATATTTGTTCGTAATTACTTCCCCCAAACCAAAAATAAAATAAACCTCAGGTGCCTCCTGCAACCACTAAGCATTTTGTCCACAAGGTAACGGACGTGGAACCCTCAGTCAGATGTCCGGTGGAAGTCGCACGTGCCTCAGGTGTCAGGTTACACTGGTCACTTGGGGTTGTAAGGAGTCATGAGAGATCCTCACTCCTCAGGGCGTTAGGGAGTAGGTATCGTAAAACCTTACTTTACTCAGTTAGTGAAAGAAACTATGTTCTAACTCTTTTGCGTAGACACTCGAAAATTCTTATAGCACAACAGAACACGCTCCCGCAACCCAGAACCTACATAATATCATTGCTCCCGCACGACAATTTGAAGAGGGATTTTTAAAGGATCAACCTATACTGGTTATCTTATAGTTCTTAATATGAAAAACCAGTTTACCTATGTGATAGAGATGAGAGAGATAGGTGGATGTGCTGCTTTGTTATCTAGAGGTATCATCAATGGTACTAGGTTTCTAGTAGGATTTTCTATGAAAGCGTATTAATACATACATACATACATACATCACGCCTTTATCCCTTGCGGGGTAGGCAGAGCGTCAACGACCGTAAAAGTACGGTCGTTATCGCCACGTCTGACACATATTTGAGGGCCGTTTTAGCTATTGTCGTGTATCGCTATAGTGACAGGTTGTCAGCCTGTCGCCTAAAATTGCAATACACATGATACCCTCGAGTCCTTTAGTCGCTTCTTACGACACCCACAGGAAAGAAATGGGGTGATGCTATTCTATGCCGGCATCACACGGCCATCTATGCCGGCATCACACGGCCACAAAATACACATAAATCCATAACTCAACGATTAAACTTATTTTAAAACGTGTTTCGCTTGTCAAATAGGTAACATATTAATGTCCTTAAGTTTTATTACCCTACCATACTTTATTACTAAACTAATTTAACTAACCACGTAACTGCGCAGTAAAACTCTGCTCAAATGCGCATAAAATTACTTCCAAATAAACAACAAAAAAAAGGAGAAAAAACTAAAGGAATCGCTTAGCGAACCCCCTATAAAACTCTTTAGTACAGTTGTTAAAATTCATTGGCTCTAAACATATTTTTCCTTTGCCTCAACTTTTTTATAACGAGACGATTCGTAAGCGACTTCCCGCCATAATATTTCCATAACTCCAGAACGCGCGGCAAAAATGTTTTTACACCTGCGGGACCTCGAAAGTTTTTGAACGTCCCTTCCGTTTCTCTTTCAGGAGAGAGCTGTGTTCGATTTTTAAATTGAAATTTTATTTATTCGAAGATTTCGAAGCCGGGGGCGAAAGAAGGCATTCAGTGAGATATGTCACTTTTATAACCACATTATGGGGGAGTTAGTCAACTTTAGGGGTTGAAACCGAACCTTTTATTTTTATTTATGGGTCATTATTCTTCTTGTTCATTGTTTCGCTTTCATTTTTCCCTAAGGTATTTGACTTCATCATTTTCCTTCATTAATTCAAACTATTATACGTACCTAGTTGATAATTTTCAATTGTTGTGCGTACAAAAAATGGATGATATTTTTTTTTAAAGCGAGCAATCTTTGAATTCTTCTAAACTACGCACATAATACGTAGGTAGGTACTCAATGAAATCCGATGAAGATATATTTCAGGTGTGCCAGTCAGGAATAAACCACACCTTGTACAGGCGCCATGAAAAAATATAAATTGTTTTTTTATGGTATTATGTTTATAAACACAGAAATCCAATACGACATTAGTGTGAAGCTTGATAAGAAAACCACACGCGATATTTTTTCAAAATGACATACCTACGCAACCCCTAGGTATGTTTTTTTAAGCTGTGTTCCCAACAAAGCAAAGAGCCATAAAACCGTTACAAACCTGTTAGAAATGTCCGTGTCAGTTCTTTAAGACTTCTCAAGCGGCCTGTACGTACCAGACAGTTTGGTGCCAAGAATAGAATTCCTCCTCCTACTCGAAACAGACTTCTTTATCTGCGGCAGACGCTTCCATTGGTCGGTGTTAACCTTTAACCCCACCCATGGGGAAAATATCACCCATTAAACTGAAAGAGATCCGTTTCAGGCTGATACTGGCCGCTAGAGTGCCATTAATGCGACCGTCTTATCTTACCTCGCGTCGAAAAAAGAACTTCCAACTTTTTAAATTAGGAACTTTAATGTGCACGCTTTTTATTTTTTATTTCAACCCAGCGCAAAACTATTTCAACGACTGTCTGAATAAAGAAGAATAAAAACGAATTTTAAAATAAGAGCAATAATGCATTTATTTTTCCGGTTTCCGTTTTACCGGCCAGTCCTATTGATCGATTAGTGATGCTGCCGTTAATTTATTGCTAGAATTTTTAGTGCAAAATCCGGGAAAAACGGGAACGCGATCGGTCACGGCGGGGACAGGAATTCACGCATGGACATGGGGCAATAAATTTTGTTAGTTTAAAAATGTCGTTCCGTTGCAGGAGCACATGCGTTCCGCAACATTGGACGCGGAGTGCGCGATATATTGCGCATGAAACTCGATTTAATGCGATGAGGTTCAGCATGATGGAATTTATAATATAATCTTGAGAAACAGATTTGATAAAATTGTTTTGCAAAGCTAGAATTATATTAATTTGTCTGGGTGTGCATTCTGTACCCAGTTATACTGAATAGACTTCTCCTCAAATATTACGTGCTTTAACTTTTCTTATATTTCTAGGCTGAAAGACATGAAAGGCCTTTCTGACATCCAAATCACTATTTCACCCAAAAATACGGCTTTCAAATTCCCCCGTACGTGTTTAAGCGACAGTTCATTTAGCTCACTTCACTCCAATAATATTTACCGCCGAACAAATCACTCAGCCACGGAAATAAACAAATTCCATACAAAAAACTCATTCCCCACAATTAAAAAAAGCCCGTTATTTAGATTTCCATAAATACTCGACGCACCGCTACTGTCTTTGAGATATATCTTCCTGGTGACTTTTTTACGGGGTTAAGAAGGTTTGAGAAACGAAAATAAAGGAAAAGTGTGTGGGTTTTTGAGTTTCGAACTATTGTAGATAATTTTACTTGCTCATGTCCGGATATAAGTTAGGTTTTGAAGTGCATTTTATCTGAACTTCTAATAAGATTCGTTTCTCGTCTGATTTTAAAATGTTTTTCACTTAACCTACCTACTTGTTCTTATACCTATATTATATCGCATATCCAAATATTTTGGAAATCTTAGTAACTGTCGTTTTTATGCCTTTATTTCTAAATGCTTACACGTTGCAGAAAGGCATTTTGTTATTTACACCACAACTGCGACATTCACAGATACTCTAGTATGTATCGCGAAATTAACTTGCAAAAAAGACGATCCCAAAAATTTTCTTCTAGATTAATTAAACAGCTAATTCCAAGCAAGATCCATAATAAAAATACCGACGATTTGAATTTCGAAAACGGAACGTCGACGAACTTCCTGCGTCCCACTGTTTTACAGCACATTGTATTTATTTGGTTTTCGAATCCCGCGGTCGTGCCGGCATAAATTGTCAGCGCGACGCTTCCGACCGCTCCGACAAATGGAGACGTTCTCTAAGTAGAGCCCCTGACAGTTAGGCCGAGTGGGTCCAGTTTGTGACTTTTTTTTTTAATACCTATTAAATCTGTCAAATATTAGACCTACTGAGAAAATCAGATGAAATTTCGTATATTTCATCGGATTAAAGTGCCTCCCACTGTTTAACAGCACATTGTATTTATTTGGTTTTCAAATCCCGCGGTCGTGCCGGCATAAATTGTCAGCGCGACGCTTCCGACCACTCCGACAAATGGAGACGTTCACTAAGTAGAGCCCCTGACGGTTAGACCGAGTGGGTCCAGTTTGTGACTTTTTTATTATACCTACTAAACCTGTCAAATATTAGACCTACTGATAACAAGCAGATATACCTATTCGAAAACAAAAATCCAAGTAAGTAAGTAAAAACACTTTATTGCACATTTAAAACACAAACACATAACAGGAAAACTTAAACTACAAATGCGCAAAGGCGGCCTTATCGCTTAAAGCGATCTCTACCAGACAAACTTTGGGTGGAGGAGAATACAAAGAGAAAAGAGTATCCAAATGCATTTTAATTTCAAAGTAGTATTTTGCGATAAAAGTCCGCACTCTTGAATTTATCAGTTTTTCCATTACATACCTACTCTCGAAAAACATAACCCTCCTAGGCAGTCGCGTAAAACCGATAAAATTAGGTACAAATCACAGTCCACATCTTAAAGGGTTAAAACAAAATAAACTCACTTTGAATTGTTTGAATAGGTACGCAGCATAACGCAGGTATAAATTTCATAAAAAATCGTAAACTAAAAAGTTATAAGAATGTCAAGACTTATTTAAGACTCTACTCATTTATAATAGGTTCAGTAGAGACGCAATTTTAAAAATGCTATTTAACAAAGACTGATTGGATCTAATCAGCAATGGGTCTAAATCGTGAACTACCCGACAAATGCGCTCTTTGGGCGAACGTCTAATGACGTCTCAGAGACGTCTACGGCCACGGACGTTTTGTCTCCGGATAATGACTGCGGACGAAATGGTGAATGGGGAAATTTATTACGTGGAAAGTAACACGATTTTCGTGTTGTGTTTGAATTATTACCAAACTTTTGCTAATTTATGATAGGTTAAGCAGAAATATGCAATTTTACCAACCGGATCTAATCAAGTGGGTCTAATTCGTGAACTGCCCGACAAATGCGCTCTTTGAGCGAACATCTAATGACGTCTCGCGGACATCTACATCCACGGACGTTTTGTCTCCGGATAATGATTGCGGACGAAATGGTGAATGGGGAAATTTATCACGTGGCAAGTAACACGATTATTGTGTTGTGTTTGGATAAGTTAATTAAATTGTTGGAACTACAAAGAAAACGCTATCATTTAGTCTAGTTATACACGTACATTATTATTGAGTACCCTTGTTCTGAGGCGGTCTAGTAAATCGTTATAATTAATTAAAAACCCTTAGATAAATACTTTCACTTAAATTGTTAAAATTAACAAAGATCTTGTTCAAAAACTTTCAGAATTCTTCGTAGGCGAATTCTCACAATCTTCACCCATAACTTCTGAGTTGTTCGCGCGCGTCTTTCTATAAATTAACAATATCACAAATTACACGAAGATGACTTAGACTGTAGGCGAAATATTGAAAAGTCGTCTCCTTCTTGAATTCTGTGCCACCCTCTTATAAATGGCTATGACTGGTATCGATAGATTCCTTGTGCTCTACAGAACTCGGATATGCCTGTCTTAGTTGAAGAAAATGGTGCGTTTGACATCTGTGACGTCACAAAGATGGCGGCCGACCGTTTTATGTTTTTGTAAATATCTCAAGTTTTAAGGCATCGATTTAAATATTTGATATGTCATATAAAAGGTATTATTATTATCTACAATCACTTCTTTGATACCTACTACCTAAGTGTAGGGGTTGTAAAAATATTTATAAAAGTATGTGCTTTTTCTTGTCACAGTTGCACTTTATTAGAAAATATGGCCACTATAACTTAATTATGAGATGCTTTACCTGATACATTATTATTTCAAATAAAAGCTTGTTTCATTACCTTTCCAAAAATATATGTAACACTGTTGTACGAAATCAAATAAACGATTTATGACTATTACAGTGAATAAAGTGCCTGCTCCGCGAATGATTAAAAACACGGTTGAGCGTTTTATGATTTTGATAATATCTCAAGTTTTAAGGCATCGGTTTCAATGTTTGATATGTCATATTATAGGTATTTATATTGTCTACATTCGCTTTTTGATACCTACTACCTAAGTGTAGGGGTTGAAAAAATATTTATAAAACCATGTGCTATTTCTTGTCACAGTTGCACTTTATTAGAAAATATGGCCACTATGACTCAACTGTGAGATACTTTATCGGCAACATTATTATTTCAAATGAAAGTCTGTTACATTATCTTTTCAAAAATATATATAACACTGTTGTACAAAATCAAATAAACGATTTATGACTATGAGAGTTAATCAAGTGCCTGTTCCACGTATGATGAAAAACGCGGTTGAGCTGTTTATGATTTTGTTAATATCTCAAGTTTTAAGAAATCGATTTCAATGTTTGTTATTGGTAAGATAGAAAGTCGTTCAACATTTTTAGGGATTCGTAGACTACTACGTTTGTCTTGTTAGGTATTTCGTTAAGTCTGTCTGTCTATCTGTCTGTTTGTATGGCCCGCATTCATAACTTTGTCAGTTCTATACCTATCAACATCAAAATTGCTGTGAAGATAGATCGTATTGTCCCGAATTTAGAAATTTTATCAAAAATCAAATTAAATGTTTTTTGGACCCCTTACCATACGTGTGAAGGGGGTGCAATATTTTTTTGCCTTAAATATTGAGTAGGGTATCATTGAACAGGTCTTTTTAAACTAAGGGAATTATAATTAAAAGAAAACTCAATAAAATGTTTCTGTCTTGAGATATTTGCTTTGAAAAGGTACATTAGACGTACCTTTTCAAAGATAAGATATTTCTTCCAGCTTACTGCTAAAGTAGATATTAAATTAACGCTAAAAATTTGAAAAAAATATGGAATATAGTTCTCAACCCGAAGTTACCATGAAAACTATAACAGATCCTGCCTGTACTACTCAAGTATAAAGAAAAATTTAAGTTTTTCAATATGCGGTTGGTAACCATACCTACAGCTGTAAACAAACCAGCAACAGAGTTAATTTTGTAACGCTGAAAAACCTGTTACACTTTGACTATGATACCCTATTTGTGAACGTGTCTGACACACTCTTGGCCGGTTATTTTATAGGAATTTACGCCCATGTATCTTTATTTACTTTTGTAACTTTAGTTAAGTATTAAACATATAAAAAAATAAACATTTACTTCTTTCAATATTTCATAAACCACTAAACTTAAGCAGTAGGTATGTAAAAAGTAATTGTAGACAATATAAATACCTTTAATATGACATATCAAACATTGAACTCCATATCTTAAAAAGCGAGATATTAACGAAAACGTAAAACACTGGGCCGCACTTGCATCATTCGCGGTGCAGGCACTTGATTCATTGTAATAGTCATAAATCGTTTGTTTGGTTTCCTACAACAGTGTTGCATATATTTTTGAAAAGGTAATGATACAGGCTTTTATGTTAAATAATATTGTATCACGCAAAGTATATAATAATTTAGTTATAGTAGCCACATTTCCTAATATAGTGCAACTGTGACAAAAAAATCACATGCTTTTGTAAATATTTTTACAATCACAACACTTAGGTAGAAGGTATCCAAGAAGCAATTGTAGACAATATAAATACCTTTTATATGACATATCAAACATTGAAATGCATATCTTAAAAAGCGAGATATTAACAAAAATGTAAAACACTCGACCGCATTTTAATCATTCGCGGCGCAGGCACTTGATTCATTGTAATAGGCATAAATCGTTTATTTGGTTTCCTACAGTAATGTTGCATATGTTTTTGAAAAGGTAATGATACAGGTTTTTATTTTAAATAATAATGTATCACGCAAAGTATCTCATAATTGAGGTATAGTGGCCACATTTCCTAATAAAGTGCAACTGTGTCAAAAAAACACATACTTTTGTAAATATTTTTAGAACCACAACACTTAGGCAGAAGGTATCCAAGAAATAATTGTAGACAATATAAATACCTTTTATATGACATATCAAACACTAAAATCGACGTCCTAAAACTTGAGATATTGACAAAATCATAAAACGCTTAGCGGCCATCTTTGTGACGTCACAGATGTCAAACGCACCATTTTCTCTAACTAAGACAGGCATATCCGAGTTCTGTAGAGCACAAGGAATCCATTGATACCAGTCTTAGCCATTTATAGAAGAGTGGCACAGAAAATCTTAAACTGCTCAATCGCCTCCAGACTAACTACATGATTTTATGAACACAAAAGCACCTGTCACAATTTATTAACCCTCCAGAATCTAACCAGTTGCCTCGTGCTCCAAACACAAACCGACAAAGTTCAGGAGATAAAACGTCTTCTAACAAAGAGTTGACATTCTTTATCATCCACCTGAATGAACTAACCCTCTCAAATCGGTTGCTCGCGCGTTCTTAATTCAATTTTGAATTGAGAACTTTATTGTGTTGTTGAGATGAAAATATTGTGTCGTTTTTAAAGAAGGGATGCTGGCTGGTTGCAACCCGTTTAAAGAGCATTTTGTTGTTTGACACGCGACAAAAATGTTTGAAAAGTGTTAATAAGAATCTATTTTGTTTTTTTTTTTTAATTTTTTCGTTACTACCAAAGTAAGAAAGAGCGATTAAGGTACCAAATTATAGAGATTATTTTCCTAAAGAATACAATAAAATAAAATAAAGATACGAATCTTAATTTTGCAAATAATAAATCAATCCATACATTCAATAAAGTTATTGACAGAATGTATTCTCATGTAATAATAGCAATAACATTAAAGTTCAAAGTGCATCTTGCAGCTAGTTTCCATTGTGAATATGCAAAAACTGCACATATGCATAAAAGTCAGGGCCAAACCGGAAGGTCATATGTGCACAAAAGATTAATGATCGAACAAGTGTCATACAAAATGAGTTTGGTTCTCAAGACCATACATTACACCAACGGTCGCGTCTATTCATCAATATTCAAGAAATTCCACTTTCTAACTAGTTCGAAACTTAAAATACAAAGATCCGCGAAATCCCGTTCCCGCTCTATTCCCACAATAGGCCACGATCGAACCCGCCACATTAATTATAAATTCTGGACGCGCTATGATCTATCGCGCTTTGTCCGGCAAAGGTCAGCGCTTGACCCGTGAGAACTGGCCACTACTAGCCGCTGCTCAAAAAAAGAAAAATAATGATTCCGATATTTAAAATCGCGCGACCCTAAAATTTGAATATAGAACTATCCCCTTGAAGAAAACAGTACATTGTGTCCGGTCGTCCGCTTTTGTGTGCAAATAATTTATTCTGTCGCATGTTCGGCGTCCGGCGTTTCGTATTTTTATTCAAATTTGGAAGCAGGTGCGATGTGGACGCAAACAGTGTTGACCTTCGTGCTGATAAAATCCGGTACACCGCGCACTTTGCATTTTTATTGCATGCAATTTAGAAGTTCAGGAATCAGGATTGCAACATGACGCCGTGTTTGAGACATTTCTTTAACTTAGTATTAATACAATCTTCATCATAATTTGTTTTCTATCAGAAAACTGATCATGTAGCAATTACAATTTTGTGAAATCTGCCTAAAACAATTCCAGAAGTCTTTGAGTACTTAGTTCCTAAATGTAAAGTGTGCATCATCGATAAATGAGATTAGCATACCATAATCACAACACTGTTTACTTTACCACAATCTTTACCACGATGATGGAACCTCAAACCTTATCTATGAAGCTATAATCCCAATGATCGATGGGCCTCGTTGGCCGATAAAACGAATTTCCATTTTCGGGGAAACTGCAAAAGGCGGGAATAAAAAATAGTTCGCCTTTGACCGAAGGGTAAGTGAAGGGGAGGGAAAAGAAGGGGGGGGGAGGAGTGGGTCGGCTTTGTGTCCCAAAGGACAAAGGAAGCTATGAGCAGTGAAGATAATTATGATATCAGGAAACTGAGATTAACTGAAATAAAAGTGTCTTAACGATGAATCAAAGTAGGTAATTTAATTATCTCTAGATGCTTATTGGAAAAATGGTATTATGACCAAACTTTAAGGTACCTACTTTTCACTGAGGGCCGCCCACACAAAGTAAGTATTGGCTGGCGCCAATCCACTACACCACTGCTAGTTGAAGACTTCCCAACATGCAAAGTTGCAACGAGATACCTACAACAAACTACAAGCTTGACATAAGTCAAAAAAGACCACCGTTAACGAATACTTAAATGAATTCGTTGCTTAATTGCAATAATTTGAATCATGCATCTACCTACATTGCAGTTACTTTTTAGGGTTTCGTAGTCTACTAGAAACCCTTATAGTTTCGTCATGTCTGTCTGTCTGTCTGTCTGTCTGTCTGTCTGTCTGTCTGTCTGCTGTCTGTCTGTCTGTCTGTCTGTATGTCTGTCTGTATGCCGCGCCCTCATATCTTCGTCAGTTTTAGAGCTATCAACATGAAATTTGGTGAGAAGATAGATCGTGTTGACCCAAATATAGAAATGTTAAGAAAAAAATATTTAAAATGTTTTTTGGACCCCCTCCCATACATGTGAAAGGGGGGCAAAACATTTTTTTTTCTTCTGCAATATTGAGTAGGGTATCGTTGAATAGGTCTTTTAAAATTAAGGGGAGGTTCTTTTGAAACAAAGTCACTAAAATGTTTCTGTCACGAGATATTTGCTTTTAAAAAGGGCGTTTTTGACCCATAATTTGTTCCAGCTGTAACTTCTAAAGTATAAACGCTAAAAATTTGAAATAAATATGGAACATAGCTTACAATCTGAAGTTACAATGAAAACTATAACAGATATCGTACCCTTAAAGGTTTCAGAAAAAAATGAGTTTTTCTATTTGCGGTTGGTCATCATACTGCTGCTAACAAACCAGCAACAAACTTAAGTTTGTAATGCTGAAAAACCTGATATTTAAACGTTGACTACGAAACCCTATTTGTGGGCGTGTCTGACACGCTCTTGGCCGCTTTTTAAAAGTATGAAATGTATAACTGTAAAAGGCTATGAAAACGTGGGTCTATAAAAAAGTAATATTTTGCGAACATCTTTCAACACGAAGCCGGTATTTAACCCCTCTCTTACCGCAGTCGAAAGGAAGCCAAGAATTTTACTTCCCAAATCGTTTAAGGAATCAATCCGATCCGAATGGCCAAGCAGTGAATCCGACGGCGCATTTGAAAAGAGCCTCTTATACATCTCTTATACTGCTAAAGTAGTTATAGAGGTGATATAGAGGTGCTATACTGGTGACTGTCCAGTGATAAAAATTTACGAGATGCGGTTAAGGGTGGATGGAATCAGTCAGCAGAAAACGTTTCCACTGAACAAGATTGGTGCTTTGTTGAGAAAAATTGGCCTTTAAGTTATGGTGACAATTGTACATGATAGGTACTTACTTAATAAGGTGCCGTTATCATTGCACAAAATTAACAAATTTAATAAAAAAAAAATACGTGCTGTAGAAAGAGAAAAAGAAACTGATTTGCCATTTAACGGTTAAGGCCTGTTCAAATCCGGACGGAGTCAATTGGGTATGATGGTACAAAACGTTTTTGAATTCGTACCAATTTTGCTTGTCAAAATGTTCCTACCGTTACAAACCTTTATTGTTGGAATAGGGCTAAATTGACTGCTATATCTCCAACTGTAGAAGAGCGTAGAAAAATCGACAACTATGCAAGTAAAAGTGACATGAATACCAAATATTAAAAAACTTCCCGTGTAAGGTTATAGAATTTATGGAAAACTTTTGACGAACAAGTTTTCTAAAAAGACGTAAGCATAATGGGCACAAACTCACTTGCAAATCGCATTGCACAAAGGGTTGCCGTGCGATCCCTTAAGCCGGTCGCTATCGCTAAAATATGCCGCGCTCACGCCCAAGGCTTTACCGCCAACCGCCCGGTTAGCGGCAACCCTGACTGTGCTTACGTTTTATGTGAAGGATTACAGAGTTTTACAATAATCTGGATTTTTGTGCAGAATAGTATTATCTGATTGATGGTAAGCGAGAGTACGCTGCATTTTTAACTGCTTCCGTGGTCTAGTCGTATGAGCAGCGTTCTAGATCTGAAGATCTAATTCGATTCCCCATGGCTACTCCTACAAAAGATATTGCAGGAAGAACCACTTGATTGTCCGTATGAAAGACGGTTACGTGCTTTGGAAGAGCTGCGGGTCCTGTTTGGTGTCTTTGACAATGAAAATGATTGATAATAACGTTAGAAGTCAACTATTAGCAGTAGGTTAAAAAACTCTGATGGTTATGCACCAGAGCTCATCGGGATAACCGTCGACTCAGTTTCCCACACGACAGATAAAATGTAAGGTTTCAAAATCTGTTTTCCTTGGACATTGAGATTATATAATAGCCAAAGACATTTACCTACATATAATATCATTGATAATAGCGATTGCACATAGACAAGACAGGAAATAAATGCACTACCTGCTCATTCATTGATAGGTAACTTATAATTTGTATCAATCAAACAATTATTTGTTACATTCCAATAAAACTGGGTCTGTTTGTAGCCTTGAAGGCATGTTGTACTTATTAATTATACAAGAATGCACATAACATTTTTATAGTGTAAAAATATTTGAATAGGTAAACTATAGGATAAACGGCTGCGTATCAGGTGATCTACCTTTGGGTTTACTTGAAAGCTACACAATTTTCTACAACTTCCAAGTCTAACATCTGCAGCCACTGGATATGGGCCTCCTGCCATTGAAGTATTTATCATAATATCTACTCAAATTGACTTAGTCATTCGTGATCAATCTTTTCTTTTAAAATTCATGCATACCTTCAGTGCCTTACCTTGGCCTTACCAACCGACATGTGAATAAAGCTATTCCAACCAGATCTCCCCAAAAAAGTCATCCACATAAAATCTCGCGAACTTCGCGGTCCACCGAATGTCCGATGCAATTTTACAGTCGAATTTTATTTATAGCAAAATTATACCGTCCCCGTGAGAACCCCATGTCTTAGGGGATGTGGGATCATAGGAACATGGGGATTATTACAGATTTCCAAGAGATTTTGAATTTTTGAATAATGGTCAGCAAGGGGAATGCAGATTTTTATCTGCGGTTAGTGAGATGTTATTTTAAAGATTTAGAACAGAAAAGGCGAAGAATGAAAAAGAACAGAAATGTGTCACAATTTTGAGAGTATCTTATCTATAGTTTTGTTACTAATGCATAAGTTACCAGTATAAAATTATTATAAGTAGCCGTACCATAAAAACTTGGGTAGGCACTGCACAATTTTATAATTAAAAGTAAAATAGTGGTCTCACAAAGGAGCAAATTTTACTTACACTTATATTAACCAGTTTACATAATATTTACCATCCGGGGATCCCTTTTGTAAATATTAATCTCGTAAATTTTGTGTCAATAGTGGTCCCTACCCGCTGTGATGGATCGGGGTACGATATTGACGAAAACTGAATATTTGCCAAAATACCTCGTTTTATTAAAGGTTAAGATATTCATAGCGCTATAAGTAGTTACATAGACCTCCTAGCTGTGAGGGAGGGCTAAAGGTCTACTTATAGGTACTACTTGGTTTGCACAAAATATGTTTTAATAGTAATAGGCGACGAAAAGGTAACGACAACATGAAGAAAACAACAACTATCTTTTTCTTCAACATTCAATGTTTTTCAAATTTCAATAATCAAAAGTGTTTTTTATAACAGTTACTTTCATTTTTCATGAAATGGCAACCCATAATTTATACGGTACTGGTGCAAAAACTGTTTTTTTTACATTCTTATCCATAAATTATGTTTACGCATAAATAAAAATCACAAAAAAGTGGATCAGAAAAAAAATGTTTTCTCAGCCTCTCATGGTGAGTGTTATACAAATTTGCCTATCTTTTGTAAGAAACGGAGCAAAAAAAAATGACCACTAACAAGCTCTACTTATGGTAAAACATACAAAAAATATCTCACGCCCAAGGAATAAGCCCGATGCGACACTTTTGCGCCCCCTGGCTACTTTTTGAATAAAGTCGGCAATGTGGTAATGAGCAGTGAAAAGATTTTTTAAACTTTTTTAGGAGTGATACAGATGGTGATTTTTACTTTTGCATTGGAAACATTGCGAATTTGGATCTTTTGAAGATTTTGATATCAGTAGTCGTTGTATTTGGTATATACCTACCTACCTATGGTTTGTAAAGTGACTGACTAGCAAACTGACGGATATTATTGCAAGATCTGGAAACTACCAATAATAGTCGTCTAAATACAACAAAAGGGTCAATACTTCCGCATGTGAGAATAGTACAGAAGTATAAGTTTTTATTGAAGTATCTTATTTATATCGAGTTTTTTTTTATTATCTATGTGACAAATGAATCCTACGCTTTGGATGCAAGGTTTGTACAAACTAAAATTATTGGACGTCCGAAAGTTGACGTCGGCAACTGCTTTCAACTCTACATCTAAGTATTTTTACAAGAAATCACTGTTATCTAAGATCAAGAAAGGACACTGGCAGACCCACTTCGCAAGCAAAACATCGGCATAATAGGTACAAGCGCATTCGACCGTACGAAGCGTCCCCTGCATTGTCCACAAACTGCCTTTTGCTAAGCCAAAATATAATTGCCTTGGCCCCCTTCATTCTTATTCAACAGCAAAGATTACTGGCACAAGGGATCCGGCGGAAAAAAGAAATAAAGATGACGTTCCATATTCAAAACACATGTCACTTTCTGTATCGATTTATCGCGTTACGCATCGAAATGTGCATTGTAAAAGACCTAAGATTTTTGGACGAATTACTTTATTCGCCCTTATTAGTTATACCGTGAATTTGGCGACAGTTCCCATGACGGCTGGATTTCGAATTTTGAATTTTTACGATATCTGGACGACATTGTCCATTGTGTAACAATAATATGAAGAGTTTTCGGAAGTGACACGGAGTCGGACTAATCTCGTGAACGGTCCGGTGAGCATTTTTTGACAGATATATCAACATTTATTTGATTTAGACGCTATGTGTGCCGACTGTGCACTTTCGTATTTTCTAAATATCTTTTATATAGCGTGTCTAGGAATTAGTAGGCATTTACTGATAGCGCAACTAAGTTTCACAGATTATTTCACAGAGTACTCTACTCGCAAAATAACAAAAGTAACTTTGTTCCCATCATAACTAATCAACCAACAAAATATTCATCAAAACCCCACTCGATGTTCTAATTAAAATTCGTTCATAGAAATACGTTTTTAATCACAAAACATGAACCCTCTGGTGCAAAACCGCCACAATGCGACCCCCGCTAAATATCATTGATGGTCTCTGATTACTGTGCGGTATCAAAACGCTCTGGTAACAAAAAGCTCCGGTAACAAAACGCTAGATGGCTTTGATTAGTGCGGTAACAAAACGCGAGATGTACCTGATAACCCGTGGCTGATTATTACACCCCCGAGCTGGAATAGGGTTGGTACTCATTCATTCATATATTACGCCACTATCCCTTGCGGGATAGGCAGAGCGTAGGATGTAAAAACGGTTGGTACTGACCATTAAAAATATGTTTGTCTAACGACACCGCTACAAGTTGGCAGGAAAATATCAGACCATATTATTATACCTAAAACAAACTCAATAACTGCTTAGAACGTATATAAGTGGGTAGAATTTGTGGTATAGGGCTAATTTTGTCTATGCAATAAATAACCAAAGTCTCTCACTAGGTAGAGCGTAAGTTTAAAGTACCTAAGCATATTCAACAAATAATTACAAGTAAGCAAGCACAATTAGGTGTGCAGCAATTTAGAAATATTTTTTATAACTCAATTTAAAGGAGTGGTATATCTCCTGAAATTATGTAGACTATTATAAAAATAAGTAGTTAAAACAAGCAATAGTAACAAATAAACACATGAAAAATAGTGGTAACTCATGATCGCATACTATCTAAGTTGCAAATTGGTAACCCTAGAATATTAATATCAAAATCAAACAGTGGTCACAGAGAGCCCATCACGATATGAATGGTATGAATGACACAATAACCTCAAACCATACGATTATATGAGCTGATAACATATTAATTTGGCTCAAGTGTCTTATACCCTTATTGCAAAGGGCATTCACATGGAATAGCCTCTATTTGATCCTAATACAGATTATCGAAATAAAATTGTATAGAACTTGCTGAGTTTTCAAGAGGTATATAAATTATGGAAAATTTTGTTTTTGAAAAAACTGATACCTAAGTTTTTTCAAATGTTTGAATTGTTACCGCGGTTTGAAACAAGCAAGACATCCTAAGATAAGACTTGCTAGATGAAGAAACAGAACAACCAAAAAATATTTAATAGACTAAAACTGAAAAAAAGCGAAATACTTCACTTAGTCATAGTGGTGGATTCATTTTTCGGAAGAATTTTCATAGAGCCCCGACTAAACTTTCATGTAGCATTTTTTATTGTTGCCGTGTAAAGATGGAAAACGTACATTTATTATTCAATATTTTTTTCAGTACTAAGTAATTGCTATTATAGCAATGTTTTGAGATACGTCTCGTCGAAGTCGAAGTCCGACGTGGGGTAATTTTGTATGGAGGATGGTCCTTGTTCTTTACGGTTTGTAGTTTTCAGTTGTGTACAGTGATAGTAATAAGTGGATATAGGCACGCTGAAGTTATGCACTTTTAAAATCGTTTACGCGTTGTGTTTACATCTTATACACACACATGCAAAACAATGCGCGCTCCTCGATACTCACTCTTAATACAACCGCTTTAAATTCAAAACCACAGAACAATTGCTACAATAACCGGTGAAGTTAATGCTATATGTCGCAGCAATGTTAATCAAACCAGGTTTTTGACCAAAAACCAAAGACCAGTAGATAAAAAAGGTAAAATTCAATTTTATCATAAACATTAATTTGTTTTAGGATTTTGATCGAAAATCTATAACAATATAGGTTTCCGATCATGAACCTGAAGTAGTTTAGGATTAAATATGGTAAAGTTATTGCCAAAAACATTAATATAATGTAGTCTTTGATTAAGAACTTGATTTGGTTTAGGATTATGATAAAAATTTTGGCAAAACTTACGTTAAAATTTTGTTATCTCAAGCGCCTAGCTTTTTGGACAAAAACCTAGTTTTATCAAAAACTACGACATAGAATGACGCTGAACGCTGCACAATGCTGCCCATTCCCTGGATTCGGCCCTTGGGTACCCTCGGGTAGAAATAGAGTGATGCTATTTTAAGCCGTGAAAGAAACATTATTTCAAAACTAAAAATAAAAATACTTAAAATGTTTAAAGAAAGCTTAAAAATCCTCAGAGGTCAATCATTATTTTTAAAAGTGAAAGGTCAAGGTGGAAAATTTCACATAACACGTGTCTTTAGTTTAATTACGATAAAATACTTAAAGAAAAAAGTTCAAATAAAAAAGAATCGAATGAGGATACGAACCATGACATCCCTGATTGGCAGGCCACTGTCTTTACCAATGCGCCATCCGAACATTTAACACGGAGTGCGAAATTTTGTTACCCATTTCACTATTAGTCATTATTGGAACGTGCTTGATTAGTCATCTTATTCTTTTGCTACAATCGGTTTACTACGCGCTTCTTTGTATGTGTGAGTGGAGTTTGGCTTCAAACGACTTTAGAATTAAAGCTCATGTGCATGTCTCTGAAAAGTCTATATGGAATTTTGTAAATGTCTGTACCTACCTACCTGCCGGTCATTGTAATTTTCCGATGTAAATAAGCATTTTTATATTTAAGCAAACAGGTAAGTAATTAGAAATTATTATAAATCGTAACACGTTGTAACCTAACTGTAAATCTATGCAACAAAGACAGTGATGTTGATCTAAAACAGTGCAAGCGACCTCACGTCCACAAAGTCCACAACTAATCAGGATAATCAGCTATTAAAATCTATTGCACTGGTCTAGCAGTTGACTATTTACACTGGTGGTTGAAAAAGCAGTTATTACAATCGTTCTGAGCGGTGAGGAGTTCCTGAGTTATCGGATGTTGCTACAGTTGTAGAGACTAGAGACATCTTCTTGAGGATCCCTCATGAGGACAAGATAATATTTGGATTGTGTTTTTGCTATTGCAATATTTAAAGTATCACAAAAAGCAACTCAACTAGAAATGCCAAAAATACTGTTAATTAGCTAGTACTTAGATCAAATCTGCCCATACATACCTATATAAAAGACGCTCTATCTGAGACAAAAAGCTTAGACAATAAGTAGAACTATATTCCTATAATAAATATCGGTCACACAATGGTTAAACAATATTAGGTACGTGTACTGGCGGTTTTTACCACTAACCTCGCGCGTTTTTCCTCCACTAGTGTGAAATCCTTAATGTACACCTAATCAGCATTAAACACAGCATTCGAATCTCGCAAACAGGTGCGCAGACATTGTTATAATTGTATCAACAGAGGTCGCGGCTGATTGCAGCTTATATCACTACAAGTCGTATTATAGTCGTATTATACACTGTTATACAGCTAATTGTCGGAGCACAGGTCGGTTATTATGTTTTATTGGCGTGCCTATTATTATGTATGTGCTGATAAATATTAGGTTTTGTCATAAACAGAAAAGCTGGTAGATTAAGTTTTGAAATAATTAAAATGGAATTTGGTAAAAGGTTTTATGCAAATGCATGTCTCTTTGTAATGTAAAAGTATCTTGGCTGTACCAAATTCATGCAAATATTACTTATGTACCTAAGATAAATGTAAACTTCTGGCCATCTCTGGCAACGGATTGAAAAAGAAAAGATGGCATTCCATATTCAAAATATAGGTTAGTTTCAGTATCGATTGGCTTACCGCTCGCATTCCGATTTATCTACCGTGTGTAGCATAAAATACCTAATTTTTGATCCAAATATTTCCGGGAATATGAATATTGTAATTTTATATTTTTATGTTGCTTTATGTAAGGATTTGTGAAATTATTGTAAAATAATACTACTGTCTAGGTACTACCCAATAGTGGTACTGACTGTGGTACTTCATTGAAATGAAGATCTCCATTACGAGTATACAACGTTACCTATTTCAAATCATAACAAGTGTAAACTTGAAAAACGTTGTGGCTGTCTTAAGTGACAAAACTATTTTCAGCCCACGAATTATTAATTTGCCGCAAAAACACACATGACGGGGTGTAGCGCCTTGACAAATTTACGGCACTTTTTGCCTTAATTTCTTGCTTTTTTTGCCTGTAAACTTATCTTTGTTTTTTTGAGTAGGTGGTAATTATTAGACTCACTGCCGGCTAGACCCAGAGACAGCGTTGCTACGAGTAGTTTGGCAAAGAACGACCGTTTTTCCGACTATTTTGGCGATTGACCTTTCTTTTTCGTCCGTTGGATTTGCATCATCTTTTCAGCCTTTCTAAATACGTGGAGGGGAGAAGGAGCCGAGGCAGAGCGCCTACCCGCTGGACAGATCCCATAATGGAAGCAATCGGCTGCAACACTCAACAAGCGATGTACCGGGCGCAGGATAGAGTGGCCTGGAGACAAATCATCTCTGGAGCTGCTTTTGGTGGTCACGACCCTCAGCCTTGAGGAAGCGACGCAGAAGAAGAAGAAACACATGATCTTTGGGCGCTAAAAAATAGATCCAGTCCGGTTTCATCTTGAAAAGCAGACGCTTGAAGAGATTTTAAAAGCTGTGCCTTTTCAACAAAATTCCGAAAACGGCGTAGAGCAATCAGCCAGTGGGTCAAATTGGTAGTGGGTCTAATTTTGGAACTCCTTTTCTTGCAAACGTTACTTTTTGCTTCACCCCAGTTTTATAGCTTCCCGTTAGAAGCTTACAGTTCGAAGATCTCGGTCACTTTTTTCAACGATTCCGGTGAAAGATTATGATTTTGGTTGGAGGTGTTAAATTTGGAAATTTATCCTCTACCCGCGTCTTTTAGGCTGGGGATTTGTTTGCGATAAAGTTATTTATTTTTCGATATTTGACTGATTGATTATTATTTTTCTTAAATATAATAATACAAGCAAAGCTCATTTTTTTCATAGGTAGGTATTATTTTTCTATAATGTGTTGCAATTTTGCTACCCTAGATTTGGTAACTCCTTTGCTTGAATTAGATTTGTTAAAAATATTTGTTGTGTGTGATTTATTTGAAAGTGATAAGAAACATAGAAGTATTTTTTTTTATATAGGTATTTTGATTTACTTTTGAAAAACAGATAAGTCGATGAATGTCTTGTAGCTACGTTTTGGCAGTAATTAATGGTTAACATGTTGACTGTCAATTTTGTTTGTATATTTGTACACTCATATTTACTGTAAGTTTTTGAAAAATTTAAACACTTTTGTAGCAAAAATCTGGTCATATAGAAGCAGCTATGAGATCAATGAAGTTAGGAACACGCGGGAGGTTAAATTAGATTGAGTGTCATTAAAAGTCATGAACTTGAATCCCAATATTTGTCTCGGTTTTTTACTTGTATTTACAACTGAACTGAAATATTTAAGTACCTTTTCCTTAGGTACCTATTTGAATACCTACCTAAGCTAATAAAATTGCCTGCTGCAATCACTGCACTGTTTTTTTAGCCAACCTCGCTTATGAATTGATGCATGTCTGTATCAAAGTGCACCTAATTAATAATGATGGGTTCATTTGTAAACAATGCATTTGATGTGTTTGCTATTACTAGTTGCCTACGTGATTGTTGGATGTTTGAGTAGTTGGTGGTAAATGTGGTAATGGATATTAAGTATATGTGGGCATTGTAGAATCAAATAAGTATTTTATTTTTCAACCACCATATAATGGTCATTATTTTAACTATTTATCAGACTGACCATTTGTGTGATATTTAACATAGGTCCGCCTAGCACATTTTGCAAAATTAAGCTTGAAAATAAATATGTAGTTAAAAAAAAAAGTAGTAAATGTGTAAAAACTAAAAAGATAAAAAATATTTTATCGTTAGTATCTCGTAAAAAAACATAGTTTTAACCCTACAAGCGCTTTTTACCAACATCTAACCCCAAAACCGTATTAACGCGTGCTGCATCTTTAACCCTCTCGCGTGCTGAGATCAATGCGACCCACCTCCAGAAATCTCTTTATCTCAAAAAGGGTACGATTCACCTATTACAGAGACCACCATCCACTGGTTTTCCTATACAACTTTTATAGGAAACCAGTATAAGCTGATCGCTCAATCGATCAACTTAGAATTGTGCGCAGGATTCTGTGACCACGTGCGCTTTGTCGAGATAAAAAGGGATCGAGATATGAAAGGATGTGTTGCTTCTAAGCTTCTAACCCTTCTGAAATCTCCTTTATGTATTTTTTAGAAGTATCTAATGTGATCTGGTTTTTAGGGGATTGAGGTCAAAGATTTATTTGATCTTTAGATATTTTATGTGGCATGTATTGAAGCTTACGTTGAAGCCGTTAAAATGACGTTATTTGTTTAATATTTACAGCATAAAACGTTAAACCGTTTTATAGAGTAGTAGACCTCCATGACGCATAGATTCACATACTTCTTACAAGTCGACGGTTTATATTAAAAGGGTTATCAAATCTAAAGGACTGGCAGTCGTAGGGGATCTATCTGACATCGCGTTTTCTCAGCTATCAATCATTTCTATAGCCGGGCCAGTTTGGAACCCGCGACTTTCTCAGAACCAATATTGAACATTTGAAGTTTCAAACACGTGAGAACGCGAGACCACACACGTAACTACTTGCTTACAACTAGTAAAAACCAGATTTCTTTCTTCATCAATATTCACAATATCAGACGAAGCCCCTTTTTATCTACTTACCAGTTTTTTTGTTAACGACTTTTTTCTTTGGGGCTCTTACAATTCTTGCTGTGCAGTTCGAATTTTGTCAAAACTGTTGCTGGCTCTGTTATGCTTTTACATTTTCCTGAAGGAGTGAGCAAGGAAGAGATAGTCATGGATGTTTTCAGTGTAATAGTTAATATGGTTTAGCTATACACGAAAGACGATGGTGACCTATGGCCTCTGAGACCCTTTGACAGACAAACGGTTGAAATCTAGTTTTTTGAAAAAAGATCGTCTGTAGGGTGTCACAATGGTTCGTACGGTTTTCATGTCCGAAACGGATTTTATGTGGTTGGAGCAGTTGTGCTATGTACTTTTTTGAAACGGTCTTCCAGATTATTCCATTCATAAGGAATTTTGGACTTTTTGTAGTTTTAGAAGAGCAATTTGTTTAAAGCAACAGAAACTTATAGGTACTGTAATATGCCTTTTATCAGTCTGCCAAGGGTATACCATAATGGTAGAAATGTAGGTCTTACGCATGTAGGTAATATAGTAACCAAAAGTTGGTAAAATCACCCGAAACTTTTGCAACATCGGTAGTTCTAACAGTAAAGACATCGTCATAGATAAGTGGGTAATCATTTTTCATCACAAAACTTATCATCATCAATAACATTCTATTTCTAAAACTATTAATATCATCTAATACCTAATATCCTCGTGCCTCTAAAATAACTGTCGAAAAAGTAAAACTTGCCGCCATTTCAAAGAACTTTTTTTTAATCCCAAGACACAATGGTCCCTTGGCTCCCGTTAAGTAACCCAATTTTGCACCATAAATAAAAAGAAAAAAAAACTGTAACGGTCTTCCGTGTTTTTTGCAGTTTTTTTCTATCTTCAAGGGATGTATGAATTAATTTGTTGAACGCCCTAATGCTTACACACAAAGTGCGTATTGAGAGCGAAAATTAGGCCACATTCATGGTTTTTTCAAGTTTTTTTAGTTTTTTAAGACGTTTTTTCCTTTTTTATTCGAGGTGTCTTGATGTTTTGTGACAATATTGACAGATCCAGCCCTCGTAGTCGAGGATTCTGCAAATAATCTCATTGAAAATTAATAGAATTCCGAAGTAGCTCTAACGCCTGATTGGGCTCATTGTCACAAGTTTTTTGTTGCGAACAAGAGGGATTTGAATTTCGAAAACAAAATGCGAGACGTTCTGAATTCTGATCGGTTTTATGATTTTGAATATTTTGAGATGATCTGATTATGACACTGTGTGAAGATTATTTTTTAGTGGAAAAAGCTTTACTTTGTAAAATTACATACGCACTCTCCTTTATAGAATCCTGACTATTAATATTAGATACCTTATCACGTATCGTACTTAAATGCAGTTTCTTTTTTAGATAATCATGTACTTATATATTTATTAAAAGCTATAAATGAAAGCAACACTATTTCAAAATTAATTATCGCAGTCTCTTAGGTAGTTTAATATACCAGATACCTACTAATAATCCAACTTACGGTCTTAAAAAATTCACCCCTTTTTAACAAAAAAGGTGACGATCTGGGTCATTAGTTCTTCTTAAAAAATACAGCATCCGTAACTATAAAAAGCATTCAAGGGGTTAATTGTGATCTCAACCGTAACCGCTTACCACGTGCCGGAGATGAGGGGTTAAAAATTAAAAAATGTGAGAAGTGTTAAGATGAAGGGGGTTAAGATGCAGTCAAAGTGTTGATAGCGGTGTTGTTAAATTCGAAAAAGTTTACAAATGATGCTACATTTTTACGAGAAAATAATTGCAATATATAGAAATATTATATAATATGTATAAATTTATATGTAAAGCGAAATTTGCGCAAACTGAGCGTCTAGCTGGGTCATGTCCTACGGTTTATCTTTAGTTTATGTTAAAATTACCTAATCCATTGTTGATGATAAATAAGATCTTTCTAAGTTTAAGTATATCTCTACGTTAGCCTGGCTAGTCACTCATATCATAATACGAGTAATGAGCTTTACTTGATCACTATTACAATCTGCTACATGACCGATTCTGCAATCAGTGATACCCCTACAGCAGTAATTAGGGAAACGGCTGCGCGCGGGACGCCTATACAGATGGCTCACTCCGTACTGCGACGATTTTTAAATAACCGGAATCTCAGGGGAAGTATAAGTAACTAAGAAGTTGGTTGCCACGAACGTAATATTTCTGTGATTAAAATTGGCTCAGAATCACATAACGTTTTTGTATCAGATTTTACTGTTTTGATATGGTTTTGATATTGTTGACAGTAATAAAATAACTAATAACTAGCAACCATGGCTATGTAACAAATAAGGATCGCAAAAATTCTGAATAAGGTCGAGTGAACCTTCTGTAAACAATTTTGTGCCTTTAGGTAGGTACCTACCTAAGTAATTTTTATTTGACCGTCCAAGCAAGACTGGATTAACTGCAGACCCTAGGGAAATGTGAGGTTGTCAGGGGCAATCTTCTGGATTGAAACCGCACTAATCCCTTGACCTCTTATACGGTTGTAAATAAATGTCTATACTACTACTTATATCTCTCTCTTGATATACTGGTTGGTACTGGAGGACCCACTTTCCCGAAAACGTTAACCTAAACAGGTCAAACTGAATAACTTTCCCTAAAGATCAAAATAACCTAACAAAAATTGGACTAACTAAGTAGGTAGGTAGATACCCATACAAAAAACTGCTGTCCGAGCACTTTTCTATGGGAGATAGAAAGTATTTCTTTTTACGCTCTAGATTCTCTGGGAAAATTGGTAAGTTTGACCGGTTGAGCTTAGCGTTTTCGGGAAAGTGAGTCGTTCGGTACCACCCTGTATACTAGGTACCTATGTTCTTAATTTTATCGTAGGACTAAGATCATGGATGTTTTATTTTATTTTTGGGGCAGTTTTACATCATCGTTACCTATATTATCTCTACATACGTATGCCGTAATAGGCAGTTTCTGTGTGAGATTTCGTATTTTGTCGAATCCGTCTAAAATCGTTATTCCGGACAATCATAAGGCGCGTGTGGGAACCAGCTTACTACGTCGTTTGATTTTCCCTCGAATTCTAATTTCCTATAGCTCTACACTGATTGATGAGTGAAGGGAGATCACAGCTCAGACCGAAGTGCTTATTGGATAACCAGATTTGTCACCAAGTGGTACGATTTTCGCCTGTAATGTGGTTAACTGGGTAGAAAGGGGGCATCTATTGATTTATGTAGATTCACCTTTGAAAGATTTTTCTTGACTTCCAGATTCAATTCATTATATACTTAGTAGGAATTCAATTTGTTAAGATTTAAAATGTACCTACCTGTGGTTCAGTTTACCTATTACCTATGCAATTTGTTTTTCGGAACTTCTGC
Source organism: Phthorimaea operculella (assembly GCA_024500475.1). Taxonomy (NCBI): domain Eukaryota; kingdom Metazoa; phylum Arthropoda; class Insecta; order Lepidoptera; family Gelechiidae; genus Phthorimaea; species Phthorimaea operculella. The sequence continues at coordinate 10,291,609 of JANFCV010000002.1, forward strand.
AAAGTTACAAAACTTCTATGACAGATCTAGGTACTTATTTTTCCAAATTTTATTTATTTTTATTTTGTTTATTCTTTAAACGAATGTATACGGATCTTAAAAGGATCCTTGTTATGTGATTTTTGGATGCGTTTTATAGTGGTTTCTGCTGGGGGTGCAAAAAGGGGATTTGGAAGATTATACCAATTTGCATGTGTTGGTTCCCTACGACACAATGTCTGAAGAATTTTTGTTGCGGCATTTTCGGATCAGAGTTGTAAAATAACTGTGCGTAAATAAGTTTGCTAATATGAAAACATTGGAAAATAATTTCAGTATAGTCGTCAAATGGTTACAATTCTTAGCGTTGTTGGTGTCGTTGGAATCGAACAGTATAATTTTTAAAACGATTTTACGCGGAACATTTTACTTTTAACTTAGCTTTATAGGCCATAAAATAAACCAAGTGTGCATGGTCTATAATTTTCTTTATAAATACCTAGGTACCAGAAAATCGTCAATGTAGGTAATACACCTAACCATTTATGGGACCAACTTATGCTGTTTTTTTAGTACTATTTATATGACAAACCAGTTTAAATATCGGTCCCTTAAATAGGTAGGTGAATTAGATGACGATATACTTCTCCCAAAGCAGAAACCTCTCATAAATTAGCAACTCTACCGAAAAGCTCAATCACTACTCAAATTAAGTGATCATCCAGGGGTTGTGCACAATTGGTCGCCTCCGCACAAAGCGACGCTGGCGCCACCACTAGTCATATTGTGAACCACCGAGCGTGGTTTTATTGCGGCGGGGGCTTGTGAATCACTGAATCTGGCAGATATTCGAGGTAGTGTAATAATCTGTTGTGGAGGTGGCGATTATTGTTTGGGAATAATAAAAAGCGGATTAGTTTTAACCGTGCGCTTATGGTTTCTGTTCGCGTGGAATAATCTATTGTGTGAATTTTTCATAACATTACAGTTATAAATAATGGCCATGTACCTACCTGTACTTTACTATTGTCTCAGAGCAACACAGTAAAAGAATATACCTAGTTAAGATCTGGATTGACACTTACTGTCGAAAACTTTCTTTTAAAATCTTTAAGCAAGATTAAAGATATCAAAAAGGCTAAGCAACGATATGTCAACAAAGGCATGCTAAGGCATAACCAATACCTATTACAGCATTCTTCTCTTCAATAGAGTTTGAGCTATCATAGAATTAAATACGTTAGTAATAAAATGTCTATCTACAGATAGTAAAAATCTGTAAATCTTGTTCATTTGGGACGTACCCAACACCAAACTACTACTTTTAAAATCCATTTTACCATCTATAACAAAATCCCACAACCTAAACCTATATTCCCTCTGTAATCATATTTGGGTGGCTTTTTTTGCAGCGTCCTGCGGGCGGCGGCGTCGCTCGGCGCACCGAGCCGCGTAATCGCATCACGCCAGCGCTATTCGACCGCGACCGACGGTTGCGCGCCTCTGACCGAATTGGAATATTCCAATTTTAAATTTTTCCATACTGGGCAGCATATCGTGAATTTTGATAGACGTGACGAATTTTGCTGGGAACGAATGACTAGGTAATCGATTTTTTCGCTCGTGATCGTGATTTGTTAGTACAAAATTAAAACGATAAACCTCGCGTTTGATGACTTTACCACAGCTGTCAAGAAAACCAGTAGCTTCCTCTCGGTCACGAAGTCACTATTACCGATTACCTACTTCTGGATACAAACAAGTAGGTAGCTACCTAAGTAAGTAGGTATATTCAACGCACAACATTATTTCACTCCCACATTTTTATCTATTTGTGTCGATAGAGTGTCATTAATTTCATATTTTTGACCACAAGTTATTCTGCTTAAAGTTTGTATCGTTAGTGTGTCATAGCGTCAATAGAATGGTACGTGTCTCTGTGGAATTGCAACGGCTAACAAATAAGACAATCGTGGTCCAGTTTCTCCTTTTAGCGTACCGATCAGACGTCTCGATCCCCACTAAAAATTCCATCCACCAACGTCATCCCATTGACAGCCACGCATTCTGACCGACGAGCATTCTTGGAGAGCTAAACGTGTCAAAACGACCAACTGAAACGGCTAAACAGGCTAAAACGACCAACAACAAGTAGATGTGTTAAAAAACAAAAAACCTGACTGCGGTAATTTTAAAGTAGTATTTTTCTGTAAAAATTCGCCATCTTGAATCTATATTTTTTTATACAAGGTGTTCCAAAGGAAATACATTAAATTGAACTGTTTCCATTATGGCACCAAGTTTGAATTCGTAACAATTAAGAAGTTAAAATTTTCATACAAAGTAAATGCCTACATTTACTACAACCATTATGTATTACCCCTTATCATAGATTGCAACCTTGCAATTTTAACTTGTTGGATTTGAATCTTCGAAAAAGTTTGGAACATAGTTGTCTATGTCTTAAATTTAAACGAAAACTTAAGATAAAATATCTCTTTCTTGGTGTCAACTTTATTTTATTGCCGCCTCAAACTAAAAACTTCTTTTGACTTAGTGCATCCATAGAGACGCAAAGACAAAGGGCCAATCAGAGAACCCAGTAGAGTCTGTAGTGTCAGTTGTGTCAGTTTTTGACGAACATGACATTTGACGTTGGTCTACGCTACAACTGTTGCCTTGGCAACTAAATTACCGCCAAAACCGTTGCCTTGGCAACAGTTGTGGCGGTAATTTTAAAAGTTTTTCCAAGACGGCAACATGACATAAATGAAGGTCATAATCAATAAAGCTGCTTTCATAATGTGGCGATCAATTAAATTTAACAAATTTAAGTTGCTAATTACTTCTGAAAATGCTTGGCATCCCTTGGACTGCAAAGCGTACAAATGTTTCTATTCTTAAAGAGCTTCGTATCACCACAAGATTGTCAACAATATGTCTTCAAAGAATACTATCTTACTTTGGACATGTTGCTCGCCGTGAAACTGATAGCTTAGAAAAGCTTATGATTACGGGCAAAGTAGAGGGAAAACGATCACGCGGGCGGTCTCCAACACGCTGGTCAGATCAAATAAAGAATCTTACGGGCCTGTCTATCAACACAGCTTTAAAACATGCCGAAGACAGAGACACATGGAGGAATATTATAAATAACCTGAAAGAAGGGAATCTATGCAGACACGACCTTCAGTAATGAAGAAACGACTTAGAAGAGAATTACTTCTAAACGAGGAGTTTTCATAACTTGGCCCCATAATGAAAATTGTTCGGTTCGATGGCCTACACAATGTCTCCAATTTAATGTATTTACTTTGGAACACCTTGTATAGCCAGTGCAAGCCAGTGTCACTCGCGTCACGCTGCTGAGACGAATCTAACGACACATCATATGTCAAAATCCATCTATCCGTTTGGGCTGTAGTCCGCGAAAAAGAATTTTCTTGTCCACATACATACAAACATACCTACTCTCGAAAAACATAACCCTCCTTCTGAGGCAGTCGGGTAAAAAGTGCTAAACAGGCTAAAACGAGTAAGAAAATGTGCGCAGACGATCTTAAATTACCCAGCCATTGTCACAAAGCAAGACAGACGCAGCCATCGAGTGATTTAAATGTGTGCAATACTGTACTGTCAAGTGCAAAAGTACGTTACATAGGTACTTACAACAATGACGTGAAACAACACCAACTTCTTAAAAAACCACACATACAGGTCATAAAAAGCACAACACGGTGGCATCAATATCCTAACTTAATGTTCAACCAATAAAAAATGGATAAAGAACACGCTAATTGCGTCTTGCATCTTTGAATATTTTCTGAAGGTTGCGTTTTTTTATATTTTCAATTATAATTTTGATAAATTTTTAGCTTTGAGGGTATGTTAAGTTTTCAGGAGGCCAAATTGGTATCAACTACCTGAAAAAGGGGAATTTAATAAGAGTAGGGATGGGGTTTGTAATATTTTATGACTTTGGAGACTCCTACGTCCAGCAAACTGCTGCAGGTTTAATAAATTATTCTGAAAAGTAACTTTTACTAGCGACTGTACTTGAAAGAAGAAATGAAGTACAAAATTGCAACGTAAAAGAGAAGAAAAGAGGTTATTTTGGTCGCTTTTGCCGATCGATCTGAGGGTAAATTGTGATCGTAACTGATTGATTTATGGATTAAGAAGTGGTTTAATTTAGGGTTGTCTTTGATTTAGAAGTAAGCCCCTTTGGATGTCTGGCAATGAATTATTGACAACGACAGTCTGGATTTGTTTACGATTTTTCGTAAAGTTCAATATTTTATGTTTTCCATTGATGGTGTCTAAACTGTTTCTGTTGTCCAGTAGCCTGAGTTTAGTATCAGGCTCTGAGGGTCAAAGGTTATTGATACTCCAATTACGATTTATCACTTTGATCATGTTCCGAGTTAGGCAGTGCAGGCTGAAACATGTGATTGTCTGCAAAAAAGACAATTTTTAGGATCGTGTATCACTGTAAGTGTTGCTGTAAGTAGTGACAGGCTATTGCCTAAAATTGTAATACCCGTCAAGAAACCTTCGAATATTGACCCCTAATTCACAAAACTATTTCACCTTCTTGTCCAAGCCAAGTTTCTTCATAATCACAACAAAATACACGATAGGTACCATACCTAAGTATAATAAAATTATTCCTCCAGTCTTATATTATAACCTACTTGTGATAGTGGGTTCAGGAGGTTATCAGGTCTCCTCCGAGCTCGTGATGGCTGCATGTTTATCTACATACTTCCTATGTCATAATTATTGGAGACGATATGAAGAGTAGAGAAATATTATTGTCTTGTAAGTATGGTTGGTTGGATCATATGACATGCGTAAAAAGAAGCTCATACAAACAACTCTGTTGTGACCACCAGCTTATTTTGAGGTTATGAAAATTAGAACGCGTCTAAAGAAGCACAGGGCACAAACACATTGTTGTTTGTTGGTTAATCCCACATGACTTCAAAATAATAACACGTGTAATCGAAAAATACCTAAGGAACATATTGTGTGGCCAGCACTGACTGAATGGCCAGGATAGCTGCTTTTTTTACAGATTCTCTTATGATTAGAACGCTTTCAATCGAAAGAAATACAAGCAAATCTGGGTGTTTTTTTTTATTTGGAATTTGCTCTAATGGCCAGTATCTTATCTTGGCAGCAGCAGTCAGCGGTGTAGGTGTTATGCTGTCGTAGCAGTTTTTACAATCCCGTACGATTTCAAAATCAGACCATAAAATTTTATCTCGGTTGCAGCAGTCGGCGTAGCATGTGGTTTACAATTTTCAAAAATTTCAAAATAAGAACACGTCTAACCAAAAGAAGCAAGCTGGACCTGTGTGACCACTGGCCAGTATCTCATCTCGGCAGCAGCAGTCAGCATGTGGTTTTTACAAACCCATTCTTCCTAGTCGTAGCACTCTTGACAGAGTGGTCGTGGTCATCATGTAGTAGTCATGTCATGTTGTCATCATGCTGAGTGGCCCGCTTGATTGTACGACGCCATTCTTCTCTCACAGCTGCTCTTCTGGTGCACTCATGAACTGTGCTGTTGGCTGCAGCCTTAATCTGGTCGGTCCATCTCATTGGTGATCTCCCGCGAGCTCTGGTGCCCTGAACCTTCCCCTGTACCACTAAGCGTTCGATGGACTCATTGTTACGCCGGGAAATATGACCGAAGAAGGTTAGTATACGCGTTTGAACTATCGACGAAAGGCGTTGTTTGATGTTCAGTTCTTTGAGTATGGACATGTTTGTGCGAAATTCAGTCCATGACACGCCGAGCATTCTCCTCCAACACCACAACTCCAGCGCGTCTATTTTCTTCCTTTCGCTCTCGCGAACTGTCCACGTCTCTGAGGCGTAAAGAAAAATGGGAAACACCAATGCTCTGACTAGTCGCATTTTAGTGGCCTTTGTTATGTTTCTGTTTCGCCATATGTTTCTCAGTTTTTTCATAGCACTCCTTGTTATAGCCATTCGTCGCTTAATTTCATCCACACAACCACCATTGTTTGATATAAGTGCTCCTAAGTATATATATGACTGAACAACTGCGCAATTCGCCATATGTGTGATCTCAGGTGAGTTATTTTTAACACGGTCTACAATCATAACCTTGGTTTTGGTACGATTAATCTTTAATCCAAAGTCAAGACTAACGCTCTCTAATCTTCCAAGTAGACCTTCCATGAGCTCAGGACTAGTGGCGAACAGGGTTGTATCATCTGCATATCTGAGATTGGAGATCTTCTTTCCACCTATTGCAACGCCATCTGTCCAGTCCTCAAGGGCAATTCGCATAATCATCTCTGTATAGATGTTAAATAGGAGAGGTGAAATGATGCATCCTTGACGAACTCCTGCACTTGGATGGAATTTTCCGGATAAAACAAACCCATACTATTTCAAAATTAGTACGCGTCTAATCTAAAGAAGCGCAAGGATCTGTGTGGCCAGTATCTCATCTCGGCGGTTACCATCGATCGCGACAACGGTGTCTGTGTGTCGCCCCCCTCCCCCCACAGACTGAGTAATTGGTCCAGGTACGTCGCGGGACCCAGCCACTTTTTTTGTAAAGAGAGAGGTAAATAGGGAAAATGCGACATGCTGGGGAGCTGACAGTTTTACAGATTTTAAGTAGGTACTCGGGCTAGTTCTACCACAGAGTTCTACTCTCAACCTCGGTACTTACTGGTGCTTTTATTGCGAGTAGTTATAGTTAGTATTCTTTGCTAATATTTGCTAAATACCTAATAACTAGTATCAGGTCAGGCTTAGGCTTTTAACTTGGGGTTTTCTCATAGTACCTACCTCCATGCTCTAAATTAGTAGGGGTTTGCCACTTAGACTAATATTCAGTGACTAAGATCACGTCTTGATTAATAACCCTAACCTTACAAACCACAAAAGTCCACTGCTGGACATGGGCCTGTCCGTATCGGGGGGGTATTGCCATACTCACCACGCTGTTGGACGGATTGGCGAGCGCAAGGTGTTGTAGATATTCACAGGGAACGCTGCAGGCAGTCCAAAAAATTTATTAAGTATGTACCTACATAAAGGCTGTGAAAGAACTAGATAGAGATAGTAAAATTTGTGTCACGGCAAAACGCAGTAAGTAAGTCACATTTTTGGCATATTTAATTTATTACACTCTATTTTGTGCTCACATCCACCAATTTTTCAAACCTATCACGACTATTATTCATAAAACTATTTTCGATATAAGAAAATGTAAAAGAGAAAGTTCTATTTTCACACTCTCCAGCATTCCTCATTACCGATAGTGCAAACACATAATTACCTAACAGCCGAACCGCAACCCTAATCACCATAATATTGCGGAGTTCGTGGTGGGCGGGGTAACCTTTGACCCGCCTCCCCCCGCTCTTTCACCCTGCCCTCCACCCGCGCAACCCCTGAGCCCTGGGGCACTACAGGGATGAAAGCTGAAAGATTCACAAAGGGCTGGCTGGAGTTTCTTTTCTTATACGGGGTGTTAGGGACGGTGTAACGAAAACTTGCAGGTGTGCTTAGACCATGAAACTGAACAACTTTTACTATGGAGCCAATGGTGGGAAACGAAAAAATTTTTCCGACCTCCCATACAAAGTCAGTCAGCTGATCGTGAATTTTGTATGGGAGGTCGGATTTTTTTTTTCGTTTCCCACCATTGGCTCCATAGTAAAAGTTGTTCAGTTTGATGGTCTGATCATGCCTGCAAAGTTTTCGGTACCCCGTCCCTAACACCCTGTATAATTAATTAGCTGTGGAGTACCTATTGAAATTAATATTATGCCTCTAGTTACCATTCAAGGTATCTACTTGTACTGTTTTTTGGTACAGTTCTGTGGATAACTAGTACAATATTTTTTACACAAGTTGCTGCTGCTAAGGCCTCTGACCCGCCTCCCCCCGCTCTTTCACCCTGCCCTCCACCCGCGCAACCCCTGAGCCCTGGGGCACTACAGGGATGAAAGCTGAAAGATTCACAAAGGGCTGGCCGGAGTTTCTTTTCTTTTATAATTAGCTGTGGGGTATTAAACAAAAATCTTCACTGAAATTAATGTTATGTCTCTAGTTACCTACCATTTTAGGCATCAACTTATACAGTTTTTTTGTAAAGTTACTGTGGATAGCTAGTTTTGCATAATTGTTACTAATGTTGCTGCTGATAAGGCCTCTCCCGCATTTACTAAACAGCTAAGTTCTATTTATATTTGCTTAAAGTAAGATAAGTTTCTGTTTCTAGTAATGTTGTACTAACAGCTTCTAGTTAGGTACCTACCTACACCACATTAATCTAAGGGATACATATAAAACACTAACAACATAAACATAACATAATTTATTATTGGTAACTTTATCTAAGAACCTTATCAATTTTAATAAAAATATTGTGTCGGTGTCCAAACCGTCCAATAAGAAAAAAGAATAACAATACGTATAGTTGGTAAATTGAAAAGAACACGATTTAATCATATTAAACCTGCAACATAAATATGTAAACATCGACATCATGTTTAAATAACTGCTATAAGTATTAATAGCAGACATTACTTTTTCAGCGCTGAAGGGCAAAGCAGAGATAGATAAATGAAAGAGCATTAACATAAGTACTTACTTATTTCCCTAAATAATTGTGTTTAAATAATGAAGGCAACCCTACTGAAGACTCTACCTATCTACTGAAGTATTGGAAGTCCTTGTCCCGGGCGAACCCGCAGTCTGGGCCTGTTGTTAAGGCGCAGATGTTTCTAGCCCTGTTAAGGCCACTGTCTAACGGATTTGTAAGATAGAGTGATGTTGACCAAACTGTGATTTGTTAGACTTATACCATTGTAAACGATAAATTACTATTTTGAGTATCTACCATTGTACAAGATTACAGTTAGTAAAGGTATTCTAATTCCGTCTTCTTCTTATAAGAAAGAACATGATGGAATAAAAAATGGACATAAAAATGTCAACAAAAAATAATCGACGCATCATTCTCAATTTACCAAATGTGGCTGTCAACTTGATCATACAAAACCCAATTCGATCATCAGCGCGGTGCGGTGGCAAAACGTCGTAACTGCCAATTCGGCGCGGACGCGTCAGCTCACGGCGACGTCACGCTGTCAAGTGGCGCCCCCCTCTAGGCCACGCCCCTGCGCGCGCGCCGCCTACCGCGATCTAGATCGATCTAAATCACGCGCACGCACGTTTCAGGATTTGCAATGGCCATTTATTATTCAAATCTGCAGACAATAGAGTTCAATTTCGTTAGCAAAGATTGTATTGAAGTACGGACTGCAAGCGTCACCATCATAAATATTTAGTTAAACGTCTTTCAATGATAGTATCTAATATCGATTAACTATTCCTGAATATCAATTTCTGTACTTACCTACGGTGCCTACTTTGTAATGTACACGGGAATTAATATTACAGTTAAAAGAAATTAAAATTAGTTTATACTGCGTATTGAATACTTCGCACTGTCATTGAGGATATTCAAAGTCTATATAAACATATTCTATCTTATAATGTATGTAAATATATAATAGGTAACTAATTCAACTAACAGAGTACTAGAATCCACTTCATTGAGAAATTCAGGACTCAGCCCTGCTCTTTGTACATATAGATAGTCAGTTTATATTGTGAGTTCGCTGAAATGTCTTATGTTACTTAGTTGTGTGGGTAGAGTCCTATCAGCCGAGCAGAAATATGGAGGCGGTGGGAAAGTTGATACAAAGTAGGATTTTCATGTAGCGTTGGAGCAAAAATCTTTTAATATTTTCCAAGAGCTTATTTTGCGCATTAACTATATACTTACCCACCTAAAAGAAGAAGAAAAATAAGAAATATGAAAGCATTCTATTACAGAACAAAATAACATATTAATTTTACTGAAATAAATACTCCTGTAAGTAATGCATTATTTGAAAACCCAAAACAAAATATATTATTATGAATGATTACTATCCATTAGACAGGAACGTGAGCTGAGCGCAATAAACACCACTTCATTTAATAAAAATCTGAAATCCAAAGAACGCAATAAATTCACAGATAATAAATTGTAAGAAAGCAAGATATCGCACAACGGTTTTCCTTACCGACGGTACTTGTCCGCTGAAAGATTTTCACGGGGCTCGGGTGGCGGGTGGATGCGGGCGAGGGGGCGCGGGGCGGGGAGGGGGGCAGTGTCGAGGTGGCGGGGCCTTCGCTCCCTGCCCCTGCGGGCCACCGGGCCAATGGCGGAGCGGCGCGCCCTGGCCCGACCCGAGCTCAGTCGCGACTCAGCCGCGACCCTTGACACACAGGCGCGCCGCGCGCGTCTCTCGCCCCGCGATCACAACCGGCATCATCACGCACGGAGCGCTAGTGTACGGCGGGGTCGGCGGCCCGGGGCTTTGCCCTCCGAGAGCTCCCGACCTCCCGCCTCTCGAACTCGGTTTCCGCGGTAGCTGGCGCGAGGACGAGCTTCTTCCCTCGACGCCGGCTAGTCAGGCCGCCTCCACCCAGAGCGGCTCCTCCGCCAACGACAAGGGCCAGAACGTGGAGTGCGTCGTCTGCGGAGACAAGTCCTCAGGGAAGCACTACGGCCAGTTCACTTGTGAGGGTACGTAATTTTGTGAAAGTGAAAGTGCTGTGTCAAAGGTTAACGGCTGATTACGCCGTGTGCGGTGCGGTGGATTCTGTGCGACGGCGGCGGATCCGATTTGCTAGATTCAGGTCAATAGGTCTCGCGGGCTTAGGGCATTAGGGTGAAAAGTCGCAACTCACACTGCGAAAACCGGACTAATACAAAGATGGATAGGTAGGTACCTAAAGTAAACGCGGTCGGGAAGTTGTTTTTGGTACTGTAACTATAAAATGAAAGTTGATCGTAAAGTTGAAATCTATCATACAGTGAACTCTCTACCTGTTAAATAAATGAAGAACGGTTTACGAGACTATAATTATCGAATTAAAATCATCAAATCTCTTATTGGAATTAATCAAGAAGCCAGCAAGAACGATTGTAAAGTAAAAGTGAGATAAAAATCTGGTTTTACAAGTCTTGATTGCAATTAGCACAAGTATTTATTTACTTATTTTGATAGTTCCAAATCTTTTTTTGGGCATCAAAGAGAATAAGAACGATATATTGTTAATTAATTTGCATAATAACAATGTGGAATGACTTTACAACTTTTAAAAGGTCCTTGTGTCAAAAACATACCTACTTAGCTATTTAGGTCAGTTGATAACGCTACAAGAATAAAACTAATTATTCAAGTCTGAATAATAATATAGAGCCAATATAAAATACCTCCTGAACTTAACAATTTTAAATTCTACCAGTGTACCCTTAGTGATTCAATTAAAAGCAATAAACCCCGAAAACAAGCAATTTGTCATCGCCCTAACCTCAAAAATCACAATTATCTTCGCTCAAGGGCCGTCTAATCAGAATGCAATAAGACGAAGTTTTCATAAACTGCCTGCTCCTAAAGATAAGGGCGCCACTTTTATGCAAAGTAGGCAACCGCGGAAATTGCTGTTTTGTAGTTACGCCCTTTCTCTTCAAACCCGTAATTAATTTATGTCGTCTTTAATTAAACTACAGTGCTCCTATGAGATACTTATTTCGTGAAATCTTTATGAGAAAAATGTAAGGGAGTGAAAACAAAACAAATAATATTGTCGTGCGTCATTCAACCTAATTTATGTTTCGTAGTTACTTACTAAGGACTACACCTACATATATTTTACAAAATATTGTGTAAAATCAATATGTCTTTTTACTACCTCTATATAAAAGTGCCTAAAAAATGCAATTAAATCAATAGCAAATGACTCTATTGACTTGATAACAATCTTTTAGTAATTGCCTAACATTTAGCTAACACTTTTAACATGTAATAATAGTTACGAAGAAAAAAAACACAATAGGGTAAAATAAACCTATCAGTTACAAAGGTAACTACCGCCGCCGCTGGTACGTAATTATGAGTTTCATGTCACCAAATGATTATCTACCGCTGAAGATAGCCTTACGATAAAAACGGAAAATGACGTCTTGGGAACTTACGAGGTTTTAGCGCTATACTTGAAGTGTTGATTTGATTTTACTTTTTGCGTGGTACATTTGAATTAATAATTTGAGGAAAATACTTTGTATCTAGTAAAATTTTCATAGTAAAGAGACGAACGTATCAACTCACGGTTTTACGAAAATTTATAATTTAAAAACAAAAATATCAAATCGTTTAGTTTTGTTCTGCGGTTTCAGTTAAGAAAACATAATAATAATAAACAGAAAAATTGCCACATTGATTTCTAACAGGTAGGCTACCTATAAAAGATAAGAATAGAACCCGATAAATAGAATGCCATAGGTGTTTTTTGTCTAATTAGGTATGTTGGTTATTTTTACATTGTTACAACAGTGTGAATTGTCATCTATAAAATACGAATATATAAATTTTTCCTACTAAGCACGAAAGTATCAGGTCATTCACATCAGTGACATCTGCGGTCTAAGGCCTTGTCAAGACTTGCTCCTTGACCTCTCATATACTAGGTAGGAATAGTTAGTGGCCATCTAGTGACCGTACATCTCTGCCGTTGTCAACCGTAAATTATTTGTAAATAAATCTTAGGTTTTTATTACTCCATCTAACGGCGAAGAAAATACACTGACATTTGACTTTTGCAACTTTTCTACTGGCTAACGGGTAATAAGTGTTCTGTTTTCAAAATCAATTAAGATTATTGTTAAGTTTATATGAGGTTTAACTATAGTAATGAATTTAGAAATTACTGATTAATAATTTTAGTATATTTTTGATATTTCTGGTTAGTCAATTGTAAAAAGACATTATATTCTGTACTTTGAAACTGTAACTGGATTTAGAAATATCCTATAAGTGCCAAATTTGGGGATAGATGGCAACGTTTAGATATCTATCTAGTATCTGCACACAAATAAGGAAGCCATTAGCATTATTATTTTATGGTAGGTTATATGCGCATTTTGTGCACTATCTATTTAGATTTTTTAAACACTGATAAGTATTTGTATCAGTAATGACTATTATAATACATATTATTTTATTGAAGGTCTACCAAACACCTGATTTGCTCTTTAACCCTTGATCCGGAGGTTGGTCATTAACCCGCACTGACCACGACGGCAAGTTATCAACTGTCACTAGATTTAACAACTCTATCATTGTATCATATTACATTATTTACTTTCTTATACAAAGTTATCCACTATGAAAGAATAGTTTAACAAAATATAAATTTGTCAATTATGATAACTTACTCAATGTACGTTTAACATGCATTTTTACTTATGTTTTACTATCTATTCATTGCAATTAAACAGACTTGGTATACAAGTATGAGAATTACTAAATATATTATTTGTAAATACAAGTATGTATATCCAAAGAAGGATAAAATATCAAAGAACATAGGTACCCTACTAAATATCGAATTTCCTGATTGATCCTAACATCAAAACAATATTAATCGGGAATGAGGCGTCTAAAACAAAATTAAAATAATCTAAAATAATTTATTTACCCTTATTTATTAGGTATGTGTACATTGTACATGTATTTTGGGAATCAGATGAATCGCCGGTAATATGAATGGAGCGTATTTTTTTATCGCAACGGTAGCGGTGTTCTTTGATGTGCGGTAGCTTAGAAGGCGCTAACAAATTATTAGGGTACGAAACCACAGTATCCGTTTCCGCTTGTGTCGTAAATGCATCGCAAATAAGTTTACAGGAAACAATACGTTTATTATATTCAGTATTCAGTATTATTGTTTTGTTTTGTTATTTTACTTGTTCTAACTTACTAATCCATTTAAACACCAACGTGAAATATTTTGTAATTGTCTACTTTACTAATCCATTGAAAAGTTTAATCATTCAGACGAAACCTGTCAGACTTGATACCTGCAAAGAATTAAAGAGACAACGACTCGCGCACGGGACGTCTTCCTATACTAAGTCAATGCTCAGTAGACTAATCAGCTCTGAGGATGATAATTTTATCAGCTATTATTTTTATAAAAATTTTCTTGTGATCTAGATGTTAGTTTATTAACTTAACTACCTAACTGCATTCAAAAGAACGACAAATATTGCTTTTGTACTGCAGGTTTAAAATTGTCGTGGAATTAAAGGGTTAAAGTTTCGCGTACAAACAAAAATCGTCTATCATGGTAAGAATCGCGTGTTAAATATTTTTAGACAGAATAAAATAGTTCGATGACAATAGTTGACTGTAAACCAGTTTAATTTAAACATCAATTTATGGCCCCCGATTCTGTTATCACAGTGGGCAAATTATTGCTAAGTATTTTAATAAGTTGTGTGGCGCCATTAGGCCGTGACCTCTAATATCTATACACAAGTTGTAGTTTCCAAATATGTATACTATACTAAGTCCGCATTTGTTAATGAAAAGTTTCGTTAATAAAATCTAGTTACGTTTATTTACCAAAAAATACCTGTGATATAAAAAATAGCTTTTCGTTTGACGTATTATTAAACTTCTACCGTTGAATTATTTTGATAAACCAAGGCCTGATTTCATATTTTCATAATTTTCAAACTTTTTCATCAATACAAGCAATTTGTCAGTTACTGCATTTATGTGTTACACTATAAAAAAAGTTAATACATTGCTATTTAAAAACTTAGTATAGTAGTAGTACCTAACCCAAAGTAGGGGGCTGCATGGTAGTGACTGGATGGCGAAAGCGGGAGATCGTGCTCTAGGTATGACGTAGGTATACCTTAGCTGTAGGAGGCCTACTACGTCCAGTAGTGGACTGCAATATTATAGGCTTATTTATGTATGTAGGTAGGTAGATGTTATTCAGTACAGAATAAGTAAGTACTCGTCTTTTATCTGTGCGTGTTATCATCAGACTTATTTTATTATCAGTGTGTTTTGACTAAATTGAAGTAAATAGCGCATCGTTCATATTTCTGTATTTTCCTTGAAAATTATACGTATAATAGATAGCTGCTGTTTATAGGTATACCTAGAGAGTTTATATTTGTTCGAGATTGTAGCACCTTGTTTTTCATGTAAAAATGGAACATCGTTTACTGGTTAGGGACCCGTAATTATCGTTTGGAAAAACAGGTCATTTTGTTAATTAAAATTATTAAATATAATCTCCTAAATCTCAATCATTCCTTAAATGGAAAGCCATGTACCTACATAACTACAAGCTACAAGAATCTACAATTTTACAATCTGACAAAACCAAAGCTACTTTGGATCCTACTTTATCTAGCTACACACAGTTTTTAAGCTCATCTCCGCAGCTTTATAAAAAGCGCTTCGTACGCAAAATACCGCCATAGTTAGGTAGGTATCTACATATCCATACCGTCCCGACCCTCGATTCCTTATCTATAGATCGTGACTCGTGCTCTCAAAAAGACCAAGACCCATTTGAAACTACACACGTAAATTCACTCTTTAGGGTGCCGTACTAAAAGGGTGAAAACGGAACCCTGTTACTGAGACTTCGCTGTCTGTTCGTCTGTCCGTCTGTCACCAGGCTGTATCTCATGAAGCTCGCTCATAAACCGTAGTTAGAGAGTTGAAATTGGCACAGATGCCATATTTCTGTTGACGCTATAACAACAAATACAAAAGTTTAGGATAAAATAAAAGGGGGCCAAAATAATGTGTCTTTTGCTCGATTTCAGCTAAGATGATTCAGAGGCTGTATTTGATGAACGGTAATAGTTAGACAGGTGAAATTTTCATAAAACATGTATGAATAATTGTAACTATGACAAAAATATCTGAAAAATAGATAAAAATAAAAATTAAGGGGAGCTTTCATTCAACATTTATGTGATTACTAGCTGCCCGTCAGCAGTTTCACCCGCTGCAACCTATTATTCCGCGGGAAGAAAGCATTACTCGCCAAGAGATGTCGCTGTTAGTTTTCGGCGAAAACGTTTAAAACGCGAATCGGCTCAGTCACGCCACCTATTTCAAAAATATTGGATTAGGCGAGATACCGTAGGAATGAGACATTTTCCCGTGGTAAAAAGTAGCCTATGTGTTATTCCAGATACTCTTCTATATTTGTGCAAAATTTCATGTCAATCTAATCAGCCGTTTTAGCGTGATGTCGTAACAAACACACACACAAACATCCGCCTTTATAATATTATAGTAGGATTATGCAATTTTTATACACAATGCTACGGCACCCTTAGCGCGCGAGCCCGACTCGCACTTGGCCGTGTTTTTAATCCTATCGCATGAATACAAAGCATCGATATACCGCATTAGTGGCGAGACCGTAAACTGTTATTTTGATGTCGACAAATCCACTTTATTATAATACGCACCATGTGGACCTCCCGCCGTCACAGATGGAACCCTGTCTAAGTGAGAGATGCGCTGTTCTCGGGCCAGATTGTACTGGGCAGTTAATAGTGGTTATTACGACAAGGTTCCCGGGCTCCTTTTGACTTAAATGCTTGCGTCCGTGAGCGACAACTGTGATCCGAGTTGACACTTGTAGATAGGGATGCGATATTGTTTAAAATATCGATACTCATTAAAGTACTATCGATATGTTATACGATTTGCAAATTCAAACCAGGCCATAAAACTATACAACTTTTCTTTATCATGAGCGATCAACATAATATATGAATAGTAGATGTGTTGTTGTAAATATAAATAACAACCAGGGTGACCGCTACAGTTCCATACAAAGGTAGCACAAAAGAGATTTGGTTCCATAAAAGCTATTTGAATGGCTTTATTTATCTTTGCCATGCTTATTATCTTCATTAAAATCTCTCTACACTTTTTTACGACTACACACTACGTCTACACTTTTTATTTTGAAAATTGTTCTGTATTTGCTGTGTTAGACACTGTGTCAACGAACGAACTCATTTAATCTAAAACCTAATCTATGGGAATTGTGATAATATTTACAAAATACTTTGGGACACAATTCTTCTAAAACTGTGTTGGCTGGCTTATCATTAACCTAATGTAACACTTCACGGGTCTAGATTATCGATATCTCTGAAAATTTTATCGACAGCGCACATCACTACGGCCTCTAACCGGTCACTTTATGGTATGTTTTGTCCAGCGATTCGTGGCAGTTAACCCTATCTTTACTGCCACCTCTAAACATAAGTGTCTATCCGAACTTATTTATTTTTATCTCATTCCATTTTTTAAATTGAAACCGCGTTCGACTTGTTTGTGGTTTCCCGCCCAGTTAAACTGTCAATAAAGTGGAGAAAAAAACGAGCTTCTTGTATCATCCCATAGACTTATATATATAAACTAGCGTTTATAGACCAACTGACAGCTCGATCTCGCGTGACCAATTTTGGTTTTGGCGCGCTTACCTCAGCTAGTGATGTACATTATTCAATTTGGAGGGTTATCGATAATTTCAAATAAAAAATGGTATGAAGATTTCAACTTTATTTATTTGTTCAATTGAAATGTTGACATAATGCTTTCTTTGCTGCGGCGGGTCATTTCCTTTTTTGCAGTCAGCGTATTTCCTACGTAGGTTTCTTTATAGAATTAGCTGATAAGGTTGTTCGTAAGAATCCTGGTCAATAGGCGCTATCTTCACAAATAAGACGTGCGAAACCAGAAATAGAATGACATCTGTCAGACAAGTGATCGCCGGTGGTCAAACACATCTTTCTTCATCCTTCAATGTTGAGACGTAGATGGGCCTATGTCACGGTTTACGTACGATGATGCGAATCTCTCGTTAATACGACCCTGAAAATAATAGGTATTAATAAGTATTTCGCATGAGTCACCGAGTCGATCTCTAATAACTGGATCTAAAGTGTATCTGTTGGATGTAGTTGAAAATAATGTTATATGTATTTGTAAAAAACTATGTCTGAATTTATTGTTCAAGTAACTATTTAGCGAATCTTTAAAATTTGCATTTTTTTTGTTGTCATACTATTCAAAGTATGTCAGGTAACTATCGATAACTTTGTCGATAAATTGCAGTCAATCCCTGGCCTAATTGCGAAATTATTTTATCCCCAAATATTATGAAAATTACTAACTAATACACTTTTACATATCGAAAATACGAAAGGAAATATAAGGATGTGCGTATTTTATTATTTTACTTACAAAAAAAGGCACATTTAAACAAAAAATTCACGTGTAATCACAGTGACGACTTTCTGAGAATTTACCTGTAAAATGTGCAGTTTTCCGGGTAAATGTGAAGA
Source organism: Phthorimaea operculella (assembly GCA_024500475.1). NCBI lineage: Eukaryota > Metazoa > Arthropoda > Insecta > Lepidoptera > Gelechiidae > Phthorimaea > Phthorimaea operculella. The sequence goes on from JANFCV010000002.1 coordinate 10,309,889, forward strand.
TTCGCATCAAATTCGCATCCTGAATACATAACCATCGTTGCACACTAATCAAATTATAAAAATAAATCAGGATTTCTGAAAAAAACACCAAAATAATGTACAAGTAAAAACCAGCGGGTTGAATTGGGACGATCTGTCATACAAAACAGGTTACAGTGACATAAGGTTCGCTATTCTTTTCTATCTTACTGAGTTTCCATAAATCATTTTCTTCCCTTTTGCACACTATGTTCGTCTATCGTTTCTATGTCTATGTATCATCCGATGATTCGATAGAGTGCGTTTCATCTTATAGTTCCTATGGCGTCGTCATGTTGGTACCATTGGAGACTTTTATATAATATTTTGGCAATTTCCAATGCTACCAACATGACGCCATAGGAGATAAGAACTATAAGATGAATCTCATTCTACTAACGATCCGACACTTTATTCAAGTTAGGCGAGAAGCAAGTAACGCCCATTTGCGACGCTGTAGTGAAGAAGTAAAACATTCATTAAAAACCTGGTTTGAACCAGATCTAATTCTATTGGCTGGCCCAAATGCAGCCCAATTTCAAAAAGACGATTGTGACTGACATGAAACGAGATATGACATCATATGAGCAGTAGAGTAGAATGAATAAATATCTTCTATAGACACCTTTTTTCCTCTATTCTCAGTTGCCATACTCTTACTATTCAGAATGCTTACAAGCCAAGCTCAGGTACGCTGAAGCTAAGACTATGTAGATTTATAGAAACTTTTCACGTCCCTATCTTGATTCCTACTTATTTGGTATCTGATTCACTTAGATATATTCACAGACCAGTGACGTCATCATGCGAGCCCCCTTCTGATCTGACCAACTTCTTTGCTCTATAGGTACCTATCTACCTATACCTAAATCAGTGCCTAAATCGTAATTTTTTTTTCAGATCTGATTCTCTATTTTCCTATCTTTGACCAAACACAATACCAGTCAAATAACCGTTGATACAAGTCACAAATATAATGGTTTACAACCAACGGCTCTGCTTTACAAATAATTTATGAGAGTTTAATAAGTAGTCTCGTTAATGGACCTTATAAGGCCACTATAAGGCAACTATAAGGCGTATAAGGTGCACGTGACTTTAACGGCCCTTTATAGAAATTTAAAGCCACTTATAGTTGTCACGTCGTAAATAGTATATTTACGCTTTTTTCTTCAATAAACGCGATTTATTTTCATGTGTGAAGGTTTTTATTAACAATTAATATCTTTAAAGAGTGAGACCCGATAAAATTTGTTATTTTCTAGCCTACTACCCACTCTACTCCGTTTAAGTATTTAGTGTGCATCCAAATAGTATTCGAGCTACCATTTTAGTATTTTCGTTTCACCGATCAAACACATGATGGCACAGTAGGTAAGTACATAAAGCATCACGCGATTTGGTTCGAGTAGGTGCGAGTAGGTACTTAAAGCAACACGATGGTACAGTCACATGCAAAGTAACTTGATCCCCCGTAGTCGGTTTTCCTATGATTCTATGATTGGTAGGTACGCTGAAAGTTTAGGTTCAATTTTTTTTGTGTAGATACAAAAAAGCTCTACGACTGCCCAAATTACAGATTTAAACATTAATAATGTTTGTTTATTTAATCTACATTCATAAAGATTTGAAATAAAAACTTTCAACGTAAATCATACCTACCGTAGTATTTCCAAAGTGAAATTGTGTGTTTTTAATGAATGCAAATGTTCAGAAACAATACTGTTTAGTAAGACAGGTGAAGGGTAGGCGACCCTATTTTGCATACAAATGCAGTTGCGCCGGCGCATTTTGTGGGACGATTTAATTCCAATAACGAATCGTCAGTGTAGGTGCCTGAGAAACACACACGTCCGGTTGTGCGTTGTTTTTTGCAGCGCTATCGCATGCGTTACCATAGTTCTATATTTCACCTTATTAAAGTTGTCTAACAGTTTGACAGACGCAGTGTTGTTCGACACGCAGCGGTAGTGGATGCGTCTGGCAACCCGTTTGACATAGACCGTAGGTATTTGCATGAAGATAAGGTGGAAAATTGCATTGTTCTAACGCATGCGACAGCAGCGCTGCGAAAAATAACGCACAAATGGACGTTACGTGTGTTTACACTTTAATTCCAATAACGAGTCGTCAAAATAGGTGCCCTCAGTAAAATATTGTAGTTTATTTTTTATAAATGTTTTTATAACTTCCTTCGAGACAATGGGTTGATTAAAGATTGCACAGGACGACATAAAACTTGGTTTAATCACTTATCAAGCATTTAATTTGCCTACAAATCACTTTGTTTTTTTTTCATAAACAATCCATTCGGTGTTTTGCCGGATCAGGTTTTTTAACGAAAGGAGATTATGGAATCCCACAGAAAATAGGTATCACGGCACACAAGACGCCAAATTAAAAATTTCGCGATTACCTTTATACCTTTTTTTTAACCTACATATTGAGTGAAATTATACTAGTGACCGATAGCGAAAACTCAGAACCGGCTGGTGATAAGGAAACACTCGAAATTGGTCGAAGAATAAAAAATTTGACTTCTAATACAAAAATGTCGATCAGCTGATTTGAGTAACTATAGGAGGTCCAATTTTTTTCATATTTCGTTCCATTTTCCTTCGGGAAACAGCCAGTTCGAGTTTTCGCTATCGGTGACTAGTAAAATTTCATCCTTTATAAGCATGCTTAAAATGCTAACTTTTCACCATTATCATGTATAAGGGTAACCATGACCACTTTCCCCCTAATCCCCGCTCATCCGCTGTCAATGCTCGGTTATCATAGACAATTCCGTGTCCTCCGAGGCACCGATGTTCCCAGCGATAGTCGTAATTGGGCCCGCTGGAAACACTAGGCGTTTGTGTAGTGAGGGTAAAGTGTAGGTAGTCTACACCACTACCTAGGTACTCTATAAGATAACTTTTGTACAGGGTTTAATTCCCGGTGGGGTCACTCACAAAGTTGATATTTATCACTTTGTGAATTCGTTCCCAGTCTGGTTTAGGACATTGCAGGCTGAACCACCTGATTGTGCGAAAAGCAAGATGGTTCCATGCTTCAGATGGGCACGTTAAGCTGTCGGTCCCAGTTGCTATCTATGATGGCGGTCGTTACAACAACCATGTCAGAGGCCTGCTACTTGCAGTAGGCGGTTGTAAAACTCTGACACTAGGGTTCATCGGGTCGTTGGACGACTCGGTGTCCCACGCAAACAGAGAGAGAGACCATTAGCACGTATTAGTGTAACCATAACCACTTTCCCCCTTAATCCCCGCTCATCCGCTGTCAATGCTCGGTTATCATAGACAATTCCGTGTCCTCCGAGGCACCGATGTTCCCAGCGATAGCCGTAATTGGGCCCGCTGGAAACACTAGGCGTTTGTGTAGTGAGGGTAAAGTGTAGTCTACACACTAGGCACTAAAAGGTCTCTCTTTCAAAAGCCTGGCACCTCGTATTTTCTGAATTATTTATATTATTTTCTATGCCACCGAGAGATGTGTAGGAAGTTCAGCTCATTATTTTTTTGATATAAAAATAATGTTTTATTTTCAATTTGGTCTTGTACGTATTTCAATCTCTAGTATTATTTCAGTGATCCCAAATAGACAGTTTTAGTGTTATCCAGTAAGGTGAGCCCTCTCCAACAGTCGATGTGGCGCAGAAGTATCTAGAGTGCGTGATTGCTATGCTAAAGTGCAGGGTTTGATTCCGGACTGGGGCAGATACTTCAATAATCAATTTACCTGTTCTCGGGTGTAGATATTATTTGTGTAGATATTTCTATGGAACCTTGGTACTGGGAATCCTAGAGGGGGCTACAAGTGTGTAGGTACGTTTTTCTGTGGGCAGGCAGTTAGATCCTCTAAATTTTAAAGATAATCGTTTCTAGAAGCGACAAGTTGATGGGGTCAGACTTCCGAGGGCGTTTGATAGATAGATAAAGTTGTTGGCCCAAAATTGAAGTTTACGGAAAACGCCTGGGGGAGGCCTATCTCGACGACATTGTGATCCCTGTAATAACAATGAGCATTATGATCCAGATTCATTTTTTTTTTCAAAATATCTTTCGTCTATGCTCTATAGCTATCCTAAGCTTGTTTTAATATACAGTACAGTGTGCAGGCAGCTTAGCCTACCCCTGCTTATCTCACGTGCGCTAACGGTATCTAGGCAACGGAGAAATATGCAGGCTTTTGTTGCCCAAACGCCTGGGTTGCCAGCTTTTGCCGCAGTTAGTAGTGTTCAAAAACAACAAAATGCTGGAAGTATGAAAATTCGACAAAAAAATTAGACGCAACCGCAAAGAAAAGATGAATTTATTTTCACTTTTATTTACATTAACTATTTTTAGCTATCTATTCTGTGACCTAGCAATGAAAAAGGTCGTACGGACTGCAGGTAGGGGGGGTAATTTTGAATTTGAACATTTACGTTTGTCAAGATGTCAAGTAAGTGACAGGCTTAAGAGAAAAAAAGCTATTTTATAAACTCGACCCAAGCAATCAAGAAATTTTTGGAAAAATTTGCAAAATTTTCCGCCGTAGGCAGGATACCAACCTGAGACCTTCGGCATCTGTACTGCCGACGTCACTACCAAGTTACCAACTGAGCTTCCGCGGTCGAGTCATTTTGTAGATAGAGTTAGTCTTCACAAAGTGATAAAATCAAATGTTTAGAGTTGGAAGCGAACTCATAACATAACCTTCGCGTAAAGTGCCGAAGTCACACACCACTAGACCGCACAGATCCACTACCTCATTACATGTCCCACCTACTAATCATCAGCTATCTGTGGGAAGATCAGGAGCAAATTGATGGTCTCCATCATGATATGAGGAGAAATGACATCTGGCATGCTTTCGGTGTCATTGTGTGTTAGAAAACATAATATAATTGGTTAAATGGACATAATACTTGCGAACAGTAATACAGGTTGTAAAAAATATTTCCTATTGATTTTAAGGCCGCTATAGAGCTTTTCACGAAGCCCATACAATTTTCCCTGCCAGACCGCTCGGAGCGTCATTTTGCGAAAAACATGGGAATGTTTGAATATTTTTTACAGTGATATTATGAACAAAATTAAATATATTTTTCTGCAATTAGATTAAGTACATCTTCTTAAATAACATATATATTTTTTAAATCTTTACTACTGTTATTTATTCATACAGAAGCTGTTATAATGGCGCATTATTTTGCAAAAATTCGTATATAAAAACGTGGGATTATTCTATATTTCTGAATAAAATTGTAAAATGTTCACTGTAGACTTTGTTCTCAAATAAATACTCTATTTTTTTGTATAATTGATATTTTTTTACAGTGAACCAAAACTCTAAAACTCACGCTTGATTTGAGGTCTTTTCCTGAATTTTGATTTTGTCGCTTTAGATATCGCTGTTTGTAACATGTTTAAAACCAAAATGTTAATATTTACATTGTACATTTTTTAGATGAAGATATGCTTGATTAATTGTACAAGTAACATATTAATTTTACATAACGGTTTTCGAGAAACTCGCATGTTTATAAAGCCAATATTTGCAAATTTGCTAGAAAAAATTGAATGCGCTCTCCAAACCATTACCGGTCTAGAAATTTCCTACCCGGTACCATCCTATAACCTTTTGACCCGGGACCACTACAGAATCTTCCAACCCGGTGCCACTCGAGAACCTTCCAATCCGGTGCCACTCTAGAACCTTTATACCCGGTGCCAATCTTGAATCTTTTGACTGTTGAAACTTCCGACTCAGTGCCACTCTTGAAGCTTTCGATCCGGTGGCCAAAATATGTAAAAATATGAGTCACAGCCAATGTGGAACTGAAATCAATACAGGTTAGCCATTAGCAATCTCCATAAGTTCTCACATAGATCTCACGATCATTTTGCTGAGTACACGAGAAAAACCTACATTACATCATAAGAAGGCTAGGAAGACCACAGCGACCGCAACACTTAACTACCCATACAGGGTGGAAAGAAACCACAACTAGAGGTAATATTTACTTACTTACTTAATTTCTATGAGGAAATTAATTTGTGAGATGATTACTAAGGACAGCCAAACGGTTTTAGCCCAGGCTTCCCGTTTTTTTGTGGGATTAATTGTAAAAAAGGTATCCCTACCAACCAAACCAACACAAAAACTACCAATAAAAGGATTGCGCTTAACCATACCAGCAAGAAGTTGGTAACTGAACTTTGACATTGACACGTTTCCCAAGTTACCTTGTCTAAACAGCCACAACAACAGCATAAGGTAGTCCACTGCTGGACATGGGCTTCCCCCTATCGGGCCTATCAGGGGCAATGCCATGCCACGCTTGACAGGCGGATTGGCGAGCGTAGTGCAGTCCTCTGAGAATTCTTTTACTGGGAACACTGCAGCAGCCTGGGAGCACTGCAGCCTGCATTCCCTGGATCGCAGAAAAAGCAGTACTTACCTTTTTTACCGAGTTTTATCGACTTTCTAGCGGCATATTTCCCCAGTTGGTCACCTTTTCTATCTACTGCTCCTACTCATCTGAATTTTCTATGTATGTTTAAATTTTTGTATAAATCTATCTTTTTTTAGAACATCATGTGCCTACACTACTTTGCACTTATAACTATAACCTGCTGGGTGTACTCTCAACTAATTGCTCCTAGCGAGGCGAGAACTGCACTTGTGTTTCACTTTCGTTTACGGTTTTGTTTCTTATTTTATTTACTTTTTTATTATAGTAAATGATATGATAACTATGATTTATTTCTATGCAACTAGATAAGATTTACTCTTACGTAGTTATTTACAAAGACGTCAATGTTTGCAAAATTAACAATCCATTTATTGCCGACGCTCAATCAACTGTACAATTTTGTAAGGACCTCATTACGGATATTTATAGATTATCTTAAAGCATAATTATTTTGTGTAATAAAATAGATGGTCCAATATAATTAATTGTCGTTTAACCCACTGATCTTTGACTTTAGATGCACGTAGCATACAGTATTTAGTATTCGGCCTTCGAAGATAATTCAAAGCAATGACTACCTATTTCCAAGGTACTTACCTATCAGCAACACAAGGAATAAAATAATATTCTTATTTAACAAGTAGCCACCCAAAGCTGAGTGTAAGTCTTCTCCAACTATCTCCTTTTTCAACGTTCAAGGGCTTGTCTCTTTCAGCTCTTCCCAATAACATTCACAATGTCATCTGTCTATCTTATCGTCCCACGTTTTGTCTTCCCTCTCTCGGACTCCATTCCCTCATTATTTTTAAAAAACTGTTTGAATGTCCAATGTTAATTGATCCCAGGGAAAAAATAATGTGCTGCTGATAGTAACTACAGAATACCCTGAAATCAGGGTTCTCATTGGGGCCAGTCCAGGCTGCTTAATAATCCACGTGATTCTTTGTGATATCTTCGCTCATTTTTCGAGTATCAAACTCGCAACATCAGAAACAAGAACCAACAGCTTGACCACTAGACCACAATAGCAGTGATGATACAAATCATTACTTCTCAAGAGAAGAAATTGGTTCCTGATATTGAATCAGAACGAAATCAATTAGGTGCCATACTAATTAATGATTCGGTCATCATCATCAATCATTAGAGGTGTTTCAAAAAACCATTAGCGCTGTTAATCTTTAATCTCAGCCTTCAAGTTTAGTATTAAAATCAGATATAGACACTACGCCGTGTGATGCCGGCTGAGAATAGCATTACCCCCAACTATACCCCTAAAAAAATTGGACATCCCTTATTAAAAATCACTAACTGATAGAACATTTCGTATGGAGTGTTAATGGTTTTTTCGTCGTATATTAAAAGACCATGTTCCAGATTGGTAGTTAAGGATGTCCAGAATCTAGATTTTTTTTTCTTTGGACCACTTAACTTGTTTAGGTTCCTGTGCTCATTACGAAGAATTTCTTTCCCTTTTACAATACAGTTTATAACGACAAAACAGACTTACAAATTAATCATTCCCGGGTCTATATCCTCTATGGTCAAGTATAACTTCCCTTAATCATTTCATTAAGAGCAGCAACAAAACGAGGACCATAATGAAATATTGTTCGCGATAATGACCTAAGGATCAGCCTTAATGGCTTAGGTCCTGTGCGAATGTTGGCCTGTACTGGAAGACTGGAAGATGATAATTATGGGATTCAGCTTTAAACTCTAAGATAACAGTGGGATCAGAAAAGATCGCAGAAAAAACGTTTAAACTAAAAATCAAATTGTAGACATCTTAAAGCTATATTGATGACAAGAAGCTCATAGGAAAACTACAAGTTTATTGCAGTTTGCAGCAGGCGCGCGACTTTGCATAACTAAACGCACCAGTAGGTAATAGCTGAACTTTGATATTGACACGATTTCGACCAACCTAGAAAAAAAAGCACTGTTGAGAGTAGCGCCTCTTAGTAGATGCATCTTTTTAAAAAACTACCATGCTCAGAAGAAATAATGGTGGTGGAATTTTGTGCCGTTAAATCTTAATGATGTGTGTATACCAAAAGTCATCAACATAAGTGTAAATTTTTTGGATTGACGTTTTACTTACAAAGTACCTAGGTGGTGATGATAACGATAAGGCAACATATGAAAATACCGTTTAAGCAGAAAGCTAATAAATTAGTCCAGTTTTCTGTAAAATGTATATGGCATAAAAACTATCAGGAACGTGGTTTAGTTGCATCATTTGGCGTTTTATGGTCAATTTATGGCAGTTTTAATGGTCGTGGTGTAAAACTAACTCGGTAATGATATAGTGTTGTATAGTATGTCGTAATATATACTTACTTAGCTATAGTATCATATCGAAGTCTAGCTGCATAGCTTCAACATTTTAACGACAGAGCTAAGTATTTATAAAATTCCTAGGCAATTTGTCATGTTTATTGAAAAGGAATGGAGTGTTAAAAGATTTAAAGGTGAAATCCAGCCTGAACAACAATCTTTGAGAAAAAAGGATAATATGTACCTTGCAAAAATCACTTGAATAAAAATAAAAATCCTAAATGTTTGACTACGGTTGACAGTTTATATTAATGAATGTTATTTTTATTAAGTTTAACATAAATTTACAAGAATACAAACAATAAAACAGCAATGTCTAGCAAATTAAAATATCCAGCCAAATAGTCAATTTGTCTTCTCAATTTAAAATAACCTATTACAAGCTGACTTAATGGAGCATTATCATGCAACCCAGTACACGCTTCCACTTTATAGTGCCATGTTCAAACTATTATATCTTATTTGTATCTTCCAATATAACACAACCTTTGATCTAAAAATGCATTTATTTACCCAAAAAATATTCGTAGACTCAAAATGTTAGCCCATTTTCGAACTACCTGGAAAGATATCACAATAAATTAGTCAAAACAAGATCTAGGAGCTCCTAGATATGGACCAATACTAATAAACTCGTATATAACTGTGACAAATTTTAATAAATTGCCAAGCAGTACAAAACGAATGATATTTATGACTATCTAAATAATTTACTGCTAGCCGCCATCTATATTTTTATTAATGACAATCACATTCTTTCTCGATCGACATATTTAAATTTGCTATTCGTAAAAGTAGCTGGTCACTAATTTGCGACTTTATGCCATCACAGTAAGCTCCATGGGATATCTGAATACATTTATAGGATAGCACAACCAGTTGTTAAACGCAAATTGTTTCTTATTCTAATGTTTACGAATAATATATTCATGAGAGTGGTCTTAACTGTCTTTAGATCGTTAAGGTGGTATTTTAGCTGTTTTATAGTTTCGTATCGAGTCGATGCTTCCATACGAATCATCGAATTATCGATATCGAGTAGCTCTTGATAAATGGGATTATGGTAATCACTTTCAATAACATTAAAGAAATTAACAACCTGAGCTAACAAGTAATTACAGATTTTGGTCTAAATTTAAACAAAATATCCGTCTGATTGACTTTTAATTTATTTCGTTCTGATATTTTATGCATATTACCGGTAGGAATTCGACTAAATTAATTTAATATTAATAGAAGTTGTATTATACAATCAGCAACTCTATTAAAATTATTCTATCACTACCGAAATTTAATATAAATCAATGTATCATTATTAACCAATCGTTTCAGACGTATAATGAAATTCAATAAATTTTTTCTCAAAGCAAACTCGAACGTGACTCATAAAATAGTTATTTTGCTTTGAAATCTATGTCCCTATGGGACGCTAGTTGCGTTCCACGATCGAGGATTTGGAAGTGGAATCGCTAGTTGCGAACCACGAGTGTAGATGCTGGAGTGGACACGCTAGTTGCGTACCACGAGGAAGGGGTTGAAATGAGAGAAGTGGTCGGTTCGGGCTTGGGCAATCGAATGCCAATTTATTCCAGTGCTCACCGGTATTTATACAAAATGTGCACTCAATTTGTTAGCAATTTGAGGGTATAACATTTACCCTGTTTGCAGATTACCCACAAGATAAATTTAACTAGTGTATCGTAGGTAGACAAAATATCAACATTGTGGGGACACCCACATCCCCCTACTAGTCGACAGTATCAAACGCCTAACCCAAATCTTTATCTTTTCAGGTTGCAAATCCTTCTTCAAGCGTTCAGTGAGGAGGAATCTGTCGTACTCGTGCAGAGGGAACAGGAATTGCCCCATCGACCAGCACCATAGGAACCAATGCCAGTACTGCAGACTCAGGAAATGCCTCAAGATGGGCATGAGGAGAGAGGGTGAGTTGGGTTTGTTTTTTATACAGGAGCAGCATTTGACTCTATAAAATTTTAGTGTCTGGCACAAAAAAGTATATACCGTTTGTTTACTTTCCATATTATATACATAATGCTCATAAAAATATCTGTAAATATTTAAACCATTTTTGCCTAGCTCATAGAACTGAACAACGTTACCTAAGAAAATAACTTTAAAGATTTTTGTGACATCTTTTATATTGTTCAAATGTTGCTCTATTAATGTGTGTTATTGTTAAGTTCACCTATATCATACCTTTTTATATCTAAGTATTTACCCAACTTTACGAGAAAGTCCCTATTATGCGCGATATTGTTCAAATTTTTTATTCTACAGGACGTAAAACTAAAGAGAGTAACTTGACTGCACAGTTCTTCATGTCTGGCGTATGAACGATGAACGTCTCATACTTTATGGTTATAATGTAGTATATTACCTCAATGTAGCGCAGTATGTACGCAGCAGTTAAAACCCTCAGTCATTTCAACTTTAATTGCTTCTCAGAATTTAGTATCGCCTTATGTAACATGTGCTACTAGTACTAGGTACGTTGTTTTACGATGGTAATCTTCGGTATTAACTTATTGATGTCTTCAAAATGGCGTATATGTATAGCCAGAAGATAGATTACTTACAATACCTTCACAGCTATCGATAAATATCGAAAAAATATTGAGGATGGCCTTGTGATAACTGTAGGTCAAAATCTAAAAAATAATACTGACTATCGTCCATGCAAAGTTAAATTCACCTACGAATTTTCCTATACTAAGAAGCTAAACGAACGAGCACATGTCATGTAAGATCTATTGTAGGTACGTAAAAAGAAAAAACAACTTGAAAATTTCCACGAACAGTATCAAAATATGACGTAAACAGAGACGGGCTAGTTTCTTTTACTTAGAAATAAAATATATTTATCACAAAAACTCGAAGATACATTGATTGTCGCACGTATAATTAGTGAAATCATCAATCTTGTCGCGTCATTAAGTCGACTGCCCAAGGGCGGCTCTAAGTAACTGTTGACGATTACTATTAAAATGATCTTATGAGCCGTAATAGCTTATTATTATGACGGGATTAATACGTGAAGTTATTGTTTTAGACCGATTTGATTGATGGGTTGGAATTAATCGGTTTCTTGTGGACGATAAAGTGCGGTCTATAAAATTGTTGCCTCAATGTCTTGGCAACTTCATAGTATCAGCCTTGTCTCACAGTTCTTTGAAAAACTAAGACATTCTTGCAAGTTTGCTAACAATGACCATAAATTACCATTTTCAACCGTATCTATTGAAGTTGAATGACGGCATTACGTAAAAGCCCTAACTAATGAATCGCATAAACAAAACGAAAATTCCACTTTGGGCCTTTTAGTTTGTCATTTTTACCATCTTCGACAAAAGCGCGTGCGTATGGGTCAAGGGCGTATACGTAGACGATCTTATGGCCTGTCAGGTTTTATGATGTGGCGACAATAGTATCCAATACAGTGTCAGTAAAAGTTGACTCGGCAGTAGGCATGGCTTATACATTTATTGCCCGTTGTAAGATGGCATTCCGAAGCTTATGCAATGTGTAGTGAAGATAGGGATTCCGTAACCTTTATTGTTCTATCGGCACTTTGATATTATAGTGGAGTGTAACTTGTAATTGCTCATGACAAGCATTGATTTGAAATTGTAATGCAAAGTGAGTATGCTTAAATTTTAATACTGTATACTAATAGGCATAGTCAACTGAGTGGAAGATTACAAAAGTCATAAAGATTGATGCGAAAAGCAATGCATATTACGACAACAAGCTGCAAAGCTTCATACTTGTAGTTCATTCTTTAAATTGTAGATATAAAAATCACAAAACGTGGGTCACTTTCCGGAGAACAACATGAAAACAGGTGTAGAATCCACAGATAACACTCAAGCAGGGCAATCTCCTCTCGGCGTAAAGGAAGCGCACGAAGGCCACAGGTTGAAGAGTTCAGATTGGTCACCCGCTGCGTTCGAGCGTTATACATGCGTAGGGATGCTACGGTATATCAAAAATATATAAATATCGATAAATCGAAGAGTCTTACGTAATTTAACTATATCGATATCAAAAAATCACAATATATATGTAGACATTAAACATCGAATCAAAAGGCTCATTAAAATCCACAAAAGTCGGTTAAAAGTTAAAACCATGTTATTGGCAGCTGACTGACTGAATTTGGCAGATATGTATGGTTCTCGATATATTGATACATGGATAAATTTTTCATCCCTATACATGCGGTTCTTGAATACCACCTGGAGGCTCATTGTTGTTTTGTGTGGACGCCCTAATTTGAGAATGTTGAGGAATTTTTAGTGGTTCATTTGTATTCTGAGGTTTTGATTGAGAAGTAGATTTTGATGACCCTGTCACCGATCGTTTCTTTTTTCTTTTGGTCAGTTAATAATAATAATAATATAATTCTTTATTGCACACAGTAAAGTAAATATGTACAGACACAACATAAATAAACATTAAAAAGTACAACAAGGCGGCCTTCTTGCTACGGTAGCAAGTTCTACCAGGCAACCTTTGGGTGGAAGGAAATGCATGAAGGTGAGCGGGATAGTGCATATAGATATACTTACATAAACTACTTATACTATTGTACATACTAATACATAAATATTCATAATAATATGATATACTAATACATATAACCTAACTATGGTGGATAGGATAGATAGATAATATACTCAGTTCTGTTTATTGCGGATTTATATTTCCGCAATAAACAGAACTGGCAAACAAAACAAAAGGCAAAAACGACATCTAAACATGCATGTGCCAGTCTCTAATTCCACCTTCGTTTGTAGAGCGTGCGGAAAGTCATGCCGCTCCCGTATCGGCTTATACAGCCATGAAAAATCTTGCCTCAGACACTGAATAAATCGTCTGTCACAGACGTATGAGGCCAATGGTGGATATTTGGTACATCCGATTGCAGGACGTTCTTTCTGAAAAATAATTATCATTATAACTATGTACAACTTGTGTAGTGTGTACCTGTAGCTTCGCAAAGCCAGAATATTTTGTGCGTTCCGAAAATCCAAACAAAACAAAACAGCCCGAGATTGTCTCACAGAATTTCGTTACGAAACTTTTTGCTCATCACACCTTTCCAACGGCATCATTAGCGCGGACACTTCCTCAGATAATGCAAGGGCACCGGAAGTACCGGTAACCCGCTGCTCTCTATCCGACCCTTAAGCACCCCATTACGCGTCCTCGACCCTACAACCCTTGTATTTTGCTCAACAAACGATTTGTTTGCTGTCAACAAACAAAGAAAAGGTGACGACCGTCCAGACTCCGACCTTTATAAACCTTTTTTTCGAGATTAACTGTTAATAGAAAAAAGTAAGTGTGCCTTTTGTCGCGCTGTAATCGTCTTAGATATCAAACTTGTAGATCTGGTTGAGATTAGAGCGTCGACGCATCTTTTGTTCGGTTTTTTCTCAGTTTTATACTGTTTTGTTGGTAGGTGTTTTATAAAACGTTTTAGCGGTTGAAAGGGTTCCATTGAGAGAATGCTACTATCGGATGGCTTTGATTGTGACTGCGATCTGTTATAGATATCTTTTGTAATGGTCAGTCGGGTTCTAATGCTTGTATCGCCTAATTCTTTTTTGCGTTAGCCGTTGCTCCTCTTTTGTGTTTGGTGTCATGTTTTGGTTTTTCTCTATTACTATTATCTTCACTAGTCATATTATCAATCTTGTCTTTTGCTTCTACTAGCAAACTGTATTTGTCAAGACTAAGTTGGCTGTATGTAATGTGTAGCAATTAGAACGTCTGGTCTAGGTAAAGTCCTGTTACCTCGATGATTACGTAGTGGTCACTTAATGAGTGTTATTTAGTGAACGCAATGCGTAAGTCATCTAATAACTGATATCCTTTTACATTGTTGCTCTGGTTGAAGGGGAAGTACCTTCTTGCCTAGTAAATTAGTTTATGGTTCTAAAACTAAAATTTAATTTACGTATACGATTATTTCGAAAACATGACAAATTCAGGAATTCGAAACAACGAAGCACAAGAGATAAAATTGTTCATGTTCAACAAAACTAGGTATTATTGTTTGTATCAATCGGTTATTCAAAAAACTAATCACTCAAACAAAGCTCCATTTGGCAACATCTCGACAATGCATATCCCATGGTTTCAATTTCATTTCAATAATAATTCTCATCAAACAATGTGCATACCATTGATTAATTAGGCACATTACCGAAACCGGTTTATTAAATAAGTGCATAAAGTGACTAAACAAAGCTCCACACTGTAAAATACTCATACTGTCCGTCCATCAGTTTGTGAACAATGGCTGCCACACCTTTTGTTTAGGACGCATCAATCACGCTCATTGTTGGAATATCTTAATAACTTTTTGTACGAAGCCGGTCATTTAGAAAGATCCCGGTATCTACCAATCCCCTGCAGGCATTCGCAATGAATTTTAATCAAATTTCGCTTTCGAGGGAAATTGAAAAAGTATCTTCATCTACTTCATCACACCTTTTTTCCACTGTTTTGCTGCTGTTGATTTTAGCACGCGTTTTTGGAGGGTCAGTTTTAAATTCAAACACCGTAACAAATTTTATATCCGTGATATTATTTAACATTATTTTTATGGCGAGTCGTAAAATGATACATTAGCGTCAATGTAAGATCGAATGGTCATTACATCTTGAGTTCCTTGAGCTAGATACGACAAACTATGATAACATTAATTAGAATTAATGCAACGATATAAAATAATAATTATATTTCGGTAAATCTGACGGTCTAGTTTTTTGATTGTAAGGATTATGTCAAGCAAAAATTCTGTCTTGTGCATTTAGGCCAACGGAAACCTTGCACAATGCATGTGTATTGTTAAGCCTACAAGACCTGTCAAAAAACATCATCCTGAACGTTCCCAGGGGCTGCAAATTATGGCAATGTTTGCTTCAGTTATTATTTTTAAAAACTAAATACCCAGTGTACGTGGAACGCCCTACAGCAACAAAAGGAATGTCAAAAGGATCCGCGTTGCGTTTTGAGGAGGGTGTCAATTTGCGTCTTGAACCAGGTGTGGTCATTGTTGGCCAACTGACCGTAAGGATGGGTTTGTTTGGATTAGCCCAGTCTAGTTCGCCAAACATTGAACCGTGAGAAACGTTACGTTTTTTTCTAGTGGTCACTCAACTGACCAGTGAATTAGATATGGTGTGCCGTTTACATGACATGATGCACCGATAGTGACGCTTGGTACTGACGAAAAATGAAACCCAAAATGGGTTACCTCAGATTAATTTAATGACTTAATCGCGTCAACAATCAGTAAGTCTCAGAGTTACGAGAATAACTCGCGGCGGTTACCGACTTTGTCCTCAGCGTCACTGCCGAAAGATATTATCGTTTCTAGTGAGCATAATAACTGTGACATGTTTCGTACGACGCTCCAGGGCCGAGTATAATGGTCTCATTCTGGGAAAACTGAGGCTTACGTGGTCTTACTAGCCGCGCTCACGGAGATACCATCGCGGTGCGCTTGCGTCGCGTTCCCACGAGCCGCATCGCGAAAAAACCCTAATATTAATGACTGCAAACCATTGCCGGACATCGGTCAGGAGTAACGCCTGTTCGAAAACATTAATTAAAAACCGTAGACAACATAGACCGGTTTGCTGCATGGTCAAGGTGCGTGACCCTCCGGACACCTCGGACCTGCTAACGCCGGGTTCGCACGTAAGCTAATTATATTTCCGCACGTTTTGTCAAGCGATTTGCATGTGAATCGGGGACCCCGATACAATAGAAGCGCTAATCTGTTGCAGAAAGGTTCGAGGGCAGGTAAACGTATATGGGCATAGGACGGGCTCAATAGTTGATAGTAACTTGATAGGTTTTCACTGCAAACATTAGCTTTAGGTGAAATAATGGCAGAAACTATTGAATTTCACATTGTTATGTCGGCAAATTTCATCAAGTTTATTGTGGCAGTGAAATCCTGTACTCAAATGATAATAGAGCTCTATTATATGAACAGCCCTAGAGCGTCTTTGATGATAATCTATTACACAGACAAAGAGAATTTACACTACAGAGAAAGATGTTTTTAATAGACGAAAAAACAAAAGCGGAGGAGGTTCTCAATTCGTCGCGAACTTTTTTATAATATTATATCAAATATTGTTATCCAAAAGAAAATGTTGCTAATTAGATACATTTATTGCGCTACGAAGAAAACAAAATAGTGTATAAATATTGTAGTTAGACACAATGGAAATAACTTCGGTTCAGAACTGTTCAGAACAGAATCATTTATTTTATGTGGACGACATCACAATCGGCCCAAATCCAATCCGAAGATCGTAAAGTCCAGCGAAATGGCGTTACAAAAAGGAATCAAAGTGTAAAATCATTTGTGTCGGATTAAAAAAGGAGCTAGCGAACGAGCGTGAGATACACACCACTATCAATCACTTGGTGATTTATATTCTCTTGCGGGGATGATGTATCACCAGCGGGGCTCGGACCCGACGCTCCACGCCCGGGAAAAGCATTCGATAATTAACTTTTAAAATTTTGACGGACGCCTTCATCTCGCACTTGTGTCGACCAAAAAACAGCCACAACCAAATTTCAAATTAGCAAATCTTTATTCCTCACCGCCAGAACGTCTTCTATACATCCGCTTAGTGTTTATAAAGAACCTGTTGCTTGCTTACGCTCTCCGTGTTTGGTATGTGGAATCTCTTCAATAGTCTCGTTTCTAATGTCATCAACAAAAGATTTGATTATCTGTCTATTAAAATTTTTGCATATTTTATTGAAGTTGACGTGTTCCATTACATAAGCGCTAACAGGAAAGTTTAGTTTTTAAGAATTCCTTCTTATAACTGTTATTATAATTCCACTGTTATAAATAGAAAATTTTATGACGAAAAGAGCTAAACGGTGTGATATTTACGAGACAGAAATGGTGTTTCGGAATAGGAATAGAAAGGGTCCGAAAGTGGTTCCCTGTTGGATTTCCATAATGTAGAAACTCAACAAGTTGGTGTTTGAAATGCGAGTAAATTGATCATAATTCATCATGTGTGAGGTGGCGTGACAGTATATGGCACGTCAAAATATTCAGCTACAGAGGGTTTGTTGAATGGCCGCTCGGCTTGGCAGTCGGCACCGAACCTGGGACCCCCGGTGTGAGGCTCTAACGAACTATAGACGTGATTTATCGGAGTGGCCCCGGCTCACACTCTCCGATGCTAATTCCTTTACGACGTGTGATGTTGGGTAATGAAATATCAGCCTTCGCTTCGGTTTCTTATTTAATTTGATTGTGGTCTTTCATATGCCTTTGATTTGTATGCTTTCGAGCCAGTTATGACTTTCTATTGGTATCTATCTGGATTTATTTTATGGTGTTTCTAGTTTAGATTTTATTGTGCTTTTAAGACGAAATCTAATTAGATTCAATAACAAAAATCAAAAATAAATTTACCATCAACTCATAAAGTAGCTCAGTTGCTCTACAGTGTAAAAGAACCAAGTTTTTAAACCTAAGGGCTCTTGATCTTGATTAACATTAATTAGAACATTAAGTTCCGCCGCAACACTTACAGCGTAGTCGTAATTTGCAGTAAAATAAGATTCAAAGTATTTATGATGGCATCGCTGTTGGTGAAATTTTCTCACAGTCGGCCCTCTAACGCCGTATAATCTCGAATACTTGAGAGAGTAATGCACGATCGTATGTATGTATATTGGTTACTACGTTAGTAGTTTCAAGAAACCTGTTTCGCCTGGTCTTGCCCTCTGTGCTGTACCTCACCAAGCTACTATATCTTTATAAGTTTCACTTTACATTCTAGTATCACGGTTTAATGATGTGAAACTGAGACGAATTTACGCGTCTTCGCTACATCATTCGATCCTGCGTACACAGAAATTAATTCAATTAATGTTCAGATCCATATCAAAGCCAAGCTTGAAGTGAATATGTAAAATACAGCCCAATTTGCTGTTTGATACGATCTTGATGACATTATCAAGGAATCAAAATTTATAAAAATAATTTGTTTACCAATTAATGATCTTGTTTGTAGCAAGAATTAATTCTTAATGCTAATTCAGGTGATAGCTCAATAAAAAATATAAAAAGTCCGTAACGTTCAAGAGCGTGTCCGTGTATGTTTTTTGGTCTATTTGGATTCATCTAGCGTCCGCATCGCTATATGTCTGTCCATCCGTACGTCCGTCATTATGTGAATCATCCTCGGTATCGTGCTTGGAGAATTTCGTGAGGTCACAGTTTAGTATAGCGGTTTAGGCGCCCTGCGGTCGTTCGTTCGAGGGAGACAGTGTTATTACAGGTGCTGTCTGCTAGAGAAGAAGGGAAGACACGTTCTCTGTCTAACGCCGACCGTTTCGTGACCCCACGGCTAATCACATATCTGCAAGCGTATTATGATTATCGCAAGGCTTCGTTTCTCGTACGTTGTTGTGGTCAGTGACTCTGTTGCATACCACCGCTCCAAGCATTATTGTTTTATCGGGCTTTCTTGTTTTCTCTCCGTTCGATACTGCATTTACTTCATGCATTCTTTGTTTATCAATCTATCTTATCATTCCAATTATCTATTCAGATAGAGATGAACAAAAGCCCTTTAACTATGTTACAGATGCTGGCTTAGCTTTGTTAAGCTTTTCCTCGTTCAGTTTTTGTTAGTAAGTAATTCATTTTAACCTATTTTTTGTATCATCTTTCCGACGCAGTTTTCATTTAACATTTTGTGATTATCATTACTTTTATAATTTTTCATTACGCTCAATTTGAAGTACATCTTAATTTTATCTATTACGGTCTACCGGTACTCTACCTTCGTAAATCTAGTCTCGGTATTTAATGAGGCAATAATTATAAAACCAAAGTTGTATGATGCAGCTGGGCGGCCTGACTTGCCGCACGCGACTTTGAATAGCTTTATTATACGATCTTTAGCATATTTTCTAAGGAATTTTTATCTCTCTGATAAATTTAATTACATGATCTGGTACTGTTTTGATCTCTTCCGTGTCCGGTTTCTTGGTTTTATTGTAATTTAGATATGCAGCCTCGAGGTGGGCGGTTGTGTTTATATTTTTTACATTGACGACTTTCTATTGAATTCCTTGAATTGTTTATTGGCGTTCGAGTGTGTATCTTAAAATCATCGTTTATATTCGACAGTTTACTTGAAACAAAAGTAAATTCATCACTTAAGGCCCCTATGTAATCGAAACTCTAATCTTGTGAGCTATCCGTTACTGCCGCTTCATATATTTCGAAACCACGCTTTTTACATTAGCCGATAGGGACAAATCTCTAATCTGTGTATTAGAAACAATATTTCTCACTGTCGTAAAAGCCGAGAGTTTCCTAATGATATCAAACACAACCGTTAGGGCAACAAAAGATGGTATGGTGGACGATTTGTCGCCGTGTACAGTGTTGGGCGACACATGGTCGCGTGCTGCGCTGTTTGAAAAATCGTCGACATAAATAACGGATTATCAACTTGTATCGAGACGTAACGAGATAGCGGCTAACAACTAAAATAAATAGGCGAACGGTAAATGAAGTTGTGTACAAAATTTAAGATGTCGGCAAGGAGATGTATGGAGATGTATGCGTTGCGTCTTATGAATCCCGTAATGACTTGATAGCTAGAAACCTACGGCTAATGGCTGAATTTATTGTTTGTTGTTTATGTATTTTTTGTTAGTAATTTACAGTGAAATCTCAATCAAGAGTTGATTACAGAATGAATTGAAGCTGTTCGTTTAATGAGTGTGATGAGCGATGGCCTAATCATCAATGGTATTGCAAAAATCAATCATGAGAGTCATTTTGTTTTTTATGAAACTTATTTATCAAATCATGGGTTTTACCATCTGCTTTTACTTTGATTCATAATATGAATAAAAAAAGGCGTACATACCTAGGTACTTTAATGCACATATTTTCACTCGTTACACTTTAAGCTTAAATTTAAGACCCAATTTGCAACAATTAGACCACCTACTACTATCGTGCCAACGTAAATTTTATGATCACTGAAATAATTATATCAAATGTAGATATATCTTTTAAGGCTCCATTAACTAACTGCTTCATTAAACTAACATGTTGTAAAGAAATGATTATGTAAATAAATATTTCTTGTAAATATTGAATGTGATTGTTGTTCCGGTTAATCGATTATCACAGTTCAGAGAAAACGAAGATATAATTGGCTTGAGCCATACACGAGTGATTGACAATAAAAAACCTAAGAACTAGATTTAAATAAATGGGTAGAGTAGGCAAAATAATATCTAGGTTGGTGGCGAAGAGCGACATTTTAACGTTGGTGGGTGGCCTACCGAAGAGAGCAAAAAACTAAATTAAGTGAGACTATAGATTTGTGAACTTCTGACAGGAAAGCCGATGGGAATCGGCCTCTACGGACCCTTCGCCACTGGTACCTAATAACCTCCATCAAAATTGCACAAAGTGTAACTAGTGATGATAAACATGATTGAGATGAATGAAGCTTTACAAAAACACTCTAGCTTGAAAATATCGGAAAGACAACAACCGATTTTCTTAAGAACATTATCTGAGGGTACTTCATTTTAAGTTTCAAATTGAAGATCCTTTTAAATTCACTAGTCGTTCGTGTTAAAAGTCATTAATACATCATATTTTATATTATGCTTCTTGACACTGAGTCATTCTCATAGTCATAATGTAGACAAATTAAGCACAGGGCCATAATTGTGGAGGCATGTAAATTGGAAATCGCCAGCAATCATAGTGCACGCGCCGAGCAGCTACTAATCTAGACATCTAGAGCAGTTTCCTTGTCAGTATGTATTTATTCCTTCTGTGGTTTACAAGCATCTTAATGATATAATTTTTGCTGAGCAGGTGCTTGTATATCTACTTAACGCGTAATTTTGTCGCTGATTATATCATTTTCAATCAGTCTTGTTTTCATATGTTGTTTTCGTTACTTAGCCGTTAGTCTACTTTGATATTTATCGTCGGGAACACATTGTTTTACAGTGCAGCATTCAATATCTGCCAATTTTAATATACTTCTCCCAGATTTTGTTTAAATGTACTAAGTCTTTAAGATTGTCTCCAAATGCATCGGCATCTCAGATCTCAACTAGACATATCGTTTCCTCCACACAATCTGTGTCAAGAGCAAACTAATAAACTGCACCATCATTTTTACCATCGCACTCTTCTTTATTACCATACCATAGAGCTTAATATCCTTTGACCGGTGCTTCAAGTATTGTGTATACTTGATTGTGTACGTGTTTAGAATGAAAATATTTTATTTTTTTGTCGGTACGAAGGAGTTGGGAGTGACTACACGTAAACGGGGTACGCGTGTGAGGAGTTACAATAGCTTTCGTAATTCTTTTGATGTAGTGGTATCTGCTTGATATCATTTAGGACTTCATTCTTTTATTTTATTTTCTTCTAGTTTGTTATAATTTTTGGCATCGCCAGTTTTGTTGCTCTTACCTTTGGATTTTGGGCTGTAATTGAAACGTTTTATAACTACATATTTATGTAGGGCACAACTATCGAAGAAATCTATCTCTTGATCAAAATATTTAGCACTGCCTTGAGATTTTGTATACATCTGTAATCAAACCAAAATTTTCCACCTAGTTCCTCAACCTGATTTCCAAAACCCATCCATAAATCATCCTTTATAATCGGACGGGCCTTTCCAAACGATTTTTGTATCATTTATTAAATATTTACAATACCGTCTAAATCCTATTAGACGCCGTTGCTAAGTAGCAATTTAATATATAATATAAACAGCGTTAATTTTGACTAATCCGGTAAAGTATGCGCCGTGGGAGTCGCCGGTGGATTTGATGTGACAGGGCGACACATAAACCACGCCATTGGGTTCCGTATATGTCTACTGTTAAACGGTTAGCATTCTGATGACACGAAACACATTTTATATTATGATCAATAAAATTCACAGCTTGAATATTGATAACTGTTTCAACTACATTACATTTGTGGGTGCAGTTATTGAAGTTTTACTTCCTTGTATGTTTGTTGTTCCTTCAGGGGTTTTGTAAGTACTTACCTAGATTGTTGTCAGACGAAGTTATAATTATTGTCCAAAGTTAGAGTAACTTCTACATCTACTTACTCTCTCTTATTTAAATTAGTCTACATTGTTCCACTGCCTAGGCAAAGGTCTCCTTCGACTATTTTCATTTTTGTTCTGCTTTGGGCAGGTGCAATGTTCAAAAAGATCCTATATCTCTTTAAGGTGCAAGCTCTATAGAGTAGACGTAAGATGCCATCCTACAAACAAGTGATCGCCGGAGACGTGAGACGTGCGGTATCGCGACGCTTGAAACCGTTTCCATATAAAATGTATAAAACTGAAGAACAGAATCACTCACGTGAGACGCGCGTCACATCGATACAGACTGACGATCGCGTGTCTGTCAGATGTCATGTTGCGACACGCGTCTATTCTGTGGAACTTGCCCCTAAGAATGTTATCTAGTTGGCGCCCATAGTTCACGTCCCTCCCCCTAGGGCAAGAGAAATTCGGAATGAGACGTAGCCTAATGCTAATGACTCCTAATGGGTTTAGTGGAATATATCTGATAGGAGCCGAGACATTAATTTGCATTCATACATTAATTTCCATTCGTAAGGTGGTCTATGGTCTTTCAATTATTGGATTTAGCGTTTCGTGTTCGGAAAGGCTAAGGAAAGTATAGGCGTTGTTGTTGTTTTTGATGTTCCTGTAATTCAATAATTTAATTAACCTAGTTTAGTTGCCTAGTTAGTTCAACTTTTGTGGGTATATTTTTATCGGTCTAATGAAATGAGTTGGTATGTTATGTTACAATGCCTGTGCCTATTGGCTAATTTTTTAAAGTTTAAATAATGTAAGCGATATTCTCTTAAAATAAGCTTTTGAAAGTACTTAGGTTAGTACTTACCTATATTTTTTCATTGTTAAAGCTGTAGTGGATTATACAGGATGGTCTTAATTATCTTTGCGATTTAATCCCTTTCTTATTAACGGGGTATGAGCTAATATAAAAATGTATTGCAATTTTATAAGAAGGTACTACAAATGACGATGTTCTTTAGACTGACCAAGCTCTTCCCAAAACTGAGATCAGTCTCAATATTTAAAATCATTCTTTTTTGCAAATTTCTCAATCAGTGTTTGCCTGCAACGATCTGTGTGATCACGGCTGTTCGTATGATTTTTGCCAATGGATACCTACTCTGAGCTATGTCCAACGTACCAACTTTTCAACACACCTAAATGAGCCTTTTGATTAGTTCAAGATTAGTCTCACCAACTCTTATCGTATTGTCTTTGCCTGCACCGATCTATCTGCCGTCACAGCTGTTCCTTCACCAATAGACGCCCTAAGAACAAATAACCAACCTGTCCAGTCCCCAAAACTTGATTACACGTAGTCTCTACCATTTCAACGGCATTGTCTTTGCCTACACCGACCTATCTGCCATCACAGCTGTTCCTTCACCAATAGATGCCCTGAAACCAAATGACCAACCTGTCCAGTTCCCAAAACTTGATTATACGTAGGCTCTACGATTTCAACTGCATTGTCTTTGCCTGCACCGACCTATACGCCATCACTACGGTCCACCCGATCTTTACCAATCTCGGTCATATCTTCACCGATCTCGGGCCGATCTTCACCGAGAGATGTATCGACGGATAGCGTAATGACGCGCCATTAGGCGAGGTGTCGACGGGCGCAGCGTGGGAGACTCCACGGCCTACATACGGACACCAAAGAAACCAAAGACGAAGAAAATTGTTCATTATTTTGGGTCAATTTTGTCTTCATTGATTAGTTTTTCTACTCCTCGGCCTACGTACGGACACTAAAGAAATCAACGATGAAGAAAATTGTTTGTTACTTTGTGTAAATTTTGTCTTCATTGATTAGTTTTTCTTTACATACGGACACCAAAGAAACCATCGACGAAGAAAATTGTTCATTATTTTGTGTTAATTTTGTCTTTATTGATTAGTTTAGACCAAATAACTAACATGTCCAGTCCCCAAAACTTGATTTTACATAGTCTCTACCATTTCAACGGCATTGTCTTTGCCTGCACCGACCTATCCGCCATCACTATGGTCCGGCCGATCTTTACCAATCTCGGTCATATCTTCACCGATCTCGGGCCGATCTTCACCGAGAGATGTATCGACGGATAGCGTAATGACGCGCCATTAGGCGAGGTGTCGACGGGCGCAGCGTGGGATACTCCGTGGCCTAAATGCGGACACCAAAGAAACCAACGACGAATAAAATCGTTCATTATTTTGTGTCAATTTTGTCTGCATTGATTAGTTTTTCTTCTCCGCGGCCTACAGTCCCCAAAACTTGTTTACACGAAGTCTCTACCATTTCAATGGAATTGTTTTTGCCTGCGCCGACCTATCCGCCATCACTATAGTCCAACCGATCTTTACCAATCTCGGTCATATCTCCACCGATCTCGGGCCGATCTTCACCGAGAGATGTATCGACGGATAGCGTAATGACGCGCCATTAGGCGAGGTGTCGACGGGCGCAGCGTGGGAGACTCCGCGACCTACATGCGGACACCAAAGAAACTAAAGACGAAGAAAATGGTTTATAGTTTTGTGTCAATTTTGTCTTCAATGATGAGTTTTTCTTCTCCGCGGCCTACAGTCCCCAAAACTTGTTTACACGTAGTCTCTACCATATCAATGGCATTGTCTTCGCCTGCACCGATCTATCCGCCATCACTACGGTCCATCCGATCTTTACCAATCTCGGTCATATCTTCACCGATCTCGGGCCGATCTTTACCGAGAGATGTATCGACGGATAGCGTAATGACGCACCATTAGGCGAGGTGTCGACGGGCGCAGCGTGGGAGACTCCGCGGCCTACATGCGGACACCAAAGAAATCAAAGACGAAGAAAATTGTTTATTGTTTTGTGTCAATTTTGTCTTCATTTTTGGAAAAATTGCAAGTTTATTGAGTGCAGGCTGGATTTGAACCAGTGGAATGGCGAACATCTGTATTGGCCTTGCCCTACACGCCTCAACCATTTTTGTCTTCGTTGATTAGTTTTTCTTTTCCGCGTTCTAGGTTTTCTTTTCTCATTAAGATAGATCCGCATTTGTCTGCTATCTCACCTGTTGGTAAGTGATGATGCAGACGATGTTGGAATGGAACATGCTTGAATAGTTAGTGCCTAGTCACTCTTGAAAAGGCCCAAGTTATAATGTACTACTACAACCGGACACAGAAACAGATATACGGATATGAAAGAAAACGAGAGGCAGGGCAGGACAATGTTGGAAGCC
The DNA here is from genome assembly GCA_024500475.1 of Phthorimaea operculella. Classification (NCBI taxonomy): domain Eukaryota; kingdom Metazoa; phylum Arthropoda; class Insecta; order Lepidoptera; family Gelechiidae; genus Phthorimaea; species Phthorimaea operculella. The sequence continues at coordinate 10,336,129 of JANFCV010000002.1, forward strand.
AATTTTGCCTTTATTCAATTTATCAGGTACTTAGTTATTTTCAGTGCTCTTTTTGTAAAAGGATTGTAAAGGACCTTTACTTTGTTCTCTTAGATAGATAGGCACCTTTTGTAAAAACAATATAATAATGCCAATGCCATTGATATCTTCATTGTAATTTTGAAGTCTGTAAGTATCGTTACACTGTTTGTTCTTGTCCTCAGGGTACCTATTTTTTATGTGCGAACCAAGTCTAAGTGTCGTTGCAGTTGACATTGAACAGTACCATTAAATTAGGAACGACATCAATTCAGCAACATCACCAAGATAAATATGACGCGACAGCTGCTCATTGCCTCCAATAGAGTGTTGCCAGCTCTATGTCGTGTTCGTTCTGAAACCAGCTAATCACGCGCGCAATTACTCTAATTCAGACGGAATTATTCTGGCGATGTAACACTTTAATTGAATTGTTGATGTAACCGTAATAATCAGAGAATGTGTGTTATTTTGATGATTGGCCCGCCAGTGCGATATGTTTCCACATGTTAGTTAATCTTATGAAAAAAGCTACATCATATTTCAAGAATAAAGCACGTTTATTGAAAAAGAGTGTCAGATTCATCCGAACCCCTAAGGCAAATTTACGCGTAAACGGTGATCAAAAACGGCTACTGCTTTAAAGAGCTTGAGCGAATCCCTGCGGCAAGCGAACTTGACATTCATGGGAAAAAATAAACAACCTGTTTACACGTTTATCTCTTGCCACAAAAAAACCAAAGAAAAAAAGTTAAGAATCGTGTTCCAGCCAGCGCGTGCGCGAGCATTCGCCGCGCGCGTCGCTACGTTCCCGCCAAAAAAGCGGCGCGTTCGGAATTCGAATTCTCTGCGCGCTGAGCATTTTTGTTCCGACTGGCCAGTTCCGAAGTGCGATTCCGATATTTTCACGTCCATTCGATTCGGATTTGAACCGATGATTTGTTCCGTCACGACCGATCTTTAAGTCCGATCGATTTAAGTGGAATTATGGGTTAGATTTGACTTGGAGTTTTATTGTCTTGATGGTGCTCGGTTATTTGAGCTGTTTGTCTTTCAATTACAGAAACAATAGAGCATTCATGGAGTTGTTTTTGTTTAATTTGAAAACGTTAATCGTGATTAAATTAAACACATCTATCTCAGCTACATGAACAATTGTGCAACATCAACCATTTCCTTGGTTCGCTTGACATCATTATTTGCGACAATATTATAGACAGGCATTTATTTCATACAAATCGCCTCAGATGGACTATGTGTGGACAGCTACATACATAGATGATTCTCTGATAAAAACCTTCCTCAAAACGAATATCAAACCATCATCAAAATAAAGATTAACCATGATTTTACACCTGTCGTTAAAACTGGATTCACACTTTTTGAAGTCCAGACTCTTCGTGACTCGAAAAAACCGATTCATAACTTTTTTGGGACGCGCGAAGTTATTCAATAGGCTGGTGGAAACGATGAATGAAATGCCATACAAAAAACAACAAACAACAGAAAAGAAAAATATTTTATTGATTTTATACTTACTTATCGACGAACTTAAAAACTCTACCGTCGGAGAAAATGCATGAAATTGAATACCTTGTGTGTTTAGGGTATCATTCTGATTTTTTTTTGCAGACAAACGGGAAAATATTGACATTCCATACAAAATTAACAATCAGCTGACTATCTGATACGGTAGGCCGAATTATGTTTTCTCGTTTTTGAAAATTGGTCACATAGTGAAAATTGTTTGCATTATCTACCTCCGGAACACGGTGTATATTAGTCTTAATATTAAATGACGCTTGCCTACTAAAAAACTATCTAGGTAAAATTTTTGCATAAAACAACATGGTTACTTATAATATTAAAACAAAAAAACGTAATAAGAATAAAGTAGGAAGACCTCCGTCGTTACTTCACATAGAAACCTCGGGTCAATCGTCCAAGATGGACAATTTAAATCACATTAATAGAAATCACAGTCTGTCTCGTCATAGACCGTTCATTTGAAGACTTACCTACTAACTTGCATACTACGCTAGCTCAGCGACCCGAAGTGGGTCTTGAACTCCGATAAAACTGCACGCCGCTCTTCCCTATTCTGCGCAATTTGCTTCCAAACAGGCTTTTGGACTGAGTGCAGATCTTTCAGAACTTCGTCAGTCACAGTGTCAGTGAAGACTAGGTATTCTTAATTCATACTAGGTCAGATGGAGTATGGTGCCAGATTAGGATATCATCACCAATTCACCACCCTTCTACTTGTACCTTCTTAGGCTACTACTTCTTGTAGATGTCGTAAAAAGCACCCTAAGAAATTTTTCCCGTGAATGAGCAGCAGTTTTACATGATATTTTCTAAAAAAAACGTGGCGTTTTCGGTTTTTACGCTACATTATGATTCTGAAAGTTAAAAATAGAATATGTTCACTCAGAATTCTAAACAGAAGTGGCAAGAACACGAACTAAACAAGTCGAGAATTTGAGGAAAACTATTTATTTTTCGTGCAGGGTGTCGCATTGAACTACATAATACGTGTTCCCTTTTATAAAATCTACACCTGGCTGTACTATCATATTTCTTGTTGTATTATGGGAATCAAAGTCTCCAGATTATAAGTCGATGGTCTTGGCAAACTGTCGTGGCAATGAGAAATAAGAACTGTTGTATCATCTTGTAATAGACTGTAATGTTTCAAATTTTGGTACATTACTGCATTAATTTTGCCTAGATTTGACCAAGTTACAACATCACAGACTTTATCGTCTTCATGAGCTACAAGACCCATAAAATAATTTGCAATAGTTATTGAAATAAATATAGGTCTTCGAAGGTTATTAATCCTCGTAAGTATTAGTTTATGAGACTGATATCTGTCTGAATCAGTATGCAGTAATGTTGAATTGCACATAATGGATTCATATTATGATATTGAAGATCCTGAATATATTTACTGCACAATCGGCAGCAGCATCAGTTGTTCAAAAGATCGATTAATACTGGCTTTCCATACACTTATTAACAATGACCAATATTACTTGATACTTTGAATAAGTAGCTTAAGATACTACCAATTCTAGCAGAGGCTGATGAGGCACTTAAAGTCGTCAAACATCAAAACGTGGAACTAGGAAGCAATATCGCGCAGTCTGCAGTTGTTAAACCACCCATAAACCAGCTTACGGCCCTCTTATGGCCCTCATAACGTAATGAAGTTGTACACGCATGCTAATTGCGAACTGCTGACATCACACTTATTGTATAACTGGACCATTTTCTCGTAAACTTGGGTAATTTGAAATGTGGTAATAGTTTTAGTTGAGCCGGTTTATGTGACCGTTAAAGTTTATCGATTCTGGAAGTAGTTTCGGCAGTAAGAATCAACCTAATCGAAGGCATTTCTTTTCCAGCTGTCCAAAGAGGTCGAGTGCCGCCCACGCAGCCGTCTGGTCTGGCGTTACCTGGCCAATTCGCGCTAACGAACGGCGACCCCGCGGCCGGGCTCAACAGCCATCCCTACCTCTCCTCGTACATCTCCCTACTCCTAAGAGCAGAGCCGTACCCCACCTCTCGGTACGGACAATGCGTCCAGCCGACCAACGTCATGGGCATCGACAATATCTGCGAACTCGCCGCAAGATTGCTCTTCTCCGCCGTGGAATGGGCGAGAAATATCCCCTTCTTCCCCGACCTACAAGTGACGGACCAGGTCGCGTTATTACGACTAGTCTGGTCCGAACTGTTCGTGTTGAACGCGTCCCAGTGTTCCATGCCCCTTCACGTAGCACCTTTACTGGCGGCTGCCGGTCTCCACGCGTCTCCGATGGCGGCGGACCGGGTGGTCGCCTTCATGGACCACATACGGATCTTCCAAGAGCAAGTGGAGAAGCTGAAAGCCCTCCACGTCGACTCGGCGGAGTACTCCTGTCTGAAGGCCATCGTCCTCTTCACGACAGGTAAAATTTTGGACAGTCTTTTTGGGGAGGCGCGGCTGTTGCTGTACAGAGTGGCCGGTGCGTGTGCTACTATTTCTAACTACTCTGAGCTGGTGTCTTTGGTGCGGACGCATTTGGACGCTTACGCTGAAGCGACTAGAGTTCAGCAGGCGCCGCCACCACCAGCACCATCCGCGACCTCCTCAGGGTACTATTCATTAGATGCGTCACTTGGCGTCAACTCCTCCTTGTCCTACGGGAGTTTTTTATCTACTCCGACAAGGCTCCCTCCTAATTACACGAGTAGCCCTCGAGTTCCTGAAGCTTCAGCTACTTCTTCACCTTTTAAGATCTGGGACTCGAGTATGGCTAAGAAGGACCAAGGGGGGTGACGCCAAGTTACGTGACGATGGGGCTTCAGCACGAAGGTGTTGGGTGATGGTTGCTGTCACTTGGCGCTTTTTATTCCGTACTTGCCGCGTATTTATCCGTTTTAGGTTATATTTGGATGATATTTTGTATGGAAATAATAACTCTCGCTCTTCGGGTGACGGGGAGTATGCGACTTATTATTCCGAATTACGATTTATTTAAAATTATGCGGATTTACCGAATCGTTGTGATATTTAATTTAATCAATGTGTATGTATGTAAATATTATTTATTTAAAAACTAATTTATTTCGTTAGAGTTAGTTTAATCTTTAGGACCGACGCGTAATCGCGTAGTTTAGTTAAGTTTTATTCATTACGTGTAAATAATTTGATTACGTACTTAATTTTTATGAATATAGGCGCGTATTTTATTACTAATTTATTTGGTTTTCTTTTATAATCCCCATTTATTAGTTTAAATAATTTAAAACGGCTTTACATGCGTACATAAAACGCGTAAGCATGCATTTCTTAGTTTAAATCGTGTTTAATACCGCAATAACCCGACGAATTACAATCGTATATGTTTACGGGTAGTTGGAATGCATATTAAGATACACCATAACTTGGTCTTGTAAGAACATAGCCAATAAACTTTAATCATCCTTCCGAGGATTATATCTAAGAATCCTCAATACTAAAAAAAACTTGTACGTACCTAATTTGAAGTGGTACCTACTAGTTGGTATTTGAACACCAAAATAAAAGTTAACAAGTTAGAAAATAAAGTTTTCCTTTTATAAATTTAAGAAACAAGGAAGTTTAGTACTTAATAGGTTTTATTGCAATTTATTTTTTTCCAAAGTATAGATTTCCAAAGTATAGATTGTATAGTATCGAAAGCTATCGACATTCCTCAATCACCCTCGTCTCCCAACTTCACGCATTCGCGGCTATCTCGTGCGGGCTAACTAGCTTTGACTGACATGCACACAAATCAGTAGGACTACTGAAACTATGAAATAGATACGAATAGGTTTCATCCTCTATCCCGTAGATACACTTATGTAGATGATACTATGTAAGTGACTAACGTATAGCCTCCAAAGCTATCGACACTTCTCAATCACCCTCGTCTCCCAACTTCACGCATTCGCGGCTATCTCGTGCAGGCTAACTAGCCTTGACTGACATGCACACAAATCAGTAGAACCACTGAAACTCTGAAGTAGATAGATACGACTAGATTTCTTCCTCTATCGCGTAGATACACTTATGTAGATGATACTATGTAGGTGAATATAGTATAGCCTCCAAAGCTATCGACACTTCTCAATCACCCCCGTCTCCCAACTTCACGCATTCGCGGCTATCTCGTGCGGGCTAACTAGCTTTGACTGAGATGCACACAAATCTGTAGACTAGTAGATACGACTAGATTTCGTCTTCAGCTGTCGCATAGGACGAAAAAGTTCATGATGAATCCCATAATTATTGTTTAAAATTTATTTTTTATCAATAATTATATTCCTACTTTATCTATTTTGTATTATAGTTGGTATAAATACATCAGTTTGCTTTAAATAACTCTATGTACTTACTCATTACTAGTTTATACTCTTGGATTTATTTCTATTTGTAATTTATCTATCTATGTTTTATACACCAACGAATTTTAAATTTTTTGTAGTTCTTTCTTACAAAATATCATATTGTTTTTGCCTGCGATAAAATAGAGTATCAGGGAGTACTCAACACATTGTGATTAATAAATCAGTTTTTAATCTATCACACTTCCCACTTCTGTGGCACAAATCCCCATACACAGCGTAACGACTGACGTGTATCAAAAGTGTCGCGAGCACATCGGAAGCTGTCGCGCGATTACCGGGCGACAACCAGTCGAGTTGCACGTGAGAACTCGTGGTAGGGCCGCGGAGAAACGCTGCTAGCTAAGCTCCAATGCTACAAAGGAGCCAGTTTTTTATCTATCACTTCCCACTTCTGTGGCACAAATCCCCATACACAGCGTTACGACAGAACAGACGTGTAGCGAAAGTGTCGCGAGCACATCGGAAGTTGTCGCGCGATTACCGGGCGACAAGCAGTCGAGTTGCACGTAAGAACTCGTGTATGGTCTGCGGGGTAATGCTACAAGCTAAGCTCGAATGCTACAAAGGAGCCAGTTTTTTATCTATCACTTCCCACTTCTATGGCACAAATCCCCATACACAGCGTAACGACAGACGTGTAGCGAAAGTGTCGCGAGCACATCGGAAGCTGTCGCGCGATTACCGGGCGACAACCAGTCGAGTTGCACGTGAGAACTCGTGGTAGGGCTGCGGGTAACGCTACAAGCTAAGCTCTAAGCTACAAACGCTACAAAGGGAGAGATAGAAAAAGTTAATAAAAACCTACTTCTCATCAAAAAAATTGAGACACTTTCGTTTTCAAAGTTAAACAAACTATGAAATATAATTGTAATTGAAAGTCGAATTTAGAACATAGACATTAGGACTTAGAGACCTCATAATAAACCGTAAAACGTAATAAAACGTAAAAACCTATTGAACGATATCAGACATTTATTCCTAAATAAATATATTTCTCAGATAGTGTGATTCGTACAAACCATAAACTAGCTGAGTGTCTCGATTTTTCTGATGGGAAGTGTATTTTTGAACAGGAAATCATCAAATCGGTATTTTGGGTGAATTTAGAACCTTGGACTTGATGAAAACAGAATATCATTTTGAACAAGATATCAATTGGGCACTGTTGAGTATAGACTTTCTATAAAACAGTTTATTAAAAGATTACTTAGATAAGTATGTATGTCTGTTTTCTTACTGAGAAGTAACATGACCTGTTTTAAAAGTAGTAATATTTAAGTACTAAGTATGCAAATATCGTTAAAGTTAATATAAAATATATGTAACTTTGAATGGGAAAGGAAAGTCCCTGCTCATCTTTAAGACTAAGATTTTATATTCAATTAAAAGATAAAATTATCTTATCTAGTTAGATCTCACGCTTGCGATATTAAAATTCAATAATCGTAAGATAACTAGTCATACGATAAAGATCGAACAGTAGAAACCTAGGATCAGAACTTGAGCACTAAGACCTAGATGTTATAAACCTGGATAGTTTTAGTATTCATAATCATCTGGTGTAAGGTTCAGTTTAGTGTCATCGAGTACTAAACGCTTTGTGAAATTAGATTAGCAAAGTACTGGCGATGAGAAAAGACATTACATTTTAACTTACCTTTTTAAGTATTTATTTAATATTCGACAAAATATTACATTATTATCCGAATAATCGCAACAGGTAGATAATTAATTATATTAATTTTAAATAAGAAAAATTTACACCACCGAATACGATACGCAAAATGATATGATCATTATTGTACGAAAGTACCTAGATAGTGCAAAAATACCAGTTCTCATTATTTCGGTAATGACCTAATGACGTAAGAAAATTCAAATAAAATATGTTCACCAAGAGTTTTACGTACAAAGATATATTATTTCATAGCAAATTCACGAATTTAGTCCTTCCCTGTACACTACCGACTCATCTCTACACTTGCCTAGGGCAGCCATGAATATGCAAACTCCGTAAATATAGTTTTGCCGGTAACTTTCTCCGCAAGTGTATGGGTACCTCTCCGTCGTATGATATTGGCTAAACTTGTAGCCGTTAGTTGCAAGTTAGATTAGTTATTGAATGGAGTAGTCTATAGGTAGGTACCTACTATGATTAGATATAACTAGATGGATGGAAAAAAAAAACAAAGACGCAAGTTTTGAATATTACTAATCATTTCGAGGAATATCTTCTAAGCATTAGAATTTACGTAAGTAAAAGATGTTAATTATCAAGTATTTTACATATTTAAGAGTAAGAAGCCGTGTTTTCGGCATAGGTTAGTGTCAAATAACTATTTACTTATTCTTATTGTGTTTTCTGTGTGGTGCATGATTTATGTTGATGTGTGTATAATTTGCATGGCTTCTGAATACTGCCTAGAAGAGTAATCAGACACAAATAAAACGTATGCAATGTTGATCAATGTTTTTACTGTGTCTGATTTCTAGTTTATTATCTAACTATTTTAAACATCTTTAACTCTACTGCTTCTGAAAAATAAATATATATATGTAAGTAACTAACAAAAATAAAGAGCAAATAAGATCTTTAGTTCATGTTGCCTTATTTTCTGAATTATTTTTATCAGTGTTTTTATTTCCTTCATTCTTTTGAATTTGATGATTTTCTTTCACAGATCATTGACAAAGTTATTGTTATTGAATAATATATCGACCCAATTAATTTTTTGAATGATATTTTTTTAACGAGTGTACTTTTTGTAAAACTTAAACTTTTTTACGTTGACACTTCATAAAACCTTAACATGTAACTTAAAAAAACTCAATAAAATTTTAAACAATCGTTTATCAGAGTTAACACGTACCAAATTCAAGTTCATTGGGCTTTTAATCGTTCGTTTAATTTAAGTGATCGTTAAGTTTAATTGGCCCATCTAATGTAGTGTGGACGATTATGTTATGTTAGTGATCATCATGATCAACAAGGTTTATGTTATGTTGATGTTGACTGATAAAGTGGCATATTATTTAATTTACGTACCGAGTTATTATATTAATGTCTGTCTTACAAATTACAATGTCATTGATTACTTTTGTTGCTAGGTCATTTGTTTTATGGGCAAAAATTAGACAAATAGTTAAAAAATGGTTAAATGGTATGCCATTGATTGGTGTAAAAGATTAACAGATCTCAAAGTTTAATACCACAGTTGAATACGGCTGTATGATCAAAAGCTAGCTAACTTGAACCTCAAAAATCATAACCCTCCTTCTGGGGCAGTCCAGTAAACAAGTTCCAGAAATCACTTGAAATAGTCCAAGTTTATTTTTATTTATTTTATAGCTTAACTTTATACAAAACAAAACGTGCTAAGAACCAGACATGAATTAACGAACCATACAAACATACGTTTGAATTTAAACACACAGATGGACAGATCTTGCATAATACTTCGTCGGTAACAATATAACGTACTTTAAAACCTCCAGGTAGGTATGATGGTAGATACTTACGATTCAATCAAGGGTCTTTTAAAACACTATAATTTTTATATAAACTAACTACTTAGATCTATTTCAGCAGAGAGAAATATCAAGTATATTTCAATTAGGCACCTACGAGTATACCAGTTGCAAAGGAAATTGTCATGAAATTAGACTCTTTGTTTAGCGAGTATTGTAGGAAACAATTTTCTCTCTCTCTCTCTTTCTCTCTCTTCGTTTGGGACACCGAGTCGTTCAACGACCCGATGAACCTTGGTGTCAGAGTTTTTCACTATGGGACCAGTAGTGCTGGAAAACGATCAAAAATGATTTTACCTCCCATACAAATTTTACGATCAGCTGACAGACTTTGTATGTGATATCGAAATATTTTTTCGTTTTTAGCATTTGGTGCCATAATATTGAAAACTGTCTATTAAGATTCCCTTAACGCGGTGTATAGGTATACAATTATTTTGCAAGTTGCAACTGAAAACCTTAGCTACACAGAATATTCTTTGCTTCCATTTTATAATACCCTTTATATCAAGGTATCGTATCTGTTTATGCTTAGTCATGCTGTATTCACGTGCATTTAAAGATACATCTAATGTGGGTTCTGGCTTTTTGAATTGTTTGAACTATTGATCATTCATTTATCTACATTATAATTGTTAATGCATCGTTTAACAGTTATTTTTATTACAGCTCTTTAAAGTACATTATCAATAAAAAAAAACAATTTTGGCAAACCCACTTGTTAAGACCAATCTCTTAGCTTCGAATGCAAAAGGGTATAAGTCCATTTGAAGTGTTATTTTGTAAAAACATTATTATTTTTTAGATTTTATATTTTTATCCACTCTAGCTCGAGGTCTTATTACTCCATATCTAACCTTTTTAAATGATATGCAAATTAACATTTTCAACCATAAAAAAGACTTGGTACAAAAGCTTTTTGTGTAGGATAGGAAAGTTACTAGCTAATTAACTAGAGGAAGACAAAACGTGTGTTGATGATGGATCAGGATGACCAAGTTTCTTTTGGAAGAGACTATAAAAGCTCCTTACTAAAGAAAGCTAGGAAGTATTTGCAACCTATTTGTAACGCAGATATCTATGTTTACAACCGGCTTTATAGGGTTAACACGCCAAAAACAATCAAAAAGTTCGCCTCGGGCGCTATCCTTCAGGCGTTTAGCCGTAGCTTAGAAACACTAGCCATCTCTTTTTCGCATATAGGGATGTGGGCAAGTGAGAGTAGTGTGGGTGTGTAGTGGTGTAACGGGATAAAGTTCGTGACGGGCTGAGCTGGCGAGTCACGATTTTGAAAAAGTGTCTGGCCAGCGTACCGAGGGCTAGTGTGGGGACGTGTTTTGGGAACTTTGGCTTTGATAACGCTTCAATTGATTGTATTTTATTACCTTTACTTTTTTATTGCAGAAATAGTGCCTACCTATCTGTGCATTTTACATAAAAAATCTGCAACTGACATCATCATAAAAATATTTTAATTACCTATATTAGACCGCGTGGCATGACTACAAATAAACACATGCAATACCTTTTATTCAAAGTTACATAACTTACAAACCATCATCTTTATTCCATTTGAAAAACCAACACGTCGCGTGACCGACAAATTTTCATTCCTCACTTTACAATAACTTTTACAAGTCAATTTGCTGCATTGTTGAACCGGCCAAAAGTGATGTGGCTCTCTTTTCACGAGCCGCCGGCCAACCAATCACCTCCCCATTGTGGCCGGATTACTTGCAAATTCTATTAAAAACTTCAGCCGTGTGATCCGCACCGTGAAATACCCGAAAACACAAATTCGAGACGCGCGGTAGTGCGTCCAGCCAAGTTCAAGCATAGGAATAACAAACATCACCGTGTGTTTTAGCACCACTTTTCTTCCTTTCATTACTCATTTTTAAAAGATATACCCTACAAATTTAGTTAAGTTATTGTCACCTCTCAGTGGCTCCCAGAATCTTAAACTTCATGAACATAGGACAGAACGGTTAAGGTCATACTTTTTTACATTATTTTTATTGATATTTGCTTTTCTACTTGGCACCCATTCAGACCACCAATACTTATTGTCGGCAGTACTTTGAACTTGGCTTTCAATTTTCACATTTATATTTTTGATGGGATCATACTCTATCAATGCGTAAGAACAGTAAGCAGAAAATTGTGTGGGAAACTAGGAAGCGGTGTAAGTGGAAAATGAAATTTCATTATTTCGATGTGTGGGTTTGTGGTCAAGCAAGATGTATGACGCTGCTATGACTATGGGTTTTGCAACTGATTGAAATGTCCGCCACACTTCTGAATAATAGAATTTCGATGAAAAATTATTCAAGTCGATCTTAAAGTGTTTAGTGCACAATGAAGCAACTCACAAATAATAAATAAAGAAATTAGCGACAAGCAAAAAGGGCGTATCTCCGAAAATGTCAATAAAGAGGCCACAGATGCGTACCGAATCAGGGTGAGGTCATGCCTTGTCGTTGCATAATATTAATAACAAAAAAATATGTGGCAAAGATTGAAATTCCGCCGATTGGAAACGGAACCCTCGTCACGCACGACGCGTGTCAAATGTACAAATACCGCATCATCGCGCGAAAAAATCCACTTCAAACGTTCGCAGGACAATGCGTTTTATTTCCGGCGAAAACAATGCAATTTCCTTTGAATTCGGAGGTAAAAGAACTCGCATGTCGCGCTCGGTGTAAAAACGTTGTAACTCAAAAATTGGCAATTCGTCAATTTGCATCGTGAAAGTGATAAATCAGGGTTCGAATTTGTATGTAAGGGCTTTAACCCTAAACGGTTGATGTATGGAAATTTTAATCAGAACGATAAGTGTAGGGTGCGGGGGTCGGTGGGTCGGTGGCTCGGTAGTCTTGTTCGGATCGCGTTCGTTTGTCTGCGGTTTATCAGATGACATCCGAAGGGTTCTCGGGCTACAGTAACACGTGCTTGTGGCCTTATCGGAAGGGGCGACTAGTACGTGATAAAATAATTTAAATTTTTGCGTCCCGAGTGAAGTGTGAGTTACGAATGATTTTTGACAAACAGAGAGACTATTCATATAATTATGAGTATTGGGGAAAATATAGATGAGTTTTCTTAAAATCAAAAAGCTTTTTTCTTAAGTAGATAATTATGGTGATTTATTTGCAATACATCCAGCAAAAATACCATCTTTTATGATAAAGTGGTCCCTAAGTAAGACTTGCAATAGTAATTTAGATAAAGGACGGTTAATAATGATACCATTATATCAATATGTCTCTAATATTGGTCCGGGTTTTGTCTGAAAGCCGATCGGATAACCTCATTAAAGTTCCCGTAGTAAAGATATTCTACCTGTTGTTGCTGTTGTGAGAGCCTCACAAAATTTCCCCATTAATAGCTAAAACATTTACTTGGAGATTTATAAGTACTTACAATGATGTACTTTTAGATAGATAAAGTTGATTAAAATACAGCATAAATCTAGCGTGAAGAATGGCACCTGCTTTGTTTATTTTAAGGCAACATTTTAGATAAGTACCAAAGTTTCTACATAATTTTGACTTCATTCAAGACTAGTCCATGAAGTAAATAGCTTTATTAATATCTAGTCTGCCACCTTTTAGTTTATACTGTGTGGGAATCTTATCAAAAACCATAATTTCAGCGAAGGTCGGCAGGGGTCGGGCAACTAATATTAATTAGTAGATCTTATCGGGGAGTATTTAAAGCTGGCTCGCGCTGGCTAGTTAGAGCGAGGTATCCCAGCCGAGCCGTGGTTTACCGTTACCAACACCGCGGTAACAACCTATGGCCCATTTACGCGTCGCGGGAATATTGGCTGGGAAAAATAAAACCCAGAGGAGTGGAATGATGGCTACGGAAAAATTTACCTGGAGTAAAATGATCGTCGATTCATTCATAACATAAGATAAATTCATGCGTTGTAAGACAAATTTTGACTGATTATGGATATTAAATAAAAAATATGTCGAAGCATAATTTTGATTAACTTTGAAACGAACTCCTGTTCAATTTGCGCCACGTAATCTTGTCGCGAAAATAAGTAGGCATTTTGTCAATAATTACCTACGTACATGAAGTTTCAACCACTTTGTGATATAAAACCCGTAAAAGTGAAACGATTGATGCATTATTTGGTTCTATGGTATTATAAAATTTCAAAAGTATTTTTTTTATAATTTTCGATTATAAGAAAAGCAAAACAAGAGTTCAAATAATACTTTTGCAATATTTTACAATTTAAATATCATTGTTTAATCTTTCACTTCAGTAAAATGTGCACAAATATAAATATTTTGTTTATATTCACGGTCAGCTGAACTTAATATAAAAATATAATATTTGTTCAATACCTGATCGTATGGAATGAAAATTGTTTCATACCCCGCAATGCAATGAGCGTAAAATAAAATATATTAAATTTTGTATGGACCATTGTTTTCAGGTCAGTTTATGCTCAATCTGTATTCATTCGAAATCGATTTTGTACCAAACATAACATACGTCATTTTGACGCGATCTGAATATTCCAATCCTGCGTAAAACACTTTTTCGTATAATAATAGTACTTACAAACCTTAATATGTTTTTACCGCCGGCGCGTTTTACTATGGTTCTATTACTATTTTTGTACAGTTTTAATAATTTCTGATAAAGTTTCTTTTTTACATTACAAGAAAGACTCTAACTGCAATCACAATAAGAACGGCATAAGTCAAGATACGATGTTTTTGATTGTACTCGGAGGGTTACGCTACAGACAATGGTTACGGTCACAGATGGCGTTTATCGGCGTCGAGTCCCACTCTTTAACCCTCGATCCCTGTTTTAATGTCCGCAGAAGTGTTTAACTGACCGTTTTATAATTATTTAAATGCGGCCGATGTTTGTTTTGAGGCTGAGTGAAATTTTAAGTTTGGTGTTTAAGTATGCGGTTTCATTTAATTTCTCGCTATGGTAACTGATACAATATACCCATAATCACTTGTTTTGTTCATCTATTTTTAATAGAAGAAATTCACATCCAAGACATTATTTTTCGTAAAAAGTATTTAATTTACTAATTGTGCAATCAATGTGCATATTGAACAATATGCAAAGAAACTTAAAACTATTGACCATTGTGACAGTAGCGGCATTCAAATTACACGTCTCCTAAAATCAATATTTTTGACTTACACCCCTTTCGCCCCTAGGCAAACAGCGCACTAGAGTGAGGTCTGTAAAGAATAACTTTTCGGTGGTTGTTTGCTTAGAGGTTTAATTGAATTAGGTGTCAGTTCGTATTACTACTCTAGGGGCGAAAGACATTATTTATTTTAGCCGCCCAAATAAATTAGAATTTGGTGTACGTTTTAAGTAATTAAATTAAAGTTTTTTTTACTGGCCAAAATAATAACATAATTGTGTACTAAAATCACAACATAATTGAAATGGCTAGTGCATTTCTTTTCGGTTCCTTCTAAATAATAATTGTGTACAAATACTCGTAACTAAGCACAATAAAAAAGATCAGGTCTTGTAAACAATTCCTAACTTATACTACATACCTACTTACCTAATAGTTTATTGTATTATCCATTTTTGTATAATCTACAATTCACCAGACAACAAGAATTTGACTACAAGTATAAGTAAACTATAATTATTATAACTTAAATATTATTTGTATTTTGTGACTTACACCGTAATAATCATAACCTTAATGCGATACAACCATTAACTTTTTAATAATTCAACCAAAACGAGGTGCCAACTATTTTTATTATTTTTTAATACGACCAAAACCAATTTATGTAATGGGGTGCAGTAATAAAGATAATGTAAAAAGTTAAAAAATCTTGACACAAATGTTGATTTGGATAATTTTGTAGAGATAACCTGTGTGAACAGAGCTATTAAAATCAGGTGGAAAAAATATTGGGCAGATAACTTTTGAATCGTCAGAAAGTCGAGACATAGCTTTTGAAAAATAACAGTATTAATTTTCTTTTTTTTTACATCTGTGTTGACCAAAAGAGTATTTGGTGCTTGATTCAGTGTCAATGTGGTTGTTGGGGGATTGGGGAGCTGGTTTACCCTTTGGCACCAATAATACTGTGTATCGGCATACTTCATCAAAACCACTAGTTTTTACGGGGTAAGCAGATCGTCAACAGCCCAACCACACAGTTGAATTCCTTTAATGCATCGCAATACTTGTTTTTTATATGGAGAAGGTTACGAGTATGTATATCATATTGAACCAAAGATTCAAAACAGTGGTTTCCATTTACAAAACTTTCGTTCATCTTATCACTCATCTATTCACGGCCAAATCTCGAAGTCGATCCGAAGCCACCCGAAACTCTGGACAGTCAGACGCCCAAGTTGCTTTGACTGTTCGTCTCGTCAACTATTGTCGAATTGTCTCAGTGTCACGGCGATAAAGCACAATGAGGTGCGAGGGCCAAGTCTACGACTTCACTTACGATGTGAAGTTGTGCTTTCGACGTTCCTAGTGTACATTGCTGGCCTTTGACCGGACTTGACCACTATCCATCTGAATTTCAAAGACAATGAGGTGTATAGTGTCTCAGCTCAGCTAGCAAACAAAATTACCTTACTAAGAAGCTAGAGTAGGTAACTAAACCCCCATTTTGGCCATCATGCTTGCAAGCTTGGAACCCAGATATTTTTCTAAACCGAACCGTTTCTATACTGAACAACTTCAAAGAATCAATGAACATTTAAATATTCCCATACTTATACCCGTTTAGTGGTAGGCAGAACGTTACAAACAGCAATGTACATCCGCGTGAGGCAAGTTGAACCCGCAGTAACAAACAATACAACCAATGGAGACCAAGTTTGTTGCTGCTTGTAAGAAAAAGTCGTGAATGGGCTTCTTTAGCTTTGTGTATCAGTTACGGATAATTTTGCGACTATACATTGACGACATAATGCTTCTTTACGGTGCTATGGTACTAATCGATAGTACTTCACGGACTTTTATATAATCTGTGTTTATAGTTAAAGTGAAAGAATACAGCAACAATTGGTATATACCTACCTACTTAATTTAGAAAAACTACAAGTATTTAAGTAGAATACTTGCAAGTTATAAATAATTTATTGGATGTCTAGGTAGGCACATAACATATATTGTTTGATTCCGAAGCTGATCTTAGCGCAGTGGAAGCAAATTAAAGTTATCTTAAAATCTAAAACTAAATGGTCGATCAGCCTCGGAACAACATTTGACTACGATTCGTAGTGCTCTTTACTATAGCTAAATAAAATAAATTTAATGAGAGAATTTTGTTCCGGAAAGTTTCCGGCCGAGAAATTCTTGTTTCCAAAATCTACTTAAACAGGGCCCAGCAACGAATTGCTTACCGAGCAAACGATGATGCCGTTTCTTTGTGAGTTTAAGTATGACAGGAATCAGGTATTCAGGATATTTTAGGAGCGCAGGAATAGGGAATAACCTAAACTCACAGCACTGGAACATCCGCTCGTTCTAGAACTCCTTTCCTCCAATTTGCACTATAGTTCACAGTTCGACATCACATAATGTTTTTTAACACAAAATAACTAAAAGACTTCTCTCCGAATGAGAAATCGGCCCCGTTGGCCTCCAATCATTTATAATTAAAATACGTAGCTATCAGCAGCCACGACGCGAGCGACGACTCAAAGTGAGGTTACGTTACCGGCGACCACGTTGGCCTCAATCAAAAGCCGAAACCAAAATTCACTTGGTTCACTTCCCACCGCACAGGAAGCCATGGCTTGTGGCAAATAGCACACGAGAAAACCGCCAAAACACCTTAATTTTACACCACTTAAAACTAAAATTCGCTTCAACAACGCTAGCGAGCGACGGCAGAGGACGTGACACTATGACAGAGCAGTGTTGCCAGCACCGCGCGCCCATTTTATACGAAAACTAAACATTCACCCGCCCCGGACCGACCCATCGGTCCGCTCTATGCATGGCAGGCGTGATAATGTAGCTACTGCTCGCTTAAGGACTGAATCCCCCACCTGAACTTCTGCAACTCGAGGAGTGCCATCACTACCCGGAAACAGGTTGAGAATGCGCCCCCGGCGCCAACGCAGTGGCGGTAGGTTGGCATCCTTAACCAGAACGAGATCCCCAATGCAGGGGGGTTCAGTCCTGTCCGTCCACTTAAGGCGTTGCTGCAGAATGTGCAAGTACTCAAGCGACCAACGCTTCCAAAAGTTTTGAGTCATTTGCTGCAACAACTGATAACGCGACAAACGATTGCTATTCACCTCCGTATAGGGATATTCCGGCAAGGCGTTAAGTGGGCGGCCAATTAAGAAATGCCCTGGCGTCAGGACCTCTAAATCATTTGGGTCTGAGCTGAGCGGACACAAAGGACGCGAATTGAGTACAGCCTCAATTTTACAAAACACGGTCGCCAGCTCCTCGAAAGTCAAAATTGTTAACCCTACAACGCGCAACAAATGCGTCTTAGCGGACTTTACAACCGCTTCAAAAATACCACCCCAGTGAGGGCACGCTGGTGGATCGAACACCCAGGCAATGCCCTGACGGGAGAGGCCCGTGCTGATGGCTTCTTCGTTCTCCCTTAAGAACGTTACAATTTCCTTCATACACCGATCAGCACCCTTAAAGTTGGTACCACAATCCGACCTGATCAGCGCTGGTCGCCCTCGTCGCGACGTAAATCTCTCCAGCGCTGCCAAAAGGCCTCCGTAGATAGGTCGGCCACGAGCTCCAAGTGGACGGCCTTGGTGGCTAGGCACACGAACACGCACAAGTACGCCTTGATAGACTTTGCGTTCCGTAGGCGTGATGCCTTTACCATGAAAGGGCCTGCAAAATCCGTTCCCACACCTGCAAACGTCCAGGCCTCCGTCACCCGGTCCGGTGGAAGATCTCCCATCTGTGGCTGCATTGTGGCTGCCTTCAAGCGGTAACAAGGCAAGCACCTAAACACAACGCTACGTACCGTTCGTCGTCCCGATAAGATCCAAAACTCGCGCTGTAGAATGGCCAATAGCGCATTACAGCCCGCGTGCGAGTTTTTCTCATGACGATCCCTGACTAAGAGCTCAACTAAGGGTCCCCTTTGGAAGTAACAGTGGATGCCGAGCCGAAAAGGGCAGGCTAGCGTTCCGAAGTCTGCCTCCAACCCTGAGCATACCTTGCTCATCCAGGAATGGGTTGAGGCGCACAATTCCTCCCTTCAGCTTTCCACGTCCATCCCTGAGCAGCCTGACCTCCTCTTCAAAATGTTCCGCCTGGACGACTCTAACCAATGAGCATAGAGCCGCATTCCGCTCCGCAGGCGAGAGGACAGGTGTAAAGTTCCGTTCTGCTTGAGGCTTCCTGCAGTTGTTCACGAACCGCTTGATCCAACCTGTCACCCCAAGAAGTTTGTCGAGGAGCTATACCGTTCCAGCAAGAAAGCTGGGTTAGGCTTCGGTACGAGTTGCCCCACGTTCACTCGCAAACCTCGATCAGGTGGCCCAAGCGGCGCCCTGCACTCGTTGAATGGCCATTCCTGCGGCGACTCAGTCAGCCATTGAGGTCCCCACCACAGTGGGTGACTCACCAAATCAGGTGCCCTGCACCCGCGCGAAGCGCAGTCCGCTGGGTTCCATTCTCCCGGTACGTGCCTCCACACTAACGGAGTTTCCGACCCCGTAATCTGTGACACCCGATTTGCCACGAAAACCTCAAGTGTATGTACCGACGTCTGCAACCAGCACAGAACTATCCGACTGTCAGTCCACGCGTACACCGTTTCATCCAAGTTGATGGTACCACGCAGATTGCAGGTTACATGATTTAGCAAGCGCGCTAGAAGAGCTGCCCCTGCCAATTCCAATTTGGGGATGGTCCATCTAGTTCTGACTGGTGCCACCTTACTTTTGGCCATAACCAGACGCACGTGCACAGTTCCCGTTGAACTTGCTGTCCGAAGGTATACAGCTGCCGCGTACCCTCGCTCGAGGCGTCACAAAACCCATGTAGGGTAGCCTTACATCCCACCGATGGGACTAACTTGCGGGGTATCGCGATGTGCACAATCCCTGGTAAGGTGGTCACAAACTTGAGCCAATCCTTCAACAACTCTCCGGAGAGTTGGTCGTCCCATCCTAAGTTGGCTAGCCACAACCTTTGTAAAAGCACTTCGCCATGAACGTAACCGGGGCGATCCATCCGCTAGGATCGAACGTTCTAGCGATTGTCGACAGTACCGACCGCTTAGTCCAAGTTTTCTCCAAAAGGTCGGGCTCGATCTTGTACGTGAATACGTCATGCGTTGGCCTATATTGCACCCCGAGGATGCCCAACGTGTTTGGATTGTCCGGGTTCTCAAAGAGGTGCGGGTCCTGATGGAACTCGCCTGGCAAACCGGCCAGGAGCTCTGGGCAACTGGACAACCATTTCCGCAACTCGTAACCTCCTGAACCCATGATCGCGATCAACTCGTCTCGTAGAATTAGCGCCTGCTCCACGCTATCAGCACCCGTGCAGATATCGTCCACGTAGACGTCGCGATCCAGTACTGCTGCGGCTCGAGGATATCTTACCCTTTCCTGTGCGGCCAACTCTCGCAGCGTACGTACTGCCAAATACGGACTTGGCTTAAGTCCATACGTCACCGTGTTAAGTTCGTATGTGACCATCGGCTCATCTGGGCTCTCACGCCACAAAATCAGCTGATACCGACGGTCATCCGGATGTATCATGGTTTGGCGAAACATCATTTTGACGTCTGCGACGAACGCTACCTGGTGTAACCGAAAGTCTGTGAGAATGTCCACAATGTCCCGGTTCAATTTAGGACCCGCGTGCAAACATTGGTTCACAGACACACCATTCGAGGTAGGAGCAGAACCGTCAAACACCACCCGTATTTTCGCCTCAGGTGACTTCAAGACAGCCAGGTGTGGAATGTAATAATGCTCGACACACCTCCAATCCAGGCTGGACACCGACATGTGGCCCAATTGAATATATTCCCGCATGAATTCTATATACTTCTGCCGAAGTGCTGGGTCTCGCCTCATCTTCCGCTCCATTCCGAGTAGTCTCCGTTCCGCGAGCTGTCGCGAACTACCTAAAGCGGGGCGGTTTGGGAGAAAAGGTAGCCTGGTCACGAATCTGCCTGACGGGCATCTCGCAGTGTTGTATTGATAGAACAACTCGCACTCGTCATCCTCTGGCTTCCGTCTGTCCGCCGTGGGCGGCTCTTCAGACTCCCAAAACCTCTGCAGCACCTCTGACAGCACACTACCATAGAGGACCGGATCCCTTCTGGTAGGTCCTGAGGTCTCCAAACTGGGCCGAAAACAACATACCCCCCTGTGGTATCTACGGCCACCAAACCAGTTTCCTGGAGTACCTTCTTCCTACCGCACCATAATCTCCCGAGGACGTCTGACCCGAGAAGTACGTCCACCGTACCAGGAGTATCAAAATCAGGATCAGCTAACTCCAACCCTGTGGTTAACCCTCGTACCGTTGGTGGTAACCTAACCTGAGGAGTTTCCCAACCACTTCATCCAGCACCACGGCTGAGACTTGATAGCTGACCCTGTACATGTGCTACCTAATGCGAACTCAAAGTTCGTCTGACCCCGAATGTCAGGCACATTTAGGCCCCGATGCCTACAGCTTCATCCTCACTTGGCCGTACATTTAGGCCTAGCCTACTCACCAGCTTACTCGATACAATACATCCCTGAGCCCCTGTATCCAGTAGGGCTCTTACTTGAATGGTCCGGCCACCGTATCCCCATACCCAAATCTTAGCCGTTGTCAAAAGTACCGTGATTGGACGGGGAGCCGAAGCTGATGAGTAGGCGGCGATTACCTAGCGGGAATCTAAACGCGGTGAGGCCGCGTCCCGCGGGGGTGTATGGGTCCCACTCCTGCTGGTAGGAGGTCTGCCCATAAAGGCCATGGCTGGAGTTCTATAGTACCCCGACGGCAAACGTCCGTACCGAGGTTGCGCCTGTAGCCGCGGGTACTCAGGCATAGGCGGGGGCATGCGTGGGTCTTGAGACCCAACCAGGTGGCTCAAGCCCGCAGAATACTGCATGTACCCTGGTGGCTGCCTAGTGCTCCCCTGACACCCGCCCGTTGAATCCCGTACCTGGGATGGGTGTCCTTGGCCACGTTCCTGTGCCGCTCTTCCCCAATCCGGCACCTGCTGCCGTGGTGGGGATTGTCCCCACGTCCTTGGGTAAGTGGGCTCCGTCTGTTGACGTCCCCCTGCCTGTCCCTGTGACCGATGCGGAGGTGGGCTCCTCCTTGGAGGGTGGGGAGCGTTGCTCCTCCCTTGGTGGGCAGGCTCCTTCGCTGATCCGATCCAGCGCTGCCCCGGCGCCTCCGGAGCGATTCATGCAGAGCAGCGGATGGTGTGCACCCTGGCAGTACCTACAGTTGGTGCTTGAAGGGCACTCGCACCTGATGCGGCCCCAGGCACCGAAAACACCAACGCCTCTGCTGTGCCACACCCCGTCTCCTCTGAACCCGCTGCGCAGCAAACTCCTGACACGCTGCCACCCCGTGGCCTGTCTCCCTGCAGTAGGCACACCCTGATTCCAATGCGGTGTTGTACCGCCTGGGTTGCCCACTGTTGCCTCCTCGCGCCGGTGCACCCGGCCGTTCCGGGTGGCGAGGGGCAGAGGTCTCCTTGCGAGGGGCTTCACCAGCCTGGACGTCCACTCGCCTGCTTTCGGCCTCGAGGAACGACTTCAGATCCTCGTAGGTCGGGAGGTGGTCCGAGGACTTGCCCCCATGTAGCTGCTCGAATCGAGCGACCATTTCGCTCGGCAGGCGGCGAAGCACTGTGTGGACCAAGATATAACCGTAGCCCGCCACTGGCAAACCCTGTCGCTCTAGTGCGCTGACCGCGACACTGACTGGGTGGAAGATTTTCTCGCGGAGGTCCGTACCTCGCGTTATGGTTGGTATTGACAGCCACTGGTCTAACAGCCTGTCTACAATCAGGCGCTTGTTTCGATACCGGTCGGTAAGGATCTTCCACGCCACCTCATAATTGTTATCCGAGACAGCCAAATGCGTCAGCAATTCATGAGGCTCTCCATGTAGCCTGGACGTCAGCTGAGCCATCTTGTACGCCGGCGTTATGTCCGTCCGTGTGTGGACCACACTGCTATACAGGTCCTCAAACGCCGGCCAGTCGGCGTAATCGCCTGCAAAGACTGGAACCGTAACAGGCGGAAGAGGCACCTGTAATCCTTGTCCCACTTTACCACGGAATGGCTTTTCCTTTCCGTCACGTCGCCTAGATATGTCCGCAGCTGCCTGCGCAATGTCCTGTGCCAGCTCAAGCACTGGCTTACATCGCCCTCAACCAGCTCCTTATCTTCAGGGTTAGGAGCTTCCTCAAGGAGCATGAGGCACTCTGTGAGGTGTTCCGACACAACCCGAACCCGTTCATCTGCCTGTAGTGCACTTTTCAAGAGCGCGTCCTCCCGGTCCTCGCGGCCGATCATTGCCGCTGTGGTAGTAAACCACCTTAATTCTGTCTTTATAGCAGCCTTATACCTGGCGATCGAGGAGCCATGGTACCAACTTTTACACACTCGACTTAATAAAACGAAAAACCAATAAACAAATACCACAAAATAAATGTTAGTTGACTGGCCTAGACCTTACCGATAAGGTACCGTTCACTAGGCAAACAATACAGTCACAAAAAGAACCGAAACAATATTTTCCAAAATTAATAAAATATGTGGGTAATATAAAAACACGCTTAATACTAAATTACGGCTAACTATGTTGCAATAAAGCAACCACGCTCTGCTACCAAAAATGTTTGATTCCGAAGCTGATCTTAGCGCAGTGGAAGCAAATTAAAGTTATCTTAAAATCTAAAACTAAATGGTCGATCAGCCTCGGAACAACATTTGACTACGATTCGTAGTGCTCTTTACTATAGCTAAATAAAATAAATTTAATGAGAGAATTTTGTTCCGGAAAGTTTCCGGCCGAGAAATTCTTGTTTCCAAAATCTACTTAAACAGGGCCCAGCAACGAATTGCTTACCGAGCAAACGATGATGCCGTTTCTTTGTGAGTTTAAGTATGACAGGAATCAGGTATTCAGGATATTTTAGGAGCGCAGGAATAGGGAATAACCTAAACTCACAGCACTGGAACATCCGCTCGTTCTAGAACTCCTTTCCTCCAATTTGCACTATAGTTCACAGTTCGACATCACATAATGTTTTTTAACACAAAATAACTAAAAGACTTCTCTCCGAATGAGAAATCGGCCCCGTTGGCCTCCAATCATTTATAATTAAAATACGTAGCTATCAGCAGCCACGACGCGAGCGACGACTCAAAGTGAGGTTACGTTACCGGCGACCACGTTGGCCTCAATCAAAAAGCCGAAACCAAAATTCACTTGGTTCACTTCCCCACCGCACAGGGAAGCCATGGCTTGTGGCAAATAGCACACGAGAAAACCGCCAAAACACCTTAATTTTACACCACTTAAAACTAAAATTCGCTTCAACAACGCTAGCGAGCGACGGCAGAGGACGTGACACTATGACAGAGCAGTGTTGCCAGCACCGCGCGCCCATTTTATACGAAAACTAAACATATATCAAACAATCGATTTTAATGATTCATTCAATCTGATTCTTAGATCATTTGTAGAACCATAAACAACAAAAGCCATAACTATAAATATTCTCACCAATAGTTATTCATACTTATTAAATTACACTAAATCATTTCAAATTTCAACTATCTTTTCATAATAATTTTATGTAAGTACCGTAGTTTATTATTAATAGTAGAATTACCATAAAATAACACTTTGGACCGTATTTAAAGCCAAATCAATTAGGGTCTAAGGTTTAACCTCTGTAACTACCTCCGTAAATGTAATATTGTAATATAAACAATGCTTACTAAAGCAATAATTAATATGGCCAATTCGTATTGACCCCTGGGTCTCGTAATGGTGTAAGAGAGGTATTAACCTGGTAAAGGTCTGGGTTATTCGGTTGTTTGTTTGTGGATAATAGTAGTGTTACAGTTCGCTGATGAAGCAAAGTGACAGTGTCGCATTGTTTGATCTGACACTAGACTAGGGTTCATCGGGTCGATCATTGGCTAGAATATTTTATAAGAGATACGGTTTAACTAAGGTCTTTTGTTTAATGTTAGTTGACTGTTTGAGTAATTTTGACCAAACTTTCTGTGTTTGTGGGGAAATTTCTTAAATTTTACAGGTTAGGTAGTACCTACAAGCCATATTAATATCTATATATACAGCACCTTATATACATTACCAACCTAATCTTACAAAAAAAATGTTTTATTTTTATTTTCGAAACTTGGCCGTTACACTGCCGTGCGCCTGTTTTTTTAGCAAGGTTTTGTGTATTTTTTATCTTTTTTGATAATTAGGTTACGTACAGACAGGAATCGCTATACATTACACCTTGGTTACACCATGTTCTACCAACATAATCCTAACCTGACTTAAGATTTAAGTGTCACCACAACACCCTTAAATCTTCCCCCTAAGCCGATGTAACACGTTGTCCTAAAGGCGATAACACATTAAAATTCATCCCGAGCCGAGGGCAGTTTAAACATTGCCTCAAGATCTGTGATAACCGTTAGATCCCTTAATTTGTTCAAGCCCTTCACCTATCCCTTCCGTATCCCTTTGCAGATCGTTAGAAGGTTAGTTGTACTGGATGTGGTTGTATATTGTTCATTTTGAACTCGGACGAAAGTTCATAGACCCCTCACATAAAATTACCTACACCACTTAAACCCTCATACAAACTGACCTAAACTGACCTGTCATGTCTCGGCAAGATTTTCGTCAGATTTGTATCAGTGAACTTTTGTCTGAGTTTAAAATTCGCCATATTAAGTCCTGTGCCTGTGTAGATATGCTGTTTCGTCATAGTTGTAGTTAGTATAAATGAATTGATTAATCAATAAAAAAATATCAAAACTAAATAATCAATCGTTATCCATTGTCTACTTAGGCGCACAGCGCACTACGGTTAATCAAAATATAAATTTTAAATTCTTAAAAGGGGAGACTGGGGAAAGGCAGCACTTGTTTTTACAATCCAGTGCTTGTAAATTTAAACAAGGAATTCGAATTTACATTCGGATATCGTTTCCTTTCCCACAATCCTAAATAATCCTAATTAGATACTTCCAGCGCATCTCTACATCTGGGCCCTTAAGGGCGTAATGTCGCTAAAACCCTGCGGTATATCCTTTTATAGCCTAAGAGCTGGCAACGTAAGAAAACGCAGTGAAATAACTTAATGAGTGAATCACCTCGAAGTGATTTTCATGGCATCGACTGTGTCTGCTTCACCATCTATAAAATATTTTATCAATATCATTTCCTTGTAACTTCTTTGGTGCTATAACATCACTGGTAACAACTGGTCGAATGAAATTTGAGGCGTTGAGCTTGCCATCGACACGAAGAAGAAAAAGAAAATTTAAAACGTCAACCTGGTTTGTTAAACACGTCCTAAAAATATACATATAATCTTGAACCAAACGCATTTGGTTGTCTTACATTACTATTCAAATAGTATGCCTCCTATCGTAGCCAGCTCTCGGCCTATGCGGTATCCGCCGATATTGTAATGTTAGTGCGGCGCGGCCCTTAGCGCAGAGATTGAATATCTTGTGATTTGTGTGCCTTCTTGTTCTGCTTGCTTAGTTGTTAATCGGGATAGCTGTAATGGTCATTGTCGGCGGCCAAGTTTGTGGAAACTATTGTTTAGGATACCTAGTGGGTTTGATAATGAGAAACTATTTGGTATGGTTAGTTAAATAGAGGATTTTAAAATAAATATTCTGAAGTTGAATGTTCTTATATTATTTTATAACTGCATTAATTACTAAAATAATAAAACTTAAACATTTTATTATACCTACTCGATACAGACAAAAATTTATCTCTCTTTTTGGACATAAAAGATATCATGATATCCATGTAAGTAAATTAAATTATAAAAGCTCGTTTCGTTGATTTAATACCAAACAATCTGGTGAAGCCCTACGCTACCCTAGCTAATTTTATTCTAACCTGGTTCACATTTATTACACATCCATACGCGATGTCTTAATTCCCCATTTAATTTCCCTCCAAAACGCCACTTAATCACGTCACTTGTTGTCTTAAGACCGTGAATATTCTTCGACTTACCGCATTCGTCTTACAAAGACTTGGCTTAATTATAATTATTCAAATGGCATTCTTATCAGTGTGTGCCAGTGTGCCCCGGTCTCCCCTTTGCAATTCCGTCTCAGCGGTGTGTGTAGGGCTTTATTTTCTGAGTAATAAAAATTCAAATATTTTTAGTAATTAAGATATCTTGACGTGTATGAATTAATGTTTTATTTTCGTAGGCATAAGTAGGTGGCGTTTGTTTATTTACACTGTGAATAATGTGCATCCACACCATCATCATAGG
The DNA here is from genome assembly GCA_024500475.1 of Phthorimaea operculella. Classification (NCBI taxonomy): domain Eukaryota; kingdom Metazoa; phylum Arthropoda; class Insecta; order Lepidoptera; family Gelechiidae; genus Phthorimaea; species Phthorimaea operculella. The sequence goes on from JANFCV010000002.1 coordinate 10,363,113, forward strand.
TTTGAAAATATTAGTGGCATAATCATTCTATGAAACTAAACAACGTACCTCAATAAAAATTTGTGGGGAGAGCTTAAAAAAAATAATCGATTTCTTACAGACAGTCAGTCAAAAAATAATTTCTTCCTTCGTGAAAAAAAATATGTTGCACTGTCTGACAATACCATTTTTATAGCCCGTTCGTCCCTTATACTCCATTTAAGATTATTTACCCACTATTAGCAATTTTCTTATCAAGAGCCGTACGTAACATCGAAAACTGATTTCGATCTAAGCTATCGACCACGATATCGAGTTTCTTGTATCGATATCGCGTTTGTCACGAGTAGGGAGGGTCGTGAGACAAATCGAGTAGTCCTGTAGGAAATAGCTTTTTAATAAATAATCTACATCGAGTTGACGTCGATGTAAAAGTACCTACCTACTAAAGATGGATACCTATGGCTGGTGTGTTTTAAACTCGGGTAAGAGTTCATTGACTCCTCTTACATGCTGATGCAAATGATAACGTGATAATGATAAGTCAGTTAATCAGTCACCTAAAGGTCATTTTGTATGTAGGGTCAATGAACTCTTGACCGAGTTTAAAAGGCGCAAATAAAATTCTATTTGCCAAAGTTTACGTTCAAATCCTACTCTTTTAAACTTTCTCATTGCCAATTTTCTTGTCAATAAAAGTCCAATCAATAAACCAGGTACTTACCTGTACTTCTAATCCCAGTGCAACTAGTTACCGTCTCCTAAATACCATAGGAGCTGGTGTCTTCCATCTTGTCACCAGCAGACAGACAGACAGACGCGTTGCATATACGGGGACGTTGATTTAGCGCATTCCTAGCGCCAATGGGCCCGCTAAGGTATGCCTGATGTATGCTTTATACGACCAACCTTTGAATATAAGGGCTTAAGCTTTTCTAAGCTTGGAAGTAAACAGTTAGGTACTCCTTTTACTAAGAATGTTTTTAAACTGTGCATATTGCGTATTATGTAATTTTTACAGCTCTTCTATTTTGTGACTATTATGTAACTAATTTTAGAGTTTGGATATTTTGACAGCTAGGTAATTGGGAAAAATTAATTCTCATCACCTGCCCGTCTATTTCTACTGTCCAGTCATTATGGATTTAAACACAAGTACTTCATTGACCTGTTTCTGTCACCCCGAATTTGCTTTGCGTTAGTTTTTATAAGGGGTCAATAAACTTTTTTCCCAATTTGAGACGCACAAACCATAGTTAATTTTCTTAATTAAACCATAGAATGAAATAAATAAGCCTACATCATTCTTAATCTTAAACCATTGCCACTAAGCTTACCCAATTAGCTTTATAATTTTAAGACCCAGTAAACATGTTAATCCGTAAAGAATTCCGGTACTATCGCCGGCAAATCCATCAACCCATTTAACGAAACAACGTATACTGGTTTTTCTTAGTATTTGTATTAAAAACCAGCATAAATTGGTCCCTTTAATGATAGGTGGATTTGCTGGCTATAGTACATGCAAATACAGCTAGCAGTTTTAGATCTAGCCGTAACTGCGAATCTTGTTTTACACTAATAGGGTAATTAACTAGGTAAACTACCGGGATAGAAACTTTGATAGGTACTTATGCGATTCTCTTTAATGATGTGGTATTTACTTGGTTATACTAGTTAATTTGTTGTAGGGTAGAAAGGTGCTGATTTGATTCTGGTTTTTATGGTTAATGCATTTTAAACTTGGTCAAAAGTTCATTAACTTCTTGTACAAAGTGACGCCATTTATGACCTAAGTTTGCATGATCTCTTATAAAAATCGACGCAAATCAGGACTTGACAGATCAGTTTAGGATTTGTTTAGGTTAGTTTGTATGAGGTTTCAATGAAATTTTGTCAAAATTTGAAACGATCCAAACATAAAATATAGTTTTCATTTTACCTTTGATCGATTTCCCATTATTGCATTCTTATAATTATGTAACTTAACATCTGAAAGAGAGTATCATAAAACAAGTAAAGAATGCGTATACAGGAATTGACTCCATTATAATTACTTAATCGTCATGACTCGTCTGATTCCAGGCGTGCGCCGCTCGCTCGCGTCGCTCACACGATTTAACACCTGTCAAACATTACGAGCTGTCAGGCTGTACGGTCAGCGCAGCAAGTTGTTTACATTAAAAACTGGATCAAAGCATAATATACTGGGTTTTCAAATATAGTTAGAAGAAAGACTACAAAGTATTTTGTCTTGGTGAGTTAGATCATAATTTCTGATGACAAAGAATCCGCTACGTCGTAGCACTCTCGTAGCAAGCTTTTTCGGTGGTGAAAAAAACGGATGACGTTTATGCTAGTACTTACAATATTTTTTTGTGGGTAAAATATTTTGTTTTTACGTAAAAGAATACAGTTATGAAGTTTATTTCTTACGCATTTCAAAAAGTAACCACAAAAATCGATATGAAAAAATCCACAAGTCATCCACTAAAGTCCCACGCGATCCGATACATAAATCGAATAAATTGAAACAATGGCTCGTATCGAGTATCTTATCGATGTACGTTTAAAGAGAAGATTAATCGATTCCGTATTATCGATATTTCAAATTAGAGTTGACAAGTGTAATTTAGCATGTAGAGATAAGGCGGTTTTGAGATATGGTGTTTGTGATGAGATAAACATGAAGTCAGTTGCATGTTATAAATGGTACCTGCAAGTTTTATTGAAATTACTGAAATAGTTTACGCGTTCTTAGCAATTTCAAATAAATAATCAGTTTAATGTTTATATTAAGGACACTAACTTCTAATGATTAAAGGTTTAAAATTCCACAATATTTTTAAAAGTCTTAATAATCATAGATAGAGGTGTCTGTCGCTCGGTTCAATAATAACTAGTTTCAATACCTATCCTTCGTGAGTAAATTGATTTGATTTCTATTAGACGATCCAGCATTATCAGTATCTGAATCACAAAAACATAAATCCTTCATTTCTTTGAGACCAGTCTTAAAACACAAGGCGGAACCGAAAAGCATTTATTATAAATCCACATTGAGAATTAGAGGCTCGCACGCCCAATAATTCTATCTCAAACATCTTTACGCGGCCAATTAGAAGAGTCGCCTGCGAAGAAAGCACTAGCTGCACCTGACGTAGTGTTCATCTGGCAGGTTAATGCAGGTTCACACGTGAACCGCAGGTGAGAGCGCAGCGGCAAGGCCGGGGTACCGGAGCACTTGAGAACGAGACTTACCGCTCGCGTAATAAGGTCAATATTCCCACGGCGTACTTAAGAGTACAATTAAGAAAGTATCCGATAGAGTTCTCAATAGGAAGATCTGTTTTGAGTCGTATTATGAAGGGATGTGGGTTCGTTTTGCGTTGGGCGGGTTGATCGCGAACCGGTCGGTCGGTCGCGAACTTTTACCTATAAATTCGTGTCGGCTAGCCGGCGCGCGGCGCGACGGGCGAGCGCTGTCTAGAAGCTCTTGTTTAGTCTGTGGCACGTGTCAAAGGCAACAAATTGTTTCAGCATCAGGTGCACTACTTGTAAAGGATGATTTATTTTGTAACTACGTACTATATAGATTTCAATGTGCCACGTGAACAAAAGACTCAACTTCATTTTCCGTAAACCTGTCTAGCCTCTTACCTCCAAGACTTTTAGGGGCTTTTTGCGAATACCGTTTCCAAGTCCTACAAACTGAAAACACAATACCTACCTTAGACGGCCTTTGTAAAGAACCATGGGCGTTAGGAGGTTAGGATGTACGTATAGGATCTACTTAGTATCATATCATCATACCTACTTGTACCCCGCTCCGCTCATGACCTACACCTCTAAACACAGCAAGGGTCGCAGCTGATGCATTTCACAACGAGTCAATTAAACCAGGCATCATTACGCGTTTTTACTTAGTACGGCACTGTGACGTGCCGGTTTGCCATAAAAAGAAACATTCGTAAAGCTAGTGCCCGCCTTACATTATTCACTCAATTTAATTTTGATGTCCCGGTACGCCACAGCTCTCATATTTGCTACGAACATTTTGGATGCCTTAAAGGGCCTCGAACTTTAAAATTACTCATTTTGGAAAACTTGCAAAATTTTCCACCGCAGGCAGATGAGGTGGTATTTTGAACCTGCGACCTTCGGCATCTCTACTGACGGACGACGCCACTACCAACTGGGTCATACATTGTTGGTCATCTAGAAATTTTTGTATCGACGAAAGTATGCCAAATCTGACCCTGCTGGCCGGAAAATACCCAATTTAGCCTGACTGAACTCTGGAAGCTCTTGGTAGATTTTACTGAATCGGGATGCTGATTTTTTAAATACATCTGTGACCAATCGGAATAACTTTTAAAGCGGCGAACCGGACCTATTTCGAGTTCGACCCTGCTCTTACTGAGTAGGGCCCTGCACTTATGCTAATTGTGAACACTATCGCGCTTTTACCTCGCTGTGGCATTAGTGGCAACTTATAATGGGGGATTTAAGGTTATTTCAAAGGAAAGTCTAGCCTTCGATCAAGATCCTTTTTAAATTTCGTTCCACTATCTCTACTTATATAATTCTCTCTCAGTGCGTTTCATCAGTCGATGTACAACGAAAACCTATTTTTAGTGTTTCGGGAGGTACGTTGCGATAACCATTTTGATACCCTGGACTTTGACGTCATTTCTGTTTTCTCAATCAATTAACAATAATAAAATCGGGCTACATACACATTAAACTCGGTCAGAAGTTCATTAAACCCTCAACGTCACACTTTGAACTTATTAGTATGAGAGGTCAATGAACCTTAGTCCTACTTTAAAACGCACCAACCATAGTGGGTAACTAATTTTATTTTTTAGCAGAAGTCAAACTCTAAAACCACTTTAAGTACCTACTAAATACCACCACTGTTTCAGATCATTCAGGCGGCATATTGAACACGCATGTTTATGAGTTGATAAGTAATAAAAAGTTTTTTCCCAGACTACCGAATATCATTAGTACTTATGAATATCAATTTTATGTTTACTAATCCTCAATTTGGTATAAGTATTTGATTTGAATTGAATTTCCATTAATATTTAACAAGCGTGCTTAAGCTTATATTAAATACCTACATTCTATAAAGTAAACAGAATATTAAAAATAATCAGTAAGCTACTTTGTTTGCATTTTGAAATACTTTCCCATATTCATATTATGTGTATTTTAATAATCATTCAGGAGTCCTAAACACATTTGTGAGACAAAGTCCAAGAAACCTTTGACAATAGGGTTCATCGAGTCGTTGAATGACTCGGTGTCCCATTCGAAGAAGAAAATTCGCCTATTTGGCTTTTTTTGGCATCTACTTTAGCAAATCAAAGCATAAAAAACTGCGTTTATCCGCACACCTACTTATCCTATCAAGAGAATGGCAAAACCGCACTCAGATCTAAAAGCCTATTGCTTATGCACCCTTGCTGTTTTTTGTCGCGTATAAAACGCGTAAGCGACAACTTTTACTTACCGAGAGTGTTCCACGTTATTTATTACACTCGATAGCCCATTGGGGTAATTCGGTAAGGCTTCTCACGCACGCCGCGTGTTTTTGCGGTATTTGGCCGGACGCAAATTAAAAAAAACAGTATTATGTTGTCAAAATCCCATTATAAATTACCTGTTAACATGGCACACGGTTCCGCATCATTGCAACTGTCACAGCTTCACAGGCGGTCATTTATATGGCAGCTTTCATAATGTGTATTTTCATCCAGACGTGCTTATTTTACCTAAAACTTAGAAAAATGCGGTTCGGACGTTTTGACTACAAAATTATTTTATTAAGCAAAAAACATTTTTTTTCTTTACCACGGTTCTTATTGTTCAATGACCCGATGACTGATTTATCATCATTTGTATTCCGTTTAAAAATCGATATTGATTTTCAATACCTTATTGATATTCAAGATAATCCGTAGATGATACGAAAATAAATAATTAGAATTCAATATTTGAAGAAAATAAATTACGATCTATTACTCTGTTACCTGATATTGGAAATTATATTGAAACGTAATCTTATTTATTCTGTAACCAATCTACATATAATTTGAAGTTCTACCTAACTAAATACATAAACAAACATGCAATATTAAATTAAGTTTTAAAACATTATTGACGCCTTTTATGGTCGTTAATATTAATTTTAATTATTAGTAAATATAAAATTTCAAACTCGAAAGTCAAGGCAATATGGCGATTAAAAGAAAGGTGATACCACAATATAATATTTTGAATTGGACGGAAAGTATTAGGTTTCATTGCTTTTCGCCGCTACTTTATTGTATAATTCGGTTTTCAACAGCCAATTTTGAACATTAAATACAAATTCAAATTTGAAATTCGTCAACTTAGTGTTTATTTTATTGTTTTGTTGATGTTTTTGAACACCTCAAAGACTACTAAATAAAACAGGGCCATTAAAAAAAAAACAATTTTTACTTATTTTGCACTTAGTGACTTTAGTCATTAAACCCTCTACATAATTAATTCTGTACTTGTGAGCAAAAGAGTATTTTTTCTGAAACAGCTTTATCGTAACTTCCATTATCTATTTGCCACGCGCTCTGTAGATAGATAATCATACTGATATGTTTGAAGAATAAGTTCCTAGAGAATAAAAATCTTAAGAAAGAAAGACTTCTTCCCAAGGTGGCCAGCACTGGCCAAAATCAGCCAGCACTGGTATTGACTGGCCTGATTTATTTGGCCCAGCCCTTGGAATGAATAAAATAAAGAAGCACCGCCCCAGGGCTGCCCGCTGCCCATTTGTCTTTATCCTTTACGCCAAATGGGTGATTTAAGAGCTCCTATATTTTGCTACTCTATAACACTACACACCCCTTCTCGCTGTTATAATATTGGTAGACCATTATATGCCTTTTGATTTGTGTTTAGGTACTAAAATAATATATTGATAATGGCTTTTACCAATTTTTACGTGACCAGAATAGTGTTAAACAAGTTTTAAAAATACCTACATTCTTTAATTCAAAGTAATGTAAATTATGTTGATGTACTCAATGATCGAATTGAATAACGAAACTAATACAATGTATAACGCATTAATAGACTTTACGATTAATAGAAAAAAAAAACTTCAAAACTGAATTCAAAATAAACCACAACGCACATTAATAGAAACATTAATAACTGAGTGAAAACGCGGGATTGTCCCCTCGCATTCCCTTAGTTCCCTCACTATGGGCGATCGAAAAACCCCGAAATATCCCCAAAACAAGAGGAAACTATTTTCGTCGAACAAAAAATGCTTCCGCAGAGAGATTTATTGGGGACCTTTCTCACAGGCCCTCTTCGTATAAAACGCGTGAAATGAAGTGTTGCCCTCCCTTTTTTAGGATTCCTTAGCAAAAGGAAAAAGACCCATTTAGTCGTGCAATAATAATGTGTGCAATGCGCTAGAAAACAAAATGTTAACAAAAATCAACATCTCTATGGTTAATGAAGGGCCAATGTCATACCATATCACATATTGACGAAAAAATATACAAAATTAGCACTTAAGTTATGTTAGCACTTAACTCTTATAATAGCGCTCTAAAAACAATTTTGAATGTAAAATATTAAAGCTAAAAAAGCATATTTTGTACGGATTTGACAGGCAAAATTTTAGCCAAATTGAACTTAAAATTATACCTTCAAATCTTCTGATTTCTAGGAATAAATTCTATCCACTGAAAGCTGTAACCTAAGCTAGGTACGTACGTAACGTAAGCTAAACTTTTGTTTTTGGTCACTAAAACCTATATAGGTTTAAACCTTGAAAATTGCACCTTTAAAACTTTGATTATATTTAATACGGAACCTTTCCTAAAAGTTTTATGATGAATGAACTTGACAAGATTTTCTTCTTTGTCGGAGGGAAGAGAAGAACCGCAAAGGCAAAGAGATATATTTTTTACTGCTCAATTAATTTGATTTCACGGCGATATTTCGCAGTTATGGTGTAACTGCGCCTTAAATTTCAATTACTGTGTTTTTATGCAGTTTGAATAACTTGCATTGTTTCGCTGTTATTTTTACAACGGGTGCATTTTATAAGAAAGGCTGCTTCAGCCCAGAAAGTAACTGTTTGGTACTTCCGTATAAAAAAATATTTATTGAATGCTTTTAGGTTAATCCCATTATGAAAATCTGTCTATCTTCCTTACAATCTGAGCTTTATGTTCAAGACAATTTCCTGAAAAACCCTTACCTATACCTGGCCTAGAGACAGTCATCTAGAATTTTCTACCCAATATTTTTAAGAAAAACTCTTATTTTGCCATAAAATATCGTTTCAATATATCAAACTCGGAAGATTAATATCCCGCCTAAGTGTTTTGGTCGTGGCTTCTGGTCATAATAAAAAAAATGTTTGGGCGTAATCTAGGAATTCATGAAATACCCTTGGGGCAATGACTATTTTCGTAGAAAAACAATACTTTACCTAAGCATTCTAGGAACAATAAGATAAACTAACTTCAAATTTCACCGTAAAAACTTCGTTATTACTTATTAGACATTTATAAGCTTCCAGGAAAATTAAATTTATTAAAATCAGGATTCCATTTAAGGGCTCAACTTTAACTGGTTTCTCATACAATTACTAAAAATAACCAGTGTAACTTGATCCCTTAAAAGTAGTATCGCCAGCACATCAACCATTCAATTTAAGAGATCAACTTTTGTTGGATTTTCTAACTAACTGTATGAAAAAACTAGTATAAATTGATCTCTTAAATGTTAAGTACATGTTTTGTCATGTTCTTCTGGTAGTTCGTACTATCGCCAGCAAATCCACCTACCCATTTAAAATACCAACTTATACGGGTTTTTCAAACAAATACTAAGAAAAACCAGTATAGTTTATTCTCTTAAATGGGCAGGTAGAATTGCACCTACATAAACGCACAATCGATGGTAGCTCTTCTAATGAAGACATCAGAATCAGCTCAGTACATTATTATTGCTCATCATCGCGTCGAAATAACTAGTTTTTGCGATATTTTCGTAACATCATTTCAGTTTTAAAGCAATCGCCCTTTCACTTACACATCGCAAGTGTGGTTCCCACGATATGGACTAAGAGAGGCAGTAGATTTTTCGAAACATTCTGGACTTGATGACATGACATTAATATTTTAAAATGAATAGGTATTTAAGTAAATGAAGTCTTCCAAGTTGGTAATATCAAGCAGCGTCAAAGGGATCTTTACAAACTGGGTTTTAATAAAATCTCCATGGATTACTTTAAATGTAATGTATGTTTGCACCGTATTCAAAATACCGTGACTTTGGGAATAGTTTTTGAGCGTGGGCGAAATAAACTAAAAAAAGTCGACCTATGTATTTGTTTTTTACCCCTGACTCTACCAACTTAGAAAATGCGGTCACTTATTCTGAGGGTCACTTCGTCACTCAATAACGTAAAAAGCTCTACCAATTTGTATTTCCGTCACGTCTGTCCCCTGTCACTGGACCTATTGCTGAAATTGATATACATTACCGACAACCTTCCCTAACACATACCAAACATCTCTTAACACAAAGTAATAGAGTCTATATTCCTTATTCAAACTGCAAGTAAAGATGGCGGTACGCGAATTGAATGGCCAGTATTTACTGACCTTTGCGAATATTCATCGTTCGTTTTTCAAATACGCACGTGGAAGGCAACAGGGGTCACGCAATGTTGGTCACGCGAGAGTACTTGACCGTCCACTTTCTTAGGACTTCTGGGCGCCTGGTATCAATTGCACATAAAATATGAGATGTTGGAATAAAAATGTTGGGTTTTAGGCAACAATTTGTCAAAAATATTGAATGACCTTTGATACATTGCAACGGAAAGTGCAATATGGGATTTAAGATGCTTATTATGAGTTCCGTCTGAAGTTTGTCGATGATCTGTGATGGAAATTAATACAATTTTACTTCGGAAATTCAAATTTTAGTTCATGAAATTCTAGCAATTCAATGTCTCTGTTACTTATTGATACCTAAGTAGCAACGTAGCAAGTAAAAAATTGTACAGCACGACAATTTTACGAAATGATTTTATTGTTCTTCCACTGCCGGCATTTCTTTGTAAAATCTAAACATACCTATACTCAGACAAAACATTCAATAGCAAAATTTAACCCTTTCACTGCGAGTAGGTATATCAGATGCGGAGATAGGTCGACACAGCAGAGGCGGTGCTAAGGCGGGCCTACAATAATATACGGTACGGCGAGACACGATTGTATCTAGTCAATAATTAGCAATGAGAGGGTTAAAATGTTAAAATACAAGATACTTGTTATGGGATCAGTTAGGGAAAAGTTAACCTCCTAAGGCACCTTGTACAAAATTTTGCACAAATTTTATTAGATGTCAGGGCCAAGCATTAAGTGTTTGTATTTTCGCAAAGCAACATCAATTTCACGGATAAATGAGAATTTTTTTTTCCATAACCTTTGCTTAATAAACGCCCGATGTAAGCAAAATTACCTATATGAATCATAGTGTCCAATAGTTTAGCTTTAATTTTGAGTTAAGCTATTCAAATATGTACCAAAAATTGCACACTGGGCAATTAGTCAATTGTTAGAGATACTTAAGTATTTTCTTGAGTCTGAGGAAGTTAAAATAAATCTTACGATTGGCCAAAGCTCCACTTTGCGCGCATTAAATACATCTAAATACTCTGAGACACGAATATTTTGAAATCTATAGTATAACTTAATATAAATTAGATTTCTAGTCCATTCAGATGCATTATAGAACGAGCCAAGATGGCTAGTTGATTGTCATATTTTCATTTTTGTTTTTCTTTATTTCCGTCTGAAGTTTGTCGATGATCTGTGATGGAAAATAATATATTTTTACTTCGGAAATTCTAGTTTAACTAAAATAGTACATGAAATTGGAACAAATCAATTTCTTTGCTACTTATTGATAAGGAGCGAGCAAAAAATTGTACAGCACGACAATTTCACGACTTCATTTTATTGTCATTGAACCTGAAGATGGTTTTTTATTCTGATTGTTTTTGTTTTTTATTGCCAGATTTTTTACATTTTGAGGCATTAAGTTTTGCTATGGGATTGCTGCTATTTTTGTTTCGCAAATGGCCCCATAGTAAAAGATGTTCATATTATGGATGCCTTAAATCACCAATTTGCATAAATACCTGCTTGCACACACAATATATTATGTAATACACAATATATTATGTTAAAGGCATGATGCATGTGTTCTTTAGTTTGAATAAGGACTATTCCTACCAGAATGTGAATCTAAGTAAGGAACTGTCCAGGGCCACGCTATTGAAAATATGTAGTATTAAGTATATAGGTGGCACCCTCCACATGCTTAGTTTAAACTTTTTCGTTTTAGTTTAAACGAAAAAGTTGGTATTAAAATAGTTCGATCAAAGAGATAACGTTACAGTAATACCTAAGCATGTGCAAGGCGCCATCTATATCTTCATTTCAATAATCTGGACAGTTTCTCATTACACATCTGAAATGAGTTTTTAACTTCAAGACATGGTTTTATATTTTGTGTGATTCAGTCCTACATTTGCATGGTTTTTCTGCTTTTTTCATTGGTGGTGGTTACTTTTGGTGATGGTTCTTCTCTATTAGATGACTTTTTACTAGTGACTGATGATAAGAATGTCTATAACCTGCAGTGGATAGATGTGATCTTATGACACCATTAGGTGATTCTTACGCTATTTGAATAGTTTTTTTTTATATTCCTGCTGATGGTTTCTGTAGAAATTTGTTCTAATTCATGAGCTATTTGCTGTCTTTTCTCGTATATAGCATACTTTGGTTTTTATTTACTGTTAGTTTTTTATGTTATTTTGGTTCTAAATATCACCATTTTTTTTACATCAGTCACGAATAATTTGTCATTTTGTATCACCTGTGTCACCATTACTAACCACATTGTTTTTTCCGAGTAACAACCACCAGTAGCCACCTGTAGTATCTTCACCCGTAGTATCCTCACCAGTAGTATGTTCATCAGTAGTACTAGCACTGTCACTAACCAATGGGAGCACATCGGGAGCCACTTCATCTGGGATACCTGCTGTTTATCTGTAAGTATTAACATCATCTTTTCTTTATTTTTTGTTTCACTTTATGTTTACCTCATTGGTTTTATAATTTGATCAATAGAATATTACCTACGAATTTGTAAATTTTGCGCTACCTAATGCAAATTATTTACCAAAGTTTGGTACATTATATAATGTTTTGTGGTTTGTGCAAACATTTTTATATTATTTTTTTACCTCTAATAACATATGGTATAGCTAGTGAGATAAACATACAAAATGTAGTTGCCAGTAGTTTCATATTAAGCTGACAATATTGTGTTTATACTTAGAATATAAAACTTGACACCATAGCTACAAGGTCATAATATTTTTATCATAAAGAAACCAATTTACACAAACATCATTATATATTTTTCTTGATATTTGAAATGGCATTCGCAAACTTTAAACATACCGACCTAACCTCGGAAGGGACGACAACCCTACAGCGAAGGGCTAATAAGTGAAACAGAGATTTATGAACATACAGATATGCAAATAGAAATTTGAGGCCCCCTGCGACCCTTCCGCCCTTGCAATCGGTGATACACGAGACGAATTAAAAATATTTTCAAATTATAACCTCACTTTCAATATTCTTCTTTCGTATCGGTTAAAATATGTATACTTAATAGCAGTGCCGAAAGGTCGCATTCAACGAAGGTAGGACGGAGCAGAAAAAAATACGAGATGATAGTAGATTGATGTGAGAGTATGGGCAGTAAGGATTCGGAAATTCCTGAAAGGGAAGGCGATGGGAATCGGCATGTATAGACCCAACGCCCTAATATTAGTCACTTACAAACAAATTAGTACGGTAGTGAGCGTTTTTAGTCGTCAGAAGAACATGGCTTGTTTCAACTAATTTGCTTCCTAAACACTGATTTCCGCGTCATCAGCATATTTTTGTATATTTTATTTTTATTTTTACTGACTCAGTGCAACGAAAAAAAAAGCTTAAGATACTAAAATTTTAAATCTGGCAACACTGTCCTATGGTCCCTTCGCAGTGCCAATGAAAAGGCGCGGGTCCTCAGAGACTCGGCCCTATTTGTCCAACTGCCACACACCGAGGTCATAATTATTGAGTGCGGTTCTCATATTAATTCTGACATGACATGTTTAATTGATAAATTAGAAAATGGCCGTGATATACATGTCTACACTGTAATGTAAAAAATAACCCAATACTTAGGTATGCTCTCAAAAACATAACCTTTCTTCTAAGGTAGAGTAAAAATTGACACAAACGCAATGTAGTACGTTAAGGAACTGCGAAGCCTCCAGATACAGGTATAAGTTTGCATAAATGGACCTACTTAATTTTCGATTATTTTTATTTTCATATTTCCTTTTTAGTTTTTTCTCCTTTTGTTAAAATTTATAGAAAGATTTTATTTCTCTGATATATTACACATTTTTTGGTCCAACTAATACAATCAGTACCTAGGGTCTCCCCGTGACCGTGGTTCTTGCATATTCATGTGTCGTCGCGGCTCGTTAGGTCATTGGTTCGTGGTTCGACACATCGACACTTTGATACCTATACTATATAATGATGACATGGCATTTTTAAACCGTGTTAACTAACCTAACCGTGACTTTTAGATAGTAGAAGTTTTAGTTACCTACCTGACAAAAACACGTAACTTGTAGTGTATTTATTTTTAGTTTAAACCATTGTAAAGTGTAACACACCTATAGCACAACTCTGTAAAACGTAAATACCTCTTTTATCTTTGAATCAAACATCTTTGTCATATTTTTCATTTAATATAGATATACCTAGATACTTTAAACTCAAAGTTGATTAAACGAAATTAATTAAATACTCAATTATGTTTTATGTACCTATTTGACATTCTACAACTATATCAAAGACATATTTTAAAAAGGAAAGTAAGAAGATTGCCCATTTCTGTATGGACCTTAGACCAAACAGAGACCCGCATAGGGATATAGTGCATAATGTTCCTAAGACTAATACTAGCCTGAAACCCAAACCACATCAAAATCCGTTGCTGGAGTCTTGAGATAATTGACATGATATTTCAAGTTTTCCATTAACGAAAAATCACAGCCAACAGCTTAATTCTAAAATTAAAAACGGTAATCATTGAATCAATCAACCACTTTAATAAGTCTATTACTTCCTGAACAGCTATTGCCACGGGTGTTACTCAGGGTGTCGTTTTATCCCCTTTTCTTTTGTACTCGCGTTGAACCTTATATTGAGACATAGTGCATAATGTTCCGAAGACTAATACTAGGCTGAAACCCAAACCACATCAAAATCCGTTGCTGGAGTCTTGAGAAAAATGACATTGTATTATTTCAGGTTTTCCCTTTACGAAAAATCAAAGCCATCAAATAACTTATTTTTATAATAAGAGATGGTAGTCATTGAATCAATCAACCACTTTAACCAGTCTATTACTTCCTGAACAGCTATAACCACCAGTGTCACTCAGGGTGTCGTTTTATCCCCTTTTCTTTTGTACGGGCGTTGAACCAAATAGCGACCCGCATTGAGACATAGTGCATCATGTTCCTAAGACTAATACTAGTCTGAAATCCAAACCACATCAAAATCCGTCGCTGGAGTCTTGAGAAAAATGACATTGTATTACAGTTTTTCCATTAACTAAAATCATAGCTAACAACTAATTATTAAATTAAAAACGGTAATCATTGAATCAATCAACCACTATAATCAGTCTATTACTTCCTGAACAGCTATTGCCACGGGTGTTACTCAGGGTGTCGTTTTATCCCCTTTTCTTTTGTACTCGCGTTGAACCAAATAGTGACCCGCATTGAGACATAGTGCATAATGTTCCGAAGACTAATACTAGGCTGAAACCCAAACCACATCAAAATCCGTTGCTGGAGTCTTGAGAAAAATGACATTATATTACAGGTTTTCCATTTACGAAAAATCAAAACCATCAAATAACTTATTTCTATAATAACAGATGGTAGTAATTGAATCAATCAACCATTTAAATCAGTCTATTACCTGACGAACGAACAGCTATTACCACCGGTGTTACTCAGGGTGTCGTTTTGTCCACTCTTCTTTTGTACGGGCGTTGAACCAAGTAGCGACCCGCATCGAAACATAGTGCACAATGTTCTTAAGACTAATATTAGCCTAAAACCCAAATCTCATCAAAATCCGTCGCTGGCGTCTTCAGAAAAATTACATTATGTTTCAGGTTTTGTCTTGTCAATATAATGTCTTTTTTCTCCAGACTCCAGCGACGGATTTTAATGTGGTTTGGGTTTCAGACTAATCTAAGTCTTAGAAACATTATGCACTATGTTTCAATTTGGTTCAACGCCCGTACAAAAGAAAAGTGGATAAAACGACACCCTGAGTGACACCGGTGGTAATAGTTGTTCAGGAAGTAATAGACTGATTAAAGTGGTTGATTGATTCAATGACTACCTTATGTTATTATAGAAATAAGTTATTTGTTGGCTTTGATTTTTCGTTAATGGATAACCTAAAATA
Source organism: Phthorimaea operculella (assembly GCA_024500475.1). Classification (NCBI taxonomy): domain Eukaryota; kingdom Metazoa; phylum Arthropoda; class Insecta; order Lepidoptera; family Gelechiidae; genus Phthorimaea; species Phthorimaea operculella. Next base: position 10,378,760 of record JANFCV010000002.1, read on the forward strand.
TAATATCATTTTTCTTAAGACTCCAGCGACGGATTTTGATGTGGTTTGGGTTTTAGACTAGTATTAGTCTTAGGAACATTATGCACTATGTCTCGATGCGGGTTGCTACTTGGTTCAACGCCCGTACAAAAGAAGATGGGACAGAACGACACCCTGAGTAACACCAGTGGTAATAGCTGTTCGTTCAGCAGGCAATAGACTGATTTAAATGGTTGATTGATTCAATGACTACCATCTCTTATTATAGAAATAAGTTTTTGTTGGCAATGATTTATCGTTGATGGAAAACCTGAAATATAATATCATTTTTCTCAAGACTCCAGTAACGAATTTTGATGTGGTTTGGATTTCAGACTAGTATTATTCTTAGGAACATTATGCACTATGTCTCACTGCGGGTCGCTACTTGGTTCAACGCCCGTACAAAAGAAAAGGGGACAAAACGACACCCTGAGTAACACCGGTGGTAATAGCTGTTCAGGAAGTAATAGACTGATTAAAGTGGTTGATTTATTCAATGATTACCGTCTTTTATTTTAGAAATAAGCTGTTGGCTATGATTTTTCGTTGATGGGAAACCCGAAATATAATGTCATTTTTCTCATGACTCCAGCGACGGATTTTAATGTGGTTTGGGTTTCAGACTAATCTAAGTCTTAGAAACATTATGCACTATGTTTCAATTTGGTTCAACGCCCGTACAAAAGAAAAGTGGATAAAACGACACCCTGAGTGACACCGGTGGTAATAGTTGTTCAGGAAGTAATAGACTGATTAAAGTGGTTGATTGATTCAATGACTACCTTATGTTATTATAGAAATAAGTTATTTGTTGGCTTTGATTTTTCGTTAATGGATAACCTAAAATATAATATCATTTTTCTTAAGACTCCAGCGACGGATTTTGATGTGGTTTGGGTTTTAGACTAGTATTAGTCTTAGGAACATTATGCACTATGTCTCGATGCGGGTCGCTACTTGGTTCAACGCCCGTACAAAAGAAGATGGGACAGAACGACACCCTGAGTAACACCAGTGGTAATAGCTGTTCGTTCAGCAGGCAATAGACTGATTTAAATGGTTGATTGATTCAATGACTACCATCTCTTATTATAGAAATAAGTTTTTGTTGGCAATGATTTATCGTTAATGGAAAACCTGAAATATAATATCATTTTTCTCAAGACTCCAGTAACGAATTTTGATGTGGTTTGGATTTCAGACTAGTATTATTCTTAGGAACATTATGCACTATGTCTCACTGCGGGTCGCTACTTGGTTCAACGCCCGTACAAAAGAAAAGGGGATAAAACGACACCCTGAGTAACACCGGTGGTAATAGCTGTTCAGGAAGTAATAGACTGATTAAAGTGGTTGATTTATTCAATGATTACCGTCTTTTATTTTAGAAATAAGCTGTTGGCTATGATTTTTCGTTGATGGGAAACCCGAAATATAATGTCATTTTTCTCATGACTCCAGCGACGGATTTTGATGTGGTTTGGGTTTCAGACTAGTATTAGCCTTAGGAACGTTATGCACTATGTTTCAATGCTGGTCGCTATTTGGTCCACTTTGGGCAATGTCTTTTCAAAATTACAATTTTCTGTGACATAGAGATTTGACATTGAGATCTCTACGACAAAGTTAATCTTGATAGCAACATGGGAAACCATGTTGTTCCATTGAATGGTAACTCGAGGTGCTACTGATGGTACCTACCTATTAAGTGACCTCACAGGCACTGTTCCCTTTGCCCCTAATGAGCAAACAAGTGCCAAACGACACACCTCATGGTCCACTACATACATATTTGATACATACTCTAATAGTGTTAAAAGATCAACTTATCCTAGTCATTCTTACTAACTGTATGAAAAACCAGTTTCAATTGATCCATTGATCGGTACTCTAGCTGCTCATGCTTCCTATTTTGTATTTAGCTCATTAAGTGACATCACAGGCACTGCTCCCTTTGCCTTTAATGAGTAAACAAGTCTCAAACGACACGACCTCATGGTCCGCTACATACATATTTGATACTTACTCTGATAGTGTTAAAAGATCAACTTATCCTAGTTATTCTAACTAACCGTATGGAAGCCAGTTTAAGTTGATCCATTGAATAATACTCTAGCTGCTGTTCATGCTTCCTATTTTGTATTAAGCTCATTAAGTGACATCACAGGCACTGCTCCCTTTGCCCCTAATGATTTGCTCTGATCGTGTTAAAAGATCAACGTATCCTAGTTATTCATACTAACTGCTTCGTAAACCAGTTTAAGTTGATCCATTGATTGGTACTCTAGTTGTTCATGCTTCCTATTTTATTTAGTATTTAGCTCATTAAGTGACATCACAGGCACTGCTCCCTTTGCCCCTAATGAGCAAACAAGTCTCAAATGACACGACCCCAAATCATGACACGGTCTGCTGCTTGCGTATTTGATGTTTGCTTTGGTTTTGGCAGTGTTTGGCTAACGTGTAAAACTATATACCTAGGTACTTACTTCTGTTTTATAACAGCTTTCTTAAAAATTAGAAAACAGATACATAACTGTAAAAAAAATAACCAGTATGGCTAGCATCCGCACTGTAGAAAGACTTGTCAAATCGTCGACAAAGATGTGTCAAATCGTATGGATTTATCAAAAACAAGTAAAAACTTTTGTTATAAGATAAAATCTATTTCTAGGGTCGCATGCTAACTATACCTACAGGAATTGGTTAGGTTCATACCGTTCATAGAGGTGTAGTGAGTTTATAACTACTTGTTAGTTCAAACCTCAAGAAGCGAACCTGAGACCTATGAGACTCCCAGACCACTAGATCACAGACGCAGAGATACAAAGTTGAAGAAACGCAATTATATCAACAATGAATTATACCGTAATCTGGTTAACTTGCCGTCACCCTCGCACCGGTGCAAATAATTAGCAATCTTATACTGCCAGGCTGGGGGCACACCTAGAGCAACACTTGTAGTGGTGGTATGAAAAAAAAATGTTGTCGAAAATACAGACCAGCCTTAGCTTAATTGAAAAACTAAGTTACTTTAACTGTTGAGAAATAAAAAATATTTTATTAAAATCGATCAATAGAATACCTACGCTTCAGTCGCATAGGACACCGAGACGGTGAATAACCTTATAAAGATACCTACTTACTATAGTTATTTATTAGAATTATTATTAAAATTAAAATAATTGCATTTGTTCACCGAAGATCTTGACTATCTCCAGCGTCATCGTAGCATTTGCTACGGCGGCGTAGCACTAACCTACAATATGAAATTTAAAAAAATCTTCTGTCTTTTTAGATGTTTTCTCTCTCATTGTACCTTCAACTTTACTCGTTGCAAGCGTAGAACAAGATAACTGAATTGTTTTACAAATTTTACTAATAAAAGATAACCCTCCTTGGTTTTCCACGTCGGATAAGTCATTAAAACGTAAAGATTGCGCGGCACAAGTGCTGCTCAAATATAAATACAAGAGACCATTTAAAGAAACCTTTCAATATTGTTTGAAATGATTAGGTTAATATGTTGGTTAATATAATAATCTATTGGTACTTTGTATATAATCTTCGAGCATCTTCTGTCAGCGTTCCTCCAAGTAGGTATATAATAATTAGGTAATTTAAAAAACTAATAATTATCTCGAGATAAATGCTTACCGACAAATACCAAAAGAAGCGTACCTACCTAATGGGATTCTTATCGCGATAACCCATTTTTTAAATTCCATTTTCAGTATTGTGAATCATTAATGTGATTGCGAAACTCCGAAACAATTAATGAATGTCGACGTAGATGAACGAACGAGGAACGTCGAAACAAATACCTATTTTTCTGCGAAAAGCGACATCCTTCCTTACCTAAGTAGAATATTTACTACAATATTTCTTTATCGACCAAAATACACCATATGCCATCAAAATCGAGCATAAAATGTCGAATACTTTCATTCGAAGACAGGAAGGTATCATCATAATAACAGTACCTATATGGTATGCGCGGGCGTCGGGAGCGAAGCGCCGCGAGCGACATCTAGTGGGCAATTACGAACGATTTATGTGGTAACAAGCCTGCGGTTCACATTTGCACCTTGTTCATGTTATTTATTTTTATTAGGTTTTAGTATTTCTACCCACCACTATGGTTCTGTTCCTGTTTCATTTTAAATCACGTTTATTTCACAAATATTAAAACAGAAAAGTTCTAAGAATACTTATACATACAGGGTGTTATTTTTATTTAGATAAAGAATGCCGTAAAAAATATTTATATAAATCCTGGGCAAACATTTTTTTTTACACTCAGCCGAAATTTGATTCAAATTATGCCATAGCTTAGCCAAGATTCGTTCAAAATCAAAATCTATTTGACAAAAGTACTTGTATCGACACTTTCTAAAATGTATTTTTCCATAAATATAATGAAATTACTAAAATGTTGGCTAAGTCCAAAAACACTTTTTTGCTCCGACTTTTTTCAGGATATTAAAGCTATGGCACGCGTTTAAATTAAGACCCTGTATATTTATCAACCAGATGAGATCAAATACCTAGCCCTAGTTTTGTGGCTGGCCGCTTGTAACCCTAAACCACTAAACTGCGGGTTGCGGGGTAAGGGTGACTAGGGTTGTCAGCGTTTTTCACTTAAAATACAGTGTAGAAGATAGACAATCTACAGTAGTTTATAAAAACTAGAAAAGTTATACAAAACAGTCGATGTAGGTAAAACAGTGTTTCTAGTTTTGTTTGTCAAATAGGGAGGAACCCAAATTCCCCTTAATCCCGGTACAAAAGCCGATTGCAAATGGCAGCAGGCAGATTGTGCTTAAATGGACAAACAATTAAAGTAACTGAACATTGACATTGACACATTTTCTATCAATCCCCGGGAAAAGGCTCAGTCAACAGTGGCGCCATTGGTTCTCTAGCTTGATACCTCATTGAACATTTAAATGTACTTACCTAACTTAAACACTGTGGGCCTCACCATAACAAAGTTAAACGAGCGTTTTCCTTTTTATGACAGTAATGTTTTTGTATGTAAGTTTTATTTTAAACACGCTTTTAACATATGTCTAACTTTTTTGTGGTAAGGCCCTGTATGGTTGGGAACCCTAGCGATAGTGTGACCCCAAACCACCCCTAACAAAACTGATCTCGCGATCTGGCGCGCGACTTTTTAGCTCGTCTGTAGAGGGCGACGGACGATTTGTACAAGTGATCACAGGATAGGACAGGGCATAAGATAAGTGTTTAAGCCAAATATACATTTAAAAAATATTAGCAATTTTTTTTTTATTTCCTGCTTAATAGAGATTTTACCGTCATAATCTGCATGTCCTTATTTCAATTCATTTTGAGGTCAGCGCAACATGTTTTCTTCTCAAATCTTTTCGCAATACGATTTACTTACTTAAATAGATACATACGTCTAATATTAGTACTTACAAATCTAATATTATTAGTAATAAAAATCTCCAGACCGATCTTTTTACCATTTACCCTTTATACTTTCACCACCCACCCCTGCGAGCGAGGATAATCATATCTTCACACACGTCACTTGTTTGACACCCCTGACCACTAATCAGAACCTCTGACTATAATCAAAAACCCCATACAACACCATACAGATTCCTCTCAACTATAATTTAAACGAAAATTCAATTGAATAAAACTATGTATTTTTTATTTAGGGGAAGTTGTAATGTATAACCACAACAGTAACGTGAAAACCGATTATTAGGAAATAACTGATTATTAGGAATAATAACAGTTGTGATTATAAATGTAGTGATTTGTAATTTGAAGAATGGCACGTGCTAGAGTACGGTAAAAAAATATGCTTTCCTTTTTATTCAAAGCACGATATACCTAGTATTATTAAGTCTGTTACTTATACTAAAACTTGTTCTCCAAGCAAAAAAACATTTGATTTTTTTGTCACTAAGATAGGCCTGCATTTGTCTGATATCTCAACAGTTACCTAGTAACTGATCTGATGATACAGACGATGTTGGAGTATAGATAGTGCCTATTCACTCTTGCCTTGAAATGGCCCGAAGTTATAATGCAAACATGATATTTTCTTGGTTTTAGCATTTGAAAACCAAAAACTTTTGAATAGATAAATAACAAAGCTTTTGATGTAAAAACAAACGCACTTCAAACACAAAAAAAAATGCTGCGGTATAAAGTTCGTAAAGATAGTTCTTTTTAAAGTAAGTGTTACCTAGATTACTTTTTGATAACTAGGTTCTATTCTAACTAATTAAATAAGTTTACAATAACTACCAATATTCCCTTATTGAAGTCTACTTCCACCCAGAAAGGAATACGCGCATGTACAGCCAAACACAAAAGTCACAACTCACAATGCGCCCGCAATGTACACTCGACTACCTTTAAACCTGTACTAGTAATGTAGAGCCTACCAAGAATTAGGCCCGTATCGCCACTGGGCCGATTCGTCATATAAATAAAGCCCATACAATGAAATCCACTTTGATCCTTAGTGGTTTATTCATGGAACTCTTTACAATTAACCTGCGGTTATCGCTATCAGTACTAAAAACCCCTCTACCAACAGGGTTTACTGAATTTCTAAAAAAAATGTGATGATGATGATGATGATACTTAACACGGAAAGTGTTTTAATATGTAGAAATGGTGGATTGAGTTTGACCGCATCACTTTCTTTTTCACAAATGTTTTAGACTCCTTTAGCAAGTATGACAAACCTTGCCCTTGGCAAACTGGCCGAAATGCACCAGTAACGTAGAGTCTACACAGTCGTGTAAAGTCGTGCGCATTGGGCCATTGTGCTCAATTCGGGCCGAGTTAATTGTTTTTAATTATTTGTGCCGAACAGGGCCCATGGCAAACCGGACCCACTGCAAAACGGACCTAAATGCACCAGTAAAGTAAAGTCTACCAGTCGTGTAAAGTCGTGCGCATTGGGCCATTGTGCTCAATTCGGGCCGAGTTAATTGTTTTTAATAATGTATGCCGAACAGGGCCCATGGCAAACTGAACCCATGGCAAACCGGACCCACTGCACCAGTAAAGTAAAGTCTACCTCGTCGTGTAAAGTCGTGCGCATTGGGCCATTGTGCTCAATTCGGCCGAGTTTATTGTTTTTCATTATGTGCGCCGAACAGGACTTGTGGCAAACTGGACCCATGGCAAACTGGCCCTACTGCACCAGTAAAGTAAAGTCTACCTCGTCGTGTAAAGTCGTGCGCATTGGGCCATTGTGCTCAATTCGGCCCGAGTTAATTGTTTTTAATTCGCAAATGTATTGTAGGTGTTTTAATTACGCCCAGCTAGCTAATGGCGTCGTGAGCTTGCGCGGACGCCACGACAATACTTTTGTTCAGTTTGGGTACAGTCGGGTGCATATCAGTAGGTATGGATTTTTATTAGAAACTTTTCATCGCAATTTGAAAAAGAGAATTTAGACCTCCCACTCCCATAATAAGTAACGAACTTTTTTCTTTTTTAAGTTATGGGTTTCAGTTTTGTTTTTCATATTTCGAAGAAAAGTTTGTACTCAATAAAAGTTGTTCAGTTTTGTGAGTAGAACACGCCAGTAAAATATTTATACTTCTAATGACGACAAATTTTATGAAAGTTTAAATGACTGTTGTGAAAAGGCGTGACTGAAATTTCAATATGATATGTTCCTTGCCGAATGTTGTTCAGTGTGTGTGCTATGTTGAACGTAGCATTTTTGTGAAATTCGGTCGTGCGGTACCACTCAATATAATTAGCTTAGAAAGTAAGCCCATTATTATTTATTTCATATTTATTATACTGTACTATAGTATAGTCTCACTCTTACGCACTCCAATATCAATTTCATGACGGGATCACGTCTAAAAAAAAACGGTATCTTCACCGTTCCTACACCCGGTATTTTACTAGCGTAACTTTTACGCACATCAATATAATATCTTCCACTGCCGACTGTACCTTCAAATAGGAAAGTGGTCGTACGTCGCCTTCATTTGGCGTATTCAGCCGACTCCACAATTAAAGGCACAAAAAGAGGAGTTGTGTTCTCCGCAATGGGATCACGACGCTGAATTAACGACACACAACTTTTAATGAGACCCATGCGAGTATTGGAAATACGAATTTGAAGGCGGTTTTTGTGGTGGTTGCGATAAAGCTATTTACTATGACTTTATTATTAACTGTTTTTAGTCTACGACAAATCCTTATTGTTTCGTGAATTCTGTCTGTCTGTTCGTTCAAAGCCCCGCGTCATTAACTTAGTCTGTTTTGCACATATTATTATATTTAAATGACTTTGTCAAAGAAAGTAAGAATTCATAAATATACTTATTCATTATCAAATCTATCAATCACTAACACGTTCTCTGTTTTCAGTTCGTAAAAAATACACATTTTCTAAGTAGGTACGTGATACAAAAAATAGGTATTAAAATATTTAAAATCCAGTAATCTTTTGTACATCATGTAAACCGATACACATTGATAACAATCAATGGACCGCAATAGGGACAGTCTGCCCAAAGCGGAACACCGTAAACCCCAGATAGGTGGACCCCAAATCAAAATCCTTTGTCGAAATATCAAAACCCCACCAAATCCTTTGTGCGGAAAGCGGTGTAACCCGACACACCCCTCATTAGGGTTGCTACTTAATTATTTAATAAAAAGGTCGAATAATCAAATCAATGTCTATTTTTTATTAAAGATGGCAGGCGTAAGTAATTTTGACGACGAACTCATGTGGGTATACATTTCCTGTGGTATTATTAAATTTTTATTGAACATAAAGTCATCGGCGTAAAGAAATCTTTGGACTCTTAAGAAAATTCCGTTCGGCAGATTTATTTCAGGATGCATCGTGCTAGGGCGCAAAACGCCATTAAACTCGCAAATCGCAAAGCACCACCGTGTTTTTCCCTCATCAAAAACTCATCGGTGCTCAGCTGCTAAACACTCAAAGTTCGTTCTCCATAAATCTTCAAAAAGCGAAAAATTTTCACCTCCTAAAAGCGTAATGTCAAAAGCCCATCAGTTAATTATTCGGACGCAGCTGGGCAGTATCATTTGAATAACAAAGAGGGTTTCTGGCTGGCCGACCCAACGGAGCCACGGAAAAACAGTATGAGATTGACGCGATTGCAAGCGCTGAAACTAGGTAGGGATTGTTTACGTTTTGTCTTTACTTTAAAAAACGAAAATAGGGTTGACTACTTACTTATTACCTTATAATAATGTATCAATAACGAACGGATACTTTTAAAAGTAATGATTTCGCTGGCAAATTATTTATCTGTTCTACAATTAGTTGTAAGCACATGATGAGGCGTTGTAGGAAACAGTTTTAAATAAGTTGTTAGGGACAACATCTTGTACTTTAATTACAAAATCCAGTTGTTCCTCATAAAAACAAAATTGGGAAACAAGCACAAAACTTAAACATCGAGGCATTTAAACTCTGAAGATCAATATCTCGACAACGCCGTGTCACCAAAAAACGATTTTAAAAAGATCATCAAAACCGTCTAATCTCCCACTCTTCGCTCTCGACCCGCGCTTTGTTTTGAAAAACCTACTCGATAGCGATCCGCGCGCGCCATACAATGGTTCAAGTGTTATATCCGCGCGAAGTGACTTTGTCGAGAGGCGTAAGCGGTGTCAAGAGTCCACAAGAACACCCGATAGCCTCGGCGATGACACTAGCGCCCTCTAGCGCGTGATTAAAACCGCGAAATGTCAAAGTGCAAAGATCGGGCTTTGTGTGAGTGCACTTGTCTGTCAAAGTTGCGTGGCTCGATGGGTTCATTCATCAGGCGGACGGACGTGCGCGGTTTTTATTAAAACACGTCGTGAGGGTTATAACGGGATGAATTCTTTTTCACATAACAGTGGGATTTGTTTTCATATAGCTTTTGTTTTCGGCTCAGACTGTTTCTTTATTTTCAGACTACAGTACACATTGCATTTCAACGATTGATGCATTAGTCAGTGACACTACCCCATACAATAATCCCGTAGCGAAACTTTTCTCGCACCTATCGTGTCCATTATAGAAAACCCTTTAGAGCGTTCGAAATTCGAAAAAATCGGCCAGTCTATAGAGTCCATACATCACGTTCGACAATGGGCGACTTTTTGTCGCCGGTAGTTACAACGTGGCTTTTTGAACTGGGTTTTTTTGCTCCATTCGGCCGCGGCTCGTGCGAGCCCGGCTTTATTTCACCCCGCGTCTGTGGTAGGGTTGGCACTACTTTGCACTCATGGTTTGTCAATGTCAATTTGGTTTTGTACCAAACTCAAATTATCATAGATAGGTGTAATCTAATCAGAGTCGTTAGATACCTGAAAAGTAAAATCTGCAAAACATATTTCCAATACAAAAGTATTATTTTATCTCAATTCCGCCATTCAAAAAGCGTCTCAGTTGTCAGTAGAATGGTTTTTTCAGACCACTTTTAATAAAATTTTGCTTATATTAGCAACACCTAAAAAAACAGTTAAGTAATAATCATTGTACAGACAGCAAAGGAATAAGCTACACAGCGCTACTCTAAACGAATTGAAATATTATAATCTGTGAAATAAAAAGTGGAGTAAAGTATAAATGTGGAGGGAGTCATTTTGTACTAGAATCAATTTTAAGAATTATAATAATTTTAATGGAAATAAAAATATTTTCAGTCGTTTCGAGTACCCCTGTGTGGCTTACTTTAATATGGCTGTACCTATGGTCAAGATTATTTTGTCACTTTTAGGTGTGATGGCAGCCCTGGCGCAAACATTAGTTTGTAACTCGGACAGGCATCCTCCCGTTCCATGTTCAGTGTTCAGTGTTACTGCGCTCGACTGTACCGGTACATATATGCCCGACTGTACCTATTGTTGTACATAACATATTGTGGATAGGTAAATAAAGTAGGTATTTGGTAATATGGATAGGTAAAGAAAATTGTGTCTTTCAATTTTCTTTTTTTTACATGACTTATCCATTCCTGTTTCATGACTATCAATAAGTGTTATTTTTTTGTATCTAATGTTGAATAAAAAATATTTTGAGTTTGAGTTTGGTTAAATGCGACGCGATGTAGACTTTTCGGATAAAAATAATCACCACATTTGTTTGTACTTTAATATTTGTGGCTGAATTCTGAATTGTTAGTCTGTGATCAATATTTTACATCAATAAGAAAATTTGTCACGAATTTCAATAATTTTTTGTTCAATTCAGTAAATGGTCAGATAAAAAAAACAGACTTTTCTACAGTAGAGATTTAATTTTACTCCGTTTCTAATAGTACCAACAATAAATTCAATTAGCCATCTTTCACCTAACCTTCCCTGACACTGGCTTAAAACTCATAATGCAATCACAACGCCGCCACCGTGAAAAAAAGAAGAAGAAAAAAGTAAAAATGGCATTATCGCCCCGACTCTATCGAGGGCGCTTCATAGCTAGTCAGCACTTTGAAAATGGAATCAGCACTGAGTAGCAAAAAGTTTCAGAGAAAACCTCATGAATATATTTACGTGACCCGTGAAAACCCAGTTACCCCACATAAAAATGGAACCGAACTGGCTGCACTATTGTTGACATTCTGCTCATGTCATACATATAACATGATAGAAAGGCAAACATCAATGTTGCCGATTCGGGATCCATTCCTTACCTGCGCAAGCTATACCTCTTTGCTGAACCCTTAGTGTCAATAAGCAAACAGATTAAATAAACACTAAAACTACATTATTTTATTGCATACCATATTCAATAGTTACGAGTTTTTCATGACTTCTATCTGGCTGGTCTTGGGGTTCCTTCTGAAAATTTCCCTTGACCTGAGCGTGGATATAAGGGCTTCAGTGATTTTTGATTTAGCTTTTCCCTAACGCCAATTTGTGGCCTTCTCACTTAGCTTCTGATTGGCATTAAGCTTTTGGCGGGAAAATAAAAAGATTAGCTTAAAGTTTACGCCGTGAGTTGGAAAAAAGATTCAAGAAAGTGGTTGCTAAAGTTCTATTTATGAATAACATTTTGGTATTGACATAAACAAATAATTTTGCGCGTTATACTTATTTAACTTATTTAGTACCTACAGCTATCTCAACTAAATTTCTTTGCCTATCTCAGAATTTAAAACCCTGAAGTCGCTTGCGAACCCAATTCTTCCGCGTTCCTATGCACGTATCTCCTAAAGCCCCGTCTCTCTCACGCCCACTTATTCGACGATTCTCTATCTCTTTCTCTCCCTGAACGCAAGTTACGACGTCATTAGAGTTATCAGCCGGTGCCGATTCCGGTAACAATGTGGAAAGCTGGCTGGTTGGAAATTCACAAATTGGGTGGAGATTTGATCGGGCTTAGAAAAAGAAATAGTGGAACTGGTTTTCTAAAGGCCTCACTGTGCTAGTAGACCGCAACAAAAACAACATTTTACTTGAATTTTATTTCTTGTTAAGTAAGTTAATAGGAAGCAAAAATACCTACAGCCTGCATTTTTAGTTTTTTCATTATTTATTTATTTAATCGTATGGCATATTTCGAGCCAGCAATGCACTAATTAATACTGTTATAATCGTATATCTAAATTCTTCGCCCATTTGGCAGCGTCATCAGTAATGCCCCGATTACACGTAGCGAGTACAGTGGCGAGTCAGTGCACTCGGCCGAGTGCTCGGTATGTATAAACACATCACCGAGTACTCGGCCGAGCGCTCGCCCGAGTGGCTGGGGCGAGACAGTTACTCGGACCCTAATCTATTTACTAGGCCGAGTGCCCACCCCCCCCGCTTCCGCGCACTGACTCGCTAGCCCACTCGGCATGTCTAAACAGGTTCTCGGTGCGTATTCACCGCTCGCTACGCTAGCTACGTCACACCGCGTTTTTGACAATTTTAATTTACTGACTCGCCGTAAAGTGCAAAATACGTGTAAACACATACTCACTCAAGTCATTGTCTCGGCATTGTGTGATCAAGGCATTATGCCTTGATCACACGTAACGAGTAGATCGGCGAGTCAGTAAATTCTTACTCGGCCGAGACAGTGACTTGAGTGAGTATGTGTTTACACGTATTTTGCACTTTACGGCGAGTCAGTAAATTAAAATTGTCAAAAACGCGGTGTGACGTAGCTAGCGTAGCGAGCGGTGAATACGCACCGAGAACCTGTTTAGACATGCCGAGTGGGCTAGCGAGTCAGTGCGCGGAAGCGGGGGGGGTGGGCACTCGGCCTAGTAAATAGAATCGGGTCCGAGTAGCTGTCTCGCCCCAGCCACTCGGGCGAGCGCTCGGCCGAGTACTCGGTGATGTGTTTATACATACCGAGCACTCGGCCGAGTGCACTGACTCGCCACTGTACTCGCTACGTGTAATCGGGGCATAAGAGTGAGCAGATCTCGGGGGTCTCCATTGTATTTACGGATGGGGCAGTCTCTGATTATGTGGTCCACAGTTTGGACGGGGGCCCCGCAGTCGCACGCCGGCGAGTCTCTCCAGCCACACCTAAACATGTAGTCCGCACTACGCCCGTGTCCAGTTCGCAACCTGCTCAACTGGCACCAGTCCCTTCTCGAGGCAGTGAAGCCACTTGGTTTCATTGTTGGGTCATAGTCTGACATTGAGGCTCTAGGCGGGTTTTCCCTCCACTCGTCTTTCCACTGGTTGTTGATTTTGGGTTTTTGGAGAAGCAGGTTTTTAGCCGTCTGGTATGGAGGGTGCCGAGATTTAAGGCGATCCTGAGGGGGCCTCAAGAACTCTTCAGATATTGATTTGTTCGATTAAACCAGCTCGTAAAACAAAACACCGAACGAAATTTCAAATTCAGAACTTCCATAAAGCTCCGTGCACAATGAGTGAGCTGACGACCGCATTCCACAGATACGTTTGTTGTCACAGCCACCTGCGGCATTATGCCGCTGTCCGAACTCGGACCCTATCGCGACTTCTGACAGAGCGCGACAATGTCACGACGGCTCGTGACTCTATGACCTACTTGTACGGGAGCCCGTATTGTTCCTTTGTCTGGTTTTGTTTCAATGACGACTTTGTTGGTTAATAGTTTTGGATGGCTTTTAGATAGGTACTTGCTTTTGCTACTTACTTTCGGTTAAAGAAAAGACTTCGGAAATGTTTATTTCTTAATATTGTGTTGATTACCTTTGCTGTTAAAGTTTATTTTGCGGAATAATGCTATCATTGTATGTTGGTAAACACATAAAAGTACATATGTGTCTTTTTCTGTGTTTTTTAAAAGTAGGTACCATTTTTTAGCAATTACCGAATTACCCTCGTAGATACCCAATTAATTATGTTTAATTATTTTTCACTTTTTAACCTATGTCCCATGATTTGTTCAGTTTCGTCTACACGCTTACCTATTGTTGGGATTGGCTCTTTTCGTAAAATGTTCTTTAATTTTGTGCACTTGTCCACCACACCCGGTATAGTTTGGTTTTCTCCGTTTAAATCCAGTAGCGCCACCCGCAGTGTGGTTTATGTCGCGCGATCGAGCGATAGCCGCGCGACCTCATATTGTACACGCACCTTTAGCTGTGTTTCACGCCGAACGTTCCTTATTTGAATTGTTTATAGTTTTAATCCTTATTTGTATCGTTCGGCCTAGAAATTATTTTAACTGGCTAGTTTCAAATACGAAAAAGAAAATTTTGAGTAGATAACTCCTCAGATAACTCAGATAAAATATACAGCATGATTATTTTATGGATTTGAGATTCAAGTTTCTTTGCTTGCAGCGCTAAATTAGAATAAAAAATAATGTTTGAATAACTTTTGACTTATTATTATATTACCTTTATCGTTTATCGTTTTAATTCTCAATCATAGGATAACGTTACTAATGCCGAAAATAGGTAAAGATTTTATTTGTTTATTTTTTTCTGCTGTTGACACAGATTGTAAATCTCGTAGTCATTATCGCTGACATCAGCGTGTAACGGAAAGGCACGTGACACGACACAAAAGCACTTTTTCATAATACACCCCCGCAGTCCGTTTTTACAAAAACATGAAGCGCATTGTAAATGTCACAAAACCTATTTACAAATATACGCGCCCGCCCACTCCAAAGGTGTTTATTTAGAATTTCTAAACACAATACGTTTGTCACCTTTTTTTCGTTATTTCGCACCATTTAATGCTATTTCCGAACATTTCGTTTCTTTACGCGTTGCTGATGTAGAGGCAATTTCTTATTCTATTTTCAAACTTGAAGTGTAAGAAATAAGGTGTACAACATTCAAATTTTGAATATTCGAACGCTGATATATCTTGGTTCTGCAGTTGCTGGCCGTTTCTTTTTTTTATGATTTGGACACGTGTTTAAAGAACCCAATTTGTGCCTATTGATTCTTTTTGTACGTATCTTAAGAATTTATAACATCGCGATAATTTAAGTTTATGGCGATATTTTCCTCAAGATGTTCATAAATAAATTGCTTATTATTTACGTGGAGTAGTTACCCTTACTTATTATACAACAAACAAAGTAACTACAAATACGATCAATGAGTAAAGCTCTAGTAGCTCTACATTATTTCACATTTATTAACTAATCTGAATCTAGAAGATTTTTAAATACAATCTTAGTTATAAAACCCATTCTGTAAAGTTTTAAAAGAAAACGCACAATCGATGTGTACAATTTTGTAGCTCGTTCGTACTGGAGCACTAGCACTAGTTACGCGTGTAAGGGATCAACAAAATACTATTCCTTCATACAGTTATTGAGAATAACCAGTATAAACTGAGCCTTTATTTCGGGCTGCAACCGATTCATACCTATAAGTTTGCAAACTCGAGGCATCTTGATAAGAAGGGTGTTATTCTCGAGATTGGAATCTCGGTGACAAACACCGGGGTCCTATTGTGCGTGCTAAATTTGTTTCGCTATTTCCGATCTCCTTACAAGATTATTTTGCGATTGTAAAGACGCCATTGTCGCACGGAATACGGCGCGCGCTCTCCAAATGTTATCTTGGTGTAAATTATCGAATTTTGTTATTTAAGACTCCCAGCTGCAAAAGCAGCCATATCGGTTTATAATTGGGTACATATAGTTATTTTAATGCCTGTTCCAGAAAGTAAACTTTCCTGCAGAAACAAACAAACTCCACACTTTGATGAAAATTCAATTGTATAAAATAAAACATCCTGTAACCTAAGTTTCCAAATTCAAAAATATTCAAACGTCATCTTTGCGCGCGTTGTTATAATAAGATTCGGTTTTATAAAGGGCCATTATGTCAGTTCGGTCTTTGTGCCAGTAATGCGTTCATTCTTGTCTTCATTCTTCGGATCATTCCTTCCTATCTCGCTCTTTTATGATCCCGCAAAGCAAACATCTGCTTGTATTGTAGACGAGGTACGCCTCCTCAAACTATTGTATGGGATTAGATTTGTGCAACTTTTATGTTATTTTGCCGGCATTTGTCCTACGCAAGCTGATTATGGTAATAAAATTATATCTAGGTAACTTTTGTAAGCCTATTAGTTTCGTTACGTTCGAAAAACCCCTTGATTTAAAAACTCGGTCATACACACAGCGCCCGCATCACCGTTTTAATAAGCGACAATCATTTTATTTTCATAGAAGATAAATAGTGTGCTCTAAATGCGGGTAGTATGATCAACACCCTTTAACTTGGATCTATCAGTCGATACTTAACGGTGTGATAGGATTCGACATGGCTACAGAAAATAGATTTACACTGCGTGCCAAGAATGCCAAAGCATTCTTCTGCGGTTGATTCGATTTGAACAATGATTTGGGACTCGTTTTGATTCTAAGCCTTTTAGATTATAATATAATTTATTATTAAAGGTATCTGGGATCGTTCGGTTTTGGATTTTGATGTTGGCAGACAGTTCCTTGTCTTAATCACTTGGCAGGCAGATTGGCGAGCGCAGTGCATAATGTTTAATTCACAGGGAAAGCTGCTGCCCATTTCCTGGATTATTATCCCTTAGTCGCCTTTTACGACGCCCACGGGTAGAATTGGGGTGATGCTATTCTAAGCCGGCATCACACGGCATAAGTAAATCATACTAACGTACGTACAATGCTTGGCTTTGCACATAGTACAAAAAACATTCCTAACGTGTGCTTGTGACGTGGTACAAACAAACCTTTCATTTGTACGTGAATGTATCTAAAGGGGAGTAATCGTTTGGTAAATATTCCAAACTGTTTATGGAGCAATCGAGCCATGTTGGATAGTATGATGTGTAATTGGAAGACAAACTTTGAAATTGAGTATTACGCTTTCGAAATCAAGAAAAATTACGACGTTGTGAAAATATTAATCAAACTGTTAAATCAGTACATTTCACAAAGTCTCATCTGTGGTGGAATGTACTGTTTTAACAATAAAGTTTATGAACATTTACAAAAGATACCTAAATGGATATCGTAATATTTAGGTATATGTATAGTTAACCACAAAAAATTCCTATCTATCTGTTTTAAAAACGATTTAACGATTTCGAATAAAACTTAACACGTTCGCTGCGGGAGGGCAGGTATACCTACCTACATAGTACACAATTTTTACGTCACAGGGTCAAAAAAGTCCATGAAATATAGTTACGTACCTAAATGTCAGATCACCATGAGAGTTTTGCGGTTCAAATCCCGTAGTAGATAATAGTAGTTAGAGGCAAGCTCCTCAGAATAGACGCGCGACTTTTGTCATGACATGTATTAGACAAGCAATCATCAGCCGTTATCGATGCGATTCACATCTCACGCAACTTTGCCTCTTCCTCCTTGCCTGCCTTTCGTTTGCCTTTGCCTCGTCTCCGACGATCATTTGTTTGACAGATGCCCTCTCACGACTTACGTCTACTCTGTGGAGGTTGTGCCTTAAAATCAGCTCATGATAAAGGCACACGTCAAATGGCGCTAGATGCCTATCGTGCCATCCATTTGGTGGCAGAACCACCGTGGCACTGATGAGAGCTCGTTGCCCCACTTGGGCCTTGACGTAAGACAAATGCCATCTTACGTCTTACGTCTACTCTGTGGAGGATGCTATTGCGCCTAAGGATCAGCTCTTGAAATGGCGCTAAATGCACATCGTTCCATCTATTTGGTGGCTCTGCCGTGGCACTGATGAGAGCTCGTTGGCCCACTTGCGCCTTGATTCAGGGGTCAGCGCAATTGACTCCACCATCAATACTATTTGAGCCACCAACAGTACGTGCACGCCTAATGTGCACGATTGCTCCGCATATTGGGGAGTACTGATTTAATTATTATGATGAATTCTATTGTACCCAAGCAATCCCCGGTAAAAAAGTCCATAACAATATAAGCCAAGAATGTAGCAAACTAGGAAGGAACCCTTGGGAAGGAACTTAATGTAATGACTCGAAAGTGTTTTTTTTTTCTGTTATTGGCCAAAAATGTGTCGATGTCAAAGTTCAGATACTTCTTCTTGGTGCGTCTAGGCACAGTTGCGCCTGCTGCCAAAAGCAATAAGCTTTGAGTTTTCCTCTATTGGCACAAGAAGGGTACTTTCTCACATTTTTTGTGCAAAAGAGGCTTACATTCAAATTCCAATAGATACCTACTCTACTACTAATGTCCAATCAATTGAAGTGTAATTTGTACAGCAAACAGACTATTTAAACAATATCGCATGGAGTGAAGGTTAATTGGTATTGAGCAGCTCAACGTGATCTCGGCCTCGAGGCCCCCAATGTCGTGTACCATCCGATTTGATCTGCCACCGGGGTTAGAACCTGTTACCCTCTGTTTATTGGTTTGATTACGATGCAAAGCCGGTAGTCTTAGACAATGAGCAAACTTTGCTGGGTGATTCTACTCATCCATAGATCAGATACGTTTTTATACGTCTGGCGTTTTGATTTGAAAGCTTTTTTGCAAGCAGCAAATGGGAAGATTATTTACAATTTGGTTGTATTCTGTCCTGAGCTGAGGAAACTAAATTCCTCATCATTATTTATCTGTGGATCTATAAGACAGTGTGAATATAACGTTGTTGTATAATACTGCAACTTACAAAACAAAAAGCATATATCCCTTTTAAGAAAACTAGTAGGTAAGAAGTTGTCCTCTCATATAAAGTGTAAAAGAATCTAATGCAAATATTTTGAGGGGTGAACCAGTAGATCCGGTAGGCACATTTTGTATGGTAGGTCCAAAACTGTTTTTTCACTTCTCGATGGTCCTTGGGAAAAGTTAATTCATTTTCATGGGCTGGTTCATCCAATAGTTGCAGTGATTTTTTTCCAGCTTGTATATTCCACGATGCTCTGCGAAAAATTACGCCTAGCGAAAAAATATTACCCAAGTCTCTGTGAAATATCAAGGAGGGCATGCCCTTCTGGTCATCTCACACTGATTAATGTAACCTACATTACATTAGGTGCGTTCGTCTCATTCACCACAACTCCTATTAGTTCCAATTAGGGTTGCCAGGTTCCTTTGAGAAATACGGACGTCAATGGGACATTTATTGTATTATGATATTTTTGTTTTGGTTCATTTAAATTAGTTAGACCGACCTGAAAATTACACACAAATGCAGAGTCTTGATCGCAAAGTTTTAAATGTACTGCAGAAATACAAGTGACACTAGTAAAAGACAAGATTATTGTTATTTTTCTTTTTAACGCACGATTTAGTCTTTCTAACACTAGAATTCCGTTAAAACTGTCAACCCTACCTCCAATTCATCTTGTCTTGGGCGCGGAGTGACGCAATCGGGCAATTGTAAATTGTAATCACTTGTTCTAATTGTACCAAGCTTGTAATTTAACCGAACGCGACAGCTGCCCGGTGGTCGCTAGGAACGACAATTGATACGTATTACGCAGTTTTCAATTGGACTGATGGTATGTTGTAAAGGAATTAAGCAAACGTGGCGGTGTCGGAATCTTAGATTTGGATGGTTAGTGGCTGATGTCATCCTTTGAGTACGAAGTCAAAATAATGTGGGTACCTAAAATTTATTCAAGCACAGGTACTTATATTTAATTAAAACCTCTGCATCAATACTGAGAAATAAAGCAAGTATTTGTACTTGGCATATTTTAATTTTAGATTTTTATTGGGCATGTCGTTATAAAGAGATTGTGGTAGAGAAAGTAATCTGCCAAAAAATTCACTAACACACTAAAAACTACCAGATATTAATCATAAAATAAAACAATTTTATGCGTGGTTTAAAACAGTTGAAAATTATCGTCCCAACGTATAAAAGTACTCACGAAACGTCAGAAAACAAATTTTTGTGGCCCTACCTAACACGCCACATCATAATCGATTTAGAAGCCCATCTTAATCCCCAACAGTTATTCTTCTGTAATCACATTACGGCTGCAACTGCTACCGTTCACGAGCTATTATGTAGATACGTATTTATTCCATTTCTGTATTTGCTCTATTGCACTTACGATATTATTCCGGAAGGGATAAGTCTTAGTCGGATCCTGGACGTTTCCACATTACTCGTATCTTTATTGAAGTTATTGAATGCTGCAAGATTTCCCAAATTGTATACCTAATACGGGTAGCAGGCGCGGATACAAGGGGGCATAGGGGCAATGCCCCCTAAACCCTTGGCTCTCATATAATGAGATCGAGAATTTTTTATTTCTTGTTGCAAAAATATATGATTTTCTCAAAATGCAAATCTTGTATTCGCGCCTGACGGGTAGTGTATTTAAACTTTGGTATTCAATTAAATGCTGGTGTTCGATATCATTTTTTTTTAAGAATAACTTCTAATATTTCCTAACTTAAAACAAAAAATTGTGCTACACCTAAATGAATGCAGTACCTAATTTAATCATTCATTCATTTAAATCGATTGGCACACCGACACCACGAATAACTCGAAAAACTCCGGTGTAAGAGTTTTTAAACCTCCTAGTTTATAAAATGAGTTCATGAGGTAATTTATAGTTAATAGAACACAGCTCTGATATCGGATCATATAAACGTGGTGAACAAATTTAAGACGTAGGTAGTTTTATTATTTGTGGTAAGAAGATAAAAGCTGTAAAAAATAATCGGGTTATAGAATAAATAGATTGTGGTGTGGTAGAACATAACTACTTTTATTACAAAATCAAACATTACAAATATTCTTCTTCTTACGACTATTTACGCTCTGTCAACATCTAAATGGGTCATTGTGTCAACTATTTAACACTTTAGCTGCTAATTGACAATTTACACGTAATAAACATTAAGCCATAACATTACAATATTGTCACTTTTATTGCCATGTTGCGTATAAATTGTTGTGGTTAAAATAGGCCAAGTAAAATAAATAAATAAGTATGACTTATATTACGTTATATCAAGAAAAATAAATAAAAACATATTATTTGACATATTTAAAAACGAAAACACGTGTTCCTAAACTAGGTAAAAAACAAAGTACTTTGTAGTTCATTTTAAAGTACTTCCTATACTTAATCACTGCATAAGATAAACAAAGCTATTGCTGGCAAGGTTTAATGTACCGAATTCATTTTTCTGTGACATTAAACTTGTATAACGTAGCCATTTGTTTAATGTAAGGTAAACATTACAGCTGAAATAAATTTCAGTTATGGTTCTTCTAAAGAGGACATAAAACAGAAAATCATTTTTATGCCGGTTCCTATAAATGATGTTAAGTTAGTGAAGATGTCATTAATGTCGTACCACAACAGGAAGGTACCAATTCAGGAAACCAGTTAGCTCAATAGATACATAAAAGTTATAGATAGATGTTAGAAATACCTGCGACAAAACACCAAAACTTTTCTCAATACTACCCAATATGACAGTTTTGATGTTATGTTAACCTTAATTTTCTTTTTTACAGACGCGTGCGGGCTGTCCGACGTGCCACACATAGAGAGTCTACAAGAGAAGTCCCAGTGCGCCCTCGAGGAGTACTGCAGGAGCCAGTACCCCAACCAGCCCACCAGGTTCGGCAAGCTGCTCCTCCGGCTGCCCTCCCTCAGGACCGTCAGCTCACAAGTCATCGAGCAACTCTTCTTCGTCCGACTAGTCGGTAAAACTCCAATAGAGACTTTAATAAGGGATATGCTGCTGTCCGGAAGCTCGTTCTCTTGGCCGTACATGGCGACCATGTGACATACAATGTGGCGTCAGCTGGCGGCGGCCTGATCCTCGCCCTACGGCTTCCCGCCGTACCTGCCGCAGCATCTGGACCTGCGCTTCCAACGGGACCAGCCGGAGGACGCCGTCACGTCGTCCAGCGAGTTCCACGAGGAGCCAGCCAGTGAAGATTACTTCGCGCGCAGGGAGAGCGAGAGAGCCGAGTGTCCACCCTTCGACCCCGTGTCGGCGTTCTACCCGCCGAAACAGACCGAACACCAGGAGTTCGAAATACCGACCACTACTACTTCCAATGACTCGCAAAAATCTAGTACCAATAGTAAAAACATGCTCATTGATAACCTCCTGAACATTAGAAGCCAGGACTCTTGTATACCAGATTTAAATAAACATTAAATTCTAGGGGGTCTGAAGTGTCTATTAGTTCAAGTTTTTTGTTCCTCTGTAATATATTTAGACTAGTTGTAATATTTAATGATGTAAATAAAATGTTTTTATTATTATAAATGTATAGTAGAGTAAGTACGAGATACAAAGTTTTTCTATGATAATAACTATGAAAGATTTATTTTATTTATATGGAACTGAATTATATCTTATTTGATATAATTATATTTTGATTTATCGTATCATGCAACCAGTGTATGTATTTATTAAATGTATGATTTTGTATGGAACAATCAAGGATTGTGGAAATGCAATAAGGTGTACATTCGGTCGTGCAATGTATGTGTGTAGTTATGTGTATAGTGATAAATTTAAAGCAATTATTGAGGGTATATTAATATTCTGAACTTTATTTTCCTTCTTCTGTGTAGAAAATAATGAAAATGTTGAAATCTTGTCTATTCCAAAGGTGTTTTCAAATTGATTTGTACCTAAAACGAGTTTTATTTTGTTTTTTCCATTCTAGACTGAACCATCCTTAAACTTATATGAAAAAAAAAACTGTTGAGGACCTTGCTTTTTATAGCATAACAACTGGTACCAAGAAAAAAGTACTTAATTAAATGATCAGTAAGCAAACAGATTTAAATAATTCTGCCCTCCTACAAAATAATTCTTAATTTTTCTTGAAAATAGACAATACTTAATTAAATGTCATAATTTTTCGTAACAAAGTAATATAATAATTTGTTTTTTACAATTTATGGTTTTACATAGGTACATTTTGATTCAGGCTGGTGCTTTTCTTTATGTATAATCTAATGTATTATGAATTCTTAATTTTGTTACGGAACTTGTGAAATATCTTTAGTCACAAAAATACCTAGGTAATACTTTTGTCTCGTAAAAAAATTAATGGCATAATTCCACAAAGCATTTAGAATTATGTTCCTTGGGATATTTATATTTTTTTTTATACTTACATATTCATTTTGTAACGAGGATGTTACTTAAAAATGTAGTTAACTTTATTGTTTTTATTTTTATTGTTTATCGTGTGCCCTTTTGTGTAATTAAAACAAGTGAGAAATATTTTTAAAAACGTTTTATTTTAAAATGATTGTAGTAATTTTGAAAACTTGCGTTGAGTTGGAATCTAGAACTATCGAATACTAAAAAACAAAAAGCTAAATTAAAAAGCAATCAAAAAGCAAAAAGTAGGTATACAAAAGCCAAAATGTCGTTACTTATTTAATGTTTCTGATTCATGTCTTTTAACACGTTTTCTGTAGGAGAGCTTTTATTATTGCTGTAGGATATAGCACTAATTTTTTATTATTATGTGGTCAAAATAGCACTATAAAAAATTGAATTAGGTCAATATGACCCACCCTCTCCTGCAGTGAACGTGTTAATACTTAGATACTTACAAAAAAAAGTATCTTTTTTTTTAAACAAAGTTGGGTCCCAATTATTTCAAATTTATTTTTGCTCTTTTGCCACCAAATCATAAAATTGTGTAAATCTCCTGCCAAATGTATGAAAACTTTACTCTTGTAAATGGAATCAATGTATTTATTCGCAATAATGTACAGTGATGTTCAGAGTGTGGGGAAAGAATGTATGAAGTAACAATAAGGAGGAATATAAAAATGTCTCTCTTGATCTGGACTTTTATTTTACTTGCCAAACTAAACCTAAACACGAAATGTATAAAACAATAATCACAGTAAAGAGACGATCATCATCAAAAAATGCCGTCTGCACATTGAAGTTGGGAAGTAGTCGAAAATAACTTCATAATAAATACTAACGTAAAGTAGTGCTTATCGGTAGTACATAAACAGTGTATTTGGTTAACGACTCTACCTACAAACTTGCATTGCAGAGCATGCAAAGATTTATTTGCATTTGGAAAAAATGTGGTCTGAATATTTATTAATTTCCTTTTTTTGTATTTCCAAATAATTGCATAAAAGTTGCACATCATTAAAGTTTGTACAGCCGTTTACCAAACTCACTGTACTATCGGCACTTACCTAATCATTTATCAACCAATTATGGGTTGATCTCATGTCATGAACGTGTTGGTTGATGTGCTGTGTGGTTCTGCCTAGCACGGGCCTTGTGGAAATCCATGACTTTGAGTAGTAAATGTGAAACGATTGTCGATAGTTTTTTGATATTGGTCCCACAAAAACCAAAATCGGCCGGGACACCGTTAAGAAAATGTAACTATTAGAATTTAGCGTGCTGCTGTGAGCCTCTCTGCATCACTTCTCAGCTATATCACCATAACCGCACCACGTAGCGAAAATTTGATTATTCCAATAAAAATTACGTGAATTGATTAAAATGATCCAATAAGTCGTTCAATATGCAATAATTAGGCGTGCTGGGGAGATGCTCATCATGAATCTCGAGAACCACGGCACGTAGCGAGGACCTGATTTCTTGTATGCAGAAACACAGAATTTGTCGACCTGTAGTTTAAGATAATCGCATTTACAGGAGTCAATTACTGATTATATGTGTAGTAGTTTCGGAGGGAGATTAAATACAAACAACATACTTATAGCAACTAGTGTGAAGTAAACAAAGCAGAGTGATTCTACTACTCAAAATACTGATCAAATTAGCCAGCATTTTGGTCTGCCTGACCATATTATTTTATGTATACCTTCTGAAAATCAATCAAATTACCAACTAAAATTTAAACAAATATACGTGCTAGGCAGGTGTTCCCAAGTCTGGGGTCAACCAGGAGTCACCAACCGTCGGTCACGGTAGGTGCTTCTTTTGTGCAAGTCCGCCACATGGCAACTGTCTAACTGACACTGATTTTGTGGACCAATTTGTCGTAGAGGTAGTAATTTGCTTACTATGGAAACGGGTTTGATTCCCTGCTAGCCGCCTGGACAGATAAAAAGACGTATTTAGAAAACTTTTCTAGCTTCTGGTTTTCAATTCCACCTAGCACACGCACCGAACGATTTCTACCTACTTAACCACCGAAGTATTTA
This sequence comes from Phthorimaea operculella, assembly GCA_024500475.1. Classification (NCBI taxonomy): domain Eukaryota; kingdom Metazoa; phylum Arthropoda; class Insecta; order Lepidoptera; family Gelechiidae; genus Phthorimaea; species Phthorimaea operculella. The sequence goes on from JANFCV010000002.1 coordinate 10,404,323, forward strand.
GAGTTACAGCGACGAAAATCAGACTGTGGGCGCATATTTCCATGTAGATATCGATATGAATATTGAACTCAACTCCAAACATAGAACATTATACATAGTCTACGTTTATGAAATGAAAACCATTTTACAAGGGGAGTAACGAGCCACAATATAAACTGTGAGTAACCGCTTTAGCTATGTAGCGCAGTGGTTAGTACGACTGCCTGCGACAAAGAAGGTTCCGGGTTCGATTCCCGGTGGGGTCACTTACAAGGTTTATATTTATCACTTAACGTATTTGTTCCCAGTCTGGTTAGGACGTTGCAGGCTGTACCACCTGATTTTCCGAAAAGCAAGAGGGCACGTTAAACCGTCGGTCCCAGTCTATGATTATGTTACACAACCATGTCAGAAGGCTGCTATCAGTAGTAGGCGGTTGAAAAACTCCGACACCACGAAAAGAGAAGGACTACGCGCTTTACCTATCCCGAGCACCAATTTCCTTATATCAGTTGATACTTAGTCCACGTCTATGATATGAAAACCATTTTACAAGGAGCGCAGTAACGAGCCACGATATACGCCATGAGTCACCCTTTAGCTATGTGGATTTCTACCTATGTAGGCAGTGCCTTCTACGCACTTTACCTAACCCGAGCACCAATTTCCTTATGTCATTTGAAGTTTCAGCGTTTCAGAGCTGGGTGGGCGTGGCCGGGTCGCGGGGTCGACCAATGGGGTCACAGGTCGCAACCCCTGACCCCGCGAGTGCCGCGCGCACTTCGCCAGCGATTGATTCGTGCAGCGGCCCGGAGGTTTGACGCCCCTGCAAGGTTAAGTATGCTTAGATATAGAGCGATTCTAAACATTCAGGCGCTTGAATCCTTAGTATGTTTTGTACCTACCTACTTCAGCACTGTGAGATGTTCACTGTTGTAGATAAGCCACTCAGGCGTTTTCATAGAGCTCGATTAGGCGACAACTGCAAACAAAGTAGTCCGAAGCCGCAACTACAAAATATCAAACTACAGTGGAATCTAGATGAGTACGGTGCGTACGTCAGGTAGCAGAGCGCATTCGCTCGCTTAACAATTTGGACAAATCATAATACCCACTTACCGCGCCAGTTCCGCTGCAGTTTGAATAAGGCCTTACAAAAGTTTTTACAGAATCTAAGAACCTAATACCATACCATTCCAAACCATAATTTGAAAATGAAGTATTTTGCTGAAAATGTGATGAGTATTGACTTACCTTCCCTTGGAAAAATACTACATACAGGGACAATGCCCTTGAGATCTTTTTGAGACCTAGTAAGTGAACCTGGTCATCTCGAGCTACGCATTTCGATGCTTGGCCACCACACCACACCAACCCATTACAACCCCAATGTCACTTTAGCAGCAAATGATTACAACGCGATACACAGTATTCATTTTAATAACACCTGATTTGGTGTGAATTTCCGTCGCGATGTGGGAACCGGCGTTTCACCACCACCTGCGCACGCGATCTGTGATTTGTTCGTGGTGGCAACACAAAGTAAGTATTGGCGGGTGCCCAATACAGAGAGACGGCTTTAAGGAAACGCCACTACACTCACACACACATCGACACGCAGTCGTTTACGCGCGATCTCGAACCGTTTCGTACCGGCTGGGAACGAGTGTCAACAGCGTTCCGTGTGACTTACGACTTGCAAGTGCCGATATTTTTGTATAGTATGTACGTTTGATATTATGTAAGTAGATAGTGTTCCTAAGTATGTTTGACCATGGTACAGCATATAGAAAATCAGAAAAAAATAGCAACCCCAGAGAGTAGGCATAAATGATCGGAAGAAGGGGCGAGCTGTCCTTCTGTAAATTCTCTATTTTGTGGTGTTGTAGTGTCGCGTGGGAACTACTGCCCGCGGTGGTGTAAGCTAATTAATTGGACAAGGACTAGGCGTGTTTGTGTTGGGATTTCGTTTGTACCTCTACTTAGACTACTCTGAAAACTGCGCCTTATACAGCATACATTACTGGCTATTTCATCGGTATCATACGAATAAATTCAATATTACCAGCTATGTATTACGAACCGGGTCCTGTTGGCAAGCTAGTGTAATGGCTGCTTTTGTTCGAAAGAGTTGCGATGTCGAAGTTAGAGCAAATTGTTTAGTATCACGCTATTTTACATGCTAGGTGCGAACTTTGTGTTGACGGTCAGGCCTCTAGAAATAAGACAAATAAGTTCATAAGTTCAATCATTATCAGGTGGATATTTTTGTACCTACTTAGACCTAAAATAAATCGCGACTGAACTAAAGACAGTAGGGCCCTCATTTTGTTAGGATATTCATTATTCGCTTCAGATAACTAGTCTACTGCTGGATGGTAGGTTTTCCCCAAGCTATGCTAAAACCAAAAGGCATGAAGTGAACGACATTCTGTCTGTTTGTCTGTTCTAATAAAAGTGAGAATTTGACAAAGAATAATATTTAACAGATTTGTTACGATTTCACCATCAATGGTGCAAAGATGCAAACTTATCAGTTACGTTTGCACACTTAACGGTGCAGACGTAACTACGAGTTTATTCGCTACCAAACACTGCCATTTCGCACTAGAAGCAGTCGTGCTGTGATTTTTTTATTCAAATCAAATAAAAACTTTCCTAAATCATTATTATCAGTAAAACAAGGTGGTGTGGACAGGTGTGCTCAATCTGGGGTCAAACAGGAATCACACACAACGCCAACTGTTGGTCACGCTTGATGCTTCTTTTATAAAATACTATATTCGACAAGCAAAGGTCCAATGATTGAAACATAAATAGTAATTACCTTTGTCATTTCTCACCATTTATGTTCCTTCAGGAAAGTTGTTCAGTATCTACTACGATTTAGTATTTTTCTTACAACCGAAAGGCCGTCCGCTGCCTAATCCGGATTTTCCGCACGGAAGCCCGCGCGGCGGCGCTCGCCCCGCGTACCTAACGTGGCTGCCATATCCGTCCTCAATAAAAATTAAGAAGGCGTATCGTTCCTAGGTTTTCGGTACCAACTATGTCAAGAACTGCTTTTTGCAAAAACTGGGTTTTGTCCGCGCCTACGTTCAGCGGATCCGCATGCGGATTTGCATGAACCGCGTCACGCAGCGCTGCTCTTGTATTTTGACGTTTCTGAGCAGTGCGGTCCGGTTCGTACGGAAACTCCGGATGACGCAGCGGACAGCCTAAGATTCAAACGCAATACCTGAGTAGTTCATGGTAGTTTGAATCTTGGCGCATGGCGTGAAGATCATCTGTACCGCCGCAGTCACAAGTGGAATCTTTTACGTTTACTTCAGACCTGCCCAGAGGTTTCATATCCGCTATTTATAGGTATGTTATTTTTTGCTGTTGTTTAAATTATGATTTAGACCCTGAAATAACCTAAAGTCCTGGTCTTAATTATGATTTAGTATGTGTCATCCGCTGTTATTTACTTTTTTCATAGTTCCACCGTATGAAAAATTTCAGCAGCTTATAGGCCGAGACACTCTGACACACCAATGCCTCCCTACTTGTCGTGTTACCCAGGTTCCTAGAGGCACCGGCACTCAGGGAACCGAGGTAACCGCTGGTGTAACTTTGTAGCTAGGTTATGTGGAGTGGTCTCACGTTAAATAAGCCTACACTACTACACTCTACACAAACTAATCTTCCTCACACTCGTTAAATAAGCCTTAACACTACTCACAGGTTTTAAGCTGGAGCGGATGACAACTCCTAAAACAAGCCTTGGTCATCGCCTGAGATATGCTCAGAGAGTAGCATACCTTGGAGTAGGAGCCATTGAATGTGAGCCCTACCCCAACTTTTGGAAGATGAAGGATGCATGATTGAATGGTGAAGTCTGAAAGTAGGTGAATGCGTAAGGTATCTGCTCATAACCTCAAAATTTTTGTAACAGCAAAAATTTTCTCGGGGTCGTGGGGGAAAATATAGCGTTTTACGCGTATTTTCGATATTTTATTCATATTTTCATTGTTTTCCTTGTTGACATGATTATTTACTACTACTGACAGAATGTCAACGTCTCACCTTTGACGGCTATCTCATAGAGCCGCGTACTTCTCTATTAAAAAGTTATTATACTATAGCCCTCTACCTCTTTCTAATTTCTGACCTCCTGGTACTCGATTCTAAATTTATGTCGCGCTGGCACTCTTTCACTCCTCCTGGACGAAACCTCCGAGCCCTCCGAAGCCACCGGACTGCCCTCGTCGCCTGGACCAACCACTACATCATCAGGGCAACAAACCTCCACCATCAACACTGGCAACTTGCTGGAAGACTGGCCACTGACAAGTCTCAAGGTTTTGAAATTCGAAATCAGAAAGAAGACTAGAACATTCTCGAACGCCTGGCAAGCATATATAAGGCGTGTCAAGCTGTCAAAAGATCAGTCTGTACCAGTCTTTACTCTACTTCCAATTATCTAAGAAATAATAAAAGAAGTAAAAAGTCTAAAGTGAAGAAACAAAGAAAAGTGAAGAACAAGTTCAGCTTCTTTTAACTATTGTGGTACTTGGGTAAACAATAAACAAATTATAAACTGGACAATGTTGTGTTTAATTGTAGTTTAGATATACAATCGATATTTATAATAATATTGAGACACAGAAAAAGTAATGTCACGAGTCAACAACAGGTTGACATGTGTCGTTGCTAGGGTGCACCACAGACAGTAACCATAGAGGCTAGGTACTATCCTCTTTACACCCTCCGAACTTTTTAGAGTTTGCAGCTTGATCAAACTCTTCTTAGCCCAATTTTCTGACTCAAGTCTTGAAGTCTTGGACCGTAGAGAGGTTTCGTGAACATGTCGGCTAATTGGTTTTCTGAAGGCACTTGTTTAACTTCCAGTTCACCGTCGGCTACACGTTCACGCACAAATAGGTGCTTTATTTTTATATGTTTGGTGCGCTTGTGGTACTCGTATTTCGGATTTTGTGAGAGCTTCACCGCAGATTCGTTATCCAAGTGAAGTACTGGTTTTTCTAATTTTATAAGTCTGTTCAGTAGACTATTTAGCCACATTATCTCCTGAGTGGCTTCGCTAGCCGCAATAATCTCAGCTTCAGTTGAAGATATGGACACGATTGTTTGTCGTGCACTCCTCCAGCTGATTGCAGCTCCTGAGAGCAGGCAGACCATTCCCGATGTGGATCTGCCGGTCGGTATGTCTCCGGCGAAATCAGAATCAGAATAGCATATCATATGTTGAGGCGAGGTCTGGCAATAGACTAGGCCTTTCTCCACCGTTCCTTTTAAATAACGGAAAATCCGTTTTACTGAAGCAAAGTCTTGTCTTGTAGGAGATTCCAGATTTCTGGAGGCTTTGTTCACAGCATATGATATGTCAGGCCTTGTGCCTACTGATAGATAAGTAAGGGCTCCAACGGCCTGTCTGTAATTGAAAGTTGTTTTGCTTTCACGGTTTTGTTCCTCATCATCATTGCTGGTGTTTTCCTTGATAATGGGCGTTGGCGTGGGTTTGCTGTTTTGCATGCCAAACTTTTCGAGTAACTTCTTTGTATAGGCTTGCTGGTGCAGCGTTATTTTGCCTTTTTCAGCTTTAATTTCCATACCAAGGAAGTAGCTGGCAGGTTTGGTCGTGATCTTAAACCTTCCTTTCAGTTCTTTTATAAATTCATCTGCAGCGCCGGTCGTGTTTGCTGCGACGAGTCCGTCATCGACGTAGAGGCCAATCAAGACCTTGGATCTTCCTCTAGTTCTGTAGTACAGGCATGGATCAGCTTCACTCTGTTCGAAGCCATCGTTGACTAGGAATTCAGCAATGCATGTGTTGTAGTTTTTTGTGTGTCTAACTACACATAAAGTCTGGATTGCGTAATAATTTATAAATATATATTATAATACCATTTTTTCAAGAATTAACAAAATGAGTGCAGAAATTGAAGTCACGTCACAACGACATAATATTTATAGAAAACCAGCCAGGTCAGCTGTCAGTCCAAAGAGTTCTTGTGCCCGAACATGCTCCCCGGCCTTGGAAGCAGCAGGTTCCAAAGACTGCAGCAGGATGAGCAAGATCCACAGCTAGCAGCTATTCGTCCAGTGGCAGTGGGCAGATCTTCGAAAATGCTCGCCGTACGATACCAGAAGCAGTCCGGATATCAGCCACTCGAGCCACTCCATCCTTGCCTGGATAGACTTCGACAATGCGGCCTAAACTCCATTTCAAGGGAGGCTGGTTGTCATCTTTCATAAGAACTAGCGTGTCCTTTTGTAAACCATCTTGATTCTCTCGCCATTTGGTTCTGGTCTGTAGCTCCGAGACATATTCTTTCGACCAGCGGTTCCAAAAATGCTGCCGGATTTGTTCGACCCTTTGGAAGCGTGTCAGGCGGTTGGCAGGGACGGTGCTGATGTCTTCGTCACAGACAGGCGCTGTCAGAGGACGGCCAACCAGAAAATGACCAGGGGTAAGAGGGAGGTAATCATGAGGATCTGTTGACATTGGAGTCAAAGGACGGGAGTTCAGTATGGCTTCAATTTGCGCCAATACAGTGCTGAGCTCCTCAAACGTTAAACGTGCGTTACCTACCACACGTCGCAAGTGATACTTACAACTCTTAACCGCGGCCTCCCATAGCCCTCCAAAATGACTGGCATAAGGAGGAATCATTTTAAATTTAATATTCTGTGATGCAGCGTATTGTTTGATATCACCAGAACAAGTGGAAAGAAATTTGCTGAAGTCATTCATCAAACCAACAAAGTTCTTCCCATTGTCTGAAAATATTTCAGCCGGTTTGCCACGGCGTGAAATAAATCGCTTCAAAGCTAATAAATACGCTTCAGAAGTGAGATCGCTAACTAACTCTAAATGAACTGCGCGCGTAGTAAAACATATAAATAAACAAATGTATGCTTTAACAGTTTGAGCACCTCTGCCTCGCCGGTTTAACATAATCAGAGGTCCCGCATTATCTACACCACAATACATGAAAGGATACCCGGGTTCTAATCTCTCTTTCACTAAATTACCCATTTTTGGTGCAATAATTTTACCTCGCATACGTACACACTTTACGCATGCATGACAGGTCTGGCGTGCAAGATTCCTACCACCAAGTGGCCTTCATGACTCCCTGATAGTACACAACAGTAACTGCGGCGATGCGTGCATTAACCGTTTATGCTCAAATCGAAAAAGCAAAATTGAAAAGTGATGTTTACTTGAAATAAGTATGGGATGTTTCTTGTCAAAATCGAAGTTAGGGCTATCTTGAATTCGACCACCGACGCGCACTAACTGATCTTTATCAATAAACAAATCCAACTTTGATAAGTGAGTTTGTTTCTTACTCACTTGACCCGTTAAAACGAGTGAATCGCGCACATCGGAAAATGATTCGCGTTGCGAAAGTCTAGCGAGCGTTAACGTAGCTTGGTTTAGTTCAGTCACAGTTAACACACCCTTCCACTTATCATCTTTATAACGTGCGTTATGTATAAAGCGAAGCACATAAGCGGCGGCACGTTGCATGCGGTTATACTGAGAAAACCTCGAAAACGGAAATAAATTTTCTTCATTTTGCGTGTTAATGACCAATGTGTGTGTCTCATGAGTTTTTAGCTCAGGCAAGTTCTCCGGTAAAACCTCAATCTGGTCGTCTTCCGAACTATCAAATGTAGGGTCATGCAAGAAATATGGCCCAGTGAACCACAAATTATTATCATTTAATGCATCTACACTTTGTCCCCTCGATACTAAGTCGGCTGGATTATCTACGCCACTAACATGACGCCATGAATGGCCTTTAGTCAATTCATGTATCTCCCCGGCCCTATTCTGGACGTAAGTTTTTAACATGTTAGACGGAATACGTAACCAACCTAGCACGATAGTCGAATCTGACCAGAATACAACTCTATCAAAAGTAGATCTCAGTGAGCGTGAAATTTTGTCATATAATCGCGCTCCCACTAACGCCCCGCACAGTTCGAGCCTAGGTATAGTCAAAACGGGCTTTGTAGATGCTACCCTACCCTTTGAACAAAGTAGCCGCACGGTAACATTTCCTATGTTGTCAATTGTACGCACATAGGCGCAAGCACCATAAGCGGCCAGGGACGCGTCTACGAACATGTGTAATTCAGTAACTACAGGGTGTTCACACATCACAAATCGAGGCACTCGAATCTTATTGAGCAACGACAAATTGTTTACAAAACGCTTCCAAATTTGCGAGATTTCATCGGGTACTGGTTGATCCCAGCCGAGATCTAAAAGCCAACATTTTTGAAACAACATCTTCGCTTGTGTTATGACTGGACTCAATAACCCGAGTGGATCGTAAATTTGTGATGCACCCGATAGTATTGTACGTTTCGTAATGGGTTGTGTTTCAGGGTCAAATTGAGTATGAAAATACAATTCGTCAGGATATGGGTACCACCCTAAACCTAAGGTTTTGCTGTGAACATGCTCACCTAACGAAAAATCTTTTGCGTCAGTAGGCATGTCTACGTCTGAGTCTACGTCGAAATTATAAATCCATTTACGTAGAGGAAAACACCCAGACTGCAAAACTTTTGCAGTGTCATTGCAGATCTGAATTAGCTTATTTTTATCATTATTGCCACAAATCAGATCGTCAACGTAAAAATCTTCGTGAATCGTGCGTGCTACTTCAGGGTCCTCACATTCTTGTGCTAATTGTTTCAGACACCTGCAACTGAGAAACGGCGCAGACGCGGTACCATAAGTCACTGTGTTTAACTGGTAGATACCTAAGGGATCGGATTTATCATTGCGCCACAAAATCAATTGCAAGTCGCGCTGATCTTTATCTATCAAAACCTGTCTATACATTTTTTCTATGTCTGCGCAAGCTACATACTTGTTCTCTCTAAAACGCAACAGAATCGAAATTAAATCACCCTGTATAGCCGGTCCAACGTACTGTAAGTCATTTAATGACTTTCCCGTACTAGAGGCTGCGCTTCCATTGTACACGACACGTAGTTTTGTAGTCGTAGCAAGTGGCCGAAACACACCGTGATGCGGGAAAAAATAATTTGGGGACCCGTATGATGTGACACGACTCATGTGACCTAAGGTTTCATACTCATTTACGAATTCCGAATACAACTTCTTATACTCTGGATATCTGTCTAGCCGTTTCTCCAAAGCATAAAACCGTCGTTCAGCTTGTGCAAATGAATCACCCAACAAATCAGGTTCATATTTGAACGGTATGCGTACACAAAACCTGCCCTCAGATGTGCGTTTCATAGAATGAAGGAAATGTTCTTCGCATGCACGCTCATCGTCAGTGCGTGAATCAACTGGTTTGGCGCTAATAGGTAGCTCTTCGAGCTCCCAAAAGCTGCGGACTTGTTTGTCTAAAGACGGCATATCTATAGATTCTTGTATGTCTAATGTTTGCGTGAAGTTACAATGGACATATTTTGAACTTTGTTTTGTATATCCTGATACTGAGCCTCCAATGATCCACCCTAACTTTGTGTTGATTAGATAGGGCCCATTAAGTAAGCGTATTTTTCCCGCAACTACCAAGTCCCAAAATCTATCAACGCCGATAAGAATATCGACTTTTCGGCTTTCATAGAATGTGGGATCGGCCAACGTAATGTTGTCAGGTATGTACTTAAAGAAATCTTTACGCAACAATGTATGGCCTGGTAAATTGTAAGTAAGCTCAGGCAGTACTAGACATTGAATTGGTGTGGTGAAGGTTTTATCCAATGAACGCAGTTCCATATCACAACGGTATTTGCTCTGCGCCACGGAATTACCTACCCCTCGAATTTGTATAGTGGACTGTACTAATTGTAAACCTAACTTGTCACATAGCGATTGTGTAACTAAGCATTTTCACTACAATTATCAAGCACTGCGCGCACTTGATGAAAGTTGCCATCTTTGTCGGATACTTCCACCAATGCTGTAGACAACAGACTTGGTTCCATAAAAGTTGACTGTGTGTTCGTATTCATGTGCGTCTCATTCTCTACTTGGACTGAATAGCTCTGCGATTGAGCCGATCCACGCGAATGAGAAGAGTTGGAACTGTTGTCAGAGGGAACCGTCGCCTCCCGCGCCTCGGCTGCCGACTGCAAACTAACCGTAGATTTATTTACTTGGCTCTCGTTTGTATGATCGCAAATCAATGAATTATGTTTTTTAGTCTCGCACTTCCTGCACGGACCGTACTTACAGTCGGTAGCCGTGTGCGTTGGGCTGTTCATACAGTTCTCACATAGGCGGTGTTTGCGCACAATCTGAATCCGGTCCTGGATATTAAGATCAAGGAATTTTTGGCACGAATACAGAGGATGCGGCGCACTACACAGAACACACAATCGTTTGCGTGTTTGATTGTTTTTTGTGTTAGTATTAGTGCCCGTTTTTTCTGTAGCTATGTGACAATGAACCTTCTGCGCGACAGAATTGGAAGGTTTGTTCTGTGTGTTTTGCGTGTTATTCGTCTTGTGTGAAACCGAGTGTGAAAGAGTATCTAACATATCTGCCTTTTGTCTGAGAAATTTCACTAAATCATCTAATTTTATGATTTTAGAATCATCAGTCACTGATAAGGAACACTTATGTTGTTCCCACTCGCGTTCTGTGCTTTGATCGAGCTTGGAAACTATCATATAGATTATTAATGTGTCCCAATGTTCGGTACTTTCACCGAGCAATTTTAAAGCGCGTATATTTTTTAAGGTCACATCAATAAGTTTCCTTATCTGCGGCGATGATTCTTTTGTAATCGACGGCATGGTAAACAAAGACTTGACGTGCTTCTGAACTAAAAGTTTCGAATTATCGTAGCGATTGAGAAGGAGCTCCCATGCAGTGTCGTAGTTGTCTTCGCAAAACTCAATCGAATCAATAACTAACTGAGCTGAACCTTTTAAAGTTGACTTAAGGTAGTGAAATTTCTGTATTTTTGAAATTGATGGGCATTTATGGACGAGAGACTGAAATGTATCACGATATTCAAGCCAATGATCAAATGAACCGTCGAATTTGGGCAAAGATATGATAGGCAACTTAACAGACGGAGTTTGACCTGCACCAGACGAACCAGATGAACCGCTAGCTTTCTTATCTTCCTCATGGATAAGGCATTGCGCTTTGGCCAATACGGAATAATAATTGGACTCAAAGGTGTCGCGATACGCTTGTTCCTTCTCAGTATCGGCTTCCGATTCGCTCGCTAGAGTTTCAATTTTCTGTTGAATATCTTGAAACGAATCATACAAACTCTTAACGTTTGTAATACGCAGATTTAACTCTATACGCTGCTTTAGTGATAAAAGGTTGCCTAACTCTACATGACCTTCTAAACCCTCTACATGTTTCGTAAAATTGGTGAGACCCCTTTTTTATAATACCCCTCTGGGCACTCAACTCTGTTTTATCAGTCATTTTGGAGGAGTGTAGAAGTACTCACATTCAACGGTCGCAGATCACGATGGCTATTGCGGTTATACCTTTGATTCCAACACAATATCTCAACTTGAACGTGCAGCAGGACAACGCAATTTTACGCCGAGATAACACAACACTGAAAATAAACGCAAACTAAAACACACGGAAAAGGGAAATGTGAATAAGAATGTATGAAAAATGGTTGGCACGTCAGTCATATGAGCGCTGCGTGATGCGTCTCTTTCTGACGTGGATCCTGCGTAGATCTATCCTCAACCAGTTCCTAGATCACGCTGTGGTCTAGTTCTTCATCCATTTCTTTATTCCATCTGCGACATCCATAGGTCGCTGGTTCATATCCGGCTCGAAGGACCAAACAACTTATGTTGTAGTTTTTTGTGTGTCTAACTACACATAAAGTCTGGATTGCGTAATAATTTATAAATATATATTATAATACCATTTTTTCAAGAATTAACAAAATGAGTGCAGAAATTGAAGTCACGTCACAACGACATAATATTTATAGAAAACCAGCCAGGTCAGCTGTCAGTCCAAAGAGTTCTTGTGCCCGAACACATGTATTCCAGCATCGTGGAGCTTGCTTCAATCCATAGAGGCTGCGTTTCAGTCTACAGACTCTCTTTGTTCCGTCTTGGTAGCCTTCAGGCTGCTTGACGTAAATTTCTTCTTCTACCGTACCATTGAGGAAGGCTGTTGCTACATCAAACTGACGTAGACTCAAGTTTTCTTTGGCGGCAATAGCAATAATTGCTCGTATGGTGCTAAGTCGGGCCACGGGACTGAACGTCTTGTCATAGTCGACGCCTTGTTGTTGGGAATACCCTTTGACAACTACTCTTGCTTTGAATTTGTCAATCGAGCCATCCGGAAGCGTTTTGACTTTGTATACCCATTTGCATGGCAGTGCTTTTCTTCCTTTGGGTAAATCCACTAAGTCCCAGGTTTCGTTTTGTCTCAGAGACTTTATTTCGCTTAGCATGGCTTCTTGCCATTTTTCTTTGTAGGGCGAGTCCAATGCCTCTTTGTAGGTCATCGGGTCCTTAGGTATGTTGTTAATTTCGGCGACAGCAGCCAATACCTGATCGTCATACCTTTCAGGTCGTTTTATTGTTCTCCTTTCTCTTAGGTTGTACCGGTTCGGTGTACCAGGGGCGGAGAACGGACGGGACTCACTGTCACTTGCAATGTTATCGTCTTCGGTTTCATGTTCCGTTTGAGGTTCAGTTTCATGATTGTCAGGTTCAGGTACATTCTCAGCTTCGGATTCAGTATCAGATTCATGAGTGTCGTCATGTTCTATAGGATAATTTTCGACCCTTTGAGTAGAGTCTGGGGCGTTGACGATGTTTGGTTCATGTTGGATATCGTCATCCGAATCGTCAATGTCTATTTGAACTTTCTTTTCATTTGAACCGGTTGAAACATTGTTGTTGTTAGGGGTATCGTTGTATGTAAAATCGATGTCGTTTTCAGGGCTTGAGTAAAAGTTGCTTTTGGTTACTCTTACATCTTTGGAAACATATACCTTGCGTTTGGATGGAACGTAGACCCTGTATGCTTTGCTGGTGTCTGAGTAGCCAACAAATACGCCAGGAATTGCTTTTGGTGCAAATTTCGGGCCTTTATTGGGTCCTTTCTGCAGTACGAAGGCTTTTGAGCCGAAGGGATGCAGATGATGAACACAGGGCTTCCTTTTAACCCATTTTTCAAATGGCGTTATAAAGTCAATGGCACTGTTGATGCATCTGTTTGAAAGGTAGTTAGCAGTGTTAATTGCTTCTGCCCATAGGTGCATTGGTGCTTTGGCGTCAATAAGCATAGCTCTGGCTTTCTCAACAAGCGTCCTATTTTTGCGTTCAGCAATGCCGTTTTGGTGTGGCGTATAGGGTGCAGATAGGCGTCGCCTGATCCCATTGTTCTTTAAATAGGCATCAAATTTGTCGTTGACATATTCTGTGCCATTATCCGTTTGCAGGTGTTTTATTTGGTTTCCCGTAAATTTTTCCATTTCTTGTTTGTAAGTTTTAAAGTGTTCAAGCACTTCAGATTTGTTTTTCATAGGGTACACGCGAGAGTATCTGGTGTAGTCATCAATAAAAGTGACGAAATATTTATTTTTTCCATTTGATGGAGTGATCGGACCACATACGTCGCTGTGTACAATCTCCAGGCGTTCAGTTGTCCTTGGAGTTGTTCTTTTTGGAGGGCTTGGAACTCGAGTAATTTTCGATTGAATGCATACGTCACATTCTGGCAAAGTCTCGTTTTTGTTGAAGTCGAGTCCAATCATTCTCTCGTTATTGAGGGCAAGGTGTAGGTCTTTTTCATTCATATGACCAAGCTTCCTGTGCCAGTTTTGTATGGAGTTTTGCTTTATGGTTTGTGGTTGCGTTGAAGGAGTTATAATATCATCTATCGCTGCATTGCATTCTTCAGCTTTTAGCGATTTGATATAGTATAGTCCATTTTTGTCAGATTTTTCCGCAATCATAAGCAGTATTCCATTTTTGTTATATACTAAGCCAACGTTGTCATAGAACGTTGCTCTAGCTCCGTTTTTAGTCATTCTAGATAAGGACAGGAGATTTTTGCATAAGTCAGGAACGTACAGCGCGTTTTCGAGGTGAATCTTTCTGTTTTCACTTGAAAGTGTGACTCTTCCTTCGCCTTCGATATCAGAAGAAAAGTTTTTTGATGCAAACTGTAGTTTCCTTGACGTTTTCTTCATGTTTTGAAAGTATTCCGAGTGGAAAGTCATGTGGGACGTACATCCACTGTCGAGTACCCATCTGTCATCAACGTCGTTGTTATCTGAAGATAGGAAGCATTCCTCACTGAGTAGACATTCCTCGGCGTAGGGGGATTGTTCAGTGTTTGGTTCTTCAGCGTAAAGACATAAGAAGGCACTGTCACAAGGTTTAGGGCTTGGTTTTTTCTTGTTGTTAGTCTTCCAGCAATTGGAGCATATTTTGTGGTTCCTTTTCTGAAAGATTTTGTTTCCCGTCTTCTTGCATATTTTGCAGATAGCGAGAAGTGCATCTTCTGTCTCTGAAGGTTGACTCGAGGTCCCGACGTTTGTGTTGTTGTGGCGAGATTCGTATTCGTCGATAATTTTTTGTTTGAGCTCGTCCGGTTTTGGCAGGGTGTCTCTTGTTTCAATGGCCACACGAAAGTTTTCGTATTCCGACGACAAGCTGTACAACATGATTATTGTCAACAGGTCCTCATTTATGGCTACGTCCATTTCGTTGAGTTTGTCGACAATGTCCATAAAATTGCGGAGATGTTCGCGGATGTCGCTGCCTTCGTCTAGTTTTGAGAGTATGAGCCTTTTTAAGAGTGCTGCCTTTTTAGCAGGGCCTTTGCTTGCATATATGGTTTTTAGTTTCTCCCATAGTGCGTTTGCCGTTGCGCATTTTTTGATGTCTTTTAGTTGGGAAGGGGCGATTATTAAGATGAGTTCGCATCTCGCTTCTCTGTCCCCTTGTTTCTCCTCTGTAGTCGCCTCATTTGCAAGAGGGGTCTCAATATACTGCCACAGTTTGTTTTTTGTCAGCAGGGCTTCTGCCTGTATTACCCAGGTGTCATAGTTATCAGAGTTGAGTGGATCGATACTGTATTTGGGCATTTTCGTTGGTACTGGTTCGGTACGATTTTTTTGTTTTGCCACGAAAGTATTTTGTTCAAACTCTAGCGATCTTTAGATCTTATTTACATTCTGCTACCATTTTAACTATTGTGGTACTTGGGTAAACAATAAACAAATTATAAACTGGACAATGTTGTGTTTAATTGTAGTTTAGATATACAATCGATATTTATAATAATATTGAGACACAGAAAAAGTAATGTCACGAGTCAACAACAGGTTGACATGTGTCGTTGCTAGGGTGCACCACAGACAGTAACCATAGAGGCTAGGTACTATCCTCTTTACAGCTTCAAGTCCAGAAGCCAAGAAGTTTTGCCGTCCGTAAGCGTCCACGACGAGTTGCCAGGTCGCCGTCAAGCTTGAAGAATCCAAATTCCTGCCGAACGCACGCTGACCGTGGGAGGGCGATTCTACGCTGTGTGAGTCCGCGCGTCTTGTGGCCTTTTCGGTGTCAGGAGGTTATTTACTTGTATACGTGGCTAATAAACTAACTTCCTTTACTAACTAATTTTTCCTGCCGCGGCCCCTCACTACGCGCGAGGGCACCAGGCTTGTTAGGGCGCCTACACACAGGACACTCTACCTACACCTACTCACTCACGCCCTCCGGGGTCACAGGCACTCGTGTTAGCGAGATCACTCTACCCTACCTAGCTACTAAGTTACACCTGCGGTTACCTCGGTTCCCTGAGTGCCGGTGCCTCTAGGAACCTGGGTAACACGACATACTAAACTCATTAACATTACTTATATGTGAGATAATTTGTCAGCAGTAGGTACAGATGCCGAAAGTCACTGATAATGTCCTTTTTGCTTTATCGTGTGGTAAGTACACAGAATCGAAGAACGGCCTATGAACTCTGATATAAGAACTATTGAACTGATTGTCTTAAGCCTCCACATTATTTTGAAACTCAACGGTTTAAAACGTTAAGTAGACTGAGCCCATCATACGACGTAGGTACATAGATTCACTTTTGCTTCTGACTGTACTGTTGCTTGGACGCGAGACGCAACGCTGTCTATCACAATCAGAGGTGACCACCCGCGCGATTACCTACCCAGCTTCAGAAATATATGGAGTCGCCAAATTACGGTGACTTATAAGTTCGCATTAGAACCGCTACGCCATAAGGCTCGCTTTCGAAGGCTCTTGTTTTATCGGCCGAAAGGTGCCCAACTCACCTATTACAGAGGTATAACTTTCTCGTGTTTTGTTTACTCCACCGTCCATCAGTTCTGCGACAGTTGTGACCAATCCAGAATTTAAGTACAATAACTAGCAATACTTATAAATTATGATCACCTCACACAACGTAAATGGATCAGAGGCACAAAGAATATTGTAAAGAAGTAGAATTTGTTCATTAACCATGCGTTTTTTCTGGCTAGAAAATCCTGTAATCAGACTAAACGTCTACATCAATTCTACTACACTAAAGGCTGTATCGCCGACACTCAAATGTAGAAATTGTGTGATGTTGATTCTACCTGGCTGACACACGTTAAGATCTCTCGAATGTTTGAGTCCACCAACGATCTCCACTCCATTCTCTGTTCGATACCAAACTATAACAACACTACGTGTACAGACAGACACACGCGCTGCGTTTACCGAGCACCGTCTATCCATCCATCTGTCCATCTTATCACCAGCCCTCATCTGACTAACGCCACTTGGTTTGCTGTAGAAAAAAGTGTTTGTGACTGTGGTTGTACACTCCATAAATCTATTTTCTAACCTAGCACCACACAATACTTTCAAGATGCACCATGATCTCCACACCTTTCTCTGTTCGATACCAAACTATAACAACACTACGTGTACAGACAGACACACGCGCTGCGTTTACCGAGCACCGTCTATCCATCCATCTGTCCATCTTATCACTAGCCCTCATCTGATAAACGCCACTTGGTTTGCTGTAGAAAAAGTGTTTGTGACTGTGGTTGTACACTCCATAAATCTATTTTCTAACCTAGCACCACACAATACTTTCAAGATGCACCATGATCTCCACACCTTTCTCTGTTCGATACCAAACTATAACAACACTACGTGTACAGACAGACACACGCGCTGCGTTTACCGATCATCTATCCATCCATCCGTCCATTTTATCACCAGCACTCATCTGACTAACGCCACTTGGTTTGCTGTTGAAAAAAAGTGTTTGTGACTGTGGTTGTCCACTCCATAAATGTATTTTCTAACCTAGCACCACACGAGACTCTCTCAAGGTGCACCAAGATCTCCACTCCTTTCTCTGTTCGATAACAAACTGTAACAACACTACGCGTACAGACAGACACACGCGCTGCGTTTACCGAGCACCGTCTATCCATCCGTCTGTCCATCTTATCACCAGCCCTCATCTGACTAACGCCACTTGGTTTGCTGTACAAAAAAGTGTTGTACACTCCATAAATGTGTTTTCTTTTGATGATGGGTATACTTCTCCTGACTTTACCCCTAATTTAAAGTATTCTGTCCATCTTATCACCAGCCCTCATCTGACTAACGCCACTTGGTTTGCTGTACAAAAAAGTGTTTATGACTGTGGTTGTACACTCCATAAATGTATTTTCTTCTGAAGATGAGTATACTTCTTCAGGCTAAATGTATTTTCTTTTGACGATGAGTAAATCTCTCCTGATTTCTCCCCTAAGTCCAAGTGTAAGCAGTATAAATCAGTAGATTCTCCCCATTTGGAGATAACTAGCCCTAGACGGTCTAGGCAGACACATTAAATAGTGAAAGCTATAGGTACTTACAAGAAAACCTGTTGTCTATTTGAATCTTTCATCTTCTTCGTCATATCATGATTAGACGATGCACCGTGGGGTCAGTAGTAGGAGTGTAATACCTATTAATTTCACAAAATTTTGTACTTACCAAACTATTTTCAGGAAAAGAGAGACCTTGATGAAAGCTTTGATTTCAGATATTACCAAGAGTCATGATATAGATAAAGTTGCGGTATTACTATCGCAAACTATTATGTCCTATCCTATAACGCCTATCCGTATCGCACACACAATAAATAAAAGAACGACGCAAAAAACCTATAAACAACCCACATTTAAGGGAAAACTTGGGGAAACATTCCCCCAGGCCACTATCGCAAGTGTCAATTTATAAATGGAATCGCACATTGTTTTAGCAAAGTGCCGAGTCTAATGAAATTGAAGAGTGTGTGTGTATTATGCCTACATGCAACAATAACATAGATACTTTCGAAGACAGATAGATCTATGGAATAAAAATATTTGTGAACCCATTACACAGCAGTACCTCAAGTTGCCCTAAAGCCTTAGATTTTTTCGCGACTGCTTCAGAAGGAAGATTTTTTCTCTTTTTCTTCGAGTGGCACACCAAGTCGTTCAACGACCCGATGAACCCTAGTGTCAGAGTTTTTCAACCGCCTACTGCAAGTAGCAGGCCTCTGACAGGGTTGTGTAACGACCGCCAAGGAAGGTTAGGTATGTTTTACGAGAATACCTATGCGTGTATGTTGTGTGGCTCTTTTCACCTTTCTTATTTGTGATCACCCCTACATCGCAATTTCATTTGGTGTGGACGTGGAAAACAAAACGTCTTGAGGTCTCGTGTTGTTGGACCAATAATGTTGGAGATGTTTTCTAATAGTCGAATATTTTGGTCGTTCTATAGCCCAGTTTTAGTTCTACTTAACTCTTTCATGAGCTATGTTCTGTAAGCAGGATAAAAGCTAGATATAAGTTATTTACTTACCTACTACTTCTAGCTATTCTGAGAGTAAGGAGAGCACGACCAGATCTTATCCTACATGCACCACGCCGCACAAAAAGAATGAAGACCTTAAATAAAATAAGCAAGTATGAATAAACATTTTATTATTTTTTTAAACAATCATTCTTATTCAAAGGGCTCTCAATAAAAGGACAAAACACAGTCAAATACCAATTCTTCCCTAAAACTCGTTCAATGTTTCTCTTCCAATGCTTTTTCACCACCTTCATATCCAAGGGTTTGTACTCCCTTGACGTCAGACCCATCAACATGTTCTTGAAATGAAAGTTTAGGTAGTAACCAGACCAGCAGATCAAACCTATGTTCAATAACAAGAAGACCACGTACACATCGTGGAAAGATAGTGGATCTTCGATGTTATACCTTGCAATAGGTGCAAAGATACGTAAGACTGAGAGTAGAACATAGTAGCTTTGCTTGCCGGTGATGAGAGAAACGAAATAATACAGATAGTAGGTGGAGTACAGCATAGAAAAGAAAACATGAAACATGAATAAGAAGAAATACCGGTAGTTGTTCAAGCCAATGCAACGAGACATCATGTAACAGTGGTGATCTCTTCTGACAACACAAAAATTACACCGAGAACAATGCCAGCTTTCAGCAGGTCGATCCTTCTTGCATTCATCACAGTATTTTAATCCTTTTGAATACTTTCCAAGAGTGGTATTCACGAAAATTCCCATGAGCAGGTTTCCAAGGATGTTCACGAAGAACCAGATCCCTATGGTGACGTGAAAGGCATGCTTAAAAGGTCCCATGCGGTAGAAGTCGACGAGAGGTCCTCTGATCTGAGTCATCATGAAAGAGAAATAGGTAGGTATAAAGAACATCAGCAAATATGGAATTGCTGCCAGCAAGTAAGGAATGGCTCTACCAGCAAGCCTTGCAATTCTTCTCGTAAAACGCAATTCTGCCATTTCAATAGTAAGAATATTTGTCTGAAATTTTCATCAACAGGCCTTCAGTTTTATTTAGTTTCTTTACTCTGTAACAGTATTTATTTTTATTTTGTACAGTTGTCACTGGCACAGATTACTTATATATATGTCCCGTCACTGGTCATAGAGTAACTTGTCACCACACATGTCACGATCCGAGTCACGACTGGTCACCACAGACCAGTGATGTCATTTTATTATACCTATCAAGAGTGCGTTTTATCGTGGTTTTATCTGGTTTTATCAAATAGTTCCTCTGGCATTATGTTGGTAGAATTGTAAATACAACGCATACTATACCTACCTGCCCAGTCCAGAACCATGGAAAAATCTTCTTTAGCTAAATCTGTACCAACATACTCCGATTTCCTACGTTCTTCTTCCTACGTTGAGTTGGAGACACAAAAATCCACGTACGTTTGTACCTGCAGTCTGCCGAAAATCTCGAGACAGAAAATGAAGGCGCTGCAGAGCAGACATGGCCCTTTGATGTTTTCTTAGCTTGTACTTGGTAAGTTTTGTAAGCTACTCACAAAGTGCCAATGTCATAGCTCAGACTAAAAGGAATTATTGTAAACCTTCATTTTAATAAGACTGCTTGCAAACATTCGCACGCTGTACCGGCGTACTGCTAATAAATTATTGAATCCCACCCAATCCTATAACTTTCTTATTGACCCATTTCCCTACCGATATTGAAAAGCCGCATAAACTTGACAGTCTCATAAACTGGCAGGCGTAAAGTAAACAATCAAAGGGAACCTCTCAAAAACATCTGTTGGGGAATAAAATCTGGGACTGCCAAAGCCCTCTTAGAAGCGGTATCTTAAATTTTGCGGGCGCTGAATTGAACCAATTTACATAGTCATAAATGGGTAATTCTTAAACTTGCGTTCCGAAAAACGAAAAATGGGTAAACCAGTTATTTTACTTAAAAAAAGGTCATTGGGGTTTGTATATGCTCTACTTGTCACAAAAAAATATTTACCGAGCTTAAAACCTATTTGTGGTCTAGATAATAGAGTTTAAAAAAATCTGAGTCCATGGAAGTGACATTGCATCCACGGAAGTGATATTGCATAGTTTGAAAACAACACCATAGACCTTTCTTAAGAAAACAAAGTCACAACACCGCTGCCCACGTCTTCCTTTTGGCTGTGACGGCGCTAAATAGCCTTTTCAGGTCTTCAAGGACAGGTTTTTCACCAGTCTTGAGCTGCTCTGAGACTACTTCTCTTCCACGGGAGCTATTTTATTTTCCAACTGCCTGAGAGCCACTTCATTTTCATCGATGTACGGAAGATACTCCGTAATGTGGTGGGAAAGAGGACCTCAGGGGTCTGTCGCGTCAGATGAAGGTTTTGATTTATGCAAGCCATATAGATTTCCGTACAAATTCTCGATTTCAGAAAGATTTTCTGGGACCTGGGACTGATTTGTCGGTTTATCCATTCGAGGTAGTTTAGCTTCGCTCGATGACTTCTTTTCAGTATCTTACTTGCTTAAGAACTTCGACTCCTCTCAATCCTGTTCTGTATGAGTCGAGCTTTCCATTTTTAGAGATCACGTTTCACCACAGTTAAGTTATTAACTCCGCTGACTCAGCGATCCAAAGAGG
The DNA here is from genome assembly GCA_024500475.1 of Phthorimaea operculella. Lineage (NCBI taxonomy): Eukaryota > Metazoa > Arthropoda > Insecta > Lepidoptera > Gelechiidae > Phthorimaea > Phthorimaea operculella. Next base: position 10,425,791 of record JANFCV010000002.1, read on the forward strand.
ATCTTGGCCTCCGAAACGAGTTCCCTTCACTGGTCCCTTTCCTGCGCGATCTCCTGCCAATTGTTGCCTTGGAGATCGCGCAGGTCAGCATCCACTACGTCTTTTCAGCAGAACTTTTGGGGCGTCCCTTCTATGCTCTTTTTGCTCCTCGATCCTCTCTCATTCTGTCTACGTGACCAAGCCAACAGAGTCGGTGAGCACTGGTCGCGACGAAAATGTTTCACCAGACTTCTGTTATTTTTTGGAAGTGATCCGGCAAAACATCCCCTCGTGTTACCCATCTTAATCGCATTAGGTTCAAGGACTCTGTCTTTGAAGTCCTCGTAAACATTTGCCAGGGTCTTCAGAGTAGCAAATAAATTTTTCAACTCCCTAGGAACAGGAACCATCATGTCTGGCTTGGGGCAGTTTGAGACCGAGAACTGACCTCACCATGTCGCTTCTTTCCAGCTTGAAGTTGATGTTTACAGTGCCTCTTACAAGTTTGTTTTCGTTTTCGATATTGAACCTGGTGATCACTCAGGCATCCCTAAATGTATGCCTGCTATACATCATAATGAAATCAAACTTGTCCATCGTCCTCCGTCAGGCTCAGAGTTCTTCCAGATCCACTTCCGTTTTAGCTTTTTCTGAAGAAAGATGCATTTGGTTTCTGCTCCCCTCGTAGCCATAAACTTTGGCGTTTGGCCCCCTATTCGCCCATGACAATCTTATCAGGTCGGTGTACGGTATGGTCTGAGCTGCTCAAAGTCAACGAATATACCTGTACAACTTTTGAGAAAGTCTTCCCTTGTTCAATTTCAGCACGGGGTACGTTACCGATTTCATCCACGTTGTTAGTTGCCACGTTCTCAGAGAGCTTTAAGGAATAACCCACCCTAGAAATATGTGCTCCTTTTCCTAAAGCAGAATGGATGGTCTGATTCTACGTAATGTTATCATGACTTCTTCCTCTCTTCGATTTCTGAAAATCCATAGCTTTCTTCTAGCAGTAAAACACGTCTGTTGTTCACATCCAGAGCCAGTTCTTTTTGGTAGCCGTCAACCGTAGTCCGGGGTTTCTTATCATTCTCTGCCTCACCCCGTCATGGTAGTCTACTGTCTTCCATTGGCGCTTTTCATGCAGGCGAGTTGATGACTGCAGTGATTTCGGACTGTGATGTCAACTCGAGAGGCTCTGCTGTCCACCTTCCGAACACCCTTTATCGCTTACGATACTTATAGGCTTACGTGAAGTGATGATATCTACTCTGCCATGGCCACACAGCTCGATTTTTTTATCATACATAATAAAATGGATACAAATACACAACACTGCATTTACAGACTTTAGGAAATATAACTCGATGCTGAGTGTGGTTACTAAAATCCAAGCAAAATCACTTCCGTGGAGATAAAATCACTTCCATGGATGCTTAAATATCCACGGCGTCTATGGAAGTGACATCCACGGTAGGGACAAAAAACGTTTTGAAAATTAAAAAGATCCCTCAAAATGTATGTTTTAGGCAAGATATTCTGGCAACACTGATTTTATACAGCTGACTTTCAAAACCATTCAAAATTTCTTTAAAATAATTATATTCTTAGCTTTGTACGACGACCACGGTAGTGACCTGTTATGCTTGACGAAATTTGAGAATGCCATTTTTATCAAGTTTTTATCAAATCTTCCAGCGACCTTCGAACACTTGATATATGAAATGCTAATGGCTGATCGTTTATTGTCTGTCAAAAAATTGTGTTTGGATACACGCATTATATGTTCCGTAAAAAATTTGGTGTGACGCTTGTCCATGGAAGTGACAAATTTTGTGCTCACATTTTCTAACCACTGTATTTAAATAGTAGAAATCACTTTATACGGTCAGAAAGATGCTCAATTTATTGAACTATGATTGCGGTAATAAACCTATTTCCTTATTTTTGTATATAACTTTAATATAAAAAATAATAAATTTTTTAAGGTTTTAAATTGGGTTTGTCACATCCACGGAAGGGAAGTTTTCGGATACATTTTTAATTATAGCGATTCATGACATACTTGATGTTGAAGTATTCTATGCTAGCCTTACTTGTTCATTACAGAAGCTCTAAGAAAAAAATGGTAATCATATAAAATCGTATTTTTTGTCTCAATAAATGCATCTCAACAGTTTTTTGACATGAAAATGAGAATTACCCAAATACATTTGATTTCGGGACATTGTCTTTAGTAGAGATACAGGGAGGGAATAAGAAGCAGACAGAAAAATTTAAACTCAGAAAGAAGGGCAAGAAGTTGGGGTATAAAATAAACGTAGGAAGGTTAGTAAAGTAAGCTTTTGATTGTGATAATCTCTTTAAGATCTCTCATCGCAATAAGCGTAACTCAGGTTGTAACAAAAATCGTATTTTATTAATTTGTTTTAAGATCACTTAAAAATCTGCATAAGGTAACTTAAGTAATGTATATGTATATTATTTTTTTTTACTTTAAGTTTCATGCATGTCTGTCTGTCACTCGACGTTGACACTTTTGAAACCCAACTCGAATATTTTTTCTAATCCTGGATCTAACCCACCCTGTGGGGTGGCGATTCACCCCAGAGGCACCCAGAGGGTTTTTTTTACGGCGCGATAAGACGTGACATAGTCTGACAGATGTCACGACATTTGCAACTCGGCACGACGGCTGAATGCCACAACCGAATGACAACCACTTTTGTTTTGGGGGCGTAAAACAAGTGAAACACGAAAGATAGAAAATAAGGGAGCTGGGGTAAGGTCTTGCGGGTAGTTTCGGTAAAGAAAATTGATTAAGGCGTAAAGTCCGGAAGGTGAGTGCGAAACTGAATATTTAAAATGTAGTAACTGGAGGCCAAATAAACTAAAAAACCTTGAAGGCTCAGTCACCGAAATGCCTAATCACCTAAGGCCACATGAACAAAAAGCCAAATCACTGGAAGTCCAACGTTTTTGAATAGGTGATAGATAATTGTATTCATCCTGAAATTAGGGACGTTTCATGTAATGTGTATTTAGCCTTTATCAACTCATTTCCTTGGAATTTTGTAATTTCCTTATTCCTCTTTAAATTATTTCTATTCCTAATAATAAAATCTAGGTCAAAGCTATACCTACGACCAACAGCCAGATCAAGTCCATCGAACTTATTAAAAATCAATCAATCTTTGAAATCTCCGTTCACACGGTTGTCTTGTATCAATATAGCCACCTATCTATTAATAACATGATCTTTGCAACTAACAGCCCTTTCTATAGACCTTACTTCGACATCTTTAAAGACTAGAATCGCACTGTGATTTTTGAACTTAGTGGTCTCTACTGACAAAATTTTCTGGACATGAATGTCCGTATTTGCTTACCGTTAATCAAAAAACTTTTGTCAAGGAAGGTCCGTCTTACCCTTCTGATTAATGATTCGATTTCAACCCGAAAATGGTTGTAGATGTGGGTCCCGGTATGACCAGACCGAGATTAGAAAATCTGGCTATGAATGGTAAAAGTGTAACTAGGAAAAAATAGTATAAGTACTTAAAAAAATGAGAAAATTTCCTACTTTTTCTCATCATCAGATGGTGATTAGACGGTTATGGGACCACCTGTGTCGGATAGTCCTTATAATGTCCCATCTCACGCCTAATTGATACGATAGTAGACAATCAGCTTTTTGATGAATTAAACGGCAAATAACAAGACATCAGAAAATTTCTTACAATTTCAAATAAAGAAGAAAGGAAAATATAAACACGATAATGAAAATTACAATTTTAATATTGAAATTAATAATATTGTGACTTTAAGTTTGCAAATCCTTGCATCTGGCAACACAGACCCGACCCGGTGTTTCTTAAACAAATAAAACGGTAACGGTGGTAATGGTATTACTAATGGTGCGTAATAATTGTTCCCAAAATCATTAGCATCGTCCATGAATGGCGAAACGGCAGAAAACGGCGACATCTATGGACACAAAAATGTATTACAGTGACCTGTTTGCACACCGGATGAACAAACGAACTGTTGCTACATCATTAATATTAAACCTAAAAGGGACAAGACAGGGCAATTTCTACAGAAATCCGATGTGTATCCAGAATTTTGTTAAATCTGTTAATGTTTTTTCAAGTGAATGAGAGCAGTTTATACCTAAGCGCCGTTACTTTTGTTATTATATGATAGATACGTGTTGTAGGCCTTAGAATAGCACCACCCCATACCTTTCCCGCGGGTCTCGTAAGAAGCGACTAAGGGATTTGAAATTTGATGTTTATTGCAATTTTAGGCGATGGGCTGACAACCTGTTCTATCGTTATATACAGACTTCTGAATGACTCTCAAACTTTTTTCAGAATCGGTGTAAATGGTATTTTTTCACTCAGCTTACCCTGCAAAGGATAAAGGCGTGATATATGTATGTATGTATGTTAGTACGTAGACGATATAGTGCGTATTCTTACCTACATGGACGACATATTAAACCAGCTTAGGATTTACCTATAGGTAGAGATTGAATAGTGAGATGAGATAAACCAAGCCCTCTACTCTCAGTCAAAATTTGCATGCCCTGCAAAATCTTTTTAACCCAAAAACCTTCAAAGGCGTCCAACAAAAACATGGCTTTAATCCACCCCCACAATTAAAATTACCAAGACGCCACCACAGGGTCAACTAATGGCGAATGCATTATTAAAGTGGAAGGGTTGACGACAGATTATCTTATTACATATTAAAATATTAGCAACCCGATGTTTGATGCGTGTGGAAGTAATTTTAAAGCTTTTGAAGCGGTTTGAGAGAAGTTATAACAAAATAATGTTTGCTTTGCAACAGATGTTTCAGAGATTTCCTAGTCACTTAAAGTGGTCGACTTTGAAATTGGAGAAAATTGAAAATTTAGCTAAATATGAACATATTTTGACCATTGGCTTCGTATTATACAGTTTGTAAATAGGTTTGAAAATGTCTGGACTATTTATTCATGTGTCGTTCGTGTGGTATATCGAATAGACACACGACTCAACCCTGGCTCTTTAAACTTTTGAGAATCATCTAGATACCAACTGTTTGCTAACTTATTACGTATTCTTAGCAAAAAGCGCAAATCCCAGAGCTCCAAAAATCTTTTACCACAACATACTCGCATATACTTAATTCGCTTTTGAGGACGCCATTTTTTGGAGCGCAGAAGGTGTTCGGGCGCAGATGGGCACTAATCTCCACCACTTGTTAAATATTAACGCGGGCTAATTGCACCCCAGGAGAAGGGGGGGAGTGGGTGACACCCTACTCCCATCCTCTAATGGGTTTTAAAACTGATTCCCGCCCTAGAGATGCGTATTTGATGACAAGTTGTGTCGTTTCTGGTTTCACAACAGGGGCTTGAGATTTGGCTTCTCACAAAGCTGGCTGTAAAATTCACAAGTAACTTACCTACCTACATTACAATATATCTACCTAGCTATGTATTCAACCAGGGCAAATTTAAGGCAGATCAATATGGCACACCTTGCTCGCAAAACGTTAATTGTCGAATGTAGATGGCTTTTCCAAATTCATTCTACAAACAGCAAAATAATGACTAGGTATAGAGACTACAGGTACCATGTTGCTATAGAACGGTTTGACCCAAAGACGTTAACCTCTATCTATGAGATCTTCTCATACTCCAAGAATCGGATCCTGAACAAGAAAGTTTCGTGGCTCTTCCACTCACAAACCCATTAGAGTGCAACGCTTACGCAACGGTATGGGGATGTGTGGGTAATTGCCACCGTTTGAGGGATGATGCACGCAGAAAGTGGGCCTTGATGACACTCGGCTCAAAGTGACTTCAGGGATGTCAGAAAAAACCACTGCTGCGTGCCTTTGCAGAGTCTTGGTAGAATCTAAATATCGAACCAATGACTTATAGAAGATGGCCAGTAGCAAATATACTAGGTAACTATAGCAACTGATTCTCGTAGCGATTGGTTAGCGAAAACGAGAGATAAGACGAGAGATAGCTGTAACAGGCTGATCTGCTGTGTGTGAGTTCGCTATAATAACGTCCCTTTCTTGTTAAAAACTCAAAACTCATTCCAGAATCTGCTTACGTCACTCCGTAAGCTCCTTTGCTTCCCATCATTAGATGACCCTTTTATGAGAAAGTCCCGAAAGTCCAAATCCGATCCGTCACAGTTGCTTCCGGGGACGTAACATTTGCATATGGACGCAAAAATCACAATGCCCACCTCAAGAAGTTAATGGACACGCATAATTTTCAAGTACCCCCACAAAAGGGTGAGACAAAGGTGGTGCCCGGTAAAAAGCTTTATTAATGCGGTATATTAATCGTCCATATTCCGTTATACCGGTTAGAACATTAAAGATTAAAGTTAGTTTTTTGATTGTCCGTTTTGGCTTTAAAAGATTTATTCCGTCATGCAGATTCTAGTAATGAATAATTTTATTATTCTTAAAAACAGAGAAACGTCTAAACTTACATGCAGGAAATCAGCTTTAATCGATGATTCCTCGAATTTTATCTTTGGCATGGCATTCTATTTTATCTTTGGTATTCTATTTTATCTTATTCCTATTTTATCTTTGGCATGGCATTCTTTGGTCTTTCAAGTATTCCCATACCTAGGCATACCTACTTTAGACTTTACATTTCAAGAACCTTTTTTCAAGCTCTATGTCTTAAAAATCGTAATCTTTATGCTTAAAATATAAACTATACAAAGCGGAGGATTTTATATTGGCTTCTTACTTTAATTAGCCATTGCCTATCTAAAAGTATCTACCAAGGGAATTTAACTCCTGAAACCAGACAAAGCGTATCAAGTATCATTATAATGGGCCATTAGACTTGTGAAAATCAAAAACCCAGCCAACATAAGTAAGCCTTTGCTCTCCTTCATATTCTTAGCAATCAGGTGTGTCTTTATTTTGGTAAGGTCTACTGTGCACCAAAATATCAAGAACTTAGCAAGCTGTGTAACTAGTTTACTGCTATGGGTCAATTTTATTTGGAAAGTTTCAAAAAGGGGTGGCGTCTACAAAGAATATCTATTTGTTTTCTTCACCTCTCAGTAGTTAAACACACAAAGCATAAATAAAGAATAAAGAATCATCAGCATAAATACTTTTGTCCTTTGTCATCTATCACCTTTGTACCCTTTATGACATTGTTCTTTTTTTGTGGTCTTTTGTTGTTGTGGCATTAGCCAACTGAAATGTCCAGATTATTGTTTTTATGGGTTGCTTCTGGTTTGGTCATATTTGATGGACTTACAATTTTTTTCATGCCAATTAATCACGAACTTTTGAGAAAACATGTCCGGGACCAGGTGTTAAGTTGTTTGAAGCTTTGGTGTTAAGCTTCTTATCCGTTACAATAAGGAAAAAAGGAAAAACGTTTTACTATCTAACATCTAGTAAGTCTTGTACAAACTTACCTGTGTGGCTCTATTTAGCAGAAATCTAAGGACCTGAGTGACAAGAAGAAAATGAAACGTCTAAAATTCAACGTAAGATATTTTTTCTCCGAAAATTCCCAAAATTTCTCTCATAGTGCGTCAGTCAGTCAAACAAACGTCAATCACTTCTGCGCCCGCGCCACACAGCTAGAGGTCAAAAGCCACTGATCATCATCAAACACTACCAACTTATAGATGCACCTCCATCAGCCATGATCCGTTAGCGAAAAGGCTCTTGTTATACTGGTCGATTCTATGTACAAAGTACTGAAAACGACCAGTAAACTTGGTCTCACGCGTCGTATCTACTATGGATGGTACAGAGAGTCGAGTCAATTTGGTCAACGTATACGTTTTGTAAGTGAACCAGCCTGACTAAGAACCCTTGGCAACCTACCTTGACGATAGTCTGAAGGAGTAGTAGTACGGGAAAGATGGCAAATGTAAGTTGGTCTGTGGTGATAAGTGTATGTTTCTTGCCATGCTTTGTCGCTTCCTAATCGTGGAGGAAAGTAAGCTCAAATGTTCTGGAGAAATTATTTCTCCTACACTTATACAGTTCTGAGGAAAGAGTTTGCGGAAAGTAAGAAAGTTTGGAAGACGAATTGGGAAAATATATTCTGTTAACTTTGCAAAACTTCGTATTTATCTAAATTAACATAGGCAAGTGTTTCTGCAGTATTCCTAAAGTTATAAACGTTGTCGGTAATTCGATAGTTACTTACTGCTAAACATATTTCTAAAAATATCAACTGCCTCTTTAAAGCAACCTCAGTCCTCCAGTTGTTCCCAGTTCTTTCCTCCAAATATTCACGTCATTCCACATAGTAAACAGTCGGAAAGGGATACGGTCCCTTTTTTATGTTGACTGACGAGCCAAAGGGGTTGCACCATTATGCCAGTGAATTCAATAATCAGACACGCTCAGGTGGCGCATTGTGGTGATTTTAATCTGATAATTATGTGAACTTTTATCAAGAGGATCGGATTCAATACTATTGGGTAACAGAAATGTATATGCAAGAGGTATTTTGCATACGGGGTTAGGTAAATGGAGCATCTTGCATTGGATGACGTCAAGTTTTCAAAATATTCATAGTAAGAAGGTATGTATTAGTACTCGAGAATTCATGATATTGGCCGTATCTATCTAGATGATTGTTGTAGCGTTCGTGGGCTACGTCAGGGCACATGTTCTTACTGGTGGCGGTGGGATTGAAAATAGACCATCAAAATGAATTTAATTTTGCCAGATTTCCGAAAAGTCATTAGAAGCTACATCCAGAAATTCATCGTACTCTCCGACGCTCCCACCATAACTAATACTGGTGTGAATAACGGTGTCTCTCCTGTTTACGTATAATAAATTAAACGCAACCGGACAAACGGACACCACACCTCGTGTACTATCATTAATATCTTCGCCTACCGGACAGGGGGACAGAAAACATTGTCACAGATTCGTCGCTGCGTCGCTTCGTGTCTTGTACCATGTTTTATTGTATCATTTGTAAAAGTTCGTATATATTTGAGAGTAGCTTTTATAAGCTTTAAATGTGCATCGATGTTTGTTGTTTTGGTTAACCTAACAGAATCATACTTTTTTTAAACATTTTGCGACTTTAACTAAAAATACCCAGGTGCTGTATTAGCTGTATATTTCAAATCATTATTATTATCAGCAGCTTTTGATTTAATCTTGTATTAACTCCAAAGTGCCCATAAATGTTGATAGAGTGACAGCAACTTTACATCAAATCCAAGTCCACTTAATTTTCTGTTTTATTTTTGTACCTTTTTATTATTATGTTGAATTCAATGCCATGTTTATTCCTATTTACCTAATCACTTGGTCAGTCCACCATTCCGTCGAAGGCACACTTCGTCTCTCAAATCCCGTTTTTAATATCCATAATGACCCCTAACAATGCCCTCATATTTCAATTTCTAAAAAGCGTCATCTCCCTCATTTTTGGTCTCGTGCTCAGCATCAATGGGGTTTATAAAAAACTCCGTCTCAATAAAATCTGGTAAAAAGCTCGTTGGCTCGTGGTCAAGATTGACCTTAAACTGACCCTGCACCTTACGGGATGTTGCACACTCTTATTTCGTTTATTCAGCGTTTAGCTTTTTTATTGTGATGTAAATTGATTTAGTGATGCTACTAGCACCTGGTTTTATAATGATTGCAGGCGTGTGTCTTACGAAATTTTGTGTATTAATTTGAATTCATTACTATTACACATTTTTCAAGATATTGGGTTCAAAAGACCCTGTAAATACTTAACTATTCCAAGTTATAAATTTTCAGTAGATATACCATTAAGATTGGCCTTTTCAGTAATTCCAAATATCTATTTATAGATTAACGACCCAGTCCAAATAGGTTATAGAATGTACGGAGAACATAAAGGTCCTACCAAAACTATTCAAACCGAAAATTTTACAGGGTCCCCCGATATCCAGTAATAATTCATAAATTCGCCCAAGGTCCGAACCCGTTTGGGGCCAAATCCGTCATTAATATGGACAAGGCCCAACAAAGGGAGAGCTGTTCGCCCTTTCAAGAACTAGAAAGACAGGGATAATAGCCGATAGTCTTTAAGAATGATAAATTGCCTAAATAGACTCGGTATGTTCATTCCCACAGATATTAAAGAAGGGACAATTGCTTCCCCGCTGTGTCATAGAGAGTATTGCTTGCTATTGCGAAGCAGTGCTTTGTGCGGACCACATGCAAATCCTTTTGAGGGTTTTTGGCGGGAAATTGGAAAAGTTTGGAGTGACTTTGATGTTTTGTTTTGTGAACGGCTAATCGGGCTAAGTGCTGGGTAATGGTTACCATTTGTAAACAATGATACAGGCACTGACAAAAATAGAATTGACTTTGTTGGATGATCTTACAATGCATGCATGAAAATATGAAGGCATGAGTTTACCTACTTTACCTACTTAGTGTTTTTCTACTTTCGTCAGAATTAATTTCAAGGAAGCTCTCTAGCTAGTACAGTTTGTCCATTACGATACCTAGTTCACAATGTCGTCAAAATAAGAACAATCTTGACAAATGACACGTCAAACATACTTAGGTAAATTCTCACACTTTACGCTTTTAGAAGCCATAAGAGACTAGCATATCAGAATATAGGTACTTTATGTTAAGATTAGGATTCAGATAATGTAACATATCTGCTAAAGTTATCAACTCCCTTTAGAAGGGTAGGTGAAGCGTATACCTACATGTTCTCACAGATTCATACATGCTTGCAATCAAAACTACTCCGCTAGATCACAAACATACACGAAAACCGCGTTATCAGCGACGCATCCCAAAGTTGGACAGTTTTCAATATGGCGGACGCGCGTATCTGCTCGTCTAATCATTGCGCACATTGTCACACTTTCCCACTTTATCCGCAGCGTGTAGGGCTTGCAATCTCGGCACGAATAGTGGAAACTCGGGGGCATAAGATGGAATTTTTATATCCATAAAAAAATCTGTAGTGTCTGGCGAATTATATTCTGTCAGTCAAAGAAGCTGTTTACACCAGAAGAGCATAATTTACGCGTACCCGATTCTCCATAATTAACTTAATTTAATTACTTTGTGTTCTTTTACAATTTTTTAATAAATTTTTTTTTATCTGTATAAGAATTTCTGTTTGTAAAACCCAAAACACCAAGATAGCATCCAGCTATTATAAATAAAGACTGCAGACTAAAATATCCTCTAATAACTTACTACCTACTCCAAAAGCTATCGCCAATCAAACTTTGTTAATTGGTCACATTTTTTCCAAAACTACTAAAATGTCGGTCCTGCAAGTACTGAGATTGACGATAGTCTGATTGGAAGCCCTAGTAGCACGTAGACGCCCAGGAAATTCCTGGAACGGACAATGCTCATACTCCACCGCTTCCTGCAACAATGTCGTCAGATCCCGAGCCAATAGACAGATATACAGACGTAAGATTTTACATAAATACCTTGCAACCGTTCGTACATTATTCAGCCACAAAAACTGCGACAGAATTTAGTTGACGTCTTCCATTGCAAAGTCTTGTATCGTTTCAAAGTTGCTCCAGAAGAAAATCATCAATGTATGCCGTTCAGATGGAACTGGTAGAGACTTGGGAATATTTTGGTAGGAGGAAAGATGCGAGATAACCCCAGATAATCTTCTGAATCTTATGATAAAATCTCGCATGGCTTTTCTTATTGAAGATCGATTCTGATATTTGCGTTCGGGATCTGGTTAGCCAAAGAGAAATTCGATAAGAATTAAGCACACATTGACGATACGTTTTCAAAGACTTCCGAATGAAGTTTATGATTTTGAAGGTATAGGTACAGTCTATGATTTTTGGGACTTGTGCTGACACCAGTATTCTTCTTTCTCTGAATGCATAGGTACTAAGGTAATCATTACAGACTCAGGCCGAAAATACGAGAAAAACAAGTGATAGTGATGACATTAATGTCTCTAGCTCTAAAACAAAAATCCCTCAGTAAAAATCACGTACCTACGTCCGCCTATTATAAGCTTTAGGAACAAAATATTTCAACGGAATGCTACTAGCTTCTTGGAATCAACAAAGCAAAAGGAAGTTCCTTCAGATACAAATCACCTGCACAAGTATCCACAATGCAGATAAGAATCAGTCTGTCTGTCTGTATAATGCCGCATAATACTTTCATTAGCGGGTGATGTCGAGTGTCAAGTGTGTCAACCCATCATTTGTCAATCGATGTTGGTGGTCATCAGGTGATTGGTTGCATACATTACACTGGTAACTGATCTGATCAGATCAGGGTGAAAATAATTGATAGGTGGATATGATAGAGATATTGAAAAGAAATTACTTTTTTTATTTCTTAAACAACTTGCTGCTAGAGTTTTATTGAAACAGTTTTTGACAACTCTTCAACATTTTCTCGCATTAAAAACTACCTGATGTCCTTTTTATTGACTAATATATGCTTGTGCCAAATATTATCAAAATCGTTTCAGTGGTTTAATTAATCGTAGCAGATAAAGCATTTTTCGAATATTTACATTTCTCTACTTATATAGATGATCTTTTCGAACATTCTTACACGAATATAGAAACTCTACCCCACCCAAAATCAGTCACAATCCTCAAGATCCAAAGTTAATAAGTCTGTCCTCTGGCATATCAAATTAACATTTCAATCTACACTTTTGCGGCTCATGTGTGTGAGGGTTCCCTCTCACCACTAATTGGGTTACGGTTACCCCACCCCGGGGTAAATACCCCAGGCCTGGCAACCCTGGACTCCTGATACCCAAAGGGTTGCCTCCTGAGGGACGCAAATTGATTGAGATGGATGTCGTCAGCGGACAAATTTGGGACACTTTAAACTTTTTATTTTAGGTCTGTTTCCCTTGAGCAGGGGTAGAAGACACGTTCAGTTGAGCTGGTTGGAATTTTTCCATTTCTGATAATTCACGTTTTCGGAATAGGGGCTAAGTTTGTTATCAAAACATTGTTCTTACTGATATAATCATCTAAATTTTTTTTAATTTTAACCTTCAGGATCTAATCCTGGAGGAATTTTTAAATTATAGGTATTTAGGCAGTATCGGCACTGTCGAAGACAGTGTCAAATGTCTTTTAATTTCGAATATTATAAGGAACTCATTATTTTTGCGCCATCAAGCATTTAGTAGCTTAAAATTTTCTACAAGTGCCAGAAACAGCAGCATTGCCATTGCGATGTCAGTGATAATCGTAAAAACGAAATGTTAGCTACCCCTGCTGCACTGCACCCCATCCGCCATGTTTATCTCGCGCCATTGTTTTTTTTTCTGCGGCCGGCAAAGGGTTGACAATAATAATCAGCCAAACGCTTTAATTGTTTTCTGCTTCTTGAGTGCTTTCTTCATTGCAACTGTTTATTAGTTGATGGAGTTTTTTAACTTGTTTGTGTTCTTTTGTACTTATTTTATTTAATTGATTTTTTTGCGATAATTGGTTCTAATGGAAAACTTTTGCATTTAGCTAGCGGTAAGCCGAAAAGGCAATCAAACCCCGCTCGGTGTTATTTTTGGAATCAATACTTTTGTCAATACGCTATAGCAGTTTTGTTTTTTCTGGAGCTCTCATAAATTGTTTTCGACAAATGTACCTTCTAGTTTTAGCTAATCAAATAAGAAAATTATAGAGACCCATACAATCACTATGCACCAAGACTTCTTTCTTTTCGTGTGGGACACCGAGTCGCTCAACGACCCGATGAACCCTGGTGTCAGAGTTTTTTCAACCGCCTACTACAAGTAGCAGGCCTCTGACATGGCTGTGTAACGACCGCCATCATAGACAGCAACCGGGACCGACGGCTTAACGTGCCCATCCGAAGCACGGAACCATCTTACTTGCGGACAATCAGGTGGTTCAGCCTGCAATGTCCTAACCAGACTGGGAACAAATTCACAAAGTGATAAATATCAACTTTGTGAGTGACCCCACCGGGAATTAAACCCGGAACCTTTGCGTGGCAGGCAGGCATGCTAACCACTGCGCCACATCGGTTGTCTGCACCAAGACAACCCTAATAAATATGCCATCGACATCAGAATAAACAATAACTGCGTCTGAATTTAAAACAAGCACCAGCCTATAAGAATCAAAAGTCCTTCAAGACGCACTTCGACGCAAACCATTTATAAAAAGGCCCGGGCCTCAATAGGACTTGATTACCCATGATTGGCACTGGGGCAGGGAGGGGGGGAAAGTCCAGGGGGGGAGTGACCCTTCATAGTATTAATTATTCAAAGTATGTCGCCAGTTCTCAAGCTGACTAAGGCCTTGTTATGGATATTGTTTGTGTTCGAGATTTTGTGACTGGATTTTTTATAGGGCCAGAATAACTAACTTTTTAAATTGTAGGTAATCGAGGCGTTCCATTGTATTGAATTCGGTATGCTAACAAGGTAATTTTCAACTAAAATCTCAAAACCGTTTCGAGATTTACACTTTATCTACAATATCTACGTATTAGATTGGTGATTATTTTAAGTTTAATTAAGAAATTTTAATAAAATATTTTGCCTTCGATGACCTCTATTTGACCTTCTGAAATAGAACCTTACGGTTTATATTGAATAAACCTCTTGCCTTAGTTGAGAAAAAAAAAACAACGATTTTGTATTATGGTAATTTGACATTGTCTTTCTTGCATTATCCGTCAATCGTTTGTTGTTGTTTTGTGTTTATATAAAATTTTATATTTTAAAGAAAATACGCATTTTACAACGACTTTTACGGAAAAAAATTGTGAACAGTGTCTAGTGCGACCTCCTGTCGCTCGAAAAGTAATAGATTTGGCGTTGTAGCTGTGTTAAATATTGAAAACACTGGCATTTACGTGGTCGGCCACAAATATTTGTTCTAAGGCAAAATTTGCTATTTTTCAAACCTCGTAAGTACAAAAAAATAGTGTATTTTATCGCAGTTCAGCTATTAAATAATGCATTTTATAGAAAAATATTAGTATTCGGCTATATTAATAGTATAATTTCAAACAAAGTCGGTACCAAATTGTGGTGCCGAAGTAAACAATAGTGCTGCTCATTACTTATCGATATTTGTTTAAGATCCTATGTGTAGCTTAGATCAAACCATTTTTTTTTCTTTGATTCGTGACGTAAACAGTATTTTAAACTAAAAATAAAATCTAACTATGTGTGTTCTATTTGTTTAAGATGGGAGGTAAGCGCTGTTCTATACCTTTGTGCGAGAATAATTCAAGTGATTATCCGTACATATTATTGGTACCCATTTTGGAATGGCTGTTGGAAAAATGGTGTGCACAAATAAACACGGAGTATTTCTAGTATTTTTTGCAGTACTGCTGTGAACAACATATGGAACAGTGCAGAGTTGCTTTTTTTGCTAAGGACGTGTCTCCTGCGTATGCGTTTGTCTGCTTGAATTTACTTCAAATGTGATGAATCAAGAATAAATGCTAAAAATATTTTTTGTATATTATTATTGGATAACGTTCCCTTTCAAAGCATATCACTTTTATAAATATGTATAGAACCATAACATATAACAGCTACAAAAGTCCACTGCTGGCCATGGGCCCACAGCAAGTATTGGCCTTTACATATTGGGGGTATTATTTCCCATAATCACCTAGTTTGGCAGGCGGATCGGTGAGCGCAGTGCAAAGTGTTGTTTATTCACAAGGAACGATGCTGTCGTGTGGTGCCAGCTTACCCCATATCTTTCCCGTGGGTATCGTAAGCAGCGACTTTTGAGTGTTGGTGTGTATTGCAATTTTTTGGTGGAAGATTGACAAACTGTCACTATGGCCATACTTAGTATTCTGAATGACTCTCAAAAATTTTGTCAGACGTAGTGTATTTTAATTTGATTACTATTAGAGTAGAAGCCTCTGACACAGGCAGTCGGCATACCTACTCACTTAGTAGCTTTTAGAGTCTTAATGCCAATATTTTGCAAATATGGTAATGTTAAACACGAGTCGTAATAACAATCTCCTAAAATAAGCTTAATAAAATTTCACTGAATATTTACGTCAACGCTAAATATCGATATCGATAAGCCGTTACGGATTGTGAGGTTGCATCTCTACTTATCTGTACACTTGACAATTGTTTGACGTTTTGAATATCCATAGATTGTCATTATTATTACTTTTAAAGGCCAGGTGTAGCCAAAGATATTGTGAATATGCAGCTTATTGATAGAGTAAAACCTCAAAACTTTAAAAAAATATTTAAAATAGAAATAAATAATAATTTTTCAAAATATCGAAAATAGTTTCTTAGAATGATCTATAATATCAAAATAACGCATGAAAAAATTGACCTGGCGAACCGAATTAGAGAAGATGAAATGATGATAGATATTGACCAATCTTATATCCTTCCCACAGCAGGAAATATAAAAGAAGTCGAAAAAATTTCACGTAGCCTTCAGAAAACATATAGGTAGAGTTACCAATCATCTATAATATTTCAAGGTTGAATTTATTTTATAGAGTTTAACTAACTGCCTCGCTCTGATGTTGCAGAAACATTTCTTGTATTTACCAAATGAGTCAGAACACCAGATCAAGATCAGTGGTTAGAGTATCTATAGTTTCATATCCCACTCGATTCGAATTGAGATGAGGCTTCTAAAACATTTACAAATTCATATAATGTACCCATCTTGACCAACAAAAGCTCTACCTTGTTTAGGATTTCCATAAAAACCGAATATGTTCTTTCAAAACAAACCTGTCTAAAAGACACCAAGCTCCCCCACTTTAGAACCTCCCCTCCGGCCCTTTGTGTCCTAAAAGAAGCCCATATTAAAATTTCCTCAAGAATAATCCGAACTCAACACAATATCAAAATTTAATATCATTTTAATCTTAATTCTCCTTATTAATGTTGTCTAAGGAGGGTTTCGTGTCATTCTGGGCTTTGCGAGCTCTTCTAGCCAATCTGAAATCAACCTTATCTTCAATGGACTTTTGAGCATATTTTTCAATACTCCTGGTGTTTGATTCTGAACACAGGTTGAGGTAATCTCTGAAAACAGGTAACTTTGAAGATAAGGTTGTATATTTGGAAATATTCTGGCATAATTAGGTCGCTACGAGCTTTCAACTTAACGACAGACGATTTGCATTTTATTTCATTCCATCTGCAGAAGTTATTAGAAAACTTAACAAAGAGACTGATACGAAAACAGAGAGGTGGATTTTTTAATGCCACTAAGAAAATGCTGAGAAAAGTTCACAGTTAAAACTCAGACTATTCTCATCATTAGTACGATACGTTAGACCAACAGTCAAGCCAACGGTAGATCCATTGGTTGCAGACTTTCTGCCTACCCCTCAAATTAAAATCTGACTGTATCCACTGATGTAGATTTTGATACAGAGTTCTGAATTTTTACATCACCAACTCGGGCCCATACATCAATTACGTGTGGAAATGAAGAGGCGACAAAAAGTTAATGTAATTAAACATTGAGAGTGGTCCGTACACACGAAGCCCATCAATTAACGGGTAAACGATCCATCACACTGGGGTTTTTCGGATTTTAATTAAGGATCCCTAGCATCAGGTAGGTACTACATATCTATCTATCTAGGTGGGTTCAGATGTAAAATTCAACATAAACGTATTTGCTTGAAATAGACAGCTCTGCCTCTAGATAGATACCTAAACTCTTCAAAAGAAGCGCAGCAGTTCTTCCAGTGCAACTTTTCCTAAGAAACACAGGTCGAAATAATTGAAAGAATCAAAGCCAACAAAATCAAATTATGAAATACCACACAAACAGAACATAACACACGCCACCGTTTACACAAAAACACGGGGCAAAACTCAACCAACAAGTAAAAAAACTCAAAACAAAGTGAACTCATTCGCGAAATCAAAACACAACGCGGAGTCAATCAGTCAAAAATGCGTAGCAAAACGCGTGCGCTCTAGTGATGTCACGATACTTGGGTACTGTTTCCGGAAAAACAACAGAAAATTCGAAAAAGATTGTATTGTTTCTCTTGAATCGTTATCTAGAGATCGTTTTCTAATGTTTTAGACTGCTTCAAATCGTGTACCTCACATTTTACTACTCTAATCCACTCAGGGATAGAATTGAATGCATGTCAAATATAATTTTAAGTGCTGTTCTCGTTTTAGGCCATTCCGTGTTGTAGCGGCGAATACTGCCACCCCTAGTCCAGACAGGGGGTTTCGTAAAAGCCGACGTAGAGTTTTTGACCTAGGCTGAATATCTGTCGATTATGGTTCATTCCCAAAGAGGATTGACGTCAGGCTGGCGGCTGGTCATAAAATAGCCAGTAGCAGGAGCCAGTGGTGATGAAATCCAAAGATTGAGAAAGGCTATGATTGAGCGTACGAGCCTGACGTTAAGTAACGTCTCCCAGTGGGGCGAAGACAATCTCGTCAGCTTTAATGCTTCAAAAACGCAGGCGTGTCTTTTCTCCGCAAAAAGGAGTCCTTTCACCTTTTCTCCTACTTTTCGGGGTACATCTGTTCCAGTGACCAACACTCTTCAACTCCTTGGCATGGAGTTGTCCTCTGACCTCAACTTCGGCACCACCATCGAGTCCAAGGCTCAAATTGCAGCTAGAAAGTTGGGCGTCCTGAATAAAGTCAAGCGGTACTTCACGCCTGAACAGCTTCTAACTCTTTATAAAGCTCAAGTCCGATCTTGCATGGAGTACTGCTGTCACCTTTGGGATGGCTCGGCTAAATACCAACTTGCTGCACTGGATTCGGTGGAACGCAGAGCCAAGAGATTAATAGGCGATAAAAAACTGGTGGCGACCAAGCTTCACAGCCTGGCTCACCGCCGCAAGGTTGCTTGCCTATCGGTCTTCTACAGATTGTACTTCGGAGAGTGTGCGCGTGAGCTGCATGAGCTCATACCACCGTCTCCTTTCTTCTATCGGACATCCAGACGCACGGCCGGCTACCATCCGTTCTTAGTTGATATACCCACATTACGCACTAAGCGCTTCAAATCATCTTTCATTATGCGCACGGCTAAAGAATGGAATTCCCTGCCTGCGTCTGTATTTCCGAGTGCATATAACCTGAATCTCTTTAAGTCTAGAGTGAATAGGCATCTTCTGGGCAAGCTCGCTCCACCGTAGATCCCATCTCTGCTGTAGGGTGAGATTGGGGTCAAGAGTAAGCCCATCATAAATAAAAAAAAAAAAAAAAAAAAAAAAAAAATATTGCCAAATCCTTTTGATACATGGTTTTGTGCTCTAACAAAATATGTTGCGCCCCCAATTTGGGATAAAAGCAGGAAGATGATGATTGTTCTCTTGATGAGAGTCTTTGGGTAGACTAAACAATAGAGTTTTCTTTCACAGAACTAGCGAAGACAAAATCTTGTGTTGAATTCAATACTTCGAATAACAAGCTTGTTAATAATGACTAACATCCTAACCAAGGTAGTGATTCGAGTATTTTAAAACCAATTTGTAATTTATTAAGTGAGCAACGATTTCTACTTCCGTTAGCCTCTAAATAATTATCGTCACATCACTAGTGTTCAGCTTATTCATTGCGCAGGGTGATTGAGACAATGCGCGCGTTATTAAAGAACGCGCACAATGCCGCCATGACAAAACTCTTACTTTGAACTGCCTCCTAATCGTAGGGAAAACTTTATTTTCTGGTGAGGGTAGCACGAGGTACTGACGGTAGATTCAATGCTACCTAGCAATTATAGCGAGGGTGTAAAGGACAATGTAAACCTTTCGTAGAAAATTTCCGATCCCAACATAGTCTCCGTAGAAAAAGTTGATCAGTTTCATGGATTTCGATACATCGTCTCTTACTCCCCGTATGCCACAAAATAAAAGTTGGGAGGTCAACAAGAAAGAATGCAAGAAACGAACAGAAGCATTATCAAACTGCGCCTGCCAATCGGGAAGGACTAATGTCTGTAGCTGCCGTAGACGTATTTGATTTGGACATTATTTTGGTTACAAATAACATGTAAAGTTCAGAAAGCACTGTCCACCAAAATTAGTCATTCACCAGTACATCATCCAAATAAACGCACTGTCGAATCCGTCAACCAGAATAAGAACCCATCACCCACCTCTGTGGTTACAAGACAATGGTTTTGTTCGACATCTCGGTAGCCGAGTCGAGTCGAGGGTTGAAGGAGGGCGAACGAGGGAGTAATGAAAAATATGCTCCCGTGCGCGCTAGATTAACTCGCAGATTTGTAAAACGTATTGTCATTTGGTCTTGCTATGCTTTATTAAAATTGTTGGCTGTTTATTACCTACCTGAAAACGTAGAGAAGTTTGTTAAAATGTAGCGTCTTGCAGTATTTCTTCCTTTCCTCTTCATTCTCTATTTTTTTCCGTCATGATTTTGAAATGAAGTTGAAGAGGTCCGTGCTCTTTCAAATGCATTCATAATTTGAATGGACTTCACTCTTTCTACTATTTTAATAATTGTTTTCAATCCAAGTTTTCAATGCTTGCTGTTATCAAAGTCTGACTCCAATTACTCGGCTATATTTGTACTTAGTACTATCTTCCCTAGACACGTAAGCACTATTTTCAGTAGACCCAGTAGCATCATAGATGATCTTTCTGTGAATTGCTTACTTGGTATTTACCTTTTGTTTTCTCGCGTAGATAACGACGATACGTCTTCAACAACAGATATTTATTCCATTTCCACCCAAAACACGAGTCATTCCCTGTGCGTCCCTACATTCCTCGGAGACAATACCGTGTTTGATATATCGCGGCGAGGCCTGCGTCCGGACAATGGCACTCGAGTGGACGCAGCCGGCGCTTGCGCATGATATACCGAGATTGTGTTCTCTTGATACTTTTATAAAAGGTCCTCGTTGGGTCCTGTTCAATGTCGATGTCTTCTTATTTCTCTCTCTCTCTTTCTCTCTCTCTTCGTGTGGAACACCGAGTCGTTCAATAGCAAAGCTCGTATCGTCTTTTCTTCATTCTCGTCTTCCAATCATTATATCACTTTATTTGAGGTCGACGCTACATGTTTCACTTGTCGCAATGTCCCTGTGGCGCAGAGGATAGCGCGTTGGACTTCTAATCCAAAGGTCGTGGGTTCGATCCCCACCAGGGATGCATTTCTATACTTTTTGCGAGCTCCGCAGGCGTCCCACCCCGTGGTATTGTCACTTAAGAGTTACGTTTATAAGTACAAAATATTTCTTTCTTTTACCGTACACTCTA
Organism: Phthorimaea operculella; assembly: GCA_024500475.1. Classification (NCBI taxonomy): domain Eukaryota; kingdom Metazoa; phylum Arthropoda; class Insecta; order Lepidoptera; family Gelechiidae; genus Phthorimaea; species Phthorimaea operculella. Next base: position 10,447,019 of record JANFCV010000002.1, read on the forward strand.
TCGTCTATAGTTCGACAACTTCGTGCGCGACCTTCCTGCGGGGTACAGACGGTGGGGGAGCGAGGAAGCACGTCATTTTAATATGACCGTCACCCTTCCCCGCTACACCTCCCGCTACCCGCTGACATCTCCCCCCCAACGTCTGTCACCCCTAGGGAAGGTCGCGCACGACCTTGTCGGACTATAATAATATTCAATTTAAGATTTCATCTAATTCCGTCCAAATTGTCACAGAGACATTTTCATCAGAGAGCCTGCTACAAATAAAACAGCAACTGCATGCATTTATCAATTATCGTTGTTTGATTAAATGGCACTCACTCAACTCATACACATACCAAAATAATTTTCATATCTCATACCAAAATAATTTGATAAAAGGATAAGTATCAAAACCGCTGTCTATAGCTACATTGACCAGTTCACTAAATACCGTGTTATAGACAAACGGACAATGTCCAGCGGTCAATATAAAACTTTTCAAAACATTGCTACATTGCCAAACATCAGTTCCCACGACGATAAGCCAACATTATATTGAATATCTCAAAAATACTACCAAGAAAACCAACTTCCATTTTCGCCCCGAACAAAACAATCCTCTCTTTTTGTTCAAACACAATTCAGTTGCGTGGGTGCAAGTTTAACTTTGCCAAATACAAAAGGTCCTTTGCACAATGTGTTGGTAGTCCAAACATGAGTTCGAAGGTATTATTTCAAATCGGGGGTCAACCTTTTAGCTCACCGCAAAATTTATTGGTGCTTTGGGTGAAACGGATTAAAATTTGATCGATTTGACATCTTGGCCGTGAGAATTTTGTAGAGCTATTGCTGTAATACGATTGTTGTTAGGGTTTATAGATCCATCTTCGCTAAATGGGTCGGAAATATAAAAGGAGTCTGGTGATTCGTTGCATATGACCGTTTCGCCTTTTGTCTGGTAGTGCCGTAAAAATAATCTTCACCGGTCTCCTTAATTCGTTCTCGTCTGTATTCTCGTCTGAAGAAACTACTCTTCAAAAGATAAGCAGCTATGCAGACGATATTATGCTGACGGATATTTTTTTGATGTAACTGGTAATACGTAGAACATTCGATATTCATGCAATACTTTTTTCTCCAATTTGCTCGGAAATAGCTTCATTACTTTAAAAAAAGAATACGTCAATGGGCTCATTTATGTAGTCAAGGCGCAGAGGACTGTAATAGAAATTGCCGGACTAGGCCGGTAATAAAAGGGTTCTTAAACTTCACACTTTCGTGATTAGGTGTTTTATGGAACACAATTTGTTTTAAGTTTGAAGGCTGAATGTGAATTTCCCGCGCATTCTTTATGAAATGGATCGTACGCAAAACCAGCGCCAACGCTTTGCGAACTTTAAAAGTTACAAAGTGTCAATTTTATCACGATTTAAATATTTGTTTCCTTACAAATTGGAGAAAAGCACTATACAAACCTCGGCCGAAATAACAATTTCTGGTCTCGTTTACTTTAGAAGGCCTCGACTTCGTCTCGGCCTTCCAATGCCACTCGACCAGAAATTGCTATATACTCGGCCTGTGACATAATGTACTATTTCTGCATCCACCGAACCTGAATAGCTCTGAATATGCACCGCAGTATCACTGCATATTACCAGCCAGTACGAGTACATCGATCGCCCGGGGCCCACTCTTTTACATCTGTCTCTTTTAGATGTCAATCAGGTGCGTTCACTAGTCGTTGAGATGCTATGTGCAAGCTATATTTTGGAAAAGAAAAACAAGTCATGGATTCAAAAAATATTGCTTGATTTGAAAGATACTTACACATTTGGATTGGAAGGTACTTACACATTTGGACAACCAACCTTGGAGCATCTCTGTCGATGAAGAGTCTGTCTTTTAAGAGAGATAAAAACAAACTTAAGTCCTCATATTTTACGCGTGTAGGTAGTACTTACTATTGAAGACGGGAATTACGCCCTTTCCATGAGTGATACCGCTGATAATTCGTCAATACCCATCGGACCAACCAGATATACATTATAGATAGATTATGTGTAGGTACCAGACAATTTTATAGCTCGTCTTTTTATGCATATTATATCTGCCACTGGAGTTTCGCCCTCACTGGATGCAAATGGGATAATTCGTCAATAGCCGTCGGGCTGCGGTCGGCGTTAATTGATTCCTGTTTACCCCCCTTTAATTTGAGCCTCTGATATATTCCGTGCCACTGTACGGGCAGCTTCTGAATTTTTGAATTATTCATTCATAGGACACTGCACGACTTTCGCACTTGTAGATTTTCTTAAATAATTAGGCAAAAGTATCAGATTCTTCCAATTTGTTCTTTTGTGTTCTGGTAGCTAGGTATCTGTTGTGCTAAGTCATCCTCGATTCTGCATTTATTAGATAACTCAGACCAGGGCCCCAAGTCTGCTAATTTTTAGCCATTGTAATGCCAGCGAGGCTCAACTGTCATTCTACTGCCACTGTGATTTTCCATACTAAAAACTGTTAGCAGACTACGAAATGACCGAAACCATCCAACTGAGATACCATCGAGATCCAACTGAAACGATTTTCATTTAGCGGACTCGGGGCCCAGACCTCTGCTAATAAGTAATTCATAATTCATTTTTTTGCTGTCACGTGCTATTCAAATTAGGAGTCGAATAAGTTTTGCTTTTATTCTAATAAGCTCTATCCTTCCATTCTATTATATCGATCTGTACAACAGTTTCAAAGTCAGGACATGTGTCGACATCATTTTGCAATTCGACAAATTTAAAAAACGAAACGCGATTCCCCTCCCGCACTCTCAATCGTATTCAAGTATGCCATTCCACAACTAAAACTATGAGGGGAACTGAGGGGTAGAATTGATATTTTATTGCGTCCGGGGTCCACTTTTCTGCCATATTTTATATTCTTTTCTACGCGTTTCTGTGGTTTTTCTACAAACTTATCTTCTTCAACTACATTTTCATCTCCTATGTCACTATCAACTTTGTTCCCTTCTAATAAGACTTCTTTATCAGATTTTTCGTTAGTTTCTGTATGTTTGTCTTCTACCTACGTGACGTCACACGCACGGATGAGTAGTATATCATTTACTTTAAACAAATGGCTTTCAGTATCTGTCTCGCCAGCCTAATCTAGTTGAATATAAAACATGAAAACAATAGGGCGAAATGCCACTTCTAGTGAATCTTTACTTGGAGTTTGGAGATCTTGATCACGATTCCCAACGTACTAATTTCTTAACAAAGTTTAAACTATTTTAATAGAAAGCTATGGGTTCAGTTAGTATTTTTACAATTCACCAAAACTAGTTACTTTTTAGATCGAGTTAATATGAAATTTCGAAGCTGATTTTAAGCAACAGAATGCCTTGTAGAATTGCGACCATTTTATAAGAACTGTTTCTTTTCCACTTTACGGTTTTTATGATATTTTTGCGACATTTATCGATGGTTATGGTGAAAAGTAAATGGTTCATCAAAATTTTATGGAATCAATGCATACAAAATGGTGTACTTAGCTGTTGTTTTTTTATTTTGTTAGGGTCGTTGCGTCCCTTTTTAATTGTACGTTTTTATTGAAGTCAGGCTTATTAGACTTCACAATTTTTTAAATTAATCTTATTAGCATTTTTATATTATGTAGCTGCAAATTTTAATCTTCCAGGAAAGAGACCGAGTCGACTATTATATTTTTTCCGTGGTTCAGAAAAAATATATACTCGTATAAGGAATTAGCAGGTATAAGGATAGCTATACATATACTTTTACGGATTAGCTACGGAAACGTCCTGACAAAATCAAGGCCACAGAGTTAAAACCCAAAGCAAATCAAAGCCAGAGAAACACTTCGCAGCAATAAAGTTTTACAGTCGGGATTCGATCCTGCTACCCCATAAATCACTGCCAGTAGTAACTACACGAAATTTCACGCTCCGCTTCAGTTGCTAATGTTACCGAAATCGTATTGGAATTGGTTTAATATGCACCCATTTTGATTTTTTATTGGAGGTTTTTTTCTGTATTAAAAATGGTTAATTTGAAATGTAATTGGAGCTGTGTTTTGAACTTCTCGTGTGTTCCATTCAAAACTGCGTGTAAAACGTAGGCGTAGGTATTTTAGAATGAATATAAATCTACTACCAGTGTCTTTTACTTATTTTTAAGAATTGTTTTCATAGTCGTCATCTCGGAGTACGAGCGGTAAACCAATTTCTCGGGAAAGGAATGTGTTTAAAAAAATTACGAAGCTCTTTAATCTTAGGCATTAAAGTCACTCTAATAGGTTCCCGAATATCTAACGGTTAAAATATGACTTCAAAATGAATCATAAACATGCAAATAACATTGGCAGGTAAGTACTTAAAGAACATATTGGACAGTAAAACACGTAAACAGGCGCGAAACCTATCATCACATAGGTTTTCAATAGTAGGTAATCGCCTCTACATCAACATACCCATCTAAGGGATCAGCTTATACTGGTTTTACTACTTATTTGTATGAAAAACCAATATTACTTGATCCCTTTAAACGGGTGGGTTGGTGTGCTAGCGTTTTGTACAAGCCCTATAGCCCTTGGCGAGAGAACTACCGAACCAAATTCGCGTACGGGAAGACCCGCGATTTAGAATAGTTTGTATGGAACCCGCGGGCCTTCGTGGAGTGTTTCCGAATTAGGGATGTGATGTGATCAATAGACTTTTTACTAGATCGATTATTACTAAATCGATTTTTCTACATTTTAGATATAAGATAATTAGTTTAAAATTAAAGCTTCGGCTCTATCAACTTGTAAAGTAAAAACAAGTTTCGAATTTTGTGAAAAAGGAACAAGATCCTTTCAATTTCCTGTTTAGTGTAAATCCTACGACCTACGTGTTCATCAGAAGATTGGCCCATTACGTTAGTTACCTACATTTTAATAATATTGGGTCTGCTCTTGTTAGGTAGGAGACGGTTTCATAAATTTTATAATTTGCTAGTGCTCTTTTTTGCAGCTGTTTACGCTCTGCCTACTCAGCAAGGGATATAGGCGTGATATATTTATGTATCCCAAAGATAAAAACTACCACTGTTTACCAGATTTCAAAATCAGGTACCAATTTAAAATTGAAATCAATTTATTTTAACGCATACAAAAAATACTTATCTTCCAACAATATCTAAAAATCGATTATTACATTAACAAAAGTCACATCCCTATTTAACATCTCACCCAAGAGCGTTCACCCCTGACCCCTAACTGGCGCTGGTCATCTCGAGACGTCTTCCGTCCCGTTCCCTCTCCATATTGCCGGGTATATGCGTCCCTGTCTTGCAGCACGATGCGATCATGCCGCGTGGATCCGGGTGTCCTCAGAATTGCACTCGACTGCAGCTAGGTACACGAAAAGTGCAATCGCATATTTGTAACTCCTTAATCATAAATAGCATCACCCCATATCTTTTCCGTGGGTGTCGTAAGAAGCGACTTGAGAGTTGATGTATTGCAATTTTCGGCTACAGGCTTACAACCTGTCACTGTGGTGATACACGCTCCTCTGAGTGACTCTCAAGCTTTTGTTAGACGTGATGTATGTATGTGGCCGTTTTTTACAGCCGTTTGCGCTCTGCCTACTCCGCAAGGGATATATGCGTGTTATTTGAATGTATGTTTGTAATTATAAAAGTTCGTTATGAATTGAGAACCTCCTCCCTCCGTTTTTATTTCGTCAGTTAAAAATAGGGTTAGTCGAAAATCGAAAAGGAGTAAAAATGTTCTAATTGGACTCCAAGTCAGATAAGAACAGAAGGCGTGATAACCAGAAGGCCCTATACGAACCGGTATACGGTATTCTGATTGGTACTACTTGTCAAAAGATTGCGCAACCCACGTACTTTTCCGGATACCGCTGAAGTTTGAATTATACCATGTCTATATCTTCTTCTTCTTCCAGTAGGATCCGAGTCGTCCAACGATCAGATGAACCCTGGTGAGGTCCTGGTTTGTTGAAGCCCCGTCAGTAGCGAACTTACTTACTCGAAACGGTGGTAGAGTCCTGCACGAAAAACAAAGAAAGATTCTTCTACTTTGGGACCTAGTTATAATTAAAACCGAAGATGTCCGGAGTACGTTACCTGCTTGCCTCGATACACTGCAGGACATTACCGTTACTCTTACTTACAAAGTTAAAGTGTATACGGCTGCAAAAAAAAATACTTCTGACAACAGGTTTAGAGTCATTCAGAAGACCGTGTAGGGACAGCTTGTTAGCCTGTCGCCTAAATTGCAACACAGATCAACTCTCAAATCTCTTAGTCGCTTTATAAGACACCCACGGGACGGATATGGGGTACTAGCATCACCCCATAAGCCGGCACCACACGGCAAAGATTGCAAGTTCGGAATAAATAAATAAATATCCTGGACATTTCACACAGCGCCATCTAGCCCCAAACTAAGCAAAGCTTGTACTATGGGAACTAGAAAGCTGATATAAATCCATTATATACTTTTTTTTTGTAAATACATACATATTATACATAGAAAACGCCCAGACTAAACACAAATATTCGAAAATTGCTTCACAAACATTTGTGTCGGTGGGGATCGAATCCACGATCCTCGGCGTGGCAGGCAGGGGTACTAACCACTACGCTATCGGGCTAGTCAATAATTTCGAGAGTGTTCAGTTTTGTTTGCTCCTCAGTGTACTGGTATACTAATAAGGTGCACGTATGCTCCGCATCTGAAGACTCTGCAGTGAGCACTGTTCACGTACGATGATTATGATGATCTCTTTGACCGATTTCGACCACGGCAACCACTTTTTCTAATCAAGTGGGCACTGATGCGCCCGAAAGTGGCTAATGCAGCCGATTTTCACCAACCAACTAAGTCAAGATCACATGTTCGAAATAATTTCTCTGATATATATTTTAGGTGTTCAGTTTTCTTTGCTCCTCAGTGTACTGGTATTGGTACTAATAAGGTGCACGTATGCTCCGCATCTGCAGACTGCAGTGGGCACTGATCACGTACTCTTCAAGCCTGTGAAATTGTAATCTTCCTATCATTTCATTTCACAGTGAATCTTCCTATTTATGTTGGTACTGGATTTCTTCCGAGTTACAGTGGTTGTTTAAACAACCAGCCCAATCACGCTCAGGAGTCGAGACAGGACTTTACGATTTGTTCTGGGAAGAAAGGATCGGCCTGAAAGAACCCGGTGTAAACGGTGTTAACGAATCATATTTCCACCCATGTTTCATTGGGAAAGTTGTTCAGTTTCATGAGTACCTTGACCTCTTTCGGCTTCAAATTTTACTAGTGATCGAAAGTGAAATGCAGGACGGACTGATGATAACTTTCCCCAAGAAACATAGGTCGAAATACGAAACAATTTGGATCTCCCATAGTATAGTAACTCAAATCAGCTGATCGGAAATTTTGTATAGGAGGTACAAAACTTTTTTTTATTTCCTTATCACCAGACCATCCTGCATTTTCGCTATCGGTCACCTCTAGGGAATGCAATACCGGGATACCGGGATCCCGAAATACCGGGATCCCGCATGTTTTTTGCGGGACTGATCCCGGTCGTTATTTGAGCGGGATCCCGCGCGGGATTGCGGGATTGAAAGTTTGCGAAATTCATACGTTGTGACGTATATCTTGTAAAGTTAGAAACCGTTAAACTAACGATACTATAAATACAATAACATTTTTGCATAGTTAGGCTTTTTTTCATAATAATACTGCATTTGGAAACAGTAAATAACAATAAATAACGTCCAGAAATACGTTTACCTTGGGAAAACTTTGCAGATGGTTAGAGACAACTTTAAGGCTGAAATCACCAGAAGAGTGCAGCTTAGGTGGGCAGCATTTGGGAAGCTGCGTCACATCCTCGAATCAACTTAGTTGTAATCTCGAGCGACACCTGAACCGGTACCAACTGAAAACCAGCGCCACAGCTCTGGCTGTGGCATTATGCTGAGTTGGAACCGTTTCGGTATAGTTGCAAGGTTTTCTGTAATAATTGTATTTATTTGTTGTTATGCTGCCTGCAATTATGCCGAATAAATATAATTTTCTTTCTTTCTTTCTAACTTTGCCACAGTGCCACAAGATCAAGGTGTTCGATTAATGCGTCCTACCAGTCATGACCGACGTGGAACTTGACAGTAAAACTGGGCCACCGGAAACATGTCACTCAGAGAGCTATGGAAAGGTCTATGCTCGATATCTCTATATTGGATAAAATCCGAAAGGATAATAGACCGAAGTGACGGACATAGTCTGGAAGTGTAGCAAGCTGACGTGGCAGTGAGCCGTGAGTGAGCTGGCTGCGAGGTTGGTGGCGCTAGTGTCACAGTAAACATAGGCTCCTTGTACCGATATTAAATAAAAATACTTAAAGTGCATTAAAACATCTTAATACTACATAATATTAAAGTCCTTACTAAAACGCGTCTCAAAAAGTGTTATCTACAAAAACAAACCAGTGACAATTACGCTACAAGGAAAACAAAATAATAGTAGCTTATAGAAACATTTTCGTAAATATAGTGAATTTCTACAACAATAGTGCCAAGAAAACATTGTGAACATAAAAGCCCGTGGTATTACTCATCAATGCAAGGGCTACCCAGAAGGGGTGAGTGAATTAAGAGCATATTCATAGCAAAAATTTCGTTACCGGATTCAAATTCGCAAGTCACAATAAGTCAGCTGATCACCACAACAAAGAAAAATATATTCCTTTCCACGCCATCTATGATAGCTAATCGGAACTATAACTGCTACCACCGCCATCTAGCAGAACACCCATGAACCTTTTACTACGCCATCTAGAGTAACACTTCAGAACTTTTTGCGGATCTGTGGCATCGACCAAACTATTGCCTTCCGGTACCTTAGCAGCATGAAGTCGATCAAAGTTCCAGCGCCGGACCAAAAGAGGTCGCCACTGGTACTATGCGCAAAATGTAATGCGCGAATAAGAGAAAACCGTGCTTTCCAATGCTCCATCTGTAAGAAGTATTATGAGTTCAGCTGTGCAGGATACTCCGACAAACTTTTCAACCTTCTGAAACATGAACAGAAGGTCGAAAAAAAACGGAACTGGAAGTGTAAATCATGTGATGCACCAAGAAGAAAATCTAATCCGCCCAACAATACTAAAGGCAATAAGAAGGTTACGATCCAAGCAATGCAAAATGAAGCAACCTCATCTCTAAATCCACCGCGGTCTTCGATCCAGGTGACAAGCTCGACTAGAGATATCACACCACCATCGGCTCCTGATCATAATCTCAATCCTGATCAAAACTGTCTCGCGAATACCTGTGTGAATATACCTACTGCACCGGGGTTCGTCGGGGCGAGTGTCGACTTGATGTCCCACATGACAGAGAAGGCATCGTCACCTGTCCTACCATCTGCTTCTCCAGGATGCAACTCTCAAACGACCACAGACAAAAAAAACGAATGTGAGAATATACCTACTGCACGAGAGTTCGTCGGGGCGTGCGTCGACTTGATGTCCCACATGACAGAGAATGCATCGTCACCTGTCCTACCATCTACTTCTCCAGGACGCAACTCTCAAACGACTACAGACCAAAATAACGAATGTGAGAATATACCTACTGCACCAGAGTTCGTCGGGGCGTGCGTCGACTTGATGTCCCACATGACAGAGAATGCATCGTCGTCTGTCCTACCATGCACTTCTTCTGGACGCGACTCTCAAACGACCACAGATAACGAAGACTACGCCTACTCTACAACGATGCTAGAGTCAAGCAGCACAAGCAACGTGGATGATACTCTGAATGAATTATATGGATCAAACGATATGCTCTCCCGCAGCCTAGAGCTAAAAACAAACCATGCTGGCGATATAGAGGATCTGAAAGGAGTTGTTGCAGAGTTGTCGTCTTGCCTGGAAGGTACTGAAAATCTGCTTGAAGAGACTATCCTGGAAAATAACAAATTAAAAAGAGTGATATCCAAGCTTACGCAAGATATTACTTTTCTAAAAAGTATTTGTTTGACTAGACCAAGCCCAATAAGGAATAAAAGGCACTCAATGAGCAGTACCCCAATAACTTCCATAGCAACTCCTACGAGACAGAAAGTTTCAGATACCTATAACGTCTTTAAACTGGAGTCACAAATTGCAAAACTTCAATCAGACCTAAACATAGCAAGATGTGAAATTGAACATCTTAACCAAAAAATAGAGTCATTCAGAGTAAACCGATGCAGTGGCACTCAAGACGAAAAACTAGCTGGAAATGACCAAGAAAAACCAAAAATATATATCTTTGGCGCTCAGTGCATTAAAGGTCTAGCTGCATCACTCGTAAATACAAGATGCTGCACTAAATATAGAGCCTACGAAATATCGGCGACCATCAGAACGAATGCTATGACCAAGGATATCGTCAGTGACACACCGACTGAAGTACGACCGTGTGACAAAGTTGTAATTAGTGTGGGTGAAAATGACTCTAGTCCAAAAAAAACCTTAGAACTGCTTAGGAAAACTCTACATTCCTTAAAGGAGTGCTCAGTTATAATTCTTCCCGTTCAAAATGATTACTCTCGTATAAATTCCTATAGATTAAATTGCAAGATTGAAAACCTCTGTAACCAATTTGTAAACTGTCGATTCTTAACTCTAGACCAATATTTTCCGGGATCTTATTTAAAAACAGTATGTAAAAAGCTGAACACCTTAATAGATTGTATTGACCACGACCGTTACTACCTACATCACGAGCAAAATCCATTAACACCTCGTAGTGATCTAAATTCGCCCCAAAGTCTGTACATAAATTCTAATAGCTCCGCTCCAAAGATCCTAAACTCTATCGACTCTGAAACAACAACGAATGAATCGCATTTTTTTCGTGACTAACGAACCTAAACCGCTGTCTATCAATTTTACAATTTTACATCAAAATATACATAGTTTATTTGCAAAATCAGGTGAATTAGAAATTGTTCTCGAAGAACTAAAAAATAAAGGTTACAATCCGGACGTCATTTGCTTGAGTGAAACTTTCATTATGGCGGGTCTCGAGAATTTTGTTAAACTTCAAAACTATGATCTAGCATCTTCATTTTGTAGAAAGGATATAAAAAGAGGCGGAGCTTGTATACTAGTCAAAAATAACCTTTGCTATAAAGAAATTACTTTTTTACAAAAATACTCGATACCTAAAGTATTTGAATGTTGTGGGGTAGAGATTCCAACGAATAACCTACTCATAATATGTCTATACAGAACTCCAGAAAGCAATCCTACATTGTTTCTCAATAAGCTAGAGCAGGTTTTATGCGAAATCCAATCCAAATACAGCTATAAAAAACGAATAGTGCTAGCTGGTGATACAAATATAAACACTCTTATGCCAAGCAAAATCACAGATCACTACAAAGACTTAACCTTAAATTATAATTTAACTCTACATATCACGGAACCTACTCGGCGAAATTCGTGTTTAGATCATATTTTAAGTAACATCAAAAATGCCTCTGCAAAGCTACTAAAATTAAACCTATCTGATCACGAAACGGCACAGCTACTTACCTTTCCAGTAAAAACAAAAGGTGAGAAACCAAAAGCATACTGTCTCTTTAAAAGAGACTACAGCGAGGAAAATATTCTTAAATTCAACGAATGTCTGATAAATATTTCCTTCAATGATATTCTTATAGAAACTGATTTAAATAAGGCTTTTCAAGAATTTCACGAATTATTTAGTCTGTTTTATAAACTATGCTTCCCCTTTATTAAAATTAAAATAAACCCTAACAAGAAATTAAAATGGATCACCAAAGGTATTCGCGTTAGTAGCAAGAGAAAAAGGTCTCTGAGATGTACATATTATAAATACAAAACGCAACATCATAAAGCAAAATTCATTAACTTCACCAAAATCTTTAAAAAATGCATTAAAAATCTTAAAAAAAGCTGCAATATGAATTTTATAAATAATAGTTCGAATAAAAGTAAAGCTACATGGACCATAGTTAATACTGAAACCGGTTACAGAAAGTTTAAAAATAATGACATTGAATACATTTCAAATAATGACGTACCTATAAAAAACCCTCTTGACATAGCAAATTTTATTAATAACTATTTTATCGACCAGACTAATATCGAAAACAATATAAGTAAAAATATCCCAAATAATGCGATCCACTCAATGTTCCTAATGCCAATGTCTGAGGATGATGTAAAAAAAAAGAAATAAACTCCTTGAAAAACACAAACTCAGAAGGCTATGACGAAATAAATACAAAAGTAATAAAATCCTGTGGTAAAAACATCATCCACGTTCTGACACACTTAGTTAACCTATCATTTGCAACAGGTACCTTTCCTGAGATTCTTAAAAAAACAATTATCAAACCGCTGCACAAAAAAGGGGATAAAGCCAGTATCAATAACTACCGACCCATTGCACTTATTTCAATATTTTCCAAAATTTTTGAGAAATGTATGTACAAACGATTGGTTGAATATTGCAATAAATTTAAGATAATCAGCCCAAACCAGTTTGGTTTTCAAAAAAACAAGTCTACTACACTAGCAACCTTCTCACTCATGAAACCTATTCTTCAAAATATCAATAAAAAACAACTGACTACAGCACTATTCTTCGACCTAACCAAAGCGTTTGATTTTGTCTCGCACGATTTATTAATAAAAAAACTAATGGCCATAGGCATTAGAGGACCACCATTGGAATGGCTCGTCTCCTACTTAACTAACAGAAAACAGCAGGTAGTTATATCAAAACTAAATGAGAATAATGAGTATCAGAATTTTGCTTCCACATACAGATTAAATAAATATGGGGTACCTCAAGGAGGAGTTCTGGCCCCACTCCTGTTTCTTATATATGTAAACGATTTGCCCAAAGTAACCCAACATGAGTGTATAATGTTTGCGGACGATATATCGGTAGTGGTAACCTCCAAAGGCAAAATTGACGAAAACACTATCTTAAACCATGAAACTGAAATAAATGATACTGTAAAATCAATATTAAATTGGCTTAATGAGAATAATTTGCAAATAAATATATCTAAAACCAAATACATGAATTTTAACACAAAAATATTGACATTTAATATAAATTATGATGACATAAAAATTGATAATGTGGATACAATTAAATTTCTGGGTATAACAGTAGATAGGGAACTAAACTGGAAAACGCATATAAAAGCAGTTAGCGATAGAACAAATAGCTTCGCATACGCTCTAAGAACGTTGAGAAACATTGTTAACAAAAAGACGGCTCTAATAGCCTACCATGCTTATGTTGGTTCTGTTCTTAGGTATGGTTTGGAGATCTGGGGCAGCGGAACAAACCTGCACCGAGCTTTTCTGTCACAGAAAAAGTGCATACGGGCAATGACAGGATCGCTACCACAAGACTCCTGTAAGCCGTTGTTCTTGGAGCTGGGATTGTTACCTTTACCCTCCCTCTATATATATGTAGTTGGAGTCTTCATCAAGGAACATCCCGAACTGTTTATAAGAGGCCGTGATGTGGGTAGAAATCGCAGGGACCCTGATAAACTGATGTACTTTGAAACCGCTCGAACTACAAAATACATTAAAAACTGTTCTGGAAGGTTCGTCAAAATATATAATAATATTCCGATTGAGATAAGAGAGCTACCGAGTAAATTATTTAAGGTTAAATTATACAAATGGCTCAATATTAAGAATTTTTATAGTGTAAACGAATATCTGCAACCAAATAATTAATTAAGTACCTACCTACTCTGTTTTTGTTGTTGTTGTGAATGTGTGTTATTGTTTTATTATATATTATGACATAATTTAATTTTTATTCTATAATTTATTTGACAAATGTATAATTAATTTAATTTAAGAATGTGATATGCCTGCCAACTATCTATATAATATTTGCGTGCTATTTATTACGATGGCTGAACATGTTTTGTACATTACCCTAATATTACCACCTTAAATACCATGTTTTATTGCAAATAAAGTTTTGAATCTTTGAATCTTTGAATCTTTGAGCTGATCGCATTCGTCGTAGAACCGATGAACGGTGGAGAAAGCGGGTTCTCGAGTGGAGGCCACGCTTCGGCAAGCGTAGCATTGGACGCCCTCCAGCCAGATGGACCGGTGACTTATAAAAAGGCGGCTGGTAGCGAATGGATGACAAAAACGGGTGATTGTTCCTTATGGCGTTCCCTGGGGGAGCCCTACGTCCAGCAGTGGAATAGGCTGATATAGATTGGAAACAACATAACCAAATGTTATCATGCAAAACTTTCAGTTTTTCAGTTATCAGGTCATAGGACGATTTGGTGCCACACACGAAAAGAAGAAAAGAAAGTTATGCTAAGTAATCATTTGTTTTTCCCATATTTTTGGAAGAATTATAAACAGCATGCGGGATCCCGCAAATACCGGGATCCCGCGGGATTGAGATTGCCCAGTCCCGCAAATACCGGGACTGAAATTTACTTGCGGGATTGCATTCCCTAGTCACCTCACTAGTGAAATTCCACCCCATATTATTACAAAAATGGTTCGCCGACTGGGGTATTGGTTAGGTACCTATTACTTGTGGTTGTAGAGCTTCTGCAGTGTGATCTACTCTCAATATTGTTGGATCAATCAGTTCCAAATGAAAGTAATATTGTGATAAGTATATACAATTTTTTTTAATATAGAAATAATCGAATTAGTAGAAACTTATAAAATTGATATAACGAATATTGAATCACATCTTTTATCCCATTCATCTTCGATGATTTTAATTAAATAAAAACTCATATAAATCTTAGGAAAGCGATAAGAACACAAACACAAGATAAACATATTAAACACTTCCTCTTCGAGTGTAGATAAGAATTTAAAAGAGCCAATAAGACATGACTATTATTTTTGAGGAAATGAAAAATAACAAAACCCAAAGCTGTAATCAAAGATAATTAACTAATTCACCGAGCTAATACTGATTTGATTATAGGTATTACACGTAATCCTACGTAATAACAAAATAGTTCGGTTTCCTATTTGCCCCTTGTTTTAATAGGTTCTATCTTTACTTGCGGTTTCGCCTGCACATTTGATTCGGTTTTTTGTCGAGTGGTATGTTTGCTTTTTGGTAGCGGCTAAGAATACTACCACCCCTAGTCTTCTCGGGGAGTTTCGTAAAAGGCAATGTAGAATTTTTGACCTCGGCTGAATATCTGTCGACTATGGTCAATCGCATGGTAGCGGTGATACCTCCTACATAGCATAGCATAGTATAGAATTCCCAAAAAGGGTTGACGTCAAGCAGGCGGCTGTTCTTAAACCATTGCAATATCCTTTTGATTCATGATTTTGTGCTCAAACAAAACATGTAGAGCCGACCCGTACTAATTTGGGATGAGGGCAGGCAGATGATGATGGGATGTTTTCCCGCGGAAACACATATTGTCATTTTCCGCTTTAACTAAACTACATCCAAGAAGTCATACATCAGTGTACATCACACATGTTCCATCCGTTCCGACGGTAAAGAAAGACAAACAAACCAAACTATTGTAGTGATAGATAGGTAAGTATTGCAAATCTGCTTGATTAAGTAAGACCACAAGGATTAGTATGGGTATTTCCACCAATCAGTATTAAATACAAGCTCGTTGCAAATGTTTTGTTTACTCATTTAGTTCTAAGCATTGAAAGTAAACATGTGGGTGGCTATAGTTTTTCTAATATCTTTAACCTCAGCTCTTGGTACGTATTTTGCACACAATTTTACACCATGGTTTTTGTTCTATGCTGAGAAAAGTTCATTCTTTTACACAATATAATTTTCACACCATTATATCGCATCAGTCCATAGCAGTCCACTGCTGGACATAGGCCTTCCCCAGGGCACGCCACAAGGCACGATTTCCCGTTTTCGGCAACCATTCGCTACCAGCCGCTCTCTTTACATCATCGGTCCATCTGGTCCTCCATTCAAGAACTCGCTTACTCCACCGTCCATCGGTTTTACGACAATTATCACTTCAGCTTGCTACACATCCAGAATGCTGCACTTCCAGACTACGTCTGAGACTATGGTTAAGTAAATAATTTTAAATACTTGATATCTTACAGCTGGGCCAGCTCCCAAGAATGGACTACGAGTCATTGGTGGTACGGAAACCACCATCGAGTTGTATCCCTATGCTGCAGTCATGATCTTCGAGTTCTTCCCGGATGTGTTCATGCAGAACTGCGGTGGAGCCATCTTGAATGAGAAATCTATCCTGTCTGCCGCTCACTGCTACAGGTAACAATTCGCATACTAGGATAGAGCTGTGGTAGCCCAGTTGGTAGTGGAGTCGGCATCACAGATGCCCAAGGTCGCAGGTTTAAATCCTACCTGCGGTCACAGCTGCGGTGGAAAAATCTCACATAATTCCAAAAATTCTATTACATTTTAGACATAAGTATGTATACAGACAGGGTGAAAGAATTTATACATTATCCGAAAGGGGTAAGAGGAGGGGCCACCTATCTTACTCCTTTCCGGGAATGTGCTAACCCAATTTCACCTGGAACTGGACTGGTTAGATGGACCAATTACAGACCAATACAGTAGAAAAGTACAGCAGGCCTAATTTTGTCCTTCACGTTTATTAGTGAGTTGAACAACGATATGATACTAAACTGCAGAGGATGGACAAGATTGGCTAAAGTTGTTTCGTTTCATGGCCTGAATGTAGGTACCCTATCAGTATTCGGAGTGCTGTCCTTACACCATGTACATTATAATGGTTATGGCGTTATTGCTAATTCAAAAATTTCTTTTCAGTGAAAAACCCAGTGCCAACAACTGGCGGGTGCGAGTTGGATCTTCTTTCGCAAGCAGCGGTGGTCAGGTTCACACTGTAGAGCGACTCATCAACCATCCCCAATACAACGCAGCCACCTTCGACCACGACATCGCTGTAGTGCACCTCGCGACATTCATCGCGTTCAACAGTGTTGTGCAACAAGCGGTCATTGCTGGACCGAACTACGTTCTGAACAACAACGATCCCGTTTGGGGTATCGGCTGGGGATCCACCGGTGTAAGTATCTAGTTGTAATCAGTTTGGTGACACGGCAGTGCCCTCGCCAAGTCGAGCGCGAAGCGGAACCATTTCGCCGCATTTTCAGCCCCCTATTTCAGAACCTTGGGATAAAACCAGAACGCAGAAAGTTTCGTCATCAAGTAAGCTATAATCACATACTTAAAATCCAAAATTTCAAGTTTGTAGGTCATGTAGTTCCAAAATTAAGCGAAAGCAAAGTTTTGCATTTATTTATGAGACACTTACTCACTCATGATCATCAAAATAGAACAAGTACTTCCTATAAACACAGCAACACAGAGAGCTGAAAGGTAGATACAGAGTTAGTATTTAATGACCACATAAAGAAAAAATTATAAAGACTAGGATAATCGAAGGTTTGGAGTACCAACAGGCACACTACTAGGAGCCCAGTTAAACATAGGAGAAACAGACATGACCTCAAAGCAAAAATTGTTCAGCTAGATGGACACTGATGGAAGCTGGGACACTTCTACAAAAATAAGTGAAAATCCACCGAAAACATTCTGTAAAACCCGAGTGTAAAACACTAGCCTAGTCTCGATGGAATGGATGGAGCTGCTTGTCTATCGCGCCGCAATTGATGCCTGATCCCACTAGGTTTTTATTACTGTAATCATTACTAATCATGCTGTTGTTTATTAACATTTTATTAATTTCAGATGGGCACCTCTGAACAACTCAAGCACGTTCAGCAGCGCGTGGTCAGCAATCAGGCCTGCCAGTCATCTTACCCGACCATCTCCATCACTGCCACGATGCTTTGCGTCAGCACGAATGTCAACAACCAGGGTCTCTGCGTAGGGGACTCTGGTGGCCCCAACATCCACGGCAACACGGTCGTTGGAGTGACAGCGTTCACTCCGTACCCTTGCGCCCAGGGGGGTCTGGCAACCGGCTTGGCGAGGGTCTCCAGCTACATCGACTGGGTACTGGACAACGTGGTTACTGGCTAGAGAATAATAAAAGAAAATATTTATTTCATGAGTCTTTTCCTTTCAAAGTACCTAATAAAATAAGTATCCCGTGACAAACATAACTTATTCGTCTTCAAGTATCGCTTTATACTCCTTCTGGTTAATATAATAACCAAGTTATGTGTGGTGCCCCATACCAAACATAAATTGATAGTCTTCAAATCTCGCTTCTTCTTTCTACTTCTACCTGTTGACAACCTGGATCTCTGCGTAGGGGACTCTGGTGGCCCCAACATCCACGGCAACACGGTCGTTGGAGTGACAGCGTTCACTCCGTACCCTTGCGCCCAGGGGGGTCTGGCCACCGGCTTGGCGAGGGTCTCCAGCTACATCGACTGGATACTGGACAACGTGGTTACTGGCTAGAGAATAAATAATGGAAATATCGGGTAAAATTTTACTAGTGACCGATAGTGAAAACTCAGAACTGGCTTGTGATAAGAAACATAGGTCGAAATAGGAAAAAAAATTTTGGGCCTTCCATACAAAGTTGCCGATCAGCTGCAATTTGAATTACTATGGTAGGTCAAAAAAAATCGATTTTCGACCTATGTTCCTTAGGGAAAGTTGTTCCTTATCACCAGCCGGTTCTGGGTTTTCGCTATCGGTCACTAGTAAAATTTCACCCGACATTTGTTTCTTAAGTCTTTCCTTTCAAAGTAATAAAATGAGTATCCCATGGCAAACATTACTTATTCGTCTTCAAGTCTCGCTTCTTAGTCCTTTACCTGTAACAACCAGGGTCTCTGTGTAGGGGACTCTGATGGCCCCAACATCCACGGCAACACGGTCGTTGGAGTGACAGCGTTCACTCCGTACCCTTGCGCCCAGGGGGGTCTGGCCACCGGCTTGGCGAGGGTCTCCAGCTACATCGACTGGATACTGGACAACGTGTTTACTGGCTAGAGAATATAATGAGAAAATGTTTGTTTTATAATAAGCGTTTTCTTTCAAAGTAATAATATCGCCAAAGCCGATCCACACGACAATAACAAGTAGATATATTAAAAGACAAAACACCCGACTGCTGCGGTAATTTTAAAGTAGTATTTTGCTGTAAAAATCCGCCATCTTGAATCAATATTTTTTTATTTAGCCAGTGTCACTCGCGCTGCTCGACAAATCTAACGACACATCATTATGTTAAAATCCAACTATCCGTTTGGGCTGTAGCCCGTGAAAAAGATTTTTCTTATCCACATACATACATACATACTCTCGAAAAACATAACCCTCCTTCTGAGTCAGTCGGGTAAAAAAGTAATAAAATAAGTACCCATGGCAATCATAACTTGTTAGATTTCAAGTCTCGCTTCTTAGTCCTTCTGGTTAATAACCAGGGTCTCTGCGTAGGGGACTCTGGTGGCCCCAACATCCACGGCAACACGGTCGTTGGAGTGACAGCGTTCACTCCGTACCCTTGCGCCCAGGGGGGTCTGGCCACCGGCCTGGCGAGGGTCTCCAGCTACATCGACTGGATACTGGACAACGTGGTTACTGGCTAGAGAATACAATAAGAAAATGTTTTATTTCATAATTTTTGTCCTTTCAAAGTAAATACCAGACCATCAAAATCAGACCAGTGGTTTTTGAGATAATTGGTAACATTGGTTAGCACAAATAAATGTTTACAGCAGCGCCCCCTGGCGAGTTCTTTGCGCAATACTTATCTAAGAACATGCACCACTGAAATACAAATTCATTACTGAAAACCGCATCAAAATTGGACCAGTAGTTTGGGAGATATTTGGTAACATAGAATTGCACACACAAACACAAATTCTCTCACCCCAAACGCAGTACCGTCTCCGTTCCGTCGTGGGTAAAAATAAGTAGGTATCCCATGACAAACATAACTTGTTAATTTTCAAGTCTTGGTTCTTAGTCCTTCTGTCAACAACCAGGGTCTCTGCGTAGGGGACTCTGGTGGCCCCAACATCCACGGCAACACGGTCGTTGGAGTGACAGCGTTCACTCCGTACCCTTGCGCCCAGGGGGGTCTGGCCACCGGCTTGGCGAGGGTCTCCAGCTACATCGACTGGATACTGGACAACGTGCTTACTGGCTAGAAGATAAAACAAAAATATTGATAAGTCTTTTCTTTGAGAGTAAAAAAAAAAAATTAATTTAATTTAATTAGATACAACGGGTTTCCCCAATTACAGTAATTTTAAAATTCAGTCAGATTACTTTGGAACTTCGGCATACATTAATTCATTTAAATAAAATATTAATTACATAATCACGCTCAGAAAAAATCTTACTTTTGTGCAACATTGTAAGTGAGTTGGTAAAAATATCAGTGCCAGGCAGGTGGCTTACCTTTAAGTTAAGGCCCTTCATCATCTGACAGAGAGGAGAGAAATAGGTAGGCCATGGCAGCATAACTTGGTAGTCTTCAAGTCTCGCTTCTTAGTCCATCTACTTGTCAACAACCAGGGTCTCTGCGTAGGGGACTCCGGTGGCCCCAACATCCACGGCAACACGGTCGTTGGAGTGACAGCGTTCACTCCGTACCCTTGCGCCCAGGGGGGTCTGGCCACCGGCTTGGCGAGGGTCTCCAGCTACATCGACTGGATACTGGAGAACGTGGTTACTGGCTAGAGAATAAAAAAAGAAATATTTCATAAGTCTTTCCTTTCAAAGTAATAAGTATCCCATGACAAATCATGACTTGTTAGTTTTCAAGTCTCGCTTTTTTCTACCTGTTGTCAAGTCTCGCTTCTTTCTACCTGTTGTCAAGTCTCGCTTCTTTCTACCTGTTGTCAAGTCTCGCTTCTTTCTACCTGTTGTCAAGTCTCGCTTCTTTCTACCTATTGATAACCAGGGTCTCTGTGTAGGGGACTCTGGTGGCCCCAACATCCACGGCAACACGGTCGTTGGAGTGACAGCGTTCACTCCGTACCCTTGCGCCCAGGGGGGTCTGGCCACCGGATTGGCGAGGGTCTCCAGCTACATCGACTGGATACTGGACAACGTGGTTACTGGCTAGAGAATAAAATTAGAAAATAAATGTTTTTTAAGTCTGTTCTTTCTAAGTAATAAAATAAGTATCCCATGACAAACATAACTTGTTAGTTTAAAGCCCCTCTGAACAACTCAAGCACGTTCAGCAACGCGTGGTCAGCAATCAGGCCTCCATCTCCATCACTGACACGATGCTTTGTGTCAGCACGAATGTCAACAACCAGGGTCTCTGCGTAGGGGACTCTGGTGGCCCCAACATCCACGGCAACACGGTCGTTGGAGTGACAGCGTTCACTCCGTACCCTTGCGCCCAGGGGGGTCTGGCCACCGGCTTGGCGAGGGTCTCCAGCTACATCGACTGGATACTGGACAACGTGGTTACTGGCTAGAGAATAAAATGAGAAAATATTTGATAAGGTGTTTCCTTTCAAAGTAGAAAAATATGTATCCTATGGCAAACATAACGTGTAAAATATCAACTGCAAATATTTAAGGGCTGAACCAGCCCATGAAACTGATCATTTTTCACCAAGAAACATAGTTCGAAATACGAAAAACAAATTTGGACCTCCTATACAAATTGACTTGGTCGGCTGGTACATATTTTATGGGAGGTCCAAACTTCATATTTCGACCTATGTTTCTTGGGCAAAGTTGTTCAGTTTCATGGGCTGGTTAACCCCTTAACCTCTCCTCTGTGGCGCCATATCCTCTCCTCTGTGGCGCCATTTTTTATAGGTAGGCCTTGTCTGTGGCAAAGTCCCATATGGAACTTTGCCACAGACGAGCGATTAAAATATTTGCAGTTGATTTATTTTACATACTGTATATAGGTACCTAACTTGTTCGTCTTCAAGTCTCTCTTTTTACTCCTTCTACCTGTTTACAACCAGGGTAGGGGACTCTGGTGGCCCCAACATCCACGGCAACACGGTCGTTGGAGTGACAGCGTTCACTCCGTACCCTTGCGCCCAGGGGGGTCTGGCCACCGGCTTGGCGAGGGTCTCCAGCTACATCGACTGGATACTGGACAACGTGTTTACTGGCTAGAGGATAAAAAAAGAAAAAAATGGAGAAGTGTTTCTTTTCAAAGTAATATAATTAATAAAGTATCCCATGGCAAAAATAACTTGTTAGTTGTTTAAAACACTTCCAGTGTTAGGTATACAATTTAGGAAAACTTGCAAAATTTTCACCGCAGGCTGGAATTAGTTGTAAAAACTATCGGTAGATGGAGGCATACCACGCGTTAGTGGTCAAATACCCTTGCTTGATTCGCGGGCTTGGATTGAGCCGCTGTAGCCCAGTAGGTAGAGGCGTCGCCAGTACAGATGGTGAAGATCGCTGGTTCAAATCTTGCTTGCGGTGAAAATTTTGCATAATTTGTTAGTTTTCAAGTCTAGCTTATTAGTCCTTCTACCTGTTGATAACCAGGGTCTCTATGTAGGGGACTCTGGTGGCCCCAACATCCACGGCAACACGGTCGTTGGAGTGACAGCGTTCACTCCGTACCCTTGCGCCCAGGGGGGTCTGGCCACCGGCTTGGCGAGGGTCTCCAGCTACATCGACTGGATACTGGACAACGTGTTTACTGGCTAGAGAATAAAAAAGGAAAATATTTAATAAGTGTTTTCTTTCAAAGTAATAAAATAAGTTTGGTGGAAATGTGTGACAAAGTGAAAGACTTAGGTATCTTCAGAGTTCCATGTTATGCGCCAGAATGCTGGATAAGATCGTGACAGGCGGTGGATTTGAAAATGATATTATTTCGATGTTCCAAAGAGAAACAAGCATAGAGGAACATCTTCGGCATGGCATCAAAACTTGTTAGTCTTCAACTATCGCTTCTTAGTCCTTCTGGTTTAATAACCAGTGACTCTGTGTAGGGGACTCCGGTGGCCCCAACATCCACGGCAACACGGTCGTTGGAGTGACAGCGTTCACTCCGTACCCTTGCGCCCAGGGGGGTCTGGCCACCGGCTTGGCGAGGGTCTCCAGCTACATCGACTGGATACTGGACAACGTGGTTACTGGCTAGGGAATAAAATAAAAAAATATTTGTTTCGTAAGACTTTTCTTACTTTTACCTAGGTATGTCCGTTTCCGTCCGTCCGATATCGGTTGATGGAGACGAACTTATTAGCGGCCGTGTGGTAGCGAAGAATAGTGCAGCTCTTCACTCAGATGTTTCGTAAAAGGCGACGTAGAGTTTTTGACCTCGACTAAATATCTGTCGAATATGGTCAACCGCATGGTGGCGGTAATACCACCTACAATAGCATTCCCAAAGAGGGTTGACGTCAGGCAGGCAGCCATAATAATAAAACATAGCCAAATCCTTCTGCTACATGATTTAGTTCTGTAACAAATGTTACGCCGTCCCCAACTGGTTTGGGATTAGGGCATGCAAATAATAAACCATCAAGTCACAAGTTTCGTATAATATGTGGCAGTACCAAGTCGGTACCTCTCTACCCTGCAAGGGATATAAGCGAGATGTATCTGTGTTTCTTAAAAATCATTTTGATAAACCTAGACAAAAACAAACCAAAGTCCCAATTTAACCCGTCTGCTGCCACATCTAGTAATTATGCAGGTCGGGGTGGTTCTGCTAGGGTTGTCACTGGGAATACCGCAGGGGTGGCACGCGGCCGGTAGCAAATGATTTTTATGTGATTTTCACGCGCCTCCTCCGCCCCCCTGGTTGTGGCGAAACGCTATTGTTTGATACCTTGTAATTTTGTATTATGTTTTGATGATAGAAATGTTAATAACATAGTACAAAAAGTGTGAGATATTTCACGCTAGGGTTGCGTTGCGGGTGTTGCAAAACACTTGATATAAATAGGTACCTACCTACAAATCGTATTGTACGTGTATCACCGAAATGTCAGAAATTTAGAGCCTTATTATCCGCTCAGTGGTTTTTTTTTCACGCGATATTTTTTTCACAATATTGAAACACGCACATTTTAAAGCAAGTATGAAAAAATCTTGCAAAAATTTAATGAAACTTCAATAAAAATTACATGGCTTAAAAGGAAACTAAATATAATTAATCAAGCAGATTTTCTTGCACGTTTCAAACATAGTTACACAAACGTCACACCTTTAACCTTTGCGGGGTAGGCAGAGGATAGAAACGATTGTTAGCGACACGAGAAAATCAACTATTCTGAATTATTTTAATTAACAATTTTTATAGACCCTTTAGATTTTGAGAGCTGTCAAATTTGGCCTATTCGAACGGCCGTACGTAGGTACTTAGTACTTAATTCCAACGTTGAGATACTTGAATTGAATACTTTGCTACATTTCCTTTAAGTCTAAGAGCAGAAGCAGAACTCGGGCTTCTAAAAGGTAAGAAGACAGGTACGATTTTTTTAATATTAAGTAAGTACCTACAGTCTCTCCCACTAACTCATGAACAATTCTATTTCTAAGGTTTCGATTTTCTTGTGATTGATACCTACCGACAAGCCAGAGAAAAACTAAATTGTACGATTTAGTAAATGTTGCTGCATCTTAAAAAGTGTCAATTATTGTCTTTGAAATTGTATCTGAAAAAATCGAAACTAAAGTTTCAGAATTTTGGATTGTTCATGAGTGAGCGGGAGACTGTACTAGGTAGTAAGTTCCGGATCCGGATATGCAAACACATCACAAAGCTGTCAATGTTTAATTTCCATTAAACTTTAACACAACAAACTGTGACACCCAATGCCACACTAGTAATAATAATAATATTTCCACTAGTTAATTAAAAGGGAGCACTGAAAAAGCATGGGCTTTTGATAGCATAATAACGCCGTCATAATAATGGGTGATTCATTCTGTGTTTCAATGCCATCTAGCGGATTATTTGCGAACTATTTTCCGGTACCGTACCAGCTAGGCAAGTACCAGTACAGTACCAGTAGGTAGGTGTATGTAGGGACTTTTTGCTACTACATTCACCAAGGATCAACTTAATCTGGTTTCTCTTAGTATTTGTATAAAAACAAGTATAAGCTAGTCCCTTAGATGGGTAAGTTGATGTACTGGCGATTGTATCTATCTAAGTCAGCTTATCTATTTAATGCTGATTTGATATGAAGCAAAATGTAGGTCATCATTATTTTTATTACTACATTATTTAAGCTGTACTTCCATTGTCAAGAATATAATCAAAACAATTCAAAAGCTATTAGCATAATCGTTTACTCATAAAAAAATGTCTCAGCGCAAATAAAAAACCGTACCAAAACACTTATCACGGCAGTAAACGAGTTATAGCGTGACGTCATCGCGTGCAGAGACCGTATCGCTATTTCGCCGCTCCTCTCACCGGGGATGTAACTCAGTGGTAGAGTGTCTGCTTCGCATGCTGAAAGTCCTGGGTTCAAATCCCAGCATCTCCAAAACGTCTTTTTGCTTTTTTTACTTTTAAGTACGTATTTTTTTACGCATAAAGTTGTAAAGGTGCACACTGGTTTATTAATAAAATTGCTAGTGGCGATTTTTCGAGTCAATGGAGCAAACAACCGCGGCACGTGGCCAAAACGAGTCTTTTTATACAAATTGATATTAAATTTTTGATGAGGTGTTGATGTGATTGACATGCACCTGGTTGTATTATTAGTATTATTACTTATTATTTGATAGGTACTGCTGCGTACTCGTATATTGCTTTCTAAGTAGCTTATGTACCTACCTACCTACTAACTAGCGCCAGCAAATCTACCTGCTTATTAAAGGGACCAACTTTTACTAGGTTTACTTAGTATATGACATTGGGACGTAGTATCTAAAACCAGTATAAGTTGATCCCTTGGATTTGCTGGCGATAGTAGGCACCTACTTTTTACGGTTTCATAGTCTACTAGAAACCCTTTTAATTTCGTCAAAGTCTGTCTGTCTGTATGATATTTAAACGTTGACTACGAAACCCTATTTGTGAGCGTGTCTGACACGCTCTTGGTCGCTTTTTTTCTACTTACTTTCTATTGAGATTAACTTCTTCATCGATTAACAGATTTTATTTTTGGCACCTAGGTACTTATCTATTCAACTGCAACCTCATGATTTTACATTCGTAAAGAAACGAAGAAAGAAATACACAATAGACCTAATAGTCCTACCCACAGACCTGGTTTAGTAGGTCTGTGGTCCTACCTTAAAGTACCTTACAGTACGGTCGTTCGAATAAGCCACATTTGACTGCAGCTGTCAAAATCATGTTAATTCTATGACATAACGTCTATTTTTCTTTGTTGACATGTCATATAGTATGGATTTGACAGCAAATATGGCCTAAGATCAAGGTGGGCATCTTCAAATGTTTTCTTATTCAACTCAATAAACAGTAAACACTTTTCCACAGACTTTTCCTTCTAACTCCATTTTCAATTTTTTGACGTAGGTATGGTGGTAGCCGTTGCCGTGTGATGCCGGCTTAGAATAGCATCACCCCAATTCTACCCGTGGGTGTCGTAAAAAGCGACTAAGGGATAATTATCCAGGGAATGGGCAGCAGCGCTCCCTGTGAATTAAACATCTTGCACTGAGCTCGCCAATCCGCCTGCCAAGCGTGGTGAGTATGGCAATACCCCCCAATACGGGGGAGGCCCATGTCCAGCAGTGGACTGTTGTGGCTGTAAAGGTAGGTAAAGGTATGGTGGTATACTGTGTTCATTGTAGCTTGGTGATTTGGACAGATGTCATGAGATTGACGGCGAGCCGTTTGAAGTGACTTTGAAACGGCGCTTGTATAATCGTTGGTAAATTCAAATGTTAAAATCACTATTGAATATCACTTGTTTAGGTAATTTTAATCTTAATTCAAATACAGGGTGTTAGGAAACGTAGTAGTTCGTTCTTTCAAAGCAGACATTTTCCACTAACGCTATTTATTATTGGCTGTTTTTGAAAGTTATTACTTGGCGATGGCCATCAGTGCTTTTTTACATTCTTAGAAAATGAGTACCCTCAACTTTGACTGCATGTTGCCATACAGCCACCATCTTTTCTTAAAGCCACCATTACTTAAAGGTACCATTCTGAAATAACCACCTGACCTAAAAAGTCGCACGAGAAACGCGTCGCTTCATGTGCACACGTTCATACTAGCCCATTGACACGTCGTGGGATGAAAAAGTCGCCGAGAAAAGTCGCATGTGTGAACGGGCACTTAAATATCACTTGTTAAGCTAATTTTCAGCTAAATTGAATAATAAATTCTGCCTAAAATATGACACATTTATTTTTGTGTTCTAATAAATCAGTAAACTTATTAAATAAATATGCTCGCTGTGACAAAGTTACATCTCACAGAGTTATTAGTAGGTATGTGCCCTAAATAATAGGCATGTTACTGTTATAATAACAGTGACTAGGAAGAAATACTTTTCAGCCTAGTTCAGCTTGATACAGCTTTTATATCATTCGAGACTTCTAGAAACTTAATAATTTTCCTATTACACAATTTAAATTTTCATAACTCTAGAAGGCGAAATTCTTCTGTCTAACTATTTTCAACCGACGAAATTTTACTAGTATTGATACTCAACTAGATATAAAAATAATACATTTCCTTGCAAAGTTTTTTTTTTCTAATTAGCCTAGTGCCATCTTTGTACACTTGAAGTTAAGCTAGAAAATTTCCCAACATTCTTCGTGGCCAAATGTTAGTATACCGGTCTTGAGAGTGAGGAATACGAGGAAAGCAGCAACACTTAAAATATCGATGATAAGGAACGGAAATTATGAAATCCTAATAACAAAAGCGAAATAAACGAAATTATGCTGTGTAAATAAATATCTAGTATTTGAAGTAGAAGTTGTTATATTAAAGAGTTTAATTGAACTTGTGGCTGTTAGCAAAAAGGCAAACTGCCGATCCGCTGATTTGAGTAACTATGGGAGATTTAATTTCTTTTCTTATTTCGACTATGTTTCTTCGGAAAAGTAGTTTTTTTTTTCACAAGCCCGACCTGCATTTCCACTATCGGTCACTAGTAAAACTTCACCCTATACAGGGTGTTAGGGACGGTGTAACGAAAACTTTGCAAGCATGCTCAGACCATGAAACTGAACAACTTTTACTATGGAGCCAATGGTGGGAAACGAAAAAAATTTTCTGACCTCCCATACAAAATCAGTCAGCTGATCGTGAATTTTGTATGGGAGACCGGAATTTTTTTTTCGTTTCCCATCATTGGCTCCATAGTAAAAGTTGTTCAGTTTGATGGTCTGAGCACGCCTGCAAAGTTTTCGTTACACCGTCCCTAACACCCCGTATACACTTGTTGTTGTATAGTTGTTATTCTTATTCATTACTGCTCAAAAATACTTAAGTTCATAGGTATTTATTGCTGGTATTGAGTAGCTAAGCTAGTATCGTACTAGTACCAGAACTCATCCTCGTTGGTAAATTATGTCACATCCCTAAACTGCTTTCAGTGACATGACAGTGACGCTGTCCAAATCACCAAGCAAAAACGTACATACTATAGCATATCGGGATTCTAGCATACCTGGACCAAGGGATTCGACTGGCCGTACTTGTAGTTTGAATAGAAATAGCTACTTACTTTCTTACTGGAACTGAGACGTTTACAATTTTGTTATAGGTATTCTTTCGTAAAAGGTGCGTTTCGATGTGCCACTAGATCTCCTGCAGGATTAGATACGCGCCTGGAAATTGACTCGCAATGTTATTTCCTCCTCTTCACCACCGTCGCGTCGTATGCTGGTTTCCGACTTGGGTAGGTACCTAAGTTTAGAATAGGTAGGTATAGAATATAGGTAGGCAATATAGGCTATTTTTTTACAGGTAATTCTAGATACCTACATAAGTAGGTAAAGTAAGTACTCGTTTCTCATGCATGCATAACTTGGGAAGTATTTTTTTCGCGGTACTTATTATGTAGGAAGGTACCTACCTAGTACCTACACTAAAATACTTATTAAATCGTAGAGCAACTGTGTGATTGATAAAGTTCCAGTACTTTTCTGCAAGGCGCTAATTAACATAACATATCTATACAGTCTACACTCAAAGGAACACATTATAAAAACTTATGAAGCTATAAAAAACTCGTCACCAACAATTAGCGGATGAAAATACTTAGTACTTACTGAATACAGCTAAGAACGAGAATGCTTTTTCTTCTGTCCAGGTAGGTAGGTAATTATTAATTTAAAGTATGGCCGTTCGAACGGGCCATATTTGACAGCTGTCAAACCCATAGGTACTACCTGTCAACAAAGAAAAATAGACCTTATGTCTTAGCATTATCGTGATTTTGACAGCTGATGAATATTGCCTATTCGAATGCCCATACTATTCTCATGTTCTGAAATCACATGATAAAAAAACCTATTAAATGGAAAGGCGATTATCGAGAACATAAACCAATTATCAGGCCTCGTTGGCAGGTGGACGGCAGGCCCACAGTTTTTAAAGGTAAACCCCATTACGAGCGAACCAATGAATTCTTGAGCAAATCAAATGTCAAACCTAATGGAATACCTGATGAGGATGGCTTCATTGCAGGTACTACCCATTTAAGGGATCAATTTATACTGGTCTATCTTAGTATTTGTATGAATAACCAGTCTAAGTTGGTCTCTTAAATGGGTAGGTGGATTTGCTGGGGATAGTACGACAGTCCTGAGGGCCAGCACTGTAGAATATACGAAAATACCCATACTTATACCTACCTACAAGGCGCCCGCGCGCCGCCGTTTTCCTAATTTGTGCTTATGTTACGGGCTACGTGATTAATCGGGCACTATTAATACTGACCGGTCATTATTAATAGTGCCCAAAAACGTAGGGCAAAGTGATTAATTAATCACTTGGACCGGTCAGTATTAATAGTGCCCGAGTGCCCGTGGTTCATGTAATAAATCAATCTTTGAGATAGCTTGAATTTATCACTTGGACCGGGCAATGTGTTATTAAATATTTCAGTAGATTTTTCTTAGTCTACTAATTTTTAAACTATTGAAGTGCCTAATATTTTTATAAAAAATAGTGCTACTGATATTATTACACTTATAACTATTTGTTTTTTAACTCACATGGTCAAATTAATTGATAACTTTGATGAAAATTATGTAAGTTTAATTTCATTGACCAATTTTTAAACTGTTGTTCCTAAGTAATATTTCAATAAAAAAAAGTAGGCAACTTCTGATATTATTACATTTTTAACAGTTTAATTTTTTACTTTCATGTTTTAATTATTTTTAATAACTTTTCATAAAAATTATGTAAGTTTAATTTCATTTACTCAGGTACCAATTTTTAATCTATTGTTCTTAAGTAATTTTATCAATAAAAAGAAGGTAGTTACTAATGTTATTACATTTTGAACTGTTTATTATTCAACTTCTATGTTCAATACTTTGTTTTTGATAACTTTTCCTTGAAATAATGTAAGTTTAACTTCATTTTATAAAAAATTACATTAACTTTCTTTATTTGTATTACTTTGCCCAAGGTAGGGTGGGAATTATTCATACTGACCGGGAAAAGTAATTAATCATGCCGTTTTAATCACATTGCCCAATTAGGTCGGGCATTATTAATACTGACCGGTCACTATTAATAGTGCCCGGACTTATCAAATTGCCCGTAACACTTATACGGACTTTGGATCTGGGGGCACGGTCGTGCCTCCGCCAAGACAAGTGAATCAAAGCGGGAGAACACTAGGTACCTATATTACCACTTCCCGATTCTTGATGTGCTTCGTTCTGTGCATTTCATGCAAAATTTTGGTTTCCAACGAACTAGATTTATCAAATTCTAGGGAGTGTAGTTGTATGAAACTATATAGGTAGATGATTTATTTTAAATCTACGTCCATACCACTAGTGTGCAAATCTGCGAGGCATCGGTCTCATGAGTGTCTTACGTCCTTAAATGGATCTGTCGTAAGGTAACTTTCTTACCTGAAGAGCTGAATCGAATGTAAAACAGTTGCCAACTTATGTTGCAAGTAGGTACCTATACTTTTCGTCTTTCGTTCTCTTTTACTAGTTCAGTCTAGTCAACTAAACTAAACTACTAATGTGATGTATCTTTTGGAACTCTATACAAACTAAACACTGACAAATTTTCGTTATTAAGTTTGATGGGAACACAGTATTTTTCCGATGATATGTTATGTAACTGTTGTAAAAGATGACAACACAGTAGTAAAAATACCTAGCCTACCTACTATCAAACGAAGTCTACACATTCCCAATTTCCTATTTCTCACCAGACTTTCAGAGCTGTCAAAAATCGCCTCTTACCAATGATGCCTAAGCTTATACAGGGGGTAGGTGAGGGACAAATTGCGCATTCCCTCGGGAAATCTACGGTTATTAGCTGTCAATCACGCGGCGGGGTACGATGCACCACCCTGTGTATTGATGTGAGGATATGCTGTGGTTTTTTGGTTTGATGTGCGGAATTCAAGGTCCCACTCCCACCCTTACTCTACACTTCATATTTCTGTATGATATGAAAATGATGCTTAAGAAACTTTTACTATTGAGCCTATGTTGGGAAACGAAAAAAATAATCCGTATTTTCTACGCGAGCATGGTTAGTTACTTTACCGGGTCTTAATTTTGCATGAGAGACCAATTTTTTTCCGTTTAGGTACTTATCAATTTACCAAATCAATATAGTCTCAGTCGTTTAGT
Organism: Phthorimaea operculella; assembly: GCA_024500475.1. Classification (NCBI taxonomy): domain Eukaryota; kingdom Metazoa; phylum Arthropoda; class Insecta; order Lepidoptera; family Gelechiidae; genus Phthorimaea; species Phthorimaea operculella. Next base: position 10,478,791 of record JANFCV010000002.1, read on the forward strand.
TTTGTGGTTTTATTATATCTTCAAAGTTTTCGGTATACCGTCCCTTACACCCACATCTATTTGCTTTAACTTACAAATAAGTAAGTAAGTATAACATTATCTGAATTTTCATGGTTCTGGCCCGTGCCATCATGACTCGTGGGTTGGAGAGCGCAGTGATTTACGCACTACGCCAGGGAGATTTATCGCCCTTTACCTAATCGCAGCATTATGATTAGTACTGAAGAGAACAAAGATACAGATTATACTGGAATTGTCTAAAGGTCTACCGATAACTTTGCAGGCACGCCTTGAATGAAACTGAACAACTTTTACCATTGTAGTGGTGGAAAAAAAGTTCAGTCAGTCAGCTCACGGAGAAAGAAATATATTTTTATTGTACAACTTAAAAATATGCTCTATAATGTAATGGTTGTTGTTGGGTATCAAAATTTTCGATACAACGTCCGTTAGCCCTATGCTTCACAGAGTAGACGTGAGACGTACGACATGGCGATGCTTGAAACCGTTTCCATATACATTGCATAAAACAGAAGAGATAGCTACACAACACGCAAGACGCGCGTCTGGCCGCATCGATAACGGCTGACGATCGCTTGTCTGAGAGATGACATGTTGTGCTTCGCGTCGAACGTCTTTTCTATAGAGCTTGCCCCTTATACTTGGTATCAAATGACACATCTAGTCATCCCTATATCTACGTTGTCTGTTCGTGTAAAACGCTCTTGAGCTAATGGGGATGATCATTAATATTTACTCAAAGATAAGAAGCTGTTCATTTATTTATATCTTTAAACCATAAGTCCGCGAGTTCGGGCCAAGTCTGAGTTTAGTTTGGTGGATTTGAGGTTACGTTAATTACTGAAGTAGATATTTCAACATTTTCCATCAATAGGTTATGTCCGCGGGAGCACGCGCAAGATCTAAAGACGTCATACTTATATTGTCTTCACTTTCGAAAGCCGTGTGATGTTGGCTTAGAATGGCATGGCATCACCCCAATTCTTCCATCATCCAGGGAATGGGCAGCATCGTGCCCTATAAATGCTTTATTTTGCACTCGCCTCGCCAATCCGCCGGCCAAGCGTGGTGCGTATGGTAATACCCCCCGATTGGGGGAGGCCCATGTCCAGTAGTGGACCTCTGTGTTTGTTGTGGCCGGGCCGATTTAATGAATACTTAATGGTTATTTATTATCATACCAACCAACAATTCTACCCATCTACTTCTTAGTACTAGGTACTTCTTCTATCGGCAAAGTGTGTGATGGCTATCTAGTCGACGGTTAACCTTGTCGATCGATCCCGAATCCAGATTCCGAACTTTGATAATATCACCTGATATTAAAAATTACATAGGTATTTATTGTGTTTGTGTTTTAAATGTGCAATAAATTGTTTTACTTACTTACTTACTTACTTAGTTATAAATACTGAAAGCAACTTCTGTAAATAACAATCAAACACCTATAACACATACTTGTCATAACAACAGCCTTCCGTATCACAATCTTAATAACCGCGTTTGTGTAATCACTAATCAGTGGCGTGTTGACATGTGTTCTAATTAATTCTAACAACTACCCGCCCCCAGCAGTATTGTGTTACGCCATTAAGCATTCCCCGTAAACATAAATGACATTTACACGGACGATTCAGGGTTGACTGTAAAGCGTTCGGTCCTGATCCGGCGTACACTTACAGGTTACTTTGAGTTTATGGTTTTGTCTCCCATAAGGTAACCTGCAATGCACACCGTACCGAGCCTGTTCAATTCAATGGATTGAGTGCGTGTAGAATGTATAGATATAAGTTGGATTTTTTTGATATATTGTTATAAGAGGCAAAAAAAAGACAAAAATGTTTCAAGGGCTGTGAAATAGCATGAAAACAATTAAAAAAAATTGTGAGTTTTTTTGAACTATAGTAGGATTATTATTCAGATAGACTAAACTGACAGCTAAGATCGGCCTTTTGTTTTTAAAATGTTGCAAGCATCAGGCTAGTGTTGTGGTTTGACTCATTCATTATAATAAAATAATTGAACTGTTGTCACATGATTCCTCGATGAATATGTTTTAGTAAATAAATATGCTCAATAAATACTTGCGTATTTATTACGTACATACTTTACGTTACGTAAAAGAGTATACGTTACGCGTATACTTTACGTTCATACGCAAAGTTTTCGTTTAGTTTATAGAAAGCAAAAATGAATAATATTGAAATTTAAAATGATGTGTTGAATAAATTCACATTAATGATATCAGAATGTTACTAGTTATGTTCTCATCAGCTTTCAAATAAACATTTCGTCAAACAGGAAATAAATTTGAAGTTAGTTTGTTACACACAATAGTAGTATGTTTGTCTATTTAATATTGAAAATTGAAATAAACTCAATTTATTTTCATAAAGATTCAATCACAATCTTTGATTAACATAACTTGATCATTTGGGTACAACACTATGTTTTTATTATTTTAAAATACAATAACGTGGCAACCCACCAAACGTCAATTGAGTCTATCTGTATAAAAATCCTACTATAATGCTTTCTGCTTGTCCTAGCGGAGGCACTCCCGTGCGCGTGGTGCCCCCAGAAAAACATAATTAAAAAAGTTTTTATGTCAGGGATTTTTGGTTTTTGGCATCTTCTAGGCAGGGCATGTCACACGCGATCATTTTGTATGACATGACATCTGACTGATGACATCGATGGCATCGCGGATGAAGATGAGAATTTCAACTTTTAGATAAAAATTGGGATTTTACGTAGAACTCGCGTTTATTTTGTAATATTTTATTTTCTAATCGATTTACAAGTATGATGAACGCGTACTTTATTCTCTTGATATTCCCGTGTGTCGGTGGCGAGCACTGGCTCAACGTGGGCACGGAGCTATTTACACGTGCAGACCTCAGCCACCGCTTCTGGAGGAATGCTGATGTGGCTCTACTAAACGCCCGCATGCACTTCCAACGCATCCTCCCCTCAGACGTAAACGAGCTGATGAACGCAGACAACTCCTTCGTCGAAAAAACGGTGGAAAACTTGCAAGCAACCCTCCACCACGTAAAACGCGAAACGAAAGACCCTGAAGACACCAAAATCTTAACAGCTGCTCTCTCTGATGCCATAGGCGGCTACACCAAACTATTCCTGTTGCCATTAACAAAGGTGTTTTACTACAGCGGAATATTGCCGTACGACAGCGCATCGAAGACCAGCGACTTATACCAAGAGGTAACGACAAACCTGAACACCAGTGGCACGAATTGGAGGAATCCTAACCCGAGCGTCTTGAGTTTGATAATCACAAAGAGTTTGCGTCAAACACGGGAGAAGCCTGGATTTAGCTGTGACAAAATAGAGCAACCCTGTAATAAGTTCCAGTTTATAGAAAAAAAGAGAAACGGACGAACTGAAATCCCCTTACCTGTAATCAATTGGAAAGATAAAACTATGTTTACGCCTATCCGTAACGAAACAACGTTTTCTCTCAATTCACCTGAACATGCAGTTACTCTGAAAAAATATTACAAGACCGCAAAATGTTGTGCAAACTTAATGGGATCAGAATATGAAGATCATTTCGACAACAACTTTCAAAATTGGATATTGATGGAAGTGGTTCCACATCTTAATGACGACAAGATGTACTTGACTCTTTATGACGTCCTAGCGCTATATAACTACAATATACAGGAGCAGGTTTATAACGGAGTCACACCCAAGATAAAAGTCTGTTCAGTTTCTGTACACCTTCACAAACTAATGAATTCTAAAACATTCTTGTTTATAATCTTGTTAGTTTTAGTAGAGATTATTTTCTGCTGCATTGTCTGCATTCGTTTACTCAGAAAAAAACCTAAAGGTACAGACCAAACGACAATGTCCAGTAACTCTATTGAGCAAGGTTGGGGTGGTTTTGGCGGTGGAAAATCAGCAATTTCCAGTGAATCACAATGTCCATCGATGAGGCCACACAGAAACATAATTATTGATCCTGGTGACAAGTGTAATATCACTGTAGATATAGACCCAAAGAAACCTTACGGTGCTAGAAGTAAGTTCGGCAAACCCCTGAAATCATCACTAGTCCAAAGGCCTGTCACTTGCCCAGACCGGTGTACTTGTGGATGCAAGGACTCTATAATTAAAATAAAATTTAATGAACCACAGCAATCAGATCAGACACCGTCTCAAAACTCAACAAGTCAGACGTCAGAATGCGATCCAAAAGAGTGCCCGACTTTTAGACAGACTCCAGTAGATAAACCTAAATATGAGTCACCAAATCAGACTCCAGAATACAAACCCAAATATCATTCATCAAGTCAAACTCCAGCAGACAAACCTAAATACCAGTCATCAAGTCAAACACGGGAAATTAAGCCTAACGTAGATAACCAGCTGCCACAACAGAAAAATGGTTCAGAAGCAATCCTTCCACGTAATAAATCTAAAGAACAACTAAAATCTTCTTTACGGTCATCAAATCCAAAATTGTCGTCAGTAGTTTCAAAATGTGGATGTCACGCGCGTCGCTCTGCAAATAAAGTAACGACTCCAGACTCCGCAGCTATAATACCAAAACGAGATCCAGCACGGACGAATATCTCAAAAATTTGCAACTGCCCTCCCGATTGTATTGATTGCTCAGAATTTTGTGAACGCAACCTACGCAGCAGAATTCCAATAACGATCGTGGGAAGTGAAATTGATCTTGGACCACGCGTTGGTAATACTGAGACTACTAGTCAAATTTTAACACAAATCTATGAGCATGCTTTACCTTTACAGAATGAGAGTACTAAAGCCTGCGTTAAAGAAATACTAGAAGGTGATAATATTTTGCCACCCCATTATGATACTAATACTATTTCTATCGGAAATGAAATTGAAAGCATCATAAAAAATAACACATTAGAAACAGCATCATTGGTTTCTGAAACAGCTTCATGTCGAACGCAAGTAATAAAGTTAAAGCAAATCCAGTCCTATCTTAGATTAAGAATGGAGAGTGCACGTAAAGAAGATGCTGATTTTAAATTATCTCATCCCACAATGGAGACTTTTCATGAACAATTATCACGTAACCAATACAACATAGATAATATTTCTGTGCTAACAAATTTCATAGACAGACAATCAAGTCCTATTCACGAGATGTTAAAAGACGCAGCCGTTTCTAATTTGATAATGAGACAAATCAAAGATGTATGTGTCACCACATCAGCGACATTATTGCCCTTCTCGGAAATAAGGATGACGCCTGATCAGGAACCATTACCATCACCGATAATATTTCATTATGACGATGAATCGAGTGGAATATCTCAATACATTAGCAGTCATTTTCCGGATACAAATGAAAAAGAAAGCTTTACAACAACATTGGTATCTACCGAACGTCCGGAGAGTATTCATCGTCTTGATGAACCAACGGCCGAATTCAAAGACCAAAACGAACAGAATCCTGTTTTAATCTCGTCTCAAGATATAAAAGATTCTCCGGAAAATGACGGTTCACAATATAAAAAGGAGAACTTTTTAAAGTTATCAACATCACAATTACTAGAAATTCCACCTGCAACGTTTAAATGTCAAAAAGTTAGAGCCCCTCATGAATCAACTGAAAAGAAATTACTATCCCAGATACCAGTTAGAGCGGAAAAGAGATCGAGTTACTCTGTAAGAAGGCTGTACCCTCAAAGTCTCCGTTATCGACAACAATCAGATCCGCCAACCCAAAAGGTACAAGGCACTGAAGGAGATACAGAGTACCAATTAAATACGCCAGATAATATCTCCATGACCTCTACAGTCGTACCAGATAGTACGTCACGTGTATTGAGCTCATCTTATGAAAAAGCTTCTATTACCTCATTAGTAAAAAAAGAAAGTAAGCGATCTACACTTACCTCTGATAATTTAAGAGCAAGAGCTTTTGAACTTACGTCGATAGTATCAGATTGTTCAGAAGTAAGTTTCAAGCCATTAAAAAAACCGACAAAAAGCTCAGTTTCTTCGGAGAAAAAGAAGCGTTCTGATTTGTCACATTATATAAATTTTTATGACAATAGTTCTGATCTTTCAATAGCGCCTTCTGTACCAAGATTGGTGTCTCCAATTAAATTGTATGAACACGAAATAAGGACAAGTATTGCTAAAACACCAAGACCTAGCGAAGTAATGCCAGCAAATACATCGCCTCGTCGTGAAAGTAAACTAAAACCTCCTGAAATAGTACCACACTATGCTAAAATGTACTCTAGACCACCAGAAGCAGCTGATAACGAACATAAACCCAGGAAAAGCAGATTAAAACCGCCCGTAATAAGAACAAGACACGGTCATAACATTGATATCGAACTTAAAATTGTACCTGAAACTAATGATTCACCAAAAACCATTCTAAAACAAAACACTGCCACAAATCCGGAACTAATTAAAATGAAAACAAAAGAAACAACATATCCACCTAAACCTGAATGTAACAAAAAGAAATTGAGAAGTAAAGAAAAGCATCCAGAGGAACATGCACCCACCGAAACATTGAGAGATATGCCCGACAATAATACAATGCAATGCCCTGAAAGTTTATCAAGTTCCTTACGAGAGCGCTGCGAGAAGCCTCGAGGTATCCTCAAGTACACCAGACGATCCAAGGTTAGTGAACCAGCACCTGGGACCTTAGAAGAGAGAACAGCACAGCATGTCAGCATGGAGCACCCAGAGGAACCAGGGGATGTAAATGTAGAACCAAACGAGCATCCTTCGAGACGTCGATCAAGTCCTATGGCTTTTGCTCGCAGACTGACGAGGAGCAAATCAGAAAAGAAAAGCGGCTCAGAAAAGCGTACCCACAGAGCTTAGGTAACTGATCTAGAGTATAAATATTTTAGGTAGTTTTAGTTCATATTTTAGGTTGTATTTAGATTTAACTTTATTTGATACAGATATTATTATAACGTTATTTTGTAAGATGTTATGGCAGTTTTTAATTTATCACTCGAGACACCACATATTTATCTGTGTGGTTCTCCATGGCACGCCCCATTAGGAAAACCATGACTTTGAGTACGTGGAATAGTTACATACAACTGTCTATTAATTCTCGTAATTAGTCGCACAATAACCAGAATTTGTCGGGACACCGTTTAGAAGATAGAAAGAAAAGAAATGGGCACGCCATAGAGAGCCTCTCTATGGCTTTTTGTGGTTCAGGAGGAGTTAGCGCATTCCACGACAGACAGACAGACAGAGAAACACAAAAAGCAACTTCATTTTAAACAAGCTCAACAATTAAAAAAAATGATGGAAAATTTACAGCAAGACGCGACCGCGTGGTGCAAGCTACTTAGTGAATTACTATTCCAGTCTTTCGCCACAATCTTAACTCTTTCCACCCCCGGGGTCGTTTTTCACGCGGCATCTGGAGGGCAGGGTCCCTCGGGGGCTTGTTACACTCCTTTAATTATACCACACCTATCTGGCTCAATTAGAAACGGGGATTATTTGTTGAAACCGCGACAGCGGCGGCGGTGGTGGTGGAGTAGAGTAGAGATGTGATGCGTCAAATAATACTAGCCTGTTCCTGGGTGGGTTAGTAATATATTTGGTAGTAGGGTATTTGTTCTGTGGTACGGTATGTTGTAGTAAGGTAGTGTCATTTTCATTTGATCCGCGAAGGTGTAAGCAACGGCAGAGAACTAGAGCTATACCTAAAGTGTGAAATATTACTAACATTTCCTGGGTTGGTCACGTTGAGTAGTTGGCATAGAAATCACATCAGCTGACCTTAGACGGCCTAGAGACTGCTAATACGTATGCAAATCAGTTGTAGTTGGGTATTGTTTTGGTTGGGTCGTACTCTTACGTACGCTTACTAAAACCTCATTGTTTAAAACCACGAAGATAATAATGAGCTAGATAGAGGAAAAAACTATGCTAAAATGGACTTTTAAAAAAAACTGAAAAGAACCAAGAATCGCTAGCTTTGGCCGCTTTGGCTGACAGTAAAGTCGGTTAGTAGTCTGTTGGTCGACTCGATCTTCGAAATGGTGCCAAGTAGCAGATACTTGCAGCCCAGCTCTATTTCAAACCAAGATAACGCTCCAAGGGGCAGATATCTGGGATCTTCGGGTTTCATCCCTCCAGGAGATTGTGTAAGTTATAGCCAAGACGAGACATTGTCGTAAGCACGGGCCTCTGTCAACAGGGTACTTGAAATAACTCCGTAGATAAGCAGGGGTTAATAAATTCATTACTGGATACTTTTTTTGTGAGAAGATAAAAATGTAAGAACTTGATAGCTGAAAAGGAGCGTCTCGAGAGTTTTATTTTCTTGACACCGTTTAATTAAAAGCCTGATTCCGCGGTTTTGAGAGAGCTTTTTTCAACTAAGTAAAGGATCCGTTTTGTTTACAAGAGTGTAATGATGGACATCACTTCTTCAGCATAATATGGTAGTCCGTTACAAGCTCGGCTTGGCAGGTGGATTGGCAAGCACAGTGCGTGATGGCAAAAAAGCCAAAAAGCGATGTTGGAATCCGTGGGGTTACTATTCTAATATATTCAGACACCGTATTGCCCAGAAACATGTCAATACAACTCCAAATACCAAAGCTACGGTGACAATAAATTAAGCAAATCTCGGTCAATTTGTCCTGTAATCCAGTGTCGATGGCGGCTTACGACCAATTCACCGCTAATCCCACAAAATCCCACAACACTGGGGCTATTAGGACTCGTCCGGTGGTATTGTTTATTACCGGGTGGTCACCCTAAACGAGCAGCTTGAGTTTCCCTGATTGTAAGCAATTTTCGTGGCTAATCAAATTGTTAGGGTGGTAAATGATTTAGTGATATGTAGTACCTACCTACTTAATATTGATATAGCAGTAAATATAGCTTTATATTTTCCAAGTCCCCGATCTTATGTTAAAAATAGAATACAAAAATAAGTACATAAAGTAAAAATCTTCCTGAAGATCAAAGAGGAACTTTAGTAAATTCTTTGTAAGTGTTGGTCGTAAATCAAAACTCAGCAGAGATAAACAAATTAGAACACTGATAATGATAATGCTTCAAGGAGCTTGCTTTGAGTCATCTTTTTGAGGCAACACTTAAAATTATTTGTAAGTGCTTTTCTTTCCAAAGCTATGGCCAAAGTAACAGACCTTGTAACAGACATGGTCTGGATGGAATTGTAGCAAATTGTTAAAACTTTCGTCAAACAGGGGTGCTCCACATACATAATCGCTTCCCATGTACAGGGTGTAGGTGGGGTCAAAGGTGACTCCAGCCAATGGCGGACAAGCGGAAGCGGGAGCGGAAGCACTTCCGGTACTTTTTTTAATTACCCGCCTTTTGCCCAGGTGCGCAACGTGAGGGTAGTTTGATATTTGGACTGTGATATTGTTATTAAGTTGGGGTGGATGTGTTTTGGGGTTTTATTGTCATGTGAATCAGAGTGTCCGAAGTCAATCACTTTGTGATTTATTTCAATTTAATTTCGCCTCTATTTAAAAATGTAAACCTTCATTTTACGCTCCCTTAAATGTTCAGATTCAAGCTCCAATACAAAAAAACTACTAAACTACAGGACCTTAATAATGGCTCTTGCCTTACAATACCGATTGGTCATTTCCAACTAATTCGTTGGACATTTCATTATAACGATTCATACATTTGAAAAAAAATACCAACCCTAAACGATATCGAACCTAAAAGTTACCTACTACATACAACATTTGTGTTGACTTGACGGAAATACAAATTCATAGCTACCACATTCAGCTACGTTTGATTGGACAGAGTGCCAACATCTTGCCGGATGTCGCTCGTTAAAGTGGCTCTTATCTCACACTTGTCCAAATGGATGGTCACTTTAATGATTTCCATTATATTTCATATCTCAGTTTGCGTAAGAAGAAATTAATATTTTTCTCTTTTAGTCAAAAATTCTGTATCTACATGGGTAAAAAATGTCTTAAACAAGTACTTAGATAAGAAATTTTAAACAGATTTTTGAAATAATAAAGGGGTTCAAACGTCTTTGGCATACCTAAAGTTTCAAATGCAAGTATGTACCTACACTTACCTGCCTGCTTCAAAATGAAACATAAGCCGCTTGCAACGTTATAGGTACCGTGCCGTGCTCACAATTTTGAAACACTTGACCATTCAAATGTGTCAGGCAGGAGTAAACCGAGATCACACTGACCTCTCACAACACCCATACAAAAAAAACATTTTTATTCGCAGTCACAATAACTACAATTGGCTGGTCAGGAAACAAGACGTATGTAACATAATAAACCAGTCTTCCACTCAAAATTCAGTAGGTTCATACTACTAATGTTACCAATTTGTCAATCCAACCCTGCCTACCCCGCTAGTTGGAATACTACCACCACTTCCTCACCCCGCATTGTTTTCCGGGGAATTGGACTCAGTGATTAATTTATTTAAGTCCCCTTCAATTTGTCACCAGATTACTGAGGAACACCTCTCCCCTTTCGAAGGATTTGTTGAAGCCAGCAAGAGAAATAGTTCGAGCCAAGCTTTATGATCCATTGAGACTTTAAACCTTGAGTTTCTCAGTCGAAGCGCGGTAAAACTGCAATGAATTACAAACAGAGACGAAATTGTCGCATGTACTAGCAAGTTTTCCACAAAAAAGGACTAAGAAAGTCTACAGCAGTCTTCGCAGTTCAAATGAAAATGGTCGATTTTGTGGTGAAATTCCTTGCGTTATTTAGTTAGTTGACATCAGGGGCTCGGCAAATAGCGGCATGTCTTGAGATATTTGTGTTTGGATGATTATAATGTTTGCTTGTTACTTGAATGAGAGTTTAGGGGTAAAGGAAGACGCGCTTGTGAATATTTTGGGTGATCACTCGAGCTGAAAGCAAATAAGTAGATACATACGCTGATACCTACCTTGCCTATATCACCTGTATATACTATAGAATTTTACTTGCGATTTTATGATTTTGAGCATTAGGTAGTTTATATAAGTGCAACTCTAGTGGCAATCTAAAGACTTTAAAATCCATAGCCTTAGCTAGAAATGATTTCAATTCAAAAGTAGTATATTCCATTTAGTTTACTGAGAATAGCTAATGAAAGAGAAGCTCCATAAAAAGAAATTTCCAACAGCGGAATGGCGCATCAATTATTAAGCACTCCAAATATATCATCCAGCACCCAATACAGAACCAAATTAATACACTTTCTGGTACAATCTATGGTATAATCCCACCAAATTAAATAAACATAAAGCATGGGCTTGGTTCGCAGGTCAGCCGAGATTTATCGCGGCCGGCTATAGGGACCTGGATTACAGCGTCCGGGGCAAATCCCCTTGATAAAGTGGCTGCCCGGCCAGGATTTACATTTTTGTGGGGTTATCTGTGCTGAAGTATGGCGAATATCGGAAGAAAGATCGCTAGTGATTGTGACTCTTCTCATGGTGCTAAATTCGAAGGATAAAAAGCTTTTAAAGGCTTTCCAAGAAGAATCTTGCTTAATTTTCATCGCACATGTAATTTTTTAAAATAGGGACTCGTCAGTCGTTAAATAGCATGTCTTAAAAACAAATGGCCCTACCACAAAAGAGTTAGACGAGAACGAGTTTAACGCTCGCTCGTTTAACTTTTTTGTGGTAAGCCTTAAAATGCGTATAAAGCGTGGTTCTTCTTCTTCGAGTGGGACACCAAGTCGCCCAACGACCGCGATGAATCCTGGTTTATGAAATTTGTATTTAAAGAGTGGTTATGTACTTAGTACGTTGAAAAACTATAAAAAGTTAAAAAAAATGATTTCTTGTATATGTACTAAATAATTTGATGGACTTCCCTACTATCGAAACTCGTTTTTTTTTCTTGTTTCTCAACATTATAGTCCATAGGGAAACCGTTCCTTATACCCAGTATGAAACTACAATACTTTGCCCTCAGTTAACCTAAATGACCACTACCCTTGTCTTTTCAATACCTGTGAATAAATTAGTTTTATAGCAGTATCAAGCGCCAGGCCATTCCCTGCAGTGACTGCATATTTCAAACAATTAGATAGCCCAGTTGGATGAAAACTACCCATCCCATGCTACTGCAAAATCGTAATATTTGTTCTTTTGAAAAGTTTCCGTATTGCAAACTTACAAACCTTAACGCCACTTCCGCAACAGCCGAAGAGCCCCATATGACCCGTGCCACTTGTTAGTTTCATGCTTTTAGTGCAAGAACCAGAAACAGATCATAACTCCATGGTATGACGGTAGAGTATGAAGAAAATTGAAGAAATTAGTTCACAAGCGTAGGTAGAAGCTTGGTAGCTTTACAGCTTTTTACAGTTTCTACAAGCTTTCAAAGTTTTAACTTTAAAATATGAACTCTGCATTTTAACTGCTTGTTTGGCGAACATAGAATACTTACATACCGCATGATTTTCCAGTGTTTTGACGGATCCTGTTTTTGACAAACGGAGACGTGGGAAAGGGATCACCATACGACTGCGACTGAAGCGAGTGGTCTTTTCGACTACAACCTGATTTCCGACTTTACCAACAACATGAAACATCTAGCAATACTCCAATAGTGCTGTCCAGGGCGGCTATAACTCAATGAACAATGGGCCGCATTCTAATACAGGCCCGCGGGCCGCGGCCGGGCCTTAATGAAATTCCGGGCCGCAGTTACACACCCCTGGACGGTGTCATCACACCAATTATATGCGGTCAGGGTTATAGTTCCTAGATTAGGCGTGTTTGTGATTTGTTATCATCACAATTACCATTTATAAAATATGTCTATGAAGAAATAACGCAGACGACGTAATTTTGAATCATAATTTTCATTACATACATTATAATCACGCCTCTTTCCCGGAGCGGTAGGCAGAGACTTCATCCTTCCACTTGCTACGATCCTGACACACCTCTTTCGCTTCCTCCACATTCATCAATCTTTTCATACATGCTCGTCGGATTAGGTTACTCTTGACCTGACCCTTCTTTAGCACGTCCTCTATTTTGAATTATATCTCTTGAATACCACACTAAGCACTGCGCCAATGAAATTACATTATTATGTTATACACTGCGCTTGTCTGATAAGCGAGTGATAAGCATGGTGACTATAGCAAATAATAGACCCAATGCCGCCCTGGCAGAACCCATGTCCAGCAGTGGACTATTGAGGCGCTGATGTGTTTGAAACGAGAGGACTCTACAATTTAAACGCCTGTAATAAATACAATAGCAAAGTCAACCGTGCACTTTTCGTTCAGGTTCAACCAGGAACTACCCAATCAACAATTATCCCAGCAATCTTAGACGCAAATATCTTAAGAATAACAGCGGCTCGATTCAGATGTACACCATGCTTAGCTAATTATTGATTTGATTAGCCTTTGTTTTATTTCAGTAAAAAGAGATGTGACAGTGAAAATACAGTTGTTATTCTGTTCCCCTTAAGGCGTATCGTTACGCCATACAAACGAAAATCTGAACTTCAACCGAGTTAAACATGAGCTAAAAAACATATATTTCAAAAAACTGTTTGTGAAATGATGAAGGCACACGTAAATTTGTCGCAAAACTGCTGATATGGTCAAAGATATTAGTTATTTTCTCCTTTCTTCCTACAAAAAAAAAACAAACGTGTTCTCAGCAGTAGCTTCATCTATGTTCATAAAATGGCGAAATGGTTTTTACAGAGAAATCTGATGGTTAAAAAAATATTTGTATAACTTATTTCTCAAAAATGTTATAGAAACACGGGATTCCCATCAAGTTTTTAAATCATATTATTGTCTCCTTTACAGACGTAACTCCATTTAACTTTTGTATGGGTATGTATGTAGGTACATGTTATCTAACCAATCATTATTATCACTTTATTGTACCAAAACACATAAAAAATTAAAAATACTCAAGTCATAAAAATACAGGTAGGTACAAAGGCGAGCTTTATCCCATTTAGGGATCTCTTTCAGCCAACCTTTTACAAACCCAGAAGACACGTTTACGTTGGTAAACCAACCAAGGTAACCTGGTTAAAGTAAGGCCAACCAGACGAGATAAAAAGTGTAAACAAATCTGAAAGAGACAGCTGACATTATACCATATGACAGATAAGGACAGATTGTAATAACTGTCACTGAGTCATACAAAAGTTGTTTACATTAATTATCTCGTTTCGTTAGCTATACTTTACGTATTTTTACCACAGGAGGAAAGATCACACTATCTAATTTCGTCTTGTTCTGGTAATTTCAGTCCTCATATCAGCTAAAGGTAAATTGTATCGAATGATTGATTGAATGAGATGTCCTGTCTTCCTGTTTTTAACAACTAGGTAACTAGAAATAAATAGCCTGTCAGAATCACGAGCAGTAGATACCAACATCAAATAATTCAATGCTCTCCACGTCCCATCTCATGAATGTTGAACTGAACTATCATCGCTCAAACACTGAGATTACCGCCACGCTTGCCCTCATAAATTTTGAAGACTGACAATTGTCATGGCTCGATCTTAGCCGCTAATTTGCACTATATGCCATCTCTGTTTGGCTTAAGAGTGTTGTAACTTGCAAGAAAGGGACAGAAGAGGACAATTAGTTTGACAGCGAGACAGGATCGTTCCAGGAAGATTTATGCGTTCATTTGTAAATAATGAAGGCGCCAGTCATTGTGATGGGAGTCCCATTGAGACGACCCAGCCACACCCGGACAGACAGGGCTGACGAGGAGATTCTTGTAAGAACGGCTGATGTGGCGCAGTGGGTAAAGCCACTGCCTGCTTGGGTTTGATTCTCGGTGGGTCACTCCCAAAATTGATATTTATCACATTGTGAGTTTATTCCCAGTCTGGTTAGAATATTGCAGGCCGAACCACCTGAATGTCTGAAGAGAAAGATTGTTTCGTCCTTCGGAGCGATCCCGGTTGCTGCACTGCTGCTGTCTATGATTACCTAGACGGCGGTCGTTACACAACCATGTCAGAGGCCTACTACTTACTTGTAGACCTTGTAGTAGGCAAAACTGACACCAGGGTTCATCGGATCGTCGACCGACTCGGTGTCTTACACGAAGAGAGAGAAGAACCTTGTATGAAGAAATGAAAAATAGCGTCCCATCGTTTACTGGTCGGAAAAGCTACTATGAAGAGACGAAGGAAAGAATGAATGAATCTAGGGTAGAGGCAGCAGCACTTCTTGTTAATACTTATACCACTTATCTACTGCCAACCAGTCTGCCTAACGTGATATCACGGCAAGATGAAATCATCAATTTAGGCTCAAATGTTAATGTACCTACCGATACTGCAAATGACGATTGCCAATTTTGTACGATAGTGGTTCCTTATTCCGGATAGAAGAGAATATTCTTATTCCTCAGAGCTCAAGCAGTCAACCCTAATGTTAGGCCAATTACTTAAGCCGCTATGCAGATGCGGCGCTCACCTGCTATTGTCCACAAATGATCACTGTTCCTTCGTCGCGTATGTATAAACAATTTGCTTGCTATCGTGTGGGACACAAAATCTATAAACATCCCAGTGAACCCTGGCACTTCTTCGCAAACAGAATTACTGGCTTATCTTGTGGGACATGGAATAGATACTACGAATCACCCAACAATTAACCATAAGCATATAAGTCTAAGTACTTGGATTGACGGAAGGCCCAGGTTGGGTGCCACAATTAATACAGTACAAGTCGGTTTCTATACAAAATGTGAAAATACCTACCTACCTAGGGATTGAGACAGGGATTGTCAGAACGGCATTATCTAAGCGGATAGACTATACCTATAATGGGAAATGGATTGTTCCATAATTCAATGTATGTTAAACAGATTTTGTTACTATCAGTATCATCCTTTTTATCTACCGTAAATAACGTACACGATCAAACATCAAGATCCCAAATCAAACCCTCAACATTTAACCACATATCAAAGCCCATAATCTTAACAGCATGCAAATTCGAAATCTAAATAAAACTCCCCTGCTTACAGAAAAAAATCCACAGCTTTAAGAGACGAGTTGTCACTTCTCACTTGTGAACAGAGTCTTAAAGCGATTATAGGTGTTAGGGGAAGGTATCTGAACACGTAAACCGCATTAGGTATGTTAAACCGGCCCTGGGGCGCGCGCGGAGTTTTTCGCGCCATTTTCGTGCGTATCGTTCGCGCCATGATTATTGTCGCCCGCCGCCATTTGCATTGCGCGCGGGGAGTTGCGGCTGAAGAGGGTTTGATACTTTCTGGAGAAAAATATTTTCGACGAAAAGACAGAAGGGCCCAGTTTCAGAAGTCCCTTAGTAAAAGACGGTCCAGTTCAAGATCATAAAAACAATCGTATTTAAAAAGGTTCAAGTTTTAGTTCAGAATTCAACTGTCATGCATGATATTGGATTGAACTGGACCGTTTTGGACTTATGGACTTCTGCAACTATAGGCCCTTCTTACAGTACGGCTGTAGGGCATATTTGACAGCTGTCAATATCATGTCAATGCTGTGTCATTTTTTTTTCTTTGTGGACGTGTCTTCTAGTATGGATTTGACAGATGTCAAATATGGCCTATTCGAATAACGGTACTATAGGCATGTGGCGCCGGCCGGGGCGCGCGCGGAGTTTTTCGCGCCATTTTCGTGCGTATCGTTCGCGCCATGATTATTGTCGCCCGCCGCCATTTGCATTGCGCGCGGGGAGTTGCGGGTGAAGAGGGTTTGATACTTCGGGGAGAAAAAATATTTTCGAAGAAAATAATTGCAGTACGGCCTTTCGAATAGACCATATTTGAGAGATGTCAAAATCATGTTAATGCTATGACATAAAGTCTATTTTTGTATCTTGACGTGTCTTCGAGTATGGATTTACCAGCTGACGTGACGAATATGGCCTATAAAAATGACCGTACGGTAGGTAGAGTGTCGGCCGTATAGTTTCAGACGTTTGGCTCTACTTGACAGACTTCTGATATCTTTTTCACAGGGTAAGCCATACTGTACTAGTCACTAATTTGTTTCTTAAATCATAATACCTACTGCCCTCATAAGCATAAGCAACGCACTTGCATTCCGATCGATTTCGAGAAATGCCGCCATAAAGTTTTTTTTTGTTTTTTACGTGCACTGCCGAAACTATAACGAATATCAAAATAATTTTTACTTTTTACTTTGCACACGATCGTGTACTTTACAGAACATGGCCTTTTCTTGTTCTTTTTATTGTTATAAAGTTAAAAAATAAGAAAAAATGTTATTGCCTAGTAAACATAATTGAAATGTTCGCATTTTATTAGGCATAACAATCGCAATTGCGTCATTTGCGTCGCTTATGTCTAGGAAATCTAATTGCGCTTTTTATAATTAATAGATAGAGTTAGCCCATCTGCAGCAGAGTTCTCTGACATGGTTGCAATGACCTCTGACATGGTTGCAGAGTCCTCTGACATGGTTGCAATGACCTCTCACATGTTTGAAAAGTCCTCTGACATGGTTGAAGAGTCCTCTGACATGGCTCCACAGTCTTCTGGCATGGTTGCAGAATTCTTTGACTCGGTGGCAGAGTCCTTTGACATGGTTGCAGAGTCCTCTGACACGGTTGCAAAGTCCTCTGACATAGTTGCAGAGTTCTCTGACATGGTCGCAGAGTCCTTTGATATGGTTGCTGAGTCCTGTGACATGGCTGCAGTCCACTGATATGGTTGCAAAGGCCTCTGACATGGTTGCAGAGACCTCTGTTCTGATTGCAGAGTCCTCTGACATGAATTCAGAGTCCTCTAACATGAATGCAGTGTCCTCTGACATGGTTGAAGCGTCCTCTGACATGGTTGCAGAGGGCTCTTAAAATCGTTTCAGATGTCTCTTACTTGGTTTCATAGTCCTCTGATATGGTTGCATTGCAGAGAACACTGCCATGGTTGCAGAGTCCTCTGACATGGTTACAGAGTCCTCTGATATGGTGGCAGAGTCCTCTGACATGGTCGCAGAGGCTTCTGACGTGGTTGCAGTGTCCTCTGACATCGTTTTAGAGACCTCTGACATGAATGCAGCGTCCTCTGACATGGGTGCAGAGGCATCTTAAAAAAAATTCAGAGGCCTCTGCATGTCAGAGGCGTCTGACATGAATGCAGCGTTCTCTGACATAGGTGCAGAGACTTCTTAAAATCATTTCAGAGGCCTCTGACTTGGTTTCATAGTCCTCTGACATAGTTGCAGAGACCTCTGACATGATTGCAGATTGCAGAGTCGTTAGACATGGTGGCAGAGTCCTCTGACATAGTTGCAGAATCCTAAGACATGGTTGCACTGTCTTCTGACATGGTTGTAGAGGCCTCTGGCACTGTCTTCTGACATGGTTGTAGAGGCCTCTAACATGGCGGCAGAGTCCTCTGACATGGTTTCAGAGTCCTCTGACATGTTGGCACTGTCTTCTGACATGGTTGCAGAGTCCTCTGACATGGAGGCAGAGTCCTCTGACATGGTTGCAGAGATCTCTACCATGGTTGCAAAATTATGTTTCAAAACACAAAAATTTTAATCTTTTGCATCGTGTATGTCAAATGCGTTGGTTATGTTTAATATTCTTGCAGTTAATATTTTACCGAAACTACACATAAAGTTCACATAACTGACGTATTGAATTTTGCGTTGTTTATGTTTTGTGGTTGTGTTGATTTAGAAAACCTAAACCTAATTATAATGATCGTAAGTGATCTTATGATATTTATGTTTACTTTTATAAAAAGAAATGTGTGGTGACATACGCCGTAATAGCCATTACGATGGTTATCACTAGGATGTCCACTTTTTTTTGTCGATTGCGTTGGTTATGCTTAATAGAAATATGGGATAAAATATAGATATTTAAAAAAGAGTCAGTGATCCTTGTAGATCTCATTACGCCGATTCCGAATAAGTATATAACTCAAATCTCCCAAAAATGTCGATTGCGTTGCTTATGCTTATGAGGGCAGCCTACCTATCCATGTCTGGTAGGTACGTACGACCCACGACTATGGAAACGGCCCATCAGAATCGTGGCCAGTAAGTAAAGTATCTAGAAAAATTATTGTACGAAACAGCACGAGCTACGAAACAGAAATCTTACTACCATTACTGTTTGATCATTATGACCAGGTGCACATAGGCGACTTTGTTGTTCGACGACACACGGATCTCTCGTTTTTTTCCACGTGTGTAAAAGGGACTTCCGATAAGTCGCCAGCCAAAGTCACCTCAGTGTGTACGCCCAACCGGGCAATCGTAATCATTTTTACCTTCAACATTTTTCGTAGAAACATTTTCTACAAAATCGCTACGAATTCGTAGCATTCGTAGCGTGGCGTAGTAGCAGGCGCCCGCGCGCCGTTTCCCTAATTTGTGGTAGCAGTCTTTATTAACCAAGTATCAAACACTTTTTGTTCGCTTCACAGGTGGCATTTCATGACTCTGGCTGGCAGGAAAACTCAAGGAAAAAATCTTCGAGCCACAGGACGTTGTAACGTCACAATGACAACGTCGATGCTAAAGCTTCATTCACACCAGACGTGCTACGCTTTGGGATGAGTAGCGTGTTAGAGAGTTTTCCGTGTGTGAGCCAACACTTTTTAATAAGAACACATAAAAAACATAAATAAAAATATTGGCGGCTTTACCACTAAGAGCGCTTTCTACCAGATATGGTAGGTAGCCTTTTCGGTGGAATATCGTAGTGTACAATAATAGGATTAGATATTAAAGACATACATGAGGCAAACAAGTGCATGAACTTTAATTTATACTTTCATGCAATACTGAACCTGAACTATCACGGATTAGAAGAATAGGTAAAGTACGGCCATTAGAATAGGCCATATTTAACAGATGGCAAATCCATACTAGATGTTTTATGAAAAACAGACGTTATGCCAAAGCATTTAACATGATTTGACAGCTGTCAAATATTACCTATTCGAACGGCCGTACTGCAGCTTCGTATCTGCCGGTCAGCTTAGTTAGTGTGAAAATAAGAGAACTGAAGCCCCAGACATATTCAGTGAGGTCTAGAGCAGTAGTCTTTTCAATAACGTGGCCCTAGACAGTTCCTTATTGGTTCTACAGACGCAACGCTAACCTGCTAGGTGTGGTTAAACCTTTATTTTTTATCCACTTTACGTTTTTTATAACTAAAAAATACCTGAGTGAATAAGACGGTGTTCTCTCCCTTGTAATAAGGTTTATTTTTGCACTGAAACTGTATTTGCCTACTGTTCTCCCGCGGTGTCACTCTTCATTTCTGTTGACAGTACTTTTACTTCCGACTGTTGATTTTTATTTAAACAGCGTCTTCTGTTCGTTTTATTTTTTCTTGAGAGTTAAACTGTTGATGGTTTGTGCTCCCTGTGTGACGAAGGGTGTCGGTCTTGTCATTGGAATAAAGTGTTGTTGGCGTATTGCAGTACTAAACAAGTAGATGTGTTAAAAGACAAAAACCCGACTGCGGTAATTTTAAAGTAGTATTTTGCTGTAAAAATCCGCCATCTTGAATCTACATTTTTTTTATATAGCTAGTGTCACTTGCGCTGCTGAGACGAATCTAACGACACCTCATATGTCAAAATCCAACTATCCGTTTGGGCTGTAGCCCGTGAAAAAGAATTTTCTTGTCCACATACATACATACATACTTACATACATACATACTTACATACATACATACTCTCGAAAAACATAACCCTCCTTCTGAGGCAGTCGGGTAACTACTACCCCACAAATTAAGTGCTTTTTTCCATTTTGGATAGCTAACGTAGCGAAAGCAAAAAGGTCAAACTTCTCAGCGGATTTTTGTCATAGAAATCATCTTAGGAACCAATTTATACCGGATATTCTTACTATCATGGGGTGCCATCTTCAAATCAAAGAAGTTAACCTATGCTTAAACAAGATGTTTGGGGCATGGTTTGGGGATCAGTTCAAACCACACCAAAGCGTTACTATAGAAACCTGATTTCATTCTATGCAATGAAAATAGATAGAGGCACAGAAGTGCACGCCAAGTATAACACAAATTTCGACATTAAAAAATAAACTGTTGAAATAAATCTTTGTTTTTCCATAGCAACGTAGTGAGACTATATTAAAATATTCTCTTCATCATAACCAGCACACTGCAAAATTATGCTATATACCTAAATAATGGAAAAAAATATAAAAAGCTAGCAATCATTTCCTATAAAAACCCATCAAACGCTTGTTAACAAAGTAGGTACCAATCCTATAAAAAAATTACGCGACAGTCGTCACCATCGCATTACGCTATCTCCCCCAAGTGTAAGAAGTCGGGTTTTTAACCGACGATATTCACAGTCGAGTGGGCGATATGTTCACGACCCCTTTACCCCTTTGTGTCTCGCGCAATCGGATAAACATGGCCGCGGTGACATTTCAAATGGAGATAGAGTTGATGACGGATCTTTTTCAAGAGGTGTTGATTTCGGGCGCCTAATTAACAAGCGGCCCTATCAGCGGTTTCCCGAGGGAAAAAGGCATTTTCCCAGCATGTGTTATTCATACAAATCTTCCTCTTGAATCACTCTATTACAAAACATCGCATCAAAAACCCGTTGCGTGTTTTAGGACGAGTTAGCGAATTTCACAATAGACAGATAGACAGAAAAACAGTTTTGGTGATTCTAGTTTAGCTAGGTGATTACGTCTAATAACGTAATTTTCGACATTCTGTTTCTGTCAGGAATTTTATTTAGATACATAGGTACGTAGCACTTTCACGCCTAGCACCGTTCAATCAGGGATCCTGACTCAGGATTAAGATATCTACTAGACATCACGTATGTAGGTAGTTACTCTTAGCTATTGTCTAATGAAAGGTATCATACTTACATTCCATCCAATTGCACGTAGCTCACTTCACACGCAATAGCAATAGAGATGAGAGCCATAATTACAATTAGAGTGGCCATAATTGTAAGGGCCCCGCCACACTCGCCAGCCGGCCGTGTGGAGGGGCCCTAATTCAATAAATCGTTATGATGGATCGCAGGAGGTCATCGTGCAATTATAATGTGGCTTGAAGACGCTGCTGGTTAGTGTAAGGCTGTTTATATGTTGTTTTTATGAGGTGGTCATTTTGGTAATTTTTCCTGTCCAGAGCTTAGGTAGTTATATTACGGTTTTTTGGATGGTCAGGGCCCGAAGTCTGCTAAATGAAAATCGTTTCACTTGGATGGATCGGATGGCATGTCAGTTGGATGGTTTTGGAAGTTTCGT
Organism: Phthorimaea operculella; assembly: GCA_024500475.1. Classification (NCBI taxonomy): domain Eukaryota; kingdom Metazoa; phylum Arthropoda; class Insecta; order Lepidoptera; family Gelechiidae; genus Phthorimaea; species Phthorimaea operculella. The sequence goes on from JANFCV010000002.1 coordinate 10,501,089, forward strand.
ATTCTGCTAACAGTTTTTAGTATGGAAAATTACAATGACAATGGCATAACAGCTTCGACTTGGCTACAGTTTTATTTTTATGATCATTATTTTCCTGCACCACAACAACACAAACATTAGATTTATAATGCTACGAGTTACTTTCACCCACCTGATAAATAATTGCCGAGCTCCTCTGCAGGAAATTCGTCATATTCTTCTCTGCCAACTTACATTTACCGTTCATACGCCAAACTTCCCGTACATTTTGTTAACAGAAAGTTGTTTTTCAGCTGCAAAATTACCGTGGTGATACGGCGCGGGTTGATCACCCTCCAGAGAGTCATACGTCATCGCGGTGCAGGGGCGCGATTGGACAGTTTAAACTTCGAATTACACACGATCCATTTTCAAAATTGTGTGTGACACTTGCGACTTAGTGGCTTTGGTGTTTGCGGGGGCCATGGCAGTGATCTATTGAGTTATGTGAACTTCCAAGCACCAAAATTAGGACTGCATTTGATCTTATTACGAGAGAGTAAAGCTGATATTTGTGATACAAAACTTGCCACATGTTGACCGTAGTTTTTAAAATATAATATCAGTTTTGGTTATTAATATTAAAATATTTTTGCAGACCTGGGTCTTAGCTACAGTAATACAAATTACACAATGATTACTTAGTCAGCATTCAAGCCGAAGCGATGAGTGCCGAAACACCGATGGCGAAAGGTCCAGGTTGTTTCACCTTCATTTCGGATCATCAGGCATGGAAGCGTCCATACGACAACCTTTTAGGATATGTATAGTCCAGATGGACTATGAATGCGAATCTGCGAGGCATCGGTCTCACGAGTGTCTTGCGACAACTCTTGTGAGTTTCGTCCTCTACGATAAGCCACTTGTACACATTACAGTGTAATCCTTTTTCACTTAGTCAGATTCGCATTCATAGTCCATCTGGACTATACATATCCTAAAAGGTTGTCGTATGGACGCTTCCATGCCTGATGATCCGAAATGAAGGTAAAACAACCTGGACCTTTCGCCATCGGTGTTTCGGCACTCATCGCTTCGGCTTGAATGCTGACTAAGTGAAATAGGATTACACTGTAATGTGTACAAGTGGCTTATCGTAGAGGACGAAACTCACAAGAGTTGTCGCAAGACACTCGTGAGACCGATGCCTCGCAGATTCGCATTCATAGTCCATCTGGACTATACATATCCTAAACACAATGATTAAATGAAAACAATAACTTGCAAGGAAACATACGTCTTATTATACCGACTTCTGACATCAATCGATCGATAAACAAATTTGCACTTGCACCCACCCAATTACCCCGACTTGGTGAAAACACTACCGTACTCCGTGTGCGTGTGCAGGTAGATTGCATGAAATCATAAATATTATAAATATTAGGTACGTGAATAAGGTACTTATGTAAAATACCATGTTCATCTTCTATCTACTATGTCGTATCGTACCTCGACCTATGGTTTTTCCATTACAAAAGACAATGAACTTGTCGATTTTTACTTGCCCATATAAAACCCGCGTCCACATTTCAGCGTTCCCCTGAGCCACTGAAAGGTCACGACATTTGGCCCCGCGTGACCTTTCTCGATATACCAACGAAAGGTCACCACCATAAAACTGTGTGGTCTATTGCCACTGAGGAGGTGACATTTTTTATTTTCCGTGTGGTAGCAATACTGCCACCCCTAGTCCACACAAGGTTTTTTGTAAAAGGCGACGTAGTCTTTGACCTCGGCTGAATATCTGTCGACTATGGTCAACCGCATGGTAGCCGTGATACCACCTACAATAGCATTACCAAAGAGGATTGAGTCAGGCAGGCTGTCGATCATAAATCATTGCCAAATCCTTCTGCTACATGATTTTTTGCTCTAACAAAACATGTAGCGCCGACCTCATCTGATTTGGGACAAGGGCAAGCAGATGATGATGTTTAAGTACCTATTATAATTACTCGTAATTTTTTTTCGCTTGACGTTTTCTTGCAAGGTTCGAGAAAAAATAAGCGCGAAAAAAAATCGCTGTGTGGACAGGGCCTTGATGAGGTATATAATATAGCAAAGAAATTTCATCCCCCTTTTTTATTTCCGTAGACAAAACAATCTTCACCCTTTAACAACAAAATAATGAGTAAAGTGACTCGTCAATACCAGCAACTCAATCAAAACTTTACCTTGGAACTCACTTTCAATTTCAACAAACAGTCGAAGATTCGTAATGTAAACTCTTTTAATGAATTAAGCAGGGGATGCGCCCTAAAGGGTAGCATTTATGTGATAATGATAAAGTTCTTTGCTTCGGTCGTCCAATAATAATGAGTAGGTTAGGTCTTTGCAATAATAAGTAAACAAGTAGGTAATGGCGGATTAGAATAGCATTACTCGAATTCTACTCGCGGGTGTCGTAAAAAGCGACTGGGATAATCATCCAAGGAATAAGCAGCAGCGTTCCCTGTAAATGTAACATCTTGCACTGCGCTCTCGCCAGTCAGCCTGCCAAACGTGGTGAGTACGGCAATGCCCCCAATAAGGTGAGGCCCATGTCCAGCAGTAGACTATTGTGGCTGTTATGGTTGAGTTTGAGGTATGTATGTGGTAGGTTGGTACAATGGCCGATGTGGCTTAGTGGTAGTGCACGTGCCTGCGTCGTAGAAGGTTCCGGGTTTGATTCTCGGTGGGTCATTCGTTTGTCGCCTCGGTGTCCCACACTAAATGAATTTATGAATGCGTTCTGCCCCGCAGACGATGTAAGCGTGATACAGACGTAGGCAGGGGATGTAGGGGGTAATTCGAATACCTGTCAGTATAAGGAATTAATACTTTATCTTTGGACGTCACTCCTTGGGCCACCCGGTATAAATGTAGGATGTATGAAAATCTCTATTGTTCCTGTCAGCAATAGAACATTCTCAAGTGATTTAGAAATATCAAAGTAGGTATACACTGTTTTTTACTTATTAATTTACTTTAGATAAAAAGTTTGATAACAAAATCAATTTGAGAATAATATCATCAGTTCAACAAACTAATTAAGATAGTTACTTAGTGAACAAAATAATGTTGTTGTGAAACTCGTAAGTTTATTGACCTTTATGCTTTATTGACTTGCAACATACCTGTTACTGAGATAACTATACACAATATACACAGTGTTTCGGAGGAACATAATGAAATGAGGCATATCGTAATGAATGACCAATACCTCAAGTCAGTACCTATAGTGAAAATGGCTCATTTATAGAGTGTAATTTTACTAGTGACTGATAGCGAAAACTCAGAACCGGCTGGTGATAATAAGGAACATTTTACCCCAAGGAACATAGGACGAAATATCAAAAAAAATATTGGACTCCCCATACAAAATTGTCATTCAGCTGATTACTATGGAAGGGCCAATTTTTTTTCATATTTCGACCTATGTTCCTTGGGGAAAGTTGTTTCTGAGTTTCCGCTATCGTCCACTAGAAAAATTCATCCAATATAAAAATTTCCTAAGTAACGTTTCTAATTTAATGAATTTCCTCCGAAACACGGTGTATGGATACCTATCTATCACATATATTTTAAATTTATATGGATTCCTATTACGTCTAACAACCAGATTAATCTGTGCTCTTGAACGGAAGACGGAAATAAAGTCAGCAAACATGGTGGGAGCGAATAACGAATCTCATACCGTCTCTACATCCGGTATTCTCTACATGGCGATATTTTACAAAATCAAAGTAAAAACCTCATACGCTTGAAAATTTGAGAAATACTTACTTTGAGATATTTCTCAAACGATTATGTTATTATTACATAAGTAATAATTTAACTTCGTACATTTAAAAACGGTAAGTAAACATAAACAAAGAAACAGTTTTCTAACTGACCCCCCGTCCGACCTCTGTCGTTTTTTACCACGGGAAAAGAAAACTGTTCAAGCCAAGTTGAAACTGTGAGAAAAAAATATGATATGTACCCACATATGTACTATATAGAATTCCTACATATAATCACGCCTATATCTCTTGCGTGGTAGACATCATAGCGTAAACAGCTGCAAAAACGGCCATTTAAACCACGTTTGAGAGTCATTGAGAAGACTGTGTATCACCATATATCAGGTTGTCAGCCTGTCGCGTAAAATTGCAATACACATCAACCCTCAAATCCGTTGGTCGCTTCTTACGACACCCGCGGGAAAGATTTAAGGTGATGCTATTCTAAGCCGACACTACACGGCAAATGAAATGAAATGTAGAGCTGAGCAAATAAAATAAGCGCACCCACAGACACGCCACACTAACACCGCTCGGTGCATCCGGTACACTTCTACATGTCAACATTTTTAAAACGATAAAATGTATTCTTCATACGTGCCTCTGTGGGGGGGAAGGGTGTAGGTAGAGGGAGGGGGGGTCTATTGTGCAGCCTTCACATGACACTGAAGGGGTTTTGAGTGTGCTTTTCAATTTGCCGGCTGGAGAATAGAACGGGGAAATGTGTAGAGTCTCTTGATGGCGAAATATTTTATCCCTAGATACCTATGATTTTTAGGCGCAAAGTCCCGAAGAGGAGAGGCGCTTGGCCGGCAGAGAATTCTTGTGGCTATTGAACAAGAAGATAAAGCTACTACAGCGTGTTCAAAAAGTAACGCATATATCCTGTCATTGGTCATAAACCATACACTGAATCACAGACCAGTGACAGTGAAGTCTCACCTAGGAACGAACCTAGGTCGAATATGAAATAATTTGAACCTCCCATACAAAACCAGCTAAGTCAGTTTGAATGCGAGGTAAAAATGTTATGTTTTCCATGTTTCGGTCTATGTTTCTATGGGAAAGTCGTTCAGTTTCTGGGACTGAACTGGTTCACTTAATATTTTCAGTTAATATTTTTACATACTGTATTTTGCAGTTCTTGAAAACTGGAATCTCCATGCATCCCTCTGTCCTTGGTCAAATCAAGTTCGGGTAATAGTGACTTTTTTTACCGGTTCGTTCAGCCAAAAAACCTCGCGAGTGCAGGAAATGAAGCGACGGCGATCGGATCACACACTATTGACAGAAAAATGCGGAAAAAATCCGATCATTGTGTGAAAACGACAACTTTTTAACTGAAAATTTGTACGAAATTTATATTTTTTGGACTCGCATAGAACAAGCTGATCTGAACCACGCCAAAATGAATAATAAAATAATCCAGATAGTTTCTGTCCGTGAAACATTTTAATAATATTATCCAATTTATCCATACTTAGTAGGTATTATTAAGTTGCATTATTGGTGCTTTAGTTTTTCCAATCCCAGAAATATGCCAACATCCCTAATGCGATTAAAAACAGAAAGCATTCCTGTTTGTTTCTCCGGTAATTAGTTACGAACGCAACCAAGATGGCGGCATCCGCTTCCGGTGTTTTTTTAATTTTTCATTTACGGCGCGCGATTCCAATTTTTTGTGGTAATTTCTCATTAAAGTTGCCAGCTCACCCCCGGACACGATCTTAGAATGTAAATTAGAAAAAAGATGTTTCGGCTAATTAGCGGCGTAATTTATGTTTATTGTTAGATTTGCTATTCTTATAAACGACTTCAAAATTAAGGTTATTCTACCCACAAGTGTATAACATTCTCATGACTTTAAAATATTTTGATGAAGGCTTTTCTATTCGTAGATATCAAGCACCTATGGTAGGTACCTACTTACGTAGGTGCTATGTTAGTGTTTTTTGTCCCCACCCTCATAATTTAAACCGCTTTTTACAATATTTGTTGTTTAGTTTTTCATCAAAATCAGAAGTATTCTATGTAGGTATAGATAAATAATTATGATAAAGTGTTATATATATAGTACCTAACAAGTCCTACTAACTACGTAATCTTTGCTACGTAAACTTTTATTTTAAAGTGTTTTTTTAAATCTTTACATTTGCATTTCTTTTCGTTTCTCAAACAACACCGCTCACGCATTTGAATCAAAGCAACAAAGGGGTTAGGTACCTGTACAAAGAAAGCAGTTTTTTACAAAGCACGTAGGTTGCCGAATTCGGTAAAAGGGTTTTCTAGTACCGATTTGCCTGCACGAGTAGGTGACAAGCATTATAAATAAGTTTACTACGAGCTTGAAGAAAAATATTTGATATATATTCCTCTGCGAGGTAAGTAGGGCCTAAAAATACCGTCGGTCATAATTTGAAGGTCCTTTTAAAACTTGATATAGCAAAGCTGGAACAAAACACCTCAACGTAAATTACACTAATAGTCCGATCTACTACCACCGCCAGCAAATCCACCTACCCATTTAAGGGATCAACCTAAACTGGTTTGATCATAGTAATTGTATGGAAAACCAGTATAAGTAGGTCCATTAAATAGGAAGGTGAATTTGCTGGCGTTAACGCCAGTCCTAGTAACGTTTAGGTGTAGGTAGATATGGCGCTAGTCCTTGTTTTACCAATTTTAAAAGTATTGGCTGGCGCGCCCAGCTTGTTCCAGTGGCAAACCTATATTCATACTTGGTCATATTGTTCATCTTTTCAATCCAAATTTAGTGGCAAATTGTTATCAGCCCATACTAACAGTGATACTGACTAACTGTGACTGGCAAGATGTTTTGATGCAAATTTGATCCATTAGGTACTGCGGTACCTAACCTCACCTCACCCTGCCACTCCTTCTTTTCGAGTGGGACACTGCGTCGACCAACGCCCCGATGAACCACAACCCCCCAATGCCAATGTAACCACATTTTAACCCAGTTACAGCCAGGGCTAACAGATGTATGGAATTCTAGTATTTAACCGCAATTGTAACTTGAGTTTTGGGCCTTGAGTAGGTAGGTAATACAATAATAGCCGATTGTAGATAAAATATTGATTCAAATTTTTCCACAATAAAAGGAGTCAATACGATTTTGTAAAACCTATTACCTACCATGTACTGTTCATAATATAATTGATAACTTCTTATTTTCTATTGGAATACCGAATCGACGAACGACCCGATGATATCTTTGCACTTTCTATGATAAATAGATCTCTCCCCTTGCGATTATTTTATAGGGGGATATTATAAATTGCATTATTTGTTGTGTATTTAGCTCTTCCTACTCAATAAATCTTATATTTTGCTCAGTATTGACGCCAGCCAATATTTACTTTGTGGTATTGTCATTATTAATTTAATAGTCGCAATCGTTTATAATTAATAAATTGCATATCAAATAAATAATCGCCTATCAATACATATTCATCATTTATATTTTTTTTACATCAAATATCTTACTTCACTACAAATAAACTAAATGTTTAACAAAACATAAACTGCAGATAATTCGAAATTTTACATCAATATGACATAACTTTTTTCCTCATAACGCAATACAGATAAATTTATTTTTGTACAAAAATACTACATACATAGCATGAATACTGACTGCACAGCAAATTTTCTATATTTCATAGCAAAATAACTATCCCAGTCGCATATTAACCAGTAAACATACGTAAGTAAACATAAGTTTATAGGTCCGTTAGGTATAGCCTAACAAAACCTGGCGCGGAAAGCGCCAGGTTAGGTTAGGTAAGGTTAGAACTTTGACCACAACGCACAAGCCGAGCGAGCGGAGCGAGCGTGCCGCGGCAGCGGCCGGCGATGTGCCAGAAACGACACGCTATGCGCGTCATCAATTTAAAATATGATTAGATATCGATGTGTATGATTAACTATGATGGTTCATCTCTGATAAACACTGCTGTAAATAATATGAAAATAGAAGCTATATAAGGTCCTATTAAATTCACTGCAAATATTTTAGGGGCAGATCAAATAAAATATAAGCATGTACTAGGCAAATTTTTGAAGAAATCTACACGCTAGTTTTCGAGAAAACTGCATTTAATAAAAAAAAAACGAAACGCAAAAAGTGCACCCTGTTTGTCCTAGAAACACACACTTCAATGAATTTAAATTACGCGCCAAACGCGCCGTGCTGTGATTGGATGGTTGTTAGTGTGCGTGCCGTGTAAGTGAATCCTGTTTACGTGGCGGAACGTCAGTCGGGTCAGTCAAAGGGTGTTCACATATTAATTAAAACGTTTGTTTGAAAATGAAAAGAAAAATCTAGCGTGTAGATTTTTTTTAAAATGCCTTAGATGTTTTTCTTATACATATTTACGCATGCCCTTAAAATATTTGCAGTGAATTTAATAGGACCGTATATTTAAAAGAAAAAGAGTTAACAGGTATAATGTGCATTAAGAATATTAGCTGTGCATTGACGAAAAAGCTTTTGCTTTAGGAAAAATCGCTGTACGCTGCGAAAATAAATTGTAGTGTGTTTAGTGATATTTTGAGTTGAATATTATGCTGTGCAATCAGTATTTTTGATGGAAATTTGGAATCTTATTGCATAGAAGAAGAATATTTTTTGATTTGCGTTTAAATACTACCCTTTTTAGGTAGAAGTTTAGCAAATACTCTGACATTGGCAAAATTCGTCTAAGTGTCAAATTTCGCGCCAAAACAACAAGTCGTTAGTATTAGGTAAGATAGATAGGTATAATCGTTTGTTATCCAATCCAATATTTGCTTGCTTGTTAACGATTCTTAGTTAGTTTACTCAACAACATACACGTTTATCGCATTATTTACTCTTAGTTCATCTTACCTTTCTGCCGTGTGGTGCCGGCTTAGAATAGCATCACCCTATATCTTTCCCTTGAGTCTGGTAAGAAATGACTCAGGGATTTGAGGGTTAATGTGTATTGCAATTTTAAGCTACACATACAGACTGATAACCTGTCACTATGGTGAAACACAGTCTTCTGAATGGCTCTCAAACTTTTGTCAGATGTGGGGGCCGTTTTTACAGTCGTTTACGCTTTGCCTACCCCGCGAGAGATATAGGTGTAATATTATATTATGCATCATATCTTAATTTTCTTTCTGTTGATATCGTCGCATCACCGAAGCCCCAATAGTTTCCAAGCTCTCGACACTTGAAGAGACCACGTCCTGTCAGTTCCTGTGTACCTGGGAAGCAGCCAACCCTGTTACCCCGCCAAGATATCATTACAGTAATGGATGTCACGGACTGCACAAGTCTCGAGTACCCTACAACCGACCAACTTCCCCCACTCAGAAACAAACGAAAACCACCCTTACTACGTCAAGACAAAGTCCATACCGAGCGCAAATACTTAAGTTTGTCAAGTGAAGATGGCACGAGTTCCTACCAAGCTTTTTGCGGACGATTTTCTCAATACAGTTCGACGTTGTATGAAGTTTTTGGATTAAGAACGGTAAATTTAAGTTGGTATAGCGGCAAAGTGGTAACACATTAGCGACAACTCCAAGGGTGAGGAAATTACGCTGAAATTATGTTCGAAAGTGTCGGGCTTTTATCCTCGGGATCTTTTTAGTGTCTAGTGCTGAGTTTTGGTCCATACCGGGTGTTAGAGCGGTACACACGTCATATTATGTGTAGGCAATTGGAAAGGAATGGGTATTTTAGATCATTTTTAAATAAACAGAATTATTGTAATGTAAAAATATAAGCGTAAATGCTTATCATTATTACCTACCCTGACACCCTGTATAAAAATAAAACAAAATCCAATCCTTAAATATTACAAAGCGTAGCATTTTGCTACGGCGTAGCAAACGTAGACATTCTTCCAGTCTAATTTTATTTACAGCTATTTCTGCCACTTTCTAAATAAACATCTTTTAAACTAATAGATTATGAATACATTATATCACGTCTTTATCCCTTGCGGGGTAGACAGAGCATTAAAGGCTGTTATTATTATACCACGTCTGTTAAAAGTTGAAGACTGTGTATCACCATAGCGACAGGTTGTCAGCCTCCCGTCTAAAATTACAATACTCATCATTATCAACCCTCAAATCCCTTACGACACCCCCGGGAAGATATGGGTGATGCTATTCTAAGCCGGCATCACAAGGCATAGATGAGATAAGAAAATAGTGTTATTTATACATTTGTAGGTGGAAATCAGTGTTATTTTCATCCGCTACAATAATTTATACAGAAAATAGTGTGAATACACTTAATTTCAATTACGTTACACGTGCATCGTGGTGTACTATCAGCAGCACATCAACCTTCCCATTTAGGGGATCAACTTGTATCGGTTTCATATACAGTACCAAGAACAACCAGCATAAGTTGATCACTAAAGTTGATGTACTGTCTGAAAGCAAAGACTAGGTACTATAGTCTGTTCAGGAATCATTGACTAAACAAACATGGTGTCACTGATAGTTGTAGTATTGGGGGTGGTAGCAGGAATGTATAAGTTCACTGAGTGGTATAGATTAAAATTTAATTTAAATTTTTAACGGGGTGTAGCAAGTTTCAGAATTAATCGATTTCATATAAACAAACAAAAACCAAGATATAAATCGGATGGATACTGACATCTGGGGGGTCTGGGGGCACTGCAGCTACCCCGCCAAGTCACGCAAAGTGGAACGGCCGTAACAGGCAGGGGCATGAAAACACATATTTTTTTGTTATTTTCTCGAAATTTCTCAAAAAATCTTATTATTAAACAAAGGTTTTTGTTAATAGGTAATTTTAAATGTAGCTAGTCGCTGATAGGACAAAACTTGTCGTTATAGAATCGAATTCTAGAAAATTGTTGTTTAGTAATGAAACTTAAATTTATGCATTTGGCAGTCAAGTCTTATTTATACTTAACTTAAGCTTGTTGATTGTAATAATCCGGTCTATAAATAGTGGAGTTCATGTATGAATAAAAGGCGTTTATGTTTATACGTAGTTTATTTATTTTTGATTTATCATAAAGTATATAAAGTTGTACGCAACTGGGTACAATTACCAGCTGATTGTATATTCATAGGTACAATAATAAATTATGTAAGTACTAGGTATATGATTATTCATAACTCCGTATTAAGCATATCATCAAAAGCAGAAAACAGAAAACAATGATTGGCAAATAAATAATATTGAAGCTTTTCTTATCTGATTATAATATTAAGGTAATACAGTAGTTATAGTTTGTAAGTTTAAATAATATTGTATCTTATGCAATCGCATTGGGAATTCCTGTAATGGTTGTATAAATGTTCTTTAATAAATACTAAATACTAAATACAGACAGTCATACTCATATTAAGTATATAGGTGGTAGGTTCAGGAATGCTAATTAAATATCTCTCCTTTACTTTTCGGTCTCATGGACCACCTGTGGCTTATAGTCCAGCTCGGTGACCTTGCTGAGGCTTTGAACATACATGTCGAGTCTCTGAGTCATGTAGTAGCAGCGACGGTCCTTGATCTGCCTGTTCTTGTTCAGGTCCAAAACGCCGATCAAAAGACCATCCTTAGTACGGGACAAACCTGGGCAACGAACGCCATCAGGCCCGGTGAAGTAGCTCGAACCATAGAACAACCCAAGGTCCTTATGCGCAGGCTTACCGTCAGCAGAAGTGAACTCGTTAGGGAACTCCTCGTACCCCACTCGGTTGATCGCAGCCGTGAAGTAGCAGTTGGTGATCGCAGCGTTCCTCGCCTCGATGTTCCACATGTACTCGCTTCCGGCCTCCGCGGCGATGGTCGCGCAAGGGTTAAACACGATCTCAGCGCCGTTCAGACCCAGCATCATCCAGTTCAAAACGTGGTGACGACCGAAGCAGATGTTGATACCGATCTTTCCGTAACGAGTAGCGAAGACCGGGTGACCAGTGTTTCCTTCCATGTAGTAGTTTGATTCGTTGAAGTCACCAACTCGAGGAATGTGGTTCTTTCTGTGCTTGCCGATAACGTTACCAGTGTCAGAGATGACAACAGTCGTGTTCCAGAGGATTTCAGCATGGTTCTCGTCCCTTTCCAGGATAGAGGAGACGATAACCATAGCGTATTTGACAGCTAGCTCCTTCAAGAATCTTGTGGTTTGACCCTCTTCAGCAGATTCGGCGAATTCGCACCACGGCTGCTTTTCGCGGGTGCAGAAGGCAAATGGCATGTTCCATAGTTCTTGGAAGCAGATGATGTTGACGCCTTCTTGACCAGCGACGTCAATGATCTTCTTCACCTTAGCGAACATAGCATTTTTCTGCTCGTTTATGGGGCGGTCGGTGGGGGCTGCAATGGAGTGTTGAATGATGCCGACTTTGACGATCCTCGGGGGGCGAGTGTGTTCTTCCTTGGCCGGGAAAGCGTACGCAGCAACTTCAAAGTTGTTCTCCTTTGCTGCCTGGATTGATGATTCTTTTAGCTTGATTTCATTGTGGTCTTTTCTGCCGTAGTAGATGCGGTTGAACTCGTCAAGGTCATGGCCTGAGAGGTTGTTGTTGATGATGGCTTCAAGGCTCGGTGTTTCGTTGTCCATGGTGGGGTTTTCTGAGACTACTGAGACTGGTGTGCAGTGTGTGGCCAGCGGAGACTGACTGATTTTTCTCGCCGGTGCGCTGGTTTAAATAGACACCGGCTAGAATGCAAGTGTTTGTGTGGTCTGCCGGTTGACCTTCGGCCTGCGATATCGAGACAATATCCCAAGAGAAAAATATTTGGCTTTATCTATCATATCTATGCGAGTTTGACTACGTGACACAGCCCAGCTTGATAAAGATGCGTCTATTTTAATAGTCTCATCCCAAAGCACTTATAAGCATTAAATTTTTAATATGTCTGGAATGATTTGTGGCAGTTTTCATATGCAACTTAGTGGTTAGTGTTAGGTGTGTAGTGTACACTTCCCGTCAGAAAAATCGAAACACCTCGGTTTTTCTTGTTTTTGGCCGAATTAAACACCAAAATGTATTGTTTGCATTAAAAAAATTATATGACTGTGTAGCTGGCAGTTCTGTCTTTTCAGTGTGTATAAAAAAAAACAAAATTCAAAATTGGAACTCCACCTGTTTGTTCTGTAAATGAGATGAATGACTGAGACACGTTTGCAGTTTGCGCCTTTTAACGATTCATAGCATTTTCTACATTACAATTTAGAGCTTGTCTTAGCTTATCTTAAAACTTTTGTTTTTTTAATTGTTTACTGTGACTTTGGATCGCCTGAAAAAAATAAGATTTTATCTGAATCATGGGTATTTTGCCCGTTGAAGCCGCCCATGTGGTGACATTGCCAAATTTTGAACTTGGTCATCGTTTTGTGGCTGAATGTTTGCATTTAAGCCTGACCTCTGTTCATAAAGCTTACAAATGCTATCAGAAGACTGATCTGTTTACGCGATGTTTAGAATCTGTCAGAAATTGGGTCAGTTCTGACCGACATGATCGAATTAATGTTATGAGTTCTTTGCAAAATCGACGCCTTAGCGCTTTTCAACTGCGGCAAAAGCTATCAAATGTACAAAAGGTGGCTGAAAATGGCTCTACAATCAGACGAAGGTTAAAGGAACATAGACTGGTACCGCAATAGCCAGAAAAAGGGCCCAAATCAACTGAAGACAATTAAATAGCGCGCTTTAACTTTGCAAGTGAGCACCTAAACTGGTCGTATACCCAATGGATCAAGTTCCTCTTTTCTGCTGGGTGTAGAATTACGCTGAATGGTAACCACGGAAGCACTATGGTTTACAGAAAGGATTAAAAATGCTTTACACAATGTTGCATTGATAAAAAGGTCAGTTATGGTGACAGTTTGTGAAAGGTTTGGGAAGGAATCAGCGCCGACGGCATGACAGATTTTGTCTTCGTGTCTGCAGTTGATTTGGGCCCGTTTCCTGGCTATTGCAGTACCAGTCAAAGTACCTTTAACCTTATTCTGATTGAAGAGCCACTTTCAGCCACCTTTTGTACATTTGATAGCTTTTGCCGCAGTTGAAAAGCGCTAAGGCGTCGATTTTGCAAAGAACTCATAACATTAATTCGATCATATCGGTCAGAGCTGACCCGATTTCTGTCAGATTCTGAACGTCGCGTAAACAGATCAGTCTTCCGATAGCGTTTGTAAACTTTATGAACAGAGGTGAGGCTTAATGCAAACATACAGCCACAAAACGACGACCAAGTCCAAAATTTGGCAATGTCACCACTTGGGCGGTTTCTACGGGCAAAATACCCATGATTCAGATAAAATCTAACTTTTTCAGGCGATCCAAAGTAACAATAAACAATTAAAAAAACAAAAGTTTTAAGATAAGCTAAGACAAGCTCTAAATTTTAATGTTAAAAATGCTATGAATCGTTAAAAGGCGCAAACTGCAAACGTGTCTCAGTCATTCATCTCATTTACAGAACAAACAGGTGGAGTTCCAATTTTGAATTTTGTTTTTTTTTTATACACACTGAAAAGACAAAACTGCCAGCTACACAGTCATATATTTTTTTTAATGCAAACAATACATTTTGGTGTTAAATTCGGCCAAAAACAAGAAAAACCGAGGTGTTTCGATTTTTCTGATGGGAAGTGTAGTTCATATTAATAGGTCGTTCGTAGTTTTGGTGTACCACGCAATAAGCAAGCTTGGTAGGAAGGATTAGGTAGAATTTTAAGCCTTAGGCATCAAGTTTCGACATCCACATCGGAATTTAGTTCAGTTCCACCTCCTTGTTTTGCGTAGGGAAGCCTGTTAGTCAGATTAAGCAGGTTGTTTTGGTACTATTTACACCTACCCAAGAATTTGCACTGAACTGGAGAAATAGAATTCCCTAGAATAAAAACCGACTTAAAAAGGGGGAGATTCTTAATTCGCCGGAATATTTGGATATTTGTGCTTGTTCGTTCACCGATGCGTGTTAATGAAGACATCCCACATATTCGTTCGGATTCTAGAATGGTTTATACCTAAATAATTTTGGGTCTTGGCATAAATTGGTTAGGGAGACTGCGCGCGGGCGCCTGTCTATCATAATTGTTAAAAAAATGCGAATATATTAATTAGATACCTACTTAGGTGTAACTGGCCAGGCCACCCTCTTAGTTTTCAATCAAACATCATTGTTTGATATGCAAAGACAACATAACATATATTATACTACCTATACCTGCCTGTAGACCTACATAGAATAAAGTACCTACCTAATTTATTCTCCTTACTTAGACAAGTCAAGCTGCGACTTATTTGTAGTCATTCATCATCATGGATCTAGGTTCTAGATTCTACACTTAACCACTAGCAATGTTTAGTATGGACTAGCCCTTAATCCCCTATTAATACTGAGCTAAAGACTTAGTGTCAACATCGGTAGATAACTTGAATAGACGAGCTCGTTATATACAGGGTGTAAGTAAGGAAAGCGGTTTTAATTTAAGTAGCAAATGAAAAAGACTGACTCGTGCTTCAAAATAAGTCGATGGAACTGCAGCTCTCAATTATTTTTGAAACGGTGTTTTATTAAATCGTGCACGGAAGTCCGCAACTACCTACCACTCGTTTTTGCACTGCCTAAAAAGTACTCGAATTTGTTAGTGTCTAGGATGAGAATTTGAGCAATAGGATGGTGTGCATAATCAGTAGCGGACTTTCGCATGTAGACATTCAAAAATAGAGCTCCAGGCTGGTTTTAACAGCCCTTACACCCTGTATAAGTCACTTAACGCAGATAGATAAGTACAAACAGTACAAGTATGGTAATCAATCGTCTAACCACGCGCCTGGTGTGTACTCCGCAAACTAAATCGAGTTATGTAACTTCGCCTTATTGACTCAACTTGGTATGTAACAACCTATCTACCTAGCTAGTCCCTATTTGTGAGGTGCGTATATGCCCACCAAGTTTTAACTTTTCGACGTAGGTAGATATGTAGGTAGGTAGGTATGCTTACAAAATTTTTGTTGCCTACGAAACTAACTGATAAACAAGTAGGTAACCATACCTAGTATCTTTAGGTAGATACAAGCCTCGCGCGCCGTATCTCTAATTTGTGGTAGATAGTAGGTAAACAAGACAAGTTATTTTATAAACAGCAGTAAAATTCAAGATGGAGTCGCTTGAACATAACTTGGACAATATCGTCAAGAAAAACTTAAACACCGATCAATTGAAAACTTTCAACAAGCTCTACTATGGAAGAGAAGATCATTGTGAGTTGAAGCTAAAGGATACTACGATCAGTGCAAGTAATAAGTTCAACTTTCAAGTCGCAGGATATTCTTTTGATGCGGCAAAAGAAGAGGTTAGAAAACCAAGAAAAGTGAAAATCGGATTAATCCAACACTCGATCGTTTTACCGACTGATCAACCAATAGAAGATCAGAGAGAAGCTATTCTTGAAAAGGTGCAACGTATAATTGAAGTGGCAGCAGCCGAAGGAGTGAAAATACTTTGCCTACAGGAGACATGGTCAATGCCTTTCTTTCTTTGTACAAAAGAAAAGGAAAAATGGGCTGGCTTTGCAGAATCTCCAGTTGATGGACCCAGCTCAGTGTTGCTCAGTAAACTGGCCAAGAAATATCAAATGATAATCGTCTCCCCTATTCTAGAAAGAGATGATGACGGCGTTTGGGGGAATGTAGCTGTTGTTTTTGATGATAATGGAAATATTATGGGAAAACATCGTAAAAACCATCTTCCTAGTATCGGAGGTTTTAGCGAGACATCCTATTATATTACGGATAACTTGGGTCATGCAGTTTTTGAGACGAAATATGCTAAAATCGCAATAAATATTTGCTACGGTCGCCATCAAGCAATGAACTGGATGATGTTTGCGTTAAACGGAGCGGATATCGTTTTTAACCCGGCAGCTACTGTTGCAGAATTTGGCGAGTCTTTCTGGGGAATAGAGGCTCGAAATGCTGCCATAGCTAACAGCTATTTTACGTGCGGCATTAACAGAGTTGGTACTGAACAGTTCAACGAAAATCAAGTTTCCAGGACTTATTATGGTTCGAGCTACGTGACCGCACCGAATGGTGTAAGGACTCCCGGTCTGTCAAGAGTTCGGGATGGGATTCTCATTGCTGAAATTGATTTGAATCTTTGCCGGCAAGTTAAGGATCATTGGGGTTTTCATATGACTGGCCGTTTGGACGCGTACGCTAAAGAGCTGAGTGAAAAAGTTAATGCAGAAAAGAAAACTGTGGGAGGTCCAGTTTAAGAATTTACTTCCGCTTAGATTGTTTTGTCTCGGAAGAAAATCTGATTATGTTATCGGAAATATGCATACATATAGCATTTATTGGAGTTATTAAAATGTTCATTAAGAGATAATTAAATTAATTAATGTGTTTAACCGTTGTTAACCTTTTATTAAAACGTAATTAAATTGTCGTAAAACGGAACGTACACGCAGACCTTGAAATACCGCTATAATTTGATAACGATATCATCTTCTTGTGTGTGATATCGTTATAAATTAAGATATCGTTTTACAAATTAACGTTATTTCCACATCAGAATAATGATACCGATCTCAGAAAACGATATTCACAAAATAACGATATAATATCGATATTTTCGAAGACTACCCCACGGCTGAGCGCGACGTTGCCAAACCGTGCATTGCATACAAGTATGTACGTAGTACGTGTTGGAGTGTTTTTGTTTATTAACTTTGATTTTGGTGGCGAGCTGAAAAAGGCGAAATAAAAAGACATGGGACGGAAGAAGAAAAATGTTGTTTATAGATATTCATTAGAAAATCTTTATATAAAAGGCGACAGATTTTGAACAATAAGCTTTTTTAGAGAGAGGAAACTGTCATTTGTGTTTTTACCCGACTGCCTCAGAAGGAGGGTTATATTTTTCGAGAGTATGTATGTATGTATGTGGATAAGAAAATTATTTTTCAGGGGCTACATTCCAAACGGATAGTTGGATTTTGACATATGAGGTGTCGTTAGATTCGTCTTAGCAGCGCGAGTGACACAGGCAAAATCGCAAAATACAACTCTAAAATTGCCGCAGTCGGGTTTTTTGTTTCATAACACATCTACTTGTTTGAAAATGGTTTATAAGTCATAACTCAAACCTGACACATGGAATCCCGATACGTGGTATCCGTGTGGTATCCCGAGGTTGGCAAGAAGTTCGGCGTATACAAACTTGCATGCGATGAGTGTAGTAGGGTCTATGTAGATCAAACTGGTCGTAGTTTTAATACTCGTTCTAAAGAACACAGCTCGGCTTACAGGAATGAGCGTCCAGAAAGATCGCATTTCGCAAAACATTTATGGAAGAGCGGGGCAAGACGGGGTGGCGGGTAAGACGGGGTACCGGTACCGGGCAAAAAACGCTGTTTCAATGGGGTGGGCCGGTGAAAGCGTAGGGCAGATGACGCCACCACAGGTCGGTCCCATAGGCTGTCTGTATGTTCCTAATACCTTTGCCCGTCCGCCCTATGGACATAAACGACAAGAAAAAGATGGTCCATTCTTTAATGTAGTCTGTGGTTCATATTATGTCAACAAAGCGCGGTTTATTAATTAACTTGAAAAACTTTTGTGAAAAATTTGTGAGGCGTGAAAATCAAAAGTGAAAATATGCTGTAGGTACTTGGAAAATGAGCGACCTGAATGCAGAATTAAAAAGACGTGGTGCGTCGCTACGCGGAAGAAAAGTAGGTTCGGTTAAAAGTTAAGAGCTATTTTTAGGTTTAGGTCAGGTTGTTATTTTTGTTGTTTTTCATGTGAGCCTGGGTTATAACAGCATCGCTCGCATCTGAATTCTGATATTGCCTAAAGAACCTTTATATTTACTAACATTTTCGTAGTCACTTTCAATAAAATGTGTACGACATAACCTAGCTTAATTTTTAGGCTCAAAATCAGGGCGTCTAATCGCTTTGAGCCAAATTTTTCTTAATTTCACATGTTTTGGGAACCGATGGCTTCCCATTCCCGTACAACTTGGTACACTGCATCGCGTCATTTTAATAAAATTTGCGAAAAACTGATTTCCGCCATACAAAAAATGCTTTGTTGTGGGACCATCTATTTTAGCGCCATTTTGAGTAAAGTCCCTTCCCGTGTCTGTATGTATGTTTCCTTATATCTTTAAAACCCCGCAACGGATTTTGATGCGGTTTTTTTTAGTATATAAAGTAAGTTAAGGGGCAGGTTTTTAAATATTCTTTACCACAAATTTAAACCCCCAAAACGGTAAAAAAGGGGTTAAAAGTTTGTATGGAAAATCATTATTTTTAAATGCGATCTGTTTCAGAATTTGTGATTAGATCAAAGAGCTAAAATAATTAAACACGTGTTTCAGGGATTTTCAATTTTTAACACTTCAAGGGGTAAAAAAGGGGTTAAAAGTATGCAAGGGAAATCTTTATTTTAAAATGCGATCTGTTTCAAAATTTACGATTAGATCAAAAAGCTAAGAAAAGGAAATACGTGTTTCAGGGATTTTGCCATGACCATGTGATTCTCAAAACAAAAAGGACAGCGCACTGTTATGTAGCTGAATCTACTATAACTGACCATAGTGCGGTTATACTTATCCTTGACTCAGTAAACAACTCACTACCTCCCAAAAAGACTATTAAAAAAGTCAACTTTATTTTACAAAATGAATTAATGAATAATTTAAACTTAACGGAACTATATAATTTCACAGATGTTAACCTCGCAACTAACTTTCTCGTTAATGAAGTGACAAACATAATTAAAGTTACAACACAAGAATTGACAGTCCCAAACCGAAAACGTATTATAAAACCATGGATCACTCCCGGTGTTCTCAGATGTATGAAGACGAGAGATCGCCTACATAAAAAACTAAAGAAACATCCAAACAATGAAACCTTTGAAACAACATACAAGCGATACAGGAATTTTTGCAATAATATGCTTAAGAAACTAAAACGAGACTATGAAAGAAATGAACTAATGAAAAACAAGAGTAACAATAAAAAGCTCTGGGAGACAATAAAAACAGTAACAAACACAAAGAAACGTATCGAGCCACCAGTAGCTCTGCTCACGCAAAACATACCGCAACTTGCAGTTGATAAAGCAAACCTATACTTCACCACAGTAGGTAAAAATCTTGCAGAGAAGATATTGTCCCGAGGTTTGAGCACTCCTTGCCTTTCTACTTCGTCACCTCATTCGTTTGCTCTTCTACCAACCACGGAATCAGAAGTTGAGTCAGTTATAAATAGTATGAAGACCGACTGTGCCATTGGCTTAGATGGTATATCCAGCTCTTACATTAAAACTTTTAAACATGTGCTTTTACCCGCTATTACATATATTTGCAACCTTTCTTTTAGCTCGGGCAAATTTCCGACAATCTTTAAAAAATCCCTCGTGCACCCAATATATAAGAGTGGGGACAGAGACTGTGTAAACAACTATAGGCCTATTTCGATCCTTCCTGCAATGTCCAAAATACTTGAAAGACTTCTAAACCTGAGACTCACTGGTTATTTAGAGAAATTTAATCTTCTGTCCAATAACCAGTTTGGCTTCAGAAAAGGAAAATCGACTGAGGCAGCAGTACTACAGCTAACCAACTTTGTTGTTGAAAATCTGGACATTAGAAAGAAGACTCTCATAGTGTTTCTTGATTTAGCCAAAGCCTTCGACACAGTCTCTGTCCCAAATCTTCTAACTAAGCTCGAGGCGCTTGGTATAAGAGACCGTCAGCTGGATCTTTTTGCCGACTACCTAGCAGACAGAACGCAAATTTTAAAAATAGGTGAATACCACAGTCGAGAGGAACCTATTGCTTATGGCGTACCTCAGGGCAGTATCCTAGGGCCTACTCTGTTTCTAGCTTACATAAACCAGCTGTGCGACCTGAATCTTCGGAATGGTAAGATTATAACCTTTGCCGATGATACTGCTCTGTTGTTTAGCGCAAATACCTGGGACGAGGTATTTCACAATGCTCAAGAGGGATTTAAAGTTGTTTATAACTGGCTCACCAACAATGTTCTCACACTTAACGTGGACAAAACTAAATTCATAACCTTTACTATCAGGCCCCAAGACCAGCCATGTGGTGAAAATTTCAAAATTAAGGCACATAACTGTCCTCAACCACAATCAGCGCCTTGCACATGTCCAGAGCTCAAACGAACCCATGCTATTAAATATCTGGGGGTTACGATAGACTGTAGGCTAAGTTTCTCAGACCACATAGAAGCACTTACATCCAGGGTAAGGAAACTGATCTACATATTTAAAAACCTTCGCCATGTAGCTGACAATGATATTATACGGTCAGTTTACTTTGCTCTGGTGCAGTCTGTCTTAGGCTACTGCATAACAGTATGGGGGGGTTCACCCAAAACTAACTTATTACATCTGGAACGTGCACAAAGAGCCATACTAAAGGTTGGTTCCTTTCGGCCTTATGGTTTTCCCACTTTCGAGCTATTCAATGACTGGAAAGTACTCACTGTAAGGCAACTTTTCATCCTCAACACGGTACTTCAAAAACACTCCTCCATCACATACGACCCAGATGCAATAGCTCATCTGCGAAGGAAGCATGATGTTTGCCCTTCGGTGACTCTTCGTACCGCGTTCTCACACCGATTTTATTCCTTTCAGGGATATTATCTATATAATACCTTAAATAAGAAACTGCACATATATCCCCTTCTCAGAGCTGAGTGCAAATCCAAGGTAGCTTCCTGGCTTATGATCCTCAATTATGAAGAAACCGAAACGTTACTTATCCCTCCCTCATAACTTTTTAACAACACACAAACATTCACACACTCACACACACACACACACACACACACACACACACACACACACACACACACACACACACACAGAGATTTTTGTCTTTATTTTTTTTTGTCTATATTTTTCTTTTTTTTATCTTATATTTTATTTTTGTTATTGTTTTTAAATGTTTAACTTTAAATGTTTAACTTTTTCTTTTAGTACGGCTCCTTAGCTCGAAGTATGGTCCCATCTGGCAGAAATCATGAAACTTGGCATGTGTGTAGCTTACATGTGTAAGCTTCAGGAAAAGAAGGGAAGCAAGTTGGACCCCCCCTGCTTCCCCCCTTTACCCCCCCTTTTATGTCCAGAATTTCAGTTTTCTTTATTTTTCTCGGAAACTATTAGAGATATGAGAAATTTGTTAAGGTAAGAAATATTCATTATAAAATTGCCTACAAATATGTCCTTGGGTGTATGTTGATAGGACTTATACTTTTAAAGTTATGCTTCTGGGAATCCCATCATTTTTTTGAAGGTGACTTCTAGCCCTGAATCAGCCATAAGTACTACACGATAGAATATTCTTATAAACTTGGTATTGGCGTTTGTTAGTTAGGTAGTCTTCTAAGGAAATCCGTAGAGACTTGACTTCAATCACGCCTGTGGGGGTGGGGAGAGGGGGCCAAAAGTTTTTTTTTCCGAGCTGAACTTGAGGACTTCTGACTCCTTAAGTAAATGTGAGAGGGCAATTTGGGTATCATTTTCGAATAAACCAAGGACGGAGTTTTCATTTCTGGGACGGTTTTTGGTACATTCCATACAAAAAAAAAAATATTTTAAGTAAAATAGAAAAAAATAATATTTTCGTGCCCATTCAAACGCTGTTTTCTTCGTGACCTTGAAACACATTTATAAAATAATAACACATACTAGAAGATATACTCACCCGGATTATGAAACTATATACTTTTTTTGAAAATGTTTGTAAATACCTAGCCTACAGAAGCCTAAACATTTTTACAAAGTTATGCTTGTAGCTGGTTAAATTTCAAGTTCATTGATTTTGTATGCACAAATAAGATTACCAACCGCAAACCTATATTTCTCAATTGTTGCTAAACCATTCTAGATAGGGAAATGCCCTCATAGGAAATGTTGTTTATACTGAAGAATTGTTTTTGCTGGAATATAGAAATTGAGGATCTGGAGTACCTGATGTGGAACATCAACTGCCTAGCTATACTATTCGAGATACTATAATGTCTTCTTAGCAAAAATTCTACAGGGCGATGGACATTTCTTCCTGGAGTTTGGAAATTGATGGATTACGGCATCTCGACATAACGATTTTTCGATACACCGTATCTCGACGCACGACATCTCGAAAAACGGTATCTCGAAAATCAGTATCTCGAAAATCAGTATCTCGACATACGGAATGCTACATTTCCATATGTCACGATGCTGCAGTTAGATAGATTGACGATGCAGCCAGCCAGAGACACAACTCAGCTAGCCTGATACATGGCGCTAGCAGTAAAACACACCACGCATAATGCAGCTAGCCTGACATACATGTGCAGCCAGCTAGAGGTACAATGCAACCAACCTCGACACAGCGAGTCAGACTGAGACACGACAGCTAGTCCGAGACATGGTTCGGCCACCCAGAGTTACCAGATTGCCAGATTGATGCCACATGGACAAGACATCGACAAACAGGAACATGACGCAGCCAGCCAAAGAGAATGTGCAGCCAGTCAAAGAGAATGTGCAGCTAGTCAAAGAGATGTAACCTTTGTATTAATTACTAGTTAAGTAAGTTCTATGGTCTTCTGTACACAACACAGGGTCTTTAACAGTGTTAAATTAAACACTTGATAAAAATACAAGTAAGTAGGTACTTCGTTTACTTATTTTTACAGTTAGTTTAGTTACGAGTATATGTGCGCGGTGCGACACGACTGAACGAATGGAAGCGCCGCACGAGACTCAGTCGGCATCTTAGTACCGCATACCCCCCGCTCTTCTCCCACCTCCCGCACCCAGCCGCCGCCCGCGCTGCCGCCGCGCCTACTCCGGCTTAACGTGAGAGGCCAGGTCCGCATTATGGGTCGGGATAATAGAGCAATTGAGGATCTGGAGTACCTGATGTGGAACATCAACTGCCTAGCTGTACTATTCGAGATACTGTAATGTCTTCTTAGCAAAAAAGGTACAGGCGATGGGCATTTCTTCCTGGCGTTTAGAAATTGATGGATAACGGCATTTGAAGACAGGTAAGCTGAGTTGTGTCTCTGGCTGGCTTCATCGTCATTCTGGATGACTGCATCGTCTAGCTATCTGACTGCGGCATTTTCGTGACGTGAAATTGAGCATTACGTAAATGTTCCGTATGTCGAGATACTGATTTTCGAGATACCGTTTTTCGAGATGTCGTGCGTCGAGATACGGTGTATCGAAAAATCGTTATGTCGAGATGCCGTAATCCATCAATTTCCAAACTCCAGGAAGAAATGTCCATCGCCCTGTAGAATTTTTGCTAAGAAGACATTATAGTATCTCGAATAGTATAGCTAGGCAGTTGATGTTCCACATCAGGTACTCCAGATCCTCAATTTCTATATTCCAGCAAAAACAATTCTTCAGTATAAACAACATTTCCTATGAGGGCATTTCCCTATCTAGAATGGTTTAGCAACAATTGAGAAATATAGGTTTGCGGTTGGTAATCTTATTTGTGCATACAAAATCAATGAACTTGAAATTTAACCAGCTACAAGCATAACTTTGTAAAAATGTTTAGGCTTCTGTAGGCTAGGTATTTACAAACATTTTCAAAAAAAGTATATAGTTTCATAATCCGGGTGAGTATATCTTCTAGTATGTGTTATTATTTTATAAATGTGTCTCAAGGTCACGAAGAAAACAGCGTTTGAATGGGCACGAAAATATTATTTTTTTCTATTTTACTTAAAATATTTATTTTTTTGTATGGAATGTACCAAAAACCATCCCAGAAATGAAAACTCCGTCCTTGGTTTATTCGAAAATGATACCCAAATTGCCCTCTCACATTTACTTAAGGAGTCAGAAGTCCTCAAGTTCAGCTCGGAAAAAAAAACTTTTGGCCCCCTCTCCCCACCCCCACAGGCGTGATTGAAGTCAAGTCTCTACGGATTTCCTTAGAAGACTACCTAACTAACAAACGCCAATACCAAGTTTATAAGAATATTCTATCGTGTAGTACTTATGGCTGATTCAGGGCTAGAAGTCACCTTCAAAAAAATGATGGGATTCCCAGAAGCATAACTTTAAAAGTATAAGTCCTATCAACATACACCCAAGGACATATTTGTAGGCAATTTTATAATGAATATTTCTTACCTTGACAAATTTCTCATATCTCTAATAGTTTCCGAGAAAAATAAAGAAAACTGAAATTCTGGACATAAAAGGGGGGGTAAAGGGGGGAAGCAGGGGGGGTCCAACTTGCTTCCCTTCTTTTCCTGAAGCTTACACATGTAAGCTACACACATGCCAAGTTTCATGATTTCTGCCAGATGGGACCATACCTCCATACAAACTGCCAATTAAGAACTCGGACTATTTCCAAAAGTTTTTTATACTGCTCTTTTACCTACATGTATTTTAAATAAACTTTAGGTACTTTACTCACTGTTCCGGGGTGGGGCCTGGTGATTGGTAATACAGGTTTTCCTAGTACCGACACCAGGCTCTCACAAAAACATTTTTGTAATTGCTACATTTATCTAAGTTTAATTTAAAATGTAACCAAAAATATTGTGAGAGCAAATAAACATTATTATTTATTTATTATTTATTTATTTTCGATTTTTACCCCTAAAAGGGGTAAAAAAAGGGTTTAAAAGTTAGTATGGAATATAGAGGGATCTATAGTCATTATTTTTCATACAAACGCTTTCAACGTATCCCTCTGCCAATTCGCAACTGATCGACTCAATTTTTGGCACGGTAACTCTTCTGGACTAGATCTATGCTCCATATTCTTTTTCTGGTTGTAACAATGCATTTAAAAAAAGACATGGCCGTGGCAAAATGCTCTGAAATTATCACCAAGTTTACGCCTTGGTGTCTTCTAAATATGACAATAATTTCAGCGAAACAAATGATACGGGCATAGAATATTTTATTGGCAGCAAAATAATGCCACTATCAACAAATTTGGTGGCGATTTCGAACGGGGAACCTGGTAAACCCAGAACGCAAATTTTCCGGTAGCGAGCTAAAACTGTCTCTTTTACGGCTGCGGGACGGGTGGGATGCATCAATGAGATAGAATTATTTTTATCAACTGACAGCTCACAAACTTTCTGCTCGGTATAGTAGCCTCTTAAATGCGATCTGTTTCAAAATTTGCGGTTAGATCAAAAAGCTAAAAAAAGATATAGGTACGTGTTTCAGGGATTTTCGATTCTTAACCCCTAAAGGGGTAAAAGGGTTTAAAAGTTTGTGTGGGAAATCATTATTTTTAAATGTGATCTGTTTCAAAATTTGCAATTAGATCAAAGAACTGAAAAAATTGAGCACAGGTTTCAGGGATTTTCGATTTTTAACCCGTAAAGAGGTAAAAACGGGGTTAACAGTTTGCATGGAAAATCATTATTTTTAAATGCGATCTGTTTCAAAATTTGCGATTATATGAAAAAGCTAAAAAAATTAAATACTTGATTCCGGGGTTTTCGATTTTTGATCTCTAAAGGGGTAAATAAAGGGGTTTCATTAGAGGATTGCAATGTCATAGAACGCCTTTCAGCCATGATGTTCAGAGTTCGATCGGTTAGTTTTTGAGGTCTATTTTTACGACAGGGCTTAAAGAATTTGGAGCTGACTGTGTGAACAGTTTCCACCAAACTGTTATTGATACCGTCCACGGTATCGTAATCTAGGCAAGCAAAGCGAGAAGAAGTAGAACTCCTTTTTCTCCAGGAACGCGGTCAGCCTCTGGCCCTTCGGATCCCGATCCCCATATCCAAATAGCCCCACCCCCTACTTACCGCTTCTCTCGCCTAGCTTTGCGTTGAAGTCCCCCATTACAACACCACCGTAGTGCAACTTTGAAACATGTATGTATGGCTTGTGAGATGTCCTCATACAAAACTTCTACTTCATCGTCAGGGTGTGTCAAGGTCAGTGCGTAAACCAGTAAGACCGTCAGCGAGTATCTTTTAGGTATTCTGAGTATCAGATACGCTATCCTGGCTTGTTAAGCTTGTGATAGAGATGATATTGTTGACGAGGGACTTGTGCACGATAAACCTGACACCACCTTGGGATTGTTGATCACCCTCCCAGTAATAGAACAGGTGACCGGATTTGAGGATTATCGTGTCCTCCCCCTCTTTTCGGACCTCAGATAACCCTATGATGTAAATACAACCATTTATTTTCCATAAAAATAATCACAATAATAAGAACAAACACATAACATTAACATTATTAAGTAATAATCAATTTATTTAAAACATAGAATAATTAAATAATACATTATATAAAAAACATGTCAACTTAAAACTAAAACTACAAGTAATAAATACCTTCCAACGAGTCCCCGCGAGGCAGAGTACCCAAAATACTGGCAGCTTTACCCCTTTGTATCGCTAAACTGATTTTCTGAGCCAGGTAGCTGCCAGATCTGGAATCACCCAATGCTTCGCGGAGACGCGCTGCAAGATCGGCAATGAAACACCTGGCCTCCGTTCCCCACGGGCCAAGGGTCTCAACTGCAAAGGGCACGAAAACATAATTGTGCATCAAGTCTTGATATTTACGGCGCTTGAGTCCCTCTGCCGTTGCCGCCGCGGCCCCAGCACTCCGACACGTAGAGGGTAAATGAGTCGGAGCTAACGTGTCAACGCAGGTGGCATCCCAAAACAAACATTTACCCAGTTTCCACGGTATCAACGACAGCCCATCTGGTCGTTTGCCATCCGTGCGCAACAAACCGACTGGCTCTAAAACCGATGGGACACTGGTGGAAGATAAAGCCCTGCGTATTATGTCATTTAGACTGGCGTGTCGAGACATTCGACCAGCGCTTCTCTGACATGCCAAGCCATGGTGACCCAACTCATTTACGAGCTCCCCACAAACGCACTGATGCGGCTCAACAATCTTGACGCCCAAACGCAACCCGACTAAGATTGATAGCGTACCGTTATCCAACAGGGTACCCAGGTTTGCCGAAGGAAATGCTTGCAACCAGAACCCCGATTCTCTCTCAGACACGGCCAGGACTCTCGCACGATCCACAGAGTTCAAACAACCACTAATTAGGTTCTGCAAAACTTGCTTACAGAGCGGTTCATCCCATTGCCTCTGAACGTGTGGGGCGTCCGGCATATCAACAGGACATCTTCCCGCCAAACCTCTACCGCCTCGGCCAATTCCGAAATCCCCACGGAACCCAAAGATGAGTTAAGAACCTTACCGCAAAGGGATTAGCGGAATGAGCCGAGGACAGAAATGCTGGCAGGAGACCGATGTCGCTTTCCTGATACCTAAGCCACCAAAACGAATCGGAAACGATGCTTGAATCCAGGCCGTATCATCAAGAGCAATATTTAAGATGGCACAGAGTGTTCTTTTAATGGTGTCATCAAGAACTACAAGCAAGTCTTGGAATTTCCAAAGCTTTGTGCACCGAAGGGTGTAGGTGAATTTCGGGACAAACAGGCAAAAGCGCATAATAAAAAGTGCCATATGAGCATTGATCTTATATAAGCGATCCGAAGAAGCGTGAAAGCGGTCAATCTGTTCGTCAATATAAGACTGCAGAGACTCATCCAAAATGGGAGCCCCCAACAGGCGGAGTGATTCATTTGATTGGACTGTAATATTAGGCGCCAATGAATTGAACGTAGAAATAATGTGGTCTCTGGTCTCCGTATTAACAGAAGGCTGAACATATATTTCACATTTGCTGAAATTGAGCTCCAAACCAATCGAAGCAAAAGCATTAGTTAACGTACTCAAATCGTTAGCAACAGTTGAAGCTGAGCCACCCAAAGTCCCGTCATCAAGATACCACAAATTTAAACTTGAATCCAAATTGGAGATGATTGGGTGAATAGCCAAACTGAATATCGCTGGACCAAGAGGATCTCCTTGCTGGCAACCAGCAGCCGAGCTCAGTACGTGATCTTTGTATAATAACTTCGTAGGTGCTCCGTAACATTGCCATATGTATGGATAAATAGATGGCACATGTTCTTTTACCGCACTCAACAAAACGCCACGGTCGATAGTATTGAAGGCGTTCTTTACATCAACTTTAAGCAACACCTCCCCGCCATTTAGTTCCAAAAACTCTCTCGTCGCGTGAACTGCTGCTTCGCAACCACCCTTAATAGCGAAACCCAATTGCTTGGGTTCAAACTTGCTGCTGAGGAAATCGCGAACATTTTTGCAACAAATTTTTGAAGCCAAACGGCGGAAAGTGTTGC
The DNA here is from genome assembly GCA_024500475.1 of Phthorimaea operculella. Lineage (NCBI taxonomy): Eukaryota > Metazoa > Arthropoda > Insecta > Lepidoptera > Gelechiidae > Phthorimaea > Phthorimaea operculella. The sequence continues at coordinate 10,530,172 of JANFCV010000002.1, forward strand.
CGACCGCAATCGGCCTAATACCTCCATCCTTCTTATTCAAGGCGACCAGACTAGCCCCATACAATAATTCTGTAAACTCCTGGTTTATCTTTCCAGACAACATCAAATTAACCAGAGACACTAAGCTGACCATAAGGGTTTTTCCAACGTCTCCCAACGAACACCCAATCAGATCTTTGAGGTGTTGTGGAGAGAGTCCATCTAACCCCGCCGCAGATCCATTCTTAAATGACAATAATGCACCTCGAATGTCATCCGCTACATTACTTACAAAATATGAAATGGAAAGTAATAAATGGTTACTGTGTACCAGTGCAACCTGTCTATCTCTTCTTACAGCTCGGCGAGATTCTCGTCGGTGCTCAAAGTGCGCGTGTTGTATGTCATCAGTGATAGATAATCTATGTCGGTTGTCATTTTTAATTTCTAATATGCAAATTATAAATATACCTATCTAATGTTTTAGTTTTAGATTACAAATTAAAAGCAGCCCTGTTACTACCCTTTTGTGTACTAGTTACCAAAAACATTGTCGTTTTCATCATTATTATGGCTTATAAAATTAGTAAGTACCTACCTACCTGTCTAAACAGGTAGGTAGGTTCTAGTTAGGTAAGTACCTACATAAACATTAGATAGGTAGGTAGGTAATGATGAAAACGACGATTTTTTTGCTAACTAGTACACAAAAGAGTACTAACAGGGCTGCTCCTGTTACCGGCAACCTTTTAAACAGCGCGACGCGTATGGGAGGGCGGGGTAAGACGGGGTGGCGGGTAAGATGGGGTACCGGGCAAAAAAACGCTGTTTCAATTGACTTATCACAGCCGTTCAAGCGTAGTACATTCAATGCGCCGTACATATGTCAGTTGCCAAATTGCCGTGGTCAAAAGTAATAGATATACTATGTATAGCGTGAAATTTTACTAGTGACCAATAGCAAAAACTCAGAACCGGCTAGTGATAAGGAACAACTTTCCCCAAGGAACATAGGTCGGAATACGAAAATAAATTTTGGACCTCCCATACAAACTTGCCGATCAGCTGATTTCAGTTACTATGGAAGGTCCAAAATTTTTTTTGTATTCCGACCCATGTTCCTTGAGGAAAGTTGTTCCTTATCACTAGCCGGTTCTAAGTTTTCGCTATCAGTCACTAGTAAAATTTCACCCTATATTATTGAAATTTCCCCACAAATTAAAAAACTTTGATTACTATAAAAACCAACTTATAACAAAGTGTTGGGTTTTGTGTGCCTTCCTTCCCGTCTTTTCCCGCCCTCCCCTATGATTGCGATGGGCCGACACTACGATTTCGGTGCGGTACGGCGGCTTGCGGTCACCGTACGGCAAACTGGCAACGTCGTATAAAAATAACGATATAATAACGTTATTTTGATATCGATATTTAATAGCGCTATTTTATAACGCTATTCGCATGCTAACGTTATACATCATTTTCGTTAGAAATGAAAAGTTATAGCATAACGTTATTTCAATTAACGTTATATATCGTAATATTTTGTTATTTTTTATAACGTTATAAAGCTCTGCGTACACGTCATTGAAGATGCTATTTATTACAACGATTTTGACGCGATCATTTAGTTAGAAAGAGAAAACATCATGTAGATTTCCTTCAGTCTGTCTCTTTTTGCAGAATTAGTTTATTGCGTTACTGTCAAAATCAAACTCATCCCGCTTGCCGAATGAGATGTCAATTTTCATTTTTCTAGCAAATAAATTCCGAGGTTTCTATTGAAAACATTGTTGAAAATAGTGAAAATATATCAAAATGGTGAGTAATTTTCTATATTTATAATCCTCAATCAAAATTTAGGGTACAAAGGCAGTAAATTCTCCACCGGTGTTGGTTATAATAGCGTCACGGACATTACGTTGCAAAATTGTTGTTTTGGTACAATGCGGTTGCTTTTCACGATATTTCGGCTCCCTTACATTTCTAACACGTTGCCTAACCCATTCTATTCAAGATCTCTCAAATGCTTTGTCGAAAAACTAACCTTTCTTACATACTGAAGGTGTATTGAATTTCTTTATGATTCCAGTCTATCCTAGCCTACAACGGAGGCGCCGTGGTCGCGATGAAGGGCCGGGACTGCGTCGCCATCGCCTCGGACAAGCGGTTCGGTATCCAGGCCCAGACCATCTCAACCAACTTCCCCAAAGTGCAACAAATGGGACCTACTTTGTTTGTTGGTCTGCCGGGCTTAGCTACTGACACACAGACAGTATTTCAGAGACTCAAGTTTAGGTAAGCTGGAATCCTCATTTTTTAACACCATAGCCAGCCAGTTAGCCACTTCTTCCCTTGTGTGGGAGTCTACTAATGACTCAATAAAGTAAAACCACACCAGTGCTATGTGTGACCACATTGTTTCAATAGTGCCAGCAGTACCAGTATTCAGTAATGCTGATGCCTGTTTTACAAAATGCATCCACTCCACTGGTTGTGTTATTTTGAAGTAGTTACCTACTTTAGTACTTTCATGCATTAATGAAAATACTGATAATCCTTTTTTGTATCTATTTGAAATTAATTTGAACCCCAGAGTTTGTAAGAATGGTCTCTGCTAATTTTAACGAAATAATTTTTTTGTAAAGCAATTTAAAATTACAATTCTTGTAAAATCTTATTTCATGTGTAACAAAATAGTACTTGACTTCTTTATTTATTTCTTTTCCAGAATGAACCTCTATGAGCTGAAAGAGAACAGAATAATGCGGCCCAAGACATTCTCTGCGATGCTCTCCAATCTCCTGTATGAGAAGAGATTCGGTCCATACTTCATTGAACCCGTCATAGCAGGCTTGGACCCCTTGGACAATACACCTTATGTCTGCAATATGGATCTGGTAAGTAACATAGACCCGGTCTGATAAACTAATACAGTACTGCAAACAATCAAGGCCACACTGCAGGTGTCTGCACATGGCACAAGACTGCAGAGCCTGCAGAACTTGGCAGAGCAGTAGCTCCCCATGGTCACATCACTCAGAAATAAGCATTGACTTAGAAGAAGTAATTTATTGGGATTGTAATGCACTCACAGTGCTATATTATTCTCACAAGTGAAAATAAGAAATAGATAAAATGACATGCATCGACCGGGGATCGAACCCGGGCCGCATGGGTAAACGCCCCACCGCTCGGCCCGGAAGAAGTAATTTATTGATTTCTATGAAAACCAGTAATGCAGAGCATGAAAGTCTGTAATTTAACAGTTTTTGGAATAGATATCCGCGATATTTTCAAGTGCCCATATAAGTAAACAAGTCATGTTTGCTGAACATGACTTCTTGGCTTTACCAATCTGTAGAACAATAAAAATATGAAATGTCTGTATGTCTAAATAAACCTGTGGGTGATGTTTTCATCCTGTGAAAGGTTGAGTCTACTTATTTAATTTCTAAAATCAACTTTACGATTTTTACAGATTGGCTGCCCCAACGAGCCTGAAGACTTTGTGGTGTCTGGAACTTGCTCAGAGCAGCTGTACGGCATGTGTGAAGCTTTGTGGGAGCCCAACCTCAGCCCTGATGAACTCTTTGAAACCATTTCACAGGTAAGAAGAACAACTGGTCATTGGTCTTAACTTCACTTAACATTCTTGTAGAATCTACATTCATACAATCTACAATGTAGATTCAATCGTTCTTTTCTGTATCCTGTTGATTAAAACATGAAACATGGTTTTTTCCAATGGTTGCTGTTCGGAACCATAGCTGCAGATGACACTGTTATGTATCGCTTTCACAAACATAGTAATGTCTGCTCCATTATTTTAAGACTGTTCAGTTTCTGCCTTTACATTTCTATAGAATTATTTTACAGACCGGCAATTTTTAGCAAACGAAAAATACCAATTAATCTATTTGTATATTTCAGGCTCTCGTGAACGCTGCGGACCGCGACGCGATCTCTGGTTGGGGCGCCGTCGTGTACATCATCGAGAAGGACAAGATCACCGAGAAACACGTCAAGACGAGGATGGACTAAGCTTATGTATTAATTTGTATGATGTGGTGGAGTGTAAAGCACTTTCTTATTAAAAAATACTGAAAAACTAAATTGAGGGGTTTCATTTAACCGAGTCACACGCGTTTTTGCTATTACAAGTAAAGTAACCAGCCAGAAGTATAAGTCGTGCAGGCAGATAGAAACGATCGACAATCATGCTTTCTCGCTTACACCACTGAAACTTACATATGGCGGGCACAGTGCACACCTAAAATGGCGGAAACTTGCGTCATTTACAAATTCTTCCTTTTTATAACCCTTTGACCACCACTGATTGCCACTAGTGAGTGGCGAATGGGAAACTAAAATTCTCATTCACCACTATTTGCTCGTATTCATTGCCGGCGTAACCGAAACTTAAATAAATCTGGGGGCACGGCAGTGCCCCCACCAAGTCGAGCTGAAGCGGCACGGCCGTACCATCCTTTTCTCGAACCAGTTCAGGCCATTTTCGACCCCCCCATAACTCCCTTGTCTATAAGTTTAGAACCCTCATTTTAAAATATCTTATCAAGCACTGCACAGACACGATACATTTCAAATTTCATTTAATTTGGACTAGTAGTTTAGAAGTTATAGTTAGTCAAAGTTTCTTAATTTTCTGCCTGACTGACTGACTGACCGATCATCAAAATTCTAAGGTACTTCTAGCAGACTGAGGAGCTTTAAACTTAGAATACAACTTGTATTTAGTGTATGAATAAAGGGAAAACTATAACATTCTGCTAATTCGGTTGCATCCGCATAATTAACTTTGTATTTCCATACAAATGTATAGGATTACAAAGTTAACTTTGCGGATGGGCTTTGAGGAAGTCTGTAGCTGAGGCTCAAGAAGTGGTTCCAGAAAAGAGAAGAGGAAGACTACCTACAAAAAGAAATGAGATCCCACCAAAAACATTCACCTGTAAAAAGAACCAAGTCTCGCCTCTCAGTTCATCTACTGTAAAAAGTTGTGAGATCCATGTGATGCCAAGTCAGTTATTGATTTATTCAAGGACTACTTCAGGGAACATTCATCTTAAGCTATTGCGCAATTAGGTAACAGACATCATCTTATAGTAACCATATCGATATTTAAAAACTTTTATATTTACAATAACTAGAATGACTTGGCAATCGCACACTATTTGCTTGTGAGATACGATGGTCTGGTGCGATGGCCTGGTCATTCTAGTTATTGTAAATGTAAAAGTTTTTAAATATCGATATGGTTACTATAAGATGATGTCTGTTACCTAATTGCGCAATAGCTTAAGATGAATGTTCCCTGAAGTAGTCCTTGAATAAATCAATAACCGACTTGGCATCACATGGATCTCACAACTTTTTACAGTAGATGAACTGAGAGGCGAGACTTGGTTCTTTTTACAGGTGAATGTTTTTGGTGGGATTATTATTACTTGGAAATGATCGTGTGTTAAATAGGAATATCAGGGTAAAAAATGAAAACACATAAGTAATGCAGAAACTTTATAAACCGAATATTTAAAAAATTAAGTTCTTAATTTTCATACACATTTTTGTCTTTACAAGATTATGAGACTAGAGAATTAACTTTCGATTGTGTTGATGTGCCGTTAGCGAGGCTGCTATAAAATGGCTTCTACCGTCACCATAACAAATCCTAAATACTATAATATGGTTTGGTTTCTTTCACAAATCCTTGGCTGTTCGGATTTATTACCACGAATGACCGTTTATTGGGTTATTTGTTCGCACTATACATCTCCCAAAGAAGTACTGTTGTAAACTGATAACTTTTCTGGTTACTCCCAAGACATTGGACCCTCTAAGCTGGCTCTCTCAAATGTTTATAGATTGATCCAATATCATTGCTTAAGCCTATTGCAGCCCAATTTTAAGCTTAGGCCTCCCACAGGGTATGTCATTCGTTAAGGATCATTTAAATTTATGTACCCTCATAATGATGTGAAATAACCAGGCAGTGTTGAAAGTAACCAGGCAGTTGGCTTGGTGTTTGAATAGAAATATCCTCAAGGTATTTGTGAAACAAACCAAATTAAAAAATTATTAAAAATACAAATTATCGACCTAAACAATGGCAACACATATGACATAATCGAATCATCTCATGACTAACACATTGTTCAGGAATCTACGTTGACATTAAAAGTAAAGAAACGACTTACATACAAGATTATTTCTTGAAAAAATCACTCCTGAATATTATATTATTTATTATATTACATATTTTGATTTTAAGGCCTATTTCAAACAAGGTGCAAGCCACACTTTTCAAGTCTGATATAGCAACACTATCGATAACCAGATAATTAATTACTGTTGTCATATAAGACGTGAAATATATGACCGGGTCCCACAGCACTATTTGAATCTTACTTGAGTATTGTCACTGATAAAAAATAGCCACTAAGACAATTTTCATTGACAAAATCTTTAGAAGTATGCCAAAATTGAATATCTCAAGTAATTTAAACATACAGTCTGCTTCGAGACGCAAGACTGAAAAACTTACTCTAAAAGTAAATTATTATTATATTTATTATACTAAAAGTAAACAATATCTATCACAAAACGTATCCATAATAATTAAATTACAATTTCGGATCTGTTAAAAGAAAAATACTGATTTTCAGTTTTTATAAATTACAGATGTATTAGTCAAAGGATAAAAAAATTGCAACAGTAAATAGATGTTCGTACTGCATTACATATAGTACCACACATATAGCATTTATTGCATGTATGTGGGTGTGTTAATAAAAATTCAGCGTTTTCATAGATCAATCTACCAAGAAGGGTTTCAAACTCAGTACATATCTATTTACTGCGAACATATTATAATGAAAATAACAGTAAATATTACGTAGTATTACTATAAATAGCTATTTATTATATTGCTTTCTTCATCACCTCAGGCAAGGCATTACAAGGAATTTGACGACAAAATTGCAAGGCATATAATTATCTCTAATTCCTTCCGGAAACCTCAGCGAAAATAATGAAGTAGGTACAACCCAAGTATAGCCCGATTACATAAAGAAAGGGATCCAAAATAGCAACATTATAGTCCGTGCCATCCGTCCGTAACATCATACATGAATGTCGTAATGTCCACAATAATGTTGCCATTTCGTGTCCTTTTCTTTAAGTAATCAGATTATACGTAGAGAATTTCCTGCGAAGACTGTTCTACTTTATTATTAACTCTGATCTGAAGAAGATGAAAAAGCTTCAAAAATTAATTAGTTAAAAACCATTTTGAGAATAAATTTTACGCGATCACAAAGACAATAACAATCCAAGTCTTAATTCGAAATAGAATAATAAATAACAAAATCTTACACCGTATTCGAACTACGCTAGACAGAAACTAAGCGAACTAGGATTGGGGATTATTGGCAAAATGTTAATTGTTTCCGCCCGCTATGCATTATCATTACTCATTTACTTTTAATCCCATTACATAATATCATTAAAAGTATCACTCAGTGAAAGACTTTTTCGTACGGAGTCATTCTAACCCTCGGGTGGCTTAATTCGCACGACAATCGGAAGTCCCATTGGCTCTCGTTGAAAAGATAGAGTGGTCCGACTATTCGAAGAGAGGGAATGGGATTTCCAAAGTCGCATGCGTGAACACGGTCTAAGAATTCTTGTGGTATGGGCTATCATCATAGCAACATTACATTCGATGATTTAGAAATAGAAATAGACCTAGTAGTCGTTCATATCTAGAACTAAGTGATACTTTTTACATTCCACAAAACTTTCAGCAAATAATGGCATTAACGACACCACAATTTCTGCTGACAATTCATAAGATATGATTAATATACAAACAGCCGTAACCGCTTACCGTAACTTTGAGATTAACTATTCAGCCAATTTAACATGACTAACTTTAAATTCAATGATATTATTTTATTTATTAACACTTTTTTTATTAATTTGTCATCATCACTAATCTACGCGACAGCTGAACATTATAAAAGCTAATATAATAACACGATTTGACGAAAAATTATTGCAATAATGTGCTCGATATCACTTCGTGTAACTGCAGTGGTGAGGGTCGGATCGTTTTAGAATACGAATTTATTTTCGAGTGATAAGTTAGGGCAATCGCAAATGAAGAGTATGTATAATTTGCGCAGATAAAGAATTGATCCCAAATGAGCATTATTGTTGATATCCTGTTCATATGTCATACATAACATGATAGAAGAAAAATAATGTTGCCCATACGGGATACATGCTTTATATGCGCAAGTTCTATACAATGTATTGGCTGATTCGGGGGAATAGGCTTATTTGACATCCGAAAAGATCAGTTTATAGGTCAACTATCCTAAGATTGAAGAGATATTATGTATTAATATTAATTTGTAAGTTACAAATATCATACCAATGTTGAACTGATATTTTATTTCATTCATTGGGTTTTAAATTAATATTTTTGTATTCGATAATAAACTCGCAAACTAAATCACTGTGGTGAGTTACCAAACATTTTATTGGAAAAATCTGTTTTAAACCAAAATAATGCTACTAACCATTTTCAAAATTTTGCCTAGTACATGTAATTGACCCCTTTTGTAGTTTCGAAATGTTACGACATTATAATGACGATTAGGCGCAACCAGTTTTACATGAAAAATGTTTAGTAACCAACCGACTGCGATCCGACTAAAGTTTAACCATTAAAAACTCGACAAAAGGTGAGAGAATTCGTACGAAAACATGAGAATAGGTTGAGAACATACTGATACGCGGACTGACTTTTCAACACAGAGACGGATTTAGGGAAGCGAGTCAATAAAAAAACTTATTATGTCATTTCGTCATGTCATGACAAACTGTTATTCTATATTGTGACAGACAAAACATAAGTTACTCATACGGTTAATCTGCACGTTTGCAACAGATAATGAAGTATGTTTACTAACACGCTACTTTTTGTGGGCACCCTAAATTCATCTCTGTGACAATTTAAACTCCAAAACACCAAACCGCATTTTAAGTGACATTATTTGCGATTTTCAGCTTCCGATTTACACATAACGACATGTCTTCGAGACAAGATAACAATATCATATTGATGCTTCTTTTAGTACCTACTGTTATAGCCTGCCTACCCAGCAAGGGATATAGGCGTGATATATGTACATGTATGAGCTCGTAAAGCTTATTAATACAAAATGACAATAGTGTTTGTAATACTCATTTTACTATTTTATTAATTCTGAAAACTAACAGAAATTTTGATAGAACTAGTCAGAAGAACATAGTTGTCTACAGATTTTGCATAACCCTGTTAGTTCCGAAGTTTACAATACAGCTCTACGAAGAATTGTAACTACTGGAAACATCAGCCAAGATTGGTAAACTAAGTACATGCAATCTACGAGAATTGGGGTGATGCTATTCTAAGCCGTTATCACACGGTAAGTCCACAGTCTTCGATGTTTATTGGGTGTGAGTTACTTTTTATTTGACTATTTTAGTGATACTAAAAGAAGCATATTATTATATTCTATCTAGGTCAACAACCTGGAGGTCATCGAACCCCAAAGTTCATATTTGGTACGCCGTACGCAGTACTAAAAGGAGCATGTTTCGTCTTGATAGTGTTTTTAAACCGCAAACCTGAACTATATAAACTCAAAACGTCGTTGCATGAATGCATAATACGTGTGAGCAGGATGTAAGATATTGTCAATACGTATTCAAAGTTCTGAAATTGAACTTCAGGTTCCAAGGGTAAAAGTTTTTCAATTTCATGAGCCGGATCACTCCTCAAAATGTTTGCAACTATTTTGTTTTCATGTGCAGCGAGATACTGCGTGTACTACTACTAGTATTTGCCGTCGATGGCCTTAGCAATGAACTCCCGTAGTAGGTGCAGATGCCGTCTACGTAGCAGTGGCGAAGGGTGACATTTTAGCGAAGGTAGGCGGAAAATGCACGAAATTAAAGTAGACTAATGTGAGAGTATGGATTTGTAAATTTCTGAAGGGAAGCCGGTGGGAATCGGCATATATTAACCCTTCGCCGCTGCTACGTAGCTTATATCCCCTGATCTGCGTAGAAAATTTTCTCCCAACTGCATAAAATCCGTTAGGCCTAGTAGTAGGTTAGAATTTCTATACAAAAAAATTTTGGGAGTTCCCGTGCGTGTTCCAGGTCGGTTCCGCTTTGGAAACTAATCTTAAGGCTATTCTTTACCTATGCCGAACCTGGACTTTGCTGGCCTACTTACAAAAAAAAAATGGCAACCGTTTCAAAATTATTTAACTGGGCAAAATTTTGTTATTTTGTAATAATTCAAAAATGGTAAGAGCTACAAATAACTATTGTATGGAAGATATGTTAAGCGTAAATTTCTGCATATGAATGTTATCAATAACTCTTTCATAATCCAATAGTTTGCGAGAAAAACGTAGCACAACATGGCAGTTTTTGCTGAAAACTCACAAATTAGAAAGTATAAAGTAAGTAGTGAAGTTGGGGATTAAGAGTCACTCGCTGTGTGGGTAGAGTAGACCATGCTACAATATCCTGCCTGATATTTAGTAACAAGCTTTCCGCCCAGCGGTTTTACCCGCTGATATATTTTGAAGTAAACAAGTTAATTTTATACAAATTTTCGTCCTCTGTTTTACCTTCTTAGGTGATGAATTTTTTGGAATCCTTTCTTGATATTAATTAAGATTATTCAAATAACCTCTGTGCAAAATTTCAGGGTCCTAGGTCCAGTAGTATTGCCTGTGCGTGGTATACAATTTGTATGAAAAAAGTAGAGTTTGTTCGTTGTTGCCACATTTTGTTCTTTTTTGCTATCCTAACAGGACCTTGGGTCAGAACTATTAAAGAACAGCCTCAAGGGATTGCAAAAAAATAAAAATGTGGCAACTACGAACAAATTTAATATTTTTTTTACAAATTGTAAATCTATGCACAGGCAATACCACTGGACCTAGGTTCTTGAAATTTTGCGCAGAGGTTATTTTGGTTGGGTGAATTAACACCAGGAAAGGAATTTAAGAAAATCATCTCATAAGGTGGTAAAACTCAGGGTGTAAATTGGCAAAAAATTTGCTTGTTTACTTGAAATTATATTAGCGGGTAAAACCTCTGGGCAGAAAGCTTGTTACTAAGTATCAGTCAGGATATTGTAGCAAGGTCTACCCACACAGTAAGTAATTCTTAATCCCCAACTTCACTACTTAATTCATATTTTAGATTTGGTGAGTTTTTAGAAAAAACTGCCTTGTATTAAAGCGTTTTTTTCGCAAACTATTAGATTATCAAAAAAGTTATTAGAGCAAGGTTGTGCAGAAATTTACGCGTAACATTTCTACTATACAATGTTCATTTATAGCACTTACCAGTTTTGAGTTATTACAAAATAACAAAATTTTGGCCAATAAAAAAAGTTTGAAATGGCTGCCATTTTTTTTTTTGTAAGTATGCTAGCAAGGCCCCGGCTCGGAATAGCTAAAGAATAGCCTAAAGATTCGTTTCCAAGGCGGGGCCAAACTCGGGAAAAAACGGGAACTCTCACTTAACCCGTTGAGTGTTTCTTGTGCACACGGGTGCTCAAGAAATTTGAGAGCCCCGCGTGCACCCGTGTGATGTGCGCGACACTCGGGGCTCTCAAATTTCTTGAGCACCAGTGTGTACAAGAAACACTCAAGGGGTTAAGCGATCTTACCTACTATAGGTCCCATTCTCAAAATGACCAATTTGAAAAATGTTCATTTTGGTAACATAGGCCCTTGATGATTGTGATGAAAAAATATTCTAAGTCTCTTCCCTACAAAACATTTTAAGGGTTCTGACATAAATTTTATATTTTCCGAAAGTTTTTGAGGTCCAAACCTTCTGTAAAAAGCTTAGGAAAAACACTAACAAAAATATTAATTACAAAATTTCAAACGTCAATGTTGCCAAAAATGGTCATTTTGCTAATTGGATATTTTACTTAATTTGCAAGTCATTTGCGAATTGGACATTTTACGAATTGGAAATTTTGAGAATGGGACATGACGCGCCGAGACGGTAAGGCGACTTGGTAGCAGTTAGCCATTTTGTAATTTAAAGTATAAGAATGTTAAGGAAGGTGTTACTCTGCTCGCACGTATCACGTGTTCCCTGCAGCGAGATACAGCGTGTTCTACTAGTAGTAGTTGCCGTCGATGGCCTTGGCGACGAATTCGATGAACCGTTTCCCATATTGTTCTGGGTCGCAGGTGGAGATGCCGTCCACGTTGCTGCCGTACTTCACTGTCTTCGCCGCTTTTGCCGCCTGGAACGGAAAAAAAACAACACATAATATAAAATGAAGTCGCTTTTTGCATTTCTCTAAACTTCTCCTAAACCACGCAACAGATTTTGAGCGGATTTTCGTATTAGATAGAGTGATTCAAGAGAGAGGTTTATATGTATAAACAAATGCAGGGAAAACATCTAATTCCCGCAAGAAAATAAGCGTTGCAGTGGGTTACACCGCTGACCAGCCACAAATATTTTAAAATTATTTATTTAAGAAGAAGAGGTAGCGAAATACTAAAATGAAGCAATCTAGATAAAATAAAGAAGAAAATAACGGCCACGTTATACAAAGAATTTACGGAGCAGGCAGAAGACAGAGAAAGCAGGCGGATACTCCACCGACAAGGGCAATGCTCTTAAATAGATGATAATTTGAAATTAAACAAAATTTACACAAATACAAAGTTCAAAAATTTACTACTCCTATTTATAAAAGAAAATCTTATAAACTAAAAAGATGAATACATGAAACATACCTTAGTGAAATTATTATACTTATGCATGCATATTACATAAACACAACCGCCTAGTAATTATGCATCTCGATATTTTGTAACTCTCGACTTATTTTTCGATGGATAGCAAGCAATACAATATCAATATCAAAGCAATGTAATAAAAATACCAATCAAATTGTCCGTACCTGTTTCTTTACACCATAATGCGTAAGTACGTCGATCAACGCAACGAAGTATATTTCTTTCTTGGCCGCATCTGAGAAATAAATACAAATCATCATCGCTATCGCATCGCAGATCTATGAAATCGGTTACGCTAGTAACATATAATATCATTGTGAATACGATTTACAAACTTCATGAAATTAATGGGGAGAAAAACTAAAAGATGGCCTTGTGTACACTTATTTTAAGTCTAGTATTAATTTATTTGTATGTCCTTGTGTACAATAAAGTATTTTTGAATTTGTATTGAATTTTGAATTGAATATTTAGTTAAAAAAATCACAAATATTTTCAGATTCTGGGTTTAATAAAAACGACTTTTGGTCAAGGCATGGCTGCCGAATGGTAGTGTTTAGGAGCAGTGCTAAAATAATGATGTGTGACCTTACTTACCATAAAAAAGTTAGAAAAGTGTTGAACGCGTGTTTAAACTAAATACAAAAAAACTGGCTAAGAGCGTGTCAGACACGTTTAAGTATCAGGTTTTTCAGCGTTACATAGGGCGCAGCATAAAAGATAGACAAACAGACAGACAGACTCGAAGAAATTATAAGGGTTTCTAGTAGACTACGAAACCCTAAAAATCGCGTTCTAAGCTCGTATAATTTTAATGCATATGATGTTTAAGATGAGAATGTTTGACTCACTCTCCTGGCTGGGGATCGCGTAGATGTCCAGTTCGGGGATGATGCCCTCGTAGTGCGCGCGGCCCAGTCCCGCGAGCCCCGCGCTGCTTGTACATGTGACAGTGCTACTCACTCTCCTGGCTGGGGATCGCGTAGATGTCCAGTTCGGGGATGATGCCCTCGTAGTGCGCGCGGCCCAGTCCCGCGAGCCCCGCGCTGCTTGTACATGTGACAGTGCTACTCACTCTCCTGGCTGGGGATCGCGTAGATGTCCAGTTCGGGGATGATGCCCTCGTAGTGCGCGCGGCCCAGTCCCGCGAGCCCCGCGCTGCTTGTACATGTGACAGTGCTACTCACTCTCCTGGCTGGGGATCGCGTAGATGTCCAGTTCGGGGATGATGCCCTCGTAGTGCGCGCGGCCCAGTCCCGCGAGCCCCGCGCTGCTTGTACATGTGACAGTGCTACTCACTCTCCTGGCTGGGGATCGCGTAGATGTCCAGTTCGGGGATGATGCCCTCGTAGTGCGCGCGGCCCAGTCCCGCGAGCCCCGCGCTGCTTGTACATGTGACAGTGCTACTCACTCTCCTGGCTGGGGATCGCGTAGATGTCCAGTTCGGGGATGATGCCCTCGTAGTGCGCGCGGCCCAGTCCCGCGAGCCCCGCGCTGCTTGTACATGTGACAGTGCTACTCACTCTCCTGGCTGGGGATCGCGTAGATGTCCAGTTCGGGGATGATGCCCTCGTAGTGCGCGCGGCCCAGTCCCGCGAGCCCCGCGCTGCTTGTACATGTGACAGTGCTACTCACTCTCCTGGCTGGGGATCGCGTAGATGTCCAGTTCGGGGATGATGCCCTCGTAGTGCGCGCGGCCCAGTCCCGCGAGCCCCGCGCTGCTTGTACATGTGACAGTGCTACTCACTCTCCTGGCTGGGGATCGCGTAGATGTCCAGTTCGGGGATGATGCCCTCGTAGTGCGCGCGGCCCAGTCCCGCGAGCCCCGCGCTGCTTGTACATGTGACAGTGCTACTCACTCTCCTGGCTGGGGATCGCGTAGATGTCCAGTTCGGGGATGATGCCCTCGTAGTGCGCGCGGCCCAGTCCCGCGAGCCCCGCGCCCACGCCGCGCGGGCTGTCCGGCGGCGTGTTGAAGCCCCATCTGCAAATACAACATACTCGTAAACAACCTGAAAATATTTATTCATACAAATGTGGACACTCGCAGCGTAGCATCTCCTTAATTTTCGTGCGAAATAAAGACGTATTTATGGCGGTCTTCTTCTTCGAGTGGGACACCTAGTCCTTGACCGATAAACCCTAATGGCAGTTTTTCAACCGCCTACTGCAAGAAGCAGGCCTCTGACATGGTTGTGTAACGACTGTCATCATAGACAGCAAGCAACCGACCGACGGCTTAACGTGCCCATCCGAAGCACGGAACCATCTTGCTTTTCGGACAATCAGGCGGAGGAGCAAGTAGTCCATCAGGTGTAGTGCTGTCCCGCTCTGCAGGCTACAGGCGTCCCGCTCTGTCGCCGTGTCGGCTGTAACGCTATTGAGATACGGCATATCATGCTGGGGTAACTCAACAAACTGTACCTACCGTTTGGGATAGAATCTTCACCTTTATAACTATAGAGACAACTCACTTTGACATCAGTCATTTCATCAGTAGAATCTTGCGATATGGCATTAATTTCTGGGGTAACTCAACAAACAACTAAACCTACATTTAAAAAATTTCATAGTTATTCCTGTCTCACCTGTCGCCGTGTCGGTTGTCGGTGTCGCTGTCAGTGTCTGTGTCGTTGTTCTCGGAGTCTGCCTCGGCGGCCGCGCGCGCCGCCTCCGCCTCCGCCTCCCCGCGCCCGCACTCGTGCATGCCCAGCAGTAGGGAGTAGTCCATCAGGTGCAGCTTTGTTAGGAACTGAAAGGAATACATTTTTAGTTAGTTGACAAATTACCGAACCTGTGATATGGCATAATTTTCTGGGCCAAGGATTCAAAAATTCAAAACTTTTATTTCCAAGTAGATTCACAAAGAATACTTCTAGAATATCAAATACAATCAATGTACATCAACATCATTTAACAAAAATAAAAGTCGTCTACCCTTATAGGCAAGTCGTCTATCCTTTGATATCTGGGAAGCAAAACACTGTAATGTGCATTTTTTGAAGAAACTAAACCACAAGATGGCGGTGCACGCCGCCATAGAATTCAATTGTCAAATTTTGATAGTTTAGTAGTATTCCGACTTCGCATAATTTGCTACGGCAAATCAACAAACCTTTGAAGTCTGGCGCTAAAACTGTATTTATAATTTATTGAGGTGTCTTATTGCAACATTCCTAGCCATTTTTCAAGCATTATCCGGCGATCTCGAAATTACAATTTTATCAGTAGAATCTTATATACGGCATTACTTTCTGGGGTCACTCAACAAACAACCAAACATACATTAAAACTAATATCATCTTTACTCCTATGTATATGACTTACTTCAACATCCGCAGTCAAGGTTGTAAGGCCCGGAGCTGCAGGCGGTAAGGGTGGTGACTCCGGATGATTGAAAGGCCGGGGTAGGCGATAGGATAATAATTACTTTAACGGGTCTTATCGCGATAGTTGTCGACTCAGTCTGCTCGCGACCACGACTGGTGCAACCCAGTTGAAACGTCGAGTGTCCAGGTAAATCGCTTATTTACCTAAAAAACTATCGCGATAAGACCCGTTAATGTAATTATTATGTGTGAAAGTAATCGCGAGTGCTTTAAAAGGCGATAGGATGGTTTATTGTCGAAGGTAGAAGGAAGGAAGAAGGCCCTGAAATCGTATCCAGGGCCTGAATCGGTGTATTCCGGTAGTGGTAATCTAAATCACAGATCTAAATAATAGATAATAATGTAGATGATGTACAATTTCGTCTGTTTTTTTAAAAGAAGGTGACGTGCAAAAGGATGTCGATTTTGATTTTGAAGTGGGATGGTGGGTGTCATGGTTATAGGTGAGCAGTTTGGTGGGGGAGTATGGTGTGAAGGAGGTTGGCAACGTTACAATGTCTCGAGCAGTTTTTCCTTGGCCGCTTCGCCGATGTCGATGCGCACGTGATGTTTGATGAAGTCGTTGTCTTTGAGTGTGGGCAGCTCTTTAAACTATAGAGACACTTACTTCTACAGTCATGTTTCAAACACTATCCAGCTATTTCATCAGTAGAATCTTGCAATATGGCATTACTTTCTGGGGCAACTCAACTGACCAAACCTACTATTTGGGCGCAATCTTTATCTTTATATTATAACTATAGAGACAACTCACTTCAACATCTGCAGTCATTTTTCAAACACTCTCCAGCTATTTCATCAGTAGAATCTTGCGTTATGGCATAACTTTCTGGGGTAACTCAACAAACAACCAAACCTAAACTATTCGGGTTGCAAATAAGAAAACTTACTTCAACATCCGCAGTCAATGTCTCAAGCAGTTTCTCCTTGGCTGCTTCGCCGATGTCGATGCGCACGTGATGTTTGATGAAGTCGTTGTCTTTGAGCGTGGGCAATTCTTTATAACTATACAGACAACTTACTTTCACATCTGCAGTCATTTTTCAAACACTATCCAGCTATTTCATCAGTAGAATCTTGCGATATGGCATAACTTTGTGGGGCAACTCAACTAACCGTACCTACTATTTGTCATGTTTTAAACACTATCCAGCGATTTCATCAATAGAATCTTGCGATATGGCGTAACTTTCTGGGGCAACTCAACATACTGTATCTACAAAGTGGAAGGTAATCTTAATATCTTTATTATTATCCATACTTATTACTCACTTCAACATCCGCAGTCAATGTCTCGAGCAGTTTCTCCTTGGCCGCTTCGCCGATGTTGATGCGCACGTGATGTTTGATGAAGTCGTTGTCTTTGAGCGTGGGCAGTTCTTTATAACTATACAGACAACTTACTTCTACAGTCATGTTTCAAACACTATCCAAAGATTTCATCATCATCAGATACGGCATATCTTTCTAGGGCAATGCAACTAACCGTACCTACTATTTGGAGTGCAATCTTTATCTTTAGAACTATAGAAACAACTCACTTCGACATCAGCAGTCATGTTTCAAACACTATCCAGCTATTTCATCAGTCGAATCTTGCGATATGGCATTACTTTCTGGGGTAATGCAACAAACAAAAAAAGCTACATTCAAACTAATACCATCTTCATTCCTATCCATATTACTTACTTCAACATCCGCAGTCAATGTCTCGAGCACTTTCTCCTTGGCCGCCTCGCCGATGTCGATGCGCACGTGATGTTTGATGAAGTCGTTGTCTTTGAGCGTGGGCAGTTCTTTTTAACTATAGAGACAACTTACTTCTACAATCATGTTTCAAACACTATCCAGCATCTGTAGATTCTTGCGATATGTCATACATAACTTTCTGGGGTAACTCAACAAACTGTACCTACTATTTGTGGTGCAATCTTTATGTTTGACGAAATTACCATTTTGTCAGTTGGAACTTTCGATATGGCGTAACTTTTTGGGGTAACTCAACAAATAACCAAACTTAAACTATTTGGTTTATAACTAAAGAGACAACTTACTTCAACATCCGCAGTCAATGTCTCGAGCAGTTTCTCCTTGGCTGCCTCCCCTATATCGATGCGCACGTGATGTTTGATGAAGTCGTTGTCTTTGAGCGTGGGCAGTTCTTTTTCTAGTTCCTTCTCTGAAGCCTCGCGGTCCACCGTCGAGCCTTTTAGGTCGTACTTTCTGAAACGAAGAAAATACAACCAATGACATTTAAATCTAATATGATCTTAGAGCATCCAGAAGTTAATTTCTACAATATGTTCGAGTTTTCATTGTGATTAAATCAGTAATTAAAATACGGGGTCTAAAGGACGGTGTAACGAAAACTTTGCAGGCGTGCTCAGACCATAAAAATGAACAACTTTCCCCAAGGAACATATGAACATATGGTGGTAAACGAAAAAAATTTTGATTTCCCATACAAAGTTAGTCAGCTGATGATCGTGAATTATGTATAGTTTGGAATTGGGAGATTGGATTTTTTTTCCTTTACCATTATGTTCCATGGGGAAAGTTGTTCAGTTTAATGGTCTGAGCACGCCTGCAAAGTTTTCGTTACACCGTGTATTTTTAGAAAGTTAGACGCGTGTTGTTTTCGTTACCGAAAACGACGCGCGTCAAAAGGAAAAGTCGCTTTTAAAGGTTAAATAAAACTCATGATACCTATGGATATTGAGGTGATTGGAGAACACGTTTCTGGTGGCGACTAGATAGTGCTCGATGCCGTCGACGGTCAGCCGGTACATGCCCAGGTACTGCGGCAGGAGGGTCTTCCCGTGTCGCTCTACGATGTACTGGAACCAACACAGTTATTAGGTTAACTTAAGACAAATACATCATCATCATCTTCCTGCCCTTATTTCAATAACTTGGGGTCGGCGCAACACGTTTTGTTGAACACGAAATCATGTTGCAAAAGGATTTGGCTTAATTTTACGACCGGTCGCCTGCCTGAGAGGGCACTTGCCGGCATCCCTCTTTGGGTGGTATTACCGCCACCATACGGTTGACCATGGTCGGTAGATATTGTAGCCAAGGTCAAACACTCTACGTCACCTTTCACGAAACACCATGAGTAGAATAGGGGTGGCAGAATTCTTAGTCGCTCGCTAGTCGCTACCAAACGGCAACTTAAGACAAATACATGGTACTAAAATATTATTGATTTATTGAAATGATGAAGAGTGATGACAAACTAAAATATTGGTACCATCGTCCACTATGTTGATATTTTTAATACCCACGCATCTATATCATACAATGGAGAAAAAAATACAATCATGACCATGGTCTATAAGCTACTACAGTTTAATTTTTACCTATAAACATTGCTTTTTTAAAAATACAATAACTCGTGAGAGTTTTCCCTCTACATGGGATTTGACAAAACCACTACATAATATGGGAAGCCCCCAGAGCATAGACACCTAGATCAATCATCTCATATAGTATATGTATTATTAACTAACTATGCAAGTGAATAGAACTCGCAAATTCTTCAGAAAACATAATAAAACTGATATCTCGACGATAAGAATAATCACAAAGCTGATGTTTGCCGATAAAACCACAATGAACCTGTTTTCCAGAGAAATGAATAACTTATCAGTATCAGAGAATGCGATAAAACTTTTCATTGTGTTTTTACGGGGCTCGTTTTCCTTTTTTACTTTAGAATATTTTTGGTGAAAATAGATTCGCGGTTTTATTTGGGCACTTTTATAATGTTCGCGAGAATAATTTGATTTGAATGTAGTCTGGGTAGAAATACGTGTAGCAGGCGTTTGAAAAGGTCTGACACCAGGGTTCATCGGGCTGTTGGATGACCCGGTGTCCCACTCGAAAAGATGAAGACAAAGGGTAGAAATGCCTTACTCTAAAGACACAGCTACTGGATTCTGTAGTATTTATCGATCTTTTGATGCAAAGCTCTTTGTCACTAATTGTCTCTACATTATCTAGCCCTCAGATCTGGCCTAGACTAGAGCCAAGAACAAATCAATCACGTCCCAACACTACATAGAATAATAGAGAAAGCAAAAGAAGAGAAAAGATTTTTCAAGAAATAGTCTACATGTTACTCTTTCGAAAGCATTTCATCTGAGTAATACAGACTACTTCTTTCTTAAGAGCTAGATATTTTGGGACACAGTGGTAGTAAGTAACTACTTATTATCTAATCTGTGGATGTACATACATACATACATCACGCCTCTTTCCCCGAGGGGTAGGTAGAGACTACATCCTTCCACTTGCTACGATGCAGACTATAGTCAGTCACTAATAAGATATCTTACCGGATGATAATGCTTGAGGAATGAATGCATCCGCTCCACCTCCTCCGAAGTGAGGGTCTTGAGGATGAACAGGCGGTCACAGCTTTGGTAAAACTTAGCACCAGATGGGGGCCAGTTAAAGGATGGTTTTGAGCTAGACTCTTATATAGTCACTATCACTAATAAGATATCTTACCGGATGATAATGTTTCAGGAATGAGTGCATCCGCTCCACCTCCTCCGAAGTGAGGGTCTTGAGGATGAACAGAACAGATGAACGTAGCTCTGGTAGAACTTGGCACCAGATGGGGGGAAGATAAATGAGGCTTTTGTGCTGGGCTGTTCTATACCTACTAATAAGATATCTTACCGGATGATAATGCTTCAGGAATGAGTGCATCCGCTCCACCTCCTCCGATGTGAGGGTCTTGAGGATGAAGAGCCGGTCGTAGCTCTGGTAGAATTTCGCGCCAGACTTGCCGGACGAATCGTCAGGGATTGGTTGAGATCTGCCGACAAATAGTTGACAGTTGGTGTATAGTTAGAATAAGGGTTAGAACAAGTATTATGTGTGCAAATAAAAACAGAGAATACTCCAATGCATGAACCAGTCTATGTTACTGAACAACATTAGCATAAGAACTTAGATCGAAGATTCAAAATATGAAAAGGAATTTTGGACTCCCCATACAGTTCTGGCATTTTATGTGGGCAAAGACCCACCAGGTTCTTTTTAAATTTTGACCTACGTGCCATTTGAGCGTTGTTCAGTTTCATGGGCTGGTCACCTGTTGTAATATTATTTTTTTTAAACCGCGGACAGACAGATCACAGTAGCAGTCGGAGAGACTGATCTATTGGACTGCTGAGCGATTCACACAGTGAAAATGTTCATATTTAGGTTCCTTTTAATAATTCTTGGTTATTCAATAATTAAAAGATTCCTTCATTAGGCGTGTTGTCATTAGAAAGGTATTTTGAACTAGGTAGCTTAGCATTCAGTACCTAGTATTTAAATAGTGACTCAACAGATATCTAAAGACTTGAATTAGTCTTATCGTCATACTGACGGGGAAATAGGCACGTTTACCGATGAGGTAAGAAACACGTAATTTAATTACATACTTTAGTATTATTTAGTTAAGTTTTAAATATCAGACTGAATGATTCATTCGATACTAAGATTGAAGATTGAAATAGGTATTTAACAATCAACATACTTTTTAAACGAACTTCAGTTTAATATTTACGGAGCTTTTGATAATACTAGCCTATCTTTTAAATCTTGATAAATAATAAAAGATAACGGCCTCAATTCGGAAAATAAATTACCTTAAGTTACCTTAAATTAGCGCTGTCACTATCTATCAAATAAATAGATTAAGAAAAAGATATAAGAGATGATCGCGACCAAAATAGTCTCATATATGTGCGTTATCTTTCAAAATATGACGACGAGGAATAGGAAAACATCTAAATTGACTAGAAATTGCGAAGACAAGGCATATTTAAACATGACACGACGAACCTATTTGACGGTATATAGTAGTGACGTAGTGACAGTGCATAAATTAAGATAAAACATAAAAGATCAATTAAGAAAATTTATTCCTAGAATTGAGGCCAATAATTATCTATCTGTCAGGTTAAATATAAGATACATCTTCGTAATCTGGGAATAATTAAACACCCGTACGAATAATTCTGTAGGTGCACTTAGTACACACGTACTCATATACAGTAACGGAAAGGGTATAACAAGGCGAAAGGAGGTCAAGGTACTCATGAAACTGAACAACTTTCCCCGTGGAACATGGGTCGAAAAATAATAAAAAAACTTGGGCCTCCCATAGTAAATCAATTAGCTGATCGGCGATTTTGTATGGGAGGTCCAAATTCTCTTTTCATATTTCGACCCATGTTCCATGGAGAAAGTTGTTCAGTTTCATGAGTACCTTGAGCTCCTTTCGGCTTGTTATACCCTTTTTGTTACTCCCTGTATATATCGTCCGTACACATTTAAATAATTAAACGAATGTTTTAAATAACTAGACTCGATTCTACATTACCGACTAAAATCGCTCACTAAAAACAGCGCTGTCATAAGTTTCGAAAATATTCCAGTCTCAATTTATATGATATGGTCGTCAGTGTTAGAAGTGTTATTAAAAATATTATTTTCCATAACTGTTTAACTGTACATGACAGTGCAATTTTGCGCGGGTAATTAAATTAGTACTCAGCAGAAATTACAATATTTAATTAATGAATCTAGACACACGGCAGTGTGTCCGCCAAGTTCGAGCGACACACCGGCCGTGGGTTATATTACACGAACCATTTCGGGCCAAGTTCGACCCACCTATAACTCAAAATCTATTTTATCTACGCATATGAAATTTCTAGTATCTGTTGAGATCTACTTACTCATCTAAAATACAAAATTTCATTAATGTACCTATTGTAGGTCTTGAGATATTGACGTCAGAAAATCGCTATTTTTACTATACACTCACTGACTGACTGACTCACTCACTCATCAAAAACCTAGACCACTTCCAGTGGTCGTATTGACTTGAAATTTGGCATAGGGGTAGGTCTTTAGGTCAAGGTAAAGGAAAAAATCTGAAAATGGCCAAGTGTGAGTCGGTTTTAAAAATAATGAAGGTGTAAATTCATACCCCTAAGGAACTAATACAAAAAAATTATCTATATCTTCCAATGGTCGTACCGACCTAAAATTGCAACCGACCGAAAACCTTACAAAAATAAATGAAATCCAACCCAAAACATATTGCCAAGTTCGACAATATTGGAATGCTTCGCCTATAAAGAAGTGAGATCTAAATAAGTACCAAGTTCCATACACAGACCTCAGTTAAAAATAGTTACAGGAATGCACACTTGATTTTCCGCAGTTTGGAAAGTAGATTCTGAATAAATATCATATTAATACCTAAAATTCTAATACTTACAAAAACTCAAACCTGTTTTTCAGCAGTTTCCTTTCCTACTTTTAATGATATAACTTGGCAAGTTTTAATAGAAAATTATATACTTGACTCATTGCGTTTTGTAGGTTTATAAATAACAAAGTGTGTGAAAACTTGCCAAGTTATATCATTAAAAAGTAGGAAAGGAAACTGCTGAAAAAACAGGTTTGCGTTTTTGTAAGTATTAGAATTTTAGGTATTAATATGATATTTATTCAGAATCTACTTTCCAAACTGCGGAAAATCAAGTGTGCATTCCTGTAACTATTTTTAACTGAGGTCTGTGTATGGAACTTGGTACTTATTTAGATCTCACTTCTTTTATAGGCGAAGCATTCCAATATTGTCGAACTTGGCAGCCTTTCACATTTATGTTTTGGGTGGGATCTATTTTTACGTGAGATTTTGTAAAAGCTTATCCTTTACAATCGACATGTCATGAAACAAACAATACCTAACATAAAGTTTGTAGATATTTCAGATATAATCGCCTCGACTACAGACCGTCAATCATTTTACGTATACATTATCTCTGATTACTTTCAGACAGTTTACTCACTTTTATACTATCTATCTAGATTTGTTCATACCCTAAAATAACGTGACTGACACACGAATAATGATAGTAATAAAATTGTGGACTATTTTGATACTTCTTTGCGATCCTAAGATTTTGTGATTATGATAAAGCTTGCTGTAATATTTTGCCGTGTCGCATTCGCCATACTTACCCCACAGTGCGCTACATATTGTGAAAATTGCGGTTTAGTGCGGTGTCGGTGCTGCTGTACTTAAACAAATAAAACTAAAATAAACATAAAAACATATACATGTGGGATGACGTGTGATGGAGAGGTTAAGGATCGTAATTCGGGGTCAGGGCCTGTGTGAGATAATTCACAAACACTCAGTCATATTTTCGTGCATATTTTGCACTGTAGGAACACGCAGAAATAGTCGTCAAATATCCAAAAAAACTCACTCAAAAGAAAACACGGACACACTGTAAAATAAAACCGAAGTGGAACACGTTAGAGACGATTTTGGGGTGAAGGTTCTCGCTCGACGAGTGTACCTCTATTGGTTAGAGTAGAAATGGCGCGGACTGTACAATTGCTCAATGCTTTTAGATGATGATTACTGTGTAAAATTAATTAGGGCTGCCAGGTATTTAGAAGGACTATAAAAATATTTTAATTTTTGAAAGGAGCCCAGTACCTACAGGTAATTTTGAACTAGTACTATTGCCACTACTTACCCATTTATACTCGTTTTTCATACAAATACTAAGAAAAATCTGTATAAAGTGATCCCATAAATGAGTAGTCGGATTTGCTGGCGATAGTACAAATTCAATTTCACATGCACTTTCTTAAGACGAGTGGTACCTATATTACTACTATGTTATCCAGTTAAGTTTATCGTAAAATTTTAGTAGAATATACCTACATACATACCTATTTCACACATTTTACTACGCGAATAATTTTTTGTCAAATGTGTTTGATTTTTGCAGTAAAACTTGTGTTACGCATTGGCAGATGCAAAATCAAATCCACTGATTCAAAAAATCGCATCTTAATTCAGGAGATGATAAGTGTTTTTGCCAAAATCCAATAAGTTAAAACAAGGTAGCTGTAGAGACAATGCTCATTCGAGTACTGTAACTTTCCTCAATTGATCTAGGTAGATTATTATAGCAGACCTTGACGAGAATAGATTTGCATGTCTCATTCAATTTAAATATGTATCATCTATCAGACATACTGCGTAGTCTATTGAAAGTAATGTCTAGCATCAATCGTAGCAAACTTGCAAAGTCTTATGTCGAAGGCAGGACCAGTACTTGCGACGCCCGCGTCTTCCTAGACACAAGTGTTTAAAGAGGTTCCTCTAATCGTATACCCAAACAGATTTTAGGGATTCAGTCTAGAGTCAACAACAGAGCCCCCTAACCCTGGCAACCCTAGTGTCAGTTCAAAAGGCACACTACATACTGTTAAAAAAAAGGAAAAATGAATCGTACAGCTGCTAAAACCCCGCTGACCTCAATCGCTTGATCGTCAGCCCTCGCT
This sequence comes from Phthorimaea operculella, assembly GCA_024500475.1. Classification (NCBI taxonomy): domain Eukaryota; kingdom Metazoa; phylum Arthropoda; class Insecta; order Lepidoptera; family Gelechiidae; genus Phthorimaea; species Phthorimaea operculella. The sequence continues at coordinate 10,555,790 of JANFCV010000002.1, forward strand.
TGACGAAAGCGCTGGCGTCGCTGAAAAGACTGTCGACATCTTCTCGAAAGTTGGTAGGAGCTGTCGCAGACCGCCGCAGGCTATTCGCATACCGCTTCGGCACCCTCGAGCAGAGGTAGTTATCTGGCTTTCTAAACCTAAGGACCAAGGACCGGGAAGGGACCGGGCGAGATAAAAGAATAAATACAAATAAATAAAATAGATAAGAAATAAATAAAGTTAGCACGCGTGGTCATTGTAAAATTACAAGTCGATATATTGGCAATATTACAGAATTAGCTCATATATTGTGTTAATGAATATATAGGGATATAATTGCGCCAAGATTAGGCCAAGTGTGACTTATCATTCTGGCACGACTTCTGATCAAAACAAAGCTAAAATCAATAGTTCTATCTAGATAAAGATCAACGACACGACTTTCCCTGCTATAACATCTTTAACAGGCCATATAATCAAATTAATATTATCAAATAAAATTCTTACGTTCTACGTAAATTGTTTGCTACAAAAGCAGCAAAAAATCGCGCACTTTTTATAGTGCTTGCTTGCCTTAATCGGGCGTTACCGTGTTACAAGTATGCAATCAATCAATAATATAATTGGCAGCTAGAAATGTAGTTGATCGATCTCTAGATAATATACAACAAGAATTACAAAGGAATCAATAGCATCACACATTCATTGACTTAACAATAACGGCTTTTATCGAAGATAAAGATATGGAGTCCACAAAAAAAGTTTTATCCTCAGTTATTCCTTTCAAATTATCAAATTCACAAAGCGCTAAATAACTGCTTATTATTTGTTGATCATCATCATCATCAACCCACATCCAGTATAGCTTAATGTTTTACATCAGTATAGGTTATTTTCCCGAGATTACAAATGTTTCGCTTTGTGTTTCAGCATTAAAAACATGTCTTTCAAAGCTGTATGATGCTAATGACTTCCAGCAAAATTCTGCAAGGGATATTTTGAAATACCTTGTCAATGATTCCTTGTAGTCCAAGTCGTCGATGCCGAATCTCTCTCTCAAGTTCCGGAAGACCAGTGGACAGTATTCCTTCACCTTGAAATGCGACGGCATGTTCTCTCTGAAACAAAATTTGGAGTTCTTACTTTGTGAAACAATCATTATGTTACCTTCTTCTTCTTCTTCTTCTTCTTGTTTCGAGTGGGACACCGAGTCGACGAACGACCCGATAATCCTTTTCAGAGTTATTCAACCGTCTACATCGACCGCTGTCTAAGCAATCTGCTGTGATGAGTGAATGAGATGAAGACGAGTTCAAATCTAACGCCATTTGACGCGAGAGGTTCAAATAACTAATTGGTAACTAAAATAAATAGTAGCTAAAGCTAAAAAGATGTCGCTATATACGTCTTGGTCGGACGGACTGTAATAAAAATTTACTATTTTTTAAACCCCATCAAAGTACCAGCTTCATCACAAGTTTACCAGTTGTCCTTACTACTACTAATTATAAACTATACTATACATTAATGGAATGGACGAGAATGACTTCAATGACCTCACCACCCAAATATTCCCATGGGAATGAAATAGTTACAACCTTTTCAAAGCAAGTAAGATACAACCTTTTCAAAGCAAGCTTCCCTGTGCTTCAATGAGGTAGAAAACTGGAGTATTAATGGTGCCACTCTCAACTGAGCCTATTTTCTGTGATTGGTCGAAAATGTCTTAGAATAGCATCACCCCTATTCTACCGGTGGAAGTCGTAAAAATCGACTATGGGATAATCATGCAGGGAGTGGGCAGCAGCGTTCCCTGTTTACATAACATCTTGCACTGCCTTTCGCGCTCTTTGCGCCATTGCTCGCCAATCCGCCTGCCGAGCGTGGTGAATCATGGCAATACCTCCCGTTAGGGGGGGGCCCATGTCCAGCAGTGGACTGTTGTGGCTGATAAGGTATGGTGGCGTTAATATCAAAGTTTAGTTACATCATAGTCGCGCCTGCTGCGATTGCAATAAGCTTTGTGTTTTCCTTCCCATTGTAATACCTAAACAAATTTCGACAACGCTAGTAAGCAGCGAAGTAACATACAGAAAGGATAACGGACAGACAAGACAAACAGTCACTTTTCGTTTGAAGGAAATAAGTTTGGACTGGCTTACCGCCCTTCATCATACACGATTTGCTGAATTTTCCTGCGGGAGCAAGAAATATTTACGTGGTAAAAAGGAGGTCAGGATGTAGGAAAAAAGACTAGGTATACGGATTCTACGATAGGCGGCAAATTAAAACTAAATAGGTATAAGGTAGAATAATAAAATTTAAATATTTTAAGGGATAAAGGAGCTACTAAAACAAAACATCTTTCTACAAGGAACAACAGAGTATGATGAATTCTTTGAAGACAATAATTCTTGGCATAAATAGAACATAATTTCCCAAAAATCCTTGCGATTACATTTTATTGCATTCATGGTGTGTTCTAGCTTGACAAAACTTTGCTAGTTTTAATAGGTATATGAAATTCAATTCCTATTTCAGCTTCAATGAAATGATGATCAGTATGGTACAATAGTAGTATCTGCCTGGTACTCAAAAGTCTTGAGTTTGATTCCCAGGACAAACAAATGGAATTTATTTATACTAGTGACTGCGATAGCAAAAGTTCAGGATGGGTTGGTGATAAAATTAGGAACAACTTTCCTGTCTGAACAATAAGACAGCAAAATGGAATAGGCACTCTCGCTGGGGTTTGCTCTATGCAAGCCAATTTTCCCTACGAAGCACCTGTTTATAGTCATTATAGACTGATCGCAGATAATAAAACACAAAAAAAAAAACTTTCACCAAGGAAAATAGGTCGAAACATGAAAAAGGAAATTGGACTTCCCACAATAACTCCAATCAGCTGATCGGGATCTTGTATGGGAGGTCCTAAATCTTTTTCAAGTTCTAGGGAAAAGTTATTCCTTATCACCAGCCTATCCTGCATTTTCATTATAAGTCACAAAAAAAAATTCACCCTATAAATCTATTCTCAAGTCTGTTTGTTGTTTGTGCTAGTTTCTGTCATTAAGAATGTAGTGATGCATATTAAAGATGGCACAAGTTATAAGCTAATTGATGAAAATTAAATTAAAACAAAGAAGACAAAGAGGATAAAACAAATGTTATCTCAGACATTAATTTATTATTCAACATTAATTGGCCCATTAGTAGTGATGACAGTGTGACAATCAGGTTTAATAAAGGTAGGCAATGGTGTTAATTCTGGCGCACACATTCCTAAGATAAAGCTTTTTTTATACTACATTTATAAACTTTTATATTTATTTATTTTTACAATGACTTATCCATTCCTGTAAATAAATTGACTATCAATAAGCAGTACTTTTGTCATCCTATAATGAATAAAGATATTTCATTTTATTTAACTTTTCTTTTTTAATATTAAGAAGAGAAGAGATTGGCAATTTTCAGTAGTCTTTGCATTGCATGCAATAGAGTTCATAAAGTAAAAAATCGAAAGGAAGTCATTCTTCTGTCTTATGAAAGTGATGATTACATTATAAATATTACTCCAAAGCTCAAAAAAAACTGTAAATATTTAGAATCCACTAAATTCAACAACCTTCCCCAAGGAAAGCAAGTATGAAATCTTTTGGACCTTGCATAAAAAATTTGGTAGACCAGAGCAAATTGGAATGCTGCAGTTCATTTCTATAACAAATTAGAAATAAGTTTGAAATTTTCAATCAAAATATTTAAATGAAATTAAAACGAAAGAAGGAAAGTGCCATGTTTATGAATGTAATCCACCCCACTCTCACACTTATAGCATTGTTATATGATCTAATTACTTTTTGCTGCTTTGATAGATTTCTTTATGAGCGAATATTGCCACCTAAGAAAGTATATTATTTTTATTTCCCACAGGAAAATTAATGAACATATTCCTAATAAATAATATTTAAAAAATTACTAACAATAAAGACTAAACTAGCTTTGTGTACAGAAGGAAAGATTAATGCAAAAACTTTCAACTAAAACTCAATAAACAGTTAAATCATCATCTGCCTGCCCTTATCCCAATTTATTTGGGGTCGGCGCAACATGTCTTTTTCTTCCCTTCATCTCTATCAGCAGTCAAATCCTCACTCACACCTTTAAATTTAATTAATAAAATATTTTAATGATGTTTTCTACTCACAAAACTGAATAACTTTTATTAGAAAGATGAAAAAATAATAATAAAGGGCCGCCCCTACTAAGCGATGAACTTTTTCAACATATTTGTATAAGAGGAAATTATACTTTTCGTATTTTGATGAAGTTTCTAATAAAAGTGGTTCTGTTTTGTGTGTAGAACACACCCTATTTGTACTTCATTAAAACTAACCTTATGTAGTGGAATATATCTCGTAACTATTACTTAGATTACTAAGATTGAATAACTTACTTGTTAAATAAGTGGTTATCAACTTTGAGCTTCGAATAAGCTCTGAAGTCATCTGGGAGGAGCATGACTGGTATTGAAACATGACTTAGCTCGTTTATCTGAAAAAAAAACAAGCGTTCATCAGAGAACTGAGACCGGTGTTTACTGTGACCAAATTACAGGCCTAAACCATGTGTGTCAACAAGTTGGCATCGTGTCGCCGACGATAGATACTATAAAGCATGTTTACTATTTATACATTCAATGTCAAGGCGATAAAAACAATAAGAAATTGAATTTGTGCCAGAAATTGTATGAAAATGGGCAAATATAGTAAGGAAAGTATTGATAGCCTTAATTCTGAATGTAAACAGTGTAAGGCAGCGAGTCGTGAAGGAAATGACATAATGAAGTTGCAATACACTCTGTAACGATCAGCAAATCCTATTAGAACTGCGGTTCAGTACACAGCGGCGGCGGGTCACCGCGACAATAAACAACCACTTTTATTTACCGTGTGATTCACACCCCACATAAAAACAGACAGTAACGGTTCATTAGCACGGAACAGTTTCACTTTTTGGTGTTTCACGCGAATGTGCTTCTTCTTCAATTTGCTCAATCCAGTGCTGGGAACGGACATTTTGGATTTGTTTACAACTTTACGACGGTCACCGCACAGACGCTAGGGTAGTTTTTTTGTGAAAAGCTTTGGTTAAACCATTTTAAGACGACGGGAAAGGTTTGGAACCGCAAAGAAAGTCGATAAAATAGATTTTTTTACAGAAACTCGACACCCATCAATAGGGCATACGAACGGCTTTTTGACAGATGGAAAAAAGTGAAGTATTAGTGATGCACTACTTCATTAGTGTGCTAATGTCGATATCGCTATTTTGAAGATTTTTAGTTGATGTCAAGTTTAGGCGGTATAATTTTAAACGAACGAATAAATAAAATGGGTTAACGTTTCTGACTTGATTTAATACTAAACAGAAAACTACGAGTGACATAAAAAACGAAAATGTACTGATATAAGCGGGCAACAAAAATCAGTGATGACAAAAATAATGGCTGAGTGGAAAAGTAATGAGTAGGCGACAAGCATATTAGGTGGGCGACTTAAATAATAAAAGTGCGAAAGTACAGTGGATAAATAAAATAATGAGTGAGCGAAAATAAATGAATGTCGGGAGATAAAAATAATGAGTGGGCGAAAGGAATGAATACTGAATATATAATTTCAACTCTTCCCCGTGCTAGGTATACAATTGTTGGAAACCTTGCAAAATTTTCTACCTTATGGTGCCGTCATCCGAATAGGCCATATTTGACGTCTGTCAAACCCATACTAGGAAACATGTCAACAAAGAAAAATAGACCTTATGTCATAGCATTAATATGATTTTGACAGACGTCAAATATGGCCTATTCGGATGACGGCACTTTAGTGAGATATACTAGTTGCAAAACTATCTCGGCAGATGGAGTCTTACCTCGACATTATACAGGGTGCTAATTTAAATGCGTGCCATAGCTTCAGGGTAGGTTAAGTATCGATTAAGGATGCCGTAAAAAATATTGTAAAATATTCTAGTCGAAAATATATTTTTTCTTTCAGATGTATTGAAAGAAAAAATTTATTTTTTATTTTTTCTTATAATTTTTTCTTTCAGATGAAAATATATTTTTTCTTTCAGATGATTCTTTTTGATTTCAGATTTGGTCTACACTTCTTTTTTAATCAATTTTTGACGCCATTGTTGATTAGAGAGTGCCTATTCAAGTGCTTTCGTCTAAACAAGTTTGAGATTAAACGAATTTCGGCTGTGATATAGGCATTTAAATCAAATGTCAGCTAATTAAAATATTTTTTTTAACTGGGATTTATTTTAATATTTTTTACGGCATACTTTATCGATACTAAACCTACCCTGAAGCTATGGCACGCATATAAATTAACACCCTGTATATACGACAGATGGAAATATACCAAACGTCCTTTCGTTTGCAAACGGACGAGCTATTATGTAGAAGGCAGATTTTTGCTATAGTGAATTCGACATTTCGATAACTTTTTAATAAGTGAGCCAACCATCACTAGTCCAGCAATGTTGCTCTTGTACAAAATGTATCAAATTGTTACTATTTTCAAAGTGATCGATTCTACAAAATTGATAAATAAAATAAATTTTACAAATTTTGTAGCTTTGACATAGCAAATTCTAAGCAAAAAACTGAAAATCCACAAACCAAGCACAAACCCACAATGACCACTGAAAACTCTTGTAGGTTTTACGATTGCATTCTTCATAATATCGATTTTTACTGTTAGCGATTCAATCACATTGTTTATTTTTGATTTTTTATCTGTTCTCAAATGTCAAATCGGTTTCGAGTTTCGACTTTCGTACTTTTCGTAGTCGGTTTTCGTTCGGCAAAAATCTGTTTCTTCGATTCTCGTTTTGTTTTGTAAAGTGATAAAAGAAATTAGAAACACATTGCCTTTGTGAATACTTGATGTTGCGTGTGTACTAACCTTCACCGCGATGGTAATTCCAAGTCCTTTCGTGTACTGGGCGCAAACCGAAAACGTCGTCAGTCTGAAGATTGATCTGAAGAATGTTTCTGAGCCTGATGTGAAGGTTCTGGAAGACAAAGTGAAGTTCTCTGCCCAAGGCACAGGGGCCCACGGGCAAAGCCAGTACGAGTTTGCTTTGGATTTTTATTCGCCGGTGAAAACTGTAAGTGACCGTAAGTTTTATTTGATAACGCACCGGAGGCAGTTCATATTAGACTATCTTCCATAAATTATACCAGTAGATATATTTAGGGCTAGTTTTGATAACAGTATCTTTGCCCTTTGGTTTGTAAGCCAGTCAATTCATACATGACTCTCTTAAATTAAATTCATTTATTTTAGAGTGAAACCAATGGCGGCACCCCACAGACAGTGAAAGTGTTTGACAACCGAGTGGAGATTTTCCTGCAGAAGGAGAAAGCTAACTGGTGGCCCAGGCTCACAGCTCAGCCGCAAAAACCTGCTTGGCTCAAAGTGAGTACTAGCTTTTAATAAATAATAATTAAGCTTTAATTTTAGGTTTGTTTGCAAAATATTGTGTTTTAATGTTTATTTAGTTTTCCCCAACTTGTCTTTTATCATAGGCCTCTTCAAGATCTTTCCATATTTGTCTGTCTTTTCCTAATCTCTGTCACATGGAGCCAGCAGTTTCTTTTAGCTTGTCTTCCCTTCTTCTGCATTGTCTCCCTCTTACTCTTTTTCTAGTTAGTGGCTGCCAGTTGGTCAATACCTTGGTCCATGTTTCTCTTTTCACTTATCATGTATCATGTGTCCTGAAAAATATTTGTTTTTAACTACCACCATACAAATCAAAATCTACAGCTTCTTCTCTTCTTTTCAAGTGGGACACCGAGTTGTCCAATGACCCAATGAACCCTGGTGTCAATATATTTTTCTTTATTTCTATGTAAATATTGACAATTTATTTCATTGAAATATAAAATAAAATGATTCAGTCTAGTACAAAATTCAAAGCTGCTTTCTTACTATTATTATATTATTAATTTACAAATAAAAATACTAGCTATTGTTTAACCTTTCTGATATTCACCATAAGAAGTGATGACTATCTTGTAACTACCTCCTAATAGAAGACAACAATTACATTGATCCTTTATCATTATCACAAAAATTAAAAGCCACTTATGTACATTTTATATGTTGTGAAGATAAGGTAGGTGGTAACAGATAGTGATGTTATCTATTGTATAATTTATAGATATTTTTAGTATTATTTCACTCTTATTCTTACTACTTTATTTTTCTACATTGTTTTAAATCCAATTATATCATTTACTACAGAAAATATCAAAACCTGTTTCGCAACACTTCAAACAATAGACTAATTACTCCATTGTTCATAGATCAACTTTGACCTTTGGAAGTCAGAAGATCCAATGGATAGTGATGAGGAAAAGCGAGACGTCATGAAGGACTACCCGGGCATGTACGACCGACTGCACAAAGAAGAGATGGGGTATAGGAAAGGTAAAGAAAGTGCTATTACTATCTAATTTAAAGGTGTATATTCATTACTATTCATGTGGGAATATTGCCTGTTCAACATTTTTCAGCACTAAACTAGGAACACTATTTTTGTATCAAACACATGCTGCTATTCTTTTGTTATAGAAATGTTGCAAAATGAATCATAATTTATACTTAACTGCACTGCCCTGCTATATGTGAGCTTCCTCTGATTGGGGGATGTTTGCTTGTATTAGTGGCATTCTCAACTCAATACTCAATAAAAAAAATGTTTTTATTTCCTCACAATATAGTACACTAATTACATAGGTGTATGGGACATTTTATTGTATACACATTATTTGTACTAGGTGTGTGAGGCTGGTGCCTAAAGCTAAACTAGGTATAAGAATACCTGTATTTTAGGTCACCAGGCCTCCACTCCTCAATTATTTAGCCAATACTCAATTATTTATTGCATTCCATGTGTTACATTAGATGTTCACTTAAATTAGGTACTTTATGACATGGACCCTGTTGGGCACAACAATATTTATATTCTAGGCACTAAATTTACATTATAAATTTAATTTATCTCATCATCAACATCCATGGGTTGGATTGAATGGGGTGATGCTATGCTTATCTGATGTCAGACAGCAAATGTCTAATAAATAACAAAAGGTGCTAATTGTAATAATTACACAAATTCAAGAAACATTTTAATATTTTTTGATATTTTGGTAGTTACATCACTGTTTCATCCAATAAACTTTAATTTTATGGCAATCATTAGTATATTTCTTATTTTATGTTTACTAAAAAGACATAGATTTTAATAAAAATTGTCAGATACAATGTTGTGTTTGTATATGTTACTTGTACATCTTCTACACTATTTTATAATTTGGTGGCTGTTATCCTACACCTGCCATCTATAAATAATTGTGTAAATTATTAAGTTATGGCTTAGGTGAGATAGAATAGCATTGGTCAGCATGCAGGTTTCACGAAGTCCATTTACGCGAATACCTTTTAAAGATGACTGAAAAATTTAACTTGTGTATGTGTAGTCCTTTCAAATAGGGAGGCCAAGTTACTGGTCATATAATTTCATGACACTATGATTGCGCATGGACATTGTTTCATAGAAATTGCATTAAATTGGAGACATAGTATATTGGACATATTACCATACAAATTAGACAATGGGACCAATCATGATTAAGCAAAATGTTAAAAAAATAATAATAAAACTTTCTTGCCTTCCAGAAGACATGAAGAAAGTCTACCTGATAATCTACAACCTGTTCCAATTCATTGGCTACTTGTACGTGCTGGCGGTGATGGGAGTGCGCTACGCTAAGCTGGAGTACGACTCCGTGGCTGACACATACGAGCATGTCGGGTCCGCCATCAAGTTCCTGCAGCTGATGCAGTATTTGGAAGTCATGCATCCTCTGTTCGGCTATACTAAGGTAAGCGGGTTCTCGACAAGTACGACTCCGTGGCTGACACTAGGGCTTTCGAATACCGGACTTTTTCAATACCGGTATTGATAACCGGATCATTTTCTTCAGCACCGGGATCCCGGTATTACGGTGTTAATGGAATGTTTAAGAAAATGTCTAAAGTATTTTCGTATGCAAACACTAGATGGCGCTAGTAGTTTTTTAAAACGCGGTAATGAAATGTTTTCTGCGATATGATAAAGGTGTTGGGTGCGTAGTGTTCGCCACGCGGACACGTTCGCCTCGCGAAAAAATTAAAAATTAGAAGTGGAAAACCGCCTACGGTACGGTAGTAGGTAGTAGTAGGTACCATGTGTGGGGTGGCGTTTGAAAGAGGGACTCGAGCCGCGTTCGATGGTACAACACTTACGGCGATCGGTGACGACATGTCGCGCAACATTGTACAACATTGTATGTGCTGCCGATAGTACCCAGCGTGGGTGCCGGCCGAGATTGTTCCCAGTTTGGTTACGTCCATTTTCGCTTTGTAGCTCGAAAAGTGGTCAAGAGCGAGTCGGACCGGCCGGACACACTTTAGAACCCAAATGTCACTTTGAACGACCTACTTGTTCCTGTCCAGTGTCCAGTACGGTTCGGGTGTTTTTTTTTTTAATTCATCATCAAGTCCGTTTTTAATAATTTATCCAGTATGAGGACAGCATATATTACATAAATCAATAAAAATATCTGTGTGTTGCGGGACCGTTACGGTGTAATAATTAAAATCAAGTTGAGTGAGGCCAGCTTAAACTGGTCTCTCGTAGTGTTTGTATGAAAACACCAGAGTAATAGGGTGATCCCTTGCTTGGGATAGGTTCATGTGCTGCCGATAGAACCCAGTTTGGTTCGTTGGGATTGTTCCCAGTTTGTTTCGTTGAGATTGTTCCTAGTTTGGTTGGATGAGATTCGGGCCTAGCGGGCCCCATGTGTGGGGTGTCGTTTGAAAGAGGGACTCGAGCCGCGTTCGATGGTACAACACTTACGGCGATCGGTGACGACATGTTGCGCAACATTTGAACGATGTTGCGCAACATTGTATATGGCAACACTGTATAGCAAACAACTGTTAGAAATCGCACCAGAGTCCAACATAATTATAGAGGTCCTCCATACAGTCAGTAAGTGAGGCCAGCTAAAACTCGTCTCTCGTACTCTTTGTATCTCTCGTAGTGACGAAACGGACCAAGAGCGTGTCGGCCACTCTAGTAAGTAGAAACTGTGACGAAACGGACCAAGACCGTGTCGGCCACTCTAGTAGGTAGAGAGCGGGTGGAATCGGGCCAAGAGCGTGTCTGCAGCTGATGCAGTATTTGGAAGTCATGCATCCATTGTTCGGCTATACTAAGGTAAGCGAGTTCTCGAGTGGAGACCACGCCTCTCTTGCCTTCCAGAAGACATGAAGAAAGTGTACCTGATAATCTACAAGCTGTTCCAATTGATCGGCTACTTGTACGTGCTGGCGGTGATGGAGTGCGCTACGCTAAGCTGGAGTACGACTCCGTGGCTGACACATACGAGCATGTCGGGTCCGCCATCAAGTTCCTGCAGCTGATGCAGTATTTGGAAGTCATGCATCCTCTGTTCGGCTATACTAAGGTAAGCGAGTTCTCGAGTGGAGACCACGCCTCTCTTGCCTTCCAGAAGACATGAAGAAAGTGTACCTGATAATCTACAAGCTGTTCCAATTGATCGGCTACTTGTACGTGCTGGCGGTGATGGGAGTGCGCTACGCTAAGCTGGAGTACGACTCCGTGGCTGACACATACGAGCATGTCGGGTCCGCCATCAAGTTCCTGCAGCTGATGCAGTATTTGGAAGTCATGCATCCTCTGTTCGGCTATACTAAGGTAAGCGGGTTCTCGACAAGTACGACTCCGTGGCTGACACTAGGGCTTTCGAATACCGGACTTTTTCAATACCGGATCATTTTCTTCAGTACCGGGATCCCGGTATTACGGTATTAATGGAATGTTTAAGAAAATGGCGCTAGTAGTTTTTTAAAACGCGGTAATGAAATGTTTTCTGCGATATGATAAAGGTGTTGGGTGCATAGTGTTCGCCACGCGGACACGTTCGCCTCGCGAAAACTTAGAACTTAAAACTTAAAACTTAAAAATTAAAAATTAGAAGTGGAAAACCGTCTACGGTACGGTAGTAGGTAGTAGTAGGTACCATGTGTGGGGTGTCGTTTGAAAGAGGGACTCGAGCCGCGTTCGATGGTACAACACTTACGGCGATCGGTGACGACATGTCGCGCAACATTGTACAACATTGTATGTGCTGCCGATAGTACCCAGCGTGGGTGCCGGCCGAGATTGTTCCCAGTTTGGTTACGTCCATTTTAGCTTTGTAGCTCGAAAAGTGGTCAAGAGCGAGTCGGACCGGCCGGACACACTTTAGAACCCAAATGTCACTTTGAACGACACATGTCCTACATCATTCGAGTGACCTACTTGTTCCTGTCCAGTGTCCAGTACGGTTCGGGTGTTTTTTTTTTAATTCATCATCAAGTCCGTTTTTAATAATTTATCCAGTATGAGGACAGCATATATTACATAAATCAATAAAAATATCTGTGTGTTGCGGGACCGTTACGGTGTAATAATTAAAATCAAGTTGAGTGAGGCCAGCTTAAACTGGTCTCTCGTAGTGTTTGTATGAAAACACCAGAGTAATAGGGTGATCCATTGCTTGGGATAGGTTCATGTGCTGCCGATAGAACCTAGTTTGGTTCGTTGGGATTGTTCCCAGTTTGTTTCGTTGAGATTGTTCCTAGTTTGGTTGGATGAGATTCGGGCCTAGCGGGCCCCATGTGTGGGGTGTCGTTTGAAAGAGGGACTCGAGCCGCGTTCGATGGTACAACACTTACGGCGATCGGTGACGACATGTTGCGCAACATTTGAACGATGTTGCGCAACATTGTATATGGCACACTGTATAGCAAACAACTGTTAGAAATCGCACCAGAGTCCAACATAATTATAGAGGTCCTCCATACAGTCAGTAAGTGAGGCCAGCTAAAACTGGTCTCTCGTACTCTTTGAATCTCTCGTAGTGACGAAACGGACCAAGAGCGTGTCGGGCACTCTAGTAGGTAGAAAGTGTGACGAAACAGACCAAGAGCGTGTCGGGCACTCTAGTAGGTAGAAAGTGTGACGAAACGGACCAAGAGCGTGTCGGGCACTCTAATAGGTAGAAACTGTGACGAAACGGACCAAGAGCGTGTCGGGCACTCTAGTAGGTAGAAACTGTGACGAAACGGACCAAGAGCGTGTCGGGCACTCTAGTAGGTAGAAACTGTGACGAAACGGACCAAGAGCGTGTCGGGCACTCTAGTAGGTAGAAAGTGTGACGAAACGGACCAAGAGCGTGTAGGCCACTCTAGTAGGTAGAGAGCGGGCGGAATCGGGCCAAGAGCGTGTCGGGTCCGCCATGAAGTTCCTGCAGCTGATGCAGTATTTGGAAGTCATGCATCCATTGTTTGACTATACTAAGGTAAGTGTCTTCTCGAGTTTTAAGTTTCATCACTCATGCCTTCCAGAAGACATGAAGAAAGTGTACCTGATAATCTACAATCTGTTCCAATTGATCGGCTACTTGTACGTGCTGGCGGTGATGGGAGTGCGCTACGCTAAGCTGGAGTACGACTCCGTGGCTGACACATACGAGCATGTCGGGTCCGCCATCAAGTTCCTGCAGCTGATGCAGTATTTGGAAGTCATGCATCCTCTGTTCGGCTATACTAAGGTAAGCGGGTTCTCGACAAGTACGACTCCGTGGCTGACACTAGGGCTTTCGAATACCGGACTTTTTCAATACCGGATCATTTTCTTCAGTACCGGGATCCCGGTATTACGGTATTAATGGAATGTTTAAGAAAATGGCGCTAGTAGTTTTTTAAAACGCGGTAATGAAATGTTTTCTGCGATATGATAAAGGTGTTGGGTGCATAGTGTTCGCCACGCGGACACGTTCGCCTCGCGAAAACTTAGAACTTAAAACTTAAAACTTAAAATTAAAAATTAGAAGTGGAAAACCGTCTACGGTACGGTAGTAGGTAGTAGTAGGTACCATGTGTGGGGTGTCGTTTGAAAGAGGGACTCGAGCCGCGTTCGATGGTACAACACTTACGGCGATCGGTGACGACATGTCGCGCAACATTGTACAACATTGTATGTGCTGCCGATAGTACCCAGCGTGGGTGCCGGCCGAGATTGTTCCCAGTTTGGTTACGTCCATTTTAGCTTTGTAGCTCGAAAAGTGGTCAAGAGCGAGTCGGACCGGCCGGACACACTTTAGAACCCAAATGTCACTTTGAACGACACATGTCCTACATCATTCGAGTGACCTACTTGTTCCTGTCCAGTGTCCAGTACGGTTCGGGTGTTTTTTTTTTAATTCATCATCAAGTCCGTTTTTAATAATTTATCCAGTATGAGGACAGCATATATTACATAAATCAATAAAAATATCTGTGTGTTGCGGGACCGTTACGGTGTAATAATTAAAATCAAGTTGAGTGAGGCCAGCTTAAACTGGTCTCTCGTAGTGTTTATGAAAACACCAGAGTAATAGGGTGATCCATTGCTTGGGATAGGTTCATGTGCTGCCGATAGAACCTAGTTTGGTTCGTTGGGATTGTTCCCAGTTTGTTTCGTTGAGATTGTTCCTAGTTTGGTTGGATGAGATTCGGGCCTAGCGGGCCCCATGTGGGGTGTCGTTTGAAAGGGGGACTCGAGCCGCGTTCGATGGTACAACACTTACGGCGATCGGTGACGACATGTTGCGCAACATTTGAACGATGTTGCGCAACATTGTATATGGCACACTGTATAGCAAACAACTGTTAGAAATCGCACCAGAGTCCAACATAATTATAGAGGTCCTCCATACAGTCAGTAAGTGAGGCCAGCTAAAACTGGTCTCTCGTACTCTTTGAATCTCGTAGTGACGAAACGGACCAAGAGCGTGTCGGGCACTCTAGTAGGTAGAAAGTGTGACGAAACAGACCAAGAGCGTGTCGGGCACTCTAGTAGGTAGAAAGTGTGACGAAACGGACCAAGAGCGTGTCGGGCACTCTAATAGGTAGAAACTGTGACGAAACGGACCAAGAGCGTGTCGGGCACTCTAGTAGGTAGAAACTGTGACGAAACGGACCAAGAGCGTGTCGGGCACTCTAGTAGGTAGAAACTGTGACGAAACGGACCAAGAGCGTGTCGGGCACTCTAGTAGGTAGAAAGTGTGACGAAACGGACCAAGAGCGTGTAGGCCACTCTAGTAGGTAGAGAGCGGGCGGAATCGGGCCAAGAGCGTGTCGGGTCCGCCATGAAGTTCCTGCAGCTGATGCAGTATTTGGAAGTCATGCATCCATTGTTTGACTATACTAAGGTAAGTGTCTTCTCGAGTTTTAAGTTTCATCACTCATGCCTTCCAGAAGACATGAAGAAAGTGTACCTGATAATCTACAATCTGTTCCAATTGATCGGCTACTTGTACGTGCTGGCGGTGATGGGAGTGCGCTACGCTAAGCTGGAGTACGACTCCGTGGCTGACACATACGAGCATGTCGGGTCCGCCATCAAGTTCCTGCAGCTGATGCAGTATTTGGAAGTCATGCATCCTCTGTTCGGCTATACTAAGGTAAGCGGGTTCTCGACAAGTACGACTCCGTGGCTGACACTAGGGCTTTCGAATACCGGACTTTTTCAATACCGGTATTGAATACCGGATCATTTTCTTCAGTACCGGGATCCCGATATTACGGTATTAATGGAATGTTTAAGAAAATGTCGAAAGTGTTTTCGTATGAAAACACTAGATGGCGCTAGTAGTTTTTTAAAACGCGGTAATGAAATGTTTTCTGCGATATGATAAAGGTGTTGGGTGCATAGTGTTCGCCACGCGGACGTTCGCCTCGCGAAAACTTAGAACTTAGAACTTAAAAATTAAAAATTAGAACTGGAACACCGCCTACGGTACGGTAGTAGGTAGTAGTAGGTACCATGTGTGGGGTGTCGTTTGAAAGAGGACTCGAGCCGCGTTCGATGGTACAACACTTACGGCGATCGGTGACGACATGTCGCGCAACATTGTACAACATTGTATGTGCTGCCGATAGTACCCAGCGTGGGTGCCGGCCGAGATTGTTCCCAGTTTGGTTACGTCCATTTTAGCTTTGTAGCTCGAAAAGTGGTCAAGAGCGAGTCGGACCGGCCGGACACACTTTAGAACCCAAATGTCACTTTGAACGACACATGTCCTACATCATTCGAGAGACCTACTTGTTCCTGTCCAGTGTCCAGTACGGTTCGGGTGGTTTTTTTTTTAATTCGTCATCAAGTCCGTTTTTAATAATTTATCCAGTATGAGGACAGCATATTTTACATAAATCAATAAAAATATCTGTGTGTTGCGGGACCGTTACGGTGTAATAATTAAAATCAAGTTGAGTGAGGCCAGCTTAAACTGGTCTCTCGTAGTGTTTGTATGAAAACACCAGAGTAATAGGGTGATCCCTTGCTTGGGATAGGTTCATGTGCTGCCGATAGAACCCAGTTTGGTTCGTTGGGATTGTTCCCAGTTTGTTTCGTTGAGATTGTTCCTAGTTTGGTTGGATGAGATTCGGGCCTAGCGGGCCCCATGTGTGGGGTGTCGTTTGAAAGAGGGACTCGAGCCGCGTTCGATGGTACAACACTTACGGCGATCGGTGACGACATGTTGCGCAACATTTGAACGATGTTGCGCACCATTGTATAGGGCACACTGTATAGCAAACAACTGTTAGAAATCGCACCAGAGTCCAACATAATTATAGAGGTCCTCCATACAGTCAGTAAGTGAGGCCAGCTAAAACTGGTCTCTCGTACTCTTTGTATCTCTCGTAGTGACGAAACGGACCAAGAGCGTGTCGGGCACTCTAGTAGGTAGAAAGTGTGACGAAACGGACCAAGAGCGTGTCGGCCACTCTAGTAGGTAGAAAGTGTGACGAAACGGATCAAGAGCGTGTCGGGCACTCTAGTAGGTAGAAAGTGTGACGAAACGGACCAAGAGCGTGTCGGCCACTCTAGTAGATAGAAAGTGTGACGAAACGGATCAAGAGCGTGTCGAGCACTCTAATAGGTAGAAACTGTGACGAAACGGACCAAGAGCGTGTCGGGCACTTTAGTAGGTAGAAACTGTGACGAAACGGACCAAGAGCGTGTCGGGCACTCTAGTAGGTAGAAAGTGTGACGAAACGGACCAAGAGCGTGTCGGGCACTCTAGTAGGTAGAAACTGTGACGAAACGGACCAAGAGCGTGTCGGGCACTCTAGTAGGTAGAAAGTGTGACGAAACGGACCAAGAGCGTGTCGGGCACTCTAGTAGGTAGAGAGCGGGTGGAATCGGGCCAAGAGCGTGTCTGCAGCTGATGCAGTATTTGGAAGTCATGCATCCTCTGTTCGGCTATATTAAGGTAAGCGAGTTCTCGAGTGGAGACCACGCCTCTCTTGCCTTCCAGAAGACATGAAGAAAGTGTACCTGATAATCTACAAGCTGTTCCAATTGATCGGCTACTTGTACGTGCTGGCGGTGATGGGAGTGCGCTACGCTAAGCTGGAGTACGACTCCGTGGCTGACACATACGAGCATGTCGGGTCCGCCATCAAGTTCCTGCAGCTGATGCAGTATTTGGAAGTCATGCATCCTCTGTTCGGCTATACTAAGGTAAGCGGGTTCTCGACAAGTACGACTCCGTGGCTGACACTAGGGCTTTCGAATACCGGACTTTTTCAATACCGGATCATTTTCTTCAGTACCGGGATCCCGGTATTACGGTATTAATGGAATGTTTAAGAAAATGGCGCTAGTAGTTTTTTAAAACGCGGTAATGAAATGTTTTCTGCGATATGATAAAGGTGTTGGGTGCATAGTGTTCGCCACGCGGACACGTTCGCCTCGCGAAAACTTAGAACTTAAAACTTAAAACTTAAAAATTAAAAATTAGAAGTGGAAAACCGTCTACGGTACGGTAGTAGGTAGTAGTAGGTACCATGTGTGGGGTGTCGTTTGAAAGAGGACTCGAGCCGCGTTCGATGGTACAACACTTACGGCGATCGGTGACGACATGTCGCGCAACATTGTACAACATTGTATGTGCTGCCGATAGTACCCAGCGTGGGTGCCGGCCGAGATTGTTCCCAGTTTGGTTACGTCCATTTTAGCTTTGTAGCTCGAAAAGTGGTCAAGAGCGAGTCGGACCGGCCGGACACACTTTAGAACCCAAATGTCACTTTGAACGACACATGTCCTACATCATTCGAGTGACCTACTTGTTCCTGTCCAGTGTCCAGTACGGTTCGGGTGTTTTTTTTTTAATTCATCATCAAGTCCGTTTTTAATAATTTATCCAGTATGAGGACAGCATATATTACATAAATCAATAAAAATATCTGTGTGTTGCGGGACCGTTACGGTGTAATAATTAAAATCAAGTTGAGTGAGGCCAGCTTAAACTGGTCTCTCGTAGTGTTTGTATGAAAACACCAGAGTAATAGGGTGATCCATTGCTTGGGATAGGTTCATGTGCTGCCGATAGAACCTAGTTTGGTTCGTTGGGATTGTTCCCAGTTTGTTTCGTTGAGATTGTTCCTAGTTTGGTTGGATGAGATTCGGGCCTAGCGGGCCCCATGTGTGGTGTCGTTTGAAAGAGGGACTCGAGCCGCGTTCGATGGTACAACACTTACGGCGATCGGTGACGACATGTTGCGCAACATTTGAACGATGTTGCGCAACATTGTATATGGCACACTGTATAGCAAACAACTGTTAGAAATCGCACCAGAGTCCAACATAATTATAGAGGTCCTCCATACAGTCAGTAAGTGAGGCCAGCTAAAACTGGTCTCTCGTACTCTTTGAATCTCTCGTAGTGACGAAACGGACCAAGAGCGTGTCGGGCACTCTAGTAGGTAGAAAGTGTGACGAAACAGACCAAGAGCGTGTCGGGCACTCTAGTAGGTAGAAAGTGTGACGAAACGGACCAAGAGCGTGTCGGGCACTCTAATAGGTAGAAACTGTGACGAAACGGACCAAGAGCGTGTCGGGCACTCTAGTAGGTAGAAACTGTGACGAAACGGACCAAGAGCGTGTCGGGCACTCTAGTAGGTAGAAACTGTGACGAAACGGACCAAGAGCGTGTCGGGCACTCTAGTAGGTAGAAAGTGTGACGAAACGGACCAAGAGCGTGTCGGGTCCGCCATGAAGTTCCTGCAGCTGATGCAGTATTTGGAAGTCATGCATCCATTGTTTGACTATACTAAGGTAAGTGTCTTCTCGAGTTTTAAGTTTCATCACTCATGCCTTCCAGAAGACATGAAGAAAGTGTACCTGATAATCTACAATCTGTTCCAATTGATCGGCTACTTGTACGTGCTGGCGGTGATGGGAGTGCGCTACGCTAAGCTGGAGTACGACTCCGTGGCTGACACATACGAGCATGTCGGGTCCGCCATCAAGTTCCTGCAGCTGATGCAGTATTTGGAAGTCATGCATCCTCTGTTCGGCTATACTAAGGTAAGCGGGTTCTCGACAAGTACGACTCCGTGGCTGACACTAGGGCTTTCGAATACCGGACTTTTTCAATACCGGTATTGAATACCGGATCATTTTCTTCAGTACCGGGATCCCGATATTACGGTATTAATGGAATGTTTAAGAAAATGTCGAAAGTGTTTTCGTATGAAAACACTAGATGGCGCTAGTAGTTTTTTAAAACGCGGTAATGAAATGTTTTCTGCGATATGATAAAGGTGTTGGGTGCATAGTGTTCGCCACGCGGACACGTTCGCCTCGCGAAAACTTAGAACTTAGAACTTAAAAATTAAAAATTAGAACTGGAACACCGCCTACGGTACGGTAGTAGGTAGTAGTAGGTACCATGTGTGGGGTGTCGTTTGAAAGAGGGACTCGAGCCGCGTTCGATGGTACAACACTTACGGCGATCGGTGACGACATGTCGCGCAACATTGTACAACATTGTATGTGCTGCCGATAGTACCCAGCGTGGGTGCCGGCCGAGATTGTTCCCAGTTTGGTTACGTCCATTTTAGCTTTGTAGCTCGAAAAGTGGTCAAGAGCGAGTCGGACCGGCCGGACACACTTTAGAACCCAAATGTCACTTTGAACGACACATGTCCTACATCATTCGAGAGACCTACTTGTTCCTGTCCAGTGTCCAGTACGGTTCGGGTGGTTTTTTTTTTAATTCGTCATCAAGTCCGTTTTTAATAATTTATCCAGTATGAGGACAGCATATTTTACATAAATCAATAAAAATATCTGTGTGTTGCGGGACCGTTACGGTGTAATAATTAAAATCAAGTTGAGTGAGGCCAGCTTAAACTGGTCTCTCGTAGTGTTTGTATGAAAACACCAGAGTAATAGGGTGATCCCTGCTTGGGATAGGTTCATGTGCTGCCGATAGAACCCAGTTTGGTTCGTTGGGATTGTTCCCAGTTTGTTTCGTTGAGATTGTTCCTAGTTTGGTTGGATGAGATTCGGGCCTAGCGGGCCCCATGTGTGGGGTGTCGTTTGAAAGAGGGACTCGAGCCGCGTTCGATGGTACAACACTTACGGCGATCGGTGACGACATGTTGCGCAACATTTGAACGATGTTGCGCACCATTGTATAGGGCACTGTATAGCAAACAACTGTTAGAAATCGCACCAGAGTCCAACATAATTATAGAGGTCCTCCATACAGTCAGTAAGTGAGGCCAGCTAAAACTGGTCTCTCGTACTCTTTGTATCTCTCGTAGTGACGAAACGGACCAAGAGCGTGTCGGGCACTCTAGTAGGTAGAAAGTGTGACGAAACGGACCAAGAGCGTGTCGGCCACTCTAGTAGGTAGAAAGTGTGACGAAACGGATCAAGAGCGTGTCGGGCACTCTAGTAGGTAGAAAGTGTGACGAAACGGACCAAGAGCGTGTCGGCCACTCTAGTAGATAGAAAGTGTGACGAAACGGATCAAGAGCGTGTCGAGCACTCTAATAGGTAGAAACTGTGACGAAACGGACCAAGAGCGTGTCGGGCACTTTAGTAGGTAGAAACTGTGACGAAACGGACCAAGAGCGTGTCGGGCACTCTAGTAGGTAGAAAGTGTGACGAAACGGACCAAGAGCGTGTCGGGCACTCTAGTAGGTAGAAACTGTGACGAAACGGACCAAGAGCGTGTCGGCCACTCTAGTAGATAGAAAGTGTGACGAAACGGATCAAGAGCGTGTCGAGCACTCTAATAGGTAGAAACTGTGACGAAACGGACCAAGAGCGTGTCGGGCACTTTAGTAGGTAGAAACTGTGACGAAACGGACCAAGAGCGTGTCGGGCACTCTAGTAGGTAGAAAGTGTGACGAAACGGACCAAGAGCGTGTCGGGCACTCTAGTAGGTAGAAACTGTGACGAAACGGACCAAGAGCGTGTCGGGCACTCTAGTAGGTAGAAAGTGTGACGAAACGGACCAAGAGCGTGTCGGGCACTCTAGTAGGTAGAGAGCGGGTGGAATCGGGCCAAGAGCGTGTCTGCAGCTGATGCAGTATTTGGAAGTCATGCATCCTCTGTTCGGCTATATTAAGGTAAGCGAGTTCTCGAGTGGAGACCACGCCTCTCTTGCCTTCCAGAAGACATGAAGAAAGTGTACCTGATAATCTACAAGCTGTTCCAATTGATCGGCTACTTGTACGTGCTGGCGGTGATGGGAGTGCGCTACGCTAAGCTGGAGTACGACTCCGTGGCTGACACATACGAGCATGTCGGGTCCGCCATCAAGTTCCTGCAGCTGATGCAGTATTTGGAAGTCATGCATCCTCTGTTCGGCTATACTAAGGTAAGCGGGTTCTCGACAAGTACGACTCCGTGGCTGACACTAGGGCTTTCGAATACCGGACTTTTTCAATACCGGTATTGAATACCGGATCATTTTCTTCAGCACCGGGATCCCGGTATTACGGTATTAATGGAATGTTTAAGAAAATGTCTAAAGTATTTTCGTATGTAAACACTAGATGGCGCTAGTAGTTTTTTAAAACGCGGTAATGAAATGTTTTCTGCGATATGATAAAGGTGTTGGGTGCATAGTGTTCGCCACGCGGACACGTTCGCCTTGCGAAAACTTAGAACTTAGAACTTAAAACTTAAAAATTAAAAATTAGAAGTGGAAAACCGCCTACGGTACGGTAGTAGGTAGTAGTAGGTACCATGTGTGGGGTGTCGTTTGAAAGAGGGACTCGAGCCGCGTTCGATGGTACAACACTTACGGCGATCGGTGACGACATGTCGCGCAACATTGTATGTACAACATTGTATGTGCTGCCGATAGTACCCAGCGTGGGTGCCGGCCGAGATTGTTCCCAGTTTGGTTACGTCCATTTTAGCTTTGTAGCTCGAAAAGTGGTCAAGAGCGAGTCGGACCGGCCGGACACACTTTAGAACCCAAATGTCACTTTGAACGACACATGTCCTACATCATTCGAGTGATCTACTTGTTCCTGTCCAGTGTCCAGTACGGTTCGGGTGTTTTTTTTTTTTTTATTTCATCATCAAGTCCGTTTTTAATAATTTATCCAGTACGAGGACAGCATACATTACATAAATCAATAAAAATATCTGTGTGTTGCGGGACCGTTACGGTGTAATAATTAAAATCAAGTTCAGTGAGGCCAGCTTAAACTGGTCTCTCATAGTGTTTTGTATGAAAACACCAGAAGGGTGATCCCTTGCTTGGGATAGGTTCATGTGCTGCCGGTAGAACCCAGTTTGGTTCGTTGGGATTGTTCCCAGTTTGTTTCGTTGAGATTGTTCCTAGTTTGGTTGGATGAGATTCGGGCCTAGCGGGCCCCATGTGTGGGGTGTCGTTTGAAAGAGGGACTCGAGCCGCGTTCGATGGTACAACACTTACGGCGATCGGTGACGACATGTTGCGCAACATTTGAACGATGTTGCGCAACATTGTATATGGCACACTGTATAGCAAACAACTGTTAGAAATCGCACCAGAGTCCAACATAATTATAGAGGTCCTTCATACAGTCAGTAAGTGAGGCCAGCTAAAACTCGTCTCTCGTAGTGTTTGTATGAAAGTGAGGCCAGCTAAAACTGATCTCTCGTACTCTTCGTATCTCTCGTAGTGGCGAAACGGACCAAGAGCGTGTCGGGCACTCTAGTAGGTAGAAAGTGTGACGAAACGGACCAAGAGCGTGTCGGGCACTCTAGTAGGTAGAAACTGTGACGAAACGGACCAAGAGCGTGTCGGGCACTCTAGTAGGTAGAAAGTGTGACGAAACGGACCAAGAGCGTGTCGGGCACTCTAGTAGGTAGAAAGTGTGACGAAACGGACCAAGAGCGTGTCGGGCACTCTAGTAGGTAGAAAGTGTGACGAAACGGACCAAGAGCGTGTCGGGCACTCTAGTAGGTAGAGAGCGGGTGGAATCGGGCCAAGAGCGTGTCTGCAGCTGATGCAGTATTTGGAAGTCATGCATCCTCTGTTCGGCTATACTAAGGTAAGCGGGTTCTCGACAAGTACGACTCCGTGGCTGACACTAGGGCTTTCGAATACCGGACTTTTTCAATACCGGCATTGAATACCGGATCTTTTTTTTTCAGTACCGGGATCCCGGTATTACGGTATTAATGGAATGTTTGAGAAAATTTCGAAATTTATTTCGTATGAAAAAACTAGATGGCGCTAGTGGTTTTTTAAAACGCGGTAATGAAATGTTTTCTGCGATATGATAAAGGTGTTGGGTGCATAGTGTTCGCCACGCGGACACGTTCGCCTCGCGAAAACTTAGAACTTAAAACTTAAAAATTAAAAATTAGAAGTGGAAAACCGCCTACGGTACGGTAGTAGGTAGTAGTAGGTACCATGTGTGGGGTGTCGTTTGAAAGAGGGACTCGAGCCGCGTTCGATGGTACAACACTTACGGCGATCGGTGACGACATGTCGCGCAACATTGTACAACATTGTATGTGCTGCCGATAGTACCCAGCGTGGGTGCCGGCCGAGATTGTTCCCAGTTTGGTTACGTCCATTTTAGCTTTGTAGCTCGAAAAGTGGTCAAGAGCGAGTCGGACCGGCCGGACACACTTTAGAACCCAAATGTCACTTTGAACGACACATGTCCTACATCATTCGAGTGACCTACTTGTTCCTGTCCAGTGTCCAGTACGGTTCGGGTGTTTTTTTTTAATTCATCATCAAGTCCGTTTTTAATAATTTATCCAGTATGAGGACAGCATATATTACATAAATCAATAAAAATATCTGTGTGTTGCGGGACCGTTACGGTGTAATAATTAAAATCAAGTTGAGTGAGGCCAGCTTAAACTGGTCTCTCGTAGTGTTTGTATGAAAACACCAGAAGGGTGATCCCTTGCTTGGGATAGGTTCATGTGCTGCCGATAGAACCCAGTTTGGTTCGTTGGGATTGTTCCCAGTTTGTTTCGTTGAGATTGTTCCTAGTTTGGTTGGATGAGATTCGGGCCTAGCGGGCCCCATGTGTGGGGTGTCGAATCGGACCAAGAGCGTGTCGGGCACTCTAGTAGGTAGAGAGCGGGTGGAATCGGGCCAAGAGCGTGTCTGCAGCTGATGCAGTATTTGGAAGTCATGTATCCTCTGTTCGGCTATACTAAGGTAAGCGAGTTCTCGAGTGGAGGCCACGCCTCTCTTGCCTTCCAGAAGACATGAAGAAAGTGTACCTGATAATACCTGGGACGCTAAGCCCATGAAATATCAATCTGTCATATTTCTTTCCTAGAATTATGAAACTTGGTACAGTTGTTCTTTAGGTGCTAGTGAGTAGATTAAGCCCGGTTGACAAAGGGTTCCGCACCTAAGGGGGGAGGGGGAGGGGGGGGAAGTTTTTTTGTCCCGAGTTTCGCTCTAAGCCATACAACTCATAAATTAATGCTATTATGGCAAGTGCGGTATCAATTTTGGATAAATCATAGACTGGGTATTCATTAATGGAACAAAAAACTCACGTTTTCTAAAGAAAAAATAGAAAAAGTAACAAAAGATGTAAAAAAAAATTACTAAACTTTTAGCGTTAATTATACTCTATAATAATATAAAATTGAAACAGTAAAAAATCTGGCTATAATGCTACATTTATATAGATTATAAATATACTAGAGAAAAGCCCGGCTTCGCTCGGGTGAAATTAAACTCGTACTTGCGTAATTCTCAAAACTATTGAAGCAAGGCAGGAGTGTATAGCGGGAAATCGACGTAACCCTATCTTGACAGCACGCTATCTCGATCACAGTAAATATATCACTTCTTTGGTCTCAGCAGTAAAGAAATTTCATACAAACTCTCAAATACTCACTCACGCATACATACGACGCCGCTACATGGAATCTCGCGTTGATAGCGATGTCATAGTGACAACCCGAGATAAGAGAGAGAGAGACAGAGAAGGCAATAGGATCGCGGATTTGGTAAAGAATCTTTACTGCTGAGCGAAGTAAAACCGATCTATTTACTGTGACTCGATGCTAATTTAAGCCATCATTATACAAACTGCTATGGTTTGGTGCTGATTTAAGCCGACATCACACTAATTTGCAATGGGGTGATGTTATTCAAAGCCAACGTGACATGCATGACTGGTCTATAAATTTAAATATAATCCTTTAATTTGTTGAGATAGCGCGTGTCGAAATAGCGTGTAGTTGAGATAGTGTCGAGAATACATGTGTCGAAATAGCAAGATATATCTTAGGTCTTTCATTGTATTTAACAAATAAATGTTCTACTAAAACTTCAAGTAAATACACAAAAAAATATGTTTTATGTTGTATTATGTTTGTGTTGCTTGAGTTGTATTCGGTTCTTTTGGTATTTTGGTACTTTGCTTGCCAAGCTTGGTGATTGTGTTGTGGCAAATACCGCTCCCTAATAGGGGGGAAGCCTATGTCCAGCAGTGGACTGTTGTGACTGTGGTAGTTATACTGCGTGTTAGGAAAAGCACTGCGTTCCTTTCGAGGGATGAACCAGCCCATGAAACTGAACAACTAAGGCTACTTTTGTCAGCACTTGAGGGTCTGCAGTACCGGGTGTACCAGAAGAATGCCTTAACTATAAGAGATAAGTACGATAATGGCGCCATAGCAAAAGTTGTTAAACATGATAAGCCGCTTTTGCTGGCACATGGATATCGAGGATCTGGAGTAGGTTGATGGCCTGTACATCTCGTTAAGGCCTACAACTTTCCCAATGAAACCAATAGTCTAGCACGCATAGTTTTCGATATAAACGACTTTTTAGTATGACAGCTGACACCTGTCATGTAGATTTCGTTAAGGCCTACAACTTTCCCAAAGAAACCAATAGTTTCCGATATAAACAGTTTTGTACATCTTTCGTGTTATTTAGGATTTAGGTATCTCGGTTTAGTTATTGACAATTTGTGACAATGAAAGATGACACTTTGGGATGACACGACAATCCAAGAAAAATACTAAAAAATATAATTGATCTTTAGCCTCCTACTGTCCGGCGCAGCAGCGCTGGAATCCTATTATACTGAGACTGGCAGAATTGGGTAGAAGTCCATATTAATAAATGAAAATAAAAATAAAATCAGAAGCTAGGTGGTAGCTAGGCAACAAGTTGGCGACGGGATACTAACAAAAATGGCTGGGCCTATACTATATTTTGTCTGTCAGCATCGTTAGAATTTTATAAAATTCTCGATAATCCGCTAAATTCAGATATATGTTGTCGACTCAAAAACAATATTTTTTTTTATGTTTTATCTTCCTCTCTCGAAACCTCTGCACGAAATTATTAATATAGATACAATACATTAACATTTTGTCAATAAAAAGGTGAAAAAAAATCTATTCGTTGGAAGGTGTGTCTTGCTCTATGTCATCGTTGTCATTTAAGATTTTCATGACGATTCTAACACTATTTCCTGTTTATACGGGGTGTAAGGGACGGTGTAACGAAAACTTTTCAGGCGTGCTCAGAACATGAAACTGAACAACTTCACACACACACCTTCCAGCGAAAAGTTTTTTTTTTTCACCTACTTTCCATTGACAAATATTTATAATCTATATAAATGTAGCATTAAAGCCAGATTTTTTTATTGTTTCAATTTTCTATTATTAAAGAGTATAATTAACGCTAAAAGTATAGCTTTTTCTTTTTTTTTTTACATCTTTTGTTATTTTTTCTATTTTTTCTTAGGAAAACGTGAGTTTTTTGTTCCATAAATGAATACCCCGTCTATGATTCACCCGAAAATGATACCACACTAGCCATAATAGCATTAATTTATAAGTTGTATGGCTTAGAGCGAAACTCGGAACAAGAAATCTTCCCCCCCCTCCCCCTTCCCCCTTAGGTGCGGAACCCTTTGTCAACCGGGCTTAATCTACTCACTAGCACCTAAAGAACAACTGTACAAAGTTTCATAATTCTAGGAAAGAAATATCACAAAATGTGCTTAGCGTCTCAGGTATAATCTACAAGCTGTTCCAATTGATCGGCTACTTGTACGTGCTGGCGGTGATGGGAGTGCGCTACGCTAAGCTGGAGTACGACTCCGTGGCTGACACATACGAGCATGTCGGGTCCGCCATCAAGTTCCTGCAGCTGATGCAGTATTTGGAAGTCATGCATCCTCTGTTCGGCTATACTAAGGTAAGCGAGTTCTCGAGTGGAGACCACGCCTCTCTTGCCTTCCAGAAGACATGAAGAAAGTGTACCTGATAATCTACAAGCTGTTCCAATTGATCGGCTACTTGTACGTGCTGGCGGTGATGGGAGTGCGCTACGCTAAGCTGGAGTACGACTCCGTGGCTGACACATACGAGCATGTCGGGTCCGCCATCAAGTTCCTGCAGCTGATGCAGTATTTGGAAGTCATGCATCCTCTGTTCGGCTATACTAAGGTGCGTTGTAGTACTAAATGGAGAAACCACCTTTTTCAAAATGTTCAGTACGACTCCATGGCTGACACATACGAGCATGTCGGGTCATATTTGGAAGTCATGCATCATTTGTTCGGCTATACTAAGTGTATTAAGGGCGCGTTCTGGGGCAGCTTTAGGTATTTTTCGCGCCAAGGCGGCTTGCCGCCGCTCAACGAGGGAGCTGTTTGGTTTGAACTCCGGTGACCTTTGTCGGCGGGCAAGAACGCCACAGTATAATAAAAGCAGTAGAAAAATAAGGTTTATTTGTATTATTACTTTTTCTTTTAGAATATTGAAACAAATGTTTAGCAAGGTTAGGTATTTATTATTACGTGGTTGGACAAAATTAAGAATGAGTACATTAGAGGATCCTTTAGAGTCACAAAGATCGAGGACAAGCTGAGAGAAAACAGTTTACGCTGGTACGGCCACGTTATGAGACGAAGTGATGACCACAGTGATGACATTATTGACTCGAACCGTGGTGAACATCGAAGATGGGAAGAGAGGCCGAGGTCGACCAGCCACTACCTGGCAAAGCACTATAGCAAAAGATCTGAAAGCTATGGACGTAGGCACAATAACAACACAAAATAGACTGCTGTGGCGAAGACGTACGCGGAGGGCTGATCCCAAATGAAATGGGACCATAGCCAGGAGAAAGAAGAAGAAAGAAGAATCGTAATACATACCTACTGCTAACTATTACAAAAATATGTGGATGTAATGACTTTGTTAGACTGTGTCCTTGTATCTTGTTATGCCACGGCATATTTTTTAAAATTAAGTTTAATATTCAAATAAGACGAATTTAGTTTTGAAACCCGTGGTAATACTGCTTTCATTTTTCCTACTGTGGCACTAGACTGATCGCCACTAAAAAATAAAACCAATTTACGTCGCGCGTCAGGAGAAGATTTGGCACACATCCGTCGTCCGTAAGCGCCTCCGCGCGACTGACGAGGCTGCCGAGCCTCGCCGCTCGCGCTTTTTGTAGATATTTAGGCATCATAATTTACAATATAACCCTACAACATTGATACTGCACCATTCCCTGGATTATCAATTTATCTAAAAACTGGTATAAAAATTAGGTTTATAAACGTAATATCTTAGGAATAATATTGAAAATAAATTTTGAATAGAGCCAACTTTGGAATTTTTTTTTATCAAGCAAAGTTCACCAAATCGTGTAACTGAATGCCCCATTCCCTCTAATAGATCCTCAACTGCAACATATATTTTTTTTAGAATTCTACAACTAATATCTACTGAGTAATATTGTTTTGAAAAAGGATATTTTTGACGAACGGCGCCGTTAAATGCAGAATCTGCCTTGTACAAAATGCCTTAAAATACTTATTTCCATTTGGATTGATAACATTTTATTAACTGTTTGACAGTTTGATGTTGTGATCAAGTTGTGATTATTTATTTACTATGAAGACAATTAATTTTGTCGTGTGTAAAATTAAGATCCCATTTTTCCTGCGGGTGTTGAAGGAGGCGTATTTTTTGTATTACAATTTTCGGCTATAGGCTGACCTGTCACAATAGTGACGTAATTTTAAGCTCTGTTTAGCCGTGTGATTCCGGCTTTGAATAGCATAACCCCATTTCTACCTGTGGGTGTCGTAAAAAGCGACTAAGGGATAATCATCAAGCGAATGGGCAGCAGCGTTTCCTGTAAATGCAAAATCTTGTACTGCGCTCGCCAATCCGCCTGCCAGGCGTGGGGTTATGGTTACTCTGCAAGGAACAAAGGTTTCATGTATGTTTGTATGTTAACTAAGTTTGTGATGCCGTGTGGTAGCGGCTAAGAATTCTGCCACCCCTATTCTAGTCAGGATGTTTCATAATAGGCGACGTAGAGTTTTTGGTCAACCGTAAGGTCAAAGGTTGTGGTAAAATCACCTATGATAGCATTCTCAAAGAGGGTTGACGTCAGGCAGGCGGTCGTAAAATGATGCCAAATCCTATTGCAACATGATTGTGTGTTGCGTCGACCTTAAGTAATTGGGATAAAGGCAGGAAGACTATGTATGTAAATTGATCTTCTCGTTTCAGGGAGGAGCCCTGGTGCCATTTTTGCAAGTGAGCGGTCGCGCGTTCGTGCTCTTCGCCATGATCGAAGCCGAGCCGCGCATGCAGACCAAACCGGTCGTCTTCTACCTCTTCCTCGTGTGGAGCATGATTGAAGTTGTCAGGTAGATATCACAGCTGCTCCATATGGAAGACTACTACTCCCTATATACTGCAAGTGAGCCATGATCGAAGCCGAGCCGCGCATGCAGACTAAACCAGTCGTCTTCTACCTCTTCCTCGTGTGGAGCATGATTGAAGTCGTCAGGTAGATATCACTGCTGATCCATATGGAAGACTACTACTCCCTATATATAGTACTGTATCTGCAAGTGAGCCATGATCGAAGCCGAGCCGCGCATGCAGACCAAACCGGTCGTCTTCTACCTCTTCCTCGTGTGGAGCATGATTGAAGTCGTCAGGTAAATATGACAGCTGTTCCATATGGCCTTACTTTACTCCCTATATAGTGCTGTTTCTGCAAGTGAGCCATGATCGAAGCCGAGCCGCGCATGCAGATTGCAGACCAAACCCGTCGTCTTCTACCTCTTCCTCGTGTGGAGCATGATTGAAGTCGTCAGGTAGATATAACAGCTGCTTCATATGGAACATATGGAAGACTACTACTCCCTATACAGGGTGTTAGGGACGGTGTAACGAAAACTTTGCAGGCGTGCTCAGACCATGAAACTGAACAACTTTTACTATGGAGCCAATGGTGGGAAACGAAAAAAATTTTCCGACCTCCCGTACAAAGTCAGTCAGCTGATCGTGAATTTTATATGGGAGGTCGAAAAATTTTTTTCGTTTCCCACCATTGGCTCCATAGTAAAAGTTATTCAGTTTGATGGTCTGATCATGCCTGCAAAGTTTTCGTTACACCGTCCCTAACACCCCGTATAGTGCCGTATCTCCAAGTGAGCCATGATCGAAGCCGAGCCGCGCATGCAGACCAAACCGGTCGTCTTCTACCTCTTCCTCGTGTGGAGCATGATTGAAGTCGTCAGGTAGAAAACAGCTGCTTCATATGGAAAACTACTACTCCCTATACAAGGTGTTCCAAAGGAAATACATTAAATTGGAGACGTTGTGTAGACCATTGTACTGAACAATTTCCATTATGGCACCAAGTTTGAATTCTTAACAATTAAGAAGTAGAAAGGAGATTGCCCATTTCTGGTCTAAGAAATTGTCTCGCCTCAAAACGAAAATTAAAGCAATATGTAATATCCCTCATTCTAATGAAGAATAGCTACGGCAATTGTTGTACAAAACAGGGAAACTAACTTAACTGTTAAAGGTCTTACTACCGTTAGGTATTTTTCCCAAAGATTTAACTGTGGTGTGGACCTTTTTTGCACTGTTTACTTCGATATAGCTAACGATAACGATTTAAGAACGAAATACTCGATATACAGCCAAACTTCAGAATTTTTGTCTCTTTCGATACCCAACTTTAACATTCAATAACTTCAGAACTCCTATCATAATTAAATTATTTTCAGTTACAAAATGTTAAGCAATAATTAGACTTTATAATTATTTAACTTTGGCTCTGATGCAAAGCCTGTAAGTAGTGAGGCAAGCAATGGACGAACATCAATACTAGAGTGGGCATGATTCTTTCCATACAAACTAAATGCCTACATTTACTACAACCATTATGTATTACCCCTTATCCAAGTTTGCAACCTTGCATTTTTAACATGTTGGATTTGAATCTTCGAAAAAGTCTGGAACATAGTTGTCCTTGTTAGAAATTTAACGAAAACTTAAGATAAATGATAATGATAATAAATTTTTTTGCCAGAATAAGGTACATTACATTAGATGGTATACAAGTTAAGTCCAGCTTATTCTATCGCTACATAAAGCGACGTACAAATATTACAAATTAATTGAAAAAATATATTGCAATACAAAACAAGTTACTTATACATTACTAAAAGATCTCTTTCTTGGTGTCAACTTTATTTTATTACCGCCTCAAACTAAAAACTTGTTTTGACTTAGAGAACCGAGGTAGAGAACCCATAGAGACGCAAAGACAAAGGGCCAATCAGAGAATCCAGTATAGTGCGTTTCATTTTATAGTTCCTCTGGCGTCATGTTGGCAGCATTGGAAATTTGTATGTATAGTGCGTTTCATCTTATAGTTCCTCTGGCGTCATGTTGGTAGCATTGGAAATGTGTATGTAAATTTTATGGCGGCAATAATATTACATACAAATTTCCAATGCTACCAACATGACGCCAGAAGAACTATAAGATGAAACGCACTCTAATATTATTGCCGCCTTAATATTTACATACAAATTTCCTTCGAGCATCTTCCGTCCCGTTCCGGCCCCGGGGGAGTTCGTATAGTTACTTTACTCTATACAAATATTTCTGTCGTTTTTTGCGGGGGGAGAGGTAAAGCTGTCAAATCAAGCTAGTGTTGGAATCGACAATATCGATACTTGACCTTTCGATTAATTACAACAGTCTACTCAAAATTGTGTCATATTATTGCATTTTCAAAAGCAACTTAGTTCACAAGAATAGGATTTTTAGTAAATAGAAATATTGGCGCAATAACATCATTTTAAATATTGCATAAGGTACCCTAAATTAACCAAAATATTACATGCCAGCCGATGTGGCGCAGTGGTTAGTATGACTGCCTGCCACGCAAAGGTTCCGGGTTCAATTCCCGGTGGGGTCACTCACAAAGTTGATTTTTACCACTTTGTGAATTTGTTCCCAGTCTGGTTAGGACATTGCAGGCTAAACCACCTGATTGTCCGCAAGTAAGATGGTTCCGTGCTTCGGATGGGCACGTTAAGCCGTCGGTCCCGGTTGCTGTCTATGATGGCGGTCGTTACACCACCATGTCAGAGGCCTGCTACATGCAGTAGGCGGTTGAAAAACTCTGACACCAGGGTTCATCGGGTCGTTGAACGACTCGGTGTCCCACACGAAGAGAGAGAGAGAGACAAAAATATTAATTTCTTTCTCCAAAGACCAGATAATACAATTATGTAGGTACTGTTCGACTAGCATACTTTTTATTAGATACTTTGTACATCTATGTTTTTACTTTTGACGCATTTTCAAATCTTGTTTGAAATTCTACATCTATGTCACTCTCTGCAATGTCTGCCACAACTGCGCATACTATGTAAATAAATAATATAAATCACTAATTATCTAGGCGGTTTCTCTTTCGTGTTTTCTGCTAAACCCACTAGAAAACACAGGCTATGGGCCCGCGCCCTGCCTAGAATAGAATAAAGCAGTGCAGATATTTCCTCAAGCTATGGATCCGACTACAACGTCATCGTCAACAGCTACATCTTCGAGCAGCCAACTAACTGCCGTGGAGAAGCTGAACGGCTCTCTAAATTACTCATCATGGAGCTTCACAATGAAGAACCTCTTGATCGTGAGTGATTTGTGGGACGTAGTGGACAAGCCTGAAGATAAACTGACGGAGCTCGGAGAACAAGCCTTTAAGCGCTTGGACGCCAAGGCAAAAGCAAGAATATGCTTGAACCTGGAAAAGCATGTTTTCCCGATCGTCGTAAACGCAGAGACATCCTCAGAAACCTGGGAGAATCTGAAGAAAAACTACGCTGACAGCGGCCTACTTCGGAAACTACACCTCCTTCGAAGTCTTTTCAACTCTAAGCTTGAACAACATCAGAACATGCAAGAATACGTAAGCAAAATAAGAGGTATTCATCAACAATTACTAGAAATCGGTGAAAAGAGCATACAAGATAGCTTCATTGGCACCATCATGCTGACAGGACTTCCAGAGTCATACAATCCACTGGTAATGGCATTTGAGAACTCAGGTGTAGAAGTTACATCGGATTCCGTATCAGCCATACTCCTCAAGGAAGACCAACGAAGAGCCACGTCAACATCGAGTGCTGAGAACGCTGCTGCTTTCCACACCAAACCACCTCATTGCTCATTCTGCAAGAAGTTCGGACATGTGCGAAATGAATGTAGGGCGAAGAAAATGAAGAACAACAAGAAGAAAAGTGTACCCTCTAGTTCTAATTACACATCAGACCTTACACTTTTATCATGTTTTTCTACAAATTTACCCCAAAATTCATCCACTGATCCTTGGCTTCTAGATTCTGGCTGTTCAACACATATGTGCCACAGTAAACAACCATTTAGTGAAATGACACCCCATACACACTACATTACTGTTGCTAATAACGAAAAGATTGCGAGCGAAGGAAAAGGTACAGTTTTACTGAATGTTTCTGAAAACTTTAACTCGATTCCTAACGTCTTATATGTGCCCGACCTGGCAGCAAACTTGCTATCGGTCTACAAGTTAGCGATGCAAGGATTTGTAGTAGTTTTTTCTAAAGTAGGTGCCTATATCTTACTTAGAGATGGGTGTAAGATTTCAGGTACTGTAGTCGCTACTGCCTCTAATTACAAAGGCATGTATAAACTAAACCAACCTGAAATGCAATCTCATTTGGCGGCAAACTACGCCAAAGAGGATGCACTACTATGGCATAGACGCCTAGGTCACCCACATCCCAAAGTGCTAAATATTTTAAAAAGCAAAAACGCGGGAATAAAGTTTTTTGACAGTGTCACGTCAATCGACACATGCGTTCCCTGCTTACAAGGGAAACTAGCAAAGAGACCATTCGAAAAATCTAAAAGTAGGTCCCATAACAAACTAGAGTTAGTTCACTCTGATCTTTGCGGACCAATGAGTACGCAGTCATGGGGCGGAGCACTATACTTGCTCACCTTTACTGATGACTTTTCACGTAAAACTTTTGGATATCTTTTAAAAGCCAAAAGTGAAGTTTTCTCTAAGTTTTTGGAATTCAAACACTTAGTTGAAAATCAAACCGGTCTCAAAATAAAAAAGTTTCGGACGGATAACGGTACTGAATTTGTGAATAAAAACATGACAGCTTTCCTAAGGGAAAATGGTATAGTCCACCAAACTTCTGTAGCCTATACGCCGCAACAGAACGGAGTTGCAGAGCGCGTGAACCGTACCATCATTGAGAAGGCACGTGCAATGCTCCACGACGCAAACTTACCGAAAGCGTACTGGGGCGAAGCCGTGAACACAGCAATTTATTTAAAAAATTGTACGCCTACTCAGTCCCTAAATTTCAAAATACCTGATGAGGTATGGTTTGAAAGAAAGCTTAACCTTTCACACCTCAGAGTTTTTGGCAGCGAAGCTCACGTGCTTATTCCTAAGGAAAAACGCACTAAACTCGACGCAAAAACTCAGAAATGCATTTTCGTTGGATATCCGTCAGAGACCAAAGGCTATCGCCTTATCGACCCCTCTAAACCACGAGCGGTCATCATCGCAAGAGATGTAGTTTTCATAGAAAACAAGGTAACTGCAACAGATGAGCAAGCTACCACT
The DNA here is from genome assembly GCA_024500475.1 of Phthorimaea operculella. Classification (NCBI taxonomy): domain Eukaryota; kingdom Metazoa; phylum Arthropoda; class Insecta; order Lepidoptera; family Gelechiidae; genus Phthorimaea; species Phthorimaea operculella. The sequence continues at coordinate 10,591,227 of JANFCV010000002.1, forward strand.
TCTCAGCAGCAACCGACTCTTGCCATTAACCCTCTTGACACAGATTGTACAGTAGGTATCAATGATACTCAACCTGAAATACAATCAACTTCCAATCCACCTCAAGAAGTCCAAAATAATGTTCTCGTCCATACTTTTTCAGACACCGCTAGCCTACCTGAAGTCTCAGATGATGTATCAGCAGCCCCGCAGCCGCAAAATGATTTACCATCTGAACCTTGCGAATCTGAGTCAGTTGATCCAGTCGATACTTTTATTGACGCTGAACCAGCATCGCCGGCAGAAGCAGCTAGCATACCTGAAGCAGCCACTTCCGAACCGAGATATCCTCAAAGGGAAAGACATCCCCCTATGCGGTATGATCCCTGCTGCCTATTTATGGTTTCCAACAGTAGTGAACCGGATACCTATAAACAAGCAGTGGAAGATGTCTTCAAGGAAGAATGGTTAAAGGCTATGAGAGCTGAATACAACTCTCTAACCAAACACGGGACTTGGACAATAGTGGATAGACCCCCCGAACGGAAGACCATCAAGAGCAAATGGGTCTTCAAAATTAAAAGAAATACGAGTGGAGAGATAGTCAAGTTTAAAGCTAGACTAGTAGCCAAAGGCTTTACCCAAGTCTACGGTGTGGACTATAATGAAACATTCTCTCCTGTGACACGCCTGTCTACAGTTAGAATGTTAATGGCCTTTGCTGCACACCATGGTCTACAGCTCGAACACTTAGACGTGGAAACCGCTTTCTTAAATGGAGACCTACAGGAAGAGATTTATATGGAGCAACCCGAAGGCTTTGCCTCAGACCCTAAACAGAAGGTTTGCCTCCTAAAGAAATCCCTCTACGGTTTAAAGCAAGCCCCACGTCAGTGGAACAAGAAAGTGCGCGAAGCCATGCATAAGCTCTCTCTCACTCAATGTTCAAAAGAACACTGTTTATATTATAAGAAGGAAAATGACAAATTTCTAATTGTCTCAGTCTTTGTTGACGATTTTTTCCTCTTGTCCAATAGTGATCAAATGAAAAAACAGTTCAAACAAGATCTGGGCCGAACCTTTACGATTAAAGACCTCGGCCAGCTAAAAGATTGTTTGGGCATGCGCGTTACACAGTCCAAAAACAGCGTCAGTTTGGACCAAACAAACTACATCGATAAAATTATCGAAAAATTTGGAATGAAGGATGCTATTCCTGTATCCACTCCAATGGAACCTGGTCAAAAATTGACTGTTCCAGAGCCAAGTGAAAAACGTTTTGATTTGCCTTATCAGCAGCTTATCGGGTCATTGATGTACATTTCCATTGGCACAAGACCTGATATATCTCACACTGTGTCTTACCTTAGCCAATTCAATACACATCACGGGGAGGCACATTGGAAAGCCGCTAAGCGTGTGCTACGCTATCTTAAGGCTACCAAAAACTTAAAATTAACGTTCCGTAAGTTGAGCGAGCAGACTCCTATACTGACCGGCTATGCAGATGCAGATTACGGGAGTAATCTTATAGACCGAAGGTCGTATACTGGTTACACCTTTTTAATGAGTGGCGCTCCCATCTCATGGGAATCTCGCAAACAGCGAACAATTGCATTATCCACGACAGAAGCGGAATATATGGCGCTTTCCGAGTCCAGTAAAGAAGCCATATATCTAAAATCACTCATTAAAGAATTATTTGCAATAGACCGACCAGTAGAAATCCGCTCAGACAACCAAAGCTCACTTAAACTCCAATAACACGTTTCATGCCCGCACCAAACATATTGACATTCGTCACCGTTTCATCCGTGATGCGATACTAAATGGTGAAATAACTGTTAGCTACATCCCCTCAAACACACAACTAGCTGACATCCTTACTAAACCACTGCCCAAGATTAGGCACGCAAGACTTAACTCGCTGTTAGGTTTGCTATAGTGTTTTCTTTGTGGTTTATTTATTTTGATAGGTTCCATTTTCAAATTTTTATCTAGCTACTTGTTAGTAATAACGAAACTTATCAAACCAGTGATGTCAACTTGTACCTGTATTTTTATATATCGAGTCTTTTTCATACAGGGTGTTAATTTTTATTTTTGTGTGTTGTTTTAAATTTTAAATTGTAATTAATGTACAAATTACGGGGAGGTGTTCGACTAGCATACTTTTTATTAGATACTTTGTACATCTATGTTTTTACTTTTGACGCATTTTCAAATCTTGTTTGAAATTCTACATCTATGTCACTCTCTGCAATGTCTGCCACAACTGCGCATACTATGTAAATAAATAATATAAATCACTAATTATCTAGGCGGTTTCTCTTTCGTGTTTTCTGCTAAACCCACTAGAAAACACAGGTACAATCAATGCAATACCTACCTAGGTACTATTTACTGATAATTACGTATCATAGGATATTATGTAAGGGAATTTACTAAAAAATCACCTATACAACAAATCATATCCCGATGACGTAGTGGTTAGTACCTACCCCTGTCTTCTACGTCGAGGCTCGTGGGTGGAAATCGATTCCACCGGACACAAATATTTGTAAAGTAAATTTTCAAATATTCGTGTTTTGTCTGAGCACTCTGCCTGATAAAGGACCACCGACTGGACCGAAACGGTCGTGAAATCGCGACGTAATAAGAAGTAGGTAAGTGCAAAATCCTTTTCATATACATAATAATTAAAGTTAAAATGTCGCACTTAAGTTTAACCAATTTATAGCACACCAAGTCGTCCAACGACCTGACGAACCCTGGTGCCAGAGTTTGTCAACCACCTACTGCAGGCCTCTGACATGGTTGTGTAACGACAGCCGTCTAAGTGACCATAGACAGCAACCGGGAGCGACGGCTGAACATGGCTCCAAAGCACGGAACCATCTTGCTTCTCGGACAATCAGGTGGTTTAGCCTGTGTGGTGTTCTGACCAGTCTAGGAACATATTCACAAAGTGATAAATATCAACTTTGTGAGCGAAAGGAATTGAACCCGGAACTTTCTGCGTCGCAGGCAGTCGGACTAGCCACTGCGACACATCGGCTGATAGCCGACGTCACCCGATCAGCTGAGACTGATATTAATTTTCAATGAAACTCGAACAAAATCAGGTTTTCCCAAAATTCATTGTAAAAGTTGTTCAATTTCATAATCTGATCATGCCTGCAAAGTTTTCGGTACAGACCGTCTTTACATTAAATAGGTTTGTAACTATAGCGATAGAAAAAGTATCGACGTTTTGTATTAGTTGACTCACTGCACTAGCTTGGGTTCAGTGTGGCTCGATACTTCAAGTTAAAATTATCGTTTTTTCATTAAATATCGACTGGAAATGAACATCATTTAATAAGTAGAACAATCCCAAACTAACATTCTAATCTTACTTAGCAAGCTATTTACTGTTAATAAAGGCATCGGTAAACTAAGATCGTTAATTGTTTTGTTACCCATTTTATGGTGGAATATTATAATCTTCATTTGAAAAATAAACGATACTATGATGAACACTATTGTTCGACACAAAATAATAACAAAAGAAACAAAATACAATTATTTTATTATAGATCCACCTAAAAAAAACTCCAAATCAGTCATTTTGTACGACTTACTGGCAACACTTATGTACAATTTTCAATCGCTTATTTTATATATTATTTAGTGATATTGTACTGGAGGAATGCTTTTAGATGAAAAGTGATATTGTTCTGTTGTAAATTGGTATTTTTACATATTTTTTTAGGCATTATTACATTGACATTATTAGCTCTACAATTCCGCTTTTTATCGGAGCTCATTTGACATGCGCGACTGGAATCGTTCTAGGAAATAATCTGACAGCAACTGGTTTTTGTAGTAAGGTAAGCCCCCGTGGGCAAAGGCCGTGACAGAGGGGAAGTGCTTCGTATAGCGTCTCCCTACCCCAGCTTTCCTCCAAGCAAATTTCCAATGCTGCCAACATGACGCCAGAGGAACTAAAAGATGAAACGCACTTTAGAGTCTGTAGTGTCAGTTTTTGACGTATATGACATTTGACCTTAGTCTACGCCGCAACACGCCACAACTGTTGCCTTGGCAACTAAATTACCACCAAAACCGTTGCCTTGGCAACAGTTGTGGCGGTCAAAGATAGTAGTATAGGGTAGGTAGATGGAGCTTTTTAAAGTTGAACTTTTTAGATATATGAATCCTTTTTACACAGATGTATTACGTCATTAGAAAAAAAGAAGCAGCTATAGCTACTTTGACAGCTTCAAATACTCCAGTGTCGCCACTTTGTCTATATATACACATTTATTTATGTATATGGCACTAGTGTTGTGCAATGTGCAATATCGATAACTTTTCGCGGGAAATTCAAATGAAAATTATTCTGTACCTAATCAAACTGCCCGAATAAAGCATCTATTGAAGCAGATTGAAACATAGCGCAGACCGGATGCAGCTAGCGTGCGTGCGTTCACGCCTGGCACCAGTTGTAATGTATGGAAGTGTATGACACAAATATCAACCAGATGCGTGGCATTTGTGGTTTGGTGCAAGATGCTTGCTGAATGGTGTAGAATGCTTGCGAGATGGTGCGGGATAGTACGGGATAGAATGGGGGCTTGCGGTAAGATGCGGGATGTTTGCAAGACTGTACGGGGTTTTAGCGACATGATAAGGAAAAGTAAAAAAGCTGCAACTACACACTTACAAAGTTTAATTACTCACCATTGATTTACAAATGTTCAAATTCTTTGTGTTTTTACAAAATTGTAGGAATTGTGCTCAAGATGGCATACTGAGATAAGATGACACACCATCAATATCTACTAAAGTATTGATGTTAGAGGTATACCTGTAGAGTTTTTATGTGTATCTTTGGTGCTCCTAATACATATATTCAGTAGAGAAGTCAATGACAGCAAATGTAAAAATTATGCGAATTTTTGTGATTTTTGACTTCAAGGAATTTTCGACCACCTTCAGTGTACTGTTTGTTTGTTGGTGAAACTACCAAAATATATAATTTAGTAAGCTGAATATTTTTTGGTGTAATCTAGGGTAACATTAGTATGTAAATTTTAATAAAAGAGTAATGTGAACCTTTTACATTTTTAACAAATAAATAATTATTTTAGTACTACGCTTTGAGTAAGGCGAGGGTAAGACGACATACCAGATTAGTGGGTGTGAGGTTGTATGTCAACTTACCCATAAAAACTCGTGTTCACTGTTTTCAGCATTATTTTCTGTATTCTCGACCATGTTTAATATCTCCTCACATAACAAATGGCCAGGACATAATTGAGTACACTATTTAAAAAACATTATAGCGTATGTCATCTTATCCTAACGCTGTGTCGTCTTACTCTGGTCGGAGTGGTGGTGGTTTTAGGTTCATAAAATTTGAAATTATTGACTTACTTGATAGTAAAATAAACAATCAGTTTCCCAATAAAATGTATTTTAACATGCATCAGATTATAAAACTTACATTACTTTATTTAACGAAATATTTACCTCTAAACAAAAAGTATGTAATCTTAAGCACAATTCCCCTACAGAATATACACTATTTACAGCTATACACAAAAGCAGAATTTTTTACAACTTTATGTAATCTACAAAAATGTACAGAATGTACAATTATTTACTACAACTACTATAACAGCCTTTTTCGTTGTTTCGCTTGTTTCACTCTTCTTATATTATTTATCCACTTCATCTACTATAACAGCCTTTTTCGTTGTTTCGCTTGTTTCGCTCTTCTTATATTATTTATCCACTTCAACTACTATAACAGCCTTTTTCGTTGTTTCGCTTGTTTCGCTCTTCTTATATTATTTATCCACTTTTTTTTTAGTTCGGGATCACCTGGGAATCTGGAATGATTATTTATTTTATTAAATTGATATATTATTCAAAATTACCAGACGAATTTATTCCATTTGGGTCCTATTAATAGCAATACTGCACTTATGCAGTACAAAATGTAAATATTTTATCGATATCGATTGGACGCACTTTTGCAGAATTTATGAGTAGGTAACATGTCAAATACTGGCGCTGGGAATTAGTAAATAATATTTGTATTGAATAATCTAAATTATTCACCTAATAAGAACCTGCGACGTAAATGTATTGTTGCAATGACTTCAAAGGATGCATTTAAGTAAGGATTAGTTTATTTATCGCGGAGTATTTGGAGTAGAAAACTTACCGGTGAAATGACTTTTTTCCGTTTTCATCATTTGGTTCAGTTGCGTGGCTCTTGCAGCCAGGAACCACACACGACATGTTTAAAAACAGTTGCGTCCATTCACTTTAAAAAAAATCCCAAGATTTATGATTATTTTTCACCAGAAAATAATAAAAATAAAAATCCAATGTTTGTAATCATCTGGTTACACTCAGTTTGACCTTGATCCGGCTGGTGGCGCGCGACGTTTCAAGTCAGCCACTGACGTCATAGTTGTCACTTTTTTTCTCATGTAAAGGTTCGTAAGGCGTGAAAGAAATAAAGATAGGTTTATGAGTTCAACTTAAAAAGCGGCATCCACCTACCTATACTAAATCCTTGGTGGCGGTAATATCAAAAGTTTTTCCAAGACGGCAACATGACATAAATAAAGGTCATAATAAATAAAGCTCCTTTCATAATGTGGGACTCAATTAAATTTAACAAATTTATGTTGCTAATTACTTCTAAACAAGGGGTGTATGAACACCAAGTTATGAAACTTGGCCCCCAACAATGAAAAATATTCGGTACGATGGCCTACACAACGTCCTCCAATTTAATGTATTTCCGCCTTCGATTCTTACTACCTTGGAGGAAGGCTAGGTATGGAGACGCTATACGAAGAGCTTCCCCTCTGTCACGGCCTATGCCCACTTGGGCTTATCTTACTACAAAAACCAGTTGCTGTCAGATCTTTTACTAGAACGAGTCCAGTCGCGCATGTCAAATGAGCTCCGATAAAAATCCGAATTGTAGAGATAATAATGCCTTTAAAAATATGTAAAAATACAAATTTACAACAGAACAATATCACTTTTCATCTGAAAGTATTCCTCCAGTACAATATCACTAAATAATATATAAAATTAGCGATTGAAAATTGTACATAAGTGTTGCCAGTAAGTCGTACAAAATGTCTGATGTGGAGTTTTTTTGTAGGTGGATCTACAATAAAATAATTGTATTTTGTTCCTTTTGTTATTATTTTGTGTCGAACAATGGTGTTAATCATAGTATCGTTAATTTACAAATAAAGATTATAATATTCCACCATATAATAGGTAACAATTAACGATCTTAGTTTATTGATGCCTTTAAAAACAGTAAATAGCTTGCTAAGTAAGATTAGAATGTTAGTTTGGGATTGTTCTACTTATTCAATGATGGTCATTTCCAGTCGATATTCAATGAAAAAACGATAATTTTAACTTGAAGTATCGAGCCACACTCAACCCAAGCTAGTGCAGTGACCCAAGTAATACAAAACGTCGATACGCCATAGTTACAAACCTATACTATGTAAAGACGGTCTGTACCGAAAACTTTGCAGGCATGATCAGATTATGAAATTGAACAACTTTTACTATGGATTTTGGGAAACCCTGATTTTGTTCGAGTTTCATTGAAAATTAATGTCAGTCTCAGCTGATCGGGTGACATCGGATGTCAGCCGACGTGGCGCAATGGCTATAGTCCTGCAAGTTCGTGCGCGACCCTCCCTAGGGGTGACAGACGTTGGGAGGGGAGATGTCAGCGGGTAGCGGGAGGTGTAGCGGGAAGGAAACGCGCGCATCCGCGCCGCACGTCATATTAAAATGACGTGCTTACTCCCCCAACCGTCTGTACCCCGCAGGAAGGTCGCGCACGAACCTGACGGACTATAGTCCGACTGCCCGTTCAATTCACTTAGACGGCTGTCGTTACACAACTATTTCAAAGGCCTGCTTCATGCAGTAGGTGGTTGAAAAGCACTGGCACCAGGGTTCATCAGGTCGTTGGACGTTTTGGTGTCCTTTAAACTGTTTAAACTTAAGTGCGACATTTTAACTTTAATTACATATATAAAAAGGATTTCGCACTTACCTACTTCTTATTACATCGCGGTTTCGCGACCGTTTCGGTCCAGTCGGTGGTCTTTTATCAGCCGGAGTGCTCAGACAAAACACGAATATTTGAAAATTTACTTTATAAATATTTGTGTCCGGTGGAAATCGAACCCACGAGCCTCGGCGTAGAAGACAGATAGATAGTCGAATTTATTATGTATGACTTGTTGTATAGATGGTTTTTTAGTAAATTCCCTTACATAATATCCTATGATACTTAATGATCAGTAAATAGAAGGTAGGTATTGCATTGATTGTACCTACATAATTGTATTATCTGGTCTATGGGGAAAGAAATTCATATTTTGGTTAATTTATACCTTATGCAATATTTAAAATGATGTTATTGCGCCTATATTTCTATTTACTACAAAATCCTATTCTCAAGAACTAAGTTGCTTTTGAAAATGCAATAATATGACACAATATTGAGTAGACTGATGTAATTAATCGAAAGGTCAAGTATCGATATTGTCGATTACAACACTAGCTTGATTTGACAGCTTTACCTCACCCCCCGCAAAAAATGGCAGAAATATTTGTATAGAGTAAAGTAGCTATGACGACTCCCCTCGGGCCGGAACGGGACGGAAGATGCTCGAAGCTTACTACTATACTATAAGCAAACTGAACCACTGGACCGTTTACGAATTGGACACATAGGTACCGTATTCAACAACTTATTATCCCACACAAGAAGAAACATGCAAGAATCTTTTTGTAACATTTATTATGTAATTCACTTACAGGTATCCATACTACATATCGCAGCTTTACAAGAAAGAGATCTACATCCTGACCTGGCTGCGGTACTCAATGTGGATTCCACTCTACCCGCTGGGAATTCTCTGTGAATCCATCATCATCCTTCGCAACATCCCCTACTTCGAAGAGACACAGCGATTCACGATCTCTTTACCCAACGAATGGAACTTTGCATTCCATTTACCGACGTTCCTAAGAGTTTATCTCCTGATCCTAACATTCCCTGGCATGTATCTAGTGATGGGTCACATGCGCAAACTGAGAATCAGCAAGCTGAAGCCAAAAGTTAAAGTTATTAAGAAAACTAAATAGTGTAAGTCCAAATGGTTGTTGTAGGTAGTAAGTGCTCAAGGTTGGGGAATAAGTTTGTATTTATGCGGATTAGGAGCCTTTCCACACAAGCTATTTTTGCCGGATTTTATATTTGATAAAAAAAAAAATAATAGTGGCGAAATCGGTGCATGTTCGTCGAAACGCCGAGAAATCTCGGAAAAAAGGAAACACTTGTGTGAAAGTACTCTAAAAGAAACTGGAAATATTTCAAGGGATGAACCAACCCATGACATTATTTTTATTATAATTATTTATCGCCTTCTACGGTACCTTCAAGAAGAGAAAAAGCAGTTAAAATATTTAGGGTAGAGGTCTTTTTCTGTTTACTTTTCAAAGTTAAATATTTAGATGCATAGAAATTGATCCTAGTATTTTAGTTGAGATTATAAAATATCCTTCTCTCTAGTCTACCCATGGTATAGTATGCATTTCTCTTGTATCCATTTCTTAGGTAGGTGGTTTAAGTTTTTTTTAGAGGTTTTTATACATTTGATTAATAGAACATTCGAAACAAGATTTTGCTAAGGATTCATTCTTGTATGTGCCTAATGTAATTAAAAAATCTGACTATCCATAATGAATGTTTGTATTGTAAATTGAGATTAAAAATTGTTTATTGTAAAAGCACTATTGAGATTTTCTAATTTGCCCTATCCACATATTTATTGTGAATACATAGTACGTAAAATTAAAAGCTTAAAAAATATTATTTCGCATTTAAAGCACAAAAATAATCCTGAGTTAATTTTGAATATTAGTGAGTCAATTTGAAATTATTGTTGTTAGTTACTTTTATAATATATGAACTGAAGAAATAAATGTTGTCTTTTTTGTATAAAAAGGTATTTCATTTCAAACTCAAAGTTATTATTTCTTGACTGCATTTATTCTTATTTTAACACTACATAAATTAACATGATTATTCACTGAAGTCTCACATCTGAAAGTTTTACACTTAGTGGCAGCCACAACAAAACTAAAGCTTCTTACAACTTGTGTTGATCACTTGTAAGAATTTGAAATATGAATGATATCTAGAACTTCAGAAAACTGTATCATGAAGAAGTGACAAATGTACAAATTCCAACAAAAATCTTGAAAACCATCTAGTCCATCCCTTCAAGAAGTTGGTTCATGATCCCAAAATTCTTACAAGTGGTAGTAAGAATGAGGCAAACGACTTAAGAGCGCAGCTTGAGGTAGGCGCGTCTGAACCATTCGCTGGGCTCTGTGTGAGCGTAGTACTCATGGAAGATGGGCTCCACCAGGGTGTCGGCGGGAATGTTTTTGTACACTCGCTCGCCATAGTAAGTGCCAACCTGAAATTTAAAACAATGTTGTAAAAGATTGACTGAATGGAAGAAAAAGACATGTTGCGCTCACCCCAAATAAATTGGGATAAGGGCAGCAGGGCATGATGTTGTACGAGTGACCAAACATGGTCAGTATTTCAAAATATCCTCAATTAGGAGCTAGGCACAAACATTTTTTTGTGCTCACATCCAATTTCTAACATCAGGTATATTGTGCTTTAATTACAATAGGTACAACTTTTATTAGAATATTAAATCACAATAGTGAAATAAGTGAGGTCAGGTTTCTCCACACAAAGAGAGAGATCTCATGAGAAACAATTAACTTAAAATAAATTACTGTAGTGGTAGTGTAGTAAATAAATGGCCCTGACACCAGGGTTCATCTAGAATTTGGACGACACTGTGCCCCATTTGAAGAAGAAAACAACGAATTTATGTGCTTACCTCCCAGCCAGGCACATCCTTCATCAGCTCCGCTTCCGCGTCACGGTTCCTGCGGATTTGCTTCAGGTATTCTCTGTCCCTCTCTGCCAACAGCATTGGGTATATGGCCATCTTGGCCGAGCGCATCTCGATCTCATTCTTCTTGATCCTCTTCTGGTTTATGTAAAATAATGCTAAAGCGCCCGTGGTAATGCCAATGTACCCCGCGAACATAGCATACCCTGAAATTTTTCATATTATTATAATAGATTCATTGATTTGTAAACCAAAAAGTTAGGCCTGCTCAGTGATAGTTTTGTAGTGAAAGTCAATAATAATTAAGGTTCTAGTGAACAGAAACAGTAGATACAAATGGTAAACATGTAAGGAAAGTAAGGATATAAGCAGATTTGTCCTGGAACTACCAAAAAAGATTAACAGAACACAGGTCAACATAACCTATAAATAAAGTTACATAACATTGTTTTCCGCATCAAAAGTAATAAACCCATGAATACTTACCGCTGAAAAAGGTTTTTGCAGGCACTCTTTTGTATGGAATTGGCTTGTAGCCCCCGGGAGGGGGCAAATCTTGTTTTCGGGCTATCTGACAAGCCTCAGCCATTGTTGTTGTTGTTTTAAAAATTCATCCATCAGGATAGGCAATGGTACTAGCCATACAGCCTAGTCTTTTATTAGCTCTTTCTGTTATCTTTTCAAAAATAAGGCATTAAATGCCAATTCTTCTATAGTTCATTTCTTATTTCCAATAAAAACAAGGCAAAAATGCCATTTCTTCTATATATTCTTGTGTAATTTTCAGGTTCATAAAATTCCATGTCCGGGTTAAATCCATGTCAAAGCTCTCCAACCGTGGAGATAATAAAGTCAAATATTGGAATAAAAGTGGCAGGGTTCGATAGAAGTTCTTGAAGCGAAGGCGGGATACTGTCTTTGTAAATATCTTGCAGCTTGTCAATTAATAAAATTCGGTTAATATTTAAAGCAGGACAGTTGAAAAATATATGTTCCAGCGTTTGATTTTCATTTAGAGAGCAATCTGTACACAAAGGTGAGTTAATAATTTTCATGCGGTGTAGATGGGCTTTAAATTTACAATGACCAAATCGTAACCTGCATATTTGTGTGAAGAATCTTCTTTATATAAAGGTATTATTCTTAGCGAACCAGGGTTTCTCTCCAAGATTCTTATTGATTGCAGCATACCATGCACCTTTTTCTTGTATTATAATTTGATGTTGATTTATCCAGCTTTGTCTAATTTCCTCTTGAATCAATGGGATTAAATCTCTCCATGGAAGTGACATTCTTCTGGGTTGTCCAATTAAGCTATTGTTTATTGTTCTGGCAAGGTAGTCAGCTGTTTCATTACCTGACACACCTTTATGTGCTGGAGACCATAAAAATTCAATTGAAACATTGGCGTTGTATAGTGTTTGCCACAGCTGTTTAATTTTATAAATAATATAATTTGTACTCAGAGTGTTATTCTTTAAAGCTGATAAAACTGACATACTGTCACTAATAATAAGCCATTTAGGGAAAGAGTGATTTAAATTGTTTATATATTCTAAAGCGGCTTGAATTGCTGCAGCTTCTGCCGTAAATATACTGCAGGTTTTGGTAGTTTATATCCATTTCCTGTCTTCAAGGCACTGTGATAGTATGCAAGAGAGACACCAGTATCAGTTTTGAGCCATCAGTGTAAATATGCTGGTATTGTGGCCATAATGATAGTTTCTCATATAGCTCTTCTCTAGTTCTAATGGAGTTATCTATAACTATATTCATATTGCAAAATTTGCTTTCAAAAGCTCCTTCGTAACATGCCAACTTGTCAGATTTGTGAATGTTATGCCTTTCATTATACCTAAACTTTTATTTCAGAATAATCAAGCAGAATAAAGGGGAATTTAATTGAAGTAGATGCAGAGGCCAAAGTTTGATTTTCAGCGATTTTCTCTAATAAGGAATGGTGAGTAAAAGAAAATAATTTCAGTAGAAATCTAAATTTGAGATATTTAAATCTTAACATCAATGGAGGTATATTGCATTCAACTTGCATAGAAACAATAGGTGTTGTTTTCATTGCACCTGTTATTAAACGTAAATTTTTATTCTGTAAAGTTTCTAACTTTTTAACCAAAATAGGATTGGAAGCATAACAAAGAAAACTATATTCAAAGTGGGAACGTACCACAGACTTATATAACATAAGTAAAACTTTAGGATCAGCCCCCCATGATGTTCTAGCGAGGATTTAAGAATATTAAAAGCTCTAGAAGCTCTATCTGACACATAACTTACATGCTTATTCCATGATAAATTTCTAGTAAAAATTACTCCAAGAAATTTTGCTTCATCTTCTACTGGCAATAAGCTACCATCATAATATATATGAGATATCAAAAGTCTAGATCTACTAAAGATCACAACTTTAGTTTTCTCTAGACTAACACTTAAATGTAAATAATCAAAGTATGTTTTTAATCTTTCAAATGCTAAATTTAATTTGATTTCTGTTGCTTGCATGTTAGACCCAATACAATATATAGCTAAATCATCAGCAAATTGTAAATTTCTTACTTCGGTACCCAGTATACTATTTAATTTATTAATATACAAGATGAACAGCAAAGGACTTAAAATTCCACCTTGACAAACACCTAAATATGACGATTGTGGTCCATATAAATTATTTTTAAACTTGACATATACTTGCCTACCATTTAAAAAGTTGAATATCCAACTAATTAATTTTCCAGGTAAACCTAACAACTGTAACTCCGCAGCAAGCACATGGTGATTAACATTATTGAAGGCTCCAACAATATCAAAAAGACACAAACAACAAATTTATTAAATGAGAAGGAATGATGAATGTCAAGAAAGAGATTATTCAAACTTTCGATTGCAGAGTGACCACGTCTAAAACCAAACTGATTTGGAGGTAATAACTTATTAGATTCAATAAAAATTCCAGTCTTTGTTTTAGTATTTGTTCAAAAACTTTACCTATACAGGATGTTAATGCTATAGGTCGATAAAATTACAATTATCCGCATCTTTACCAGGTTTCAAAACTGGAATTAAACAATCAACCTTCCATTCAGTGGGAATTATGTCATTAGACCAAAGAAAGTTAAATATGTCCAAAATCATTTTTACTTGACAATGAAAGATTTTTAATAACTTATATGGAATATGATCTAAACCAAAAACAGTATCTCTTCTAGAGCTAAGTGCACTAATAAATTCATTTAAAGTAAAAGGTGTAATTAAATAATCATTACCACCAGTGACTGGAGAGTTAACAGTAGTAGTGACAATATTTGGAGAAACGGTTGTGTACTTATTTAAAAATGCTGGTATCCAATCTGTGTTAGAAGACCGTATCACATTACATTCAGAAAAAGATTTATTAAACATGCGCATTGTTTTCCATATTACAGACAGAGGTGTTTGCCGGTTAAATGTTTCACACAAAGCCATCCATGAAGCTTCTCTTTCCCTTTTAATGGTAAGTTTTTAATAGCTTGTTGTTTTTAAAATAGATATAATTTTCTAATGTTGGGTCATTTTTAAATTGAATGTAAGCGGCTTTAGAATTATTTACTGCTAAAGTGCAGGCATTATTCCACCAAGGCAAACATGGTCTTTTCCTACGTGTTAAATTTGGCTGCACTAAATTATTTCTGGTTGTGGGATTAGCCTCAAATGCACAATTTAGTAGTAAAGAGCAGAGATTAGAATAGGATTCCTGGGGTCGTTCAAAGTCAAAGTTAAAAGTAGTTAATTTGTCACTAACTATTTCTTGATATTTTTTCCAATCGACATTTGAAAAATTTGGACGGATGTAATTTCCTTGATTTAAATTGGAATTGTTAATTCTATTTACAGAACCAAGGATACTAGTAACAGTGGGAAGATGATAACTCCCCATTGGATCATCATGAACTGACCAGCTACAACGTAATGATAATGAGGAAGAAACGAGAGTAAGATCCAATGCATTTGGTTTCCACACATGTGAACCCACAGTAGTTGCTTGGCCGTCATTAAGGAGGCATAAATTATTATCATCAATCACATCTTGCAAAATTATACCACGCGCATCAGTTGACGTGCAACCCCACGAAGTACTGTGTGCATTGAAATCCCCAGCCATAATAAGAGGCCCCGGTACAGATTTAATCAAACTATCAAGACGGGAATAAGTAAAGTTGGAAGGAGAAGCCAACGTGGGACTATAGAAACTAATTATTGTAATAATTTCATTGTTGAAATGTAACTGAACTGCCAAATTTTGTAATGAGTTATCAGAATGTGTGTTTAACAAATTGTAACGCAAATTATTTTGTATTAATATAGCAACACCATTGTGTTTAGTACCTATATCTAATCTTTCGATGTTAAAACCTTTAATTTTAATTTTTTTCCCTGGTTTTAACCAGGTTTCAGAAATAAGTGCTACATGAATATTATTATTATATAAAAATAAGTAAAAGCATGTAAATTACTAGACAAACTTTGAGCATTCCATTGAACAATATTTAACTGATCCATAAATTAGAATTTACTTAGTTTTATGGTCTGTGGTTTTATTGATACTGAATGAATCAAGTAAAGCGCTTTTTATACTTTGAGTAGAGATTGGGATGGGATTTTCAGCATCTTTACTAGCGGAAATAATTTTTATAATTGAAGAAATCAGAAGATTCATGAATTGTTCCGATTTAAACAATTGTTGAACTGGGTCTACTTTACTTTTTAGTGGGGGGAAGTTTTTGTTATTAAAAACTTCAGAATACGAGGCCCTGCGCATCTGAACTTTTATCTCCTCTGCTTTTGAATTTTCACTGGGCATGATTTGGCAATTGCAACATGTTTTCCTTTGCAGTGAACACAGACTGCTTCTTCTGGCCGTTTTACGCAATCTTTATAATTGTGAGAATCACCGCAGATTGAGCACCTCTGGGCGTTTTTACAGAATTTACCAATGTGCCCAAAGCGCAGGCATCGCAGGCATTGGCTCACAGGAGGCGTGTATGGCCTTACTTCGAAATACCAGCTGTTAATATCCACATAATCAGGAAGTACTGCACTAGCGAAAGTTATCGATACCGCTTGTGTTGGTACCAAGCAGGAGTTACCTTCGTCGTCTTTGGAACGTCGCATGAATCGGCGTACAGATACAACATTTCTGCAACTAGAAATTCCATCATATATTTTTTTGTTGCTCATGTATGTTGGAACGTTTGTTATTACCCCTGTCACTTCCGTTAATCTTGCTGGAATAGTCGCCCTCAACTTTAGCTCTTTTTGAGACTTGAGATTATTAAGAGCTGCATTTGCTAACCCTGGTCGCTCAAATATAACCGCTATTTTGTAACGATTGATTCTTTTCAATTGCTTGATACCTTTGTTACTAAGCTTCAATGCGCTTCCCAAGCCCATCAAGTCTCTCTCACCTATCGGCGTCTTGTCGTCCGCGCTCTCGTAAATTACTTACTATATATTCGAACTCACCGCCATCCTCCGGATACTGACGAATGTAGTTTTCAGTTTTGTATATCTTGTATTTGTCTACATCGTCGTCGCCCGCATCATCGCTCATAGCGGGGTCCTCTCCTTCGCTTACCTCTCCGCCATCGTTTCCCTTTTTACGTTTGCCTTTGCGACCCATGGCTGGGCAGCAAAGCTGTGTTGCTTTTTTATTGCACTATTAGAATATAAGTTACTAGTAATTAAATTTACTAAGAAATTATCAATTTATTCTGCAAAAAGCAATTTTAAAATTTTCTTTGAAAAATTTTCACCCTGTTGATTCAAATTCCCGCCAAAGAATCCTCAGCCATTGTTGCAACTTTGACAGATAAAATAATATCACTTGACAGCCAACTGCACCGAAAATGCGCTTTTTTTGAGCGAAAATAACGAACTGTGATATAAACAAGAAATATATTTCGTTTGTGAAAATATTGATATTGCAAAAGCTAAACGGTTTATATTCAAATCTCGCATTAAAATTTAAATTTCTGATCATCATTTGAGTTCATTTTTATTTTATCTATCAGATACAACTTCGTTTTACAACCTCACTTTTAGCAAAAACTCTTCTAAAAAAACTCATTCAACGTTCCGTTGCAACCACATCTCATCCCAAGATTACAAGGCGGGATTTTCAAAAATACCTACGAGTTGAGTTTATCATCTCCTTGACGACAGATAAATATTATAATCAAATTATAATAACAAGCTTTGGAATAGTGTGTACAATTTTTCGCGCAACTTTAGCAATGCAACAGGAGCTAACAGCTAGCCAGGGTGTCCAAGCTGATATTCCGGAGCCTCACGATGTGGAGGAAACTTTGAAAATTCGACCACTAGAACGCATCAAGCTTCATCCGAAAGTGCCATATGAGCCGTCTACCTACGGGAAGAAGCATTACAGTCATCCTTGGATTCTGCAAGATGGACGTGGCAAGCCTGGTGAAGGCAGTGAAATGCGGGCTAAGTACAAGGTGCCCGTGAAACCTAAACATGGAGAAGGTAGGCATGTGCAGTAAAACTCAAATAATTGACCTCGATCTTTGTGTATTTATAAACTGAAAGGAACGCAATCGATATTTTTAGGGATCCGCAAACGTATGCTAAAGGATTTCTTCTGGGAGCAAATTCTGAATGAAACTATGGAAGAGCTGGCGACTTCGAACCCAGTTCACGAATACTGCACGGAGTATGACGCCAACTACGACAAAGACAACTTTGAGCCGCGCAACTTGGCTGTCTCAGCAGATAAAAATGTAAGACCCGTTTTCTTAATAAATTAATCAGTCACAAGTAAAGGAAATAACTGGCTTCGGGGTCTAGCCGCGCGCCGTTTCCCTAATTTGTGGTCTAGCGGTCAGATCAGAGAAACAGAAAAGTTTTTCGTTTTGCGTTTGGTTACCTGCAAACTGCAAACAAACTAGCAACAAAATTAATTTTGTGAAACTGATATTTCATTATTTTTTTGCTAATAAAATAATGTTTGCGTTATGTTACGTTTGACTACGAAACCCTGTTTGTGGGCGTGTCTGACACACTCTTGACTTTTTTTTTACTGACTCCAAATATCACCTACATTCTACTTCAGGACAACACTCTCTACTAACTTGGAGACAAGCTTAAACTAATATTTTTTGTTCTTATTTCAACAGATGCATCTGAAATACCCGTTGTATGGCACCGGGTCCAGTGCCATTACATTCTATAGCGAGACGACTAAGAAAACTGGTCCTGTGAGTACTATATTTTATAACGACTACCCAACCAAAATTAGGAAAGTGTTTTTTTTTTATTTGTGAGAATTCTGACTCCGGTTACACAGGCGACTTTCGGGGATCTCTCGTCGATCTTTTCCGCATGTGTAAAAAAATACGCTCTAATGTTACTATCGGCAGCACATCCACCTAACCCCCCTAATTTAGGCGTTAAACAAATACCGTTTTAACTTACTATTTATAAGACAACTTTTAGACAGTCCCTTAAATACCTTCTTAACTCTTTAACCTGTTGTTTTAGAATTATCTTAAGAAATTCCAATTTAATATTGAATTTTATTTGCAGCACGAAATTCTGGAGAAATTCAGAAGATGCCAATACTTTACTCGGCCGATGGAGGAGCGATTGGATGACGGATGGGTCCTTTGAAGAAATAAATAAATATTATTTGTGTTGTGTTTTACCTACTGGATAAAATTAGATATGTTACGATTACCTACAATAAAACATTGATTTCATTTATGAAGACTTTATTTGAATCATCGATAGATATTATCATTAATATTAGGTTTAAATGTAAATAAGTAGGTAAGTCATGTAAGTAATCAAGTTATTAACTCAACAATATTTTTTATTGTAATTATAAACACTAAATACTAAATAAAATACTTTTATGTTGGAACAACCACTTTTTATTACCAAACTTCAATAGCAAGCAAGAGAGAAAACTACAGTCTTTTGTTTTACAAGCGTTGTTCGAACAAAATTCAAATATTTGAGACCCGAAGGCCGGCTGGCTGGCTAGTTCACAAAATGAGGCCTCATTCTGTGAACCACGGCGGCTTGTCTTCAGCTCCGGCTTGGCTGGCTCGGCTGCCTTGGCATTGCGAATTGGCAATGGTCTTACATAATAAAAATAATATAAATACACAGGAGTGGATCTAGGGTATGGCTATAGGGGCGGGAGCCAGGGGCGCAGAACGAGGGGGGGCGCAAAACCAGACTCGCGCCCGCCAGGGCGCGGGTTTGGAGTTCAAGCCTCGTAAGATTCGGGTTATTATTGAGAGCTTAGGTATAATCTTTTGCTTACCATAGGGCATAAATGGCGTTAAGGTGAAGCAATTATAATAGTTTCCTGCCTGTTTCATGAGAACAGAAAAATTGTAAATAAATGTTAAATATGATCTCCGTGCCTTCCTTGAGGGGCGCGGGCGCTACGACACGAGAAAGGGCGCGCCCTGCCAAACTGAGGGCGCCAATTCAAGTCAGCCAATACGGGCACAGAAGTTTCTCGCATACCTAATAATAAGGGCAATAATGTGCCAGGCTTTTTAAATTTATGAAAATTAAGTAGTTTGTTACCACCACACCAGATTTAGCGTGAAAAGTCGGGCTCGCTTCGCTCACATTAAGTTTTGTGTCTCAGTGACGCCCCCTCTCGCTGTCCATTAGTGCTGCTACCATAACACCAGATTCATTGTGAAAAGTCGAGCTCGCTTTGTTCGCAATTAGTTCTGTGCCAGACTGGACGCCCCCTTTCGCAGTCTATTAGTGTTGCTACCACCACACCAGATTTAGCGTGAAAAGTCGGGCTCGCTTCGCTCGCAATACGTTTTGTGCCTCAGTCACGACCCCTCTCGCTGTCCATTAGTGCTGCCACCATTACACCAGATTTAGCGTAAAAAGTCGAGTTCGTTTCGCTCGCAATACGTTGTGCATCTCAGTGACGCCCCCTCTCGCTGTCCATTAGTGCTGTCACCATCACACCAGATTTGGCGTGAGAAGTCGGGCTCGCTTCGCTCGCAATTAGTTATGTGCAAGACTGACGCTCCCTCTCGCAGTCCATTAGTGCTGCTACCACCACACCAAATTTAGCGCGAAAACTCGGGCTCGCTTCGGTCGCTATACGTTAGTGTGCCGCCCTTCTAGATGTCCGTACGTACGAAAAAGTTGATCTAAAATCGTCTCTGACAGAACCTGCACTCATTTTTGTATAGATAAAGTAACTGGTAACACTAAGGTGCCTCGATGACTCCTCGAAAACCGAGAGCTTGGATTGCGCCTGCAAAGGGGGGGCGCAAAGTTTGATTCGAGCCAGGGGCGCTGGCTACCTCAGATCCGCCTCTGTAAATACAAACTAACAAATAAGACTAATTAGCAATGCACACATTTCCTCCGTCATCCATCAAACAAGTACCTACAAGTACAAACTGAGAATGTAAATATTGTAGAATAAAATCGTCGGTTTTTAGCTAAAACCTGGTGTTGTCGCAGGTTCAGCAACTAGCCAAACGTATTTTAATAAATTCAATACTAATAAAAGGCAACACATGCAAGTAAAATTAAATTAACAAATTATATAGGTAGGTACTATGGCCGGCAGATCAACCTACCTACATAAGGTATGCACCTATTTATGCTGGTTTTTCACTAAAAGAATTTAGAGTAGATAACCAGTACCAGTTAGTACCTACCAAATATAAGCTGATTCCTTGAATGGATAGGTTGATGTGCTGGCGATAGTACACACTTATAACAAACAACCAATAACTATGCAGAAAAACTAATTAAAGCACTATTAAATATTCAGTGGTTAAAGCACAAAGTAAAGCTAAATATGAATTTGTCTAGGCCAACAAATTAAAACAGCAGATCATCGTCATCCCAGTAGTGCGGCAGGCAGGTCGGCGAGTCTCCTGTGGTAGCTGTCATGGTTGAGGACAGCTTGCTTCTCATGATGGTCGTGATCTGCTCCTGGCCTCGGCTGGTAACCTTCGATATCTTGTCATCTGAAAAAACCTCTCATAAGTACCTGTTCACACATGCGACTTTTTGTCGCGGACATCCTTTCCACTCATAGAGGGAGATGTTCGATTGTCACCCGGCCAGAGAACAATAGCACGCGACAAAAGGTGGCATGTGTGAACGGGTCAAAGTTGTATGGCTTCCCGAACAGTGGCGGATCCAGGGGGGGGGTTATGGGGGTCATGACCCCCCCCTGAGCCGGGCCCAGGACCTTGACTAAGTGGTTATATTATGGTTTACATATTGACAATGTCTTTTTTGTCAATGTCAAACACAAGATTCCATAGCAAAAGCCGGCATACGGCAAAATCGTCGACTTCATTCGGCCATCGTCCTAAGCTGATCCAGGTTTTTGGCCACAAACCTAGGATTTTGGCCGAATTCCTAATGGGAACGAAGAGTGGAGAGGTACGTTATGCACCTCCCCCTGATCTGTTAAGGGTAGCGTTGGACACCCTGAGGCATCGGACACCCTGAAGGATGGGGTAGCATCAGACAGCCTGAACAGCAGGATTGCCTCGGTTGACCGGGACGAGAGACACCATAAGAGCAGGAAGTACTACTGGACGCTCGGGAGAACGGAAGTAGCGTCAGATGCTCTGGACGGCAGGGGGTATCGTCGGACGCCCAGGAAATCCAACGCCCGCCATCTTTTATCCTCCAGAGTGTCCGACGCTACCCACGCCTGCCAAGGCGTCTGACGCTACCTCCCACCCTCCAGAAAGTCCAAAGCTACCTTCTGCCTCTCAAGGTGTATGCCGCTACCTCCAACCCTCCAGGGATGCCCTTCACGGCAAGGGGTAGCGTCGGAAGCCCAGGAAAACCAACGCCCGCCACTTTTTATCCACCAGAGTGTCCAACGCCACCCACGTCCTCCAGGGCGTCCGACGCTACTTTGTAACACAATAGTAGGCCCAACGCTACCCCTTTCCGAGTACGGCGTCCCTGGAGGGTTGGAGGTAGCGTCAGTCACCCTGAAAGGCAGGAGGTAGCGTTGCACGTGATGTAGGGTGGGAGGTATCAGGTAGCGTCGGTCGCCCTGGAGGGCGTGGTTAGCGTCGGACACTCTGGAGGATGAAAGATGACGGTGGCTGTATTTTTTGGGACGCTACCCCCTGTCCTCCAGGGCGTCCGACGCTACCACCGATCCTCCAGAGCGTCCGAGGCAATCCTGCTATTCAGGCTGTCTAATTTTACCCCCTGCCCTTCAGGGTGTCCAACTCTACCCTTAAAAGATGTGCATAACATACCTCTTCACTCCTCGCTCCCCTGAAATGCAAAAAAGCCATAAATCTAGGATTTCGACCGAAATCCTAAATTTTTGGCCAAAAACCTGGATCAGCTTAGGACGATGGCCGAAGGAAGTCTACGATTTTGCCATATGCCGGCATTTGACCAAAACCCTAGCATTTCGGCCAAAAACCTAATTCTGCCTCTCGAAAAACATAACCCTTCTTCTGAAGCAGTTGGGTCAAAAATTACCTATAGTACCTATAAAATTTTCTATGTGACCCCCCCCCTGAGCCAAGGCTGGATCCGCCGGTGTTCCCGAAAAATATAATTCGCAAAACTGAGCGACAACGCTTTTCGTTGTTCTAATTCTAAAGCTGAGTTGAGGAGGTAGACGTTAGACTTTAGGCGTTTCTACTCTGCAGCACCTTCCACTCTGCAGTGAGCGAATGAATAGATTGTTGCCAAGATTGAAGAAAGTTACTTTATGTAGATAGATACCTACAGTGGGCGCTTGCCCGTACTTACTTTATGCTACAGTTCACCTACAGAAATCAGTCATTTCTCAGGCTGACCCGTCTGTTTTTTTGACCAAATAACTTTACCATTTATGCTTACCAGCAATGTAGATAGGTAAGTATACCAAATCGGGCTCTGTTAGCAGAGTAATAAAATAGGTATAATATAAGAAGGGTCTATGCATTACCTTCAAACTTTAATTAATACTTCCCAAGTAGCGAGGGCATGAATGAATCGCGCAGAGCGCTCATGTACACGACTACAGATGTAAATCAACCGGTTTAAAACGTTTAAAACCAAATTTCGCGGTTTAAAACCTGAAATCAACCGTTTTCAACCGTTTAAAACTCGCCTACAAAAAAAAAAGTTCTGTGTTTTACATACACATACATACATACACAAATCACGCCTTTATCCCTTGCGGGGTAGGCAGAGCGTAAACAGCCGTAGGTACCTACAATACAGCCGCTATCGCCACGTCTGACTAATATTTCAGGGCCGTTGTAGAAAAATCGTGCCGAAATGCAAAAAAATTTTTGCCGAGTAGGTACTTAGGTATGAATTTTTGTATGGAACATCCAAATTATTAATATAACCCTGTATATACAAAATTCGGTGTTTCCAACGATTTTACACTGACTTGCTCATCATAGGTTACCTACGCTCGGGCCTCGGAGCGACAAACTAGGTAATAAACCCGCAAAATCACATCATTAATCCATTTCAGTGATCCTTACCTTTGTAATATTACGAAAATGTATTAAAATCAATAAAACATTGTTATCAACCATCCGCCGTTTTAAACCGAAAAAAACGGTTGTTTATGATTTAAAACGGTTTTTTTCGTTTAAAACGATTTGGTTGAATTGGTTTTAAACCGGGCTTACATCTATGTACACGACATTGCATGGTCGTGGTGAATCACCTTGGCAGATGGGAAAATTATAACAGGTTTAAAATAGTAGTTTATGCAACTGCGTAATAATGAGAGGCTTTAGGATGAGAGTGTCTGTTTATCACACGAGGCGCAGCCGAGTGTGATAATAGTTTGACACGAGCATCCTAAAGCCTAATTATTTGCAGTTGCATACACTATTTTATCTACACTCTACAAGAAAAACTATGAAAAATAATTCAAACCTCCGCACTGCACTATGGCGATTGCAAGCCTATCTACTGAACTACCAACTGAACGACTTTTATACATAAGTAACTTTTTAACTAAACGTTAAAATGGAGGCTCATAAAAACTGAACAGCTTTTAAAATTAAATAGCATTTATCGGTGAATTTTAATTCGAAAAATGATTTGAAGCAAAGATTTAATAATAAATAAGTTCTCATAATTTCAAGTGTCTTCCCGCCGCGGGTGACACTTGTTTTTTTTTTTCATTCGACTTACTGATGGCCAGTGTCAAATTGGAACAGATTACAATTTGGTACCCGGGTCAATTCGTTTAATTTTTTTTCAAATACTAGAAATCGAGTTACTTTATGTAGCTGCCAGTAGTATGAAAGTTTTTTTTTAAAGGCTGTATATTCGTAATGCAGTTCATTACGTTCGTACTTTCGATTCTGTAAAACGAATATTACGAACTGAGTGTAGATAAAATATATTCTAGAAAGTAGGTAATAGAATGATTCCAAAGGAAGGGCCATAAAGAAACTCATCGTAGCATTAAAAATTGGCACTTGGCAGGTAGGTACTATCGTCAGCACGTCAATCAATATCTACCCTTTGATCTAACCAGTTAAGGGAATAACTACTTTGTCATTTGGTCCCTTAAATGGTTAGGTAGGTTGATAAGATGACGAGAGTACATGTAGATAGCTACATGTCCGAATAACCGAAAGAGAATGGGTAGGTTAACCGCTGCTCAGTGTAGGTGCACGACATATTGAAAATCTGCTGATATGAATTTCTTTCTGGCCGTTCCATAAAATACATCAATTATTACCTATAACGATATCTTCGTCCACATCATCAAAAATATCGCCTAGTTTGACTTGTGTTAGCGCATGAGCTTTAACTTTTTTGGCTTTCACCATTTTCAAGCGATGGAAGTCCTCCCTCTCCTAAATCAAAGATCGTACATAAAATATCTAGAAGTTTTGGAAAACCTGCGAAATTTTCCGACGTAGCAGGCGAGATTTGAACCTGCAACTTTCGCCATCAGTACCTCATGGCGGCTGTAGAGGCACAAATTAGGAAAACGGCGTGCGGGCGCCTTTAGTAGAGGCACAAGAGGCGTCAGTCTGCACTAGCTGTGGCACTAGTCTGCAGAAGCAGAAGCCAGTGGGTGGGTAGGTACAGATGGCAAAAGTCGCGGATCAAATTCTGCCTGATACCGAAAATTTTGCAAATTGTTAAAAAATTCACGGGAAATGTACCTGTCAAAACTTTGGGATTTAAATAAATATATTTTTTTATTATTGTACTTAAATTGAACTAAATAATGTCGCTTACCCGCTCATCCATCTCCATTAGAATATACTTTTCGGTATTTTGCAATTTAGGTAAAATCACTTTTTCTATTCCATTCACCTTCCTACAACATTTAATCAAATTAAAAGTAGTTTAGGTACTTCACTTATTTTTGAATCTAATGCAAACCTTACCTGAGCGTGGATTTAATTGCATCGTCGAGCAGAAAGCAAGTGTTTCTCAAAGAGGCGAACTTGATGAGGATCCTGACTGCCTCCCGGAATGCCTTCTTAGCCTCTCCGGTGCGGTGGCCGCCTGCGCCGAGTCCTGCGTACTGGAGCGCGTCGGACGCATTCGTGTCTTCGACAGCCATCAGAGACACGGTGGAGACCCCCGATATGTTCTCATTGACGCGCTGCACGCGTACCTGGGCCTGAAGCAATATTCAATCAATTGTATTACCTACCTTCAATAAAGAATGGGATTATAAATGGCGGCCGAAGGTCATGCTTTCTCACTCGCACTAAGGCCCTTGCGTTCGTGCTTTCCCCCTCCTATTTCTTTATTGAACAAGTAATTAAGTAGCACCTACCTACCTACAGTGTGGTTGTCAAGTAAATGGCCCATGATGCCCAGCAATGACGATGAATGAGTAGGTAATGGTAAAGCGGAATAAACTCAGCTGTTTTTATTCTTACTTAAAGCAAGTGGAGGTTAGCAAGAATAGTGGTAAACCCAACATTCTGTACTAACTTGGAAGCAGCACCTTAGCTTAGGAGTTTACATAAAATGCAACAGTCATGTCTATGAAAACCTAAGAATTATGCACTACCTACGTTGAAAGTTGTAATAATAAATAGTGAAATACTTAGTAGAAATTATCATAATCGTTAGAAGTTAATTCGTTAGCGACCTGTCAAAAGCGAAATGCTTTGGCTTCCCACTTTTAGATTACAAGAAAACTTACCTCTCCAATACTTTCAAGAACCATCGCATTACTTTCGCCATTAGTAAACTTTATAGCAGCCAGTGAAATGTAAGCTTCTTTGAGCGTGTGGCCTAAAACAGCCTGGACCGAAGCCAGTTCGACCGCGGCCTTACGGCCTCGGAAGCGAAGCGCTTCGGCTTTCCGCTTCAGAAGCTGGTAGCCTCTGTTTACTTGCTCCTGGCGGTGTTTTATCTCTCGCAACATGAAGAGAGACGCCGTGACCGGGTAGCGTTCAGTCGTGTTCATTCTTCTTCTTTTTTGGTTCGCAAACAATGAAGCTTTTCAAAATATCATCTGCAGAGAGAATAAATAGAAAAAAGGCACCAAAACAACTCTGTACTATACCAGTTGTCTTCCAATCACACTTTTAGTTCCTTTTTTGCTTTTGTTCGGAAAACTTGATTTATTTATTTATTTATTTATTTATTTATTAATATGGACTTCTACACAATAAAGGTAATTCTGCCAGTGTCAGTATAATAAGATTCCAGAGCGCTGCTGCGCCGGACGGTTGGTGGCTTCAGCAGAATGATGATAGTGTCTTCTGCAGGAACCAGGGACGTCCTCTTGATACCATCCGGAAATGTAGAGTAGGTTCTTCAATTTCAATTTCTCTGTTCCATGTTTACGTTGGGCACTTGACTGATTAAATTACTATCAAAATAAGCAGTGAAAATACGAATAAACTTGAAATAAAAAATTTAAAATTGAAAAATACGTCTGCCATTGACGGGTGAAACAAAAGAAGTCCCGGAAAACTTGAGGAAATAGAAAAACACGAAAAACATATAAAATAGTACTCTGTGCGAAAAACATTAAATAATACAGTGCAGCCGTTCAAATGAGCCATATTCGACAGCAGACAAACTCATGTTAATGATATGACATTAGGTCTATTTTTCTTTATTGAGGTGTCTTCTAGTTCCTAAACAACTGTCAAATATGGTCTATTCGAACGGCAATACTGTAGTGGATGAGAGAGGATGAGAGAATTTCATAGAGAGTTTTCACGGCTTTTTTCCACAGCTTTTTTCGAGCAATCAACACGGCTGTCAGGATGGCAGGTGTTGTTGTTATGTTGAAAAAGAGGTTGTGTTGCCTTCGAAAAATCTGCCTTACTTATACAAAAACTAGACGAATTTAGTTTAAATGATTCAGACTAACCGACCAATCATCCTTTAAAATGCCTAAATCTCTCCGCCGGACACCCTGTACTTAAAATTTCATACTTCTAAATGGTAGATTTTAAACACTATCTCTGAAATTACCACTTGCGTTTTTGTTTCTTTAACATTGTCCTTGATAAGATGTATCTATTGTTGTGGGATTACCTACAATAAGCCCAATTCGAACCTGAGCGGAAACGGCGCGGTAGGTAGGTAAGCGGAATTCTGATTGTGATTTGTACAAATTATTAAGAGGTTGAGTACCGCTACCCCCTTACCCCATCCGGATTTAGCTTTAGTTTGAATAGAACTTTAAAAAAATAAAAAATATGTACTTTACGAAATATACGATAGGTAAAAGGTACTGTATTTCATAATAATTTTCTATTTACATTTCATAAATGTAATATTATAAGCAGTCTTTCTTATTTCTAACTTAAAGCTAAGTAAAGCTAAATTATTTCACATTAAAGGGAAGTTGCTTTGCGCACCATGTCACGTTAATAAAATTATCACGCTATTTACAATGCCACACTTCTAAGGCCCTATGCAATCCTGAGCGGCTCCGGCGCGGTATGCAGACACGAGGTATACTGATCGGTACAAGCGATTGGGTTCTGCCACCAACGTACTCTTTCGGATACCGCTCTAACTTGAATAGGGCTTAAAACACGCAAATAAGATATTATTGTATTGTACGGCACAAAAGACTAATTTACGTCGTACAACGCCATCTTGCGGTTTAGTTTCAATAAAAAAACATTCTATTTTAAAATATACGTATATAGGGTTACAATTAATAAAGTACTGACAAAACTGAACAACTTTTACTAGAAACTTTTCTTCGTAATATGAAAATAAGTTCGGATCTCCCATGCTAAGGATACAGTTAGTTACAGTTTCTCAAACTTTTGATACAAGATATTTTTTTTGCCAGAATACACATTAGAGGTCTTATTCACAATCGCATGTCGTAGTCCTAAGCCATTGTATGGGATGTCTAATTTATTTTTCATATTTCGGAGAAAAACCTGTTAAAAGTTGTTCAACACGCCCTTAAAATACTTGTACTTAATTAAATTTAACCTTATTTAAAACGACGATTTAAAATATTGAACGCATAAGTCAGAAGGTTGACTTTCCCTCAATTTCGGTGCAACGGTATTTTTCCATTAGATACTACTTTATTTACTTGCAGATAATTACCCAATATGTAATAATAGAACAGAGTTAACAAATAAGTTGGGATAAGGGCGGCCAGATGAGAGTTCGTAATAAAATTACATTCGTATTAAGTAGGTAGTAAATAAAATGAAATTATTGACAAACAAGAATAAAAGAGAGTGATTTAGAGTTAGTGTGACATTTTGCGAACGTGACATTGTGCGTCAAGTGGTGAGAAGGGGGAAATACTGAGACAAGGAACATTAAAGGGACAAAAATGACTTAGATTTAAAATTATTAGGTACAAGAAGTGATGTTAAGTTGTGCTACCTAGGTGGGTTAATTAATGTAATACGAAATCTCATATTTAAGATTCTAGAAATAATAATCATTTAAGTCAGAGCGTAAACTTTTCACGGTGATTCTCCCCATGTTTATGATTATGAAAAACTTATAAAGGATATTTTCGGAATAGCGACAAAGAATCTGTTCTATAGAAAATTTATTTGGAAATCGATTAAAATTTAAGGAAAGCTGATTTTTTAACGCAGTTTTGAAGGTCTTCTCATAGTGAACGTAGTACGTTATCATGTCATGAGTGGAATCGTCCTGCAAAGTTTGCGTACTAACTAACTAAAAATAGGTAACCATCAATGCACGACATTGTCAATGCACAAGTAGGGCATGCCCGATAACGTTTTGTACAACATAATAATGTACGGCCCGAAACAATAATGTACGGGGATGGAAATAGAACCAAAACAAAGTATATGTGTCTTGCATTTCACCCGTACATATTTCGTACAGGGGTTGGGGCTGGAACCCTTGTTTGATTACATTTCCAATAATGTCGTGCTTTGATGTGTTGTACATTCCTCTGTCGGCCATAGTTATGCTGTACAAACCAATGGCGTACATTGCAGGGACTCAAAAAATAACCCACTATATCACGCGCACGGGAGTTAACGATATTTTTCAGTTTCTTTTCTTTTTCTTGTCGTGGCCAATTCAACGAACGACCCATTATTTTTCCTTTCATCGAATCAGCTATCCTGCCAATAGTTGTAGTTATTTGGCGGAGGTACTGGCATGGGCGGTCCATTGGGCGGGCCTCCACCAGAATACGGGGACCCCTGCGGTGAACCGTACCTCGGCCTGAACCAGGGTCTACTCGTGTATTGATACTGGTTATTCGCGTAAGCTGCCAGGTTCTGACCAGTAGCGTTTGGGTAGGGGTTCTGAGGGTTTTGTGATGGCGGGTAAACTTGAGACATGTTAGGGTAGGCTTGGTTAGGAGCGGGAGTTGTAGAGGGGGAAAAGTTTTGTGGGGGATTTTGGTTGTTAGTGGCCGTCGGTGGGTAGTTTTGGTTTTGATTCGAGCCGTTGGTGGGGTTGTACGACGGCGGTGGTTGAGAAGTCGTTTGTGTTTGGGTGTAACCGGGATTTTGTGAGTTTCCATTGCCGCCATAGTTAGGCTGAGTCACAGGTTGGTTTGTGGGGAAATTATTATTCTGAGTCGGTGTTTCAGTGAAATTCTGTTGCGGCGTATTAGGAGCGGCCGGAGTCGGTATCTGGTACTGGTTATCTTGAGAAGAGGTTATGTAATTCGTCTGATTTGTGCCTCCATTATTTTCTGATTCACTGGGCGTATTGCTTTGTCCGTTGCCATTGGTTGGGGTATTAGAAGGTTGGTTTGCGGGCATGTTATATTGGACATTGGGATTAGGGTTGCTGCTTTGTACGGGCATTTGAGCGGAATTTTGCATCATATACTGAGGAGGCATACCGCCATATTGTGAGGTAGGAGTCACGAAGGTGTTTTGAGGCACGACTTGTTGTACCGGCGGGGGTTGAGTGATGGGTATTTGCGGGGGGTTGGTCATGGGGGAAGCGGGAGGCGGGGCTTGAACTATGGGTATCGTTCCGAGGTTCTGATTAGCTAGCTGCTGGCCGGCTAAAGCTGCGTTCAATTGCTGAGCGGATAGTTGCGTATTAAGGTTTATTCCCGGCATGTATTGTGAATTTGGAGGCACATTCATAGGCATTATGGGGACATTATACTGTACCCCTCCAGGTACGCCTAGTTGGTTCGGCTGCATTACTGTCACGTTTTGTCCGGGTTGTAAAACTTGTTGTCCTATTAAACCTTGATGTAAACCGCCTTGGACTAAGTTTGGATGGTTCGCTGGTATCATGTAGACTTGGCTGTTTTGTTGGCCTAGCATAGGCATCTGGTTGATGTTTAGAGGGTTCTGTAGTAGGGTCATGCCTTGAGGTACGGTGATCATTTGCAGGTTTTGTGCGGTGCTTTGGACCTTGTTTGTGGTTAGTTCTTGCTTCTGTCCGTCTTTGCTGGCTTGTATCTGAATGGCGTTGCGGTCGATCTGTCTTATGTACATGCCTGTACCGTCTTGGCTTATTCCTGACGTTGCGACGCTGTGGAGAAATAACACCATATGATCAAAAGTTTAGTTTTATTTTAGTTGGTATATTTCAATAATGTAAAAATATAAAAGGGAATTATTTGCTAAAGAATGCTAGAATATTCATAAAACAAGGTAAAACACTTGCCGTGTGATGCTAGCTTAGAATAGGATCACCCCAATTCTACCCGTGGGTGTCGTAAAAAGCGACAAAGGGATAATCATCCAGGGAATGGGCAGCAGCGTTCCGTGTCAATGCAACATCTTGCACTGCGCTCGGCAATCTGCCAAGCGTGGTGAGTATGGCTGGCTATACCCCCTGATAGGGGGACGCCCATGT
Source organism: Phthorimaea operculella (assembly GCA_024500475.1). Taxonomy (NCBI): domain Eukaryota; kingdom Metazoa; phylum Arthropoda; class Insecta; order Lepidoptera; family Gelechiidae; genus Phthorimaea; species Phthorimaea operculella. Next base: position 10,622,513 of record JANFCV010000002.1, read on the forward strand.
CCGGCAGTGGACTGTTGTGGCTGTTATGGATGGATTATGGAAGTTAAAAACACTTGCCGTGTGAAGCCGGCTTACAATAGCATCACCCCTATTCTACACGTGGGTGTGGTAAAAAGCGACTAACGCATTATAATCGAGGTAACGAGTGGCAGCATTCCTTTTAAATTCAAAATATTGAACTGCGCTTGCCAATCTGCCTGCCAAGCGTGGTGAGTACGGCAGTACCCCCCGACAGGGGGAGGTCCATGTCCAGCAGTGGACTGTTGTGGCTGTAAAGGTAAGGTTTACTTACTTGGTCTGCTGTCCAGAAGACACGTGGATAATGGTACCGTGGGGGTTAATCTTCATGCCCATACTGACGATCTGCGTGTTGTCTCTACCTGCAAACGAAGTCCAGTTTTAACTTAAAACTCTACTTCAGATGGCGGCAGTGGATGCTACGCTCTGCAGATTACGCTTTAGCTTAAAAACTGCGCGCACTATATATCGGGTGAAATTTTACTAGTGATCGATAGCGAAAACTCAGAATCGGCTGGTGATAAGGAACAACTTTCCCCAAGGAACATAGGTCGAAATACGAAAAAAAAATTTTGACCTCCCATAGTAATTCAAATCAGCTGATCGGCAACTTTGTATGGGAGGCCCAAAATTTTTTTTCGTATTTCGACCTATGTTCCTTGGGGAAAGTTGTTCCTTATCACCAGCCGATTCTGAGTTTTCGCTATCGGTCACTAGTAAAATTTCGCCCTATATATTTGACGAAAAATTTGCAAACAAAAATGTCCAACGCAAAATATACAGTAAATTTTGTCGCGTATTTGTTGGCTTCTCGTCTTATGTAACTGGAACGGATGCTGCAAAATTGTTGTAAAATATTGTTGGCTTGGTTTATAACTTAGAATTCGGTTAGTCCAAATCGTAAGTCAAACTCAAAGTGGCAACACTGGTTACTAGTTACTACGCTCTGCAGTTTACGCTTTAGCTTATTTATAAACATGCATTTTGTATTTTTATGCCAAAGCGGTTGCCAAGAATGGTGAGTATTGCACGGGGACGCCTATGTCTAGCAGTGGTGGCTGTAGAAGATGTTTCTTGTCTCGTCTCCTTTTATGTGGGTATCTGAAAATGTTCGTTAAAAGAATTTGTTGTAAGGATAAAATTGCCCCGGCAGTTTATGGATAAAATTGCCCCGGCAGGATCTTCCCTCGAAGTTAACAGCCAGCTGCTGTAAAAGTAGAATTTTACGAAGAACAATTAAATAGCCACGCATTTTTTATTCTGGAACATTTTTGAAGTTGAAGATGGAATCATATTTCAGGCAGCTGCATCTGCTGGCATCAAAAGCTGTATTTTAAGATAAGTAATTTTTAGGTACTCTAAAACTTAAAAATTAAAACGCTGCGCTGGCGTCGAAGAGATCTCTTTGATGGCTGCTGTTGTGGAAAAAAATATATATAGATAATAAAACGCAAGAGCATTGCATATTCCGTATTCAAAGAAGAAACTGCCAAAATACTAATCTGCTGCGCGCTTTTACTATAAATGCCTTGGCAGCAGGATATAGGGACGTCACACGCCGAAACAAGGCCGGAAAGCACGAAGCGTGTCTCCTCCTGGGCGATCTTGTTTAAAAAAATAAAGTTATTGGGGCCATGTCATGATTCAATTTTACCGACTGTAACTAAAGGTTGTGGGCAGCCGTTTTTCTTCTCAAACATCGGCCCAGAGCTCAGCAGCCTCTCCGCAGCCGTTGGATGCAATCGACGCATATTCGTGATCTATGGAAGGCCTGGAGCAGCTTTCATTGGCCGTGAGATCCACTGCTGGACATGTATGCCCACAAATATCCAGTAATGGATCTTACGGTTGATAATGATGATGGATGACATTGATGACGCGTTGGAATGGAAACTCACAGTAGGTACCTCTTGCTCTAGTAGGTAGTACTGTTTTGCTTAGTAATTTTTCGACAGGACCAGAAACTTTTCCTGACCAAAAACATCCTGGAAAGCTATATACTAATACTCGTGAACTTAGCAGCTTTTCTTGCCGTAGTTGAAAGTTCACCTGTGGGAAAAATAGATTACTTATTTCTTATTCATCTCTAAGGCTTATTAATTCTCTTTACGCTGAGCAGAAATGGTCAACCAACGATACAACAGAAGCCTCTTCGTTGCTGTGAAAAGAAAAATTTGAAAGACTGATGTTCTTACCAGCTGATAATAGCCGCAACCACACACATAAGAAAATACAAGTAAATTACGTCCACGCGCCCCAGCTTCGCTATTGTGTCACCAGCAGCTTATAGACAGACGTTGCGGTGCGTTCTCGCCGCGATCACGCTCCTTAAAAAAATCGCTTTTGTGAAAGGGTCCTGGCCTTAGAGTTCTAAGTCTGCTGTCTCAGCGACCCGAAATTGACTTTAGACTTTAGCGTGCGATACGAGCACTTGACCACAAAATTTTCTCTGCGCTACCGACACAGATTTAACCTACGCAAATGCACAAATAGATAGGAAGGTGTATAATAGTACGTAAGGTGTGAAGATAGTGTGTAGAAGTCAACATATAAGGTCCTATTAAATTCACTGCAAATATTTTAAGGGCATGCGTAAATATGTATAAGAAAATCATCCGAGACATTTAAAAAAAAATCTACACCCTAGATTTTTTTTTTCGTTTTCAAACAAACTTTTTAATTAATTATGTGAACATCCTTTGTCTGACCCGACTGACGTTCCGTCACGTAGACAGGATTCACTTACACGGCACGCACACTAACAACCAACCAATCACAGCAGCTTTTTTTTGGCGCGTAATTCAAATTCGTCGAAGTGTGTGTTTCTAGGACAAACAGGGTGCACTTTTTCGTTTTGACTTTTTTTAGTTAAATGCAATTTTCTCAAAAACTAGCGTGTAGATTTCTTTAAAAATTTGCCTAGTACATGCTTATATTTTATTTGATCTGCCTCTAAAATATTTGCAGTGAATTTAATAGGACCTTATATAATAGTGAAGATAGTGTAGTGATAAGAACCAAATCTGCAACATCAAGGACTGCAACTGCAAGACGTATTTAGGAATCGATGCACTTGATCCATTACTGAACTTCTGAGCCGACAATATTCTGAATGATTGATAAGATAAGCAGGGTCAGGTACCTCAGAAAAGCCCTATCGGCCATCGGATTCCGTTAGGATAAAAATCGTAGTAGGCTTCAGGAATACCTGCTGTGGAGGTGACAAGTTAGATAGTAATAAATATTTATAAAAAAACGCATGTTTGTATCATTTGCAGAGGGAAATCCAAATATAAAACAATATGCTTTACGCAGTTATTGTACGCTGATGTTTTGTGCGTTTAATGCTAATTACTACTTGCTATTATTTTATTACGCATATTGAAATATCGAATCGCAGCAGTCTTCACCACTTTATTTGAAGTATATTATATATTTATAATAGTTACGCTATTATGCCAATATGCAACGAATCTTATCAACGCAAATAATGTCACAAAAAATACGCATGATTTGATAATCACTTGACTGTGTACAACTTACGTTTTGAAGATAACTGGCTCTGGAACATGGAGATATAAATAAATAGGATAAATAAATACATAAATATCCTGGTCAAAAAGTAATATATGGTAGTACCTATCCTGGATATGTGATTAAAAGTAGATTTCTACTTATTTAAGTAAAACGCATAAAATACTAAGTTCTCACCGGTCCATATCTAAGTATGTATGGGCAAACACAAAAATAAAAATCTAAAACAGAGACGTAAAGATTTCAATCGAACTCCGATGGAAGGGTATTCTCAAGCCAGTCTGCTGCCACTTAGTAGAAGACCTAAAAACTAAACGAATCGAATACTTGATAAGTGTATTCTTCCAAATGCTGAAACTCGCTATTAAAAATACATAGTTAGAAAACAATTAAGTTCAAGACAAGAAAATAAGTGTACATGGGTAATGTTACGCTAATACCGTACGCGATCTGCTCAGGAAGTAAAAATATGCAAAAGGATGAAAGCATGCATAGGTACTGTTAAAAAAGAAACCTTATATTTAATAATAAGCAAAAAATTAAATAAGTTAATCATCTAAAAAAACATTATTTGGTGAACAGCACCCTGAAAGCAGAAACACATACTACTCCTAAAAAGCAGAAGAAAATAAGAAATAAATATAAAGAGAAAAAGCTAAGTTTCAGGCAACATGCATGATATATAGGTAAAAAATGTGTATGGTTGGAATAAACACGTCAAAGAGGCGCACAGACGGGCAAGAGAGGAATTTCTTCTTTATGCTCAATATGGCAAGCCCAGCAGTGGGCCCATCTTTGAGAAAATGCGTAATAGCCGTAAGATTTTTAAATCGAGACTCAAATACTGCCATAATAATCAGGAGCAGATCCGGATGGACATACTTGCTTCACAACACTCAGCTAAAAAGTTTAATAAATTCTGGAAAGGAACTAAAAGTTTGAATAACAAAGTTAGTCTGCCTGTGAGTGTTGAGGGAGCGAGTGAGCCTAAGGATATTGCAAATATATTTAAGGATGTTTTTCTGGTCCAGGCTCGTGTGCCGTCGGTTGTTGATGCTGAGCCATGCCATGTGGAAAAACCAGTTGGAATTTCAGCTAAAGAGGTGGACAGTGTGATTAAAAATATGAAAAGAGGCAAATCACCTGGGCATGACGGGCTCAGCGTCGAACACTTGCAGCATGCTGGGTCTCACCTGTGTAGAGTTCTGGCCATGTTTTTCACATTTTGTCTGCGTCACTCGTACTTACCTTATGACCTCATGAGAACTATAGTTGTGCCTATTGTGAAGAACCCTACTGGAGACACCTCAGATAAAAGTAACTATAGACCAATTTCACTGGCTACAATAATCGCAAAAGTCCTAGACGGGTTACTTAATAAACATTTAGATAGGTACCAATCCATGATACACAATTTGGATTTCGTGAGGGTTTGTCTACAGAGAGTGCTATATTGGCTTTAAAACATACCGTGCAATATTATGTATCGAGAAAAACGCATGTATATGCATGTTTTTTGGATTTATCCAAAGCTTTTGACCTCGTGTCATATGAAAAGCTTTGGATGAAACTAAAAGATGCAGGAGTAGCTCCTGAAATAGTCTCCATGTTTTCTTACTGGTACTCTCATCAATCAAATGCCGTAAGATGGGAAATGTATATTCTGATGAGTATCAGCTAGAATGCGGGGTTCGGCAGGAGGTTTAACATCTCCTCGTCTGTTCAACATCTATGTAAACGGACTCATTGAGGAGCTCAGTAGCATGCATGTCGGGTGTCATGTAAATGACGTTTGTGTCAATAACCTAAGCTACGCTGATGACATGGTGCTGCTGAGCCCTCGATGAGTGGGTTGAGAAAATTGTTGGATGTGTGTGAGTCTTATGCTGCGGAGCACGGCTTAAGGTATAATGAGAAGAAGAGTGAGTTCTTGCTATTTAAGGCCGACAAGAGAGGTCCGACTTATATACCACCTTTAACTCTCAATGGTGCAACCTTGAGCCGTGTTACGCAGTTTAAGTATCTTGGACATATTGTCACAGAGGATATGTGTGACAATATGGACATAGAAAGAGAACGCAGAGCATTGTCAGTGCGCGGAAATATGCTGGCACGTAGGTTCGCTCGGTGTTCTGCTGAAGTTAAAGTCACGCTTTTTTAAAGCCTTCTGTCAGACTTTTTACACCAGCAGCCTATGGGTCAACTTTACTCAAAAGACATACAATGCTCTGCGTGTTCTTTATAACAATGTTTTCAGAGCGCTTTTCCGGCTCCCACGCTACTGCAGTGCGTCCGGCATGTTCGCCGATGCTAACGTGGACGACTTTTACGCAGTGATGCGCAAAAAGATTGCGTCACTAATGAAAAGGGTGCGTGCGAGCTCGAACAGGGTTCTGAAAGTGGTGGCTGATAGGATGGACACAAGCTTGATGGTCAGATTCACAGACCTACATGTCCTCAAGGTGCGGTGAACTTGTACCTATACCTACCCACAAAGTACCATCCTGCAGTAACCTACCTACCTTCTACTCTTACAATTTAATATAGTACTAATATAGTTTTAAGGAAAAAATTGTTACTAACACTATCTATGGACTAAGTTGTCTGAAAATAAATGATTTTTATTTTATTTTTTATTTATTTTATAGAACCTATTATAGAAAGAAATACAGAAGATAAAATACCGCTGCAGAAATTAAAAGTTGAAGATTACACGGCCATCGGCGATGAGCTAGGAAAAAATAGGATCAAATTTTATAAATAAAACAAAATATTACGCAAAACGATTAAATTACTACATAGACAATATCAGGTTTAAATTAATACTATCTTTTATTATCAGTTAACCAGTGATGTTCTACGCAAAGGCTAATCCATTGAATAAGGCTCGTATTATACATGTCCGCCAGGGCGACCGAATATAATACGAGCCTAACTACGCAAAAACTACGATGAACGGTAAGGACTACCCGCGCGACGCAGCGTTCGCCCTAAATGATTCATTTTACGCCAAATGCTTGCATGCGCTTACTGCTAATGACTTATTCACTAAGCATCTAAAACATGATTTCTCGAAAGAAATGTAAAATATAAACATGTCGTCAATGTAGGTACCTGTGGCGTTGCTCCACACGCGGGAATCTCTCGTCGAGCTCTTGTCCTGGCTTACATGCGACCTGTGGCATTACGACCGTTCAATACACACACACATATGTTATACAAATAAAGTAAGTTAGGATTACCCTACGGGTACAAGTAGCTTAAGCGTAGAGGACGAAACTTACAAGAGTTGTCGCAAGACACTCTTAAGACCGATGCCTCGCAGATTTGCATTCAAGACTCCACCGGAAGTCTATTATATCCTAATAGGCTGTCGTATGGACACTTCCATACCTGATGATCCGAAATTAACGCGAATCAATCTGGACCTTTCGCCATCGAAACTTCGGCAACTCATCGCTTCAGCTTAAATGCTGACTAAGTAAATACTCTAGTACTTACGAAACTAGGTATGGAGGGAAATAGTTTCAACACACTATGTGCAGCCCAGAAGTTCCATCCCGGTATAGGTAGGTAGATATGGAAATTCTTTGAAGGTAGGAGACACCAGGATTTGTCTGGTTGTGCGGCGATTCGACAGCAGAACCAAAGGTTCGGGAATTCTTGAAGATTGATTTAAGATTTTGCTATAATTATGTAATAAGCAGTTATTTGACTAATGGACACTTTTAATCCAGTTAAACGATGTATTATCTATCACAATTTTTTTGGAAAAGTCCGTCAAATAAGTGCTCAATGCATGTATTTAGGATAAAAGTGAATGAAACCTTGAAGGTTTTCTAGGAATTCTTGTACTTCATGGATTTAGACATCGGGATCTCGATAGATTTGCGATTTATCTCTGCAGAAATATAAATTCAAATTTTCAAGTAACGCCAATCGCATGATGTTGTAATTATTTTATTTTTCTGATTCATTATTACATCCAATAAGCATGTTTTTGTTTGCAATTTATATTTCTGCAAGATATTTATGTCAGGAAAGACGAAGATCACTCAAATTGAAAGCAAATAATGTTTCAAAATGTGTAATTATAGGTACTCAAGATTTTTAACAGTTATTTGAATGTCCTTTATCTTTTGACTGCTGCAAAGGAAAGTATATTAGACACAAAAATGCATGTATCAATAGTGAGAATTTTCCGAAATAAAAATGTTCAATAGATGTCGCTCATCATTGTGGGGCCACGAAACAAAGTAAGAATTTTGGATACAATTTTATGCTGTTGTGTCGAAGTGATGCGAATGTGCTTACACAAATTCAAAGTCAGTTTTACACATGCGGCCCCAAAGCGAAAAGTGTCATCTATTGGTGCTTAAAGTATGTTTTTTTCATGGTTAAAATAGCTCAATCTTACCCAGCCGGGGCGATAGGACGTAACTGCAGCTGACTGGGGGTGCCGTCAGCCATTCGCTTCTGACCTCTGTCGTGAGTCACCGTCTTCGTTTGATTGTTTCCGCTCTGAAAGGACCATAAAGAAATGTTACCATCTTGCATCATGTTATTACGTAAATTGTAGATAATGATAATCAAAACGTATTCATCCGCCGGCCGCTCCGTCGTCGCAGTTGAACTAAACTTCAAAATGGCGTTGTACGGCACTATAGACTTAATCGGAATAACTGTCCTGCAGGCTAAAGAGGCGCGCCGGGGTCAGGTAACACTGCCGGTCAAGTCTTCTTCTTCTTTTCGTGTGGGACACCGAGTCGTTCAACGACCCGATGAACCCTGGTATCAGTTTTTCAACCGCCTACTGCGAGTAGCAGGTCTCTGACATGGTTGTGTAACAACCGCCATCATAGACAGCAACCGGGACCGACGGCTTAACGTGCCCATCCGAAGCACGGAACCATCTTACTTGCGGAAAATCAGGTGGATCAGCCTGCAATGTCCTAACCAGACTGGAAACAAACTCACAAAGTGATAAATATCAACTTTGTGAGTGACCCCACCGGGAATTGAACCCGGAACCTTTGCGTGGCAGGCAGGCATACTAATATCCCAGGCCATCTGGTCCAATAACTAGGAATCAGCGAAAAAAAATCCCCGGTAACGAAATGTTGTGGATTTGTGTAGTGGAAGGTCCTCTTCACAACGTCCAATAAAATCCTCTCAAAAATATGCGGTGCTGGGAGTAGGGGGGTTAATTATGTGTCCCTTTTTTCAGTTTCTCGACTGTAACTCGTAAACGGCGCGTTGTAGCCTCAAAATGTCTAAAGATAGGCTTAAAAACCAAGCGACGCGACAACGACGCGCGTCGTTGTCGCCGTCAAATTTTGACGGCGTCGTTGTCGCTGCGGTCTTGTAGAAAAACCCGACCGCATCCCATACAAACTCTAAGCTTCTCAGCGCGCTGTCAACGTGACGGCGTCGTGGCGCGCCGCAACGACGCCGTCGCTCGGTTTTTCTGGTTCCCCATACAAACCCATACAAACCAGTCATTTGACAGCGGCAACGACGCGCGTCGTTGTCGCTGTCGCTTGGTTTTTAAGCCCACCTTTAGAAACTATTAAAGCTCATTAAATTTCCTATAACTTTGTCATTAACATGAAAACCGTAACATGAATGGTTTTTAAGTTATGGCCATTTCAAAGTCGGTAGTTTTTTCACTTTTTTTATTACGACACTAAAAAGTGTTTGGACGTTTCTGTAGATCTTCGTTATCTTTAATGCAAACGATTGCATAATTTGTGGATAAACTAAAAAAATCAAATGATTAAATACGTGTTCCAGCATTTTGTAAATTTTAACCCTTAACCGGGTAAAAAAGAGGTTAATAGTTTGTATGAAAAATCGTCATTTTTGATGTAATCTGTTTCAAAATTTGGAAATAAGCGAATAAGCCAAAATAATTTAACACGTGTTTCAGCATTTTGTAAATTTTAACCCTTAACAGGGTAAAAAATATGTTAAGAGATTGTATGAAAATCGTAATTTTTGATGTAATCTGTTTCAAAATTTGGAATTATGCGAATAAGCCAAATTAATCAAACACGTGTTTTAGCATTTTGTAAAATGAGTAAAAAGGGGGTTAAAACTTAGATGAAACTTCGTCACATTTGATGCAATCTGTTTCAAAGTGCGTGAGTAGACTAGTAATAGGTTAAAATAATTAGACACGTTTGTCAGAATTTTGTACGCTTTAACCCTTAACGGATGAATTGGCAACCCTTGAATTTGACACATCATTTTGGTGTTAAATAACTGTGGGTCATATAGTTTTATTTAATATATGTTCGTATATTGTAATGGTACGTATCTAAGAGACACTTTTATAATTAAACTACCTTGTAATACCTTAGTTGTTGAATAATTATATTATATTTAAATAAATAATAATAAATGAATATCCCTGGACAAGACACACAGCGCCATCTAGCCCCAAACTAAGCAAAGCTTGTACTATGGGAACTAGACAACTGATATAATACTTATATACTTTTTTTTGTAAATAAATACATATTATACATAGAAAACACCCAGACTGAACACAAATATTTGAAAATTGATTTACAAATATTTGTGTCGGTGGGAATCAAACCCACGACCCTCGGCGTAGAAGGCACTATCCACTACGCCAACGGGACAGTCATTTGATTGCTTTAATCGTGTAACTTGGCATGGTATACCATCATTGACATCATAAAAAGAAACAGATATGACAGATATTACCTAAAAACATAACCACCTAGACTCAACATCTACCCGCCCAAATTCAAAAACTAATACAAATCCATAAATAAAACTATATGACCCACAGTTATTTAACGTCAAAATGATGTGTCGAATTCAAGGGTTGCCAATTCATCCTTTAAGGGTTAAAGCGTACAAAATTCTGACAAACGTCTCTAATTATTTTAACCTATTGCTAGTCTACTCACGCACTTTGAAACAGATTGCATCAAATGTGACGAAGTTTCATCTAAGTTTTAACCCCCTTTTTACTCATTTTACAAAATGCTAAAACACGTGTTTGATTAATTTGGCTTATTCGCATAATTCCAAATTTTGAAACAGATTACATCAAAAATTACGATTTTCATACAATCTCTTAACATTACATGTAATGTTTATAAACAATTTAAATTATTAAGACAATATGTGGGTAGCAGAAAATCTAGTTGCCCACCGCCCTGATGACAACTCGCTGCTACTTCAGTCTGCTCGCGACCACGACTGGTGAAACCCAGTCGAAACGTCGAGTTTCCAGGTAAATCGCTTATTTACCTAAAAAACTATCGCGATAAGACCCGTTAAAGTCATTATTATGTGTGAAAGTAATCGCGAGTGCTTTAAAAGTTATATCTCTTAACATATTTTTTACCCTGTTAAGGGTTAAAATTTACAAAATGCTGAAATATGTGTTAAATTATTTTGGCTTATTCGCTTATTTCCAAATTTTGAAACAGATTACATCAAAAATGACGATTTTTCATACAAACTATTAACCTCTTTTTTACCCGGTTAAGGGTTAAAATTTACAAAATGCTGGAACACGTATTTAATCATTTGATTTTTTTAGTTTATCCACAAATTATGAAATCGTTTGCATTAAAGATAACGAAGATCTACAGAAACGTCCAAACACTTTTTAGTGTCGTAATAAAAAAAGTGAAAAAACTAACGACTTTGAAATGGCCATAACTTAAAAACCATTCATGTTACGGTTTTCATGTTAATGACAAAGTTATAGGAAATTTAATGAGCTTCAATAGTTTCTCAGACATTTTGAGGCTACGACGCGCCGTTTAAGAGTTACAGTCGAGAAACTGAAAAAAGGGACACATAATTAACCCCCCTACTCCCAGCACCACATATTTTTGAGAGGATTTTATTGGACGTTGTGAAGAGGACCTTCCACTACACAAATCCACAACATTTCGTTACCGGGGATTTTTTTTCGCTGATTTTGCTATCTTTCTTGAGATATAACCACTGCGCCACATCGGCTGCTGGTCAAGTACAACGCCATCTTACGGATTAGTTTCTCCAAAAACGTCCAATATTGTTTGTAAACTTGTGACAAGCTATGACCACCGCGCCACCGCAAGTGCCGCAACGGACAGCGGACGAATATAAGTAGAGTTTAAAAGACGAGGATGTTTTTAGTTAATTAATTAGTATCCTCCACCTAGAATAGTTGAAATAATGAGTTTGATTCAAAATAGGAAATTCACAACAAAAGCGTTACTTTTGTAAACAAAACAAATAAACTAGAATTATTTCCTATTTTGAGTTATCTATGTATTAATCTAGTGACTAAGCAAAATAAAAGACATCTGCAAACCAAGACACCGGAAAATGTAGAAATTAGAAACAATAAAGTTATTGTGGATATTGAGAATATGGAATAGAACTAATATTAAGAAAAGCACAATAAAATAAACCACCACAGCCGTGAGAATCTATGAAGAAAGGTTATTGGAACATAAAGTGATAAATTAGTGGTGTAGTACAACATTTATGGACTAATTTGCTCACTGATATAATGTGCGGAGAATTCGCTTGTCCTGTTGATATTATGTTTATCAAAGAACCACTGCTTACTATTGGCTGTTGGGAAAAAGAACATTTTATTCAAATACTGAGACAAACTAGAAACTGACCTATGATCCTTTGAAAAAGTTGTTAAGTTTCATGGAATGTTAAATAGGTAGTTATTCTCTTTTCATGTGGGGCACTAAATGCAGTACCTTTCCTACTATGTACCCCATTTTAATGTCCATCAGTCAGGTTTGCAAATGCAAACTATCTTTGTGTTTCAATATGTTCTTCATAATATTGAATAACTTTTATACTAATAAAATGATTCCGCAGTATATTTTGGAGCTCACCTTTTGATTGAGATGCATGATGGTTCCAGTGGCTTGTAACTGCTGGAACTGAGTTGCTGATAGTGGTAATGAGGTCTGTGGTAGCCCACCTGCTGGAGCAATCTGTAATTTTTAATAGAAAAAAATATGAATTTGTTATGTGTTTAGTTCAGTTCTTATAATTTATACAGGACTCAGTTATTTTTAAATTAATTCCACTGCTGTATTTGCCTAGCAGTGAGATCAGGGATAAAAGTTAAATCAACATGTTTTAAGATGTCTAATGCTTTGGGCATTGCTATAGTGCTATTTATAACAGTTTGTTATATTATATTCTTGCATCCCTAAGTAGGCTCCTGAAGGCTGGATAACAAGACATGATATATTGGAAAAACAGTATCAGTCTCCTTTTGCTTAACAGATCTAAAAATCTTTTCTGTAACCAATACCAGCCCAAAGAGCATAGAACCAATGATTGTAAAATGTTTGTATTTGTAAAGTGTGTTATCTTCAACATAATCTTACCCAAAGGTTACCTGGAAGAATTTGCTACCATAGCAATAAGGCAACTGTGTGGTACTTTGTCTTTCGTTTATGTTACATTGTTTTATTTTGTTTCTAGTACAATAAAGCATATTTGTATTGTATTGTAAACTACTAAACATGTAAAAACAAAAAAATTAGATGCTTACAGATACAAACTGCTGTGGCTGTAGGTTAGTGAGTCCTTGTTGGTTAGCTGCCAGGTCTTGTAGCTGTTGATACGGTATCAACATAGTCTGCGAGCCCGGTACAGTCCACTGCACCGTCTCACCTCCTTGTATGAACTTCACATCCTTATCTTTGTCCGTGCTGTACAAAATCTTCTGGGAATTAGTACTAGGAGCGGCACACACAACTGGCGTAGATGTAGCAGAACTAACTGTTGTAGTATCCGACAAGCTAGCTTGAGGAAACGTCAAGCCATTAGGCAATATCATCGAAGTAGGAACTCCACTCAACCTGAACTGGGTTACATTCACTGGCTGCATACTGGATAGATCTATCATCTGCGTTCCAAAGTTGGGCTGTTGTATTGTGCCCAAATGTTGAGCTATCGGCAGAGATGTGAAGTTGTGAGTGTTAGACACTTGCATTCCTGGTTGGACTATAGGTATTAGCTGCCCATTTTCCTGGTTAAGTACATATTGCTGTTGATGCTGTTGGGGGAGGAGTTGTAAGACTGTTGGCTGCCTGACGGTCATGAGTGGGGTGCTGGCGGCTACGCTGACCACGGGGGACATGACTGTGGGGTGTGTTGTCGACGTCATGGTGGGCGGGGTGGACAGAGCGGCTGACGCTACGGGGGGCGGCACGGGAGGAGGCGCGCTGGTGGTCGTGAGCGTTGGAGGGGGCACGTTCAACGCCGGCGGAGGCCCCCCGGCCTGCGCCGCGCTCCATTGTGCCAGCTCAGCTCTAATAGTCTCAATAAGATTCAACGCTAACGACCTAGCAGCTTGCAAAGCTTCCGACCTCGTATGATGTAGAGCCAAATGCAAAGCTTCGAATTTGTCGCCTTTTAGTATAGCTACGACACCAGTTTCGGAGCGTATGTATTCTAAATTAGTCCCGTTCTGAAACAGAGCAGAAAATAAAGGTTGATAAGGTGTTCTATATAAAATCTCATACGTTTAAATTATGAGTACTTACGGGTCCGATAATTCGGTTTTTTATATCGAATGCGGCCGGCGCATTATCCAAGCCTATGTACACTTTATCTATCAGCCCTCCAGACATAGCTTTACGTATATTTTGTACAGTTTATCACTTTATTTATGTAATTTGTAAAGAAAGCATCATTTTCTTTCACCGAAAAGTATGCTTTTTTTTTAGATATAATATCTGATCCATTGAAATATAAAAGTTAATTTAACATAGGCAAGAGAGAGATGGCATATTGAAAAATGCACGTACAAGAATGAGATAGAATGAGTGGTCGAAAATGGAACGCGCCGAACGCGAATGGACAAGCGATGCCACTTTGACGTTTTCGTTCAGAAACCGTATATTAACAATGCACGACATAGAATAGACGATATGATGACAACATGATATTGCCGAACAATATGTTGCACGACATAACAACACACGAAACGACAGGATAATACGATGTCCCTAAAAGAAGAGTTAGATAGAACAGAAAAGGGTTTTGTTATCAAATAATCAAAATAATAACATTCTAGTCACTTATTTTAAAACTAAGATGACACCAAAAAATTTTTTTTTTTGCTTAGTATTTTCTATGAAAGAGCCAAAGAGCAACGCCGCCAGCCAATCCCAAATCCGCGTGCCACGAAGTGAAATAAACGAAACTGAAAAATATGGGCCGCCAAAAAATTTAGTTGCCCAGCCTAGTCTACAAATTACATAACGCAAAAAATACAAATGATTGACGCTCCCACGCACAGTGGTGCACAATCCGAAAAATAGGGACTTAGGCCCTCAGCTATCACGATCTTGGAATATCGAGCTGTTTTTTTTATATAAGTCGTATAATAACATTACAAACAACTTTTACTCTTTCAAAAATTATCGTAAGTCGTTTAATTTTCGAGAAAAAAAATAGTTAAGAAAAATTTGTATGGGAAAAACCCACGAAAAACCAGTTATAATTTTATTTTTCACAATGTCCGTATTTGTCGGGTCTATGATTGCATATATATATTAGATCAAGTTATTATGTACCTGAATAAAAATAAATCAGCTGCTACTTTTTGCAATTTGGCGAAAAAAACGTGTTTGAAAAAATAGCCAGTTATAATTTTTTTTTTCAAAATGTTGGTATTTGCCGGGTCTATGATGCCTTTCCTAGGTTAGATCTAGTTATTATGTACCCGAATAAAAATAAATCAGCTGCTACTTTTCGCAATTTTGCGAGGAAAATGTTGTTGAAACAAACATAATTCAAAATGTTATTATTATTTTTTTCGAGTTGTCGGTATTTGTCGCGTCTGTAGTGCCGTTTATATATTAGATCAAGTCATTATGTATCGGAATAAAAATAAATCAGCTGCTACTTTTTGAAATTTTGCGAAGAAAACGACGTTGAATAAATAAATATTAAAACTACTCTTTTTCCGCAAAAATGCTAAAAGTAGCAGCTGATTTATTTTATTCGGTACATAATGACTTGATCTAATATATAACTGGCACTACAGACGCGACAAATACCGACAACTCGAAAATAATAATAATAACATTTTAATTATATTTATTTCAACAACGTTTTTCTCGCAAAATTGCGAAAAGTAGCAGCTGATTTATTTTTATTCGGGTACATAATAACTAGATCTAATATATGTAAGGCATCATAGACCCGACAAATACCAACATTTTGAAAAAAAAAAACTAACTTTTTTTTTCAGACACGTTTTTTTTCGCAAAATTGCAAAAAGTAGCAGCTGATTTATTTTTATTCGGGTACATAATAACTAGATCTAACATATGTAAGGCATCATAGACCCGACAAATACGGACATTTTGAAAAATAAAATTATAACTGGTTTTTCCCATACCAATTTTTCTTAACTATTTTTTTTCTTAAAAATTAAACGACTTACGATAATTTTTGAAAGAGTAAAAGTTGTTTGTAATGTTATTATACGACTTATATAAAAAAATCAGCTCGATATTCCGACATCGTGATAGCTGGGGGCCTAAGTCCCTATTTTTCGGATTGTGCACCACGTAACGGGACCGTAACGCTTGATCATGATCACGACCTCTCCTCCATTATTTGCAATTTCATGTTAAAAAAAACCGTCGTAGATTACATTACAGCATAGTGTAATACGATGTCGGCTAATGTCGTGCTGTGCAATTTTAGGTTTTTATTCTGTCTGTCAAAAACTGGTTTGTTTGGTTTTGTTTTTTGTTTGCTGTTATCAAAGAATACTATACTCTCACTGGCGTGGAGGCTGTTATGATCAGATGTGTTGTGTTGGTGGTTATACAATAAAATTGTAAAAGATCAGATAAATAATAATGGTTGGATTAAAATGCTGCGTTCACGGATGTTATAGCAGCTCAACCTACAATACAAACACTACATTCTTTTCATTTCCGACTGACATGGAAAAGTAAGTTTCTTTACTTGCTTTCTTGATTTCGCTATTTCTTGCAGACTTATTTGCTGAACTGGTCCAGGCAATGGGCAGAGAACACCAGTTTATAATGCTGCTTGCCCTGCTTCAACTCCATTCTCTTTCATACGCCGCCGGTATACAGAAGACTCTAGTCCGAGACTCACACCGCTTATCCACCGGCGTTCGTTGCTCATTAAAAACAATTTATTCCCATAACATCATGTGATCACCTTTCGTAGATGGAGTATATGGCTGCGCGTCATTGGACGGGATGATTTAGTTGAAAAATTTCAAAACGGAAAATCAGCAAGTTACAGAGTCTGTTCTGACCATTTCAAAGAAGAAAACTTTATTTACCGTAAAATTCTAAAGCAAAATGTGCTACCAACTTGCAATTTACCTGTCGCAGTATGTAGATCAACCAATGAAGCTGGAGTAGGATCATCTTTAGTGACTGTACAATCAAACTTAGTGAAGACTACATCTACAGAACTTTCAAATACTTCCGGACAACAAGATAATAAACTGAATACCACAACTACAACTTATGACCAAACACCATTCCATTCTTCAACAGATGCAGAGTTAATGATTCCAGGGCCTGAAATGATATTAAATAACCAATACTTAGATGGGCATCCTAATGTCAACCAGCAAAATATATTGGCTCCAGATCAGATGATGCAAAACAAATTAGAAAATACAGCTCTGCTTCAACCATCTCAGATATTACAATCTGATTCACCAGAAAAGAGAAAATTTAAGGATGAGTTGCCACAAATGCAGAAAAAGATCAAAATGGAAAGAAGCTATAATCCACTGAATGCCAAGAATGAGGCAGAACCTAGACCAGTAGCTATGAAAAAGTTCCTAGAATATTGTGATAGATTCTTGGACGAAAAGATGGCTGAAATTGTCAAATGCCATGCAAGGATGGTTGAGAAATTTAAAGGCAATCGTTATACTATGGAGTTTAAATTATTTGCATTGAATTTATATTTTCGCTGCCCACAGTCCTATAGGTTTTTAGAACAGTATTTCCACTTACCTTCCATAAGGACATTGCAAAGAATGCATATTCCTATTTCATCAGGTTTAAATTCACACCTTTTAAAAGCATTAGAAAGTAAAATTCAGTGTATGAGTGAAAAAGAAAAAGTATGTTCTGTTTGTGTGAATGCAATTTCAATCAAGCCTAATGATCCAAGTAAGGATAAGAAAAATGGATTACAAGATGTTGATAATGTTGTAGGTGCAGATACTGCAAAATGTGCTGTTGTCCTTATGGCAAATGGATTATTTACCAAATGGCAACAGCCTATAGCATTTGAACTGAAACCAGACATTTCAAATTACACTGACCTCACTCAATGGATAGATCATGTTATTGGAACCTTATTGGAAATAGGTTTAGATGTGAGAGCATTAACATCAAATATCAGATGGGATTTTTTGAATTCAGCTAAACTTAGAAATATAAATAAGGAACAGACATACTTTCATGTGAATGGGCATAAAATATACTACATATTTGATGTACCAGATTTAATTATAAATGCAAGAAATAATCTAATGAAATATGACTTCAATTTTGGTAACAAAGTGGCTAGATGGGCACATGTTGAAACAATTTTTGAAAGAGACAGTGCTCATGAATTAAAACTTATGCCAAAAATCACAGAAAAGCATGTGAAACCTAATAATTCTGATAAATTACGAATAAAATTCGCGATTCAAATATTTAGCTACACTGTAGCTGCTGCTATACAATTTTATGTTAAAGCTAGATTGATAGAAAATGGTGCGAATGACACAAAAGACCTGATTAAAATGTTCAACGATATCTTCGATGTATTGAATTCAGACACAATTACTAATGATTATGTCCATAAAAGAGCATACAAAGGAAATAATGACCAGAAGAAATTCCTATTGGAAGCATTAGGCTTTCTAGAATCTTTTATTTTGATAGAACCTTTAACTAACAAGGGGGCGAATAATTTAGATTTTATTGAAGGGTTTATTGTAACCATAAAGTCAATAATGGGTTTGCATGATGACTTGAAGCAGCAAGGGCATTCGCATATTTTAACTAGAAATCTCAATCAAGAGTGTTTGGAAGATTGTTTTAGCCAAATCAGGCAGACTTGTAAAGAGCCCACTGCTCTTCAGTTTAGCAGATCATTTAGAAATATATTCCTCACAAATATTTTAAAAACAACAGCAACTAATAAAGACGGTAGCTGTGAAGATGATCTAACAACTATTCTGTTTAAACTAAAAGATTTAAAGGAATGAAAATATTATTTTCTTTTTATTATCGAGTCACAAATAATGTAAAGACTGTTAATATGTAGAATTTGTACAAAAAACTAGAAGCTAAGATATTAACTAGTAAGTATTGATGAAAAATAAAAATCATGTATTTCGCTTGAATAATAACCAGTTATATTTCTACAAAACATGATATGCTGTCTATACTTTTGTTATACATGAAAAAATATAACACTGTTCTCTTATTACAGCTCCAATTTATAGGGAAGTACTTATTTAAATCTAAATGTTATTAAATTCATGTCATGTAGTACGTAGCGTAGGTAGTAATACTATTTTTACATTATGTATGACAGATCTTTAAAGCTAGTACTTGGCTAAAATAAAACAATTAATAACAATCAAATATATTATTTTAGTTTTAGTTCTATGTTAGTAACAAAATTGGGTGCAATATTTCGATTTAATTAAAATCGCATGTATTTCTATCACATTTAGCAAAGAATTTGGAATTACAAATACTCGATCTTTGAGATCCGACCACACCCGTATTAATAAAAATATCGCCTGTATTACTGAAAACAAGAAACTGAGAAAACAAAACAATATGCTAACAAAAGTAATAATAAATTATTATACAACGATATATTTCTCAAAACTTAATACCTATCTTATTACTAGAATCACACTTATTCCTAAAATCTAATCTAGAATAGGACTAGAAGATCAAAATATCTTTATTGTTATTTAATACTTAAACATCCAGCAAATTAAGGACGGAGGTAAGACTCCAAAGCTCGTATAAATCTTGTACGAAAAAGTTCAAAACATGATTTTCTTCTACATCTCACCATCAGATTTGTTTTTACTTATCAACAATTTCTTGATGAGCCTATAAAATAAATAATATACATTACATACTTTATATTTGATTAGATTACCCTGGATCCACGCTTCCTATTTTTGTAATACATTTCTTTCACGTTTTCATAATTTCGTGTTTCATGAGGTAGACAGATGATTATATTATAAAACATAGATTTGGTAATATTTGTATGGTAGCTGTCATTTGTAATGCAGTCGAATAGAAATGTGTTTTTTTTAATTGTAAATATGACATAATTGAAAATACTGTACCTACACTAGTAGAGCTGCATAAGAGTTGCTATACTTCTACCAGTAGTACCTATAGTTACTCTTTAATTTAAGGGATCAACTTATACCGGTACGGCTTCATCACTTTCTGATCTGAGCTCATAAGTAACTAGAGGTATTACTGATAGATCTGTAAGGCTATGGAACTTTAGTTAGTCTGTGACTGAAATTAAAACTTTAGTAGTACATATTGTCCAAAATTTCAATCTTGAGTTGCTGGCACAAAATTTTGAACACATCATTTTACCCACGTAACATTCTACATAGCCAATAATGGCTCACGACTTTGATACACACAGAAGCACAGAATATATAATAGTCAGAAGCCACTTTTGGCACTCGTTACAAAAATAGTCATATGTTTATTTACCTCTTTTATTATAATAATCCAAATAAGCGAGTATCTAAGATACTGAACATTTAAATTTTAAAGATTTATTATAAATCTGATATGATTCTAATACCTATTTAGTTATAAAAATATCATAGGGTTTAATCTTGTTTTTTAACATTTAGATACACTTTCATATCAATCTAGGTACGAAAATATCTGCTTTTGGAATTATAGAAATATATTCCATGGAACTATGCATTCGAGGATTATTCATTTTAGTCTAGTGAGTTTGGAATCAAATTCTGTAAGTACTATAACTTCCGTCAAATTATTATTTATCACCGTATATTAGTATTTAAAAATATAGATTACATATCTATAAATAAACTTTAAAGTAACCTATTCAAAAATACAGAAAAAATACTTGAACCTCGATCAACCACTTCCTGGCCAATTAATATTTTTTTATAGTAATTTAATAATGAAAGTTATTATGTCCACCAGTATTCTTCATTTCATAGCATCATATGATGCGATGACGGAAAACTTCAAACTAGAGACGAACCTAGGTTTGTCCAAGGTGATATTTTGAGAGCTGTCGAGTCGGTGGTATTGGTTCGGACTCACTGCAGCCGGGCGCAGCGCGAGCAGTAGTCGTTGTTGTCCGGGCTTCCGTAGTACATGCAGAGGGGGGCGCGGCACGGCTTCGGCGAGGGGGGGCGGTCGTCGTAGAACGTCGACTTCGATAGGTACAGCGTGCGGTCTTGCTGCTGCTTCGCGGGCTTGTTCTGGAAGGGAAATATCCTATGTCAATACGAGATGATTATAAAATCAAAAGCGAGCTTAACGAAACAAAGTAATCAGTCGGAACGGAAATCAGTCTAATTGCGAGCGTACCGAGCTCGTGGAATCAAAGTAACGAACAGAAATCAGTCTAAATGTGAGCGAAGCGAGCCCATGGAAATAAAGTAACGAACGGAAATAAGTCTAAATGCGAGCGAAGCGAGCCTTTGAAAATAAAGTAACAAACGGAAATCAGTCTTTATGCGAGTGAAGCGAACCCATAGAAATAAAGTAACGAACGAAAATCAGTCTAAATGAGAGAATGATGAATAACCTGCAAGGTGCGCGCGCCCTCGTGCGCCGCGCGGTCCGCCTCGGTCGGCGTAGAACTGCGAGCGGCCGGTGCCGTAGCGCGGGGTGTGTACATACCTGCAGGGTGCGCGCGCCCTCGTGCGCCGCGCGGTCCGCCTCGGTCGGCGTAGAACTGCGAGCGGCCGGTGCCGTAGCGCGGGGTGTGTACATACCTGCAGGGTGCGCGCGCCCTCGTGCGCCGCGCGGTCCGCCTCGGTCGGCGTAGAACTGCGAGCGGCCGGTGCCGTAGCGCGGGGTGTGTACATACCTGCAGGGTGCGCGCGCCCTCGTGCGCCGCGCGGTCCGCCTCGGTCGGCGTAGAACTGCGAGCGGCCGGTGCCGTAGCGCGGGGTGTGTACATACCTGCAGGGTGCGCGCGCCCTCGTGCGCCGCGCGGTCCGCCTCGGTCGGCGTAGAACTGCGAGCGGCCGGTGCCGTAGCGCGGGGTGTGTACATACCTGCAGGGTGCGCGCGCCCTCGTGCGCCGCGCGGTCCGCCTCGGCGTAGAACTGCGAGCGGCCGGTGCCGTAGCGCGGGGTGTGTACATACCTGCAGGGTGCGCGCGCCCTCGTGCGCCGCGCGGTCCGCCTCGGCGTAGAACTGCGAGCGGCCGGTGCCGTAGCGCGGGGTGTGTACATACCTGCAGGGTGCGCGCGCCCTCGTGCGCCGCGCGGTCCGCCTCGGCGTAGAACTGCGAGCGGCCGGTGCCGTAGCGCGGGGTGTGTACATACCTGCAGGGTGCGCGCGCCCTCGTGCGCCGCGCGGTCCGCCTCGGCGTAGAACTGCGAGCGGCCGGTGCCGTAGCGCGGGGTGTGTACATCCCTGCAGGGTGCGCGCGCCTCGTGCGCCGCGCGGTCCGCCTCGGCGTAGAACTGCGAGCGGCCGGTGCCGTAGCGCGGGGTGTGTACATACCTGCAGGGTGCGCGCGCCCTCGTGCGCCGCGCGGTCCGCCTCGGCGTAGAACTGCGAGCGGCCGGTGCCGTAGCGCGGGGTGGGGGGCGCCACGCTGCACGTCTCTTTGCGGTTCTTCTCCGCCGTGTACCTGCAAATTTAAGTTTTTCAATTTAATATTCATCCAGAATTCCATAGGTTCTTTTATGCTATCTTGGTTCCCAGGTCTTACCCGATCCAGGCCTCGTTGAGGTAGTTCTTGACCATCTCCTCCTGCACGGGCGCCCTGGCTGCCAGTACGCGGCAGCACAGCACCTCGCAGGCGGACTGCCTCCTGGCCAGCCCTTCCTCAGGGTTGCTCTGACCCCATCTGCCTTGGGATGATCACTTACCCGATCCAGGCCTCGTTCAGGTAGTTCTTGACCATCTCCTCCTGCACGGGCGCCCTGGCGGCCAGCACCCGGCAGCACAGCACCTCGCAGACGGACTGTCTCCTGGCCAGCCCTTCTTCAGGGTTGCTCTGACCCCATCTGTCTTGGGAAGATCACTTACCCGATCCAGGCCTCGTTGAGGTAGTTCTTGACCATCTCCTCCTGCACGGGCGCCCTGGCGGCCAGCACGCGGCAGCACAGCACCTCGCAGGCGGACTGTCTCCTGGCCAGCCCTTCTTCAGGGTTGCTCTGACCCCATCTGTCTTGGGAAGATCACTTACCCGATCCAGGCCTCGTTGAGGTAGTTCTTGACCATCTCCTCCTGCACGGGCGCCCTGGCGGCCAGCACGCGGCAGCACAGCACCTCGCAGGCGGACTGTCTCCTGGCCAGCCCTTCTTCAGGGTTGCTCTGACCCCATCTGTCTTGGGAAGATCACTTACCCGATCCAGGCCTCGTTGAGGTAGTTCTTGACCATCTCCTCCTGCACGGGCGCCCTGGCGGCCAGCACGCGGCAGCACAGCACCTCGCAGGCGGACTGTCTCCTGGCCAGCCCTTCTTCAGGGTTGCTCTGACCCCATCTGTCTTGGGAAGATCACTTACCCGATCCAGGCCTCGTTGAGGTAGTTCTTGACCATCTCCTCCTGCACGGGCGCCCTGGCGGCCAGCACGCGGCAGCACAGCACCTCGCAGGCGGACTGTCTCTGGCCAGCCCTTCTTCAGGGTTGCTCTGACCCCATCTGTCTTGGGAAGATCACTTACCCGATCCAGGCCTCGTTGAGGTAGTTCTTGACCATCTCCTCCTGCACGGGCGCCCTGGCGGCCAGCACGCGGCAGCACAGCACCTCGCAGGCGGACTGCCTCCTGGCCAGCCCTTCCTCGGGGTTGCTCTGGCTGCCGCTGCTCTTGCTCGTCAGCTTCGCCATCGAGCCGAAGTTCTTCTTCAGCTGTTTGCTCATGGATCTGGAAATGTGATAAACTGTATTGAAATGTTTCGTTATAGTAATATAGGTAAAAGGACTAAAGTGCTTATTACACCTTCCTAAATTCAGTCGCCTAAATTAGGATTCAGAAAAGGAACGAAATTAGAAGCTTCTAATCATACTGTTCTAAATTCACTAACTAAATCAGTTGCCTGCTGAAACGCAACGAAGGCGGACGTTTATTAAATGGCACCAGTAATTGTCCAAACGCCAAAAAATTGGCCTCGCTGTGACCCTGGCCATTGGGTCAATCAAAATAAAGAAAGACGGTCAAGGAATATTTGTTACTTCGCGAAAAGTTATCAAGTATGAATATAATGTCTGTTTTAGAACCGGTTAGATATGGCATATTTTTAGGTATAAAGTTTATTATAGAGCCTAAAATTTCTTTCTCCTTCGTCGACATCTCGAACACTCGCGGAGAACACGAGCCACACATCCACTCTCGCGAAGTGCTGGATACCGACTGAAACGACTAAACCCGATCACACCTTCCTAAATTCGATTCTAATTAGGTTCCTAATTGATTTAAGTGCTTAAGTGCTTATTACACCTTCCTAAATTTAGTCACCTAAATTAGGATTCAGAAAAGGAACGAAATTAGAAGCTTCTGATCACACTGTTCTAAATTTAGTTACTAAATCAGTTGCCTGCTGAAACGCAACGAAGGCGGACGTTTACCAAATGGCACCAGTATTGTCTAAACATCAAAAAATTGGCCTCACAGTGGCCCTTGCCATTGGGTCAATCAAAATAAAAAAAAGAAAAAGAAAGACGTGGGTTAAGGAATATTTGTTACTTCGCGAAAAGCTATCAAATATGAATATAATATCTGTTTTAGAACCGGAAGACTTTAGAAATTATCTGCGAATGGATTCAAGATCGTTCGATATTTTACTGAATCTTGTGACACCATACATACAAAAACAAAATACTGTCTTAAGAGACAGTATAAGTGCAAAACAAAGATTGGTAGTAACACTAAGATTTCTTGCAACAGGGAATTCATACCAAGATTTGAAATACAGTTCTTTAATATCTCAACCCATGCTGTCAGAAATTATTCCTGAAACCTGTTCGGCTATTTATACATGTTTGGAACATTACATAAAGGTAAGTAAATAAAATTACTTTTTGTTTTAAAATGTTTATTTAAATAAAAATTTATGCTATGTGAATGCTAATGTGATCACTTTTGTTACATACTTTTTTTCGTTTTACCAATAATTAAAAATTCTTTCATTACATTCCCATCGCCTTCAATCAGCATAGATCCATCAATTGTGTCCTCCGACGTGGCTGAATGAGGAGGAGGGGAAGGGATATGTAGTTGTACAGATGGTGAAGGATCTGAGGGGTGTGGGACTTGAATTGTATATTCTACGTTAGGAGAAGACTGTATTTGTTGCTGAAGTGGTAAAGTATGAGAATTCGAAAATTGGCTGTGGAACTTTGGTAATTCTGAAAGGTGTGAAGACTGTATTTGTTGCTGGACTGGTAAGTTATGAAGAGGTATTGAAGATTGGCTGTGGTACTGCGTGGATGCTGAAGGATGTGAGGACTGCATTTGTTGCTGGACTGGTAAGTTATGAAGAGGATTTGAAGATTGGTTGTGGTACTGCGTGGATGCTGAAGGATGTGAGGGCTGCATTAGTTGCTGGGGTGGTAAGTTACAAAAGGCAGAATTTGGCGATTGGGTATGGTACGGCTGTGTGGATGGTGATGGATACGGGGACTGGTATGGTGATGATGATCTAACAGGAGGACGATATTCACTCTGGGCGGACGATGATCGCGAAGGTGTGTTCCATGGGTACGAAGCTTTAGATTGATAGTTATTTGTGGTTACACCTACAAATGATTCTTCAGACAACTTGTTTAAAGTTGCATAAAATATCACATCTGAAATTAATTTGCGGGCTATAATATGTTGCCGTTGATTCAAATCTCTTAGTTGCATTCCAATGGATCTTCCAAGGATTTCCCAATCTTCTTCCTTCGTGTTCAATAATCCGGCAGCTTTTTCAAGAATGTCCTGTTGTTGTTTTAAAGGAGCTTCTTTCCTTTTTTTCTTAAACGTATTTTGATTGGAAGTACTGTTTGTAGAATTTGTCATCTGAGTATCTTCTGTGCAAGATAATGATGAATCCTGAAAATAAATCATTCATATAATTAATTTTCAGGTGCCGCAAACAGAATCAGAATGGATACAAGTAGCAGCTGAATTCGAAGACAAATGGAACTTCAATCACTGTATTGGAGCTTGCGACGGTAAACACATTGCCATCGAGAAACCGCCTGGAAGTGGGTCTCTATTTTACAACTATAAAGGATTTTTCAGCGTAATATTGTTTGCTGTTGTCAATGCGAATTATGAATTCATGTACGTTCAAACGGGTACCAATGGTTCCGTTAATGATGCGGCCGTATTTGAATCGACAAAGTTCTATCAAAAATTTGTAAATGGTAGTTTGAATTTGCCACCATCTTCTCCTTTACCAGGCACAGAAACCCATACTCCATATGTTCTGATCGGGGACAGTGCCTTTTCTATTAACAAACATTTCATGAAACCATATCCGTTTAAGGGTATTAGCCGTGAAAGAAGAATCTTTAACTATCGCTTGAGTAGAGCCCGTAGGGTGGTGGAAAATGCCTTCGGCATATTGGCTGCCCGTTTTAGAGTACTACGGAGACCTCTCAGTCTAGATCTCTCCAACGTAGATGCTGTGGTAATGGCATGTTGTGCTCTACACAATTATTTGAGAAAACGGGAGCCAGGTTACATTACCAGAAAATGGATAGATCATGAAAATACTTCACAAGGCACAATACGTCCAGGGAATTGGAGAAAATATACTGATGAAATGACTTCGCTAAAGAACACAAGTAAAAGTCAGCGTAATGCAGAAGGAAACCAAGTTCGAAACACATTCATGAATTATTTTAACTCAGTTGGTAAAGTTGCGTTTCAAGATAAAATGATTAATGCTGTACTTATTAAAAAATAAATAAAATATGCCTACCTCGTCTTCTATTGTGTCCTTAATTAAGCGGCAAGATTCTGTGGTAGTTTCCAGAAAACTGAAGCTGTCATAATACCATATCGTTGGTACATATACATCTGTAGATCCTGCACCAGTGTGTTTTGACGCCTTAACCTTTAAATAAGTTATTACAAATTAGTTCTTTTTATAAATCATCATCATCTTCCTGCCCTTATCCTGCTCTACATATTTTTGAAATAAAAATGGTTCGAGCAAAGTACGTTCGATCAGAACCGATAATTCTTTGTACCTGTTGCCTAGGCGTGTGCCGTCGCTCGTCCACTTGGGAGGATAACCAAGAAATTATAACAAACAGTACAAATTATCTACATACTATTATAACAGCCACAGCAGTCCACTGCTGGACATGGGCTTCCCCCTACAAGAGAGAGATTTGGCAGGCGCATTGGCGAGCGCAGTGCAAGGTATCTGGGGGCACGGCAGTGCCCCCACCAAGTCGAGCTGAAAGCGGCACGGTCGTACCATCCTTTTCTCGAACCAGGCCATTTTCGACCCCCCATATCTCCCTTGTCAATAAGTTTAGAACCCTCATTTCAAAATATCTTATCAAGCACTGCATAGACACGATACATTTCAAATTTCATCTAATTTATACCAGTAGTTTAGAAGTTATAGTTAGTCAAAGTTTCTTAATTTTCTGCCTGACTGACTGACTGACCGATCATCAAAATTCTAAGGTACTTCTAGCAGACTAAGGAGCTTCAAACTTAGAATACAACTTGTATTTAGTGTATGAATAAAGGGAAAACTATAAAATTCTGCAAATTCGGTTGCAACCGCATAATTAACTTTGTATTTCCATAGAAATGTATAGGATTACAAAGTTAACTATGCGGTTGAAAGTAACTAGTTCCAGAAAAGAGAAAGAGGAAGACTACCTACAAAAAGAAATGAGATCCCACCAAGGCTATTGTGCAATTAGGTATCAGACATCATCTTATAGTAACCATATCGATATTTAAAAACTTTTATATTTACAATAACTAGAATGACTTGGCAATCGCATACTTGGGAGATGACCGGGTCATTCTAGTTATTGTTCCTAGTCTTTGATTTTGTTCCTAGTCTGGTTAGGACATTGCAGGCTGAACCACCTGATTGTCCGCAAGTAAGATGGTTCCGTGCTTCGGATGGGCACGTTAAGCCGTCGGTTCCGGTTGCTGTCTATGATGGCGGTCGTTACACAACCATGTCAGAGGCTTGCTACTTGCAGTAGGCAGTGTTGCAGTAGGCGGTTGAAAAACTCTGACACCAGGGTTCATCGGGTCATTGAACGACTCGGTGTCCCACACGAAAAGAAGAAGACGATACCCACGGGTAGATGTGGGCTGATGCTATTCTAAGCCGGCAGCAAACGGCAATTGTCTACTCTCGCGCGCGGAATTTGGTTTTAGGGATTTTATGCACAAATTCAAACACGGCGAGGTAGTTTATTAGGCATTATCGTAAACCCTGAGATATAAACAATATACGTTCCTGAACTAAAATATTCTAATAAGAAAGTGAAAATGCGCAAAAAGCGAGAGCTCTGCAGCAGTCGGTGAGCGCCATGGGTGAGCGTCAAACGAACACACGAACAAACATGGCGGCGACGGCGGAGCCGGCCGGCGCGGCGGCGCGGGCGCGAGCATGGGCGCGAGTATCCCCCTCTCGCGTCCCGCCTCTCGCCCCTCTAGAGCGTAGTCATGGAAACGCGCGGGAACACGAACGCGGCGGCGGGAAGTATTTACGATACTACTTAAATAATATCCTAAGTATATGTAAAATAAAACTTACCTTCTTCAATTCTTTGAAGTAATTTGTTTTTAAATTGTCTATTTTCTTTTTTAACGTTTTAATTGTAGCATCCTTTTCCAAGTTTTTGAATAAGCTGAGAAGTACTTCGAAACCTTCACTTCTAAGATTTTTGTTCATGTAATTTTTATCAGTTTTATTCCATAGATATGGCATATCTTTATAAAGCTCTATTATAGAACCTAAAATTTCTTTTTCGTTAGTCGACATCTCGAACACCTGTGGAGAAAACGAGCAACACATCCACTCTCGCGAAGTGCTGGACACCGACTGAAAGTCTGAAACGACTAAACGCGATCACACCTTCCTAAATTCGATTCTAATTAGGTTCCTAATTGATTTAGTGAGTCAGTTGCCGTACTTTTTCCTAAATTTAGAAACCTACCTCTCTAAATGCTATCGCACTTTTCTGAATTTAGTGACTAAATCATTTAGGTGACTAAATTTAGGAAGGTGTAATAAGCACTTAGTAGCCTTACTTTTTCCTAAATTTAGAAACCTACCTTTTTAAATGCTATTGCACTTTTTTGAATTTAGTGACTGAATCATTTAGGCGACTGAATTTAGGAAGGTGTAATAAGGGCTTAAGTGTATACGCTTGCGTTTGCGCACCTGCGCAACTGACCGCTTCCGAATAATGGACTCCGATCAACAAAAACGAAAGGAGTGCAAGTGGTCGCCATGGCCGAATTCGGCCGGAGATCATCATCATCATCATAGATACTATTCCTAACTACAAATATATTAACACCCTACTATAAAGTCCAAATGGGAACAAAGCCAGCTCATATGCAAAGTTATTAACACTCTATAAGTCCAAAGGTTGTTAAACGTCTATAGGTTCAATGCGAACGAAGCGAGCTCATAGACAAGGTTGGTAAATCTGTACAAGTCCAATGTGAGCGAAGTGAGCTGGTTAAGAAAATTAGTACATTACCTGCCAATACTTCCAAAATGTTTTGTGACCGAGTTCATTTGCTTAGAACTCTTGGTAGATAAAGCATCTAGTGACCGCCTGAGCTCCTCGGGCGGCTGGCTGGTGGTGATACACTCGACGCGCTCCAGGTCCAGGTAGGCTGCCAGCATAGCGGACCGCTGGTATTCGTCTGGGAGCAGATTGTTGATGGTCTTTTGATGTAGCCAATATTAAGTACGGATAATTACCTGCCAATGCTTCCAAAATGTTTCGTGACCGAGTTCATTTGTTTAGAACTTTTTGTGGATAAAGCATCTAGTGACCGCCGCAGCTCCTCGGGCGGCTGGCTGGTGGTGATACACTCCACCCGCTCCAGGTCCAAGTAAGCTGCCAGCATGGCGGACCGCTGGTACTCGTCTGGGAGCAGATTGTTGATGGTCTTCTGGTGTAGCCAATATTAAGTATGAATTACCTGCCAATACTTCCAAAATGTTTCGTGACCGAGTTCATTTGCTTAGAGCTCTTCGTAGATAAAGCATCTAGTGACCGCCGCAGCTCCTCGGGCGGCTGGCTGGTGGTGATGCACTCCACCCGCTCCAGGTCCAGGTAGGCTGCCAGCATGGCGGACCGCTGGTACTCGTCTGGGAGAAGATTGTTGATGGTCTTCTGGTCGGGTTCGATGTCCCACCGGAAGTCTTCGCCCGGGTCCACATTGAATCTGGAACAGGAAGATATTCGTTAATTTCGATATTTCGTCCTATGCCGCGTAATGCTGGCTTAAAATAGCATCACCCCACCCCTTTTCTGTGGGGGTCGTAAGAAGCGACTAAGGGACTCGAGGGTTTCATGTGTATTGCAATTTTAGGCGATAGGCTGACAACCTGTCACTATAGTGATACACGACAATAGCTAAGATAGCCCTCAAATATTTGTCAGACGTGGCGATAACGACCGTATTTTTACGGCCGTTGATGCTCTGCCTATCCCGCAAGAAATAACGGCGTGATTTATGTATGTACGACGTACGTGGGCTGTCCCGGAAGTCTTTAGCCACGGGGTAAATATAATCTCTTTTCTCCAGAAACTATTTTTAGCTGGCAGCAAATTTCAATATAAATCTGCATGGTGAAAATCACTGGCCACCTATGAATAGTTTTTTTTTAAATATTTTTGAAGATAATCTGTTACTCTTTTTTTTGTTCGCAACAATGGACGTCCCGCGGGAAGCTTTTCATGCTATTCTTCGTTTCGAGCTATGATTTTCTATGATTATAAACGAGGTTTAACCTTCAAGCAATCTCACGAAAATTTACAAGCTGCTTTCGGGGAGTCTGCTCCTGCGCTAGCAACAATAACTTATTGGTTCCATGAATTTAAACGTGGTCGAGAGAACCTAAACGTTGACCCCAGACCCGGCCGACCTCCAACGGCAGTAACTCATGAAAACGTGATCAGGGTGGAGTGGCTATTGCGAGAGAATAAAAACATTACACATCGGGAGATTCAGGCTGAAATGAAGATTGGATCACGGGCGGTTTCCACCATCCTGCATGAACGCCTTAAAGTTAGGAAGGTTGCTTCGCGATGGATACCTCATTTTCTCACGGAAGAGCAAAAAGCCCGTCGTGTTGATTGGTGTAAATTTATGT
Source organism: Phthorimaea operculella (assembly GCA_024500475.1). NCBI lineage: Eukaryota > Metazoa > Arthropoda > Insecta > Lepidoptera > Gelechiidae > Phthorimaea > Phthorimaea operculella. Next base: position 10,653,689 of record JANFCV010000002.1, read on the forward strand.
TGAAAAAGTTTGAAGGAGGAACTTCGCAAAACGTATCCTGCATCCTTACAACTGACGAAACTTGGATCCACAGCTACGATCCGCTCACGAAGCAGCAGTCCATGCAATGGGTGTTTGACGAGGACGAGTTGCCAACAAAAGTTGTGCGCGGTCGAAGCGTTAATAAAAAAATGATAGCGGCTTTTTTTCGACGCATCGGACCAGTAGCAGTAATTCCACTAGAAAACTGTAGAACGGTTACTAGTGAATGGTATACCGAAGTTTGTCTGCCTCAAGCATTCGCGGAGATGAATAGCGAGCGCCCAAGGAGTGGCCTGCGTGGCATTCTTTTTCACCAAGATAACGCGCCCGCTCACACTGCTGCTAGAACCGTCGACTATTTGGCATCTTCGGGGGTACAAATGTTACCCCATCCTCCGTACAGCCCCGATTTAGCTCCGTGCGATTTCTTTTTATTTCCCAAGGTGAAAAAAATGCTTCGTGGACGAAAATTTAACACAGCAAATGAAGCCGTCGAAGAATTTCAACGGTTATTTTTCGACCTTCCGCAAGAAGAGTTTTTGAATGTTTTGAAAGCTGGTTCAGCCGAATGCATAAGTGCATTGAGGATGGAGGAGAATATTTTGAAAAGCTATGAATAAAGTTTTATTTAAATTCTTACTATTTTTCATTTAACTAACAATTTACGGAACAGCCTATGTACGACCTATGTTCCTTAGGGTAAGTTATTCAGGTTCATGGACTCCATAAAATATTTGCAAATTTTTTTTTTTATACCTTGCTTGTGTAAGACCATTGCACATTCGCAATGCCGCCGCGAGTTGCAAGCCAGCCTAGCCTTAGCCGGCCATGTCTCAGCTCCACCCATGCCAGGGTATATGCCATGCCATGCCAAGCCAGCCGAGCCAGCCAAGCCGGAGCTGAAGACAAGCCGCCGTGGTTCACAGAATGAGGCCTCATTCTGTGTGCTAGCCAGCCAGCCGGCGTTCGCGCCTTTTTGTTTTCTTTTTTTGAATTGATTTTGTTCGAACAACGCTTGTAAAACAAAAGACAGTAGTTTTCTCTCTTATTATTGAAGTTTGGGAATAAAAAGTGGTTGTTCCAGCATAAAAGTATTTTATTTAGTATTTAGTGTTATATTTTCAGAAGAGTGGGATAAAAATTACCTACTAGAAGACACGGCCCACATGATAAACGAGTAAACTACCACGAGGCCTGATGATCATGAATTGCGGATGACTGGGACATGGAGTCTCCAGGCGGCGGCCGTTCAGAACAGAAACCGAGGGCGTAAGGCGTCAAAGCAAGCCGAAGCTAGCAAGCTAGTCAAGATTCCGCCTGTACATTTGGTCCGGTGCCCGCCGCGATCGTATTTCAAGACCATCCATCCATCATGTCGTACAATGTTCTGTTTTACAATACGCTGCCGTGCATCTGCTGAGCATTGAGTACCTATGTCGTGAATTGTGGTTTCCCGCCAAATTCAACAAAAGCTATCTGTCAGACAACGACAAGGCCTAACATAAATAAAACAGAAATAATCAAAATATTACCTATTTCGTGAAAGTTGTATGAAGTGGCAGAGGCGGATAGGCCCTTTCGAATAATACAACTCTCGGACAAAAGAAAACAGGACATTTGATTTAGAAAATACATAAGAACTGCGCAATCCAATTTTGGTGCTGATAGCCCCATAATTATGATCATAGGCGACGGAACGCATTGTCAGAGCTATGCGCTTAACCTGAAGAGCTGTACGAGAGTTTTCGATGTGCCCTGGATGAAAATATACCTACCCTGACGGATTTCCGTACCGGTACCTAACCTACAACTGTCATGCTGGATGTCGCTGCTATTCTGTACGTGATGATGGAGGCTACAATCACAGATAGAGACATACCTACATGCGCCTCGACGCTCTAAGGACGTGAAAAGGTCATGTGCTCGTTCTAATTCCATATATGTCTGCAATGCAGGTGAAAGCAAATATGGAGATCAACGCAGTGATTATATGCAGTTGTTTGTTTCAGTGTTCTGTACTGCTTGTGCACTATGTGCCCCTTCCCTACACTTGCCATGGTGCTGTGCTGGCGAACTGTTCAAAGCAAGCTGAATTATTCCTGTCCATGCGGAGTGACATGAAGCAGCTGCAACTGATGGTTGCGAGCAGTGGTTCTGGTTTAAGGCAGCGCTACAAGGAAGTTATAAGGTCATGTAAACATTCTGTTTTCATTTATTTCTTGTATTCATGAAAAAAGTTTCAGAGAAAACCTAAGCAGTCATTACATGCAATGTTTTAATTGTTCACAGCTATAGATTAAAGTGCTTCTTGTCAAGTGAAAGTGTTCCTGGTATCTGAACGGGGCTAACTGGAATTTACTCGTCAGCGACAACGGAGTGAGGAGCGGTCATAGCAGCCAGCTAAACTGTCAACAGAGCATTTCATGTGTAGCGGCTGGCCAGTCACAAGATTGGAATCTATAGGACGTGCATTAGAAGCCCTACTGGAAGCTTGATTATATCAGGTGCTATGCTTTCATTATGTTACTATTCATTCACAAGGTTGTACAAAATTGTTGGTTGTAGCAAGATAAAAAAAAAGAAAACTATTAAAATGAAGTGATGTGACTATTTAGTTAAAAGAGGCTAATGATACTGCAGCCATTTACCAGCATAATAAGGCTAATGATACTCCAAATATACCCTTCCGACACCCCTAACCTATCTCATCTAAGGACTTCCGGCTGAGTGCGCAGTGGCAGACCAAGTTTTTTTAACATAATTTGTCAATGGTAAGCTGATGCAAGCACTTTTATTCGAGTTCCTTATGATATGACAATTTTAACTGGTAAAATCTGCAGAAGTTATCGAATATTTTCATATTTAGGAGGATTGTGCACAGAACAGAGACCTTCTATCCAATTGACCTATACAAATCGAATCTCCTTATCATTACGAGCATTTCATACCAAGGCACCATCAAAATCAAACCAGTGGGGGAAAAGATATAGGCCAGTTTTCATACACTTTACCTACAATTTCACACTTTTTGACAGGATTGTGTACAATACAGAGACCCTCCTCCTCACTGACCTATATGACTCAAAGCTCCTAGTTATGGAAAGCATTTCATATTAAGGCGCCATCAAAATTAAACCCGGGGGGAATAAGATATAGGCCAGTTTTCATAGACCAAACCTCCATTTCAAACTTTTTGACAGGATTGCGTTCAATACTGAAACCCTCCACCCAACTGTCCTATATGACTCGAAGCTCCTTATTATGGAGAGCATTTCGTATTAAGGCACCATCAAAATCAAACACGGGGGGAAAAAGATATAGGTCATTTTTCATACACTGGACCTACAACTTCAAATGTCTGAAACACTAGGATGCGGCAAGTTTAGGCCTGGCAGACCTTGTGATCTATTGTCAGAGTGATCTTGGCTATTATGTTGTGGTGGTCGCGTCGTGGTACCCGATGAGATAGTTTAGGGGTGTCGCAAGGGCATCTTTGGAGAGGTCTGGCAAGCACTTCCGGCAGGGTGCGCAGTGGCAGACCAAGCTTTTTTTACATAATTTTTCAATGGTTAACTGATGCCAGCACTTTCATTGTGGTACCTTATGACATATTTTTTACGAAAAAATGACTCTGAAAAATATCGATTATTTTTATGCTTCGGCAGGATTGGCTCTGGCAGACCTGGGTCATACGACTTGTTTAAGTCTTGGTTAACGATCCAAACCTAGCCTATCGTGGTACCTTATGAGATAGCCACTTACCTCCTGGGCTCTCGAACTATAGAGGAAGCGAGTCGATTAATTGAGACACCGGGTCCAATAATAGAGACAGCGGGTCTTTAATAGAGACATCGGGTCTAATTATAGAGGAAGCGGGTTCAATTCTAGAGGCAGCGGGTCAATTCTAGACGGAGCGGGTTCAATTGTAGAAGATAGATAATGACTTACCGTATAGGCATAGGGTTCTGCATGTGGTCCTCCAAAGGCACTCTCGCCCCATCAGTGGGCAAGGGCTCGCAAGGCACCAGCGCTGAGAAGTGCCCCGCGTCATACGCTAGTAGTATCGGGGCTCGGCTGCATTGCTCCGGGTCCAACTCTAGGGAGTCTAATTTTATAGAAAACGGGTCTAAATTCTAGAACAAGAGTCTTGTTCTAGAGGTAGTGGGTCCAGTTCTAGAGGTAGCGGGGCCAATTCTAGAAGAAGGTAGATATTGACTTACCGTATAGGCATGGGGTTCTGCATGTGGTCCTCCAAAGGCACCCTCGCGCCGTCAGTGGGCAAGGGCTCGCAAGGCACCAGCGCTGAGAAGTGCCCCGCGTCATACGCTAGTAGTATCGGGGCTCGGCTGCATTGCTCCGGGTCCAACTCTAGAGTTATGGTCCAGTTCTTGAGATATGCTCCAATTATAGAGATGGAGCAATTCTAGAAATCTGGCCCAAATCTTTTGAAATCAGTTCCAATTCTAGATCTGGTCCAATTCTATAATTCTGGCCCAATACTCTTAAAATCAGTTCCAATTATAGATTTCTGGTCCAATTCAAAAAAATTGTCCCAATTCTCTTGAAATCTGGTCTAATTCTAGAAATCTGGCCCAAATCTCTTGAAATCTGGTCCAACTTTAGAAATCTTTTCCAATTTTAGAACAAGGTAGATCTAAAATGACTTACCGTATAGGCATGGGGTTTTGCATGTGGTCTTCGAGCGGCACCCTCGCCCCGTCAGTGGGTAAGGGCTCGCAAGGCACCAGCGCTGAGAAGTGCCCCGCGTCATACGCTAGTAGTATCGGGGCTCGGCTGCATTGCTCCGGGTCCAACTCTAGAGTTATGGTCCAGTTCTTGAGATATGCTCCAATTATAGAGATGGAGCAATTCTAGAAATCTGGCCCAAATCTTTTGAAATCAGTTCCAATTCTAGATCTGGTCCAATTCTATAATTCTGGCCCAATACTCTTAAAATCAGTTCCAATTATAGATTTCTGGTCCAATTCAAAAAAATTGTCCCAATTCTCTTGAAATCTGGTCTAATTCTAGAAATCTGGCCCAAATCTCTTGAAATCTGGTCCAACTTTAGAAATCTTTTCCAATTTTAGAACAAGGTAGATCTAAAATGACTTACCGTATAGGCATGGGATTTTGCATGTGGTCTTCGAGCGGCACTCTCGCCCCGTCAGTGGGTAAGGGCTCGCAAGGCACCAGCGCTGAGAAGTGCCCCGCGTCATACGCTAGTAGTATCGGGGCTCGGCTGCATTGCTCCGGGTCCAACTCTAGGGGAAGGTATATGCCGCCGAACGGGATTGGGGCGATGGGGTCGCCGCGGAAATCCTGGAATTTTATAAATATTTATGTCATTTATGTTTGTACAAAAGTTATGAGATACGCTAGAAGACCAATGTAAGCCCTAAGATAACTATTGAAAAGATGGCGGGCTGGCCACCCTCTGTCTTAGGTCTTGGTTCTACTAAACCTGACCTAACCAGCTTATGTAGATCCCAAGATACTCACTTGACGACGACGACGACAAAGCGACGTCAGCAAACATAATAACTTGAATAATGCGGTGCAACGCAGAAAGGTCTGGTTTCGGCCTTGTTCTACTGAAGACTTTTGAACAGAAACCGGCTTAAGAATAATCACTCTTAAAGCGACGTCTGCGATCCCAATAACTGGTCTTGCTCCTATTGACCACTTTTTGAAACCAGCTTAAGTAGACCCAAAGATACTCCCTCTCAAAGCGACGTCAGCAAAGACTATAACTGGTCTTCTCATGACATGCGCCAGTGCGAAGACATGCAACTGTTCCAATCCTGAATAATGAGGTGCAGCAGAGAGGTCTGGCTTAGGCCTGGGTTCTGATAAACCTGACCTGACCAGCTTATGTAGATCCCAAGAATACCCACTCTTAAAACAACATCGGCGATCCCAATGACTGGACATGCTCCTACTGACTATTGACTATTGGAAACCAGCTTAAGTAGACCTAAAGATACTCACTCTCAAAGCGACGTCAGCAAACACAATAACCGGTCTTCTCATGACATGCGCTAGTGCAAAGACATGCAACTGTTCCAATCCTGAATAATGCGGTGCAGCAGAGAGGTCTGGCTTAGGTCTGGGTTCTGCTGAAGACTTTTGGAAACCAGCATAAGTTGACCCAAAAATACTTAATTTTAAAACGATGCCGGCGATCCCAATAACTGGTCTTACTTCTACTGACCAGTGCACTATTGGAAACTACCTTCTAGAAGAATACTTACTCTCAGTGCCACGTCTGCAAACACAATAACCGGTCTTCTCATGACATGCGCCAATGCGAAGACATGCAACTGTTCTAATCCTGAACAATGCGGTGCAGCAGACAAATCTGGCTTAGGCCTGGGTTCTGCTGAAGCTTCCCTAACCAGCTTATGTAGATCCCAAGATACTTACTCTTAAAGCGACGTCAGCAAACACAATAACTGGTCTTCTCATGACATGCGCCAGTGCGAAGACATGCAACTGTTCCAGTCCTGAATAATGAGGTGCAGCAGACAGGTCTGGCTTAGGCCTGGGTTCTGCTGACGCTGCCCTGACGGATTCCTCCCAGTCGCGCTCCCATTCCGCTTCTGAAGGTGTCAGGCCAGCTGATCGGAGGGATAAGCTTTCTGACCAACGCCAACGGCGTTTTATGGCACCTAGGGGTTAAAGAAAGCAGTCTTAGTAAAGGGTTTACTATAAGAAAAGTGGTACAGGACATAGTTTCGGAACCCAATATCTATTACGAGGAATCTTGGAATTCTTACTAAGCTGGTAGTGACTGGATTGCGAAAACGGGTGATCGTACCTTATGGAGAGGCCTATGTCATCACCAGCATCAGACTACCATAGGTGAATAGGTGTTATATGAAGTGGTGACGATTGAGTCTTGTAAATATTTCTGACCATATGCTATTACCAGTTCATATCGTAAAAAATAGCAAATATAGAGGTAAATAAAGAGAGGTAGTCACAGCTACATTAAAGTACTAGGAGCACAAGAATTTGCAAGATATCATCGAGATACTAACTTGTAAGAGCTTCGCCTCCTTCCCCAGACAACAAAGCTTGGACTTTCGTTCTCAAAGCGAGCAGTCTATCATGAAATCCGTACGCTGCGAGCGACGCTGCGTGCGGTAAGCAGTTGCCGTCACCAGATGTCGCTAGCGGTAGTAATCTCGGCGCGCCGGGCACGCGACCGTGGCGCCAATAGTTGAGGATACCAGCTGATTCGAGGGTCACCAGGGTGGCGGTTTCTAAGAGATCTTTCTCTAAGAATGTCCTGAAAAGAAAAGATAAAAATACCTTCAGAAATTATCTCAAAGAGTCTGATGTTCCGGGGCTTTCGTTAAACAAGTAACATTTTGTACAAACTTCGTTACCAGACAATCGTTTGAAGCCGATCCATATTTAGGTACATTCAGAACACAAACCAACAAAAATATGTCAAGATAATAGTTGATATATCTACAGATAATTTTTATATGTTCTTTTATGGACCTCCAGGTCGTTATTTTAAAAACTTGGAGGAACGCATGGAGGAACGCTGGGCCGGAATGGGGCGGAAAATGCGTTGCTCGAAGTTTTAAAAACATGTTAGTATTATTTTTCTCTTATACGACGGTATGTGTCCTGAATTAAAAATATAATAAATAAATCAGAATTTTCGTTCTCCAAGAAAAATAATGACCGTTTTTACGTTTACTCTCTGCCACCTCCGCTAGGGATATAGGCGTGATGTATGATAGCAGAAAATTATTATTATGCATTACGTTGTACTAACTTCCAATGTATGTATTAATTGAAAGTGTAGATGTTTCCGGGCGCTATTAATATGGTTGGAAAGAAACGGAACTGTGTTCTGTAACCTTCGACGGAACGTTTTAAAGTTTATTAAGTATTTATTTTGTTTGCTTGGTCGAGTTAGTGTTACATTCTGTGTTTACTTAGTGGTAAGGTTACTACTAAAATATTACTTATGGGGCCCGTGTTAAATAAGTAGCAACTGCAATGAGAATCCAGGTTAAACGCAAAAGTTAAAAATTACGGAAGCGGTTTCGGTTATGGAATCATATATGAAAAGACTGACAACCTGTCACTATGGTGATATACATTCTTCTGAATGACTCGCAAAGTTTTGTCAGACATGGTGTAAATTAACGTTTTTACAGCCTTTTACTTTCTGCCTATCTGCAAGGCGTGATATTTGTTTGTATGTATGAACTCTGATTCCTGTCCTGACTTAGAACGAAAAAATTAACAACGGTTCATATATTGAAAATAATAATAAAGATGGCTGTGCTGATTGCAACCTTTATCTGATTTTCGAAATCATACCCATAGAATTTAAATAATCATCCAAATAAAATAAAATGCACGTTAAAAAGGTTTGAAAATGTACCAAAACAATATCAGCACAGGTCATCGTACAAATATTAGTAGCGTGAGGCTAATGTACTGGCTCGGTGCCATTACCCAGGTGTGGAAAATATAATAAAACAAACAATTTTTGAATAAATTTACCCGACCGAGTTCTAAAAAGCTAAATTCAAGCCAGAAATGTTCTATACGAAAAAAATAAGTAAATGGAATCTTCTTTATACACTAAAACACTGTGTAAAATTTGGAGCTAGAGCTGACTGTCGTTCTGAGTTCATGAAACGATGAACCTAACATACGGTTCCTCCTTTGTTTTACCCTGTCGGTTGGTTGGGTAAATAAAATCCCACCCAAAACATAAATGTGAAAGGCTGCCAAGTTCGATAATATTGGAATGCTTCGCCTATAAAAGAAGTGAGATCTAAACAAGTACCAAGTTCCATACACAGACCTCAGTTAAAAATAGTTACAGGAATGCACACTTGATTTTTCGCAGTTTGGAAATAATTTCCATTTGGATTTCATTTATTTTTGTAAGGTTTATTTTCTTTTTTTCTTATGATTAAGTTAGGTAAGGAAATATCTCATTTATACTTTACTTTGACTAAATACAAACCTTCGTAACGAATTTTAGGTCGGTACGACGATTGGAAGATATAGATAAATTTTTTGTTTTAGTTCCTTAGGGGTATGAATTTACACCTTCATTATTTTTAAAACCGACTCACACTTGGCCATTTTCAGATTTTTTCCTTTACCTTGACCTAAAGACCTACCTACATGCCAAATTTCAAGTCAATACGACCATTGGAAGTGGTCTAGGTTTTTGATGAGTGAGTCAGTCAGTCAGTCAGTGAGTGTATAGTAAAAATAGCGATTTTCTGACGTCAATATCTCAAGACCTACAATAGGTACATTAATGAAATTTTGTATTTTAGATAAGTAAGTAGATCTCGACAGATGCTAGAAATTTCATATGCGTAGATAAAATAGATTTTGAGTTATAGGTGGGTCGAACTTGGCCCGAAATGGTTCGTGTAATATAACCCACGGCCGGTGTGTCGCTTTTTTTGCTCGAACTTGGCGGACACACTGCCGTGTGTCTAGATTGAAATTAAGTAAGGCAAAAAATCTGAAAAAAGGTGCGTTTTTTAGTTTAGTGTTTTCTTTATTTTATTTTTTTATCAAAGAGGAATATAAATCGTGCTATACGTGACTTGTTGGGTCGAGTAGAGTTAAATTGGTTTTAGGTTTTGAGATCAGACTGGTAATAAACGGTTTAATACGTATTGTACAGTCGGGGTCAAAAGAGCATACCTAGGATCGCCTCAAATGGTTCAAAATATCTATCAAATTTCATTCATGACTTTAGTAAATTATTTCTCTTGTCGTCTATGTAACTAGTTAAACTCTATTTATAAAAGTGGAGAGGTCCTAGGTATGCTCTGTACATACATACATATACCTATTAGACACGAGTACAATGTGTCTTACATAGGCAATAGAACAGTATAACTCAAGAAACTTACGCGAAATATTTCGCTTCAGTATATCATAATTAAATATTCAATCCAGTCATGAGTTTCCATCACAGATTGAACCTATTATTTTTTTTAATTCTTTGCATTAAAGCGGGACACCCTTACATAAAATTAACATTGTATGCAAAGTAGTAATGAAATATGTTAACAGGAATGGTGCAATCGGGTGCAATGTAATGCAATACGATTCTGTCTGTACGATTGTTTGACTTTGATTGTGCAATTGCCCTGAAAATTTCTTTCACGAGTATTATACCTAAGCTACGCCATTTTCTATTACTTTTTGCTTTTACCCAATTATTTATTTAATCGCCTGGCACTCATAAACAATTGCGACAATCTGATTTTTTGCATAGAAGAGAGAGCTAATTGTTGCGTCATTAACTAAACAGATTTTAATGACTGAAATTCAGTAATTAGCACAACTTTGGAATGCAATACACAAAACAATAGTTAATTATACACAACAAATACTGACATGACAAAACACATCTTTCTCTACACTCATCGTGCCCTGGATAAAACAACGAGAACTCGCAAAGTTGAGGAAATCTCAACTTTACCCTAGTACTATTAAATATTCTGTGATTTCACAGAGTCATCCATCGCCTATTAAAAGTTGAAACACTGTACTAAGCCGCGCACCGTTTTCCTAATTCGTCATTGTGTATGTTCAGTTGTATAGTGTGTTACCGTCAAACTGGTGATTCTCTCTAGGCATCTATACAGGATGTAAAAAAAAACAACTGGAAATATTTCATGAGGTGAACCAGCCCATGATACTGAACAACTTTCCCCAAGGAACATAGGTCGAAATATGAAAAGAAGTTTTGGACCTCCCATACAAATTGACTCGGCCGGCTGGTACATTTTGTATGGGAGATCCAAATTTTTTTTCATATTTCGACCTATGTTCCTTAGGGAAAGTTGTTCAGTTTCATAGGCTGGTTCACCCCTTAAAATATTTGCAGTTGATTTTTTTACACCTTATGAACCTTATAAATGAACGTATTGGTCATCAGCGCAATCACGAAAAAATAAAAAATCTGCCTAGTGCGAGTCGAACTCGCGCACGAAGGGTTCCGCATCATTGTGCACAAGAATTGCATAAAAGCACAGATGAAAGTATATATTTGGTTGAGTTTCATTACTAGCAGAATTCGTGGCTTTCCAAAACATTTCTATACCAACGCGCGTTTTCAGACATATGAGTCATTGTTTTATTTTACGTCGGACATCCTTTCATCGCGGCTACGAAATAGGTCAGCTATTTGTAGAGTTCACTTTGTGGGATTTCTATATTTTTGAATTAAGCACGTTTTGTTTTATGTAACATGGGATTAACGGGAAAATTACCGTTACGCAAAGTGCAAAATAAAATTAATGCCTAGTATATTCTGTCTTGTAAATTGGTATATTTTGTCTCTTAGCTCTGTTTTTAAAGATTATTACGTGTGGTTCACGTCTGTGTGTGTTTGTCCCTCAACCATGATACTCAGTACATACTTACTGTTAATCGTCTTGTCTTGTTTCCTTCCTATTTCATTCAAGGGATAAACGTCAACTAGCTACAGTACGCGAACGAGTTTAAGACCATCCTGAAATATGCACCTTCCTTATCCTTGTCATACTCGCAGTGGTACTGGCGTGTGCGAAAAGGATGCGCATATTTCAGGATGGTCATGAACTCGTTCGCGTACTGTAGATTCCGTTACTTTTCTACTGGCTTTTGTATTAATAGGATCAGTCAACGACGACGTTCCTGGATTTTACGGCTTTAGAATATTAGCAGCCAAGTGCATGATTTATAATTTTGCATAAATTACAATATACTTTGGTGCCGAAAGTCATGTGCTCCGCTCTTGCAATGAGTTTCTATTCCTAAATATCTAAATGGTACTCACCTGAAATCAGGAGGGTAGACGGATATGTCAGGAAGCAGGAGGATGTGGTCTGAACTGAGTGTGTTAGGTTCAGGGTCTGTGTTGCTCCGGAGAGCCCACACCAGACCCTCGTTGTCTGTTGCCCTGGATATGCCCCTGGAGAGTTTCCGGCCTGGAACAAAAAAAAAACTGTGAGTCCATGCAGTACTAAGCGTAACTGGTAAAACAGGCTCTACTGAAAAAGGTTTTTTCTCAAACATGCTAGGAAATATGACAATTTCTTTCAAAAAAGCAATCCAGAAAGTTTGACATTGTCTGTGATTATGTAATTTCTGAACGATTTATTTTTTACACAACTGCAATGGATTCCAATACAACTTTTCTGGCGCGATAACGAAATAAAAAAAAATAAAAAAAGAATAACTCCAAATCCACATCTTGACTTAGTAATCAGTAAAACAATTTTTTATATCAAATTACTGTAAAATAAATTAAAATCTTTATAATTTCCTAGCATTTTTTTGAGAAAAGCACTATGTATGCCTCGGGGAAAATGACTTTGCTAGACTCGTATAATTAAAGTCCTTGCCTCTACTCGTCAATCAAAGTCTTATTTTCCGTCCTCGTCAACAACCTGCTATTATGACGTCGGGACAATCATTAAGAATTTGATTAGTATATGGTCTTATTTATGGACGCAAAGCGGCCACATTTTAAAAGTATATAGGAACTATAAGAATTAGTCCCGTAGAATGTAGATGAAAGAGCAACGATACCTGAAATGCCGCTCAAAAATCATACAAAACCCCACGTTTGACGCTCAGCTGGACTAAGGGGAAAAGGAAACGTATTTTTTGGCAGATACGCGGGCATATTTTTGTCCAGTCATTCATCAAATCGTTTACATAGCGCGGTAAACGAACAGGAAAAGCATTAGTTAATAGCTTGTTAGAAGAAAACCTTTGCTTTCATGTTAATATCCGATTGCGAAAGCGTTCGTCCATCATTCTTGTTTTGGTGTGTGATGGATGATAGTGTTGTTTCCCATTTTCGTAAAGTCTGATTTCCGTTTTCAGGGCTGTTTGAATAGTATGTGAAAGGGGGGATTGTAAGATGTATTTAAGCTTTTGTATTCGGTCGGTTTTTACTGGCTAGACATTTGAACAGTTCTAATGTATCAAGTAGGACAACACGTCGAATACTGACTGATGTGATGCGCTGAGAACCAGCCCTCACCACAAAGACATGTAAATATGTTATACCTATACAAATGCTCCAATAAAACATACTGATATAGAGGCTCAGGCTTTACGACTACTACAGTCACAGGAGTCCACTGCTGGACATGAGCCTCCTTTCGAGGGGTGTTGCAGTACTCAACACGCTTGGCAGGCGGATTGGTAAGCAAAGTGCAAGATTCACATGGAACGCTGCGGTCCATTCTCTAGATGAATATCCCTGAGTTGGTTTTTCAAATCAGTTTTCCAAAATAAGGTATTAAATTAACGATCGCGTTTTAGGAGGGCACAGAACTTGCCATTTTCTCGCCAAAAAAAAATACGGTTTGTACAAGAAATATTAAACAACTGTAAGCTGTATGTAATGTAATGAAAACAAACAGCCACAATCAGAGAGTATGTAAATAAACAATGAGTCCATGACGTCATAGTACACGTCACTCGGACATTGGCACGATGCTGATGTGCTTGGCGGTGTTTGTGCATTTTCATCACGCTCTCCGTGACGTCAAAGGGAAATGAGTGTTTGTTTTGTAGAATGAGAGATCGTTTTAAGACTAAAAGGAAATTTAAAAATCGAAAATGCATTTCTTGTAAACAAAGCAGTCATCTGATATTTTTATCCTGATAAACTTTTATTTAGGACATTGCAAACTCACACACACTTGGACATTAGAACAGTGCTGATGAGCCTGCTGACGTTTCTACATATTCATCACGTTCACAGTGACGTCAAGAGGGAAATGAGTGTTTATTTTGTACATACCGTACCCAGTCTACCCTAATCTAGGGAATGGGCAGCAGCGTTCCCTGCGAATGCAACAGCTTGCCTAATCTTGCATTGCGTTCGCTTATTCACTAGTCAAAAGATGTAAGTACGTAACAAAGGGAATAAATACCCTTCGATAAGGGGACGGCTATGTCCATCTGCAGAGGACTGTTTTAAATAAATGAAAGAATGAATGAATACTTAATAAGAGGAAGGTATTGCGCTCATGAGGTCACAGAATACGTCAGCCTGCCTGCTGTTTGTCCATTCTCGTCACGATCACGTAACGTAAAGAGGAAACAAAAGAGGATAATGAATTCAATGGTTTGTTAGTGATATTGTCCGAGAGGAAATTCGATTTCAGGCTGCGCTTTGCAATTGTAATGCTGATGGTGCAGCGTCAGTGGAAAATAATGCTTCTCTTTTGGTTTATATCTTATTAAGACAATATGGAGTAGATTTGGGATTAGGGAAGGAAGATGATGATGATGATGGGGTAGATTTCTGAACAAAACTTTGAAGCAAATTTAAGTTTTAGTATCATAATATTGATGTGAAAATAATGAGTATTGCATTTTCAGCAATACAAACACAAACCTAGATTTAAGAACTGACTTATAAAATCATGATCCTTACTTAGGTACGACAAGGGGTCACCGTGTCGCTGCCAGAGTCGTTTAATAGTTTTCTGTCATGGCTACAACTCGGAGCAATTCAAGCATCACATTAACCAAAGGATACCAACGCCATAAGGCACGATTTCCCGTTTTTGTCATTCCGCCTGTCATTGGTCTATCTGGCCGGTGGGTGTCCAACGCTACGCAAGCCTATTAAACAAAGAAATACTTACATTCTGGTGCTGGTGTGAGGACGAGGTTGGAAGGCGCTGAGTAAGCCATGGTCAGGTCTAGAGCGCTGACAGATCTTTCAGGAGTTATGACGTCACCGCCGGCGCGCGGCCTTAACGTTGAACTGTGCACTCTGTCTGGAAAGAAAGAAAGAATGTCTTTAGATACTCATAATCATCGTTGTGGTCATTGAGACTATTACTGATAGACATAGGCTTTCTCTTTCTCCAAGCTTTTCTATATAACATAGCGGCTGTCCGCAACCCTTACGAAGGCACGCAAAATACGCGCATGTAGATGACGAGTTGCCGAAAAAGCCCGTATGACCATAACTAATCAACAACCCTGATATGGGTTAGTTCTGGTCTGGTTAGAGAAGTTTATTAACATCATTCTAGTCGAAAATTCCCTAAATTCGATGGTTTAGCCTCAGCGTAGTTTTACAGATATCCACTTCCTGTGTTCTCTCCGAGAATCGATACAGGAATATTCGAATCTCAGACCGCAATACCTACGATACTACTTAATATTTAGCTTATCTACGATGCCTCTATAACTTCTGGCCTAACTCTACATTTTGATACTTCATCAATTTCATTTTGATTCTGTAGTAGCAAGTTGAAGGCCATCTTCAAATCAACAGCTCTTGATCATGCCTAATTGGAGAGGTCTCACAGGTCCTCTTATTTCGACATCACTTTGTGTGGGCCGGTGCTCAAAGTCTTGAGAGGACGGTTCAATCCAGCTAAGTATGAACCAAGGACAGACTGGAGTTACCCGAGTAAGTCTGAAAGTGCTGACATGTGCGACTTTACTTACTAAGTGGTATTTGTCTTGCGAAAGTTTGTAAATTAACCTAACCCTTTATGACTTTCTGAAGGTCGTGTTTTCGCAGTGCTTCTAGTTAAGTAAGTACCCATTGAAGTGACCATATTCTGATTCCTATACTGCTTTTTTACCAACTCTCAATTGGCTTCCTCGAGGGTGCGAATAGTACCTATGTCGATTTTATAAGCCTACACCTTGCTATGGCTAAGACTTGACGCAATTTCAAATTTCGATGATATTGTTCCACCGTACGGCATTTTGCCCAGAGAGATAGATTGAACTGATAGAACGAAGGGCCTTCCAAATGAAAAGGAAATCAATTTGTATTCTCTTGACTATAAAGCGTTACAGGCAACAAATAATGCAGAAACTATACGGCATATAGTTAGCAGATATGAATCAGATGCAGTAACGCTACATATTGAATCACACAGCAGATTTAGACTCGTGTATTTTCAGCGTGATATTTTTGCCGGTAAAATGATATCTTGTCTGCAAATATTTGTTTTGGCCTTCGAGAGTTCGGGAATGCTACAGTTAGCTTGTTTTGTCATTTGCTTGATGCATTCGAATCTTGTAAACATTTAGTTTGCTGTTGATTTTAGAAATTGCATTGGAAAAGGTAGGGTTTCGAGTTAAGAATAACAATGTTATTACATTACCTTGTTGATCTAGAGTCTAGACTAGAATTATTTTAGTTTTAAAAGTCGTTTAGCTTGAGTTTAGGTTAAACTTTTCGCTGATTTTTACATCGTTACGTTACAATGTATCAAGTGCTTTGTTTTTTATACACTCGCACAGCTAAAGATTATGTTGGTTATTTGTTCTAAGGCCTTTGCCCAGCAGTGGGACGACGTAGGATAGATGAGATGAGATGAGATTTGTTCTAAATTATCAATGGCAGCGCCTAAGAATACTACAAGGCCTAGCCCACTCAGGGTGTTTCGTAAAAAGCGCCGTAGAGTTTTTGACCTCGGCTGAATATCTGTCGACTATGGTCAACCGCATGGTGGCGTTGATCTTAATACCAACTCCTTTTGCTACGTGCTCTAACAAAACATGTTGCGCCGATCCCAACTGATGGCGATAAGGACAGTAAGATGATGACCTGTAGTAGGTAAGTAAAAGCCCAAAGGTAAAAGCCCGATAGGTAGTGTGTCGATAACTAGGTGCTTTTAAAATCCAAATTCTAACGGCTACGTTTCTATCTATGTCTGAACCTTATAAACTTGACATCGTTACATGGCGATTTACCTATCCTCTAGTCAGCCAGACAAAGATTTAATAAAATGTTGACATCCTGAGTTCCTGACTGAGGAAAACAATGACAACGCCTAACCTAAATAACTAAGGGGTAGTATTTAAACGCAAATCAAAAAATATCCTTTTTCTATGCAATAAGATTCCAAATTCCCATCAAAATTACTGATTGCACAGCATAATATTCAACTCAAAATATCACTAAACACACTACAATTTATTTTCGCAGCGTACAGCGGTTTTTCCTAAAGCAAAAGCTTTTTCATCAATGCACAGCTAATAATCTTAATGCACATTATACCTGTTAACTCTTTTTCTTTTAAATATAGCTTCTATTTTTATATTATTTACAGCAGTTTTTATTAGAGATGAACCTTCATCGTTAATCATACACATCGATAATCATATTTTAAATTGATGACGCGCATAGCGTGTCGTTTCTGGCACATCGCCGGCCGCTGCCGCGGCACGCTCGCTCCGCTCGCTCGGCTCGTGCGTTGTGGTCAAAGTTCTAACCTAACCTAACCTAACCTGGCGCTTTCCGCGCCAGGTTCGGTTAGGCTATAACTAACGGACCTATAAACTTATGTTTACTTACGTATGTTTACTGGTTAATATGCGACTGGGATAGTTATTTTGCTATGAAATATGGAAAATTTGCTGTGCAGTCAGTATTCATGCTATGTATGTAGTATTTTTGTACAAAAATAAATTTATCTGCATTGCATTATGAGGAAAAAAGTTATGCCATATTGATGTAAAATTTCGAATTATCTGCAGTTTATGTTTTGTTAAACATTTAGTTTATTTGTAGTGAAGTAAGATATTTGATGTAAAAAAAAATATAAATGATGAATATGTATTGATAGGCGATTATTTATTTGATATGCAATTTATAATATCCCATAACTAAGGAGCTCAAGGCTCGAACCTTAGACGGTTGTCGTACTTATTTAAACAACTATTTGTGGTAACAAACACTAAAATCTTGTCCAAAACGCAATATTATTTGTCAACTCGCCAGACTTTGCGCTAATTATGAGCATTCCTGTCAAATAATAATGATGATTTATGCCGCCGCTAATAAGCGTAACGTAGGTATTGAAATTTACACTCATATTTGAAAATAAATTAAGCATAAACCCTTTGAAAACAATTAATGACACACATCTTCGCCAATATCGTCGTCACTTTTGTTTATTTTTATTTTATCAGTATGAGTAAATATAACAGGTTCATTAGCAGATTTATCTACAAGTTAAACATGTTTACGTTTGTACCTACTCACCAAAATTCGTAAAAATGGTATTTCGTATTTATAACAACAATAACTATAGGAAAATAACTAGGTAAGGTAGTGGTGCATCTAACATGGCAGTATCAATGCTATCAGATAAAGTTAAAAAAACGGCTTTACAGTAAACAAAATCGCAAATCTATTACATAGCCGCTCAAGTAATCCTCAGTTATTCCAATTTATTTTGTCGATAAGCTCGATAAAACATGACTCATCAAACCATACAAATAACACTTATTTATCAGCACACAGTTGATACTGGCAATGTTCTATCAGCAGCACCTCAATAGATCAACCAATAGTGGTTATTCTCAATAACAGTTTAGAAAACCAGCTTTCCGTGATCCCTTTAAATCTAGGTGCTGTACCTACATACATGAATGGACTCGATAGACCGTGAAGAGCAGACATTGTGGTGGCACAACTTCCTAACAGATTGAATCAGAGAACAATACGAACTCTTGGCAAACCAATAGATTTCCTAGTAAGGCCGTAACAATTCTACTAACTGTGCCAAGAGAATGATACTGTGGACTTTGGTTATGTGTTGATGCTATTTTGATGACATTGAAGATTGCTAATCGTAATTTTCGACCATATACAAGGACCATATAAAAACACAAATATAGAGTAAACATTTGTTGTTTGAAATCGATTATCTACAAAACTTGAGAGCTGATTTCATAAATACTTTCGCCATTTACAAGTAAAACAAAATTGAATTTTTAGAAAACCTTCGACGTAGCGCCCCCTGGTGAGTTGTTCGCGTCAACACGTTGTGTGCCTTTTGAAGTACATGCACCAATGAAAGCCTAATCAATCACTGCATGAAAACCGCATCAAAATCTTTGGAGATTTCTTGGGAAAGTTTTGGAAATTATTGGCAACATTTGTTGGCACAAACACACATAAACAAATATGTAGGTATATACCTATTAAGTTCCATCGTGGGTAAAAATGCTGTACGTCATTATTATTGAAGGCAGACATTACCGCGTAAAATTCCTTATTTCCTTGGTTTGGATAGCCACTGACTGGAATACAGGACTGGATGTAAAACATCGATATATAGCCGGCTCTCAGCTGATGAATATGATGGTGTGTATGAAAGGGGCGCTAGTCATTTACAAGATCTCAATAAGCGAATATTGAGGGTAGAGTCATCCGCCAATACAAATTGTGGTCCATTGTCCTTGGTATTCAGGTACTTTGCTATCGGTCACGTTTTACATCACATGTTTAGTAAGTACTGTGCGGTAATTACAAGAGTTCCACATGTCTTATTCATGATGAGTGACACCCTATTTGGCCTATTAAACAAGTGCTAATCACCAGTACACGATTCAACACCTACACGTGAACGTGGACTTGCAATGTCGCTAGTTTGTGCCAACTACCCCACATTATCATCAATTCATCACATCACATCAGCCCATAACAGCCCACTGCTGGACATAGACAGCCCCCAGGGCACACCACAATCTCCCGTTTTCGCCATCCAGTCGCACATTATCTCTGAGTAAAATAGGCTACATTTTACCGCCGGAAAAAGCTTTGCTTCGACGGTTTAACATGTCGTAAAGGTATGAAGTCTCTAAACGAGCGTCTAGCAATTCAAACATTAATAGAAGCAGTAGTGTGGTACCAGTTTATGACAACAAAATTCTAACAATTAACAAAATTCTACTCGTGAATGTCAACTAATAAATTCTTTCAGGGAATGGACATATATCATTGCCATCGCCAATCCCCCTGCCGAGCGTAGTTAGAATGGTACCCCCGATCGATGTAGGCTAGCAGTAAACTTTTGTGACTGCGAGCGAATGTTAGAAGAAATAAAAACAAAGCTTAAGAAACTATTGTAGCTTTCTTCAGCTGAAAAGGCGTGAACGTGAAATATTGTTGAAGCGGTCGTTGACCCCATTACTTTACCCGAGGTCGATGAACTCGCGATAACAAATCGCTTAGTTGCGTGATTCGATAGGTTTGGGTGCAGCAGTTTTGTGTTGAGGTGGGTTGGGCACATGGACAAACCTAATACTTACAAGAAAATAAAAATAAACTTAGGACGAAGGATGTCATCCATCATCATCACATTACACAAAAAACAATAAAATTATCTTCCAGTACAGGAGTCCAACCGACGTTCATCAATCTTCTTTCATACTCGCTCGTATGTTATGTTTCATATAAATTGTACACGAATTGTTAAAAAAATGTGTTCTCTCCAAACATAACTAAAAAGTAAAGTCCCCGATCAAATGGTTAAAGGTTCTTTTTTTCTAATTTTGTAGACACAAATCTGCAAAAGCGAAACTTAATCCGTGTTTTTAATTAATTCACTCACTAAATTATACGTCTGAATTATGAATTATGCAAGTTTATTACGAAAACAAAGGCCATTCATTAGGTATAGTTATAAATATGAACGTAACGTTTATTACAACGCGTGCAGAGCATTAAATTTTAGATGCTATTTTAGTTAGGTTTAGGTTGGCTAATTGAATAGCTATAGAATAGATTTGCCGTGTGATGCCAGCATAGAATAGCATCACTTCTATTCTACCCATGAGTGTAGTATAAAGCGACTAAGGGATAATCATCCAGGAAATGGGCAGCAGCATTCTCTGTAAATGCAACATCTTGCACTGCATCTGTGCCCCCAAATGAATCGGAAATTTTATAACATCAAGTATTGGCGAGTGTCTGTAAATTTAATTGGGATCTTATGTCCAGCAATGGACTGTTTTAGCTGCAATTTGATATCGTTGTTATTGTTGATGAACATATAGCATTTTCAATCTGCAATATGCATTACTACACCGCATTATACCACATCAAATTCAAACCCAGGCTAAATAATTAGCTCCACGAGTATAACTATGGCTTTACGTACGTACAGTTGACAAAAAACTGCAGTCACCGACCTCTAATTTTCATGTCATGCCTGTTTACACGCGACCAGACCGACGGTTATGTTAGGTTTTTATACAGGTGTAAAAAAGAACACCAGACCACGTAGCTTAACAGCGTTCCAACAATAGGTAAAATTTAATGGCTAATAGAGGCTAGCCCACATTTTTCACCCTGTGCTAACATAGTAATTATATATTTGTGGTAAAAAATCATCCGATGAACCCTGGTGTCAGAGATTTTTAACCGCCTACAGCAAGCAGCAGGCTTCTGACATGGTTGTGTAACGACCGCCATCAGAGACAGCAACCGGGACCGTCAACGGGGTCACTCACAAAATGATAAATCTTTGTGAGTGACCCCACCGGGAACCTAACCACTGCGCCATATCGGCTGTCATAGACTTCTAATGGTGAAAGATGTGTAGTTGTAGAGTTTATACAAAACAAGTTAGTTGTATCTAGCTAGACAGCAGCCCGTTAGCTAGACATTCAAGGCCTTTTGCACTATAGAATGAGATGTAACAATGTAAAGCTGTTTATACGTGCTATCGACTCGTATCAGCTGTTAACATAAAAAATCCATTTCCGTACATGACTGAGATTTTCCTCACCGCTTTATCTTACTTCCGCCTATAGGTATGCCTATTGCCTACAGTCTATTCAATAGTAACGAAAAAAACTACGATTCGCGGTAAATATTTTCTTTTTATATAATGTCCTCAACTTTAAATTTTTGGTTATTCCTTTCACATTCATAAATTAACATAAAGAAAGAAAGAGACACGAAATGTAGTTCATTAGATCTAGAGAATGCAATACCGGGACACCGGGATCCCGTATGTTTTTTGCGGGACTGATCCCGGTCGTAATTTGAGCGGGATCCCGCGCGGGATTGCGGGATTGAGCGTTTGCGAAATTCATACGTTATGACGTATATCTTGGAAAGTTAGAAACCGTTAAACTAACGATATTATAAGTACTTGAACTATGCAAAAATGTTATGTAGTTAGGCTAATTTTTCATAATAATACTGACTTTGGAAACAGAAAATAACAAATAACGACCAGAAATATGTTTACCTTGGGCAAACTTTACAGATATAGATAGGTGGAGTAGAGACAATTTTGAGGCTGAAATTATCAGAAGAGTGCAGCTTGGCTGGGCAGCATTTGGGAAGCTGCGTCACATCCTCGAATCATCTTTGCCACAATGCCTCAAGACCAAGGTGTTCGATCAATGCGTCTTACCAGTCCGAACCCGAGACGTGGAACTTGACAGTAAAACTGGCCCACTGGCTACATGTCACTCAGAGAGCTATGGAAAGGTTTATATTTCGGTATCTCTATTGGATAATATCCGGAATGAGGCTTTCTGCAAAAATACCAAAGTTACGGACATAGTCTGGAAGTGTAGCAAGCTAAAGTGGTAGTTGGCTGGTCACATTTGTCGTAGAACCGTTGTAGTTAGCGGGTTTTCGGCAAGCGTAGCGTTAGAAGCCCTCCGGCCAGATGTACCGATGACATAAAAAAGGCGGCTGGTAGCGACTGCATGGCAAAACGGGAGGGCGTACCTTATGGCGTTCTGTGGCGGAGTTCTACGTCCAGCAGTGGAATAGGATGATGTCGTACAAAATTCGTAGTTTTTTCAGTTATCAGGTCATAAGACGACTCGGTGTCACAGACGAAAAGAAGAAAAAGAAGTTATGCTACCTAGTAAAGGAGAATGCCCATTTCTGGTCTAAGAAATTGTCTCGCCTCAAAATGAAAATAAAAGCAATCTGTAATATCTCATTCTAATGTAGAATAGCTACGGCAATTGTTGTACAAAACAGGGAAACTAACTTAATTTTTAAAGGTCGTTCTACCGTTAGGTATTTTTACCAAAGATTTTACTGGGGTGTGAACCTTTTTTGCTCTGTTTGCTTCGGTATAGCTGACGATAACGATTTAAGAACGAAATACTCGATATACAGCCAAACTTCAGCACTTTTGTCTCTTCCGATACCCAACATTAACATTCAATAACGTCAGAACTCCTGTCATAAATAAATTATTTTCAGTTACAAAATGTTAAGCAATAATTACACTTTATAATTATTAACTTTAGCTTTGATGCGAAGCCTGCAAGTAGTGAGGCAAGCAATGGACGAATACCCATACTCGAATGGGCATGATTCTTTACTTTTTTCATATTTTTGACCTAAGTCTAAACAGCATGCGGGATCCCGCAAATACCGGGATCCCGCGGGATTGAGATTGCCCAGTCCCGCAAATACCGGGATTGAAATTTACTTGCGGGATTGCATTCCCTAATTAGATCGTTTGGATTAAGTTAAAATAAAGCATAAATAAAGAATTTACAAAATTAAGTAATAAACTTGATAGATTGCAATACCTTGAGGTTTCCTGTTTCGTTTCTATTTGTAAGAATCGATGCGAAATTTACTTGAATTAGATAAATGCTCTGTAAAAGAAACTTATCGAAAATCAAGATAATATTATCTTATCCTAATGCGTCTAGCCCGAAAAAGGTATACCTTTGCTTTAGTCTAGACTTCTAAATAGACTTGGTCATGCCAAATGGCTATGATCCATGGACATAACCCTCAAATCTAAGGTCAAAGATATGTAAAGTATCATTTGGCTAGCAAAAACCTTGGGAATGGCCACAGGTCACACAGGTTTTGACGAGATCTGTGTAAGACGGTTAAGGCTTTCTAGTTACATGTTAGAGTGGGAAGTGGGATACTAAGTCGAAGGATGATCCTGGGTGGGTATAAAGCTTTTAAACCGCCGACAATGGGCCTCTGGTACAATTGTGTACCAAACTATCGTCTAGATTAAGTATCTCCGGGAATAGAGATGGACACATACCGCGGTAAATACTTTAAAGTTTAAAGTCTATTTAAACCTGTGCGGAACCACCCCGTGGCACGCGGAACAAGTAGCTTGACAATTTGTACCAATCAGAATATCGCGCGATCCACGTACCGCGGCGGGTCCGCTCCGGTTTGAATAAGGCTTGTTTTATCTAGACACACACGATCGATTCCATGTTGTTGTTTACAAGTTTTCAAGGCGATGAACCAGATGCGGCATATCACATGTAATCAAGCTAATATCTTATGCTGTGCTGTGATTGGTCTGTATCCGTGGTCTAGTAGTCTGAGCGTTAATGTCAGGAATTAGAGAACACTGGTTCGATTTTTTGGGGAAACGCAACAAAAAGTCGATTATAACTTACCACCATGTAAGATTGTGCTCAGTTTGGTTATTGGACCATTTTCTTGTCCAAAATCGTCAGTGGGCACGCTAAGCCGTCGTTCCTAGTTGCTGTCTTTAGTTCTTTGTGCTACCATGTCAGAGGCCAACTAGTGCATAGTAGGTGGTTTAAAAGCTCTACAATTTGGGTCCATATTGGGTCGTTTGTCGACTCGGATTATTATACCAATAACAAGACAAGAAAGGCCAATAACGTAAGTGATTGATCTGTATCAAGTCCTACAGAGAAACACATATTCCAAGTCAAAGAACTGTGGTAGAGGCAATGAATCTTTCAGGCAGACATCAAAGGAAGAGGTTACTTTGATCACTTGCAAACACATGTGAGCAGATTTATTTCACATCACAGCGCGATTTCTGGTAGTGATTTTCATAAGATGGTTAGGCAGATCAATTTGTTTTTGGCGGTGGTGGATATTCCGACTTAAGTTCGACGTGGGCCTCCTCCATATTTGCCATTCTACTCGCGACGCTTTTTTGACGGATTTGCAAACGCAGTGCAAAGTATTGTCTGGATTCAACCAATAGTTTGCCACCCTCAGATAGGTATAGAGTGATGCAGTAAAGCGGCACTACCACACGGCAATTTTGATCACAGCACGCATTTTGTAGGCAAACCAGCTTAAGGGCACACCTTTCTACTACATCTTTGTTTTGTACAACAACGGTTTCATTTGAAGCATGACCCAATTCAAGTAATCACAATTGATCACATAAAAAAATACTGTAAGACGACCGTAAAACCGTCGGTGACCATATGCTTACTTATAGAATGGATATTAACTTTTGAAAATTGTGGTCCCTCCACTGTTCTCTACCCAGTACTACTTCTTACATTTAAGAAAATTTGCTGCCCATTCTTTGAGGATAAATAATGATATGACGTGAAATTTTACCCTCAGTTCTAACTCGCTCTAAATAGGAACAGATCCCAATAACTAATATCAACATTCTTGCCAGTTCTCATATTCGCAACTTTTCGCGCATCAAACCCGTGTTACAGTATAGAAACCAGACGTGAAGATCTGGGTATATGAATAGAACTAGTGTCAGACGAGATTTGGGGCATCGTCTGCCGGCAAATATATTAGGTCGGCTGGTTCGCGAAATCTGACACAATTGGGTGTACAGATCCACAATTGGATGTGTTACACAATCCTGTCGTGTTACAGTTAGTTAACTATTACGAATGGATGTGTAATGTTCAATTTGCGGGGAAATATTGAAGCGACTTGTGAAGACCTATGTACTTATATGACACCGTATTTGTAGTTGTCAATACATTCTTATTTGTCGCAATGAAAACAAAGGTGCAGTCAAAAACTTCAGTCAAGTCGTGGCTTCAAATCCCACTCCCACGTTCCTTTAAAAATACAACAACAATCTGTTTATACCTATTCTAGATCCCCCACAGAGACCCTTAAAATATCCCGTAAAATGGGGCATACCAGCATTTACAAAGGAACTTCAAAAAAAATGAACGACGAAGCGTTCAGTCATTGTGTTCCTAAAAACACTCAAGATTTTGTGCGAATATTGTAGGAAATCCTTTCTTCGTCGAACTACATAAATAGAATGTTTTTCATGTACATACATAATAATAACAAGTAAGGACACCCACTGCTCTTCCGAGGCTTAACCATAATAGGAGAAGCGAGGGAACTACGACACTGTACAGTCGCGGTACAAAAGTGCTATCTAGTAAATTAATTCGGGTTTGAATACCAAATTTCAAAATGCTTCAAAGTATTGGGTATACTGGGATAGAAAGTTGCAATCTTCAGTGGGTATCATCAAAGTCGATAAAGAGATAAGACTTAAGATTAAGACTGATCTTTGTGAAATACAACACTTTGCAATCATCTTGCAATGCGTTCGCCAAGCCGACTTCCAAACGTGGTGAGTATGATGGATGAGTAACTATCCCTAAAAAGGGGAAACCCATATCCAGTAGCGGATTATTGTAGCTGTTGGTTGCTGAGCTGAAAATCAGCTAAAAAGCGGTCTGACTTACCACTAACTGCCATTCTCTTTGAAAAAAAAGCGGTCAAGAGCGTGTCAGACACGCTTACAAATAGGGTTTCGTAGTCAATGTTTAAATATCAGGTCTTTCAGCGTTACAAAGTTAATTTTGTTGCTGGTTTGTTTGCAGCTGTATGGTTACCAACCGCAAATTGAAAAACTTTAATATTTCCTTAATTTTAAGTGGTACAGTATTCATTATAGTTTTCATAGTAACTTTATATTAAGAACTGTACTCTTACATACTTTAGAAGTTACAGCTGGAACAAACTTTGGGTCAAAAACGCCCCTTTTAAAAGCAAATATCTCGAAACAGAAACATTTTAGAGACTTTGTTTCAAAGAAACTTCCCCTTAGTTTTAAAAGACCTATTTAACGATACCCTACTCAATATTACAAAGGTAAAAAAAAAAAATTTTGTCCCCCTTTCACATGTTGGGAAGGGGTTCCAAAAACCAATCAAAATATTTTTTCTCAACATTTCTAAATTTGGGTCAACACGATCTATCTTCACACAAAATTTGATGTCAATAGCTCCAAAACTGACGAAGTTATGAGGGCGCGGCATACAGACAGACATACAGACTTGACGAAATGATAAGGGTTTCTAGTAGATAGTACAACGAAACCCTAAAAATGCAATTTATTGTTCTTACAGTTACTAATTCTCTCCGCGGCTGTACCGCGTGGGTAAAATGATACAGTCTAGTCGTATAAGGCGTCGAGAGATTGTAGGGGCTTACCATCTGTGCGTTTGCTGGCGAAAGGGTCGGCTTCCATCACCATGATGAGCAGAGAACCCTGGAACAACAGATGAGGTTTTAAGTTTTTCTTGTATGCCTAGTTTTCGAAGTAATAGGTTATACCGGGAGTAACGGAAAGGGTATAACAAGCCGAAAGGAGGTCAAGGTACTCATGAAACTGAACAACTTTCCCCATGGAACATGGGTCGAAATATGAAAAAAAAAATTTGGACCTCCCATACAAAATCGCCGATCAGCTAATTGATTTACTATGGGAGGTCCAAATTTTTTTTTCATATTTCGACCCATGTTCCATGGGGAAAGTTGTTCAGTTTCATGAGTACCTTGACCTCCTTTCGGCTTGTTATACCCTTTCCGTTACTCCCGGTATAGTAATATAGGCTGCATTCGCGAATTTTTAAGGCATGGTTATGTCCATATCAAGTGAGGAAAACAAATTACCTACGTCAAACGCGACGATGCCTAAACGCAATAATAATAAGAAGCAGCAAAACTTTGACTAATTAAAGGAGTCAGTCCATCCAGGGTGCGCCATTTAGTTCCTTAATCTACCCATAATCTTTACAAATCTATATCAAGGACCAGTACTTTATTGTAATATTGCGACAGGAGTTATTAATAGCTCGACAGGAGTTCTGCTGATAGTACTTATTAGTGTTTTTCCAGTCATCGTACGTAGAACTTTGAAACTTGGCACACTGCTAAATACATTCAGATTTGACAAAGTGCTCAAGAAATAAACTGTGAGCAATAGTGATACGTAACAGCGCCCACACAGGACTCAAAATAGATTGTCATCTTTACGAACTAGTATAAGAAGACCTGCAGTGTAGAGTAGCAGGTAAGATTCCAAAGGTCTTTAGGAAGTGGTTTTGGTGAAGTATGACTGTTTGTTTACAACTTTAAGCGTGTATGCGAGGTGCGAAGCTAATTATAATATAATAATGGCCATTGATACTTGTATGGTATGCTAGACAGAACTACGTAATTTATTGAGATATTATCAATATTATTGATGGATTTTTTAAAGTCTGACGTTATATTGGATGTACTATTAGCAGAATCTCAAGTTAACATTTTAAGCGAGCAACTTTCATTGGTTTTCCATACTAAAATTAAGAATGACCTGGGCCAAGTCTGCTTCATGAAAATCGTTTCACTTGTATGTCGAATATAAGAATATGGTCGATGGCATGTCAGTTGGATGGTTTGGGTAGTTACGTATTCTGCCTAACAGTTTTTGGTATGAAAAACCACATTGGCAATGAAATGACAGTTGAGTGCCGCTGGCATTACAATGGCAAAAAATTAACAGACTTGGGGCCCAATATAAATAGATCCAATAAATTGAGGTTGATAGTACCTAATATTTATAGGTATGTTATTTTAGTATGACCTTTGACCGATATGTTCCGAGTTTCTGATTTTCTTCGGAATGTTGAGGTTTGTGTTCCACCCACTTTACAACCTCCTACGAAGAGCAAAGCTTTCTTTGATGACGTAAACGTTCCATTCAACTATTTCTTGGGACTGTACAAAATATACTTTGAAAACTTGGGTAAAAGAAATCAGGCGGCATGGAGGTCGCGACTATACAGTGTGTTACCGGTAAGCGGGCATTTATTCAAACTGGTGATTCTAGGCATCTTACGAATTACGAACATCTTTTACTATGGATGGGGCAATCTGCGAAATCACAAAAAATAAATCAGCTGTACACAGAAAATCCTTATACCACACAAAACTTTTTTTTCCACATGCCCTAAGGTAGGCTGGGAGATAACGCCTTTGGCGTTAAGTCCGCCATTGTACAGATGTGCATAAAGTTTAATAAATAAATAAAAATGTATCGAACAAAAAGCTGTTATTTTCGTGATTTAGCTGATGGCCCCATAAGAAAAGATGTTCGTATAGATCTCTAGAATCACCAGCGTGTGTAATAATACCCGCCTGCCGTTAACACGTTGCATAGATGAGACGGATACATCGCCGTCAATAGGTACAAGAAAGCGAGGCCTATATCGAAGAATGGACCTATGATGAAACCAGTAAGAGTATAACTAGAAACATAGATTCCAATATCGTCCATTTACTAACCTATGTGGACTTTTTTATAACTGTTATCTTATGTTTGCTTGAGTTATTCGTTAGTACCTACTTACCGTTTTTTGTGGCATTCAATTTAAAATGACGATCTCGTTTTGGTATGTGACATTGAGTGACATAATGACTCGCAGTTCGGTACAATTTTGGTCCAATGACTCCTTTGTATTTTGATTTTCGGTACAAAAACTGTAGTAGGTAGGTACCTACTCGCTATGACGTATTTTACGTTCCATATAGGCAAGTTTTCTGTACTTCTGAGAGCACGATAAGCATCATCGGCTCGTTTGGAGTGTCCTTTAAAAAAGGCCCTACTTGTGACCACAAATACAAAAACGTATGTATTTCAATGCGTAAAAGACTTTGTTTCTTTGTCTTCATGTCATGCATGAGGTCATGATTATTTTGGACCAGCAATCTGCCACTTGTACGACTACTATTAATCAAATAAACACACCTCCATACATGTTTGGTTTTGTACCTATAGTATCGACATTATTAACTTAAACATCTTAATTTGACGAATTACCTACCTACGTAATGGTTTGAAGTACATAGGTAATTATGCTAATAGAAGCATCTAACTACTACAATTTGTATCGTATGTTTAAATATTTATCTTTGCAATTTTAATACAGGGTAGTCTAAGGAGTTACGTCTTAAGACAAAATATAACTCCCTTATACTGAGGGGTATCCGAATCTCCCTGTATGTTTGTTTATACTACGTACGTTAAACTTCTGTCCTTATTCTTCGTACGATTCATACCTACCTACTTCTTTCGCTTCCTTTACCTATACTCATAATCATAATAATAAGTAGATATTTTTATGTACTCTTGTCGTATTTTACTAACAAAACACATAACTCTTATTCACATACCATCATACATTCCTTTGATAAGGCGAGGCACTACGTACTTACAGATTGAGATTCGTAGATTGAAGCCGTATTTTCTGATATACCTATTCACAGTGGATTCAAGTTTCATTGCTATAAACTATGAAACCATTTTAAGCGATTTATTGAAAGCTTTTATTTTTTTCATTAGGTATAATATCGTCAGCAAATCCACCTACCCCTTTAAGGGATCCAAATATGTATTGTGGATTTTCTTAGTATTTGTATGAAAAACCAATATAAACTGGTCTCTTGTTGGCGATAGTACGTACGCAGAGAAACACTGACACTCTGCAAACACTATAATAGTAGTTTATGCAATTGCCTTATAAGGAGAGGCTTTAGGATCAAACCTCCGCACTTCACTACGGCGATTGCAAGCCTATCTACTGAACCACCAACTGAACGACTTTTGTACATAAGTAACTTTTTACCTAAACGCTAAAATGGATACTTTCGATTCTGTAAAACGAATATTACGAGATGAGTGTAGATAAAAACACATTACATATTATATTACAATTCAATTCATCTCCGTGCTTCGGAGGCCGTCGGTCCCGGTTGCTGCCTATGATCACTTAGACAGCGGTCGTTACACAACCACGTCAGAGGCCTGCTACTTGCAGTAGGCATTTGAAAAACTCTGACATTAGGGTTCATCGGCTCGTTGCTACTCGAAAAAGAAGAATTACAGATCAAATATTCGATTTTGGAATCGTGCCCGTGAATCAAAAAAACGTCTCCTGTTAGGCAGTGATTCAAGTTTTATTCTGGGCAGGGAAGTAGGAAGTGTTGGATTTAACTAGATCTGCACCGATGTGACCTTTTGGATATGTTAATGGGCGGACTGTGTCTAAAATTAATTGTGAATTTGATTAAGTTTCGTTTTGATAAGAATGAGCACTATCATATCGTATGGCAAATATGCCGTGTGGTGCCGGCTGGCTTAGAATAGCATCACCCCATGCTCCATATCATAACCGAGTGTGTCGTAAGAGGCAACTAAGGCATTTGAGAGTTGACGTGTATTGCAATTTTAGGCGACAGGCTGACAACCTGTCACTATTGTAAAACATAGAATGACTTTCAAACTTTTGTCAGACGATGTGTAAATGGCTGGTTTTTACAGCAGCTGTTTACGCTCTGCCTACCCCGCAAGGGATACATACATATATAGGCGTGATATTATGTATTAGTCGGGGAATTCTGGAAATTCAATGTATGGCGCCAGTTGAAGCACGC
The DNA here is from genome assembly GCA_024500475.1 of Phthorimaea operculella. Classification (NCBI taxonomy): domain Eukaryota; kingdom Metazoa; phylum Arthropoda; class Insecta; order Lepidoptera; family Gelechiidae; genus Phthorimaea; species Phthorimaea operculella. The sequence continues at coordinate 10,684,992 of JANFCV010000002.1, forward strand.
CTTTACAGCAATTTTTTTTTTGTGATTAGATACCTATAAGCATGCTGTTTGAAACCTTAAAAGCGGAGACCCTCCGCCCGTCCGCATCACCGCCATTTTGTTTGAAGTGTGTCAAAAATTATAAACTTTTCGGATTTATGAGTTAACTATAATAGTTAAAAAAAAAGTGTCAAAGGACAAAATATTCTGTATTAAATTTGCTACTTAAATGTAATACATTTTTTTATTGTAACTCTTACGGTTTTCAAGATAAAAAGTTTTTTATTTAAAAATACCCTTTTTCCTGGAAATGTGAAACAAATCATAGTTTTTTTAAGAAAAAACCTAAAATAATATAATCTCAATTATATTTTTACAAATCGGTCGTACATTTTCTTTATATAGTTTTTAAGAAATACCGTATTTAACAAAAAAAAATATAATTTTCATGCGACTCATACGACCATTTATAAAAACTGATTAATACAATACAAATTCCGTCGTTCAACATGAATATTAGAATACTTTTACGCATGGTCGTATGAAAAATATTTTTTTTTCACTAAAATGCGGTATTTCTTAAAAACTATAAGTTATATATGAAGAAAACGTACGACCAATTTGTAAAAATACAGGGTGTTAGGGACGGTGTACCGAAAACTTTGCAGGCATGATCAGACCATCAAACTGAACAACTTTTACTATGGAGCCAATGATGGGAAACGAAAAAAATTTTCCGACCTCCCATACAAAATTCACGATCAGCTGACTGACTTTGTATGGGAGGTCGGAATTTTTTTTTCGTTTCCCACCATTGGCTCCATAGTAAAAGTTGTTCAGTTTCATGGTCTGAGCACGCCTGCAAAGTTTTCGTTACACCGTCCCTAACACCCCGTATAATTGAGATTATATTATTTTAGGTTTTTTCTTAAAAAAAAACTATGATTTGTTTCACATTTCCAGGAAAAGGGGTATTTTTAAATAAAAAACTTTTTATCTTGAAAACCGTAAGAGTTACAATAAAAAAATGTATTACATTTAAGTAGCAAATTTAATACAGAATATTTTGTCCTTTGACACTTTTTTTTTAACTATTATAGTTAACTCATAAATCCGAAAAGTTTATAATTTTTGACACATTTCAAACAAAATGGCGGTGATGCGGACGGGCGGAGGGTCTCCGCTTTTAAGGTTTCAAACAGCATGCTTACAGGTACCTAACCACAAAAAAAAATTGCTGTAAAAGCGTGCTTCAACTGGCGCCATACATTGAATTTCCAGAATTCCCCGACTATATGGAAAATTTGTATCCCTGCTTGGATCATAGGTATGTCGCCATATTTTGATCGGGTCGTTAATCGACACCGTGTTCCGCATGATAACAAGAAGTAGCTAATACTTACTTTACTTACATTGGTTCAATAATACTGTGGGAAGGGCAAAGCATGACCTTCGGATGTCACTAATTATAATCCTATTCTTTATTGAACCAGGTAGTAATATTCTTTATCGGGTAAGAATTTGTGCAGATTGGAAGTTAATCATTTCGATTAACATGAACACATGAACTACATTATGATGACTGCTGATTTGGCTGCTCATAAGAAAAAGGAAAAATACTAGGTGTTGGCAAGCAACTACACCTTTGCTCCAACAGCGGTAGAGACCTGAAGCCAAAGAGTTTATAAGAGAAGTTGGGCAGCCTCTGAGTTCCGAAGGGTCATTCCTGGTGCAGAGGTTGTCGATCCGATCGTAATTCAACGCTGAAACGCAGCGAGTGTGATTGGGACCTTTGCGCCGGAAAATGTCAAGTGACGGAATGTTTCACTGATAAAGTAAATGGCTATAATTCGTTGGTTTATGGATTCTTTTAGCTCATGATTATTTATTTTGTTAAAATGTATGACTTAGCATTTGTGTGATTTATTAATGTAAATTGAAATTATAATGTCAAGAAACTATTTATTATGCTACTTAATTAACCTCGTCGTGTTTCCGTCAACGTAATGGATTTGCAATACTTTGGAATTTATATGATTACGTTTTTCTAATGCATTGGGATATAAATGCACTTTCAGTGCTTATTCTAATACCTTAATGAGAAATTAGAAAATTTAAAAAAACCTGTAGTGTCCGCCGAGACTTAAATTTGGGACTGTGGGGTACTAGATGTCGCTTAGACGTCGCATTGCTTCAAGTATTTTTTCTTTTCTTTTTTAAGATGAGCATCAAGTGGAAAATTTGTTAAGATCGACCAAGCGCCGCCGGGAGCTCAGTTTGCAGGGCAGTGGGACGGTACACCCAAGTCCCAGCCGACGCTAACGAATTTTTCAGTATTCCAATGTTAGTATGCCTGCCTGCCACGCAAAGGTTCCGGGTTCGATTCCCGGTGGGGTCACTCACAAAGTTGATATTTATCACTTTGTGAATTTGTTCCCAGTCTGGTTAGGACATTACAGGCTGAACCACCTGATTGTCCGCAAGTAAGATGGTTCCGTGCTTCGGATGGGCACGTTAAGCCGTCGGTCCCGGTTGCTGTTTCTGATGGCGGTCGTTACACAACCACGTCAGAGGCCTGCTACTTCTTGCAGTAGGCGGTTGAAAAACTCTGACACCAGGGTTCATCGGGTCGTTGAACGACTCGGTGTCCCACACGAAAAGAGAGAGTATTCCAATTTTTAGGGTTTCGTAGTCTACTAGAAACCCTTATAGTTTCGTCAAGTCTGTCTGTCTGTCTGTCTGTCTGTATGCCGCGCCCTCATAACTTAGTCAGTTTTAAAGCTATCGACATCAAATTTAATGTGAAGATAGATCATGTTGACCCAAATTTAGAAATGTTAAGAAAAAAATATTTTAGTTGATTTTTGGACCCCCTTTCTATACATGTGAAAGGGGGGCAGAATTTTTTTTTTCTCCTGTGATATTGAGTAGGGTATCGTTGAATAGGTCTTTTAAAACTAAGGGGAGGTTTTTTTGAAACAAAGTCTCTTGAATGCTTCTGTCTCGAGATATTTGCTTTTAAAAGGGGCGTTTTTGAGCCATAATTTGTTCCAGCTGTAACTTCTAAAGTATGCATGCTAAAAATTTGAAAAAAATATGGAATATAGTCCTTAATATGAAGTTCCCATGAAAACCATAACGAATACTGTACCACTTAAGATTAAGAAAATATTAAAGTTTTTCAATTTGCGGTTGGTAACCATACAGCTGCAAACAAACCAGCAACAAAATTAACTTTCTAACGCTGAAAAGCCTGATATCTAAGCGTTGACTACGAAACCCTATTTGTGAGCATGTCTGACACGCTCTTGGCCGCTTTTTCTTTAAAGTTTTTATAAGTAGGTACCTAGGTTTATTATTATTTTCCTAAACATTACCACACAACAAGTGGAAGATTAAGGAAATGCCTGTCTCCAGTCCATAAACACAGACCTAGGTCTTCCTCGACCTTTTCAATAATCGGAGTTAAGCCTAGTCTGGTCTAGACCGGTTTAGGTGGCAACAGTTTGCGTAATAAGAGTTCATCGTACGTTTTGTTTTGTATGTTTGGAATTACATTACAAAAAGAGTTAAAAAATATCTTTGTTTATGATTATTGTTTCAAAATCTCCTCGTAGACACATTTGGTCGTGTAGTGAACGGCCGCTTCAAAGGCAATGAAATCAAGGCAGTTTTTATGAATAAACATTTTTGAATATCCATAGCCACATAAAATGATGCTACTGTGGGATTTAGTTAATAAATAAATAATAATAATAATAATATAAATACCCCTGGACGAGACACACAGCGCCATCTAGCCCCAAACTAAGCAAAGCTTGTACTATGGGAACTAGACAACTGATATAATACTTATATACTTTTTTTTTGTAAATAAATACATATTATACCTAGAAAACACCCAGACTAAACACAAAATATTTGAAAATTGACTTTACAAATATTTGTGTCGGTGGGAATCGAGCCCACGACTCTCGGCGTAGAAGGCAGGGGCACTATCCACTACGCCGCAACGGGACAGTCGCAGTTATTTATATGCCTCAAAACAACAACTTTCCCGTATGGTGCCGGCTTAAAATAGCATCACCCCCATTTCTACCCGTGAGTGTCGTAAAAGGCGAGCAAGGGTTGCATCCAGGCAACAGGCCGCAACGTTCCCTGTAAGTATCTAACCTTGCACTTACACTCGCCAATCCGCCTGCCAAGCGTGGTAAGTATGGCAATACCCTCCAATTGGGGGAGGCCCATGTCCAGTAGTGGACTGTTATGTTTGTAGTAGTAGTAGACCTAAACTTACTAGGCGAACCATTGTCCAAAACGAAATTAGAAAGATCGTACTTTTGGACACTCGGTCATTTGTGAAATTGAGAACAAAACTTTGCTGTTAGTTTGCTCGTTCATTCATTGGAACACCTGCAAATGCCTGCAATATGACGCGAGAAAGGTTCAAGAACAAACGAAGGTCGATCCAGAAAGATGCATCTATCGATTAGGCGCCAGTCAGATTTTCAATAAAGATTCACTCATTCAAGTGGGACTGAGGCGACGAGATCCATCATGGATCCTTGTATCAGAATTTCTTCGCCTGAAACACCTGCAATATGACGCGAGAAAGGTTCAAGAACAAACGAAGGTCGATCCACAGATGCATCTATCGATCAGGCGCCAGTAAGATTTTCAATAAAGATTCACTCATTCAAGTGGGACTGAGGCGATGAGATCCATCATGGATCCTTGTATCAGAATTTCTTCGACTGAAACACCTGCAATATGACGCGGGAAAGGTTCAAGAACGAACGAAGGTCGATCCAGACAGATGCATCTATCGATCAGGCGCCAGTAAGATTTTCAATAAAGATTCACTCATTCAAGTGGGACTGAGGCGATGAGATCCATCATGGATCCTTGTATCAGAATTTCTTCGACTGAAACACCTGCAATATGACGCGGGAAAGGTTCAAGAACAAACGAAGGTCGGTCCAGACAGATGCATCTATCGATTAGGCGCCAGTCAGGATTTAGTGTCTGTAAAATGGTCTGTAAAATACCCGCACTATGGTAGTATGGTATGGTATGTATGGTAGCTGCTAAGACGACGAGTGGTAGCGACTAAGAATATTGCCACCCCTTGTCCACTCAGAGTTTCATAAAAGGGGACGAAGAGTTTTTGACCTCGGCTGAAAATCTGTCGACTATGGTCAATCGCGTGGTTGTGGTACCACCTGAAATAGCATTCCCAAAGAGTCATGTCGTTAGGCAGGCGGCCGGTCGTAAAACTTAGCCAAACCTTAACAAAACATGTTGCACCGACCCCAACTGATTTGGGATAAAGGCCTGCCCTTAAGCTGATGATGATACTCGTACAATGAGGCGAAAAGGTTCAAGAACAAGCGAAGGTCGATCCAGATAGATGCATCTATCGATTAGACGCCAGTCACAATTTCTTACTGTCTGAAATACGAGTACCTTTACTTCACTCGCCAGGCCGCTAATGGCGCTTATCCATACAGAGATTGAATAAAGAAAAGAGTCATCATCATCTTCCTGCCCTTGTCCCAATTACTTGGGGTCGGCGCAACACGTTCTGTTTAACACAAAATCGTGTTGCAAAGGATTTGGCTTAATTTTACGACCGGCCGCCCACCAGACGTCAACCCTCTTTGGGAATGCTTTTGTGGTGGATTAACCGCCACCATGCGGTTGGCCCTGGCTGTTTGGATCGGGTTTATCCCTCGGTCGCCTCTTACGACCCCCACGGAAAGAGAGGGGGTGGTGCTATTCTACTCCACCGGCACCACACGGCATAAAGAAAAGAGTCATGCACTTATATCGAGAGAGAGACTGAGACACCGAGTCAACGAAGTACTTGAAGAAGCTTAATTCTGACTCTTTAATTTAGACTGTCTAGTGCCTTCTAGATAAATAAGAATTTAACGCTGAAACGTCATTTAAAGCAATCTTCTCATAGACGACTAAGTAAATCTAATCATAGACGACATCATAAACAGAAACCCAAAGCTTAAGCACGTCTAGGTCTAGGTCTCTGAAGCACGGAAACACTGCCTAGGGAATTAACTTACTCCGACATTACGCTTGTTCGCGCGTTCAACTGTGTGAAAAAAAACTTCACTATTACAATCAACACCGGAAACGCATCCACCACACGCAACAATAGTACGAATAGGTATATTTCTTGGTTATTGGCGTTTGATAAATGGTAAACAGTACCTATAATCTATAGGTTTACTACTATAATACTTCCACAGATGTTTTTCACCATCATGAGAAGTATCATCATGGGGTGCCATCTTCAAATTGAAGTTCGGAGGGCAGATTGGATTGGACCGGACTTCGTACTAGCAGTTGAAAAAGGCGGCGCAAGACCGCGAGGGTTTCTACATACTGACCTCTGAACTTCATGAGAAGTAGGCACAATGTAAATAGACACTGCAGAGACGAGTTCACCGTTTAGTTCTTCGACTCGGTAGCCCAAACGCAAAAAGCAGATGATAGGCTGTAGTCACCCCATCGCTTACAATTGTTAACACGTGAAACCCTTCCTTTTGCCGCCTTTAAGACGCCCACGAAAAGGAAAAGAGGTGATGCCATTCTAAACCGGTATCAAACGGCATTTTGCACTGGCAGAAAGAAAACCATTAGAATGAAAGAAAGACCTAGATCAGAAAGTGGCCCTGACATGCTACGCTGACAAGCGTGACGAACCGTGCCGAACAAATTAGACGTTTACAATAACACCGTTTTCCCCCCGAAGGGTAGAAAACGGATATTTAGGTTCCAGCCGAAGCTTGACCCACTGGTGAGATAACCTCTTGGATTTGGCGTGTGGCAACACTGTTTCGGCCCATAGAGCATCCCTTCTACCTGACAGGACGTGACGTCACCGCGTGCTTCCCCCCTCACCCGCGCAGCCGCAGCGCCGGGCGCTCGCGCTTTTCAGTACTCTCAAGCCAGCAAGAATGTTAATTCTTAGTGGGTCAAGCTTCGGCTGGAACCTAAATATCCGTTTTCTACCCTTCGGGGGGAAAACGGTGTTATTTAGGTGTCCGAGCCTTCGCTTGACCCACTGGTGAGAAGTGTTTATTTTCTGCTGGCGCTGCTGCTGCGACGTACTGTGATCAGGTGATAGGAATGCTCAAAATGCAATGACGAGCTTTCGCCAATAAGACACATTTAGTACAAAATCAAGTCTATAATGTTTAATTAATATCACAAGATGTGTAATAGATTACACTAAGCTAACTTAATAAAGATACACAAGGATGATTCAAAGTACTTTAGAAAAAAAGAACTAATAATTATTATTATTGGAAACGAGGAACTTATAATCATAATTACCCAAATTTATATGGGCGTAAACGAATGCATCATGGTAGCACCGACAGTATTTGATGTACTTAAAGCCTCTTTGAAGTAGTGCTTCAGGAAAGTATCCTTACTTCTCCAATTGCCTCTTCTTAGGACTTCATCTAGGGCCACATTGTTGTTTTTCCAGTTATCACTGTTAACTGCTGCCCTAAAACTGCCTGGCGAATCATGTATGTTAGCATTCTTAAGAATTGTCCTGACCCATCCGGCGATTACCGATCGAGAGGCAGGGCCCACTTTTCCTCGCGTAGTAATAAAAAAGGCTACTTAGATTTTCTCTACTTGATCGACGTGCTTCTGAGACGACAATCAATGTCTGAATCCAGTATACAAGATCAAATTTTTGTGTTTCATTACTGATTAATTTCCACCCCGATTGGCGATATGTTGAGCTGTCGGTCTTAGAACCAAAATTAGGCCATAAGATCAGATGATCATCGAATATTTCTAGAGAATTAGGGCTTATATCTAAAAGAGTGAGATCGTGGATTCTCCGTCCAGAAGCCAGTAATAAAAGAACCGCCACATGACGTGAAACTTGAAATAAACTCTTAGTGTCGATAGGGTAGCGTTTAAGATATTCAATCATTGTATTAACTTCCCATGTTCGAGGTTTCTGAATGGGAGGTTTACTTAGTGTGACAGCTTTCAGAGCTTGGCGGACTAACGGGTGTTTGCTGAGTTTACTTGCATTTGTTGGATTTGCAAATGTAACTACGACTGATTTATGAACTGCTATTGTCTGAGGTGCTAGGCCAACTTCCGTATGTAAGTAGCAAATAAACTTTGCGACATCATTCGCGCTTGGGTTCCTACTGTTACAATGTTTTTGGGACCACTGTCGCCATCTATTCCAAGCCGGTTTATATGTGTTCAATGTCGACTTTCGCCAGGAAGATTCCAACAGGTTTTTACTTTCCTCCGACCAAGAGCTTACTAGATTGGACCAGCCCGAATCTTCCAGACCTGCAAAGACAGTTTCTTTACCGCCACAGGGGGTTCGCCGGTCGTAAGGCCGATCAGGTGTTTGTGAGTGTTCCAGATTGTCAATGGAGGGAGAAGTGCTCGTTGTCTCAGTTCGGCTTTCCAGAAGGTTTTTTCCCATTTGGGTACCACGCATAGGTAGACTCCTGTACTCTTTTCCAGGTGGCGAAGCACACGAGGTATTAGTACTGGAGGAGGAAGATCCAACCGAGCTTGAAATTCCAAATCTGGCTGAATGCATCCACAAAAACGCAATTTTGATCTAACGCGTCCTCGCTGACATATTTCTTTACTACCGCCGATCGTCTGCTTGCAAAAGGTCTATTGAGGAGTTCCGAACTTCTGGAACACAATTCGCAACATTTCCTTTGATGACGTCCATTCTGGCAGTCTGTTTTGTCTGGACAGACAATCCACAATGCCGTTGTATCAACCCGGTAAGTAGCGAGCGATCAGATGTATTTGAAAGTTGTTTGCGAGTTGGAAGATTTTGAACGTCGTTTGGAGAAGCCTTAAGGATTTTGTCCCCTCCTTTCTTATGTATGCAACTAAGGTTTTGTTGTCCGTTTGTACCATGACGGTCTGATCTTTCAGAGTTGGCCCCATTTTCGTTAGTACTTCCATTACCGCCCATAATTCTTTCTGGTTGCCTAGTAAGATTTTTGCTGTTAGCCATGACCACCAGTCCTTTTTTATTGTGCTTCGTATTAGGTTTAGGTTTTTGTCTACTTTGTCGCAGGACAGACTTTTGGTGTTGGTTTCTGTGTTCCAGATCAGCCTTAAGTATTCGAGGCGCCTTGTTGGTTCTAAGATTGATTTTTCTTGATTTACTTTCCACCCGAGGCGCGTCAGCTGATCTACAACGTAAAGAGTCTGCTTTTTAAGGAAGTTCGGGTCTGTGTGCATTAGTAGGAAGTCATCTAAGTATACTATGATCCGAATTAACTGTTTTCTGAAAAGGTTAGATAACCAGTTTGTTATATTGGCAAATGTGCAAGGGGCAGTAGCCTGCAAGTGTCTTTATCTAGCCTATAGGACGGAGGACGCTTAATGAATGGAATTCGATAACCAGCTAATATTGACAGGATACAGTCAGGTGCACCAAAAGTCTTCCATAAAATGAGCTTCGTGCTGACCTGGCCTGCATGAGAGTTAGTATTTCCTGTTGTCGTACCTTTTCTTGCCCTTTGCAGGCTGTCGTTGGTTGGAGGAGGAAGGGCGACTTCCCGTTTCTGAGGTCCTAGTTCTGGTGCTATTGCGAAATTTTGGTTTCTCCCGTTCCAGTTTGCTGTAGGGTTTGGTAGGAATAGTAGGCTTCTTGAATTTGATTGGGAATATTTTAGGAATGCCCCCTTGTTCCTTAACGAACTCTGACAGTTCGGGTTCAGAAAACAGATGCGTGCTTGAAGGCGGTATGGATTGCAATAGTTCACCAATTATCTTGTTTGCAGGTTTGAAAAGGGAGCGTCTTTGCTCGATGGCCTCAGCCCGTCGTCCACACGTGTACTGTAGGAGGGTGTCTGACGCAACTCGAAAAGGCGCAACATCCTTCTTTAGAAGACTTTTACTGATGTAAGCTTTGATATCGGTAGGAGCTTTATCATATGCTTCTTGAAACGCCCTTCGTTGAAGCAATAACCCATGTGATATCGCCCCCTAAACTTAAGTCTACCCTTTCGAGGGTTGAAGCGTACTTCCATGGTGGAGCTAATGTCGCTAACTGACCATTGACTTGGAGAGCAGAGAAAACTGGCGTGGCCTCGAGCGTTCTTTTCACATCCTTGTATTGGATTGTATTCCAATCCCTTGACCCCAATTTCTGGCAATTAATGCCCTGCTGGACTAGTACCCTGTCTGCTCTGGTCACTTTTGCCTCACTCTCTTTCGTCTCCGGGGTGAAGTCGTATAGGGGTTCTTCTTCATCCTCTTCCTCCTGTTCTTCATCTTCCCCTTCTCCGAGCGATAGGCCACTCGTTACGTCGTCACTTGGGGTGGGTTCGTCTCCCACGGAAGGTCTTTCACCATTACCTGTCTGGTCTTTATCGGATTGATGCCTTGGTGAGGGGTGAGTGAGGCCGTAGGTTATTTCACATAGTCTCCCTAGGATTTCGTTCTGTTGCCGCATATACTCAGCCAGTGATTCCGCATTGTAATCCTCCTTTTTCTGCTTCTTAGGTGGGGGATGTTCACGTGGAGGTGCTGAGGACCTTTTAGATGGGGCAGATACCGAACTGACTGTTGTCGCATTATTGTCTGCTCCTGGCTCTGATTGAAGAATAAGACAAGCTTCCTTTCGGGAGATCAAGTGTTGTTTGAGCATCGGAATTATAGATTCGAAGTCATTTTGTTGGCCCGATACATGGACTTTTACCATTATGGAAAGTGGTTGGTATATAAGGGCTAAACCAATCGGCCATTCTAGAAGTTTTCTTTTTATTTTTCTATAGCGGCGCTCGCTCAGGGATTTCCCACACCGGAAGATTCTCGCCAGGCGCAAAGTGGGAATCGCAAAACGCAGTCGGGATTCGGTGTCTGAAGTTATCGACTCGCCAAAAAAGATCCTTGTAGGTGACTTCTCTCACCAACCAGTCCCTCCAGCCTTCTGGGTATAATCCTTCCAGTGTAAGTATAAGACCTTGAAAGTATTCTTCGTCCGCCGCAGGCGGACGCCAGTTTGCCAGGGCACCCAATGTCGTAGTCATCTGTAAGCAAGCAGATGCAAAGTCAGGCGGGTTGTGCCATGCAAGCCACGCACTTTAAGAAAACCAAAGTAGCATAACAAGAGACGCTACTCGCACGTCACTAAAGACGACTGTCGTTTGGGCAGGCGACACTGCTTGTCTTCTGCGCAGACGACGCTATTGACGTCTGAGCAAGCGACGGTCGTCTAGGCAGGCGACACTGCCCGTCGTCTGGGGAGACGTCACTGCCAATGCCCAAGCAAACGACGGTCGTCTGGGCAGGCGACACTGCCGATCGTGCGGGCAGGAGACGCTGTCGACGTCAAAGGAGACGACGGTCGTCTGGGGCAGGCGACACTGCCTGACGTCTGGGCAGACGACACTGACTGTCGTCTGGGAAACAGACGCCGGTCGCCTGGAGCGAGTCTGTTACCTGTCTTGCTTGCGAGCAGGTAATTTTGTCTATCGTCTAGACGGATGACTCTTTTTGGTATTTGTGCAACTCTTTTGCAAGGTATTTTTTGTCACTTTAAGTAAACAACACTAACATGTCGCCTGTACAGTTGACCTCTCTAGTCAACGAACAATTGTCACGAAAACAAAATGTTGACAATTCAGGCAACAATGTAATTATTCTGTAAGTGTACCTTTGCTTTGAGTGTATCCTTGTTGAAAATAATCCTTGTGTCGTTGAGCTTTCTGTAGACTTATATTGTACAGTGTGCACACGTCAAAAATCCAAGACGTACTGAAAAGCGCGAGCGCCCGGCGCTGCGGCTGCGCGGGTGAGGGGGGAAGCACGCGGTGACGTCACGTCCTGTCAGGTAGAAGGGATGCTCTATGGGCCGAAACAGTGTTGCCACACGCCAAATCCAAGAGGTTATCTCACCAGTGGGTCAAGCGAAGGCTCGGACACCTAAATACGTATGTTTTATGTGGTTTTGTAAATATTACAAGCATCCCTTTTCAGTAATATGTAAGGACGAAGAAAAGAAATATTTAGTAATGAAATTCTTGAGTTCGTAAAACGGCTTAAACAGCCAATCCATTGAATGTTCAAAGGAAGGTTGAAGGGAAAGTCAACGAATAATCACGAATAATAAGCTATATTCATCTTATATGGATATCTATCACACACGCATCGGCATTATAAATGCATCCCACATGTAAACAGTAAACATAGACATAAATAAACAAGCGATTTCTAAACTCAACTAAGGCGACAACATATAGTTTAATCGAAACAGATAGCGGAGCATAAAAATCTAAACAATCAACATTCAATTTGAATTCTAAGGGCTTCAACAGACGAACTGTGAAGTTGTTGTTTGCAATATTGAAACTGTGTTGTTAAAGTAGTCATGAGACGTGACATAAACGGCACAATAGCCTGCTTGTTTTTAGTTTCGGGAATCTAAAATCTGACTAGGTAGACCAGATTATCACAGTATTATACGAAAAATTTTAAATATCTAAAGAAATTACTTAGGATGGGATATGCACATGATTGGTATTGGTTTGAAAAGTTTTCGTGATTTCACAACTTGGAGGTGCGTTCTGGAAAGATCATAAAAATCATGCAGATGACTCCTTTTTTAGTGACTTTTGTCTCGGAACCTCTAATCTAAACCTGGACTGACCGTAGGAGGGGTTAGCCTGAAAAGAATGGCAATTCTCACAAAAACAATTCCACAACCTTTTGACGTCTACCAGCTGATATGACGAAAAACGCGTAGCGGGGTTTATTTGTCAAGGATAAGTAACAGCGATCAGTCGGTTTACAGTTCGTCTGCACAGACCATAACAGTAAACTGACACTAGTGCACTATACTATATCAAGTACGCTCGTCACGTAGGTGAAAGTGCTACCTATCGGCATGTGGCAATTGTTACATTGAACTTTTTTATATCTATAGAGAGTGGTGTTACATGCATGTACCTATACCGCTTACAGACGGTGGTAAAAATTTATAGTGTGAATTTATATGGCATGTTTCGATATTTTAGCACCTTGTCGTAAGATTATTGAATCATGAATCGATTCATGTTAATGACATGAACGGACGCAAATCAATTTTATCGACAAAAATATAATCTATAAAATCACAATAACCTCTAATATGACGAGTTAAACAACGAATTCTACAATACATATAAGACAACAAATAGAAAACAAATTGAAGAAGTATGAAACAAAAAAAGACTATAAATAGTGACTCTGGAAGTGTATCAGTTACTTTTTTCCTGGCAAAACAACATATCCCAATCGAAAACTGATAGTCTGTAGCAGGTGACACTGATGATCGGACCTTAAGTTACAATTTCTATGTATTAAGGGCGCCACACACCGCCTTCGTTTGCATCACGCGCGTAAACGGAGGCGGTGTGTTCTGCCCTGTAGCATAATCATTCTGGATTTTCATACGCTTACTATGAAACACTAGTGTATAAAATCAGAGAACAGTTGCAATATAGAGAAGTGGATTAGTGTACTGACTGCACTCCATTGTGATAGGATGTTTAATTACCAGTTGCTCAGATGTGGGAAGATTGAGACACACATACTCTTGCATTATATTATAAGTGTATGTACTCTTGTATCATTTGTATGGCTGGTTGAGCAATAGAAATCTTCATCTATTTAGCAATGTTACTTGATTTAGTTATTCGAGTACATAAATACAGTTAATTATTCCACATGGTTGCTTATGCTATCTTGATTTGTTAAGCATAATAAAACTTAAATTCCTTTTGTATGTTATAGTTAGACAGCAGACTGATATTACATTCATTAATTTATTTACACCTGCCTTTAAAGATGAATAATTTCATTATTATTATACAATATTGCAAAAGTAGGTATGTAAATAATATTAACATATATCAGAGAAAAATATGAGTCACATAAAATGAAGATAGGTACTGTATTTAAAAAATGCCAGCTGCTAAAAACAATACATACCATACTAATATGTTTATGTACAAAGCATGATTCATGCAAAATACTACAACATGTGTGATAGTGAGGTGTCTTATCTATTGACTGATAAGGCTTATCAACAGAACTCAGTAACACATAAAATGTGACAATAAACTGTTTAAAAATACTGAAAATCTTTTAACATATTCTATGACAGTATGAAGTAGATAATACAATAATGATTCAGAAGACTCCCACCTTTCGATGTCTGCCCTAGAAAATGTTTAAAAATAAACCTAATCATGAAACTCCTTAAGTAACATTATTATGTTCAGTATAATGACACCTTAAATTTTTGTAATTCTGTATAAAGATAAGACAAAAATAAATCAATATGGCTGCCTTAAAGATTCTGACCAGTTTCTGCTTATTTTCTCTAGTATTATTTTGTCCTCTTTCTGTTACAGCTACATGAAGTCAGATTATTTATTTCTTCTATGTTGAATGTAGAAATATTTGCTAGGAAATTGCTAAACCATAACTGGTTTTATCTGGCAAAAAAATCTTTTATCAGGGAAAGAAAAACAATAGAGTAATAAAAGTATTGCATTGCGGTAAGGAATGTAATGCAAATCTTGATGCAAATTGATTAAGACAACTGATACATAAACATGACATTAATGTAAAAGAATAAGGCCTTGTTAGGACTTACCCTACCTAAGTAATAACAATAATTCACGTCTTTTTGGTCCCAAAGGTCACACAGGCCTCAATGGTCCCTGTGGGCCCGAGATTTTTAAGAGTATCAACATAATAATAATATTCTTAATTACACACACACACATATGGTTCAGGAAATATAATTTGCCCCAATTTTACTTAGTGTATTTGTTTGACAACTATACAAGATTTAATTATAATTAAAATATCTTTGACATATCATGGTTAAATTAATCTTTAATGTCAATATTATTGGATAAAATCAGGTTTTGTCTACCTATTCACAACTTATATTATGTCTAGCCAAAGCCTGTATGTGTGTAGGTAGATAATAACAAATCAGGAAACAAACACATAAAAAGTAACAATATAATGGAACATCTCATAATAAATACTATAGAATGTAGTTACATGGAGTTAGTGAGAGTCACATGTAGCGTAAACCACAAAACTATCAGTTACAGTGTAATGTTACGGCCACATTATGGCAAACTAAGGTGGACACAAATGTAAGTACAGTCAGCAGCATGTCAACTTGCCTATTTAAGAAATCAACTTTATTGGTTACTTCAATTATATTATGGTCAATTGGTCATATTGATTAGTATAAGTGCATTATGAACACCCATCTAAGGTACAAATGGTAACACAAGGTGCTACAGATCATGGTCGATATACTACAACCTACTACAACAAACAACAGCCTCTTTTACTGTATACATTAATATATTTTACCTAAATCACACCTAAATAGTATGTCTGAAGATGATAAGCACACATATTGGCACCACTGGCGCTATTTACTTTGATCAAAACACAGCCGATGTCCTTGACTCCTCTGTTTATAGGTAGCTACGAAGTACCTGGGACGTAAGGCCAAAACCGATGACACTCCTACACTTTTCAAGGTTATGCTCGACAAAACAGCACAAAATACGCTCCAAACACGATAAAAAGACAGTAAAAACGCTGCGAAAGTCTACCAGCGGCCGATAGCTCACAGAAAAAGTAAACAACGCATCATCATTAAATATTACAATGAAATTACGTAGGTCGTCGAGGCAAACAAATTATTTACATTTCACAAACTCACCTCGCTGGGTTTTTGCTGCCTTCGCTGATCAGTTTCAATCCATAAAACACTTTCACAAAACTATTAAACACCACAACAAGCTTCTAGAACACAAGAGACGAAGATACGGAAGATATTTACAATTTTTCCAATATTTATTTACAAATACTGCACGTTCTTCACTCCGCGAAACACTTGTGAACAGTGTTGCCACAACCGACTTTCCAAAGTACACATTGCCCCCTCCAAAATTACACATTTTGAAGTAAAATTACACATGCGCATTTTTTTTTCCTAATTATTATTTTTCTTAAGAAAACTTACCTGGGGGACGTTCACCCGTGCTTTATCAATAAAACTTCTTCTTTTCGTGTGGGACACCGAGTCGTTCAACGACCCGATGAACCCTGGTGTCAGAGTTTTTCAACCGCCTACTGCAAGTAGCAGGCCTCTGACATGGTTGTGTAACGACCGCCATCATAGACAGCAACCGGGACCGACGGCTTAACGTGCCCATCCGAAGCACGGAACCATCTTACTTGCGGACAATCAGGTGGTTCAGCCTGCAATGTCCTAACCAGACTGGGAACAAATTCACAAAGTGATAAATATCAACTTTGTGAGTGACCCCACCGGGAATTGAACCCGGAACCTTTGCGTGGCAGGCAGGCATACTAACCACTGCGCCACATCGGCTGTCTGTCCTAATAAAACTTCTGAACGGAATGGTCGAACGTGGAGTTCTACTCGACGGCCGCTTGTGGCTATTAGAGAGACGTTCACGTGGCTGAGCCTACAGGGGCGATGGGTGGTCGCTCTGGTAAGTGGCGTGGTTTTCCTGGAGTCCAGGCAAAACTACACGCCACGACGAGGTCTTTCGAGCCGGGTGATGGAGGAGGCCGACTAATGCCCGTCAGCCAGCGGCGGCTGATTACATCTCGTGGGGTCATGTCTGGTGTATGGTTCCCGAGGCAGCGATCATATCCAGTAAGCGGCGGTAGCCGGGCATCTCTGGAAGTGTGTCCACGATCCTAACTACTCGACGTGGAGTAGTGGATGTGGACAGGTGAAGGCCAGGTCAGGCTGTGCTGGACAGTACCACCCTGAGCAGCCTATCTGGGTCCTAGAGCCTCCAGTTCGTCCTAGTGGCTATGACCCCGCCGTATGACGGGATCAGGCGTTGGAGGCGTCGATAAAGGTCGCGTCCGCTCCCGTGCGGAGCGCGATCTGGACCTCAGTGAAGGGTCCTGATTGCACTGATCAAGACCTTTCTGTTCTCTTCTAGGATGGCTGTTCGTGAGCTCACTTGTCTTGGGGTCGGTTGGTGCTTCGTGTTCTCTCCCTGAGATGTACTCTATGGAGTACCGACCGCGTCCAACAAACCCCTGGGTGGCTCTTGATATGGCTGGCCCGGGGCTTCCACGTCCTGGGGGGTGAGGGCGATGTTCGCCTCCTGCGCCTCCTAGACTTCCGCTTCTTCGTCGTCGTAGTTCCGAAGGGGTCGATGGCAGCCGCCATAAGGGATCCAGCCACGTTTTGGTATCCCTCTTCGGTGCCGCCTCCGTCCTCTTCAGTTCGACGGGCTTTGTAAGAGGTGCTGTGCCCCGTACGGAGCAATTGAGACTGTTGGCCGGCTGCGAGCCGCCACAGTTGGCACATGTGGCTGGCTAGCCTTGATGGGACGCACGTAGTCCACCTTGTAGCCCAGGGTGGTCAGCTCTTCCTGGATGTCCTTCGGGTCTGTGTCCACGGGGAGGTCTCTAATCGCGTCCTTGACTGGCCGCTCTTTCGGAGGTGCGTTGCGTAGGCGAACAACAGGATATTCTGGTTCTGGAGCCCTCCAGCGCGGTAAAGTAGCGCTGGTAAACGCGGAAATTCTGTTCGCCTTGCGCCAGGAATCAGAACTCTGTGGACATGTAGGGCCGCACATTTTGCGCATGACCGAGCTCCTTCTTTAGCTCGCCGAAGTGGTAGCTCCAGTTCGGGAGCAGATCGACCACATCAGCGGCGGCTTCTTCTTACACCCCGTCATCTTCATAGACGTCGTGGGCGCAGGTATCGGCGTCTTCCCTGGGTTTGCGCGACGTAGGCTTCAGCATCGTCAGCGTGGACGCATAGGATGTCTGGGCAGATGTCGCCGCTGGACTGTCTCCAGTACCTGAGCTGTTCAGCAGGTGCATGGACAGCGGCGACGAGACCCTCGTAGCCGGAACCGTGCGGGTCCTTGGCGTTGTCAGTGAGGTGGAAGATATTCCGTGGGCCAAAGGGCGATTAGGTACTATTGTTTCTTGTACCTCTGCCTACACTGGGACAGCGGAGACGGCGAAGGAGAAGCAGGCAGCGGTTATCACTGCTGCGGCGGCAGCAGGCGGCGAGAGGTGACGAGAGGCGGGTCCGTCGAACCCGGCATGGGTGGCGTCTAGAACACGTGGGACAGCTTGGGTGTTCGTTCGGACGAACACCCTGTCGCGACTCTTGAGCGCGGAGCGCTTTTAGCCCTTGAAGGGCATCTTCTTATTTGCCTGGTTCGCGTAAAGCGTAGCCTGCCCTCTACGCAGGACCCTGGAGTGCCCCTCCGCTGGTGGGAGGCCGAGGTTACGGGTTCTCAACAGAACCCTACGTGACGACCGAGGGTAGGCAGAAGCACTGGTAACACACTTTCGAACTGGATGGGTAGTGTGACACTACACCACAACGACAAGGTGGCTGATCCATCTGTCTGTAGTGTGGAAAAGGAAGCTTTTAAGTTCACCTAATAGCAAGAGAGATGTAAAATAGCTTTCTGTCTGACGATTGTATAGTTTTTTTTATAATCAGTTCTACGTTCCGATAAATGAATAGCAAGCAGCGCTGACTCCTATCAATGTTTGAGGTATTAATTTGGCTTAGAGCTTACGAAATTACACATGAGAGGCCAGGATTACACATTACACATGGGAGCCTAAAATAGTACGTCAAATGTGTAATATGTACCCGGTTGGCAACGCTGCTTGTGAAAATCCATAGAGCAGATAGACGAATGACAGGTCAGCGACAGCTGTAATGACTAGTGATGTAGTAGTGCGTGAGTTAAGTATATCGATAAACTTGGTGAAGGTTACCGTAAGTAAGATAAATAAAAGTAAATGGATGCGAAAAGAGATAGTTGTGTAACAAGGGCAATAATACAAATCAAGACAAATAGAAGACAAAGCCATGTTGCGATAGACAAATGGAAGAAAAGCCCTATGCAAACCTGAGTGGACTAGCGGAGCCGCCGCAGTACGTAAATATGTGGAACTCAATCGCTTGACAATTTGTATCAATCAGAATACCACGTACCCACCTACCACGGCGGTATCGCTTATGTTTGCATAGTGCTTAAATACAGTAGGTACAGTTCTTTCAGGAAGTATAAGTTGGTTCAAAAAAGTAGGGGATATGACAATATAATTGTTGACCCTTATTTTGCTCAAATGTCGTCTCATGTTATATGAAAAAGACGCAAACAATAATGTTGCCATTTCGGGTCCCCATCTTTTGTGAACCGGGTAGTATACCATACCTGCTGGACAGGTTTCTAGTTAGAAAATCGATAAGCTTTGAATTAGTTTAATAAATAGTTCTAATGCTTCATCCGAAAGGTAGGACCGCAGGTCCCGGGTTCAAGTCCCGGCGGTAGCAAATAAATTTTTCAATTTTCTAATTTTCAATTTATGAGAATAATATAGCACTGTGAGTGCATTATAAATCGCAATACATTCATCCGAAAGGATCTTCAGATCTTTGGGATCCCCTTTGAACCTGGTTATCGACCATTCGTACACCACCCGCGGTAAATTTTGCAAGTTCTCCAAAAATTTTATTTATCGATAGTCGATGTTAGCATAAATTTGTCACCGCATTTTGTCTATGGAATATCCGAATTGTTGCCAGTTTATAAACATTACCCACATTGCTGGTTAAAATATATTTTTTATTATATGAAATCTTTTTTATTAGTACGTATTGTACATAAAACCTTTAAGTTTGTTTTCTTATGATAAGTACAACCAATGTTTATTATGTCATCTAGTTTTTATATTACTTGTTTTGGGTCATTAAGTGATATATAACAGTAATTTTGAAATTCTTTTACGGGGGTTTTCGAAACTTTGTAAAAAGTTATGAAATTTTATGAAATTACTAGTTTTGCCACACCACCATGTTCTATAGTAATCGTTAAAATGTTGCGGCGCTTTCAGTATTTAAATGGCAACATTTTCCAGAATTTCCTTCCGGCGGCAAGCAGATGGTTGTCCATGTCGATGACCAATCAAATCATTCGGTGCAAGACCAACCCACGTAGTAGGCGGGCATCAAAACATTGCGCTCGCTTTCAAGCTGCACGTTTATTTACCATTCGGATTTACTGAATGAAATATTAATGGAAACTGTTCTAAATTCAAACAAATAGTTGAGTGAATTTTCTGGTGTGGTTTGATTTCGTGTGGGAACGCCTGGATTTTGTTTGTTTTGTATTGACTGGTGCGATATTTTTGTGATCATGACGGCTTCTACGATGATCGAGCTGGAATCCTGGATCATCTACCAGTGTGTCCTGAACGAGTGCCATGTGTCCAGCAGCTGTAAGTCTTTAGATATTATTTTATTTGCTCAGGATACATAAATACCTAACTGGTTACCTACATAAATAGCTATTCGGGTCCGTACGCACTGAAGGGTTAACCGCAAAGTAGGTATTGTTTGAATGATACAAAATATTCTACCAACTACTTACGTATTTATTATTATATGCATTGTGCTAAAATTTGTACAAATTTTGGTATATCACCTATTCACCTTCTTAATTAATTTAGATTTTATTTATATTAATTTTATTGTTTTAAATTGGTTCGCCTGTCTTAGTATACCTATATCAATAATACCACCACTATCTTTGTTTGAAGTCCAAATTATTTATTTTTATTGACGAAACAGTGCATGAGCTTTCTCCACCACTAAGCTCTAGGGTACTTAGTAGGCACCTGCAGCTGTAAAACATAGGCAAAGCATAGGTAGGTACCCATTTTTTTTAACTTTCCTAATATTTACTATTATTATGCTTTTTACCTTTCGTCTTCTACAATATTTACGTACCTATTTAATTTTGTGTTGGCTACCGTTTTAAACTTTCCTTATTAATTGCATTGCTCAGTCTTTTATCCTGATGAGATGATAGGTAGGTCGTATTGGAAAGTTCGCAAGACATAACAACCTGACATAAAGACCGATGACAGTCTAATGTGCAACTGTGCTAGAAATCCCGAAGTGGCATGAAACTAAAGAAAAACTGTAATGTCCATAGGTACTATCGCTCTTTATTTGATTGTACATACACTCCAGCAGGAGTATAATAATGAAGTACCTACCTACCTAACTGTAGGTAAGTACCTAATAAATAAAATATGACACGATTTTGTGGTAAACCTGTGGTTTTTGCGCGAACATTAACTAGGTAGGTACCTACGTAGGTTTTGTAACCAATATTATAAAATAGATGGTAGTAGGTACGTTGACTTAATCATTCCTATTTAAGCTAATTTCATTTCAAGTAGGCAGATAGGTGTTAATTAGGTAGGTAGGTACCTAACTAATCTAGGTGATGATTTTGAATCTTTACTAAAATTTTACCAACTTTCAACAGGTAGTTGAAAGTTGGTAAAACCTACCTATCTATTCCCCTACAGTAAATATAACCCAAGATAGGCTTATCTATGAAATATAAATGCTTAGAAGAAAACCTAATATAGGTAGGTATATTACCTGTCTCTAAGTAGGTACATTTTTGTTTGAAGCTTCTGGTTATGCGGTATAAGTTCACTCATTTATTACTAAACGCTTCAAAGGGAACTTTAATTAGTGTTAATTCGAGGTTATCTCCATAAACGTAAGATGCATTACTCAGTATTAATTCTACGACCATCAAAAATATATACGCCTTGTCCATTGAGTAGTCTGTCCATCTCTTCGTATTATTTTTTGTACGCAATGAGTAATGTATTTAAAGCAAAAGGATCCGTATGGAGATCCATATGGTAGTTTATCAACAGAATTAAAAACTATACCGTGTTTAATATCTGTTCTTTCTCAATGATCTGAAAAGATTGAAACTTATCGAGGCGGCCACTTATGTTCTTCGAAATAATGTTCGAATATTATTATTGTATTTGGTCAAAAAGTAATACGCTAGCAAATCCTCCTACCCTAATTTAAGCGACCAACTTACCTATATTGGTTTATCATACATATACCAAGGTAGATATGTAGGTACTATCTTTCTCTAGAAGTCAAAGAAGCTCAAAGAAATATAGGTATTGAAAAACGAAGCAATTATTAGTAAAAATGCGAATGACTACCGTTCTTTCAGCAAAAATGCGATGGTCTAATAAATAAGTCCTGTCAAAGTCAAAGACGCTCAACGAAATAAGTATACTTAGGTATTGAAAAATGAAGCAATTATTTATAAAATATCATCATAGTTTTTTCAGCAAAAATGCGATGGTCTGATGAGTCCTGTCAGTAAGACCGTCTTAATTATTTCAGCCTGCCTGAAAAACGAGTCACGCTCGCGTGCAGTCGTCTGAAAAACTCTTGGAATCGTGAATCACATCCGTTGCTGTTAATATCTTGATTACTTCATTAAATAACTTGGCAGACATAATGAGAGCATTTACCTCCAGATCCAGATACCTTACTTTACCTTTACAGTTTACAGCCATAACAGTCCACAGCTGGACATGGTCCCCCTTTCTGAGGGTAATTGCCATACTTACCACGCTTGGCAGGCGGATTAGCGACCACAGTGCAAGATGTTTTGTTTAATTCACAGGGAACGCTGCTGCCCACTTAGTCGCTTCATACGATACCCATGGGTAGAATTGGGATGATTCTGTTCTAAGCCGTCATCAAACCTGCAGATATTTAATACAGGGTTTTAATTGGATATTTTTGTTTTGAGCGTTGAGATGGATCTGTTGCTTTGGAGGACACGTTAAACCGTCGGTTCTGGTTGCTGCCTATAAAAAGTTATTATTATTATTCTTTGAACGACCGCGTTGCGCCTGGGATACCTTCTAGATGTGGAATATGCTTACATAACAAGAAAAAATCTTATACCTACATCTCTCTTATTTTTTTGACGGTGCCTTTGGATAGTTCTCGATCTACCGAGCGCAGCGAGGCAATCATTTATCTAAGACATCTCTGTTTCAGACAGATCTTAGGCATGTTTCTAAAACTTTATTTATTGTACCTACTTATGCAACAACAATTTAAGTAGGTACCATCGACACGATTGGCAAAAACAATTTAACTATTATTTTATGTGCTTTATTTGAGGCAAATGACAAAGCTGTTTAAACAATGAATTTGACTGACTCACTTACCGATTGCTGATTGCCTGAGACAAGATTTTCTTGTCAAAGATGGGTATGCGATATGTGACTCAAACGAATTTGCCTAAGAACAATAAATTCAACAAGTTATTTTACTGCAATAAATTGTGATTTGGTATAATGGTCACGTCAAGGTGATTATTCAAATGCTGAGTCCAGCTATACCTAGCTATAATTCAGAGGTTAACAGAATAGAGATTTCGGCTCGTAAATCATTTCAGTCCAGATATGAATTTGATGGATTACAGCGTTTTGTCTCCGAAGTGGACTTGAATTGATAATTAATGGCCAATGGTCGTGCTACCAATCATGTTACTGATTTACAGACGGAACTGGACTTCCTAATACTACGTATTAAGTACTCCAGTGGCGGAATTTCATATTGAATTGCCGTACGGTGCCGGCTTAGAATAGCATCACCCCATATCTTTCATTTCATTAATACGAAGAAACACTGTCATATTTTGATCCCTCAAATGAGTAGGTGGATTTTCTGGCGATAATACTTACGTAAATTGTTGAAACCCGTAGGCTCGGTCTTATTACACAAATTACAAACCAAGATAAATAAAATACGAAACGAAGATGCCTCCTATTTCAAGGAAATTATTGTTCCGAACAATATTATTATTTGGAATGTAAATCGCCCCTTTACAACCCCAAGTTATGATCCCATCTAAACAAAGCTGATGTGTTACTAGGCGACCATGAATGTAAAATGTGACGGATGGAGTTACATATTTCCCGATGGAGAATTTTACGCAGCATATAAAAGGCAAATTGAAAATGAGCAGTTCCTCATTATAGGTATATGAATGTAAAAAAAACAGACAATGTGAAAACGACCAATGACGATCGGCTTATATCCCAGGCCATCTGGTCCAATAACTAGGAAACAGCGAAATAAAATTCCCGGTGAAGAAATGTTGTGGATTTGTGTAGTGGTAGGTCCTCTCCACAACTTTCAATAAAATCCCCTTGATAATATGCGGTGCTGGGAGTAGGGGGGTTAATTATGTGTCCCTTTTTTTCAGTTTTCCTGGTGTTATAATGGCTATCGGGCTACGCAATGGTCATCGAAATTGACTTGCAATTATTTATTCGTGAATCAGAAACCTGAATCGTTTGACATGCCACGGGGATCTAAAGGATCAAGGATGTTATACGGCCTTGACGCGATTGAAGGACCCCGGGACTGAGGCCTTGAACAGAGCCTTTTTGTTTCCAAAGTAAGTAGGTTCAAGATATAGAATTCAATAAAAGATAGTGAAGAAGATAAATTATATGTAGGTAGGTAGATATACTCCACTAGCGTTTTACTTCGCGCTTTCACCCATACCTAGCTGTCTTACCCGTGTCAGCTTAAAAATAAGTGAAGTCTCCTCTCCAGCCTCATTAGCTATAGCTACCTCGATAGCTACACAAAAAAAAACATAACCAAAATTGGCTCTGTTGTGACAGGTAAGAAGGACAAACAAAAACAATTTCCCATTTAATATATCTAGTACCACTATTAGCTTCCATAGGGAAAGTTGTCCAGTTTCTTAGTTCGATCAGGCCTGAAAGAGAAGTTTCAGTACACCGTCCCTTACACCCGGTATTGTTAAAGCACATTTTTCAGGCTATCTGAAGGTACTGCGGCGTATCAAGGTCGGCCCTGAGGCAAGGTTAAGGCCACACGAGGTATCGGAAAAAGGGAGAACTTAATCCATTTCTTTAACAGAAAGAAGTTGTAATAGGTAATTTATGGAGGTGATTTGTAGAGGGACGCTATGATTGCTTTGGATAATTCAAACCTTTATAAAATTCAGGAACGAAGTCTATTTGAATATACAGCGTACATTTACAGTTATTACGAGTGGGTACGTACTACATAGATTCAACTCAAAGAACAAAATAACAAAAAAAGCGGCCAAGAGCGTGTCAGACACGCTCACAAATAGGGTTTCGTAGTCAACGTTTAAATATCAGGTTTTTCGGCGTTACAAAGTTTTTGTTGCTGGTTTGTTAACAGCTGTATGGTGACCAACCGCAAATTGAAAAACTTTAATATTTCCTTAATTTTAAGTGGTACAGTATTCGTTACAGTTTTCATGGTAACTTCATATTAAGAACTATATTCCATATTTTTTTCAAATTTTTAGTATGCATACTTTAGAAGTTACAGCTGGAACAAATTATGGCACAAAAACGCCTCTTTTAAAAGCAAATATCTCGAGACAGAAACATTTTAGAGACTTTGTTTCAAAGAAACCTCCCCTTAGTTTTAAAAGACCTATTCAACGATACCCTACTCAATATTACAGGAGAAAAAATTTTTTTTTGCCACCCTTTCAGAATGGGAAGGGGGTCCAAAAAACAATTAAAATATTTTTTTCTCAACATTTCTAAGTTTGGGTCAACACGATCTATCTTCTCACCAAATTTCATGTCGATAGCTCTAAAACTGACGAAGATATGAGGGCGCGGCATACAGACAGACAGACAGACGTACCGAAATGATAAGGGTTTCTAGTAGACTACGAAACCCTAAAAAAGATACTCGTAAGAACTTCCCTTACCTTCGCTTGACGACAACCGTCGTCTCTAAAGATCTTGTTTGTTTCCTGTCATTTCTTTTCAACCCCAACAATTTGTCGCAAGACCCTCGTGGCAGGTTTCTTCCTTCCCTCGTAATAACAGGAAATCGTTCGAAGGATCAAATGTCATCTACTGCCATCTTATTCTCCGTTATCTACCGAAAGTTATGTTTTTAGTGAAAGCTCTTCACTCAATGTGCCTACGTTTTTTGACGTTCAGCTTTTCGTAGGGCCGTCGACACAGAAAGACCAAAGTGATCAATCGCCGTATCACGCATCGGCAAGCACCTCAGAGTATTTATAAAGCAAGGAAAGCACAGTCTAGGTCAGGGATGGGGAAATGGCGGCCCGCGGGCCAAATCCGGCCCGCGGAGTGATTTCATCCGGCCCGCGGTCACTGACTGATTTTTATTAAGTTTGGCCCTCAAGTTCAATTATTTACGTTAATAAGTTTACTTGCGCGAGCGACCTACCAGCTACCGATTCTCGTCCGTCGTGTCGTGCGACTCGTGCGTCACCTATCACCCGATCAGAAAATCCGCGAATCCCCATTGCGAGGATGTAGCAGCAGAAGGAATATCAGCTTGAAATTATTGAGCTTCAGTGTGATGACACGTTAAAACAAAATATACAACAATTCAACAAAAATTGAATTTTATTAGTATGCTCAGAAAATCATTTCTATGTTTGGATCTGTGAGCAAGTGTTTTCCACAATGAAGCTGCGTAAGAACAAACTGAGGAACAAATTGACTGATTGAAGCCAAATTTTGACGTGCTTGTAGACGAACAGTCAAAATTTCATTTAGCTCATCGACCAAGCACTTCAAAACAAACTTAATTTCTTGTATATTTTTATTAGTAATTAATAAACTTATTTGGCCCGCTTACAAATTGTGATTCTTTGATATGGCCCTTTCCAAAATGTATTTCCCCATCCCTGGTCTAGGTCGACCTCGTACCAGAGGGACCGACGATATAAGGGTTGCGGGCGGCCCAAACTCGTGGTTTATTAATGCGCCTGGGCGAGACCTATGTCAAGCAGTAGAAATTACAATCTTATCAAATTGTAGCTCTGAAAAATAATACTCATGAAATGATAAATTGTAAAATGAGAATAAATAGATACGCCGTGGTTCAACGTGTGACAAGGAGGCGTATATATTTCAGGATTTTCATGAACTCGCGCGTCATACTTACTGTTGCGACTCGCGCTCGTTAAAGCAAAGTAAGTTGAAAATAGACTCTCATTTCTCAGATTTTATTGCTGGACATAAACCACAATCCACTACAAAGTATCGAGGCTGCAGTCGGTAGTATAACTTTTTTTACATTCTGACGCAAGCAGCCGTGCACCAGTTGTTAACTTTGTAAAGTAAGGTGGGAATCACACGTAAAGTCCGTTGCTGCGCTATTTTAGCGCAGCGTAACGCATCGTTACAATACGAATTTCCACCTTATTCCATTACAAATACGGTTTATGTCAAACAGTTTCATTGACGCATCATCATTATCGTTGTGCTATACATGTATGCTCTGTCAAACCGTTTGACATGTTTGTAAGAAAATACGGTGGATTTTCCTAACTCATGCGTTACGCCTGCGTTAAAATAGCGCAGATTCGTGTGTGAACGATGAACGAGATATGAACGATGGCCTGCGGGTGACAACTTACTGCGCGATTTATTTCCTCTTGAATTGGAAGTTGGACAGAAAACAATTTTCTACTGATTTTATGCTTCTTTTTCATCTTTGAGTGGGACACTGAGTCGTTCAATAACCCTATTGTGTGTGTGTGTAGTGTACCTGTAGATAAGTATCTTGCTTGATTTGAATACTTAAATTAAATCCGTAGAAAACTACTTATCTACTTACTACGAGTACTTAATACGTCCCGTAAGTTACACAAAACAACTCAAAAGCTAAAACTTGTAACTCCACTTTGAAAGCTGAGGAATAATTAGCTTTTCACAGAAAATCTCGAGATCTTGTTTATTAGTAATGAAATTTCTAACTAAACTCGATTCGGGGAAGTCTTCGTAGAATTAAAATTGTAAAATGCAGAAAACCACTTTTGAATATTGCTTGGAAATCTCTTGAATATTGCTCGAAGAAGAAGATAGGGCCCGTAGGTGTTGCGATCTTTGCTTAGTTGGTAGATGTGGTATTATTATCCTGGACAGGTTAAATATTTGATTATTTTGTAAGATTCGTCTAGCTGTGTGATGTCAGCTTAGAACAACATCGCTCCAATTCTTTTTCGCAGGTGTCTTTATGAGAACTACATAGATCGTTTCGTACGTTTTACACATAGAAGTAGCAAGCATCATAACATTCATAAGACATAATATAAAAACGGCATTACGACGGTTAATCATTTTGTACTGTTTCTCACTATTTTAATAAACACATACTACACATATTCTGAAATAGCCCTCAAATATTTGTCAGTTGTGACGAACGCGTCCGATTCTCCAGAAAATAACCAAGACGAAAGCGAGATTTTGTATCTGTCTCTAACTTACCTACTCGTACTTATCTAAAAGACGTCGTCGCCTCCATCGGGTAGTATTTCAATCGGATATCGTCAGCGCGTGTTATCCCAGTATCCCAGTGGCCCAAATACCTTCGGGCGTCCTCGCGTCCTTGGCCCTCAGCCGTACTTGGCATTCCACTCATGTGCTCAGGATTACTCGGGGAAATTGGACCGGAGAAATAGCGGCTCGAAAGGGCCCAGTATTCTTTGTGATCAATACAATGCGACGAATGGGAAAGGTGATAGTTGTTTCACGGGAACACAGCACCTTTACCAAGGGACCAATTTATATGTACCGGTTTGGATTGAAATATCAATACCCAGGTATAATGCAGGAGTACCTTGTTACCGTGAATCAGTAGGGATCACTTGAAAAATGTGGTTTTAAGAGTTACGGTAATGGAACAGATTTCTCAGGGTATAAGTATAAGCATTTAGATAGTTTCGAATAAGAATGTCGAAGTTTTTCACAGCTTAGAATTCGAATGTAGATTCTAATCCATGAGTTTTTGATTCTATAATTCCTCCCATTTCATTTGATGTTTGATTTCTGTCCTCTAAACATAGAACAACTCAGACAAAGGCCCTGCTTGCTCTAAGTCTAAATATATCAAAATTAGATGCCTGCCTGACAAAAGTAACAAACCGGAAATTGGGCCGGATATAGGTATGTAGGCGACATTGTAAAAGGCCTTCTATTGAACTGGTGAACTCATTTCCTATGGTCCTGTTCAGAGGGAAGGTTTATGTTGACAAGGATGTTTATAACTTGTATCAGGGTTCGACAGGCCAGAAGGTTTAAAAAGTCGTGTGCACTACAACAGTTCCCTGCTGGACTCGGGCCTCCCTCAACTGGAGGGATTGCCATACCCTTGAACCGCAGTTTGGCGAGCGCAGTGCAAGGTGTTATCGATATTTACAGGGAACGCTGATGCCCATTCCCAAAGGATAGACCTTTAGTCGCTTTTTGCGACACCCACCGGTAAAAATGGGATATAGTGATATTCTAAAACGTTAAGGAAGTTTTAATCACGATCGTGTGAAAATTTTGGTTGAAAGAAATGCTACTTCCCGCTGACTTAGGCAGGTAAGGTAGTACGTACTTGGAGAAATAATTTATTAGATTCAAAGAATTGTATCGAAAGTTTACTTGCTTCTACTTCTGAATTCCGAGTAGCTTTTTGAGAGATATGTAATCCCTGCTGAGTACTTTATCATTATTTACATGGACGTAAATTTCGGAGAACTGAATAATTTTTCCAATAACTTTCTTTCTTTTTGTTTTTGAACATAGAGAACCCTTTGTGGGTATCTACTTTTTCCGGAATAAATCTCCGATATGCTGAAAAACTATTTTAGTCTTTGTTTTTTTCTTCGAACTTTCGTAGAACTCACTGAAACGTGCCTAAAACCAATTACTCACTAAATCCAAACGCTGGATTAACACAAATAGTCAATCAAATACCCTTTAGTGGATTGGACTTAATTCCTTTGGGATTGGTCGGCATTGGCAACTTCTAAATGAATTGCCCACCTATTTTTAGAAAGGACCTAGGACCATCGGCAGGGCTTGAGGAATACAATGATTGATTTTGTAATCTGTAGGTTTTCGGGCCGGAACGGGACGGAAGATGCGTTGCTATAAGGTAGGTTTTTCTTTTTTTCAACTGACAAACTTACTCTTCACCACACTGTGTAAAAAATTCAAACACTTTACACGACTGCCCACAAAAAAGGAGTGTAATGTTTTTAGGGCTCATTCGATGTCCCACAAAAAAAAAAAGGGTTCACGTATGTATGATGTACGTTATGTGCGTTTCTTTAAACCACTGTAACTCTTTAAGCACTGAATAGATTCGATTGGGAATTGTGTGAGAAGAACCCTTACATTATCCCGATTGTCATATGTTTTGCATAGGAAAATTGTTTTTCCCCAAAAGCAGGCGTGTTTTTAAATTATAATGTTATTAAAAATTTACTGGAGGGGTCTACAAATTGAGTGTTTAATTAAAACCAAGGGAAGTGATATTACAAGCCAGCGCGGCGAATATCATTATTTAGCCTTTCGCCGGCCTCCATGCGGAGTTCTGCATTTTTCCTAGAGCTAGATTATATTACGGAGAGAGCTCACGAGCAACCAAAATGAAGCCTGAAAAAATCGTCTTGCTCAGATGTTACAGCCGCCAAAACGCGTTAAAACTTAAATTACTAACTTAAATGACTTTTTATATTTATATCGCGGCAATACATACCGACCTACTTTATTCTAGTGCGGTTTACCGTCACAACTTAGTGAGACATAGGAATACTTTTTATGCAGTAAGTATATAGATAGGGTGAAATTTTACTAGAGACCGATAGCAAAAATGCAGGACGCGCTGGTGATACGATAAGGAACAACTTTCAACAAGGAACATAGCTCGAAATATGAAAGATTGTTGCAATAGTAGGTAAATCAAATCAGCTGATAGGGTAAGGATAATATGGGAGTGGGAGGTCCAAATTCTTTTCATATTTCGACTTTCATTCCATAAGGGAAAAGTAGTTCCTTATTACTAGCCATTTGTAAAATGTTACCCTATGTATGCATTTAGATAATGAATTCAAAATAAAGTGTGTTTTTTATATTATATTAGGCGTGCTTTAGCGCGTGCCAAGTCAAATAGCGACGTCTTTTTTCTGGCATCATTATTGTTACCTCTGAAAAAGTTCGATGCTCTTCATTCCTCCAGAGTTTATGGAGGTCGTTGGATGAAACGACGAAAATTCATTTGGACTTCCTTAACAAGCACGTGCTGAGAAATATGCAAGGGAATACTTACACAATATTTCTTTTCATAGAATATTTTTCACAATATTTCTTTGGCTTCCTTTGTTGAGCGGAGAAAAAGTTTGAAACAAAATTGCGCATGAATAAGGGATACTGAAGTGCTTCAAATCAAATTAAACTAATTGCAATCTACTACTATGCAAGTGACTAAATTTTTAATAAGTTTTGTGTTATCTATCATATTAAAGTTGCAGATTGTGTTATCATATCAAAATTATGAATTGGTTCATTAACCTACCGTTGATTTTGCTTATTTCTTCGTTTACAATAAACTAAGAATATTCCAAATTCTTTCGGATCCCTCCGAAATTCACGGTCGCTTATTCCCTTAGCACTGGCCATAAAAATGAAGACATACCTAAACTCAGTCGAAATAAAACCTACAATTCCAAATTCAAATTTCAAACCCCTCCGAACTCTTAGTCGCTCGCTCCCTTAGCACTGGCCATAAAAAATGAAGACGTACTGCCACGCGCGGGCGCAGGCAGGTGTGCGAACAGCTGTTCCTTGTAACGGCCGGTAGAGTCATGCACTCCTAGTAGAATTATTTTTACCTGCTGCGATGCTAGTATATTATTTGTGCAAATGGTGCAAAGAAGTTTCGTAATAAAAAGAGCATAGAGTTTCAATGATAAAGTCCCAATATAATCTGGTGTAAGGGACGGTTTATGAGGTGTGTAAATTCACGATCAGCTGATTGAACTTTGTATGGAAAGTAAAGGGAAGTCGAAAATGTTTCGTCAACGTAATTATTACAAAACAACATGGGTAAAATCTGTCGATGGCGTACTATATGAAATATACATAAATAAATATATA
This sequence comes from Phthorimaea operculella, assembly GCA_024500475.1. Classification (NCBI taxonomy): domain Eukaryota; kingdom Metazoa; phylum Arthropoda; class Insecta; order Lepidoptera; family Gelechiidae; genus Phthorimaea; species Phthorimaea operculella. Next base: position 10,716,912 of record JANFCV010000002.1, read on the forward strand.
AAACATGAAATCCTAACATACGTGCATATGTCGCAGGGATTTAGTCAAAGACGTTATATTATAATTTCACTAGTGCAATTGTAATTACACTGATTATTGTCAATAACGACAGATTCGTATAATTTCACGGGCTTATTTCAGTGATATTGTAATTTCACTGGACGGCAAAAGTGATATTATAATAAATCTAGGTTCATTATAAGTTATGTTTGTGGTGGGAGTCCCGGGTGATCTGATAGGTCAAGACTTAACACTCGCCATTTGCAAAATATTTGTTGTATAACACATTGGAGCGTGCTTGATTTTTGGTCTTTTTGAGGTATTTATTTTAAAATTCTAGCCAATATCTTCGAAATCAGTGATCGTGAACATTTGGAAGTGTTACAATCGTCAGATTTATCACATTCAAGTAACGTAATTTAGATTAAATGGATTTTGTACTATTAGATAACAAAAACATAAGAAATAACAAACTAAAGGTAAGTACTAAATGTCTGAAAACTAGTAAGGATAAAGCTATTATTAAAAGCTTATAATAATTATTAAATTTTGTGTAAGTGTTATAACATTTTCAGTATTATTTGATCCTTATATTTTAAAAAATAGGTATCATCATCTGCCTGCCCTTATCCCAATTTATTTGGGGTCGGCGCAACATGTCTTTTTCTTCCATTCATCTCTATCAGCAGTCAAATCCTCACTTACGCCTTTATTTTTCATATCGTCTTTTATACAATCCATCCAAACTATTTTAAAAAATAGGTAATCATTATATATAATAAAACTAAGTTGATAAAATGTATGTGCCGATAAAACTTAAAAAGGATTCCCGGTACGATAAAGGGACTTATACTGTGCAATAGCCCTTTATCTCCCCTCGAACAAGAAAGTTCCCGTTTTAACATAAAGGGCGTATTTTTAAAGATATAGGTAAGGGCTTTTATAATCCCTAAAGCAGTGGCGCCATCTGTTTACGAGTAGTCGAAATCCACTTCCAGTTCGTGATTTTTGATGCAATCTGCAATGCAAATTTAAATGCAATGTATTTAAAACATTTTTATTAGACCAAACAGATAAATACCGCGAGTGAAACTGCGGGCGGAAGGCTAGTAACTATATAAAGGTTAAAATAAAATTAAAAAGAAATAATTTTCAAAAACCTGTGTTTTATTTCCTAATAAGAGATATTTTATTTCCTTTTATTTGCTTAATATTTGTAGCTAATGTTGGTAACGAAAGCGGGCCAATCAGCGATCGGTCTGATAATCTAATGGCTTTCTCAAACCAGTGCTATTGTCAATATATCACTGCCTTACAATTTCACTGTATCGGTCTAGTGAAATTATAATGTCACTGAAACGAACCCGCTAAATTGTAAGTAATGCAAACGATTGACAATAAATCAGTGCAATTATAATGGCACTAGTGAAATTACAATATCACGGCTTTTTTAATATCCCTGCAACACATACACATGCGCGTGCATTTATAAAGGATTCTTTGTGTAGTCATTGAGTCATCTTCCAAATCGGTTACGTTACGATAATCCAGTAGGGACTTTACTTATCAATATAAATAACAATAACTTTGTTTGTTCGGTTGTCTGACGTTCGTGTTGTGCAATGAATCATCCATTAAAATCATATTTTATATTAGGTATGTTATGCAGTTTAGTATAGTTTGCCATTATATAAAGATTCTGTACATTAACATTTTCCTCTTTACTGATGCGTCAAAATTATTTGATGGTTTGATATTTTTGGATACCTTCGCGAATGTTCGAACAAAATATTTATTATTCTTTTTTTTCGAGTGGGGCACCTAGTCGTCCAACGAGCCGGTCAACCCTGGTGTCATAGTTTTCAACTGCCTACTTCTTGTTAAGGCTGCTCCAGACTTTTTAACAAAAAGATGAAACCCCATAGGTACAATTTTACGTATAAATGCGACGAAAATATCTGAACATCTCAGATTCTAACATGTTGTTTGTTTCTCATTCAAGTTATTGTTCAGGCTTTCACACACATACCAGCAATTTCGAAAACTATGTTAACATTAGCTAACGTTTTAATTATTTATTTGATGAATGATCTACTCAGTCTAATGGATAGTTTAAAACTGAAGAATTTAGTTTCTCTAAGATTTGCTCACTAATTTATTTTAGAAAATTGTATTTATGGGCTACCTACTTACGCACTGATTGGGAACAATCCATCAAATATTTTTTTCCTTGTATATACGAACTACGAACACTGTAATAATAAAATCCATCTTTTTTGTGTTTTTAACAAATTATGCTCTGGCTTCCACTCGATCAGCTTGTAAGCATATTTATTTGGGGTAAGAACTTTCGCTTAACTTGAAATAAACTTAGGTTTGGTAAGCTAGCTTATATAAGAAAGCTTCGATTATAAGTAGCTAAGCTTCAATACTACTTAGTATAAAGTGAAGTCGCCTTTTTCATTCCTCTGTCCGTTTGTCTGCCGTGGAATTTGCTATCTCCTCCAAAACAACACATTGGATTTTGATGTGGTTTCTTGTAATAGATAGAGTGATTCAAGAGGAGGGCTAAATAAATATGTATAACAAATTCCGGGAAAACGTCTTCTCCCACGGGAAAGTAAGTTACAGCGGGCGGGCGACGGCTAGTAGTGTATAAGCAATCATAGCTTATAAGTAGGTTTGGCTTATAACTTATAAGTAAGCTTATCCTATAAGTGGATTACGACCTTGTTTAAGCACCTGGCTAGATAAGAGAGCTGGCCGATATGAATTTGCCTATGAACTGCTTTGAATGTTCGAGACATACTCGTAAAAAACCGTTGGCGATCGTTTTAATTGCAACTTGCTTAGGGTTGCCACAAATAAATTCAGTTTTATCATCTAGCAAATCCATAGTTGTCTCTAGATTTATTGATTAGTAAGTTATAACTAACATCTCGATCGACACTTAAATTTTCCTCCAGCGGACCGGTGGCGAAAACGTTTAACGGATTGTGTGCAGCTGTTAAGGCGCAGTATCAAGGTGCCAGGTGCAGGTGCAGGTCTATGTCCAGCTATGGACAATTGGACATCTCACGATTGTTATGGATAATGATTATGGACGAGCAAAAGTCAGCCACAACAGTCAGCTGCAGGACATGGGCCGCCCCCAATTGGAGGGTATTGCCATACCACGCTTGGATATTGACAGATAAAATGCTGCAAAATCCCTGAATCCATCCCTTTGTGGCCTTTTACGTCACGGGTAGAAATGGGGTGATGCTATTCTCAGCCGGCACCACACGGCAGCACTCTCCTTATGATTCTCGTTATTTATTTTTAGCAGCCCTAATCGCGTATGATGTGGTTATGAGCGCCATAAACCGGTCCAGTTGGTTAGACTCGGAACCGTTACATTCGGTTCCACTTTTAGTTTTTGCCAATTTCGGAATTAAATCTAGAAAGTTATAGCTTTAGATATACTGGGTGAATTTTACTAGTGACCGATAGCTAAAACTCAGAACCGACTGGTGATAAGGAACAACTTTCCCCAAGGAACATAGGCCGAAATATGAAAAAAAAAAAATTTGGACCTTCCATACAAAATTGCCGATCAGCTGATTTTAGTTACTATGGGAGGTCCAAATTTTTTTATCATGTTATGACCTATGTTCTTTGGGGAAAGTTGTTCCTTATCACCAGCCGATTCTGAGATTTGGCTATCGGTCATTAGTAAAATTTCATCCTATATTTTATCTTGACCTTAACTTATAAAAAATAGCAGGTGCAAGGGTCAATCTTGTAAACGGCGCGTTTAAGTGCATTGGCCTTACTCCATTTTTCCTATTTTTGTATTAGTAATGGCTAAATTGCCCATTGTGAGCTATTTGTGTGTCACGGCGAATCGTACACTTATCTACCGCACGATTTTGCGGTTCGCGGCAGCAGTAATATTAACGACAAATTGTGACAGTTGAAACTTTGATATAGTCATAATAATATAATAATAATACAAAATAGAGAGTTTACCCGCGCACCGTTTCCTTTATTTGTGATATAATAATAATATGTGCCATGGTACGTGCTCGGATTTTTTTCTCTATAGGTATAGTCGAGAAGACCACTCGCTGCAGTAGCGGACATATGGCGCTCCCTTTCTTACTTGAGCTTATCACCAAGTGGGAAAAAAGTGTTATACGGCGGCGAATGCAGCGAGTGGTCTTCTCAACTATAGGTGAATTTGAGAAGGAACCTTTCTTGATTCGCATACTTTGTGTATGTGACCACTGGCATAGCACACGCTTTTCCTACTTGCTTCTAATTTAATTTATACTATAGCGTGCGGTGCGTTATCGCGTTTTGTTTGATTGATGTGTACCACTTAGTACACTATTTTCACTTACTATTTATTCATTGGGTTATTACAGTGATGGCTATCGGTGATTTTAATTGTTTGTTTTGAGTACCTTCATGATAATTTTATTCAGTTGATTAGCATATCGATTTTAGCTAGAATAGAAACCATTTAACTTTCATTCAGGAAAGCGAGAACTACTTTTTTATGTGATTTTTTCACTCTATTTCCGTTTCTTATAGTGGAGTAGTATTAGGTGCCAAGATAGCTTGATGAATTGATCGCATCTATATTATATCTAAGAGAGTCAGTAAGCTGAAGTGGCAATGGGTAGGCCACATTCACATTGCTCGAAGGACTGATAATCGGTGGAGCAGGAGAGCTCTCGAGTGGAGACCACGTACCGGCAGGCGCAGTGTAGGACGGCCCCCCGCGAGATGGACAGACGATCTGGTCAAGTCCGCGGGGAAATGCTGGATGCAGGCCGCTTCTAATCGGATGAGGCGGAAATATTTAGGGGAGGCCTATGTTCAGCAGTGGACGTCCTATTGCTGATGTGATGATGAAGATGATATTATATAAGTAATACTTTATTATTCACCGGAGCTAGTTCGTATGTATACAAAGTTAACAAATAGTCAACATAAATCCTTATGGCTTGGAATGTTAGATTAACACTGATTTGACAACATACTTGAGGGGATAAAAGAATTTCTCTTGTACCTAAATTATACATCGTCATAGCTGTCAAATTTCTACAACATTCATTTCCCTCAAATTAAAAAATTAAACTAGGTAGGTATTTTTTCCGCATGTGTATCTTGTGATGTATCACGACGTCGAGTTTAGATGTCATTTAACACCCTTATAGATAGGTAGCTCACCTAACAAAAAGGAGATTACTGTCAATATTGCGCTGCGATGATTCAGTAATGCAAGACGAATGAAAATCCATTGTTTATAATGACTACACATTGTATTAGCATGTGGGATAGATACCGATCTTGTGCTTACCGGATAGGACGTAGGCGAGGCAAGGTCGATGTCTAGGCTAGATAAAAGTCTAGGTTTAAAAAACACACCTTTTTTATTTTTTCTTTAACGTATGGATTTGAGAAATGCATTGAAATATAATAACAATTGCAAAGTACCTAACTATAGGAACATGAACCTTAAAACGTCTCAACTACTCAAGCTCGGCGACAAATGTGAAAGGATCCTTAAACAGAAACTATTTTCATACAGAAATTAGCAGCTTACAGGTATTCACTTGCCTACTTAAGTATTTCACTACCTAAGAAAGACTAATTTTCAAGGCAAATTCCTAAAATTTTTGTCGCTAATATTGACTAGAAGATTTCAATTTCTTGCGTCGCTAATTTTATTTCCCATTATTTTTTGCCTTTACTAAAATTAATTTCTGGAATAATTTCGGGACCATATTTTGCTCAAGTACATTTTTAAGATTTTGCCTAGCTACGAGACGTTGGGGTGGTTTTCGTACTATATTTTTTACTGCATGTGAATATGCTGGACAAACATCTTGATCTTGGCTAAATAAACAGGTTGGTAGGAAAAAAAACCGACCGAAACTTAGGACATAGACCCCACGACAAGCTGGTGGTGACTCAAAAACGGTTGAAAATGACATCATCACAAAATCACACTTTTGATGCCAAAAAAGAAATAGTGAAGATTCCGCTGATTGTACCTTCAATTTATATTTTCATAATTAATTCACAATGAATATTGACATATACCTAGTACCTACAGCACGAAGAAAATATGAACTTCCGGTTGCTGATAAAATTAAAAACAAAGTTGTTGGTTAGCTGTTCAACATACCATGGGTGGTGTAATTTTTTCAACTAATCTTAATTACCAAATCTTTAAAAAAGTCTTAAAATGGCTATACATAAAGATGACCCTTTAATTCGCAGCAAACATTGTCCCTCAAAAGGGTAAACTCCTTTTGACACCCGCTAAGATAAACCTTCCTTTGTACAGTTTTCTGCACAACACTGGCGTCACCTGTTGTTCAAATATGACTTCTATCGCCTTACCGTAAGGTGTGGTTCAGGTGTAAAATGGGGCTATTTGTCTGCAGTTTATGTTGAACAGCGATTACCCTACTCTGCCAATAGGGCAGGATTTGCCTTGCATTGCTGGTTTTTTTGAGTTTATAGTAGGTAATCTTCTTTTCTTTTTGGAGACTGAGTTGCCCAATGAGGCCCATTATATTAACGCCACAGCAAGTGCAGCGTTGGACGCCCTCAGGCCAGATGGTAGGCCGATAACTTAAAAAGGGCGGCTAGTAGCGAATGCATGTCGAAAACGGGATATCGTGCTGAAATGGTGTACACTTGGGGATGCCTACACGGTAGCAGTGGACTGCTAAAGGCTGTAAATGGAGCCCGAAGTCTGCTTAGTCAAGTTCGTTTTAGTTGTGTGTCGATAGCTCAGTGGGATGGTTTTGATAGTTTTGGTATTCGAACCCTGCTGTACTTACGAGTTTCCATTCGCCAGGTAATCTGAACTGGATAATGCGAAAACGTGATATCGTGCCTTATGGTGTACCCTGGGGGAGCCTTACTCGGCTAGCAGTGAACTGCTTTAGGGTTCTTTTTCTTTTTCGAGTGCGACACCGAACAAACTGACATGCCCACTCTGTGCACGAGAGTTTACTGTCAAAATCGACTACAATAGCCACCTTTTGGGCGCATCAGCGCCGACTTGATTAGGAGTAGTAATTGTCGCCATGGCCGAAATCGGTCGGAGAGATCATCATCATCATCATCAGGCCGATGTACTGTAACCCACACAGTAACCAGTAATGTACGCTTGGGCTCTGTCGGCAGGGTCAGGGTAGTCTAATACAGGATACAGGCTTTTCCATTGTGCGTTGTACTTACGAGTTTCCATTCGCCGGGTAATCTGAGCTGGGTATTGTCGCCGCGGCCTTTGTGCCACAGATTGAGTTACATCAGTGGCAGCTAAGAATACTAAATATAAATACCCGGTAGTAAGAAGACAGTCGATGTGGCGCAGTGGTAGTGCGGCTGCCTGTGACGCAGAAGGTTCCGGGTTCGATCTCGTTGAGTCACTCACGAAGTTGATATTTATAACTTTGTGAATTTGTTCCTAGTCTGGTTAGAACATTGCAGGCTGAACCATCTGATCGTCCGAAAAAAAAACATTGTTCCCTGCTTCAGAGGGCAAGTTAAGCCATCGGCCCTGGCTGTTGTCTATTAATTAAGACTAAGTCTTAGTCAGCGCCTCAGCAGTAGAACTCATGGTAGTTCAGAGGTAAGGCGCGGTTGTGAAAAATCTGACAATAGGGTTCATCGGGTCGTTCGAAGACTTGTTCGTTCATAGCAAGTAATAGATTTATGATTGCGAGATTTTTATTTATTTCCATGACACGATTCGAGGATATATTTTAATTAATTATGGAGAAAGAATTATTTTCTGGAAATGTCACAAGAAAGCGATTTATTTCGTTAATGAAAAGTGTCTTCATTAATTTTATTTAACGTTGTCCCGGAGGAGGAGCGTAAAAGAAAACAATCTAAAACATGGTAGAGTCTTATACTATCGCTAGCAAGTGGGATCCACTTACACTGATTTTAGTTAGTATTTGTATGAAAAACCCGTCTAAATGGATCCCTTAAATAAGTAAGTAGGTGCATTTGCTGGCCATAGTACAAAGAGGAATCCTTTAACACTTTTGCGTTGTAACTTATGTAAAGTGCCTTCAGAGGAGTTGGCTTTCAAGAAAGCCATTTGTAAGAAGTAATAGGTGCTTATCGAAAGGTCGAGGAGTATTCTTATTTCAAAAGAAAGTTGAAGTCCAGTCTGCACGTGTTTGACCCTAATTTAATATCTTGAGGTATCACGTTGCGGGCCTGCCCGTTCGCGGGAAAATCGTTACTGGCCATGTGATTTTGACACTCGTTTTATAATTTTTCTTTTGAAGGATTTCTAGCCAGTTGGTTGTGTATTTTTCTTTTTTTTAGACGAGTTTTGCGTTTCACGTTTAAGGCCTACGCTTTCGCGGGCAAATCAGCAAGTTACTGGCCATGTGATTCAGGTGCTCGTTTATTCGTTTTCAACTTTTTCTTTTGTACGACATTCAGCCAGCTTGTTGTGTTCGCTTCTGTATTGTTATTTTTCTTTTTTAAATGTGTGTTTCGAGTAAAAATCGGTTGAATATGAACATTTATGTGTATTTCATGAAGAATATATTGCATCAAATTTTCCCGGATGTCGCATGAAGAAAGTGGAGTGTTACGTACGTCATATTTGTACCTATTACATGTTAGTGAGGCCGGGAACACATTTTTCCGTACCTTAGGTTAGGTGAAAGTAATACAATATATGAAATTCTATAGAAAAACAGCACGTCATGGCAAACTACGCCGCATCAAGATCAGACTTTCATTTTGTTGGCTCGTGTGATGCGTGTGATAGGTGATACCGGCCTTTAGTTCTTTTTATATGCCTACCTAGGTATACAATTTGGCCACTCCAATGGGTTCAGTTCCATACTACCAGAGGTGCCGCCAACAAAGGAAAACAGACCTTATGTCAAAGTATTAGGTAAGGTACTACTGATTTTGACAGTTGCCAAAATTGGCTTATTGGATTGTCACAAAATTAGTAGTATTTAGACAAGACACCTACTCTATAAATTAAATAATGAGAAAATTGAAAAATTTACTAGCGACCGCCGGGACTTGAACCCGGGACTGTGGATCGACGTTCCACCGCTCTACCGACTGAGCTACGGGCGCCTAGCGGACATTAGTGAATCTTTCAACCTCTTAATGCTCGTCTCGAAGCGACGATTAAGCGACATCTAGTAGTAGTTTTTACAACTATTTGTAAAAACTACTACTAGATGTCGCTTTACAACTATTTGTAAAAACTACTACTAGATGTCGCTTAATTGTCGCTTCGAGACGAGCATCAAGAGGTTGAAAGATTCACTAATGTCCGCTAGGCGCCCGTAGCTCAGTCGGTAGAGCGGTGGAACGTTGATCCACAGTCCCGGGTTCAAGTCCCGGCGGTCGCTAGTGAATTTTTCAATTTTCTCATTATTTAATTTATGAGAATAATATAGCGCTGTGAGTGCATTAAAAATTCCACCTACTCTATAAACTATATACCTAACCTACCTATGTATTGTATAGAACACATTCATATTCACATACCCGAGAAAATTAATATTGCCTACATCTACCTGACAGGGGCAGAAGCATTGTTATTAAACTAATTAGAAGTTCAAACATGGCTTGTGGGTGGAACGCTAACAATTATCGCTTTGACATCTGTAATTGTCTTCTATTATAATCGCTTTAGATTTGGGATAAGACAGATTCTCCCACGGCAATTTAAACTTTGAACTGGAGGCGTATTTTTACCCGACTGCCTCAGAAGGAGGGTTATGTTTTTCGAGAGTATGTATGTATGTATGTGGACAAGAAAACTCTTTTTCACGGGCTCCAGCCCAAACGGATTGTTAGATTTTGATATATGAGGTATCGTTAGATTCGTCTCAGCAGCGCGAGTGAAACTGGCTATTATTAAAAAATCATAAATTCTAGGCCGCGGGTTTTTATCGCAAAATACAACTTTGAAATTACCGCAGTCGGGTTTTTGTTTTTTAATACACCTGCTTGTTGAATCAGTAGAAATTAGCCCGCAAGACCAGTTGTACCATTGGACAGTACCATTGATGGTACAACTGGGACAAAATTATTATTGTACAAACTAGGGTTTGCATGCGCCAGTCTGCCACGAACGGTGTGGTGTGGTTCGAAGGAATTTTTTGACACCTTGGCTTAGAATAGCATCACTCCAAATTCGAATTCGACAATCCAAGGAACAGCATTTTTTACATTAACAGCATTTTACACATTAACAGCATTTTTCACAGGTCCATTGTCCAGCAGTGGACTATTATTTTCATTAATGTTTACACGTAAGCCCCGGTAGACAAACAGTATCTGTGGTAATTAAATTGTATAGGTAGTTATTATGAGAGATGTCTGACACGCCGTTGACGACCATTGTTTAATAAGTCGCACGGTTTTACTTGCGATCTCGAAAGTCGGGGAAATTATAGTTGGTGCTTAACACGACTTTTGATAGTTCAATTATAATTTCTCCGTGTGGTGTCGACTTGGAATAGCATCACCCCATGCCTTTACCGTGGACGTCGCAAGAAGCGACTAAGAGTTAATTTGTATTGCACTTTTTGGCGACGGCTGTCAACTTGGCACTATGTTGATTGTTGCTTAACAGTCTTATGAATGACTCTCAAACTTTTTTCAGACGTGGTGAAAATAGCCGTTTTTTACAGCCGTTTACGCTCTGCTATCTCGCAAGTGATACCTATAGGCGTAATATATGTTATGGATTTCAATTAGTTATTTATCAACTTAAAAAATAGTTAAAATTGTACCCGAAACTTCTTCTTCTTCGAGTAGGACAAAAAGTCGTCCAACGACCCGATGAACCCTGGTGTCAGAGTTTATAACCGTCTACTACAAGTAGCAGGCCTCTGACATGGATGATCATAGACAGCAACCGGGACCTACGGCTCATCGTGCTCTCCGAAGCACGGAACCATTTTGCTTTTGCTTCTTGAAACTAAATCCCTTGAATTAAAACGATAGTCTCGGCACTAAGGCCTACTTAACATAATCGCATCTTATTATGAATGCGATGCAAGCTTACCGAGAAGCTTTTAAGATATCGCTGCTCGCTTCTGCATAAAGCCTTGGGACAATTTCTTTTATTCAAAGGAGAATTACACGACTGGGATCCTTGGAGAAAGTACACAAATAGTAACATAAGACCTACATTCTTGCGCTATGTGTCTTATGAAGAGATTATCATTATTATTTGTCGTACCGACTTGCTACTTGTAGAAAAGTAGGTTTCAATTTTCTTGTGATTGATACCGACAAGCCGGACAAAAACTATGTTGTACGAGTTAGTAGATGTTGCTGCATCTACAAAAGTAACATTTATATTCGTAAAATGTGACAGTCTGAAAAAATCGAAACCCTTAAATTTTAAATTTTATACCTATTCACCTAATTAGTATAACATCTAAGCACGCTAACCGTGTTGTCCTTGCCTCGACAACAAACTTACTTTACTTATGACTTCCACCTCCGACCTTTGCGCGCAGAAGGCTTTCTAGTTTATTGAAAAACTTTCAACAATAAACTGAAAGTAAAAAATTGATTTATGGCATTCGCAATTCGGCATAAATTGTGATTTTAACGAGCGAAGGCCCGTAGGCGGATCTGATTTTGAAAACATTAGATTAGAACTCTGATTTTGTTTTAGAGGCTTTTGTGCGAAAGTTTTTGTTCGTCATTGTGTCACATCATAATATTAATACTTAAACACATACGATTTATATGAGATCCCTTATGGTCATCCTAATTATTTAAAACTTTGAATTTATCGTGCATGCACGCCAATAAATACAATTTCATTTGTGGTGTATGTTAGGCACACACAAGTTAGTTTCATAAAACCATTGACTCATTTCTCGTTTATAAACTTCATATGACACAATAAAAGGAAAACCGTATAAAGTAGGTTATTTATGGAATGTTTTCTGATCCAAGACCAGCAATCACAAGTTTTGTATGTATTGTTGTTGATTTACATAAGTAACAACGATGTAAAAAGTTCCTGACCTTCCTGATAGGGGGTCTCGTGAAAATAAACGACTTTACGGAACACAGTTTTATGTTCACAAGTTGTTCAGTTTCAATGGTACCCTTGTTGTAACACGTGTTAAAAAAAACAATAACAAAACTGTTGTTAGACAAGACGTGTGCGAGAGCCACTAAGTAGATTAGGTAATAGTACTTATCACTAGACGCCGTATGACTCAACACAACCTGCCCGAGTATGAATGAGTATTACAAGTATTTATGTAGGTACTTAAGTGTCTACGTAGTTTTGTGTGACTTATCACTACGTTTGCCTAGATTACTCGTAAATGATGCATAGGCAGGCAAGCAGACTCATAACTAAAATATTAGGATACGTTTTTTTATTTACAAAAAAGTTGGTTGGGTAAAGGGTTCCTCACCTAGCAACGCTAAGTAAATAGAATTGAAAACCGTAGGATCCACAGAGGCAACTACATGGAAAAATTAATTATGATTCTAAATGTCTTAAAAAGATTCATGTGCCATAGAATTTCTGAGTGTGGAATATAAAATTTCAAAATGGCCTCTCATAAATTCCAAGCAGGTTATTTGTTTGAAACCGAGATTTCAAATTGGATCGCAAAATGTGACGACGTTCTTCACAATATAAAGTTCATGCTACGAAGTTATTGATTTTATTTCAAAGGGCTGAGTTTCTGACTCATGAAATAAAATCGTAGCTTACTCGAATTTGATGAGATCTTGGTCCCAAAAAGTTTTAGATGTCTTAGCGTCAAAACCAATCGTAACTGATTCATTTATTTCATACTAGCTGCCCGTCAGCGGTTTCACCCGCTGCAACCTATTATTCCGCGGGAAAAAAGCATTACTCGCCAAGAGATGTCGCTGTTAGTTTTCGGCGAAAACATTTAAATGCGAATCGGCTCAGTCACGCCACCTTTGCAAAAATATTGGAATATACATGATCCAATAGGACATTTTCCCGTGGTAAAAAGTAGCCTATGTGTTATTCTAGATACTCTTCTATATTTGTGCAAAATTTCATGTCAATCTAATCAGCCGTTTTAGCGTGAAGTCGTAACAAACACACACACAAACATCCGCCTTTATAATATTAGTAAGATTTTAAAATTTCGAAATTCCACGCCTGAAATATGTATAGCGTGCTAGGTACTCACGGGATACGGCTAGTCGGCTAAGGGACTGTGTGCTGAAAAATTTGCAGGAGGTTTAGCCTATGAAATTGAACATACTTTAATATGGAGCCTATGTTCGTAAACGAAAATTGGTCTGATCATGCATGCAAGGTATTTGGTACACCGTCCCTTACACCCTGTGTCTTATATTGTAAAATCTAACGTCGTCGCCATAATCGTCCCATGATAATTATGATATGAAGCATGTGGAGATGCCGCTGCAGGGAGCCGCCATTTTTATTTTATTTTTTAAACCGACCGCATCCGGACGCAATGGCCGTGCTTCAGATAAAACGGTTTAAAATTAGAACGAGGAAACTTGTGTGACAAATGATCGAGCTTTGTTCTCGGCAGTCATGGTATGGTTTAGTTTAAAATAAACAGAGATATATTATTTATAGTGGTGGTATTATTCATTAACTTTATTATTATTCATCGTTTTAGTAAAACAAACCAGTTATTTACTTACCTACTTTTATTGTTGTAAACTTTATTTTGTTTTAATTTTTCTTTTGTTTATGTTTTATTTTGTTTTCTTTACAGGAAGCATCTGTTTAGTCGTTTCTGTTTCGGGATTCATTCGACACCATTGAAATTATGGTATCTACATGTAAGTTTATTTTTATTTTCTTTTATTTTTATGATTTTGTTATTTCTTGTGTTTTTTCGTGATTTTGGTTTGTGTTTGGTTTTGGTTTTTCATTCGGATTCGTATTTAAATTGAATATTTGAGTAGTATGTAAAAATAAAAGTAACCACGCCATCTACAAAACTGCGTTACCAGTTACTAAATGTATCTATGGTGTGATCCGGTGATCCCAGTTGGTTCTTAAAATTTACGCCTGACTCACCAGCTGGTAAGGACATTTTTGTGGGGAGCATACTGAAAACCATACCACAAAATAGAGAGTTTACAGAAGGTTTACTCGACCCTATTCAGGTTTTTTTGGTATTGTCATTTTAGTTGGAGAGCCCAGGGGGTAAGTGGCTATCTCATAAGGTACCACGATAGGCTAGGTTTGGATGGTTAACCAAGACTTAAACAAGTCGTATGACCCAGGTCTGCCAGAGCCAATCCTGCCGAAACATAAAAATAATCGATATTTTCAGAGTCATTTTTCGTAAAAATATGTCATAAGGTACCACAATGAAAGTGCTGGCATCAGTTAACCATTGAAAATTATGTAAAAAGCTTGGTCTGCCACTGCGCACCTGCCGGAAGTGCTTGCCAGACCTCTCAAAGATGCCCTTCCGACACCCTAAACTATCTCATCGGGTACCACGACGACCACCACAACATAATAGCCAAGATCACTCTGACAATAGATCACAAGGTCTGCCAGGCCTAAACTTGCCGCATCCTAGTGTTTCAGACATTTGAAGTTGTAGGTCCAGTGTATGAAAAATGACCTATATCTTTTTCCCCCTGTGTTTGATTTTGATGGTGCCTTAATACGAAATGCTCTCCATAATGAGGAGCTTCGAGTCATATAGGACAATTGGGTGGAGGGTTTCAGTATTGAACGCAATCCTGTCAAAAAGTTTGAAATGGAGGTTTGAAATACAGAGACCCTCCTCCTCACTGACCTATATGACTCAAAGCTCCTAGTTATGGAGAGCATTTCATATTAAGGCACCATCAAAATCAAACACGGGGGGAAAAAGATATAGGTCATTTTTCATACACTGGACCTACAACTTCAAATGTCTGAAACACTAGGATGCGGCAAGTTTAGGCCTGGCAGACCTTGTGATCTATTGTCAGAGTGATCTTGGCTATTATGTTGTGGTGGTCGCGTCGTGGTACCCGATGAGATAGTTTAGGGGTGTCGGAAGGGCATCTTTGGAGAGGTCTGGCAAGCACTTCCGGCAGGGTGCGCAGTGGCAGAACAAGCTTTTTTTACATAATTTTTCAATGGTTAACTGATGCCAGCACTTTCATTGTGGTACCTTATGACATATTTTTTACGAAAAAATGACTCTGAAAAATATCGATTATTTTTATGTTTCGGCAGGATTGGCTCTGGCAGACCTGGGTCATACGACTTGTTTGTCTTGGTTAACGATCCAAACCTAGCCTATCGTGGTACCTTATGAGATAGCCACTTACCCCCTGGGCTCTCCAACTATTTGTTACATAGCCAGAATTGCTGTTGTCAATAATCTTAAAGTATAAAAATATCGAAACAGTAAAATCTGATTCAAAAACGTCATATGATTCTGAGATTTCTGAGGCAATTTTAATAAAAGAAATATGACGTTTCTGGCAACCAACTTCTTAGTTACTTTGACTTCTGAGATTCTGGTTATTTCCAGTTAAAGTCTGAGTGAGCCATTTTGTGACCATACCCCTCCCATTCCTTTTCCTACCCCTAATATTCGGTTAGATGGACTGGTTGCCATGACAACAGACGCTTGAGCACGTGCGATTAATATCTCAAAAGAAGTAGGACCCCGAACCTCGTCTGCACTACCGTCTAGACAACTTATTTTATTTGTTGAACTATCTCTTTTGAAATCTATCTGTCTGCGAAATGTAGAGGCTATAAGTTATAAGTTCTACCAAATATAAGTTCCAATAAGTCGTTTAAAAACTACAAAACTGTCTGTCAGAGTAGAAGTCTTTTTAAAAATCGTGCTGACAGCAAATCCAATAAATCCTACCAAAAACATAATTGTTAAAATTTGTAGCCAAGTTCAATGTACAACCGCGAAAATTTTTCTAAATGAATTCCAATTTTAGAAGACAATTCTGAAAGTTTGTTTGTTCACTAGATTGTATAACAACTTTAATAAAATAAAAGTATTGACTTAAGATATAACAGCAGAGCTTGAATTAAAAGCTAGTTTGCACTATGACAATCAAAAGCTCCAAACAACTAGGTATTTGCAGCAAACATTTAATTTAATTTCGCTTCAATAGAGAACCCGAGCTCAAATATGAAACCACATTTTGAACGTGGAATCAAAATGTGGTTTCAATAATATTACGTTTGTATATCGAATTTGCGTGCATGTTTCATATACTCAGCGCCACGTGTATTGATTCGATTTTCTATACAGGGTGTTAATTTAAATGCATGCCATAGCTTCAGGGTAGGTTTAGTATCGATAAAGGATGACATAAAATATAATTATCCTGTTAAAAAGTATTGGGCAAAAAAAATGTGTTTGAATTACACAACTTTTTTTTAAGAATTTGTTTTTGGCAGCTTTGTCGTTTAGTGAGCGCCACTACAAGTACTTTCGACTGATCAGCTTTGAGTTTGAGCGAATTTGGGCTAAGATATAGTGTCAAAAAAAACCGGTACAACTTGGACAATTAAATTGTTTACTTTGGTATTTACCAAAGTTCAAAGTTAGAGGGGTAGGGGGTAAAATGTCACCGAGTCGTGTCCAGAGGTTGATTTGTCTAATTTGTCCAAGATTTTACGTCATCCTATTTCGATACTACCTATATATAAATAACACCCTGTATATTGGCACGTGCATTCTGCGCTTTGATTCTGCCGGCAGCGGCGGTTGCCATGGCAACGGTAGTTTCAGGTACAGACAGACAGACAGGTAACTCTAACCACTGGATTATACTATGTCTGGTCGGTACTGTACTTATATGCATGCATCACAAATTAGGGAGACGGCGCGCGAGGCGCCTTTACAGATGGCTTACTCAGTACCAGCAACATGCCAAATTTTTCAATCTTTTGATGACGATTGCAATAGAAGTAACTTAGTTGCTTCATTATGTAGGTAAATAGTTTGTAACATTGTAACCTAACGCATAACGTAAAAACATGATAAATACTGATTACCTTGTTGAAAGCTGAAATTAACGCATATTGCAACTGAACTGGTTCATGTAACATCGTGCAAGTTAGTAGGCTAATGCTATATTATTGAAAAATGTTTTGAAACAAGAGCATGAATTATTTCCACGTCCGGTTATTGTAATAATAAATAATAGGCATACGTATGTTATGTATGTGTAATGTAAACTTACTTGGGTAAATCTACAGCAGGTATTTGTAACTCCTTGGGCCTTTAACTTGGTCTTCACATACGTATGTCGTTTTAGTGTTTCGTATGGATTTTTCAGTTGAGGTCTGAAAAAATTGTTGTGGCGTTGAGGTGGCGTAAACTTACTATCGTAAGAATGACGACGGTGTCCTACACGAAAAGAAAAAGAAGATGATTACAACTAGCTTAATTGCCATCAATAATTACTTGCGTTAAAAACATTTACAAAATATCGCCAAAACGACATCACTTTCATTTCAACAGATGTGCAGCAACTGAAGTTCTTTAACTTGCACAATATATTCTGGTTTACCACACGATTGTAACGAATAACCAGCACAAATTGAACCGTAAAGATGATTACGGATTATTGTTTCTTTCTTTCTATATCATCATCATCTTCCTGACTTTATCCCAATTACTTGGGGTCGGCGCAACATGTTTTGTTTAAACAAAAGCATTTTGCAGAAGGATTTGGCTTCATTTTACGATCGGCTGCTTGCCTGACGTCAACCCTCTTTGGGCATGCTATCGTAGGTGGTATTACTGCCACCATACGGTTGACCATAGTCGGCAGATATTCTAGCCAAGGTTAAAAACTGCTCGTCGCGTTTTACGAAACACCCTGAATAGATAGGGGTGGCAGAATTCTTAGCCACTACCACTTTCTTTCTATATCTAGAGTTCAAATAAAGATAATATAAATCCCGGCTGTTGCCACGGAGAAATCAATTTGGAAGCCGCAAGCTTTAAGCTCCTTAAGGTTTTCTCGAGGATACATCCATTTTCTTTTCCGTGAGTTTGCAATCGGATTTAGCTAAGTTTCCGGGAAAAACTGTTTGAAAAGGCAAAGATAATACAATGCGCGCCGACCCAAACTGATTTGGGATAAGGGCAGGCAGATGATGATGATGAAAGAGAATACAATGTAGGAATACATTTTCATTTTGATAATTACGGCTTATTTGGATAACACATCACATGACATACAAGTTGTTATTATAAGCGTTCTCCCACGCAATTACAGGAATTTGACTGGAATCAACACAATGAAAAATCTTTATGCCCTTCACTGTTATCACATGAGTTGGTTGCATACCATAAATTCACACTTGTTGTTGGGACTCTTGGGGCGGTCTTTACCAGGCGGCCGACCTCGCTCTACCTATTTAATGATTTTCAAGTTGGCCATACTAAGTATTGAGAGACTAGTCTACAGATTTCATAGTAGAGGCACCACTTTTTTCCACCAGTCGAGTCAGGCTCGAGTGACAAACTATTAAGTTCTTACAGGAGAATTTCGTCCAGAAATTGTTATAAACTGCTAGGATCATAACTTTAAAACTTCGCGCCCGCTAGTTAGTTCAAGAATGCGGAACTCTCAGCCTCTCAGTGAATAAGTATTAGGGTAAGTCCGGGATATACGCCCAAGCGGGATATGTGCCTCAGTTCAGTTGTGTGAAAAGTAAAACACACACACAAAAAATTACTCTATTATACAATTGCACACCCTCCCCTCTTCAGTCTGCCACAAAGCGTTGGCGCGTGCTGATATGCGTAGGAGTGTTTTAGACGGCGACGTGACAAACAGTCGGAATTTTACTTTAGGGACGAATTTTGACCTTCAATAACTTTGGATTTACCAGGTAAGTGCACTTTCTTTTTACGTACATATAAGGACTAGGGTATGTAGTTTGTTAATAAGGCAATTTTTTAAATAAAATATTAGTATTTATATTTATTTGTGATAAGGGCAAATATCCCCATGAAAAAGTATATGTGCCCCGATATTTTTTGGGATATGTGGCCCTAAGGGCACATATCCCTGGCCTAACTTTTATGTTTGTCTTATATTTCAGACTGGAAATGCCCAGCAAATATAAGCGTAAAACTGACGTGCAACCGCGAATTATTGCTTGGACCGAGGATGCAGCCAGCCTGAGCGACGATGCAGCCAGCAAAAGAGACGACACATCCAGCTAAAGAGGTGACGAAGCTAGCCAAAGAGACAACGCAGTTAATCAGACAATCAAAGCAGCCAATAGCCAAAAGAGAAAACGCAGCCAACCAAAGACGACGCAGCCAACCAGTGACGACGAGCCAGCCAAGGAGAAAACGCAGCCAGCCAAGGAGACAACACAGCCAACCAGAGACAAAGCAGCCAGCCATGGAGACATCACGGCCAACCAGAGTCAAAGTAGCCAGCCAAGGAGACAATACAGCCAACCAGATACAAAGCAGCCAGTCACGGAGACAATGCAGCCAACCAGAGACAAAGCAGCCAGCCAAGGAGACAATACAGCCAACGAGATACAAAGCAGCCAGCCAAAGAGACAACGCGGCCAACCAGAGACGATGCAGCCAGCCAAGGAGACAATACAGCCAATCAGATACAAAGCAGCCATCCAAGGAGACAACGAGGCCAACCAGAGACGATACAGCCAGCCAAGGAGACAATACAGCCAATCAGATACAAAGCAGCCAGCCAAGGAGACAATACAGCCAATCAGATACAAAGCAGCCAGCCAAGGAGACAATACAGCCAATCAGAGACGATGCAGCCAGCCAAGGAGACAATACAGCCAATCAGATACAAAGCAGCCAGCCAAGGAGACAATACAGCCAATCAGATACAAAGCAGCCAGCCAAGGAGACAATACAGCCAATCAGAGACGATGCAGCCAGCCAAGGAGACAATACAGCCAATCAGATACAAAGCAGCCAGCCAAGGAGACAATACAGCCAATCAGATACAAAGCAGCCAGCCAAGGAGACAACGCGGCCAACCAGAGACGATGCAGCCAGCCAAGGAGACAATACAGCCAATCAGATACAAAGCAGCCAGCCAAGGAGACAACGAGGCCAACCAGAGACGATGCAGCCAGCCAAGGAGACAATACAGCCAATTAGATACAAAGCAGCCAGCCAAGGAGACATCGAGGCCAACCAGAGACGATGCAGCCAGCCAAGGCGACAACGCAGTTTTGTTGTTGTTTGTTTGCTAAAATAATAAATATGTACTAATAAATGTATGTTTACATGTTCAAAATATGTATTTTCTTGCCAAGGGCATATATCCCCACCAAAGGCATATATCCCCATCAAAAAAATCGCTCTGGGGCAAATATACGGCATGTGAGGCATCTATCCCGGATTGCAGTTTTATTTTTAACTTGGAATATACAGATCAGTAATAGAATTGTTTTCAAAAAACCATTTAAAATCAATAAGTAATGGTCCAAAGTTTGGATATTTATAAAAACCATGTGCTTATTATTTTTAAACAAAAAGATATGAAAATAATAAAATTTGTTGGGCATATATCCCGGACTTACCCTAACTAAGTATTTAATTCAGACAACTTTGCGAAGAAGTGTCGCTAAGTACTCGCGCCATTTTCCCAAAAGGTCGTCGACTCCGGATAATGGGGTAGGTATGACACTTTGTTAATTGGTCCACTTCAAAGATTGTTCGTGTTGAGAATATTCGAGCTAGAAATTAATCAGCGCAAACGAGCCATAATTTAAGGGTTGGGACGGAACGCACCTGCTTAAAGTTCAGTCACTCTATCTCGGAATTATATTAGTAGGATATGACAACTTGCGAGAGAAAACTTTGATGTTATAATCCGATATTCCGGGACGAAATCATACATACATACACGTACAGCGATTTTCATTCGTGGGCTGGTATACCTCATTATAATATGAGGAGCGAGTCAAATGCCTTGCTTTGCCATAACGTAAGTACCCAATTCAGTCCATGATTACATGTACAAGCATCTGCTAGGCAATCATTTATTAGATTAGAACTTGAAAATAAGAATTCTATTCCAAAAATTCAGTGTCATTAGCACGATTTTAGCAATATTATTACATTTTTCCGGGTTAGTTTCATTCAGAATACCGTACTTTCAGAAAACGGTAACCGAAATGAAATTTTGGAAACACAATACATGGTTCACGAAAAGTAATTTCGCTTAGGTCATTGACTCAATCTATCCAAGTCTTTCAACGGTACCCTTTAAGGAACTGCAGATGTCACGTTTTCATTTCAAGTGATTTATTTCCTCACTTTCTAGTAAGTTGGAAAGTAAGGCCCTTTACACACATACTGTCCGTTTCGACGTTATTTTTGCGCTGCGCTATCGCAGCGTTAGGAAAATGCGAATTTCCGCCTTAATTCCATATCAATATGACGACGCATGTCATACAGTGCATTGACGGATGCTTCTGTCAAACTGGTTGTACTACTGGTTTGACAGACGCATCCGTCGACGCACCATTGGGCATGCGTCGTCTTATTGTTATGGGATTAAGGTGGAAATACGCATCTTCCTAAAGCTGCGATAGCGCAAAAATAACATCGAAACTGACGTTATGTGTGCAAAGCCCCTAAAAGGTAAAAGGTCATTGACTTTAGCGGGGTAGATTTTGTACTTCAGATATCATTATGTTCCTGCTGACAGGTGCTTGAAACGACAATTTCGTTGGCAGAAAACGTTTATTGGTAAATAGCTAGGGAGGTATTTCAGGACAGTCAAGTTACAGTACCTTTATGTTTCCGTAGGGATAACATACCTACACCAGTACCCATACTGGTATTAAGAATATAAGATTCATAATTCTATTTGAAAGAAGGAAAGATTCATTATTCTTATTAGTAATTGTAATTATTATTAGAGGAAGCAATTATTGGTTATGATTGGAGTTAGACAAGCAATTCAAAGTTTTTTCTGACTTATTACAGCAAAAGCCTTTTTTATTCAGCCAAGTATATGAAGAGCCTAGTCGTAGTAGGTCTGTTTGACAAACGAGGTCGTTCACCCTTGTTATATTTGACGAGGTGTTGAGGCTGTTTAGCTGTTGATGTTATTTCACTCGCCATAGTCATAGTTGGGTATGTTTTTATGAAGGTAGAGCTATATGATAAGTGATTTATTCATGCCGAGTGGTAGCAAGCAGCTAAGAATTCTGCCACCCCTATTCTACTCAAGGTGTTTCGTAAAAGGCGACGTAGAGTTTTTAACCTTGGCTACAATATCTGCCGACCATGGTCAACCGTATGGTGGCGATAATACCACCTACGATAGCATTCCCAAAAAGGGTTGACGTCAGGCAGGCGGCCGGTCGTAAAATTAAGCCAAAGGATTACAACATGATTTTGTGTCCATACAAAACATGTTGCGCCGACCCCAAGTAATTAGGATAAGGGCAGAAAGATGATTATGATGATTTTTGGGGTAACTTTCAAAATATTTACCGCAGCCAGTATTTGATCTACTCCCGTCGCCTCTACTCTACCAATTGGGCTACCGCGGCTCAAAAGAAAGTCAAAGAAGGTTATACACATGCATACACACGTCACGTCTTTATCCCTTATGGGGTAGGCAGAGCGTCAATGGCCGTAAAATTAGGTCCGCTTTTGCCTCGTCGAACAATTGATTGAGGGCCGTTTCAAAAATATTGTGTATCACCTCAGTGACAGGTTGTCAGCCCGTCGCCTAAAATTGTAATGCACATTTTATTCCCCATTCCTATAATCGCCTACGACACCCGCGGGAAAGAAATGGGGTAATACTTTTCTATGCCGACATCACACCGTAAGAAAGAAGATGATACTCGTAGCTATACAGTGGTAGGTACACAGCTAACCCTCACACCTAATTAAAGGTTGGCTTTGACATAATACATCGTCTACCTAATCTTCGTTCAATAATAAGAGGTAATAGGATCTAAGCTACATCCTTGACCGTAATAAGAAGACTTCTGTTCTCCTAGTTAACGGTCGTTATGTAACATTTACTTCGTACGTAATAAGCAGGTAATAAAATATCTATCCGAAGGAGTTTCGCGAGAAACATTTGTAACGTCCGTTTGTGCGTTATTTTTGTGCAGCGCTATCGCATGCGTTAGGAAAATGCGATTTTCCACCTTATTTTCCTACAAAATACAAATGTCAAATGAATTGACTAGCGCTGCGTCGACGGATGCATCTGTCGAATCGTTTGACATAAACCGTATTTGTATGGAAATAGGTACGAAATCCGCATCAGATGTTACCCTTTAAGGGTTCAACCATTTTCGCTCAGTTTCAAGGAATGAATAGATTTACCAGTAATAGGTAAACCCGATTTACCAGTAATAGGTAAAGGTAAACCCTTCACGATTCAAGGGTCGAGGTGCTACTGATACAGTCTATCTGTAAATAGTTCACGAGATATTTTTTGATGTACATTATTTACCCGACTGCCTCAGAAAGAAAGAAAGAAGAGTTATTATTTATTTTGTGTGACGTAACGTACTGCTACGCTCAGGTAGAGTAGGTACAATAAATTGAATCAATTTTGCCTATTTGTCAGTAGAATACGTGGAACTAGCGTCGACTTTTATTTCTACTATTGACGCAGAAACTCTCATGAATAAGCAATGCGAAAGTGAAAGATTATCTACGTGATGTCTATAATATCACTCCTTGAAGATGCATTGAATATGCTTATTTAAATAGGGGTAAATTTTATAAAGTGCAAATATTTAAAGGGCGTGTTCTACTCACAAAACTGAACAACTTTTACTAGAAACTTTTAATCGAAGTATGAAAATAAAATTTCGACTTCTCAATACTAAGTGACGAACTTTTCAACATGTTTGTATGGGAGGACCTTTTTTTTCATATTATGAAGAAGATTTTCTAATAAAAGTTGTTTATTTTTGTAAGTAGAAGTAGCCTTAATACTTGGATCTCTTTTTCAGTTTTATTAAAGCTATTTTGTCAGGACTTTGTGCCCACATACTTTGATAGTGTCAAAGCGGCTTTGAATGATACACTATCTTGATATCTAAGTTTTTCGTCAAATAAATTTTTGACTAGTATATGGTTTGTGTCCGGTCTGTGTACCCTAAGTAAGTCCTCGTCATCAAAATTCATTGCATAGCTGAAGTCTCGGGTGTTTATTATAACCTCCTCTAAATTATGTGACGTCTTCCCCTTGCATGTTAACGAAGTCGGGTAGTAGGTACTTTAAGAAATACAGGGTAGGGATAAGGGGAAATCTTGGGGATTTTTTTTTTTATGCGCAAGGATACCAAAAGCCCGATTTTCTAGAAAACGCAAAGCTCATCAGGTCAAACTGAACAGCTTTCTCCAAAGCACATCTAGGTCTAAAATAAGAAACCTCCCGTAGAAAATTGCTCGGTCAGCAGATTTTTCTATATGTGCGGTTTACTTTGACCTTTGGTCCTTGTTGTTAGCTGTAAAGTGTTCAGCTGAATTGGTTAAGCTGATCGTTTTCTAGATAGTAGCATATATGTCCTCCAAACTTTTAAGTAATTCGCCTACAGGATGTGAAAAAATGCTAGAAAGACTTATGTAATATTATCTAACTAGCTGGTGCCCGCGAACTTTGTTTCGCCAAGGGAAGATTATGAGCCAACAGAAGCGGCACATCATGCTAAACAACTTTTAACAACAACAATACAGTCATTATATCACACAGTCACATTGATTTCTTCTTCTTCCTTGCACCTTCCAACTTTAAGTAGTGTCAGCTCTCCTAATTATTCAGAAAGAGCCATAAGGTTCTTTCTGGGGTTGTCGGGTCAGATAGGTTTTTTTTTGTCGTGAGCCTGGTCATACACACTAAGAGATTACATTTTCAAAAATAGGTAGGTAGTTTTTAAAAATATTGATATTTTACTTATTTTACTACCCGCCCACTATTTTTAGGGATCCGTAGCCATAGTGTACCGTATTTTCTGAGACTTCACTTCGCTGTCTGGCACCAGACTTCTGTCTCATAAACCATGATAGTAAAACAGCTCAAATCTTAAATTTGAATTAGAGATGTTCTATTTCTGTTGCCGTTGCGGCTCCTTTGAAACTAACTTGATTTTTATGCCATTTTTACACATAATGGTACCGGTCACGTGTAATTTACTGTTACTCATTTTCGTGTTTTGTCTCATGGTTAGTATTTTATGCGTGATTGGTACAATTATAAGAGCAGACAGATGATGATGGTGATGATGACGATGACAATGATAATGGAATAACCTGGAGGAACCCCGAATTACCGCCTATTTGTGTTTGTTATTTGTCTATGAAGAGGAAAGCTCACCCCATCCCTCCTGTTTCGAAGTCTGAGCGCCTGAGTCACATCTTGAAGATGATATTGGTTAGGTACACTACCAAAACCGTCGTTGTTTTATTATTTTTACGTGAAGGAGCAAGTCAATCTGAATTTACTATAAAAACTATATCGTTTAAAAAAAAAGTTTTTGCAATTTGCGGTTGGTACAAACAAACAAACCAGCAAACAAAATTAACTTCGTAGCACTACTGATAAACCTAATTTTTAGGATTCCATAACCTACTGTAAAAGGTAAATAACGGAACCCTTATAGGATAACTTTGTTGTCCGTCCGTCTGTCATTCTGTCACGACCCTTTATCTCAGGAACGCATAAAGATATCGAGTTGAAATTAAAACCATATACCTCTAATATGAACTTAAGTATATGAACGCTAGTAGCTGTGAAAAAATCAAGCACCTAACTTCAAGTTAAAAAAGGATATAGCCATTTACGCAGTAAAAACGCGAGTTTTTTACCCTCTCAAGGGAATCAAAAGTCAGAGGGTACTTCCCGTAAACCTAGCAGAAATTCTGACACCAGGGTTTCATCGGGTCATTGAACAATTCGGTGTCCCACACGAAGAGACAGATAGAGAACAATAAAATTTTTCAAATAGCTTCGTTTTGAAGTACGAATTTAGGAAAAACAGTAAACATTTTAATTTTCATTAACTTAAGATTTTTATGGGGGCCGAAAAAAAATTTAGAAAGGCTAGTTGTTCAAGTTGAGTCTCATCCTACTTCCTACTAATATTATAAAGGCGGATGTTTGTGTGTGTGTTTGTTACGACATCACGCTAAAACGGTTGATTAGATTGACATGAAAATTTGCACAAATATAGAAGAGTATCTAGAATAACACATAGGCTACTTTTTACCGCGGGAAAATGTCTTATTCCTACGGGATCACGAATAATCCAATATTTTTGCATAGGTGGCGTGACTGAGCCGACCCGCGTTTTAAACGTTTTCGCCGAAAACTAACAGCGACATCTCTTGGCGAGTAAGTAAGGCAAAATTCACGTACATGGGGTGGGTTTTAATGCGCGATCGACGATCGCTAGATGGGTTTCTGTAAGTAACCT
Organism: Phthorimaea operculella; assembly: GCA_024500475.1. Lineage (NCBI taxonomy): Eukaryota > Metazoa > Arthropoda > Insecta > Lepidoptera > Gelechiidae > Phthorimaea > Phthorimaea operculella. The sequence goes on from JANFCV010000002.1 coordinate 10,743,379, forward strand.
TTTCGTATTTTGTTCTAATCTTTCGAAATCATCATTGTTTTGGCGTGAAAGGCAATCATTTGCTTATTTTGAAATTACGGACACTTTGTGGGGAAACATATCCGTTAATTCAACAGGCACCTTAAAGACACGCTGGCAAAGCGGTAATGCGCTTGCCCTCTAAGCAAGACGACTCGCGTTCGAACCCGAATAGAATGATCCTTACTTTGCTTTTTTTATCGAACTTTTAATTAATTTAATTCATTTTTTTAAATTAATTTGCCGTGTGATGCCGGCTTAGAATAGATCACCCCATTTCTTTCCTGTGGGTGTCGTAAGAAGCGACTAAAGGACTCGAGGGTATCATGTGTATTGCAATTTTAGGCGACAGGCTGACAACCTGTCACTATAGCGATACACGACAATAGCTAAAACGGCCCTCAAATATGTGTCAGACGTGGCGATAACGACCGTACTTATACGGCCGTTGACGCTCTGCCTACCCCGCAAGGGATAAAGGCGTGATGTATGTATGTATGTATGTTTTAATTAATTTATGTTTTGTCTTACGATATTATTATTTGCCAATGGTACATACTGGTCTTGCTGTACTTGTCACATAAAAATTTAAGCGCGTTTCAGGGGTTTTCGATTTATAACCCCTCATCATCATTGGCCTCACACGTCTGTGTCAGACGATTTATTCAGTGTCTGAGGCAAAATCTTTCATGGCTGTATAAGCCGATATGGGAGCGGCATAGCTTTTTGCACGCTCTCCACAGACACTGCGTTGCCTGGGACGCAATTATGGAAAACGCAGGGCTGCCCAGGACCTGCGTGCGCCACCCTCTCGACCTTCCTGGGCTCCTGGCTGACTCCACAGGAACGACGGGCCGATACGTGCGGAGCCAGGTCGGCTGCAGGAGTCTGCCGCACGATTTATTACCAGTCACTCGCGCCTGACGGAGACCCCGTTCCGGGTTTGTATGTGGAGTTTTCCTTCTCCTGGACCCTAATTCGCTTGGGCGGATTTATTCCTCGGTCGCCTCTTACGACCCTCACGGGAAGAGAAGGGGTGGTGCTATTCTACTCTGCCGGGACCACACGGCACCTGAGTTTACAAGTAGATGTGTTAAAAAACAAAAAACTCGACTGTGGTAATTTTAAAGTAGTATTTTGCTGTAAAAATCCGCCATCTTGAATCTATAATTTTTAGCCAGTATCACTCGCGCTGCTGAGACGAATCTAATGACACCTCATATGTCAAAATCTAACTATCTGTTTGGGCTGGAGCCTGTGAAAAAGAATTTTCTTGTCCACATACATACATACATACTCTCGAAAAACATAACCCTCCTTCTGAGGCAGTCGGGTAAAAATGGGGTAAAAAGTTTGTATGGATTATCGTGATTTTATATGCGATCTGTTTTAAAATTTGCGACAAGGCCAAAGAGCTAAAAAAGGTAAATATATGTCTCAGGGGTTTGATTTTTAAACCCCTAAAGTATTAAACTTTTATCAGTTTTATTTAACCACCAACACCACCCAAATAAATTACAATCGTGCAAAGCCGGTGCAGGCCACTATATATGTCGCAGGAATGTAGCGAAATCCGGTAATTCGCGAAATCCCTAGGCCCTTCGCGAAGAGCCGGATAATAGCGAAATGCATCGATTTATACGCACATTTCCCGGAAATCTGCGAATTCGTTATTTGCATGGACATAAATCCAGGAAAACTGCGTATAAGGCGACACGCGGCTACGAAGCCGCCTACGCACCTGCTACGAAAGGTTCCATATGCTGATCAGGTGGTTCAGCCTGCAATTGCCTACTCATTCATGACCATGACCATTACCATGACCGTAACCATGACCATTACCATGACCATTACCATGACCATTACCATGACCATTACCATGACCATTACATGGTACATGGTAATTACACGGTTATTACATGGTAATTACACGGTTATTACATGGTAATTACACGGTAATTACACGGTAATTACACGGTAATTACATGGTAATTGCACGGTAATTACACGGTAATTGCATGGTAATTACACGGAAATTACACGGTAATTACACGGTAATACACGGTAATACACGGTAATTACATGGTAATTACATGGTAATTGCACGGTAATTACACGGTAATTGCACGGTAATTACACGGTAATTGCACGGTAATTACACGGTTATTGCACGGTAATTACATGGTAATTACACGGTAATTACATGGTAATTATATGGTAATTATTACCATGTAATGGTCATGGTAATGGTCATGGTAATCGTCATGGTAATGGTCATGGTAATGGTCATGGTAATGGTCATGGTAATGGTCATGGTAATGGTCATGGTAATGGTCATGGTAATGGTCATGGTAATGGTCATGGTAATGGTCATGGTAATGGTCATGGTAATGGTCATGGTAATGGTCATGGTAATGGTCATGGTAATGGTCATGGTAATGGTCATGGTAATGGTCATGGTAATGGTCATGGTAATGGTCATGGTAATGGTCATGGTAATGGTCATGGTAATGGTCATGGTAATGGTCATGGTAATGGTCATGGTAATGGTCATGGTAATGGTCATGGTAATGGTCATGGTAATGGTCATGGTAATGGTCATGGTAATGGTCATGGTAATGGTCATGGTAATGGTCATGGTAATGGTCATGGTAATGGTCATGGTAATGGTCATGGTAATGGTCATGGTAATGGTCATGGTAATGGTCATGGTAATGGTCATGGTAATGGTCATGGTAATGGTCATGGTAATGGTCATGGTAATGGTCATGGTAATGGTCATGGTAATGGTCATGGTAATGGTCATGGTAATGGTCATGGTAATGGTCATGGTAATGGTCATGGTAATGGTCATGGTAATGGTCATGGTAATGGTCATGGTAATGGTCATGGTAATGGTCATGGTAATGGTCATGGTCATAGTCTAGGCATGGTCATGGCATGGTCATGAATGAGTAGGCAATTGCAGGCTGAACCACCTGATCAGCATATGGAACCTTTCGTAGCAGGTGCGTAGGCGACTTCGTAGCCGCGTGTCGCCTTATACGCAGTTTTCCTGGATTTATGTCCATGCAAATAACGAATTCGCAGATTTCCGGGAAATGTGCGTATAAATCGATGCATTTCGCTATTATCCGGCTCTTCGCGAAGGGCCTAGGGATTTCGCGAATTACCGGATTTCGCTACATTCCTGCGACATATACATAGTATAAAATTTACCACGAGAAAAGAAACCTTGATTCATACAGGAAACAGGTTATCCTACTTATATTATAAAGGCGGATGTTTGTGTGTGTGTTTGTTACGACATCACGCAAAAACGGCTGATTAGATTAACATGAAATTTTGCAGAAATATAAAAGGGCATCTGGAATAACACATAGGATACTTTTTACTACGGAAAAATGTCTCATTCCCACGGGATCACGCATTTTCCAATATTTTTGAAATATGTGGCGTGACTGAGCCGATTCGCGTTTTAAACGTTTTCGCCGTAAACTAACAGCGACATCTCTTGGCGAATAATGCTTTTTTCCCGCGGAATAATAGGTTGCAGCGGGTGAAACCGCTGACGGGCAGCTAGTATGAAATATAGCTTTACCAACCATAATAACCTACAAATCTTAGTACGGAACCCTCAGTGGGCGAGTCCAACTTGCAATTGGCCGGTTTTTTTACATTGAGTATGAAACCCTATCTGCTGGCGTTTCTGACACGTTCATGGCTGGATTTTTATTTTGCTGTATGGGGTGTTAGGGACAGTGTACCGAAAACTTTGCAGGCATAATCAAACCATCAAACTGTTTTTTTACTATGAGGCCAATAATGGTGGGAAACGAAAAAAATATTCCGACGAAATTTTTTCGTCCCATGCAAAATTCAAGATCAGCTGACTGACTTTGTATGGGAGGTCTGATAATTTTTTTCGTTGAACACCATTGACTTTATAGTAAAAGTTGTTCAGTTTCATGGACTCTCTCTGCACGCCTGCAAAGTTTAATTTGTACTTATTATTATGTTGGTAGGTGTTCAAATCTCGAGTCCAATAAGGATATACCTAACAACAACTGCAAATATAGTAAGAGGTTAACCAGCTCAAGAAACTAAACAACTCTCCCCAAAAAACATAGTCTACAATATAAGGTGGAAAAAAAAATACTGCAAATATTTTAAGGCGTGAACCCGCTCATGTAACTGAACAACTTTCCCCAGGGGAAATATGAAAATAATTTTGGACCTACTATTCTAATTTTTAAGAGGTGAACCAGTGCATGAAACTGAACAACTTTACCTAAGGAATACAGGTCGAAATATGAAAAAATAAATATTATAATATATTATCCTCCTCCCATATAAAAAGTATTGGCCGGCCATGTCAGTTTGTATGAGAGGGCCAAATATTTTTTTCGAATTTCGACCTATGTTTCTTGGGAAAAGTTGTTCAGTTTCATGGATTAGTTTATGAACCCTTAAAATATTTAAAAGTGATCTTTTTTACATACTATGAAAATAAAAATGGACCTCCCCTATATAAAATGTTCTAGCCGATAGCTGACCGAGTTATTTGTAGGGAAGTTTTTTTTTCATTTTTCGGCCTATGTTCCTTGGGGAAAGTTGTTCAGTTTCATGGACTGGTTCAGCTTTTGAAATAATATCATTTGATTTTTTTACATCTTATAGGTACTTATTTCTCTACCGCAACGCAAATCGATTTCCGTGCAAACTTATTTCAAGTATAGTAGCAACCCCCCCTTTTAGGGGTTGATTTTTTTTAGCCTATAACCTGGTCGGTGATTTTCCCGACATTTTGGTATAATTTGCATCAAAATCGGTTCAGTCGTTTTTGCGTGATGCTTTCACATACAAACATCCAAACAGATAAACAGATAAACAGACAAACATCTAAACAGAAAAAAAAACTCAAAATTGCTGAAACGTGTTCTGTTATCAATTTTAAGTACCACCAAACACTTTTTTTTGGAAAATCTTCTATGTACAGACTTTCGACCCTCTACAACTTTATTATATGTATAGATTTCATTTTCATAACTGGGCACGTAATGGCTACCTTTGCGTCGGGAATGTCACGGGGTGGGATATTCGACTTGAGGCATAAGGTTACATGCTGTGTGGTTAGCCTGGCCAGCCCCGAGGCAGTACCTTTATTTACATTTTTTTATCCCGCCCAAGCCGCGTTTAGAGTAGAAACACAAATTGTTATAAAAAAGAGAAAATTCTGCATTAGACATTTTCTCTTTTTTAAGATTGAATTAGAATGTGACTTTCTTAAAGAGATCTTGTAAATTCCTACCACTTCCTACTAAGAAATAAATGATTGAATTTTGAAGTTTGACTGACTGTCTTTAGTTTTAGGTTAAAATTTAATTCGATTTGTATTGACATGCGACTTTTCATAACAGAACATTCAAAATGTCGTGTGAAATCGTGGGATAGCCAGTGTTACCTAAAAGCTATCTGAGCCACTTCAGATTAAGTGAAAGCTTTTAGTCACAAACTGATTAGTTTAGATACGTGGCCGAATTATTACCCGACTGCCTCAGAAGGAGGGTTATGTTTTTCGAGAGTATGTATGTATGTATGTGGACAAGAAAGTTCTTTTTCACGGGCTACAGCCCAAACGGATAGTTGGATTCTGACTTTATAGCTGTCGTTAAATTCGTCTCAGCAGCACGAGTGACACTGTTAAAAATTCATAAATGTAAGATGGCGGATTTTTATCGCAAAAAACAACTTTAAAATCACCGCAGTCGGGTTTTTGTTTTTTAATACATCTGCTTGTTTTTAGGAATCAGATCAAAATCGTTGCAATGGGAAACTGTTAAATTTGATTTGCAGTGCCATATTTTAACACGTTAGCTGTTGAGCGATTTTGGTATAGCTGTTCATTGGGATTTTCTTAGTATTCATACGAAAAAACAGCATTTAGACCTCTCCTACAAAAGTGTAGAAAAAGTTCGTCACTTAGTATGGGATATTAGGAGATCCAGTTCTTTTTCATATATCGATTAATTAATGGTTTCCAATAAAATTTGATCCATTTTGAAAACGCCCTTCAAATATTTGTACTTAATTAAAAGTAACCTTATATACCTATGCCTGAAAACTTAAGTAAAGTGGGCCCAAAACTGTAAATTTAAGTGGGGTAGGTAATATTTTGTCCGCGCACCATTAATTTCTGATTATAACCTAACTGCTCGTTTGGGTCGTCCCGACTTCTAGATCGCTTTTGTGTCGCTACATTGATTTTATTAAATTACCTTTCGCATTCGGAATACGAATTTGTATTTTATAATGGCGATAGAACTGGTTATTACGTGTTGGGATGAAGGAACGGGTGTTTCAGGCAAATAAATTGAAACGGTTTTGAAATTTCACAACGGTAACATTTTGCGAACATTTGAGCCCTTCAAAGATCAAACATTTTTATTTTCCTTGATCAAAAAGTCGTCCACTGGAGCAAAAAATCCGTTCCGTTCTTTCCTTAAAAAATCCTTCATTTTCCAAGGATAGTTCCCGGCGTGTCAAGGACTGCCGGCACCCAAGCTCACTCAAGGACCCTTCATAACACAAGAGTACGAGTATTCCCTTGGTTTACTCTGCTATGTAAATTAATTAAGACGGTTCTCATGCCTCCGCATGTTTTCCGGTGTTTTACTGGATCCGTTTGTCAGACGAAGGAAAATTACGAAATCGCAAATTTCGAAGTCCAATACACAAACTGGAAACAATGGCAAATGTCGCCAATTTGAAAATGCGGCTTTTACATGCTGACATTTGTATGGTGGCTGTATCTAAACAAAGTATCTATCTTCCGGTATAATTAGCCGTATTAGGTTGCTTTTACAGTCAATAATTGTTTGAAATTATACAGCTAAAATTCTACAACTGATCCAATCATAACGTACGTACAAGTATTCCTTTGGTTTACTCCGCTATGTAAATTAATTAACTTTTCTGTGTTGCTTGCTCTTTCAGTATAATTGAGCTTTGATTTATCAAGCTCTTAGTAATGTTGTGGGCATTCCGTAGCTAATACTACGACTACTAGGTACTTTGGCTACGACTGCTACAATGTAGCAAGACCTTAAAACGTGTACATCGTGAGCAAATGAACCAAATTTAAGGGATCAAATTTTACTGGTTTTTCTTAGTTTCATACTTATTTGTATGAAGTTTGTCGCTTAGATGAGTTTGCTGGATAGTAGGTACAATATGGGCAAGATAATAAATACCATTCAGTTACAGTGCTTATATAACAATAAAATATTTATGATCTCGTAGAAAGCTACGATGCACATGCTACGACATAAGCTACGGGAATGGCTGCTACGTAGAAAGTTAATAAAAAGTGCCTATCGGAAAGCTACACTCTACTCAGTTATAGATAGGTACCCACCTATACCTAGCATATTTTAGAAAACATATAATTTATGAAATTGTATAGCATTTCTAGCTGTAGTATTTCACAGCTGTTAGCCTTGCTATAATATTAAAAGGAGCCTTGCAAATAGCAATATGAAGGCTGTTAGTTAAATCATAGCACTGCAGTAACTCATGTCAAGGATAGTATGACCCGAATTCGTATACAAACAAAAATCAGGTGCACGTTGGTATTGTTGCGTTTTTACAAAATAGCTTGCTACTGAAATAGTTATTTTTGTTAACTATTGTTTAACGAATCATACCGGGAGTAACAGAAAGGGTGTAACAAGCCGAAAGGATGTCAAGTTACCTACTCATGAAACTGAACAGATTTTTTTTCATATTTCGACCCATGTTGAAAGTTGTTTAGTTTCATGAGTACCTACCTTGACTTCCTTTCAGCTTGTCATACCCTTTCTGTTAATCCTGGTATAAAAAAGTTTCATGAGTACCTACCTTGACTTCCTTTCAGCTTGTCATACCCTTTCTGTTACTCCTGGTATAAAAATGTTCAATTTGTTTTAGTGTCGAAAGTATTACTTGACCATTTGCGTCGAGTCCGCAGTCGCTCAAATGTGCCCAAAATCTTTAAGGACTTCTATGACTTCAAGTTGTCATATCTCATACGTCTCACACGGATACCGATTTGTATTGTATCTTGGAAAATCATGAAAAATCATCATCATCTTCCTGCCCTTATCCCAACTTTTGTTGAACACAAAATCGTGTTGCAAAGGATTTGGCCTAATTTTACGACCGGCCGCCTAAAATCATGAAAAATATTGCAGCAAAAACGAAATAGGTTTAGTCCATGTCAAGGATGTTACAATCCGTTTATATGCAAGGACGTTATGAAACTAGGTGAACTTTTGTAGCACAAACATTTTTTTCTTTGGCATACGACACGAATACTACACATACGCTGGTAATTGGTAATTGATATTTGTCATACTGGCGCAGATGAAGAATGTATTCCGAATTAGCAAAATTATTGTTGACATCCTGCTCAATTAATGTCATACAATATGATAGAGAGGCAAACAATAATGTTGTAAATTCGAGATGTGTTCTTTACAAGTGGCAGTTCTTTCTGCGCCAGTTATACAAGCTTAGTGTTGCCTGATACTTCTGCTACCGATAGTTTTAACTCGAAAAACCCTACACAATCGATAAGCCAATAGATAGTAGGTATTGACAGTTTAAACTGTAGGAATACTACCTATCGACAAGTGCAATACTATCTTGAGAAACGATAGTATCGATAGTCAACATCAACATCTCCCTGCCCTTATCCCAATTCAGTTGAGGTCGGCGCAACATGTTTTGTTAGAGCACAAAATCATGTAGCAAAAGGGTTTGGCTATGTTTTATGACCGGCCGCCTGCTTGATGTCAACCCTCTTTGGGAATGCTATTGTAGATGGTATCACCGTCACCATGCGGTTGACCATATTCGACAGATATTCAGCCGAGGTCAAAAACTCTAAGTCGCCTTTTACGAAACACCATAAGTGGACTAGGGGTGGCAGTATTCTTAGCCTCTATTACACGGCGATAGTATTGCTGTATTTTTTACTGTTGATACTTTTGGTTGTTTATCGAGCGGCAACACTAGTACAAGCTCATAATTTTGCGAATTGAAAATGAGGAACCGGAAAGTTTAATGCTTTGAAGAGTAATTTTGTGTTTGCTTATGAAAGTTCAAGTTGGTTCTTAGTTTGGATAGGCCATTGGAAATTTAATTAGTTGGATAAGTAAATAGTCGAAACGTAACACAATCATATCAGAGGAAAACTATAACTATAGTATTGTGGTTCGAAAACTCTAACATCAGAGTTTATCGCGTTGCTTTCCACAGGACAAGCAAATCTACAGCATATTGGGATTTTTATGCACTCACAGTGCTATATTATTCTCATAAATACATTCCTACTGTAATGTGGATTAGCCAAAGTATTTAGTTGTAAAAAACTACTATTAGATGCCGCTTAATCGTCGCTTCGAGACGAAGATCAAGGGGTTGAGAAATTCATCAGGCGTTCGTAGCTCAGATGGCAGAGCAGTGGGACGGTACCCCACGGTTCGAGTCCCGGCGGTCGCTGATGAATTTTTCAATTTATATCTACAACGTACACTAGTGTAAGTAGATTAACAGTCCGCCTGCCCCTGCCCGCTCACCCCGCCACCCCGTAACGAGTAACATTAAGTCATAACAATAATTACATAAGTGGTCAATCAATGGATAGGTACCTAATGTTTATTCTCAATAACCATACAGTACACCAGTCTTTAGAATCCTGCCTCATTTGGGATACTGCTGACAGTACAGTTTGTCTGGTCTGGCCATAACAAGCTCAGCATTGTATTCACCCCCGCCCCTTCTCCCCTGCCCAACCCGTAACGAGCAACTTGACATTCACGTGGAGCAGCTGCGGGCAACAGCTGTTGTTGCTATATCCGTCTTAATAAGGACAAGTGGCTGCGGAGAGGTCGGACGAAACTACAGTTCGCAACAACAATTCGGTGTTCATTGCGTACACTCTTAGCCAGTGTATTCTGAAATGAAAATGCTGAGATTGTGAGACAAGAATGAACAAAATAAGAAATGAGTTGCGCTAGTGACAGAAGAAATAGATGTCATTTATCGTTCTATGTTATGAGGAGGTATGAAAATCATGTGAGGAAAAAAGCAATGAATATGAATTTGAATGGATGGACGCAGCAGGATAGGAAGGTCTAAAAAGGTTGAATGAATCAGAAAGGTGAAAACGCAGTTTTGACGGCATGTTGCGCTGACCACAAATAAATTGAGATAAGAGCAGGCACATGATGATGAGTACAGTACGATTTTAAATTAAACGGCTACGCTATAGACTTCGAACTGTACTAATTGAAATAGAAGAATAGCCACAAGATAAAAATGTTTACAAACCGAAGTTTCGTGACGATTATTATCATAGATCAATCGATATAGTATATAGTTGTTGAGAATAACCAGTATCTATTGATCACTTAAATAATTGATATTATTTTTTGATGTACTTAGCTGTGATTAGCATAATAGCTGTGTTTTGTTAGGAGCTAGTATAGCTAGACTTCTGAAGGTCTAGTCTAGCGGTCATCAGCTGGTAGTGGAGTAGTTGCTATTCCCATAACAAACAAAAATGGACGACATTTTGATAATACATCTTTGTTTCTAAGCTACCATTCAGCCAGTACCTACAGTAGAAATGTGTATTCTTCATGGCCTACATAAAGGTAGATCGTAACGTAACAACTTTGCTAAGGTACATAGTAGCTTACCCCCCGTTCCTTCATTACAAGGTTTAGTATTACTAAAAGCTTGTTCTTGGCTTAGTTTAGGGTACAAGCACACCACTTACACGGCTCAACGTTGTTCTTATGAGCAGTAACTTTGAAACAAGCAAGTATAATGGTCAGTGGGGCTGGAAAGTTTTAGAGTGGTCGCAATGAGTCCACAACTCGAGAGACGTACTTACTCCTTACTGGTACAAATCATACATTGTGTAAGCAATAGGTTTGTTCTGGGACTCGTTAAGTTAAATACAAGCAGATGTATTAAAAAACAAAAACCCGACTGCGGTAATTTTAAAGTTGTATTTTGCGATAAAAATACCTATAGCCAGTGTCTCTCGCGTTGCTGAGACAAATCTAACAGCACCTCACGATTTCAAGATCGCATCGGCCCACCCGTTTGGGCTGTAACCCGTAAAAATGAATTGCTTGTCTAGATACATACCCACATACAAACATACATCATACATACCCATCTCGAGAAACATATCCTTCTGAGGCAGTCGTACTCATATTTTTTTATTTACCTTTCACAAGATATGAATTATATGAGTATGAACAAAACCACAAACATACCCATGCTATAGATGTTCTGTACGTAACCAAAATGTCGTCTAAATATCAGAAGCCTCGCAATGGTAGGATCAATTGGTTTCTCTTCTGTTTGCCATCAATGTTTGTCAGCCAGCTAATGGAAACATCGGGCTGAAGTAGACTGCTTGGCGACGGTAGCAAAGATTACGAAAAGTATAGAAGTGGCAACCTTATCAAATTGTAGTTAAATCCGCACAAGTATTGTTGGCTAGTACTGTTTAGGGATACCAAGTAAGTACGTAATAGAAATAAAAGAATATTACTTGGCGCCGATGGCAAAGGTCTAGTAAGGAAAACTCGTATGCAATAAAAGTTGATAATGAATGCGACAATTGTGTCCCAAGATTTATCTCATTCATTTATTACCTGCCCATGAATTCACATTGATTGAAAAGGCGCCCGCACGCCGTTTCCCTAATTTGTACTGCTGCGGTGTCTATGCCAGGCATTAGATAATTAGTTAATAGGAAGGTCAATGCTAAATTGTAGTAAAGTTGTAGTTATTTTATGTTATACCTGCTAGTTTTTACTCACATTTACGAGGACATAAAAACTGCTAACTATCTATTGACCTAATTAACCTTGTTTTGCTTCCATTACCTAATTGTGTGTTTCCTACTAAAGATCACTGCAATTAAGCACTTTAATACTTTTTTAACAAGCTTTGTCTGTATTTTACTAGATGATTGTAGATTAAATTCTCTCGACGAAAAGGAACATCTTGGGCTTTATTACGCTTTGTTTTTATTTCAACGACAATAAAAAGAAACATAATTTCATAAAGCGCGGCTTTGGAAATGGTTACGGCTGCCTTATTTGTTATGATAAGCTCTAGTATAATGTACGTAAGTGCCTCTAGCTGAAGTTAAATCACTGAAAAGGACTTCAATGGCAGGTATGGTACTGTACTGACCAATCGAGGTTGAATTGATATCATAGATAAAATATCCCTCGCGTTTGTGGACTGGATTACGAGTACCTACTCTATGAGCCGTCATCACAAACTCGTCGCGCCACGTGTACACAGTGTTCGCAGCCACCACACCTGGCACCGTTTATTGATACTTACTGGGAAGGGTTAAATTCGGGATAATGTCAAAGAGTTTTCTACCTGTGTTTACACGTCTGAAAATACATGTTTTTTTACAAGTTGTTGTGATTTGTTGTATATGTTTCGGTATGAGTGTGGTCTTATGATCATTATGAAATTGTGATTAACATTTTTGTAGCGCAATTTTCATTGAAGCTATAAAATATCAAAGTCGACTTTAAAAGAAGCAACGGCTTGTTCCCCAGGGCAAGCCAGTTGGTAAATAACTTCAGATGAAACTAACTGGTAGGCATACCGTTCCTAATCTCAAAACTGATATTACGAAACTTTAAAAAGTTGGTTACCGAATATCGATATATGTTTTTCAATGCTAGCTGTGCGAGGTAAAATTAAACTATATTGTACATATAAAAGCAAACCTTAAATAGCGTTTAAAATTGTTATTAAAACATGCACAGAGTAGAGTTTAGTCCATAAAGTGTTAGTACTACGCTTCTACGCCGCACATTTAAATATTTTTGTATCTTCTACGTCGTAGTAAATACTGTAGGTAGAATCTCTACGGCGTAGCAGTACCCGTCAATGTTTTTTACGGTCTGTTAGTTAGTGATATCTCAACCTGTGATAGTGTGCGACTTTTGCCTTCGAATATCAAAACAGTAAACAAACGTTCTACCTTTGATAGGTACACACAGATGTGCATTGAGCTTCAGTAGTTTTCAGTATAAATATCATAGTGGGTAAAAGTAGAAAATGACCGTTTCACAGAAATTAAAACACCAAGGATTTTTTTTTGTTTGGAACACAATTGTTACCCTTATCCACAGAATATACACAGTATGTAAAAAAATAACGGCAAATATTTTAAGAGGTAAACCAGCCCATGAAACTGAACAACTTTTCTTAAAAATTGGCTCTCCCATACAATCTGATCCGGCCGGCCAACACAATATTTTGTATGGGAGTTCCAAATTTTTTCTTTATATTTCGACCTATGTTCCCTGGGGAAAGTTGTTCAGTTTCATGGGCTGGTTCACCCCTTAAAATATTTGCAGTTATTTTTTTTTACATCTTATATAATACTCCTTATAACTTGTCAAAGTATACATACATACATCTCATAATTTCTATAGTCTAAGATACGTTTTGCGGTGCAGTCCAATTCCCGATAAATTCCCTTGTCATAGAGCTTCACAAATCGCCTGTATTTTATCGACGCTCGTATGTGTATCACCAGCACCACACTTCGGTTCTTATTTCAATACTTTCTCAGCTACTAAACTCTTCTCTATACCAGCCACCGTTGTAGATATCGTAAAGTAACATGAAAGTCGATAACTCTTGCCACGCTCCAGAGCTTTTTGTAACCCAACTCTCAAGCTACATTTTTCTTTTACATAGTTTATTTCAGCCAGCTACAGTACCAGTAAAGTAACACGAATAAGTATGAGTAGTTAGTAAAGTATATAATTGTGATATAACCACGAGAAGTTTATGTATGCACACGTAGTTCACGGACATTTACATAGGTTAACCAGCTAGTTCACAATAAATTCCCTTTTCGTCATCATTGGCCTCATACGTCTGTGACAGACGATTTATTCAGTGTCTGAGGCAAGATTTTTCATGGCTGTATAAGCCGATACGGGAGCGGCATGACTTTCCGCACGCTCTACAAACGAAGGTGGAATTAGAGACTGGCACATGCATGTTTAGATGTCGTTTTTGCCTTTTGTTTGCGAGACCAGCGAACCAGGCATCGTCGTGAGCTTTGCGCCCATCAAACACACGCTTTCTCCATACATCCCTATTCTCAGCAAGCTTCTCCCAGCCTTGATGGTCGATGTCAAACGCAGCCATGTCCCGCTTGGCGCAATCCTTGAAACGTAGCATCGGTCTTCCAACTCCTCTTTTGGCGTTAGCTACGGCGCCAAGCAGGACACGCCGCGGTAGACGCGAAGGTTCCATGCGGTACACATGCCCTAGCCACCGCAATCGTCTTTGCTTAAGCAAAGCGGTAAAGCTAGGCAGCTGTGCAATTTCTAGAACTCGCTCGTTTGTTACTCTGTCCTGCCAAGTTATATGCAAGATGTTTCTTACGCAGCGCATATGAAATGTGTTGAGTCGACGTTCTTGTTTTGCGTACGAAGTCCAGGTTTCAGCTCCATACAAGAGTATGCTTAGAACGCAAGTTTGGTAAACAATTATCTTGGTTTTTGTGGTCAGGTGTTTATTATTCCATACTCTTGTACTGAGCCTGCCGAACATGGTCGCCGCTTTGCCGATACGAGTATTGATCTCAGCATCGAGGGTGAGATTGTTCGACACAGTCGACCCCAAGTAGCAAAACTTGTCAACTATGTTCAAGGAACGCCACCGAGCAAAATACGTGGTGTTTCTCCACCTTGAGCTAGCACTACTGTTTTTGGCATTAATGGACATTGAGAACAGAGAACACGCGTGGGAAAACTTATCAACAATGTCTTGAAGCTCACTTTGAGAATTAGCAACGAAGGCTGCATCGTCAGCGAACAAAAGGCTATCGACGAATAAGTCATCGCGGTTACGCTTTGACTTAAGAAGCGAGATATTGTACAGCTTCCCGTCAGCCCTAGTGTGCAGGTGTATACCCTGTTGGTCATCGCCGAAAGCAACTTTAAAAAGCAATGAGAAGAAAATACCAAACAGGGTAGGAGCCAACACGCAGCCTTGGCGAACACCTCTACGCATTTCGAACGGCTCGGATGTATTGCCGTTAAAAACAACAGATCCTTTCATGTCCTCGTGGAAGGATTTAATGAGGCTTAGAAGTTTTGGAGGGCACCCGATGTTTAAAAGTGCAGTATAGAGTCCTTCCCTGCTCACGGTGTCGAAGGCTTTGTTAAGGTCGACGAACGCCACAAACAGAGGTGTTTTCTGCTCTCTACACTTTTCCTGCAGTTGGCGAAGTGTAAAGATCATATCTGTTGTGGAACGTTGGGCGCGGAATCCACATTGCGATTCGGGATATACACGATCAGCAAGTTTCTGGAGTCTTATTAAGACTAACCGAGCAAATAATTTACCTACTATACTTAAAGGGATATTCCACGATAACAGTTACAGTCACCGCGGTCACCTTTGCCTTTGTATAGGGTAATGATGTTAGCATCGCGCATATCCTGTGGTATATATCCCGCTTCCCAACATTTACACAACAGATTGTGCAGGATGGGTAATATGCACTTGAGCCTGATAATTTCGGCGTGGGTACCATCGTTTCCAGGTGATTTTCCAATTTTAAGCTGCTTTACAGCCTTGTGGTACTCCCTTATGGTAGGAAGATCATCTAACTCAGTCCAGGTAGCTAGTTTTGGCATGCAATCTGCAGCTTCTGGCATTATGTTCACTGGTTCTGAGTAGAGACCAACATAATGTTCTACCCATCGTTCGAGTTGGCGTTGAGCATCTGTAATAACAGTGCCGTCCGCTTCTTTAAGGGGGCTGTTTTTAGGAAAAGGACCAAGGGCCTTTTAATCCCAGCGTAAACACCACCAAAGTTTCCCATATCAGCGCATGATTGAATGCTTTGACAAAGCTCGGTCCAGTATGCATTTGCGAAGTACCGTGATGTGCGTTGTAAAGCTGATTTTGCATTCGATAGGTCGATACGCGTCTTTTCGGATGGGTTAAGGCGATGTTTTAGCGCAGCTTGTCGTTTGGACTCGAGCAGAGGTGTAATGTGTTCGAGATTTTCAGCGAACCAGTCCTGGTTTTGGCTTTCTGATGACCGAAAGCCGTACCGGCTACTTCTGTAAGTAGCTTCTTTACTTTGCCCCATTCCTCCTCTATCGGAGTCTACATCCCAGGTGGCAACTTCGTCGCGTACCAGCTCTTCATACTTTTGGACCACCTCATCGTCTCTGGTTTTGGAAGATCGAGCTTCTTCCTACCAGGCAATTTGGATGAGTGGATCTTTTGTGAGCTATAGCAACTTGTGATGCCACCAGGAGTGATCTGTGTCACAATCAGCGCTGTGAAATGATCGCGTGTGCAGGGTCTCGCGGAGATTTTTCTTTTGGTAAGGATAAGGTCCAGTTGATGCCAGTGTCCAGAACGAGGATGTTTCAGGACACTTTGCGAGTTGATTTGCCTTTAAAGTAGGTATTGGTAACACACAGTAGGTGTTTAGAGCAAAGCTCTAATAAACGTTGGCCGTTTTCATTAAGCTTCCTATACCGTGGTTACCTATACAATCTGGCCAAGCAATGTTGTCCTGTCCGACCCTAGCGTTAAAGTCGCCCAGAATATATAAGCGGTCAGATGGTTTTAACCCGCGTAGAGTCTGGTCGAGCTGGTCATAAAACTGTGTTTTGGCTTCATCTGTTGAGGATAGTGTTGGTGCGTAAGCAGAAATCAGTGATACGTAACCATGGTCCGTATTTAATCGCAGCAACATAATGCGTTCCGAGATGCCGCAAGGAGCCTCTATAGATGTTAAGAGGTCGTTGCGTATGGCAAAACCAACACCATACTCGCGCACAGCGCTGCTGTCCTTTCCTTTCCAGTAGAATGTATAATGTGTCTCACGCAAGGAACCCTCGTCAGGGAGTCTGGTCTCTTGTAAAGCGCAAACAGCAATGTTCAGTCTGTGTAGTTCGGCGTCGATTACGGCAGTTTTACGCAGATCTTGTGCGTCAGTAGAAGAACCTCCACAGGTGTCAGGGAGGCCTGTCCTCAGAGTACGGACATTCCATGTTGCAAATCGCATGGATAAGCGGGACCCACCCGCCCGTAGACCCACTGATCAGTTACCGCCCGCTCCAAGTTGGGCAGCCCCCGACCAATAAGGTACTGATCCGCCCCGGTGCTGGTTTGCTCTTTTAGGGTGTAGAGAGCACCAGCCTCAACTGGACAATCGGCGCCGTTACATTGTACACCTGCAACTAACAGGCATAAAAACATCAGAAACCAACCCCGCTTATCCCTTTTCGTAGAGCTTCATAAATTAGCCGCATTTTATTGATGCTCACATGTGTGTAGGTATCACCAGTACCACACTTCGGTTCTTATCTCAACACTTTCTCAGCTACTAAACTCTTCTTTGTACCAGCCATCGTTGTAGATATTGTTAAGTTACACGAAAATCGATAACTTTTACCTCGCTACAGAGCTTTTGTGATATGACCACGAGAAGTTTATGTATGAGTATGTACACGCAGTACACGACATAGATTAACCAGCTAGTTCCCAATAAATTACCTTTTTATAGAGCTTCACAAATTGCTTGTATTTTAGCGACGCTCATATATACACTTCGGTTCTTATCTCAATACTTTCTCAGCTACTAAACTCCTCTTTATACCAGCCGTCGTTGTAGATATCGTAAAGTAACACAAGAGTCGATAGCTCTTTCCTCGCTCCAGAGCTTTTTGTAACCCAACTCTCAAGCTAGATTTTTCTTTTACATAGTTTATTTCAGCCAGCTACAGTTCCAGTAAAGTAACACGAATAAGTATGAGTAGTTAGTAAAGTATATAATTGTGATATGCCCATGGGAACTTTATGTATGTATATACGCACGCAGTTCACGTAAATTTACATAGGTTAACCAGCTAGTTCCCAATAAATTCCCCTTTCATAGAGCTTCACAAATGGCCTGTATATTATCGATGCTCGTATATGTGTATCACCAGCACCACGCTTCGGTTCTTATCTCAATACTTTCTCAGCTACTAAACTCTTCTTTATACCAGCCGTCGTTGTAGATATCGTAAAGTTACACGAAAGTCGATAACTCTTGCCTCGCTTTTGAGGTTTTTTCGTCCCAACTTCGTAGCTAGATTTTTCTTTTCCTTTACAAAGTTTTTCTCTGTTCTAGCACTTAAGTTATGATTACGTATTCGCGTATTTATATGTAGTGCAATTTAATATACTTAGTATCCTTAAAAATATGTGATACTTAAAAGATATGACAATTTGAGCGAAAAATCTTTGATGTTTTGATTTAGGTAGGTATCAATTAATCCGATATTCCATACCGATTCGGTATGATATTTGTCATATCATATTCATAAGGAAATGTCAAATTAAACTTCGGGCGCTGTACGCTGCGTAGTGCGCCGCCAATGTGACAGCGATAAGCGCCAATATACTTTCTGGTATCTCATACAAGCCCATATGAACCAGTCATTTTGCCAACGGCATGCATGACAAACGGCGTGCCCGGTCTTTAAAGGCACATGAAACATGTAAAATCAACAAACAAACTTTGGAATGAACATATGGCCAATATGGCTGACCCAATTCGGCAGGGTTTTTTGAGCCTGAGTATAAACTTTTCATATTACGAGTTCTGTACACAACCCTTTGTTTACGATTGTATTATCTTCCGTATTTGTGAAGGATAATTTAATTTATGAACAAACTCGAATATAGGTTTTCTGCCCAAATAATGTTTTTTTTTAATATACCTAAGTATTACTTACCCAAAATATGAAAGCATGGAGTATGAAACTTTCTACACAAATGTACCTAACCTATATTACAATATAGACATTGTCAGCTAATACTTATAACTGCTAGGGTCAAGCTATTCGGTCTTTTTAAAATAAAATCATCATCCTACCTAAAAATGTTATAGAGGTACATTCATAATTTTAATGACTTTTTCCCATTTTCCCCTTTCAAATAAAGAGGTTGAATCCCCTGTGCATCACCGTCGGTTGAATAACCCGACGCCGGTTTTTTATGACAGTAATACAGAAAGACCTCGTTATTTATGTTTTTAATTCAAGCAATCCAGCGGGAAATCTAGGGATGTGATTTTATTATCTACAATCGCGATGAAACCTACTTTTTTTTTTAAACTTTGTTTGATAGGTTTTTTACTGCTATGAGCAGCCTGTTTCCGACACATTTGTGACTAGTACTTGTTTTATATTATTTAACTCAAGCATTTTCAACAGATTCACATATTTATGCTTCAAATGGAAATATTTTAACAAAGTATCTCCGTACATCTAGTGAAGAATAAACAATTTACCCGATATTATGTAGAAGCGTCTCTCTTCATGTTTGCAAGAGATCGCATTACATGATAATATTCGTCGCCCGTGTTTTACCTAGAAAGCACCTAGTAAACTGTCTGGCGCGCGGTTGTGAGCTAGAATATTTCGTACTTTACTAGTACTACGGTAGATTAATGAATCTAGAGTGTCATGTTTATTGACTGAGACATCTTCAGCGGGTAAAAAACATTCGAAGAGAGCTACTACGCCGCAAAACGTACCTATCGCTTTTAAATATAAATTCTAGGTCTTCTAAAAAGTTGCGTATGTACTAAGCTTTTTTGGAAAACATGCTAAATTTTCCACCGCAGGCAGGATTTGAACCTGCGACTTACCTTCGGCATCTGTACTTCCGACGTTACTATACATATACTAACTGGACTACCGCGGTTCTATTCTAGGCTGCGAATTAAGCAAGTATATATCTTGGCCACTGACGACTAAAAATAACTAATAAACTTGTATTTAAGTACTAAGCTAATTTATAAGGCAGGTAAATCGCTTATCATACAAAACCTGATACACTTACTCTTCATAGTAATATAATACAAAACTAAGGGACAGACATTATTTGAACAAGGATAGTAGGTTACACTTGGACAAGTTTTGTATATTTGAAACAGTTTTCAGCGATCGATATGGCGTGCGACACGCAACGTCGTGCTATATTAACAAAAGTAGCTTTGTACTTACTTTTTGGTACTTTTTGTGTGGATGTTAGTTAGGCAGCATATGGAAGGTCTATACTTTACCCAACAGCATATCTTTAGACGCGTCCTTCTTGTAAGTACTTAGGCTGTCAATTAATCCATTCTTCAGAACGATTTTTTATACTTTGTATTAGGATTTTTAGTGCACTCACAAATCATCGCTTGGAGATGAGCATCAAGAGGTTAAAAAGTTCATCAGGGTCAGCTAGGTGCTCAGTTCGTAGAGTAGTGGGACGGTTCCGGTCCCGGGCTCAAGTCCCGGCGGTCGCTGATGAGTATTTCATATTTCAAATTAAAAACTTTGTTTTTGAAGTTTCCAACTCGTTATACTGTGTAGTTTCTAACAGAGTGTAGGTAATGTTTAAAGTTGCGATTACGTCACTGTACTATTACATATTTACCTACCTAGTAATGTACAAATAATGCAACAAGCTTTAAAAAAGCGAAAATAAATGAATAATGTGACTGTCCCGATGGCGTAGTGGATAGTACACCTGCCTTCTACGCCGAGGGTCGTGGGTTCGATTCCCACTGGACACAAATATTTGTAAAGTCAATTTTCAAATATTTGTGTTAAGTCTGGGTGTTTTCTATGTATCATATGTATTTATTTACAAAAAAAAAAAGTATATATGTATTATATCAGTTGTCTAGTTCCCATAGTACAAGCTTTGCTTAGTTTGGGGCTAGATGGCGCTGTGTGTCTCGTCCAGGGATATTTATTTATTTATTTATTTATTTATAATAGGAAAGGCAGAATAGTTACGTAGGTCCTTAAATGTCACAAGCAACAACAGTGTAGGCAAAAACGAATAGGTAACGCAAGTCGCGGTCCCCAGTAGGACAATATACCCGATACGTTGAATAAGTAAAGCCATGACGAAAATGTGTTGTCAAGTGCGGCTAAAAGTCGTCGCACACATTTGTCATAAACATATTGGTTGGTGTCAAATCTTTTATCGCTAAGATAAAACTTATTTCATCACGATTTGAAAGGTAGACCTTTAGGTACTACCTGCAAATCTACCTACCCATTTAAAGTACCGCCTTCTAGGTACTGGTAGGTATATTTCATAAAAATACTAACGAAATCCAGTATTAGTTGGTCCCTTAAATAGGTAGGTTTTGCTTTGCATGCAAGTTTCAGACATTAACTTGTCAAATTATGAAACGTATATCGCATGAGATATACTGTGCTTGATTAAATTTTTCTGATGATTTTGAAACATCCTGCGCGGTTATACCCGCCAATACAAATGGAAAAAAAACTTTAAAACTAAGAGGATCCAGGCGTCTTTGCTTAGTTAAATTAAACAGAATGAAATATAAATAACAACAAATGTGGTATCTTGGAATATTTGGTTAGTTATATATTACATCTTCCTTTGTTTGATAATAATAAATCTGTACAGAGAAGTAAACAGGCAGAGCACAATGTAAGCTCGTTATTGTCACTTGCCCTACACCAATTAAGAGCAATCTGTTCTTAATTGACTCATTGAGACCTCCGGCCATCGCCCTAAGGAAAGGACTAGCATTAGTACACTTAAACGAACGTTATGCTTGAAACATTACAGTAGAACTTTTAGTAGCTTCAATCGTTTGCAGTTTTGGGAGTCCATCCATCCATCATCAATTACCGTGGAACATTCAAAGGCATAAAGCAAATCGCAGCTACCTCTTCAAATACCTACCTATTTAACCACGGGTCTATCGCGATAATATTTAGGCAAATAAGTATTCATAATTTTCCTGCGTCCTGACGTTTCAGCACAGTTACATGTGCTTTTGGTTGCGGGTTCAATACTTAAAATGTGTGAAAACAATCGCGAGTGCTTCAAAAGTTATATCACACACTTTACTTTCGTGCCTATAGCAAAATCTCTGGTTGACTATATCTTTGTTGACTGTACATTCAAGCTCAGGCTGGGTTGGACAGTTTGGAAATTGGATAGTTTTTTGGAAAACACGTAAATTGAAGGATCGAGTGTCTAACCGGATTTCAGCTTGACTGTACTACATGATACAGCCTCGGACGAAGATACAGCGATACAGCCAATAAATTCAATGAGCTCGGTAACCAAATATTGGGTTATAGGGTAATATGTAGAGTAGATTAATAGGTTAACGAGAGACTCATTTTGGTTGCTTTCATGAAATACTACGGTATTTCGGTAATAGCTTTATGATGACTAGATGAAGAACGGGTGTTTTAGGGATGTGGAAAATTGTCGTCATCGAAGGTGTTTTCAGTGACGGTCGATGTTTTTCGATTTAAGTTGAAAAAAGAAATATGACATCACATCACAATGACACAGAAAATTTTGTCAAATTTGAACAATCCAAATGTCACGGGAACGAAGGAACTTTTCGGAGAGTTGCTATGACATTAATATTATTGCTATGTAGCTATTTTATAGCTCTATAAAATTCAATTAAATGTATATAATTTACTATTTCTTTGTGACAATTTATTTCCTCTACTAACCCACTTCAACAAGATAGAATATCATTTCCAAGTTAAACACAATCCCGCGTCTTTGCCCCAGGATTACGTGGTAACTATGCCCCGCGGTAAGTTCTACATTATAAACTTTCCTCATAACCACTGTGTACTAGCTGCCACTCAAAGTTTCTGTCGTTATAAGCTCACTAGTGTTTGCTGAATATCAACTCAGTGGCTGCTAAATGGAAGAATATGGGTCTAGTTGGTAGTTGGCTAATTTAATATGAAGTTTAAGAAAGATGTTTCCAAGGTTAAGCTTTCGGTACAGTGAAGCGAAGGTAGAGAAGGTTTTTGTAAGTAGATATTTTTTCAGTTTTCCACTGTATCGAATTACTGAGTGAAATCAACTTTAATTTCCTTTTTAGCTCCTGGAGTACGTATGTCCTTCAAATATAAATTGGTCTGGCTGCCGTCACCTGGGAGATTCAAATCGCCAATTTACTTCCAGTAGGCCTCTAAAATGGCCTCGCAATAGGTAATTAGAGAAAACCTTCGATTATTTAGGTAAGCAAAGGTGAAACGTATTCGAAATTGTTGCGGTTTATGACAGCTTGTAAATGACAACCTGTGACACCCGTAATTTCATGCGTAGACGTGAGTCATGATAATGATATCCGATATCGTATGGAATTTCGTGAAGTCCTTTTGTAAAAATTCTGATTCCCACAAAGCTCCACCCAAAGGGGGAAAATTACGAGTGTGAACTGCCTTACTCAAAGGTGAAAGCCTTACCGTTTCTCTTTTTCTTTATATCCGTGGATTCGCAATCGGACAGGTAGCGCTTCATTACCGCTGTAACGATGCCCAAGGGTCTGGCCACGGTCAGGGAGGCGATTTTTAAAACCCTTTTGTACATACAGGGTGTCTTTTACTGATCCAAAGAAAAAAGTAGCACACAGTTTGCATTTTAGATCAAGAATGTTATAATATAACCACAAATTTGGGAAACGTCGCGCGGGGATAATATAACTTTACCCCCTTTACCCCCCCTTTTATGTCCCAAATTTCAGTTATCTTTATTTTTCTCGGAAACGATTAAAGATAGGAGAAATTTGTCAAGGTAAGAAATATTCCTTATAAAATTGTCTACATAATTGTTTTGGGTCGATGTTAATAGGACTTATACTTTTCGAGTTATGCTTCTGGGAAACCCATCATTTTTTTGAAGGTGACTTCCAGCTCTGAATTAGCCATAACTACCATGTGATAGAATATTTTTTCAAACTTGCTATTGGCTGTTGTTAGTTAGGTAGTCTTTAAGAAATCCAGAGACAACACTTCAATCACGCCTGTGGGGGTGGGGGGAGGGAGGCAAAGTTTATTTTTTACGAGCTGAACTTGAGGACTTCTGACTCCTTAAGTAAATAAGACACGAGAAATTGAGTATCATTTTCGAATAAACCAAGGACGGAGTATTCATTTCTGGAACGCTCTCTGGTACATTTCATACAAAAATATACATATATTAAGTGAAATTGGAAAAAAATATGTTTCGTTCTCATTCAAACTCTGTTTTCTTCATGACCTTGAGACATATTTATTAGATAATAACACATACTCGAAGACATACTCACCCTTATTATAAAACCATATTTTATTTTTGAAAATATTAGAAAATACCTAGCCTACACAAGCCTAAATATTTTTACAAAGTTATGTTTGTAGCTGGAAAAATTTCCAGTTCATAGATTTTGTATGCAAAAATAAGATTACCAACCGCAAACTTATAGTTCTCAATTGTCACTAAACCATTCCAGATAGAGAAATGCCCTCATAGGTAATGTTGTTTATACTGAAGGGAAGTTTTTGTTGGAATAAAGAAATTGAGGATCTGGAGTACTTGATGTTTAAGAAGACATTACAGTATCTCGAATAGTTTAGCTGGGCTGTTGATGTTCCACATCAAGTACTCCAGATCTTCAATTTCTATACATCAGCATAAACAACTCTTCAGTATAAACAACATTTCCTATGAGGGCATTTCCCTATCTGGAATGGTTTAGCGACAATTGAGAAATATACGTTTGCGGTTGGTAATCTTATTTTTGCATACAAAATTTATGAATTTGAAATTTTTCCAGCTACAAACATAACTTTGTAAAAATATCTAGGCTTCTGTAGGCTAGGTATTTTCTAATATTTTCGAAAATAAAATATGGCTTTATAATTCGGGTAAGTATGTCTTTGAGTATGTGTTATTATCTAGTAAATATGTCTCAAGGTCATGAAGAAAACAGCGTTTGAATGAGAACGAAACATATTTTTTTCTTATTTCACTTAATATTTTTATAATTTTGTATGAAATGTACTAAAGAGCGTTCCAGAAATGAATACTCCGTCTTTGATATATTCGAAAATGATACTCAATTTCTCGTGTCACATTTACTTAAGGAGTAAGAAGTCCTCAAGTTCAGCTCGGAAAAAATAAACTTTGCCCCTCCCCATCCCCACAGGCGTGATTGAAGTGTTGTCTCTGCGGGTTTCCTTTGAAGACTACCTAACTAACAAAAGCCAATAGCAAGTTTGAAAGAATATTCTATCACATGGTAGTTATGGCTAATTCAGAGCTGGAAGTCACCTTCAAAAAAATTATGGGTTTCCCAGAAGCATAACTCGAAAAGTATAAGTCCTATCAACGTCGACCCAAAAACAATTATGTAGACAATTTTATAAGGAATATTTCTTACCTTGACACATTTCTCCTATCTTTAATCGTTTCCGAGAAAAATAAATATTACTGAAATTTGGGACATAAAAGAAAGGGGGGGGTCCAACTTGCTTCCCTTCTTTTCCTGAAGCTTACACATGTAAGCTACACACATGCCAAGTTTCATGATTTCTGCCAGATGGGACCATACATCCAGCTAAGGAGCCGTACTATAAGGGAATTTTTGAGATGAGATACACAGGAAGAACTGTATAGGTATAAGCAGGTGTGTTTTCTTTACGATGGCTACGCGCAGAGGTAGCCTAAGAAACAACCCTATGTCAGCAAGCCAGCTAAAGAAATTTATTTTCTCCGGTGTATTCAGGGTGAAGGTTCCATTAATCGGCTTCCTGCAGGTGAAGGGCGAAGGGCTAAGGGCAAAGCCGCACTAACCTTCGTACTGAATGAGCCTCGCTCTTAATGAACCCTTGTCTCACCTTTTTCATTACAAAACTATCGTATTTGTAAGATTGTAGGATGGCCAGTGTAAGGAACAGTTGAATTCAGGGTGAAGGTTCCAATAATCGGCTACCTGCAGGTGAAGGGCGCAGGGCGAAGGGCAAAGCGGCACTAACCTACGTACTGAATGAGCCTCGCTCTTATTGAACCAATGTCTCACCTTTTTTATTATAAAACTGTCGTATTTGTAAGATAAGATTGTAGGATGGCCAGTGTAAGGAACAGTTGAATTCAGGGTTAAGGTTCCAATAATCGGCTTCCTGCAGGTGAAGGGCGCAGGGCGAAGGGCAAAGCCGCACTAACCCGCGTACTGAATGAACCTCGCTCTTAATTAACCAATGTCTCACCTTTTTCATTATAAAACTATCGAACTTGTGAGATTGTAAGGTGTAAGGAACAGTTGATTTCAGGGTGAAGGTTCCAATAATCGGCTTCCTGCAGGTGAAGGGCGCAGGGCGAAGGGCAAAACCGCACTAACCTTCGTACTGAATGAGCCTACCTATTTCGCTACTCAATAGCAAAATCAACATTTGTTACGAACAAACCAAACCACCCTATTAAATCATACACATACTCGTACCCTTGCTGATTATGAAGGTGTATGATTTTCGATTGTCGCGTAACGTCCGTTTAAATGCGTTATTTTTGCGCTGCAATCCACTGCATTACGCATGCGTTAGGATATAATACGAATTTCAACCTCATTCTCATACAAAAACTATTCATGTAAAACGGTTTGACAGATGCATCTGACGACGCAGCATTGTATGATGCGCTAGTAGATGCGTGTGTCAAACCGATTGATATATACCGTATATGTATGGAAATAAGGAGAAAAATCGCATTTCCTAAGGTATAAACAGATGTTACGTGTGTTCCTCGCATCACGTTTCATATCATAGTTCCAATGTCATGCGAATTACAGAACACAGACCAACGATTTAATTAAAATTTTAACGAGGCCCCAGGTCGGGCGCCGAAATTAATTAACACCGACATTATAACCCTTTATTTACTGTAAAATGGCCTCAGGATATTGAAGCGTATTATATTTACTGTATTAAAATATAATTATATATTCAGTCAGTTATCTAACTGATAAACTTCAGTTATATATAACGCAGTTTTAATAAATTGTGGTGGTTTAGGAGTGCCACAATTTTCCTAAAGTGATTTGGCCATTTTTGTTTCTTATTTCGAGCTACGCTCCTTGGAGAAGTTATTTAATTTCATTAGTACTGGCTAACACAGGAAATACCTACCTACGTCTAAGTTTTCTGCTTGGTATATAATCTCAAAATATGAAATGCCAAAACTTTTTAACACTTCTTGCCCATCATCAATTCACTTTGCCTATCTAACCGGCCACTTCATCACGAAATCAAGAAAAATGGCTAAATAATGAGCAAAGCAACAAACACGTTACTTTAACGGTGATGCCGATTATATTTTAATCGAGGCTCACATAAGTATTCTTTGATAATGGCCACGTGTAAAACTTGACATTGGTAGAATTTTGGTAGACCGTTCGCCCCTAGTCAAGGTCACAAAAACACGCAATAGCAGACCACCGTTTTATAGACCCTGTTATTTGAAAAGGTATTTTATTGGTGAATTACGGCCCATGTTTCGCGGATGTAAATTTTGTGGCTAATGGCTGAATGCGCTGTAAATGTTGTTATACTTTTCGTTGTATAAATGCGGTAGGCGGTTGTAAAACTCTGACACCTGGTTTCATCGGGCCGTTGGACGACTCGGTGTCCCACATGAAAAGAAGAAGTTCGATGAATGCAATAAAATGCTAGGGAAATATGGAAAAGCTGCTTACGCAATGTTCATAAATGTAGCAAAATCAACAACAGTCCAATGCTGGAGATGGGCCTCTTCATATTGTATTGGAGGGACATATTCACGTTATGAGAGGCATAATAAGGTAATTAAAGTGTTTCTGTGGCATTTTTTAAAAGTTAAATCTATTTATGCAGAAAAAAACCTGGTTTTTGCTTTTTTGGCCTGCTCGTTTTAATGGGAATATTTTAAAAGACTTGAGCGTAAATCACACATCCTTTGTTGTGCCAACTTACCTGCCTGACCATCATGACCATGGAACCCTCGGTTCTGGGGTATTCCACCCCACCCTGACATTGCCAGGTCGTTTGGCCCGCGCCCAAGGCCCGCACGCGATATTCTAATACCCTCGCTATCTGGTTTCCGCTGGAACCTGCTGTATATGCCTACAGAGTATACAGCACACTCTGTATAGGTACTCGGAATGCAAGGTGGGTTTATCTTGATGACATTGCGAGTGAAGTTGAAGATATTTAAACTAGCTTCAGAATAATATGTTTTCTAGAAATATGTTTTTCTGACTTCAGTTTGTGAATTTTTATCGATATTCTTTTCAGAGAAATCAGAATCATAAATTCTTAAATGAATTGGTGAAGACGAGGCATTCAAATTGAAAAGTATTTCTAAGATCTTAGAATAGTTTTAATGAAAAAGTTAGTGCTATAAAAACTTGCATATTGTTAGTTAGCCAAAATTTCACATCATCACAGCAAATTATAGCAAGTTCTCTGCTAAATGGATGTAGGACTAAAGTACATACATACCTAACTACAGAAGCTATAGATAGATAGGTAGGTACGTATGTGTGTTTAAGGAAATTGCCATCAATGAGTCAGCCATCATGTTTCAAAGGGTTGCTCAAACAACAGTTCGATCAACATACTTTCTAGAAAAGGTGAAGTTCTAGTTATGTTAGAAGTGTACAAAGCATTCTAGCTTCTAGTAAGTTCAACAACAAAGTACTTACATAAACAAAATGTAATTTCATAGTTAGAATTGAAATTGGTTCTAAGCGACGAATAGTTTTTGTTGAAATTTATTGTTAACGATCATCAAAGTTTTAGGATTTATTTAGTGTTAAGTTCAAGCTATGTCCATAAATGGATAGCGTCCATCCATAGATAGAGACCTTCACATAAAGTCTTTCTATGTATGAGTATGTGGGATACACAGTCTTTTTGGCCCAAAGTACTTAATGATTGACGCTCTGCTGAAACGACATTTCATTTTCTCATCGCGCCGTGTTTCGGTTTGAACTGACCCTAAGCAATCTTAAGATTTCTCAAAGTTTTTGCCTAAATAATGTTCAATTAAGAAAATAAATAATTTTGAAACTTTCAAATCTTCGCTGTTTGCATTTATGGAAATCCTTGAAATAGAAAATCAATATATTCAGGTAGGTATTGTTCAGATTTTATAAGTCTGTTATATAAGGCTGATTGGTGATTTTATAAGGCTGTTGAAATTGGATAAAGTAATGATAGGAACGGATGGTAGTTTCTTTACTTTAGTTTTGTTTCAATAACTTGGAGGCAATCTTTTTAAAACAAGCAATAAATTGAGACGTACCGTAACATAATACAACTGAATTGTTGAAGAAATTTTCTTTTATACAATATCATCAATTATGGTCGTTACATTTATACGAGTACATAACATAACAATTAAGGCTCTTTACACACATAACGTCCGTTTCGACGTTATTTTTGCGCTGGGCTATCGCAGCGTTAAGAAAATGCAAATTTTCACCTTAATCCTGTACCGGGAGTAACAGAAAGGGTATAACAAGCCGAAAGGAGGTCATGAAACTGAACAACTTTCCCCATGGAACATGGGTCGGAACATGAAAAAAATCTTGGACCTCTCATACAAAATCGCCGAGCTGATTGATTTAATATGGGGGGCCTTATTTTTTTGTCATATTTCGATCTATGTTCCATGGGGAAAGTTGTTCAGTTTCATGAGTACCTTGACCTCCTTTCGGCTTGTTAAACCCTTTCTGTTACTCCCGGTATAAATATGACGACGCATGCCCAACGGTGAGTTGACGGATGCGTCTGAATCAAATGCGTCGTCTCGCTGCGATAGCGCAGCGCAAAAATAACGTGGAAACGGACGTATGACGTGTGAACTGCCATAACATAACAATTTAAAGTATAAATATGGTATTGTCCCAGTTGCCTCAGATTCAATTGGTCAACGAGGCACAATTGCCCATTGTCGTATCGTCGGCAATTGAAATATGCTATCATACTATCGTACACAAGATGTAACTTGAAATACTGTGTCAACTACGACGAGAAACAATTTGTTTGTTTACTTTACGAGCGGCAGATGCGCGTATTCAATACCGCGGTGTTATCAGAGCGGCGCATTCCGGCTCATTGCAGCCGTCAGTCGTAACAAGAGATTTCCCGGGCTGTTCTACTGCGTTGTAGAGTTTAGTCCCTTGGAAGTGTTACTTGAAATACTGTGTAATTCACGACGAGAAGCAAATTGTTTGTTTACTTTACGAGCGGCAGATGCGCGTATTCAATACCGCGGTGTTATCAGAGCGGCGCGTTCCGGCTCATTGCAGCCGTCAGTCGTAACAAGAGATTTCCCGGGCCGTTCTATAGTGATTCAAAACTTACCTTTATAAGACAACAAGCAGACAGTTAGCGGTTTCATCCGCTGTAAATCATTTTCACCCTTTTCCCCGCGGGAACAAGGCTTTTTTCTTAGCCTGTGTATGTGTTATACCTACATATACCCCTTTCTCTTGAATCACTCTATATATGGATTATACGGGGTGTTAGGGACGGTGTAACGAAAACTTTGCAGGCATGGTCAGACCATCAAACTGAACAACTTTTACTAAGGAGTCAATGGTGGGATACGAAAAAAAATTTCCGACCTCCGATACAAAGTCAGTCAGCTGATCGTGAACACCCTGTATTACGAAAAACCTTTATGCATTGTGAGTCAAAGGGATAATTGACAATTTGAAACTAGCTTACCTATCGTAAGCATTAGCATAAGAAACTTTTGTACCTCATGGAGACCAATCAATTTAGAGCGCTACGGAAGAAACTGATTTCTCGATTCGCTCCGTCAAATATACGCGAACGAGACATTTATTATGTTATTATTGCCTTTTTATTGGATAATATATAGTGATTAGGTGATTACATTGATGTCATTGCACTACGTTTTTGATTGATTTCGGCGTTTGTTAACAGCTTAACGTAACACGCTTTTATTTAAATAGTAATTTATTTTTTTATTTTGATCATAGGAGTAGGTATTTCTTCGGAGGTAGTAATTAATCTAGATCTGCAGTGTCACCGAAAATGTCGGTCTAAAACTGAGGCGGTCTCACCATGCTGTGTTGGTTGAAATGTGGGCATACGTGAGAATCACCATAGGTTTGATGTTGTGTCGCGGAGCATTTGAGAACTATAATGAATGTCTGACTTAAACCAGATATCAATTTGAGTGGAGGTTTGAGTAGCGTTTTATATTTTTTACCCAGCGCAAATGGTACTTACTGTTCGAAACTTATTCATCACTCATCAATCTACCATTAATATGCCAGAAGTTTCAACTCCGTTTTCTCTTGTTACAGCAACGGAGGGCACCGCGTGGTGTGCGCGGGACATATCACTGCGCGCGCAGAAGAAGTTCTTGTCGAGGGTAGGAGGCGCGGCCAGTGCACGTGCACTCGTGCTGGATGAGCACGCGGCCAAGCTGCTCGACCAGGTAAGGTGGCACCTTATGACCAAAATAAAGGTGTCCGGCGGCTTAGCCGTCAACGTGGCAGCATTGTTCACACTTAGTATGCAGGACGCGCCGCGGCGTGCCGCCCGGTCTTTCATACATACATATCATCATCATCATCTTCCCGCCCTTATCCTAAAGCAGTTGGGGTCAGCGCAACATGTATTGTTAGAACACAAAATCAACATCTAGACACACGGCAGTGTGTCCGCCAAGTTCGAGCCCGACACACAGGCCGTGGGTTATATTACACGAACCATTTCGGGCCAAGTTTGACCCACCTATAACTCAAAATCTATTTTATCTACGCATATGAAATTTCTAGTATCTGTCGAGATCTACTTACTTATCTAAAATACAAAATTTCATTAATGTACCTATTGTAGGTCTTGAGATATTGACGTCAGAAAATCGCTATTTTTACTATACACTCACTGACTGACTGACTCACTCACTCATCAAAAACCTAGACCACTTCCAATGGTCGTATTGACTTGAAATTTGGCATGGAGGTAGGTCTTTAGGTCAAGGTAAAGGAAAAAATCTGAAAATGGCCAAGTGTGAGTCGGTTTTAAAAATAATGAAGGTGTAAATTCATACCCCTAAGGAACTAAAACAAAAAATTTATCTATATCTTCCAATCGTCGTACCGACCTAAAATTCGTTACGAAGGTTTGTATTTAGTCAAAGTAAAGTATAAATGAGATATTTCCTTACCTAACTTAATCATAAGAAAAAAAGAAAATAAACCTTACAAAAATAAATGAAATCCCACCCAAAACATAAATGTGAAAGGCTGCCAAGTTCGATAATATTGGAATGCTTCGCCTATAAAAGAAGTGAGATCTAAATAAGTACCAAGTTCCATACACAGACCTCAGTTAAAAATAGTTACAGGAATGCACACTTGATTTTCCGCAGTTTGTTGTTTCCAAACTGCGAAAAATCAAGTGTGCAATCCTGTAACTATTTTTAACTGAGGTCTGTGTATGGAACTTGGTACTTATTTAGATCTCACTTCTTTTATAGGCGAAGCATTCCAATATTATCGAACTTGGCAGCCTTTCACATTTATGTTACCCAAAACATAAATGTGAATGTGTTTATACATGAAACGTGAAAACACGCGCCGCTCGGTTTTCCGGTTTCATGCCCCGCATGGAACACACGAAATCCCATACAAAAACCGCATTATCAAGACACACGTTGCCGGATAAAAATGTAACTGATATGACAGTGAAAAAATATCTCAAATGTTCATTCTTATTTCCGTTTCAGTTCCTAACCGTCCTCCGTGAGCGAGTGGAGAAGAAAGAAGCAGAAAAGTTGGTGAAACACGTGATCAAAGCGGCAGTGAAGCTTGGGGTCCTTCGCAGACACGGCCAGCTGACTTCAGCTGACGAGCGAGCCCTAGCTGCCTTCAGGTCTAAGTTCCATGTGAGTAACTGAGAAGAAGGAGGCGGATTTGTGAAGCATGTGATCAAGGTAGCAGTGAAGCTTGGGGTTCTTCGCAGACACGGGCAGCTGACTTCAGCTGACGAGAGAGCTCTGGCTGCCTTCAGGTCAAAGTTCCATGTGAGTAACTGAGAAGAAGGAGGCAGATAAATCGGTGAAGCATGTGATCAAAGCGGCAGTGAAGCTTGGGGTCCCTCGCAGACACGGACAGCTGACTTCAGCTGACGAGCGAGCCCTGGCTGCCTTCAGGTCAAAGTTCCATGTGAGTAACTGAGAAGGAGGCAGAGAAGTTGGTGAAGCATGTGATCAAAGCGGCGGTGAAGCTTGGAGCCCTTCGCAGACACGGCCAGCTGACTTCAGCTGACGAGCGAGCCCTGGCTGCCTTCAGATCAAAGTTCCATGTGAGTAACTGAGAAGAAGGAGGCGGATTTGTGAAGCACGTGATCAAGGCAGCAGTGAAGCTTGGCGTTCTTCGCAGACACGGGCAGCTGACTTCAGCTGACGAGCGGGCCCTGGCTGCCTTCAGGTCAAAGTTCCATGTGAGTAACTGAGAAGAAGAAGACTGAGAAACTGATGAAACACGTGATCAAAGCGGCAGTGAAGCTTGGGGTTCTTCGCAGACACGGCCAGCTGACTTCAGCTGACGAGCGAGCCCTGGCTGCCTTCAGATCCAAGTTTCATGTGAGTAACTGAGAAGAAGGAGGCGGATTTGTGAAACATGTGATCAAAGCTGCAGTGAAACTTGGGGTCCTTCGCAGACACGGTCAGCTGACTTCAGCTGACGAG
This sequence comes from Phthorimaea operculella, assembly GCA_024500475.1. Classification (NCBI taxonomy): domain Eukaryota; kingdom Metazoa; phylum Arthropoda; class Insecta; order Lepidoptera; family Gelechiidae; genus Phthorimaea; species Phthorimaea operculella. The sequence goes on from JANFCV010000002.1 coordinate 10,777,078, forward strand.
CGAGCCCTGGCTGCCTTCAGGTCCAAGTTCCATGTGAGTAACTGAGAAGGGGGCGGTGAAACTGGTGAAACAGTGATCAAGGCAGCAGTGAAGCTTGGTGTCCTTCGCAGACACGGCCAGCTCACTTCAGCTGACGAGCGAGCCCTGGCTGCCTTCCGGGCAAAGTTCCATGTGAGTAACTGAGAAGAAGGGCATTAAGAAACTGGTGAAACACGTGATCAAGGCAGCAGTGAAGCTTGGTGTCCTTCGCAGACACGGGCAGCTGACTTCAGCTGACGAGCGAGCCCTGGCTGCCTTCAGGTCAAAGTTCCATGTGAGTAACTGAGAAGAAGGAGGCGGAGAAACTTGTGAAAAACGAGATCAAGGCAGCAGTGAAGCTTGGTGTCCTTCGCAGACACGGCCAGCTGACTTCAGCTGATGAACGAGCCCTGGCTGCCTTCAGGTCCAAGTTCCATGTGAGTAACTGAGAAGAAGGAAGCAGAAAAGTTGGTGAAGCATGTGATCAAAGCGGCGGTGAAGCTTGGGGTTCTTCGCAGGCACGGCCAGCTGACTTCAGCTGACGAGCGAGCCCTGGCTGCCTTCAGATCAAAGTTCCATGTGAGTAACTGAGAAGAAGGAGGCACATAAATCGGTGAAGCAAGAGGTGAAAGGGCAGTGAAGCTTGGGGTTCTTCGCAGACACGGGCAGCTGACTTCAGCTGACGAGCGAGCCCTGGCTGCCTTCAGGTCAAAGTTCCATGTGAGTAACTGAGAAGAAGGAGGCAGATAAATCGGTGAAGCAAGAGGTGAAAGGGGCAGTGAAGCTTGGGGTTCTTCGCAGACACGGGCAGCTGACTTCAGCTGACGAGCGAGCCCTGGCTGCCTTCAGGTCAAAGTTCCATGTGAGTAACTGAGAAGAAGGAGGCAGATAAATCGGTGAAGCACGTGATGAAAGGGGCATTGAAGCTTGGGGTCCTTCGCAGACACGGGCAGCTGACTTCAGCTGACGAGCGAGCCCTGGCTGCCTTCAGATCAAAGTTCCATGTGAGTAACTGAGAAGAAGGAGGCACATAAATCGGTGAAGCAAGAGGTGAAAGGGGCAGTGAAGCTTGGGGTTCTTCGCAGACACGGGCAGCTGACTTCAGCTGACGAGCGAGCCTTGGCTGCCTTCAGGTCAAAGTTCCATGTGAGTAACTGAGAAGAAAGAGTCAAATTTGTGAAGCATGTGATCAAGGCAGCAGTCAAGCTTGGGGTCCTTCGCAGACACGGGCAGCTGACTTCAGCTGACGAGCGAGCCCTGGCTGCCTTCAGGTCAAAGTTCCATGTGAGTAACTGAGAAGAAGGAGACGGAGAAACTGGTGCAACACGTGATCAAGGCGGCTGTGAAGCTTGGGGTTCTTCGCAGACACGGCCAGCTGACTTCAGCTGACGAGCGAGCCCTGGCTGCCTTCAGGTCAAAGTTCCATGTGAGTAACTGAGAAGAAGGAAGCAGATAAACCGGTGAAGCATGTGATCAAGGCAGCATTGAAACTTGGGGTGCTTCGCAGACACGGACAGCTGACTTCAGCTGACGAGCGAGCACTGGCTGCCTTCAGGTCAAAGTTCCATGTGAGTAACTGAGAAGGAGGCGGAGAAGTAGGTGAAACACGTGATCAAAGCGGCAGTGAAGCTTGGCGTCCTTCGCAGGCACGGTCAGCTGACTTCAGCTGACTTCAGCTGATGAACGAGCCCTGGCTGCCTTCAGGTCGAAGTTCCATGTAAGTGTGTTATGATCTGGGAACCATGATGAAATCGTTTCCGAGACATATAGCTGGTACGTGGTCGAACGATTCACGTTCTTATTGCATTGCATGCGTGCAGAAGGTACAGGCCATTGCGAATTGACCTGCACATAATCGAAATTTAGTTGGTAGAGCATGCCGTCATTTCATTTTAAGCGCGATCTTGGCCCAGTTATATCAAACTACAGGGTAAAAACCTACAGCAAAATTCGATGTAGGTACGTTGCGTAGTCGGTTAGCCATTATCTCATTACCATAACATATGTTATCATAGTATGTTTTTTTCCTGTAAACTTGTTTGTACCGACCGTATAGCGACTTGTAGTTTTAATGAAAAAAACTTAATATAATTCTGTCGTTTGCTTCCAGACCGTGCTGATGGCTGTGGTGTCATTCTGCGAGGTAGACTTCTCCTACGACCGTGGCTTCCTGCAGGATGCTCTGCGCGAGTCACATCAGTCTCTCAAGTAAGTATTTTAGAGTCTTACGACAAATAATACCGTGGAATTTTAGATTGTTGGAATATGATATCAAATCAAAGTTTATCCGGGCGAGCTATCCTCCTATACCTAATTCCAATCTCAATAGTTAATCCCTTTCAATAAATAAACAGGACCAGCAACCAGAAGCTTCGGAAGACTAGCGTACCACTGCTTGTAACTTATGATGAGTGGAAGCCTTTTTTATTCACATAAGTAGGTACTAAAGTGTACATCTTTCTTCTTTCTTTCAAACATGAGGCTTAGAACAATTTGCCTTTTACCTATAGATAAGATGAACAAAAGAAGACATGTTTGCGATATATATTTTTTTGTCGTACCTGTCTCAACTTTAAATTTTCAACTGTCTTCTTTTCAGGTCAGTCGTGGAGCGCCACCTCTCAGACAAGTCCGTGTCCCGCCTAGCCGGAGTGTTCAACCTGGTATCCCGAGGTGACCTATTAGACTCTTTATTCGCAGGTCAGGTAGACGAGGATGTCCTCAAACTGACCAGGATGCTTCGCAAGGAGCTCGACCGGGGCCTGCTATAATCCAGCCGCAGCAAACATCCTGTGCCGTCCTACCGCTGAGCCACAGTGCGTAACCATCACAATTTAGGTGGATTGTAATGTCTTGAAGACGTTTAAGCCTTGCTACACTGACTTTACTGAATCTCTTCACTTTGTAAATGTCAAAGGCTCGTAGGCCCTATCTCCACACATAAGACGAGAGACGGAAGATGACATCTGTCAGACAAGTGATCGTCGGCCGTCATCGATGCGACTCGCGTATCACCGGTGTAGATGGTGTTTCTTCTATTCTGTACCATTTTATATGGAAACCGTCGCAATGTCTCTCGTCTCATGTCTTACGTCTCATGTGTGGATATAGCGCCGCAGATTTCAACTATGGGATCACTTTCAACAATATCGTTATCTCCACAAATGGGGAGTGAGTTTTCTACTCTTATCTAGTTTTTGCACTGCGATCGAAAATAGGCATGACTTTTTTGTCCACATTTAGGAAGAAGGGCATTATATTTTGGGTTCGGGAAAACGAAAAAGGAAAGGGAACGGTAGTCCACTCTCTAATTCACAAAAATACTACGCATCAAACTGTAATAAAAAAGAAATTTAAATAATGATAAAAAAATACGTTTTATTTTTCTAAAATGGTAAAATTTTGTACTGTGTATTTGATGGATATTCGTCAGGAAATAATTGGTGTGTTGTGGACAAAAAACTGTAGTGTAGGTTTCTGAATCTTATTTATGCCTCATTTTCACTAGTAGCACGATATTTTTCAAAATGAAGTTGAGTATTTAGGTATTGTAACTAAGTTTGGTTTGCGTTAGGTAAGTACACACTATACCTAACATGCGCAAATAAAGCATGGACCCAAATTGATAACAATAACACTATCGTTGACATCCTACTCAAATAATAAATATGATATGATAGAGAGGCAATCAATAATGTTGTCAATTCAAGTCCATCCTTAACCTGCGCAAGTTGTAGGTACTTATTTTACTGATGCCTACAAAAAACTATTTTACGAACTAGTCAGACTAAACAAGAAATCATCAAAGAATGCAGTCATAATATTATTGTCATCAAATTGACATGTATGACGTAAAAAGAATTTGGATTAAGAATTGTTTATTAATTTACTCAAAGTGAGTCGTTCTACTTACATATCTGTCATAGAAATAAGCTATAGAATGATGTAAAATTAAGCGGTCTCTGACAAAATTAAGAAAAAAAATTAAGTTTAGTTAAAATTATCAAATGAAAACTGTAAGGTCTGAATTATTTTCCTAAAAAAACCAACGAAAATTTACACTTGCCGTTTTATATGCCATCTATCGAGTAAGCTCGTTATTTTTATGAATAAGTTATTCGATTTTATTGAAATTATAGATCTGAATATGTCTCTCAGAAGATCTTGCCTGAATTTATTGCGAATTGAATTATAATTTATATTTATTTTAATGTTTTTATTATTAAGTTATAGACGCTATTGCATTTAAATGTACGTAGTTGTAAATATTATACTCGTTATAACTCGAATATTATTTTAAGGGGCTAAGTTATTTTATTGTCAACTTTGAGACAGTTACCATAAGATTTAAAGTTGCCAGTGTCTGTCCTTTTGTGTAGATATGTGTGTTTAAACCCAATAATTCTTGTAGGTATATGTAGTTTAGGAAATAAAGGGAGTAACAAAAATGGTATAATATAACAAGCCGAAAGGAGGTCAAGGTGCTCATGAAACTGAACAACTTTCCAAATGGAACATGGGTCGAAACGTGACGAAAGTATTTGGAGTTCCTGTACAAAATCGCCGATCGGCTAAATTGGTTTACTATGAGAAGTCCAATTTTTTTCCGTATTTTTACCTATGTTCCACGGGGAAAGTTGTTCAGTTTTACCAGTACCTTGATCTCCTTTCGGCTTATAGCCTTTTTTGTTACTCCCGGTATAAATTGACCCGTTTTTTGTTTGACACGCTATGTCAAATCAGTTCAACTTATATTTCCTAAACCATAATAAAATAAATGTGATCTATGTTTAGAAATAACTAGCTATACCTATTATACAATTGTCATATGTGTATTGGCCTCTCTCTAAAATATTATAAAACATGAACAATAAACGTTAGTTCAAATTGATATTTTGGACCAAAATTCTAAGCTAAATAGCAGTTACATATCTGAATAAATATTCATATCTGTCTTTTTAGCAATAACTTTAAAGAAACAGGATTTTGTGTTAGGGGCCGTGAAAAGTATGTAAAATTATTGGCCTATGCAAGTAAGCGAATAAAAATGTCGAAGCAGATTTGAACAGTAAAATTTGATCTCATGTCGTATGTTTTGTAATACATGTAAAATCTAAAAAAATGTAAGTTTTTCACTTTCAGACTTTTACAAAACTTTTCTAAGTATTAAAATAGTCATTCAAACGAATTAACAAAATACTGATTTATTAAAACGGTCCCTATATCTCTACAACTATACTAAGAAACATGTTTAGAATTTTCATAAATTGTAAGTTACTGCGCACACTTTATCTTGCCTAATACTTATAGGTGAGTGATTCTCGCGTTTGGTCCGGATTTCGTGTGCAAGCATAAAAGTGGTATGAAATGAATTAAGTCAGAAGTAAGTTATATGCAAAAAGGTCTAAAATAAAAATATATTAGGACATGCATGTCCAATATTTGGTTTAAGCTTTAACATTTCAGAGTTATTGAGTATTAACTAGTTAAAATCTCATTTCCGTCCGTGTGACATTTCGTTTATCTAACATTAAAATAATCGTATCATGTCATTAATGCGACAAACTTAAGAATATTTTCATATTTTCTGATCATCAGTGAAGACAGGTAACGCATGATATGTAGTTCAAGCAATTAAACAGACTGGAACCTAGAGAGAATCAAAGTTTAATTTTTGTAAAACGAAATCCTTCATTTCCGTCCGCAAGAAAGGAAATAAGTTTTTTCCCAAATGTATCCTTCCTAAGAGAGTTTACTCCCCTCGTGCCTCTTCCAATTTAGTCGGCCGGAAGATCTTACTGAAGATGGGTCTGTACGTGCGTTCGTTAAAAAGATATTCGGATTCTCTCCCTCAAATTATCGTTTTGTCACAGGTGAGAGCTCATTACCATCTCGTCATCAACTCACGAAGATTGCTACACTTGGTTTAGCTTTTTACATAATACAGGAGTACTTCATTGTGTTTTTATCCAATTTGCATCATGGCTTTGAAATACTTAATGATCACGAGTAATTGAACGATAACTGTCAAAACTTCATTTCCATCCAATTCATTTCCATCCTTTCCGTCCAAAATGTATTCGGACGGTAATGAAGTGTCATGGACGGAAATGTTTTTTTGTATGTAATGAAACATTTTATGTGTGTGTTTGGGCATGAAAATTTAACAACTTTCATGCCCAAACACACGCGTTGTCCTCTCACTAACACATGTTCACCAGAGCGACCCCCCATCGCCCCGCCTGGCGTTGCAGACGGCGATCGAAGCATCACCAGAGAGGCTCAACCCCGTAGGTAACTCTCCGCCGGCCGCACGCAGCTAAGGAGAAGATCTCCACATCTTCGTGCGCCATCTCTTTGGTTGGCTGCGTTGTCTCCTTGGCTAGCTGTGTCGTCTCTTGTTGTCTGCGTCGTCTCTTGTTGTCTGCCTTGTCTCTTTGGCTGGCTACGTCGTCCACCGGGCTGGCTTCGCCGTCTCTTTAGCTGCCTGCGTTGTCTCTCTGATTGGCTGCGTTGATTCTCTAGTTGACTGCGCTGTCTCCTTGGCTGGCTGCGTCGTCTATTGTTGGCTGCGTTGTCTTTTTGGCTGGCTGCGACGTCCAACGGGCGTCCGACGGACGTCTCTTTAACTGCCTAAGTTGTCTCTCTGGCTGACTGTGTCGATTCTCTGGTTGACTGTGTTGTCTCCTTGGCTGGCTGCGTCGTCTCCGGTTAGCTGCGTTGTCTCCTTGGCTGACTGCGTCGTCTCTAGTTGACTGCGTTGGTTCCTTCCTTCCTTGGCTGATTGAGTCGTCTCTGGTTGACTTTGATATCTCCTTGGCTGGCTGCGTCGTCTCTGGTTGACTGCGTTGTCTCCTTGGCTGGCTGGCTGCATTGTATACCGGGTTGGCTGTGATGTCTCTTTAGCTGGCTGCGTCGTCTCTCTGGATAGTTGCGTCGATGCTCTAGTTGACAGCGCTGTCTCCTTGGCTGGCTGCGTTGTCTCCTTGGCTAGATGCATCCTCCACCGGGCTGGTTACGTCGTCTCTTAGGTTGACTGCGTCGATTCTCTGGTTGGCTGGGTTGTCACCTTGGCTGGCTGCATCGTTTCTGGTTGGCTGCGTTGTCTCCTAGGCTGGTTGCGTCGTCTCCGGTTGGCTGTGTTGTCTCCTTAGCTGACTGTGTCGTCTATGGTTGGCTGCATTTTCTCCTTGGCTGGCTGCGTCGTCTCTGGTTGATTGCGTTGTCTCCTTAGCCGACTTCGTCGTCTCTGGTTGACTGCGCTGTGTTCTTGGCTGGCTGCGTCGTCTCTAGTTGACTGTTTTGTTTCCTTGGCTGGCTGCGTCGTCTTTGGTTGGCTGCATTGTCTCCTTAGCTGGTGGCTTCGTGCACCGGGCTAGTTACTTCGTCACTTTAGCTGCTTGCATCGTCTCTCTTTTTTCAAGAAGCAGTTTTGTTCCAAAGATTTTTTGTTTGTAATTTTTGGTAAGACTGTTTGATTATAAGTGGTAAAAATGTATAATTATTGAATTCCGACACGGAATTTATCTAATAGAAACGAATAATGTAAACTTTAACTTTCTTTTAAAAAAATATATATTAAAATTACAGTCATTTTTAGTAATATTTCATTTCCGTCCAATATATAACATTTCCATCCATGCAGTTTTCATTTCCGTCCATGGCTTCATTACCATCCTTTAGATAACTTAAATAATTATCATCCTACGTGAGTGCAATTTCAAACAAACTATCAGTATGCATATATTTATCATATATATAAAAATTATAGACATAACGGCAAAAAAATATTTTTTTCCGAAAAACGCCCAAATCCGGACCAAATGCGAGAATGAGTCAGGTAATATTAAATTTTCGGCGTTTAATGTCATTTCTAATCTTCTTCTTAATGTTGTATTTTCCATCTAGTTTTCATATTATTGTCAAGCCGCCTATATCCCTTGCGGGGTAGACAGAGCGTAAATGGCTGTAAAAAACGGCGGACAAGAATTTATTTGATACATTTTTACTGTCCGTCGTCAAAAAAAAATCTTACACCAAGAAATATTAACCACTGACTTCTGCGACATATCATAAAAAATGTTGGTCATATCATAAAAGGTATGTTAACCTCGTAAGGCCCAGACATTTATGAGCTTTCTTTAGATAACGGCCCAAGATGCCTTTTAAAAGGTATGATTCACAAAGTGAAATGAACCTTATATGCACTAGCAATAAGGTTACTTTATGATGTAAATCTTGCAAGGGCTTGGGTCTGAACCACTACAAAGCTACATACCTTTTAAAAGGCATCTGGGCCTTACGAGGATATTATACAGTATCTTGCAAATTTCATACGAACTGGTTTTGAAAGCAGTATCATGAGAAATTTTTGGGACCTAAACTACTGTTGGATTATAACTAGTCCATTGGCCAATACCGAATCTGATTCTGCTGATTCTTGCTTAGCACAATAATTCCGACCTCCTGCCATGCGTTTGATCTTGAAGTCATGTGACGTAGGTAACTGCTTAATAGCTCTGGAGGGGTCATGGTTATGTTACCTATAACTTGCTTTAACGTGGCTATATTTAGTATTCTTTACTCCAAAATTTGTAGCTTTTTGAAGAAAACTAGATGGAAAATGCAATGGAAACTAGATGAAATCAAAAAGACGTCCACGTAGGGATTGTATTAAAATGACAATATGAATGTGTACACTGAATGTTACTTTCTCCTACTCTATGAATGTTTTGTCTGAAATAGTGTAAGTCAATGTATTTTTCAAGGTGTATGTTTGTATGTTATTAGCATCTATTTATAATTGAACCTATCAGTGTATGGTACCGTTTACAGAAGTTGGTTTAGGTGATAAATTTCCTCGGTGGCCAGCTCGACTTATCATTCATATAAGGGGACATTCCACGAAAAATCAACTTTGTCGGTTACGTTATGTGTATGAGAGCACCCACTTATGCTTACGATACATAGTTACAGGAGTTGTAGAATGTAATGCCCTTTAGTAACTTTCAATACGGTACCGAATTTAATATCCACGTATCGCACACGGATATATTAGAAATCAGGATGTTACGTAAAGACATTTTTGTGGAATGCCCCTGAGGTAAGTAGGCTTATGATGTGCACCGTAGAGGTACTAGTCTCGCGCGGGAGAAGACTTCCTTCGTGTTAAATTGTACAAATTTGATAAAAACAATCAAAGAAATTTTGAGATACAAATCAAGTTTTACGGTGCATATCAAAAGTCCACAGGTGTGTCTATTTTTTACCAAACTTGGTTAGTACGAATCTCTTAGGGATAACTTTTATGAATTAATGAACTTACACTGGTTAAGTGTTAGATCCAAGAAAAAAAAGGCTTATTTCTCCTTTCATTAGGCATCTTAGCATACTGCCCAAGAACTACTTACATGAAATATCAAATCAGTATCAATGTAATACTTATATAATTTATTATAACTTTTAATATATTGAGCTCTGAGCACTGCAAAGCACTATATTTTTGCGTGTACTTGTAATATAAGATTAGATATTATGGGCATTGACTTCTAATCTGCAACAAAATCTTTTCAAAATTATTCCGTAAGTGGCTATTTCCAAAAAGCAATACGAAGCCTTACGGCAAATAAACAGATAGGTACTTTCAGAAAAAGAAAAACGTATCTTTTTTATAGTATAGTAAATTACCGAAAATTTACAGAATTCTTTCGCTTTTCTAAGAAACCTATCGTATTTGAATTAAATTCATTGGTATATTTGTAAAATGAATGTAAAACGTCAGCCCAAGCACTGTATAGTAAGTATTTAATTTTTAATTTGTTAAGCTGTGTTATAAATTAAGATTTGATATCAAAATATACAATAATAAAATTGATAACTGTGTTGTTTCTTTAAGTCTTGATCCGATTCTATTATCTTTTTGCTATTAATTTTTTTTAAGCAAAGCTAGTTCGGTGGGTAAGTCTAAGAACAATCTAGATTATTTACTTTTCTAGATTATTTAGAAGCATATTTAATTTATTTACTGTTTGCTTATTCATGAGTAGCTACAGCAAGCAAACGTCTGGTTAGCTACTCAAACAACTTAGTCCCGCGACATTGCATATCCGGGGTGTTAGGGACGGTGTAACGAAAACTTTGCAGGCGTGCTCAGACCATAAAACTGAACAACTTTTACTATGGAGCCAATGGTGGGAAACGAAAAAAATTTTCTGACCTCCCATACAAAGTCAGTCAGCTGATCGTGAATTTTGTATGGGAGGTCGGAAATTTTTTTGCGTTTCCCACCACTGGCTCCATAGTAAAAGTTGTTAAGTGTGATGGTCTGATCATGCCTGCAAAGTTTTCGGTACACCGTCCCTAACACCCTGTATACAAAAGTTCCCCATCCCCAATAAAATGTTCCCAATTTAAATAATGTTGCGGGACATAAAAAAATTCATTGAGAACTTTTCGGGAACATTGTCAATGAATACCCGCCTTAAAATCTAAACTATGTTATGTACTAACCCAGCATTAGCTTGACTGTACATCAGCAACCATTGTAGGCTAACATCATATTGTGCAGCTTGCTTGACGGGCTGCTGATGGTACCAAAAGGAATAAAAATGAAACAATAATTATTGTGAAAGCACCAGTCAATAATTTATTCACTAAACCCCCTTAGTATACAAATCTGATATTGTGTATTGACGATGTTGGTCACTACATGTAAACGTGCTGAATACTTACATTTATTACACCAGAATACTAAGTAAATAACTTGTAATTTATGGGATACATTCGTTTTGTAAGTTCGATAAGAAAAATTAATATACAATACATGGTATAAGGAACAGCTCTTCAGAAACTAATTCGAACCATAAAACTTCTCTAGTTAGTAAACTTCACTAACAAAAATTCAGGAGTCGAAAAAATATTTTGATCTACCTTACAGTCAGTTGATACCATGACCAGCTGGCTGCATTTACTATGAGAAGTAAAACTTATTTTACGTTTCCTGTTTCTTTTTTCAGCCATGGGAAAATGTTTAGTTTCATGGATTGAATGCATCCTATCAGTATTAGCAGAGCTGTCTCTTACATCCTGTATAAGTACAATACAAAAAGTAGAGCTGATGACTTCTTCTAATCGTTATGGCGACTGACAGAAGAATCAAAGTAATATATATATATATATAGGGTGTTCTGCAGAACGTTGAACATACGGAAAAGGGTGTTAATACTCGTGATTCTGAACAACTTTTACTATGGCGCTACCTGCAAATTCGCAAAAAAATATTTGAATTTTCCATAGAAAAATTCATACCTAGTCGGCAAAGATGTATGGAACACCTAAAATTTTTTATGCTAATTCGCATGTGGCCTCATAGTAAAAGGTTGTTCAGAATCATGATTAGAAACACTCTTTTTCTTATGTCCAACGTTCTGCCTAACACCCTGTATATAGGGATACAGTCATTTGACTATACGTACTTTCTACTTTGTCGTTCTATCAATCGCCGCATCAAATCAGTTAATCATGTTTCTGTATGGCTTAGGTATACGAAATACCTACGATGTGGTTTCTATTCCATCAAAAACAACAGTGACACCAGGCAAAAGTGTACAAATACAGAGAAAATATTATATTTTGTTGAGAAACTGTTGTTGTCATATTTTTTCATAATAATAATCCACAAGAGTAGCTTTCAAAATTCTACCTTAACGATCTAGTTTTTTTTTAAATAACACCGTTACATTGGATCGTAAACATTTTGTACATTATTCAAGAATTAATGAGTAATGTAATGAGTTTTAGTTGAATTATATCAATAAAATATTGGTAAAAATGAAAATTGAAAACCAAAATGTCACACGAGTGAGTGGGATTTGAATCCGCGTCTTCAATACCTATTGCGATGCGTGTCGTTACCACTAAGCTATCGACTGTTCAAATCACACAGTGAAAGTAAGTTTAAAATCCCATCTACGACACTTATTAGAACATCGATAAAAAAATGATAAAAAACATCGATTTGTCAAAGGAAACATTTAGTGATATTTGCTTAACTTTATTACATTTAGAGATAAGTATCTTACAGTTTACATCGCTTTAAGAAACTTCGAATCCTTTCTTCGTAAAATTGTCCTTTCTCTGTCTTACTCGTTTATCGGTACTTGAGTGAAAGAGATGACTGCTAATACCTTTACTTACATGCCCGAAGCTGAAACTATTTACAGTTTATTCATTGGAATGTATAAGTATGGAATATTACCACTAAGTTGTATGTATAATTAATGTCTAAATACTTATGAATTGCAAATATAAATACAAGTAGATGAATTCAAATGCAAAAAAGTTTAGATTCTACGCTGGAAATACATATAAGTGTTAGTTTTGAGCACTATAATATAACTTTAAAACTGAATAAATAAAGTCATTTCAGATGAATAAGCAGTAATGACCGAGTTAAAACCTAAAGACATTAAAATTTTGGATCATACCACGAAAAGCACGTAGCACATTTTATATCAAGATTTGAACAAGCTTACGATGTGCATCTAACTTTTTGTGGTAAGGCCCTAAGTCATTACACTACTAAATGAAGTGACTAGCATGAAGGTAACATGTCCAATTGTCCATCATTCTGAAGAATACTGGAATGAATGGAATAAGCCCAGAATGTCAACTACATGAGATCATAGTGTGAAAGCCTCAGAGTGACTTGCTATAAGGTACACGTGACTAAAAGCTCAAAGCTTTGCTGAAAGAGCTTCTCAATTACATATACATCTAAACCACAGACATATTACTACAGTTAGTATAAAATAGATTTATTTTTCTAACCTAAACTATACATTTTGTGAGTATTCCTTTGTTAACGTTGTCTATGCTAAAGGAACGTTTGTGTCAATTCGATAGTTGGTTTTTTCGTAGAGCATAGTATCGAATTCCTATTCTACAATTCCAGGCTTTGAGCATAATGAAAAATGTAGAATATTGAACCGTAAACATACCATTTAAGGGATCAACTTATACTGGTACTTCTTATTATTTCTTTGAAAAGCTAGTATAGGTAAGTTGGTCCCCTAAATGGGTAGGTGGAATTGCTGGCGATACAATATAATATGACACGCCAAACAAGTTTTCGACATCTTCGTAGCAAAATGCTACGCACTACGAACTTGCTACGAAATATGATTTTATTCCGATCTAAATGTTGCTTTAAAAATTGCTTGTCGTAGATATTGGATAAAATAAAACGCAATTTGAATAATACTGAAACAAATATAGATAATTTTTCATACGCTCAAAACCTATCTTAGAATATTTGGATTACACTTTTGAGAAGTAGGTCTACTTTTATTAACCTGCTAACTTGTATTCCAATCATTTTATTAAATTCAGGTTATTATTCGTTCATTTAAATAAAATATTACCTACAATTATTTATTATGAAATGAATTTCTGTACGGTACGTACTGAGTAGTTTAAATTAAACGTGTTTTGGAATAAAAATTACACAAATATCCCTAAGTCTACTTATAACATATTCTTAAATTATTTGTATGTATCCTCAAATATGGAATGGTAAAATGACACAGAGTACACATGATATATCAAGATGTTTATATTTAAATTGTACTACTTACATAGGCAAGGCCCAGATGTACACCTTAACCCATTTTGAAACGCCGTCTGTTCAAAAACCATGATATTAAAACGGCGACTTTTTAAACTCATAAATAGAGTTATGTGTAACAATGTCACCATATGTTGCAGCTGGGCCTAAGTTTTTTAAATTACATTCATTTAATAAATTAATAGTTATAATTATTTTTGTGACTTTTCTAACGGGACATTGGTTAGAGGGACTCGGAGTGAGCAAACTCGATAATAAACACAAGTTATAGAATGCGAGAAATTTTTAAGATCTGACCTGACTTAAATCTTGTTAGGTTTTATAAGAAAAAGTAAATAAATAAAATAATCCAGTACATTTATATCTTAGTAAGATGTTGCAAGATACTTTTTAAGAAATATTAATGGGATTGACTATAGTATTCTTAGGGATAAGCAAACACTTTATTCACTCAGCTATTTGCAAAACCAAAGTGCAATAATAATAAGTGAAGAGCTTAACAGTAAGAAATAGCTTCAAAGATAGCTTGAGTCATAAATAATCATGCTACAAGTATGTACAATATATTCAAAAAGGGTCTCCAAATCGTCAAAAACCACCCTTTGAACCGACTCTACATAATAGGAAAAATGTAAACAAACTTTAGAGTTAAAGGTACTTTTATATCAAGAAGTAGATTTGCTTAATTGTTACTTGTAAAACTCAAATAAGCTTAATTCGTGTTTTGTATGTAATTAGCATTTAAACTTAGTTATTAAACTTGGTAAGGATATTGTCTAGGTTAACTAAAGTGATGATGTGATGGGATAACCTTTGGAATGATGCAAGGATGAATTCTCAATGTTTATGGAGACAAAATATCCTACAAAAACTGACAGTACTCCAAAAACTTTTGCTTCTCTGACAGTAACATTCAAGAATGCTGTAGAACTAAAACTCAGGAGGGCTAAGGCTCTCCGCTGCGTCCGGCAGACCGTACGCACGTACCGTGCGAAGTTCACTTTACAACAAGTGGTGCAGATGAAGTGATTGAACTTCGCATGAGTCCTCGCATTGTGGGTACGCGCGGACAAACGCAGTGGAGGCCCTAATGTTTGTTTGGTGCAGGACTGAAGCTCAGGATGTAGTCAGGTAGCTGGTGAGGTGGAGTGGGGTGTTCACTCCTTGAGTTTGTGCCAGTCAGCGATCTGGCGACGCGGCGCGGCCTGCACCTCGCGCCAGTGATGCCGCGCGGAGCCTGTGCCTTCTGCGCCCAGCTCCAGGCGACCGATCACCTGGAAAGGACATTTGCAACGATATTACACTTGCTAATTCCACAAGCAATGAAGTCTTCGATGACTCCTGTTGACAGAGATTTTTAACCGTATTACCGAGCTAGTACTTGCAGACTGGCAGACGACGGAAGATGTGAGCTCTGGAAAGGCTTTTGACTAGACATCAACAAGTGAATCCCTCGTTGAGCTGCGGTGGCAGAAGGCAAGTGGCGAAACCACTGCACTGAATTATTACAGAAAGACACAATAATTTCACAAAGAACCATGTTGAACACAAGGTTTCGTGAATTCGCTTCGTGGACGTAAGTAGTTTTCTTTCTTACCTCATTCTTAGTGACGCAATCCCTATCCAGAACCAGTAGTTCTAGAGACACATGGTCCAGTGTGGCAGTGGGCGCAGCTGGGACCTCGAACACAGGGTTCAGGGTTCGCTTCTTGACGTGGGCTTTCTTTCTTACCTCATTTTTGGTGACGCGGTCCCAATCCAGAACCAGCAGCTCTAGAGACACATGGTCCAGGGTGGCAGTGGGCGCAGCTGGGACCTCGAACACGAATGACTCGTTGAACACAGGGTTCAGGGTTCGTTTCTTGACGTGGGTCTTCTTCTTGGCGATGCGCTGGCCGTTGTACAGCAAGTACATTTTCACGTAGCTGGGGAAAGAAATAAGACAAATTATGTCACAAAATTTCAGTGATAGGCAAGTCCTCTGTACCTATACACACCATGCACACCATGCGACTTCAGACGTGTCAAATCGTATGGATTTTAAACAAGTGAAGATTTTTGACATTCAGATGTAGACAAAATCGTAATGGTAATCTAACTCACAGGTTTGAAATAACCCTGTAGTAAAATAGAGTTTCTTTATTTTAAGTTTTTGAAGAGATTAGTCTTTGTCTAAACAATATAATTATCAAATCAATTGAGGTCCTTGTTGCCTTTTCCGAAATCGATATACTTAAGATTCTATTTTTCCCTTTCATAAAAAGTTAATTTGCTAATCTCCTATCTCTCAACTTCACATACGAAAACTGTACAACACACACAGACAAAAGCTAAAGATCTGTAACTTACGGATCAGCAAGTCCGGTGACGTCCATCTTGGGCAGGTTGCGTGCCTTCAGAAGCACGACGGTGAGCCGGGCAGCGGCCGGCTGCCAGCACAGGGACACCAGCACTTCAATAGTAAACATCTGTGACTTACGGATCAGCAAGTCCGGTGACGTCCATCTTGGGCAGGTTGCGTGCCTTCAGAAGCACGACGGTGAGCCGGGCGGCGGCCGGCTGCCAGCACAGGGACACCAGCACTTCAATAGTAAAGATCTGTGACTTACGGATCAGCAAGTCCGGTGACGTCCATCTTGGGCAGGTTGCGTGCCTTCAGAAGCACGACGGTGAGCCGGGCGGCGGCCGGCTGCCAGCACAGTGATACCAGCACTTCACCGCGGCCTACGCTGCGCATCTGCAAGAATCGTCAAGTTTTTTTCATCAAGTTATTCCAGAATTAAAGAAAAGCTAGGCTACAGAAAATAAGGGCCTGATTTGCGACACAACATTTCAGTAAGCCATTGTTTCCTTACGCATTAGAGGGTAAAAATTTCAGATAAGCTTTCGTCATCTTGACCGATGATCTCGTCACAGGACTATCTGTCCCTGTATAAATCTTCCCATACCTTGAGGCTCCTTGGCTGGATCTCCCGGCACAATGCCATGGCCTCTCCGCTCTGCAGCTGCAGGGTTGACAGCGGGGCCACCACCTCACCGATGATCTCATCACGGGAGTATCTGTCGAAGTATATGTACGGACAAGTTAGCATCGCTAGAATTAGAATAAGGTTAAGTCGTTTTGGGGTAACTGTACGGAATAGGAGCGAGCCGCTTATATCTTCCAAATAGAGTGCAGGCGGTGTCTACGCGGCAGTTATTGTACGAATTCACGCCTATTGATGATATGATAGCCACTATTTCATGCGGTGCCGTGTACCGTAATATCTGCTATTCGTAAACTTCTTTCGTAAAAAAATATGGATCCGGCAAAACTATAAAAAAATATGCAGTGACTTTGAGAACCAACTTTGCCGGCAGACAAGTCTCATATTTGCTGCTGCTGTTTGTCATCCAGAGCGACGTTTTGGACCTTTACCTGTCAAAGCTGAGCACGACGAAGTGGAGTGTAATGGCACTGAGCTGGTGGGGAGCGATGCCGTAGAACGTGAAGTCCTCATCATATACCGGGCAGCGGGTCTTGCGGACCACTCTGTAATACCAAAACATTGTTCGTTAATTTCATAAAGTTTGAAATATCAGCCTCGCGTCCCCTTGGTGCGAGGGAGAAGCAAGGCTGATCTGTGAATTATTAAAGTAATTTTGACACTATAAAAGTATGATTCCATCTATCGACGAACTTTAGATAGTTTAAATATGACTGACTCAGATAATTTTTTAATGACGTGGGAAAAATCTTGAATGTCATACGCAAATAATTCGGATATCATGCAACGAAGCAAAAGGCTATTGCTTAGTTTCATTAAACACAGCTCTATCTGCTCTATAGACATTTCTGGTTTTCATTGATCACGACATGTTGCTTGCCATTAATAGATACTGAATTGATAAGATATCATAGCAAAGCTAGCAAGTAAGTAAGTACCTAATATCATTTATTCGTTATTGTTAAGGTCACCTTCTACTGTGGATCACAAAGGAAATCGCGTGACCAGACCTGCGGTCGCCTTACACGGTTCTCTACAATAACTGACTAATGGTACTTTTATACGCTCTGTGGTGGTAATAAGTAAATTATAGATCAGCATGATATGCTTGGATTATGTCATCGTCTTTCAAACTACATGTTTGCAGTCTTTCATCATATTTCGTAGTAAACTCGTAGCAAAAGTCTACGTTACGGTTTGTGAACCTGTCATCATTATTTTACGGTACATCCTGCTAGCCACTCACAAATGTATCGGTTATACGAGTGCAATACGTACTCGTAGTATCTTCTAACGTAGTCCTAAGCTAAGTAGTATCCTTTAAACCGAATTGCATCTGTTATCTCGTCGTGCTTCGGAGAATACATAAAGCCGTCAGTCTAATATAAGATTACTGTCAGGCATAGCAGCCAACCTAACAATGTTACATATCTAGTAGGTGGTTTAAAAACTCTCACATTTCTTCATTCACAAACCCGTTTCTACGTAGAAGGCGGCTTAAAATATCGGACACCAGAGACTCGGTGTCTTACACGATAATATAAGAACACAAAATGATGAATAGCATTCCCAAAGATTTGCAGTGTGATGCCGACTTAGAATAGCATCACCCCAATTCTACCCGTGGGTGTCGTAAAAAGCGACTAAGGGATACTTATCCAGGGAATGGGCAGCAGCGTTCCCTGTCAATGCAACATCATGCACTACGCTCGCCAATCCGACTGCCAAGCGTGGTGAGTATGGCAATACCCCCCGATAGGGGGAGGCCCATGTCCAGCAGTGGACTGTTGTGGCTGTTATGGTATGGTTATGGTATTCCCAAAGAGCTCTAACAAAATATGTTGCGCAAAGTGGCGCCGACCCTAACTCATTTGGGATCAGGGCAGGTGATGATTATAAGAATAGCTGTGCACACTGACCTTGTCTTGACCTTGTGTTGTTTGTCGGGCAGCAGCTGCAGCTTCACGTAGGGGTCAGGTCCTGCTGGTTCGCGACCTGGCAGACCTTGGCACGACACCACGGACACCACCAGAGCTGTCTTCTCGTTTTCGTATCTAGAATAGATAGATTTAAGAATTTATTAGTTCTTAGGATCAAAATTGAAAAAAGGCTAACTTGCCTATGCTTGATAAATTGCGAAACCGTATCTATTTGGGTGTTTTGTAAAAGGCGACGTAGAGTTTTTGACCTTAGCTACAATATCTGGCGACCATGGTCAACCGTATGGTGGCGGTAATACCACCTACGATCGCATTCCCAATGAGGGTTGTTGTCAGGCAGGCGGCCAGTCGTAAAATTAAACCAAATCATTTTGCAACATGATTTTGTGTTCAACAAATCGTGTTGCGCCGACCCCAAGTAATTGGGATAAGGGCAGAAAGATGATTATGGTGTGGTGATCTATGTAGGCTCACTTCTTATAATATTGTCATCTTCAGTAACATTCATGGACACACACATCACGCCTTTATCTTTCTTCTTCATTAATACCTATTAAGCGAAAAGCGGACAGCCGTATAAGTAATGGATGAATATAGATTTGTCACGACAAATCGTGAGATAATCTCCTTCCTCCATTATTATTTTCTTCCTAAACCAAGGCCGTCAGCTTACTCGCTCCGAAAACCTGTCAAGAACCATTTAACTTCGACTAATGGCGGAGATAAAGATATCACAGAGTTGAAAGTATCAGGCTTAGATACTAAAGCTATAGAGAGAGCCTACAAACTGTACTGCAGTTTGGCGGTTAAATGTAACTATGCAGTTTTTGTAAAAAATCTTTAATAATAATAATTGCTATAAGAACTTTTGAACTTTGAACTCCGGGCCATTGTTTCCAGCGTAAGCAAAAGTTCTATAGATATTACCTGAAATTTAGGAGAAATATAGATGTATAATTTCTTTGATTTGATTCATACCTGGCTAGGCGCACTCTATAGCTTGCTTGTATATGCTCTAAGATCTCGAGCCTTTAGAGAGTTCGAGATTGTTCTGTACAAGTTCTTTATCCGGTCTGGCAAGTAGCCAGAACCTGGGAATGAAGCCTACATTTGCCTTGAGCAAATACCGAGATTTAGGTTTCACATACGGATGTAGGTACGTCAAAGTAAAAGCTTCTGAAAGCTTCTTTTTACCAACATATAACGTCGTCTCAGACTTTATCTTTGAGCTTCAAATCAAAGGTGGATGCTTTTAAAAGCCTTTATTAAACTTGTTACTTTTATAAGACGCCTTCTTACAATGTTACATCGTGTATATGATTTTAGATACCTGTGCCTGGCAAAACGTGTAATAGAATCAGTCAAGGAACGCTCTAAACCAATAGTCAAGAAATACACATAACGTCTATTTATGCGTTATTTTTGCGCTATGTAACGCATGCGTTAGGAAAATTATTTCGGCTTTATTCTCATACAAATACGGTTTATGTCAAACGGTTTAACAGACGCATCCGTCGGCGATGTGCGATGCGCAGTGCTAACGCAAAAATAACGCACTATCATACGCCTAATTCCAGTCCCAGACATGGCCGAAAAAATTCAGCGTCAGCTGTCTTTAGTTGAGTACAAGATAATATAATTCTCTGGTACAATTGGGTCACACCTCCCGCAGTGTGCACCGAAGCAGTCAGCAGCGGGTAACCAGTGTTGGTGCTGATTCTGGCATTCGATTTCCATTCCTTGGTCAATCTTGATATACCTTTGTCACTTTCTTACATTGATTTAGGAGAAATACTAGACAGATTTGATGTTTTTGTTGTATTTACCGAATTTCTTCTAAGGTCAATCGCGATCCTGTTTCAACTTGAATATTGCGACCACTTGTCTCCTCATGTTTAAGGGAGGCACACACCGCCTCAGTACGCATGACGTATGCATGCGCGTACCGTTTGTAATGTATGGGATTGTATGAGAGGCGGCACACTGCCTGCGTATACATGCGCGTAATTACGCGTGTACTGCGGTGTGCGTGGTCTTATACGGTCCCATGCAATACAACGTCATAGTAGCGCGCGTGATAACGTGCACGTCACGCATGCGGACGGATATATGCTATTTCAAATCACACAAAAGATTTCCGTTTTAGTTATTACAAAAAGGGTTCTATTAGACACGTTTTCAGCCGTTTGACAACGTTAAATCGAATGGAAAAAGAAATTAAACACTGTCCACTTTTTTAATGATACCGTAGCAATTTATAAATATTATGCATACGCCGGAATCGATGCCACTGAATTGAGTAACTCGACGCGACATAGCACGGCGCCGGGCTGGTGCGCTAGGCGGGATTTCCTACCATTCATTGGGTGGGTATAATAACTACATGGAGTTTTTTAATTGTAAAGTTAAAAAAGCTATCGTAGAGTCAGCAATTGATTGTTTTGGAATGTTCTATATTGACGCATTTAAATGTATTGAACATCGTTAGGGTTGCAAGCATCTGTTGGATGCAGTCGGCCTAAAGTTGCCGTCTTCAGAACCGATTGGGATATTATGCCCAGAAGTGGACGTGTCACGGCTGTTGTTGATGATAAAGACTTCATTATTACTAAGTAAAGGTAAACGCAATTTCCTCAAAACACATTTACTTAGGGTAATTAGGGCTGACAACTACAGGATTGTTAATTAATTACCTTATCGATTTCCAGGATACCACCAGTTTTCACGAAAAGTGTCTGAAAATAAGTTCATCAACTTATTTTGATCGAGCAATAAATAACCTTTCTCATTATCTACCTAATAATGGAACCAACCAACAAGTTTGTAGGATTTAAAAATCGACGCCTGCTAGTCAGTTCATAATATATAGGCATGAGTGATACATAGGTACAATGAACCCGGTACTACAGAAAGTGTGCTAGACAATTCCATGCAGTCCACGTCACAGGAAACCACAGGATCGATACAGGTCTTTGTCCTCCATCACCACCGATAACTGACTTTGCTACAAGTGCATCAAATAAGGGATCAACTTATAATGGATATTCCTACAGTTACTAAGGAAAACCAGTGTGAGTTGATCCCTAAAGCAATAGTTTGATGTGCTGCTGATCGTACCACACGACACACGGTTTCGACATGTTTCAAAGTAAATACCTACGACTGGAGGTAAAACTAACTTGTAACTCCCTTGGTACGACACAGCGTTCAACGTCTAGTTTAATTAGTGTTGATTTTGGGAACACTTTGCAAGAACTGTTTAATTTTAGAATTATTTAACTGCGAACAAACAGGTACACATCAAAGAAAAATTTCTAGAACATAATTAACCAACTGAGCAAGAAAATTGTTCCTAAAATTGAAGACAAACCTAAATAACCTTCAAGTAGCTACTTAACTTTAATTAAGTTAGGAAGTGGAGTAGATAAAATAAATAACACTCAAATAAATTAAGTTATCTGGAGTGATGTTTCATTATAATTACAGATGAAACTCTTAATTGCTCATTAAGAGGTTTGTAATCACGGCACACCTCGGTACGGCCATTAAAGTGCGTTTAGTCTACAAATGTTTATTGAACCAATTCTGCGATTCTGTGTATATTTTGGTTTAATTTATATTACCAATTTATTTTATGATAAGGTATTCTGTCAGTTCTAAATTATTGTATTACGGACGGTAAAGAGTTTGCATACATAAAAGTTTTAAAGATATTCAATTTACAAAAGTGTCTTCTGAAATTAAAACCAACTACTCTATTTTTCTTCCGCCTTCACGAAACGAATAAATTGTACATTACGCTTTACATTTGGTGCCAAAATTTTCTAGATTACGAACTTCCCCCGAGGCTTAAAGGTTATAGGCATCAAGCTAATAACCATGAAACTGTACCTACAGACAGCAGCTGGAGCTGTGCGGCATTTTTGTGAGTAATTAATTACAATAAAAAAATATTAAGTGTGTTCTCCCCGAGAATAGAACCATTACCCAACCAGGAACCAACCCTTGGAACCCTGAGACATTGAAAAGACCACTAGACCATGGGGGCACAGACCGCTAAAACACAGAGGCAGTTGTTAAATTAGAAGACTTTTCCTGAGGCCTGACGTGAAGGTATTAAGCTCGTGAACATGAAACTTTAGGCATGAGACATGTAGGCAGCCAAGCTGGGTGATTCTGCGGAAATTTTATGAGAAGTTAGAAACAGTTACAGCTCGACGTCGTGTAGAGGTGTGTTCCAGGCTATTTCCACTGTTAGTTGGGATTTCAATGGAGTAGTAAAGTATTAGATAGTTTTTTTAGAAAATGGGTAAAATAAGGATAGTAAAGTAAAATTAGGATGGTAGTAAAAAAATGTGAAGCTACA
Source organism: Phthorimaea operculella (assembly GCA_024500475.1). Lineage (NCBI taxonomy): Eukaryota > Metazoa > Arthropoda > Insecta > Lepidoptera > Gelechiidae > Phthorimaea > Phthorimaea operculella. Next base: position 10,800,013 of record JANFCV010000002.1, read on the forward strand.
CGATTAGGTTTATGTTCTTCCTGTTAAAATAAAATAAGGCATAAGGCAGCAGCTGGGTGATTTTGCGGCACTTTTATGAGCAGTTACACACAGTTACAGTTCATTACGTCATGTAGTGGTGTGGATCAGGCAATTTCTACTGTTCGTTGGGATTGGGATTTCAATGAAGTAGCAAATAAGTAGATTTTTTTTCAAGTAGTTTGTATGTAAGTAAAGTTTTCTTCCTATTAAAATAAGAAGGTATAAGGCTTGTAAAATTATAATTATGCAGTAGCTTGGTGCTTCTGCGGCTCTTTTATGAGCAGTTACATACAGTTATAGCTGGTTACGTCATGTAGTATGTCTTCCATGCAATTTCCACAGTAAGGGATAGGAAGTAAATGGAGAAGTAATAAAATTACGTTGATTTTCGAGCAAGTAGGTAAAATTGAAATAGCGGTAGAAGCAAAAAATGTGAAGTACTAAGTAGGTTTATTTTCTTCCTGTTAAAATACGAATGAAGGCGTAAGGCTTCTATTGTAGACAGCAGCTGGGTGATTCTGCGGTACTTTTATGAGCAGTTACAGCTCGTTACGTCTTGTAGTGGTGTGTTCCAGGCTATTTCCACTGTAAGTAGGGAACTAAATGGAGAAGTAATAAAGAGGAGCTTACTAGGTAAGATTACAAATTTAGAAGTACTGAAAATACTGGAAATGTGGAGAAGTGCTTGACTAGAACTGTTTTTATTGAACGTCGTTAAGAAATCATTCGAAACGTAGAGTAGACCCAAGACAAACAATAATTTGTGCAAAGCGCGAAGTCTTAAACAAATGTTTTCTTTGAGTTAAAAAATACAGACTTGGTGAATCGCAAAAAAATTCGAAAAGTTGCGAAGGTTTTTTACGTGAAATGTGAAATTTTCATTAAACTCAGATTAAGTAATTCCTACGGGAGCAGCTGATGTGATTAGCTTCCGTGAATTATACAAACTCTCCCTTTTTTCCCCTGTGATGAAGCGTAGATGTGATATCCCTCATTTAAAGTTACTTTTTACGCCCCAACGGATATTTGTAAACGTAATGTATGTATGAACTTTTAGCAGCATCTTATTCTATTTGGGTATAGGATCAACTTATAGTGGTAGCAAAACATAACTTAATGATTTTACACATGATTAAAAACAATTACTTTTACTTTTAGAGTAGAACACCGACTCGACGAACGACCCGATGAACCCTGGTGTCAGAGTTTTCCAACCGCCTACTTTTGCTAGCAGGCCTCACACATAGTTGTATAGCGGCTGCCATCTAGGTAAATTTTACTATGCGGCCTTCTCCAAAAAATCGAAATAATGTTGATTACCTTGTTATTTAATTTTCTATTCCCTTAAATGGGCAATTTGTAGTAAAAGTGATATACGTGAGGTTTTACTACCGCGACATTGAACTAACCCCTGGTACACCTCCCGCCGCTCAGATACATCAATAAAATTTTACTAGCCATATAATATCGGGGGACAAATTCACTCTGGGGAAATGCTACCGAAAAAAGTTTTAGTCCCAGCGCGCGTAGGTAGAGGAAGTTTTCATACTTCACTTTTATTGATCCGAGATGTATGAAAAGAAAATGACAACATGCATATTAATGTGGATAAAAAAAACTCTTTCTTATAATTACCAAAAGTATACTTACAACAAAAAGGTGGCTCAATGTGCGTTGGACGACTCGGTGTCCCATTCGAAAAGAAGAAGTGAGTTCAGCGTTTTTTGTATGGAATAATACTTAAAAACTTCCTTAAAAGTTCTTATTTGTCAACTCAAAGTGTCCACTAGTTTTATTTTTCGTAGCATACCAACTACCAACCTACGTCGTAGCAAAGAGCTACGATAAATTATTCTGCCCCAAGGATTTCTCGTTTTCTCATAGAGACTCAACAAGAAATTCTGAAATAGCTTTCTATTCTACTGGATAATGCACATCTGCATTCTCCCAGCCTTATTCTTATTCAGAACGAGTTCGAAAGAGGTCAGAATATGTATTAATGTGTACATAAAGTATCTTTCACACACACCACATGATTTTCCTGATCCGGTAATTCGTCGAAAAGAGTTTACAAAATATTATAATAGAATCGGATGATGGCTGTTGTCGGTTCACAATGCGGCTGTCACAATTTGTCACAAATCGCAATATCGGCTATGAGTATGATTCACCTTCATGTTTCAAGATTGGTTGGTTAGGACATTCTAGGTCTTACGTAAGTACTAGTCTAAAACTGTCGTATCGTTTAGTGTTTATATGGTATCGAACTATCGACAAGGTCGTATTGTGTCATGCTAAAGGATATTCGTGTCAAGGGCACCTTTTGCTAAAGACTGTTAATTCCTAATGATTCTATGAAATAATATGTGACTTGCAATATTATTTATGTATGAAATTGACATAAAACTCGAGCCATTTTCAACACGACTGCTATCATAAATGTTTAAAAGCAGATTAACATACATAGCAGAATAACATCATCATATCTAACTGCCACAGAATGTTTTATTTTACACTAAAAACTATAGATAAAGACATAAGGAGCTATTCTATTAATTTAAGTGCCACTTAAAATATGCTCCAGTAATTAAACCTACTACATGACGTGGGATCCGACCTTTATCAAATATTGCTTTGTAACTGAGAATCCACAATGTAATTAGTATAATTAAAGGTTGCAAATAAAGTCTAGTCTATATTATCTAACATACTACAAACAGATAAAAAACTTTTAATGGAGCTTTAGAAACTCTGATCTTTATAAAAGTTCCTGTGTGACCAGTGAAAAAACACCCCATCTCAGTGTTTCTCAAAGAGTCATCAAAACAAAGAAGGAAAAATGGTGAAAAAATTACATTTATAAGTACCTAGATACATTAGCAAGTATTTAACCTACGGATCCGGAGATCCGCCGGACCAGATTGCAATCCCTAATTCAGAGATGCCCCTGACTCTTACAAGTTCGTGTAAGTATAAGAAAGTGTAATAAGAGTAGTAGTGGTTAGAAGTTTAGAACAGTCGTTACGAACTTCCTCATTGCATACGGTGAAAAATATGACTTCCTTTTGATTGGGCACATGCATATCTTTTTATTTAAATACAAAAATACTACTTTCGTCAATCACTTTTGGGAATCTCTGCCATATCAGTTAGCGCGCGGGTCTCGGCGGAAATATTATTTGAGTCAGAGTTATTAATAAAGCTTTTAGCTTAATAAGCGCCATCTGGATTGTAGTATTGCAATATTTATAACTATCAAACTTTTAAGTGATTAAAAATTGCGTATTAGAAAAGATACTGCAGGCGGCCGATCGTAAAATTAAGCCAAATCCTTTTACAACATGATTTAGTGTTTAAGCAACCCCAAAAATATTATAGTCGAAATATGAAAAGAACCTACAATACCAAAATAGTGTAGACTAACTAACCGACTCATTTTCCTTTTTGTTTTAGTTTCACTAAGTAAGTATGTAAGTACGTAAGAACGTACCCGTTTAAGGCATCCATTTATACCTACTGGTTTTCTTAGAATTTGTACGAAAAACCATCCTTAGATGGTTCATTTTTAGAGGGTGGATCATCCCTTAGATGGTGGATTGGCTGTCGAAGGTACCTCACTTAACGTTTGTCGCACCTACACAACTAAATTATCATATTATTCACGCAAATGCCTACGAGTATTTAACTTGACAAGCCCCAAGGGGAAGATTGTCTTTAAAACTTTGTCGGTTGAGGAGACAGCGAAGCAATTCAGACAATGTTGTTAAAAAAATTAGATCTTCAAACGTTTACCGGGCGCTGAATTTGAAGGATTTTGATAATTGATCAACTATTTGAGCTTTCGGATAATCGGAACAATGAAAATAATATCCTGAATATAAAGAGGGAAATTGTAAAATCCCTCAGTTCGTATTATGACGTCATAGTCACTTTTCTATGAATATAAAGAAAATCTGACAACAGTCAATTACTGTTTTAACCAAGACGTGCATAGGTACTAGTAGTCAAATTAGACAGAGAGAGGTGTATTATTTTGTTGCAACCAACGTCATGTTAACTTCAACGGGCACTGAACGCAACTTCTGAGTTATTTATTCGTACAAAAATCTACCCAAATGGTATGGTGAAGTTTTACTAGTGACCAATAGCGAAAACTCAGAACCGGCTGGTGATAAGGAACAACTTTCTCCAAGAAACATAGGTAAATGAAAAAAATATGACCCCTGATTTCAGTTACTATGGGAGGTAATTTTTTTCATATTTCGATATACGTTTCTTGGAGAAAGTTGTTCCATATCGGTCATTAGTTTTCGTCCTATATGATCTGCTGATCGTGCCAAACTCTTACCTATCTCCAAGCTTTCCCTCGTTGTTGGCCTCAGGTTCCGTCTTATCCTTCTTCTCGGTAGCGTTGGAATCTGCCAGTGCCTTGCTCAAGGGAGTCGGCATTCATATGAGGGACCAAATTGTACTGGTTCTTCTTAGTAAATACTTGAACAACCAGTATAAGTAGATCCCTTAAATCAGTAGGTTGATGATTTCTTACCTCAGTTTGAAGTGCAGATCTCCAAGCTTCCCCTCGTTGTTGGCCTCGGGTTCCGTCTTGTCTTTCTTCTCGGTAGCGTTAGCATCTGCCCGCTCCATGCTCAGAGGGGTTGGTGAGCATATGAGGGTCAAATTATACTGATTCTTCTTAGTAAATACTTAAACAACCAGTATAAGTAGATACCTTAAATGCGTAGGTTGATGATATCTTACCTCAGTTTGAAATGCAGATCTCCAAGCTTCCCCTCGTTGTTGGTTTCAGGTTCCGTCTTGTCTTTCTTCTCGGTAGCGTTGGCATCTGCCAACTCCTTGCTCAGGGGGGTCGGTTCAGTCGGTGGGGCAGTCGGGGTGCTCGGGCTGTTGCCGCCCGATGGCTGGGTGATGGAAAAACAGCATAGATTTAGTACTCGTCCTAGAAAAACCGTTAGTTTATATCGCTGCTGAACGTAGGCAAGGGTACATTTCTCTGGGGACTGATCTGGGGGTATATATCTCGTCTATAAGGGGATATCTTGTTTTTGCTTTTCAGTAACTCGTTCTAGAAGGAGGCGTCGAAGTATTTGGATCCACGGTCAGATCATTCCATGTCAAGCATCCATAAGATCTTGATCTTCACAGTTTGTGCTATATTCTGACATCGTGTGAGATGCTGTGCCCTTTTGGACGTATGTATGGTTTAGCTCGCTCATATTTCTATGCTTCTTCTTCTGTCATGTGGGTGTGATGTATCAGAGTGTAGCCAAAAGATTCTGTCATCACATCCCGCATCACTTACCAGCTTAGGCGGCGTGGAGCTGCACGACGAGGGCGTCCGACTCCTAGAACCTTGGACTGGAGTGGGGACACAGTAGGTACACACCGGATGAGGCTGCGGGGGTGACGTCATCGTGGGCGCCGTGGGCCCGGCGGGTCCCGTCGGTGCGGTCGGTGACGGTGACTTGCGGAGGTAGTGGGTGGCTGAGCCAGGGGAGCGGACTGCGGTGGCGCGCCGCGGAGGCTGGAACACCAGAGCCTTGTCTGGGCCTCGTTTGCCTCCTGGACATACAATCTCTTTATTAGTAAGTAGGTAGGTACATTTAGCACCCAAATTCGTGCGCACTTTTCGGTAGCTAATATGCTAAATGAAACCTTTCGTAACTACTGTGTCAAACAAGTGTGAAAAATTTTTCCTTCAAAGGAAATCTAAACTAGATTTGATGCCTTTTTATATGACTAGGTACTTATCTACTGAAAAAGTGCGCGCGTATTGGTTCGCTAAGTGTCCGTTGAATTTATTATTCTCATTTATTATATTGTACAATAAGCATCGCAAACTAAACTACTCATACAAGATTTGAAAGAAACGTACTAATATGAGCTGTAGCTTGCTGGTGGTTGTTGCAGTAAAGGTTCTCTCGCACTTCACCTGTGTGTAAACAACATGTTGTTATAAGCTGTGTAGAGCACAAGCACAAGCACATAAGCACATCAAAGTGTTGCGGCGATGTACAGCCAAGCAGGTTTTGGCGCTTTACACACATAAAATTCGTTTCGACGTTATTTTTGCGCTGCGTAACGCATACGTTGGGACAATACAAATTTCTCTCATACGAAATTAATTGTTTTATGTCAAATTGTTTGACAAATGCTTCCATCAACGCAGCGTTGTGCGATATGTTTGCGCTTACGGATGCGTCTGTCAAACCGTTTCACATAAACCGTATTTTTTAAACGCAACGGATAGCGCTGCGCAAAATTAACGTACAAACGGACGTTATTCGTGTAAAGAGCCTTTGCGGTGTGTGTAAAAAATAGTTTCAAACGCGGAAATTTTGAATTATGTAGGTAATTTAAGCAGCGTACATAATCAATTGGTAGGATTAGGATGACGCTACCGCTACGTACGGCACATTATTTAATACATGCACCAATATGGAAACAATATTTAAATACAAGTTTCTTGCAACACTCATGTAAAGCATAAATATTCGCAGACGAGACACACACCGCCATCTAGCCCCAAACAGGATGTGAGAATCACCTTTAAACTTCTTGTTTGGGCACAAGACATATAGGTACACATTTTTGAAAATGTATAAATACATTTTATACAAAGAAAAACACCGAGACTCGACGCATACTTATTTGAAAATTTACTTTAACAGACGCTTGTGTATTGGGGATCGAACCCACAAACTAAAGGCACCCGCGCGCCGTTTTCCTAATTTGTGCACAAACCTCGGCATTGCTGGCAGGCTACGCCAGCCAACGTAGGTACAAGCCTAAAATGAAAGCTCCAGTTCTTACCAAGCTTGTGAGCAAGCGAGTTCCTTCTCCTGGCGACCCAGCAGGCGAAGGCAGCCAGGATGGTGGCGACGGCTGCTGCGGCGCCCACCATCACCACCCAGAATGTGGCGCCGTGCAGCTCACTACCTGTGGAACAAGACAAAAACTGTGAACAAAACGGGCTGAGCAAGGTTGTATTGACTAGGCGCTTAATTTTTTGTGGCGGCCACCTTCGTTCTTATTACTAATAGATTGAAGCGCCGTAACAGTTACTTGCTAAAAACAACATAAAATGCGAGCCGAACGATGGAAAGGGAGTCGAACGAGTAAAAAGTAGTGTAGGAGATTTGCAGTAAACGTCAAGCTACACACGACACAACATCAATCTACCTTCTTCAGTGGAAGACAAATGAACAGTCCCTTTGTGCCAGTAGTGCAGATAAACAAATTTTTCAATTGTATGTTTAATTGTATTTTAAATAGTGAACAATAAAGAAATTAATAATAAAGTAGATTGTATTTCATCTCATCATACCAGTCCCGTGTGATGTCGGCTTAGAATAGCATCACCCCAATTCTACCCGTGGGTGTCGTAAAAAGCGACTAAGGGATAATTATCCAGGGAATGGGCAGCAGCGTTCCCTGTGAATTAAACATCTTGCACTGCGCTCGCCAATCCGCCTGCCAAGCGTGGTGAGTATGGCAATACCCCCCAATACGGGGGAGGCCCATGTCCAGCAGAGGACTGTTGTGGCTGTACCAGTATACCAGTCCTAGTATTCCATGTCCAGTTTCATATGCTAAACATTTTGCCACAGATATTTTGTACTATCTAGTCAGATCTAGGGCAAGTGCTCATCCTAAAACAGCCTACTTTGAGGCATAGCTTTGAGGTAAAGGTTAGGTGTACTTGAGTTACATAAGCACTCGTTGATTCCCTCGAAAGGAAAAACCAGGTTTCCACACTTGACGTCCGTTGGTTGCTGCGCATTTTTACCGCATCTGTAACGCATGCGTCTGTCAGATGCAATGATATTTCGAACATCACAGTGATTCCCCATACTAAAACGGACTTTGACGCACGACCAACACATAAGCATGGTTATACCGGTATCTACTAACATAATATACCTATATCTTTTGCACCCGGTGTAGGATTTGCCAAAGTCGGCCTCGGGCCGGATTTGAGCTGTGTAGATGACAACCCTTTGTCCTAACTGCCTTGTTCAATTATGAGATTAGGTAGGTAGGCAGTAAGGTAAGGCAAGTAAGGTCAGGTAGGTCAAGGTCATGTAACAGAGATGTTAAAGACTGACCTTGACGCGACGTGGTGCGCCATCAAAATGGTTTGTGTGGGGAAGCCAGAAAGACCGGGCGGCATGTCGCTGCGCGCTCTCCATACTATGAACAACGCTGTCACTTTGACGGCGCACTACGACGTGACCACGTTCGGTCTTTATTTTGGCTTTAATGTCCAAATCCTAGAAATATTTCAGAACGGAATTCTTTATGACTTCCGTTGACGGATTTAAAAAAATAGCATCCTCCACGCCAGATTACATCGGTTTATTCGGTGAGGTTTTTAAAACAAAAATAATGAATCGTCGAAAAAAATATATTATTAGTATAATATGAAAACAGGAGTAATATCACCTATCCCAATCATGCTCAGACAAACGAATGTCATTAAAAGGTCAACAAGGCTACAAAACGACAAATCTACCCTCATCAATTATTCGCTAACGAATAGCGACAAAAACGTAATTGGAAAGATTAAGCGAGCGATAAAAAGTTGCGTGCCGGTAACTCACTCATGTTCAATAGGTGAATTGCACACAAACCAGTGATATTGCGGTTAGTGATAGCCACCATAAAAATGACAAGCTGTGTCAGCCACAATTTGATAACGTGACCATGGTATCCGACTTTTCTTTTCGATTTGGTAAACTTTTTTCGTGATCCGGTAAAACCCCGGAAAATCATACGGTTTGTGTGAAAACCGCCCAACTTCACAAGCGATTTAGATTAGGCAAATAAACAACACAATCATGTACATGTATTAACCAATTTTGTGTGGCGGGTGCGTGGGAAAGTAACGTATTTCGTTACAGCGTTACCATTACAATACAACACGTCCTGAATGTGCATGACCCGAATTGCTGTACCAAAATAGCCTCGTTTAGTACGAGTATTACATACGTATTGAGACTCTACCCAAACCAGAAGGAAGAATTGTTCATGTAGGACGTCATCATCATCATCATAACAGCCACAATAAAGTCCACTGCTGAACATGGGCTTCCCCCTATTAGGGGGGTATTTGCCGTACTCATCACGCTTGGCAGGCGGGTTGATAGCACAATGCAAGATGTGGCAATGCGATCGTGAAATTCATCCAGGGATTGAACACCTGGATGAATTTATGCCTTAGTCGCCTCTTACGACACCCACGGGAAAGATGGGGTGATGATATTCTAAGCCGGCATCACACGGCAAATCACACGGTAGGACGTAGGTATAGTTAAATAGCGCTTGCATTCTTACCCCCCCATACTTTACCATCACAAGTTAACAACTAGGTATACCAACGTTACCAACAAACCTTACATCTTTATCATTATAATAATAGTGGAAATTTCAACGATATCGTTAAAAGATATTGGCTACACGTGTACTAAAAATAGATCCCTGAAACACTATCCAAATCCCTGTTTATTCTAGAAATTGTATTCGTGCAAAATTTATACAATCTGTTGTCGCTGGCAAGTAGGTTGTAGGTTGGTACCTTTTATATTTTTAGGTCTTGGTTTCATTCCTAATTTATGTAAGTACCTACTGTATTTTGAAAAGAACTGTACTGTACTTTTTTCATATCATTACATACATTGTTGTTTTTTCTTATCTTTCTTTCTAATCTTCCTTATCTGTAGCTACCTATTCTATTACCTATATTGCAATTTAAAAAAGCACTCTAATTACATACATAAAACAAATTTAGGTGCAGCTGACAAACATTTTCATAATTTTTGGTACGTTTTAAATTTCTGATCTCATGGCGTCGTTTCTCAATAACGTTTCTTTGAATAAATCATATGAGATTGGATGAGGCGGGTTCAAAGCTACAAAAGCACCGTACCTACACGAAGAAATCGGATTCTGTAGACACTTCGGAAATAGTCTATTCGTGTAGACAGATACAAATAGAAACACAGCGACTCCGAGCCACACAATAGTTTTAGATTACCTAAATACCTCTAGAAGTAACAGAATATCTCTAGAAGTAGGTAAGGTATGCAACTACCGACTTTCCCGAAACATTCCTTAATTAAGGGCCAAGGTCCAAAGCTTTGAAAAATTTGGACCTCCCATACAAAAAATATACTAGCCGAGCGAGCAATTTCCTATGGGAAGTAAGATGATCTCTTAAATGGGTATGTTGAAGTGCTGCTGATATACTACTATGTTAATCTAGAACAATTTCACTCTGAATTCGAAGCCACAAACTTTACCAGCGCTGTACTGTTCAACAGTTATGGAGTGTAGTTACTTTCGCTAAATAAAACTGACCTTTACATAGCATAAATAAAACACAGAGTTTATAGTGTGCAGAACAGACTGCACATGCGCTATATGCAGTAAAACCACAGCTAAAGCTCTCCTTAACCTTGTATCGGAGCGACGAGATGAGCGCGGAGGTAGGGGGGGGGGGGGAGGGTGATGGCATAAAATAGATAATTTACAGAAGGACAGCTCGCCCCTTCTTCCGATCATTTATGCCTACACTTTAGGGTCGCTATTTCTTTTTCTGATATCTTAATATGCCGTACCTGGGTCAAACTTACTCAGGTACATTACTTACATTATATCAAACGTACACTATAACATACTTTACAAAAATATTGCCACTTGTGAGTCGTAATTTTGCCGTCCGCCTGCACCGAACGCTGTTTATACTAGCTACTAGCCGGTTCGAACCGGTTCGAGATTGCGTGTAAACAACGGCGTGTGGATGTCTGTGTGAGTACAGTGACGTTCCCTTGAAGCCGGCTCTCTGCATTGGCGCCAGCCAATACTTACTTTGTGGTGACGGGTAGGAAGGGGGGAGGGGGGTAAACAACTTTTCCAATATCCCCGCAAACACTCTGCGATGCGGTTAGTTTGCCGTGCCTCGGATAGTTGGGATGAAATGTGCATGTGACAAATATCAATCTGAATAATTGACACTACACTGACTACACCAAGGTCTTTGGGGTCACAGTCACATGCACATTTCATTGACTTACGTAAAAAGAAGAACAATTAATTATTTTATTTTAAGGGTGTGTTTCTTCAATTCATAGAACTGAACAACTTGAAAAATAAATACAAATATGTTGAAAAAGTGTGTCACTTAGTATGCGAGGTTCAAATCATTTTTCATAATCGAAGCAAAGTCTCTTATAAAACATGTTTAGTTTTGTGAGTAGAAAGCTCTTAAAATATATTTTGTACTTTATTAAATGTCACTTTAATAAGTACTCTACGTCATTTGAATGATTATAATGAAGGACCATAAACTATATTTTATTTTGGTAAATACCTAGTAGTTATTTTAACATGTCAGCAGCAGTATTTATTAAAACAAATTATGCGAGTGTTATTACTGGACCCGTCTGCTACGCCGTAGCCCGTAGCAGTTTCGTAGCCACTTCAGGTAGTCACGTTATTCCGTCTCGTAGCCTCAATGACGTCATCAACCGTTAAGGCGGTCCATTACGGCTGCCTTTAACACCTCACGTGCAATTTACGGAACCCGCAGTTATGTCACGTTGGTAGAACTATTGTTAGCAATTTGCGTTTGAACTGATGTGAGTATGAAACTAAACCCCTATCACACTTAGTCAGTGAGACTACCGTGGGACGGTAAAAATTGAATAAAATATTAGAAAACCCTTTTAATGGAAAATGATTTAAATTCAAAATCAGGCAAAAATACAATTACAAAATATAAATAAAACATACAACGAATTAAGGTTTTAAATATAAAATTCGCGCAAATACCCCAACTGTGGGCTTGCCGTGGAAACTTTGAAAAATTTATGGACGACTATGGAATCCTGTACGGAGGCGAAATACAAAAATGACATAAGGATTTTTTTAAATACAGTAGAATCCGTTTATTATGACACCGCATAAATTGACCAACCGCTTATTATGACGTAGTTACAGAAGGTAGTTTGGCTTTCATACAAAATTCTTGAAAAAAGGTCGGATATAATGACTTTTACAGTGACATGTCGGTTATTATGACCCATTTTTGTGAATTATTTCCGGTTTTAATGACTGACATGACTCTAAACGACGATATCCTGTAAAAAAATGACATCTCTACGCCGAAAAGCTTTTACGATTGAGAAAAAAGGTCGAGTAATATGCAGATTAGAAAGTGGAGAATAAAACTAAACAGTAGCGAAGGAATTATAATTAATAAAACATACATGTAAGCGATGGTCATACATGTATAGGGTTGGGTCATACGACATACAACCTACCTTTTGTATGACGTCCGCTTATAATGACGTGTTTGTCAATTCCCTTGAATGTCATTATAAACGGATTCTACTATACCTCTTAATAAAAGAAATATACCACCATTTTATTTTTTATAAAACTTTCGACACTAAAGTTATTTTATTAGCAGCACTTAGCTACTTATGTTTGGTATAAGATAGTTTTAAATTACTGATCCTGATGGACCATAAAATGTCTACTAAAGGTGAAGGGTACAATAAAATAAATGCTTTATTTTATAGTATACGTGCGTGCCTTTTAAGATAGCTGTATTTTAAACTAGCTTTCCGCCCGCGGTTACACTCGCGGTATTTATCTGTGTGGTCTAATATATTTATTTAAATAAATTGCATGCAAAATTTTGAAACAGATTGCATCAAAGATCACGAACTTGAGGTGGAGATCGACTACTCGACAACAGATGACGCCACTACTTGAGGGATTGTAGAAGCCCTTATATCTTTAAAAATACGCCCTTTAAGTTAAAACGGGAACTTTCTTGTTCGAGGAGAGATAGAGGGCTATTGCACTATAAAAGTGCCTTAATCGTACCGGGAATCCTTTTAAAGTTTTATCGGTACATACATTTTATCAACTTAGTTTTATTACCTATATATAATGATTTAGATATGCTGGATTAAAGCTGCATTCAAGGCGATAAGCAAATAGCACGATAATATTCAGCATTTAATGTAACTTTAAAAAGTTCTTGTATCTAGTCTGCCAAGCGTCTGGTGAGTATGGCAATGCCCCCCGATAGGGGGAGGCCCATGTCCAGCAGTGGACTGTTGTGGATGTTATGGTTATGGTTATCTAGTCTGCACTCTGCACTTTTCGATTCGATTTTGATTTATACCTTAGATAGAATCGATAAACTTCGAAACAAATAAACCACTTTAAAAATCTTTCTTTTAGAAATCCACTACATCTCCATGTAATGTAGGCCATTTTAAACTAGGGCTAGTATAACATATTATTTACACGACAAAATTATTAGCATAGTGAAAAACTGCTAGCACTTTTTGAAAACGAACTCCAATCTTTACACGTTGATTCTGTATTCAAATAAATGTAAAAATCTGTGCAGGCCTATTCTGGTTACGTCATAGACACGGCTGTTACCGATTCTCGGCTCGTTTTCAGCCCGCATTCAGAATCCGAAGCAGCTGGAAACATGCTGTGCAAATGGCACGGGGAAGTTTCGAATCCGTGAGAGGATTTTAAAGTTTTGCGTTTATTTTTTACAGACTTCGAAAATGGAAGGGGTAGGTTCTCAATTCGTGGAATTCGTTATTATTTTCACCAATCACTAAAGAACGGGTTGATTGATTTGTCAAATTTCTTTGTTCGCACTGTAGAGAGACTTACCTCGCGCGCGAGAAGACAGAGATGTGTCAGATCTTATGGAATTTAACAAAATAACCTTGAGTGAAGACTTTTGACATAGGTATGAGTTCGAGTGTAGAGAAAACCTACTATGTCGCGGGTCGCATGATAGCTATACAGGTATACTCTCGAAGTGGTCCCATATTAATCAGGTCAGGTTTTGACAAAGTGGTCTTGGAGGATGATAGGATCCTATTGAAATATGTGGTATTGGGGAATAATGGAACCTTATATTATGTAAAATATAAATAGAGGGAACTGTTCAAGTTCTATAACCGTAGTTTGATTGAAGTATATAGCAGAAGGTTTTCTTTCAGCAAAATTCTCCATACAAGTCAAGGGAATATTTAACTAAGTTGGTACTAAATCTCCAAAAGAGTTTTCAAGAAAAACGTAAAACATGTAGGTATAAAGTTTATATGAGCTTCATTACTCTTGGTTAAGAAAGTTTTATTAATACTTTTTTCAAACATACCTCTATCTGACTTCTAAGTAATAAGTACGCTCAAGTCATATTTCTCAACGTAGGTTCTATTCTATATTACAATATATATTTTATAAAAAAGTTACGTACAGTACTAATAAAATTATTAGTTCATCCATGATTCATGGTATCCAGTACGCTGGCATCGTTTCCCTTTTGGATGGCCAAGCTTTGCCATTCCTTGGCTGAGGAATGGCAAAACTTGGAAGCTGCCAGCTCTCTAATCGCCGGTGATCTCACTGAGGTGCGCTTTTTAGATACTTTTAATTTATTCTTGACTAATAATAGGACGTTATTCACAACTTATATAATTATTACGTAAATCCCCTCAAACCTAAGACACAGAATATATAATAGTACTAGGCTAAGAGCACTCAGTCTGATCAGAGATTAAACTAAAGATCTCGAAGTACTGCAAAGTTTGGAGAGGCTGGAGTCAGCAAATAAGAGGGCTCGCAGACGACCACGGCTAATTTATTTGATGGAACAAACTTCGGGGATGTTAGAGTTACGCGGGACATTTCGTTGGTGTAGGTACAAAAAGTCTTTAGGTGTTAGGTATCGGAATCCAATTAGTTAATGTATTTTTAGGTGAGACGGCCACTCCCTGCATCCGCCGCTAAATGACAGTTGTATGGCGCTCCCTTTCCCACATGGTGGTAAACTCAAGTCTCAACTATAAGTGAAAAACTAGCGTCAAAGATAATGAAGCGCCTCATACAGCATGCAAATCTCAGATACCTGCAGATAATAAAGAGTATACAGTAATATCTATATTTTATACAGTTTTTCGACCTCTACTTAGTTTATCAACGTGACTGGCAACGTGAAGAAAGACGGACACCACGTGACCAAATAAAAAATGCTAGGAATGGCCTTTACTTTGCCTACCTACATTAGTTTCTAAAAATGCTCAGAGCCTATTTTCAGAGCTCTCTGCGTAGAGAGCTGTTCAAATAAGGGTAAAAGGTACTTGTACCTACTAACATTTAGTTAGAATTACTTGAACTGCGAAGAAGTATTGTCTTTGAAGCACTACAAACTTCCAATAACAAAGAACTAAGTATGAACACCAGTTTCAAACCAGCACTCTGGAATCAATACACAGAACAGAACTCATCTCAATATTTCTTAAACTTCAACTGAACTTTTCACCAGTAAAGATTGGTGTCAAAAATGTTTATCTTGAGGCGCTGCTAATAGTATCTACTTCTCCTTGAATAGTTGCGATCGTTTGAAAATGTGGATAGATATAAAACAAATAGGTAGGTAGCTAGATATTCTAATCAGCACAATTTCAACATTTCAATAACCGACGAAGTCACTACGAGTCTACCTACTTATACCCTTCAATCATTTCACTTTAGATTGAACGACTCGGTGTCCCACACGAAAAGAGAGAGATTTCACTTTAGATGAACGATTGGTCTAGCGCCAATGAAACAAGCCTACTGCGTAATTCTTGCGTACCTATAAGCTTACACTTGCGTAAATATAGTTCAGTTCAATATATACCTGTCTATTACATGACATGAGACACATGCAACTTTAATGTCAAAAATCAAAGCTCTAAATTTGTAGTCTGACATTCCGCGTCATACAAGAAAGAAATAAAAAACTTGTAAAAAACATCATACAGTTTTGTATTTAGATCTCATAGCATTCACAATAAAACTATTCGTACGAATTTAAATTGTGTGAATTCGTGTTGTTATTGTTCCTTATCTTCTGTTTTTCCTTTTCATCGTCTTGATCTCGACGTTCGCATAGCCACCACAAGCCCATTCTTTCTTCTCTTTAGTAGTATAAGTCACGTTGACGTATATTCGGCCCTTATTAATTGGAAAGCTGTCAGGTATTTCTGCCGTGGGCACTGTCATGTTCACCAAATGATACTGTCCCTGCAATTATTAACTTTTTGGTTACAAAGTTAATACAAACGAAGCAAGCGGAAAAAATTCACGCCACCGATGGGATTTGAACCCACGCCTTCTGACAAGCCAGGTCAGACGTGCTAGCCTTTACACCACGGAGGCTACTCCCGAGGTGGCGAAATTATGATCCACTTGCTTCGTTCATATATTTTTGTCACTTGGCTACTTACGGGTAGCTTAGCAATAAAATATTAAACATTCCCTGCAATTACACAAATTGCTCATTACATCGTACGCCTTGGTAAGCATATCCATGAATGAGCTCCGTCCAAGGCTCCGCCAAGACAGATGACTTCAAGAGGGCCGTACTGGATGGCAGGTCTACACACAGCAGTTGACTGATATATGCTGATGTGATGTGATCTTACTCATACTGGTAACCAAGTTATTATCATTTTTACAATAGACTATCTATTGGATCCCACTGCTGGGCAAAGATCCACTTGTTGCGATCCTGTGCATCCTTGGCCGAAGACGTCACGCCATCTTTTTCGGGGTCCTAGTAGGTGATTGAAAAATCTCCTGATACCAGAATTCATCAGTTTCTTTATCTTTAACTTAGTGCCCCGCGCGACAGAAGAAAAAACTAAAAAAAGAGAAAGTGTAGACTGGAGGCTATAAATTGTGCAGTGTTTTTTATAGTGTCTAGTACATTACTGTTGGATGGGGGCACGGTCCTTGCAACTTTCCCTGTCTCATTGCACTGCCGAAAAACTTGTCTTTGTGAATCAAATCACAATGTTTGAAGTGCATCTCTAAGAATGACGGCTTGTACACATTTGGCATCCATTCCTTGTAGAAGTAAAAATGATACTGAAAAAAGGAAATTAATTTTCAACAGCTCTTTTGTTTCACCGCGAAGACAAATATATTCATCATTACAATATACCTAAATGTTACAGAATCTGAGTCAGCGGATTTAGTTAGTTGCAGAATCTTGAAGTTTGTTTAAGTGCATTAAGAAAATCGTACTTCATGGTCTCGGCCTTTCCGTACAAAAGTATTCTTCTGTTTAATTTGAGTGATATGATTTACTTAATTATGTTACTTACATATAATTCTTTTTTCAATGAAATGAATTCATCGAAGAAGGGCTCTTGTTGCAATTCAGGTATTGTAAAATTGAACTACTTAGGTATTGCTTACTGTTTTGGTGATTCTAGGCATAGTTTTCTACTTACTGTGTATCTGTTGTCCAACTCAATGAGGACGTCAGCGTGTATCTCCAAATAATATATTGGGTCTTTTCTTCCATATCGTCGAATTGTTACATTTCCGTAAGAAAAAAACTTGGGATTTATGTATGTGACTTGAGGACGTCCTACACTTATGTATCGGAACTAAAATAGGTAAACACTATTATTAAGCTATTAACATTAATTACCAAAGTTAACACAACCTGTAATAATTACGTCTCACTGTCGATGAAATGTCATATTATCCCCGTTACCTACATTATGGTGTACAAAAATTAAATAAAATTTTAGTCAGTACTTTGTGGTAAACTCAAGTTGGAAAGGGAGCGCCATAAAACTGTCATACAGCGACAAGCGAGTGGCCGACTATAGAATTGGCCTCAACTATAGAAATTTGCACGAGAATTCATGAGAACAATCGCCAAATATAATGCAAGTACCTATTTTTTAATAACATAAAAATGTATCTACTCCTGACGGGTTTTTTACTTTGAGTACAAAATGAGTCAAATTTATATTAACAAATCAAATAATTCTAATTAAACCTACTCACTTTTTCTGCAGTATGAATGTTAAAGATATTTATCAGTAACAAGCACAAGAAAATTTTATATATAACATTCATATTTTTGTAGCGTACTGCCCACAAAGATAGATAGATAGGCAACTAAATTAAAATAGTTATGCACAATACGATATTATTCGCCATTAGTGCAAAAAATAAAATTGCCGGAAATTCATAAATGAAATTATCCAATACCTACTAGATAACACAAGTTATTTTAGACAGGTGTCATTAAAATTTCTTTTCAATAATATGTAATTGACGTACAAGTAGCGTAATTTGACGGAAGTCGTTATGCAAAATGTAGCAAATTCAAAATAAACGTATTAATTTAACTAGTCACATCTGTCGTTGAACCTATGGATGGTGTGGAGTAAGCGCGATCTCTCGTCATACACCGCTTAATGGGACTCGTTTATGCAAAATTTATAGAATATAATCGGCCAAGTGCGAGTCGGACTCACGCACGAAGGTGCCGTACTTTGGTGTATAAATATGGCATAAAAAACCATTTCTTTTTTAGTTTTATTGTCATAGCGTCAATAGTGAACACATTGACCTGAAAAGGACATAGTGCCTTATGTCGGACCCTGCCGGCCTAAGTCCTGATAGTAATACTGTAGTATTTGTGTTCATACTCGGTACACCATGACATCAAAAATATGTTCAACCTGACATGTTTGAATTACACGGGAAAAGGGCACTTACGAATACATTTGTAAATAAGTGATTGATGACCTATACATTTCTATACCTACAATTAACAAAATTTGAAGCACTAATCTTTATCTGGCTTTACCCTTGTATGTGAATGCCAGCACATAGGCTACCCATGCAAGGGATCAACATAAACTGGTTTTTGTGCTGCCGGTAGTATAGTACAAAGTTACTTGAGAGGATAGACGCTAAATTGAATTCTGCGCTCGGCTTTACCCGCTGCAAACTCTGACCTTCCATTGTGAACTGAATCTGTGACGCTATATTATAATGCTAGTTGTAGAATTAGAGAAGAATTATTCATCACATAAAAAAATAATTATCATAGTGACATAAAACCAGTGTAAATTAGTTATTCGATATATTCTGAAAAGTTTTTGACAAACCAAAACCTACAATGGTCAAATATTCAAGATTCAAGATTCAAGATTTATTCAGTAAAAGATATACATTGTCAATTTCACAATAACATTAAAATACACTAAAGTGTACAATAATATAATAATAAAACATAATGTCAAAAATTGTAATTAAATACCTAAATTAACGAAAAACAATTCATTAATATAAATAAAATTAAGCATATGTATGTGTTATTCATTTAAAAATTCATTGACTGTATAAAAAGCCTTTTGAGTCAGCCAGGACTTGAGTCGGTTACAGAAACTAGGGTAAGAAATTACACCTCTGATTTCCGGTGGAATCTTATTATAAATTCGGGGACCCATGACGTCCAAAGACCCATCTGATTTTTGCAGCCTTCGCCGAGGCACCAGTAGCTCACCTTCTCTAGCTTTGCACATGCGCTGTCGAAGCAAAACTTTTTTAGGGAACTCACTGGGGTTTGTCCTCACATACTTTGCGGCCTCCAAAATATATAAACAAGGTACCGTAAGTATACGCATGTCAATAAAGTATTGCTTCGCTGGCTCATCGGGGGGGAGACGAGCCATTCTACGAATAAGCTTCTTTTGAAGTATAAAAGGTCTGTCTCTATCAGCTGATACTCCCCAAAGATCAATACCGTATGTGAGGTGGGAGTGAAAGTAACCATAATAAACTTTTAGGAGATTTTGTCCCGAAAGAGTAGCCGTAAGTCGAGATATTGCATAGTACGCTGAGTTGAGTTTACCGCATACCGCGTCGATGTGCTCATGCCACTGCAGGCCTCTGTCGAAACAGAATCCCACAAAACGAGTGTGGTCCACCACGGGAACCTTCACCCCACCCACACTTACATTAGAGAGGGAGCTCGCTGTTGTAGCCCGTCCCAATGAAAACTCTAATAAGTTAGATTTGGTCAAGTTGAGCTGCATTCCGTTGGCACTAAACCAGAGCGAAAGTTTGTTTATTATATAATTAATATTGTTCACCAACTCGATGTTACTTTGTGCACTCACTATGGCACAGATGTCATCCGCATACATAATAAAGTCAACGAAAGGGGATTCAAAAGGGAGATCATTCATTAGTAATAAGAAAATTGTGTTACCAACGTTTGATCCTTGAGGGACAGATCTGTCACCAACAAGGCCAGGCTGAGAAACATCGCTACCCACCTCTGTAATCTGACTACGCTCTGAGAGGAATGAACGAAGCAAGTCGAGCGCCACCCCATGGATACCGTAATGTTCCAGCTTCGCAAGAATTAACTTGTGATCCACGAGATCGAATGCGCGGGATAAGTCAAAGAAGACAGCAGCTACCTTCTTCTTCTGCTCTAAATGACTCATTACCGTTCGCGATAGAAGACGAGCTGCGCCAACAGTGGATCTCCCAGCCTGATAGGCGTGCTGATACGGCGATAGTGAGTCATTTTTATTTAAAAACGACATCAGCCGACTACATATACCATTTTCAAAAATTTTTGAAACAGCTGGAACCAGTGAGATGGGGCGGTAACTTTTATGCTCCTTCTTTGATCCTTTACCCTTATATATGGGAACAACCTTTATTCTTTTTAGGGAATCCGGATATGTCCCATTAATTGCTGACTCATTAAATAAATCGCACAGAATCAGCAAAAAACTAATAGGCAACAGGTGTAGTAAATTAGTAGGCATACCATAGATGTCTTTAGTGCGCTTAGGCTTAATTAATTTGATAATTTTTTGTATTTCTGCTACCGTAAAGGGAGAGAAAAACATAACATGAGGCGTTTTAGGTACGCTAGTGAAAAGCAGTTGTAGCGCTACCGGGATGTCCGGTCTCAACGGGGTATCACGAACAATCGATAGGTAGTAGGCATTTAAGGAGTCTGCAAGCTGGGCGTTTGTCCCCTGCGCGCCGCACACGGCGTGGCGTAGCACGGTCAGTGAGTCTCCACCGGGCCCTTTGTTAGTTTCATACCTAACTGCCCGCCACAGAGATCGCCCGCAGTCCACATTAGATGTAGTAATGCTATTATTAATATAATCCTTCCTAGCTTTATTCGTAAAACCAATGTGCCTGCATTTCATTATTAAATAAAAATTGTAAAGTTCTTTGTTATCAGGGTAAAACCGTATGTACATAATTAGGAGCTGCAAAAAGTCGCGACCTAATTTAATATCATCATTTATCCAATATTTATCACTTATAGTAGCCGGAACCCTCTTAAGCGGACAACAGGACTCAAACTTCTGCACCAATTTGTACATAAGTTCATCCATACCTACCACATTACTAGGCCGATAAGTACTAATGTCATTAACAAATAGCTGTATTGATTGATTGATTTATCATACAATGGAAATTACATTATATTGTTACAGAGTTTTCGATATAAGAATCAGCATAGTGCTCATCAAAAAATCATAATATAAAATGGGTATAAAATAAGTATCTATCATAAAATAATCAATGTCAGAAAATAATCTCGTTTCATTAAATTACCTCGAAGTAAACCATGATGGTAGCAAAAATTCGAAGACCACAACAACGTAACGTTGTTGTGGTCTTTAAATAGGTATATGTGCTTACAAAATATCTCTAAACAGAAAAACACTACCTAGTCTATCTTTTTACGGTAAAACCTAAAAGTGTCAAGGCAGTTTCAAAAGTGGTCTCATAGTTAGTAGAATCTGTTTGAAGAATAAAATAAAAAGTTGACTGTAGGTAAACTTTGTGGTAAACGAGAATTTGTTGCAGATTCCTCCCACGCGGCCACTCTTCACGTTGCCAGTCACGTTCATAAACTATTGTAACGAATATTAATTCGCACAGTTTTATAAAGTGGATTATTATATTTTCTACGCGGGACTGATAGAAGTCATCGTCTTAAGAATACGTACCCGCTTCAAGAATCGGCACCATTTACCAGTAAATAACACGTGCGTAGACGCACCCACCCGGGATAAAGGAATGCAATCGCATCTGGCTGGACCTTTTTGCTAGGGAATAAAGACTAAAACAGCCTACCTGCATGATTGCAATAATAATTTTTGTTTAGGGTTTGATGTCGCTAAGGGAAGCGAGGACAGTCAATCCCCGACCCTGGTGAAACAACAACGCGCGGGGTTGTTTATGGGCTCGGTGGAAAATTTCAAATACGGGACGAACCGCGCGTACTTAATTACTTCGTCCCAGTTAAAATCAGTGAACTAACAACTATTTTCTTTTGCAGGGTCCTCCACGAGCTACGGTTATTTCTTCGTTGGTGGGTTTTAATGTGTTTTAACAGCTGTCCAGCGAGGCCTCGGACGGAGCTTCAGCAGTAGATTTGTGTTAGGCTCCTTAGAGTTTTTCCTGCCGTGTGATTGACATTTTATTGTTTCAACAGGAACGCGAGGAAGCCGCCGGAAGTGTTTGATTATGGGTAGAAAAATTAGGGACTCCAGATTATCGTAACCTAGGTTTTTAGGAATTGAAACAGAGTTAATGTATGTGTTTGAATGTGACGGGTGAATCATTTGACCTTCTGTTATTTTTTTTTCATCCGTTCAATATAAAACGTATTTTTGTACACTTTAACATTTGGTGCTGACACGTTAAAAGGGCACTGAATATTAAAGTTGACGGTTATCTTTCTGAATTATTTTTAGACAACAATTTCTCGAATAGGAGTTAGAGACTGACCAATTGATGTATCACCATTTTTGGCATATGCACATAGACATCTGGCGGGCTATGTTTTGCCAGGTATGGCATTCGCGACCCGATATGTTTTGGATAATCCGAATGTCTTGCTCATAATTAATTAATTAATTAATTTGGGCCCTGTCGAGAGAATGTAGTGCCGATCAGATACATATGTAAATGGTTATGCAACTTTGCAAAGTCTAGAATTGCACAATGGACTGCAGTCCGTAGGTAATTGTTATGAGAGGACGCCTGGAAGGATGAATGGAAGGTTAGCGATGAGAGTGGAGTGTTTTGAGGTGATCTGAGAGTACGCGAGATGGTTTGAAATTTAGCTAGATTAGGTGGGTTGATAGGAGAACCTCTATGGGATATGGTGATTGGATGAGCTTTAAGGTGTGTTGGGTGGCTCATATAATTCCTGATTGTTTATTCCCTTTCTAGACCTAGAAGTCTCAATCAAAACCTAACCTTTCCCTGGGAAGTCGTGTCATACCCTTTTCTTACAGCGCGCGTAACTTACCGCCGTTCGAGTCGATCATCGCACAACCGTGATATTATTGTTTTTCTTTTACCCTTAATAAAACAGGTAAAGCAGCCCTTCACGAAGAAAAGACAGCTAGGCCGTGTAAGACTAAGAGCTCATCGAGTCAACGCTGCCAGCACAGAACTAAACCCGCGGTGGCTTCAGATCAGCGGTCGGCCTAGGACTTCTGGAGTTTATTACAGCTAAGTGGCCCTATGTTATTTTATGTTTCATTTTATAACACATGTATTTCCTTTCGGGTTTATTAATGTTCCTTCTTTATGTAAAACGCGCATACTTAAAATTTCACAACGTAGGGACAAAATTAATCTCACTAGACGAGTTAGATATCGAAGGCCAAGTTTTGATTAAATCCTTTAAAGATTTTATTAGGTAGGTAGACATTTAGCTACATTGGTGCACGTGACAACAGGATTAAGCGTTTTTAAAGGGCGAATCATTTTGATTCGAACACGTATCAAAGAAACTGGGTTACTTACTTACTTACTTCTTCTTCTACTTTTCGGGTCAATGGCAATGATCCCCGCATTGACCGCATTACAGTCGCTGTGCCCAGAAAGTGGCTACGTCAATAGCCTCTTGGTTGGCACAATACATATTGTTGGTTACTTACTAAAGGTAGTAAAGTAGAAATGTGTACAAGAAATTTTGTAATTTAGATGCTCAATTTTGTTGTATTGTTCAATCACAGATAAAAATGACGGCTGCTATTAGTCCGACGCTAGGTAGAGAAAAAAGGGTCAGGCTATTGTTTGCTGTAAAAAGTAGGTAGGTCTAGTAAAGTCAGTAAAGCCGACTTTATGACCGAACAATACGTATACAACATCTAATGTTTTAAAGCATTTGAAATGATTAAAGAGTTTTGAACCATAACGTAAAACAAAATTAAAATAGGTACATATATTCTTATGTAGATTGCCTTTTAGAGAAATGGTATGTGTATCTACCACATTGCTTGTATCAGTACTTTGGAAAAAAAAAAAAACTTACTGATATTTTATTGATTGAAATTTCATAAATACCTAGTAATAGGAAGCTGGATTTCAGTCACGAGCTATCGCGGTTTACTGTGGATACGACAGAAGACTAAATTGGTTTTATTCTGAAGAGATTTCATAGGTACCTGGGTTATAAAAATTAAAAAAACCTTGTTTATCGTTAAAGCGAGTAGGGATTATTAACGCAAATTATGTCTGTGGCATGCATTTTATGATCATCCATTATCCTGCAGTCGAATTCTTAGCTTTCGGACGGAGTATTGTTATGAGATACAAAGGATCTATTAAACAAAGGAACTACAGTTAAATAGCCAAACAAATGCAATTCGATTTTGCATTCAAAAGGTTCCGTAATGTGCTAAGAGGCCATCGTAGTCCTTTCTTTGATGTTTCACCTTATTATATCCAACAAATGGGTTTGTTTCAAAGCTAGGGAACCCTAAAATTCTTTAATAATTGTACGACGGTATTCTTTTACCTATCTCTGATTTAGGCAAGTAGGTAGTTCATTAGCAGTGCCGCTTGGTTAGTTAGTAAACTTAGGTTGAAAGGGAAGCTAGATGAATTTTTGCGGGGTTTAAATAAATCTGGATGCTAAGTAGACCTTAGGATTTATTTCGATGTACTAAACTTGTGGATCTCATTATCGACCTGTTCAGATTGCGAATGGAATACCTAACTAGATATATATCTATTTTGTGTTATATATACTTATATAGCTGTCCTGTCATGCTGACAACCTGTCACTATAGCGATATACGACAATGGCTGAAGCGGCCTTCAAATATTTGTTAGACGTGGCGATAAAGACCGTATTTTATGGCCGTTGACGCTCTGCCTACCCCGCAGGGGATGAAGGCGTGATGTGTGTATGTATGTAAGTATAGCTGTCCAGCAGTGGACATCTTTAAGGTTTTTATAGTTAGAAGGGTGTTATTATTTTAAAAGCGACAGATCTACTTGTGAGTTGAAATAATGGGTGTGGGTTTTCAGAACTGTTACCATACCTACATGACAGTATATCGGTAGGAATGGTTTGGTTGTCTGGCAGTGGATACCTCATGGCTTTTGACAGTTAGGGGCGTGTAAATTATTGTCAAAGTGACAGAATTAATTGTGAGGTGAGATGATATAATTTTTCAGAACTGTTGCCATACCTACATTACAGTAGGTATGTATGAATGTTTGATTGTCCGGCAGTGGATAATTTATGGTTTTTGAAAGGTAGGGGCGCGTAATTCTTTAAGAATAAGAGATCTTGTTGCAGTAGGTATATAATGTTCGTAGCTTAAATATTATTCTAAATTAGCAAAATATGTATGTATGTTTTGAGTTAAGGATTATGGTTCAGCAGTGGACATAATGGCTTTGATGATTAGGGGCGTGTTATGGTATTATGCTTATGAGAATAACAGGGGCGAATTTAGTATGAAGTGAGATGATTCTTGATTGGAGGTTTTAAACCTCACATAAGTATCACTGTTGTTTTACCCTAAGTTACGGTATCGTCATAAAAATTAGAAAGCCGATACGCCGTTCACTATAAAATCAAGCATGTTAAACTTGTTCTTACTTGTAGAACGTTGGCGACCTTTTTTTTTGCATTCATCCCTTAGTTGCTCGTTCTGGGTATTTTGTTTATGACCGGCGACTGCTTGTGGTGCGAAGCGCTGACACGTGTTTTCAAGTAACCTATTCCAGTAGAAAAGAATCCTCCAGAATCCCATTTTGTTTTTATAAACCGGCAATAAATTCAGAAAACGTCCAAAACTTTGCTATTAGTTAAACAAGTGGGCATTATTTATTATCAGTTATTGCTAAGGCGACCACTTCGTTTCTCACAGCTCTTGGTTGAGAGGCGTTTATTTTTTCCCTTGACATATTTAAAATTAATTATGCTCTTGAGGGACCATGGAATTTGGGTTCACGTATGCTTATTTAAAACTTGTAAGAGCGGTCGACCTAACACACTTGAACATATAATAAAAAGTTATTTATGTCATGGTGTTAAGTTGCATCCTGCAAATGAATAAGTTTATTTTTTTTGTGCACAATCTAAACTTTTAGGTGCCAATTTATTGCTTGACGTATGGCATGCCATGTTTCGGCGTTAAACGATAAATTTTCAAGCACACGGTTCCAACAACATGGACATTTGAGATAGTATTCAAAAAATATTTTTGTTTTGTGAACTTGGAGGAGCCTGCATAACTTTGACTGGTCGAAAATTAAAGCGGATAGTTGAAAGCGAGAAAAAAGGGACAAAGGAGCGAGTGCGTCATAGTAACAATGCTTTTGTTTATTGAGCAAACCAAAAAAAAGGGGGACTTTCGAAGAATGAAAGTGAAACCTTTAGTCAGAGTCTTTATTCTGAATAACTTCAAGTGAGTAAGTAAGTAGGTTATCTAGTAATATTAATAGGAGACGAGGTTGTATTATGATTGAGGAATTCTAACGAAATGGAAATATTAGGGGCGTGAAGACTGGACAAGTAACGTGATAGTTTGGGCTACGCAATATTAACAAAATTGCACTAAGAGTTCCTAGTATTCGATTCTTCGCATTTTTCCACATTCTACAAATGTTTAAAATGGCTCTGACTCGTAGGGGCGCACTGTAACGAATATTAATTCGCACAGTTTTATAAAGTGGATTATTATATTTTCTACGCGGGACTGATAGAAGTCATCGTCTTAAGAATACGTACCCGCTTCAAGAATCGGCACCATTTACCAGTAAATAACACGTGCGTAGACGCACCCACCGGGACAAAGGAATGCAATCGCATCTGGCTGGACCTTTTGCTAGGTAATAAAGACTAAAACAGCCTACCTGCATGATTGCAATAATAATTTTTGTTTTGGGTTTGATGTCGCTAAGGGAAGCGAGGACAGTCAATCCCCGACCCTGGTGAAACAACAACGCGCGGGGTTGTTTATGGGCTCGGTGGAAAATTTCAAATACGGGACGAACCGCGCGTACTTAATTACTTCGTCCCAGTTAAAATCAGTGAACTAACAACTATTTTCTTTTGCAGGGTCCTCCACGAGCTACGGTTATTTCTTCGTTGGTGGGTTTTAATGTGTTTTAACAGCTGTCCAGCGAGGCCTCGGACGGAGCTTCAGCGGTAGATTTGTGTTAGGCTCCTTAGAGTTTTTCCTGCCGTGTGATTGACATTTTATTGTTTCAACAGGAACGCGAGGAAGCCGCCGGAAGTGTTTGATTATGGGTAGAAAAATTAGGGACTCCAGATTATCGTAACCTAGGTTTTTAGGGAATTGAAACAGAGTTAATGTATGTGTTTGAATGTGACGGGTGAATCATTTGACCTTCTGTTATTTTTTTTTTTCATCCGTTCAATATAAAACGTATTTTTGTACACTTTAACATTTGGTGCTGACACGTTAAAAAGGGCACTGAATATTAAAGTTGACGGTTATCTTTCTGAATTATTTTTAGACAACAATTTCTCGAATAGGAGTTAGAGACTGACCAATTGATGTATCACCATTTTTGGCATATGCACATAGACATCTGGCGGGCTATGTTTTGCCAGGTATGGCATTCGCGACCCGATATGTTTTGGATAATCCGAATGTCTTGCTCATAATTAATTAATTAATTAATTACCCGACTACAGCAAAGCAAAAAGGAGGGTTATGATTTTGACCTGTATGTATGTATGTATGTTTGTATGTTTGTATGTATGTATGTGGCATAAATTTCATCTGTTCCCTCATAACTCCCGAAATACTTATCCAAATTCGACAAATGAGGTATCAATAGAAGCGTCTGAACAGTCTGGTGGTTATAGGCTATATAATGTCAAAATAAATTTAATATGGCGCCCTCTATACAGTGTGAAGTAACGAAGAAAATATTTATTTTCTTGTACTGGTATCGAGTTGTGTATCAAACGAAAGGGCTGCATTAGCACAATCCGGAAATATATATATTTTATCTCGAAAACGTCGATTTTATTAGATAATGAAGTCGGAATAAAGATAAGGTATCGCACTAACAGTTTTGGCAAACATTTTATATTCGAGCTCATTTGACTCGGACTTGTCATATTGTTGATGATAAAATTTATTTGACATGTAAGCACAAGATACATAAAATTGCTATAGCAAACCCGCAAACAAAAGGTGCTTACTAGGTACGTATACGCAACGAACATGTTAATATAAAAGATCTTTTATGTATCTATAGTACTAACTGTTGCTACTCAGTTACTACCTGACAAGAAGTTGCGAATGGGGATCACCCAGTGCGATCCAAACACGCAAAAAGAAACGTATACTTACGTAACACATCTAAGAAATGTTGGCATCTACTTCAGAAGTGAAACTCACACCAACCATCGAGTCGGGGGGTTGAGGGCTTGCCCCCTCACAGAAAAAAGAAACGTGGACATCTACTTTAGAAGTGAAACTTGCACCAACCATCGACTCGGGGGGTTGAGGGGGGCTTGCCCCCCTCACAGAAAAAAGAAACGTGGACATCTACTTTAGAAGTGAAACTCGCACCAACCATCGACTCGGGGGGTTGAGGGGGGCTTGCCCCCCTCACAGAAAAAAGAAACGTGGACATTTACTTCAGAAGTGAAACTCGCACCAACCATCGACTCGGGGGGTTAAGGGGGGCTTGCCCCCCTCACAGAAAAAAGAAACGTAGACATTTACTTCAGAAGTGAAACTCGCACCAACCATCGACTCGGGGTTGAGGGGCTTGCCCCTCACAGAAAAAAGAAACGTGGACATCTACTTTAGAAGTGAAACTCGCACCAACCATCGTCTCGGGGTTGAGGGGCTTGCCCCTCACAGAAAAAAACGTGGAGATTTACTTCAGAAGTGAAACTCGCACCAACCATCGACTCGGGGTTGAGGGGGCTTGCCCCACAGAAAAAGAAACGTGGACATGTAATTTAGAAGTGAAACTCGCACCAACCATCGACTCGGGGGGTTAAGGGGGGCTTGCCCCCCTCACAGAAAAAAGAAACGTAGACGTTTACTTCAGAAGTGAAACTCGCACCAACCATCGACTCCGGGGGTTGAGGGGGGCTAGCCCCCCCTCACAGAAAAAAGAAACGTGGACATCTACTTTAGAAGTGAAACTCGCACCAAGCATCGACTAGGGGTTGAGGGGCTTGCCCTCACAAAAACGTGGACATTTACTTCAGAAGTGAAATTCGCACCAACCATCGACTCGGGGGGTTGAGGGGGGCTTGCCCCCCTCACAGAAAAAAGAAACGTGGACATTTACTTCAGAAGTGAAACTCGCACCAACCATCGACTCGGGGGGTTGAGGGGGGCTTGCCCCCCTCACAGAAAAAAGAAACGTGGAGATTTACTACAGAAGTGAAACTCGCACCAACCATCGACTCGGGGGGTTGAGGGGGGCTTGCCCCCCTCACAGAAAAAAGAAACGTAGACGTTTACTTCAGAAGTGAAACTCGCACCAACCATCGACTCGGGGGGTTGAGGGGGGCTTGCCCCTTCTCACAGAAAAAAGAAACGTGGACATCTACTTTAGAAGTGAAACTCGCACCAACCATCGACTCGGGGGGTTGAGGGGGGCTTGCCCCCCTCGCAGAAAAAAAAAACGTGGACATTTACTTCAGAAGTGAAATTCGCACCAACCATCGACTCGGGGGGTTGAGGGGGGCTTGCCCGCACAGAATAAAGAAACGTGGACATCTAGTTTAGAAGTGGAACTCGCACCAGCCATCGACTCGGGGTTGAGGGGGGCTTGCCTCACAGAAAAAAGAAACGTGGAGATTTACTTCAGAAGTGAACCTCGCACCAACCATCGACTCGGGGGGTTGGGTGTGGGCTTGACCCCCTCACAGGAAAATGAAACGTGTACATTTACTTTAGAAGTGAAACTCGCACTAACCATCGACTCGGGGGTTAAGGGGGACTTGCCCCCCCACACAGGTAAATGAAACGTATACATTTACTTCAGAAGTGAAACTCGCACCAACCATCGACTCGGGGGGTTGAGGGGGGCTTGCCCCCCTCACAGAAAAAAGAAACGTGGACATCTACTTTAGAAGTGAAACTCGCACCAACCATCGATCGACTCGGGGGGTTGAGGGGGGCTTGCCTCCCTCACAGAAAAAAGAAACGTGGACATTTACTTCAGAAGTGAAACTCGCACCAACCATCGACTTGGGGGGTTGAGGGGGGCTTGCCCCCCTCACAGAAAAAAGAAACGTGTACATCTACTTTAGAAGTCAAACTCGCACCAACCATCGACTCGAGGGGTTGAGGGGGGCTTGCCCCCCTCACAGAAAAAAGAATCGTAAACATCTTCTTTAGAAGTGAAACTCGCACTAACCATCGACGTGGGGGGTTGAGGGGGACTTGCCCCCTCACAGAAAAAAGAAACGTGGACATCTACTTTAGAAGCGAAACGCGCACCAACCATCGACTTGGGGGATTGAGGGGGCTTGCTCACAGAAAAGTAAAACGTTAACTTCCCTTTATAAGTAAACCTGGCACCAACCATCTCCTCGGGGGATCGCTGCATTTACAGCCGTATGGCGCTCCCTTTCGCACTTGAGTTAGCCACCATGTGGGAAAAGAAAGGCTATAAGGCGATGAATGCAGCTATTGGTCTTCTCGACAATAGTTTCACTTCAGGCGGTTTTAGGATGGTTTTGCGTTATTGGCCAAGGTACACTTGCTTAATTTCGTAGGCTTTTCTTCTGTCTCTCTCCTACCTCTATGAGGTATAAACTTTTAGCGATTTTTAACACTAGACGTATTTGAAATTCGAGGTTTTGGAGATTTGTGACTAGCATAAATCTTAGGATGATTTAAAAAGACGAGGATCATCATCAGAACTTTTCGTTTTAACACTAAATGTCTTATCTGATACTCATGCCTTCTCATTCTTTTAAGTCAGCTTGTATTTTTCTATAGCGAAACAGCTATCATTTACGTTTTGGAGTATGTACACTTTCCACATCTGCTACAGTATTACGAGAGTAGCTATATTGAGTATTCTTTGTTATTACAGGCATGTTTGGAACTTATTTAATATGCTTCACTCCAAAATATTTAAAATAAAAAGAAGTCCAAAAACTAAAACCCGACTACTGAGAGATCGCACTCTAAAAAGAAATAAACAAGAATTTTTAAATATTAACTACACACAATTTAATGCCTCTATCGTTTTCAAAAGTGATACAAAGCAACACCAATAATAATTATTTTTTGTGGAAATTTAATATAAATTCATATTGGTTTTGAGGTGATAGCTGTGGTCGTGTGCCACGTATTCCAGTACTTCTTACGTAATAAAACGTAATAACAAAATATAGGCAAAGTGGCACACGACCACAGCTATCACCTCAAAACCAATATGAATTTATATTAAATTTCCACAAAAATTAATTATTATTGGTGTTGCTTTGTATCACTTTTGAAAACGATAGAGGCATTAAATTGTGTGTAGTTAATATTTAAAAATTCTTGTTTATTTCTTTTTAGAGTGCGATCTCTCAGTAGTCGGGTTTTAGTTTTTGGACTTCTTTTTATTTGGGCCCTGTCGAGAGAATGTAGTGCCGATCAGATACATATGTAAATGGTTATGCAACTTTGCAAAGTCTAGAATTGCACAATGGACTGCAGTCCGTAGGTAATTGTTATGAGAGGACGCCTGGAAGGATGAATGGAAGGTTAGCGATGAGAGTGGAGTGTTTTGAGGTGATCTGAGAGTACGCGAGATGGTTTGAAATTTAGCTAGATTAGGTGGGTTGATAGGAGAACCTCTATGGGATATGGTGATTGGATGAGCTTTAAGGTGTGTTGGGTGGCTCATATAATTCCTGATTGTTTATTCCCTTTCTAGACCTAGAAGTCTCAATCAAAACCTAACCTTTCCCTGGGAAGTCGTGTCATACCCTTTTCTTACAGCGCGCGTAACTTACCGCCGTTCGAGTCGATCATCGCACAACCGTGATATTATTGTTTTTCTTTTACCCTTAATAAAACAGGTAAAGCAGCCCTTCACGAAGAAATGACAGCTAGGCCGTGTAAGACTAAGAGCTCATCGAGTCAACGCTGCCAGCACAGAACTAAACCCGCGGTGGCTTCAGATCAGCGGTCGGCCTAGGACTTCTGGAGTTTATTACAGCTAAGTGGCCCTATGTTATTTTATGTTTCATTTTATAACACATGTATTTCCTTTCGGGTTTATTAATGTTCCTTCTTTATGTAAAACGCGCATACTTAAAATTTCACAACGTAGGGACAAAATTAATCTCACTAGACGAGTTAGATATCGAAGGCCAAGTTTTGATTAAATCCTTTAAAGATTTTATTAGGTAGGTAGACATTTAGCTACACTATGTACGTACGTAGTTTTACAAGAGACAAGACAACATATTAAAGAATTTTTTTGCAAGCTTAAATCATGCTAGATATTCTTATTTTACCATGTGCAACATTCATCATCATCTATGAGAAGCTAGCTGTGTGGACTAGTCATCATCATCATCATCATTATAAACAGCCCCAATAGCCCGTTGCAATGCAACTGTAACACGGAACTGCAAAAAATTAAAGATCGAATTTTAAGGTGGGATGCTTTCCATACAAAAGTTAAATGGAGTTACGTCTGTAAAGGAGACCAAAATATAATGAAAAATCTGGATGGGAAGTCCTGTGTTACTACAAAATTTTCGCAAATTACACAAATAATTTTATAACCATCAGATTTCTCTGTAAAAACCGTTTTGCCATTTTACTTTATAGATGGAGCTACTGCTGCAATAAACACGTTTGATTTTTTTGTAGAGCAAAATACTTAATATCTTTTTTGCGACAAATTTACGTGTGCCTTCATCATTCCCCAAAAAGTTTTTTGAAAACATGTTGTTTAGCTCATATTTAACTCGATTGAAGTTCAGTTTTTCGTTTGTATGACGTAACGATTCGCCGCTTAACCAGTAAGTTATCTTTTTAACTTTCAATTCTGCAAAACTAGGTAACTAGTGGTATGATAATATCGGTATAATAGTTAACTGATTAAATTAGTACCTAAGTGTAGTGGTTTACAGTCATGCAACAGTCGTGTGTGAGTGTGTGTGTGTATGATGCGATCTGATAAAGTTAATCACATATAAAACTAAACCTACATGAAATTTCTAGGATGACATAACAAGTGATAATAAATATAGAGATGACACCAGTCATATCCAACATTTTCCATTAATTTAGTGTTACGTGGCTCTCTATTGAGCGCGTAAGTTTTGAATAAAACTTCCGACGCGCGTATACAAACGATATTGCAATAATATTTAAAGGAACACAGCAAAGGGGAAAATAGTTAGTTTCTAAATTTTATTCGAGAATAATAATTTTAGCAGAGACGATATGTTGTGTCATTTGTCATAAACATGCGCGGTTAAGCTATATCTATTACTAAATAGAACCCCTAGTGCCTAGTGCACAGATAATGTTCTTGTTGCCGTCTCTAGTACGTTAATACATTATAGCTCCCTGATTAATCACTAAAAGTAACTTCTTAAAATATCACACATAAGAAAAAAGAACCTATTTGACTGAAACCTACAGTTGTGCGCCGTCTGTATCCATTACAATTCCACAAGTGGGTATAATCACTGGCACATGCGACTCCCAGTCCAGTTAGCCAGCAGTTAGAATATGCCATTCACCTGGCTATTAGCAGCACGCAAACCTATTTTTATAGCTGCCAGCAAGTTTGTTTTGAAACCTCAGTGGTAACCATAAAGGTTGAAATCATAATGCAACTAACTAAAGCAGTCCATATAGTAGGTACCTACATTGTAACCAAAATATAAAAAGAGAGATTCCCTATTCATCGGTATCTTTGCGTTTTGTATGTTCATCGATAAGGTGAGCGAGCTAAAATGTGATGCTAAGATGACATGTGATTCAAAAGTCATCATCAGGATTTGATGAAGTCATTCTAAGTAAATCGGCGCAACTCTTTAAGCCAACTCTACATCTTTTGTTTTCTTTAAAGGACCTGTAATCATCATTATCATCATTGGCCACGACATTTTCTCGGATGATTGTTGGACCTGTAATGTGGTCACGAAAATTATTTGTAAGTATTGTTATCTTACGTTCGCGATTCAGCAGAACATCTACTCCCACATGTTTCATCAGTTTAGTCAGTCGATTTAATGTGTAGATTCGAGCTTCCCACGTTCGTACACATACTTGTCTTGTAGGTTGCTTTTTCACACTTTATTTTAAAACTCGTACCTACACATATTTTTTAATACAGACGAAAAACCAAACTTTTTAGGTCGTAACTAATCAACTATAGTGAGCTTTTCGTAGGTTATTTCAACAAAAAATTAGTTTTTACAAATATTCAATGAAAATTAACGAAGGAAAAAAGAGTTACTGATAGTAACATTCTTTTTCATATAAAAAAATATTCTAAAGGAAAGTCCAAAAAATCTTACACGCGTACCAACGTCTAGGTGGATTAGATTAGAAGTACTTTTGACATTTTTTCAGTTAGGTCGACTCATAGTATAGGTAGTATTATGTATTCTGTGGTAGCAGTCTTGCCCAAGACCAGCTAAAGCAATTTTTATGGGTTGACTTAGAAGTTGAGTTGAAGCCACGACTTGTGTGGGTGTTGGAAAGTTACTGTGGCGAAGTCACTCACTTTAACGAACCACCTTTAAGATTTATTGACTTCACTTCAGAGAAAAGTCTTTGTTTTTACAGTTGAAAATAGAGCTCTGCTGAATTCCAAGATATTTTATTTCCAAGATATTTTATTAAGTTTAAAAAACACTTAAGATATTACATTGTTACTTATACTGCAAAAAAATTATGTATTCATTCTTTCCAACAGTGTACGTACGCTATCTCCAAAAAGAGCTCACGTCAAAGATATGGAAAAGTTTCAGGGAAATTTAAATATGATTGCTTAAGGTTTATTGCCCCTAAACAGTGAAAAAAAAAGTGAAAAGTAATCTAGCGAAATAAAGCTGAAATATTTCTTGGTCCATTATTAGAGGTCTCAAAATAGATATGCCAAGTATAACGGGTCACTCTGGACTTTGTACGACTTTTCAACCGTCTGCAAGGTGATGGCGCTTTGGGTGTTCAACTTGAGCTGAGCTTGACTGTACGGTTAGGGTGGAGTGATAATGTATGGAGTATATATATTAAATTCTAAATCCATAATTTTATTTTACTTGTCTTTACAACCTGTTACATAACTAACCAAAAAAAAGAATATTTTTCATTATCATCAGTCGATAAAATAATCACATCACTAGTCTAGGTCAGGTGCTACACTACCTGGCGAACAAAGTCCGCTTCGGCATACATTGCTGGTTGACTTAGTTCCTTGTATTGATGACATTCATGTAATAGCCAGCAATGTAGACCGAACTGCGTTTCGCCGTGTCGGTAACTTCACTTGAACTTTGAGCTGTCAAAATTAGTGCTGCGATGCCACGATTAAAAATAAGTGTAATTTAATAAAAAAAATTTTTTTCGTAGTTTTCAAAAACGATACTACGGCTCTAATATTTTGTTACTTGACTCTTTGCAACGGACCTTTCCACACCCTTTCAGCTTTATTGGTTGTTTTGTAACACGTTGTATATCTTGAGGTGCCCAAACCAAAGCAATTGAAAACGCCTTACAAAAACGTATGACGAAAATAGAGAAATAACTTCCCTCGTGCCCCGCTACCCCCGCATCTTCCGTAGTAAATTTTTTCTATGCTATATCAACAGGACAGCACTCAAAATTAGATTTAGCATTAATAAAACATTGGTAATTTTTTATCACAATTTGTCAATTTCATTGAGTTAGCTAAAGTTCATAGAGTTGGGGGCACCTCTAAATATATCATTTACTAACTAATATTTTGCGTGTATGTTTGTGAGCAGAGGCAACTTTTTGCAGGTATTCCAAAACGACTACGAAAAAAAAATATTTTCGCTCCACCCTACAGTGTACGTATAGAGCGTGAGGAGTCCGGAAATAGCGAGAGACCGGAAGTGGACCACAAGTGGGGCCACCGTTGTCGCCGGAAATAGCCTGTCCTGTGTACGAAACATCTCCAGCTCCAGATAGGTAGCCTATCAATAATTTGAAAACTCACAAATTCTAGATCAATTTAAAAAAATATGCAAAACGCAAAAATACGAGTACAGTAATTTAAAAGTTAGGTATATTTTTATAATAATAATAATAATAACCCCCCCAGGGGATCACCTTGCCGTGGTGGGGGGGCTTACGGGAAGGAAGGTTCAGTGTATTTCAACTCAATCTAACTCGAGTATATCCCGCTTTAATGGTACTTACTGGTTCAAAAAGTTTGCTCATCTAAACTACCCTTCCCAACTAACGATCCCAATCCCTCATTTTGATGTACTATGGAAGAAAGTCTAAAAAGGTATAACTTACGGCCGCTTTCCGGGGGTCGCCGGGGCACACCTGGAGCCGGTGCTGGGTGTCACAGCATGCGAACCACTGGCGGTCGGGGACTGAACAGGCGGGTTCCCCCCGAACAAAATACGACAGCCGAACCTCAATCACCATCATAATAATAATACCGGCAATAGCCGAGCCTAAATAAAAGGAAAGAAAAAATAATAATAATAAATATTTTTACCCTTTAGGACCAAAATGTTGAATTCGTAAAATGTTAAATATTCAAAATATTGAATTTCTAAAATGTTAAACATTTTTTATTTTGCAAAATGTTGAATTCCTTACATTAAAAATCCTCAATCTTTCGTAAAATCATTTTTAGTTTATGAAATTTTAATATAGCCAGTGTCACTCGCGCTGCTGAGACAAATTTCACGACTCCTATGTCAACATTTAGCCGTTTCGGCTGTACATACCAACATACATACTCTCGAAAAGCATAACCCTCCTTCTGAGGCAGTCGAATAAAAAGGTGTGTTGTAAATCTTTACAAAGATATCTATTGATTCAGTTCGCACCTCGATCCGACTAGTTTACGAGTGCTGAAAATAAGTCTACGAGCGAGCGGCTAAAAGTTTCCGCGGGATTTCCCCTGGGGGCGCGATTTATTTTGCCCTCCCCTGTCTCCTTGGTTATGATATCTACGTTAGTTATGAAGATGGGAGAGGAGATTTGATTAAATATTTTTGTTTCTGATTCTGTTGTTTCCTCTTTCCTCTTATCCATATATACCGCATTATTTTCTGGTATTTTCCGCATCTGGTTTAAGACGAAAGTAGTTTACAAAATCTCATACAAAACCAGGATATATGGCCCACCTCCCTGTATCAAATAAATAACGGCTGCTGTCCGGATTGTCATTTGTATGGTGGCTATCGTGAACCGCAATATTTTCCGGTTCATGTGCACCTTATGTAATCCTACCTTAAATCCTACATATCTAAATTGATAATGTACTTTGAAAGCGTTGTGGAATAAGAACATAATGAACGAAACAATTATTTGAAGTCAACTACAATTGAAATAACATTTTTCAATCCCATTTAATCGTCAATTATCAAAATAGTTTTGGAATGCCAAAAAAACCCTCTGTAAGAAATTCATCATCATCTTCCTGCCCTTATCCCAATCACTTGGGGTCGGCGCAACACGTTTTATTGAACACAAAATCGTGTTGCAAAGGATTTGGCTTAATTTTACGACCGGCCGCCTACGAGACGTCAACCCTCCGTGGGAATGCTTTTGTGGTGGATTAACTGCCACCATACGGTTAGCCCTGGCTGTTTGGGACGGGTTAATCCCTTGGTCGCCTCTTACGACCACCACGGGAAGAAAGGTGGTAGTGCTATTCTACTCTGCCGGCACCACACGGCAAAAGTAAGAAGTTATAAATACCCTCTGTAAGAAATTATAAATACTTATTATCTACACTCATTTCGTATTATTCGTTTTACAGAATCGAAAGTACGAACGTAATGAACTGTATTAGAATATACAGCCTTAAAAAAAACTTTCATACTACTGGCAGCTACATAAAGTAACTCGATTTCTAGTATTTGAAAAAAAATTAAACGAATTGACCCGCGTACCAAATTGTAATCTGTTCCAATTTGACACTTGACACTGGCCAACAGTAAGTCAAATGAAAAAAAAAAAAAATGTCACCCGGGCGGGACGACACTTGAAATTATGAGGACTTATTTATTATTACATCATCATCATCATCTTCTTGCCCTTATCCCAATTATTTGGGGTCGGCGCAACACGTTTTGTTGAACACAAAATCGTGTTGCAAAGGATTTGGCTTAATTTTACGACCGGCCGCCTACCAGACGTCAACCCTCCTTGGGAATGCTTTTGTGGTGGATTAACTTCCACCATACGGTTGGCCCTGGCTGTTTGGGTCGGGTTAATCCCTTGGTCGCCTCTTACGACCCCCAGGGGAAGAGAGGGGGTGGTGCTATTCTACACTGCCGGCACTTTCGAATTAAAATTCACCGATAAATGTTTTTTAATTTTAAAAGTAGTTCAGTTTTTATGAGCCTCCATTTTAACGTTTAGTTAAAAAGTTACTTATGTACAAAAGTCGTTCAGTTGGTGGTTCAGTAGATAGGCTTGCAATCGCCATAGTGCAGTGCGGAGGTTTGAATTATTTTTCATAGTTTTTCTTGTAGAGTGTAGATAAAATAGTGTATGCAACTGCATATAATTAGGTTTTAGAATGCTCGTGTCAAACTATTATCACACTCACTGATAATGATAAACAGACACTCACATCCTAAAGCCTCTTATTATTAGGCAGTCGCATAAACTACTACTATTATTAAATGGTATTCTAACCTTTGAGATATTGTTTCTGTAGCTAACACATTCCTTCAATAATCCAAGCCAACATCGATATTCAATTTTGATTAAGCTTGAAATAACCCACCCCAACTATAAAAGCAACACCGAAATTTCATACTAATCCAGCTTAAAATAGAACCAACGTCCCCGGGTCAATAATCCGGGGTTATCATTACCATAACAAGTGGACACAGGGACCAAAAGCCGCCATCTTTACTTTGGTGGATCCTTTGGACAAGGGTCGACCGTGGGTAGGTAATACATTATTATAAGTTTGTGAATGAGGGACCCATAGCTGATTACAAACAGACGTGATGTTATTATGTCGTCAGAAGAATGAAAAAGTTTATACTTTGTTACATTTTACTTTTAGTATCGGTACTTACTTTACTAAGAACTCAACTGAAACCTGTATTTGAATATGTTCGAAGCTGTTGCAATCAATTTAAAAGACAAAGTTAGAATCAGCAGTTTGGAGAATTTACTTTAAGTAATGAACAACGTACAAAGTTTGTAAAAATCTGCATACTGCTTAATACTGCGAGTATACTGCTTAGTATTGTGCTGCGAAGAACTACATGAAAGATCGTGTACTCACGGGAGGCAGAAATTATGTCAATAATGTAAAATCAAGTGCCATGTGTTCGCAATTTTATGTGTCTTGCAATGCAAAAGATATGAAAAGTTTGCTTTAATGGTCAAAGATCTACTTGGAAGAGTTCACATTGATGGTATATGACGTCAAAGATATACCGTATCATATTTCAATTTATGGAATTGGAACCAACTTGCTAAGTCAAGAAACCAAGAAACACAGCGATATCGAACGATTCGCAACGCTGTGTTGACGGATGCGTCGGTCAAATCATTTCTTGTATGAAACGTTTCTTGTATGAGGTCTAAATTCGTATTGTCCTAACGAATGTGTTACGCAGCGCAAAAAGAACGCAAAAAAGGACGTTACGTGTGTTTCTCGCCTAAATAGGTATTGATAGTGCCCACTCATGTATCTGTAGATCTTCAGGGAAGGAACTTAACGTAAATTCACATTTATTTGTTTTTACCTTACTTCGCTGGCTGAAATATTTCTAGAAATTAAAATTAAAAGGCATGAAGGCCAAAGGGAAAAAATATTTTTCTACTTAGGCTTAAGAACGGCTCCATAAGCCTAATCCCACAATGTCTGTTTTTGTCTGGTGAAGATTTATGTCATCATTTACGTTTGTAATATTTTTTCATAATTTTATCTGCCTACATCTTCTTCTTAGTCAAAGATTATACCCACAAGCATCATCATTTTCATATACAAACTTATTTAATGATTGTGCTGACGCAATTTATTTTATTAGTATAGAATCTGTAAGTTTGCGACTGTCTTTCAAAACTTGATATTCACATAAAAAGAAGTCCAAAAACTAAAACCCGACTACTGAGAGATCGCACTCTAAAAAGAAATAAACAAGAATTTTTAAATATTAACTACACACAATTTAATGCCTCTATCGTTTTCAAAAGTGATACAAAGCAACACCAATAATAATTAATTTTTGTGGAAATTTAATATAAATTCATATTGGTTTTGAGGTGATAGCTGTGGTCGTGTGCCACGTATTCCAGTACTTCTTACGTAATAAAACGTAATAACAAAATATAGGCAAAGTGGCACACGACCACAGCTATCACCTCAAAACCAATATGAATTTATATTAAATTTCCACAAAAATTAATTATTATTGGTGTTGCTTTGTATCACTTTTGAAAACGATAGAGGCATTAAATTGTGTGTAGTTAATATTTAAAAATTCTTGTTTATTTCTTTTTAGAGTGCGATCTCTCAGTAGTCGGGTTTTAGTTTTTGGACTTCTTTTTATTTTAAATATTTTGGAGTGAAGCATATTAAATAAGTTCCAAACATGCCTGTAATAACAAAGAATACTCAATATAGCTACTCTCGTAATACTGTAGCAGATGTGGAAAGTGTACATACTCCAAAACGTAAATGATAGCTGTTTCGCTATAGAAAAATACAAGCTGACTTAAAAGAATGAGAAGGCATGAGTATCAGATAAGACATTTAGTGTTAAAACGAAAAAGTTCTGATGATGATCC
The DNA here is from genome assembly GCA_024500475.1 of Phthorimaea operculella. Taxonomy (NCBI): domain Eukaryota; kingdom Metazoa; phylum Arthropoda; class Insecta; order Lepidoptera; family Gelechiidae; genus Phthorimaea; species Phthorimaea operculella. The sequence goes on from JANFCV010000002.1 coordinate 10,841,205, forward strand.
TCGTCTTTTTTTAAATCATCCTAAGATTTATGCTAGTCACAAATCTCCAAAACCTCGAATTTCAAATACGTCTAGTGTTAAAAAATCGCTAAAAAGTTTATACCTCATAGAGGTAGCAGAGAGAGAGACAGAAGAAAAGCCTACGAAATTAAGCAAGTGTACCTTGGCCAATAACGCAAAACCATCCTAAAACCGCCTGAAGTGAAACTATTGTCGAGAAGACCAATAGCTGCATTCATCGCCTTATAGCCTTTCTTTTCCCACATGGTGGCTAACTCAAGTGCGAAAGGGAGCGCCATACGGCTGTAAATGCAGCGATCCCCCGAGGAGATGGTTGGTGCCAGGTTTACTTATAAAAGGGAAGTTAACGTTTTACTTTTCTGTGAGCAAGCCCCCTCAATCCCCCAAGTCGATGGTTGGTGCGCGTTTCGCTTCTAAAGTAGATGTCCACGTTTCTTTTTTCTGTGAGGGGGCAAGTCCCCCTCAACCCCCCACGTCGATGGTTAGTGCGAGTTTCACTTCTAAAGAAGATGTTTACGATTCTTTTTTCTGTGAGGGGGGCAACCCCTCGAGTCGATGGTTGGTGCGAGTTTGACTTCTAAAGTAGATGTACACGTTTCTTTTTTCTGTGAGGGGGGCAAGCCCCCCTCAACCCCCCAAGTCGATGGTTGGTGCGAGTTTCACTTCTGAAGTAAATGTCCACGTTTCTTTTTTCTGTGAGGGAGGCAAGCCCCCCTCAACCCCCCGAGTCGATCGATGGTTGGTGCGAGTTTCACTTCTAAAGTAGATGTCCACGTTTCTTTTTTCTGTGAGGGGGGCAAGCCCCCCTCAACCCCCCGAGTCGATGGTTGGTGCGAGTTTCACTTCTGAAGTAAATGTCTACGTTTCTTTTTTCTGTGAGGGGGGCAAGCCCCCCTTAACCCCCCGAGTCGATGGTTAGTGCGAGTTTCACTTCTAAAGTACATGTCCACGTTTCTTTTTTCTGTGAGGGGGGCAAGCCCCCCTCAACCCCCCGAGTCGATGGTTGGTGCGAGTTTCACTTCTGAAGTAAATCTCCACGTTTCTTTTTTCTGTGAGGGGGGCAAGCCCCCCTCAACCCCCCGAGTCGATGGCTGGTGCGAGTTTCACTTCTAAAGTAGATGTCCACGTTTCTTTATTCTGTGAGGGGGGCAAGCCCCCCTCAACCCCCCGAGTCGATGGTTGGTGCGAATTTCACTTCTGAAGTAAATGTCCACGTTTTTTTTTTCTGCGAGGGGGGCAAGCCCCTCAACCCCGAGTCGATGGTTGGTGCGAGTTTCACTTCTAAAGTAGATGTCCACGTTTCTTTTTTCTGTGAGAAGGGCAAGCCCCCCTCAACCCCCCGAGTCGATGGTTGGTGCGAGTTTCACTTCTGAAGTAAACGTCTACGTTTCTTTTTTCTGTGAGGGCAAGCCCCCCTCAACCCCCCGAGTCGATGGTTGGTGCGAGTTTCACTTCTGTAGTAAATCTCCACGTTTCTTTTTGTGAGGGGCAAGCCCCTCAACCCCGAGTCGATGGTTGGTGCGAGTTTCACTTCTGAAGTAAATGTCCACGTTTCTTTTTCTGAGAGGCAAGCCCCTCAACCCCCCGAGTCGATGGTTGGTGCGAATTTCACTTCTGAAGTAAATGTCCACGTTTTTTTTTCTGTGAGGGGGGCAAGCCCCCCTCAACCCCCCTAGTCGATGCTTGGTGCGAGTTTCACTTCTAAAGTAGATGTCCACGTTTCTTTTTTCTGTGAGGGGGGGCTAGCCCCCCTCAACCCCCGGAGTCGATGGTTGGTGCGAGTTTCACTTCTGAAGTAAAAGTCTACGTTTCTTTTTGAGAGGCAAGCCCCTTAACCCCCGAGTCGATGGTTGGTGCGAGTTTCACTTCTAAATTACATGTCCACGTTTCTTTTTTCTGTGAGGGGGGCAAGCCCCCCTCAACCCCCCGAGTCGATGGTTGGTGCGAGTTTCACTTCTGAAGTAAATCTCCACGTTTCTTTTTTCTGTGAGGGGGGCAAGCCCCCCTCAACCCCCCGAGACGATGGTTGGTGCGAGTTTCACTTCTAAAGTAGATGTCCACGTTTCTTTTTCTGTGAGGCAAGCCCCTCAACCCCTGAGTCGATGGTTGGTGCGAGTTTCACTTCTGAAGTAAATGTCTACGTTTCTTTTTCTGTGAGGCAAGCCCCTTAACCCCGAGTCGATGGTTGGTGCGAGTTTCACTTCTGAAGTAAATGTCCACGTTTCTTTTTTCTGTGAGGGGGGCAAGCCCCCCTCAACCCCCCGAGTCGATGGTTGGTGCGAGTTTCACTTCTAAAGTAGATGTCCACGTTTCTTTTTTCTGTGGGGCAAGCCCCCCTCAACCCCCCGAGTCGATGGTTGGTGCAAGTTTCACTTCTAAAGTAGATGTCCACGTTTCTTTTTTCTGTGAGGGTGGCAAGCCCCCTCAACCCCCCGACTCGATGGTTGGTGTGAGTTTCACTTCTGAAGTAGATGCCAACATTTCTTAGATGTGTTACGTAAGTATACGTTTCTTTTTGCGTGTTTGGATCGCACTGGGTGATCCCCATTCGCAACTTCTTGTCAGGTAGTAACTGAGTAGCAACAGTTAGTACTATAGATACATAAAAGATCTTTTATATTAACATGTTCGTTGCGTATACGTACCTAGTAAGCACCTTTTGTTTGCGGGTTTGCTATAGCAATTTTATGTATCTTGTGCTTACATGTCAAATAAATTTTATCATCAACAATATGACAAGTCCGAGTCAAATGAGCTCGAATATAAAATGTTTGCCAAAACTGTTAGTGCGATACCTTATCTTTATTCCGACTTCATTATCTAATAAAATCGACGTTTTCGAGATAAAATATATATATTTCCGGATTGTGCTAATGCAGCCCTTTCGTTTGATACACAACTCGATACCAGTACAAGAAAATAAATATTTTCTTCGTTACTTCACACTGTATAGAGGGCGCCATATTAAATTTATTTTGACATTATATAGCCTATAACCACCAGACTGTTCAGACGCTTCTATTGATACCTCATTTGTCGAATTTGGATAAGTATTTCGGGAGTTATGAGGGAACAGATGAAATTTATGCCACATACATACATACAAACATACAAACATACATACATACATACAGGTCAAAATCATAACCCTCCTTTTTGCTTTGCTGTAGTCGGGTAAAAATAGGAGTCAAAGTATAAAGAATTAGACAAGTAGGTATGTTTATTTTGTGTAAGTAGGTACTTATTCTTAGTTCAAAAACACGGACATCAACCTTTATTTATTAGATATTCGTCAGTGTTTCCATATAAGTACGTAATACGTAAGAATTAGGTACAATTTTGTGTTTTCAGCATGTTATGCCATTGTTACTATGCCGGCTATACTTCCACTCTTCTATAAATATATTGACTAAAGCAATATTGCGTAACGTGTATAGAGCCGCTTTTGAAAACGGTTGAATAGCGGCTGCCGTTACGCCGCTGTAATATCTTGGAAATATATGACTTAACGGAATTATTATGAAAGCTTGTGTTGTATTTGTTATGTACCTACTCTAGAAAATGAGAACTTAACAATTTCATATGAATTTTGTATTGTAATTTTAGGCGACAAGCTGACAATTTGTCAGAAGACTGTGACTATGGTGATACACAGTCTTCTGATTGACAGCATTTACAGCCGTTTACGCTCTGCCTACTCTGCAAAGGATAATAGGCATAATATATATGACGGCGCAATGCACTAGTTGATAAGGTTTGTCAAATAGAAACCTCCTTGTAGTTTTAGTGGCCAATGGTATTTTTAAAGAGTTTAGCTTGGAGTTTGGCTTGGAGTTTAGTATGTCTAGTCTCCTACGTCAAGTCAATGTCTCATCTGTCATTTTGTGGTAATCAATAATTAGATAAACTGTTGGAAGTACAGAATGCTAAAGACGCATGGTGTGACTGGAGACGGACGGAGTGTCGTGCAGTTACACTGTACCTGAAGAGCCCTGCCAGGGCGAAACACTCATACCCTGGACGGACGTACCTGGAGGACAAGGCCCGCCCATGTAGCTCATCGAGTCCTAACGCGAGGTAGTATTACACCCAAGTAGCACCATAGGTACTATTGTAATCCCGACGTACTTGTAATCTGGATGTACACGCCCACTTAGCTCGTAATATTGTAATCCTGACGTAATAATCTTAGCCGGCCAATAATGACCAGCTACTCGGTTCTGATGCCGTGGGCCTCGCGTGTTATCAACCCCGACATATATATATAGGCGTATGTATGTATATAATACAAAGTTTAGACTTTAACAACAGATATAAAAACTTCCATCTAGCATTAAATAACCGTAAAGTATCAGAACAGGCTATAAAATGAGTGGTATCAATTTTTCCATCAATTTTATCTCATTTATACTAGATATCGTTATCGCTAAGTGTTATTTCATGTCTCTAACCTAAAATTAATCGTAACAGGCAGCTAATAACATATTTATAACCCACACGCTGAAAATCAAGGACAGACAGGGTGACAACCTATCACTTTGGTGATACACAATCTTCTGAATTACTCTCAAACTTTTGTTAGATTTGGTATAATTGGCCGTTTTAGGTACACGTTTACGCTTTGCCTACCCCGCAAGGGATATATGCGTGATATAAGTATGTATACATGTATGTATCTTATTTGACGAGCAAAATTAGAATAAGGGGAAAATCGTTGCGATGCGTCATAAGCTACGCACGTAGACTGCTACGAAGCATCTCGTAGACATGTTCTACGACAATAAATAATTTTTTATAGTGTTAAATAAAGTATTATGAAACCATTTTGTTACTCTTGTCAAAGAAACAAACAAAAGAAAATTACAAATAAGGGGAATTCCAGCGAGCGATGTTGTGAGATGTTAAAATTATGCTAATTAACTTAGCGGAACGTCTTTCTTAAAATTAGATTCATAATAACTGTAGGTTAGTTAATAACTTTGATATATTAGTTCAAAGAACCAAGTTAGAATTTAGACACAATTGTTTATTCATAGGAGAGACCAAGGCTCACCGTTTTCGCTGGCGTTGTAAGAATGGAGGAAGATCGCGGCGCCAAGAAAGCGTACCAGGGAAGACCTAGCGGTTAACAACCGAATGGTCGTCCTAAGTATCGCTGGAGCGCTGTCTGTGAGTCCGAATTGCGCGTCCTTCAAGCGACAGACTGGCGTGAAGCTGTCCAGGATCGGGACAAGTAGCGGAAGCTCCTGTCGGAGCCCAAGACCCACTTTGGGTTCCTGAGCCACAGGAGTAAGTAAGTATGTTTATTCTATCATCCATCGGTTCTACGACAGACGTGACATGGCAACTTCAGTTCGTTACATTTGCTCAATCTATTTCGTTTAATCCACATATGTCTACTTTACGTGTAAATATTTCTTATGCTAACAATTAAGTTAGGAAAGGGTCGTTGTACTCAATATTACTTTCATCTAACTTCAATGCAAATGAACTTTCATCGAACCCGGTGTTGTTGAACTTTTGATTCCAATAATTTTACTTTTAATGCTAAATATAAAATTATAAAGTGAAGGTAATGAAGCCAGGCTATGTAATATGATACCGAGGGATTGTACTTTTACATTTTCGTGTCAATATAATAATATAATAACTCATTATTTGGTATAAAGATGCATCTCTCTGTACATGATATAAAACAGCCTCTTCAGCCCCACACACGCCACAATGGACCGGTCCACATGGGGTGCAAAAAGAAAACCAAAATAATAAGAATATAAGCAGTAAATATTTAGTTTGTTCGCAAATAAAACGACAATGCTATTAGTATATTAATCTTAATTTAATCTTTTCAAAAAATAACGCATGTGCTAGAAATGTCTACAGGTGGCATTTGGTTTTTATCCGATCTGTAAAGCTTTTGTTTTAAGGGGTGGTCCAAATATGTATTTTACCCCAACACTTTCCATAACGTAACATTCGCAGACTGTTTTTATTTTTAATCAATTCTCATGCAGTAGGTACTACGTGCAGCTGCCTTATTATTTAATTTATTTATTTGTCCCGAACCATCTGTCCAAGCCTGAGACGTCCCTAAATTGAATTAGGATGCCCTCTTCGCGGTCACGACTCACTGGGAGGGTTACCACAACATTACAAATAAAAAAGAAACGAACATTCATTTCTGTAACTACATCTTATTATGTTACAAATTATTAGACTGCAGTCTTATTTTGAGCTTTATAGGCACGTTTAGTTAGTATAAAAATGCCAAATAAATTAATCTCCAGTTTTCCAGCCATCTAACCAGATAGAAGCGATAACCAAGATATTTCTAATAGACGTAGGAGTTTTTCGTTCACGGAATTATTTGACAGAATGCGGAGCTTTTTGACAGAAGAGATTTCTTCTCCTAATTTGAGTTAACGTACACTCAAAGTCGACAATAGATTTTGTTTGACAAACGGAACACGAGTCAAAAACGTTGTCAAATATCTGCGACTTTCGGACATAGTTTTCTTAAAATTACATTTGAAATTTTTTGTTTACGATGTCTGAAGTACCTAACCCAGGTCTTTGACTTGATCTGGCAACCCACAATCTGAGTTTAATAGAAGTAACTCACTTTTAACAACACCTTTAACTGTATAGCAGTAGTTAGCCAGTTCTATTTCTTGGTAACTGAGACGGCTTGTTTCGCTTACTACGTTGGTATTGTTCTTAGAAGAAGAGATGTAATATTTAAACTCTTTCTCTGTTTCTCTCTCTCTTCATGTGGGACTCAAAGTCATCGAACGGTCCTTAAATTGTAACTGGCAACCCACATCTCTGTGAGGGTGATCCTAATTCAATAGAGGTCCCGCTGTCCACTATGTAACTGTATTAGCGGTAGTTAGCCTCTTGTATTTCTTGGCAACTGAGATGGTTTGTTTCGCTTGTAACGTTGGTATTATTCTAGAAGAAGAGATTATTCTAGAAGAAGGTATTATTCTAGAAATATGATTTTTGGGTGTAGAATATCGCTATACGCTACTCTTTACCGCGGGAAGTAATTTTGTTTCTCAGAACAGTCATGGGTGAACTCAGGGCAAAAAGCTAGCGTGTAAGTAATAAATAAAATTCCTTCTCGATTACGGTGTGTGGGTCGACGCGAACAATCTCCGTTCGGATAATAGCGCGTGTGAGATCGATAACTTAATCCAGAGATTATAACGAATATTGCTGCTAAGAAATATTTGTACAATTAAGGGTATCACACACATACTACGCCCATTTATGTCTTGTGGGACGAGTAAAGCATAAAAGACCGTAAAACGGTACGCTCGTCAAATTCTACCTACAGTAGCAAATTCTCAGGCACTTTCAGGGTTTCGACGGGGAATCGATCAAGCTAGATTAATTCTGGGATATCACTTTTTACCGACAAAAAACACATATCACGCCTTTAACCCTCACAGTGACACATTGTCAGCCTGTCACCTAAAATTGAAATCACAAGAAACCTTCGAGTTCCCTAGTCGCCTCCTGAGGGTAGGAAATGAGTTGACGCTATGAAATGAAGACAACTTCAAAGGATCATTTGGATACTATATAAATTATATTTATAAAATGGTAACTTCTATCTATGAAAAAAAAATTCTTTCGGTTATAATCTTATATGATGAATAAGTACTTATCAAATTTCATCGTCGTGGAAGGTCTCCAAATAGAATTTTCTCGGATATTCTTCCGACTAAACTCATCCTTCAAGATGTGACGATAAATATTATTGAAAGCCATTAAGATGAATTTGCTTCGACATGATCCAAGCCGACATTTATATTTTTCCAGTCGTTTATCATCATTTAGAAGAAATATTTATCTTAGGCCTACCGAAATGTGGTAACGTTATTAAAACGTAGATATTTTCTTACAGAAGATTAGTGGTAGATGTGGTAGATTTAAATGAGTGGGTAGCATTCCTACTAGCAAAAACTATGCTATGTGCAAAACTCTACATCGTTTTATCAGGCAAGGAGTCATTAAATATTTCTTCCTAAATATTTAAGTAAAATAACTATGATTATGGCTTCAGTTTAATAAAAAGATAATAAATAATTGTTGGCGAATTAAAATTAAGTAACTTTAATTTCTGGCCTATTACATATGCAACGGTAGAGTAGAGGTATACAAGGTATATGGGACAGCTCTCCGAATACTGACAGGTTGAATGCAGCCACACCATGAAACTGAACAACTTCCCATTATGTTACTTTTCTGGAAACGAAAAATACGAACAGCTGACCACATACAATAGAAAGTCAAAAAACTTTTGTTTCCTGAAATATCTATGGGACGTTACTTCATTTTCATGATCTGAATGGCATACATCTCGTATAAAATGTATAGCTTGAGCTAAATGAATGGGGTACAATTTTGCGGATGAACAAGTCTGTTCAATAATATCACTTTGAGTGAACAACGGAATTAATTCCCGGATTTATAAATCGGATCCAACCTTCGCCGGCCGACGGGACATTTATCCGCAAATTGGATTCAGAATATTAATGATATTCTTCGACACCAGCAAATCCTACTATCCATTTAAGAAATCAACTTATACTGGATTTCATAGCATTTGTATGTCAACTTTATACTGGTTGTGAGTATTTGTATGGAAACCAGTATAAATTGGTCCCTTAAAATAGTAGGTGGATTTGCTGGCGTTACTACATACTTATTATTCCACATTGATGGTGTTTCCTAATCAGAAATAAACATAACACCCTTCCATTTCCGTCTGTTTCAATATGACAAATATTTTTCTCAAGATTGTCATACGTTATACTATATTTTACACAATACGTTATACATACTATATTTTACACAATAAGTATAACTTATGTATGTGCCATGTGTTACAGACAATCGGTCGTTGTTCCGTACATTTTGTAGGTGTTACGTTTTAAGTACTTTGAAACAGCATTTTTTTAATAGGTCCAGCCCCATTATGGGCCCATCAGTGAAATGTCACGGTAGTTAAGGTTTAGGGAAGAAAAAGAGCCAGTCATCCAAAACTTGATCAATTCGAAATTATTATCACAAAAACGTTTAAGAGCGTACAAAAAATCTTTATCTTGACCATTTCCTTAAAGATTCTCTAGAATCCAAGTCTAGAATAGAAAGACAAGAGAAAATATTTTCAAAGCAATATCATTGGGAAACATTTTCATACCATTATCTTGTTATCTAGCTACAAGAGAAATTGCAACTAGATTTCAGTGCAATCTGGTTATAACTCAATTTATCTGGAGTGGAGTGGATTGCTCGTCAATAACAGCAGCTAAGTGTAATAATAGCAGATAGATAACTGAATTACTGGACATCAGTTCTGACAGATAGATAACTATAACAAAAGGCCATAGTGTAATGTATTCGGTAGATACCTATTTATATTATAGCCTAAAATTATCCCGCAAGGGTATATTTTTTGTGCAATTTATTTGCGGTAGAGACCGTACGTATTGAGTGCGGTCAAAACCCTTCTTTAAATATTTGAGGCGGATGTGAACACAGAATTATACTTTTTCCAATAATATAACTAACATTCTGAGAGACTGCATACATAGTCTTTTCTGTTCTAACTTTTTCTGGTACACGCACCGCTCAATTTTGCGGTATTTTGCAAGTCTGGTCTTATTGACGCTTTGTCACATAAATAAACCACGAAAAACCCTACATGGCATACGACGCTGCATCGTGGTAGGCGTGACAGGCTGTCTGTCATTTTCTAGCCAGCTGTCATAAAATGAAATACCTTGTGATACATGTGCAAAGTGCTACCAACCTTTAATAAAATAACTCCTCTATTTCTTCACCAAGTGACGTGTCAAATATATGGGAATATCATGTAGGATATGGGGTAATCCCACCGCACCAATCAAATAAAGTTTCATCAGCCGAAAAATTGCCGTCATGGGGACGGCTCTATTTTCATACATGAAAAATGACAATATGTTCCATGAATATTTTGAAATAATTTGCTCGTTGTATCACCCACTATAATGATAATATTTCTTGCAAAATTGCATAAAAACATAAATGATTCAAAATGTTTCCGCACGAATAAAATGTTAGTGTATCATTTGTAACACCTTTTACAAATGATACACTAACATTGCTCTGTACTACTTGAGTTTTTTATAAACCATCGATTTTTGTTCAAGACAAAGATGTATAAAAAAGGTTTTCTGATATGTACCTACATTCCGTAGCAGACAAAACAATATACGTTTTTAGATACGGTCCCTTCTTGGGCATGTACGTAATTGTAATCAATCATTTTTCAAAGACAAAACTGCGCAATATTTTTTCCATCTTCTTTGCTCTAACTATTCTTTCAGGCATTTTAATTATTTATCTATAAAGCCATCGGTTCGCAAGTTCGTATCGTAGAAAACTAGATTTCGAGATTATACGATAAATGGAATGTTATGGTACTTACTGGGATCGACGGGCGCGATGTTTGGCCCGTCGTGGGGCTCCATCATCTTCATCGTGATGGCTCCCGGGAGTACACTGCTGGACACCGACACTTTGACGACTTTTCTCCACTACTATACTGAAATGTTCCTCTCCGGACCGAATTATCGAATAATTTCGCGTAAAGCAACGTTCGCGACAGGCCAACAGGCTGTTGTCTGCTGCACTATCGATTAGCGATATCCGCGCATGCGCCGCGGCTGGCTTCGCTCTCGCATGCGTTTTGAGCGGCCGCCATCTTGAAACGGAAGGACGTCACGTGACAGTTGACAGTTGTGACGCCGTTTCCGCTTTCGTGAGGGGTTGTGACAAATTACCGTGTAAAATGTTTTAACGCCACCTGTGTGGCTGAAGTGTGGAAACAATTTGAATGATGACGGTTCCATTTATTTTGAAAGTAAAAATATTATTTCATTCCTAGCGAGTAGCAGCTAAGTACAAGCTTTGGTCTAGGTTTAATTTACACTTTAACTTCAACAAGTAGGTATTTATGTTGATTACTTGAATTTAATAACGGAAGACTCAGTTAACTTTCTACTGTGCTCACTGTAACTAAATTAGCCACAAAAATATTGAGAGCTTTATTTGTATCGAAACAAATAGCTTACCTAAATGACGTTTTTTGTCGTATGAGACTACGACGAACCGTGGTGATTGTGATGTTGTAAATAAATTATTTAAATTCTAATACTAATTCAAGATTTGACCGGTAAATTTTATCCTTTTGTCTTTATTAGTTATTAATAGTAAATAAACTCCACCTTTAATATTGTAATGTATTAATTTTATTGGAAGTATTAATTAAAAAATATTTATAAAACACAACAAAATAAATACTTAATTACAGTAATTATCAGTAAGTGTGGTTTGTGTTTGTGTGTGTGTGTGTTCGTGGGTGTATATGTTTGTATATAAGAGTATGTGTGTTCATTTATATATTAAGGGAGGGTTTATCAACTTTGGTTATAAAGGAGAGTAGGTAAATAAATAAAAGTATTGGCTGTTATAAATTAATTTTATTGAAAATCGTAAATAAATTTACATAAAATATTAATAAATATTACATCACGTGTAGAGTGTGTCTGTATGGATGCGACGGCGATGGTGGCCGCCTGTGTGTGTGTGTGTTTGTGTGTATGTGTGTGTGGTGGAGTGCGGTGTTTAGTATCCAGCCAGCTCGGCGAAGGTGGAGTCCATCTCGTCGGCCAAGCTCTTGTATCTGTCCTTGTTGATTCCCAGCTCGTCTGTGGAGATAGAACCAGTCAGTATACAAGTGTAAAATTGGATTAGGGAAGAATATCTTCTTTGCTTTTGATTCCACGAAAGTTTTTGTAGATTTTTATACTAGGTATAACGATCTATAACTATTACGTATCTTCAAATTATTTTGCAGTTTTTACTTGACGTTATCGTCTAAAATATATTGGGCTGATCTCAACCGCTGTATGTATTTAAAAAATAGAATATATTTTTTTTTACCTACGGTTTTACCGTGGTCATGCCATGTGACCTTTTCAAGCGTTTATTTCAGCGCACTTTTAATAGTCTTTCTATCCTAGACTCTATATTTGGACTTTATTCTTCTCTCTAGCTTTACTGACATGAGACTTATTGTAGTCTTTACAATAATGGTCTATTTTTATTTCAGAGCACGCTCCTTTCGCGGACAAAGCAAAGTCGAACAATTCTTCCCAGAGTTTTGGAAAGTCAGGGACATGTATGTAGGTGGAATCTCATATTTCTTTGACGTGGAAAATAACTTTCACGATGATATCTACTGTCAAATCAGGAATGAGTACGAGGTAGGATACTTAATTAATTACTTTTCAAACGATTTTTAAATACTTCTTACTTATTTCATAGATTTAAAGCAAAAGCATAGCCTTAAGAAAATTACTTATAGTAGTAAAAGTTTAAGATATGATTATAAGACGAAAAAAGTACCTTGTAAGCATTGGTCCGCCACGGTAGCAGCAAAGCATAAAGACATTAGTGACATACATCGAAAGCGGGGCACAGAAATGGTTCAAACTTTATAAGTGGCAAAACTAAGCATATTTCCAATTTAAACAGCGAGCAACCTTTTTGGACACCCTGTACATGCCAAAACAGAGTCAAGCTCGCCTCTTAGTTGTAAAATACTGGTTATTTCATACCATAGCAAAAGTTAGAAAAAAAATTGTCTGAACGTTTACTTTTGCCACTTGTAACATAACAAAATTTAGATTGCCGACATTTGCTCTAGAAATTGAGTGTCATCAACTCTGTTAGCGACAATCCTGTAAATGTAGATCTGTAGAAGGTTAACTAGGGTTAGGACTCATTAGTATACTAGAACTTTTAATTGTAAGGTATCAACGGTGCTTTCGATTAATCTCTAGGTTCTACAGGGGTGCGGATTTGTAAGTAGTCCGCTCGATAGGTATTTCATATTCGAATCATAATTGTTTTTGGACGATGAGAAATTGAGGGGTGTTTGTAACTTGATCCGATTTGAAATTACTTTGAATAAGGCTTTCGAAGACTTATTCCATCGTATAGTTCAGTGGCGGGATTACCCCAAATTTCAACGAATATCATGCGAAAACGGGAGAAATTGTACAATCTGGAAATGTTTCGTATTTTGACTTAAGTAGGGCGATTTACAGTGGAAATTGGGGCATATTGGGTAGGTATACTACTCTACAGGGGTATGGACGGTTCTATATTTTATGCTAAGTGCTAGGGCGGTTAGTATCCTGTCAGTTCGGCAAAGGTTCCGTCCAGGTCATCGCATATCGCCTTGTATTTCTCCTTCTCGCTGAATAAGGCGTCTGGAACACGTGGTTACTAGTTTAGCTTACTAACTAAGTTATATCTAGACCTAGTTAATCGAGAAGATTTAATTTAGTAAGCTTTGCTTTCAAGAGAAGTCATAAAATTCTCTGTTTAGTTAGATTATTGTTTAATATTGACGCTAAATATGAAATTCAAGTAATATTTTATGAGATTGATAGATTTTTAAAACATTAAGCATTAATTTAAGATTGTCATTAAAATTCTGGTCATGTTATTTGCGAACGTAGAAAAGCATTGGCATAAATCCAAAGAAACTAAAAACTGCAGTCAGCCACAAAATGGCGGCCAAAACAAAATGGCTGACATGTTAAATTCGCATAACAATGACCAGTTGATTATAATTCTTTAATAAATAGCGTTTAAAGGCATAGGCTTTAAATAGTCAAATGGCAGTAGTATCAACTACCGCTCTGCGTAGTGGCACAGCAGCACAACAAACTACTCATAGAGCTCAATTTTTACTGGTTACGAGTATTTTTAGTACTTAACAGTGTCATAACACTAGAATAAGTTGATCCCCGAAATGGGTAGGTTGATAAGCTTATGTGTATAGTCTCTCTCGCTCACTCATGAACAATCCAAAATTTAAGGCTTAGATTTTTTTCAGTATATAATTTTTCAGACTCGAAAAGAAGAAGAAGTATATCATAAGTATTTTACTTTTTTAGATGCAGCAACATTTATTGAATCGTACATCATAGTTTTTGTCCGGATTGTCGTTACCAAACACAAGAAAATCGAAACCTAAACATGAAATTTTTCATGAGCCTGCCAATTGTACAATTGTTTTAATTTCACTCTTTGTATAACAACCTCTACTCTTTTTCTTTTGTGCAATAAAGTATATTCTATTGTATCTAACCCACGTGAGAGACTGTACCACTACCCACAGCTGTAAAAGATACCGCTTCGAATAGGCTTCAAAGTTGTTTTTTAGTTGGAAGCTCATACCTTCGAGCCTGTCGACCTCCTTCTGCAGTTTCTTGACGGTCTTCTCGGCGTATTCCGCGCGGGCCTCGGCTTCCTTCAGCTTGGTGGTGAGGGTCTTCAGCTGCTTCTTGAACTCCTCCACGCGCTGGTTCGCCTTCTCCTCTGATACTTCCAGGGATTTCAGGGAGTTACCTACGACCTGGGGGTGGCAAAGGGTATTGGTAAATGAAGAAGTCATTATGAGAGGCGATTACCACCACACTGCTCCGGAAAAGTGTTATCGGTCAAGATAACATGGGTAGGTACTTAATCAAAATATTTTTAGCCTCTGAGGTTTACCTACAGGTATTGCTGACTGATCAAAGAAACAAATTACCTAAACAAATCTTACGTAAAATGTTTCTTTTGTGATTTCATGGAAGTGCGTGCGAATAATTTGTAAAGTGAAACGAATTCAGTCATTTCTTGAATTAAATTATTTGGAATATTTTTTAAGTTGATATACTGACTTTTTTATAGTTATTTTAGGTAGGTAAATCTCGTAATAAGTCACATAGAGAGATACCTTATCACTACAGAAACTTTTCAAGCAGATGTGTCCATCTGCTAAGACACACAATATCTTGTGTGATAAAAGGTCAGTTTTATTCGTAGTATAGGTATGAACGCTAAATCATCTTGCTCGTTTCGCAAACCGACGCAATTTGCTAACTCGCTCTTATCCTACTTGCGCGTTTGTCTAGCAGAAAAAATGTCAAAAATTGTCTTACCTTTAATTCCTCCTCAAGCTCGGATATCTTGGCGTCTCCAGACTTGACTCGGTCCTCAGCCACCTCGAGCTCGTCTTCAACGAAGGCCAGCTTGCGCGACACCTGCACATCAGATCACATTAAACACATATTCGGAATACAGTAGAGCATTTGCCTGACAGGGCAATAGAACCTCTTTGACGATGTTTTAAATTAAAATACTTGCAAATTACGTCATATTGCAGTATTTTTTATAACATCAAACACTAACTTTTATACCGGGAGTAACGGAAAGGGTTTAACAAGCCGAAAGGAGATCAAGGTTCTCATGAAACTGAACAACTTTCCCCATGAAACATGGGTCGAAATATGAAAAAATAATTGGACCTCCCATTGTTTAGTTTCGTATCAAAAAACGGTTTCGTATCTTTTTGAGCGGACGGTGCTGGCAACACTTTTCGGTCCGCCCCGTCTGTCATCTTTACGCTAGCGTTGTTGAAGCGAATTTTAGTTTTAAGTGGTGTAAAATTAAGGTGTTTTGGCGGTTTTCTCGTGTGCTATTTGCCACAAGCCATGGCTTCCCTGTGCGGTGGGGAAGTGAACCAAGTGAATTTTGGTTTCGGCTTTTTGATTGAGGCCAACGTGGTCGCCGGTAACATAACCTCACTTTGAGTCGTCGCTCGTCGTCGTCGTGGCTGCCGATAGCTACGTATTTTAATTATAAATGATTGGAGGCCAACGGGGCCGATTTCTCATTCGGAGAGAAATCTTTTAGTTATTTTGTGTTAAAAAACATTATGTGATGTCGAACTGTGAACTGTAGTGCAAATTGGAGGAAAGGAGTTCTAGAACGAGCGGATGTTCCAGCGCTGTGAGTTTAGGTTATTCCCTATTCCTGCGCTCCTAAAATATCCTGAATACCTGATTCCTGTCATACTTAAACTCACAAAGAAACGGCATCATCGTTTGCTCGGTAAGCAATTCGTTGCTGGGCCCTGTTTAAGTAGATTTTGGAAACAAGAATTTCTCGGCCGGAAACTTTCCGGAACAAAATTCTCTCATTAAATTTATTTTATTTAGCTATAGTAAAGAGCACTACGAATCGTAGTCAAATGTTGTTCCGAGGCTGATCGACCATTTAGTTTTAGATTTTAAGATAACTTTAATTTGCTTCCACTGCGCTAAGATCAGCTTCGGAATCAAACATTTTTTGGTAGCAGAGCGTGGTTGCTTTATTGCAACATAGTTAGCCGTAATTTAGTATTAAGCGTGTTTTTATATTACCCACATATTTTATTAATTTTGGAAAATATTGTTTCGGTTTTTGTGACTGTATTGTTTGCCTAGTGAACGGTACCTTATCGGTAAGGTCTAGGCCAGTCAACTAACATTTATTTTGTGGTATTTGTTTATTGGTTTTCGTTTTATTAAGTCGAGTGTGTAAAAGTTGGTACCATGGCTCCCTCGATCGCCAGGTATAAGGCTGCTATAAAGACAGAATTAAGGTGGTTTACTACCACAGCGGCAATGATCGGCCGCGAGGACCGGGAGGACGCGCTCTTGAAAAGTGCACTACAGGCAGATGAACGGGTTCGGGTTGTGTCGGAACACCTCACAGAGTGCCTCATGCTCCTTGAGGAAGCTCCTAACCCTGAAGATAAGGAGCTGGTTGAGGGCGATGTAAGCCAGTGCTTGAGCTGGCACAGGACATTGCGCAGGCAGCTGCGGACATATCTAGGCGACGTGACGGAAAGGAAAAGCCATTCCGTGGTAAAGTGGGACAAGGATTACAGGTGCCTCTTCCGCCTGTTACGGTTCCAGTCTTTGCAGGCGATTACGCCGACTGGCCGGCGTTTGAGGACCTGTATAGCAGTGTGGTCCACACACGGACGGACATAACGCCGGCGTACAAGATGGCTCAGCTGATGTCCAGGCTACATGGAGAGCCTCATGAATTGCTGACGCATTTGGCTGTCTCGGATAGCAATTATGAGGTGGCGTGGAAGATCCTTACCGACCGGTATCGAAACAAGCGCCTGATTGTAGACAGGCTGTTAGACCAGTGGCTGTCAATACCAACCATAACGCGAGGTACGGACCTCCGCGAGAAAATCTTCCACCCAGTCAGTGTCGCGGTCAGCGCACTAGAGCGACAGGGTTTACCAGTGGCGGGCTACGGTTATATCTTGGTCCACACAGTGCTTCGCCGCCTGCCGAGCGAAATGGTCGCTCGATTCGAGCAGCTACATGGGGCAAGTCCTCGGACCACCTCCCGACCTACGAGGATCTGAAGTCGTTCCTCGAGGCCGAAAGCAGGCGAGTGGACGTCCAGGCTGGTGAAGCCCTCGCAAGGAGACCTCTGCCCTCGCCACCCGGAACGGCCGGGTGCACCGGCGCGAGGAGGCAACAGTGGGCAACCCAGGCGGTACAACACCGCATTGGAATCAGGGTGTGCCTACTGCAGGGAGACAGGCCACGGGGTGGCAGCGTGTCAGGAGTTTGCTGCGCAGCGGGTTCAGAGGAGACGGGGTGTGGCACAGCAGAGGCGTTGGTGTTTTCGGTGCCTGGGGCCGCATCAGGTGCGAGAGTGCCCTTCAAGCACCAACTGTAGGTACTGCCAGGGTGCACACCATCCGCTGCTCTGCATGAATCGCTCCGGAGGCGCCGGGGGCAGCGCTGGATCGGATCAGCGAAGGGAGCCTGCCCACCAAGGAAGGGAGCAACGCTCCCCACCCCCTCCAAGGAGGAGCCCACCTCCGCATCGGTCACAGGGACGTCAACAGACGGAGCCCACTTACCCAAGGACGTGGGGACAATCCCCACCACGGCAGCAGGTGCCGGATTGGGGAAGAGCGGCACAGGAACGTGGCCAAGGACACCCATCCCAGGTACGGGATTCAACGGGCGGGTGTCAGGGGAGCACTAGGCAGCCACCAGGGTACATGCAGTATTCTGCGGGCTTGAGCCACCTGGTTGGGTCTCAAGACCCACGCATGCCCCCGCCTATGCCTGAGTACCCGCGGCTACAGGCGCAACCTCGGTACGGACGTTTGCCGTCGGGGTACTATAGAACTCCAGCCATGGCCTTTATGGGCAGACCTCCCTACCAGCAGGAGTGGGACCCATACACAGGTTTGGGTAGTGAGGATACCCCGCGGGACGCGGCCTCACCGCGTTTAGATTCCCGCTAGGTAATCGCCGCCTACTCATCAGCTTCGGCTCCCCGTCCAATCACGGTACTTTTGCCAACGGCTAAGATTTGGGTATGGGGATACGGTGGCCGGACCATTCAAGTAAGAGCCCTACTGGATACAGGGGCTCAGGGATGTATTGTATCGAGTAAGCTGGTGAGTAGGCTAGGCCTAAATGTACGGCCAAGTGAGGATGAAGCTGTAGGCATCGGGGCCTAAATGTGCCTGACATTCGGGGTCAGACGAACTTTGAGTTCGCATTAGGTAGCACATGTACAGGGTCAGCTATCAAGTCTCAGCCGTGGTGCTGGATGAAGTGGTTGGGAAACTCCTCAGGTTAGGTTACCACCAACGGTACGAGGGTTAACCACAGGGTTGGAGTTAGCGGATCCTGATTTTGATACTCCTGGTACGGTGGACGTACTTCTCGGGTCAGACGTCCTCGGGAGATTATGGTGCGGTAGGAAGAAGGTACTCCAGGAAACTGGTTTGGTGGCCGTAGATACCACAGGGGTATGTTGTTTTCGGCCCAGTTTGGAGACCTCAGGACCTACCAGAAGGGGATCCGGTCCTCTATGGTAGTGTGCTGTCAGAGGTGCTGCAGAGGTTTTGGGAGTCTGAAGAGCCGCCCACGGCGGACAGACGGAAGCCAGAGGATGACGAGTGCGAGTTGTTCTATCAATACAACACTGCGAGATGCCCGTCAGGCAGATTCGTGACCAGGCTACCTTTTCTCCCAAACCGCCCCGCTTTAGGTAGTTCGCGACAGCTCGCGGAACGGAGACTACTCGGAATGGAGCGGAAGATGAGGCGAGACCCAGCACTTCGGCAGAAGTATATAGAATTCATGCGGAAATATATTCAATTGGGCCACATGTCGGTGTCCAGCCTGGATTGGAGGTGTGTCGAGCATTATTACATTCCACACCTGGCTGTCTTGAAGTCACCTGAGGCGAAAATACGGGTGGTGTTTGACGGTTCTGCTCCTACCTCGAATGGTGTGTCTGTGAACCAATGTTTGCACGCGGGTCCTAAATTGAACCGGGACATTGTGGACATTCTCACAGACTTTCGGTTACACCAGGTAGCGTTCGTCGCAGACGTCAAAATGATGTTTCGCCAAACCATGATACATCCGGATGACCGTCGGTATCAGCTGATTTTGTGGCGTGAGAGCCCAGATGAGCCGATGGTCACATACGAACTTAACACGGTGACGTATGGACTTAAGCCAAGTCCGTATTTGGCAGTACGTACGCTGCGAGAGTTGGCCGCACAGGAAAGGGTAAGATATCCTCGAGCCGCAGCAGTACTGGATCGCGACGTCTACGTGGACGATATCTGCACGGGTGCTGATAGCGTGGAGCAGGCGCTAATTCTACGAGACGAGTTGATCGCGATCATGGGTTCAGGAGGTTACGAGTTGCGGAAATGGTTGTCCAGTTGCCCAGAGCTCCTGGCCGGTTTGCCAGGCGAGTTCCATCAGGACCCGCACCTCTTTGAGAACCCGGACAATCCAAACACGTTGGGCATCCTCGGGGTGCAATATAGGCCAACGCATGACGTATTCACGTACAAGATCGAGCCCGACCTTTTGGAGAAAACTTGGACTAAGCGGTCGGTACTGTCGACAATCGCTAGAACGTTCGATCCTAGCGGATGGATCGCCCCGGTTACGTTCATGGCGAAGTGCTTTTACAAAGGTTGTGGCTAGCCAACTTAGGATGGGACGACCAACTCTCCGGAGAGTTGTTGAAGGATTGGCTCAAGTTTGTGACCACCTTACCAGGGATTGTGCACATCGCGATACCCCGCAAGTTAGTCCCATCGGTGGGATGTAAGGCTACCCTACATGGGTTTTGTGACGCCTCGGAGCGAGGGTACGCGGCAGCTGTATACCTTCGGACAGCAAGTTCAACGGGAACTGTGCACGTGCGTCTGGTTATGGCCAAAAGTAAGGTGGCACCAGTCAGAACTAGATGGACCATCCCCAAATTGGAATTGGCAGGGCAGCTCTTCTAGCGCGCTTGCTAAATCATGTAACCTGCAATCTGCGTGGTACCATCAACTTGGATGAAACGGTGTACGCGTGGACTGACAGTCGGATAGTTCTGTGCTGGTTGCAGACGTCGGTACATACACTTGAGGTTTTCGTGGCAAATCGGGTGTCACAGATTACGGGGTCGGAAACTCCGTTAGTGTGGAGGCACGTACCGGGAGAATGGAACCCAGCGGACTGCGCTTCGCGCGGGTGCAGGGCACCTGATTTGGTGAGTCACCCACTGTGGTGGGGACCTCAATGGCTGACTGAGTCGCCGCAGGAATGGCCATTCAACGAGTGCAGGGCGCCGCTTGGGCCACCTGATCGAGGTTTGCGAGTGAACGTGGGGCAACTCGTACCGAAGCCTAACCCAGCTTTCTTGCTGGAAATGTATAGCTCCTCGACAAACTTCTTGGGGTGACAGGTTGGATCAAGCGGTTCGTGAACAACTGCAGGAAGCCTCAAGCAGAACGGAACTTTACACCTGTCCTCTCGCCTGCGGAGCGGAATGCGGCTCTATGCTCATTGGTTAGAGTCGTCCAGGCGGAACATTTTGAAGAGGAGGTCAGGCTGCTCAGGGATGGACGTGGAAAGCTGAAGGGAGGAATTGTGCGCCTCAACCCATTCCTGGATGAGCAAGGTATGCTCAGGGTTGGAGGCAGACTTCGGAACGCTAGCCTGCCCTTTTCGGCTCGGCATCCACTGTTACTTCCAAAAGGGGACCCTTAGTTGAGCTCTTAGTCAGGGATCGTCATGAGAAAAACTCGCACGCGGGCTGTAATGCGCTATTGGCCATCCTACAGCGCGAGTTCTGGATCTTATCGGGACGACGAACGGTACGTAGCGTTGTGTTTAGGTGCTTGCCTTGTTACCGCTTGAAGGCAGCCACAATGCAGCCACAGATGGGAGATCTCCCACCGGACCGGGTGACGGAGGCCTGGACGTTTGCAGGTGTGGGAACGGATTTTGCAGGCCCTTTCATGGTAAAGGCATCACGCCTACGGAACGCAAAGTCTATCAAGGCGTACTTGTGCGTGTTCGTGTGCCTAGCCACCAAGGCCGTCCACTTGGAGCTCGTGGCCGACCTATCTACGGAGGCCTTTTGGCAGCGCTGGAGAGATTTACGTCGCGACGAGGGCGACCAGCGCTGATCAGGTCGGATTGTGGTACCAACTTTAAGGGTGCTGATCGGTGTATGAAGGAAATTGTAACGTTCTTACGGGAGAACGAAGAAGCCATCAGCACGGGCCTCTCCCGTCAGGGCATTACCTGGGTGTTTGATCCACCAGCGTGCCCTCACTGGGGTGGTATTTTTGAAGCGGTTGTAAAGTCCGCTAAGACGCATTTGTTGCGCGTCGTAGGGTTAACAATTTTGACTTTTGAGGAGCTGGCGACCGTGTTTTGTAAAATTGAGGCTGTACTCAATTCACGTCCTTTGTGTCCGCTCAGCTCAGACCCAAATGATTTAGAGGCCCTGACGCCAGGGCATTTCTTAATTGGCCGCCCACTTAACGCCTTGCCGGAATATCCCTATACGGAGGTGAATAGCAATCGTTTGTCGCGTTATCAGTTGCTGCAGCAAATGACTCAAAACTTTGGAAGCGTTGGTCGCTTGAGTACTTGCACATTCTGCAGCAACGCCTTAAGTGGACGGACAGGACTGAACCCCTGCATTGGGGATCTCGTTCTGGTTAAGGATGCCAACCTACCGCCACTGCGTTGGCGCCGGGGCGCATTCTCAACCTGTTTCCGGGTAGTGATGGCACTCCTCGAGTTGCAGAAGTTCAGGTGGGGATTCAGTCCTTAAGCGAGCAGTAGCTACATTATCACGCCTGCCATGCATAGAGCGGACCGATGTGTCGGTCCGGGGCGGGTGAATGTTTAGTTTCGTATCAAAAACGGTTTCGTATCTTTTGAGCGGACGGTGCTGGCAACACTTTTCGGTCCGCCCCGTCTGTCATCTTTACGCTAGCGTTGTTGAAGCGAATTTTAGTTTTAAGTGGTGTAAAATTAAGGTGTTTTGGCGGTTTTCTCGTGTGCTATTTGCCACAAGCCATGGCCTCCTGTGCGGTGGGAAGTGAACCAAGTGAATTTTGGTTTCGGCTTTTGATTGAGGCCAACGTGGTCGCCGGTAACATAACCTCACTTTGAGTCGTCGCTCGTCGTCGTCGTGGCTGCCGATAGCTACGTATTTTAATTATAAATGATTGAGGTTAACGGGGCCGATTTCTCATTCGGAGAGAAATCTTTTAGTTATTTTGTGTTAAAAAACATTATGTGATGTCGAACTGTGAACTGTAGTGCAAATTGGAGGAAAGGAGTTCTAGAACGAGCGGATGTTCCAGCGCTGTGAGTTTAGGTTATTCCCTATTCCTGCGCTCCTAAAATATCCTGAATACCTGATTCCTGTCATACTTAAACTCACAAAGAAACGGCATCATCGTTTGCTCGGTAAGCAATTCGTTGCTGGGCCCTGTTTAAGTAGATTTTGGAAACAAGAATTTCTCGGCCGGAAACTTTCCGGAACAAAATTCTCTCATTAAATTTATTTTATTTAGCTATAGTAAAGAGCACTACGAATCGTAGTCAAATGTTGTTCCGAGGCTGATCGACCATTTAGTTTTAGATTTTAAGATAACTTTAATTTGCTTCCACTGCGCTAAGATCAGCTTCGGAATCAAACACCCATAGTAAATCAATTAGCTGATCGGCGATTTTGTATGGGAGGTCCAATTATTTTTTTCATATTTCGACCCATGTTCCATGGGGAAAGTTGTTCAGTTTCATGACTACCTTGACCTCCTTTCGGCTTGGTATACCCTTTCCGTTACTCCCGGTATTATAATATAACTATGTAAAAATTCAAATGTTGAAGGAAGATTATAGTATGTTTAAACAGTAGTTTTTAGCATACAACTTTTTTATGCTTGTACCCACCCAAATACTCTGTTATAAACATTCTTAATAGATAAAAGATTTGAAAGATAAAGGACTTGCAACAAACGTCAAAGATATTGGCTGTTATGTGAATCACACCGGATGACAGTGCGGATTGTGACAACCTTAATAAAAATCGTAATCGTAAGTATTTTCTAAATAGCGACTTGTTGTTTCTCATACTCAAAGGTAAGACCATAATCCCTTGGCTGGGTCTCATCCCGTGCCCTTGACCGGCTTCTGTGATAAATCCGCGAACGTGTTTTGTTTTGGGTCACGGACATCATTATGATTCTCTATCCGCCGAGACTTTTGGTAATCACGTCCCTAGATTGTCAGATGTTTTTATATTAGAATCTCAGCTTTGTTAGGAATGTGAATAGTAACCAGCCGGTATCAGTATACGCGGGTAAACTCCGGATTTTATTAAGAATTTACTGATTTCTAAATAAGATATCTATGTCAAAAACGTAGAAAGAGAGAATTCTTAATCATTCCGAGCGAAATGTCATTATAATTACGTCTGCCTACGAAATGTCATATCATATCTTATAATTATTTATTACTTATGGGTCGATCTAATGTTTTCATCTTAGATAAATAGCTGCCTCGCTGCGCTCGGTAGATTAAGTTGGCGTAATTGTAAAAATGCGGCAAGCGAACATATGATAGAGTGACAGTCACCCAATTATTAAAAAAAAAATGCACCTCGAGCTGTCAAAATTCATAGTTTGAAGTACAAATTGCAAATAGGTAAACGGAATAATACAATTTATGTCATGTTTTTTTACGGTGTCTCCGGATAGTGCTCGATCAACCGAGCGCAGCGAGGAAATCATTGATTTTCATCATCCAGTCATCAAGTGATCGCTGCAAAAGGTATAACCAATATAACCTGAACCCACCTCGTCAGACTTGCCGTCGGCGTCCTCAGCCAGGAGACGGGCCTCCTTAAGCTGGTTGGTGAGCTGGTCCATACGCTCCTCATCTATACACAGCCAGTATAACGTGAGCTCACCTCGTCAGACTTGCCGTCGGCGTCCTCAGCCAGGAGACGGGCCTCCTTAAGCTGGTTGGTGAGCTGGTCCATACGCTCCTCATCTATACACAGCCAGTATAACGTGAGCTCACCTCGTCAGACTTGCCGTCGGCGTCCTCAGCCAGGAGACGGGCCTCCTTAAGCTGGTTGGTGAGCTGGTCCATACGCTCATCTATACACATCCAGTATAACGTGAGCTCACCTCGTCAGACTTGCCGTCGGCGTCCTCAGCCAGGAGACGGGCCTCCTTAAGCTGGTTGATGAGCTGGTCCATACGCTCCTCGTCTATACACAGCCAGTATAACGTGAGCTCACCTCGTCAGACTTGCCGTCGGCGTCCTCAGCCAGGAGACGGGCCTCCTTAAGCTGGTTGGTGAGCTGGTCCATACGCTCCTCATCTATACACAGCCAGTATAACGTGAGCTCACCTCGTCAGACTTGCCGTCGGCGTCCTCAGCCAGGAGACGGGCCTCCTTAAGCTGGTTGGTGAGCTGGTCCATACGCTCCTCGTCTTGTTGCGCTCTGTTCTCCAACACTTTGCACATACTGGAACAGACAATGCTCATTTATATAAGGTGAAAAAAAACTGTTGCAAATATTGGGTGAACCATTTGTATGGGAGGGCCAACATTTTTTTCGTGTTTCGACCTATGTTTCTTAGAGAAAGTTGTTCAGTTTCAAGAACTAATTCTCTCGTTAAAATATTTGCAGTGATTTTTTTACATGTCTACCGTTTTTAAAGTTATTTTAGTACTTGTAGCTGTATGCTACGCCGTAGACTTTTGCTACGTGGGCTATATTTTCTTGGCATTGGGAATAACCGAGCTACTTAGTTGAGATCATTTGTGTGAATATTCTGTCAAAGCCAATGTGTACGTGTCTACGACGTGTACGATAAATAATAAAGTAAATGCAGTTTGTATTAGTTCTAATAAGAAAATTCTATTATGATCTAACTTTTATGTAGACACATTAGCACGTCATTCTTTGCTACGATTAATTTGATTTCTTGTAATATCGTGGGCGTGGACGGGCGGCCCTAGAAGAGATGTTGCGATGAGCTTAACGCGTACTCTCTTGATAGACTGGCCTAGCCTGGCACTGGACCGAGAGACGTAAGGAGAAAGAGGAGAGAAGCCTTTGTCCTGCAGTGGGACAGTATAGGCTTATAGTAATAATAATAATAACAAATAATATTTCCAATATCTCACCGGTTGTTCTCGTCAGCAGCCTGCTGGGCCTCGAGCAGCTTCTGCTGGGCAGTGCCGGACCTCTCCTCGGACTTCTCCAGGTCCTCCTCAATCTGTTGCACTTTCCTGTTCAGAGACGCGACCTGTTGGGGGAAACAAACATATGAATGAACATATTTATGAAAATAATATAGCACTGTGCCTTTGAGTGTATTAAAAATCCCAATAATTAACAAACATATTATGTTCGTAAGAGCGACATGTTTTACAAGACAAAAGTTGTTACATAATCGTCATTCTGGAAAGATGCTAAGAAATGGCCCTAGCTAACCACAGGGTAATCTAGGTCAGTATGAATTGCTAGCAAGCACCAGTCAGACCAAGAAGATTTTCATATTCTAACGACAGAAGTGCTTATATCTAGCTTTGAGTGAGCTCGCTGTATTGTATTTCTTCGCCCACTTCTGACCTAGATCAACGATCTTTTGAAAATATACCTACATAATGATAAGCTTTGTTCACCTCCGTGTGATGCATTTCCTATACCACTATTTGCATTATTTGCATTACCTATACCAGTTAAAAACCAGAAAATTTCCTTGAAAAATGCACTATACCCACTTGCTTCCAATCGTGGTAACTATGAAAATACCGCCCAATCGAGGAGGCGGGGAAGAGCCAAGTCCAACAAAGGATTATTCTGGCTTTTGATGTTTACCTCGGCCTCGGTGGTTGTGAGCAGCTTCTCCTTCTCTTCCAGGTCCTTGTTGGCCTGTTCGAGGGCAGCCTTGTTCTTGATCAGGTCCTCTTCAACCTGGACAAGCTTCTTCTGGAGGTCGCGGACTTCCTCGTTCAGCTGGGAAGGAAACGAGACTTTAGTTTTGTAGATTGAAAAGTCATAAGTATTCGCACGAAAACATGTGTAAGTTTTTTTGTCAAACTGATTAAATATCGTGCGTCTTAAGATGAAACGTATGTCAGGACGAGTAATAAACGAACTTATAGGTACTCCACCACCGAAATTTCAAATTGTTTCATGAATGTGTATTCAAAAATATTTAAGACAGAGGCTACTATACCGAGCTGAAAGTTCGTGAGCTGTCAGTTGATAAAAATATTTCTATCTCATTTATGCATCCCACCCGTCCCGCAGCCGTAAAAGAGACAGTTATAGCTCGCTACCGAAAAATTTGCGTTCTGGGTTTACCAGGTTCCCCGTTTGAAATCGCCACCAAATTTGTTGATAGTGGCATTATTTTGCTGCCAATAAAATATTCTATGCCCGTATCATTTGTTTTGTTGAAATTATTGTCGTATTTAGAAGATACCAAGGCGTAAACTTGGTGATAATTTTAGAGCATTTTGCCACGGCCATATCTTTTTTTAAATGCATTATTACAAGTAGAAAAAGAATATGGAGCATAGATCTAGTCCAGAAGAGTTACCGTGCCAAAAATTTAGTCGATCGGTTGCAAATTGGCAGAGGGATACGTTGAAAGCGTTTGTATGAAAAATAATGACTATAGATCCCTCTTAAGGATTTCTGTTAATTTTTTAAAACTATCTGTTCTGAAAATGAGTTTTACTACAGAGTCAAGCAAGCTTTTGCTAAATTCACCTTCCGGCACTTTTGCGGTCCAATTACGGGAAACATGTGGTCACACTAATGACTCACTGACTGCAAAACTTTGTACCTATTTTCTACATAGCCCGTAAGTAGGTAGCCTATTTTTCAAAGCATTGTCAAAGTATACTTTAGTATAGTTCGTGCGCGATCTGATGGCATTTGAAAGCGTCATACAAAGACAATGTATGTCATGTGCTCGGGTCATGTGGTTACCATCAGATCGCACACACACAGATAGTTAGCTGTGCCATTAAGAGTTTTGGTTTTAGTAATATTTTAGAAATTTCAGTATAAACTGCTTCTTCTATCGCGTGGCACACTAGGTAAATGAACCCTGGCGTCAGAGTATAATGTAGGGGGTATGTAAATGATCCCAGACTGACCACGTTTTATTTATTAGCACATTTCTCTCTGAAAATGTTTTACTGAATAGAGAATGTACATGCAATATATAAGTAAGTAGCTTTACTTGTAGAATCTCTGAAAGCATAGGTACGGGTTGTTCTAGGTACTCAACTTGCTCGTTCATCGATTAAATTTTACACGTGCTGCTAACATGTACTTTGCCTCCCTTTACAGTGAAGGTCACATCATATTCTGTTTACTTTCAGAGTTGAGTACCTACCTATGCATGAAATGTTTGTTTTTGCATCAGAGAATTATTTTAGAGAAAGAATAGGTATCTAATAAGGGTTGGTAAAATTATGTTGTATTTCCAATATCTCAGGCAGGGTTTTGACGTTCTAGAGTAAGTATGCAAAAAAATAAAAAGCTTCGATTTTAAGAGCCCAAAAGTTTTTAATACACTCGGGATAGAAAACACTGAGCCCCGTCTATGCTCTTCTAGTGTCTTTCGTAACTCACTGCAATTAGTTCCCTCACAGAATTTTAGATTGTATGTATGGGATACTGAGATATGACAACTCGCGCGGAACGTGGCATACCTATGCTGTGTAATGAACTAATGAGACTTATGTCGCGCGCGCAAAGACTTTAAACGTGTCAAATCAATTTATCAAAACAAGTGAAGACTGTAGACATAAGGGTGTAGAGAAAATCTATGTCGCGAGTCGCATGTACCTATAGCTGGACTTCACATTCAAACAGTCAGATAATATAGTAGAGCTTCTCTAAGCCGATACTGAAGTATACATACTGAAAGTGTATTTTGCCACTTACCTTCTCCACACGGAGGTTGGCGTCGCGGGCCTGCTGCTCGCAGGTGTCAGCCTTGTCCATGGCATTGTCCTTCTCCAGCTTCATCGCCTGCATCTTCTTCTTGATCGCGTCCATGGTGGCGGCTTTTTTGTTTTACTTTCCGGTTGAAAAAATACGCCAGTCAATGGCCTGGAAATGAAAAAGATTTATTTGGTATTTTGTTAACATATTAGTAGGTACAGTATAACAAACCCGTGATCATGTTCCTCAAAGCTTTGTGTGTGTCAATTATGTTATTCAACTAATATAGAATCAAAACTGGAAAAACTTTATACAGATCGAAAGAATATAGGCCTGACGTCAAACAAAATGTTTACACAACCTTGTAACCGCGTAACATGCCCTAAATCCAATTTCACGATCTTATCCTGTAACCTCAATGATTTCGTGAAATGTTCCTATTTTTTTAATGATTTCACAATTCGTTTGTATGTTTAACTAATTTGTTTATAGAATACACGATATACATGTCCTACTTATATTATGTCGTCCCTATGATCTGACGTGTCAATTGCATGTTAAACTTATTTATCAAATACCCTTACGTAGATGTCAAAGATATTTTAACTGCTAGAGAGTCAAGATTTTTTTAAAACATATAAAATTACAAAGTCTGATGTTCCGAATTATTCTCAATGATTCTAAATTAATTAATGATTTACCCTCTTTTTAAACTATGCTTATAATAATACATAAGTTTAAATTTCCCACTAATGTTACACTTGAATAACTATGAGCCGATAACTACCAGGTAATTTGTGGATTCGCCTGGATTGGCTGAGTTAGCTTAATAAATTAACCTGGAAGCTATTACGCTTGGTACCTGCTATGTAATTACAATACAGGATGCAAGTTTTACCTTGTGAATAATATGTTTTCAAATTGTGATAAAGATTTTTCTCTATTACAGGTATACTCGTGGGAGATAAAATTTCAAAAGTTTATTTAGGGATCATAATTATTGTGTGCGGTCACTCACGCTAACTCATGAACAGTTCTGTTTTTAAGGTTTCGATTTTCTTGTGACTGATACGGGCAATTTGGATAAAAACTATGTTATACGATTCAATAAATGTTGCTGCATCTAGAATGTTACGGTCTGAAAAAATCTAAACCTTAAAATTGGGATTGTTCATGACTCATGAGTTAGCGGGAGAGACTGTACCATAACCAGTAACAGCAAAATTTTGAGTTCTAGCTCTATATTATGTATGATTATTTTTTCCAAAATTATACAGGTACTTAACACGGAAAGTGTTTTAAAAATTTGGGTATTTAATTATGATTATTATTTTCGCCTCTTTAGGTATTCTTTTTGGCGCAACTTTCAGTATTCCAATTTAACCATTTATATTCCTGCTCTACCTAGTTTTTCCTGAACCCTGTATAGTAGAGCTGGCGACCTGCCAGGGTATCAAACCTGCATAATTAGCCTCTGATCGGAAACCTGCCTACCGAGCTGTAACCCACTCTAATTACTTAACTAAATACCTACGAACTAGAAACTTTGATCCTAAGTGCAAATGTTACCCGCATTTAATTTAATCACAGAATACTGCCACCCCAAGTCACCTGAGGGTGTTTCGTAAAAGGCGACATAGTATTTTTGAGCTCGGATGAATATCTGTCGACTATAGTCAACCACAGCATGGTGGCGTTGATATCATTTACAATAGCATTTCCAAAGAGGGTTGACGTCAGACAGGCGGCCGGTCATAAATCATTGCCAAATCCTTTTGCTCATGATTTTGTTTTCTAACAAAACATGTTGCATCGACCCCAACTAATTAAGATTAAGGACAGATGATGTTTCTGAATAACATTTTCTTTTAAGTTCTCTGTCAAACCCAAATTGCAAGATTGAACAATATCAGGTCTACGTCCAATAACATGACTAAAATATACGTAAGTAAGTGCGTTTTTTCCTACACTCCTAAAGTCGCACACGTTATTAGGTGCTTAAGCAAACGTAGCACCTAATACTTACTAGAGTATTTATTCATTGATCTCTTTTACTGTCTGCTTAACTAAACACTCCTCGGTACTTTATAAACATCGTGAGCATTTAAATCCTCGTTATATCAACAACTCAACATGTCTATTTACGTCCCTTATTCGTATTCCGGAAGGATCCATCACTGCCCATGTCAATAAAGTGCTTTCTAATATCATAACATCATTAAAATGAAGAGAAAAGATTTGTTTGTTTCTTCTTCTTTTTTTTCGTATGGGACGCCGACCAACGACCCTATGAACTCTGGTGTTAGAGTTTTCCACCCATCTACAGCCTTTATTTTTTTAGAATTTCACTAATAATCTGAGAAAGAATTGAGTAGATGATAATTATTTCTAAGCTGTGTTTACTTCGAATAACAGGATTGCATAGGCCATATTCTTTTACCGCTTAATAGATTTATTCCCATGGGAAAATGGATAGCAGTAGGTGAAACCGCCGGGCGGCTCTAGTCTGGAAGGTATACAGCTATAAACTTCAGGCGTACGATGATGTCATTGAAAAGTTTGCGAATATTTGCGTAGGAAAAAATTGTTTACATTCTGTGTTGGCTTCTGTGGAAGTTATACGTCAACATTTCTGACTTGCGTCAAACTTATTATTATTATAGGTAGTGATATAGGTATGTATCAGTTCCTCCGGACGTCCTAGTTCTTATTTGTTATGAGCTACATAATCTGTGTCACATCACTCCTGTCTACACTGTGAGTGCGATTTTTTTTACAATACGCAGTGAGGAATTATTTTATGGAATAGCTTGGTTCATAAGAGCTTTTAATTGTTTGTTACAAGAGTATTCACTGTAAGCTTTATTGCAGTACTTATAAACCTTTTGTACTGCAAGCAAAATGAACAAAATGTGAAATCTACATTACCTACTTATAAAAGCAAAAGAGAGCCCTACAATAAAGCAGTAATGGTAAATTACTTAGGTAAATAGACAAGCTCGTGGATATAGTTAACCAAAATAACCTGAAAACATGATACAACAAAAACCTCGTAAAATGGTGAGCGCTAAAATACCACAGAAGACAGTATGACGCGCCGTCTATTTCTGGAGAGATGCCGGCTTGCCCGAACACACGAATACACGAATACCGATACTGTATATTGGCTGGAACTCGCAGCATATCTGTCAGCTGTGTTACAGCATACAGGAGTAACCTGAATCGCAAATTTTGTAGACTGTGTTGTCAGAATGCCCTCAATTCCTAAGAGACTCTGTTTGGTTATTGTTCTTCCATCTTTTGAAACTCAATCCTCTGTATTTTTTTAAGATAATTAATGATACCAACGCGCATGAATCATGTTCATGTTTCTATAGAATGCTGGCTGATCATAAAATTACAAATGACCACTCTATTAAAGTTTTATATCAGCAACACCGGTAACACGGCAAAATGATACGTTTGTGTAATTTCAATTTCGTTTGATTAGTAATTTCAATTTCAATATAAAAAATAAAAAAATAACAATTTAGTTTCAAATATGACAACAAAGATTTTCATGGAAGTTGTCATATTTTATACTATCTTAAATCTTAGATCCAATATCGTTGAATTAATATAACTGCTGTTATTGTCCTATATAATTATTCACAGAGTAAGAAAGAAGGAGGGATTGTTGAATTATTCGAAATATTCGTAATAACCTTATAGAAACGTGCAATTTTTTTTTTCTAGTATTGAAGTTGTAAGAAAATTGAAAGTTGGTACGTTGTTCCTATGTTTATAAAATAAACAAATGAACTTTTAGTCAGACGTGTAAATTGTGATCTACAGCTGAACGAATAAGTACAAAAACGATCAATTAGAGTAATTGATAGCTTTAACTTAATTAACAAAATATCAAAATCTTCGCTTCAGTTGGACTAGTCATTAATTAAACTGAAAACTTGAAAACTGTTGTTAAGTCTTCAAACTTCAATTATTTCCAATTTTTTGAGTAAATATTTGACAGTTCAGTAGAAGTTTGCCAATAGTGAAAGGTAAACTTAATCGAAGTCAAAATCAAAATCTTGATTTCATTTACAAAGTTGTTAGACTCATCCATAAATAATAATAGTATTGGATAAACAATCCATAACAGACTAGTTATAATCACGTAAGTACGTAGGTATATATTTCTCCTAAACAATCTGTATATTTTTCATCAGGTCGTGACGTAGTTATTTATGTGCGAGCCTCGTAACGCCCACACGACGGAATATTTCCCTCAGTAACGGATACCATTAACAATGTGTCTGGCTGTGCCAATAACTTTAATGAAAATACTTTTCCTTAACAACTCCTTTTGCTTTCTATCCAGTTTTAATTAATTGATTTTCGTTTCTAAGAAGTAACTTCAATCAGCTTTCACTTACTCCGTACCTAAGTTATTACAAGATTCGAACGATTTTTCCGACGATTAGTACTATTTCAGGATTCTCTTTTTTATTGCATGGAATAATGTGTACTATTAGGTAGTTCAGACAAAAAATATTATTGCAGCTTCTTGATTGTTGTTTTAAGTCTATGTTTCTACAGCCACTATCCGAACAAGTAGGTAGGTACTTAGAATGTTTCTGTTGATCTCACATCCAGCCAATATCCGGAACATGTTTCCCTTCAATCTTATTTTCTGAGAAACATAAAGTTACTGTCTTAAGTTTTCTCTGTAGACTTATTAACTATTCCCTTTCATACATAGTCTTCTCTCCAGATATTTATTACAATGTAACACATTCTGCAAAGACATCTCTGTAAGTTACTCTAGCTAGGCTAGCGTTCAACTGAAATATTTCCGTCCCAAATACCTCAGTAACAGTTATACAGTGAGTATGAAAGTTCTTTGAGCGCTTGCCAACAATCTGGGCAGATTTACTACACCGACTCGCCAGTCGCAGTCACCTGGCGAAATGCAGGCTGATGTGACACATCCAGCATATCTCTGGTTATTGCACAGTTTTAGTTTTGAAATGTAAAAATAGTTAGAAGCTATGCTAGGTTTAGAATAAGCAGTTCTGTTTCATTTCAGTATGGGATGAAGATGAGATATAATGTTATGGCCTATATTAAAGTTTTACAAATAAAGTATTCTACCGATTTTTCTGCAGAACTTACGTTTTCATAAGTTTTTTAAGGACAGTAGTTTGCTTTTCTATATTTTTTCTCATATTTCTCATATTATAGCAAAAAGTGTGTGAAGAATTTATTCCACAAAATTTATAACTGCTTTATCGAAAGGTCACAAAATATATTAAATTCAGATTATGTTTGTGCATACTATCGATTAATAATCATGCAGATAAGAATGCGCCCATCCACCGCGGCTTTCGCCGCCCTAATTACATGATAAATGGGGCACGAGTGTGTCTAAATAAAAGCTGAGACCAGTTTCCTCATCTTGCTAAATAAATACTGGCGTTCGAGAGTTCGGGCATGCCGCAAATAGGTTACAGGCGCGCGCGGGCGTGGGCGGGGGGGGGCGCGGCGCGGGGGGGAGGGGGGACGATACCACTATTTTCAGCGAGGTTGCGCACGCGCTGAAATTCGAGTCACATCGACGGGAACCGCGGCGGCGTAACATATGACGTCCGTAGCGACGACTAACTTCAATCGCACATAATTACTACTTCATTTTCACACACACACAAAGCTTCGATCCTCTCGGAAGAAAATTGACAAGATCAGCAGAGATAGCACAGAACAAGATCACCAAAAAGCGGGTCCAGGGGCTTGGATACTCCACACTTCACTTTCACTGCACTAGCGGGTTGGCGGGGGGTGGGCGGCCACCCCTGCCGTCTGCCGTCCAGCGTCCAGGAGGTCGGAGTATCCAGCGCTGGCTGCTGCTGGTGGTGGCTCACCACTCACCTCACGAGCGGGCTGTTCAACTCGGCGGAGCGTCTCGCACTGCGCGCGCGCTGACGCTTTTTCTCCGCGCCCGCCGGACTATTTTCGGTGGCAAAAATCCAGGATTCGTCTGTGAGTGGGACGCAATCGCGACAGCAGGCCATCACGCTCGCACGCGCGCGCGATTCATGCCGGTCTAGGGTTTCCATCCCGCCAGGTCTCGCTTTTCCACACGATCTCCTTGACACCCCAGCGATTAGTGCTCCGTCGCTCCATCATACTTTTACTTTCACAATACCATGTCTTGCATCGCTTATGAGAGTATTTCTCCGGACCATGCAAATTCACGTGATTTCTCTGGCGAATTTGAATTTTGAGTTAATTGAAATATTACTAATGGATATTGAAAACATATCTCAAAAGACAAAAAATGATACCTTTGGCCCTCGTTTCTCACTTATAGTTCCAGAGAAAAACAAGTTTAAAAAAATCTCGCCAGAGAAATCAATCAAATAGGACAGAGAAATCAAACTCGTAACTTTAATTTCGTTATTTGTATCATTTACTAATGTCAGTCATTATTTATCGTGGCTGTTGTCTACTCGCAGGCTTGCCACAGACCTAGCCACCGGGCAGGCTAGCGTGGCTGTTGTCTGCTCGCAGGCTCGCCACAGACCTAGCCACTGGGCAGGCTAGCGTGGCTGTTTCCTGTTTGAAGCGCTGCGAGTTGAAGCGGCTACAGACCTAGCCACCTAGCAGGCTAGCGTGGCTGTTGTCTGCTCGCAGCGCTGTGAGCAGAAGCGGCCACAGACCTAGCCACCGGGCAGGCTAGCGTGGCTGTTAAGAATAAGAATAAGAATAAGAATAATTTATTAAAAAGCTTAATTTCAGTTTTACATAAAAGGTTAGATTACTTAAAGTACTTAAATATTACAATATAGCCTGAACTAGGATTACCCTGTATCTCAGGCAGTTGAGGGCATTGTTATTACTTACATGATACGTCTATTTTTACAAATTATATAAAATATTTGCAATGACTAATTAATACAATACAATTACAAACTTATCAACTAAAAAACTTATAGCTAGTGTTAAACTACTAAAGATAATCAGGTGACAACAGTTAATAAATTCTCTGTTTCATCATAGGACAACAACTCGCTCATCTAGTACTACAAAGACGTAACTGTCATTTTGCAAATTTTACAGGAGAGCGTTTTAAAGATTTTTTTACACTTCTTTTTTGTCTTAAAACTTCAATTTATATAGTTTACAACTGCAACTGCGATATTTTAGATGTTTAACTATATAGGTACAGAATAGTAACAAAAATATTTAAACATGTCAAAATTTAGTGTAAAAAAATCCACTTTAAATTTTTTGACACATGCAGTTATGTCTTTGTTGCACTGAAAATTGCTTATTTTGTAAGTTGTGTCACAAAATATGTATGAGATTCGTTATTTATGGCTGTGTATAGTTAATTCAAGTCCGGTTAGACAATTGAACTGCTGTTGTTAGTCATGTGTGTGGCATAGGAACGGCCTGAAGACCAAAGACCCGGCGTGAGCTTGGCTGTATACCTGCGCCCCTGCGCCCCTGTCTGATAGTACAACCGTTACCGGGACTGTTTGTCACCTACTCGTTTTGATGCAGTTTTCGGACTACTGTATTAACTAGGTTGGTACCCGGCACCACCCTCGTACCCTTGAGAGTAACCAATTTTTTCGAACCAGTACTCTAGCGTACTCTCGGTAGTCACAAAGACATTCGCAACCGCGGCTTCTCGTGACGATTGATACATACATCAGCCTGTTGCAGTCCAGTGCTGGACGTGTTCCAGCCACCTTTATTTAGTCATCGTGCTATTTTATGTGGACTAAGCTCCAGGACCTGCAAGCTGCTGGCTGTTATGTAGAAAATGTCTATGTCGGGTTACCAGTGCCTTTTGCAGACGTCCCTCTCCCACAATTCCGGGCCGTATTACATAGTTGTCTACGGCCATCACAGCAATGATCATCTCACTACATTCGAGCCATGGTCTCCTTTGCTACCTCCGCTGTCCCAATATAAGACGAAGGACAAAGAAAATTGCCGCACCCGTACAGGACAAGTCGTAGAACACGCTGGAGCAGTGTGCCGAGAAGCGTGGCGTGCATACAGATCCGGAGAAGGCGACGGAGATGGAAAGACGCAAAAATCTTTGCGTCTTTCCATCACCGTCGAAGGCCCGCGCGGTACCAGTGCAGTGCAAGTCACGCCGCAACTGTCAATGCGCCTGCTGGACCGATCTTCGGCTTCCAGCGGTCCTCTTACAGTCACGATCGCTTAGCTGAAGCCGTCCGCGCAATTTCAGCTCAGCAAGGACGTTGGCCATAATTATGCTGCTGCGCATTTACCGATCAATCCTACAGGGTGTACAAAAAGCACCTTACCTTGCTGAAGGGATTAGGGACCTAAATCTCTTGGTTCGCGCACCCCTGAAAGAGTGCTACGCCAAACCAGTATGGGCTAAGGATCGAATACGTGTGCCACATCAAAGCACGTGGAGGTGGCCCAAAATCATCCACTTCGTCAAGCGGATGAATCCTGCATCGTGAAGTACGAAACAAGTCAGCTCTTCTTATGAAGCCCGGTGAACTGAAGAGGATGGAATTAGCACCGCAGGGAGAGACCAATGTAGCAAAATCTCAGCCCCAAGTCAGAAAAGGAAATAAAATTCCTGATCCAGGTAATCAGGACCTTCAATGAAGTCCAGGTCTCTCACCGCATCGTCAGCGTCGACGAGCTCCATTCCATCGTTGTGATATCTGTTTTGCGGAGATAATTACTGCCAAAGGCGAACTGAAGACCCTTAGACTCAAAATATTGCTGCCCAGAAAAGCCTGACGTGGCCTACAGTCATATTGCAGAACTCCTCTCCTCATTGAGCTGTCAAGATCATAGACACCTTCTCAATGATGCTCGGTTTCTGCCAAAGCTTGACTGCTGTTTCAAGATATTCTGGAGAGGAGGCTGAGGCAGTCAATGACGAACCGCCGCTGGCTGACGGGTACTAGCTGGGTTTCTCCATATGCGTAATCATCCGCCTGGTTGACATGGCCGTGGCCTGAGAGTCCACCTAGACACTGAGATATAACTGCAGACGGCACGTGATTCTACGCCCATCAGGTCCAGCCGCAAAGGCTTTCACGATCTATGAATTATGTAGTGCAATTTTGACACAAAGTACAGTTAAGTCACTAAGTTGTTGTGCCACAATGACAGTAAATACAATTGCGTCATTAGTTCAAAGAGATATATTAGTTCAACACCGACACAAAATATATATATGGCGTTGTTGCTTAAAAATTTTACATAGTTTTTGTGATACAAAGACAAAACGTACATTTTCGGCAATGTAGCACTTAAAAATAATTTCATAATTGGTGCTACAAAGACAGAAAATACATTTAAAACTGTGTAGCACTCTGAAATTACCGATCATCACGTGGCGCCCAACGCAACTGAAAAATATGACGGCGTAGCACTCTGGGAAGGTCAATTTTTGTACCAATGCAACAAAGACATTGTCGCTATCTTCCGGCCATTTGTTGAACAATAAAAACGTCTTTGTAGCACCATATGTATTGACCATTTTAGAACAATTTGGCATCATTAACTCATTTTTGCATTTTTCGACAGTTACGTCTTTGTAGTACTAGATGAGCGAACTGTAAGGCTTCTTGTAATACCCTTTTACATTCACTGTAGCGTAAGGGGTATAACAAAAGAGTTGCATTTAGTCGATTGTAAAGCCGAGGTCCTAAAAACACAAAAAATCTCGATGAAAAAGCGAAGTTTGTTTGTGTTTTCTGTGTGCAGACAATATCTTTACGTCTTTTGTTAGTTACCTCCGCACTGTAGGACAGTGCGGCATGCTGTTTTAGTACAGTGCTCAGAATGAATAATTGGCGAACTGTTAGTACTTTGCATGACTTATATAGTAGGTTAGTAGGGTACATGAATGGACGAAAACTTGAAGACTTGTTGTCTGCTCGTAGGCTCGACACAGACCTAGCCACTGGGCAGGATAGCGTGGCTGTTGTCTGCTCGCAGCGCTATGAGCAGAAGCGGCCACAGACCTAGCCAATGGGCAAGCTAGCGTGGCTGTTGTCTGTTTGTAGGCTCGCCACAGACCTAGTTACCGGGCAGGCTAGCGTTGCTGTTGTCTTCTAGCAGTGCTGTGAGCAGAAGCGGCCACAGACCTAGCCACCGAGCAAGCTAGCATGGCTTTTGTCTGCTCGCAGGCTCGCCAAAGACCTAGCCCCCAGGCAGGCTAGCGTGGCTGTTGTCTGCTCGCAGCGCTGAGTGTAGAAGAGGCCACAGATCTAGCAACCTAGCAGTCTAGCGTGGCTGTAGTCTGCTCGCAGCGCTGTGAGCAAAGTGGCCACAGACCTAGCCGCTGGGCAGGCTAGCGTGGCTGTTATCAGCTCGCAGCGCTGCGAGCAAAAGCGGCCACAGACCTAGCCACCAGGTAAGCTAGCGTAGCTGTTTTCTGCTCGCAGGCTCGCCACAGACCTAGCCACCGGGCAGGCTAGCGTGGCTGTTGTCTGCTTAAAGCGCTGCGATTAGAAGCGGCTACAGACCTAGCCACATAGCAGGCTAGCGTGGCTGTTGTCTGTTCGCAGCGCTGTGGGCAGAAGCAGCCACAGATCTAGCCACCGGGCAGGCTAGCGTGGCTGTTGTCTGCTCGCAGCGCTGTGAGCAGAAGCGGCAACAGACCTAGCCACCGGGCAGGCTAGCGTGGCTGTTGTCTGCTCGCAGCGCTGCGAGTAGAAGCGGCCACAGACCTAGCCACCGGGCAAGCTAGCGTGGCTGTTGTCTGTTTGTAGGCTCGCCACAGACCTAGTTACCGGGCAGGCTAGCGTTGCTGTTGTCTTCTAGCAGTGCTGTGAGCAGAAGCGGCCACAGACCTAGCCACCGAGCAAGCTAGCATGGCTTTTGTCTGCTCGCAGGCTCGCCAAAGACCTAGCCCCCAGGCAGGCTAGCGTGGCTGTTGTCTGCTCGCAGCGCTGCGTGTAGAAGAGGCCACAGATCTAGCAACCTAGCAGTCTAGCGTGGCTGTAGTCTGCTCGCAGCGCTGTGAGCAAAAGTGGCCACAGACCTAGCCGCTGGGCAGGCTAGCGTGGCTGTTATCAGCTCGCAGCGCTGCGAGCAAAAGCGGCCACAGACCTAGCCACCAGGTAAGCTAGCGTAGCTGTTTTCTGCTCGCAGGCTCGCCACAGACCTAGCCACCGGGCAGGCTAGCGTGGCTGTTGTCTGCTTAAAGCGCTGCGATTAGAAGCGGCTACAGACCTAGCCACATAGCAGGCTAGCGTGGCTGTTGTCTGTTCGCAGCGCTGTGGGCAGAAGCAGCCACAGATCTAGCCACCGGGCAGGCTAGCGTGGCTGTTGTCTGCTCGCAGCGCTGTGAGCAGAAGCGGCAACAGACCTAGCCACCGGGCAGGCTAGCGTGGCTGTTGTCTGCTCGCAGCGCTGCGAGTAGAAGCGGCCACAGACCTAGCCACCGGGCAAGCTAGCGTGGCTGTTGTCTGTTCGCAGGCTCGCCACAGACCTAGCCACCGGGCAGGCTAGCGTTGCTGTTGTCTGCTAGCAGCGTTGTGAGCAGAAGCGGCAACAGACCTAGCCACCGAGCAGGCCAGCGTGGCTGTTGTCCGATCGCAGCGCTGTGAGCAGAAGCGGCAACAGACCTAGCCACCGTGCAGGCTAGCGTGGCTGCTGTCTGCTCGCAGCGCTGCGTGTAGAAGAGGCCACAGATCTATCAACCTAGCAGGCTAGCGTGGCTGTTGTCTGCTCGCAGCGCTGTGAGCAGAAGCGGCCACAGAGCTAGCCATGGGGCAGGCTAGCGTGGCTGTTCTATGCTCGCAGGCTCGACACAGATCACAATTGTACAACTACACCACATGTGGTAATTTTGTTGAATAAATTGAATTGAATTGACCTAGCCACTGGGCAGGATAGCATGGCTGTTGTCTGCTCGCAGGCTCGTCACAGACCTGATTGATTTATCGGGCAATTTTTTTGACTTCTCTGGCATTTTCGCCAGAGAAATCAATGCCAGAGAAAGCAAAAAGTAGTGATTATTTAGAATAATCCTTAAACCGTAAAAGCGAATATAATCGTAATTACACAACCAGCTCACCACCCAAAAAGCTACGTTTCTTTAACAAAATCACAACATTATGACTGATCAATTAATTATTAACTTTACCAGAGAAGTCAAATGTATAGGTGTACCAAAGCTAGAATAGCACTTGATTACCTCGATGAATCCAAAACGTAACATGGAGTCACGAGTGCACACACCTCCGCTGCTGCGGCGTTACTGACTCTTTTGAGCGGCCGGGATACCGACAGCGTACCTACAAAGACTAGTGATGTGTGCGATGTTTTTTACGCGCCAGAGAATTCCAGGATTTTACGCGGTCAGAGACATTTTATTCTGTAACTTGCTAAACTGTTATAAGTATGGTTAAATATTAATTGTAGTTAAACTAAAACATATAAAAGGTCTGTGAACATCGTCACAAATTCGTAGCATAAATAGTTATCGAAATATAAACTCATGAAT
This sequence comes from Phthorimaea operculella, assembly GCA_024500475.1. Taxonomy (NCBI): domain Eukaryota; kingdom Metazoa; phylum Arthropoda; class Insecta; order Lepidoptera; family Gelechiidae; genus Phthorimaea; species Phthorimaea operculella. The sequence goes on from JANFCV010000002.1 coordinate 10,881,967, forward strand.
GTAGCAAGTCAGCTTTCGAACACGCCAGAGAGCGTCAATTTGGGGGGCATATATATTTTTTATAAAAAAAGCGTAATATCTCTATAATTTTTTATTGCTTCTCCAATCGCAGTAATAGCCGTATTAACCATATAAAAAATACTATTCCTCTATAATAGCAAGATGTGCAAATTTTGGGCCAAGACAGTGATTTCTCTGGTGCTGAAGAAAGACCCATGAATGACGTTTTGGGTCGACATTAAAAATAATGCTTTCTGACTTCTTTAAAGTTTTGTCATTCAATTGTATTTTATTTTCTACTTAACATACCTACTCCGAGTTATTAGTATGATATATCTACTTCCAATTCAAGTCATACGTGTATTGTGCAAATACTTTCATTTATAATATACCTACTCTACTTGCTAGTTGATATGATAACATAAATTTTACATCAATTGCTGTCAAAATCTTTTTGGTGCTTGAAACTATTACATTGTTTTTTTACCAATTTAATACGAACATGTCAGCTTGCCATTAAATAAAATTGGACATTGAAATTAAGTGGTGTAATGAATGATTAAACCACTCATATTTTTATTTCTTTACAAGTCTGATGTAGATTTACCTTAACATTTAAATCGACAGTTACCAATTATATCCTTGCTGTAGTGAAGAGTCTTCACGCTTTACAAGTCCGCTAAAAGCTTATCCTAATAATGGTCACCCTACTCGAATCTGACACCGACAAATCACATATCGAATTCGATCGATGCACTCTTCGACTGTCAATGTCATCTAAATACGAACCAGAATAAGTCCGTGCCAGTGTCGTAGAATATTATGCCATATCTCCTTGCAAGATCAGGTTTTTCCGGCCGCCCATCCGCCGATGTCTTTACACGTAAAAGTATATTTAGAAGTCCATTGACGATCCGGTTTTCGTCAGGCCTTGTGTGTAAGACATTAGGTTTTTGCAAGTAATTTTACCGCATCCGGTTTTTGTAGGTATTTGTGTATGTAACGAAATTTGCATTTATTGAGTAGGTATTAACGTCGAGCTTTAGTCGTTCAATGAAGTGAAAATTCTAGTATAGGAATTGTTGAAGGACAAACAAGTACGGCACTCAATATTTCTCTCTCACTCTCCGTGTGGGACACCGAGTCACCCAACGACCCGATGAACCCTAGTGTTTTAACCGCCTACTAATGCTAGTAGGCCTCTGACATGGTTGTGTAACGACCGCCATCTAAGTAATCATAGAAGTAACTATAGAACAGAAGTACAGAGTACAAACAGTGTCGTACTAAATAATTTTAACTATAGGTATGTTACCGTAGGTATTTTCGTCAGATTTTTTAATGTTTTTTTAACCATGTGGATACTGAACATTTTTTATTCAATGTTATTTACGAAGTGAGACACTTCTGGCTATAGGGTCACCTTCATCGAACAGCCTAATGTTTAGAACAGGATGGATTTAATAATGAAACAACAGCATTTGTTAAAAATTTATATTTTATAAGAATTAAACAGTTATACAAAGCGCATACACACTTCACTATTTGATTAAAAAAGCTAGAAAATAAAAGTGTAGGTAGATAATAGCAAACAGCTAAGGCCTTACCAAAAATTTGTAAAACGCTCGTTGATCGCATGGCAAGCTTTATTTTTTTACACGTTTTACTTTTTTGTGGTAAGGCCCAAAGGTACTATCTGCAGCACCTCAATTTACATTTAAAAGATCTAATACTAGGTATAACTTCGGTCATTTATTAATGATAACCAGTAGAGATAGATCCCTTAATTAATAGGTTTAGGTGCTACTTATAATACCAAAACGGATAAAATACAGTTACAGGTTTTCTTAATTAGGTACATATTTTACAGGAATTTTGAAGGAGGAATGAGCTAAAGAGTTCGATTGGATTGGAAGTCTCATAGTAATACGAATCTGAAGAAGTTTAATAAGTAGGTCTTCTATTATAAGATCGGTCTGTCCATGAACCGCGTTGTAGAAAATAACCGTCACCTCATAATTTTTCCTGGGATAGAACTATATTATTATTATTATAGTTGCCGTGTGGTGCCGGCTTAGACTAGCTTCACCCCATATGTTTCCCGTGGTAGACAGGCTTACAGCCTCTCACTAAAGTGATACACAGTCTTCTGAGTGACTCTCAAACTATTGTCAGACGTGGTTTGAGTGGCCGTTTTGTACAGCTGTTTATGCTCTGCCTACCCCGCAAGGAATAAATGCGTGATATTTGTACGTATTATAGCTGGGCCATTCATAGACTTGGTGTCGGCAGAATAAGAATATAGCCAAATTAGCCAAGATATGCTTTTTGAGACAGTTTTATTTATATTCGTTGCGATGTATGTGCACTACTTTGAGTTATACTTTCAAGGGATCAACTGATACTGGGCACGCGTAATAACAGTATAAAAAACCAGTATAAGTCAACCTTCAAAACGGAAACGGAAACGGAAGTTCTGTTTATAAGTTACCTTAGGGATTAGGATAGCTATTGAAAGGCGCACAATTAAAGCAGCCAGTACTTTTGGGAGAATGAAAATAGAAAGGAGTTGGGATACCTAAGATGAAAGAGACGATTACCATTACTTGTAAAATTCGCATAATCAAATTGACGTAAGTAGAAAACTTATGACTAAAGTACAAAAGTTCACTTTTAATAATAGTCATTGTTAAAACTAAACATTACTTATCAGTTTTACTTTACGGAATGTATGTAGTAACAGACAAGGGGAAAGTTTTCCGGAAGTCATATTTTTCAACAGGCATCAAATATGACGTCGTAATTACGACCAAGCTTAGCGACCAAGTGTAGCCAAGCCATGGTTACAAGTTGCTACGCCGTAGCAAAGGCCGTAGCATTTGGGATCTGCTACGCAATAGCTACGAATGTTTTTGGCCTGAAGATCGGAGGCGTATTTTTAAAACATTTTCGTATCGACCGCTCGTTTCACACTTTCTACTTCTGTTTAATTTTCATGTCAAGGATGTGAGAGAGGGTCAGTATAGAAGAACGTGTGATACGAACAGCGGTTGTACCATTCGAATTTGTTTCAAAAATGAGCTGTAGGTGAAATACTTTCTTATCATCTTATAGTCCACAACATATAAAAGTCTATCGTTACAGAATGCTATTGGACTATTTATAGACACATTGCGGGCGGATAACTAATGCAAATTATTTGGCAGTGCTCTTATAACTTATTTATAACCTATTGTAATGATAATGAGCAAAAAGCATGTAAACAAAGTCTTGTCTATCGTTCTACAGCATAAAGATACGTTTGAATGCTGACTTAAAAGTAAACCTAGTTTAGTCTCTTAGAAAAATCGTTCTTGCTTAGCAGCGAAGTAAAAATAAGTAGTACAGGTAGGTAATTCACCTACTTAAGTAGACAGTTTATTATATACGCATCTTTGCATTGCAGTGTTCCTTTTAGATAATTAGGGTTTCGTAGTCTACTAGAAACCCTTATAGTTTCGTCATGTCTGTCTGTCTGTCTGTCTGTATGCCGCGCCCTCATATCTTCGTCAGTTTTAGAGCTATCGGCATGAAATTTGGTGAGAAGATAGATCGTGTTGACCCAAATATAGCAATGTTAAGAAAAAATTATTTTAAATGTTTTTTGGACCCCCTCCCATACAAGTGAAAGGGGGGCAAAAATTTTTTTTTTCTTCTGTAATATTGAGTAGGATATCGTTGAATAGGTCTTTTAAAACTAAGATGAGGTTTCTTTGAAACAAAGTCACTAAAATGTTTCTGTCACGAGATATTTACTTTTAAAAAGGGCGTTTTTGAGCCATAATTTGTTCCAGCTGTAACTTCTAAAGTATGCAAGCTAAAAATTTGAAATAAATATGGAATACAGCTTACAATCTGAAGTGACAATGAAAACTATAACGGATATTGTACCCTTAAAGGTTTCAGAAAAAATTGAGTTTTTCTATTTGCGGTTGGTCATCATACTGCTGCTAACAAACCAGCAACAAATTAAGTTTGTAATGCTGAAAAACCTGATATTTAAACGTTGACTACGAAACCCTATTTGTGGGCGTGTCTGACACGCTCTTGGCCGGTTTTTTTTCTTATACTATTTGCGTTTTATTTCATTCACAGTCATGCCGTTTTTTAAAATGATTCTGGCCAAAACAAATAGGTATCAATCAAACTTACCTAACAGCCAACAAGTTAATAGATGATAATTTGTTTTTAATACAGTGTTATGTCATGTCTTTCGTCATTGTCTATTAGTTCTTTTGTCAACTTAGTTTTCGTAGGTTATCCTACACAAGTAGAGTTCTCAATCTTAAGTTAAATAAATAGAAATAGAAAATACATTATGATTTGTCCTTCCTAACAAATCTAAGTAAAATAACAGTCGAATTTAACAGTGAGGCACTACAGCATTTTTACAGCTTTTCTTACATTTAGTAAAATTTGCATACCCACCTACTTTAGTGTAAGTAAACTTTGAAATATAATACATAGTTAATTCCTTTTCGCTTGAAAGGAATTAACTATGTATTATATTTCAACTACCTTTCGTATTACTATGGCAAAATCATAGTGTTTGTTAAAAATGTAAGTACATTGTGTCTGTAAGATGTTTAATATCATCATTTATTCTTGCAACTTTAGCTATGATTGATAACTCCTCGGCAACTGATATGACTGTCAATTTCATTAGAAGACGGTTTCTTTAATTTACTGACCTGACCCTTTCATTTCAAAAATACTTACTCAATGAATACAAACATCCCTAAGCCTTCTCTTATCTATCACCAAGTGCACTGCAAAATAACCGAAGCGAACGTCCACGCGTCTCGAGCGCTTAGAATAATAATATAAGCAAGCTATAGAGCATGCTTTACTAGGTATGAACCCTTGGCATGGGTACGAACGCGGCCTCTCTATTCATTAGAGTAAGGGCCCTTTTCCTGTCATGCGTATTTTCGCACGCGCGCGGATCTGGTCCGCATGCGGATGATAGCACGCTCCTGTTCCGCGCGCGTGCTAGCCGCATGATAGGAAAAACATAAAAACATGTATCAAAAGATAAGATGCGTGCGGCGCGCATGCGGACCAGATCCGCGCGCGTGTGAAAATACGCATGACAGGAAAAGGGCCCTAAAGCAATTGTGACAACACTATTGAATCTCTATACGTCTCCTACATTTGACAAAAGAATCTGTAGTACTTTTGCTAGGCTGGTTACAACAGTCCGGAACGATACAGGCACTCTATAGCTTGCTTATATATACTCTAATCTCGCGCGTCTTCCTTTGCTTTCCCGGCAGCCATCTTGCTGGCAGCCATGTTTTCAGCGGCCATCTTGTTGAAACAAGATGGCGGCCGCCGCCTCCGCCTAGTACCCGGAGAAGTCTGCGAAGGTCTGGTCCACTTCTTCTGCGATCGCCTTGTATTTGCTGCGCTCTTGTATCAGTTCGTCTGTTAATGTACGGGTTAGTAGGTTAGTACACAAAACTTGGGATTAAAAAGGTGATTATTTGATTATTAAGGATTTTGGACAAGGATATTTGGTAATTATTGCTAGTTTTAAATTATTTATTTAAGAGCTTCTGGTATCAAGCCCACTTCAAGGTTCAACTTTTCATTTCTTTTAACAAGGATCAAATTTACTGTTAAGTATCTAATAGTTACCAATACTAGGCCATAACTATACCTACTTATCTAATTGTTCTAGATAGGTAATACTTGGTTGATAGCTTCTCTATCGTCATAGGCAATACTGATAGAAATAGGTACATACTACGTATTTCGTAGACTGACGTAGGTATCTTTTCTCTTCTTAATAAACTACTGTTTCGTATGTTATTATGGCAAAGAATATAATATTCTTAGATTCTCATATAAAATAGATAACCTACATTCATGAATTTTCAGCAGTCTTTTAAATCAAAGCATTTCTGAAGTGTCGCATGCAGCAAAATAAAAATATAAAAGCGATAACTAAAATACTTACTTCTCAGTAATCTACATAATACTCTGTCTACTTGCAAAAACATTTAAAAGCACCAATTGCATAATAGGTAGTAGGTTTTTTTGTGATGTTTTATATTTCCATACAAAAGACATCAACGCGATCTTATTTCGTACACTGTGTTTTTGTTTAGAGTTTTAAAAGATGGAAACTAAAAGTAGAAAGACAAAACTTTTATGTATCAGATAGAATAGTGTTGCCAAACTATCGATAGTACCTACTGCCATCGATAGTTCAAACTGTAGAAATACTATTTACTGTTTTGTAGTGAATCGATACTATCGATAGTTTTTCAATCATGAGAGACGATAATATCGATAGTTTTGTTGCATTTTAATCTATCGATAATTGATAGCGTGAACTATCGATTTTTTCTTACGCGTAGTGCTAAATTTTTGCTGTTCTGGTTCTAGTTTCCAAACTAGCTTTGTGTGTAGGAAAGTAATCTTCATAAAAACACAACCATGGATAATTCCAGTAACATTTTTATGCAGATAACGTTCTAGAATCTGAGGGATGCAATGAATAAAACAAAGTTTTATATAATTAATAAATAATAAATTATTTTATTTTTTATATTATTCGAAAATAAATACTGCCATAAAACTATGGTTTTAATACTTTAAATCAGGAGTATAAAATATAACTTAAAATATGGTACAGTTTTGAATCGCGGGCGGGTGTTGTCGCCCAATTTGAACCTGGAGTGACCCCAGCGTACACGACCTTGACCTTGACCCCTTTGACCTTATACAGTCTATTCCTTGAGGATGAGCTCGACGAAGGCGGTGTCGAGGTCGTCTCCGATGTCCTTGTACTTCTCCTTCTCGGCGACCAGCTCGTCTGCATTTTGAATTTGAATTTAGAGACTTTCTTTTCCAAAACGTTAAATTCAAAATCATATTCCTAACCGTCTAAGACTTGATTATATCTGCATTTCCTCCTTCAAGTCAAGTTTGAAAGCGTTAAGATTCAGCATTAATATTATGATGTTGCTTACTTTGTTACTCCGAAGCCATGCGTCGGCTTTGAAGCTGGAGAGCTCATGCGTAGATGGAAGAAAAGAAGAATGTGGAGGGTTAAACAGTTTACTGATTAAATGCGTATGAAAAGCTGAGTCTAGTAGAAGTAGGTGTTTCAATGGCAGCAGGTGCAGCGGTCGCAGACGCGCGGCGCGACGGCGGTGGCGGGCAGGCCCAGGTCCACGATGGTGCAGTCCACCTCCGCACCCACCTCGTAGAACATCTCCTTGTTGGCGATCAGTTCGTCTAAACACAACCCGCCCGTTAAGCCACATCATCGGTAACTTCTGTTAGCGCTCACTCACACACACATGCATTTTTAGATCGCGATTTAGAATTTTAAGGCTCGTTTTGGCTATTCCATCAGCTATATTTATAAAAATAACTCTTGACGTCCGGCGTCTATCGTGATTCGTAGTTTTAGCTTCGGATCAGTCGTTGAAGTTTTTTGGCAATCGATTTCATTCATTCGTATTCTAAGAAAAATATAAAAATGTGTCGATCGTGGTGCGCTTAGGGCGCGGGGGCAGCCTCTGCGGGTGGTGCAGCGGGGGCTTCGGCAGGGGCTGCAGCGGGGGCGTCAGCCGGGGCCGCAGCGGGGGCGCCTTCTGCCGGGGCAGCGGCAGGAGCACCCTCTACCGGTGCGGCGGCAGGCGCGCCCTCTACAGGTGCGGCGGGCACGGCGCCATCAACCGGGGCTTCTGCCGGGGGGACCTCCCCGAGAGCGGCCGGAGAACCTTCCACCGGCTTGCCGATCGGTACCGGAATTCCGTCCGCGGTCGACGTTCCTTCGATTTCGGGTTCGATCTCGACCGGGATTCCGTCCGCGGCCGCGATTTCAGGTTCTGGTGGCGGCGGCTCCTCAACCACGGGCTCGGGCGCTGCCTCGGCCTCCGGCGGCGGGGGCGTCGGGATCCTGGGGTGCAGGCGCTCGTACTCGAGGCGGGCGGCCTCGGCCTCCTTGCGCCGCAGCTCCTGCTCCTTGCGGATGATGACCATCTGCCGCTCGGTGGGGTCGACGCCCGGGATCAGCTCCACGAACGAGTCGTCGATGTCGGCGCCGATGTCGTTGAACTTCTCGATCTCCTCGAGGAGTTCATCTGCGGCAGGCGTGGCGGTGAGTGCGTGCGCTCGCGGTGCCGGGTCGTGGGTTCCATGCTGCCTCGCACGCCCCACGGTGCCGGCGGGGGGTCATGCGTCAACGGGCCGGGTTATCTTTGGGGGTCATTCGGGTCTTCATGCCCCGTGCTTCGATTCGAATGATGGTATTTACAATGCGATGGTTCCGAATGGCCCGGTCAGATTGATTTGATATTTTCTCGTTTAGTATTTCGACTGAATTTCTTTCCCCAATTTCGTAATGAAGATGATTTTATTTCAATGATGATTAATAATTTTACTATATAGCTGATAGAATCGTTCAATGAAATTAGTTTTAAGGAAAATGAAGGATCACACGGATTAGTGAAAAAACAACAAACATGTTAAAAATAATAATATATATTTATAAACACTTGTGTTAGAATACTCTTAAAATCATTAATTTACTTCTCACGAACTTATCTATCAATTTATTAATCGATAACATTAAAAAGACGGATTCCCCTCGATATATCGAACGTAGTTTTGTTTGCCAAGCACTTAGCACGGGGCATATAGGAGCGGCATGCGGGACGGGGCTCGCTCGCACCGCACGCCTACAGAAGAATTGCCAGCTCAAAAATATACTTATCTAGACTCATACAACAAAAAATATCCCTCATTTACGAGTATATTTACGGAATAGTCGTCATTTATTCATCGATTAATTTAAATAAATAACAACAAACTCAAATTATTTTATGACACAAGAAAAATCATTCTCGAAACAAAATAGAATATCAAATACTTCATAATCAAGTATATTCTTATAAATATCATATTTACGTGTTACCATCACTCATTAAATAAAAATATCTAATCTCTCCTCTAATATTAAGTAAATAGAGTTCATAATAAATTGCAATCAGTGCACCTCTCGGTAGTGCATAAGGTGTTCGTGAAAATGCACTGTGCGTACATAAGAAACGCAAGAATTCAAATTATACATAATATTTTGTTCTAATCAATAATCAAGTGGGATTGAAAGATATACAAAAATAAAGAAAAATTGTGCAACTTTAAATACAACTGAAGAATGTAAGAGCGTAAAATGGAAAGTTTGGTCCCAATTTTGGAATGTCGACAATTTTCCTTAAAAACTAAAGTGCTAAGAAGCGAAATATCTATTTAGCTGCATACATTATTAATATCGATACGGACATCGACTACAGACACGCTCGTAAAGTAATGACTAAAACATGAGGATAATACACTTCTCAACAGCTATACGGGAATAATTAGTAATTTGTGTGTATCAAAAAAATTGCACTTGGCAGTGGCGTCGTAGCGATCACGATCGGTCTTGACGTTACAATTAAAAGCGGCTGGCAATTACTCTATCTAGTAACATCTAAATCGCCCGCCGCACCCGCTAGTTGCATCAATTTACAAAATAAATAATTGTTTAAGCGAAAACCCGCCAATTTGAAAAATGCAAAGATGGCGGCTCGCCATCTGACAGCACTAGTGATGTGCGGGTGTCGATAGTGAGTTATCGATACTTGAGCGGGCGGGGCGGGCGAGAGGCGGGGGCGGGGGAGGTGTTCACATATTCTGGATGTCGTGGAGCGTGGCTTCCATCTCCTCTTGCAAGAGTTTGCTCTTTTCGCGTTCGGCAACCAGGTCGTCTGCAAGGCGCGCCCACGATTACACACAGAACAACAAACATGACGCAAACATTCTGGCTCTTTGTCTATACCTATTTACACTATCGAATTTTAGGTACATTCTTATTGTTATTCGTAAACTTTGACACCAAAAGCCAAAATGCTTGTTTCAATAACAGGCAAAACAACATAAAATAAAAACCATGCGAAGTCACATTTTACGATCAAAGAAAAAACATCAAAGGATCGAGCAGTCTAGTAGGACACATTTAAACATCCATGCTCACAAAATTTTAAAAATCGAATATAAATATTAAGCCCATTCACAATACATAATAATATAAATAATTTAAAAAAGTATTGTTTGAAATCCTGTTTTGCAAATAGGCCCAATTTAAAAAAAGAAAATGTAATAAGTACTGTTACTATGAAAGAAAGAAAAAATAAGCTCGAAATTATAGCGAAAATGATAATAAAAATAAGCTTTCAGTCTATATTACAGCTTTGAAACTCAAGCCAGCTTGAATGACTGCTGAGATGATATCAGTGCATTTGAAATGTTCAAAGCTTTTGTTATTTCAAACGTGTTACAACTTGACTTCAGAGATATTTGGTATATTTAACTTAACCAAACTGCCGATGTTGTAAAATTCTGTAATTTATCTGGAGAACCTTGAAAACTTAGATAAACATAATAAGTAAATTATTGAATTGTGATATAAAATTTAGCCTACATATCCTAGCCTCATCATAAATTCAGTTATAGTAGAATCTTGAAAAAACTTTGTGGCATGCAAGGATTTCTCTTGCATTTGCATGTTGAGAATAATTTTTTTCACGTTGTTAAAATGCTAACTTATTTTGTCCATATAATATACTTTAATTGAATTAAAGTTTTGTCAAGATTCCACCAAAACAAAAATAAATATATCTTTCATTAAATATTTGATTAGGAAGTGGATATTACCTTCAAGCCTGTCGACCTCCTTCTGGAGTTTCTGCACGGAACGCTCGGCGAACTCAGCGCGGGCTTCAGCCTGTAATTTTATCAAACTAGTCTTAGTTTCCAACCTTGTGAGGAAAACAACCTTTTTTCTGTTTTTGTTATATTTTTTATACGTTTTTATTGCTGTATACTATTATGATACCATGAATTTTCCTAAATTTTTAACATTTTTATTTAATAAGTACTCACGTAATTATATACAGAAAAAAGATTGGTTTCAAAATGTAACCATGCAACCAATATGTTTTTGAATGTAATTTTAGTCAACGGAATAACGAAATTCTATTTACAAGTTAACTCATTATATATTTTTTTCTTGACATTATTTTAAATCTGAATATTCATTAGTTACATACAAATCAAAAAACTTACACATTAAAACAAAAAAGCTTCACAAATGCCATGCATTTTACCTTCAACCGAAAGCAGCTATTTAGCTGTGCGCTGTAGACGCTAAAACTAAAAGGTACCGTTACCGTAACCCATTTAATTATACACTACTTTATGAGCATGACGATAATATAAATATGGAAATTCGGATATCTCTGGTCACCCACACATTTAAAAATAGAACTTTAGGTCCAATTTTTTGTTCAGACAATATCTATGTCGATATTTTGTTGATATGACAAGACAATTATCAATACTAGACATCGAAATGAATTTAATGAATATATTTTGTTTAATCTGTCTTTAACTTTCTAATTTGACGAGTCATTGGTATAAATTGAAACAGATATTAATTATGCTTAAAATACATAGTTGAAAGGTCAACTAAGACGTCAAAATGATTAATAGAAAACTTGATACAAAACAAGTTTTTATTTCTGAACGGTAAGTACTCGTATTAAAACTGTCTTATTGAATTCTACTTGGGTGCCTGTTTGACACTTTTTTTACATTTAAACTGATTTTTGAATGTAAACTCAGAATGAATTGTGAATCTACGTTGATCTCTTTCTCTCGTGGTAGACCAGAGCGTCTCCGGAGTGAGCACAACTTACTTGCGTGAGCTTCTGCGTGAGGCTGTGGATCTTATCCTCGACGTGCTCGCGGCTCGCCATCGCCTGGCACATAGACTAGTTAGCTATACACCCACCAACACACATGCCATGCCCCGTTGTCTATGTACGCTGATACGATACTACAGAAATTCTATCCTCTTTTTCTTTGATTCAGTTTGAAGAAAGATTGTCTGAAGATTGAAACACCTAATGCAAAATTAGAAACATCAATGTGCAAAAAAGAAGGGAATGAATTATTTCTGCAAGAACATTTCTTTCATACAGACCTAAAGTGAATATGTAGGCACTACATCATTTGGCATGAATACAAAAAACATTGCTAATGAAATAAAGCAGATAATTGAAAAAAAAGGTATTTAAAATGGTGAATAATAATATTGTAAGAAGGACAATGATGTAGTAATTATACATTTAATGTTAATAGATCAAAACAAAGGGGTAAAGGACGAAACGAAAAATATCAATGGTTGAAGAGAAAAAATCCTTAACTAAAATTATACAAAGTATTTGTAAGATAAATTACAGAATAAAGTGAAGCAAAGATAAAAGGATAGGTAGGGTATTAAACAAGTAAAAGCAAAAACAAACAGCGTACATAAACAACACAGGCTTGGAACATAAGTAGATAAAGAAATACATTAATACACAGGACTGAGACAGAAGATAGACGCAAATATATATGTAGATACACAGATGAAGCACCAACCGCCTTCAGCATCTAGACGGGCCTACACCAACGAATAGCTGAACTTTACCGCTAAAACTGCAGAAAGAAAGCAACAGAAGATATCCTTAAGATAAAAGTAATCTTCTTTCGATAAACAGTTCGAAAATTGCTTCTTTATACAGCAATAGCGGTGTAAACTACCCCAACATAAAGTATGGCGATGAGCATGATCCGTCTACAACCGTAACCAGACTATCTACGGTTCCTCCCGCTGCGGCTGCCGGTTACCTCTTTCAGTTGTGCGTCGAGCAGTTTCACTTGACTCTCGAAAGATTCTTCCCTTTGCGTCGCCTGTAGTTATTATTTGTTAAAGAAAAAATACAAAAAAACAGCGAAAACGGAAAATCATGCTGCATCCCACAGTGCATTCACTACACTGGGAGATACTGAACGTGAAACGTCTAATTCTAAATCTATGTTACACGTTTGTGTTAAAGAAAAGAAAACGTACACGACAGGCAAAAAAGAAAATTAGATCAAAGTAGTACACGAAAAACGGCTAAGTAATTACAGACGCACTAAGCTCCGTGCCGTCTTTATCGAGGTTGTTTTGAATTTATCGATATCGATAAATCGGGCACGGGGTCTACACTAGAGGGTGTGTGCGCTGAATGCAGTTAGCAAGCCAAAACACTTGCGTAAAAACCGTTCGCGTTCATATCACACCTCCTTTAGGCGGGTGGAGGAGGTTTTGATTTGGTTTTTGTACTCCTCCTCACGTTGGTTGGCCTGTGTCAAACGGTACACACTTAGTACAAATTATAATTCTTCTTCTGTGTCCAAATCTTGGTTTCTATTTTCAAAAACATTATTCGCCAGATACTTAATTTTAATATTTTCAACAATGGTTGGTGCATCATTCAAAATATCTTCTTCGTCATATTGCTTTTGTTTACCTACTCAGAACATAGAGAAATTGGACTTTAGCCTCTACCTAAGTCAATAATCTTCACAAGAGTGTAAGTAAACAAGCTATAGAGTGCGCCTAAACAGATATGAATGGTTGTCACGGGTTCGAACACTCATTCACTGTGTATCAGTAACAAAACAAAAGTTATACTATTGCACATTTATATTTATTATTTATTATTTCTCCTACATTTTTAACGTAAGTGTCTATATAACTTTGCTTACGCCCAGACAAAGGCCTGCACGCGCGCTCTATAGCTTGCTTATTACTAAGAATCTAGCTCTTATCATTAAGATATTAAGGTTGAAAACGAGTGTTACCTTCTCCTCTGAGACTTCGAGGGATTTCAGGTTGTTGCCGACAACGCGGAGCTCCTCCTCAAGCTCGACGATTTTGCTGGAATATTGGGAAAAGAGCACAATCAATTTCTACTGTACGAAAAATTTATACGAAACCTGAATTTTTACGCTAGTGGGATTTGAACCCACCTCAACTACAATCTTAAGATTCTTCATTTACTTTTTTGTTATTTTTTTTCTGTTTTTTTTTTTATAATTATTATAAACTGTGTCTATGCCAACTTTAATAATTTCAGTATTTAAATTAATTAAAGTAATAAATAAGTAATATAATATAGAATTCCAATGCATTCATTGTAACTAACATACTAAACAATGTACCAATACGTGTCTCGATTTTATTAAACGAAAGATTCGATTTTAATAGTGAAAGGCATTTCGCCATTTGGTATTCATCAAATCAATAGGTACTTGTTAAAAGCTAAGGGCTTTCAATCGATACCAATTATAGTGTCTTGACCTAAATATTTCTCAATTTGGACGACAATGGTCTTGGTCTTAAAACTATTGTGAATAATTTAGAAAAAGCTGATGTGCGTTAAATTGTGTTAAAAACTTGACAGATGCTCATTAAAGTTTAATAATATGAATATTACACAATGGATTATCTATCAATATCAATGCAAGATGTGTTACTTGCAATTTTGAAAACAATAACATAAATTCTTAAACTTGAGCATTTGTCACAAAAAATGATCATGCAATATAGCAATTTAAAATCAAAAATATCAAGAACATGTTTCAAGTGTGTTTTGGTGTAATTTTATCTGACGACAGAGAAAATGAGAAATCTGCACGCACAATTTGGTACATCAGCGAAATTAAGCAATGTCATTGCGGATTTATGGCTTGACAGCAGTGATTTCTCAGTTTTGCTATCGTCGTTTAGAGAGAGTGTATTGGAATTGCAAATCTGGCAACTGCAGATAAAGATGTTTCGATTCTGAAAACGAAGAGCCTTTTAAAATTCACATTGCCAGCTCTACAGTTTTGCGCTAGCGCTACTGTTTACAAAAATAGAAAACTAGGTAATGGAAACATCTGTAATCTGTAGTTGAATGTTTATAAATGCAAAATGAGTCCTGACCTCGGCCTGTTTGAAAGATGACATCAGTGATGTAAAGTTACATTTTATAGGATCAAATGTCTCCTAAACAAGCAACATTAGTGTTAATGGCATTGTTTATTTAAGCCTAATGAATTGTCAATATCATAATAGCCACATTAGTGTCAGTCAATGTTGCTATGCAGCCTTTTTAAACATTGATTGTTTAGGCATCAATTCTTGAATTGTCGTAATTTTTTGGAGTGATGATTATCTCTCCGGCCGGTTTCGGCCATGGCGACCCTTTCTACTCTTGATTAAGTCGGCGCTGATGCGCCCGTAGATGGCTATTGTAGCCGATTTTGCACTTGGCACGTGAGTTTGCCATTGATATAATTGCAGTGTAGGGCGACGGGAGGACGGGCCTTCAATTCATAACAATACTTTTTGGAATAACAGTGTTTGAAATGCCGAGGTTCAGGGCGCATTTATGTTGAGTGTGTGGTACTCACCTATCGCTCTGCTCCGCTCGCTCCTCGGCGCGCTCCAGGTCCTGCTCCATGAGGACGAGTTTGCGCGCCACCTACCGGCCGGGCGTTAGTACTCGCACACGCACACACGACACTCACTACTGTACTAGTTACTACCTCCGCCGCTCCCGACGCGCTCTGACTCCGAGCTACAGCAGCAGTCTACGATATGCCAAGCTGACAACTGGCGTGTGAAAGAGACGGCGCCATACAAACTGTCGTGATTTGTAGAGCGCCATCGCGCTAGGACGGAAACTGTCGACGTGCCATATCGTGTGCCGGCTACTAAGCTGGTGCTGGGATAAGCTGGTGCAAATTTTGACGCCTTTTTGGTGGAAGTAATACTAACACACATTCATAAATAATATAGGTGCTAGTGATCTTTTTTCTTTTGAAAATTGAAGCAGAGACTGCTGCAGAAGCAATAGAAATTGGCATCGATGCCATGGTAACTCTAACATCTATTTACAATAGTGTACAAAATGCATACAGGACTAATGCAGAAAGTTGAAAAGATTACCGAAAATAAAGATGAAGTGCACTTGAGTAAAAGATGTGCAATAAAGCACGTTAATAATGGATTAAAAAGTAAGACAAACCATTAAGTGCAAATGTAATAAGTACATGATAGTTAAAGAGGTAATGTCAATTTGTTCCAGACATTAACAAGATACGTGAGGTACGTTCCACCAGGCGTTATCTTATAACTAAAGCCAAGGATGTCAGCAAACTAAAAAACAAAAGGGCACACAAAGCGGGGGTCAGGAGCGGCGTCGTACTCACATTAATAAAAATATAAACGAGGGTTGTCCCAAAACATTTAGTTCTAAAAATATCTTCTGGTTAACATTTAAAAAAATATTTATGTGCTATCTAGTGCATTATCGAAATCGTTATGTGATGTGTGCGCTTGTATATGTGCGGCACGCATACGGCCAGTAATTCTGGTGTAATGTCGTGCAAATCTGAAAACGAAAATTGCCCTATACCACACATATTTCCTGGCGATCTAACCTACGGCCACGGACACACACTGAAGGAGAAGTTTAGTCGACACATGGACATGATAGTTAACACTGCGTAGAAACTAGAAATATCCATGAGATGGGGCAACCCTTGTTTTAGTGTTACACGCCGGCGCCGCTTGCTTCGCGCCCGCAGCCGCCGCCAGCCACCGCCAGCCGCCGCCAGCCGGTCCGCAAGCGTCGCCGAGCGTGGCCTTAACATTACCGTGCTGCCGTATCGCAGATACCGCAACACCAATTAAGTTATTATGATTAATGCAAAGTAAAATATAAAAATAAAAGTCGACTGCCTCCGCTCACATCTCCTAGACGACCTAGAAACGGACATGCAAAAAAACGGTGAGAGCCGATGTTAGAATGAACCCATGTTGGTAAATCGGGTTACGGTGCAGCGATGTTAAGAATGCAAATGAACAACCATGCAGAATGGCGGGAGCCCGCAAAACAAGGCTTGGGGCGGCGTCGCACCGCACAATATCGCGCGGCGTCGGCGGTCACTTCGCGAAATGGATCGAATTTATGTAGACGCCAGTAACGGTCGATATTGAGCGGAGCGGGCCCCGGTTTGGAGTGAAACCTACGATTCACCAGCTTCGGCACGCTCCTCCGCACGCTCCAAGTCAGCCTCAACCATGGCCAGCTTACGAGCGACCTGGACACCAACACATCAGCACGCGTTAAAAACCAACAACTACGCTTGGGCAATGTACATACACCCTATATGGAAGTAATACTTATGTAACAACATGTCGACCAAGGAGACTGGTGCACCGGTCTAGCCATAAAAGGCGAGTGGACCAAGATCGGACATATACAGCTCCTTATCAGGACGGGTGACTTTTAAGGCTGCCTTCGCCTGGCAGGGTCATATGTCAGGGAAATTAGGACATTAAAGCCATCTGGCGTCCCAAACACATGTCGCGCGTTATATTCGCGTCGCTGCATACGGATGTCAGTGGGAAATAGAAACGGTACTATCTAATCTTGCGCGATAAGCGACAAGAAACGTATGAAAAGATAGTGACTAAGTATGTAGATTTCGTGATATTATTACAATTGTCGCTCTAGAAAATTGATTGGGCACATATAACACAAACATGCTGCAATGTTGATTAATATATTTCAGGAAAACGGCATGGCAACGCCAAGTGAGAAAAAAACACATGAAAACCAGAAAATCAAATCAGATTGATCTGAGGTTGAAGTAGGATTGTTAGCAATAGTAGTCAAACAGGAATCCCAAGTAAGGAAATCCTTAATTGGCAGAAAATGGTTAGTATAAACAACAACGTCAATATAAAACCACAACGTTATTATTAAGTTTGTCCGAGTTTTATCCAGACAGAGGGGAAAATGGTTATGTTTATAAATAAACGATCAGTAGGAAGGAACAAACCAGCGCTTTCAACGCTATTGGTGATTATAGAACAGGAAAAAAGGCTAGGGACAATTCAAAGGGTATATAAGACGCACTTGGTACCGTTATTGTACATTAAGGATTCAAAAATATACTTGCACGATATTTATCTCGAATTATTCGTAATAGCTCTGAAACGAGTTTTTAACATAAAGCCACCGTAACTTAACATTTAAAAATTAAATGTGACAGTCTGAAATTCCTTTCCAAAAGGTCAATTTGTAATTAATCCATCGATGAATCACAAATTGACCTTTTGGAATGCATTTTTTTTGTCAAGTCTGTCTGTCTGTCTGTATACTCCTTCCCATACATGTGAAAGGGGGGCAAAAAATTTTTTTCTCCTGTAATATTGAGTAGGGTATCGTTGAATAGGCCTTTTAAAACTAAGGGGAGGTTTCTTTGAAACAAAGTCACTAAAATGTTTCTATCTCGAGATATTCTTTCTTCTGTAAATATACGAAACCAAGTGCGTCAAATATCAAGGCAGATCAATCTCAAGCGTCAAACGACATCAAACGTAGCTGGACCTCATCGTATTTCTTGTCAGCCTCCTCAGCCAGGAAACGGGCTTCCTTGAGCTGGTTCTCCAGGGCGTCCATGCGCTCCTCATCAGCCAGGGACCTGTTCTCGAGCACCTTGCGGGCGCTGGTCACAACCAACACAACTACTATGAGTATGGGGAACCAATACAACTTAAAGGGGACGGTGAAGCTACTGCAATCTTTGAAAATAATATAGAAGGCACTGATCGTAATATTGCAAATGCTAGAACTCCAAAAACTGTTCAAGTGTCTGCAATACGGATCGAAGATGTGCCTTCTAAAGTGACTGCAGTAGTAAATGATGATGATCCTAAAATGGTGAACTGATTCAAGGGTGACCCAAAGTTAGAAGACATGCAAGGATGACAGACAACTGATAGGAACAAACAAAGCGACAAACACTAGAAGAACTCGAACCCTGTGGAGAGAAACGTTTTTGGAAAGAACAATAATGAGAAAATAGGTATTATTACCGATATAATTTAAAGATATAACATTCAATTTGCATTCAGTAAGAAAACTAATTTGATATTAAAGTTCTTTCCAAATTCAACACCTTATAATTTAGAAGCAATTAAATAGCTGTCGTGACAGCATTTTAATTTGCTTAAAACCAGTTCAAATATTCAGAACATCGCACAACAAATACGCCGTTCGGGCTTTTGGACTTTGTAACATTATGATTTTCAGAAAATAAATTCGATTTCAAGTTCTTGTACCCGATAAACGGTTAGAGAAATGATTCCTTAAAAATATAACAGCTTCTATCTGATGAGTTGTGCAATATTCCGAAATATCAATCAATCATTAGAACATGACAGTGGGGCTACATGGCTACTTCACTATTAGCTTTAATTGGGCAGTAGCCAGTAGCAACACTGTCTTCGTTCGTAGTGTCTTGTGCTGCAGACCGTATAACTGTAAACCAATCAACTAACCATTATCGACACGTTTGCATATTTATACGGCTCATTTGGTATAGATTTATATCTTTGGCTGATGTTTCAAGTTCAATGTCTATAGTTTGTGTCTATTTCGTCTTTTACTATTTCTTTGTTCTGAAAATCGGGTTTACTTGGTTTTGTAACATGGTTCGCAGCACTGCACTTTATCAACTTTTAAACTCTATTTGACCTTTGGATTATTCGTAAACAATAATTTATGAAATATACTTGTAATTACCCAAAAGAGCAAAATAAACTAATTTTAAAACAGACGGATTTTCGAAATATAGGTCAAATCGAGCGGTAACGATTTTGAAATCTATTTTATACTATTTTAATGGAGATGTTTGATCCTTTTCAAATAGTGTTCATATACCTTTTATCGTTTATCCAAGTACAATAATAACTTTATCGTGACCCAGTTTAAGCTTAGAATTCCGTGCATAAACTCACGACAACTTACAAGGTAAGAAACTCCAACATGGAGAGATATTTCAATGCACGTGCAATTTTCCATACCACAAAAGATTCTCACTAAAACTGGAAGTAAGTCTATATCTGTTAGAGTGTATGGAAAGATTGGAAAACATTTCACGTCTTCTATTCTGCCTCTGTAGAAAATCTGTAAGATGCTTATATTTATTTTTAGGAATGTGTTTACAGAATCAAACATCTCCACTCCGCGGCCTGTATAGTGTACTATCAGTAGCACCTCGATTCCCGCTTAAAAGATCAACCTGAACTGGTTGTCACGTGATGATCCTATATAAAAACCAGTTCACGTTGATCCCTTGGGTATCTAAGGCGGTACAAGTCAGCTGAGCATTCACCTCCTCGTATTTCTTGTCGGACTCCTCGGCGATGAGCTTGGCTTGCGACAGCTGCGCCTCCAGGATGGCCACGCGGTCGTCCTCCATGTTGGTCCGGTTCTCCAGCGCCTTGCGTATTCTGGTTAGTGCGGGGCCAAACACATGCGTGTTACAACATCGATTCTGTACCGCTAACGTTAGACTCGACTCTTATGGAAATGATTGCTGAAGATTCTTTACCACAACTTGCTAAATTACTCGAAAAATTTTCAAGAAGTTGTGGAAAAATCTTCAAACGAAACACATGAAAAACCTAAATCTAGTAAGGATACACTCAAGTTTCATGGCGTAAGTCAATTGCCAAGAATATGGTGGTTAAGGGCATCAAAATCAAAACAACAATCGTGCACACTGTTACAGAAATAGGAAACTCAGTATGAATGGGAATGATATAATCCAATAATGCTGAATGTTATTTTGAAGAAGCCACAACAGTGCAATCTGTTTCAATGTCAGAACAGTTTAGACAAGTCAAGGGGACTAGACACTTGTTATGGGTTCTTCAAATTAATATTTAAGTCTATTAGATAATTTTGATTACGCATTTATTCTAAGAATCTATCTAATTCTTGAACTAACATCTAATTTTGAAAGATCTGTATCAATCTCTGTCATCGTTATTTCTTAAGGAATTGAAGAATTTGCTTCTCTTTTAAATCCTTTGCACTTACTTCATACTACTGTTTCTGATGTAATATCTCATAGAAAGTAATTTTTAAGCTCACTTCGTTATTTAACTAGACCTAAGATTTTTTTTTAACCCTATATAGAAAAATCCCAACCCTCAGTATTGTTATAATTCGAACTAATTTGTGAGTCAGTCAACTTAAAGTTCCTTTGTTCAAAAATTCTACGTTTCTGGACTAAAGCCGCTATGAATTATGACTTCCCTCCCTGTTTCTGCCTATGTCCCCGTTTGTTCGAACTTTTTAGCTCCAGGACTAAACCCTTCAAGCTCCAACCTGCTCTGACCTTTCACCCTTGTCCCTCTGCCCTGGGGCGGACTCACCGTTCTGACTCATCAGCAGCCTGGCTGGCCTCGGCCAACTTGGCGGTGGCGGTGGCAAGACGCTCCTCGGACCTCTCCAGGTCCTCCTCCAGCAGTTGGATGCGTCGGTTCAGGGCCGCGACTTCGGACTCGGCCTGGTGGAGAAAGGATATAGTTAGATTTTGGGGCATACGCATTGGATTGGGAGTTTCTAAAAGGAGTAATTATGTAAATATGTGCAAGGATGCAGTGTAGTAAGCATCAGCTAAGAAGCTTCTCACCTAAACTGTATTAGACATCTGAAATAAACTGAACAGTTAAGTGCTTTGGTTCCGAAAAATACTGCCGTCTAGCACAGACTTTTGTTGCGACCTACGAGATTGTAAACATATAAGTTTACAAGAATCAGTGGAGTTGCTGAAAGAAAAGTGTTTTTGCTGCTGTCAACGGAATCATTTATCAACGCTTTTTGCAGACTTAAGTAATACAATTACCTAGTGATCGACAAAAACTTATTCCGTTAACGTAACGGTCAACCATATTTGACGCGAAAGACATGATTCTAATTTCAAAATAAATTCTGCGCCGGCGGCTCGTTAACATAATGTTTTACATGGGTTTTATTGTCCGCATATGTAAGCAGGGTTACAATACGCATTGAGAATAAATCTACACTTGCTACTTGGTGAGAATGAGCTGGTTATACAAGTTGTCAGAGAAATATTGCAAATCTGCTCGTGGTTTAATCACCCACCACATGAAATTGGAAACACTTTTTTGTACAATCTACGGAAGATTGGAAAATCAAATATTAGCTCTGATTGCGCTGAACAAATTATCTAGAACAACATATTTTATTAATTTTTTGCACTTTTCAAAAGTTTTACTGGATTGTTAAGTTTTAATTCAATTAACAAGTTTACACGGCTCATAAAATTCTATACGTAATATCGTAAACTACGTGTGTTTTTTAACACATTTTACATTATTTATATTCAACACAGTGCACGCAAGTCTGACATCACAAGCGGCGCGGGCGCAGGCGTCCTTGCAGCGAGGAAGCGTCCTACTCTCCTTTATTTATCCTGTGTCGTCACCACACCTAATAATAGCCGTGATCCCATTGCCTATTACACTTGTTCAACACTTGCACATTCTTTTTGGATAATTACGATACAGATGTGAACTATGGAATGATTCATGAAGCTATACATATAGATCGTTGTTATTATATAGTGACGAAACGTTTACTTCCGTAACCACGCGAAACGTACAGCTATTTATGTAAGCAGAGGTGTTATATCGTGGGAACATTGCTGGTTTTGGTATGCGACAATCTCTGCTAAATATTCTTCCACATATCTAGATGATTCATTACTGGTAAGTAGTAAAGAACGTATGTAACAGGTACTTCGTGATGCTCTATAAATAGAACGTTAATCCTGTAATACTCGATGCCCATCCCTAATTATCAGCAATTATCGGAGGCAGTAAGTGTAGCGATTGTTACAAAAAAACTTCGATCGAACTCGCATTTCCACAAAGAATACACCTCTATTGGCTGCGGAGCACGTTTCCGAGGTTTTTGTGCTACACGTGAGTAATATGTCTTAGTGTCTAGTCACCTTGAACTCGGTCGTTATAAATCGACGATAAAGACTATTTTAGTTCGTCGGTTAAACCACGGTCATCGACCGTTAGATTATTTCCAAAAAACACCATTATTAAAGATTGAATAAAAACTTCATCCGTTTCGATTACAGTTGCACTTGCACCTGATGCTATAAGTTTCACGGATGGTCAGTGTTGTTTAAATTTTGGGATGGGTTAGGGTCTATTGTGTCCATTCAATGGTTCCGTACAATGGGCCCCATAACAGTATTATGGCACGGTCACGCAAAGGGACCAGCTCCCTATAGTAAACAGAACGCAGAGCCGATACGATTAAGGTGTGCATTTTGAACTTTTTTGTAGGAAACCGTTGATCCCGTTAAAATGCTATCGCTCGATCTTTTTGAGGGCTCTGGAGGTATGTCTGTCTTAGTAACAGGTAACTGCAGTGGATATTTTAATGAGATATTAATTATTAACTTCCTTGGAAGATAGCGTCCACTTCATTCCACATTCCAGTTACTGACTGGTGATAAGTATCATGGTTTATAGTACCTAAGCGATAGCTCATTTAGAAACGATTAGTATAATCGTATTAGTAGTTTATGACCGTGCTTTAACTACTGCGCTTCTTGAAATAGACAAACGAAGCAGGTAGAATTTATTGTTACAAACACATAATAAACTACTTAAAAACGACTCGATTTCCATTTAAATTCGACTGTTTTACGCCCATTATTCGGCGTTTGAATCTCTTTTTGGTAACTAACGTCAATTTTACCATTGACCTCACTAAGTGTTTGGACAATGTCTGAGCATCTAATGTTGGTACACGCCTACATATCTAATGCCCGGTTACTTAGTTACAATTTATGTGAATCAACCGGCCTCGGTGACTAGTATTTTGGTTCTTAAAGCCTCTGCTATCTTGATAGATGACATCGTATTTTTATATTTGGGATTATAACACGTTCTTTGGTCTTATCTGCGTACAATTAGATATACGAATTCTGATTAAACGTTTGTTTCTGTCGATGAATATTTGAATTGGAATTGCGAATTGAGAATTTCATAACAGAATACGGTACCAGAAGTAAAGGACATTGGGTATGAGATGGAATTCGAAGATCAATTATTTCATTGATGATGAGCAACACAATCGTGGGGCATCGCTACCGTGGGGGTTACGTCATGCGACGATAACGATGTAGTATGTTGCACGGAGTACGGACACGCCTGCCTGGCCGGCCGGCGCCGCGGCCCTCGAGGACACGCGAGGAATGCGAGTCCCAGCCTCGGCACCTCGCCACCTCGCCACCTCGCGATCCTGCGACCACTATTCTACATGTGCCACAAAAGACCGGTATCCGACCTCCAACGCAACCAAACCTGTTACGTGTAACAGAAACCGCCGCCCCACAAACTACATCATCTCTAATAAAGTTCATCCACAACGCCCGCGAAGCCTACACATCCCGAATAGCTCTCGATTCGGCTATTTTTACGGAACAACGAATGTTCCAAAAGAATTATTGTAGCCGATGGCGAGAATAATTATTCGCCATCCCGTTCGTGAATATTATAATCGAGATGGAACCGAGTGAGAGGGAAACATGCGTACGTCGCCTGCTCACCTAAGTATCGCCGGACATTACTCACTATAGGTAGATAGTACGACTACTGATAACTCCCATATTCCGGACTCGTTCGACTCGATATTTACACAAAACTTGAAGTTCACATAGCACATCACAAGTAATGGCACAGTTGCTTACTTCTTCTCTCCGCATTATTTCCACTTGTAATCGTTTGTGATACTCCTCGCATTCGTCCTTATATTTCTCCATTTCCTCTTTTGTTTGACGCATTTTCTTCTTCAACACGTCGAGGATCGTTCCTTGCTGCATGTTTGTCGTCATTTTGATGCACTTTTGTGTGTAGTTTGGGTTCCTAATCGCTAAAAACTAGGGACACCTTCGCTCTCCTCGCGAAAATGCCAACTGACTGGTGCGCTCGGCGCTCGTATCACGGAGATGGGCACGGCACGAATGAACACAGCCGGCAAGTAAAATGGCCGCCGCCCAACCTAGACGCTGCTACTTTATCGGCACTTTACCGATAACACGTGAATGCAACAACCAACAAAAGACGATTCGTAACGACGATAACAATTAAATAATTCGATTGAGCTAAGTATTACACAGAATTGCACATTCTTTTAATGACTTTGACAGCAAACACGAGAACCGCAAACGTCACTGCACGACACTCGATCGAAAGAGACAGGATGATAGTGTGACAAGTGGCTCCACCTGTGCAAGTTTGGCGGAAGCTACAAACTGAAGGGCCAAAAGAGGTTTTATTATAAAAACGAAAATATGGGATGGGTGTTGCGGTCGAGTGGGCGCGTATAATTAAAACTACGGATGTTCACGCATTGAAATGTAGCGAAGGGCCATTTCATTGTGTAGAGTGAAGTAAAGAATGCAATAAAGAAACAGATTCTAAAGTCTATTACAATACATATGTGACAGGTAAACGAGATACTAAAATTGGTAGACCAAATCAAAGGCCGCAAGGGCTATAATTCTGTAATTGTTTACTGAACTGGAACCACTAGAACACATTCAATGCAACAAGTGAACAGTTTTGTAAAATAAAGTTGATGGCATGTAGCGACATCTAGTATTTTATATTGGAACTGCCACAGACCAGACCAGATGCTTTTCTTGGCCATCAATTTCCTGAGACAGGATGACAAGGCAACACGAACCAGACTTCCAAATTCGTGTGACGTCATTTGTAAAGAATGCGCCTGTTTTCAATTCCGTTACTGTACGTGACCACGCAAAGGCAAATCTGCTCAAAAGTCCGCAGGAATGCACTACGTCGGTAAAACAGAAAATATCTATTCGAGTTTACTGAGTTTACTGCAGAAAATATGACGAAGTAACAAAACATTCCAAACTTCATACATTAAAGACAGTTGACGATAATAATATTAAATGTCAAATAACTAATTACAATAAGCATTACGAAGCTAATCAAAACGCCATTGCTGTGACCTTAAAACATTTGCATTCGTAAGAATGCTTACAAATCCTACAGTTAACAAGCAAATAAGTAAATTGAGGCTGACACATTTAGAATTTGCTAATTTTGTTGACCTTGCGGCACTAACAGCTGCATTTACATGTTTAACGAACACTTTAGATAAAGAAATGCTCCAGATAATAGTTGCTCTAAAAATTTTACGTTCTCGGTTCTATGTATTCTTGAAATAAATTTGGTTTATTTGTTGTAATCCCGTACAATACCGAATACAAGTAAACACACTTACACATCCTACTATAAGTAGTAGAAAGTTGGTCACTGGACCATCAATCATCGGACATATGGTCAGTGGCCTTACTATTAAGGACAAGATCTCCCTGGAGTCCAACACGAAATTATGTCTCTTATTGGTATTGGTCGACGACCATATGCAGGACCATGCCCAAATAAGCAGCTATGCAATAAACGAGGCTCATAAAGAATCATTACTGTATTCGGTTGAAGAGTTCACGCATTGAATTTCTGTCTTACATCAGACTCAAATGTTTGAAAAGTTGCAGATTTCGTCAAGAACGCCCAGTTCATGTACGTGATTGAAAAGTAAAAAACGAATTCCTCTAGCCTTTGTTGATTCAACCGTGACGTATCGTAACAATATAGGTAAGTAGCCAGCTATACGGGTACAACAGCCCGGAGTTATTCAATAAACTCTTTGAAGAAGGTTGGCTATTATCAATTTATCTGTACCTATTCTGATCGTGCATAGCATTTCTAGGAATATTTCCGGTCATCTGGAATGTGTCTGCCTTGCCAGTTGTTTCAGACTGTTCTACAATGACCCATTACAAAAAACTAGCTATCACATTATGCTCTGAAAATAATATTAATTTTCCTAAAAGAGAAACTCGGCTGATAATTGCTCAATGTTAATTATTCAAAATTAAGGCCAACGTCCGTATTAAACTATCATTTCATGTTCAACGGTGCAGCCAAGCTCACGTCACGTTATACACCCGAACTGCCAATGTATGTCTTATGCGCGTGGCATAAGAACGGTCCAAAGTTCAAACCGTTTAACCCAGTCTGAGCTAGACTGTAGGTACATATATTTCGCCATACATTTGCATATAATCGATTGTCCTCTATACCGTCTACATGTAAACAAGTTCTCATTAGTAAGCAGTTATCTGACGCGCATATCTTTTCATTACCGCTGTTGGAAATAGCATATCGTGCATGTATGGAGATCAATAGGGATTTTCCATTCGCGTTTGTTTTTCTCTCGTGGAATTTGCTACTTAATATAGTAGTAACGACGACTAATCTGTGATATTTTCTAGGAAAACATATAAATCTTCCAAGGAATCAAATATACTATAACTGCGTTTTCATTTCAAGTTGTCTAATAAAACTCGCTTTTTCTAGCTTTTACTTTCTGGCAGAATGTTTCAGCTACTTTAGCACGATAGTCTTATTTCTTTATCTAGCTGCAATTAACATATTCATTCAGTTTATAAGACGTAAATCTTAGTGTTTTTAGTTGCGATTGTTGTGTGTTCTACGATTGTTTGCGTGTTTCATTCGACTCAGAATTCTACGTTTCTCGCATTCATTTCAAAATGATTCGAAAAGTGTTTATATTTCTTAATTAAAATGTCTACTTGGCCATAGTTGGACGGCTACTTTCAAAAGTTACACGTCTATGAATGCGTTAATCGCCTACTAATGTTGTGCAACAATCGAAGTATTTTTAGTTCAACAAAATTTTGCAATCCTTTACTTAACAATATCATCTTTTATAACTTCCATTATTTAAGAAACGTTTCTCTTTTTATTTAATTTGATTAATTTGTATCATATTGTGCCCTTCTTATCTAACTAACCAACCACGAATTCCATTGAATCTAATTCCAATAGATTACAGGAAGCATCGATTTCATCAATCAATTAATCGCATTGTGCATCACTAGCATGTTTGTTGATTTCATGAATAATTTAGAAAGCAGGTATGTCGTGTTCAATGTTAGAAAGAACTCTTCAGATAATTCACAAGTGTTGGATGTTGAGTAGATAAACAAAACAGCGTGTGAAAGTTTTTACTTTTATGCTAATCTATCTCTACTCTAATTCGTATTTTTTTCTACGTGAATATTTTGATCATAGTCCAAGGTTTGATTCACAGTGTGCAGATATGATGGGAACCAGCAATGTCTAGCCTTCGGCTTATCTATCTATCCGTCAATAGAATATTTGTCGACCACTTCAGATAACAAGATCATATCAGAACCCCATTTCGGTAGAGGTTACTCTAAACTACACCGATAAATGATAGTCGCATTCCACTCCATTTACTAGACTATAACACGTCAGCTGAGGGAATAACAAGTGTTATTATTGAATGAATAAAAAAATTTGGTTTTGTACTACTATGGGGATAGGAAAAGGGCACCCCTGCCTGCCCTTCTGAAATGCGCACAATATGGTAGCGACATCTACCGGCAGCGCAGGCAATCAACCGCGTAAACATGTCAAGTAAATGTCAGTGGCTCAGCTGATCGGCACGCGAGTCTCACATCTCCACGATTCCAACCAGCATCCACGGTGTCTACGCGATAAAAATAGTTCCGTGCGCATTTGGCCCCCCCGCCAGGCTAACACATGCTCGCCAGAAGCTCAAATAACGTAGGACATTACCCTTTTCAGTGCAGTGTTCTTGATGTTCTGCAACTCGTTCTTGATGATTGAAAACTTCATCATTGTGTCCGAAGAAAATATTGAACTTCCAAACGCTAGACCGGGATAGTCCGCGCATCTTCGCCTCCGCCGGCTTTCCCTTTCAGCAAGCACCTCCGTGCATTCGCTTGTACATCTCAATTTTGCGAGCTCCGCCGTCTCTGGATCTTCGTCGGGGGATGCCTCTGAAGGTAGCGGAGCCACCTCCTCCGCCCCGTCCCCCGCCGATCTCTCTTCTCTGCTCGAAACATCGTCATCTGAACTATCGCGTATTTCTACGGTCGTTATTCTATCATCAAATTCTATATCATCGTCAATATTTGCTAAGTCCTCGATCGGGCTCCGATTGGAAAGTGCATCGTCACTATTCGTCCTTGTCACTTCTTGAGATTCACTAACACTATTGACACAAGGCACAACATCGTTTGTTTGGGTGTGTAAGGTCACTTGTTTGGACGGATCGGTTTGCGTGGCGCCGGGGGCGGGTGCGCGGTCGCCCCTCAGCCGCGGGTGGTGTTGGTGCCCCCTGCGCCGCACGGGGGTGCGCCCGTGCCCGTGGGACATTACTAGCGGCGCGCTCGGTCCGCCCGCGCACGACAGACCGCCATGTTGACTGAGGGTTGCTAAGATTTCTCCACCGCGGCGCTACTATCGCCGAATGGCGGCCATCTTTCAATATTAGGAACTGTTTTACCGACCGAACACGTAATCTTTTGTTTGTATACGACGCGGGAATATTCAAAACTTCTACTTGACTTCCGTTGCGAGTACTCGTATTGATTCATTTACTTAACCTTCCTCACTAATATTAATTTATTTTTGGAACACTTTTGAAACAATTATGAACTGTTGATACGTAAAATATAAAACATATAAAGGAAATGCTACGTCAGACAATAGGAATTTTCGCAAATCAAATCATGGAAAATCCCGTAGGAGTTGTATTATACGCGGCGATGATGCGGCGAGCGCGCGAGGCGTCTATTTTTACCGAAACTCTGGGCACGGGGCCATATTAGGTGGCACGGGCTAAAAATAACCGACACGGGTACCCAACGCAGCCCCCTACGACGGGGGATACCGAGGCAATGCACTAGGAACATCAGAACATGCAGCGTTCCACATTCAAACCTTTGATTCTTTGATCGGGTGACGTCACGAGAACGTCATCTCTTTGTAATTTTTATTTTTAATTTAGCAGACGGCAAAGATCTTTGCAGCCATGGGGCCAAGGCTGTTGGATTACATTGTTTAACATTATCAAAATGCGACATGGTGACATGCTTTTTTTGTTGTGTTTACGTTATTCCAACATACGAAACGCTCTTTTTCTGACTACTACTTACTTACTTCTGATTTGCATAAGTTTCGTTCGGTTACTATACAACATAAAAATGCCTCTTTATTGACTATATAGCTGTATGTTATTTTACTGCAACTATTCGACACACAACCTCCACTGATTCTTGCAAAAACTTAAATTTTGTAGATATTAATTGTTTTACATTGCAGCGCAGCAATAAAGGACGTAACGTAACAATTTCGATTGAATTGAAGCTCAATCTGTATAAAAA
The DNA here is from genome assembly GCA_024500475.1 of Phthorimaea operculella. Classification (NCBI taxonomy): domain Eukaryota; kingdom Metazoa; phylum Arthropoda; class Insecta; order Lepidoptera; family Gelechiidae; genus Phthorimaea; species Phthorimaea operculella. Next base: position 10,912,117 of record JANFCV010000002.1, read on the forward strand.
TATTTGATTTTACATCAAACATCAATAGCCACGAAAAACAAACATAAATCGCACACACCGGTATATTTACGACATAAATGACATAAATGACAACATTAATTTGAAGTATTTTGATGCGGCGCCGTGTGCCATTGTCATAGTGTCCGATTTTTGTGATCCGGCAAAAACCGAGAAAATATGCGGTGCGTGTACGCACTGTATTTTTTGTACGTACGTTCTGCAGAGCCTTCTTCTGCTCCACGAACTTGCCGTTGTGATATTACGATTAGTAACAGTCATTACGTAAATGACAACTAGAGACAAAGCTAGAGACAGCCGTTATATGTTGCGACGACTTCTGCGATACTTTATGAGAACCGCCTTAATTTCGTAGTATTTTTACTACAGCAGCAGCGCTACTGCAATCTCCACTCACTGACACTAGCAGAACTGCCCTAGATGGGTATTAAAAAGTCCATATTATAAAAATAAACACTACGTACGTTCTGCAGAGCCTTCTCCTTCTCCTCAAGCTTGCCGTTGACCTGCATGAGCGACTCCTGGGTCTGGTCCAGGTCGTTCTCAATGGTCTGGATCTTCTTCTGGAGGGAGCGAGCCTCTTCCTCGGCCTGTGGGGGAGAACAAACAGAAGTAATGAGATTTTGGCGAAAAAATGCGCAAAAGTGAAATTGTGCACTGACCTGATGTATTTTAAACTTGATTTTAAAGAATACTGACTTACTACACTACTTAATAAGTACATACTTTTTTAATTCTACGAAAAGACTACTCCAACAGCAATAATCGAATGTTGCTGGACAGGGTTGTAATGCATTTTGGGTGATATAATGCATACAAAGAACACAGCCAACCATTCCCTGAATTTTAGGGTAGAAATGGGTTGATACAAATTCTAAGCAGGCACCACACAAAAATACTGGCAATTAAAATGGGTAAAGAAACTTAAAATAAGGTTGGTACTACGGCCGCGCTCTTTTGCTCGCCTTGGCCTATAGAGCAATGCCGTACCTTAAGAAAGTCAGAAAAGATACAGACTGACCACGTAAGTAGTTCAAAAAATCCATGTTCAAGTTAATGTATGTAAGATTTTTACATGAAATCGATCCATTAAAGATTTTGTCGGTTTCATGGAATGGCAGATCAACCCACGAGATAATTGTGTAGGTAATTGCGCTTTTTCTGTTACGTTGATAAATAAAACAATAAAAATAAATTGATTCCGCGTTTATGTCTTTTTCTTAGAACAATGCATCTTCTAACGTTCCTAGGAAAAGACATCAACGGGAGCTTTTCTATTTACACAAGAATCGTCTCGTAATTACGATTCTATCTCAGGATGAGATTAGAACTTCCATGGTATAATAAGATACTCCGCCTGGTATTTCTTTCCGAGACTCGTGAACCACGTGACCAACACAAGACTACGTCATCATGCTTGTGGGTTACCAGAATTACCCACTCTTATGATGTTTTTTGTAAATCATTTATGATACTGTTAACTAATAAATACAATTGAAGTGTTGTTGTAAAGTTCAAGTTAATACACACGTAAATCTAAATTATAAAATTATTAAGAAATATTTTAACCCATTGTTCTGAGATTGAATTTACCCCATAACGTATTTTATTGAAATAAAGTGGCAATACTAAGTGACGTTGTGTTGTGTTTCTCTGGGAAGGAAAGACCATGTTTTATTAGACTATGAGAACTTCCGTTCCGCCTTCTGGCCACTAGATTACTTATCAATGATTCTATGAACCAATAAAATGTCATATAAGCACGCACAAGAGCACGAGCCTACAAGTTACAATATCCTCAAGGAATACTTGAGGTAAAAGCTTTCTCTTCATTACCTCTATTTTCTAAGGATGTAATTTAATAAAGTCTAAATAAAACATGGCGCTATAAAACCACAGGATATGCCAATATTGCCAGCCACTGATTGACCACGAGGCGGCGTCCTTGCACTCTATGCGGTCAAGGTTACGCGCGGCCACTAGTAGGTAATAGTGGTCAGGTTTTTCATAGGATTACTAAGAACCTACTTCATGTTGGTACCGCAGTGTAAGCCAAACTAATAAAGCAGGGTATTCAACGGCTGATTGAATATTTGCCACAAGTCAGCGTCCTTGCACTCTTTGCGGTCAAGGCCACTAGTAGGTAATAGTGGTCCGGTTTTTCATAGGATTACTAAGAACTTACTTCATTTCGGTACCGCAGTGTAAGCTAAACTAATATAGTAGGGTATTCAACGGCGTCCGTGCACTCTTTGCGGTCAAGGGCACGCGCGGCCGCAAGCAAAAGGGGTCGGGTTTATCATAGCCAAGCACGATTTATAAAATACTTTGGCATTACTTAGTTCTAGCTTACATAGGCTACCAAACCATTTTTTCCCTTTAAGGCGTAACGAAAGACGAAACATAACACCAAATATCTCGATATAAATACATTGCGGCGTCATTATAAAAAAATGAATGACCACGCAATATGAATAGATGTTATGTTTTGTTTGGAAAACTTAAGAGCAGGAGACATGGCTTTAAACTTATAACTATTTGGTGGGGACCTGGGCCTCATTCGAGGTAGTTAGTTTTGCACCTAAGTTAACACTAGCTTCTACCTTTCTGGGAAGAATGTATCAGACTGAATCTAGCCGGTTCAAGCCAGTACCACCCAAAGTAGGGCACATAAAAATAAGAGAAGAAGAGACCTCCACTGCGTTCAAACCCTCGTCATCTGGGGTGCAGGTTTCCGAGAATTCTACTCGCTCTGTTTGGCTGTAGAAAATACTATAAATAAATAAACAACATTGGATCTTCTGGATCCAACTGTTTACCTTCTCAGCGCGCAGGTTGGCGTCCTTGGCCTGCTGCTCGCACATGGAGGCGCGGTCCAAGGCGTTGTCCTTCTCCAGCTTCATCGCTTGCATCTTCTTCTTGATCGCGTCCATGGTGGCGGTTTTTGTTTTTTACTTCCGGTCGTAAAAAACTGAAACAATAATTGTTACGTCTTCATCATGTACTTTCTACGTTTCATGGGATTATTTACCCCTTGAAATATTTTCAGAAATACTTTTGATAAAATTGTTTGAATCAAGAAGTTCGAAAATCTTTTTTTTGTATTTTCAAAGGTGCATTGATCGAGTTAGTCAATATTTGTTGCGCACAGAAGTTCTAATGGGTCCTAAGCAAATTTGGTCATATAAGTTTGGAATTCGGCAACGCTGCTTGTAAGTAAACTGAGGAATTTATTAATATTTTTAAAAGGCTTTCGTTTTGGACACCTGCAAGTTATTCCACCTACGTTTCACGGCCGTTTATACGCACTATCTACACTGCAAGGGATAAAGGCTCGATGTGGGTGTATTCCTCCTTCACTTCAATAAAGTACCACAGCAAAAAGGGTCCTGAACCTTACATAAAAGTTCAAAAGACTTGAAGAGGTTGCCTGAGGAATGCTCCGTATCTAAGCTAAAGGAAATGCCTCGAAGAGTGGAAGCTATTTATGGAGTCGGAGCATTGATCTTTGAGAGCCTGTGCTCTTATAACAGGCTACATGTTTACAAGCAAAATTCCTAGTACATTGAGTAGTCGTTTAAAGCACCTGGTGCTACAAGGACTAACCGATAACGCAATGTACAAAGAATTTTATCTGTAAGCTTGTAATATTAGGCACTGGATGTGTTCAGTCGTGACTTAAAATCTTGCAGTCAGTACTATATGGAGAATTGTAAACAAAATATAAACCTATGATGTTTTTATATTTTATGCTTATTTTAAAGAAGAAACTTTTGGGCATTAAAAGGTAAATAACCTCTAGCAATACCAAATATTTTTCAACAATCTAGAACGGTATCTAATGGACATCTTGATTATGGACTTTTGTGTAATTTAGACAGAAGTGATTAATGATTATAAATATGAGTATGAGTAGTCAGTAATAGGAAACTGTAAACAAAAACGTCAGCACTATATTGTTTTCTTTTTACAGTTTGATTGTATTGTACCGAACGATCACGGAGGCGATTTGAAATCACAGAAACAACCACAAAACAACAAGCATTCGAAACACTATTCGAATAATGTACCTACAAAGTCACGAACTGTTCAAAATTCGCACAATGATTTGGAGGCAATGACTTATTGTTTCTATGGTCTGTTGAAGTAGGTAGTTGCCCCAAAAAGAAAATTGAAAAACAAAATTAAAGTATTCATTAACTTTTTTTAAGTTGGTTCTATAGCCGGGCCAGCAAACGAACCTACATATTTAAGCAATCAACTTATACTGCATTTCATGGCTTTTCCATTATCAAAATAAAGTGTCACAAACAACAGAGAGAGTAAATAGGTATATGTAAGACCACAAATAAGTTCCAGCAGTTTTATTGACATTGAGTGCACGAAAGGAGCCTCCCCGAGTGGCGCATCGAACTTACTTATGCGCCCGGCGCACCCTGGGCAACAGTCTGCGGACGGCAAGTCGGTAACGCAGACTGGCCGATCCTTTCACTACGATCGAAATGGCGAATCTAAATATTCACCAACGGGCTATACAGCCCCACAAACGGTCCTTTTTAGGACCCAATAACCGGAAATCATGCCCTGCGTGCCCATCAACTTGCACACACGAAGACTTGTACAATGCCACCGATAACGCAGTGCGTCTGGCAGAGTACTTGTCCAAAATTATTTAGATTTTGCAAAGCGATCGACACGAGAAGAAGAAGATTGACATTTGCAACTTTATCAATCACTCGCAAAATACTTTCGTTCTCTGAATAAAATGTGCTTTAAGTTGTTACACCACTTTGTTCCATTTTGGTTAAAGAGCCTAATAAACATACATTTTGTAACAAACCCTGGTATCAAACTCATGTGACCTATTAGGAACTGACACACCTGGTAGATACAGAATTTGTGACTGAGAGTTAAAACAGCCCGCCAAGTGTGGAATGGCGTTCATTTTTCTGACGCATAAATAATCAGATAGTTTAGCCTGCAATTTCCTAACCAAACTATATAATATGTCACAAAGAGATTATCAGCAACGTACGCGTAAAAGGGTCAAACAATCTAAGAAACAAACGATATATTGCAGTTACTTCAAAGTTCAAAAATATTGAAAGGGACGATATTTACATGGTGCGAGTTTTCACACACTCCACGCGAAGTGAGTCAAAAGGATAGCATTCTTGGTGAATGCGTCACGTCGCGATGATGCTTATTTATTTATTTTCGTCGAAGCATGATGACAAGGCTTCAGCTGCGAGGGGCCGATGGATCGCGGTCACCGCATCTTCACTTCGTCCTTTTTGAATACGTAATCGGAATCCTAAACGATGATTAATCAAGGATTTTTGCAATCAAGTACAAGTTTTGTGTCAAAACTCTTTGGTCAACACGGAATGATATCAAAGATTTTCTCGCAAGTATCATATTCTCATGAAAATAAAGTCTAAAGGATAGCATTCTTGGTGAATGCGTCACGTCGCGATGATGCTTATTTATTTATTTTCTTCGAAGCATGATGACAAGGCTTCAGCTGCAAGGCACCGCATCTTCACTTCGTCCTTTTTGAATACGTAATCGGAATCCTAAACGATGACAAATCAAGGATTTTAGCAATCAAATAAAAGTTTTGTGTCAAAGAAAGCAGTACAGCTGAGTCTGAGTCAAGGAATTATATCGATTTTACGCGCAAGTTGTCATATGTCATACTTAATCTAAAATTCCGCGTGTGCGTTAGATAGATATTTCATGTCTTGTCAAAGTTCTTTGTTATATTCAGGGTTATGATGATAAGATAAACAAGGTCCTAGGTATTCGCTATTTTTGCACTATACAGGATGTTAATTTAAATGCGTCCTACAGCTTACTTTCGCCTAATCAACTTTGAGTTTGAGCAAGTCTTGCTTGCCTGAGAGATATTTCAGCTAAAAGAAAAAGAAAACAGGAATTTATTCAATATTTTCTACGGAATCCTTAATTGATACTAAGCCTACCCTATGGCACGCATTCATTAATTCAAATTACATCATACCTACTTACAATTTTCTCAGTTACTAGGTATTCCAACTATGCATTCTATTTTCAAACAAAGCATTACTAGTCTCGTTTGATATGCAAAACAAACCTCATTATCATTGAGTTATCTAGTTGCAATGCGTGAATCAACATTTAAATTAACATCCTGTAGATGTTAATTTAAATGCGTCCTACAGCTTACTTTCGCCTAATCAACTTTGAGTTTGAGCAAGTCTTGCTTGCCTGAGAGATATTTCAGCTAAAAGAAAAAGAAAACAGGAATTTATTCAATATTTTCTACGGAATCCTTAATTGATACTAAGCCTACCCTATGGCACGCATTCATTAATTCAAATTACATCATACCTACTTACAATTTTCTCAGTTACTAGGTATTCCAACTATGCATTCTATTTTCAAACAAAGCATTACTAGTCTCGTTTGATATGCAAAACAAACCTCATTATCATTGAGTTATCTAGTTGCAATGCGTGAATCAACATCACACGTGACTTTGTGCATTTTCTGTTATCTACGTGTATCTTTTACGGTGAAGATAAAATAGTTATGAAACTTATTATGAAATCGTACAATAAAATCATCTGTATTAGGATCCACACTATCTCAAGATTATGCAAACGTAATAAGACCTTTTAAAACACTCCCCGTCGAGTGTTAGGTAGAAAATGTTAAAAAAGAGACAAAGTTAGAAACAAGCTAGAAAACAAAGTCAGTTAATCTTGTTTTTCACAACTTGGTACTTCTATGTAAGATTCATGAGGTAAGCCGTAGAACGATGTGTAAAAAAGATTTTGAAAAAGAACGCAAATATTTTTTGGAAAGTAAGATGTTTTCAGTGTACTACTGTATACTAAAACTAATTTACTGAAAGAAGTTTTGAATTTCTCATAAAAGAGCTAAATGTATATGAATACTGATTTGAATATCAAATAATAATTAGATATAATCGATATCGTTTTAGGAATGTTACGTGCCCTATTACATTACGAAAACGAAATGAAAAGTTCTCTCTTCGACACGTTCGAATATAATTTTCACATTAATATTCAATACTAGAAGTCCCATATCCTTAATTTAAATTACAACCTCTATTACATAAAAAGTGCAAGTGTCCATTTGAGGTCCGAAAATGATAAATTACGTATTGTATGCAACGAATTACCTATAGACGATTGTATGCCATTTGTATGCTAAATAATTAGGCTTTGATTATGTTGATGTGGTATTGAGTGGGGTATTGTTACAAGGTGACGTCACAAATTGTTCCAATAATTGGCATACGGCCATTGGGATGATGCCAAGTTATGACGTTTTGTTTGGGTAATGTTAAACCTGAATGAATGTGGGCTTTTGAACGGAATTTTTGAATCTAGAACATTTTGGAGATTTTTCATCTTATTTTGATATGGTGCCGGCAGAGTAGAATAGCACCACCCCCTGTCTTCCCGTGGGAGTCGTAAGAGGCGACCGAGGGATGAACCCTACCCAAACAGCCAGGGCCAACCGTATGGTGGCGGTTAATCCACCACAAAAGCATTCCCAAGGAGGGTTGACGTCTGGTAGGCGGCCGGTCGTAAAATTCAGCCAAATCCTTTTGCAACACGATTTTGTGTTCAACAAAACGTGTTGCGCCGACCCCAAGTAATTGGGATAAGGGCAGGAAGATGATAACCAACGAAAAAACAAAAGTTGAGGTTCTCAATTTGTCGCGATCTTTTATTATTTCAAGTTTGATCTAACTGTAATTTAATGAATTGTCTCCTTACTGCCTGTTTGTCTGGAAGATATTGCTACTGTAGCAATAAGGCTATTGTTTCAAGCTGTAAATCTGTTCTATGTCTTTTTCTGCTGTGCATTAAAATACATTTGGTTTGATTAGAGATGGATTGAAAAGCAACAATTAAAATTAGACATCTTTACCCAACTGTCTTTCGCAACTTTATTATTTTTCATTAATTAACATTAACATTTAAAACTGTAATCGATATGTTATGAATTAAAAGGAATTCGTCATAGCCTTGGCTTCGTTAGCTGTTTCAGTTTCAAGGTATTACAAGTGTTTTGCAGGTTAATTTTAATTAAGTAGGCACTTAAGGTTTTATGTCAATGACTGTATTAATTACTTTGTGTCAATGTCTACCCATTTCATACTTATATTGGCGTATATTTAAATAGTATCCGGGAAAAGTATTTAAAATAGTTATTACTATTTAATACTCCGAAGAGAGAGTGATACCTCTCCAGAACAAGTCATACGCAAATTACTGAAGAAATTGAACCGCTGTTAAAAACGTTAGCTCGCATACCAACTGGCCGGAAAGCGGTCTAAAATTAACGCGGCTGAAATAAAAACAGCTGTAGTTTTGACACCCCGTACGGCGCATGCGCGCAGCCATCCCCGCGCCCGCGCAGCCACGCCATTGGCTACGGTTGGCAACTTGCCAAAAGCGCGGCAAAACGTGCGCATAGACGCCTCCTATTGGCCCACTGAAAATGAAACCGAGCACCGCGGTATTCAAAAATAGAATCAGGACGGGGTTTAGAAATCACTGGCTGCTCTTCCGAATGCTTTGAAAAGCAATAGATTGACTAATCGATTGGATAAAATTGAAAAGTCGTACGCAACGCGACGCAAGTATCGATGTTTTGCAGCTTTAATCCAAACTTTAAAGTTTGAAACTCTTTAATTTTAAAGTTTTAGTCCAACAAACACACTGCTTGACTGTCCTATCATTTTACTTCACAGTTAATTAAAAAACCATTACCTTAGTTACCTAACTGATCACTAAGAAATCCGCAAGAAATTATCCTATCAGAAAACCGTGAAGGATCCGAATCAACGGATCAACGAAATCCACCAGCTTCGGCAATTCAACAGTCGATAATCACTGCACTAAAGCTTACCTGACTGGTAAACCCACCGATAACTATAACTACAATTCAAGATCAACGCACCTTTGAAAATCACTTGTTAAAAAAAAAGTTTTTATTTATTTTCTTCACGACACTAGGCACTGGCTACTTACATCTCGAGTCGACGCGTGCTGTGGTGCGACTGGCGAACAGCGCGCGCGCCGACGCCGTGGTGTCGCCTTACCGCCGCGTAAGGAGTTGCCCCCTTGGCCAGCGTCTAAGAACCCCGTTGCGAATATAGTGCAGTGGTTCAGGGGGTCACCAGTGGCCTGCAGGATGGTTCACCCAAGGGTTGGTATCCTTGAACCCTGACCTGTAATTGATGGCAAGCTTTATGCTGGCCTACATATACGCATCTCGTTTTTTTCGAGAGCTATCGAGGAGAGAGAGACGAGAATTTTCAGGCGTGTCCTAGACTTCGAAAATTGATCTTTGAAAATAAAATGCCTTTATCTACGAAAGAGAAGTATCATATCAAAGACATTATTTTTTTCGTTACTATCCCTAGGAAAGTTTCCGTCTTTGAAGAGAAAATAAGAATTTATTTAAATAAACTAAAACTAGTAAGTACTTTAATATTGTATTGAATTACAAAAAAAGAAACCTACCTAACACATCATACTCTCGGTAGATCCTACACGAAAACTAGATGTCGGCTAAACACTACTCCACAAAATACAGAAGGCCAGCTCGCCCCTTCTTTCGATCATTTATGCCTACTCTTTAGGGTTGCTACTTTTACTTTCTGTTTTTTTTTTAATGAAGTTACCTGTCGTTTGTAAGTATAAATTAGGTATATGTAATTGATAAACTCCTAAATTACCTGGCCGATATGAAATATTTTTGGAAGTAACTGAGTAGAAAGTCATATTTGTAATAGGAAATAAGTAGGTCCCCACATAAATCGGTAGATAGACAATGGGTTCGGGTCACGAGACTAGGTGATGATCGAAGCGAACCATAGGTAGGCAGGTAGGTAAGTAGGTAGTAGGTAGGTAGAGGACCGGCCGGCGGCGATGACCGGCACGACAAAGGGTTCCTCACGTCATTCGTTGGTGTTTCCCATGGAAAACAAGTGTATCTATCTAAAAGAAAGGCCTAAAAGAATACCTATCTTGCCGTCACGAACTTTAATAGGTTAGGTACGTATGGTTCGACGGTAGGTATTTTTGAACAGGGAGTCTGTCAAGCCATCATGAAAGTCAAACGTACCATCATGAAAGTCAAACGTAAGATCGTAATAGTCCATTTGGACAACCATAGGTACCTACCTACCTCATGTTCGGAAATGAAGATGACATAACCTGGACCTTTTGCTATCGGTATTTCGGTACTCATCGCTTCACCTCAAATGCTGACTAGTTAGGTAGGTATCTATCTACTGTTGGTAGGTACCTACCTAAACCCATTTAACCCACCAAATCAAACTAAAGCGCAACCTACTTACTTGTACGTACGTACCTAAAACGTTAAAGCACATATTACGAACGAAAAATAGATTTTTAAAAAGAAACTTCTCCATTTCTAGTGTTTTGAAGTAGGTATCTGTTTATTTATCAAATAAAAGAGTTCTACTTACTTTTTATTATTGCGTGGAAAACTAAAAAATGACAATGCACTATTTTCTGTGGTGTTATTTATTACACCCAAACACATCACAAAAATATTTTTCTTTACTCGCCATTCCGTCCACCCGAACCGAACGCGCCGTTCACACTCAACCAGTTCCGGTTCGACACGGTTCCACAGAGCGCGTAAACGACGCGTGTGGATGTCGGAGTGAGTTTAGCCGCGTTTGCTCGAAGCCGACTCTCTGGATTGCGCTAGCCAATACTTACTTTGTGACTACTCTACCAAAGCTTAGACTGTAAGATAATATTTGAATATTCAATCATGAATTTGTTGCAATCTTCCTTCAACTTTCTGTACCATCCAATATAAGACAATCTATTACCTACATCGATTCCCAATGAATCACCAGTTCTAGTTTTCAGTGTCGATCATTGGCAAATGTAGCTGGCTAGGCTTACAACAACACAACACCACCTTGAAGATTCGACACATACCTACGTTCTGAAGCCAACTCGTACAATCTTTATACTGGTACTGAACATACTGAACAACTACCTATCCCTAGGGAACAATAGCGGACTTAACGCCAAAGGCGTTATCTCCCAGTCTACCTTAGGGCATGTGGAAAAAACAGGGCAGGTGCAATAAAAGCTTTGTAACTTTACAGAATAACCACAAATCTAAAAATCATACATTTAAACATACAGCAAAAATGGAAGTTATAATATAATGTTTATATTACATACCTTATACCTAACACTAATACATACAATATATATTTAACCTAGTACGGGAAGTCAAAATATTTGATCAGTCTCAACGCCCTTTGATAGGAACATTACGAACACAAACACTCTGCAAACGAATTCATTCCAATAAGATTCGTTGTAGCAACAGTGTTATATTATGAGGTCGGGATAACTCGAGATTTAACTGAAAAGCTTTTTTTCTGAAAAGTTTGAGCAACCTACCAGAAATCACTGAAAACGAGCAATATTTAACGCTGTTATTGACGTAAAACAGCGACCTAGAAACATTTTCAGTATTTACAGTAGTGGCGCTGGCGCCATCAAATTAAGGGAAAAATACCTTGTTAGATATTACTAAAAATAACAGTATCCGAACATTAAATCTTTGTTACATTTTTAATCAGTTCCAGATTGGTATCGGCATAGAATCGCTAAGTAAGTTGTGTGGGTTACCGCCTAAAGCAACCGCTAGATGTCGCTGTACGGTCCGAGCGCATTTTCTAAAACGCGGTGTTGAGATGTCTTCCTCGAAACTACATATACCCGGCGAGCGCCGAGTGAATTCATACTTACCTGGCACAGGGGATACCGTGATCAAGAAGGCGGTTCCCCCAGGGCGAGGCCTTTCCATTGCACTGCGGTTGGGTTGACCCCTGCGATTATCCCTAATGTGGATAACTCGGGTGCGTAATTTTTGGTAGTGGGGACTGCGTTCGCGCCGTCCCCTCCGTAATACTTTGTACATTCCTAGCGTAATATCGGTAGTGTATTATTTCTACATAGTATGGTAGGTACTACGGTTTTCTTTCTGTTAGTTCAAGGTTATTCCATAATAGACTATGGTATAGGCATATGGTATCACCCAACCCAAAGCGTACGAAAAAGTGACTCACGTTTATTTAACTGGTATTTTAAATGACGATTTTTTTCCTTGAAGTCACTTTAAAGAGAAAATGTCGCAGTTATTTCGACATAACAAATACCTACAGTATGGTGATGAACTGCTTGCTGACTCATATTTACTTAAGTAAGTATCTCACCTCACCGGTACCTACCAAGTTACGTACCTATAGGTACTACTTAAATGTTACACGTTACCTACTTGATTTTAACTTAAGCTATAAAACCAGAAGTGACTCTTTGATTTGAAACCGTACCAATTGATTAATTTAAAGTTCAAAGCTTTACAAAACAACCGATGGTATTTATTATCCATAACGATAAAGTACGGCCGTTCGAATAGGCCATATTTGATAGCTGTCAAGTCTACTACTATACTAGAAGACATGACAACAAAGAAAAATAGACCTTACGTCATAGCATGAACGTGATTTTGACAGCTGTCAAGTAAGGGCTATTCGAACGGCCGTACTGTAGTAAAAAATCAACTGTCCATGAAATTTAACAAAATTCCCCACCCCAAGGAATATAAGGTCGTAATATGAAAAACTAATACGGGGCTCCTTTATTCAAAGTTTTAAAATCTGTACCATTGTGTGAAAAAATCTTGAAAAAAATCAATGACAGAAGTATGCAGTTAAGTAAAACAAAATGTAAGTACCTAGACAAATACGACGAACATCTGCGTGTCATAGTTATAGGACCAGTAGATAATCGTGGCGTCTTTGGACGACTCGGTGTCCCATCCCAATTACTTGGGGTCGGCGCAACACGTTTTGTTGAATACAAAGTATTATACAGGGTGGACCATGAAGTGACGTCAATAAAAATAAATTAGATTCCTCACATCTTGGGCCATGATCTTGGGGTATTCAAAAATACCCCATGTATGTTCCGCGATTATTTTTAGTTTCCGAGTTATTCAACTTTTAAAGTTGTATGGAAAAAAATCTAATGGCAGACATTTTTTCTTTTTATGTACGCTAAAAAGTACAAATCAAAGATTGTGCAAGGAAATCAACCGCGCGAGAAGCCCTTAAACGGAAATAAAAAAAGGAAAGGAAAAATTACTGCCAGTCGAGATTTTCCATACAACTTTAAAAGTTGAATATCTCAGAAACTAAAAATAATCGCGGAACATACATGGGGTATTTTCGAATACTCCAAGATGTGAGGAATCTAATTTCTTTTTATTGACGTCACTTCATGGTCCAGCCTGTATAATAAAATAATAAAAACGGTAGGTACTATTACAACCTTATTACAACCAAAAAGTGCAAAATTAATTTGCTACGATAACGCTACGAGAGGCGTAGGCTTGTTATAGCTTCAAAAATGGTGTCCAGATTTTATCAACTTTGTAATAGTACTTTGTTCACGGACACTTTACTGCTTTGCTATTTTTTTAACCTCATTAACGGAGATACTTTAAACTTGTAAACATGCTTGTAAAGAATCACTTCCTTTTTTGGTAGCTTCTTCGTTAATAATTTTGTTCTAATCTAACCATCTGGATTGTGGGTTCATAATTTTAATACTTACTTACCAAAGTAAAGCATTTTAGTGTATTTATTTCATTAGTCAAATACAATTTTATAACAAAAATAACAACTACCTAATGAACAAATTAGTTTCAGTCAAAGAGCCCGCCCTGGTGCAAAGGTGCATAAAACATAAAACGCTGGCTTTGTTTTCTCATTGTATTACTAACAAGAGGCGCTTACCAAAATTAGATACCTACTTAACTTACCAAATAAATAACAAGTACATCTGTATTATTAGCCATGATTGTACTAAGATCGGAAGGAAAGTCAAATCGGAAATATTTACAAACAAAAGTAGACGTAGACAGTGGTTGAAACGTGCATTGCAATCCGACACGGAACCACGCATCTCACGACAATGGCGACAAACCTTCGTTACTAAGGAAATCCAACTGTGCGTACTTATTTAAAATTTCCCAATGAACTTGAGATTTGCATAGAAAACCTTTGTTACTAAGGAAAACGAACTGTGCGTATTTGAAATTTCCCAATGAACTTGATATTTGCATTGTTGCATTGCATCTCATTATTTTGACGATGCGCCCTGAATTCGTCCTCAGGCAAACTGCATTCTGACCTTTGGTGAGGACCAGATATTGAGCAACATACACCTAAGTGGGTACGTATGTGAATTCTCAGGCTATATGGTGGACTGAATTCCAGATATATGTAGGGCCTTGCTGTATTATTGAAGGAATTCCACCCTACAATACCATTTGATGCCAGCTTAGAATACTGTCGTGTGATGCCGGTTACAATAGCATCACCCTATTACTTTCTTGCGGGCATCGTAAGAGGCGACTAAGGGACTCAAGGGTTTTCTGTGTAAGTATTACAATTTTGGGCAATAACCTGGTTAATGATCACGATGGACCGTGATGCTCTATTTTTCTGAAAATTGTGAGGGCTTTTTCAACCTAAAATTTTGTCATACGTGGCGATAACTGCCGCATTTTTACGTTCATTACCGCTCTGACTACCCCTCAGGGGATAAAAGCGTGATTTACGTAAGTATACTGAAGGAATTCCACCCAAGGCCCCTGGAGAAAGCGATCTGTACCGTCACGACGGCGTCTCGGCGCAACACATGACCGAGGCAATAACTGCCGCATTTTTACGTTCATTAACGCTCTGCCTGCCCCTCAAGGGATAAAGGCGTGATTTACGTTGTCGTATTACCCAGGTTCCTAGAGGCACCGGCACTCAGGGAACCGAGGTAACCGCAGGTGTAACTTAGTAGCTAGGTAGGGTGGAGTGGTCTCGCTAGCACGAGTGCCTGTGGCCCCGGGGGGCGTGAGTGAGTAGGTGTGGGTAGGTGTGGGTAGAGTGTCCTGTGTGTAGGCGCCCTAACAAGCCTGGTGCCCTCGCGCGTAGTGAGGGGCCGCGGCAGGAAAAGATAGTAAGTAACGGAATACTACTTTTATTAGCCACGTATACAAATAAGTAACCTCCTGACACCGAAAAGGCCACAAGACGCGCGGACTCACACAGCGTAGAATCGCCCTCCGACGGTCAGCGTGCGCTCGGCAGGAACTTGGGTCCTTCAGGCTCGACGGCGACTCGGCAACTCGTCGTGGACGCTTGCGGACAGCAAGGCTTCTTTAGCTTCTGGACTTGAGGCTTCTGAGTTCTTGAGGCTTCAGAACTTACTTCACTTACTTTGTTACTTCACTTTAGACTTCTTACTTCTTTTTTTATTTCTTAGATAATTGGAAGTAGAGTAAAGACTGGTAAATACTGATCTTTTGACAGCTTGACACGCCTTATATATGCTTGCCAGGCGTTCGAGAATGTTCTAGTCTTCTTTCTGATTTCGAATTTCAAAGACCTTGAGGTTTGTCAGTGGCCAGTTTTCTTGCAAGTTGCCAGTGCTGATGGTGGAGGTTTGTCGCCCTGATGATGTAGTGGTTTGTCCAGGCGACGAGGGCAGTCCTGTGGCTTCGGAGGGCTCGGAGGTCTCGTTTCCAGGAGGAGTGAAAGAGTGCCAGCGCGAGATAAATTTAGAATCGAGTACCAGGAGGTCAGAGATTAGAAAGAGGTAGTGGGCTATAGTACAATAACTTTTTAGTAGAGAACTACGCGGCTCTATGAGATGGCCGTCAAAGGTGAGACGTTGACATTTTGTCAATAGTAGTAAATAAATATGTCGAATAAGAAAATTATTTACAGATTTGAAGAAAATTAAAGTGAAAAATAGCGCAATTAATAAATAGCGCTCAGGGAACCGAGGTAACCGCAGGTGTAACTTAGTAGCTAGGTAGGGTGGAGTGGTCTCGCTAGCACGAGTGCCTGTGGCCCCGGGGGGCGTGAGTGAGTAGGTGTGGGTAGAGTGTCCTGTGTGTAGGCGCCCTAACAAGCCTGGTGCCCTCGCGCGTAGTGAGGGGCCGCGGCAGGAAAAGATAGTAAGTAACGGAATACTACTTTTATTAGCCACGTATACAAATAAGTAACCTCCTGACACCGAAAAGGCCACAAGACGCGCGGACTCACACAGCGTAGAATCGCCCTCCGACGGTCAGCGTGCGCTCGGCAGGAACTTGGGTCCTTCAGGCTCGACGGCGACTCGGCAACTCGGCGTGGACGCTTGCGGACAGCAAGGCTTCTTTAGCTTCTGGACTTGAGGCTTCTGAGTTCTTGAGGCTTCAGAACTTACTTCACTTACTTTGTTACTTCACTTTAGACTTCTTACTTCTTTTTTTATTTCTTAGATAATTGGAAGTAGAGTAAAGACTGGTAAATACTGATCTTTTGACAGCTTGACACGCCTTATATATGCTTGCCAGGCGTTCGAGAATGTTCTAGTCTTCTTTCTGATTTCGAATTTCAAAGACCTTGAGGTTTGTCAGTGGCCAGTTTTCTTGCAAGTTGCCAGTGCTGATGGTGGAGGTTTGTCGCCCTGATGATGTAGTGGTTTGTCCAGGCGACGAGGGCAGTCCTGTGGCTTCGGAGGGCTCGGAGGTCTCGTTTCCAGGAGGAGTGAAAGAGTGCCAGCGCGAGATAAATTTAGAATCGAGTACCAGGAGGTCAGAGATTAGAAAGAGGTAGTGGGCTATAGTACAATAACTTTTTAGTAGAGAACTACGCGGCTCTATGAGATGGCCGTCAAAGGTGAGACGTTGACATTTTGTCAATAGTAGTAAATAAATATGTCGAATAAGAAAATTATTTACAGATTTGAAGAAAATTAAAGTGAAAAATAGCGCAATGCTATAACGTAAGTATAATGAAGGAATTCCACCCAAGGCCCCTGGAGAAAGCGATCTGTACCGTCACGACGGCGTCTCGGCGCAACACATGACCGAGGCAATAACTGCCGCATTTTTACGTTCATTAACGCTCTGCCTGCCCCTCAAGGAATAAAGGCGTGATTTACGTAAGTATACTGAAGGAATTCCACCCAAGGCCCCTGGAGAAAGCGATCTGTACCGTCACGACGGCGTCTCGGCGCAACACATGACCGAGGCAATAACTGCCGCATTTTTACGTTCATTAACGCTCTGCCTGCCCCTCAAGGAATAAAGGCGTGATTTACGTAAGTATACTGAAGGAATTCCACCCAAGGCCCCTGGAGAAAGCGATCCGTACCGACACGACGCGTCTCGACTCAACACATGACCGAGGCAATAACTGCCGCATTTTTACGTTCATTAACGCTCTGCCTACCCCTCAGGAGATAAAAGCGTGATTTATATACTGAAGGAATTCCACCCAAGGCCCCTGGAGAAAGCGATCTGTACCGACTCGACGACGCGACGGCGTCTCGTCTCAACACATGGCCGGCTATTTCTGGACTCTTTACCGTCCGCTTGAAATCCGCGGGGTTTCGTCATCAGCCGTTACCGTACGCAATCGAACGGGCATTCCGGAGATCGAAAATGCGGTTGGATCTAGGATTTTTGTAGTCAACATTCATTACATATCATCATCATCACATCAGTCCATAGTATCTCATAGTACTTAGTAGTTTGGTAAATTGTTAATGATAATTTCAACTTATATGGAAAACTCTTTCTTTTCCTCATAATCGTACTGAAAAGTGCGGTTTCTTTTGTAATACCTACAATGCAACTTCGGGTACTTCTATAAATGATTTTGGGCCAACTGCAACGATCATACTATTCCGGTGATAAATTAATCTTTCTTTCTTTCAATTTTCCGGCATACTAACGACATCTATGAAAAAACTGTATTGTAGTTCTTAAGCAAACCAAATCGTTGCTATGAATAGAATGAATTCAGCAGACCGAGATGAGATCAACAAACCACAGCAAACGTAATCGATCATATTAACACGGAAATAACATTTAACTGTAATATTAATTAATCTTCATGATAGTGATTAATAGAACGATATTGATTTATTAAGATAGACTTATTTATATTTTTACAGGTACATTGAGCTGCCTATAACAGCCTATAAAAGGTAACAGACGCTGTTTTAAATCATTGAATGTAATGTAACTAATGTTTAATAAACAAACATAAAATATTACCCGACAGCTGCAGTTAATTCCCTTAAAAGGCAGTGCAATATTTTATATCCTCACTAATAATAAGGCACAGACAAGTAGGTAGGTACGTTTATGCGTATCATTTATATTTAGTAATACTCAATGGTAATACTGGTTAGTCTAAATAAAATGTGTGAAAAATCAGTTCTTATAAATAACTTGGTCCCTTTGGAAAACGTCACGTCATACAAACGAAAAACTGCACTTCTCAATCGACTTAAATTTGAGTTCTTTCTTTCTTTTTCGTGTGGGACACCGAGTCGTTCAACGACCCGATGAACCCTGGTGTCAGAGTTTTTCAACCGCCTACTGCAAGTAGCAGGCCTCTGACATGGTTGTGTAACGACCGCCATCCTAACCAGACTGGGAACAAATTCACAAAGTGATAAATTGTAAGTGACCCCACCGGGAATTGTACCCGGAACCTTTGCGTGGCAGGCAGGCATGCTAACCACTGCGCCACATCGGCGCAGTTAAATTTGAGTAGCAAAGCGAAATTATGTGAAATGATGAAGGCACACGTGAATTAGTCGCAAATCTAATAAAATCAAATGTATTTATTGCAGCTGTAGCTCCATCTATTTTCTTTAAGTAGCGAATTTGTTTTTACGGGGAAATCTGATGTTTAAAACATTGAAAATTTTATAAAACCACGGTACTCCTTATCACGTTTTTAATCAGATTTTTGTCACCTTTACAATCGTAAGTCCATTGAACTTTTGTATGGAAAACGGAGCACCTTAAACAGGACGGTAACGTGCTGCTGATAGTACGAATTATACCAGATGTATTTATTCAAACAAATCACGTGCAGAATTCTAGAAGAATTACATTCTGAACAAGGTGGCGACGACAGTGTTTCGCGGACTTACGGCGCCGACAACTTGTCCGAGTCGACCTCGGCGCTTGGTCGCAACTTTACACCCTTATATGGCATCAACAACTGGTCAACTCCACAGAGCTACTAAAAGTACGTGTAGTGTAAAGTCAACGACAGACACTGGTAACACCATAGACCAATTGTAACACCTTGAAAAGAAGATTTAAAAGAGTTTTAGCAACGGTAGAAAACAAAAGCAGATCTGAAATTTAACTCTTAGTACATACCTATCTACTTATACACAAGACCTAACTTGCAGGTAGGTAGGTAAGTACTAAACCAAGGAAGCTCCCTCAACCGTGGAAAATGCCACTTAGTATCATCAAAATACTGTGCTAAATACTGCTCTCGACAAAAATCGTGGGGATATTTATCGATGAAAGAAATCAAAAGCAACTATCATAGGTCCAGTCTAATGTAGATTTGTTTTGCTGCCCCTACACTCTGTCACTGTTGATTACCTACTGTTACGATACGACAAAGGGCCGTCGACGATACGCCTTCCTGGATTGTCGCTTGGCGCCGAGACGCTGATAAACAAATAAATTATTTAGATAAAAATAAATAAACGCTGGACTGTGTTTTACTTGGCGCAGATTGAACTGGTCGTTTCCTTCTTTAAGCTTTCCGGAATTTCATGGAATAATACAACAAGATACAAGTTGAACTGTCTCTTTGCGAGGAAATGTAAAATGTGCTCCAACAGTGAGATGTGAAGACCATGCTAGAATTTGGCAACACGCCAAAAAGTTGATGAATGCATTTTGATAAAGTGAGAGATTTTCATTATTATTAGAAGTAGATACCTATACCTACCTACGCCAAGAAAATAATAAATTGTTGTCTTTGAACTGGATACGATACCTACATCTGGATCTGGAGGGAGAGCAACAGACAGAGCAGCATAAGTAAATAATGTATGCAGTCAGCATAAGTAAACACATGTATGTATGTAGTATGCAATCAGTTTGACCACAACTTTTCGATTGAACTAACCTATAGAAATACGTGAGCTTACAACTCAGACCTTCAACTTCCCGTTTTGGCTCGCCTAGTTAACCGGCGTACATCTGGTGTTCGACCTAGTAATATCTTCTGATTACGAGCTCAAATCACGGACGCGCCTTATGACCGAGAGTCGAGACAAGTTTTTCCCATGCTTACCTGCATGAGGCTTTTCTACAGACTATACTGATGAAAACGAACTCAAGCTGTAGGTTAGGTACTTACTGTAAGGTAGGTTATATTCCATGGTACCCCTTACTTAAGGTACCAGAAATATTAAATCTTGGTGAGCAAGCAGGTACGAACATTCAGGGAGTGACCAAATCAAAAAGAGGCAAGTATACCTTATATTGTGCGGAGTGAGGTGTATTTATAGTTAGATGTAGGTAGAGTAGATGTTACAGTAGATATAGGTAGATGTTAGTCAAAAGTCATGTGATGAACTCCTTGATCACAACCTTCGGTTATAGTCTATAGCTGTAAGTTGACTGAAGCTCTGTCACATTATGTCTGATATTCACCTAGGATTTTATTGCTGAATAAAGCCAATATTCTTGGTTATTTCTGTGTTTAAATGTATCAATTTATTCAGCAATAATTTTTTCCCCTCGCGAACTCTACAATCATGCCTGATGAAGAGAAAAAGGTAATACTTTCGTCGATGTCGAAATATCTGCGACCCGATCGCTTTGACATAGAACCTTCCATACCTGGCTCAGATATCAAATGGGCGCACTGGAAATATTCTTTTGAAAATTTTATCGCTTTAGAAGCTAATTCTGCGGACGAAGATCTCAAGTTCAAAATTCTCGCAAATCATATCTCGCCATCAATATTCAACTACATCTGCGAGTGCACAAAATACAAGGACGCAATTGCTATTCTCAACGCTACATACGAAAGAAAGCAAAACATTATCCTAGCCCGGCACCGCCTTATTAGCAGGAGACAACAACCTGGCGAATCCATGGCCGAGTATTCAAGAGCTCTTACAACACTCGCTCGTGACTGTGTTTTTAAAGATGTTACCGCTAAAGTTCACCAAGACGAAGCAGTGCGCGGTGCATTCATCGCTGGCGTATCATCGTCAAAAATTAGAGAAAGGCTACTGGAGAAATCTTCTTCGACTCTCGAAGAAATCCTAAACTTAGCCATATCATTAGAAACTGCTGGAAACACTTCACAACTATTAACGGAACCCGGTCCTTCCACGTCATCTGCTACTATCAATGCCGCCATACCTGAAGCTCACAATCTAGCTATATCGAGCACCCGACAAAATTCAACGCATCCTAGTCAACCCACACAAACTAAACGTCGGTGCTTTTTCTGCGGCGGTCCTGTTCATCAAAGACTTAAATGCCCGGCCAGAAATGCCGATTGTCAGTTGTGCTCAAAGAAAGGACATTTTGCCAACGTCTGCCGCAGTTCTAGTGGGCAAACCCAACGTGCCGCAAACGTTATTATCACGCAAGACGATGACTCTCAATCTGAACTTACTGATCCTCAACTTCTGACGATATTGGCTGCCGCCCCAGCGAGCCTACGAAAAACGACTGTCAAAATAAACCTAAATAGCGTACGCGCAGACGCCTTACTCGATAGCGGCAGTTCAATCACCTTCATTAATAACAATCTCGCTCGATCTATGGATCTCAAACGTATACCCTCCCGACGAGCTGTTGCACTAGCCTCGTCGAACAATATCTCATACACGGAAGGTCATTGTTACGCAACCATAGAAATTGGTAACCACAAGTACGAGCGCCATCCCTTGCACATTTTGGCCGGTCTGTGCGCTGATGTGATCATTGGCCAAGATATACTCGAGCAACATAAGTCAGTGGAAGTTGAGTACGGGGGAAAGAGAGAGCCCCTGAAGGTTTGTAATGTGATGGAGGCCTGTGTTCCGCCAGCGTCGGTGTTCACTAATCTTTCGCCGAACATAAAGCCTATAGCAATCCGCTCAAGACGGCACTCACAAGATGACCAGAAATTCATAAGCAATGAAATAAATAACTTACTCAAAGATAACGTCATTGAACCCAGCGTCTCACCATGGCGAGCACAAGTGCTGGTCGCTGGAGGGGGCCAACATCGAAAACGCCTAGTAATCGATTATTCGCAAACGATCAATAAATATACAGAGCTAGATGCGTTTCCTCTGCCAAGTATCGACTCCATAATCACGAAGGTAGCTAAGTACAAAATCTTTAGCCAAATCGACCTCAAAAGTGCTTATCACCAAGTTCCTATTCTGCCTACAGAGAGAATATACACTGCCTTTGAAGCATGCGGTAACCTATACCAATTCACCCGCATACCGTTCGGGGTGACTAATGGAGTGGCGGCGTTTCAGCGTACATTGCAGTACATAATCGAAACTGAAAAACTTAAAGGTACCTATGCATACCTCGATGACGTCACCGTATGCGGGATAGATAAAGATGACCACGACACGAACCTTCGCAGATTCATGGAAGCCGCTGAAAAATACAAACTCACTTTGAATACTAATAAATGCGCTTTTGAAAAAGAATCAATCAACCTTCTTGGATACACAATACATCATAATACTATCAAACCTGACGAATCTCGACTAGAACCGCTAAAGAATCTTCCAATACCGAACGATACTGCTAACTTAAAAAGATCACTTGGCCTGTTCGCACATTACTCAAAATGGGTCAACAACTTTTCAGCCAAAATAAGACCACTAATTGAAACAACTCTACCATTATCTCAAGATGCAATCGATGCCTTCAATAATCTCAAAACTGATATAAGCAAAGCTGCCTTGGCTGGAATAGACGACAAAGAAATATTTTCAGTCGAAACCGACGCCTCGGACTTTGCTATCGCAGCCACATTGTCGCAAAAGGGCCGACCCGTAGCGTTCTTCTCACGATCCCTTAATGATTCTGAAAAGAAGCAACCGACAATCGAAAAAGAGGCTTGCGCGATCGTTGAAGCCTTACGAAAATGGAGACATTTTTTAATCGGGAGACACTTTCTATTGATTACCGACCAACAGTCTGTCGCTTTCATGTTCAATCAAAAACACTCAAACAAGATCAAGAACGAAAAAATTGAAAGATGGCGCCTAGAATTGTCTTGTTACAAATATGACATCATTTATCGACCTGGAAAACAGAACCACGCCGCGGATGCACTCTCTAGAGTTTGCATGTTCATAAACACGACGTCCTCGAATTCAAAACTAGTCGAATTGCACCGATCACTCTGTCACCCTGGTGTCACACGTATGGTTCACTGGATTAGATCTAAGAATTTACCATACTTTTTTTTTTTTTTTTTTTTTTTTTATCTAAGATGGGCTTACTCTTGACCCCAATCTTACCCTAGAGCAGAGATGGGATCTACGGTGGAGCGAGCTTGCCCAGAAGATGCCTATTCACTCTAGACTTAAAGAGATTCAGGTTATATGCACTCGGAAATACAGACGCAGGCAGGGAATTCCATTCTTTAGCCGTGCGCATAATGAAAGATGATTTGAAGCGCTTAGTGCGTAATGTGGGTATATCAACTAAGAACGGATGGTAGCCGGCCGTGCGTCTGGATGTCCGATGGAAGAAAGGAGACGGTGGTATGAGCTCATGCAGCTCACGCGCACACTCTCCGAAGTACAATCTGCAGAAGACCGATAGGCAAGCAACCTTGCGGCGGTGAGCCAGGCTGTGAAGCTTGGTCGCCACCAGTTTTTTATCGCCTATTAATCTCTTGGCTCTGCGTTCCACCGAATCCAGTGCAGCAAGTTGGTATTTAGCCGAGCCATCCCAAAGGTGACAGCAGTACTCCATGCAAGATCGGACTTGAGCTTTATAAAGAGTTAGAAGCTGTTCAGGCGTGAAGTACCGCTTGACTTTATTCAGGACGCCCAACTTTCTAGCTGCAATTTGAGCCTTGGACTCGATGGTGGTGCCGAAGTTGAGGTCAGAGGACAACTCCATGCCAAGGAGTTGAAGAGTGTTGGTCACTGGAACAGATGTACCCCGAAAAGTAGGAGAAAAGGTGAAAGGACTCCTTTTGCGGAGAAAAGACACGCCTGCGTTTTTGAAGCATTGAAGCTGACGAGATTGTCTTCGCCCCACTGGGAGACGTTACTTAACGTCAGGCTCGTACGCTCCATCATAGCCTTTCTCAATCTTTGGATTTCATCACCACTGGCTCCTGCGCCGGACAGATATTTCTCGGTGACAGTACTGTCATCTGCGTACCCAACAATTCCTGAAGATAGAAGGTCATTGATGTGCAGCAGGAAAAGCGTCGCGGAGAGTACAGACCCTGAGGAACTCCGGCGTCAATAGCCTTGAGGTCAGAGGAGCAGCCGTCTATGACCACTCGGATCGACCGTTCACTCAGGAAGTCAGCCACCCAGCTACAGAAGCCAGTGGGTATGCCGTACGCTGGAAGCTTGCTCAACAGACTCGCATGCCACACCCTATCGAAGGCCTTTGAAATGTCCAGCGACACTGCTATTGCTTCGCCGTGGTTTTCAATGGCCTCGCCCCAGCAATGCGTTAAGTACACTAGAAGATCTCACGTGGAACGCCCTCGGCGGAAGCCATATTGACAATCACTGAGAAGATCATTGTCTTCGAGGTACGAAAGCAGTTTGCAGTTCAGAACTCTTTCCATAACCTTACAGAGTACGGAAGTGATGGCGATCGGTCGATAGTTGCTAGGGTCGGCACGGCTACCCTTCTTGGGCACAGGTTGCACATTGGCAAGCTTCCAAGATTTTGGTACAATTTTTGACACGAGAGAGAGCGGTACAAGCGTGTCAGTACAGGAGACAACTCAGGCGCACAATACCTCAACAATCTTGCTGGTATGCCATCAGGACCACTGGCCTTGTTCACGTCCAGACTGCGAAGGGCTCTACGGACCTCTTTATTGTGCACTGTGATCTCAGACATCAAAGAATCACAGTGAGGTAAGGTGGGTGGATATTTCGAGCCAGCGTCTATACGAGAGTTGCTCGCAAACAGATCGGCAAATAAATTTGCTTTCTCTGCCGCGGTGTGGGCAAGCGACCCATCAGGTTTCTGCATTGGAGGTAGTGAGGACGGCAGAAGTTGGATTCGACTGATTTCGAAAGGACCAGAACTGCTTACTACCCGGTGGGTGTGATGCAAGCTTTGCCCCAATACGGCTAATATGGTCGAACCTAGCTTTTCGTAGCACCCGTTTGCTATACCTGGCGGCGGCATTATATGCTCTCTTCTTTGCTCGCACTCTTCTCGCTCGCACTTTTCGATCACGAGCTTTTACCCAAGCAGTAAGCGGACTGTTTACGAGCCTCAGCTCGAGCACAGTCCGCATTGAACCAAGGTTGGGCTTTATAACCGAGCGGGATATCGGAGAAAGGAATGAAATATTCCATTCCCTGCCGGATTACAGCTGTGATCGCATCAGCGACGTATGAGGGTCTTCCGAAGAGAAACACATTTGCCGCCACGGGTATGAAGCAAAGAAAGCACGCATCTCGTCCCAGTCTGCTGACTCGTATCGCCATACTCTCCTCGTGCCCCTAGGGTGTAATCCGGAGGAGAGCAGATGGACACGGATTTCACCACACAGTGGTCGGATGATCCCAGCGGAGCCGAGACCGAAACCGAATGTCTGTGCGGATCAGTTGTCAGCAGAAGGTCCAGGCAATTGGGTGTGTGGTCTGTGATATCTGGTATTCGCGTCGCTTGTTCCACCAGCTGGGTGAGATCTAGCGCCAATGCTGGTTTACGCGCCTCTCGCCCAGCATGGTCAGTTTTCTGGTATGGGAACAGCCACTCTTTATGGTGAGCATTGAAGTCCCCCAGAAAAACAAGCTCTGCTGTTGGATATCGCTGAATTGCTGTATCTGCCGTCTCAGAGAGGTACTCCATGAGTCTAGTCGTCTCCTGATCTCCGCTGTGCGAACGGTAAACACTGGCGTAGAGAGTTTCTCTACTCCAGTGTCAACCAAAAGCCACAGCACGGGAAACCCTGAATTCTCAAAGCCACGGAGACGCTTACAGCAAACGTCATCGCGAACATACACACAGACCCCTGCACGCTTCTTAAACTTGTGCTCAAGAGTGTAACCAGGGTAGTTGAGGTATGCCACGTCCAACGGTGTTGCTATCTGCGTCTCCGTTAAGAAGAATAAGTGCGGCTTCTCGGTCTCCAGGTGGTGATGGACCGGATCTAGGTTTGTGTGTAGACCTCGGATGTTCGTGAGGTGCACTTTGAGTGGGAGGAAGTGTTGCCGTTGGTCAAACTTTTTCTTCTTTTTTAGCTTTTTCATGTTTTTTAAAAGAGTTTTGTGGGGAAAGAAAAGATAGTCGAGGCGCTGCTTAGAAACCCTACTCGTACCTTTCGGTTCAACTGATCAGAGAGGGAACTCGCTTGGAGACTGCGGGGACGCCCGAGCCCCCCCAATAACACTCCACCGGGTCCTCCCATCCAGCCGCCAACTGGCACGGTGGAGTATACCGGGATTTTTCACAGTTGGCGGGGCAGCCTTTGCGCGTGGCTAGCGCGCAAGTCGGGCCCCCTACTGACTGCGGTCGGCCAACGGCTGAGACCGTGCCTCGGATCCCGCTACCCTCCAAAACGAGTTACCGGATACAGCATCACCTAAAGACAAAGACCGGTTCCGGCAGCGCAACTGACTACATTGCTACCCCCCAATGGCACTGGCAGTCCCGCACACCGACGGAACACAGCAAGGCTGTTTGGCGCCGGACTCCGGCGGGATGGTGGTCGCGAGCCAGGCGGCCCCTTTCATGGCCTACCACCGCTTTTGGGATCTTCAGCCGCCAACACATATTGTGAGGACGTTGCCCGGGGTGGACCGCTAGGAGGTAGACCCCACCCACCCCAAACTCCGTTGAAGAGGTCAAAAGAATGACGGCGGCGTGCCCTATCTGTGCCGAAATTAAGCCTCGATATGTCAGCCACCAAGGCCGTCTCATAAAAGCAACAGCGCCATTCGAAAGACTGAACTTAGACTTCAAGGGGCCAATTCCGTCAAACACACAAAACCGATACATTCTCACGATTATTGACGAGTACAGCAGATTCCCCTTTGCTTACGCTTGCAAAGACATGACTTCTGGAACAGTGATAAAATGCCTAACCGATCTCTTCTCTACGTTTGGCACTCCGGCTTACGTTCATAGTGACAGGGGCACATCTTCCTTATCAGACGAACTAAAACTATTTTTGACTACACTCGGAGTGTCCTGTAGCAGAACCGCCCCCTACAATCCTCAGGGCAATGGTTTGGTAAAAAGATTAAATGGCACACTGTGGCGAACTATCCTGTTACATCTCAAAACCACTAACGATGACGTCGCAAACTGGGAGAAGGCCTTACTTCCAGCGCTACATTCTATAAGATCACTCCTATGCACAGGAACGAACTCGACCCCACATGAGCGCATGTTCAATCATCCTCGTCGCTCGACCAATGGCCAATCCTTGCCATCTTGGCTGCATTCACCGGGGCCTGTCTTCATGAAGAGGAATGTGAGGGTATCTAAATACGACCCTGCTGTAGAGGAAGTCGATCTCCTACAGAGCAATCCAGAGTACTCTTTCATCCGTCTACCAGACGGACGAGAAACAACGGTCTCGAACAGGCGTTTAGCGCCTCGACCTCAAACTGATGATGATGACGATGACGATGAAAAGTCTGAACAATCCTTTGATCAGGAACCGTCAGAACCGCTCCAGCCGGAACTGCCTGAGCTCCGCCGCTCTGCCCGCGAGCGCAGACCTCCGCGGCACCTGCAGGACTATGTGGTTTCGTAGGAGGGGTGAATGTGATGAACTCCTTGATCACAACCTTCGGTTATAGTCTATAGCTGTAAGTTGACTGAAGCTCTGTCACATTATGTCTGATATTCACCTAGGATTTTATTGCAACACAACACAACTGAAGCCAATGGTCGCATTTGGGCTGGAGAGTGGAGAATCAACTGTTCAAGCGATTATGAAATGAATGATAGTGGTCACCCTCAAAAACTGCATACTTATCTATGTATGCTATACTTATTTTTGTTTGTTTGCAACTTAACTTGCTGCACTCGCAAATAGTAGTGTAGTCTGTACACTCCGTGAGGCTGACTCATCGTCCAGCTTCGGTCGCAATCGCGACATTGCAGTACCGGTTCAGAAAGGGTCGCTGTATTTATGAGCAAAAATATTATATCATTAACACCGTACCTTTGCCTTTTGCTGCCACGGCCTTGCGGGACCTTGCCTGTGAAATATGGAATTGTATGATGTAAATCATAATTGGATTTTCTGTTTTTGGTTTGGACAAGTTGAAAATAACAAATTGTTTACTTATTAAATCTGTGTTGCCGGCAGAGTAGAATAGCACCACCCCCACTCTTCCCGTGGGAGTCGTAAGAGGCGACCGAGGGATAAACTCGATCCAAACAGCCAGGGCCAACCGTATGGTGGCGGTTAATCCACCACAAAAGCATTCCCAAGGAGGGTTGACGTCTGGTAGGCGGCCGGTCTTAAAATTCAGCTAAATCCTTTGCAACACGATTTTGTGTTTAACGAAACGTGTTGCGCCGACCCCAAGTAATTGGGATAAGGGCAGGAAGATGATGATGATGTTTACTTATTAAATCTCAGAGGTCGTTCGTCGACTCGGTGTCCCACACGAAATGTAAACAACACAGATCTAGCAACCGACCCGCTGCCTTGATGGGCGCGAGCAGTAGCCTACTCGCAAACAAGTAGTAGGCCATCCACCACTGCGTATTCCGATCTATAACTGCCACTCCAGAATCTCATCTATCGTTCGTTATATCATATTTCCTCCATGGTTATACATAGTATCAACAACCACAAATCTACTGCTGGACATGAACCAGTCTTTAGGAGTTAACCTAGATCTACGCCAGGGTGTACGGAACGGTGTACCTACCTTTAGTTGTACTAATGAAAGTGATAGAAATTTATTTAGCTTCTTCCGCAATTATGATGGCAGTTTATGCTGCTGAGTGAACCACACGTACGACCGCATAGTAGCGAGCGATGCACCTCTGTAACACCGCAACAATTGTTTTACACTCTACACGAATTTCGCTCCTCCTCAGATCTTCGACAGTCGAGTTCCGAGCACCGACTCAGTCGGTGCTTGATGTACTTCCGCAAAGTAACGCCTGATACTATTAGTTGTTTTGTTGTACTATGTATGGGACATCGTTTTTTTTTTGTTTACGAACATAGCTTTAAGAAAAAAATGTTTAGTTTCATGGTCTGAACACGCCTAAGCAATTTTTCGGTACAAAGTTCCTTACACCATTTATAGTGGGTGCAGCTATCTCGAGGCAAGCACCCCGTGGCCGCTACGACGGCCGGCATACTGTGGTCCTGTAGCATGGGAAATGAAGAATTAAATACATTTTAATAAGTAAATTGCAGTCATTTAATCATATGTCCACATTATGTCCATTCATAACTTACAACTAAACCTTACGCTAACTTAGAACCTAAATTACAATAACAGTCATTGAATCTTTCTGTGGTACTCCGGCGTCGCATTGCCGTAGTCTTGTAGGTTGAACAACGTTGATCTGTTCGTCACCATGTATTTTAGAAAGTCTTGAATATGCGTCAGAACATGCTGCAGAGATTTCTCATCTAGTGACGTGTAAGCGAGCATGGGACCCATCTTCGCGAACAGTCGGAGTAAGTGTATGGAGCCGTAGATTTGCGCCATTGGAGTGTCGGGGTATTCTTGTAAGATCTCGCTGTATTGCGGTCGTTCGAACTTGTACAGGAGTTGTGATCCTAGAGTGGCGTTGAAGTACTCCTTGATGCCTTCGGTGATGTCGACTAGGACGGACTCCTTGGCGGGGTTGTTAGCCTTGCTGGCTTTCTTGAAGGTAAGGTAGTTGTCGACGATCTGCTCGACGGTGAGCTTGGCGGGCAGCAGCGCGAGCTTCTGCTGGCGGGTGATCACGTCCCAGTCGTCCACCAGCCACACCTTCAGTTCTTCGGGAAGTTTGATCTTCACCTCAACTTTGGAGAGGTACTGTTCTTCTGATTCGATAGATAGGTCCAGCCGGCCACGCTTTTTCCTGGAAATTGAAATTCGTTTTAGTACCACTTGGGAGAAAAGTAAGTCAAATATGAATTGAATTATGTGCAAATGAGACTATTTAAAATTTGTCGTCAGTTCGTCGACTATGCAAAATGTCTACATCGCAAATCATCAAAGTCCGAAATGCCAAACTAGCAATATGTCTATATTACAGTATGTCACTGTCGTCAAATGTCTTATGTCTTGCATGAGTATGCATGCTAAATTATCTTGTACAGTACTCACTTGGGTTGGTCAGACCCGGAGTCAGCAGGCGCTGCATCTTTGCTGCTGGTCTTGGCAGCCTTGGCTGGTGCGGGGGTTTCGGCGGCTTCTTTACCTGGAAATTATAACAGTGTCATATATTAAAGTATTCACTGTGTTCTCTATCTTTTTCGGCAAAATAAGAATTAGAAAAAGTATGTTACAAGAAAAATTGGTAAATTCTTTTACTTACAATCTTAAAGAATATGATTTAATTTTAAAATGTTGGATTTGGATGTTAGAATTACATGCAAATACACTTTAAAATTAATAAATAGATGAGAGCCCAATTTATGATGTTAAAAGCAGTTAAGGTGACAAAGCATTCATTAGTAACAGTAAAATAAATAATGCATTACCGAAAACTTATTTTTAAGTAACACAGTAATATTTCACACATACATAAAGTAAACATTCATGTCCCAATCCCTTGTGGGGTAGGCAGAGCTATATAATTGTTAACAGCGTTTTAATAAGCAGTGATAAGTTATCAAATAAGCAATTTATTGGAATTTAAGTAAATATATGCCAAGTGCATTCCCCAGGAGAATTGTGTTCAACAAAACGTGTTGCGCCGACCCGAAGTAATTGGGATAAGGGCAGGAAGATGATGATAGGCCAATTAGATTAGCAGCCAACAAATTTTTTATAGGCTCTTGGATTTCTTAATAAAATTCAAATATTTACCAGCAGGAGTGGAAGCCCTGGATTCCTCTCTGGCGGGCGTAGTGCTCGCGGCCGCTTCTGATTTGCGCCCCTTGGCTGAAGCTGCAGACAAAGCACAGACTATTTAGTATACCAATTCAATTTGAATATTAAGGGCCTTACAACAAAAAAGTTAGACAACCATTGAACATGTGTCTAGTGTCTTTTTATAGTATGAAGTTTTATTTTAAACATGCATTCAACAATGTCATAACTTTTTAGTAGTAAGGCCCTAAATTTCCGAATTATAACTTGCCTTCTTTTACAACAGCATATAACCAATTAAACTGTAAAACAGTTTACACTTTCTTTTACACCCATTTCTTTCAAACTCAAGGCAATACGGCAATACTCAAATTTAATTATTTAGGAAACTTAACCTAGTATTTGAAATGATATTACAGTAAATTAAATAATAAATTATAGAACAGGCAGCAATATATGCTGATAGTTCCTTAACCTTTTAACCGCCGCGCATAATCTAAAAAAAATGTGCCCCTACCGCCGTGGTCAGTTTTTGTTCAAATTCGCTAGTGATGTCAACGACATCCACGATAATGCTAAAATACACGCTTCTGAGTAGAAATATTTGAATTTCCTTGCTAAAATAAATATTTGATTAGAATACTATATAATTTTTAATACCTATATAGGAAGTTTGATGATATAAAAAAGCTAAATGTACCAGATAATAATTTTGACAATATCATCAACTCATATTAAAACATCGACTTTTTGGAATCCCTATTGACGGATATACACGACTCCGGCGGTGGAACTCCGAACATGTTTTTACCAACTAGTGATGGACAGCACAGAATTCAAGAGGCTGCCGACACAAAAATTGACGTCCATTGGAAGCATCGGAAGATCGTCTGAAGCTAATTTGAACGTTCGTTCGATGCGAATTCGTGCGTCAATAATGATCGCAGGAATAAGGAGGCATAGTATACACTTCTCATCAGAAAATTCTAGACAATGAGCAAGTTTATGTTTTTTAGGGATAACATTATCTCAGACATAATGTTTGTTTTGGAATAAATGTCTAATGTAGTTTAATAGTGAGTATTACGAGGTTTCAAAAATCCTAATATAAACTTTCTACATTCATCTGTTAATTGCATAGATTTCATATTTTGTTTGACCATGAAAACGAAAGTGTCTCGATTTTTTTGATGAGGAGTATATTTTGACACAATGAAAAACACACATAACACACAAGCACGCACGCCCGGACGTACATATAAAATGGGAACCTACATTAAAAAAAACAATTCTCAACCATGATTTTTATTACAACAAAAACTTTTCTCAAAATATAAACCATCGACAACTTTTTATCAATATACCCACCCTAGTCCGGCGCTTTTCGCGCTTATGACGTCACAAGCGGTCGGATATATACGACTCCGGCGCTGACGCTTCAAGCAATTTTCAAATGATTAGTGCTGTGCAATATATGGAAATACTGACCTTTATAAATATTATGAATCGTATTTATAAATTCAGTTTAGCTGAGTTTAAAATATAGAAACATATGTTATATAATAGTTAGTTTTACTATGTTTCACCAACTTTGTGTTTAAGTATATATTTTCTTAAATCTAACAATTAGAATAAATAATAGAAGAATTAGCCTTTGGGTATCAACAAAGTATTGTCACAACACTACTGTCGGATTTTCACGACTGTGGCGGTGCGAGTATAAACAAAATCCGGAATTTTTTCCTTTATTTTAGATTAA
Source organism: Phthorimaea operculella (assembly GCA_024500475.1). Taxonomy (NCBI): domain Eukaryota; kingdom Metazoa; phylum Arthropoda; class Insecta; order Lepidoptera; family Gelechiidae; genus Phthorimaea; species Phthorimaea operculella. The sequence continues at coordinate 10,945,060 of JANFCV010000002.1, forward strand.
TTGCTATTATCGCTAATTATGTCTGTCTAACTAAATAGAATCAAAAATAAATATAGTCGGATTTTTCCGACTCCGGCGGCAGGGGCACATACCCGCACAGTCGGATATATACGACTCCGGCGGTTAAAAGGTTAACATTGTAGATTGTCCCTTTTTTGTTTATTTCCATACTAGCTACCCGTCAGCGGTTTCACCCGCTGCAACCCATCTTTTACCCCTTTAGGGGATAAAAATCAAAAATCCCTGAAACATGTGTTTAATTATTTAAGCTCCTTGATCTAATCACAAATTTTGAAACAGATCGCATTTAAAAATAATGATTTTCCATACAAACTTTTAACCCCTTTTTTACCCCTTTGGGGGTTAAAATTTGAGGTAAAGAATATTTAAAAACCTGCCCCTTAACTTACTCTATATACTTAAAAAAACCGCATCAAAATCTGTTGAGGGGTTTTAAGTCCTCATTGCCCGTGGTACAGCATATGTACCAGTGATTTTGAATCTTATTACCCTCAACTTAAAGTTCAAAACCTATGAAAAAACAGAACAATAGCTGGTATTTAAGGGGTTAAAGATATAAGGAAACATACATACAGACACGGGAAGGGACTTTATACTATGTATTGAAGACATTCTCTGAACCGTTTATCTCGTATAATATCTAACTCACTCTTCTTAGTCTTAGCAGGTTGTGCAGAGTGTGTGCGCTGCACCTCCTTCTGTCTCTGCACGTTGGCCTCGTTGTACTTCAGCACTCGGCTCTCCGGCACCCACTCATCCCAGCTGGAAAGTTACAGCAGAATACAGAGTCCAATATTTTTTAGTTTTTACAAGTTTCATAACGTTGTTGGCAGATGAACTAGCCAGTCTATGTTAACCTGGCTGAAGGTAATGTATAAACCAGTTGGGTGGGATTTACTTTAGTGGACTGTTGTATGTGGCTTTTGTCAAGGAAACTGCAGTATTTAGGTACTTTGCTTAGTAAATTTTTATCTCAGCTGTTACATTGATTACAAGACTCGTGTCTTGATTCTAATTCGTGCCTTTTTATGGTAAAAGACAGCAACAAAGTACAAAATAACTGGATTGATTTTTCATCACAAACAAACATAACCTCAAAATTAGGATGGTGAATAAATAACTTCAAATCGCGATGTTGTGTATAAAAACTAGGTTTGATACTTACTTCTTGTTCCATCCAGCGTAATGAATAAAATACCGCACATGTTTATCCTTCGTAACAGAGCTTTTTAGGCATTTTGCCTCGTAAATCAGGGGGCCGTGAAAACATAGCACTTTCTCACCTGGAAGATGCGAATTACAGGATTATTTATGAAAGCAATAATCGTATCTATATTTACCCAATAATTATGAATGGATTTACGCAATTATTTCTGTAAATTGATCAAAATACCTTCTGCAAACTTGGGTTTAGGCGGCGGCGCCATTTTTATTTTTGACTTCGATCGATTTTGATTGATGTGTCCCACAGATTATAAACGTGCCTGTGTTGCCATTTCTTATCTTGAAAATGTACTAAAAAGTAACCCTACGAAGCTTTGACTAAACTTCCGGTTTTTACTTTGGCTACTCAATAAGAGATGGCAGAACTAGTATCAAAGTAGTACTACTTTATTTTTATAGAGGGCGCTATGAAGTTAATTACGACTATTCAAAACTAGATGGCGCAGCTTTTTAATAGCATTGCAATACGCAAAAATACAAATCGGAGTTCAGCCCATATAACTGACCAGTTTTCCCTAAAGAGACGATACAAAATGTACCTGCTGCGTCAGTTTATATGAGAGGCTCAAAATATTTTTCAGGCATTCTTTCTTGGTCTGAATCGCTTGCGCACAGTCATGCTCATAACTACACACAAAAAAAGTGCCTTTGCGTGCCCTTGTGCGTGATAATGATTAAGTACAATAAAACAGAATTTATTTAATCACATTAATTATTATAATTCTATATCGCTCAATATTTTCTCTCCAACAATTTAAAAATGTCAAAAAATTATCTAAAACTATTCTGTGCTAAAACTTAAGTCTACATCAAGCTAATAAACATTTATAATTTCACTAGTCAAATGCTCTTTTTAACTCTTCTTTCTTTGATGTCCATGAGCACGACATCCTTGTGGTTGACCGCCCGGACTATGTTGCTGGAGATGTAGTGCGGGGGCGCGGAGTACTTGAACAGGGGCGCTTTGTACTCGTAGCCCTCGGAGGCGACGACTCGCACCGCGTCTCTGAGCTGGGCGCATGTTGCGTCCAGGTTTACAGCCTTTTTGACCGCCGCTTTGAATCTGGTGAAGAAGTTACAAAGCTGGTTAACCAAACCGCATACTTACTAACCTGGTTTGGTATTTGAGTGTCTATTCCTTTTGGTGTGAATCTATTCTTCACCACTGCAGTATTATTTAACATGGTATAGGCCATGATAAGGAACAAGTTTTCTCAAGGCACAAGGTGGAAATATGGAAAAAATGGGACCTCGCATATAAATTTACCTACCGATTACCTGATTTGAGTTATTTTGGCAGGTACTAATTCTTTTTTTCGTATTTCGACCTATGTTCCTTGGAGAAAGTTGTTCCTTATCATATCATCAGCCTGATTTATATTTTCGCTATCGGTCTCTAGTAAAATTTCACTTAATAATACTCACACAGGGCAAGCGCCAAGTTTAGCATAGCACGACTCCATCCGCATCAGAATCAGGGCGTCCTTCACCGCTGCTGCTGCGACGACCGAAGGATACTCCTCGCTAAGGGTCTTGTCCGTCATCACTCCGCACTGGCAGAGGAAGACGGCTGCAGCTTCCACCAGACCGCTGTTGGTGTCGTCGCAGATCCAGGCGAGGTACGGGACGAAGTCTTGCGGTACGACTGGAAGAGCTTGGAACCTCTGGAAATAATACTACTTAATATCAATGAGTAAGTTCAACCTCTCCAGATTACTTCTTCTTTTCGTGTGGGTCTCTGTGGGACACCAAGTCGTCTATTGCTATTCGGTAACCTACTAAGTATCCTAGAATTTAAATTATGTCACAGAATATATTATAGTACCACTTTATTTATTTATTTATTTAACTGTTTATTGCACACAAGATAAAACACAGGACAATTACATAAAGAAAAACAACACAACAGGTACTACTTATTTCTAAAAAGAAATCTCTTCCAGCAGTCCTACGGTAGAGTGATAGCATAAGGTGAGGCTGATAGATCGTGCACAATTTATTCTACTAAATGAGGTATAAAAACAAAAACAAAATAATATATATGAGATATACATAAATATAATACGTATAATATTACATAAATAAAATATATAGGTACATAATACATATTATATATATACATATACCTACTTATATACAAACTATTTGCACAGTGAAAGATAATGCTCTTTTACTCTCTTCTTGAACACTGAGAGGGAAGGGCTGTCACGCACTGTGTGCGGGAGGGAGTTCCACAATCTGGCTGCATGTACAGTGAAAGAATAACTGTAGAAGTCGGAGCGGTGGATAGGGATAGAAAGAATAGACCTTACATGTGAGCGACAAGGCCTGTCTTGGGGCCGAGAGAAATGGAAACGTTCTTTAAGATATGAAGGAGAAGAAGGGCTATGAAGAACATTGTAAAGACAAGAAAGCACATGAGCATTTCTGCGAAGTCGGATAGGAAGCCACTTGAGTTGCGAACGAAACTGCGAGACGTGGTCATATTTGCGTAAACCGAAAACAAATCTAATGCAAAGGTTTTGGAGACGCTCGAGTTTGTTCAACAACTCTTCAGTGGCATCCAGGTAACAAGTGTCAGCGTAATCAAAAAGAGGGAAAAGAAGTGATTGCGCGAGAGAAATTTTAGTTTTTAAGAGGCTACTATACCGAGCTGAAAGTCCGTGAGCTGTCAGTTGATAAAAATATTTCTATCTCATTTGTGCATCCTACCCGTCCCGCAGCCGTAAAAGAGACAGTTATAGCTCGCTACCGGAAAACTTGCGTTCTGGGTTTACCAGGTTCCCCGTTTGAAATCGCCACCAAATTTGTTGATAGTGGCATTATTTTGCTGCCAATAAAATATTCTATGCCTCTATCATTTGTTTTGCTGAAATTATTGTCATATTTAGAAGATACCAAGGCGTAAACTTTGTGTTAATTTTAGAGCATTTTGCCACGGCCATAACTTTTTTAAATGCATTATTACAACCAGAAAAAGAATATGGAGCATAGATCTAATCCAGAAGAGTTACCATGCCAAAAATTGAGTCGATCGGTTGCGAATTGGCAGAGGGATACGTTGAAAGCGTTTGTATGAAAAATAATGACTATAGATCCCTCTTAAAGGCAGGAAATTTTGGAGGCGCTTAAGCGAGTGAAACGAATAAAACACTTTCTTACTCACGTCATTTACCTGCGTAGTCCAATCCAGATCCTTTATTTTATTTCGGAAACGAGTAGGTACAACTATCTTCTCGAAATTGCATATTATGGTTTTCGAGGGCGATAAATCGTTCTTTAACTAAATTTAAATAAAAGTGTTCTCACCCTTTACTTGTTAGTTGTTTTTGAACTACTAAAGCCATTTATTAATAGATTAAAAAAACGAGCTGGCTCAGCCCACCAGGTGATTATACGAGGTGATATTAAAAAGCAATTCTTCTATAAATTGGTCATTAAAACTTACCAGCCTCTTCAGAATATTCCTCTCGGAATCCACCAGTTCCTTTTCAATGAACGCGTGCCCCGAGTACTTAACCAGCCGTTTCCCCGAGACGAGCCGGCCGTGGAACTTGGTCGCGATCCAGAAGCACGCGGCCGCGATCACCTGATGACGATTGCTTGGTTAGGTAAAAGGTGTTTGTTGTTTTTGTTTGAGTATTATAATTATTTTTTATTTAAATTTGCACTAGTACGTAATTAATTTTAGAATAGATACTTATTTTGTATAATTTTTGTAGGTTTATTTTAATTGTACTTACAGTATTTTTTCGTTTCGATTCTTTTTCGAAAATAAATAGCTATTTACTTGAGATACGTACCTATAGGAATTCAAATTCTTAGTTCAGGAAATACTAATATACTACCACATAATAATTTTGTATACGTATACCTATTTACATTTAAGTTTATAGAATAAGAGCCCTTCCATGCGGCGATTTCGTTCGAACAAAATCGCTCGTGTGGAAGGGCTCTAAAGATTTATCTTATCTCACCTGCAGGCGGTTGATGCTCACCCAGGCGGTGCACAGGTAGCAGTCGAAGTACCAGGCGGCTAGTTGCACTACTGCCGGGTTGCCGCCGCTGCCCTGGAAACAGTGAACGCAATGTTGGAAATTGTTGGTAAACAGAAAAGCAATGGAATGTTGAATTGAAATAGGCCACCTGCTGTGTGGTGTGGTGCCGTCGTATTGTGTAGACAAACTACGACCAATATTTCGCGACCGAAATTCGGCGGCTGAATTCCCGTCAGTTTTCGGCGTTTAGGGTTGGGAAGACACACTATACAGGGAGTAACAGAAAGGGTATAACAAGCCGAAAGGAGGTCAAGGTACTCATGAAACTGAACAACTTTCCCTATGAAACATGGGCCGAAATATAAAAAAAAATTCGGGCCTCCCATACAATTTGCCGATTAGCTAATTAATTTACTATGGGAGGTCCAATTTTTTCTTCATATTTCGAAACATGTTCCATAGGGAAAGTTGTTCAGTTTCATGAGTACCTTGACCTCCTTTCGGCTTGTTATAACCATTCCGTTACTCTCGGTATAAGCGCCGAAATTACGTCGAAATCACGCCGAATTATTTCGGACCGAAATACAGCGACGTAATTTCGGCGACGGAATTTCGGCGTAGGGGTGTCATCAGTAATTCGCCGAATAATTAATTGCGTCGAATTCCGTCACGCAATTTCGGTCGAGTGTGGCGAGACTCAGAATCATCATCCCGTCTGTACTATCGCCAGCACAACAACCTACCATTTAAGAAACCAACTTCTTATACAAATAGGTACTAAATAAAACCAGTAGAAGTCGATCACTTAAAGGGGTAGTTTGTTGTAGAGAAAGTACTGATGGGTGTCGTAAAAGGCAATCGAGAGATGAATCCAGGAAATGGGAATCTGCAGCCTAACTACCTACTATGTATTTATGAGCATCTATCACTTACATTGACGTTAATAATCCAGTTGATGACGCAGGATCTTGATGCTCTTCTGATCCTGGGCTCCCCGAGCACCTTCTTCTCCGTTTGCAGCAGATAGTTCAGGTTGTCCATCATGTAAGGGTTGTTCAGGGGATCGAAGGATTTCCCTGCAGCTGAAAGTATAATAAGATACATTATAATGCTTCATCCAATAAAATCCATACCAACACGAAATTTCTCACAATGAATGGGGTTTGAACCCACATCTTCATCTGATCCTGACCGACACTATAAAAATTTTTGTTTCATTAGGTCACCACCATCTATCAGAACCATTTTACTAAGAGATGCTTGCTTGCTTGCTTGTTGCTCGAAAAAGAAATCTTCGGGATTTCTTCTTCTTCTTTCATGTGGGACACTGACTCGACGATGGAGCCGATTGAATCTTGAGTTACTTTATGGGTTTGTCTATCCAGAAATGGTTAAACCATTTCATCTACATCCATCAGAAACAAAGTAGATACTTACACAGATTGGGAGCTAAGATATCATTGTTGGAATAAATGCTGAAGTGGCAGGACTTGGCTGACACTGGCGAAGCAGTAGCGAGCAGCCTGGTTTGAGGCCGCTTCAAGCTGTGTTTAACTTTCTTCGTGGGATATATTTCAACATGCGGAGTTTTTATTACAACTAATGGTGAATTTCTTATAACTATGGACACTATTGGTCTAAGACGGGCATTATCGTCGTTTGAATTTGTGGTTTCAGTCTTTACAGTATTTGCTTTGTCAGTCTTAGTTTCTTTGTTATGTTGGTCGTTTTCAGTCTTCTGTTTTTTACTTCGTTGGTAGTTTTCACTCATCAAATCATCTTTTCCTTGTATACAGTCTGCCGCTTTCTTTTCTCCTTTCGTTTGCGGGATAGAGAAACCAATATTGAACGGGTAATTTTCGGGATTTTTATCTTTGTAGGATGATGGCTTTTCAGTCTTCTTATCTGTTTTAGAGAGCTCTTTTTCAGCTCTGACTTCATATCTTCTCTGTTTTTCACTTTCAGTCTTCTTTTCAGTGTCCTTGTTTTTATTTATTTCTGGTTGCTTCGGGTCGTCTTTGAATACCACATAACCCCAATCCAGCCTCTCGTACTGGTTTCTATACGTCACATATCTCGTATCTTTTGGTACACTGGGCCCCTGACTTGGTCCAGCCAAGCAGTTCTCAGCGTACGGATAAAACGATAGGGTCTTCAACGGATTCCTACAAGGTGAATCTTCTTTATTCCTTTTCATTGCCGATTTTCTTCTCTCGCTTGCTTTCACATTCTCTTTATTTGCAGACATTTTAGGAAATTCACTTTTACCAGGTTTTTTTCACAAGTTGATAATACATTTAGATATCTTTAGTTTAATTAATACATTTGTTACATTGAGTCACGACCAGCGCTGCCCTCGATTATCGTTACTTTTAAATCATCGCATACAAGTGTCTAAATATTTGACTACCCTCAAGAATAGTCACCGATTCGAACTTTAGTATTGGCACAGAATAATCATAGTCTAATAAAACATGGTCTTTCCTTCCCAGAGAAACACAAGTCAACGTCACTTAGTATTGCCACTTTATTTCAATTAAATACGTTATGGGGTAAATTCAATCTCAGAACAATGGGTTAAAATAATTCTTAATAATTTTATAATTTAGATTTACGTGTGTATTAACTTTAACTTTACAGAGACACTTAAATTTTATTTATTAGTTAACAGTATCTTAAGTGATTTACAAAAAACATCATAAGAGTGGGTAATTCTGGTAACCCACAAGCATGATGACGTAGTCTTGTGTTGGTCACGTGGTTCACGAGTCTCGGAAAGAAATACCAGGCGGAGTATCTTATTATACCATGAGAATAATAACATTGGACGCACCAAGAGTTAATCTTCTTATAGAATTATTTTTGTTGCGAGCGTTTATATTGAACAAACTCCTTATTCCTAGACCATCATCATCATCTAATAAACTATAACTTAAGTAGGTAGGTAGCTAAATACATATTGGCTATTAAAAATCACACCAAAATCAAACCATCAGAAACTCTGTAAATAAGATAGTTAACGTTGCATCACTAACTCGCCTCTCATGATATCAACCCGGGGTCAGTTCAGTTGATAGATAGATAGGTAGGTAGGTAGCATGTAAACAAAACATTCCTCATCAACATTTCGTTTGTTTCTTATCAGTAAATTACATCACTCCAAATAAAATCCAATCTAATTATCGTAAACCTACCAATTGTTTGTGGGTAATTTAATTTGAATAGGTAATAGAACCCATCACGGGTGTAGGTCTCATTCAGGTGTTGCATGATTTGATAAGATAACAGACAGAAACCAGTCATCGATTCTGCCAGCCTTGAAGGTTTCGCATCTTATATTCCAGTATACGGTCAAGAACAAATCCAAAAAGAACAAGAGCAAATCCAAAATCTTTTGAGCAGACGGAAATTTGCCTATTATGGGAACTCATAACGTAGGTATATAATTTGGGATATGACAGAAAGGTAGCCTTCTAAGTTTCTGGACATTAATCCTTAAGTAGGCGCGTGGGGAGATCAGGCCAAGATAGACAAATGTGGAAAGGTCTGGAGGAGGCCTATGTCAAAGGACAAGTTGGGATAGAAGAAGACTAAATAGAAAAGAAAACAATACTCTACAAATATATACCCAAAGACAAGGCTATAAAAGAAAAGAAAAGAAGGCGCGTGGGGTAGTTAACACCCCAACGCATATCAAAAGATTCAAATGTTCTGAAACGTGTCTCAGAAAAAGAGTTTAGTGTTTATTCTTTTGTTTTTTTTTTAAAGAGAGTTTACTATGTTGGTTTATAAATAGAATAAGGTATATCTCACCCAAAACATAAATGTGAAAGGCTGCCAAGTTCGATAATATTGGAATGCTTCGCCTATAAAAGAAGTGAGATCTAAATAAGTACCAAGTTCCATACACAGACCTCAGTTAAAAATAGTTACAGGAATGCTCACTTGATTTTTCGCAGTTTGGAAATAAGAATCTACTTTCCAAACTGCGGAAAATCAAGTGTGCATTCCTGTAACTATTTTTAACTGAGGTCTGTGTATGGAACTTGGTACTATTTAGATCTCACTTCTTTATAGGCGAAGCATTAATAACGGCTTTCACATTTATGTTTTGGGTGAATTTCATTTATTTTTGTAAGGTTTATTTTCTTTTCTTCTTATGATTAAGTTAGGTAAGGAAATATCTCATTTATACTTTACTTTGACTAAATACAAACCTTCGTAACGAATTTTAGGTCGGTACGACGATTGGAAGATATAGATAAATATTTGTTTTAGTTCCTTAGGGGTTTGAATTTACACCTTCATTATTTTTAAAACCGACTCACACTTGGCCATTTTCAGATTTTTTCCTTTACCTTGACCTAAAGACCTACCTCCATGCCAAATTTCAATTCAATACGACCATTGGAAGTGGTCTAGGTTTTTGATGAGTGAGTCAGTCAGTCAGTCAGTCAGTCAGTCAGTCAGTGAGTGTATAGTAAAAATAGCGATTTTCTGACGTCAATATCTCAAGACCTACAAAAGGTACATTAATGAAATTTTGTATTTTAGATAAGTAAGTAGATCTCGACAGATACTACAAATTTCATATGCGTAGATAAAATAGATTTTGAGTAATAGGTGGGTCGAACTTGGCCCGAAATGGTTCGTGTAATATAACCCACGGCCGGTGTGTCGCTTTTTTGCTCGAACTTGGCGGACACACTGCCGTGTGTCTAGATGTTACCATGCATTAAATTCTGTTTTTGCATGTGTTTTAATTTCATGAAATAAATGTGGGGTGTTAACTACCCTACGCGCCTAACTTACGTAATTTTTTTAGCGCGCCTAGGTACTTACGGGTTAAAGACTGAAATCAACTAACTATAAAACATTGATAAAAATAATAAAGACGAGCCTCCCCGATAACTTGGTAACCTATGAAAAATACAAACAACTTTTATTAACTTATCTCCAAATAAAAGTTAAAAATTCTACCCGACAGTGCCTGTTGCTGCTTTTTGCCGGGCCCATGGCCGGGCTAAACAAATAAAGCAGGAGAAAATATGGCATGTTTGACTAGTTTATATCGAACAATTGAGTTAATGTGTACTATCGAGCGCATCTGAAAACAGATCTCAATAGGTCGACGTTTAGAGGCGCTCTAATTAATCTATCAGAATACGATTAAAATCGAAACACATACTTTATCGAATACAATATGTAAAGGAAAACAAACGTGTATTCCACTACTTCGCGGGTTCGGGTAAATTATCCGGTCTCGTAACCTTCGGTCGGCCATTGCCAGTGTCGAGGCGACTGCCGCGCGCGACAGTCATTCGTTCCTCCATTCTTTATTCAAACGAGTCACCATGTCGCAGCAGGGCCCCGCGTTCGATGTGAACGCTATGACGCTGACGCGCTGGGTGCTGGCGCAGCAGAGGACGGCCCCGTCGGCCACGGGCGACCTGACCCAGCTCCTCAACTCCATCCAGACTGCTGTGAAGGCCATACAGTCGGCTGTCAGGAAGGCCGGCATCGCTAAACTGTGAGGAGAAAGTTTTTGTTTTGATCTAGTCAACTAGTTAGTCAATAGTAGGTACTTATCTAAGATTATCCACAGTTACTATTGATTAATCGCGTGTTCCTAATCAGCAAGTTAATAAGTCTTTTTAATAGACAGCTACGTATTAACCTATGAATGGAATTGTTGTTTACGTAAAAGAGTTGTAGGTAGGCAGTAGGTACATGATTTACTGCATAGAATGAAATGACAAACATCGAACATTGGGTCATGTTAGTATGATGATCGATAGATGATTGATGACTATAACAACGAATCTAATGCGTTTTGCCTTGTAATTACCTACTTATTAATTTAAGAATAAGACTTACAATAAAATTAAATCGTTATACTAGACGAGTAAGGTAAGTACAAACTATTCATAACCCGCTATTTTGTCTCGAGAAACTTCATATCACATCAAAATTGAACCACTAAAAGTTTTAGGCTGAAACGCACACAGTAAACGAGTCGATTTTAGGGTGTTATAATCATACATACCGGTAGTAACGGAAAGGGTATAACAAGCCGAAAGGAGGTCAAGGTACTCATGAAACTGAACAACTTTCCCCATGGAACGCGGGTCGAAATGTGAAAAAAAAATTTGGACCTCTCATACAAAATCGCCAATTAGCCGATTGATTTGCTATGGGAGGTCCAATTTTTTTTTTTCATATTTCGACCCATGTTCCATGGAGAAAGTTGTTCAGTTTCATGAGTACCTTCACCTCCTTTCGGCTTGTAATACCCTTTCCGTTACTCCCTGTATACACATAAATGTGCACAGTTAAGAACATCAGAAACAAAATATGAAAATTGAAATATCTGAAGGCGAGTATTCATTGGGGACAAAAGCCCAGAACTTTGTATATGACACAAAGTTCCCAACAAATGTTCCCAATGTGGACGTGTTTTGAACAATGTCCCCGAACAAAGTTCCCGAAAAAAAGCGTACCTACACATTGGGGACATTATCCATAAACATTGTCTATGATACATAAAGTATCAGGGATTTTGTCCCCAATGAATACCTGACTTGATCTGTCCCACTCCCAGAAGAGAATCGAACCTAGAAACTTCACGTAACAGGCTGACGTACGGACTAAACTCTGCCTCAGCAGTCCATCACCTGCAAAATCCATTAAGGCTTTCTAACAATGTTAATCAAAGTTGGGTAAAGGTCTATTCTGACACCAGGGTTCATCGAGTCGTTGGAAGCTGTGTGTCCCACACGAAAAGTCCAAGCCTATACGCTACTTGACTGACAGGTCAAATGAGCTACTTTTTAAGACGACCGAAAACGATGAATGATGTCTGTAATATTTTTGGACAATAGTTTTAGGAATACAACTTTTGTATATTATTTACGACGAAGCGAATTGTTTGCTCTTCCAGGCACGGCATCTCCGGCGAGACGAACGTGCAAGGCGAGCAGGTGAAGAAGCTGGACGTGCTGTCCAATGACCTGTTCATCAACATGCTGGAGTCCTCCTTCACCGCCTGCCTGCTCGTGTCCGAGGAGAACCCCACTGTCATTGAGGTAACATTTCTTTTCACAATTTCATTGTTATTTATGAGTATTTTTCTATTCGCTCCATCTTCAGGAAGCATACCTTATTTCTGAAACAATTTCGCCTGCGAAACTTTCCCACTAATCGTCTAATTGTTATTACTCATACTACACAAATTCATCTAACAAATTCGTGGAGTAAGTGTACCTACCTAAAAGAAGTGGTTAGACCACTCGTTGCAGATTTTCGCATGGAATATTAAATTCGCTTGCTATGCCTAAAGAATGAGGTACCTGCGAATTTCGGCTCGAAATCATCTCAAACAAACAGGTTAGTTATCTTTGTTTTGAAACAACTTTCATTTACACTCAGATAATAATAATCATGATCTTGTTCATAAATTATAAGCAAGAATGTTTATGTAGTTACTTTATTAAAGTTCACTTGCTCCATACCAGCGTACCTACCTTATCTAGAAAAGGTTAAAGTAGCTTTCCGATAAACAAAGAATTTGTAATAATAACAAAATTTTCTTGTACATATCGCTGTTTTCTAAGATTTTGATTGATTTAATAGAAGACCTTGATCTCTCTGTGTAACAAAATTTGTCGGTATGATTTTGTTTCATATGCCCAATATGCCCATATTCCATGGAGATAGTTGTACTTGCACCTTTTCAGTTTCATTACACCCTGTAGTGTAAAGTTGGAAGGCGAAGGCCTCGACGAACATATCTCGATCAAATCGGGGATGTGCTAAAGAAAGTTCAGGTAAACCGACGAGCATTGTATGAAAAGATTAATGAATGTGGAGGACGCAAGAGGTGTGTCAGGATCGTAGCAAGTGGAAGGATGTAGTCTCTGCCTACCCCTCCGGGAAAAAGGCGTGATTATATGTAAGTATGTATGTAGCGTAATCCCTTCATAGTGTTTGCCTTCAGCGTGCGGATGGCAGACACTATACAATCGCTGCCAACTTACGTTGACAGTGCTGGCAGTCGATCGTCCTGCGTGCAGGTGTAAGGGCACGCAGGGCACGATTATAGGTGGTTCATCGTTTAAACTGCATCACACAAACAATTTACATTTGAGCCATGCTAGAAGTGCATGTTTTCCGTGTTAAAACACCCTGTTAATAACCTAATCTAAGGAAATAATGGTTACTTAACCGGGTCTTATCATGATAGATTTACCTGGAGAAAGCGCGAGTACTTAAAAATGTATACAAAGCAAGTCACGTTATATTGTCGCAGGTGGAAAATGAGAGGCGTGGTAAATACGTGGTGTGCTTCGACCCGCTGGACGGTTCCTCCAATATCGACTGCCTCGTCTCCGTGGGATCCATCTTTGCCATTTACAAGTAAGCGCCTTTCCAGGTAAAACTTTTTTAAAGTTTCCGAAATAAAAATGTGACAAGAAAACACTGAAAAATCTTCAGCAGAGCTATCATTAGTTTCCATAATTTGGCGTCTAATTTACCTACAAAACGCATTTTAACCGAAGATCTTAACTTCGGCCTTACTTTACATACTTTTGTTTAAGTACCTAGTTTTAGCCTTTTTGAAATTATCTGTTTATTTTCTGCTAATTTCTTGAAGTAGGTAGCAATAAAATGGCCTGTCAGAGCCATCAGAGCAATACCACAGAATACGGCAATACTCATACCTACCAGAAAAACCTAAATAGATAGAAGAAGATTACAACTGTAAAGGGCCAGCGATTTAAGTAAAGATAATAACTATATCTGTTGCTATTTAACTAAAATATAACAGACTTGATAAGATAAGGGAGCAGCAATCTCTGCAGATAAACCAACATTTTGCAAGTGTCGAAAAATACTATCGTAGGTAAAAATATTACAAACTGTATTATCTACTACCCCTTATAAGGCTCGAACGAATGGCTCAATTTCTGTTATTCGCTGGTATTTGTTACTACTAGCTGCCCGTCAGCGGTTTCACCCGCTGCAACCCCCTATTCCGCGGGAAAAAAGCGTTATTCCCCAAGAGATGTCGCTGTTAGTTTTCGGCGAAAACGTTTAAAACGCGAATCGGCTCAGTTACGCCACCTATTTCAAAAATATTGGAAAATGCGTGATCCCGTGGGAATGAGACATTTTTCCGTGGTAAAAAGTATCCTATGTGTTATTCCAGATGCCCTTTTATATTTCTGCAAAGTTTCATGTCAATCTAATCAGCCGTTTTTGCGTGATGTCGTAACAAACACACACACAAACATCCGCCTTTATAATATTAGTAGGATACCTACCTACTATACCAGATGGAAAACTTTGTAATCTGGTAGATCGAGCCATGCCACGGTGGTCATTGCATAATTCACCAACGGCAGATGCGGTAGCCCAGTTAATAGAAGTGTCGCTAGTAGGTATAGATAGCGAAAGTCGCTGGTGCGGACCCTGACACCAGTTGTGAAATTTTAAATGTTCTCAGAGACGATTTTTCGATTGAGCCATAAAAAAAAACAACTTACCCTTTCAGGAAAGTGTCCCCCGGCGTGAAAGGCGCAGAATCCGACGCTCTGCAGCCCGGCAACCAACTAGTCGCGGCCGGTTACGCGCTGTACGGCTCCGCGACTATGATGGTGATCTCACTCGGCAAGGGGAAGGGCGTCAATGGATTCATGTACGACCCGTCCATAGGGGAGTTCATACTCACCGACCCTAATATGAGGATACCTGAGAAGGGGAACATCTACTCTATCAACGAAGGTAAGTATTTGAAAATGATTTGACGTGCTTCAACCATAACAGCCACAGCAGTCAACTGCAGGACATGGGCCTCCCCCTATCTGCGGTATTGCCATACTCACCACGATAGGCAGGCGGATTGACGAGTGCAGTGCAAGATATTGCAGGGAACACTGCTGCCCATTCCCTGGATGATTATACCTTAGTGTCGATTTTTCCTACACCCACGGGTAGAATAGGAGTGATGATATTCTACGCCGGCCTCACACGGCGACTACACATTGTTCAACATTACAACATGCTTTAAACATTCTAATTAACTCCAAAAATTCAAATGTTAAACTACTCCATCCACCTAAATCAGACGAGTATCTAACGTTTTTCCGAACGCCGGAAAACTCTTTTATCTACGCTCATTTCGTAATATTCGTTTTACAGAATCGAAAGTACGAACGTAATGAACTGCATTACGAATATAAAGCCTTTAAAAAAAAACTTTCATACTACTGGCAGCTACATAAAGTAACTCGATTTCTAGGATTTGAAAAAAAATTAAACGAATTGACCCGCGTACCAAATTGTAATCTGTTCCAATTTGACACTGGCCAACAGTAAGTCGAATGAAAAAAAAGCAAGTGTCACCCGGGCGGGACGACATTTGAAATTATGAGGACTTATTTATTATTAAATCTTTGCTTCAAATCATTTTTCGAATTAAAATTCATCGATAAATGCTTTTCAATTTTAAAAGTTGTTCAGTTTTTATAAGCCTCCATTTTAACGTTTAGTTAAAAAGCTTATGTACAAAAGTCGTTCAGTTGGTGGTTCAGTAGATAGGCATGCAATCGCCATAGTGCAGTGCGGAGGTTTGAATTATTTTTCATAGTTTTTCTTGTAGAGTGTAGATAAAATAGTGTATGCAACTGCATATAATTAGGCTTTAGAATGCTCGTGTCAAACTAAACAGACACTCACATCCTAAAGCCTCTCATTATTAGGCAGTTGCATAAACTACTATTACGGATAAGATAAGGTGGCATCTTATATTTCCTCTCATTATATTTTTTGCGTTACCAGGTTACGCAGCGGAATGGGAAGCCGGTCTAGCGAAATACATCGAAGACAGAAAGCGGCCCAAGACCGGCAAAGCGTACGGCGCGCGGTACGTCGGATCCATGGTCGCGGATGTGCACAGGACCATCAAATACGGCGGCATCTTTATGTACCCCGCCACCAAGTCTGCGCCTAACGGCAAGGTGAGACTCAAACTTACTATAGCTTGGTATTTGGTACATATATCGAATACAGAAAGAGACCGAAGCGTACGGCGCGCGATACGTCGGATCCATGGTGGCGGATGTGCACAGGACCATCAAATACGGCTGCATCTTCATGTACCCCGCCACCAAGTCCGCGCCTAATGGCAAGGTGAGTCTCAATCTTTACTATTGATTGGTATTGGTACATACATCGAAGACCGAAAGCGGCCCAAGACCGGCAAAGCGTATGGCGCTCGGTACGTCGGATCTATGGTTGCGGATGTGCACAGGACCATCAAATATGGCGGCATCTTTATGTACCCTGCCACCAAGTCTGCGCCTAATGGCAAGGTGAGTCTCAATCTTTACTATTGATTGGTATTGGTACATACATCGAAGACCGAAAGCGGCCCAAGACCGGCAAAGCGTACGGCGCGCGGTACGTCGGATCTATGGTTGCGGATGTGCACAGGACCATCAAATACGGCGGCATCTTTATGTACCCCGCCACCAAGTCCGCGCCTAATGGCAAGATACAAAACTTGAGCTATTTGTAAGTATTTGGTAGGTATTTACTTTGAAGACCAAAAACAGACTGGCAAAGCGTTTTGAGCTGTAATAATAACGATCGCTAATGGTAGTATGTCACCTTCGCTAACATTTCTGCCCAGCATGCGCGAAAACTACGATCTTGGCAAACTACAGCAAATAATAAGTTCAACGTTGATTTAATACATCTTTGGTCCCGGGTTTAAGTCCCGGCCGACGCTAACAAGTTTTTAAGTTTTCTCATTTTCATTAATAATAATAATAATATAGCATTGTGAGTGAACAGAAATCACAGAACATTTTTTAAAATAATTTATCCCTATAATAACCCAAGCCTAAATCCTCTGTCAAAGATTGCGACTTTGCTAATATACCTCTTGAATTTAATAGTATTTATACTTCTATCACCTATTTTTCAGCTCCGTCTGTTATACGAGTGCAACCCCATGTCGTTCCTGGTGACGGAGGCAGGCGGGCTGGCCACCAACGGCAAGATCCCCATCCTGGACATCCAGCCCACCTCCATCCACCAGCGCGCGCCCTGCTACCTCGGCTCCAAGAAGGACGTTGAAGAGTTGATGACTTATCTCAAGTAGACCATCATTACATCATCAGTCAAGCAGTCACAAGATCCCTATGTTGGACATCCGTCCACCTCTATCCACCAGAGGATCTAACAAGGATATCAAGGATTTGCTCACTTATCTGAAGTAGTTTCTATTTCAAACACTTTTTTTTTAAAAACCTCTTGATAATGGGCAGTCAAAAGCATGTTACTAAATTTTAGCAATTCGATAAAATTTTAAGCTGCACTTGGCCGTATTAACCAATACAATGAGCAAGTACGTTTAATTTTGAGCATTTTCTGTTACTTTTTTGCCACTTATCAAGCATTTTATGTTATTGTTGCGTTTTTTATGCACCTTTTTTTATCTTGATTTTGTGAATACGATATGAGTTGCGAAATAAAGTCTGAAATCTAGTCTAAGCTATAATTACGAAAGTTGTTTTATTTTTCTTAACATAGCGATCTTTTGAAAAGAATAATAAGGAAAAATATTCTGAATTCTACTTAAAATACTTTATTTTCATTGAGTTAAATTAGAAAACCTTAATCATATTACTTTGTAATGTGTCTAGCGCACTTATACATACATAATATTATTACTAAGTTTATTAAATCTAAAGTAAACTTAAAACACAACAAATTCTCGAAATTACACACATTGAAACTCAATATACAATTTCCCAAATTCATACATTTTTTCACGAGTAAGATCCGAGTAAATATACAAGTGAAAGTAGATATTATAATTTAAAAACAGCAAGACGTGATTTCTGTAAATTCACGTAAAAAGTTAGAGGCGTGTTTGTTATAATAAATTCAAATGCGTAGAATCTAGCACATAACATGTTTTGCCATAGAGTCATTTATTGAATGAAAGTTCTCATGAGTGAGTATAACTGTGAAAAATATTACTATAGTAAACGTAAAATGTCGCTACTCGTCGGGCCATTAAAGGTGCTACCGTGCCGATCCAGAACGAAGTCTGTTCCGCACATAAATTGTACAAGTATTATACAACTTCTCGTGCAATCAGACATTCTGCTTACCACTGTAAATGTACCGAAGCTACTAAAACCAGGCCTACGTCTACGAAAGCCAAATAAACTGTTCAGTCGTACCGGCCTCGCCCGACGATTCAAACGTTCCTTGCCACGCCGCATGTTGGTCTAAGCGGCGAGTGCGTTCCTTTCCACGCAGTACTGCAAGCTAGTCTAAGCGGTGAGTGCCAGGAACTGGTGGAACACGTCGAGGATGTGCGGGTCGAGGTCCTGCGTGAACAGGAGCGTCTCCAGCGTGCTGCTGTACTTCTGCACTTGCTCGTGGTGCTGCAATTCAAAATAACATATCATCATCAACCTGTTTTTATGCAAATTAATTTGTGAAACATGTTTTTAACACAAAATCGTATTGTTATATTATATGTATTGGCTTTGTTTTACTTGCAAACTTCGCCCTAACGTTAACTTTATTCGGGAATGCAGTCTTATGCGAATACACCACTACCATGCGGTTAAACCGTCGAGGCGGATATTTAGCCAAGATGAAGGGCTCAGTATTTCGTAAAAGGCAACGTTGAGTGGACTATACCAGTATTGTTACGTCTAATAGCAAATAGCCAGTATTTGCTGTAAATTCGTCGCAGTAATTACGAATGACGCAGGTTCAAATTCTTCGGCATAAATGTATTCCGTGTGATGCCGGCCTAGAATTGCATCACCCCAATTCTACCCGTGGGTGTCGTAAATGTGACTAAGGGATAATTATCCAGGGAATGGGCAGCAGCGTTCCCTGTGAATTAAACATCTTGCACTGCGCTCGCCAATCCGCCTGCCAAGCGTGGTGAGTATGGCAATACCCCCCCAATACGGGGGAGGCCCTGGACTGTTGTGGCTGTTAAGGTAGGTAAATCTATTCTAAAATTGTACTCACCACTATGAACACTTGCTGCAGCCTGCCAATAGTGCTCTTGTACCAGAATGTGTCAGGATCCCTCCCGTCCGTGTCACACCGGACCAAGTGCTCTGATAGTATCATGATGAACCGCTTGCTATAGTAACTTGTACTACAATATACTCACCACTAGGAACACTTGCTGCAGCCTGCCAATAGTGCTCTTGTACCAGAATGTGTCAGGATCCCTCCCGTCCGTGTCACACGGACCAAGTGCTCTGATAGTATCATGATGAACCGCTTGCTATAGTAACTTGTACTACAATATACTCACCACTAGGAACACTTGCTGCAGCCTGCCAATAGTGCTCTTGTACCAGAATGTGTCAGGATCCCTCCCGTCCGTGTCACACGGACCAAGTGCTCTGATAGGATCATGATGAACCGCTTGCTATAGTAACTTGTACTACAATATACTCACCACTAGGAACACTTGCTGCAGCCTGCCAATAGTGCTCTTGTACCAGAATGTGTCAGGATCCCTCCCGTCCGTGTCACACCGGACCAAGTGCTCTGATAGTATCATGATGAACCGCTTGCTATAGTAACTTGTACTACAATATACTCACCACTAGGAACACTTGCTGCAGCCTGCCAATAGTGCTCTTGTACCAGAATGTGTCAGGATCCCTCCCGTCCGTGTCACACGGACCAAGTGCTCTGATAGTATCATGATGAACCGCTTGCTATAGTAACTTGTACTACAATATACTCACCACTAGGAACACTTGCTGCAGCCTGCCAATAGTGCTCTTGTACCAGAATGTGTCAGGATCCCTCCCGTCCGTGTCACACCGGCTCTGATAGTATCATGATGAACCGCTTGCTATAGTAACTTGTACTACAATATACTCACCACTAGGAACACTTGCTGCAGCCTGCCAATAGTGCTCTTGTACCAGAATGTGTCAGGATCCCTCCCGTCCGTGTCACACGGACCAAGTGCTCTGATAGTATCATGATGAACCGCTTGCTATAGTAACTTGTACTACAATATACTCACCACTAGGAACACTTGCTGCAGCCTGCCAATAGTGCTCTTGTACCAGAATGTGTCAGGATCCCTCCCGTCCGTGTCACACGGACCAAGTGCTCTGATAGTATCATGATGAACCGCTTGCTATAGTAACTTGTACTACAATATACTCACCACTAGGAACACTTGCTGCAGCCTGCCAATAGTGCTCTTGTACCAGAATGTGTCAGGATCCCTCCCGTCCGTGTCACACGGACCAAGTGCTCTGATAGGATCATGATGAACCGCTTGCTATAGTAACTTGTACTACAATATACTCACCACTAGGAACACTTGCTGCAGCCTGCCAATAGTGCTCTTGTACCAGAATGTGTCAGGATCCCTCCCGTCCGTGTCACACCGACCAAGTGCTCTGATAGTATCATGATGAACCGCTTGCTATAGTAACTTGTACTACAATATACTCACCACTAGGAACACTTGCTGCAGCCTGCCAATAGTGCTCTTGTACCAGAATGTGTCAGGATCCCTCCCGTCCGTGTCACACCGGACCAAGTGCTCTGATAGGATCATGATGAACCGCTTGCTATAGTAACTTGTACTACAATATACTCACCACTAGGAACACTTGCTGCAGCCTGCCAATAGTGCTCTTGTACCAGAATGTGTCAGGATCCCTCCCGTCCGTGTCACACCGGACCAAGTGCTCTGATAGTATCATGATGAACCGCTTGCTATAGTAACTTGTACTACAATATACTCACCACTAGGAACACTTGCTGCAGCCTGCCAATAGTGCTCTTGTACCAGAATGTGTCAGGATCCCTCCCGTCCGTGTCACACCGGACCAAGTGCTCGGATAGGATCATGATGAACCGCTGGAACACGATGAGGAACAGCCGCTTTTGGTCGGTGTGCGCGGCTTCCAGACGCTCTTCCATGCGTTCTACAGCCTGGAATAGTGATAATAAGGGTTTTAGTTAGATGCTTATACGGGCTGTAAAGAACAGCTCTCTGAATACTGATAGGACGCAATCAAACCATGAAACTGAATAACTTCCCATTGGAAACCTTCCATATAAGTTACAATCAGCTGACTGCATTTACGACGAAAAGAAAAATTTCTTTTTTAAGTCTCTTAAATATTTACCTACTCATGGAAAGTTGTTCAGTTTCATAGTCTGAATGCACCCTATCAGTATTCTGAGAGCTGTCCCTTACACCCTGTATAATAACTGAGGCGAAAAGTGATCATTTCGTATCAAAATAAAATAGAATAATGTGAAAAACAAAAGTTAAAAACAATTTCGGATATAAATCCACCATATTGGTAGTGGGTGTGTTCAAATTGACCAAGGTATAAAACCATTCAGGGAATATGGAGCATCGTAGACGGTTTTTCAATTGTAGGTGAGGTGAGGCTAATAAATAGAAAATAAGAAAATTGAAAACTGTTTTGAATGACTTTCGCGATTGACCCGATTTCCGCGATGGTCCTGCGACATATATACTGTAAGTGTCAGTACTTCTACGGTGGGTTTGTTCTGGTCCTTCTTCTTCTTGGTGTTGGTGTCGGGTCAAAGGTATAAGATAGTAAGATGGTGCTTTACCTCTTCGGTGGGTTTGTCCTGGTCCTTCTTCTTCTTGCTGTTGGTGTCGGGTTAAAGGTATAAGATAGTAAGATGGTGCTTTACCTCCTCGGTGGGTTTGTCCTGGTCCTTCTTCTTCTTGCTGCTGGTCTCATCCTCTGAATCAGAGCTGCTGGAATCCGCGCGCGCGAGGGCCTCACGCGCCTCTGATAACTCACCACCTGGAATAATTTATGAAACGTCAGTAGATATTCCTTCATGTGTAGGAATACCAGTATAACGGTAAAAGCCAAGGTCATAATAGGTAATAGACGAGTGCGCTATTTTGAATGCGAACTGGGGTAATAATGGTGCTATTCTGACTATACCTTATTTCTGGAAGAGGTCGAAAATGTACCAATGTCCAAGTTTCGTTGCTTCTTATTGGTACCTGCATTTGAATGTACAGTCAGTACCTTACCTAACCTCCATGACAAAATGTACTTACTGAGTTTAGACACGTGTTTATTCATCTTATCAATTGTAAGATGCAAGATCTCCCACAGGTACCCATGAGTGAAGAATGGCGCCATTTCCTTCGAGAACAGCCAAGTAGCGACAAGACAGTTTGAGTCTTGAGCATCTAAAAAAGATACTTACTGAGTTTGGAAACATGTTTGTTCATCTTGTCAATCGTAAGGTGCAGGATCTCCCACAGGTATCCATGAGTGAAGAAAGGCGCCATTTCCTTAGAGAACAGCCAAGTAGCGACAGCAGAGCACTGGACAATCTGATTTTTGAGCATCTAATATGTAAAACAGCAAAATGTACTTACTAAGTTTTGAGACATGTTTGTTCATCTTGTCAATCGTGAGGTGCAGGATCTCCCAGAGGTAGCCATGAGTGAAGAAAGGCGCCATCTCTTTTGAAAACAGCCAAGTAGCGACCGCAGAACACTCGACTATCTGCGTCTTGAGCATTTTGTAACTAAATTAGTAAAACAAACTTACTAAGTTTTGAGACATGTTTGTTCATCTTGTCAATCGTAAGGTGCAGGATCTCCCACAGGTATCCATGAGTGAAGAATGGTGCCATTTCCTTCGAGAACAGCCAAGTAGCGACCGCCGAACACTCGACAATTTGAGTCTTCAGCATCTTGTCGACAAGCACGCACACCATCTGAGAATGTCGGTGCCAGAGCTCCCACACGTTGCGCAGCACGCAGATCTGAGCCTCCTCCGATTCTGCTAGGATCTGAAAACATACAATCCATAGTTGAAGCTTTGAAGGGGTATGATATTAAAGTAGTAGGTATACGTGTCGGTGGGAGTATGTTTTTTTTTTCAAATTTCCAAGTTCAACAGCCCAAGAGATTGTAAATTATAACTATAATAATAGCCCCTGCATTACATTTGGGTAGGTACCGCGGTATTAAAATGGACCATAGACAGAGATACCAACCCTTAACACATAATGAAAGTATGTGCGAGATACTCTTACTCCCCAAGTTTAATAGCGTCTGCACAAATATCTATTTTCAAGGGATTGCAATAAGTAGCCCCCGTTGTCGCCTCCGCCTTTGTGTTAAGGTTGGGTAGTTGTGTTAGGGTTGCAAAATTTTGCGAAATACTCTTGCTGCCCAAGTTCAAGTGTGTCTGCAGAAGCACATCTATTTTCAAGGGAGTGTAACTGGTAGCGCCCGCCGCCTCCCCCTCGCGCAAGGGGTTGGGCAGTTCACGAAGTATCATGGCGAGCTTAGAGACAGAGATACAAACCTTAAACACATAATGGAACTTGGAGATAGCTGCGAAACTGTGCGAAATACTCTTGCTTCCCAGGTTTAATAAAGTCTGCACGAACACATCTATCTTCAAGGGGTTGTGACTGGTAGCGCCCGCCGCCTCCCCATCGCGTATGGGGTTGGGCAGTTCGTGAAGTATCATGGGGGGGGCTTTTATACAGAGACACTAACCTTTGTCGTGTTACCCAGGTTCCTAGAGGCACCGGCACTCAGGGAACCGAGGTAACCGCAGGTGTAACTTAGTAGCTAGGTAGGGTGGAGTGGTATCGCTAGCACGAGTGCCTGTGGCCCCGGGGGGCGTGAGTGAGTAGGTGTGGGTAGAGTGTCCTGTGTGTAGGCGCCCTAACAAGCCTGGTGCCCTCGCGCGTAGTGAGGGGCCGCGGCAGGAAAAGATAGTAAGTAAAGAAATACTACTTTTATTAGCCACGTATACAAATAAATAACCTCCTGACACCGAAAAGGCCACAAGACGCGCGGACTCACACAGCGTAGAATCGCCCTCCCGCGGTCAGCGTGCGTTCGGCAGGAATTTGGATTCTTCAGGCTTGACGGCGACTTGGCAGCTCGTCGTAGACGCTTACTGACGGCAAAACTTCTTTGGCTTCTGGACTTGAAGCTTCAGAGTTCTTGGGGCTTCGAAACTTGTGTCACTTATTCACTTTTCTTTGTTTCTTCACTTTAGACTTTTTACTTCTTTTATTATTTCTTAGGTAATTGGAAGTAGAGTAAATTGGGTAAAGACTGATCTTTTGACAGCTTGACATGCCTTATATATGCTTGCCAGGCGTTCTAGAATGTTCTAGTCTTCTTTCTGATTTCGAATTTCAAAGACCTTGAGGTTTGTCAGTGGCCAGTTTTCTTGCAAGTTGCCAGTGCTGATGGTGGAGGTTTGTCGCCCTGATGATGTAGTGGTTTGTCCAGGCGACGAGGGCAGTCCTGTGGCTTCGGAGGGCTCGGAGGTCTCGTTTCCAGGAGGAGTGAAAGAGTGCCAGCGCGAGATAAATTTAGAATCAAGTACCAGGAGGTCAGAAATTGGAAAGAGGTAGTGGACTATAGTACAATAACTTTTTAGTAGAGAACTACGCGGCCCTATGAGATAGCCGTCAAAGTTGGGACGTTGACATTTTGTCAATAGTGTACATTAAAAATATATCAAGAAAAGAAATTATTTACAGATTTGAAGAAAAATTAATAGAATAGCGCAAATCGCTATACCTTAAACACATAATGGAACTTGGATATCGCGGCGAAACTGTGCGAGATACTCTTGCTTCCCAAATTCAATGATGTTTGCACAAAAACGTCAATCTTTAGCGGGTTGTAATGTAACTGGTAGCGCCCGCCGCCTCCCCCTCGCGTAAGGGGTTGGGCAGTTAACGAAGTATCATAAGGAGTTTATAGATAGAGATACAAACACATAATGGAACTAGGAGATCGCGGCGAAACTGTGCGAAATACTCTTGCTTCCCAAATTTAGTAGCGTTTGCACAAACACATCTTTTTTCAAGGGATTGTAACTGGTAGCCCCCGCCGCCTCCCCCTCACGTAAGGGGTTGGGCAGTTAACGAAGTATCATAAGGAGTTTATAGATAGAGATACAAACCTTAAACACATAATGGAACTTGGATATCGCGGCGAAACTGTGCGAAATACTCTTGCTTCCCAAATTTAATAGCGTCTGTACAAAGACATCTATCTTCAAAGGATTGTAACTGGTAGCGCCCGCTGCTTCCCCCTCCCGCAAGGGGTTGGGCAGTTCGCGAAGGACATTCAAGGCTTCCTCTGGGGTGCATTTGTTGCGGACGCAGATCACGAGCTGGTGAGCCGCTTCGGTGCCTGGCAGGGACGCTGGAAAAAGACAGAGGTAAATGAATAAGGATATTAACAGATGAGGTGAAGTTAAAAATTTGAAGAATGATCAAGTACAACAAAAACTATGTTGGTTATGTCCTAAAAACAAACATCGTATGGTTTCATATTTTATTTATTAACACGACTGACCTTGTTGTTTAAAGTCGAGGCTTATAAAGTCTCGTTGTTTCGATGCAATAAGTGCATCATCTTCGGGAGTCCGACAGGTCGCTCGCGCTAGGTGGTAGCGCCCGCCGGGAACAACTATCTTCTACCGACTCTATAATCCTCGACTTCAAACAACAATGTCAGTCGTGTTAATAAATAAAATATGAGTAACCCTTTCTCGTTTAATAATTTGATTGAGGTTTTGTTTGGTTCAGAACTGTAGACATAAAAATGGGTTGTTCCATCATCAAAAACAATATTCCAGTACACAACCACTTTATCAGATCGCAATAAAAAATAGCAGTACATTTCACACAGAAACCAATAGGGCAGTGTGGCAAGCGCGGCAATGATTGTAGATCCAGTTTAAGATACGCGCATCGCACAATACCGACACTTGCGTAAAACATTACCATCGGCGCCGTGAATGGGCTCCATAAGGAAGGATGCGAGAATTTCATGCACACTGAACATGATGATGCAGTTGTAAAGTCATTAGGAGTCGTTTGTGGAAAAGGAGGAAGTTTTGCATACAATGAAAGTCGAATAACATTTCTTACGTGACATTATCAAATCAAAATTTCTTGCGATAATTTAGTTTAGTTTACAAAGCTAAGAGAAGGAACAAAGCAATAAAAGTAATTTATTCGTAAATAAACCCTCATACAAAACTATAATTTATAGTTGTAAGCGCCTATCTCTTAATGTTTAATGTTCTGTTTAATGTTTCATGAATAAAAATAGCTGCCTTGGTCAAATAAAAATAAATAAATATAACTAGCTGCCCGTCAGCGGTTTCACCCGCTGCAACCTATTATTCCGCGGGAAAAAAGGCATTACTCGCCAAGAGATGTCGCTGTTAGTTTTCGGCGAAAACGTTTAAAACGCGAATCGGCTCGGTCACGCCACCTTTGCAAAAATATTGGAATATGCGTGATCCTGTAGGAATAAGACATTTTCCCGTGGTAAACAGTAGCCTATGTGTTATTCTAGATACTCTTCTATATTTGTGCAAAATTTCATGTCAATCTAATCAGCCGTTTTAGCGTGATGTCGTAACAAACACACACACAAACATCCGCCTTTATAATATTAGTAGTTCTACGTTACATATTTTTATAGAATAATAAAACTTCATAAAAAAAACGTCATGACATGTGATTTCAGAAATTACAGTCAAACCGGTCGGTTATTAATAAAAGAGAAAATAAATTTTAAAACTCTAATTGCATCTCTACTCTACGCAACATGACTGTACAACTAAGTAAATACCTACAAAACCGCACAAAGTAGAAAAGTTGAAGAATTCCCTAGCCGACCATGCATGTCGTATCTACTACTACATTAGCACTACAACATACAATATTCAATTCAAATCATCCGTGGACTACAGTCATCAAACAACGTACAACCGTCAACTAATCAATATTGAACAGAGGAATAACGAAGAAAAACAATTAGCTGGACACTGCACACGGAACATCACCACTAGAATACTGTAGAAAAGATGTAGCGTCGGCAGATAAGAAGTTCAATCAGTTCTCTGTCTATTTATTGAACTGTCCTAGCAGTCTAAGCTACCGCCAAAGGTCTAAAGTAAACAAAGCTCTTAGGCAGCTCATAACGAATCTGCGTCGGCGTCAATACCTAGTGCTTACTTATAAACCTGCTAGGTTTGCCTGCCTACACCTGAAAGTTATGATAATTCGTGTAAACCTTTACATCATAACTTTACATCAGCCTATTGCAGTTCAGTCTTTAAGGGGCCAACTCCCATGCAGTGAGGTGAAAACGAGCTACGCTTTTTCTGTATATTACATAATCTAGAACACGTTATTATCAGAAAAAAATTGAATTATGTTGTACAAAATATGGGGAAACGCTTCCAGAAACCCAAACATCTAAGTTTATCCCAAAATACTAAGAAATAAAAATATGAAGTTACCTCTATTTTTCACTGTTATCATGACCATGCTACAATGTTGTATAAATATTTTGCGTCAATGGTTATTGAAAATTATGAAACTTTATATGATTATTACTCACTATTCAATGTTAAACTCATCACAGATGCAACTTTTTGATAAACATACACCATTATCAAGTAATCTTGCGGCAAACTTACTGTTTCCGGATTCATTCCAAGGAATCAAACGTTGATAAAAGGTATTTGTTTTGATACGTTTCCCCTGCAGTCAAAACTGACGTGGAATGGGTCATAGATAAACGCAAAATGAGGCAGACCCACCAAACTGTTCATTTTTAACAATTTGTACGCATAAAATTACTTTAGCAAGAATTTTGTTGTAAAATATTTTCCAACTTTCATAATGGCTTCTGTCCGGTAAGACAAATTCTGCCAGTGTCAATAATTCTTTGATATCATACATCGGAACGCAAAATATGAACCAAATAGTTGTAATAATAATTGAATTATACACACATATTTAATAATAAAATAATTAAATATTACCGTACCGAGGTACTATTAATAAAAGACTTTGTAAACAGCTACTCCGTATCTATTTATTTTGTAACATTGGCTGGTTCCAACATTTAATGTATGGTGACACCTCTGTAAAGATACTCATTGACCTGCACGGACACGATTTCCGAATATTATTTGAATTTCGAACCTTCCGGTAGAGGAGGGGGCTGTAGAAGCCTTAAGGCACGATTTCCCATTCTCGCCATCCAGTCACTACCAGCCTACCTTCTTGAAGTCACCATCTGGCCTTCAACCTTAGATTGAGCGAAATAGTTCATAGGCAAGTTTTAAACATCTGCACGGAATGAGTGTCATCAATAAAAGCAAGCTCTACATCATTGTGTCCAAAAAATAAACTCTAGAATCAATAATAATATTTCAGATACGGCAATTAATCATTATCGCGCATTTTCCTGCCAGTACGGCGTTGGCAATGCGCATATCGGCGCGCGTTCCGTGTGACAGTGGTGGTCACGCGAAAAAACGGCGAAAACCGCGCGAGATGGAAAGTGCAGTGCGCACGCAACGCGGATTTCACTCGCTCGCATGCTTTCAGACGACTAATACGCGCTGAAACGCGTTCCACGTTTGTTTTATTAGGCACCTGGCACCTGCATAGAAATCGCATCAGCTGGCCTTGAACGGCCTGTTAAAATATTGTTTACGAAAGTCTGCCTGTGAATATTTTAGTCCAAGTCGAGTGATGAGACTTGAATTAAGGGAGGATGTTATGGGTAATAGGTTCAACTATAGGAAATTTGGAATCACAATAGTCGAGAAAATCACTGTAAGATTCATAATACTTTACACACTTAAGATTCACTGTAAGATATTTGCACATAGAAATTATTGCCTTTTAGGCTGGATGAGAATATAGGTCGCGTCCTCGATATAAATTGATATTGCTTATCGTGCCCGCTTTTTATTCTATCATCTCCACTGGTTTGGTTGGAAGAGATTTCTTATCCAAATAAGGCTTGCCATTATAATAAATTCTAAATATTACTTTCTATGTTATATATTGAGTGAGTATTGTAACTGCTTCTAAATCCTACTGATAGAATAAATAGTCCATTATTTTTGCTGAGTTGAGTGAAACTAGTTCTTTGATGATAGTAAGAGTACTTGGCTAGTTCAAAGTTCTAACGGACAGGAAAAGTAAACCTACGAGGAGATCAATTTAAAGATAAGTATAGAAAAAGTTCGTTAACACGAGGAAGGCAGTTGCGACAGTTTCCCCGAGTTAACCATACAAAGTGCAACACCGGTATTTCGCAGATGAGGTGCGTTCCGCTTGAGACGAACGCTGTGACTGCTAGAATACATTGCTTGTTTAGTAAATAAAAGATAAAGATTACAATTTTTCTGTCGTGTAAGACACCAAATCGACATATAACTCGATGAAGCGTGGTGCAGAGTAGACAAAAAAGGTTACTCCAATTAAATATATAAAGGACAGCTTTTATTTATATGTACGCGATAATCTCTGGAACCTATGCTGAAAAAACGTAAACAGAACCATATTCCGTTAGAAACCTACATTATCCCTGTATAATCACAACATATCTTTGTGTTCGATGTTGCCAATAGATTTGCTAAATAACTGTTGTCAAAATACTGTGGTTTTCGAATAAACACTTTCACACAATAAAAATACACTAAAAATACAATTTACAATAGTAAATTTGTACTAGGTACAGTTTATTTTTTACAATAGGTCATTCAAGTAAATGTACTATTTGTACAATGAATAGAAGACTATTCAATCTGATTGCAATTGCAACCTTAATTTTTCTCTAATTTTACCATTTTTAGGTATGCAAGCAAGCAATGTACCAAGAACCTAGCATTTAATAGAAACCTGTGCCGTGGTCTTGCAATATCTTCATGCTATGAATTAAAGATCATATCAACATAGGTATTGCAACCTCCAAGTTTCCGTTCACACTGCGGGAAGTTCAATTTTTCGCACCTTGCTATCTGAATGGGCAAGTTTTTATCTCAGTCAGATACAGAGTTAAAAATATCAGAGTGAAAAAAAATCATGACACTGACTACCATTTACCAAGGCGCAAAGGTTGAAAGGTATATTTTTTCCGTAGCAGTTAGATATGCCCTCAGGAAAACTACTTAAATTTTCAAAAAAATACTGTCCTAGAGGCCTGTTAGGTGTTTCACCTGCTGCAACTTTTTGAAGCTGGAAATTACAAAAAAAAAACAGTGTCAAAATCCGTTGTGAGGTTTAAGAGTTAGCAAATTCCACGCCAGACAGACAGGCAAAGAATCGCAAAAAGCGACTTAATTTTATACTATGAATTAATGGATCATCTAAGATCTGTTTCCCTGGGTGAGCGCTGATGACTTTAATAATTTTGGTAGACAATTATTCACATATTTTATGAAAAAAACTACCTTTCTATTGTAGTACCTACGTACTGTTTTGTCTATGAACAACATCGCAGACCAAATTGTTTAAACAATACTACTGCATGTATAACAATAATAATACAAAGGTAAACATGCAGAAGGCGTTATTCATTAGTCAATAATGAAACGCGGCAAGAACTGTTACTTATAATTAGGTAACTTTACATAATAAACGGTATACTCGAACTTGTAGTGACGGAAAATGCTATAACGAAGCAAAAAATTACAAGAACTTCAGTAATCGCTCACGACACTGAATTGCGAATAAGCCTAAATGGTTTTTTACTGAACACTTGCCACAAACGCGCGATCGAGACCTATTGCTTTCTTCAAAGCAAAACGAAAGGTTCGCTATCTTTTCCAGCAAGCAGTGAAGTTTCGTCTAGCAATTATAGTTGCATGCGTGGTGCGTATACGCCAGTGTCAAGCTTCCTCAAACCCACCACTGTTGAGAGGGATGCGCGCGCTAGCCCCGGCCGGCCCGTCAGTTCGCGCGGCTAGGTGCGCCCGCACCGCACGTCTTACAACTGTAATACCAGTGATATAACAAGTGCTGTGCTGTGAAGTGACGAACATGCGATCCGCTTTGATATGCGTATTCTTTGCGCTGCTTGTGAGTACCTTTTGGAAGTATAATATTTGATGATTCGTGCATAGATGTAATATTTGACACTTTTAAAGAGTAAGGTTACAAACAGTTGTCCAAATAATAAATTAATTAATAATGCAAATCGAAATCAATAGGTAAGTTCTCTATCGGTGAACTACTAAAGGCATCGATTTAATTTACTAATTAAATTGCATCGTTTACTTCGATAGCCTGATGACCCATGGTATGATTGTACAAGGTAACATTAGTATTATACAGAGATCTATTAGGAATAGATCTCAGCCTGGCAGCCGTTCTGGATAGATAAGCTTAATCTTTGAGCAAAAAACAGCTGCCATCCCTTTGCC
Source organism: Phthorimaea operculella (assembly GCA_024500475.1). Lineage (NCBI taxonomy): Eukaryota > Metazoa > Arthropoda > Insecta > Lepidoptera > Gelechiidae > Phthorimaea > Phthorimaea operculella. The sequence goes on from JANFCV010000002.1 coordinate 10,976,627, forward strand.
ATCCCGTTGCATCCACGAGGCGCATAGTAAAGTTTCTCGGAAAGTATTTGGCGGTTAGATGTAGTAAACTAGAAAGTTGACACGAAATAAAATACTCAAATTCCTGAACAGTCGTATAATTTCTCTCGAGATTTTCCAACGATCACTGCACGCGAATATCCAATCTCCAGCCGTGTGTGGAATCTATCTCAATTGATCAACAGCAACGGACCATGGAGAGTCAATAACTGCTTGAGAATTTTAAAAGGTATCAATTTAATGATAAATTAAATAATTGCAAGGGATTCAGTAATTATGCAAACATAGCAAACAATAGTCGATTTTCAAATAGATAACAGATTGATCAATATAATGATTTAGCTGGCTTATAGTAAAGTACTATTGACACCACGTACTTATCTTAAAGAAGACGAACGTCACGCACTTTCTTTCTGGAGGGCTGTTTGTTTACAAAACATATTTTGCTACGCCGTAGCTAGTCCCTACGACGACGCTACGACGTTTCGAAAACCAAAACACGATTATGTATGTAAGTAGTTGTTGCATGAGCTTTTAAAACCGCAACAGCAGTCATCCAAATGTAATAATATGTAATATAAACTTTAGAGTTACTAACAATAGTAATAAAATTAACCACAAAGCTATAGCCTCGCGTTCCCGTGAGTAAACAAACGATATCCCAGTAACCGCTAAACCGAACAATTGCCACTTCAACCTGCGCAAAAACCAATCCGTCAGAAAGAGACAAAACTACATAATAAGCTATTATAAAATAAACCTAATTCAGTGATTAATAAAGCTGTGATTAATAGTGTGTGACTGCAAGTTAAGTCACATAAGGCCACGATTCTTGTATACGTATTTCATTGTTAAATATTGACTTCATAGCAGCATCACACATAACTTTAGCATCGCTGTCATTGGCTTACCATGCCTATTAGAAATGCTTCAATACTTACAATTAATATTTGAAAAGGGAGGAGTATACCTCACTATTCAGTCTAATTTTGCCTTACTTATCTTCAGATTTCAAAACGAAATAACAGATGTAGGTTTCCTGCTTCTTTCTGCATTTCTTATCTTTGACGATATTAAGTGGCCATTGTCGGTAAATATTGGATGTGAGAAGTACACGAGCAGTAGTAGGCGTAAATTGGAAGAGGCCTATACACACGGCAGATTTAGGCTGATATAGAAACGTATAAAAAGAAAAAGAAAAAGTAGAAAAAAGCAATAGAATAGAATAGCTAAACAAATAAGCGGCAGAATCGGAGTCATTATGCTAACATTGACCTCTATGTTTATGTATTGTTTAGCCGAGTGAGACTCTCCCACGCAAGTGGAGCGATCGACGAAGATTATTTCACATTAAAAACTAAAAAAAGAGTGAACTATATGGTTCCTTTAGATAAGAATGTTATGATAGCACGATTTCCAAACACCTGGAAATGCATTGTGGTGGTTAAACGCAATGAGCTTCACGAATCTGATTAAGTATTACGAAAGACTATTACAGGTAAGATGGTTTGACAACTAATAACCATAATCACAATATTTACCTAATTAGAAAATGCTTTCAAAACTTGCAAAGCAAGATGAAATAAGTATGGAAAACAGCTCAATAGTTAGAACGATGTCAGAGGCCTGCTTCTTGTAGTAGGCGCTTGAAGAACTCTAAAACCAGTGTCAATCAGGTCGTTGGAAGACTCGGTGACCCATTCGAAAAAAAGAGTTTTACACTTAGTATCCCGGCCCTACAATTTTGTTAATAGAACAGGGACAAAATTCCAAATTAGCCTTTTATTGTTTTATAAACCGTTACAATATAACGTGACTGCCTAGTAAAATTAGTTACTATGCGTCTCGTAAACCTGTGAAACTTTACAAATAAAGCTAAGGTCAAGACAAATGCAGTTTTAGGGGTCAGACGTGTGACATCGAGACTCAAACCGGTTTAATTCACATAAGCAACGTTTGGGATTAGAACAAGTTTAAGAGTAGTAAATATAAACAAACGTATCATTCTAATTTAATAAAAATTAAGCCGTAACCTGATAACGTAATGGAGAATATCTAAGAGTCAAAATATTAAGCTTTCACGTATCACATGTTAATCTATAGTGTTTTTTGATTACTTTAGTTTTTATTTCTTCAAAATCGGTTCAGTATTTTCAGAGATTGATTTTTGTAAAATTAACAACGATTTTTTAAACTTTCTTTACTGACGTCAACAAAGAAATGAAAAACTATGAAAAGTCGAACCTCCCCATAAATGGTTCCGGAAAGTGACGTCACACACGAGACACGATTCATACGATCGCACAGTGTGATAAAAACCCTAATTTTGTTTCATGTCGATTTTATTTCAAAAATCAATACTTTAGATCAGTCTAAGCACTAAACTGAAACTCCGGCTTGGATATCTTCAGTACTTTTTTTTTTAAATCGCCAAAGCAAAGTTGACGAAAGTCGGGGTCATTAAAATGATAAAATAATTAATAATTAAAAAACTTGCCCATTTATTCTAATTGCGACTAAACACATTAATAACACACATCATAACAGATATTTAGTTAAAATTTTCGTGTTCAAAAAGTGAATAGATAAAGAAATATGTTATTTTTTGTAAATTTCCTGTCTTATTTTTTTTTCGCCTTAATTTCCCGTCGTAGACGGAGATTCTTGACCAGGTGATTCTTTGTTCCTACATCTATCAATAAAATTAAAATCACGATGTAATTCAGCGTTATTCAGAAATTATTAATTTTTAAAGTTATATCAGGATATTTTTGGCCTATGGTTGTCACTACCCGGATATTTTAATTTTCGTAGGTATTATTTTTTTCAAACAAGATTAATTTGTCTCTATAATACTTTATTTAGGCACGTTAATTGTGTACTAAAATTTCAGTCATATCGCAGTTATTTATAGACAAGTCGGACTCGCGCCCTCTTCCGTCTTGCATTAAGGGACAAAAAATTTTTTTTCGCGATTTCGCAGGTGACCCCATACTAAAAGTTGTTCAGAATCATGAGTAGAATCACCCTGCAAAGTTTCCTGGGTGAATTAAAAATAACCGTGTATATTCCTACCCGAATAAAATAATTATGGTAGGTGACAACCCTAACCCAAAAAGAATAAAAATTAATATTTCGTGAATAACGCTGAATTATATTGTGATTTTAATATTATCGATAGAGGTAGGGGTAAATAATCGACTGGCCCAAAATCTCTGTCTACTACGCAAAATTGGGCAAGAAAAAAAATTATAAAGAAAAAGAACAAAATAAAGAATATTACGTTAAATAATAGCTTTATAAATACGAAAACTTGTTAGATTTGTGTAATAATATGAGTAAAATGATTGTGTTAAATTGGAATTTAAATAACTATTTTCCTTATTTTTTTATTAATTATTTTTGTTATTTTACTGGCCGGATATACGGAAACTTTAACTATTTAAAAAAAAAAATACTTGAGATATCCGAGCCGGAGTTTCAGTTTAGTACTTAAACTGATATAATGCATTGATTTTTGAAATAAAATCGACATGAAACAAAATTAGGGTTTTTATCACACTGTGGATCGCTTTTCAAGAATACTTGCTAAGCGCTGTTTGTTATAGAATTCTATTAGATACGAAAAATAAATGATGACAAATAACAACAATAGGTATAGAATATCAAAAACTTACAGAAAAAATACAATAAGTATAGAAATATAATATTGAACAATAAAAGCGATATAGTTAGTGTATAATGTATGAAGCATTACGGCATGCGACACGGTTTGTGCGCAAGGGGGTCTAGATCAACGCATACTTTGAAGATACCACTATTTTAGGGTTGCCAATCATTCAACAGTATCTTAGTGTAGACTGTATGTAAAACGATGAAGGAGATATTTAGCAACTTCAGGGTATGCCGTCGAGACCGACTAAGACGAAATTATTTTGACCAAAAAAAGTTATTGTCGTATCGTATCGGGAGGTCGAATTGCTGACGGAAATACGACAATAATGGCGATTAGTCCCCCGAAAAGACCTGAGCTTTATTTATAAGCGTATGCCTTCTTCAAAAATGCGGTTTAGATTTTACTATAACTGAGGACTTCAACTTTATACAGGATGTAAGGGACAGCTCTCCGAAAATTGATAGGGTGCATTTATTCAGGTCATGTAACTGATTAACTTCCCATTACGAATATTTTAGACGCCTAAAAAATTTTTGGCTTAGTAAATGAAATGATTAGTATTTGTAGGTCGTTTTTTTTACTTTTCCTGAAATATTGAATTGAATGCACATATCAGTAAACGGAGTTACTGTTATACAGGCCCTACTCAACGAAATATTTTCGAATATGTTCATAAGCCCAAACTTTTCAGAAGGAAACTTTACTAACAAATCTTATCAAGTTGTTTCTTGGCAACCCTAGCGCTGCCATCATAAATGATATAATCATACAGCCTGATAACAATGCCTCAACAGTAGAAGGCGGCAACTTTCGTTATGAAACTTCACGGGATAAGTTATAGTAAATAGACATTACAATCATCAATCTGAAGATTGTAAAGAAAAGTGATTGATTATTAGTATTAAGCTCTTGGCATATAATTGGTTTTCTATGAAAAACTATTAAATTGTCCATACAAAAAACAGTCATAAACTCGATCGAAGGTTATATTTTTTAAATAAGTTTTAGGCCAACTAGCTGGAGGCAGCTATTATGGTCAAGTCAACAAAACCGCTAGCAGTTTCTTAGTCTTGTTACTCACTTTGAAAACGTATTTTCGAGTAGGTAATATTAATCTGTTTCCGTTATACAGGGAGTAGGAGGTCAAGGTACTCATGAAACTGAGGGTGGTCCAATTTTCTTTTCATGTTTTGGCCCATGTTCCATGGAGAAAGTTGTTCATTTTCATGAGTACCTCGACCTCCTTTCAGCTTGTTTTAACCCTTTTTGTTACTCCCGATATAAATATAATACAGCAGAGAGCTTTTCTTATTACATTACAACATTTGTGGTAAAAACATGTCAATTTTCTGCTTGCTTCTGATGATGACTTCCTACTACCGACTTACTTTTTAAATAGCCGTTTCCTCGCTTTATATTTACGCACTCGGACACATAGATAAAACTTTTTCTTGTTTGCATAATAGTTGTCATTGTAAAACAGTTATCTGAAATCGCCTGCTGCACGTTTAGCGTTTACCTAATGATTGTAAGCACTAATATGTAATACTACGAATAATTTAAATTACAACTAGCGGCTCTTTAGCAGTTTTACCCGTTGCAACTCATTTTCCCGTGGGAAGAATAAATTTTTCCGGCATTTGTAATACATATAAACCTTCCTCTTCTCAAAATCGCTTAGGAAGAGTTAGCGAATTCTACGACAGATAGACAGACAGAGAAGCGCAAAAAGCGACTTCATTTTATACTATGTATCGATGATGTACGTCTACCTATAACTTCATAGAGCAGAAGAGTACTATAGATGCCGAGATGCACATGACTTATTTAAAATGCTTATAGAGCACAGAAGGCTTTTTAAAACCGAAGCTATGGAAAGTGAATTTCGTCGTTGTCGTCGTTGTTGGATACTATCTTGCAGGACGATACAAATTTTTTTTAGGTAGACTATTTAATCATGATGATACGACACCTGAAATTCAAGAGGTGTGCTTTATAGAGGAGCAATAAGCATCTGCTTATAAACACTAGCTGTTAGACATACTTTACCACACACGATCAAAAGAATAGATGCACCATGATAAAATCTTTCCGCCCGAAAGCTCTTAATACGTCTAAGTGATAAATGGTCGAATAGTGTATTATTCAGTAAAGAATAGTAGCAGCCTTGCCTATGTTAAGTAAGAGCACATCGTGGGAATAACGACTAGTACAATTTAGTCTGCCGCAGCGCCCAATTCGGAATACATTGGTGGTTACCATGAATTTGTTTGTATAAGTGATGCCTATAAACAGCGGTGTGGTAGCGGCTAAGAATATTGCCACCCCTAGTCCACTCAGGGTGTTTCGTAAAAGGCACCGTACAGTTTTTGGCCTCGGCTGAATATCTGTCGACTATGGTCAACCACATGGTGGCGGTAAAACCACCTACAGTAGCATCCTAAAGAGGATTGACGCCAGGCTGGCGGCCGGTCATAAAACATTGCCAAATCTTATGGCAACATGATTTTGTGCTAAAACATGTTGCGCCGACCTCACCTGATTTAAGATAAGGGCAGGCAGATGACGCCCAACCAGCAATGTACTCCAAATCGGGCCCTATCGGCAGGGCAGTGTAATAGCCACTTATTTCACAACCCTTTACATAGCCACTTTACACCCAATTATGGTTTATGGCCAAGCGAATTAGATTATTGAGCGTAATACCGAATTATACAATGCTATAATTAGTTTTCGCCGTGGAAGGTCAATGTGAATGTGATGTGGATTTGTTTATCAACAGTAGAGTTAAGGTTCAAGCATTTTAATCATACATTCCATGTGACTGTCAAAAAAAGCAATTATAGAATAACGCTGTCACTTTTAGTGGAACATTCCCTGGTATGACGACAACACATGAAAAGGGATTTTGTAGCGGGATATGTTTATCTGTTGCATGCAGCAGATTGCGTGTTTAATACTATGCAATCTTCTTCTTACTGATGAATCAGATGACTGACTGACACACATAAATATTAGTTGCACATGCCTAAATGATCAGCGAAAGTAGATAGTTAGGTACTAGCAATCCGATGACATGTAATAATTACATCTACATAATTCGAGGTAAATAACGGAGATAGTTTCCACATAATGAAAGAAATTGTATTTTTAATTCCGAATAAGTCGATTGGAAACTGCCCGCGGTGTGTCCGCACGCGAATGTTACGGCACGCCAGCTACCACTTTCCCAACGTTTACTTTCAAACGCACACTGAATTCTAAGTTTTTCTTCATGCGTTGACAATCACGTTTTGTCGTTTCAGGTACGAAGGGGAAGTTTAGCGGACAATGACTTCAGGCCGATGCCGATTCCGCTCAGCGAGTGGCACCACGACCGGCGGGACTCCCGCGCGGGAACTTTACATGAAACTATAAAAACAGACGCGCCCCCTTCCGTCGCGGCCGTGCCAGCACACTACTGGGAAGACGCCTTGAGACACAGCGTGTACTTAACCCTCGTTCGTGATAAAATAGACCAGCTGATAGCCAAAGGAGAAGTCATCTCGCCTGACAGCAAACCCGACCAGTTCGCGTCGAAAGACATCGATGACCACGATCTTTGGGAGAAGATCAAAACAGCACCCTTCGACAGAATACAGGAAGAGGAGCCTTCTTCGTTCGGTGACGTCACCGTCATGGCGATAGGTCGCCTCATGGAGGAAAGGAACGGATTCCGATTCACTGAAGATGACAGGTCGAAGGAAAAGTGCAAAGATGACAAGTGTATGGCTGGGGTCAAAGCTTTTTGGTCAGTGAAACGAGTGAGGCAACGGGAAGTGGAAACGTCTCCAGGGAAATATCATTACGAGTTGACTTTCTCTGTGAGCTCGCAGCATCCAAAAAAACAAAAGAAGCCTTACGAGAATCCCGTCAGGACGTTCACTGTTCGGGAAACAACTCCCGACCAAGCTCTCGACATGCCTCAGGAACACCGCGCAAAGGAAAAATTACGGATTCTCCCACCAAGCCACGCTACCAGACCCACCAGAGCTATTTGGTTTCACAAGAACATCGTGCCAAATCAGGGCCGTCAAGTACAACACGGTTTAGACAGGATCTTTTCGTCATTTTTCTCAGATGACGACGATGAATACGAACCTCCTCGGTACAGACCTCAGCCACCCCCGCCGCAATATCATCAGTACGCTAAAATGGGGTACGTTAGTTCCCCTAGCGACCAGCAGAAGAGGCTGACGCCTTATCCTTACAGACAGCAAACCGTGTACAAATACGCGCGCCCTATTGGACCCCCGCCGCCGCAGTACCATCAACATCCTCACCATCAATTCATAGGATCGGTTGAGACGGATTCCGCCGGCCATTCCTACCAAGACTTTAGATTTGGACCGCCTTCTAAACCCATAAGGACGACGAGACCAGCCGTACTGCCTACGCCACTACCACCAATACCTCCCACGAACAGGACAGAAGATAGTGAAAAACAGACAACACAAATAGTAAAACAGAATGTAACAGAAGCTCCCTTCATCAAAACGACTGACATGAAAACTATTCATAAAACGGTACACAAAATCAGACCGGGACCGTTGAAGATCAATTATTTACCTGATCACGTCAGACCACCGATCTATAACGCACCACCAGGCGTGTTCGTCACCATGGACAAGAAGCCTTTCAAGCCGATGCCCCCGTTGAAGTTCCACGGAAAACCTATAAAACACAAGCCGGTAGACTTCAGGCCGAGCCCGCAAGTGTTGGACATGCAGCAGTTCTCAGAACCCGACCCTCAGCACGACACCGCGTTCAGACCCATCACGTGGAACCATTACGCGGAACAGAGCACCACTGAGAATACGGAAACTACAGCAGAAGTAGTCGAGAGCTCCACGCAAGTGAACACGACGCGAAAGACGACGCAGAAAGGCAAGAAGCCGCCAAAGAAACACGAAATCATTCAACCGTCACGAACGACTAGCGCGCCCGAAATTATAACTGCAAGCAGCGATTCTGGGGAAGAAAGCGACGCGATGCAGTGGGCAAACGTCGTCGGCGCCTTCAGCAAGACCACGCCGATGGCCAGCGAGAAGAAGTCTGACGCACCAGAGAGCACCACACCTACCACCACCTCAACATCCACCACTACTACTACGGCTGCGACGACCACGACAGTTACTGCGAAGCGGAGAACTACCACTACCACTACCACTGAAGCTCCTGAAACTACAACCACGCGGAAACCTAGAACGAAGCGCACGAGACCCCCGCCCAAGTTCACCAAGCCTAACACAATAAAGAAACACAAACGCATTACTACTACCACCACCAAGGCACCTGAAGTGAAAACAACGCAAGATTTAACGCCTCAAGCCAGTTCACTTACAGCGTCAAAGCCGCCGAAACCAACCACTACTACCACAACCGCAAAACCAAACACTACAACTGCGACGAGTACGACGACGACCACAACAACGCGTCCAACGACGACCACGACCAAAGCCACGACGACCACTACGACCACAACATCCACAACCACACAGTCGCCTAAACCAGAGAGCAAAGACGCGTTCTCAACCACACAACCCAAGATTAAAAACCGTTTCAGACAATCTACGTTAATGACAAAGGGAACTTCAGTGAAACATGACAAGTGGACAGCACCCCCTACGAGCCCTGAGAAAAACAAACCTACAGGGCCAGCAGCCACTTCTAAACCTGTAACGGGAAGGAGAAAAGGCTCCAACTTCCACGGCTACGTTTCATCTACAACACCCAGAACTGATAAAGAGTATGAGAAATTCCATGAAGATAAAGGTTCCAGCAAAACTCTCTCAGTAAAACCTCTCGCCACTACGACGCAAGCCGCCACTACGACGCAATCATACGAAGAGACCGTTGACCAATACGAAAACGACGGTGACTTTTCGGACGATGCGGGTAAAGATAACGAAAACTTTGAAGATGAACCTTCTGGAACGGACGAACAAGAATCGAGGGACCACACCGAATATATCTTCCAATCCACCACTCCTAGCGAGAGAACGAACGAAGTCGACGCAGAGCCGATAACGACAGAACAGATAATCACTTCACCTCTTTCAGCGCCAAAGAACAAAACAAAATGCAAAAAGAAGAAAACACAAAACACGACTACGACTGAAGAAGCTGAAGAATCGATTGTAGAACAAACCACTTCCACTATGAGCGTAGTTCCTATCACAACTACTCAAGCATCCACACCGAGTATTTTCGAAGAACTGTTTGGCAGTTTTACAGTAGATGACAGCGTTCAAGATAGTAAATCAAGTGCAACAACAACAAAAGCAGACTTACAAGAGCAAGGCAGTGAAAAACATGGACAGTTCGTAAAACTAGACGACGATCTGCAGGATTTTTTAGATTCCCTTGAAAGAGATGGCAGAGATGTCGATGTAGAACAAGACTACGTAGAAGATGAAGAATCTGAACCAAGTATCGATGACGTAGAAGAAGAATATGAAGAAGACGAAGACAGTCCTGCCGCCAGAGATATGCCACAGGGTTACGAAAGATATGAAACAGTAGACGATTACAAACGCCCTTACAGTTTATTTGAATTAATGGCCATGGAGTAGACTGAAACTATCCTATTAGAACTATTTTACTCATTGCAGCTTCAGCTCCTGTCATTGATCTCAAAGCCTTTAGAACCGACAATGACAACATAATGTGAATACAAACAATTTTAAAGCATTTATTTATATACAGTCCTGAAAGTATCAGTAGCTGCAAATGCACATTTTAACACGTTACCGAAATGTAAATATTTCAACATTCTAGTTAAGTTTAGAATAAGGTGAAATAATGTTTTATACTAGACATAAATACTTAAAAAACTTGATTTTTGTTTTTTTCTTACCTGCGCCTTCCATGGAGTATTTGTAGACGGGCTCTGGCTTTGGGGGGCAGAAAGCCGTGAACACTTCCGGGGTCATGTCCTTTATTCTCTGATGGTAGGATAATCTGAAACATACGAAACAACGTACTTTCTTACCACTGCAAGTCTACATTAAGAAGTAAACCAGAGGAAGTAAATCTCCTTTTCTCGAAACTTAAATTTTAAATTAAATTTAAAAGCTATTTTATTACACATTGGATTTGAGCCATAATTTTTATTACACTACTAAAAGTAGGCACGAGCGAATTTGTTGCATTGCATGCGACTTAGTAGTCCTTTTCACTCACGACCAGCGGTACTGCATGGTATAATAAGATACTCCGCCTGGTATTCCGTTCCGAGACTCGTGAACCATGTGACCAACACAAGTTTACGTCATCATGCTTGTGGGTTACCAGAATTACCCACTCTTATGATGTTTTTTGTAAATCATTTATGATACTGTTAACTAATAAATACAATTGAAGTGTTGTTGTAAAGTTCAAGTTAATACACACGTAAATCTAAATTATAAAATTATTAAGAAATATTTTAGGTCACTTTTCTGAGATTGAATTTACCCCATAACGTATTTTATTGAAATGAAGTGGCAATACTAGTGACGTAGTCCTGTGTTTCTCTGGGAATGTAAGACCATGTTTTATTAGACAATGCGGTACTGGAAGTTTCTCAGGTGGTAGCTGAACCAGTTCAAACCAGTTATCAGACAGTTAGTACAACTTACCTAAGACATTTGCCGAGCACTTCCCGGATGAACCTGGGCTTGGGGTGGTCGGGGTCGAGCTGGGTGGCCGCCTCCCAGTCGTCCCACGACCAGCGGTACTGGAAGTTGCTCATGTGGTATCTGAACCAGTTCAAACCAGTTATTACAACTTACCTAAGACATTTGCCAAGCACTTCCCGGATGAACCTGGGCTTGGGGTGGTCGGGGTCGAGCTGCGTGGCCGCCTCCCAGTCGTCCCACGGCCAGCGGTACTGGAAGTTGCTCAGGTGGTAGCTGAACCAGTTCAAACCAGTTAACAGACAGTTAGTACAACTTACCTTAGACATTTGCCGAGCACTTCCCGGATGAACCTGGGCTTGGGGTGGTCGGGGTCGAGCTGCGTGGCCGCCTCCCAGTCGTCCCACGACCAGCGGTACTGGAAGTTGCTCAGGTGGTAGCTGGACCAGTTCAAACCAGTTACCAAGACCCACAACTTACCTAAGACATTTGCCCAGCACTTCCCGGATGAACCTGGGCTTGGGGTGGTCGGGGTCGAGCTGCTCCCACGACCAGCGGTACTGGAAGTTGCTCAGGTGGTAGCTGAACCAGTTCAAACCAGTTATTACAACTTACCTAAGACACTTGCCAAGCACTTCCCGGATGAACCTGGGCTTGGGGTGGTCGGGGTCGAGCTGCGTGGCCGCCTCCCAGTCGTCCCACGACCAGCGGTACTGGAAGTTGCTCAGGTGGTAGCTGAACCAGTTCAAACCAGTTATCAAGAGTACAACTTACCTAAGACATTTGCCGAGCACTTCCCGGATGAACCTGGGCTTGGGGTGGTCGGGGTCGAGCTGGGTGGCCGCCTCCCAGTCGTCCCACGACCAGCAGTACTGGAAGTTGCTCAGGTGGTAGCTGATCCAGTTCAAACCAGTTATCAAGAGTACAACTTACCTAAGACATTTGCCGAGCACTTCCCGGATGAACCTGGGCTTGGGGTGGTCGGGGTCGAGCTGCGTGGCCGCCTCCCAGTCGTCCCACGACCAGCGGTACTGGAAGTTGCTCAGGTGGTAGCTGAACCAGTTCACAAACCTGGAGAAAAGGCAGTATAGCTTTATTTAAATTTCTAAAAAAGAATTATATAGGCGCGCGTTGACTTTGGCAAGGCCCACGCGCGTTCGCCCGAGCACGAGCATGCGATACCTCGGGTGAGGGACGTAATTTTTTGGTTGTTTGCCTTGCGAGGCAGCGAGCAGCCTCGCTTGGTGTGGACGCGCCTATTACAGAATTTACGGCCTCTAGAAACATTATTTTATAACCAAGTCATATAATTTATAAGCTTTCACTTAAGAGATAAAATAGAAGAAAAATTTAAAAAAAAACAGTAAGTTCTCTAAGTATTGAACTAACATTTTCCTTGGAGCACTTAAAACCTTCTGTTACAATAATTAACATAAAAGTAAGAAAAACCAATGGAACATGATGATGGTAACATCAAAAAAGTATTAACTAGAAATTGTAAGCTTTTTTAGTTAGAATATCTATTTAGTGTTTTACCTTTTGGTATCATTATATAAAACAACAATTATTGCGATCTTATTAGTTAATATACTGACCTATCAAAGCATGCAACATTCATAGTATCAATCCTCAGGAACAGTATCTCAGTGGCTTGAGCCAGTACTTGAGGCATTGTCGATGGCTGCAGTTTACACAGCTCAATCAAAATAGACCCGTAACAGATCTCAAGGTATCTCGGTCTCGGCAGGTTAAACAGCTCGGCAAAGATCACTTCCACAATGCAGTATTCGAGAGGTATTTTAGCTTTGTACGGGAAGCAGAGTAGCTGAGCAGCACACTCTTTTCTCTCCAAGTGGTATGCTTCAATGATGTTGTGGAGATGTTCTTCGATGAGGAATCTCTCGATGGAGTGGGCTCCGGGCAGCACCGGGCCGTCGGGGCAGTCTGTGTAGTCAAACATGCGGAATATCGCGCGCGGCATTGGGTAGCTGTCGCCATCGTTGTGGGGAGGAGGCTGGAATATTAAACATTTCATGGAGCTGACTATAACTTTCTAATAAGACTGGTGACAAATTAGAAATTGAAAACTTAATTCTTGTATTATTATTTCATTACATTGAAATAAAAGTATGGAACTAATAACATTTATTTTACTTCTACAGCCTACAAGCATACCTTTACTTACAACTTAATAAGTTTTTTGCTTTCTTTATATTTTTGTTTCCTAGGATTGTCTTCCTCCCAGGTCTTGGTACCAAGACTACTTACTTTTATCTTGAATAAAATATTAAGACAAATTCTGAAATCTCACCTGAATAGTAGGCAAAGTATGCTGTAAAGCCTCACACAAAATAGAATCAAAAGCAAGGTATGGTCTTGGAATATGTTTCTCAGACCAGTTGTCCTGCCTCAGCTTCTTGATCTGAGCCCACAGGCAGTCCAGGTACTCTTCCTGTAGGTGAGGGGAATCCGCTGTCCAAACTTTTAGTGCTGGCCAGTGTTTTTTGCTCCTCTTATTGAGGAAAACTTCAATTGTGACTAAGAGATGGTCTAATTGAGATTCTTTTTTTTCGTACAGCTCTCTACCGACCCAGGGCAGTGCCGACAGGACAGCAAACACAAACCAGTCCCGTCTAACTTGTGGTACTCCATCTTCATTAGCGCAGTCTACTAAAGTCTCCAGCAGAGTCAACAGGGATGATGCAGCCAGCACGTGGCAGTTCACCAGGTCGCAGATGAAGCGCAGTGTGTATCTTGCTGCATTCCACTTCCCAGTTTTAAGATTCTCTTTGAAAGTCTTCACAATGTAGTCAACAAATTCACCACCAAAGTTGTAGTTCTTGGCATTTAGTAAACCTACTAATGTGGCGTATATTGTACATTTCTCGGGCATGCGAATCGCACATTCTGTTAGGATTCGAAGGATCTTGACGCGGAAGGTGCTCAAGTCCGCCTCCAGGACACTGGCTAAACCTTCCAAGTTACTCTCTAAACTGGAGCTGCTTTTCTCACCAACTCTCAGGATCAAGGACTCTAATCTATCCTCTATCTCTTGGTTTTCAGATACACGACGCCTCTTTCGATGTAAGCGCTCTGTAAACCGAAAAAAATGCCGATTATTCGAGTGCAAATTGAGTATCATCATAACCTCTAAAATCTTAACAATTATATTTACCATAGCCATCTTCCTCATCGTGACCACGCCTCCGATTCATCATGAATGTTAATTCCTTACCAAATGGAATTTATATCAGGTTTTATTAGATTTTTCAGCACGAAACGAAAATAACGCCAACGCACAAAACACAGAAAACAATTGACATTATTTTTTTTAAATGCGTCAGTCAGTTGCGTTTTACATTACTAAAAGCAATGTGCAAGAGTAGATCTATTTCTATTCTATTTCAGCCTATTGCAGTCCACTGCTGGACGTAGGCCTCCCCCAGGGAACGCCATAAGGCACGATCTCCCGTTTTTGCCATCCAGTCGCTACCAGCCGCCTTTTTCAAGTCATCGGTCCATCTGGCCGGAGGGCGTCCAACGCTACGCTTGCCGAGGCGTGGCCTCCACTCGAGAACCCGCTTACTCCACCGTCCGTCGGTTGTACGACAGATGTGGCCAGCCCACTGCCACTTCAGCTTGCTACACTTCCAGACTATGTCCGTCACTTTGGTCTTTTTTCGGATGGCCTCATTCCGGACTTTATCCATTATAGAGATACCAAGCATAGACCTTTCCATAGCTCTCTGAGTGACATGTAGCCGGTGGGCCAGTTTTACTGTCAAGTTCCACGTCTCGGCTCCGTAGGTCATGACTGGTAGGACGCATTGATCGAACACCTTGGTCTTAAGGCATTGTGGCAAAGATGATTCGAGGATGTGACGCAGCTTTCCAAATGCTACCCAACCAAGCTGCACTCTTCTGGTGATTTCAGCCTCAAAGTTGTCTCTTCCCATCTGCAAAGTTTGCCCAAGGTACACGTATTTCTGGACAACTTCAAGGACTACACCTTCGACGGAGACCGGCTCGGGGATTATGTGTTGATTGAACATGACCTTCGTCTTATCCAAGTTCATCCCAAGTCCAACACGTCTCGAGGCAGAGTTAAGACTAGATAGCATTTTTTGCAGGTCCTGCAGCGATTCGGCCATTATGACTATGTCGTCGGCAAAGCGGAGATGCGTGAGACTTTCGCCGTTGACGTTGATGCCCAGTCCATCCCACTGTAGAGTTTTGAAGACATCCTCCAATGCGTTGGTGAAGAGTTTCGGGATATAACGTCACCCTGTCTTACACCACGGAGCAGTTGGATGGGTCTTGTATTATGGTTTTGTACTTGAACGGACATCGTAGCCATTTGATAAAGGCTTCTCAGCACCTCCACATACCGCCAGTCGACTTGGCACCGCTGCAAGGACTCCAAAACAGCCCAGGTTTCGATAGAGTCGAAGGCTTTTTCGTAGTCCACAAAAGCCATACACAGTGGTTGGTTATACTCCTCTGTCTTCTGTATAACCTGCCTTACAGTATGGATGTGGTCCACGGTACTGAAGCCCTTACGAAACCCGGCCTGTTCCGGTGGCTGAAAGGCGTCAAATCTTGATGCCAGACGATTCGTGACGACTCGAGAACAGCTTATAGACGTGGCTCAGAAGTGTGATCGGCCTATAGTTTTGAGAAGCGTTTTGTCTCCTTTTTGAAAAACAATGCCACTACACCTCTGCTCCACGCCTTCGGGGTTGTCCCATTGGCTATTACAGAGTTGAAAAGCCTTTTCAGCTCCTCGAGGACAGGTTTTCCACCGGCCTTAAGTAGCTCAGAGGCCACCCGTCTTCCCGGAGCCTTCCCATTCTTAAGCTGTCTGAGAGCCGCCGCGATTTCGTCTATATCTACGTCCGGGAGATCTTCTGTAAAGTGGCGGGAGAGAGGAGCTCTTGGGTCTGGGGTCGCATCAGGTGGAGGCTTTTTCGCATGTGAGGCATACAGATTTCCATAGAAGTCCTCAATTTCAGCGAGAATCTCTGGAACCGATGTGACAGTTACACCATTCGAGGTAGTTAGCTTTGCCAGATGACTCCTTCCCAGTGTCTTGGTAAAACTTTCGACCCTCGGTTTTTCTCAATCGCCTCCTTTACGAGTCGAGTGTTATAGCTTCGGAGGTCGTGTCTTACCATACTTCGGATCTTTTGTTAAGTGACTGGGGATCTGGCAATGCATCCTCTGGTGTTTCCGTCTAATTCGCATCAGTTCCAGGGCCTCGCTTGAAAGTTTGGACTTCTTGTCTGTTCGCCTTTACGAAAATGCTTCGTCCCCACTTCGCGAATAGCCCCGACTATGCTCTCTAGGTCCTCGTCAACGTTTGCCGGGGTCTCCAGGGCAGCGAATCGATTTTTCAGTTCAAGTTGGAACTCCTCATGTCCGGCTTGGGGCAGATTGGGACGGAGAACTTGCTTCACCATGCGGTTTCTTTCTAGCTTGAAGTTGATATTTAGGTGCCTCTTACTAGTCGGTGATCACTTCCGGTATTGAACCTACTGATCACTGAGACATCCCTAAATATATGCCGTTTATCCGTCATGATGAAGTCGATCTCGTTCTTCGTCCTGCCGTCAGGGCTCTTCCAGGTCCACTTCCGTTGGGGCTTTTTCTGATAAAAGGTGTTCATACAGAACAGCCCCTGCCTGCTAAGAAAGTTGACTAGCATTTGGCCCTCTGGTTTCTGCTCCGTAGCCATGTGGTCCCAAGCTTGATTCGCCGTGCTCCTGTCCCACTTTAGCGTTGAAGTCCCCCATGACAACAGTGAAGTGGGTCTTAGTGGTTTGGTGTATGGCTTTCGACACGTCGTCGTATAGGGCCTCCACCTCTTCATCTGAGCTGCTCGAAGTCGGCGCATATACCTGTACGACCTTAAGAGAGTACCTCTCGGTCAACTTCAGTACGAGGTACGCTACCCTGTTCGAGACGCTGCTGATCTCCTCCACGTTGTCACAGAGAGCTTTATTGACAAGGAACCCTACGCCACCCTGGGATTGTGCGCTCCCTTCCCTGAAGTAGAATAGGTGACCTGATTCTAGGGTTATCGTGTCCTCCCCCTCTCTTCAGATTTCTGACAATCCCAGAACATGCCACCGTATCTTATCTAATTCTACCTCAAGGATTTGGAGACTTTCGTCCAGCCGCAGACTGCGTCCGTTATACGTCGCCAGGGTCAGTCTATGGCAGCCGTAGTCCGTAGCCCGGGGATTCTTCGCACCCCCTGCCCTACCATTACCCGGGCCGCTACCGTAGCCCGGGGTAGTAAGGCGGCCGGGAACTAGGGGCCGGTTTTTTCTCGTCCTGTCCATGGGGGGTTTTGCCCATAGTCACCACGCTGGGCAGGCGGGTTGGTGACCGCAGTTTGCGTTTGTGGACTATGTTGTCAACACGGGAGGCGCTGCTGCCCACCTCCCGGAAGCCCTTTATCGCCTCTTACGATCACAGACCTACTAAACCTCTTACGATACCCACGGGCAGATTTGGGGTGGTGAGATTCTACTCTGCCGACACCACACGGCAAGAGTAGATAGCACGATCGAAATTTTCGTGAAATTTTCAAGAAATTTTTTAGAAATGCATCTCTTTCTAACCATTGTATGTGACTCCATTTTCTGACTTATAAAACGCACCACGATCGGCGCGTTTTTGAAAAGGCTTTTCTGCGTTGACCGATCTGCGAAAGCAGGACAATGCTCTACAAATCTTATAAATTCTGTTTCAGCTTTCTGTTTTCCTCTCTACAAGTAAATACAAAAAAAGCGAAATTCACACAGTTTTCATTTTCATTGGAGTAGAGATTTTTCAATTATTGAATAAAATTAAATGATGGTGGCTTAAACGCGTGACCTATAGTGTGCAAAATAATATTATTACTATTCAGCATGTCTTGTAACTATGCGGAAGGGCTATCACCATACGAGCACAAAGGAGTCTTGGGCATACCAGAAGTAAGCAAATTTTTTTGCTGTAAATCGTAATTTGTTTCAGATTTTCCTCTATATTCGACAAAATAATAATATTACCTGATTCTCTTATTACAGAAGTTCGATCCCATCGAGAAATTCAACGAGAAATGCGAGCTGCTGGCGCAGTTCATAGCTCAAAGCAAACATGTTGTTGTGCATACTGGGGCTGGCATCAGCACCTCCGCAGGGATTCCGGACTTCAGGTTACATTTAATCTTTAGTCTTCGCCTAATGCCGTGTGAGAATAACATCAACCCATGTCCAATTGATTGTGTAGTAAAAGGCCACAAGAGAATGGAAGGCATCAGTAACATTCCCTGTTAACTCTCTTTGCGTGAGACGAGTCGAAGAGCCCCGCCTTCTAAGTGTAGGAAACTATGGCAACTATCCTCTCTAATAGAGAAAAATACAATCCCAGCACTTAACAAAAGAAATGTTACTATATACCACTATATAGGGTAACTGCTATAGTAATTGGCCGTTTAAGAGAATAATATCAGGAAATGTGTCTGAAATGACAAAAACATATGTGCTATCTGTAGGCCAGTATCTGTACTACCAGTTTTGAGCAAAGTTTTTGAGAAAATTATACTTAATCAAATGCTCCTACATTTCAATCTCAATAAATTACTACATGATCAACAATTCGGTTTTACGAAAGGGCGCTCGACAACCGACGCTGCTGTTAAGCTCCTGCAACATATTTATGGTGCTTGGGAGGAGTCGCAGGATGTCATAGGGGTGTTCTGCGATTTGTCCAAGGCGTTTGATTGCGTTGATCATGAGACACTGTTGTTGAAACTGGACCATTACAGTATAAGAGGAAAAGCACTTGATTTGGTTCAATCTTATCTCGGAGGTAGGACGCAGAGAGTGCAGATAAATGGTGTGAAGTCACTGGGTTCTACTGTCAAAATTGGTGTACCGCAAGGATCAATATTAGGACCGTTCCTATTTTTAGTGTACATAAACGACTTGCCCTTCATGGTACAGAATCAAGCCAAGATAGTGCTTTTTGCTGATGATACTTCTTTAATATTTAAAGTGGATAGAAAGGCTGTAAATATTGACGAAGTAAACGGCGCACTAGATCAGGTTAATAAATGGTTTACGTCAAACAATTTAGTACTGAATTCTAAAAAAACTAAATGTATTAAATTCTCTTTGCCTAATGTAAAAAGTATTAAACACAATGTTGTTCTTAAGAATGAAAAGCTTGATTATGTTACTGAAACAGTTTTCTTGGGGATTACACTCGACGCAACAGTTCAATGGGATCCACATATACTAGCACTGGCTAGTAAACTTAGCTCTGCGGCTTACGCTGTTCGAAAAATTCGGCAATTGACTGATGTTGCTACGGCCAGGCTTGTATATTTTAGTTACTTTCACAGCATAATGTCCTACGGACTTTTGTTATGGGGTCAAGCCGCTAACATAAAAACTATCTTTGTGTTACAGAAAAGGGCAATAAGAGCAATATATAAACTGCGAAGTCATGAATCCCTAAGAGAATTGTTTAAAGAAATTTGCATTCTTACGCTTCCCTCGCAGTACATATTTGATAATATAATGTATGTGCGCAAGAATTCCAGTTCATATTTAAGAAACTCAGATATTCATTGTCGTAATACGAGAAATAAAAATAAAATTGTACCGCCACAAACCAGATTAAGTAAGATCAGTAAATCATATATGGGTAACTGTATACGCTACTATAATAAAATTCCAGAGGAAATTCTAAAGTTAAATGAGAGGCAATTTAAACTTAAAGTAAAGAATACTTTATGTTCGAAAGCGTATTATAAGACAGAACATTATTTGAAAGATAAAGATGTCTGGTCAGTAGCAACAGTTGCTCCAACGCAATGCAAGAGATAGGCATTATTTAAAAATAAACATGACGTATATTTTAGTGGATATACTTACCTTTACTTTTATGATATGTAAATTGACATGTATGGTGGTTAAATTTGACATTTTCATAATATTCTTTAATTTTATTATTTTTTTGACATGTATTTTTTACATTTACTGTAAATCTACTATTTTTTCTTTTTTTGCTATGTTATTTAATTGCTCAAATGTTTAAAGTACATTTTAAAGACAAAACAGTTAGAATAATCTACTGTAATTTTTATTTTTATTTTGTGAGCCGTTTTTGGCTATTCTATTAATTTATTTTCTAAGTTAGCTAGGGTAGCTAAGGGCCTAAGAATATTGTAGATTTTAGAATAGGTGCTCTTCTGGGCAGGTTTTTGGGCGGTTTTCCTGTCCAGGGGGTCCGGCTAACCATACAAATGTAACTCCTTTTTAAAATTTTGACAGAATGTTATTCCATTTAATTGTCATTCATTGAGGCATAAAGTTGCATGCTGTGTGGTTAGCCTGGCCAGCCCCGAGGCAGTGCCTTTATTTTTATTTTTTTATCCCGCCTGAGCCGCGTTTAGAATAGGAACTCAAATTGTTATAAAAAAGAGAAAATTTTGCATTAGAAATTTTCTCTTTTTTAAGATTGTATTAGAATATGACTTTCTTTAAGAGAATCTTGTACATTCCTACAAAGAAATAAATTATTGAATTTTGAATTTTTGAATTATGTATATTACTAATTTTACGAAGTAACAATTCAACTGTAACCTTAGTTTATATAAATATTGCGTATTTTTTAACAATAATAATGTATTTTTTTAATTTTTTTCATATTTCACATGAAATTCAGTAATTGGCCCCAAAATTACAGTAATTGGCCACCAGTAGGACAGTTATTGGCCATACAATTAGTACCAACATTACTGAAGAAATCTAAAGAAAATCTAAGTTTTAAAATTAATTGGCTGTATTCCACAATTGTCTAAAATTATATTGTGTTACTGTTCTTATGTTTAATCTTGTACATATCTTCGATATTTTCATGCGATCTAGCTGTAAGAAAACAGAAACACAGTTATTGGCCAGACCTTAGATTAGCTATTGGCCCCCCGGCTAATTACTGATCCCAATAGATTACAAAGGCAGAACTTTGCTATCATATGCTTTAAGGGTCAATTTACTTATATCTTTAAAAAAAATACGCCTACCACCGCAAATTAGCTATTGGCCACCCGCGGCCAATTACTGAATTTAAGTAAACTGTGATACAGTTATTAGCCGACAGAATTTTTTGAAGTTCCGTTTCCATTAAACACTGTAACTAGCTATTTTCTGAAGCCACACTTTCTCATTATTCAAAAACATGTGGAACACAAACAAATGGGGCAAGAATAAGGGAGTTTTGAATAAAATTTCGAAATATGTACCTTAATATTTTGACAACCGAGCAGCTTAATTGACGCCATGTTTGAGAAATAAGGTTTTTTCATTGTGTGCGCGCTATCGGTTGTATTTGATTCTAATGACCATCTATTTCCTTAAGAATGTATTTGCGTAACTTTTACTCCCGTTAATGATTACATATGCTTGTTTTTGTCTGATTGTGGTTATGATGGCCAATAACTGTACACCGGCCAATAACTATAGCAATCACCCTAGTATACTTGTCTGGCAGCAAATTATATTATAAATAAATATAAATATTTTAAACATTTGATGCTATTTCTAAATGCATTAATCAAACCATATTAATCAATTTATTGTCTATTTTTTCAGAGGGCCCAATGGCGTCTGGACACTAGAAAAAGAAGGCAAGAAGCCGTCCATCAATGTATCATTTGCAGATGCAGAACCCACCAAGACACACATGATCCTGAAGAAACTGGTAGAGTGCAAGAAGGTGCAATACATCGTCAGCCAGAATATTGATGGTCTACATTTGAAGTCAGGGTTACCTAGGAAATACCTAGCGGAGCTCCATGGGAATATGTTCATTGATGAGTGTAATTTGTGCAAAAAGTAAGTAATTTAACCACAAGACTGCTACGAAAATAATAAAATATAAGCAAACTTTTGCTCCCAAGGCTTTGCTTGCAACACTGCTCAACTTTGCCTAGGGATACTTTGTTAAAAGTCTGTTTGATTTTAATAACTTATTTATTCAAATCCTAAAGACTAGGTTATTATTATTTTAGAACACCTGCTGCAACTTATTAACTTAAATCCTATAGCTATATTCCTTTTTTTTAAAGACTATAAAGAAGAGACCAAGGTTTTTATAGGCTCATCTTAACAGAACTAAATATATTTTACAGACAGTTTGTCCGTCACCGACCAGTAGAGACAGTTGGCAAGAAATGCAGTGGAGTGCCTTGTGCATCAGAGCATGTTGGTGGCAGACCATGTCGGGGAAGACTGTATGATGGAGTGTTGGACTGGGAGCACAGTCTGCCTGAGAATGACCTGCTCATGGCTGAGTGGCATTCAAGGTACTAAATGTCTATTTCAACTTTCTATTCAATACAGTATACCTGGGCAGAGAAATTTTCTGTTAGAAATTTAAATATCCTTAAGGTTCTATGCCTATTCATATAAACAATTGAAGGTTTCCGCATATTCCTATATACTTTGTCAGGACAAGTTGGTTTGGACAGCCTTTTCCACTTTTGACTAATCATTTGAGCAATGGCCTATGAAGATGCCAATTCTTAACAATCAATAAAATCTGAACTCTTTATTTTCAGCATTGCAGATCTAAGCATTTGCCTGGGAACAACACTTCAAATTATACCAAGTGGGAATCTACCTCTGGAGACTGCTAAATATGGGGGAAAGTTGGTCATATGCAACCTGCAACCCACTAAACATGTAAGTGCTCATCATAGGAAAATAATTGATAAGGCAAAGGCTTACAAAAGCAAACCAAAACAGACGTTTTAAGCAAAAGGCAACTAAAAGATACAACTTGTAGCAATAGTTAGTATTCTTTAACCTATAAGAAATTAATTTTCCCAACATTCATAGAGAAACTTTTGTAAACAAAATATGTTTTTTTATTTCAGGACAACAAAGCAGACCTAGTCATAAACTACTATGTTGACGAAGTATTAGAAAGAGTAATGAACATTCTAGGCTTAGACATTCCATCATACAACAAATCCGAGAGTCCCACCGTGCTCGCCGCAAACACAATGCTTGAGTGGAGCATTCACAGGAAAGATGTACTCGCACTCGAGAAAATATACAAAGCCAAATGCAAGGGGGTTAAGAAGAAACGTAACTTGATTAAAAGTAAGAGAGACAGTGCGAATTCAGATCTAGCTGATGATAAAACGAAAGTGAGAAAAGTTGATGTGAAAAAAGAAAAAGTTACTAATAATAAGAATAATGTAACAAAAGTGAAGCAAGAAACAACAGGAGTGAAAAATGAAACAGCAAGTTTGAGTAATGGTGTAACAGATATGAAAAATGAAACCCCTGTAACCAATGATCAACCAAGTATAGAAATAAAAGATGAGACAGACACAGATTATGACTCTGATATTATTATCATGAATGATGAAGCCTGTATGGGCAATTTTAATAATCAAGCCAATCCTAATGTGTCAAATACTACTAATTCTAGTTTAAGTAATGGTGTAGTTAAGTTCGAGTATTAGTTCTGAAATAAAGACTGAATTAATTAATTAGTGAGTAAACCTAAGCATTACGATTTAGTATAAGTAATGTAAGAATTTATTACAATTAATTGAAATGGAGATCTCAATCAAATGCGTTTTACAAAATAAAATAATTTATTTAAAAATAGTTTGTGGTCTTATTTACATTGTACTCGTATCAGCATATCTTTGGCAATGGAAAACATCAAACAATAAATAGGGCGTTTTTGGATAAATTAAACCGCAAGATGGCGTTGTACGCCGCCATTTACTACAAGTGAAAATAAAATTAAAATTTTGAAAATACCCACGACAGTTTTCTGCTGCTCCCGCGGGTGAGTTATTCGCGTAACACCTAGCTAAGAATATTCCCTAGTCAAATCTTTATCTCTCACTGAAAACTGCATCAAAATCAGACCAGTGGTTTTGGAGATAATTGGTAACAATAGTTTGCACAAAGACATGTCTACTGCCAAACACAATGCTTGAGTGGAGCATTCACAGGAAAGATGTACTCGCACTCGAGAAAATATACAAAGCCAAATGCAAGGGGGTTAAGAAGAAACGTAACTTGATTAAAAGTAAGAGAGACAGTGCGAATTCAGATCTAGCTGATGATAAAACGAAAGTGAGAAAAGTTGATGTGAAAAAAGAAAAAGTTACTAATAATAAGAATAATGTAACAAAAGTGAAGCAAGAAACAACAGGAGTGAAAAATGAAACAGCAAGTTTGAGTAATGGTGTAACAGATATGAAAAATGAAACCCCTGTAACCAATGATCAACCAAGTATAGAAATAAAAGATGAGACAGACACAGATTATGACTCTGATATTATTATCATGAATGATGAAGCCTGTATGGGCAATTTTAATAATCAAGCCAATCCTAATGTGTCAAATACTACTAATTCTAGTTTAAGTAATGGTGTAGTTAAGTTCGAGTATTAGTTCTGAAATAAAGACTGAATTAATTAATTAGTGAGTAAACCTAAGCATTATGATTTAGTATAAGTAATGTAAGAATTTATTACAATTAATTGAAATGGAGATCTCAATCAAATGCGTTTTACAAAATAAAATAATTTATTTAAAAATAGTTTGTGGTCTTATTTACATTGTACTCGTATCAGCATATCTTTGGCAATGGAAAACATCAAACAATAAATAGGGCGTTTTTGGATAAATTAAACCGCAAGATGGCGTTGTACGCCGCCATTTACTACAAGTGAAAATAAAATTAAAATTTTGAAAATACCCACGACAGTTTTCTGCTGCTCCCGCGGGTGAGTTATTCGCGTAACACCTAGCTAAGAATATTCCCTAGTCAAATCTTTATCTCTCACTGAAAACTGCATCAAAATCAGACCAGTGGTTTTGGAGATAATTGGTAACAATAGTTTGCACAAAGACATGTCTACTGCAGCGCCCCCTGTTGAGTTGTTCGCGTAATACTTATCTAAGAACATACACCAAAAAATCCAAACCCATCACTGAAAACCGCATCGAAATCTGACTAGTGGTTTGGGAGATATTTGGTGACATAGATTTGCACACACAAACGCATACCGTTCCGTCGTGGGTAAAAATGGAATAAGTGTCAAATGACAGGTAATCCCTCAAAGTTTATGGAAGCGTACAGCGCCATCTATATAATTTATTAAAATCTAACAGCAAAATATTATGGAATGTAGTTAAAAACGCACACACATTATAATTTTGCTAAATAAAAAATATGCATGCAGTCTTCAAATTCCCACATAAAATATAAAAAGTACAAAAATAATGCAATGAACTTTTATTTATTTATTTATTTATTTATGATGGGCTTACTCTTGACCCCAATCTTACCCTAGAGCAGAGATGGGATCTACGGTGGAGCGAGCTTGCCCAGAAGATGCCTATTCACTCTAGACTTAAAGAGATTCAGGTTATATGCACTCGGAAATACAGACGCAGGCAGGGAATTCCATTCTTTAGCCGTGCGCATAATGAAAGATGATTTGAAGCGCTTAGTGCGTAATGTGGGTATATCAACTAAGAACGGATGGTAGCCGGCCGTGCGTCTGGATGTCCGATAGAAGAAAGGAGACGGTGGTATGAGCTCATGCAGCTCACGCGCACACTCTCCGAAGTACAATCTGTAGAAGACCGATAGGCAAGCAACCTTGCGGCGGTGAGCCAGGCTGTGAAGCTTGGTCGCCACCAGTTTTTTATCGCCTATTAATCTCTTGGCTCTGCGTTCCACCGAATCCAGTGCAGCAAGTTGGTATTTAGCCGAGCCATCCCAAAGGTGACAGCAGTACTCCATGCAAGATCGGACTTGAGCTTTATAAAGAGTAAGAAGCTGTTCAGGCGTGAAGTACCGCTTGACTTTATTCAGGACGCCCAACTTTCTAGCTGCAATTTGAGCCTTGGACTCGATGGTGGTGCCGAAGTTGAGGTCAGAGGACAACTCCATGCCAAGGAGTTGAAGAGTGTTGGTCACTGGAACAGATGTACCCCGAAAAGTAGGAGAAAAGGTGAAAGGACTCCTTTTTGCGGAGAAAAGACACGCCTGCGTTTTCGAAGCATTGAAGCTGACGAGATTGTCATCGCCCCACTGGGAGACGTTACTTAACGTCAGGCTCGTACGCTCAATCATAGCCTTTCTCAATCTTTGGATTTCATCACCACTGGCTCCTGCGCCGGACAGATATTTCTCGGTGACAGTACTGTCATCTGCGTACCCAACAATTCCTGAAGATAGAAGGTCATTGATGTGCAGCAGGAAAAGCGTCGCGGAGAGTACAGACCCCTGAGGAACTCCGGCGTCAATAGCCTTGAGGTCAGAGGAGCAGCCGTCTATGACCACTCGGATCGACCGTTCACTCAGGAAGTCAGCCACCCAGCTACAGAAGCCAGTAGGTATGCCGTACGCTGGAAGCTTGCTCAAAAGACTCGCATGCCACACCCTATCGAAGGCCTTTGAAATGTCCAGCGACACTGCTATTGCTTCGCCGTGGTTTTCAATGGCCTCGCCCCAGCAATGCGTTACGTACACTAGAAGATCTCCCGTGGAACGCCCTCGGCGGAAGCCATATTGACAATCACTGAGAAGATCATTGTCTTCGAGGTACGAAAGCAGTTTGCAGTTCAGAACTCTTTCCATAACCTTACAGAGTACGGAAGTGATGGCGATCGGTCGATAGTTGCTAGGGTCGGCACGCCTACCCTTCTTGGGCACAGGTTGCACATTGGCAAGCTTCCAAGATTTTGGTACAATTTTTGACACGAGAGAGAGGCGGTACGAGCGTGTCAGTACAGGAGACAACTCAGGCGCACAATACCTCAACAATCTTGCTGGTATGCCATCAGGACCACTGGCCTTGTTCACGTCCAGACTGCGAAGGGCTCTACGGACCTCTTTATTGTGCACTGTGATCTCAGACATCAAAGAATCACAGTGAGGTAAGGTGGGTGGATATTTCGAGCCAGCGTCTATACGAGAGTTGCTCGCAAACAGATCGGCAAATAAATTTGCTTTCTCTGCCGCGGTGTGGGCAAGCGACCCATCAGGTTTCTGCATTGGAGGTAGTGAGGACGGCAGAAGTTGGATTCGACTGATTTCGAAAGGACCAGAACTGCTTACTACCCGGTGGGTGTGATGCAAGCTTTGCCCCAATACGGCTAATATGGTCGAACCTAGCTTTTCGTAGCACCCGTTTGCAATACCTGGCGGCGGCATTATATGCTCTCTTCTTTGCTCGCACTCTTCTCGCTCGCACTTTTCGATCACGAGCTTTTACCCAAGCTTGGTAAGCGGACTGTTTACGAGCCTCAGCTCGAGCACAGTCCGCACTGAACCAAGGTTGGGCTTTATAACCGAGCGGGATATCGGAGAAAGGAATGAAATATTCCATTCCCTGCCGGATTACAGCTGTGATCGCATCAGCGACGTATGAGGGGTCTTCCGAAGAGAAACACATTTGCCGCCACGGGTATGAAGCAAAGAAAGCACGCATCTCGTCCCAGTCTGCTGACTCGTATCGCCATACTCTCCTCGTGCCCCTAGGGGTACTTTCGTCGAAGATTCGATGTGGAAAGGGCAACTTTGATAGCTATTCACAATATTGACATTCCGAATTTCAAAAGGTCTTCTCCTCATTCTACTACTTACATCTGAAAAGTACCCGTTTGTAAAAATACAAAAAAGTACAAATGTACATACATTTGAAAAGTTTCAGTTTGTTAAATCATGCTCAATTGAGAAATAGCGGTTTTGAGAACATAGCACTGATGCAAGCACACTTATCTACCTTGGCACACGGACTAGCCCAGTCTTTTATCGAAGTAAGAGTTTGAGAGACAGAGACATCAAATATATAGGAATGCGGCGAACTGCAGCGAAAGTATGCTGATAAGGGGTAACATGACGTTGTCCACTTGCTCCATTTGCGCCTCTGCAACACCTGAAAATAATTAATTATTTAGGTGTCCGAGCCTTCGCATGACCCACTGGTGAGATAACCTCTTGGATTTGGCGTGTGGCAACACTGTTTCGGCCCATAGAGCATCCCTTCTACCTGACAGGACGTGACGTCACCGCGTGCTTCCCTCCTCACCCGCGCAGCCGCAGCGCCGGGCGCTCGCGCTTTTCAGTACGTCTTGGATTTTTGACGTGTGCACACTGTACAATATAAGTCTACAAAAAGCTCAACGACACAAGGATTATTTTCAACAAGGATACACTCAAAGCAAAGGTACACTTACAGAATAATTACATTGTTGCCTGAATTGTCAATATTTTGTTTTCGTGACAATTGTTCGTTGACTAGAGAGGTCAACTGTACAGGCGACATGTTAGTGTTGTTTACTTAAAGTGACAAAAAATACCTCGCAAAAGAGTTGCACAAATACCAAGAGTCATCCGTCTAGACGATAGACAAAATTGCCTGCTCGCAAGACAGGTAACAGACTCGCTCCAGGCGACCGGGGTCTGTTTCCCAGACGACAGTCAGTGTCGTCTTCCCAGACGTCAGGCAGTGTCGCCTGCCCCAGACGACCGTCGTCTCCTTTGACGTCGACAGCGTCTCCTGCCCGCACGATCGGCAGTGTCGCCTGCCCAGACGACCGTCGTCTGCTTGGGCATTGGCAGTGACGTCTCCCCAGACGACGGGCAGTGTCGCCTGCCTAGACGACCGTCGCTTGCTCAGACGTCAATAGCGTCGTCTGCGCAGAAGACAAGCAGTGTCGCCTGCCCAAACGACAGTCGTCTTTAGTGACGTGCGAGTAGCGTCTCTTGTTATGCTACTTTGGTTTTCTTAAAGCGCGTGGCTTGCATGGCACAACCCGCCTGACTTTGCATCTGCTTGCTTACAGATGACTACGACATTGGGTGCCCTGGCAAACTGGCGTCCGCCTGCGGCGGACGAAGATTACTTTCAAGGTCTTATACTTACACTGGAAGGATTATACCCAGAAGGCTGGAGGGACTGGTTGGTGAGAGAAGTCACCTACAAGGATCTTTTTGGCGAGTCGATAACTTCAGACACCGAATCCCGACTGCGTTTTGCGATTCCCACTTTGCGCCTGGCGAGAATCTTCCGGTGTGGGAAATCCCTGAGCGAGCGCCGCTATAGAAAAATAAAAAGAAAACTTCTAGAATGGCCGATTGGTTTAGCCCTTATATACCAACCACTTTCCATAATGGTAAAAGTCCATGTATCGGGCCAACAAAATGACTTCGAATCTATAATTCCGATGCTCAAACAACACTTGATCTCCCGAAAGGAAGCTTGTCTTATTCTTCAATCAGAGCCAGGAGCAGACAATAATGCGACAACAGTCAGTTCGGTATCTGCCCCATCTAAAAGGTCCTCAGCACCTCCACGTGAACATCCCCCACCTAAGAAGCAGAAAAAGGAGGATTACAATGCGGAATCACTGGCTGAGTATATGCGGCAACAGAACGAAATCCTAGGGAGACTATGTGAAATAACCTACGGCCTCACTCACCCCTCACCAAGGCATCAATCCGATAAAGACCAGACAGGTAATGGTGAAAAACCTTCCGTGGGAGACGAACCCACCCCAAGTGACGACGTAACGAGTGGCCTATCGCTCGGAGAAGGGGAAGATGAAGAACAGGAGGAAGAGGATGAAGAAGAACCCCTATACGACTTCACCCCGGAGACGAAAGAGAGTGAGGCAAAAGTGACCAGAGCAGACAGGGTACTAGTCCAGCAGGGCATTAATTGCCAGAAATTGGGGTCAAGGGATTGGAATACAATCCAATACAAGGATGTGAAAAGAACGCTCGAGGCCACGCCAGTTTTCTGCTCTCCAAGTCAATGGTCAGTTAGCGACATTAGCTCCACCATGGAAGTACGCTTCAACCCTCGAAAGGGTAGACTTAAGTTTAGGGGCGATATCACATGGGTTATTGCTTCAACGAAGGGCGTTTCAAGAAGCATATGATAAAGCTCCTACCGATATCAAAGCTTACATCAGTAAAAGTCTTCTAAAGAAGGATGTTGCGCCTTTTCGAGTTGCGTCAGACAACCTCCTACAGTACACGTGTGGAAGACGGGCTGAGGCCATCGAGCAAAGACGCTCCCTTTTCAAACCTGCAAACAAGATAATTGGTGAACTATTGCAATCCATACCGCCTTCAAGCACGCATCTGTTTTCTGAACCCGAACTGTCAGAGTTCGTTAAGGAACAAGGGGGCATTCCTAAAATATTCCCAATCAAATTCAAGAAGCCTACTATTCCTACCAAACCCTACAGCAAACTGGAACGGGAGAGACCAAAATTTCGCAATAGCACCAGTACTAGGACCTCAGAAACGGGAAGTCGCCCTTCCTCCTCCAACCAACGACAGCCTGCAAAAGGCAAGAAAAGGTACGACAACAGGAAATACTAACTCTCATGCAGGCCAGGTCAGCACGAAGCTCATTTTATGGAAGACTTGGTGCACCTGACTGTATCCTGTCAATATTAGCTGGTTATCGAATTCCATTCATTAAGCGTCCTCCGTCCTATAGGCTAGATAAAGACACTTGCAGGCTACTGCCCCTTGCACATTTGCCAATATAACAAACTGGTTAGCTAACCTTTTCAGAAAACAGTTAATTCGGATCATAGTATACCTAGATGACTTCCTACTAATGCACACAGACCCGAACTTCCTTAAAAAGCAAACTCTTTACGTTGTAGATCAGCTGACGCGCCTCGGGTGGAAAGTAAATCAAGAAAAATCAATCTTAGAACCAACAAGGCGCCTCGAATACTTAAGGCTGATCTTGAACACAGAAACCAACACCAAAAGTCTGTCCTGCGACAAAGTAGACAAAAACCTAAACCTAATACGAAGCACAATAAAAAAGGACTGGTGGTCATGGCTAACAGCAAAAATCTTACTAGGCAACCAGAAAGAATTATGGGCGGTAATGGAAGTACTAACGAAAATGGGGCCAACTCTGAAAGATCAGACCGTCATGGTACAAACGGACAACAAAACCTTAGTTGCATACATAAGAAAGGAGGGGGGGACAAAATCCTTAAGGCTTCTCCAAACGACGTTCAAAATCTTCCAACTCGCAAACAACTTTCAAATACATCTGATCGCTCGCTACTTACCGGGTTGATACAACGGCATTGTGGATTGTCTGTCCAGACAAAACAGACTGCCAGAATGGACGTCATCAAAGGAAATGTTGCGAATTGTGTTCCAGAAGTTCGGAACTCCCTCAATAGACCTTTTTGCGAGCAGACGATCGGCTAAAGAAATATGTCAGCGAGGACGCGTTAGATCAAAATTGCGTTTTTGTGGATGCATTCAGCCAGATTTGGAATTTCAAGCTCGGTTGGATCTTCCCTCCTCCAGTACTAATCCCCCCTCGTGTGCTTCGCCACCTGGAAAAGAGTACAGGAGTCTACCTATGCGTGGTACCCAAATGGGAAAAAACCTTCTGGAAAGCCGAACTGAGACAACGAGCACTTCTCCCTCCATTGACAATCTGGAACACTCACAAACACCTGATCGGCCTTACGACTGGCGAACCCCCTGTGGCGGTAAAGAAACTGTCTTTGCAGGTCTGGAAGATTCGGGCTGGTCCAATCTAGTAAGCTCTTGGTCGGAGGAAAGTAAAAACCTGTTGGAATCTTCCTGGCGAAAGTCGACATTGAACACATATAAACCGGCTTGGAATAGATGGCGACAGTGGTCCCAAAAACATTGTAACAGTAGGAACCCAAGCGCGAATGATGTCGCAAAGTTTATTTGCTACTTACATACGGAAGTTGGCCTAGCACCTCAGACAATAGCAGTTCATAAATCAGTCGTAGTTACATTTGCAAATCCAACAAATGCAAGTAAACTCAGCAAACACCCGTTAGTCCGCCAAGCTCTGAAAGCTGTCACACTAAGTAAACCTCCCATTCAGAAACCTCGAACATGGGAAGTTAATACAATGATTGAATATCTTAAACGCTACCCTATCGACACTAAGAGTTTATTTCAAGTTTCACGTCATGTGGCGGTTCTTTTATTACTGGCTTCTGGACGGAGAATCCACGATCTCACTCTTTTAGATATAAGCCCTAATTCTCTAGAAATATTCGATGATCATCTGATCTTATGGCCTAATTTTGGTTCTAAGACCGACAGCTCAACATATCGCCAATCGGGGTGGAAATTAATCAGTAATGAAACACAAAAATTTGATCTTGTATACTGGATTCAGACATTGATTGTCGTCTCAGAAGCACGTCGATCAAGTAGAGAAAATCTAAGTAGCCTTTTTATTACTACGCGAGGAAAAGTGGGCTCTGCCTCTCGATCGGTAATCGCCGGATGGGTCAGGACAATTCTTAAGAATGCTAACATACATGATTCGCCAGGCAGTTTTAGGGCAGCAGTTAACAGTGATAACTGGAAAAACAACAATGTGGCCCTAGATGAAGTCCTAAGAAGAGGCAATTGGAGAAGTAAGGATACTTTCCTGAAGCACTACTTCAAAGAGGCTTTAAGTACATCAAATACTGTCGGTGCTACCATGATGCATTCGTTTACGCCCATATAAATTTGGGTAATTATGATTATAAGTTCCTCGTTTCCAATAATAATAATTATTAGTTCTTTTTTCTAAAGTACTTTGAATCATCCTTGTGTATCTTTATTAAGTTAGCTTAGTGTAATCTATTACACATCTTGTGATATTAATTAAACATTATAGACTTGATTTTGTACTAAATGTGTCTTATTGGCGAAAGCTCGTCATTGCATTTTGAGCATTCCTATCACCTGATCACAGTACGTCGCAGCAGCAGCGCCAGCAGAAAATAAACACTTCTCACCAGTGGGTCAAGCGAAGGCTCGGACACCTAAATAACACCGTTTTCCCCCCGAAGGGTAGAAAACGGATATTTAGGTTCCAGCCGAAGCTTGACCCACTAAGAATTAACATTCTTGCTGGCTTGAGAGTACTGAAAAGCGCGAGCGCCCGGCGCTGCGGCTGCGCGGGTGAGGTGGGAAGCACGCGGTGACGTCACGTCCTGTCAGGTAGAAGGGATGCTCTATGGGCCGAAACAGTGTTGCCACACGCCAAATCCAAGAGGTTATCTCACCAGTGGGTCAAGCTTCGGCTGGAACCTAAATATCCGTTTTCTACCCTTCGGGGGGAAAACGGTGTTATTTATCAAATTAAATTATTACAAATATTGATATTAATATTCAACCTTGCGAAAATATACATGGTGGACCATAGAGTGACGTCAATAAAAAGAAATTAGATTCCTCACATCTTGGGATATTCGAAAATACCCTATGTATGTTCCGCGATTATTTTTAGTTTCTGAGTTATTCAACTTTTAAAATTGTATGGGAAATCTCGAATGACAGACATTTTTTCTTTACAAATCATAAAGATGAAAAAATGTATGAAAATCAACCGCGGGAATAGCCATTGGAAGCCGGGAAGTAAAAAAAAAGGAGAGGAAAAATTATTGCTTGTCGAGATTTTTCCATTCAACTTTAAAAGTTGAATAACTCGGAAACTAAAAATTATTTGCAAAACATACATACATACATACATCACGCCTTTATCCCTTGCGGGGTAGGCAGAGCGTCAATTACCGTAAAAGTACGGTCGTTATCGCCACGTCTGACACATATTTGAGGGCGTTTTAGCTATTGTCGTGTATCGCTATAGTGACAGGTTGTCAGCCTGTCGCCTAAAATTGCAATACACATGATACCCTCGAGTCCTTTAGTCGCTTCTTACGACACCCACAGGAAAGAAATGGGGTGATGCTATTCTAAGCCGGCATCACACGGCCATGCCGGCATCACACGGCCAGCGAAACATACATGGGGCATTTTCAAATACCCCAAGATGTGAGGAATCTAATTTCTTTTTATTGACGTCACTGTATGGTCCACCCTGTGTGTCTCGATTCCAGCTGGACATAATTTAACACAGTACAGTAGCATTCTAATATTGTGTCTTATTTGAGGAATTACTGTCGAAAATTACTGAATACATGAATTAATGCTGATATAACATAACAAAGCTGTTCAATAAGAAATTGAATGCATAGACTTTTTACACATGATACTTATGAATAGAAATGACGCCAATGAGTTAGTTACCTGATGCGACGGCTGCTATGCTCGCTCGTAGCAGCAGGAGGGCTGCACTGCTCGGTGCGGGGAGCAAGCCTGTGGAACACAGGGAATGGAGATTACAAGTTAACACAGACTTTCGTACATTATTATAGTCATTGAAATTGGTTAAAACCACATCTAGACGGTTTTTCTGTCCAGAGAAATCATAGTAAGGGTTATAGATGTGCGCGAGTTTATTTATTTAAAATTCAAATGAGGAACTAAATTGTCTGAGATGCCAGAAAGACAGTGGTGGTGAAAGGGTTAATTAACATTTAAAATTCCTTCTTACCTAATACTCTAAGGAAGCAAACGACGACTATCTGAGATACCATGTTTGCAAGTGTGCCTTCTAAGCTTCTGTTACTACCTGCAAAAAGTTACTAAATTAGAATCACGTAAAATATATATATATTTTTTTAATAATTGTATTGCACAGGCAACGAT
Organism: Phthorimaea operculella; assembly: GCA_024500475.1. Lineage (NCBI taxonomy): Eukaryota > Metazoa > Arthropoda > Insecta > Lepidoptera > Gelechiidae > Phthorimaea > Phthorimaea operculella. The sequence continues at coordinate 11,011,607 of JANFCV010000002.1, forward strand.
TAAAGGCTGTCGCAGACCGGGTACAGCATACTTGCGTGCGTGCAGAAATAGTACGGAGATGGCAGGTGATACGTTTACGTGCGTGCGTGCGTCTGTCATCTCTATACTATTTTTGCACACACGCGTGCTGCGTCTGGTCTGTGTTACCCTAAGATAACACCTTAACTACCTTGTGCCTCGGTAGCCCAGATGGTAGAGGCGTCGCGTATTTATAAGTCGCAGGTCCAAATCCTCAATGCGGTAGAAAATTTTGCAGAATCGCACAAAGCATGACAAAGTGCTCACCTGGCCATTTCAAGCAGCCGTACTTCTGTCCAAAATAGCTAGCGGCCGTGTCTCCTATTCCTATGACAAAATAAATACAGAAATTATAAATAATTTGTTCATCATTAACTTGGGCATTTGTATAATTTCTACTTACTAACCACTGATCCTTATAATATGTAGTTGAAAAAATAATTACTTAGTTAATAAACTCACAATTTCGTTTGTAAGGCTTACTCTTCTGTTGTTTTTTTTATTTGTATTTGTGTTACAATTTTGCAACCTGTTGTGGTGCTATACTGGAATAACTGAGGTCTCATTTTCTTACATACATACCGCTGCTTTAAAATTTACCTGTGTCATTGGCTAGCATTTTCTTACTGATAGTTGAACTGAAAACAATGGGGGTACTGAACTACCAAAGTTCCTAAAACGCTAAGCTCAACAGTTCAAACTGAACAACTTTCCCTAACGACCAAAGATCAAAGACTAAAAAAATTGGACCTTCCATAGAATGGCTCGTACAGCCGATTTTTTGGACGGGAGGTGCATTTTTTTAAGGCTTTTTGAACTTAGTTCCTTTGGGAAAGTGGTTCAGTTTGACTTGAATACTACATTTTTAAAACACTTCCCGTGTTAGGTATTAAATTTTTGGAAAACCTGCTTTTTCCAATTTCTTTCGGTATCTGTACTGCCGACGCCACTACCAACTTGCCACCGTGATTTTATCCTAACCTGCAAATTAGGCAAGTATATCTTGGCCACTAACGCAGTACAGATGCCAAAGGTCGCAGGTTAAAATCCTGTCTACGGTTTTTCCAAAAACAGTATTCAGCTTAGCGTTTTCGGGAAAGTGGATCGTTCGGTAGCACCCGGTAGCGTACCTACGGCGAGTACCCCACTGAGTAGCTCCAGTTCGGCTAACGCCAGACCCACGTACAGGTAGATAGGGGTCATAGCGAACATGCCCCGTCCTATACATACCTACTGCGAGGAGTATACATACCTACGGCGAGTACCCCACTGAGTAGCTCCAGCTCGGCTCCCTCCCGCCACGGCACCAGCGCCAGCGGACACGCCAGACCCACGTACAGGTAGATAGGGGTCATAGCGAACATGCCCCGTCCTATACATACCTACTGCGAGGAGTATACATACCTACGGCGAGTACCCCACTGAGTAGCTCCAGCTCGGCTCCCTCCCGCCACGGCACCAGCGCCAGCGGACACGCCAGACCCACGTACAGGTAGATAGGGTCATAGCGAACATGCCCCGTCCTATACATACCTACTGCGAGGAGTATACATACCTACGGCGAGTACCCCACTGAGTAGCTCCAGCTCGGCTCCTCCCGCCACGGCACCAGCGCCAGCGGACACGCCAGACCCACGTACAGGTAGATAGGGGTCATAGCGAACATGCCCCGTCCTATACATACCTACTGCGAGGAGTATACATACCTACGGCGAGTACCCCACTGAGTAGCTCCAGCTCGGCTCCCTCCCGCCACGGCACCAGCGCCAGCGGACACGCCAGACCCACGTACAGGTAGATAGGGTCATAGCGAACATGCCCCGTCCTATACATACCTACTGCGAGGAGTATACATACCTACGGCGAGTACCCCACTGAGTAGCTCCAGCTCGGCTCCCTCCCGCCACGGCACCAGCGCCAGCGGACACGCCAGACCCACGTACAGGTAGATAGGGGTCATAGCGAACATGCCCCGTCCTATACATACCTACTGCGAGGAGTATACATACCTACGGCGAGTACCCCACTGAGTAGCTCCAGCTCGGCTCCCTCCCGCCACGGCACCAGCGCCAGCGGACACGCCAGACCCACGTACAGGTAGATAGGGTCATAGCGAACATGCCCCGTCCTATACATACCTACTGCGAGGAGTATACATACCTACGGCGAGTACCCCACTGAGTAGCTCCAGCTCGGCTCCTCCCGCCACGGCACCAGCGCCAGCGGACACGCCAGACCCACGTACAGGTAGATAGGGTCATAGCGAACATGCCCCGTCCTATACATACCTACTGCGAGGAGTATACATACCTACGGCGAGTACCCCACTGAGTAGCTCCAGCTCGGCTCCCTCCCGCCACGGCACCAGCGCCAGCGGACACGCCAGACCCACGTACAGGTAGATAGGGGTCATAGCGAACATGCCCACGTCCTGGTAACATATTAGACAAATTAAATTTAATAACTCATGCAGATAAAAAAAATGCAACATTGTTGTTTGCCTCTCTATCGTAATAAATAGGCCCGTCCACACCAAGCGAGCAGCCTAGCTGCCTCTCTGCTTCGCGAAGCAAACGAACGTTTCGCCGCCTCACCCGAGGCAACGAGACAAGTTAATTTGTAGACCGGAATATTATGAAACAGTGAGATATACTTGATGCGGGTAGATACCTTTTCATCTGAATAAACTTCAAATGCTGTTTGTAGTGCTGGGGATATAGGTTCGATTCTCGCCAGTCTTAATCCCTGGAACAAATAGAAATTACAATAAACCACTATTGCTTCAACTGAAAATGCTGTATCAACAAAATTGCAGGTTTACTTTGTAGAAATGGTAACTATGCTTAGTACAGTTTATATGATTAGATTTTCGTCACGAACTGAAGTTGTTCATTACCTCTATGAATAATGTGACACCAAAAATGATTCCAGCAGCCAGAGCAATGAACTCCAGGTCGAGAAGTATCCCTGAAGCAAACACGACTGACGCCAGCAAGTGGAAACTCTTGCGAGTGACCGTGGTAGCCTTCACGCGCGTCCGCCCGCGGTAAACCAGCACCACCACCGTAGTCAGCACCAGCCACAGCCAGAATAGGAACAGTTTTATCTGGAATGTTGAAAATTAAGAGATTAAGGTACTAGGCCTACAATAAGTGTATAGTCACAGTATAGTAGGTGCCTGATTTTAAATAAAGAGTAACTCTTTAAACTCATCAGACCATTGAGTCAAACAAACATATTTTTGTATAATTTTACAATAAGTCTATAGTTGATGAGATTGATTGTTTTAAGACTGACTGTACTACATAACAATCTACTGGTTAAACAAATGTAAAAATAACATGGTTCTCATATTTGATGACATTATCCCTTACATTGCAGAATAGATAGTACGTACATTGTACCTATAACCAAAATTTTTTAATAAAAACTATTTTCTTGCATTCAGTCATACATACCCTTAAAAAGCTCCTGAATAGAACGAATCCAAAGAAGCGATGTAGGAACAGTGGTCCTAATGCCCAGAACAGTGCTGTTAGCACACCAAATGCGCCGATGCATATAGTCAGTGCGAGCCATTTTTTGTTTCTGCGGCACTCGGGCATGGTCAGAAACTCTGTAACAAGCAGACCCACGGTTGATAACACCGTCTGGAAACAGACAGATACACAATTTACAAACCACTGGGGGAACAGAGCATGTAAGGATGAAAATAATGCTCTGTGACTAGGGTGTAAGTGGACAAAGAAACAAGATCTATAGAGAGATCTTTAATTTTTTTTATATGAAATTAATAACCATTGAAACTTTATTTGTGGCAAGAATATCATAAATTAAATTTTTACTATATAAGGTAATAAATTAACTGAGCAATAGCTGAATTTAATTTGCACTAGTTATATAATTAGTGGACTGTTGTGGCTGTTATGGTATGGTATGGTATGGTATATAATTAAACTAAAGCTCCATAAAAAAAATTGTGTGTACTATATGTAGCACATAAGTTTTACAAGGAAATACACATATTCTTTCTATAAATTTAAGTAACTTATGGGAAATTCATAAAAAACAATACTTACAATCACATAACTTTTAATTAACTTGGTATCATCATCATCTTGGAATTCTGGCCAGTATTGATATGAATAAAATGTTATCACAGAAGCAGTCAGTGCTAGGGAGATTCCTTGTGACACTACCATGGCCTCGCCAACGGTAAATGTTCTAGGACAGTTTAGCAGACATTTCTTGAGAAAAAAGCTGTATGATAACACTAATATTGTAGAGAATGCCAGTGATATGTGTAAATCTGGAATAAATCAAAATATGTTTAATACTCCTCCAATAGGCAGTCTTTATAATATGTAAGTATATTGATATATGTCTTACCATATCCCAAACCAATGTGGACAGGTAATGTCGCCATAAACACTGCAAAAGTGCATCCTGATGTGTACGAGCCCTTCAGAACAAGGCAAGACATGTACAAAAATGCTATAAACATAATACTGTAACTTATAAGCCCCACAGACAGATATGCCACAAGTTTATACACAGGAGACACATTGTACAGAAATGTGTATAAAAGCAGTACTGCAGGGGTGAGAATGAAGCACCACAACCCATTACTCTTCACAGGCCTGCAAGAAAAATTAATGGTTAGAAACACTCTTGTGCAAATATATTATTTTAGTTTATAATTACAAAACTCTGTTTATAGCAAAAAATTTTTTGAGTTCAAAGAGATCTGGAATAAAGTGAACTGGACTCTCCGCCAAAGTTTGCACCTGCCCCCCGGTAACCAAAGCCAGTGTAATAATTGCAGGATCAAGAAATACGAGTGCAACTGAATGTTTAGTGTATAAATGAGGCTATACCTTTCTGGAGCTTGATTGGAGTTAGAGAATAGTCGTGAATAGAAGTAGAGAAACCAGAAAATTGAAACTTTGAACCGGATACTGATAAGAATTTATAAACTTACCTTGTTGCAATTGATTCGAATTTGAAATTTTTCGATATTTGTTCATCCAATGCGTAGAACAACTTGATGAATTTACTGGCCGTAATGGATTTTATGTAATTATGGGTTTCTTTTGATAGTCCTTCCATTTTTCACTGCACAACAAACTATTTTCCACATAATATTTTTGGTGAAATTCAATCAACCACACATCTTCCACGATGTGCTGTCAATGCCAGCTGTTTGTAAATTGATTACATTCGTTTACAGTTCACTCACTTTAGCAAGAACTCGTTCATTTTTATAAAGCACTCATTCTCTAATATTTTTAAAGATAGCTTATTATTACTATTATTACTATTTATTACTATTTATATGTGAATGGAAAAATAGCATACCCGTTATAAAACGAATTCCTAGGGGTGCTAGGCTCAGCGTGGCGACTGCATTAAAAGCTTGCATCGATAAAGTTGTTTCGTCAAATTGCAGGGCCAGCTGGCAGGAACTACTAAGTTTCCCTTATCGTATCCTTCACATCAATAAGAATGATGACACAAAAATAAGCCTAACCCAAAAAGTTAAAAACAATTGTTCTCAACCGGCAAACTGTTTAATCTTCAAAAAAACCAGCTCTAGAAATTCTCCGTCTGGGAATCAGCGCACCATTTCTAAAAAAGTAGAAGAAAAGATCGGTGATGGTGATCTAAAGGGTGCCAGTCAACTTTTGTTTTCTAACGACATTATTGCACCGAATAACGAAGAAACCGTTCAATCTCTCCGTTCCAAACACCCACTTCCTTCTTCTTCGACCAAACTCCCCGATTTTGAACAGCAGCCCAATATTCTTCCACGCGTGACGCCTGAAGATATCCTCGCGGCTATTCAATCCTTTAAAAATGGCTCGTGTGGCGGCATGGATAGCCTTTCTCCCCAGCATTTAAAAGACCTAGTTTGCCACTCTGCGGGAGAAGCCGCCAGTGCCTTAGTTACAAGCTTAGCACGTCTTGCAGACTTAATGCTGTCGGGTTCTGTAAACGAGGAAATTACCGAGGTTCTCTACGGCGCAAACCTTGTTGCATTAAAAAAGAAGGATGGTGGCATCAGGCCAATCGCCGTGGGTACCACGTTCAGGCGTTTGGTTTCTAAATTATCCTGCAAACACGTAATGCCCACTCTAGCATCAAGGTTCCAGCCGATTCAAGTTGGTTTTGGCTCCAAGGGCGGCTGCGAGGCAGCTGTCCATTCAACGAGGACTTTTCTGAAACATAACGAAGGGTGCGTGCTTCTCAAAGTCGATGTGAAGAACGCTTTTAATTCCATCAACCGGGCAACTCTTCTCTCTGAAGTAAAAGAACACATTCCAGCTTTGTATCCCTATCATTGGCAATGTTACAGTACACCCTCTAAATTGCTTTACAAAGAACACCTACTCCACTCTTCCGTTGGCTGTCAGCAGGGAGATCCGTTGGGCCCAGCAATTTTCAGTTTAGCCATTCACCCCTCCATCTCTTCCTTAAAATCCAAATACAACGTCTGGTATCTTGATGACGGCACGATCGGTGGTCAACCAGATACAGTACTGGAGGACCTGAAGACTCTTATCGATGATTTTGCTGAGATCGGCCTCGAACTAAATTTCAGTAAGTGTGAGCTTTACATCCACCCTTCTGTCTCCTCAGATGCTCGGCATGAAATTCTATCACAGTTCAACTCCGTCGCTCCAAATATTCAGATAGCAACCGAAGCCTCGCTCCACTTATTGGGTGCTCCACTCTTGGATGAAGCCATTCCCTGTTTTATTGACGAACAAGTGAACAAGTTCAAAGACAACTTCGATAGATTGCTAGAAATCAATCCACATATGGCGATTACAATAATAAAATTTTGTCTTTTCGTTCCAAAGTTCACCTACGTTCTGAGATGTTGCCATCTGTGGAAATTCAAGAGTCTTCTGTCAGAAATGGACGACCAGATTTACAACCTGCTTATAAAAATTCTAAATTGCCAACTTACTCCTGAAGCGTGGTCCCAGGCATCACTTCCAATACGTTTCGGAGGTATCGGAATCCGGAAAATATCTGCGGTTTCTTTGCCCGCCTTTCTCTCGTCTGCCAGCGGCTGCATTTCACTGTTCCACAAAATTGTCGGCCCTTCTTTAGGAAACGTTGACATCACCTTCCTTTCAGAAGCAGTGGATAAGTGGAGATCCATAACATCCAGTGATCTTCCCTCTTCTCTGCACTCGCAGGTACAGTGGGATGAGCCGCTGTGTAAAAGGGTTCAGTCGGACCTATTGGAGTCGTGCGTCAGCACACCCGACCGCGCTCGCTTACTGGCATCTTTCGAAAAAGAGTCTGGTCTTTGGCTTAATGCTCTTCCCTCACCCAACATTGGTACCTTGCTTGACAGTTGCTCATTGTCTTTAATCATAGGTCTCCGCCTAGGATTAAGGACCAATCACCCACACGACTGCGGTTGCGGCGCACAGGTCAACCAATTCGGCCACCACGGACTTTCTTGTCGAAAAAGCGCCGGCCGCATCCCCCGACATGCTGCCCTGAATGATGTTATCCGTCGGGCTCTTGTCTCAGCGAACGTTCCGGCAAAGTTGGAACCAAACGGCATCGTTCGTTCTGATGGCAGGAGGCCCGACGGCGTAACCCTCATTCCGTGGCAGCAGGGTAGAAGCTTGGTGTGGGACGTCACCTGTGTGGATACGTTGGCCCCATCCCACCTCCAAACTACAAGTACCCGTGCTGGTTCAGCAGCCGCAAACGCAGAGGCAGCGAAGGTGAGAAAATATGTGGAAATATCGAATAGCTACATGTTCTCGCCGATCGGTTTTGAAACCCTGGGCCCCTGGGGGCCTGAAGCTAAAAAGCTTGTGAAAGAGATTTCAGTGCGTATCTACAAGGCATCTGGTGACCGACGTGCTGGCAGTTTCCTCGCCCAACGAATTAGCCTAGCTATTCAAAGGGGGAATGCTGCCAGCATGCTGGGAACCATGTCTTGTGGAGACGCACTGGAAGGGCTTTAATGTAGGTTAAGTTGTAAATATTTTTGTAAATAGTTGTATTTAGTTTTTTGTAGTTATTTTTGTTAATAAACTTCTAGAATCTATTTAACTCAAAATTAATAAAGAATTTATTAAGTTATTAACAATATTGTAATTATCTGACAAAAAACGCGAATAAAACTGAAGTAAAAATAAGATAAATAAGGTTTTTGTAACGTAAAGGTTTAGGTAAAGGTTATTGCAAAAGTGACATAAGATCTTTGCTAAAGCGGATAGCTATTTCCATAAACGCACTTCAAGGTTATTTTCGGTGTTCGATAAGTGTTCGAGAAACTTGTATTTCTTCCACTTATCAATATTTATAACTAGTCTATCTGCCGGCCGGCGTGCGTGAAGGTATTTTCTATCCAATCGCTCCGTAATATTTGTTCAAAATGCTGCGTAACGTCGGTAAAGCACTCCAGACTCAAAAGGCGAAGTTTGCTACTGCGGTACCGGCTCCTCAAACCAAACCGGAGATTTTATACACTGGGGTAACTCCAATTTCCTTCTTTTTATTATTATTATTACTAGGTATCATATGCTTGCTATTTTTCCATCTAATTTTAGGTAACTAGAAACTCGGTAGGTATTTACTTATTGATATCTGTTAGCGCCGGTTTTCAAGGCCATCTACATATTATGGTAACTAAAAACAACTTGTACTTACACGTGTAAGGCATTCATAATATTAGTTGTAATGTACTATGCATTTCAGAAACAGGCTGATGTGCCTATATCTAAACTAGTGTGCATGTAATAGTTCATTAAAAAAAGATTATTTTTATATTAATTTATTCAAGTTCAACGTTCAAGGTATACTTTATACTTTGTTGTGATGATAACAGTTTTTTAATTTAATTCTATTTTTTCCATCAGCTTTTCATCAACAATGAATGGGTGAAGTCCTCCGATGGCAAGACCTTCAAGACCCTGAACCCGGCGAATGAGGAGGTGATCGCAGAAGTCCAGCAAGCCAACAAAGCTGATGTGGACCGCGCAGTCAAAGCTGCCAGGGATGCCTTCAAGTATGTACACAAATGGAAGAAAAAGCAGAAGTCATTTGGATAAATACAAGTTATAGTTGATGTACAATTTACTCAAAGATAAGATATTGATTGTAGAATTTTGTATGATATCTGCAGATTCAACTGTCTGCATGATTGTCTTATTCTATTTGTGTTCTATACCTACTTACTGCCACGATAATTTAATTGAAAAGTCAACACCTTCAATAAGTAAAACCTTCAACTTCATTCAGCTTTTTAAAATGAAGTAAAATAATAACTCCTTAAAATGGATAGCTGGGATAGTGGAAAGACACCTATAGTTTATAGAATTACTTGATGATCAGATCTTTGTATCATATCTGTCTACTTATTTGTTCACACTAGAAACCCATCACTGTTGCAATAATTTCCAAATCCTTAATAATTTAATCCCAGAATATTTTTTCTAACTACTGTTTATGTACCTTTATTTAAATCATTGCTTATCCCCAGCCCAGCCGTTATCGGTATTTGTCACTTTTCACTAGTAAAAAAGCCATTAAATGAAATCAGTTTTTTTGTAATTGTTATTTGTTTTTTTGCAGACTGGGCTCCCCATGGCGGCGGATGGACCCGTCGGAGCGCGGACGCCTCATCAACAAGCTGGCCGACCTGATCGAGCGCGACAGGGCTTACTTGGCGGTAAGATTATAGCTTTCCTCAGTACTGAATTCTATTAAATTGTTCAAACTAAAGTGCGAAATTTTGACTTATGTATTATACGGATTGCGCACTTACTTGTTTAATCTAATTTGATCTTTTCTCTACTTGCAACTACTGAAAAGTACTGAAAGTTGTCTGGAAGAGGTCTACCTAAGCTATACGCCGCGTTCACGCTTTGTATTGTACTTTCAGTCTCTTTCTACTTACTTTCTGAAAATAATCACACAAGTTTACAGTAAAACTATCAGTTGATTCAAAATGATTTTTCGATTATGTTCCTTTTTTTAAGCAATTTTATAAGTAATATCAAAATCTCGTTAGCAAAAACATAGCTCCGTAAGTTTACTTCTTTAAACTTGCTCGCTGATTATAGTAACTGGTTTAGAAACCTAGTTTAGAAAGGGAGTAGCCAACATAAGTAGTTATTTAAAGGTACTGCCTTATTCTCTTAGATAAATAAAATCCGCAGTAGCTACCTACTAGTAATAAATAAAACAATTACAATATGAAATGCATAAAATCCTGTTCATAAAATGCCTTGTATGTTTTGCTTCAGTTATGTTTGATATACACAATCGGTCATTTAAACATTTATACAACTCATGTAACTTAAACAACAGCAGTCAAAGAGTGATAATAATCCAAGATTACATAATGTTTCAGTTCAACAGATAGTTTGATGTATGGATAATGTTTTAAATGGCATGCCAAGGTCAACTAAATAAAAAGATGCCGTGTTATCGGCGTAGCATTATTAATTTAATTTACTCGTATGTGTTATTTAACCGACTTTGTTTTTACTGTACTAACAAACTAATATTTCGTTCTAGTTATGATACCTATTCTGAAATGTTTTTGTTTGAATGAACTTATCTTCAGATAGAGCAACAAATTAAAATGCTCCGTCATGTTAGGTAATGACCATGTTAATGTTTGTTATTATAGTTCTGGTTAGATTAGCTTGATAATCTCCTTGTGGTTTAACCCACTTGGGGAGATAGTAAAAATATGTCGTAAAAAGCGACTAAGGATAGGTGTCCAATTTGATGGACGCCGTACTTATACAAAACCCGAAAACACTTCGATACCGCGTTTTAAAAAACTTGTGGCGCCATCTATTGACGATGTTGAGAACTAGTCAGTTTGTACTTATTACCTTCTGCTCCATCATGATAGGTAATGAAATGAATGACAATGATCACATTTCTATTATCAACTAGTCCAATCACAAAATTACGGAGATACCTTTTTACAGTTTGCAATATTTAAGGTTTATATTACCCAGTTAGTATAAGCTTGATACTTCGCTACAGCTCATTCAGCTCAATGTGCATCGTAATCACGGACAAATCACACTGTATTCTACCAGGGATGTAAAAAAAAACGAATTTTTAAATAATCGATTTTTCTTTGGAAAAAAAATCGATTAATTTAAGGAGTAGAATTAATCGATTAATAAAAAATCGATTATATTTTCAAAATTTCCAAAATTTCCAAAATTAATAATCGATTTTATTTTTCATCTTTCTTCTTTTACCAATCGTCTTGATTATGCATGAACACCATTTCCAATTTTCTCGGTCTTAAATATTTTAAGTCCCTAATTTTTGCTGCACATGACGCTAAAAATGCTGTTTTGCCGGCATGAAAAGAAAGGAACCGTTTTAATACTGTGTAGTAGTAGTAGCAGCGGTACTTTTAGTGGGTGGTTGTAAAACTCTGATACCAGGGTTTATCGGGTCGTTGGGCGACCTTCTTTCGGCTTTATTTTTTGTTTTGTAACACGTTGTATGAAGTTTACTGCGTATAACTTGAGATTTAGCAAAATCATGTAAAATATCTTGCAAATTATTAAAAAAGTGAATGGCACTAACATTCTTTGATAAAATTAAAGGTGCAATACAAAAAAATCGATTTTTATTAAATTCGATGTTTTTTAATAAAAAACGATTTATTTTTAATCGATTTTTTTGCGACTGGAAATAATCGATTATTAAATAATCGATTTTTTATTGCTCAAGTCACATCCCTATATTCTACCCACAGAGTCTGGAGACCCTGGACAACGGCAAGCCTTACCTGGCTGCGTACCACGGCGACGTGGCTGGTGTCATCAAGAACCTGCGCTACTACGCCGGCTGGGCAGACAAGAACCACGGCTACACGCTGCCCATGGACGGCAAATACTTCGCCTACACCAGGCACGAGCCCGTCGGTAAGAGATCTAGAAGGTTCTAGAAGTAGTCTAGAACCTCCGGTACTACGCCGGCTGGGCAGACAAGAACCACGGCTACACGCTGCCCATGGACGGCAAATACTTCGCCTACACCAGGCACGAGCCCGTCGGTAAGAGATCTAGAAGGTTCTAGAAGTAGTCTAGAACCTCCGGTACTACGCCGGCTGGGCAGACAAGAACCACGGCTACACGCTGCCCATGGACGGCAAATACTTCGCCTACACCAGGCACGAGCCCGTCGGTAAGAGATCTAGAAGGTTCTAGAAGTAGTCTAGAACCTCCGGTACTACGCCGGCTGGGCAGACAAGAACCACGGCTACACGCTGCCCATGGACGGCAAATACTTCGCCTACACCAGGCACGAGCCCGTCGGTAAGAGATCTAGAAGGTTCTAGAAGTAGTCTAGAACCTCCGGTACTACGCCGGCTGGGCAGACAAGAACCACGGCTACACGCTGCCCATGGACGGCAAATACTTCGCGTACATCCGGCACGAGCCCGTCGGTAAGAGATCTAGAAGGTTCTAGAAGTAGTCTAGAACCTCCGGTACTACGCCGGCTGGGCAGACAAGAACCACGGCTACACGCTGCCCATGGACGGCAAATACTTCGCCTACACCAGGCACGAGCCCGTCGGTAAGAGATCTAGAAGGTTCTAGAAGTAGTCTAGAACCTCCGGTACTACGCCGGCTGGGCAGACAAGAACCACGGCTACACGCTGCCCATGGACGGCAAATACTTCGCCTACACCAGGCACGAGCCCGTCGGTAAGAGATCTAGAAGGTTCTAGAAGTAGTCTAGAACCTCCGGTACTACGCCGGCTGGGCAGACAAGAACCACGGCTACACGCTGCCCATGGACGGCAAATACTTCGCCTACACCCGGCACGAGCCCGTCGGTAAGAGATCTAGAAGATTCTAGATCTATTTTGAGTTGGAATTGTTGCACCTGCTATAATAATAGTTTATTCAAAGTTACTGGACCCGAAGTTACGCTTGCTTCGCTCTCGAAAACATTTTTGGTTTTCTTGTAACAAATCTTAACCTTTCTTACCCCAAAACTAGCTTTTGCATAAGACCCCGACAAGGCATATTACGCCATTGCTTTCGTTCTAGAGTCTAATATACACCATGTTTCATCACAAATTAGGGAAACTGCGCGCAGGGCGCCTATACAGTTAGCTCACTCGGTACTTGCGACGAATTTGACGCTTACTGACTTTAACTGGAAATAACCGGAATCTCTGGAGAATTCAAGGTAACTAAGAAGGTGGTTGACACGAGCGTCATATTTCTTCGACTAAAAATAGGCCTAGAATCATATGACGTTCTATAACAGATTTTGCTGTTTTGATTTATACCGGGAGTAACAGAAAGGGTATTACAAGCCGAAAGGAGGTGAAGGTACTCATGAAACTGAACAACTTTCCCCATGGAACATGGGTCGAAAAATGAAAAAAAAAATTTGGACCACCCATACAAAATCGCCGATCAGCTGAATGATTTACAAAGGAAGGAATGAAGGAGGTCCAAATTTTTCTTTTCATATTTCGACCCATGTTCCATGGGGAAAGTTGTTCAGTTTCATGAGTACCTTCACCTCCTTTCGGCTTGTAATACCCTTTCTGTTACTCCCGGTATATACTTTGAGATTTTTGACAGTAGCAACCCTGGTTATGTAACAAGTGCCAATAGCGAAAATCCGAAATAGGGTCGAGTGAACCTTGTGGTTACATTTTCAGGTGTGTGCGGTCAGATCATCCCGTGGAACTTCCCGCTCCTCATGGCCGCTTGGAAGCTGGGCCCCGCGCTGGCCACCGGCTGCACGCTGGTGCTCAAGCCGGCCGAGCAGACCCCGCTCACCGCGCTATACATCGCGCAGCTCACTAAGGTACCGACTGCTATATACATGAGGTCATCCATGGAAGCTGGGCCCCGCGCTGGCCACCGGCTGCACGCTGGTGCTCAAGCCGGCCGAGCAGACCCCGCTCACCGCGCTATACATCGCGCAGCTCACTAAGGTACCGACTGCTATATACATGAGGTCATCCATGGAAGCTGGGCCCCGCGCTGGCCACCGGCTGCACGCTGGTGCTCAAGCCGGCCGAGCAGACCCCGCTCACCGCGCTATACATCGCGCAGCTCACTAAGGTACCGACTGCTATATACATGAGGTCATCCATGGAAGCTGGGCCCCGCGCTGGCCACCGGCTGCACGCTGGTGCTCAAGCCGGCCGAGCAGACCCCGCTCACCGCGCTATACATCGCGCAGCTCACTAAGGTACCGATTGCTATATACATGAGGTCATCCTCCTCATGGAAGCTGGGCCCCGCGCTGACCACCGGCTGCACGCTGGTGCTCAAGCCGGCCGAGCAGACCCCGCTCACCGCGCTATACATCGCGCAGCTCACTAAGGTACCGATTGCTATATACATGAGGTCATCCTCCTCATGGAAGCTGGGCCCCGCGCTGACCACCGGCTGCACGCTGGTGCTCAAGCCGGCCGAGCAGACCCCGCTCACCGCGCTATACATCGCGCAGCTCACTAAGGTAGGTCCTCTCTTCATGTGGGACAACGAGTCAGAGTCTTTCAACCGTCTACTGCAAGTAGCAGGCCTCGACATGGTTGTGTAACGACCGCCATCATAGACAAGACAATAAATGGTTAAATAAATAAATAAATAAACAAGATAGCAACAGGGACCGACGGCTTAACGTGCCCATCCGAAGCACGGAACATTTCGGGGACAAACTTTGGCGACATTGTATAAATACAAAAGTTCCCATTGTGGACGCATTTCTTTTTCATTATTTTAATCATGTAACTGTGACACATAATAGTTAGTTAGCTATAAAGCGAAATACTATAAACACGAAAAGAGATAGAGATGTAAACAATGTTTCGTAACAAAGTTCCCAACGAAAAAGCGTCTTCATTGGGAACTTTTCGGGAACATTGTCCCGAAACATCTACAGGGATTTTGTCCCCAATGGATTGAATGTTGCCAATGAAGACACATTTATACAATGTTGCGAGACAATATTCCCAACGAGGGTGCGTCTTCATTGGAAACTGTTCGGCAACATTTTCCCGCAACATTGTATCAGATATAAAGTTGCGGGGTTTTTGTCTCCAATGAATACCCGCCTTGAACCATCATTGTATCTAAAGGCCAGCTCATAAGTTGCTGTTTTCCATCGAGAAAAATATTTTCCCGTTTTAACCTTTTAACCGCCGGAGTCGTATATATCCGACTGCGCAGGTCGGTGCCCTTGCCGCCGAAGTCGGAAATATCCGACTATTTTTATTTTTGATTCTATTTAGCTAGACAGAAATAATTAGCGATAATGACAATAAATCCTACTAATATTATAAAGACGGATGTTTGTGTGTGTGTTTGTTACGACATCACGCTAAAACGGCTGGTTGGATTGACATGAAATTTTGCACAAATATAGAAGAGTATCTAGAATAACACATAGGCTACTTTTTACCTCGGGAAAATGTCTTATTCCTACGGGATCACGCATATTCCAATATTTTTGCAAAGGTGGCGTGACTGAGCCGATTCGCGTTTTAAACGTTTTCGCCGAAAACTAACAGCGACATCTCTTGGCGAGTAATGCTTTCTTCCCGCGGAATTACAGGTTACAGCGGGTGAAACCGCTGACGGGCAGCTAGTGCAAAATAAAGGAAAAAAACAACAGATTTTCTTCACGCTTCCACCGCCGCAGCCGTATAAATCCGACAATAGTGTTGTGACAATAATTAGTTAACATCCAAAACGCTAATACTTCTATATCCATTCATTAATGTAAAATTTTAAAATAATTTCTACTAATCACAAAGTAGGTAAAACATAGCAAAACTTACTATTGTTTAACACGTTTTTTTCTATTTAAAACTAAACTAAACTGAATTAACAAATGTGTTTAAAATTTTTAAGAAGGTTAATATTTCCATACACTGCACAGCTCTAATCATTTGAAAATTACCTGAAATGTCAGCGCCGGAGTCGTATATATCCGACCGCCTGTGACGTCATAAGCGCGAACAGCATTGAATTAGGGAGGGTACGTTGATAAAAAATTGTCGATGGTTTTAAATTTTGAGATAATGTTCTCCATTCTACCTAGACGTGTAGACGTGTTTCACGCACCCACGCACGAACGGTTGTAATTAGAGATTTAATATACGGCTGAATACCGAATACCTGATTTATGAAAAAACACACTTATTAGCAAAATGTATTTAGTTATAACATAAATTTAGTTCCCCCGCGCTCATTGCGCCTTCGGTGCGGTGACTGGTTCGTGTGCAACAAATACGCATATAAAGACCCCTTGCAACAAGCCAAGTATTCGGCTGTTGCCTCAAATTAAATGAATACTCGCGGCATCTCTAGTTTTAGTCTATGCGATTGTATGATATGATGGCCTTAGTTTTGACGCACGAATTCTCGTCTAAAGAACGTTCGAATTCGCTTCGAACGTTCTTCTGATGCAACGTCGTGCGACGTCGCATTTATGTATGGGCATCCTTAGAACTCTGTGGAGTCCATCACTAGTTCTTTATAAAAATGATCGGAGTCCCAACGCCGGAGTCGCAAATATCCGTCATTAGGGCTTCCAAAAGTCGATGTTTTGGCTTGAATGAATTGTATAGTCAAAAATATTTTCTGGTATATTTAACATTTATACAACATAAGTCTGCCTTTATAAGTATTAACTTAATACATAGTATTCCAAATACTACATCGTTTCTTATTAAGGAAATTCAATTATTTCTTCTAAGAAGCGTTCATTAATAGCATTATCGTGGGTGTAGTTGACAGCACTAGTGACCTTGAGCGAAAACTAACCACGGCGGTTGGGGCACTTTTATTTTTTATATGTGCGGCGGTTAAAAGGTTAAAAAGTAGCCTAGCCCGGAATGCTAGCCCGGTTTCCCCATCCGGAATTCCGGGAGCCTGCCGCAGACGCCCGATCTTTTCTAACCGGAATATTTACCGCCATTGCTCTGAGTGACGCGGATGTCAAAGCACGTTCCCATGGAGTTCATAGAGGACGGCGAATTACTTGCAATTGCATTGCTACTGGCGCTGAACAATAAAAAAAAGTGCTGCTCCGTCACGATTCCTTTCGGAAACTTCCGGGCGTGTGAGGCCATTCGAACAAAATCTATGGCAGGGATGCATCCGGAGTGACGTCACCCGGTTTTTTCCGGCCGGTTCGAGTCTGCGCCCGGTTTGTTTCCGTTCCGGGAATTAACCGTCCGTTTGCGGCATTTTGTATGAAAATATAGCATTCCGGCACCCGGATGGGGAAACCGGACCCGGAAACCGGACCCGGAAACCAGACTAGCATTCCGGGCGAGTGCAGCCAGCCTAATGGTAAAAGAATTTTTGAATCAGATCCAATTATTTTTTTCGATGTTTTCGGTGTTTATAATACCTAATATGTTTATCGATTACATAGGTACGTACAGAAGAGTTACATATATTACATAGAGTGCAAACAATCGGTCCGCTTTTTATTGATTAATATCATTGTAGGAATAGGAAGTTATATGTTTTAAGTTTAGCTTGATAATCTCCTAAGTGGTTTGACCCACGTGGAGATAATAAAAATATGTCGTAAAAAGCGACCGAGGATATGTTTTTCAACATTCCCGTGGGTAGAGACACAGTTTGATGGACGCCGTACTTATACAGAACTCGAAAACACTTCGATACCGCGTTTTAAAAAACTTGTGGCGCCATCTATTGATGATGTTGAGATCTAGTCACTTTGTACCACACTTTTTACCTTCGAGCAACTTCTTCCGTTTTTCTGTCTGTCTTCCGGGTCTTCTTGCGTTCTGCCGTTGTACCTAGTAATTAAAAATGTATAAAAGATATTATAATATTTGCCATGTGATGCCGGCTTAGAATAGCATCACCCTATTTCTTTTCACCGGGTGTCGTAGTGGGCGAGTAAGGGACTTGGGGTTTTCATGTTTATTACTATTTTAGGAAACTGGTTGTCGACTTAACACTATGTTATACAGGATTTCTTGAACGCATCTCAAATGTTTGATGTACGTAAAGATAATGGCCGCGTTTTTAACCCGGCGCCATCCACGTTGGGTCAAATTGACCCGTTATTTTTTATTTTGCCGGTATTTTCAAGATAAGTTGTACACAGGATGTTGATTCTTTTAGTAGCTGGAGATAAGACTTTGTTTTATTCATTAGACAGTGCATCACAATCGTCGTGTGACATTTACGAGAGATAGACGCCTGCAAAGTTCAAAAAGGTATATTTGACCCAACGTGGCTTTCGATGCCATCATTTTATGCCATTATAGCGTGACAACTTTTTTAATTATTTGGTCGAAAAATCGCCACCCAAGCTTCCAGGTGTCCGCAAAAGGTGTCTAGAATGTCCAGCATAAAAAGACAGAAAGACCATCAATACCTGTCATGGATGTCAAAAGTTTATCTGCCCGCAACACATCATTCTGATGTACGCAACATATGCAAATTTGAGGACTAAAAATAATTAATGTTACAGAAGATTCTCTCATTATAAAATGTACTATTTACATTAAGATCTAAGAAAGCCTAGCCGTATTACCTAAAATAATTGTTAAAAAAACTATATTTTCATACTTTAAAGGGTCTAAAAGAGTTAACCTATTTGTTACAGTTTTTGAGTGATTTATAAAAACAGATAATAAAAGCTGTTACTTCTGTATATCGATGATGTTTTTATTTTTCAGGCAAAATATATGAATAATAGCATTCATAAACAAAGGTTTTTATGAATATTTTCAACTCGTTTCCAAAATAGACCATGATTTAAATACGGGTTTTTTTGACCCAACGTGGATCTTAATGTAACATTTTGCCACCTGGGACGACGCCGGGTTAAGGGCGTTAACGCTCTGACAACTCCGCAAGGGATAAAGACGTATTATGTGTTTATTCGTATGTTTTATATTAAAATGTTTATCAAGTATTATTCTTTTGTATGTTTGTTATTATATTAAAATGTTTTCATGTTAATATATGTTTCTATGGTTGACCCTTTTCTGTATTATTTATTATAGGAAGCCGGTTTCCCAGAGGGCGTAGTCAATGTGCTCCCTGGTTTCGGGGACGCGGGCGCCGCGCTCGTCGAACACCCACACGTAGACAAGATCGCTTTCACTGGTAAGATAACAATGTACTATCTTAAATTACCCTTTAGGTTACCCTGGTTTACCAACACCATAAGAGCGGTTTCTTATATTGTGAATTCTGTTCGTCTCCGTCTACCGATATCGGACGGACGGAGATGGACATACTTCACGGGTTTGGATCGGATAAGACTCGGACGTAGTGCGAAACCGCGCCCTTAGGCCTTATTCTGATTGTATCGCGGCGAATCTTTGTAAATTGCCATACGAACGACATTTGGGGTGGCTACCTATATAAGGTCCTATTAAATTCACTGCAAATATTTTAAGGGCATGCGTAAATATGTATAAGAAAAACATTTAAGGCATTTAAAAAAAAATCTACACGCTAGTTTTTATTTTCCATTTTCAAACAAACTTTTTAATTAATTATGTGAACACCTTTGACTGACCCGACTGACGTTCCGCCACGTAGACAGGATTCACTTACACGGCACGCACACTAACAACCAACCAATCACAGCAACTTTTTTTTGGCGCGTAATTTAAATTCATCGTAGTGTGTGTTTCTAGGACAAACAGGGTGCACTTTTTTCGTTTTGTGTTTTTTTAGTTAAATGCAATTTTCTCGAAAACTAGCGTGTAGATTTCTTTAAAAATTTGCATAGTACATTCTTATATTTTATTTCATCTGTCCCTAAAATATTTGCAGTGAATTTAATAGGACCTTATAGATATCTTATATTACCTTAAACAAGCGTCATATAAGAGGGGTTTTGCACTACGTCCGATTCTTATCTTGTGAAATATGCCCGTCTCCGTCTACCGATATCGGACGGACGGAGGCGGTCATATTTCACGGGTTCGGATCGGATAAGAGCGAAACCGCCCTTAGGTCTTATTCTTATTGTCTCGCAGCGAATTTTTGTAAGTTGCCATACGAAAAGCATTTGGGGTGGCTGCCTATAGATGCCTGTACATGGCCTAGTGTGTAGGTGTCGGGGCACGCTGGGTAATTTAAGGTATGCGACAGTTGTTGATATAAAGGCTCAACTCTGAGCTAGTTAGCAACCATGCAATCAAAACACTTCTCTGACGCGTAAAAAGTAAAAACATAGCAATTGCTAAACAATACACACACATAGCTCAGTAGAATGCAGTAAATTGTTTTGAATTGCCATGCCTTTTTACCATGCTAGTCAGTAAATTATCGGAAAAGAGTTACGTGTACTACCTATATAGCTTTTAATATGGAAAAAAATATTGAAACCGGTCTATTGTCTTCAAAGTTTATCGTTTCGATTACATATAAATAAAACAACAATAATCATCTTTCCTCTATATAATATTTGTGATAAAAGGTCGTGACTTTAGATTAATGTTATCAATTTCACATGATATTAAATAATATTCATAATGATGAATGTTTTGATTATACCATTTTATCTTTGTCAACATGAGCAGACAAATAAATATGCATGAATTAGCAATTTCTGAGCATGTAAAATTAAACATGCGCGTGTGAGATAACTTACAATACTGTTCACAATTTGATATGATAGTATGATACGATGAGCCTCCATTTTGTAAAGAGCAAACTAACTTTTTTTTCATTTTGCCTATGATAAGTTAATAAAAATATTTTACTCTACATCTGCAACTATAAAACCATAAAACACACACCTACACAGACAATTTAATACGTGTAGGTACGTAGGTACTCACAACATAATTTAATAGGTTTAATGTACACAGAAAAATATACATATAAGAGTTCAACAATACACCATTTCTAATAAGAAATAAACGTAAATAAAAACATACTAGACTGGTAAGAACAATAAGCTAGATTTATTTGATCACAAGGATAAAGTACCAGTTCCAGTAAAAAATCGGTGCGATTGTAAGGCTTTTTGTTGATAAATTGACCTCAATGCCACCAACTAGGTAGCAAGCATTGGCCACTTCAATACACAGTATGAAATTAATAGTCCTACTGGCTCGAAAGCCAAATGTATGGAACATGCTGCACATGAGAGAAGAGTTCTGAAATTTGGTACACTTAATCTTATGGGTACAGAAATCGATTTGACCCGTAGTACACAATTTTAAAAAAATCTGCGAGCTGTTATTATGACGTCATCTTTTTTTGTATGGAAAAAAAACTTTTTGTTTTAAAACCTATCGTGCGAGGTGTCAAATGAAAGGTCTTACTAACCCGATTCTAAAAATATATCACACTATTTTATGTAAGTCATTTGTTTCAAATTAAATAAGAAATAACTTTTTAAACATGCCAAGTTTGGGCTCCTTCTGATGTGATACGGCTGAATCATTGCTTATGAAATATACCTAATATAATGTGCAATATCCTCATCTCCAACCTCAAGAAAAGGTACTTAGTTAGAATCGGGTTAGCAAGACCTTTCATTTGATACCACGCACGATGGATTTTAAAACAAAAAGTTATTTTCCCATACAAAAAAAAGATGACGTCATAACTCCTCGCAGGATACTTTTAAAATTGTGCACTACGGGTCAAATCGATTCCTGTACCCTAAAGATTAAGTAGGTATACCAAATTTCAGAACTCTTCTCTCAGGTGCAGCACATTTTGAACTACCGCTAGGACTAAGTCGCTTTTTAAGTTTCTCTGTTTTTCGTGGATTTGCTAACTCCCCATAAACAATGGATTGCAGGTTCGACGGAGGTGGGCAAGCTGATCCAGCGCGGGTGCGCGGGTAGTGTGAAGCGAGTCACGCTCGAGCTCGGCGGGAAGTCCCCCAACATAGTGTTCGCTGATGCAGACCTGGAGTACGCGGTCGAGCAGTCCCACATGGCATTGTTCTACAACATGGGGCAGTGCTGCTGCGCCGGTGAGTAGCATCACCCCACATGTAGTGAAGCTAGTCTCCCAACATCGTGTTCGCTGATGCAGACCTGGAGTACGCGGTCGAGCAGTCCCACATGGCATTGTTCTACAACATGGGGCAGTGCTGCTGCGCCGGTGAGTAGCATCACCCCACATGCTGCTGCGCCGGTGAGTAGCATCACCCCACAGTGAAGCGGGTCACGCTCGAGCTCGGCGGAAAGTCTCCCAACATCGTGTTCGCTGATGCAGACCTGGAGTACGCGGTCGAGCAGTCGCAGATGGCAATCGACCTATCAGTCAAGTACTTTAGTAACCCAATCACAATTATAATAATAACCGAATAAGCGCGTCCACACTGTCCGAGGCTGCTTGCTTCCTCGCTGCCTCGCGCGGCACACGCTCGTGCGCAGGCGAGCCAAGTTCGGCCCAATTTGGACGCCTAATAAATAAATAGGCAAACTTCTGTGGCGTGGTTATTTTGTTTTGGCCCGCGCGCGTTCGCCCGAGCACGAGCATGCATTGCCTCGGGTGAGCCACGTAATTATTTGGTCGTTTGTCGCGCGAGGCAGCGAGCAGCCTCGCTTGGTGTGGACGCGCCTAATCACGTTACTAAATATCGTTTCAGAACTCACACCTATCACTGATAGGTCAATTGAGTATCAGTCAAGTACTTTAGTAACCCAATCACAATCATAATATAATAATTGAATGATTTGTTATTCCCAGGTTCTCGTACATTCGTGGAGGACAAGATCTACGACAAGTTCGTGGAGATGTCTGCCGAGCGCGCCAAGCGGAGGGTCGTCGGGAACCCCTTCGACCCCAAGACTGAATCCGGACCACAGGTATAAGCTGGTTCATAAAAGAAAGGGACCCGAAATGGCAAAAACATCTTAGAAACTAAGAGTACTCTATACCCACAAGAAGTACACAAGACGTAAATTTTTCACCATATTTACAATAAACAGTACTGTATTTATTAAAGTTATTCCAAAGTTCCAGTAAACACTATAGGCTCAATCTCAAAGAAGAAGACAAAATATAAGCTACTTATAGCCGAAAAATGACTTTTTTTCTAGTTAAGTAGGTAATGTTGAAATAGGTCTTTGAAATATTTCCCATATTTCAAATATTACTTGTATTTCAAGGATCTATTTTAACATTACCTAACAACAGCAGTTGAACTTAGAAAATAATTTCTAAAATTTGATTTCCAGATCGACAGCGAACAACACCAAAAGATCCTCGGTCTGATCGAAACCGGCAAGCAGCAGGGAGCCAAACTGGTTACCGGCGGGTCTCGAGCCGGCTCGCGCGGCTACTACGTGCAACCCACCGTGTTCAAGGATGTACAGGACAACATGGACATCGCTAAACACGAGGTAATTCATATTTTAATAGGTATATGGAGTCGACGAAGGACTTGAGAAACCAGGTCCCTACTAGAGTCAGCCTTTAAACTGCCTACAGAACTGACAATTCTAAGACTCACTTCTTTTCATCAAGATATTTGTACGTCAAGATTCTGACTTATTTTGCTACTTCCGAGATCTAGACTGAAATCGTTGCATCAAGTTTCAGACTTATTTTATTGCACCAATATTATACAAATGACCATGATTCATTTTGATGCGGTGAAAATTAGAACAGAACTATGGTCAATAAGACCACTCGCTGCATTCGCGGCGCCGTATGGCGATCCCTTTTCCACTTGGTGGTAAACTCGAGTCTTGTCGACTATAGTTTAATATTCATATCTTATACCTTTAGGTAAACGAGCAAAAATTGTATAACTAATCGGGATCTCGGAAAAGGCTTCCACCACGATTTTCACGAAATGTCAAAAATCTGGGTGTTTGGGGGCGATAAATCGATCTAGATATGTTTCATTTTCCAATTTCGTTGCTTCACCCCTTATGTGAAAGATTTTTATAAATTAAAAACGCCATCTATCGGTAAACCAAGGAATCTCGGCCACACAGGTTCTAAATTTTTATCTGACTTCTAAAAGGAAGGTGGCATTTTAATACGACCTCTGTGTTTTTTGTAGCATCAATACAAGCGAATATATGTTTCCGTTACCAGATCTTCGGTCCGGTGCAGCAGATCATGAAGTTCTCTCAGATCGAGGAAGTGGTGGAGCGCGCCAACAACACTGAATACGGTCTGGCCGCTGCTGTATTCACCAAGGACCTGGACAAGGCCAACTACATGATACAAGTGAGTTGAGTGGGTGAGAAATTCACCAGGGTCCGCCAAGCGCCCGTAGCTCAGTCGGCAGAGCGGTGGGACGGTACCACACGGTCCCGCGTTCAAGTCTGCTATTCGGTCTGGTGCAGCAGATCATGAGGTTCTCTCAGATCGAGGAAGTAGTGGAGCGCGCCAACAACACCGAGTACGGCTTGGCCGCTGCTGTATTCACCAAGGACTTGGATAAGGCTAACTACATGATACAAGTGAGTTACCGATGTTCAAATATATTCTCTTTATATGGTTGCGGTCCGGTGCAGCAGATCATGAGGTTCTTGCAGATCAAGGAGGTTGTGTAAATATATTCTATGGTTGGCTCGATTCAGATTAATCACTTACTTGGTTGATTCTTTTTTAACCCCTCACCTGTGTAGGAGCCAAGAGTTGGATTTTGAAGTTTTTTCCCAGAAATGCGTAAAAAACCAGGGTTCGATCTTAAATTTTATAACTGACTTATAGTGAAAATGCAGGGCCGTTTGGTGACGTGATAGAACAATTTTCAATGGGAACAAAAAATTTACCCATTGTAACTCAAATCAGTTGATCGGCAAGTTTGTATGAGAAAGCAATTTTTATTTTATTTCGATTTATGTTCTTTAGGGATAAAAATTCCTTATCGTCACCAACCGGCCCTGTATTTTCGCTATTGATCACTAGCATAATTTCATCCCATATATGTAATGGAGGTTCGCCGACCCCAACTGATTTGGGATAAGGCCATAAGGCCAGGAAGATGATATGTAAAATGGTGCCCGCCACAGTTAGCCATAATTATAATTTTTCTAAAAAAAACGCACTTTAGACAGTTCAACGGTTAACTGAATTCGTTAGACCGCAGGTTCAGGCACAAGGACTTTGCAAGTTTCCTACATGTGAGCGTGTTTATGTTCGCAGGCGCTCCGCGCGGGTACGGTGTGGGTGAACGACTACAACGTGTTCGGCGCGCAGGTTCCCTTCGGCGGGTACAAGGAAAGTGGTCTGGGCAGGGAGAACGGACCCTACGGCATCAGGAACTACACGGAGGTCAAGGCCGTCGTCATGAAGATCCCCGACAACAACTCGTAGATGTATGCTCATAAAGTGGTGGGTCAGCTTACGTTGGTTACAGAAAGACTTGGGCAAAAAGTAAATTGTCCAGCGAATAAATTTTTCACGAGTAATATATAGAGAAATGGTAATGCCCCATAAAAACTTTTGAATGGAAATTTAAAGCACATAATTATCTTGTAGTAACGAAAATAATAATTCTTGCATTTTATACCATCAAAATTTTATTCGCCAGGAAATTTATTCGCGAATAATTTTTGCTCAACTCTGGTTACAGAATAATTGATACTGTGACCAGCGTAACTTGACCTCAGCGTTAATAGACCAGATTTGATACTGCAATCTTTGCCTTTAATCGTGTAACTAAGTAAGAAATCGAATAAATCGACAAATATTTTAAATGAATACACATTCCGCTATTTTCCTAATGGGACGGAAGAAATGGACAAACCTTCTAATAAAATTGAAGTAGAATCACACGGCTTTATATGTACTGAATTACGTGTACTTTTGTATTTAGTGTGTAAGCGTAGTGTTCAAGTGTAACTTGATGATAATGAATAATATCCACGTCTTCCCGATATACGCATAAATAGATAGCCACGTATTCTCTCAATCAACATTGTTAAAACTTGAAAAGGCTGCACAAGCATTTTGTTATTATTATTGTTTAATCTTCTGGTGCCATTTACATATTTTAACAAGTTTTAGGTGCTCTGAACAAGTTACCCTACAACTTGATTTTGTTAAAACTTAACAATAAAATAACTTTTTTATTAAGTACAATGTTTTATTTCTAACAATCAACCTGAACTTTATTTTTATTAACAATTTATTTAAATCTGCAATGTTTAAAAGCATAATTTAAAAAAATAAAAACTGGATAAAAGCGAATCTCAGAAAAGGTAAGTAAATAGATACAAAGACGAGAACTAAACAAAAACAAAACAAACTTTGGTTCCTGATAAAAAGTAAGTAAAATATCTAAATTTATATTGCCAACGAAGAATAGATATATATAATGATTCTTTGTATTAGAAATTACTAGTAAGACATTTTGACACTTGATGCGCCGTGGTAATTTTGCTACTATGTAGGGGTACGTATGATTGTAAAAAAAATTGTAATAACAGTTAAAACAGCTTTCATTACGAATGTATTCATAACTCTTATCATATCTATTTTTCGTTAGCATTTGATGAATTACAAGCCTCAGACCTGCAAAGCTAAATTCTAAATCACAACAGTGGAATGTACGTGCTACTTAGTCTAAAAATCACAATAGCCTTGCACTATAAAACTACAAAACTTATAACAACCTAAAAGTTTTAAACTGGTGCGCGAGAAAACCTTATAACAATCTTTGGGTTTTCTAAATGCGAGTCTGTATGGACGGAGTTAGTAAAATAAATAAGGTAACTAACGTTAAAGCCACTCAGTGCTTGTTATTGTTACATATTGCGAAAAAACGTATTATACAGAGTCCATAAACTGAACGGCTCAATACAACAATCAATTCAACTTTGTACTCGTCACAGTATTATGCAAGAATACGTTTTCCGTATGTCCGAATAAGTACTAGCATTTTTATGCTAGATGTTATTGTTACAATAACGCAGGATCAATGGGTGAAACTGCAATAACAGTTTATAGTCAGTAACTTACCTTTCCCTTGGTGTTATAGACAGAAAAATAGGTCGTATATTTCTTCAGCTTCATAATATATTCTTTGAAAATGATTTGTTGATTCTACAAATCGATTTAACATCTTGCTTCTTTAATAGGCGCGTCCACATCAAGCGAGGCTGCTCGCTGCCTCGCGGGGCTAACGACCAAAAAATTACGTGGCTCACCAGAGGCATCGCATGCTCGTGCTCGGGCGAACACGCGCGAGCCGAGCCAAAATCAACGCGCCCCAGACGTTTGCCTATTATTTTATTTTGACGTCCAAATTAGGCCGAACTTGGATCGCCTGCGCACGAGCATATACCGCGCGAGGCGGCAAGGCAGCGAGCAGCCTCGGGCAGTGTGGACGCACCTAATGTTTTGTTTTTATACAAAATACATCAGACAATCATAATCATCAAGGGTCTACCTGTAGCCTCCTGTACGTCTCTCCATATAAGCAAGCAAAACTTTAAATCCTCTAAAATTACACCTTCATTTCATTCTTTTTCCTCGACATCTTCTGATAAATTCTCTTCCGATATTTTCCCCAAACACCCGCAACTATTCATATTAGGCATGGACACGTTCTGAGCTAAGTCTTCTTCGATTTTCTTCTCCAGAAGCTCGAAGTCGTCGTTTTCCAGCTGGCACCGGATGCATTCTTCGGAGGAGGAATCTTGGTAGCACATCGCCTTTTCCAAGTTCACCTCGACTTCGTCGGTCCTATCGCTCTTTACGAGTAAGGAAGGGCTGCTACTGCTCATAACACGCGTTTCTTGGTCGATTTTAGAGGTAAAAATCTCCGATTTGGGTCTCATTCGTACGTTAGTATTCGTCTCTAGCGTCTTACGGCGCAGTATAGGCGTCGGTGCGCGTTTTTCCTTAGGGAATATGCGCTGTATTCGTTCTTCGACTAAAGATATGCTTCGTTTGTAAACGACAGTGTCTTGCGTGAGGGTGTCCTGTGAACAACCGTCGATCGCGTCGCGCGATTCTGTGTCAGAGTTGTCGCACCTGCGAAAAATAAAAACATAACACTCAAAAGCTAAAAAGAGGACTCATTTATCTTACATACGTAATGTAAAAAGAAAGTGGCAAAAAGCCAACATTACGTGGTGTTCCCAGGCGGTCACCCATCCAAGTACTGACCACGCCCGATGTTGCTTAACTTCGGTGATCGGACGAGAACCGGTGTTTTCAACATGGTATGAACGTTGGCGACTGAGCGAGCGAATTTGGGGACCGTATCACGACCGTATACACACTTGACACTGGCTGAATCAGTACAATAACTTACCTGAACTTACCGGAAATAGATGCAGTCGTGCAATAGCGCAAAAAATATGAACAAAACGTAGTAATTTCACATAACGCGTCCAAAAATAGCAAAAAGCCAACATTACGTGGTGTTCCCAGGCGGTCACCCATCCAAGTACTGACCTCGCCCGATGTTGCTTAACTTCGGTGATCGGACGAGAACCGGTGTTTTCAACATGGTATGAACGTTGGCGACAGAGCGAGCGAATTTGGGGACCACCCACATTCCAAATGGTTTGTATGACGTCATAGGTTCGTTCAGTCCTTTTCAAGCTACTTTTTACATTAAAGTTTTTTTTTTTGTAATGTATGCCACTCCCCGATGTTATCTTACCTGAAATAGATAGTATCGCACCCGTTCTCCTGCTTGACCTTGAGCAGGCAGTACTCGTCCTCTCGCTCGCACAGTATCTGTGTAAGGATCCGTGTAGAGGGATCAGCTTATACACACTTGACACTGGCTGAATCAGTACAATAACTTACCGGAAATAGATAGTATCGCACCCGTTCTCCTGCTTGACCTTGAGCAGGCAGTACTCGTCCTCTCGCTCGCACAGTATCTGTGTAAGGATCCGTGTAGAGGGATCAGCTTATACACACTTGACACTGGCTAAATCAGTACAATAACTTACCTGAAATAGATAGTATCGCACCCGTTCTCCTAGGCTTGAGCAGGCAGCAGTCGTGCAATAGTGCAAAAAATATAAATAGCGAGACTTCAAACGAAACGTAGTATTTCCATTTAACGCGTCCAAAAATTGCAAAAAGCCAACATTACGTGGTGTTCCCAGGCGGTCACCCATCCAAGTATTGACCACGCCCGATGTTGCTTATCTTCGGTGATCGGACAAGAACCGGTGTTTTCAACATGGTATGAACGTTGGCGACAGGGCGAGCGAATTTGGGAACCACACTCTAAATGGTTTGTATGACGTCATAGGAACAACGCTCGGTCCTTTTCCTTTTTCAAGCAGTTTTCTACACAGGTTTCGTATTAGTTCTCTTTTTTATGTATACCGCTCACTGATATTATCTTACCTGATCATTCAATTCTTTGCAAGCAGTTTTCTATGTACCTATACAGGGTACGAACATATTAGTTTTTTTTTATGTTATCGTACCTGAAATAGATAGTATCGCAGCCGTTCTCCTGCTTGACCTTGAGCAGGCAGCACTCGTCCTCTCGCTCGCACAGTATCTCGTGCAAGGACCCGTGTAGGGGGATCAGTTTGACGCGGCCGCCAAAGTTCTCCTGCATCTGCGTGGATAAGTCGTCGTCGATGTACAGGTCCTCTGTGCTTCGGGCTTCCTGAAAGGATTATGTATACATTTGAGGCCTTACCACAAAAAAGTTCACGAACGTTGTACGCGTGTCTAGCGTTTTTCTGTGAGAAGTTTTATTTTAAACACGCGTTCAGAACTTGTATATCTTTTATCTACACTCAGTTCTAATATTCATTTTACAGAATCGAAAGTACGAACGTAATGAACTGCATTACAAATATACAGCCTTTAAAAAAAACTTTCATACTACTGGCAGCTACATAAAGTAACTCGATTTCTAGTATTTGAAAAAACATTAAAAGAATTGACCCGCGTACCAAATTGTAATCTGTTCCAATTTGACACTGGCCATCAGTAAGTCGAATGAAAAAAACCTTTAGGTGCATAATGTCCATTTTGCAAAATGTCCAGTGGTGAAAAAATGACCAGTTTGCATAATGTCCAGTTTGCAAAATGTCCAGTTTGCAAAATGTCCACTTTGCAAAATGTCCAGTTTGCAAAATGTCCAATTGCAAAATGTCCAGTTTGAAGATTATCTGACTTGAATATTACCAGTTTGCAAAAGTACAATTAGCGAAATTAAGGCGTGAGTTCAGTCAGACCATGAAAGCAAACAATTTTCCCCAAAACACATTGGTCAGTGACCCAGTATTTCGTGTAAACTGGACTTATTGCAAACTGGACATTTTGCAAACTGGACTTTTTGCAATTGGACATTTTGCAAACTGGACATTTTGCAAACTGGACATTTTTTCACCACTGGACATTTTGCAAAATGGACATTATGCACCTAAAGGGAAAAAAAAACAAGTGTCACCCGCGGCGGGACGACACTTGAAATTATGAGGACTTATTTATTATTAAATCTTTGCTTCAAATCATTTTTCTAATTAAAATTCACCGATAAATGCTATTTAATTTTAAAAGTTGTTCAGTTTTTATGAGCCTCCATTTTAACGTTTAGTTAAAAAGTTACTCATGTACAAAAGTCGTTCAGTTGGTGGTTCAGTAGATAGGCTTGCAATCGCCATAGTGCAGTGCGGAGGTTTGAATTATTTTTCATAGTTTTTCTTGTAGAGTGTAGATAAAATAGTGTATGCAACTGCAAATAATTAGGCTTTAGAATGCTCGTGTCAAATTATTACACTCTCATCCTAAAGCCTCTCATTATTAGGCAGTTGCATAAACTACTATTGTGTGGTAATGACCCTTGGTATCTTGGTTTCGTGTTGAATACGAATCAGTAACTATACAAGGTGTGAAAAAACTGAAAGAACTTTTAAGGGGAAACTAGCTCATTAATAACATTCCCAAAAACACTTCGGCTACTCATCCCATATAGTACGACTTGTATGGAAGGGTATTTTTTTATTTGGAGAAATAATAAATAGCCACAAGTGAATACTAGCTAATCTGTGATATTTTTAACTGTAACTTGACGAGGCCTTTCCAGGCAAAGGCAGGCACATGTCATTCTTGCCATACACTTGCCACACTTAGCTGGCGGAAATGCGCAATGTATTTAGTATTAACATTCAAATAAAATTAACATTGGCCGTGTGGTGCCGGCAGAATAAAATAGCACCACCCCTCTCTTCCCGTGGGGGTCGTAAGAGGTGGCCGAGGGATAAACCTGACCCAAACAGCCAGGGCCAACCGTATGGTGGCGGTTAATCCACCACAAAAGCATTCCCAAGGAGGGTTGACGTCTGGTAGGCGGCCGGTCGTAAAATTAAGCCAAACACACGATATTGCAACACGATTTTGTGTTTAACAAAAAGTGTTGCGCCGACCCCAAGTAATTGGGATAAGGGCAAGAAGATGATGATTCAAAGAGCTACTCTGCCCATTCTCTAGTTATTGTTACATGTATGTTTGCAACTGTATACTTACTTGAATAGCATTGAACGCCTGACACCTCTTCAGCGAGTGGACCTGCACAATTGCACATCCTCGGTCAGCGTGTCTTCCATCGACACATTCAGCTTGTCTTTACCGCCGCTGCCGTCACAGATGGTCACGTTCACACAGTTGTCCAGCACTTGTAAACTATTCTCCCCATATACTTACTTGAATAGCATTGAACGCCTGACACCGCTTCAACGAGTGGACCTGCACATCCTCTGTCAAAGTGTCTTCTGTCATCGACACATTCAGCTTGTCCTTGCCGCCGCTGCTGTCACAGATGGTCACGTTCACACAGTTGTCCAGCACTTGTAAACTATTCTCCCCGGAACGGGTAAAAGTTATTTGTAATAACGGTTTATTATTCCCGCTAATTTTCACGCGGGAAATTGATTTTATCTCCTTCTTTTCTTGCTCGCCATTTTTCAAATTCTCTACGATGTTCGCGACACCTTTATTTAGAACTTCTTCGTTTTTGCTGGTGGACGAGTCGTCAGATATCTCGTGGAGTAAGTGTTGGAACTCTTTTCGTATCAATTCGCGGATAAATTCTTCTATGCTGCGCGTGTCGGTCGCTTGGTCTATCTTTGGTTCGGATTGGGCGGATATTGATCTATCTTCGGTGGTAATCGTTCTGAAAAAAATAATAAAAAACCAAGCAAATAAAACAGGTTACAAAAAATATGCAAAAAGCCAACATTACGTGGTGTTCCCAGGCGGTCACCCATCCAAGTACTGACCATGCCCGATGTTGCTTAACTTCGGTGATCGGACGAGAACCGGTGTTTTCAACATGGTATGAACGTTGGCGACAGAGCCAGCGAATTTTAGGTACATTATCGGATTCATGACGTAATTTAATTTGCGCTATTAATAGTATGACTTCGATGAATTATATGTAGTATCCAGTACTTAGTATCAGTAACACTATCAGCAGCAACTAAACAGCTTAAGGTGCTGCTGCTAGTACTTACATCAAACCAAAAACTAAGTTCTTAGTGTATTTACACGGGTAATCGTAACAGCTAAAATGAAATTACCCTTTATCCGAATCCTTTCGCCACGTGTGAAACCTGTCAGAATCGCGTGAACCGAAATTAATGCTCTTCGCGACCGCCTCCCGCGCTTGGCAGAAGTTCTCCCAGTGAAAACCTGCAGAAATTTTAAAATTATTTGTTTAAATTGTTTTAAATAATGAATATCATGAAAATAAGATATATCCACTGACCTGCTATACGATTAGTGAAATAAAAGGTGCAATCTACAACAAAAACAAATTAAACCCAAAACCAAATTAGTTTACATTTTAATCTTTGTTAGTTTATTTATAGTGGATCATCCATCATAGTTATTAAGAACAGTAGTGCAAAATAGATTAAGTATTAATACTAATAGACATTCACAATATTTATAATCAAGCTTAAATATAGTGTTAGTTTTCAGTAAAAATCTTGTGTAAATACTGACACCGTAAGAATGTTAGATAGTAAACTCAAATCCTTCATAAGGAAAGCTAAAAACGAGATGCGTTGTGCCCAAGACAAGAGTGAAGTGGCGTCAGCCATTCCATGAACAAATCTTAAATCTTTAAGCAAAAAGTATTAGATCTGAAAATATGTCGCCCAAATCTTACAATCTCGAAAAAGAAGATCGTTCGCAACATGGTATGAAGTACTACACCTGCCCAGGTTTTTATATCGTATCGGTATCGGTTTATTTAGTCGCATTTTGACTTGGTTGTCCTACCATAGGTGCGCCCACACCAACCGAGGCTGCCTCGCGCGGCATACGTGTTTGATTCCGAAGCTGATCTTAGCGCAGTGGAAGCAAATTAAAGTTATCTTAAAATCTAAAACTAAATGGTCGATCAGCCTCGGAACAACATTTGACTACGATTCGTAGTGCTCTTTACTATAGCTAAATAAAATAAATTTAATGAGAGAATTTTGTTCCGGAAAGTTTCCGGCCGAGAAATTCTTGTTTCCAAAATCTACTTAAACAGGGCCCAGCAACGAATTGCTTACCGAGCGAACGATGACGCCGTTTCTTTGTGAGTTTAAGTATGACAGGAATCAGGTATTCAGGATATTGTGAGGAGCACAGGAATAGGGAATAACCTAAACTCACGGCACTGGAACATCCGCTCGTTCTCGAACTCCTTTCCTCCAATCTGCACTATAGTTCACAGTTCGACATCACATAATGTTTTTTAACACAAATTAACTAAAAGATTTCTCTCCGAATGAGAAATCGGCCCCGTTGGCCTCAATCATTTATAATTAAAATACGTAGCTATCGGCAGCCACGACGCGAGCCAACGAAAAGTGAGGTTATATTTTGCCGGCGGTCGCGTGACTCTCAATCAAAGCGCCGGAACCAAAATCACTTGGTTCACTTCCCACCGAACAGGAAAACCACACGAGAAAACCGAAAGCACTAAATTACACCATTTATAATTAAAGTTCGCATCCACGATGCGGGCGACGGCAGAGGACGTGACAATGACAGAGCAGTGTTGCCAGCACCGCGCGCCCATTTTATACGAAAACTAAACATTCACCCGCCCCGGACCGACCCATCGGTCCGCTCTATGCATGGCAGGCGTGATAATGTAGCTACTGCTCGCTTAAGGACTGAATCCCCCACCTGAACTTCTGCAACTCGAGGAGTGCCATCACTACCCGGAAACAGGTTGAGAATGCGCCCCCGGCGCCAACGCAGTGGCGGTAGGTTGGCATCCTTAACCAGAACGAGATCCCCAATGCAGGGGTTCAGTCCTGTCCGTCCACTTAAGGCGTTGCTGCAGAATGTGCAAGTACTCAAGCGACCAACGCTTCCAAAAGTTTTGAGTCATTTGCTGCAACAACTGATAACGCGACAAACGATTGCTATTCACCTCCGTATAGGGATATTCCGGCAAGGCGTTAAGTG
The DNA here is from genome assembly GCA_024500475.1 of Phthorimaea operculella. Lineage (NCBI taxonomy): Eukaryota > Metazoa > Arthropoda > Insecta > Lepidoptera > Gelechiidae > Phthorimaea > Phthorimaea operculella. The sequence goes on from JANFCV010000002.1 coordinate 11,046,022, forward strand.
GGCGGCCAATTAAGAAATGCCCTGGCGTCAGGGCCTCTAAATCATTTGGGTCTGAGCTGAGCGGACACAAAGGACGCGAATTGAGTACAGCCTCAATTTTACAAAACACGGTCGCCAGCTCCTCGAAAGTCAAAATTGTTAACCCTACAACGCGCAACAAATGCGTCTTAGCGGACTTTACAACCGCTTCAAAAATACCACCCCAGTGAGGGCACGCTGGTGGATCGAACACCCAGGTAATGCCCTGACGGGAGAGGCCCGTGCTGATGGCTTCTTCGTTCTCCCTTAAGAACGTTACAATTTCCTTCATACACCGATCAGCACCCTTAAAGTTGGTACCACAATCCGACCTGATCAGCGCTGGTCGCCCTCGTCGCGACGTAAATCTCTCCAGCGCTGCAAAAAGGCCTCCGTAGATAGGTCGGCCACGAGCTCCAAGTGGACGGCCTTGGTGGCTAGGCACACGAACACGCACAAGTACGCCTTGATAGACTTTGCGTTCCGTAGGCGTGATGCCTTTACCATGAAAGGGCCTGCAAAATCCGTTCCCACACCTGCAAACGTCCAGGCCTCCGTCACCCGGTCCGGTGGGAGATCTCCCATCTGTGGCTGCATTGTGGCTGCCTTCAAGCGGTAACAAGGCAAGCACCTAAACACAACGCTACGTACCGTTCGTCGTCCCGATAAGATCCAGAACTCGCGCTGTAGGATGGCCAATAGCGCATTACAGCCCGCGTGCGAGTTTTTCTCATGACGATCCCTGACTAAGAGCTCAACTAAGGGTCCCCTTTTTGAAAGTAACAGTGGATGCCGAGCCGAAAAGGGCAGGCTAGCGTTCGAAGTCTGCCTCCAACCCTGAGCATACCTTGCTCATCCAGGAATGGGTTGAGGCGCACAATTCCTCCCTTCAGCTTTCCACGTCCATCCCTGAGCAGCCTGACCTCCTCTTCAAAATGTTCCGCCTGGACGACTCTAACCAATGAGCATAGAGCCGCATTCCGCTCCGCAGGCGAGAGGACAGGTGTAAAGTTCCGTTCTGCTTGAGGCTTCCTGCAGTTGTTCACGAACCGCTTGATCCAACCTGTCACCCCAAGAAGTTTGTCGAGGGAGCAATACCGTTCCAGCAAGAAAGCTGGGTTAGGCTTCGGTACGAGTTGCCCCACGTTCACTCGCAAACCTCGATCAGGTGGCCCAAGCGGCGCCCTGCACTCGTTGAATGGCCATTCCTGCGGCGACTCAGTCAGCCATTGAGGTCCCCACCACAGTGGGTGACTCACCAAATCAGGTGCCCTGCACCCGCGCGAAGCGCAGTCCGCTGGGTTCCATTCTCCCGGTACGTGCCTCCACACTAACGGAGTTTCCGACCCCGTAATCTGTGACACCCGATTTGCCACGAAAACCTCAAGTGTATGTACCGACGTCTGCAACCAGCACAGAACTATCCGACTGTCAGTCCACGCGTACACCGTTTCATCCAAGTTGATGGTACCACGCAGATTGCAGGTTACATGATTTAGCAAGCGCGCTCGAAGAGCTGCCCTGCCAATTCCAATTTGGGGATGGTCCATCTAGTTCTGACTGGTGCCACCTTACTTTTGGCCATAACCAGACGCACGTGCACAGTTCCCGTTGAACTTGCTGTCCGAAGGTATACAGCTGCCGCGTACCCTCGCTCCGAGGCGTCACAAAACCCATGTAGGGTAGCCTTACATCCCACCGATGGGACTAACTTGCGGGGTATCGCGATGTGCACAATCCCTGGTAAGGTGGTCACAAACTTGAGCCAATCCTTCAACAACTCTCCGGAGAGTTGGTCGTCCCATCCTAAGTTGGCTAGCCACAACCTTTGTAAAAGCACTTCGCCATGAACGTAACCGGGGCGATCCATCCGCTAGGATCGAACGTTCTAGCGATTGTCGACAGTACCGACCGCTTAGTCCAAGTTTTCTCCAAAAGGTCGGGCTCGATCTTGTACGTGAATACGTCATGCGTTGGCCTATATTGCACCCCGAGGATGCCCAACGTGTTTGGATTGTCCGGGTTCTCAAAGAGGTGCGGGTCCTGATGGAACTCGCCTGGCAAACCGGCCAGGAGCTCTGGGCAACTGGACAACCATTTCCGCAACTCGTAACCTCCTGAACCCATGATCGCGATCAACTCGTCTCGTAGAATTAGCGCCTGCTCCACGCTATCAGCACCCGTGCAGATATCGTCCACGTAGACGTCGCGATCCAGTACTGCTGCGGCTCGAGGATATCTTACCCTTTCCTGTGCGGCCAACTCTCGCAGCGTACGTACTGCCAAATACGGACTTGGCTTAAGTCCATACGTCACCGTGTTAAGTTCGTATGTGACCATCGGCTCATCTGGGCTCTCACGCCACAAAATCAGCTGATACCGACGGTCATCCGGATGTATCATGGTTTGGCGAAACATCATTTTGACGTCTGCGACGAACGCTACCTGGTGTAACCGAAAGTCTGTGAGAATGTCCACAATGTCCCGGTTCAATTTAGGACCCGCGTGCAAACATTGGTTCACAGACACACCATTCGAGGTAGGAGCAGAACCGTCAAACACCACCCGTATTTTCGCCTCAGGTGACTTCAAGACAGCCAGGTGTGGAATGTAATAATGCTCGACACACCTCCAATCCAGGCTGGACACCGACATGTGGCCCAATTGAATATATTCCCGCATGAATTCTATATACTTCTGCCGAAGTGCTGGGTCTCGCCTCATCTTCCGCTCCATTCCGAGTAGTCTCCGTTCCGCGAGCTGTCGCGAACTACCTAAAGCGGGGCGGTTTGGGAGAAAAGGTAGCCTGGTCACGAATCTGCCTGACGGGCATCTCGCAGTGTTGTATTGATAGAACAACTCGCACTCGTCATCCTCTGGCTTCCGTCTGTCCGCCGTGGGCGGCTCTTCAGACTCCCAAAACCTCTGCAGCACCTCTGACAGCACACTACCATAGAGGACCGGATCCCTTCTGGTAGGTCCTGAGGTCTCCAAACTGGGCCGAAAACAACATACCCCCCTGTGGTATCTACGGCCACCAAACCAGTTTCCTGGAGTACCTTCTTCCTACCGCACCATAATCTCCCGAGGACGTCTGACCCGAGAAGTACGTCCACCGTACCAGGAGTATCAAAATCAGGATCAGCTAACTCCAACCCTGTGGTTAACCCTCGTACCGTTGGTGGTAACCTAACCTGAGGGAGTTTCCCAACCACTTCATCCAGCACCACGGCTGAGACTTTATAGCTGACCCCTGTACATGTGCTACCTAATGCGAACTCAAAGTTCGTCTGACCCCGAATGTCAGGCACATTTAGGCCCCCGATGCCTACAGCTTCATCCTCACTTGGCCGTACATTTAGGCCTAGCCTACTCACCAGCTTACTCGATACAATACATCCCTGAGCCCCTGTATCCAGTAGGGCTCTTACTTGAATGGTCCGGCCTTGGAGGAAAGCTGGGGTAGGGAGACGCTATACGAAGCACTTCCCCTCTGTCACGGCCTTTGCCCACGCGGGCTTATCTTATTACAAAAACCAGTTGCTGTCAGATTATTTCCTAGAACGAGTCCAGTCGCGCATGTCAAATGGGAAATTATAAATTGCATATCAAATAAATAATCGCCTATCAATACATATTCATCATTTATATTTCTTTTTACATCAAATATCTTACTTCACTACAAATAAACTAAATGTTTAACAAAACATAAACTGCAGATAATTCGAAATTTTACATCAATATGACACAACTTTTTTCCTCATAATGCAATACAGATAAATTTATTTTTGTACAAAAATACTACATACATAGCATGAATACTGACTGCACAGCAAATTTTCCATATTTCATAGCAAAATAACTATCCCAGTCGCATATTAACCAGTAAACATACGTAAGTAAACATAAGTTTATAGGTCCGTTAGGTATAGCCTAACCGAACCTGGCGCGGAAAGCGCCAGGTTAGGTTAGGTTAGGTTAGAACTTTGACCACAACGCACGAGCCGAGCGAGCGGAGCGAGCGTGCCGCGGCAGCGGCCGGCGATGTGCCAGAAACGACACGCTATGCGCGTCATCAATTTAAAATATGATTATCGATGTGTATGATTAACGATGTAGTTCATCTCTAATAAAAACTGCTGTAAATAATATAAAAATAGAAGCTACAGTTAAAAGAAAAAGAGTTAACAGGTATAATGTGCATTAAGATTATTAGCTGTGCATTGATGAAAAAGCTTTTGCTTTAGGAAAAATCGCTGTACGCTGCGAAAATAATTTGTAGTGTGTTTAGTGATATTTTGAGTTGAATATTTTGCTGTGCAATCAGTAATTTTGATGGGAATTTGGAATCTTATTGCATAGAAAAAGGATATTTTTTGATTTGCGTTTAAATACTACCCATGTCAAATGAGCTCCGATAAAAAGCCGAATTGTAGAGCTAATAATGCCTAAAAAAATATGTTAAAATACAAATTTACAACAGAACAATATCACTTTTCATCTGAAAGTATTCCTCTAGTACAATATCACTAAATAATATATAAAATTAGCGATTGAAAATTGTACGTAAGTGTTGCCAGTAAGTCGTACAAAATGACTGATTTGTTTTTTTTAGGTGGATCTACAATAAAATTATTGTATTTGGTTCCTATTTTTATTATTTTGTGTCGAACAATGGTGTTAATCATAGTATCGTTAATTTACAAATAAAGATTATAATATTCCACCATATATTGGGTAACAATTAACGATCTCAGTTTATTGATGCCTTTATTAACAGTAAATAGCTTGCTAAGTAAGATTAGAATGTTAGTTTGGGATTGTTCTACTTATTCAATGATGTTCATTTCAGTCGATATTCAATGAAAAACGATAATTTTAACTTGAAGTATTGAGCCACACTGAACCCAAGCTAGTGCAGTGACTCAACTAATACAAAACGTCGATACTTTTTCTATCGCCATAGTTACAAACCTATACTATGTAAAGACGGTCTGTACTGAAAACTTTGCAGGCATGATCAGTTTATGAAATTGAACAACTTTTACTATGGATTTTGGGAAACCCTGATTTTGTTCGAGTTTCATTGAAAATTAATGTCAGTCTCAGCCGATCGGGTGACATCGGATGTCAGCCGACGTGGCGCAGTGGCTAGTCTGACTGCCTGTTGTTCAATTCCTTTCGCTCACAAAGTTGATATTTATCACTTTGTGTAGGTATATGTTCCTAGACTGGTCAGGACACAGGACACAGGCTGAACCACCTGATTGTCTGAGAAGCAAGATGGTTCCGTGCTTTGGAGCCACGTTCAGCCGTCGGTCCCGGTTGCTGTCTATGGTCACTTAGACGGCTGTCGTTACACAACCATTTCAAAGGCCTGCTTCATGCAGTAGGTGGTTGAAAAGTTCTAGCACCAGGGTTCATCAGGTCGTTGGACGACTTGGTGTCCTTTAAATTGTTTAAACTTAAGTGCGACATTGTAACTTTAATTATTTATATATAAAAAGGATTTCGCACTTACCTACTTCTTATTACATCGCGGTTTCGCGACCGTTTCGGTCCAGTCGGTGGCCTTTGTCAGCCGGAGTGCTCAGATAAAACACGAATATTTGAAAATTTACTTTATAAATATTTGTGTCTAGTGGAAATCGAACCCACGAGCCTCGGCGTAGAAGACAGGGGTACTAACCACAACGTCATCGGAATAGTCGAAGTTATTATGTATGACTTGTTGTGCAGATGGTTTTTTAGTAAATTCCCTTACATAATATCCTATGATACTTAATTATTAGTAAATAGTAGGTAGGTATTGCATTGATTGTACCTACATAATTGAATTATCTGGTCTTTGGGGAAAGAAATTAATATTTTGGTTAATTTAGGGTAACTTATGCAATATTTAAAATGATGTTATTGCGCCAATATTTCTATTTACTACAAAATCCTATTCTTGAGAACTAAGTTGCTTTTGAAAATGCAATAATATGACAAAATATTGAGTAGACTGATGTAATTAATCGAAAGGTTAAGTATCGATATTGTCGATTCCAACACTAGCTTGATTTGACAGCTTTACCTCTCCCCCCGCAAAAAATGGCAGAAATATTTGTATAGAGTAAAGTAGCTATACCCACTCCCTTCCGGGCCGGAACGGGACGGAAGATCGAGTTGCTCGAAGGGTCCGGCCACCGTATCCCCATACCCAAATCTTAGCCGTTGGCAAAAGTACCGTGATTGGACGGGGAGCCGAAGCTGATGAGTAGGCGGCGATTACCTAGCGGGAATCTAAACGCGGTGAGGCCGCGTCCCGCGGGGGTATCCCCTCACTACCCAAACCTGTGTATGGGTCCCACTCCTGCTGGTAGGGAGGTCTGCCCATAAAGGCCATGGCTGGAGTTCTATAGTACCCCGACGGCAAACGTCCGTACCGAGGTTGCGCCTGTAGCCGCGGGTACTCAGGCATAGGCGGGGGCATGCGTGGGTCTTGAGACCCAACCAGGTGGCTCAAGCCCGCAGAATACTGCATGTACCCTGGTGGCTGCCTAGTGCTCCCCTGACACCCGCCCGTTGAATCCCGTAACTGGGATGGGTGTCCTTGGCCACGTTCCTGTGCCGCTCTTCCCCAATCCGGCACCTGCTGCCGTGGTGGGGATCGTCCCCACGTCCTTGGGTAAGTGGGCTCCGTCTGTTGACGTCCCCTGCCTGTCCCTGTGACCGATGCGGAGGTGGGCTCCTCCTTGGAGGGTGGGGAGCGTTGCTCCTCCTTGGTGGGCAGGCTCCTTCGCTGATCCGATCCAGCGCTGCCCCGGCGCCTCCGGAGCGATTCATGCAGAGCAGCGGATGGTGTGCACCCTGGCAGTACCTACAGTTGGTGCTTGAAGGGCACTCGCACCTGATGCGGCCCCAGGCACCGAAAACACCAACGCCTCTGCTGTGCCACACCCCGTCTCCTCTGAACCCGCTGCGCAGCAAACTCCTGACACGCTGCCACCCCGTGGCCTGTCTCCCTGCAGGCACACCCTGATTCCAATGCGGTGTTGTACCGCCTGGGTTGCCACTGTTGCCTCCTCGCGCCGGTGCACCCGGCCGTTCCGGGTGGCGAGGGGCAGAGGTCTCCTTGCGAGGGGCTTCACCAGCCTGGACGTCCACTCGCCTGCTTTCGGCCTCGAGGAACGACTTCAGATCCTCGTAGGTCGGGAGGTGGTCCGAGGACTTGCCCCATGTAGCTGCTCGAATCGAGCGACCATTTCGCTCGGCAGGCGGCGAAGCACTGTGTGGACCAAGATATAACCGTAGCCCGCCACTGGCAAACCCTGTCGCTCTAGTGCGCTGACCGCGACACTGACTGGGTGGAAGATTTTCTCGCGGAGGTCCGTACCTCGCGTTATGGTTGGTATTGACAGCCACTGGTCTAACAGCCTGTCTACAATCAGGCGCTTGTTTCGATACCGGTCGGTAAGGATCTTCCACGCCACCTCATAATTGCTATCCGAGACAGCCAAATGCGTCAGCAATTCATGAGGCTCTCCATGTAGCCTGGACATCAGCTGAGCCATCTTGTACGCCGGCGTTATGTCCGTCCGTGTGTGGACCACACTGCTATACAGGTCCTCAAACGCCGGCCAGTCGGCGTAATCGCCTGCAAAGACTGGAACCGTAACAGGCGGAAGAGGCACCTGTAATCCTTGTCCCACTTTACCACGGAATGGCTTTTCCTTTCCGTCACGTCGCCTAGATATGTCCGCAGCTGCCTGCGCAATGTCCTGTGCCAGCTCCAAGCACTGGCTTACATCGCCCTCAACCAGCTCCTTATCTTCAGGGTTAGGAGCTTCCTCAAGGAGCATGAGGCACTCTGTGAGGTGTTCCGACACAACCCGAACCCGTTCATCTGCCTGTAGTGCACTTTTCAAGAGCGCGTCCTCCCGGTCCTCGCGGCCGATCATTGCCGCTGTGGTAGTAAACCACCTTAATTCTGTCTTTATAGCAGCCTTATACCTGGCGATCGAGGAAGCCATGGTACCAACTTTTACACACTCGACTTAATAAAAACGAAAACCAATAAACAAATACCACAAAATAAATGTTAGTTGACTGGCCTAGACCTTACCGATAAGGTACCGTTCACTAGGCAAACAATACAGTCACAAAAAAACCGAAACAATATTTTCCAAAATTAATAAAATATGTGGGTAATATAAAAACACGCTTAATACTAAATTACGGCTAACTATGTTGCAATAAAGCAACCACGCTCTGCTACCAAAAATGTTTGATTCCGAAGCTGATCTTAGCGCAGTGGAAGCAAATTAAAGTTATCTTAAAATCTAAAACTAAATGGTCGATCAGCCTCGGAACAACATTTGACTACGATTCGTAGTGCTCTTTACTATAGCTAAATAAAATAAATTTAATGAGAGAATTTTGTTCCGGAAAGTTTCCGGCCGAGAAATTCTTGTTTCCAAAATCTACTTAAACAGGGCCCAGCAACGAATTGCTTACCGAGCGAACGATGACGCCGTTTCTTTGTGAGTTTAAGTATGACAGGAATCAGGTATTCAGGATATTTTGAGGAGCACAGGAATAGGAATAACCTAAACTCACGGCACTGGAACATCCGCTCGTTCTCGAACTCCTTTCCTCCAATTTGCACTATAGTTCACAGTTCGACATCACATAATGTTTTTTAACACAAAATAACTAAAAGATTTCTCTCCGAATGAGAAATCGGCCCCGTTGGCCTCCAATCATTTATAATTAAAATACGTAGCTATCGGCAGCCACGACGCGAGCCAACGAAAAGTGAGGTTATATTTTGCCGGCGGTCGCGTGACTCTCAATCAAAGCGCCGGAACCAAAATCACTTGGTTCACTTCCCCACCGAACAGGGAAAACCACACGAGAAAACCGAAAACACATTAAATTACACCATTTATAATTAATATTCGCATCAACGATGCGGGCGACGGCAGAGGACGCGACAATGACAGAGCAGTGTTGCCAGCACCGCGCGCCCATTTTATACGAAAACTAAACAATACGCTTGTGCACAGAAGAGCCAAGTTCAGCCCGATTTGGACGCCTGAATAAACTATAGGCAAACTTTTGAGCCGCGTAGATTTTGGCTCGGCCCGCGCGCGTTTTAGCATGCGTTGCCTCGGGTGAGGCTATGAGGCACGTAAGTAATTTTTTGGTCGTTTGCCTCGCGAGGCAGCGAGGTTGCTCGCTTGGTGTGGACGCGCCTAATAATATCAGCCTATATTCTGTGATATGACTATCACTGACCACTGTGCTGCGTGGCGGGCGACACCGGATGCGTTTTGTAGTTCTTGCTGCCTCGCTTCACAGCTAGTTGCGGGAGAGACTTCTGCAGCGGGTCCACGCAGTGAGACATAGGCTTCACGACAACCACAGGACTACTTTAACTTGCGTAGATAAAGAAAGAACCCAAACCCTAAAATGGCACACTACTATAACCCGCGCAGATAGAGAAAGAACCCCAAAATAGCAACATTATTGTTTACATCTCTAGGCTAGATGTTCTATCAAACAGCATACATTTCACTAGCAATCTTAGAAAACCTGCAAATTTTCTACCGCGGACAGAATTTGAATCTTGGACTTCCGCTATTAGTAACTATCACTGACCACTGTGCTGCGTGGCGGGCGACACGGGATGCGTTTTGTAGTTCTTGCTGCCTCGTTTGACGGTCAGCTGCGGGAGAGACTTCTGTAAAGGGTCCACGCAGTGTGATGCCGGTTTCACGCCAACCACTTGACTCCTGTAACGAAAACACACGACATAAATCATTTTGTATGCTTTACTTTACAACAACAATGTAACCTTGCGAAAACTTTGCACGTATGATAAGACCGTGACACTAAAAAACTGATAAATCAATGCTACAACAAAAAAAAAAGACTCATCATAGAAAGTCAGTTTGTGCAATTTTGGAAATGATGCAAAAAGCCAACATTACGTGGTGTTCCCAGGCGGTCACCCATCCAAGTACTGACCACGCCCGATGTTGCTTAACTTCGGTGATCGGACGAGAACCGGTGTTTTCAACATGGTATGAACGTTGGCGACAATGCGAGCCAATTTTGTAAATGCTAAAGAAAATATGAGGTTATGAACAATGATATTATTATGTGTCATCAATCAGACATTTATAAAACCAAAAAGAATAGAAGGCAAATAAACAACCCAAGCTTCAGAGCAGAAGAATAAAGTAAGGCAGACTTTGCAGGATAACAATCACAAGTAAGACCCCAGAATCATGGTGTAGACATTTCGTTCAATAGGTGCCAATAAGAGACCAGCAGTGACTCGTGGTAACATTTCCATGCTTTAAAAAGGCACCGCCATTCAACCTACCAGGAATCAAACCAAAAAGATGCAAAAAGCCAACATTACGTGGTGTTCCCAGGCGGTCACCCATCCAAGTACTGACCACGCCCGATGTTACTTAACTTCGGTGATCGGACGAGAACCGGTGTTTTCAACATGGTATGAACGTTGGCGACAAAGCGAGCGAATTTTGCTATCGCAAACTCAAATCCATATGACTTTAGGATGTTTTAAATTTAGAATTGTTTCTTTTTCCTACCTATTGTCTTCAGGCAGCGACAAGGACCGTCCAGTCTTCCTATTGGCCTCGTAGATCCAGCGCTCGTGTATGGCGACCAGCGGCTTCACATTGACACCTGCCAACACTTCGTCCTCTAGATGCACCCTGGTGGCGCGGTCTGGAGTGGCAGTGGACTTGTATGACCAGGAGCTGGTTCGGTCCCTAGGTCATACTCTCCCATACTTAGGTCTTACACACACAACCAACATTCATCATCAATAATCATTCAACTTACCGTCAGATTCTATAAAGGCTTACAAAAAATATACCAACATTCGTCATCAATAATCATTCAACTTACCATAAAACTCATGAAGGCTTACAAAAAGAAAATCTTACTATACGAAACAACATGCGCTCAAAAAGTGCAAAAAACCAACCGAAAAAATGTTATACCAGAAAATTGTATATTCTTTACAAAAATGGTCGAAAAAGATGCAAAAAGCCAACATTACGTGGTGTTCCCAGGCGGTCACCCATCCAAGTACTGACCACGCCCGATGTTGCTTAACTTCGGTGATCGGACGAGAACCGGTGTTTTCAACGTGGTATGAACGTTGGCGACAATGCGAGCGAATTTTGCGATCGTATCCATAAATATGACGTCATTTGTTGTTTTTCTTACCTGTTGTCTTCAGGCAGCGACATAGACCGGCCAGTCTTCCTATTGGCCTCGTAGATCCAGCGCTCGTGTATGGCGACCAGCGGCTTCACATTGACACCTGCCAACACCTCGTCCTCTAGATGCACCCTGGTGGCGCGGTCCGGGGTGCCGGTGGAAATGAATGACCAGGAGCATCTACGGTGCGACTAGCGACTTTATGTGCCTATGTTCATAATGGCTAACACCAACACCTCGTCTCAAAGAACCACTAATCAACTTACCAAAAAAAATTGCATAAATATAAAATTATAAAGTTAAAAAATCTAAAACGAAACAACATACGTTCAAAAAGATGCAAAAAGCCAACATTACGTGGTGTTCCCAGGCGGTCACCCATCCAAGTACTGACCACGCCCGATGTTGCTTAACTTCGGTGATCGGACGAGAACCGGTGTTTTCAACATGGTATGAACGTTGGCGACAATACGAGCGAATTTTGCGAAGGTATTCATTCATGAATGTGACGTCATTTGTTTTTTTTTCTTACCTATTATCTTCAGGCAGCGACATGGACCGGCCAGTCTTCCTATTGGCCTCGTAGATCCAGCGCTCGTGTATGGCGACCAGCGGCTTCACATTGACACCTGCCAACACCTCGTCCTCTAGATGCGCCCTGGTGGCGCGGTCCGGGGTGCCGGTGGACTTGTATGACCAGGAGCTGGTGCGGTCTCGGGGGCATTCGGTTTCTGGGGAGAAGTCTGATGTGGGTGGAACCCTGGAAGGAAGTAATCATTCATTTTCCTGCCCTTATCCCAATTAGGTACTTGGGGTCGGCGTAACACGTTTTGTTAAACACAAAATCGTGTTGCAAAGGATTTGGCTTAATTTTACGACCGGCTGCCTACCAGACGTCAACCCTCCTTGGGAATGCTTTTGTGGTGGATTAACCGCCACCATATGGTCGGCCCTGGCTGTTTGGGTCGGGTTTATCCCTCGGTCGCCTCTTATGACCCTCACGGGAAGAGAGGGGGCGGTGCTATTCTACTCTGCCGGCACCACGTAGGCATAAATTAATATGGGCTTGTTTCGCGTATAAAGAGAAAAGTCGGCATTTAGTTTTCGAGAAGGTAAAGTTTTGGAACTCTGTAAAAAACCAAGAATAATGGAGATTTTATGTGGTCAGTATGATAGACGTGCTGTTCTTTATTCCGAAAGTGGTCGTAATGTAACATCTATACCATAACTGTGTGGGAGCCCACACGATATGTCAACTCTAGACGCACGTTGCGCGTGTAGCTCTCAGAGTGCGATCCATCCTTACTTACAAGTATGTAACTATACTACAAAACTGACCTCCTCAAGCCAGTAACACTGTCCCGATCCAAGCAGTCGCTGCCGGGCGATGTCTCAACTCTAGACGCACGTTTGGGCGTGTAGCTCTCGGAGAGCGGATCATCCTTGCTTGCAAGTATGTAACTATAGGATAATACCTACCTCCTCAAGCCAGTAACACTGTCTAGATCCAAGCAGTCGCTGCCGGGCGATGTCTCAAGTCGAGAGGCACGTTTGGGTGAGTAGTTTTCGGAATGCGGTCCATCCTTCTCCAGCGACGACGCGTTGGATACCATGGGAGTTTCTGGCGCCGATTGGACACGCTTCGGTTCTACAACAAAAATATCTAAAATAAAATCCATTTTGAAAATATCTGGGCAAAAGATGTAAAAAGCCAACATTACGTGGTGTTCCCAGGCGGTCACCCATCCAAGTACTGACCACGCCCGATGTTGCTTAACTTCGGTGATCGGACGAGAACCGGTGCTTTCAACATGGTATGAACGTTGGCGACAGAGCAAGCGAATTTTTGAATCAAATTCATATCGAATTCAAAGAAATGACGTAAGAAAAGATGACGTCAACTACTTGATCAATAAGGCAGGGCAGATGTCATCTCATCAAGACACAGACAAATGAAACCTTTTTCGCGCAGCGCTACTAGACACGCCTTTTGTCAAAATTTAATACAAGACAAGCCTGTCATTTTTGAATGTTTTTGAACGAGTTTGTCATTTGAGGTGATAGCTCATTTAACCATTCCGTACGCGTCATATTTTGATATTTTGTATGAAATTCTATGCCACTTAGGGTGCTGTGCGTACGGTTCGGAACAGAGTGCGTTCACCCTAAAGTGTTGCCACAACCGTCTATTCAAAATACACAATATTCGTCGCCAAAACCTAAATTCGGAGTGTATGAGATTGAATAAAAAAAGGGAATGAATGAAAATGAATGAATGAAAATGAATGAAAGGGAATGAATGAAAATGGCCCCTTCATACCCGTGGTCCACCTCCTGGTCCACCTGGTGGACCACGGGTACGTTATTTTTTCCCTGTGGTCCAGGACAGGTGTCAGCTGTCATACTAAAAAGTCGTTTAAATCAGAAACTATGCGTGCTAGACTAATAGTTTCTTTGGAAAAGTTGTAGGCCTTAACGAGATCTACATGACAGGTGTCAGCTGTCACACTAAAAAGTCGTTTAAATCAGAAACTATGCGTGCTAGACTATTAGTTTCTTTGGGAAAGTTGTAGGCCTTAACGAGATCTACATGACAGGTGTCAGCTGTCACACTAAAAAGTGGTTTATATCGAAAACTATGCGTGCTAGACTATTAGTTTCTTTGGGAAAGTTGTAGGCCTTAACGAGATCTACATGACAGGTGTCAGCTGTCACACTAAAAAGTGGTTTATATCGGAAACTATGCGTGCTAGACTATTAGTTTCTTTGGGAGTTTTGTAGGCTATAACGAGATCTACATGACAGGTTTCAGCTGTCAAACTAAAAAGTCGTTTATATCGGAAACTATGCGTGCTAAACTTAAATCGTTTTTCATAGTTAAAATTATTTACCTACGTTTTATAATGGAAAAAGAACTGAGTAGCAAGCGAGGCTTAGAGATTTAATATGTTAATGTTTTTGATTGGATCAAGTTTATTGGGTCTTGCACTCGTTTTCCAAAAAGGATCGCAAATCAATCACATCAAGCCCTACAACTTACGTAAAGAATTATTATAATATTAGTGTAAACATTTATTCAAAGTTGCTTTCAGAAATAAGGTGAACCGGGTGAACCATTAGTAAAACCCCTGCCCTTGAGTCCACCTATAGCAGGTGGAGATATGACCAAGGCATACGATAAGGTTCAACATCAAATTTTACTAAACAAGCTATATGCAATAGGAATCCGCGGAAATAGCCATAAATGGGTTGATTCCTATTTAAAAAATAGACGACAAATAGTAGAAGTAGAATCTAGTGATATAAATACAAAAGAAGTTAAAAAAGTACGCTCAGAATTTAAAACAGTTAATGCATCAATACCCCAAGGAAGTGTCATTGGGTGTTTGCTATTCATTATTTACATTAATGAGTTACCAAAAATTATTCAAGAAAAGTGTGTCTTATTTGCGGATGATTTATCAATACTAATGACATGTGAAAATGATGATAATATACAACAAAATATTAAAAAACTACTTGATAACTGGATAATAAATAACTGGATGAAAAACCATAACCTAGATATAAATTATAACAAAACTAAAATTATTACATTTCACCCACACCAAAAAGCACCACTTAATATAGATATTACATACAACTCTGTTAATTTAGAAACAGTTACTAACTTCACCTTACTAGGATTAGATATAGATACCCACGTGGACTGGAAAGCGCATACTCAGAAAATTAGAAATAAACTAGCTAGATTTACATACGCACTATCAGAAATAAAAAGAACTACGGATCTTCAAGCCGCACTTTCGACATATTACGCGTATGCCTATTCATGGTTAACGTACGGCATAATCATGTGGGGTAATAGCACAAATGTGCCCACACTTTTCACCCAACAAAAAAAACTGATTCGCATTTTAGTTAACATAAAACCAACAGATAGCTGCAGACCACATTTTAACAGACTAAAAATCCTCACTATACCTTGCATATATATATTAGAAGTTTGTAAATTTGTTAAGGGTCTTAACCCCACATTTTTCAAGACACGTGAAGATATCCCTACAAAGTATTCACTACGTCATAAAAATAGATTAATGATACCTACTTCCAATCTTACTAGTCATTCCAATAGCCCATTCGTAATGTCCATTAAAATCTTTAACAAACTACCTAAAGCCTTAAAAAATGAAACTAACTATAATAAATTCGTAAAAGATCTCAAATTGTTCCTAATAAATAAAAGTTATTATTCGATAAATGAATACATAGAAGATAAAGTAAAATAATGTTGGTTCTATAATTTATTAGGTATTATCTAGGTACATATTTTATCTCACCTAAATTTATTGTTATTTTAGATACTAATATTGTTATTCACAATTCAAAATATTTATTACAAACGTTTTTCTTTCTGTATTGTATAAAGCTTGTTTATATTATAAATAAGTAGAGTCATTAGTTTAAATTAATTTAAGGCTACCCTCTCAAAATGTTGCTGTGCCCTAGCAGGGTGTCATTATACGGGTTTTATAGTGTTCTGCATATTGTGCGACATTGTATTTCTTACATCTATGTAAATTGACTTATGCAATAAACGATTGAAATTGAAATTGAAATTGACTAGGGTGTGCACCACGGGGAAAAAAGAAATACTCGTGGTCCACGTAGGCATTTTCACCTTTTCTTGTGGACTCGTACTGATAGATGACTGAATGTCAGTGTTCTAGAAACTGACATCCTCTGATATTATAAAGGATTACGTTTCAGCCAGAAAAAAACATTCAATGAGTTGAATGAGATAACTTTTGTCTGTCGTGTTTATTTTTTAGAATTAGGTACATAGATAGGTAGATAACAGCTACGTAAAAAAAATATCACATTTTTTGTTTAAGTAGTTTTTTCACCAAATCACAACGAAGATCCAGATAAATAGGTATATTGCCGAGTAATGTTGGCGTTGAATAGCATCACTCCATCTATCTACCCTTGAGTGTTAAAAACCAATTAAGTCATTCCAGAGAATGGGCAGCAAAATTCTCTGTGAATACATCACCTTGAACTGCGCTTGCCAATCCGCCTGCCAAGCGTAGTGAGTATGGCAAATACCCCCCTAATAAGGGAAGGCATATGTCTAGCAGTGGACTGTTGCGGCTGTTATAGTACAGCATGTTTTATTGTATCATAAGTATTAGAGTAAGGGCGATTTACAAACAAAATTGTAAAATTACAAATAACACGTGGGAGTCAAAAAAGGACGTCAAGTTCGAGAAATATAAGCTGGTGGCAACACTGGGAATGGCAACTCGGTAAACCAAATGACATGCTATATTGCTCAAAGGGCGTCTCTATCGGGGACCGCGAATGACGTTTTGGTTCTCTGTGCATCAAGACCTTGATAAACTGTTGTTCCAAAAACAAGAATAAATCCGAAGTAATAATTTTCCTTTTATCGTGCTCTTCTTCTGTCGTGTGGGACAACGAGTCGACGAACAACCCTATGAAATGAACCCTGAATACGAGTTTTTAACCTGTCTATTTTAATATGACTACGCCTCTGATATTGTTTTGTAACGAGTGCCACCCGCTATCTAGTAAGTTCGGTTCGAAGTACGGTACAATCTTTCTTACAACATACCTACATATTATATCATATCACCCCCATATCCCTTGCGGGTTAACGGCTGTAAAAACTGCCATTTACACCGCGACTGACAAAAGTTCAGGAGTCATTCAGAAGACTGTGTATCACCATAGTGACTAGTTGTTAGCCTGTGCCTTAAATTGCAAGCAATTAGAAATATCAACTTTGATCTCCGAGAAAGAACCTAGGGGCATGAGGGGCTCCGGATTCTGAGCACAGCGCGCTCAGACCGTTAGACTACAAGTTGTGTTACATGGCAGTTCAAGCACTATCAATAGAGCAACGAATAGAGTGAAGCTTAGACCAGCTAAAATTTCATTATGCTTTAGCAAAAAATAAAAAACCCTCGAGAGGCACAAATACACAAAAGTGTTCATCCGTATGACGTATCAAAAAATTGCAAAAAGCCAACATTACGTGGTGTTCCCAGGCGGTCACCCATCCAAGTACTGACCACGCCCGATGTTGCTTAACTTCGGTGATCGGACGAGAACCGGTGTTTTCAACATGGTATGAACGTTGGCGACGTAGCAAGCGAATTTTGCGAACGAATTCAGATATATGATATCGTCACCTCCATGTTAAAGTAACGAATCTGCAAAAATAACTTTTTTCAGGAGAGCTAAAAACGTCTTGTTTTTAAATTTTGAAATATGCGCCATTAACTTTTGCCAATGTAAAATTACTTTAGGTTTATGAAATTACAAGCCCTGTCATATGATTTATGCCGATATTAATTTTAATCATTAAATAGGGAAATAATGCACATTCGTTAGTTTTGACAACATATAGAACCCTGAAAAATATCCCGTTTTGGACCATGCCAAAGTTACGAAAGTGGCATATTCGCTAGTTTGCATCAAACATTTTCAGTTTTTAGGCGTGCATTTTTACGAATCTTCATAGATATAAAAATAATTTTTTAGGAAAGTATTGTTTTATTCATAATTACCTATTTAAAGTAAACACAAAATAAAATCTTAGTGTTAAAAAATACATTTTTCTTGTTAACCCTTTCAATACCACTGACTCTAAGGACTAGCAGAGTATTTTAAATATTAATAATGGACAAGCATGAAAATGAGATTCTTCTTCTTTTTGTCGAATCAATAGAGATTTCGTCAAATTTTGCGTGCCCAGAATTTGGCTAGCCTAACCGCTTCTGTGGTAGCGGCCATCAGGTCTTCGCGCGTGCAGGTGCTGGGGTACGCGGAGCAGGAAGTAAGGTGGGCCATAGTCTGGGGAGAGGCACCACACTCACACGTGTTGTTGGGGCTGTCAGTGTAGCTCCACCTGACCAGACTGTCCTTGCAGCGACCGACCTGTACCATTAATCTGTTTAGTGACTTCCAGGTCAGCCATGACAAGTCGTGACCAGGAGGGAGACTTTCCTTCGGAAGTAGTAGTGGAGTGAGCGCCTCTTCTTTCCAAAGGTCGAGTCTCGCCTGAGATGGGTTGTCTGTTGCCGGTGGATTCACGCTGTGCAAGAAGCTTCGGCGGCTAGAGAGCCTTTGCGGTGCAGGGGAGCATTCGAACATTGGGTGTCGGTCGGGGATCTTGTTGTTTTTTACCCATTTCGACAGAATTTGCCACTTCTCTGCGGATCTCAGGTGGGGCGATCCCTCTAAGCGGATAAAGCATACTCAGCGAGGTCGGCTTTAAGCAGCCCGTAATAATCCGACAGGTTTGATTCACTACTATATCCACTTGCTTGGCGTGTGCTGATCGGCTCCACACCGGGCAGGCATATTCGCCGGTTGAAAAGCACACTGCCAGCCCAGTCGTCCGTGGTACTGTTGGTGAGGCTCCCCATTTGGTGGACGTTAGTCGATGAAGGAGGTTATTACGGCTGGTGACTTTTTCCTCACACCTTCACAATTTGCCTTGTAAGTTGGTGCCCTGTCAAGAGTCACTCCTGGGTACCTCGGATGCGCACAGTTAGCGATTGGCACTCCTTCCCACGATACGTTGAGGGTGCGGTTGGCCTGATAATTACGCAGATGGAAGGCGCAAGTCTGCGTCTTTGCAGGCTTCAGTGCATTCTCAGCGTAGTACTGGTTTAGAACTGTTAGTGCAGCCGTAAGGTGTCTTTCTACGTCTTCAAACGACTTAGCTTGCGCAGCTAGGGCCAGATCATCAGCGTAAATAAAACGGTGCGTGTGGGCAGTAGATGGATGTTAAATAAGAGAGGGGCGAGAACACTTCCCTGAGGAAGACGTTTTTCTGAGATCGCCATATACTTTTGTCCCCTGGCAGGTGCACTTAAAACCGGCGGTTGTAGAGCAATTCGCTGAGAAACTTTACAAAATTTTGATCTTTACCGTTTCGCCCACTTTCCAGAGTAGTCTCTTTAGGTTCACGGTATCGGAGGCAGCAGACAAGTCGACAAACGCCGCTCCAGTTACGTGACCCCTCTCGAACCCGTCTTCAATATGCTGCGTGAGATTTAGGGTTTGATTGCAGCATGACTTGCCTGACCTAAAACCTGCCTGCTCCGATATAAGTTTGGGATCAAAGATGTTTGTGAGGAGGTTGAGAACCATACGCTCAAACAGTTTGTATAAATGGCACAGCAAAGAGATGGGTAGCTTTTCGGATCGTTACTCGGTTTTCCTGGTTTCAGTAATGCAAGAATTTTGGACTTTATCCATAGCCGGGGAATTTTAGCAATAGCAAGGCAACCGTTGAAAAGCTGTAGCAGCCATGAGACAGCAACGGGGCTTAGATGTTGGATTTGCTCAACAGAGAAATTGTCAACGCCTGAGGCTTTACCATCTTTTAGGGTTTGATAGCTCTGACCATATCCCCCAGAACAAAAGGCTTGCTTATAGCGTCATTGTTTGATCTAGCGTGAGTCTGCGAGGGGATCCTGCTCGGTCGCTTTAAGGGTTTACCGTTTAGTAGCAACTGGTGCGCTATTTGATTAGCCAAAACCAGGTTAGGAGTAGAGGCTTGTGGGGGTTCACTTGTAAGACTTCGTATGGCTGGCCATGCTTTTTTGCTGTTGTGCGTCATGTTGATGCTGGTAATGATTCTGAACCATTTTGCGCGGCGTGACTTCGCTGATTTGTGACATATGTTGTTCTCCTAGCTGCAGGGTTTCCTCGGAAAAAGGATCATTGTTGAAAGCGGCGTCGTATAGTTTCAGTAAACCGACTGATTCACCCTGGAGACCTGGGATATAAGATGTATAACAACCCCTGGGGATGAATAACCTGGATGTGGTGGCAACTATGTCGACAAACAGATTATAGTTTTCAGGATCCGGTGGAAGATTTAGACATTTTTCGTTGGCGTACTGTTCCCAGTTTGCCTTCGTGTAGTTAAAACGGCGTCTGAGTGAAGGGTACAGTGACGGGGCAAACAACCGGGCGGATGAGACAAAGTAGGGCTCTATGTTGGGTTCGAGGTATCGGTTGGCAATACATATTTCAGAGCTGGTAAATACGAGGTTCGGGTCGTAAAATAAATTAAAATGTATTAGGAAAAAGTCGCGAATGTGTGCTGATTTTCTTAAAAAATCATAATGTACCATAGTAAATATTCTAATCTGCCACATTCGGAAATTTGCCACAGCGAAATACTCATTGCGACAAGCATGAGGCTGTAGCAAATTAACGAATACGACAAATTCATTACTTTACTATGGTGAAAATATTTTTTTTGCCTATATCAGATACCATAGCAAACATGCGAATATGACAGATTCGTTAGTTTGCAATGGTGAAAATGATAATTTTGCTTATATCAAATACCATAGCAAACATGCGAATATGACAGATTCGTTAGTTTGCAATGGTGAAAACAATGATATCGTCCAAATTAAATGCCATAGAAAAACAGCGAATATGGCATTCGTGACATTACCATGGTCAATTTTAAAAAAATGCAGCATATTCGCTAGTTTACTACGTGGTAATTCCTGAACGAAAGCAGATAGAGATATGAAACTTTGCCAGGACGTGTAACTGATATTTGTGACTAGTGTCCCGTAAAAAACCCGATTTCTCAAAATTGGCAGATTCGTTACTTTAACATGGAGGTGACGATATGACGTCAGAGATATGACATCAAATTACACTCCCAGTGTTCCAAAACTACTACCATTTTTTCTTCTGTCGTTCGTGTGGAACACTGAGTTGATGAAGGACCCGATGAATCTGTCAAATGTTTTACCTGCCTACCACTCGAGCCAGGCTAGAAACACACTCAGTAAGTATACAATATACATGTATCACGCCTATATCCCTTGCAGAGTAGACAGGGCGTAAACAGCTATAACTTACGGCTATTTACACCACGTCTGACAAAATTTTGAGTAATTCAGAAGTCTGTGTATCACTAGTGACAGGTTGTCAACCTGTCGCCTAAAATTACAATACTCTTCAATCCTCAAACCCCTAATTCGCTTCTTACGACACCCACGGGGTTATAGGGTGATTCTAGGGCTAGGTATTCTAACCCGGCAACACACGACACAAGACGACCACAGCTCTCAAAGTAATCTAATAATCACAGACAGCAACCGGGGCCGACGACATAACGTATCGTACTCTCCGACACACGGAATCATTTTCTGGCCTTCAACCAGCAAAGCCTGAGGCAACCTGGGAACAAGTTCACATAGTGCAAAAAATATAAATACTATTTTTTTTTTTGAGGCAGCAAGGCCTAACCAAATTGGAAATCAATTGACAATATGCATTTTTTTTTTCAACTAAACTGTTTTTTCGTTTAACGTGTCCAAAAATGGCAAAAAGCCAACATTACGTGGTGTTCCCAGGCGGTCACCCATCCAAGTACTGACCACGCCCGATGTTGCTTAACTTCGGTGATCGGACGAGAACCGGTGTTTTCAACATGGATGGTATGAACGTTGGCGACAAGGCGAGCGAATTTTGCGCTCGAATTCAAAGAAATGATGTAGGAAGAGATAACGTCAACGCCTTGATAAAACTGTTGTTATTATTACAAAAACAAGAATAAAACGAGTTTTTGTTTTCCTTTTATCGTGCTCAATTTATGTCGCGTGGGACAACAAGTCGATGAACAACCATATAAATAAATAAATAAATAAATAAAAATAAATAAAAAGATCTTTATTTATCAACAGCAACAAAGTACAAACATGAGCTTTATAATTAAACATATTATGTTGATAAAAAGGTGAACAACTCAGCATTTCTGCTGTTTTTCAGTGTAAACCTAATCCCACCCAAAACATAAATGTGAAAGGCTGCCAAGTTCGATAATATTGGAATGCTTCGCCTATAAAAGAAGTGAGATCTAAATAAGTACCAAGTTCCATACACAGACCTCAGTTAAAAATAGTTACAGGAATGCACACTTGATTTTTCGCAGTTTGGAAAGTATTATTTCCAAACTGCGAAAAATCAAGTGTGCATTGCCTAATCCCACCCAAAACATAAATGTGAAAGGCTGCCAAGTTCGATAATATTGGAATGCTTCGCCTATAAAAGAAGTGAGATCTAAATAAGTACCAAGTTCCATACACAGACCTCAGTTAAAAATAGTTACAGGAATGCACACTTGATTTTTCGCAGTTTGGAAAAACTGAGGTCTGTGTATGGAACTTGGTACTTATTTAGATCTCACTTCTTTTATAGGCGAAGCATTCCAATATTATCGAACTTGGCAGCCTTTCACATTTATGTTTTGGGTGGGATTTCATTTATTTTTGTAAGGATTATTTTCTTTTTTTCTTATGATTAAGTTAGGTAAGGAAATATCTCATTTATACTTTACTTTGACTAAAATACAAACCTTCGTAACGAATTTTAGGTCGGTACGACGATTGGAAGATATAGATAAATTTTTTATTTTAGTTCCTTAGGGGTATGAATTTACACCTTCATTATTTTTAAAACCGACTCACACTTGGCCATTTTCAGATTTTTTTCCTTTACCTTGACCTAAAGACCTACCTCCATGCCAAATTTCAAGTCAATACGACCATTGGAAGTGGTCTAGGTTTTTGATGAGTGAGTGAGTGAGTCAGTGAGTGTATAGTAAAAATAGCGATTTTCTGACGTCAATATCTCAAGACCTACAATAGGTACATTAATGAAATTTTGTATTTTAGATAAGTAAGTAGATCTCGACAGATACTAGAAATTTCATATGCGTAGATAAAATAGATTTTGAGTTATAGGTGGGTCAAACTTGGCCCGAAATGGTTCGTGTAATATATATAACCCACGGCCGGTGTGTCGCTTTTTTTGCTCGAACTTGGCGGACACACTGCCGTGTGTCTAGATTTAATTTGTTTCGACCGCTGGACTCAAACAATATTATGTTTTACAATATAAAAGTAAAATGTGCACTCTTAACAATTATATAAAAAACCTTAAAGTCGAATTTTAATCTGCTTATTAATAATCAGCATAGGCCTCTGATTTTGTTTTGTAACGAGGGCCAACCGCTATCTAACTAAGTAAGTTGGGTTCGAAGTACGGTACCATAGTTCTTACAAGCAATAAGAAATACTTCAGGCATTTCAAGCACTATATGTGCCCATATATCAAATGCCTGAAGCTTAGCAAAAAACAAATGCACAAAAAAACATTTTTCAAAACGTTATTCCGTATAACGATAAAAAAATGCAAAAAGCCAACATTACGTGGTGTTCCCAGGCGGTCACCCATCCAAGTACTGACCACGCCCGATGTTGCTTAACTTCGGTGATCGGACGAGAACCGGTGTTTTCAACATGGTATGAACGTTGGCGGCAAAGCGAGCGAATTTCGTGAACGGTTTCAGATAAATGATAATGACGTCAGCGATATGACGTCAAATTACTCGATGGGAGCACAAATTAGGGAAGCGGCGCGCGGGGCGATGGGAGTGTTTCAAAATTAGAAACATTTTTCATATCAAGAACGACACACGGAATCAATTTTCTGACTAATGTCTCTGACGAAGTATCATAAGAGGTTCAGCCAGCAAGGTTTAAGAATAAGAAGGAACAACTTTACGTAGTGCAAAAATATAAATAGCATGATTTCAAACAAAACGCAATTCTATTCCATGTAACATGTCCAAAAATTGCAAAAAGCCAACATTACGTGGTGTTCCCAGGCGGTCACCCATCCAAGTACTGACCACGCCCGATGTTGCTTAACTTCGGTGATCGGACGAGAACCGGTGTTTTCAACATGGTATGAACGTTGGCGACATTGCGAGCGAATTTTTTGCACACTATACGCAGAGATTTTCAGTAAATTCTACAATTTTGATATCCACCACACGGCGCCACCGTACGAAATAGAAAGTTTTAATACCTACTCAAAGGACGACAAATACATCAAGTAGGTAGGCGATTAGGTATTAGAAGATAGAAATAGTGTACTCACCTATAATATCTTTACTAGGCGTTCTGTGCAACTCCTTCAACTTGTCCGTACTTCGTTCGGTGGCGCTCAAATCTCCTGAGAGCCAAGCATTCTTCCTCAATTTGTTACTCCTAGCGATCGGCGTATTCGGTAAACTGTAGTTCTTTATATCGAAATTGTACGACGATTTCTCACTACCACTGTTCTCTTTTAAAATCGACTTGACTGTATCCAAGTTGAATTCTGGCACTTTTATGTGTAAAGGTTTGTAAGATTTCGGTGTAAAGCTTCGGCTGAGTTTGGCTGTTGGTTTTTCCGTGCTGTGGTCACCGCTGTCTTCGTTTATGGCGAAATGCCTGTTATCTGGACTCAAAATGCTACAGTATTCTGTGGAGTCGCTTCTGTGTAATGCATTCGGCGTATCGATGTCTTTGATTCTTGCTCTAATCTTTGCTATAGGCGTTGAGCACGCGCTGGATATCTCTCTTTCTGGTAAATGATTGTACTTTAGATTCGGTCTTTCGTCGCTCGGTTCGTCTTCGGAAACGTAGCATTTTTCGCTCGTGAATCTGCTGTAGTATGTATCTTTTCGAATTGATTCGTACATGGGACTTGAATCGCTTCTTTGGTCTTTTTCACTGGTGTCTGGTGAGCTGTTATTTTTGTGAACGATGGCTGTGTGTTGGACATTCTGTTTCAATGGCGAAAGGCATTCTGAAGTGTCCGTAGGGGAGTTTGTGTCCCATGCTACTGAACTGAAGTTTGACTTCTTCTTGGAGAGACGAGCCGGGATTATGATGTACTCGAGATCATCCAGTTTGGACTGAAACAGGTAATAAATAAATGTAGCGCACTCTATGATTTATTTAGCGTACTACAGAGAATGCGGAATGCGCGGGCGCACAGATGGTTCATAGTTTTGTAAGTGAATTGTTATAATATAATATAACAGATGGCGCTGAGCTCACGTAGCAATCGCAATACAAATAAAATATTCGACTATTTACTGATAAAAAATAGTAGTTTATGCAACTGCCTAATAATGAGAGGCTTTAGGATGAGAGTGTCTGTTTATCACACGAGGCGCAGCCGAGTGTGATAATAGTTTGACACGAGCATTCTAAAGCCTAATTATTTGCAGTTGCATACACTATTTTATCTACACTCTACAAGAAAAACTATGAAAAATAATTCAAACCTCCGCACTCCACTATGGCGATTGCAAGCCTATCTACTGAACCACCCACTGAACGACTTTTATACATAAGTAACTTTTTAACTAAACGTTAAAATGGAGGCTCATAAAAACTGAACAACTTTTAAAATTAAATAGCATTTATCGGTGAATTTTAATTCGAAAAATGATTTGAAGCAAAGATTTAATAATAAATAAGTCCTCATAATTTCAAGTGTCGTCCCAGCGCGGGTGACACTTGTTTTTTTTTTCATTCGATTTACTGATGGCCAGTGTCAAATTGGAACAGATTACAATTTGGTACGCGGGTCAATTCGTTTCATTTTTTTTCAAATACTAGAAATCGAGTTACTTTATGTAGCTGCCAGTAGTATGAAAGTTTTTTTTTAAAGGCTGTATATTCGTAATGCAGTTCATTACGTTCGTACTTTCGATTCTGTAAAACGAATATTACGAACTGATTGTAGATAAACATGATTATGATTCAAAAAGGTGTAAACGAAGATTTGACGGCTGATAGAGATGAATGCCGTGTGATGCCGGCTTAGAATAGCATCACCTAATTCTACCCGTGGGTGTCGTAAAAAGCGACTAAGGGATAATAATCCAGGGAATGGGCAGCAGCGTTCCCTGTGATTTAAACATCTTGCACTGCGCTCGCCAATCCGCCTGCCAAGCGTGGTGAGTATGGTAAAACCCCCCAATACGGGGGAGGCCCATGTCCAGCAGTGGACTGTTGTGGCTGTAAAGGTAAAGGTAAGAGATGAATGGAAGAGAAATGTTGTGCCGACCCGAAATAGATTGGGATGAAGCACAGAGCACCAAAATTTCATTAGCGCTGCGCGAAAAAGGTTTCATTGTCTGGGGGATAAGGCCAGGCAGATGATGATGATGATCCGACTATTTACAGAAAAAAAAAACTTAGACAAGGCTATTGTCGTGGACTATGGTTTAGTAGAATTGTAAAAAAACTGCAAAAAGCCAACATTACGTGGTGTTCCCAGGCGGTCACCCATCCAAGTACTGACCACGCCCGATGTTGCTTAACTTCGGTGATCGGACGAGAACCGGTGTTTTCAACATGGTATGAAATGCGAGCGAATTCATCCACCAAGTCATTATTTATGACGTCAAACACACTTACCGGAAAAGAATAAGATTTACCTTGACACTGGCCAATGTAGAGTGAAAAGTGTTCATATCTATTCTCTCTGTCCGGGACAAAGTGAGTCCAGATTGCAAAAGGGCTAGCAGTCCCCCCGGGTAGGTGCCGTCTGCAGGCAGCTTGATGCCAGTCTTCAACGTTGTGTACACATATGAAAGATACTAATAAGAATGAGACGTAAATACCTTGACACTGGCCAATGTAGAATGAAAAGTGTTCAGATCTATTCTCTCTGTCCGAGACAAAGTGAGTCCAGATTGCAAAAGGGCTAGCAGTCCCCCCGGGTAGGTGCCGTCTGCAGGCAGCTTGATGCCGGTCTTCCATAATGTGTACAGCTCTTTGAGCTTCTCGTAGGTCATTGTCTTCCAGGGGATTGCAGCTGGAAAGAAAACAAGTCGTTATTTAGTAAATAGTAGGTTGTTGACGAGGACGGGAAATAAGACTTTGACTGACGAGTAGAGTTTGAAGTCCGAGCCGCAGGCGAGGACTTTAAAAATACGAGTCTGGCAAAGTCATTTTCCCCGAGGCTTACATAGTGCTTTTCTCAAAAAAATGCTAGGAAATTATAAAGATTTTAATTTATTTTATAGTAATTTGATATAAAAAGTTGTTTTATTGATTACTAAGTCAAGATGTGGATTAGGAGTTTTCTTTTTTTATTTTGTAATTTCTGAACGTTTTCGATATCGCGCCAGAAAAGTTGTATTCGAATCCATTGCTGGTGTGTAAAAAAGAAATCGTTCAGAAATTACAAAATCACAGACAATGTCAAACTTTCTGGATTGTTTTCTTGAAAGAAATTGTCATATTTCCTAGCATGTTTGAGAAAATACTTAAAATAACTTACCTGGAGTACGTTCACCTCTTTCGTCGCTCTTTTATACTATGACGTCACTGAACGTACACCTTACGAATGACGAAAAAAAGTTTTACGAAAGAGACCACCTTGAATGTACCCCTAGATCGACCCATGGGCCCGTCTACATACGAAGTTCTGAAAGAATCATTCCAACAACCAGTGCCCGATTTTTCGAAACTACAGGCTACAATTCTACAGGCGAAAATCGATGTACATTGCGCAGCCGGTTTATTATCGGGATAATAATGGTTAAACAACTACCTACGCAATGTACATCGAATTTCACCTGTAGATTTGTAGCCTGTCTGTAGTTTCGTTGCATAGGCCACTGATTGGAAGTATACTCCGCAGAGCAGGGACCAGTCGTATCGGAGGCTCAAGAGTCAATCATTCGCAGTAGTTCCATTGAGATTAGTCCAATGGAACTACTGCGAAGTTTTTTTTCGCACTAGTTCTTAGAACTTCGGGTTACCCGAAGTAAAAAGTACCTAAGTAACCATTACAAAAAGAAGCATCATAATGAGTTTTTAAGTTATGCGAACTTCTCCCTCATACACTTTTCAATATTTAAACCTATTTACGCATTTTACCTCGTAAGGCAAAACGCGTGATTCTTGCGCATGGACTTACTAACAAGATCAAATTCATGTTTATGAATTAGCTTGTCGTGTTCACTAAAATATCTCTCAACAGAACAGTGTAAAGGTAGCCAACCGCGAATGTGTAGCAGAGTGGAAAGCTTAGTTTGAGAAAGGAAATTAAACTTTTTCCGCTTGAAAATAAGACACGAATTTCAACTGGCAAGAAAATACGACAATACCCTTTTTCACACGGACCGTATCAAAAATGTTAAAGGTTTTGACACATTTTGAACTTTATTTATATCACTAAAAGAGTTCTATTTCAAAATAATTTAGCTTTAGTAGTTATAAAAGGCACTGTTTCATTTTCATGTTGTTTAAATTAATTAACTACACTAAAGTATTAATCAAATACAGCATAGAATCACGGGTGTAGTTCTAGTAATGATATGTTGATATAATACAAAGCAAGTTATTGTCTGAACTGAAAAGAATAAAACTGAGGATGATAAGAAATGCGATATAAATTTACTTAGGTGCATTTCACATTTTTTAATGCCGTGTGATGCCGTTTTAGAATACCCTCCCGTGGGTGTCGTAAGAAGCGACTTAGAGATTTGAGAGTTGATGAGCATTGCAATTTTAAGCGACAGGCTGACAACCTGTCACTTCGGTTATGCACAGATTTCTGAATGACTCAAACTTTTGTCAGACGTGGTGTAAAGGGCCATTTCATTTTAACAAATTATTGTTACAGTGCCAAAAACTGATTGTTTTCTGGCGCTATTGGAAGCACACATATTTGCGCATAAGCACAATAATATGAACACATAGAAAGTTATTATTTATCTGAAAAAAAAAGGAACTATCATGGAACATGCTAGTGGAACTGCATTAGAACGATGCACTCATGATGCATAAATCCCACTGCATCACACTCGAATAGTTCTGGCACCTGTCATCTGTAGTACTTATTCACTTTCCCGGCACTTAGTCTTTGGTAACAGACCTTGGTGAAAGACTGGTATAGTCCATTCAAAATCATAGTGTAATGACCAGCCTTAGCGGGAGGCCAAGTTACGCTGTTCGCGTAGTATCTGAGTATTGCGACCAGCGTAACTTGACCTGCCGCTCAGGCTAACTGAGACTATGATTGCGAATGGACTGTAACGGAGCAAGCTTTGGTAACGGAGTGAAGTCTGGTATAAGGATATTCTTATCATTGCAGCTCTCCCACAGAATGAGGCTGAGCGAATACACATCGCTCTTCCCACAAGGGTGCACCAATCCTTCCTCATCGCACTCGAACAACTCCGGCGCCTGCCACCGGTAGCATTCACTGTCCCGATATGTCGAATATTTCTTGGTAACTGATTAAGCTTAGGTAACGGAGTGAACTCAGTAAATATCCTTACCATTGCAGCTCTCCCATAGAATGAGGCTCATCGAATAAACGTCGCTCTTGCCACAAGGATGCACCAATCCTTCCTCATCACACTCGAACAACTCTGGCGCCTGCCACCGGTAGTATTCACTGTCTCGGTACGTAGAATATTTCTTGCTAACAGAGTAAGCTTTGGTAACGGAGTGAAATCTGTAACAGGGTATGCTTACCGTTGCAGCTCTCCCACAGAATGAGGCTGAGCGAATATACATCGCTTTTCCCACAAGGATGAACCAATCCTTCCTCATCACACTCGAACAACTCTGGCGCCTGCCACCGGTAGCATTCACTGTCTCGATACGTGGAATAATTCTTGGTAACGGAGTGAACTCTGGTAACAGGGTATCTTACCATTGCAGCTCTCCCACAGAACGAGGCTGAGCGAATACACATCGCTTTTCCCACAAGGATGAACCAATCCTTCCTCATCACACTCGAACAACTCTGGCGCCTGCCACCGGTAGCATTCACTGTCTCGATACGTAGAATATTTCTTGCTAACAGAGTTTGACGCTAAGTAGGTTTCTGAAGAACGCTGGGATAACAGAGGCTCGCTTTCGCCCGTTGTTGTTGATTCGCGGGTGTCTGGAAGAGATACAATTTGTTTTACGGTACTTGAATGTCGATTTATTCACTAGTTTAATTAGGTCTACTCATACATAAATTAGTACATGTTAGTACATAGATAAACAACGTATTTGAGGATGAGTGGTAGAAAGTGATTTTAATTATTTCGCGTGGGACACTGAGCCGTCGAACGACCCGGCAAACCTTAGTCAAAGCCGCCTGAAAAAAAAAGAACCAAACTTGATGATGGTTACCAGTACATGGGGCATAAGAAAAATAATCCAAAAAGTACAAAAAGCCAACATTACGTGGTGTTCCCAGGCGGTCACCCATCCAAGTACTGACCACGCCCGATGTTGCTTAACTTCGGTGATCGGACGAGAACCGGTGTTTTCAACATGGTATGAACGTTGGCGACAAAGCGAGGGAATTTAGTAAACGGTATCTTTAGACTCTATGAATTGGTCTGACTGATGACGCCGCGCCATTTCACAGTGAGTCACACTACTAGATATAAGTAGATAGTTCGGCGTGCGTAGCAAATGAAAATATTATTAACATTCTACACAGCCTTCTGAAATGACTCAAACTTTTGTCGCCGTTTTTTACAGCCGTTTACGCTCTGCCTACCCCACAAGGGATATAGGCGTGATATGTGTATGTTTGTATTACTCACACCAGGTCCGCGAGCTGACTAATGACATGACCAGCCAAAGCGGGAGACCAAGTCATCCTGGTCGCCATACTTAGATACTACGCGACAGTACGCGCCCAGCGTTACTTGGCCTCCCGCGTAGGTTGGTCATGAAACTATGATTTTGAAATTTACACGGTATCTTTTGACTATGGGTTGGCCTGATGACGCCATTTCAGTGATCTGATCACACTTCTAGATAGCCTAGCTCGGCGTGCTTAGAACCGAAATGAAAAGATTCCAATATTCTTACCTTGTATATTAACATACTGTGGCTCAGGCGAATACAACTCGTACTGCTTAGGACTGGCCGGCTTCTCTTGGGGCAGTCTCACACAGGGCCCCAGGTCCGCGAGCTTGGCTGTATCGTGGGCAGTTATCATCACGCTGTGGCTGGTGAGTTCGGTGTGAATGTAGCCTTGCATTCTGAGGAAGACTAAAGCGCTCGCGACGTCTAGGGTGTAGCTGACGGCAGTCTGGGCGCTTAGTATCCGGCCCTGGAAGGAGAAGGCACTTGTAGGTAACTAAGTTACTAAAAATTAAAAGAAAAGTAGTGACAAAAATTTTAGACAGAGGCATCGATATATAGCCGTCTCGTTCTGTCGCCCAAAGCCAGGTGCGATTTCTATGGTAAGTGGTCTTTAGCCTCTCGCCCATAAAGATGCTTATAACATGTAAGGAACGATGTGACTCAAAAATAGTAGTGCAAAAAGCCAACATTACGTGGTGTTCCCAGGCGGTCACCCATCCAAGTACTGACCACGCCCGATGTTGCTTAACTTCGGTGATCGGACGAGAACCGGTGTTTTCAACATGGTATGAACGTTGGCGACAGGGCAAGCGAATTTTGTGAACAATATTGAAAATATGACGTCATATGTAAATAATATCAAAAATAGTACCTTCGTGCGGGTTGTCCAAAGTAATGTAAGTATACTAGCGAATTTTGTTAACGATATAGAAAATATGACATCAGACATTTTATTAAAGTTAAGGTTGGAAATGGAAGTCAAATCAAAAACCCAAGCCTCACATCTGCCTGAAGAAATGACATTACTGTGCTTCGAAGGGCACCTTCTACCTACCAGGAATCAAACCAAAAAAGATGCAAAAAGCCAACATTACGGAGTGTTCCCAGGCGGTCACCCATCCAAGTACTGACCACGCCCGATGTTGCTTAACTTCGGTGATCGGACGAGAACCGGTGTTTTCAACATGGTATCAGCGTTACCAGAACGTAACTTTTGTTACGTTTTTCGTAACTTTTCACCCTTAAGCGTAACCTTGGCGTAACCTAGCCACAGGCGTAACTTTTACGTAACATTTCGTGTTTCTTTTTTCATAGTTTATAATGTTACAGAACAGACTGAAATACTAAGTGTCATGAACAGAAACATCGGCTCTTAGTGAAAGATTCACCTACAACAACAATGAAATAAATAATGAAGACTATTGTACCTATACTTAACACGCGAAAAAACACCTTAACAACAATGAAAAAACATTGTATCTGTAATAAACACGCGAAAAAATATATTTTAATGAAAAAAAAGAGGCGTAACTTTTTCAAAGAATGTAAGTAACTTTTGAACATACGGCGCTGGCAACACTGCATGGTATGAACTTTGGCGACAGGGCAAGCAAATTTTGTGAACAATATTGAAAATATGACGTCATACAGTCATATGCAAACAATACCGAAAATAGTACTAGGTACGTGCGGGTTGCCCAAAACGATGCAAGTATACGAGCGAATTTTATTAACAATACAGAAAAATATGACGTCAGACATTTTACTAAAGTTAGAAAAATAAATGGAAGTCAAATCAACAACCCAAGCCAAGCCTCCACCTGAAGAATAAAGTAAGACAAACTTTACTGTCAGTTGAATAACCCAGAAATTTTGGGCCAGAAACATGACGTGAAAATTTTTCGTTAAAAAGGTGCCTTATAGATAAAAAGTACAATAGGGACTCGAGGGGACACTGCCTTGCTTCGAAGGGCACCTTCTACCTACAATGCTACAAGAAAAGAAACCAAAAAGATGCAAAAAGCCAACATTACGTGGTGTTCCCAGGCGGTCACCCATCCAAGTACTTACTTACCACGCCCGATGTTGCTTAACTTCGGTGATCGGACGAGAACCGGTGTTTTCAACATGGTATGAACGTTGGCGACAGAGCGAGCGAATTTTGTGAACCATATTGAAAATATATGACGTCATATGTAAACAATATCAAAAATAGCAACCCATTACGTGCGGGTTGCCTAAGGCCCCAGCTGATTTAAAAGTTAAGGCTCACAAAATGTGTTACACTGTCACCCTTAGTACATTTAGGGTGTTTCTTAAAAGGCGACGATGAGCTTCTGACCTTGGCTGAATATTTGACGACCACGCACGGTCAACCACATGGTGGTGGTGATACCAACTGTAGTAAAGAAGGTTTAATATGAAGTATTGACACTGGCAGGTTGGTCGTCATAATGCTAAAAAGTAATAAAACAAAAGAAGGTTGGCGTGGGTTACTTGACGTCGATGGACGCACATAAAATTGTAAAACAATAATAAGAATTTATTAAAATAAATCAAGCTAGTTTCCTCCATAAATACATTGTTTTTATTAATACTACATGGCGCAGCTGTTCTTGAACCTATAGTTCACATGACTGAGGAGGCCGCTGAAAACATGTCTGGCGTGGAGTACCGGATGCCGGCTCCACTTTTGCTTGAAAACTTGGATGACCAATACTCGCAATGGAAGCGTTTTCAAGCAAGTTTCAAGATTTTCTTGGCAGCAGCGGGTCTTGGCAAAGTCGCGGAGACGAGGAAGGCGGCTATCTTTTTAAACTGCATTGGGCAGTCTGCTCAGGAATTATACTCCAGCACATTGAGAGATGCTAAAAAAACAGATGATGACAAACTGGAAGAGGTTATTCAAGCTTTTGAGAACCATTTTAAGCCGAAGACGAATGAAATTGAACACGTTTCACTTCAACAGGCGGAAACAACAAGATGGTGAATCTTTTGATTCATTTTACACGGACCTTAGAAAAATTGTAAGTTTGTACTTGTTGGCATTCTGACGACTTATTATGTTAGTTTAGTTTTTTATCAAAGTTTGTGGGTTTATGGCTTTTCTTTAGGAAAAGGGGAAGATGTAGTAAAGAAGGTTTAATATGAAGTATTGACACTGGCAGGTTGGTCGTCATAATGCTAAAAAGTAATAAAACAAAAGAAGGTTGGCGTGGGTTACTTGACGTCGATGGACGCACATAAAATTGTAAAACAATAATAAGAATTTATTAAAATAAATCAAGCTAGTTTCCTCCATAAATACATTGTTTTTATTAATACTACACCAACCACCTACAAAAATAGCATTAACAAAAAAGGGTTGACGTCAGGCAGGCGGCCGGTCATAAAACATAGCCAAAAATTTAAGTTCTATCGAAGATATGTTGCGCCGGTCCCAACAGACATACATAGAAAGGACTCCAAAAAATAGCGCGAAGACTTTTTGTTCATGTGCTCATGTGCTCTAAGCATTCCTACTAAAAATAAAATAAAAATTTGCCAACAGGTACACGAAAGAAGATTGGCGTGCTTTGAAGACTTTTGAACCCTAAATCTACCAGGAATCAAGTCAAAAAGATGCAAAATTTGTCGCAAAACTACTTATAGTTAAAAGATAATCAGTATTTTCTGCACAATAAAATTAAACGTATTTATTGCAGCAGTAGCTCCATCTATTTTCGTAAAGTGGCGACTCGCTTTTTACGGGAAAATCTGATGATTTAAAAATTCTTTTTAGTGTTTTGCGACAATCTTATATACCCACGGGACTCCCCATCAAGTTTTTTAAACCGACTCTTGTCTCCTTTACATACATAACTCCATTGAACTTTTGTATGGAAAACGGAACGTCTTAAATGGCGAGGGCAAGAGCGAGGGCTCACAATATGTGTGTTATAAAAAATAACACCAAAATCATACATAGCTTGCACTAAGTTTTATTTGATACACCGTGGACATTATACCGTGTGATAGCGGCTAGAAATACTGTCACCGTTAGCCCATACAGGGTATTTTGCCAAAGGAAGGCTTCGATGAGTTTCTGACCTTGGCCGAACATCTTTCGACTACGGTCAACCGCATGGTGGTGGTGATACCACCTACAATATAATTCCCAAAAAAGGGTTGACGTCAGACGGCCTCTTTGAAACATAGCTAAATCCTATTGCTTCCTGATTTTGTGTTCTAACAAGACATGTTGCGCCGACCCCAACTGGTTTTGGATAAGGGCAAGCAGATAATGATTCTGATGGACGGACACTACGGACATACATACACAGAAACACACAGTAAGAACTCCAGAACACGGGGTCAAGACTTTACGTTCATGTGCCCTAAAAATAAAATAAGAATACAGGTAAATAAGTTGCTGCGGGTGAAACCGCTAACGGGCCTCTAGTAATAGATAAAAAACTCAACAGGAACTCGTGGGAACATTGTCAGGCTTTGAAGATCACCCTCAACCTACCAGGAATCAAGTCAAAAAGATGCAAAAAGCCAACATTACGTGGTGTTCCCAGGCGGTCACCCATCCAAGTACTGACCACGCCCGATGTTGCTTAACTTCGGTGATCGGACGAGAACCGGTGTTTTCAACATGGTATGAACGTTGGCGACCGAGCGAGCGAATTTTGTGAACAACATTGAAAATATGACGTCATATGTAAACAATATCAAAAATAGTACCTTCGTGCGGTTTGTCCAAAATAATGTAAGTATACTAGCGAATTTTGTTAACGATACAGAAAATATGACATCAGACATTTTATTAAAGTTAGAGTTAATAAACGGAAGTCAAATCAACAATCCAAGCCTCAGACCTGCCTGAAGAATAAAGTAAGAAATACTCGTGGGGACATTGCTGTGCTTCGAAGGGCACCTTCTACCTACCAGGAATCAAACCAAAAAAGATGCAAAAAGCCATCATAACATGGTATGAACGTTGGCGAGAGAGCGGGCGAATAACGTGTACGACATAGAAAATATAACTTCAGACTTTTTATTACAGTTAGAAAAAAAATAAAAAAATTGAAGTTATAAACAACCCAAGCCTCAGGGATAAAGAATAAAGTAGGTAAGACAGACTTTACTGTCGGCAGAATAATAACAATCACAAATAAGGACCCCAGAATCATGACGTGAAGACTTCGTCCATAAACCTAGGTACCTATTAAAAAAAATACAACAGGGGCTCGTGTAGACATTGCCGTGCTTCGAAGGGACCTTCTACATACCAGGAATCAAACCAAAAAAGATGCAAAAAGCCAACATTACGTGGTGTTCCCAGGCGGTCACCCATCCAAGTACTGACCACGCCCGATGTTGCTTAACTTCGGTGATCGGACGAGAACCGGTGACTTTACTGTCGGCAGGATAACAACCATAAATAAGGACATGAAGACATTTCTATGAAAAGGTGCCCTATTAATAATAAACATAATATTACCAACAGGAAGGAACTCGTGGGAATAATGCCGAACTTCGAA
This sequence comes from Phthorimaea operculella, assembly GCA_024500475.1. Taxonomy (NCBI): domain Eukaryota; kingdom Metazoa; phylum Arthropoda; class Insecta; order Lepidoptera; family Gelechiidae; genus Phthorimaea; species Phthorimaea operculella. The sequence continues at coordinate 11,082,347 of JANFCV010000002.1, forward strand.
AGGCACCTGCAACCTACCAGACCAGGAAATAAACCAAAAAATATGCGTTGGACACTATAGGAGTTTCAGGCGCCGATTGGACTCGCTTAGGTTCTACAACAAAAAATATCTTAAATAAAATCCATTTTGAAGAATGTCATTTATTGTACAGGGAGAAATATGCAAAAAGCCAACATTACGTGGTGTTCCCAGGCGGTCACCCATCCAAGTACTGACCACGCCCGATGTTGCTTAACTTCGGTGATCGGACGAGAACCGGTGTTTTCAACATGGTATGAACGTTGGCGACAATGCAAGCGAATTTTACCATTCATTTCCTACTTACTAATTATACCTACTTACCATACCAATAATCCTTCGCGAACTAAACAAATAACACTATGTTATTTACTTGATATTTCCATAAAATCTTATCTTTAGTTACCTACCTGTGCAACTAAGAATAACGTAATAATATGCAAGGTCATGAAATAATAGCAATTCTTTTTTGTTGTTGTATAAATAAACTGTGTCGTTGTAGTACTATCGCCAGTCAATCAATCTTACCCATTCAAGGGACCCACTTATACTGGTTTCTCATACGGTTATTACGAAAAACCAATACTGGGTGTTACAAAACAACCAATAAAGCTGAAAGGAGGTCAAGGTACTCATGAAACTCAACAACTTTCTCCATGGAACATGGGTCGAAATATGAAAAAAAAATTTGGACCTCCCATACAAAATAAACTCAATTTGTATGGGAATATTTATGGGTTGTTTTGTAACACGTTGTATAAGTTGATCTCTTAGACAGGGAGGACGATTTGCATGCGTTACCACATTATTATTAGGCCCTGTGTAATTTCCATGCACCCTATATGATAAAATAAAGAAAAAAAACCTTACCTTTACGTGCAGAATGGCGAAGAGCGAGTCGACACACTGCTCGCAAATGATGTGCACATTGTTGTTCACGGGATACAGCCCCATCAGGAGGATTATGTTCGGGTGCCGGAATTTTCTGTAACAATCCCATCAAGGTTATCTATTAAAGTACGGCCATTCGAAAAGGCCATATTTGACAGCTGTCAAAATCATGTTAATGCTATCTATGACATATGATAAGGCCTACTTTTCTTAATTGACATAATTTCTTCTAGTACGGGCTTGACAGCTGTTAAATATGGCCTATTCGAACGGCCGTACTAACTGTAAGTTATTAAAATAGTCTATTTCGGTCATTGACATAACTAATAATCATGCATGACTTCTGTTTTACAAGTAGTAAAAAATAACGGCAAATATTACAAGTGGACATCGAGTCGATGAACGACCCGGTAAACCCTGATATCTCTGTATTTTCTTCATTTCACGGGGGGGACGGCGCGAACGCAGTCCCCACTACCAAAAATTACGCACCCGAGTTATCCACATTAGGGATAATCGCAGGGGTCAACCCAACCGCAGTGCAATGGAAAGGCCTCGCCCTGGGGGAACCGCCTTCTTGATCACGGTATCCCCTGTGCCAGGTAAGTATGAGTTCACTCGGCGCTCGCCGGGTATATGTAGTTTCGAGGAAGACATCTCAACACCGCGTTTTAGAAAATGCGCTCGGACCGTACAACGACATCTGTTGGTTTTTTAAAGCAGCAGCGTCTCCGTATAAACCATTCCATTTCCATAGGTGTTTTGTATGTAGCCAACAACGCATGTTCTTCTATCAACTTATTTTGGTGGTATCAGACTATTCAATATTTTAGGGGAGATCTACGTTGTGTTGTTTTTAATTTGATGAGATTGTGAAGACACGAAAAGGATGTGATCGCCAAGAAACAATTCGCAAGATTTTATCTAACTTTACACAGTAAAAACATTAAATATCCAGAACACTGTACACAACATATTTTCCTCATGACACAAGAAATTAATTAATACATTGCTAATCCATCGATTTTGTAATAAAAACTAATATTTAGAAGATTAATCATAATCAGTTCCACTGAGGAACCACAAAACATTGAAAAAGAGTGTAAAATTAATACAGAATGCATTTAGCCGACCATGTAGGTAATATTGTATCGATGTTTCAAATATCTTTTATACCTTTTGACCTCCCATACAAACTTGCCGATCAGCTGATTTCAGTTACTATGGGAGGTCCAAATTTTTTTTTCGGTATTTGACCCATGTTCCTTGGGGAAAGTTGTTCCTTATCACCAGCCGATTCTGAGTTTTGGCTATCGGTCACTAGTAAAATTTCATCCTATATTGGAGAAACATAATAGTTTTTTGGGTTAGATTATTCCTTATAAATGTTTTAAATTTTTAGTACCTTGTTAATAAATTTGTGAAGATATAAAGCTTTACGCTTAATTATACCGTATTGCCAGAGCAACCAGGGTGTTGTTTCCTTTGTAGATGGCGATAGTTATGCTCATGAAAGATGGTGTGTATATATATTATTAAAAATTAAAAATTTGGTGTCAATTAATATCTCTTGACTAAATAACGTCGTCACTTATCAGTGAATAACTTTAGAAAAGGATAGATACCATAAACTGTTTCAGTTATAATATGTTTAAAAATGTCAATAATTTCTAGCTTAAAGACAACGTAAAATACGTATAATTATTATAGATAATTTTATTCGCCGTCATCTCCTATCCTTGTCTTATCCTATTCAACTGAAAGAGATAACGCTATTTATAGCTAAGTTATCGAGTTAGTTATTAGAATAGCCTATTCCGGTCAATAACCCAACAAATATCATGGATTCATGACTTCTTTCACAAAAAGGGTGTAAAAAAATAACTTCAAATACATAGACTATTTGAAAAACTGACACCAGGGTTTATCGGGTTGTTCATCGACTCGGTGTCCCACACGAAGAGAGATTGAGCGTCATTTAAGAGGGATGGACTTGTTTGTCTATTGTGATATCTCTCTTCGTGCGGGACACCGAGTCGATGAACAACCCGATAAACACTGGTGTCAGTTTTTCAAAAAGCTCATGTAACTGATACTTACCAAATAAAAGGAAAAAATACTCGGTCGGCTAATACCTTTGAAATGGGCGAATATAATCAAATCTGATAGAATGTATAAATAATTTTTCATATTTCGACGTAGGTAGTTATAATTCACGCTTTCACACTCTATTTTCAGACTTAACGGGGGGGACGGCGCGAACGCAGTCCCCACTACCAAAAATTACGCACCCGAGTTATCCACATTAGGGATAATCGCAGGGGTCAACCCAACCGCAGTGCAATGGAAAGGCCTCGCCCTGGGGGAACCGCCTTCTTGATCACGGTATCCCCTGTGCCAGGTAAGTATGAGTTCACTCGGCGCTCGCCGGGTATATGTAGTATCGAGGAAGACATCTCAACACCGCGTTTTAGAAAATGCGCTCGGACCGTACAGCGACATCTGTTGGTTGTTTAAAGCAACAACGGCTCCGTACAAACCACTCCATTTAAGTACTATTTTGCTTTAAGTACTATTTTGCTGCTTACTAAGTTTTCTTCCATCTCTTTCACTCTGAAGTATTTAGTAAGTACCCCCAAGCAAGCTCAATAGTGCTTACTGCTCAGTGCATCTTCAGCCGAAGTTGCTTGTCGAGCGCCATCGAGTCGCAGCCTCTCCCCATCACTGCCGCGCCGCCACATACCCGCTCGCGGGCACCTAGCTGGGCCTCCCCTAGGGGTCTCACCCGGCTCGGGTCGCACGCGCCGAGGGGTGTGCCGGTGCTGGCCAGCAGAGCTTGCAGACCAGCCGCCGTCGCGACGCCAAGCAGCCTTCCTGAAAGGCACCTGAAAGTTTTTTCTGCGACTACCCGCGATTAGTTGAGATTTATTTTTTCATCTACCCTCGGGTCGTCGCAGAAAATATTTTACAGGAAATCCCTTCTGCCCTTCATTTTGAAGTTTCCCCAACTACCCCCACTGACTGAGGCTGGTGAAACTGCTCGCGGGCGCCTAGCTGGGCCTCCCTTAGGGGTCTCACCTGGCTCGGGTAGCCCGCTTTGAGGTGGATCTGTCCTTCGTCGGTGAGGGAGTTGTGGATAAGCGCTCGAGATGAAGGGTAAGAAGCCAGTAGGTCATCTACCCACCCCCCCACCACCTCCCCCCATGCAGCCGCCTGCACCACCCCACCCCCGCCGCCGCGCAGCCTCCGACCGATCGGACAGGCAAGCGTTAGGGACTACCCCGCGTGAATTCGTTCCAGGGGTGTCCCAGTCCGCCGCCTCCGTCGTCGAATTCGGCTCGCGCACCGCTGCGCTCGAGCAGCGCGACCCGCGCCTCCGCCCGCGCTCTACCGAACCGGTCGCGTCAACCTCATTCGCGTCAATACCGGTCCCTAAGATCAACATTCGCACCCAAGGGGAATTCCCGCCGCTGAACCGCGAGCCTGCGCCCCCGCGCGCCGCGGCACAATACCCGGCCCTAACCAAGGAAAACCTTGATGCCCTCAACGCGATCCTCGCGAAGGACCCGCCCGGCACACCTGCGCCCAGTGGATTGACCGCGCCCGCCCGCGTCTCCACCGTGGCTGCCCCTGCCGCGCCGCGTGAACCCTCTTCGCCGCCGTCCAACCTAGTGCCGCCTACCGCGCCTGAGGCGACACGCGCGACCGCACCCGCGCCTACCCGCGCGACCGCACCCGCGCCCGCAACCGCGCCTACTCGCGCGCCCGCACCCGCGCCCGCTCGCGCGCCCGCACCCGCGCCTACCCGCGCGACCGCACCCGCGCCCGCAACCGCGCCTACTCGCGCGCCCGCACCCGCGCCCGCTCGCGCGCCCGCACCCGCGCCTGCGCCTAAACGCGCGACCGGCGCACTTGCGCCCAGTGGATCGACCGCGCCTTCACGCGTCTCCACCGAGGCTGCCTCCGCCGTATCACGCGTACGCTCTCCACCACCGCCGGTCCAAACCACGCAGCACACTGCAGACGCGACTGCACCCGCGACCGCAAGCGCGCCCGTTTCCGCGCCCGCGCCTACGGTTGCAACCGCGCAGCCCTTCGAGGATGAGACCGCGCTGGCTACCCCCCATGAGAGCCAAGGGGACCTCGAACACGAGTTTGAGGTCCTCACAGATAGTTATGCCCCAGAGGCCTCCCAAGAGCACGAAATGCAAGAACTCTTGCAGCTATTTGGACCCACGCCCCAAGTCCGACCGCGCCCGGGATCCTTCGACTCGACCCTCGGAGGTCCCGAAAAGCGACCTAACCTCCAAGATACGCCCCAGAGGATTATCCCCGCCAAATCTTCGCCCGGCTATGGCTGGAGCTTGGTCCAACCGGACCCTGCCGCCGAAAGACACCTGGCCCAACCGCTCCATGGCATACCCCGTGTTGCCCAGACCCCCAACCCCGGCATTTCCTCTGCCCGGTTTCGCTAGCCAGTCGGCTTCGGCCGCTCTCGCGCAGGAGGAAGGCCCTACAGGACCAGAGATGGCATTGGGCGAGGAAGTGAACCAGGCGGCAGGATCTCTCCTGTCGACCACCTCATACGCCGACTTTGCCACCCAGGAGAAAGGGGCATCGTCCCCCCGAGATCCACCAACCAACGGACCAGCGGGCGACAATCGACGCCCCTCATCCACGGACCACGAAACCGCCCCCCCCAACCCAAGGAACCTCGAAGAGAGGACTGGTCCGGGGGAGCAGGAACAAGGCCCCTCACAGACCCATCAGGGGGCCACGGACCACAGACAAAGATACCCCCCAATAGTGGTGGAGAGACTGCCGCATTGGACGCGCCACCTGGCAGCCATCAAAGATGCCCTGGGGTTCACTCCGAACGCAAGGGCATTTGGCACAGGTGTCAGATTTGTGCCTAAGACTGGAGAGGAGTTCAGAGTCATCCAAAGATACCTTATTGAAGCCAAACAGACGGAGCCAGAAATGGCATTCTATTGTTTTTCACCGGCGCAAGAACGTCCCGTCAAAGTTGCCCTGCGGGGTCTCCCCCGAGACACGGACCAGGAGGAGATAAGGCAGGAGCTGGCGAAAATGGGGCTGACGATGCGCCACTGCCGCACCATCCCACCGAAGAGAGGCAGGCCGGGGTGCCTCTTCTTCATTGAATTGGACCCAATATCCAAAGAAGAACTAGAAATCCTGTGGCGCACAAAGGAATTCCTGTGCCTTCCAGGCATCACTTTTGAGGCCTGGCGCAGCAGAGCCGAACCAGCCCAGTGCCACCGATGCCAAGGGTTCGGCCACTCTTCGGCCAATTGCTTCAGGGACCAAAGATGCGTTCGCTGTGCTGGCAACCACGCCGCCAGTGACTGCCCACGCCCAAGGGAGGACCCGCCTACCTGCGCCAACTGCGGCCAAAGCCACACGGCCAAGGACCGCCGATGCCCCGTACTGCGGAAAGAAGCACGCTCCAGGGCGCAGCGGATACCACCGCCCCTACCAGCCAAACCGCAAGACGAAGCGCCTGGACTGAGACATGACGCGCCGGCCTTCGTCCCCATTCAACACCAGCAACAGCAGCGCCTGGCAGCCTCACTGGCTCCAGAGGCAAACCCAGCCACGCAACGTGGAGCTCCCGTGGGTGACCGCCGAAGGAGACCAAGAGGTGGACGCCGGAGGAATAAAAACGCCAACGAAGACCAGGCAAGATTACCCCCACCACCTCAGATGTTGATGGACCAAAGGGACATCACCCCACCGCCACCCCAATTCGCCGACTTTGCCGATGACGAGGTGGTGTACCAACCCACCTTTGCCCCGCAACAATACCCGGCGTACCTGCCCCCCCCTCCACCGCCCCCTCAAGAACCAAGGGGAGTACACAAACAAATCCAACCCCACCCACGCCAAGATGGCACCCCAGCACAAAGAGCCGGAGAACTCATCGAACACTTCGGCAGGATCATATTCAAACTGGCCGAAGCAGTCAAGACGGGAGGCAACCTCCATTTTGTGATGGCCTGCGGCCTAGAAGACCTGGTCAATAGCCTAGAGGAATGGGTCTAAGGCTGATGTACTGGAACCCAGGGGGCGTGCGAGAGCACGTCTCGGACCTCAGGATGGCCGTCCAGCAACAAAACATAGATGTAATACTGCTGGGCGAGACCAAACTGACCCCTGGGATCGATCTGGACATCCCCAATTACTTCACCTATCGTAGAGACGAAGTCAGCCCAGAGGGAACGGCGTACAGAAGGACAGCGGTACTCGTCAAAATGGACCTCATACACGAGGAACTACCGCTACCTGACTTCGTCTCTACGAGATCGATAGGCATAAGAACCAGGCACGCAGGCCAGGAGCTCCGCCTGTACGCAGCCTACCGCCCGCCATTCAACAGGACGCCCCTTCACACTGATGACCTCGAGCCAACGATCCTCTGCGGAGAGCCCACACTCCTAGCAGGGGACCTAAATGCTAAGCACCCAGCATGGAATTCCTGCACGACGAACTCGGCAGGAACCAGGCTCCACCACCATGCTGAGAGCCATGGCTACGCAGTCATCGGACCCGACGCCCCCACAAATATCCCGACTGACCCAAGAAAGCGGCCCAACGTACTGGACATAGTGCTGCACAAGGACCTCGGCTGCCCAGTCCACGTGGAGGTCCTGTACGACTTACGGACCCAACATCTCCCGATCCTCATAGTACTAGGGGGACCCACGGCGACCCCTCACCAGCCACTGCGGAGGAAGGTGGACTGGGCTGCCTACCGCGCAGCACTCGAAGGCATGACACTCGAAGGACCGCTGTCCACCCCAGACGACGTCGAAAGGGCGGCGCAGGAGATCAAGCGCCAACTCTACGACGCCAAGGAAACCGCCACGAAGACCAGGCATGCGAGGAAAGAGAGCAGGGAAGAGCTGCCCAGGCACCTCAAGGCGGACCTAGCCAAAAAGCGCGAGCTCCACGCACTATGGGCACGCACCAGGTGCCCAAGAACCAAGAGGGAGCTCAACAGAGTCGCAGAGAAGCTGTCGGCGGATGTGAAGGCATTCCGCGGTACCACGTGGGAGAACCTCATCGACCACGTGGGCGAGAACGAAACCAGCCTTCATCACCTCAACCGGCAGCTCACCAGCACCAAGGAGCCAACCTACCCCCTCACCAACCGCGATGGGACAAGATGCTACGACGACAGAGAGAGGGCGGAAACCCTGGCCGAACACTTGGAGGTCCAGTTCACGCCCCACCCTGTCGTCTCCACAGAACCAGCAGTCTTACTACACCACACCACCGTCCAGGCGAAGGTAGCAGAACTACTGGCCCAATCACACGTTCCCCTCTCTGGCTTGGCTTACATCTCGCCGGCAGAACTTATCAAGGCGATCCACAGACTACCGAACCGTAAAGCTCCAGGACTTGATGGTATACCAATCGAAGCTCTGAAGCAACTACCGCGGAAAGCAGCAGTAATCCTTGCCAGGCTCTACAATGGAGTCTTGCGCACCCAGCACTTCCCTGCCGACTGGAAATCAGGGAAGGTCATCATGCTACCCAAGCCTGGCAAGGACCGACGCCTGCCAGCCAGCTACAGGCCAATCACCCTGCTCAGCCACATCGCGAAGCTGTTTGAGCGCCTGCTCCTGCGGAGAATTCATCCCCACATCCAGCTGAGGGATGAACAGTTCGGGTTCCGCGGGCACCACTCCACAACGCTCCAGCTGACGCGAGTGATGCACCTCCTGGCTGAGCAGAGGTACCAATACGCATACACGGTCGGAGTGTTCCTGGACGTGGAGAAGGCCTTCGATCGTGTATGGCACCAGGGTTTAATATATAAACTGGATACACAGACCAGTCTGCCACCCGGCCTTATCAGAATAGTGGCCTCGTTTCTGGAAGGCCGCAACTTCCAAGTGGCAGTTAAAGACGCCCACTCCTCGCCTAAACCCATCACAGCCGGAGTTCCTCAAGGCAGCTGCCTGTCGCCACTGCTGTACGCCCTCTTCACCAATGACATCCCCACCCTGGAAGGCCGACTCCGGGAAGGGGAAGAAGACGTGGAGCTGGCGCTGTTCGCCGACGACAGTGCATACTTCGCCTCGTCGAGGAGCTCAAAAGTCGCCGCCGCCAAACTGCAAAGGGTGCTGGACCTACTGCCAGACTGGCTCGACCGCTGGAAGATGGCCGTAAACGTGGGCAAGACGGCCGCTCTCGTCACAGGCACGCAGAGCACCCACGCACCACCACCACTGAAGCTACGGGGAGAGGATGTAGCGTACACATCCTCAATCAAATACCTCGGCTGCCACATCGACCGGACACTTCGCATGGTGACCATGGTCAACCATGTGACGAACCAGGCCAAAGCCGCGCGTGCGCTACTACGCCCGGTCCTAGCGTCGAGGTTACCGCTACGCGCCAAATTGAGGATGTACAAAACCTACATCCGCTCCAGGCTCACCTATGCAGCGCCAGCGTGGTACGCTCTGCTGTCTGCCACGCAAAAGAGGAGGATCGATGTCGTCCAGTCCAGCACCCTGCGCCTAATCACCGGCGCCGGACGTTACATCCGCAACGATGTAATAGCTGCGGACCTGAAGATCGAACCGGTGGAGAGCTTCGTCCGCAAATTGGCGCGGCGGATGTTCGACCGCGCTGGTAACAGCAAAAAAAAAAAAAAAAAAAAAAAAAAAAAAAAAAACACACCAAAAAAAAAAAAACGCTTACCCCTCACTACCCCCACCACCAACCCAACTTGACCTTCCGGGCTAAGCCCGGATGAGAAGCAGCCCGGGTACGAGGTTCGCCTCTATACCCGCACCGGCAGTCCAAGCTTGACTGCTGAAGACCCCGTGTCATGTCATGTCACTCCATTTATAAAGGGGTTTTCTATGTAGCCAACTACGCACGTTCTTCTATCAACTTATTTTAGTCGTATCATATATTGAATATTTGAGGGCTTTGAGGGAGATCTTACTGTGTTGTTTTGATTTGATGAGATTGTGAAGACATGATAAGTATAATGTTATCGCCATAAAACAATTCGGCAAGATTTTAACTAACTTTACACAGTAGAAACACCAATCCAATTTGTAATGAAAATTAATATATTTAGTTACAAGATTAATCGAAATCAGTTCCTGTGAGGAACCAAAATAATGTTAAAAAGATTGTAGAAATAATACAAAATGCATTTAGCTGACAGAGGAATCTTGTATCAAAGGTTCTTTATACCTTTTATTGGTGATATCTGGTTAGTTTTATTTATTTATTTTTGGGGTTGGGAAGCTTTTTGACTTTGCCCGAGCAGCCAGGGCTGTCTTTTCTTATATAGTTATTATTCAAAATTGGAAGAATCAGAAGTCAATGACCGATATTGGTGTTGATTCGATAATATCTCTTAACTAAAAATAACGCCGTAATTTTTCAATAATAGGTTTAGAAAAGGATAGATATTATAAACTGCTTTAGTCATGAATGTTTAAAAATGACAATAATTTCTTTATGTATAACTTGGTCTAGCTTTATCTTTTGACAGACAGACAACGCGTAAAATACATTATCAAATTGACATTATTGTTAATCCAATGTGGCACCTCTTATAGTTTGGTTGGTTAGTATTTTTACAGGAAGCTGAATTTAAATTTTTAGTTTCTAAAGGTAGATTCATGTAACAGAATACGAATTTGCATATTTCAGATGCGGGTGGTACTTTGCATGAAGGTTATTTTTGAGTATCAAATGTATTACCTATTGGGATTTTTAATGCACTCACAGTGCTATATTATTCTCATAAATGAAAATAAGAAATTGAAATGCCATGCGGCTTCGAGCTCCGGTCGATGCATGATATTTTTTTTATTAAGATACATATGATTGAATATTTTAAATCTTACCTAAGAATATTGATATCAGTGTTGAGTTTTCTGCTGATGCTCTCCAAGCAGACATTGACTACCTTCTTGACCTGAACTGGTACGCCGGTACACGGCAGAAATTATGGGATCCACTGTAGAACTTATAGGAGCCACTCTAGAGTGTATAGGATCCACTCTTAGAACTTATAGGATCCACTCTAGAACGTATAACATCCACTCTAGAACTTACCTAAGAATATAGATCTCAGTATTGAGTTTCCTGCTGACGCTCTCCAAGCAGACATTGGCTATCCTCTTGACCTGAACCGGCACCACGCCCCATGTGCCACGGACGGTTCCACTCTAGATCTTGTAGGATCCACTCTAGAACTTACCTAAGTATATTGATCTCAGTGTTGAGTTTTCTGCTGACGCTTTCCAGGCAAACATTGGCTATCTTCTTGACCTGAACCGGCACTATGCCCCAGGTGCTACGGTTCCACTCTAGCACTTATAGGATCCACTCTATAACTTACCTAAGAATATTGATCTCAGTGTTGGGTTTCATACTGACACTCCAAGCAGACATTGGCTATCTTCTTGACCTGGACCGGCACCACGCCCCAGGTGCCACTGTTCCACTCTAGAACTCACTGGTTCCACTCTAGAACTTACCCAAGAATATTGATCTCAGTGTTGAGTTTTCTGCTGACGCTCTCCAAGCAGACGTTGGCTATCTTCTTGACCTGAACCGGCACCACACCCCAGGTGCCACGGTTCCACTCTAAAACTCTCCGGTTCCACTCTAGAACTTACCTAAGAATACAAGGTGTTCCAATGTAAATACATTAAATTGGAGACGTTGTGTAGACCATCATACCGAATAATTTTCATTATGGGGCCAAGTTATGAAAATCCCTCGTTTAGAAGTAATTAGCAACTTAAATTTGATAAATTTAATTCAGTGCCACATTATAAAAGGAGCTTTATTAATTATGACCTTTATTTATGTCATGTTGCCGTCTTGGAAAAACTTTTGAAAATACCGCCACAACTGTTGCCAAGGCGACGGTTTTGGCGGTAATTTAGTTGTCAAGGCAACAGTTGTGGCGTGGCGGGGTGCACGAAAGGAGCCTCCCCGAGTGGCGCATCGAACTAATTTATGCGCCCGGCGCACCCTGGGCAACAGTCTGCGGACGGCAAGTCGGTAACGCAGACTGGCCGATCCTTTCACCACGATCGAAATGGCGAATCTAAATATTCACCAACGGGCTATACAACCCCACAAACGGTCCTTTTTAGGACCCAATAACCGGAAATCACACCCTAACTCACAACCCTTAAAACCAGCCTTAAAGGTTTTGTCAATTAACATAGAGGGTTTCTCTGCAGACAAATCTGAGATTCTTTCTAATTTGTGTCGCAAAGAAAAATGTGATGTCATATGCGTACAAGAGACCCATCGCGACGACAAACAAACGAGGCCACACATACCGGGTATGACTCTTGTCGCTGAAATCCCCCACCGAAAGCACGGCAGCGCTGTATTTGTTCACCCCAGTGTAATAGTTAAATCTGCCTCCTGCTCATCAAACTACTCCATAGAGCTGATTACAGTAGTTTTCGAAGACTGCAGTGTAAGTTCCATCTACAAACCTCCAGGCTCGCCTTTTCTCTTCGAAAAGCCTAGCAACTTCGACGACGCTGCTACCAAGGTGGTAGTTGGTGACTTCAATAGTCATAGTACCAGCTGGGGATATCAGAAGACTGATCCAAATGGTCAAGCGGTCGAAGAATGGGCAGAAGCTCAAGAATTAACCTTGCTGCACAACGCTAAATTACCGTCCTCTTTTAACAGCGGGCGCTGGAAGCGCGGTTATAACCCTGACCTCATTTTCACCAGCTTAAACGTGGCGCAGCAGGCTATCAAAACCGTTTGCCAGCCCATACCAAGAACCCAGCATAGACCCATTCTATGCTCTATCGAACCAGTGGTCCGTCCAATCAAGGCTGTGTTTCGGCGCCGATTTAACTACCAAAAAGCAGATTGGGAAATATATGCCAAAGCAATTGATAACATCCTCCTAAACGTTACACCTGACGCCAAAAACTACGAACTCTTTGTTGATGCCGTAGCAACCACATCACGGAAACACATACCAAGAGGATGCCGAACTGCGTATATTCCCGGACTGTCTGAAAGTTCCGTTGAAACCTTAAAGCAGTACGAGCGACTCTATGCCAAAGACCCCTTCTCAGCCGAAACCGTGCAAAAAGGGGAAGAGTTATTGCTTCAAGTTAGTGAGAACAGGCGCGATAAATGGATAGAAACTGTGACTAACATAGACATGACTCATAGCAGTAGGAAAGCGTGGTCTACTGTTAGAAAACTTACTTCTGAGCCACCCCACGCCTCAACTCCAGGTCAGGTAACCCCGAACCAGGTTGCCCATCAGCTTCTACTGAATGGGAAACCCCCTTGTCGTCTCAGTAGACTTCTGGATACTCCGAGAACTCAATAAGTAAGCCTTTTTTACTTCAGGAAATTGTTAATGCAATAAAGTCCTTAAAAAATGGCAAAGCTTCTGGAGTAGATGAAATATCCGTTGAACAAATAAAAAACCTCGGGCCAGTAGCGGTATCTTGGTTACTGGCTATGTTCAACAGCTGTATGGCATCATCGAGGATACCAAGACTTTGGAGAAAGTCCAAGGTTATAGCTCTACTGAAACCCGGTAAACCAGGAAATGATCCCAAAAGTTACCGCCCGATCTCATTACTGTGTCATACGTTCAAGCTTCTCGAAAGAATGCTGTTAAACCGCCTAATTAGTGTTGTGGACCCCAAACTCATCCCAGAGCAAGCTGGATTCAGACCTGGCAAATCTTGCTGTAGCCAGACATTAAAGCTAACTCAAAATATAGAGGATGGGTTTGAACAAGGCCTAGTAACTGGCGTAGTTTACGTAGATTTGACAGCGGCTTATGACACAGTCAATCTGAGAAGGCTCCTAACAAAAGTAACTCACACCACAGGCGACCAAAACTTTACGAAGTTCTTAAGTGAAATGCTCCATAACCGTCGCTTTCAAGTTCACTTAAACTGTGAACAAAGCCGGTGGAGATTACAAAAAAATGGTCTGCCCCAAGGAAGCGTCCTGGCACCATTACTGTTCAACATTTATACGAACGATCAGCCGCCAATGCCCAACACAACGCGTTTTCTGTACGCTGATGACTTGGCACTGGCCTCCCAGGCAAAGTCTTTCGAAGAAGTTGAGGCCAACTTGTCTGGTGCACTGGACTCTCTAAGTAGCTACTACGACAGTAATGCACTGAAGCCCAACCCTTCGAAAACGCAGTCCTGTGTGTACCATCTTAGAAACAAGGAGGCGAACCGCACGCTGAACATCACGTGGCGTGGCGTGCCGATCGTACACAGTAGCCTGCCCAAGTACCTTGGCATTACCCTGGATAGAGCACTGACTTTTAAGACACACTGCAAGAACACCCAGCAGAAAGTTAACTCTCGTAATAATCTGCTGCGTCGCTTAACCACAACCAGATGGGGAGCTTCGCCAGAAGTTCTACGGACAACGGGAATGGCCCTCTGTTTTTCGGCCAGCGAGTACGCCAGCCCAGTATGGAGCCGTTCAACACACGCTAAGTTGGTGGATACAGCTCTTAACGAGACCTGCCGAATCATAACTGGCTGTCTCAAACCTACTCCGGTAGGTAAGTTGTATACATTAGCTGGCATTGCTCCACCTGATGTCCGTAGGGATGTTGCAGTCTCTCTCGAGAGTCACAAAAAAGAAAAAGATAGGAGGCACCCGCTGCACGACCACACCCCTGTAACCCAAAGGTTGAAAAGCCGACACAGCTTCATAAAGCACGCAGTGCCATTTAACGGCGACGCTAAAGAAGCTCGATGCAAGATCTGGCGGGATAGGTACCCAACAGCTTCTCCTATTCCACCAAAAGAGAGCCTGCCCGCTGGGCACAAACTCCCATGGCCAACATGGAAGTCGTTAAATCGACTCCGGACCCAAGTTGGCCGAAGTAGAGACAATTTATGCCGTTGGGGTTACAGCTCCAATAACAACTGTGAATGTGGTGCCTCCCCACAAACTATGGCACATCTATTGTCATGCCCTGCGTGCCCTTCAACATGCACGCACGAAGACTTGTACAATGCCACCGACAACGCAGTGCGTCTGGCAGAGTACTTGTCAAAAATTATTTAGATTTGAAAAGCGATCGACACGAGAAGAAGAAGAAGTTGTGGCGTGGACCAAGGTCAAATGTCATGTTCGTCAAAAACTGACACAACTGACACTACAGACTCTGCTGGGTTCTCTGATTGGCCCTTTTGTCTTTGCGTCTCTATGGGTGCTCTAAGCCAAAAGAAGTTTTTAGTTTGAGGCGGCAATAAAATAAAGTTTTCAGCAAGAAAGAGATCTTTTATCTTAAGTTTTCGTTTAAATTTAAAACATAGACAACAATGTTCCATACTTATTCGAAGATTCAAATCCAACAAGTTAAAATTGCAAGGTTGCAATCTTGGATAAGGGGTAATACATAATGGTTGTAGTAAATGTAGGCATTTACTTTGTATGTAAATTTCAACTTCTTAATTGTTAAGAATTCAAACTTGGTGCCATAATGGAAATTGTTCAGTACAATGGTCTACACAACGTCTCCAATTTAATGTATTTCCTTTGGAACACCTTGTATTGATCTCAGTGTTGAGTTTCCTGCTGACGCTCTCCAAGCAGACGTTGGCTATCTTCTTGACCTGTACCGGCACCACGCCCCAGGAGCCACGGTTCCATTCTAAAACTCACTGGTTCCACTCTAGAACTTACCTAAGAATATTGATCTCAGTGTTGAGTTTCCTGCTGACGCTCTCCAAGCAAACGTTGGCTATCTTCTTGACCTGAACCGGCACCACGCCCCAGGTGCCACGGTTCCACACTAGAAACCACTGGTTCCACTCTAGAACTCACTGTTTCCACTCTAGAACTCACTGTTTCCACTCTAGAACTCACTGTTTCCACTCTAGAACTCACTGGTTCTACGCTAGAACTTTAGGATCCACTCTAAAACTTACCTAAGAATATTGATCTCAGTGTTGAGTTTTCTGCTGACGCTTTCCAGGCAAACATTGGCTATCCTCTTGACTTGCACAGGGACTACGCCCCAGGTGCCACGGTTCCACACTCGGTTCCGATCAGCATTCACGTCCAAGTTGCTGGCGCTTGCTATCGGTAGACCGTAGGCGCTTGTGTCGCTCTAGAAAAAAAACTTAAGTCAAAATATATCCTAGCTTCAAAATATATCCTAACTATAACTTTTATCTATTGACGAAACCTCTTTAACATTACAGATTAGTGTTAGGTACGTGGTGTAGGAATATCAATGGACTTTTGAGCTTCTCAGTCAGCACTCAGTGCATTTTCCATTCTGACTCAAACTTATCTAGCCCAGTCTAGGATCGAGAGCAATATCTTTTTTTACATCAAGAAAACAGTTGCTACATCGACAATAAATTAAAATAACTCATATAGTAGTTTATGTACTTTATTCCATCAGCAAACCAATATAAAACAGGTAATCTCACCTTGCAATCATCCGACTTGGAGCTATCCTGACCCTGCAACTGCTCATCAGCCCACTGATCAAACTGCTTCAATTCTGACATCACTTCCCACAGCTTATCCTCACTGGTATCCCCAAACCCCTTACATTTCTCACTACCTTCCTCTGAACTCTTTGAATGGCTTCCCTTCAACACTCCATCGATTTCCTCCGTACCTTTAGAACCTTCGAGAAAGTACTTAATGTCGACGGGTAAAGAATTGTTCTTGTAGAATATTGGCGTTGGCGAGGACAACTGTTCTTCTTCCTCGTTGAAGTTTATCTGTTTTTGGACGAAGTCTGGTGAGCGGTGCGATTTTCGACTGTTGCGTTTGTGTTTGGGTTCGGAGTACGTTGGGTAAGGACTGCCAGGCATAAACACCTGGTTTTGAAACAGGAACTGTATATTCGGCACCGCGTCGTAAATTCTATGGTCTGTTGCCGCGCTTTTCGCTCGCTTGTGGGCTTTTTTCTTGTATTTGGTAGCGGATTTCTTTTCGTATTGAAAAGTGTTGTCATGTGCGGTCGCGCAGTCGGTGCAGGATACTGGCAGGGAGTGTCTGCTGCATTTCTTCTTTTCCGGCGTATCGGGTAGTTCAGGTAGTGGTTCCTTGTTTCCTAAGGACCGCCTAGCTTGGAACTCTGCTAGGTCCCGTTTGTATTCCTCTGTGCGTATGGTGCCTACTGTGGCGCTGGGTTGATTAGCGTTTTGGGAGTCTGTTGGTGGAATGCCTTCAGAGCTTACACTTACTGTGACACGTTCTCTGTGGAAGAAACATTAAATTAAATAAATGCTATCCTGCAACTTGGCGAAGAACAACATGCCGTGAGACATAATTCCTAACTTCCTATCTTGGGTGATTCCTAAAATTGTAATACAGAACCATAAGCAAAAAACAGCTCAGCGAAGTGTGTAACATCCAATAAATAAAAATTGAAAAGACACGACTGAAGTAAAAAAATGCCAAGTTCATTAGTTCTATTATTCACGGCATTCAGAATGCAATCAAAATATCGAGAGACAGGCCCATTTCCCGCGGGAAATTAGTCACGGTCGTAAATATAACTACTGATGGAACTATTACCGATTTTGGGTAAAGTTTAATAACCACTTTTACGGCTGTAACATAGTTATTATGGCATCTTTTTTAAAAGCCTAAGAAGGATAGCTAAATGATAGTAGCTAGAAGATTAGTGATGGTGAGCGACTTTTCAAAGTAGGTTTTTATTACTGCCTGAAGATTTGGTTACTATTTTGGTGCGTAGAAAAGGCTAACTGGGAATAGGAAAACAAAAACGGATTGAAGTTGGTAAGCGTGAGAATTGTAGCGTTTTCTGATCTTTACTTTGAAGGGGTTTAACCAAACAAAACATCTTCATTTTTAAACCGAAAAGACACACCTCACGCTAGACAGCTTTAAATTTACCTGACGATGTGTGTTACAAATTACTTAAAAATCGTTATAGAGGTTGTAAAGCTAAATTAAAGGTCACTCTATTCGCACCCCGTTTAAGTGCGTGTTTATTACGTCCGTGAAAGTTTCGCGGAACGTAGACGTAAATCATTAAACCGTTCTAAAAGCTTGTCAACGATCCGTGTTGATAGTTTAATCAACATAAAATGGTTTTATAGTTGATCATAGCAAGCACTTTCGTGTTAGTGGAAGGTATCAAATATCGACCTCTAGATAGGTGGTAAAACGTAAGGCCAAACAGATTAATTCTGATAGTATTGGCTGTTCTTGCTTTAAAACGTTAACTACCTGTAATATCCGATGACCAGAGGATACTGCTTTTCACTGTAAAGTCTTGATTAATCGAACTAAAAATTTTATCATTCAGGCAACTATGACAAACGTGCGATCAGCATGGAAGTTGCTTTGATGTCTATCAAGATGAATTTTGTCAATTGGTTACTTGCTCATCGGTAATTTTCTTAGCATCAATTGCATAACTTTATCTTATAGAACACTAACTTTACCATAGTAAACAGCGTACTTAGGAAAACAATTCAGAATAATTATTTCGTGTCTTCTTGTGATTTACGAACAAAAAACCTAGACTAGACGACATATTGTTTTTGTTGAAAAGGTGATCTTATGTCTGGGCCCGAACTGCAATTTGCAAAGCTTTTGTGTTTCGATATTGTTGTGGCCATTTCTTATCCCGCTAAAAGTTTGAGTCATAGTGGCAATAGAATGGCAGTTGTGTCGCGCTGGAATTTGTAATGGTCAAATTGAAAGTAAAAAATGAACTCTTTGAAGCCAACTTCAACTGAGCGGTTCCCAAATTTGAAGAGTTCTTTCGATTTTTTTTTACCTGATATTATGAACTAGCTACCTACAGTGTATGCTTTGAAACAAAAAAGAATCTCCGCGATCGGTCCAGATAATAATCGAACAAAACCATCCATATTACATACACAAAATAACCAATACGAATTGAGCATCTCCACCTTCTTTCGAGTCGGTTAAAAAAATAAGACAATCGGGCCCTGAACTTTCGGTAGGAACACAAGTAAAAGGCGCGCATAATCACGCGGGTAATGTCGTCGCCAAGTCGCGAATAGATGCGATACACTTTTACCGATTAGCAAATTTGGTGATCGGTCATGCGGAAAATCGGTATGACCACAAATCACGCCTCTAAATTATAAAAGTTAGCGTCAACGACGATATGTTTATTATGTTACGTAAAGATCTGTTTTCATACATAAGGTCCTACTAAATTCACTGCAAATATTTTAGGGGCATGCGTAAATATGTATAAGAAAAACATCTAAGGCATTTTAAAAAAAATCGACACGCTAGATTTTTTTTTTATTTTCAAACAAACTTTTTAATTAATTATGTGAACACCCTTTGACTGACCCAACTGACGTTCCGCCATGTAAACATGATTCACTTATACGGCACGCACACTAACAACCAACCAATCACAGCACGGCGCGTAATTTAAATTCATCGAAGTGTGCGTTTCTAGGACAAACAGGGTGCACTTTTTGCGTTTCGTTTTTTTTTAGTTAAATGCAGTTTTCTCGAAAACTAGCGTGTAGATTTCTTTAAAAATTTGCCTAGTACATGCTTATATTTTATTTGATCTGCCCCTAAAATATTTGCAGTGAATTTAATAGGACCTTATATACGCACTCGTCTTTAGGCACTGTGATTAGTCCACGACAGTCTTATGATAATCTAGAATCAGTAATATCAGAATATTCTCGTAGGAACGACAATCACAGCAGTGCCGTGATGCAGGCCGTAAATACACTTCTACCCGAGGGTGACGTGAAAAGCGACTAAGGGATAGATCCAGGGAATAGGCAGCAGCGTCATCTGCGTAACTTAGGTACTTTGCGCTCACCAGTCGGTTAAGCTTGATGATTATGGCAAACACCCTCCATAAGAGGGGATCCACGTCCAGCAGTGGACTGTTCTGGCCGTTTGAGGGTGATGAATCATGGCAGTGAAGTGAATCATGTAGACAAAAACATAAGGAAAAGTAAATTCTTCAAGTAATTAGTTCCAGAGACGAAATTGATTTTGTAGTTAACTGAAACGAATCTGTATTACAGCTACATTAGTTCTATAAGCTTAAACATTTATGTTCTATTGGTAGAGGCAACTTTGGGACTTTGTGGGAAGTTAAAAAAAAGTAGATTTTTTGTGAGCGCAAAGTTACATGCCATACCGTTGATGCTCTCCTTGGGAAATGAAGACGCGACTGTGTTGTTTGTTACCTACATACGTTTTTTCTCTAGGGTAGTTTTTTTAACCTACTGCAAATCTACAATGCATTGTTAGATAAATCCGAACATCAAAAAGGCCGTTAATTATGAACAGTTCGTCAACTTCCCGTTGCGTAGCTTTAGCGGGATTTTATAGCTTAAAACAGTTTATTTCCCGAATAACATTGAATAGGTGAACTGTTAACGGAAACTTTGAATTCATTTGTTCATCAGATTAACCTTTGATAAAAATATCTACAAGTTTACTTTTGCATTTTGCGCACGGGCTTCAAATACGAGCATTTATGGGGTGCTGTTGGTAAGATGCCTTCTTCAAATTCAGTTATCGTGTATTCCAATCCAAGCCAATAAACTGTCAGTAATGTCATCTTTATAAATTACTCGACGTGTTACAAATATTTACGATGCGAAATTGCTACTACATCCATCAACAGCATTGTACATGAATGGAATTCGGCAATTATATTTGAAAAGTATCACGAACACGTAATAATCTTTGTGACAGTACAGTACTGTTACGTAAATAAGAAGCTATCTAATCCAACCATCAATTTTCGTTATTTTGATTGCAATATCAAAAATTACAGTATTGTAAACTACAAATAGTATTAGACCAATGTAATGAGATCCGCGAATATGGCAAAACAAAGGGATTGGTTACGTGCGGGTCAAAATGTCAGGGATCGTGGTGCGTTGTGCTGATAGGTTTGGTGAAAGTGAAATTTTCGATAGATTACTGTTTTATTCTGGCTTTCGGTTACTGAGTAATTAATGTAAGCGTCAATCACGACCGCATTATTTGGAGGTACAGAAGGTGCTGTCGTGCGCGAAGAATTAATGAACAAATGAGCCTATACGCCGGAACTAAAGCTTGCAAAAAGACGAGCGCCTTGCGAAAGTGCCAAGTGTGAAGTTACAATTCAATTGGACTGTTTTAAAAGATAATTATCTAGCTAGACATACTGTTGCAAAAATAAAAGTTATTTATTGCTTGTTTGTGTTCATTCCTGTCGAAGTTTAATTATTAATCACCATCACAAAACATTCTATTTGGCAGGCAGTGCTTTTGCCTTTGCAATTTGATAATGATGTAATATGTTTTTTTCTTAAGAGTGCCTATCTCTATGATACAAAAAATATGCATGGTTTTATGTATGCTTATGCCTATGAATGATAGATAAGTGTGAGAAATTTTTGAAGCTATGCTCATTTTTATGAGTGAACAGTTGCAAGTCCTTCAATGCAACTACATACAATGATCTTGTAAAGACATACATGCATGAGAAAAGTTTTTAATTGTGTTTTGTTTACTTAGGTAACAAAGTGTGTGGACCTGAAAGTTGTTTGTTATTTATAAAACATGTTTGCATTAATTAATAAGATGTACTTAACTTACATTAATTAAAAGTGTATGTAGGCTATCAATACTATAGGTATGCACTTCCTTCAAACAAAAGTACTTTTAAAAATGAGTTTGTAACCCACAGTCCACTGTGCCCACCTGGTCACTGTTCACATTTCATCATCCTGCAATAATTAAACTGCATCCAATGCACAATACCTATTGGTTTCCTCATATGTGAACACTCCCCCACAAAGGTTGACCCTAGCTGCATACCAGGTCAATGGAACAGTGGTCAGACTTGTGGGTTATATTGTATGGTATTGAATACCCATCAAAAGGCACATTCAGGGCATCCCACATTTTAGGTGGGGACCAAATTAGATCTGGGACAAAGAGTTGGATTTGACAATGGTTGGATTAAATGATGGATGTGCAAAGAACACAAATGATTAGGTATCTACATCTAGAGGTTTTTTGTGGTTTTGTGTTTAAATTACTTTACTACCTACTTGTCATAATAACTTCTGGCACAAAATTGTGTGTATTTGTAGGTAAGTTAACAAGTAGTAGTCACCGGACTTGATTACAAATATTTAGGAGTTAACATATTTTTTCTATAAGATCTTATCTCTAAACTTGCTCAGGTTAGGTATTAGTTTACAGAAGATTGTGAGAATTAGATTATTTATAACAACAAAAATAGGTGATGAATCATGATCGTCAAGTAAGAAACTCATTGGAAAATGGGTACCTATTGGCTTTACAAGCAATGTTCCATACAATAAATTTTTTGCTCTAGCTAGATTCTAATCAGAACAATCAAAAATCTGTTCTGGACTAATTGTATCAAGAAATTTTCATTAAAAAAGCTGTAAATAAGTCAAAAATTTTACTCACCTCCGCAACCACTTGAAGACCCCCATCTCCGGCGGCGAATCCACCTCGGTCCTACAACGATCACACTTCTACACAACAAACTAAACAGCGCAGCTACATCCAGCAAGTGCAAGTAAAACGGGAAAGTTTAGCGGCGTGAGGAGCACGCGGAACGGAACAATACTGCCGCTACTAGGTAAAAAACTAGCACCACCAATGCCCACCGATATATTGTGCGGTCAGACAAAACATCACGGACAACGCGCTATTCGCAATGAGCTGAATTCGACTTTTTTGTACAAATTACTTTTGGTCTCGCTCCGGTGGTTGACTCCGCGCCGCCGCCGACAGTCTGCCCGCTGCGGTCGGACGGCTCGTCAACCGTGCGAAATGAACCTTACCCCCGTTTTACTTGCATTTACCGTAAAATACAATACGGCTCGGTTTTTAGGGTAGTTAGAAAGTAAGTTATGATTGTATTGTTTACATACCGAAGAAGCTTTGACGTTTTCGTGGATTCTGTCTCCGATTTGCTGTTCCGTAGAGCTTTGTACTCGTTTATAAACTTCTTCATTGTAAAGGAAATCTGTTAGTCGGTATATTTTTATAAAATAAAAGGTTTTTCTTAGAAAAGTAATAATTCGAAATGTAAGTTTATTCAGACGGCTTTCAGTAGTCGTTTGACATTTTTTTTCATTTGGTTGTTTGTTGGGCCATTTGCAAAAAATGCACTTGCGAAATCTAAATTTGTAAATAAGAAGTAATGTTTTGGCACTATAAATTACTATGTTGAATTATAAATAACTTTAAAACCAATTTTTATTTCAATTCTTTGTTAAGTAATTATAAATAGTACTTAAAATATTCCAAAAACTTGTCTGAAATTTATTTAGTTCATTCTAATTTCCGGCACTTCTTTTAGTCGGGCTGCCACAATGCGCAACAGACAATGTGCACTAAATAATTCGCGTCAAATATTATGCAGTACTGGAAATCACGTAATCCTGACATGAATTCCCGGACTGAATATTTTGTGACGCCTATATTTTTCTGCATTTTCTTGAAGCGCTCGGTGAATTGACGTCAAAATTCATGCAGGAAATAAAGGGCGTCATGGAAAATACAGTAAAAAGTTCATGTTTTGAAGAAACATCATTTCTCGAAGCGCTTCAGAAAAATGCAGCACAAAAAATGCAACCCGCAATTCAGTGTTATTGTGTGATACAGGCACAACACTAGCAGTAGTAGGCGTAGTGATGTAGTACCTCATCCCTATTGTGTCAAATATGTCTTGACCAACTTTTGTTAATAGATGAAGAGCGTTTTTTCCACATAAAGTTGTCGAACTAAATTTGGTGTGTTTCGTCTATAGAAATAGCATAAAACCAACATAGGAAAACTCTATCACATACAAAACATACATGGTGACAGCATAAGGAACCCAAATGGAGGAGGAACTGAATAAACTGCGGGAGCAGATGCGCTTGCAGCAAGAAGCCATAAAGCGGCTCACTGAAGAGTCACGGCAGCCTATAGCAGGAATATCTACACCACCCCCGCAACAGTTCTTATGCCGAAAGTGCGGTAAGACCCCTAAACACAGATTCGCCGAATGCGAGGCTGCAAATTCAAATTGTAAGACCTGTGGTATAAAAGGCTATTGGATGACAGTCTGCCGGTACAATAAATCGAAAAAAGAGGGGAGAGCACCGAGAAACGTCCATCAAGTCGAAATTCGGGAGGACGAAGACGAAATTTTCTTTTGTCCATCCTTCTTTTATATTGTTTACTTGCTCTATAACTTAAAAATGTATTGTTTGTTTTGAAAAAGGAGGATGTGTGATACAGGCACAACACTAGCAGTAGTAGGCGTAGTGATGTAGTACCTCATCCCTATTGTGTCAAATATGTCTTGACCAACTTTTGTTAATAGATGAAGAGCGTTTTTTCCATATAAAGTTGTCGAACTAAATTTGGTGTGTTTCGTCTATAGAAATAGCATAAAACCAACATAGGAAAACTCTATCACATACAAAACATACAGTTATGTCATTGAACTTTACTAGAGGTGTACTCAAAAACTCTTAGTGGTCGAGAAATCATAATCGATTATAGGTCCGTTAGGTATAGCCTAACCAAACCTGGCGCGGAAAGCGCCAGGTTAGGTTAGGTTAGGTTAGAACTTTGACCACAACGCACGAGCCGAGCGAGCGGAGCGAGCGTGCCGCGGCAGCGGCCGGCGATGTGCCAGAAACGACACGCTATCCACGTCATTAATTTAAAATATGATTATCGATTTGTATGATCAACGATGATGGTTCATCTCTAATAAATTTAAAAATAAAACGAATGACAGCTAGCATGAATTCTCGGGTTGCACAATTTCGGAGCGCATGAAGATTGCGCAGTAGAAAACATGCAACAAATAGTTCATGTCAGCAGTAACTTTTGACACAGATTCTCGGGCTGCATTCTATTTGTCGCCTATTTTTTCCTGCGTAATAAACGTCGCGTAAACCACATTCACAACAGAAAAGTGCAACACGGGAATTCGCGTTAAAATTTGTGCACCCCGAGCATTCTTGTCAATTATTTACTGCACAAAACGTGACGCGTTTTTTTCGTCGCACAATTTTTGTTGCACAAAGAGCGCACCCTTTTAGTCGATATAGAGCTGTGCGTGCCATAAATTTTCATTAAACTATATCGATATCTACATAGCATGGTATAATAAGATACTCCGCCTGGTATTTCTTTCCGAGACTCGTGAACCACGTGACCAACACATGTCTACGTCATCATGCTTGTGGGTTACCAGAATTACCCACTCTTATGATGTTTTTTGTAAATCATTTATGATACTGTTATCTAATAAATACAATTGAAGTGTTGTTGTAAAGTTCAAGTTAATACACACGTAAATCTAAATTATAAAATTATTAAGAAATATTTTAACCCATTGTTCTGAGATTGAATTTACCCCATAACGTATTTTATTGAAATAAAGTGGCAATACTAAGTGACGTTGACTTGTGTTTCTCTGGGAAGGAAAGACCATGTTTTATTAGACTATGTACATAGTTGGATTCATCATGCCTTTATCGTTTACGGGGTTGGCAGAGTGTTAAGCCGAGTTCTTAGTTGCCTCTTAGGATACCCGTGGGAAAGAAATAGGGTAATGCTATTCTAAGCTATTATAAGTCTGTTCAAGGCTTCGAGCAACTCGATCTTCGTTCAAGGATATACAGTAGGCGGATGAAAAACTCTGTTCATCGGGTCGTTGAACAATTCGATGCCACAAACGAAGAGAGACAGAGAGGAATTAGAATGCATTGATAGAGGTGAAGTCTGGACATATGTGGGTCTGTTACAACCAGCAACATAGGACGACTTAGGTTCCCCTAGGACCACTAGAACCACCGAACAGAACCAGGGTTGATACTCCTGCTCTGTGTTTGAGACTTGATTTTTGTTTTTCTACATGCTTCTTCGAGCAACTCGGCATATCCAGAAAATCCAGATTATAGTAGGTCGTGTTGCTTGACTTGCTTCTTGTGTCAAATCTCTAGGTTTTGAAATAGCCTGATAACAGGCGCGCCCCTTGCGCCGTTTCTATAATTTAAGCTGATTACCTTCATAAGCGCCCTCTATGAATTAAAATTAGTACTATTTTGATACTTGTGCTGCCATCTCTTGTCGAGTAGCTGAAGTAATGACCGGAAGTAGTAAGTCAAAGCTTCATAGGGTTATTTTCTTTCCTACCAAAACTACCAAAGGTCGATAACCGTTAAAAATAGCAACACTGTCATCAAACTGTCAACTTTGATTTTGGAAGGAAATGTTTACGTTGTGTTTGATTTGAAAAATTCAATTTTATTTCTATATTTACGTAGTAATTAGTCATGGACGAGATACGTGGACCTACCATTCAAATAGTTTTACACATAAGAGAAGGTAATGTGGCGTAATTCTCGCGTGCCTGCAGGTTTTTTTGGTTTTCATTAATTGTGTGGTTTTGATTGTTTTCAGGGCTTGGTTTCGGTTTCCTGAGGAGTCCGTTCATTGTTACCGGTTCTCTCAATGGCTACATGCTGGAAACTGACCCCGTGGTGCCCTGCCACGCGCCAGTGTTCGACGCCGAACTCGTCTGGGAGGCTGACAAGAGGAGATTCAGAAGGCGAATATTTCATTTATTTACTCAACATTTTGGTCTCTATTGTAGTTATAAACCTTCTATAATCATTGTTCTTTACTTACCAGAGTACCACTAGAAACCTAATAATTATAACAATGTAGAACTGCCTGTATCAGTTAATAGGTAATATATCATTTGATTATGCATAATTTCTCTCTTTCATGTGTTTGTTATTCATGTCACAATATATGAATTGCTCACTACATGTGTAATTCAAACTCGAAAGATACTTTCAAGGGGCTAACAGCATTGTCCCTCTAAAAACTGTTATTCTCCAATAACATCTCCATTCACCATTTATTCACCAACCAATTTCATTATTGTGTACTCTATAATTTCAGTCTGCGAGTCCAGAATGTGCCTATCAAGGTGGAGGTGCACACTGTGGGCACACAGGGCCGCAAGGACAAAGTTGGCTACTTGCTGCTGAGCCTGCTCGGAGCCCAGCCCTGCCCCTCCAACAAGATTGTTGATGTGAGTTTCATTTTCAGACTAGCGGCCTGTTAGCGGTTTAACCTGCACCTACTCATTTTCCCCCTGTAAAAATGCTTTCTTCTAGCATGTTTTATACATCTTAATCTTCCTCTTGATTCACTCTATAAATTTCCGCTGCATCAAATTCTGTTGCGTAGCGTGGAGGAGTTAGCGAATTCCACAACAGACAGGCAAAAAGCAAATTTACTCTATACTATGTATTGATTGTCATTTTTCATGTAGGTAATCATGATAGTTAGCAAAATGCCTCTCTTTGTAGATTTATGTATACTAAAAGCATTGATCTACAACAACCCTAGATTTAGCGCCTCATACAAAATTACGCGAAGATTTTGTCGCCTACTCAACTATACATTCATACATAGCGATATATAGATTCATTGCGTCCGCCCGATTCAAAATATCACAACTAACCTTACCATAATTTATTGAACTCAGCCTTATTTGTCCACTATTAAGGTCGAAATTCTAGTGTCTACGCTCCGAACTTACGACCATTCGCAAATACTTTTCTAATATAAGCAGCAATTAGGCTAATCTTTAACTAGACTTAATACACTGCTGCTTATATTGAGTAGTTCACTTCAAGGAAAACCAGTGCAGCAGCAATGTATATTAAATCGGAGCCTACTTTTAAAGTTTTACTCCGTCCTTTTCACACGCAACGCTGAATTGTCGTGTAAGAGAAGGACAGCTGCGAAGTAGTTGTTTTAGATTATTTATGATTAAAATTATTACTTTTATGAGTATTACCGCATAAATTGCAATAATTATACCAAAATAAGATGAATAATGTATATACTTACTTAAAATACGACATACCGTCCTGTTTTTTCTGCTTTTTACTGACATTTTTGTAGTTTTTTAGCGCACACTTGGTCATGTTAACTACTTCGCGGCTAGCCACGCACTGTGGAAAAGGAGTGCTCGCTTGCAAATTGTGCACCCCTTTACCGGCCCACCTTTTGAGCGTACGCGCGTAATCTAGGGTTGTTGTAGATCAATGACTAAAAGTGAAAACACTTTTGTTTTCTGTAACTACTTAATGATGTCTCAATAGTTGAAGAGTATGTTCATTCATTTAAAAATTCTCTGTGCTCATAATACAATGAATTTATTTAGCTTTTAAGATATCAATTTTCAGATTAACTAAGGTCAATTTGGTCATCCTATACCTGTGCCTTTTTGTGCTGAAGGTTCAAACAATTCAGATTTTGACCCATGTTACATGGGAAAAGCTATTCAGTTTCATGTGTAGGTTTATAAAGGAAAAGAGTTTTTCATTGCATTATGTTTACTTAAACTTATTGCTGTAAAATATCTGAAAAAAATCACTATCTTGAATTTTGGATTGTTCATGAGTGAGCAGGCGAGACTGTATGTGAATCTGCTTATTGTTTCAGGTGAAGCATACATGGCACCGGCTCCTCGGAGTGAAATCTGAAGGCAAGTGTTGCCAGCCGCAGCTGATGATAAGCTTGTCCATTGAAGACAGGGCTAACATCGTCACTCCTGTAAGTGTTATGCAAAGTCCTGTTTTTATTTTGGCTAACTGGTCTTAAAATAATGTTTAAAACTAAACCTTATTCGTTAAGTTTATGCAGTTTAGTTCAGTTTTTACGCCGAACTAGCAAAGGGAGAACGAAAGACGAAAAGTATATGTGTAACATAAGTAGGTTTTTCACTTTCGATTTTGCTGTTCATGTAAGGAAGTGACCTTACGACAGTTGGAGTTCAAAACTGCGTCCATGCAATCTTATTCATTAATTCATTTAAAAAACTAGTGATAAGACTTGTTGCAATCAGGCTCGGTTCACACTAAATAAAATAAATGCACATTATACTGCCTGTTTTGTAAGCCTTGTAACTCCATTCTTTTTATTAGAAGGATTTTGTTTTGACAATGCAATTTTTCCAGATTGATTTGTTTAGCACTTGAAGTTGTATTATTGACATGTTTTTAGTCCTATGCATATATGTACTTATTACAACATGGACGACCTGGTGTACCACTCTAAAAAGAAGTTATTATTACAACATAATTTTTGAGCATAGTTTCTGTTTCCAGAGGAATGAGCTGCGTATGTTCCACAGCAATGAAGTGGCGTACCCGACCGACTTCCCCCCCGCCAACCCCACCAGCAAGACTATACTCTTCACTATGAGTAAGTTATTTACTTCGTTTCGGAATTATTTTCTTTTTATGCATTCTACCCATACATAAATCATATATCACGCCTATATCATTTGCGGCAGAGCATAAACACGACTATTTCTACAACCTCTGACAAAAGCTTGAGAGTCATTCACGAAACTGTGTGTATATCACCATAGAGACAGGTTATCAGCCTGTCGCCTAAAATTGCAATACACATCACCTTTCAAAAATCCCTTGCTCACTTCTTACAACACCCACGGGATAGATAATGGTAAGTTATTTTCAGAGGGTCATGTTATCATTCTAAGCCGGCGCCGCACGGCTGCCCATGGCTATTGTAAAAGTCAACTCAGCTAAGGTGTGAATCCAGGGAATGGGCAGTAGCAAACTTGGAACCCTTTGAAAACAACACCTTGCATTTGCCAATCTATTTGCCAGTTTGATAAGCATGATACGCCAATTACTCTATACAAAGGCTTTACTTTGCCCTCTAATAAGAAGTTAAATATCTAGCGCCGGAATTTATTGGCATTTTATGATGATGTTATTGAATAGGCCATATTTCATAGCTTTGAAACCCATACTACATACTAAGAAATGTCAACAAAGAAAAATAGAGCTTATATTTATAAACATGATTTTAACAGCTGTCAAATATGGCTTATTCAAAAGGCCGTACTGTAACTTTGTATGTGTCTGTAAACACGACTTGTTCTAATAACCTCCCCACCCCCAGATGAGTACATAGAGGAAAGCAAGAAGACGGTGTCCGACCCGGAGCTGGCACCGCGGCTGCTGTGTGACGAGGGGTTAATTCAGATCGGACCGGGACAAGAAATGTTTGTTCTGAGCTTTGTCATTGGAGGGGTCGAGAACCTGGACATGGTATGTTCGTTTTGGTTTCAAGTTATTATTATGTTCATGAAATTGATACACAAATAGGCGTGTCCACACCAAGCGAGCAGCCTCGCTGCCTCTCGCGGCAAACGACCAAAAAATTACTTGCCTCGACCGAGGCAGCGCATGCTCGTGCTCGCGTGGGCCGAGCCAAAATCAACGCGCCTCAGAAATTTGTCGATTAATTTAGGCGTCCAAATTGGGGCGAACTTGCCTCTCCTGCGCACGAGCATATGCCAAGCGAAGCACCGAGCAGCCTCGGAAGGTGTGGACGCACCTAATCACTTAGTCAACATTTAAGATGAAGCGATGAGTGCCGAAGTACCGATGACGAAAGGTTCTGGTTGTTTCACCTTCATTTCGGATCATCAGGTATGGAAGTGTCCATTTCAGGATAAGTGTAGTCCACAGCCAGATAGACTATGAAAGCAAATCTACGCCATTCCTGATTCAATTCTTCAAATGAACATGTTATAACTGTTGTGTTATTTTACATTGAGATGCAAAAGATGACAAAAGCAAATAAAATAAATACCTACGTCATTTGAATTCATCATTTCTGGCGAAACTGAAGATTTTTGTAAAAAAGTTTTTGTTTGAATTTTTTCATTTTATGTTTCAGCTGTTACCTGATTTCGGCGCGAGCAGAGATCCAGTGGACTGTTACGTGACATACACTGTATTTACGCATGATATTCAGACCGATAGGTATGCTTTTAATATGATATTTACCTAATCTGCTTACTATTAATTTTAATATTCAATGTGTTTAAGAAAGAATATCGTATAAAGTAACTTACTTCTTCTTCTTCGAGTGGGACACCAAGTCGTCCAACGACCAAATGAACCCTGGTAATATTTCAACCTCCTACTGCAAGTAGCAGGCCTCTGACATGGTTGTGTAACGACAGCCGTCTAAATGATCATAGATAGCAACCGGGACCGACGGCTTAACGTGCCAACCGAAGCACGAAACCATTTTGCTTTTCGAACAATTAGGTGGTTCAGCTTGCAACAAACTCATAAAGTGATAAATATCAACTTACTATTTATTTTATCCCTCACAACCTAGTGTCCATTTTGTCAGCTAATAGGAAAGAAGTAAGCAATTTGTTTTACAGAAAGATTTTCTTGTACATTTTCAGAGTGCAATCAAGCACTTCGAGCAGTGGTGTGGGTTCCCGCGCTCTGTTCAATCAACGCACGTGTCTACGCTTGAGGTCTACTCTACAGAACCTCAGCCAGTACTTTGCCGATTGCCCGCATCTAGTAACAAGAATATATGCACAAGAGAAGGGAGTAGGTATGTACTCTATTTGTTATAATAAACATAATTTACTCGATGTAGTTTAGTCCAGTTTTCGAGCTGAACTAGTAAACCAGAAGGAAATACGAAAAATATACTTATAACATAGGTAAGCAACTCTTCCGCTTCCGATTCAGTTCTTAAAGGAAGTGACCTGTGTAAGACATTCATGATACCGATGCCTCACAGATTCGCACGAGTGGCCTGTATGGACTCAGTTTCATAATCTATTCAAGTTTGTGGTTTCCATATTTTAAGAATCTGCTGAAGATGGTAGGTTCGCAAGTGGAAAAACCACAGCGTATCTTACGAAATGCTAGACGTTGTATATCGTAATATTCGCTGTGGTTCTTTCTCAGCACATATCCCTAAACCTTCCACGGATAGGAATAGGGTTGACCGGTTGATGCTAATCTAACCCGGCAGCACATTCCAGCAATGTTTGTAAAACACTTCCTTTACGTATTTTTTCTCGCTTTTCAGGAATATGCAGCATGGATCTTCGCAAATTAATCCCAACAGAAGACCCGGAGAAATTCGTACAAAACTTCTGCAACACTGGTAAAGGCTTCACCATACACGAGCGCTGCTTCATACTGCGCTGCGATGAAACTACCGCTCCGAGGGACAATAGGAGACCTTATGTTGATGTGGAGATGACGCTGCAGTACCATGGGGTGGTTAAAGAGAAGGTAAAGTTGGTCAATTTCGGGTTAAGTTGGTCAATTATTGGTCACTTTGCTAAATTACTGGTAAAATTGGTTATCCATTGGTAAAGTTGGGTAATTACCGGGAAAGTTGGTCAATTATTGGTCACTTTGGTCAATTACTGGTAAAATTGGCCATTAATTGGTCAAGTTGGCCAATTACTGGTAATATTGCCATTCATTAGTCAAGCTGGATTGGACATTCATTGGTAATATTATTCAATGTCTGGTAAAATTGGTAAATCAATGGTCAGTTACTAGTAAAATTGATCAATTGTTGGAAGAATATGTCAAACATTAATAAAATTAGTCAAGCCATGGTAATGTTGGGGTCAATAACTGCAACACTGGTAAAGGCTTCACCATACACGAGCGCTGCTTCATACTGCGCTGCGATGAAACTACCGCTCCGAGGGACAATAGGAGACCTTATGTTGATGTGGAGATGACGCTGCAGTACCATGGGATGGTTAAAGAGAAGGTAAAGTTTGTCAATTCTTATAAGAGTTAGTCCCGGTCTTTGGTAAATTTCTGGTAAAAATGGTCAATCATTTGTTATGTTGGTCAAAACCTTCTGCAACACTGCTAAAGGCCTCACCATACACGAGCGCTGCTTCATACTGCGCTGCGATGAAACTACCGCTCCGAGGGACAATAGGAGACCTTATGTTGATGTGGAGATGACGCTGCAGTACCATGGGGTGGTTAAAGAGAAGGTAAAGTCAATTCCTATTAGAGTTACGCCGGTCTTTGGTAAAATTGGTCAATCATTGGTAAATGCTTCGTAAAATTGGTCAATCAGTGGTAAATGCTTGGTAAAATTGGTCAATCAGTGGTAAATGTTTGGTAAAATTGGTCAATAACTGATAAAATTTGCCAACGTCTGATAAAATTGGTTTATCATTGGTTAATTACTCGTAAAATAGGATAATATATGGTAAAGTAGGGTCAATTCTTTATATAATAGGTCAAACATCAATAAAATTAGTCAAGCCATATTGTTGTGTTGGTCAATATCTTCTGCTTCACCATACACGAGCGCTGCTTCATACTGCGCTGCGATGAAACTACCGCTCCGAGGGACAATAGGAGGCCTTATGTTGATGTGGAGATGACGCTGCAGTACCATGGGGTGGTTAAAGAGAAGGTAAAGTTTGTCAATCCCTAGTAGAATGTTAAATCCTGATGATATGGATCAAGTACTGTAAAATTCTGGTACAATTAATCAATGTGTGGTAAAATAGGTTAAATCATTGGTCAATATCTGGTAAAATAGGTTAAACATTAATAAACTTAGTCAAGCCATTGTTATGTCGGTCAATATCTTCTGCAACACTGCTGAAGGCTTCACCATACACGAGCGCTGCTTCATACTGCGCTGCGATGAAACTACCGCTCCGAGGGACAATAGGAGACCTTATGTTGATGTGGAGATGACGCTGCAGTACCATGGGGTAGTTAGAGAGAAGGTAGAGTTTGGCAATTCCTATTAGAATTAGACCGTTTTTTTAATTGGTTAATTTATGGTAAAATTGGTTAATCTTTGGTCAATGTCTGGAAAAATTGGTTAATCATTGGTCAATGTCTGGTAAAATTGGTTAATCATTGGTCAATGTCTGGTAAAATTGGTTAATCATTGGTCAATGTCTGGTAAAATTGGTAAATCATTGATCAATATCTGGTAAAATTGGTCAATTCTTGGTAGAATAGGTCAAGTATTTCGAATATCTTCTGCAACACTGCTAAAGGCTTCACCATACACGAGCGCTGCTTCATACTGCGCTGCGATGAAACTACCGCTCCGAGGGACAATAGGAGACCTTATGTTGATGTGGAGATGACGCTGCAGTACCATGGAATAGTTAGGGAAAAGGTAAAGCTGGCAAATTCTACTAGAGTTAGTGCGGTCTTTGGTAAAATTGGTGAATAAATTTAAAGTAAAATTAGTCAATCTTTGGTAGATGTTTGGTAAAATTAGTCAATTACTGGTAAAAGTGGTCAATGTCTGGTAAAATTGGTTGATCAATTCTTGGAAAAACAGGTCAAACATCAATAAAATTAGTCAAGCCATATTGTAGTGTTGGTCGATATCTTCTGCAACACTGGTAAAGGCTTCACCATACACGAGCGCTGCTTCATACTGCGCTGCGATGAAACTACCGCTCCGAGGGACAATAGGAGACCTTATGTTGATGTGGAGATGACGCTGCAGTACCATGGGGTGGTTAGAGAGAAGGTAGAGTTTGGCAATTCCTACTAGAGTTAGGCCAGTCTTTGGTGAGTTCCTATTAAAGTTAGTCTGGTTATTGGTAAAGTTGGTAAATTACTGGTAACATTAGTAAATCATTGGTAAATGCTTGGTAAAATTGGTCAATTACTGATAAAATTTGTCAACGTCTGATAAAATTGGTTTATGATTGGTCAATTACTCGTAGAATAGGTCAACATGGTCAAGTAGGGTCAATTTTTGATAAAATAGGTCAAATTTTATTAAAATTAGTCAAGCCATTGTAATCTTAGTCAATATCTTCTGCAACACTGGTAAAGGCTTCACCATACACGAGCGTTGCTTCATACTGCGCTGCGATGAAACTACCGCTCCGAGGGACAATAGGAGACCTTACGTTGATGTGGAGATGACGCTGCAATACCATGGGGTGGTTAGAGAGAAGGTAAAGTTGGTCATTCCCTGGTATAATGGTTACATTTTTGGTAAAAGCTTGGTAAAATTGGTCAACTACGGGCAAAAGTAGTCAAGGTTCGGTAAAATTGGTAAATCATTAATCAATATCTAGTAAAATTGGTCTAAGTTTGGTAAAATTGGTTAATCATTGGTCAATTACTCGTAAAATAGGTCAATACATATATAAGGTGTAAAAAAATCAACTGCAAATATTTTAAGGGGTGAACCAGCCCATGAAACTGAACAACTTTCTCTAAGAAACATAGGTCGAAATATGAAAAAAAAATTTGGACCTCCCATACAAATTGACTCAGTTGACTACATTTTGTATGGGAGGACCAAAAAATATTTTTCGTATTTCGACCTATGTTCCTTAGGGAAAGTCGTTCAGTATATAGTAACCTTATATAGTAAAGTAGGGTCAATTCTTCATAAAATAGGTCAAACATTAATAAAATTAGTCAAACCATGGTAATGTTGTTCAATATCTTCTGCAACACTGGTAAAGGCTTCACCATACACGAGCGCTGCTTCATACTGCGCTGCGATGAAACTACCGCTCCGAGGGACAATAGGAGACCTTACGTTGATGTGGAGATGACGCTGCAATACCATGGGGTGGTTAGAGAGAAGGTAAAGTTTGCCAATTCCCATTAGAGTTACGCCGGTCTTTGGTAAAATTGGTCAATCATTGGTAAATGCTTCGTAAAATTGGTCAATCAGTGGTAAATGCTTGGTAAAATTGGTCAATCAGTGGTAAATGTTTGGTAAAATTGGTCAATAACTGATAAAATTTGCCAACGTCTGATAAAATTGGTTTATCATTGGTTAATTACTCGTAAAATAGGATAATATATGGTAAAGTAGGGTCAATTCTTTATATAATAGGTCAAACATCAATAAAATTAGTCAAGCCATATTGTTGTGTTGGTCAATATCTTCTGCTTCACCATACACGAGCGCTGCTTCATACTGCGCTGCGATGAAACTACCGCTCCGAGGGACAATAGGAGGCCTTATGTTGATGTGGAGATGACGCTGCAGTACCATGGGGTGGTTAAAGAGAAGGTAAAGTAGGTCAATTCCTATTAGAGTCAGTCCGGTCTGTTGTAAAATTGATCAATGATTGGTAAATGCTTGGTAAAATTCGTCAATTACTGGAAAAAATAGTCGATGTCTCGTAAAATTGGTTAATCATTGGTCAGTTACTGGTAAAATTAATCAATTATTGGAAGAATATGTCAAACATTTATAGAATTAGTCAAGCCATTGTTATTGGTCAATATCTTCTATTTTGAGGCCTTATGTTGATGTCGAGATGACGCTGCAGTGCCAAGGGGTAGTTAGGGAAAAGGTAGGTAACGTATAGGTGCACTTACTGTTACTGGACTTATTTTATAGTCTGGTCGCTAGTTTATCATGTCAGCAAGGCCTTCCGCAATTGTAACTACCTTTAGTACCCCTTGACTACTTGCCGTGTGATGCCGGCTTAGAATAGCATCACCCCAATTCTACCCGTGGGTGTCGTAAAAAGCGACTAAGGGATAATTATCCAGGGAACGGGCAGCAGCGTTCCCTGTGAATTAAACATCTTGCACTGCGCTCGCCAATCCGCCTGCCAAGCGTGGTGAGTATGGCAATACCCCCCAATACGGGGGAGGCCCATGTCCAGGAGTGGACTGTTGTGGCTGTTAAGGTTAAGGTTAGTACCCCTTGAGTATTCGATCATTTACGATTTTCATACTGCCAAAGATCAAGCTGCTACGTTTCATGCTGTCTATAATTTGTTTCTTATTTCATTATGTTTTGTCTCACTGTTCCAGAAACCGCTAGTCCTCACGGCCCGCAGCGCAACACAACTAGAGAGCGGGCATCGCGAGACAGTGCCCAGGGACCAATACGCGCTTGACAACAAGAGCGGCAGCTGCACACACTTGGACTTGGAAGTGGGGGAGGTGGGGTATACCAACATGGGGGTCTGTAATACTGCCAGGTGAATGCTAAACTAAGAATAAAATGTGCCAAACATGAAATATGTTTCAAAGTCACTTTACCACTATTAGAAAACTACGATATCCCTACATAGACTACTTTTATTTGGGTACAAATATATTGTATACCAAAATCAGTTTTAAATACCTAAACACGTTTACCTTAAAACGACAAGGCATACCAAAAAATGAATAGTGTACCAAAAAACAAATGCGTAAAAAAGTATATCCGCAACGCAATTTAAAAAGTGCGTTTATCTGATAAAGTTATGCTCATACTTTAAAATGTAATCAAAACCCAAAATTAGTAAATGTCTACCAAATTCAGTACACCTAATTTACGCGCCAATGCTACCAATTTAAATTACAACGCCTGCAATAAAACGTAGGTATAAATGGTATCCGACATTTTAGTATGGAGCCTGGCATACCTACCAGACAAAAAAAAAGAAAATCTAAAACTCGCGACCAGAGCTGAAACATGTTGCAATCGATAAAACATAAAAATACAAACCAAATGTGTACTTTGATAAAAAGCCGTAATAGTTGTATTTTCGGAGATATATGGATTTAAAAGTCGGAATAAATATTTTTTTAATATTCATTTTCTTTTGCTTTCATAAGTATACTGACATAAGTATATGCTTATAAATAAAATCAATCTTATTCTAATGTAATACAAACTAAAAAGGTTTGATTGTGCTCATTTATATTCAAGACGAAAGCTGATTTGCCTGAAATGCAGTCGCCGTAATCTCTCTATGCAATCTCCTATAATTAAGGTGCTATTAAGAGCATCGCGACAGATGACAACTGCAGACGACACGTGTAGCGTCGGCAGGTAGCAGTAGGTATCTTCCTTTTGTACGGCGACGGCATGTGCAGTGTACATGTGCAGTGTATGTCTAATCGATAAACTCCGAAACAACTGGACCGATTTCCAAAATTCTTTCACTATTAGAAAGCTACTACATCTTTGAGTAACAAAGGCTACTTTATAACATGGGAAAATTCCTCATTCCCACGGAAAAACGGTCAGCATCAGGAAAACGGGAAAATAAAGCGGATTTTACCCAAACTAGCCAAACCGCTTTACCGATCTTCGCGAGATTTGGCACTGATATTGCTAGCATATTTAAGATGGACATGGACTACTTTTTATCCACCCTTGAGGATCTGTAGTACCTGATGTAAAGCGCCAGGAGAACAGCTAAACTGTATGATATACGAAAATGGCTTCATAGCAAAAGTTATTCAGCTTGATCGGCCGCTTCTGCTAGTACATGGTCATTGAGGATCTGGAGTACATGATGCGGACCACAAACATCCCATCTAAACTATAATAGATACGGTAATGGCTTCAAAGTAAATGTTCTTCAGCATGATGGGACGCTTTTGCAGGCACATGGTCATCAAGGGTCTGGAGTACCTAATGCAGACCACCAGCATCCCATCTAAACTATAAGAGATAGCGTAATGGCCTCAAAGGAAAAGTTTTTCAGCATGAAAGGCCGCTTTTGCTGGCACATGATCATAATGCAACACTTCTGCTGAAACGGAGTAATCGACTTTTTACTAGCGGTGAAACCGCAGGGCGGGCCGCTAGTCTTAAATATATATACCTAAGCACAATTTAACGTTTTTAGTCTGTATTACATTAGAATAAGTATTATTATAGACAAGCACATACTTAAAAATAGGAAAATAATATTAATATTGAAAAAGAAAAATGATTTTTAAATCCATATATCTCCGAAAATACAACTATTACGACTTTTTATCAAAGTACACTTTTGCTTTGTATTTTTATGCTTAATCGATTGCAATATGTTTCAGCTCTGGTCGCGAGATATAGATTTTCTTTTTTTTTGTCCGGTAGGTATGCCAGCTATGTCGGTTGCTCTTTGGTGTCATGTCATTGAACTTCACTAGAGGTGTACCCAAAAAAGCCGGAAAGCGCCAGGTTATGTTAGGTTAGGTTAGAACTTTGACCACAACGCACGAGCCGAGCGAGCGGAGCAAGCGTGCCGCGGCAGCGGCCGGCGATGTGCCAGAA
The DNA here is from genome assembly GCA_024500475.1 of Phthorimaea operculella. Classification (NCBI taxonomy): domain Eukaryota; kingdom Metazoa; phylum Arthropoda; class Insecta; order Lepidoptera; family Gelechiidae; genus Phthorimaea; species Phthorimaea operculella. The sequence goes on from JANFCV010000002.1 coordinate 11,121,215, forward strand.
ACGACACGCTATCTGCGTCATAGTTTTAAAATATGAAAATGTGGGCAAACTTAGCTTATTTTGGGAAAACAAAACTTTTTTAAGGAGCATTTATTCTATTAGAGTAATTAAAATAGTTAGCCGTGTGGTGTCGGCAGAGTAGAATCTCACCACCCCAAATCTGCCCGTGGGTATCGTAAGAGGCGATAAAGGGCTTCCGGGAGGTGGGCAGCAGCGCCTCCCGTGTTGACAACATAGTCCACAAACGCAAACTGCGGTCACCAACCCGCCTGCCCAGCGTGGTGACTATGGGCAAAACCCCCCATGGACAGGACGAGAAAAAACTGGCCCCTAGTTCCCGGCCGCCTTACTACCCCGGGCTACGGTAGCGGCCCGGGTAATAGTAGGGCAGGGGGTGCGAAGAATCCCCGGGCTACGGACTACGGCTGCCATAGACTGACCCTGGCGACGTATAACGGACGCAGTCTGCGGCTGGACGAAAGTCTCCAAATCCTTGAGGTAGAATTAGATAAGATACGGTGGCATGTTCTGGGATTGTCAGAAATCCGAAGAGAGGGGGAGGACACGATAACCCTAGAATCAGGTCACCTATTCTACTTCAGGGAAGGGAGCGCACAATCCCAGGGTGGCGTAGGGTTCCTTGTCAATAAGGCTCTCTGTGACAACGTGGAGGAGATCAGCAGCGTCTCGAACAGGGTAGCGTACCTCGTACTGAAGTTGACCGAGAGGTACTCTCTAAGGTCGTACAGGTATATGCGCCGACTTCGAGCAGCTCAGATGAAGAGGTGGAGGCCCTATACGACGACGTGTCGAAAGCCATACACCAAACCACTAAGACCCACTTCACTGTTGTCATGGGGGACTTCAACGCTAAAGTGGGACAGGAGCACGGCGAATCAAGCTTGGGACCACATGGCTACGGGAGCAGAAACCAGAGGGGCCAAATGCTAGTCAACTTTCTTAGCAGGCAGGGGCTGTTCTGTATGAACACCTTTTATCAGAAAAAGCCCCAACGGAAGTGGACCTGGAAGAGCCCTGACGGCAGGACGAAGAACGAGATCGACTTCATCATGACTGATAAACGGCATATATTTAGGGATGTCTCAGTGATCAGTAGGTTCAATACCGGAAGTGATCACCGACTAGTAAGAGGCACCCTAAATATCAACTTCAAGCTAGAAAGAAACCGCATGGTGAAGCAAGTTCTCCGTCCCAATCTGCCCCAAGCCGGACATGAGAAGTTCCAACTTGAACTGAAAAATCGATTCGCTGCCCTGGAGACCCCGGCAAACGTTGACGAGGACCTAGAGAGCATAGTCGGGGCTATTCGCGAAGTGGGGACAAAGCATTTTCGTAAAAGGCGAACAGACAAGAAGTCCAAACTTTCAAGCGAGGCCCTGGAACTGATGCGAGTTAAACGGGAAACACCAGAGGATGCATTGCCAGATCCCCAGTCACTTAACAAAAAGATCCGAAGTATGGTAAGACGCGACCTCCGAAGCTATAACACTCGACTCGTAAAGGAGGCGATTGAGAAAAACCGAGGGTCGAAAGTTTTTACCAAGACACTGGGAAGGAGTCATCTGGCAAAGCTAACTACCTCGAATGGTGTAACTGTCACATCGGTTCCAGAGATTCTCGCTGAAATTGAGGACTTCTATGGAAATCTGTATGCCTCACATGCGAAAAAGCCTCCACCTGATGCGACCCCAGACCCAAGAGCTCCTCTCCCGCCACTTTACAGAAGATCTCCCGGACGTAGATATAGACGAAATCGCGGCGGCTCTCAGACAGCTTAAGAATGGGAAGGCTCCCGGGAAGACGGAGTGGCCTCTGAGCTACTTAAGGCCGGTGGAAAACCTGTCCTCGAGGAGCTGAAAAGGCTTTTCAACTCTGTAATAGCCAATGGGACAACCCCGAAGGCGTGGAGCAGAGGTGTAGTGGCATTGTTTTTCAAAAAGGAGACAAAACGCTTCTCAAAACTATAGGCCGATCACACTTCTGAGCCACGTCTATAAGCTGTTCTCGAGAGTCGTCACGAATCGTCTGGCATCAAGATTTGACGCCTTTCAGCCACCGGAACAGGCCGGGTTTCGTAAGGGCTTCAGTACCGTGGACCACATCCATACTGTAAGGCAGGTTATACAGAAGACAGAGGAGTATAACCAACCACTGTGTATGGCTTTGTGGACTACGAAAAAGCCTTCGACTCTATCGAAACCTGGGCTGTTTTGGAGTCCTTGCAGCGGTGCCAAGTCGACTGGCGGTATGTGGAGGTGCTCAGAAGCCTTTATCAAATGGCTACGATGTCCGTTCAAGTACAAAACCATAATACAAGACCCATCCAACTGCTCCGTGGTGTAAGACAGGGTGACGTTATATCCCCGAAACTCTTCACCAACGCATTGGAGGATGTCTTCAAAACTCTACAGTGGGATGGACTGGGCATCAACGTCAACGGCGAAAGTCTCACGCATCTCCGCTTTGCCGACGACATAGTCATAATGGCCGAATCGCTGCAGGACCTGCAAAAAATGCTATCTAGTCTTAACTCTGCCTCGAGACGTGTTGGACTTGGGATGAACTTGGATAAGACGAAGGTCATGTTCAATCAACACATAATCCCCGAGCCAGTCTCCGTCGAAGGTGTAGTCCTTGAAGTTGTCCAGAAATACGTGTACCTTGGGCAAACTTTGCAGATGGGAAGAGACAACTTTGAGGCTGAAATCACCAGAAGAGTGCAGCTTGGTTGGGTAGCATTTGGAAAGCTGCGTCACATCCTCGAATCATCTTTGCCACAATGCCTTAAGACCAAGGTGTTCGATCAATGCGTCCTACCAGTCATGACCTACGGAGCCGAGACGTGGAACTTGACAGTAAAACTGGCCCACCGGCTACATGTCACTCAGAGAGCTATGGAAAGGTCTATGCTCGGTATCTCTATAATAGATAAAGTCCGGAATGAGGCCATCCGAAAAAAGACCAAAGTGACGGACATAGTCTGGAAGTGTAGCAAGCTGAAGTGGCAGTGGGCTGGCCACATCTGTCGTAGAACCGACGGACGGTGGAGTAAGCGGGTTCTCGAGTGGAGGCCACGCCTCGGCAAGCGTAGCGTTGGACGCCCTCCGGCCAGATGGACCGATGACTTGAAAAAGGCGGCTGGTAGCGACTGGATGGCAAAAACGGGAGATCGTGCCTTATGGCGTTCCCTGGGGGAGGCCTACGTCCAGCAGTGGACTGCAATAGGCTGAAATAGAAATAGAATTAAAATAGTAGTATTTAGATAACATTTCGGTATAAATTGGAGTTTAAATTTTGGTAAACATTTACTATTTATTAGATAATTGTATTATTTTTGGTCTCATGTACTTTAATTGACTAACGTAAAATTAAATAAATGTATGCGTTTAAGTATAAAATACGGTGTCAAATTTTGGTAGACATTTACCTTTTTTGGGTTGAAAATACATTTTTTTGGTTTGCGATTTTTATTTAATTTGGTAAACAGTTAAACCAAAGCCCTTTTATTTCCACGGATCAACGGTTAGCAGCGGCGGTTGGTAATTCCACTGGGCTAGTCACTAGTGTGAAATAAAGCAATTGCAATTCCAAGATGGCGGGTAAAAAAAAACTGCACATCTCAGGACATTTTTGAATCGAATAAATTTCAATTACCACATTGCATGCGTAGATTTCAAAACTGAAAATGGCCCTAAAAGTATTCCATCCTAGTCACGGCATCAAAAAACGCAAATAAATAATTTCTATACGTAACTTACAAAAATACCTATTAATTAATAATATTTAATGTTTTCAGATACAAAAACGCGTCAGGCGACACAGTGATCCAGACCAACGAAATAGCCGACCTCATAAAGAAGATGTACGACACGTTCCAACAAAGCCAGGAGAAACTGCTCGCGGCGAGAATCAAACCTACGACCAGCGATATGCAGGTGCAGTGTGAAGATGTTGTAGAGAGAGGGACAGAAGGGCAAGAGAGAAAAGAAGAGAAAGGGTTAGAAGATGCAGATGTTAAAGATACCCCTAGATCGGCGGAGATGTAAGTTTGAATTTCTTCCCTTTTGTTGTGAGGGATACCAAATCGACGAACATCCCGATGAATCAAATTATTTTTGAAATAAGTACTATAAAAAATAAAAATTGTTTCAGAGAGCAAGAACCCATAAAACTTGAGCCGAGTAAAAGTGATTCTTATATTGGCCGCAATGGGAGAGGTAGGTTTTTGTTACCTCATTCTATGACGTCATTCATTTGATATTTTAGGTAAACATAAAATTCGCTCGCTTTGTCGCCAACGTTCATACCATGTTGAAAACACCGGTTCTCGTCCGATCACCGAAGTTAAGCAACATCGGGCGTGGTCAGTACTTGGATGGGTGACCGCCTGGGAACACCATGTAAAGTTGGCTTTTTGCATCTTTCAGAACTCATTTTGGCATATTGTCAAGTTTTTTTTGTATTTTTAATGGATTATGAAATATAAACATTTATTGTTATTTTTATATTTTTCAGAACTGGTAAAACTAGCAATACCCGCCATGGAAAGGAATGAACTAATGCAGAAGTATGTTGAAGAGCTTGAAGACTGGAAAGAGAAACAACAGGAGTTGTTTAAATATCAGGTGAGCTAGAAAGTTGCGGGGTAGGCAGAGTGTCTAGGGAATAGTCCACTAATAGACATTGCCTCTTCCTTTGTGGGGTTTTTGCTATACATATTCGCTTAAAAGGCGAGTGACGAGTGAAGTGCAAGCCGTAAACCTGAGAACATAAATAAATATCCTGGATAATTCAAACAGCTAAATCTCAGCTAAATAAACATGACATGGCTAAATAAGCTAAATAAACATGACATGGCTAAATAAAGTTATAGAAATAAAAAGGAACATGGAAAACAAACGTCGATAACTTACTTTTGTATAAGAGTTCTATCACTATATTTTATTTCAAGCCCTTAATTACTATTACTATTACAGCCACAACAGTCCACTGCTGGACATGGGCTTTCCCTAATTGGGGGGTATTGCCATACTCACCACGGGTAGGAATGGGATGATGCTATTCTAAGCCGGCACCACACGGCAAGGCCCTTAATTATCCCAATTTAATTAATGTTAGCGCAACATGTCTTCCTCCTCCATTCATTTCTATTATCCGTCAAATCTACAAGAACATATTTTATGTGTATTTGTTTCTTTTTTTTTCAGTTGAAGCGTAAAGAAGAATACCACCTCGATATGTTAGCCAACGAGTGGTCTAAGAAGCAAGCGGACTTAGAAAGTAAATTATCCCGCGGCATCGAGCAGTGCAGACACTTAGCTGCCGATCTTAGCCGAGCTACGGAGGAATTCAGATTGAAAGGATTTCGTAACACTGACAGAGAGAAAAAGGTAAGTTTGGTGGAGCACTTTATAACCGTGTGGTAGCGGCTAACAAGTAGAAGGCGACGTAGAGGATTTGGCCTCGGCTGAATATCTGTCGACTATAGTCAAGCGCATGGTGGCGGTGATACCACCTATAACGGCCTCGAATGAAGAACCAAACTGTAAATGGCGGCAGGATATCATTTTCCCCCGCTGTAACATACATCTGTAAGTGACACTTTGTTCTTCTCTTACTTTCTTCATCATTTTATTACTCGCTCTTCACATCTGTCTATATTACGGGAGTTAATACCCGCATCGCACTCCGTGGTAATGGGAGCAAAAAATAATTCACTACTATAATAACCCGAATTTATGTTTTCCAGCTCCTAGAAGCCAAGAAAGCTTTGGAAGCCCACTACACAGACAAGTACCAGCAGTTACGTGTAGCTTCTCAACAGCTGGAGAATGATATGCAGCACCAGCTCAAACTGAAGGACATGAGGATCGAGGAGCTGGAAGTCCAGGTGCAGCAGCTCCAGAAGCAGGTGGAACTCCTCAAGGTACTGTGAGGTCCAGCCTCTTTCAAGAGCCTGGCACCTCATGTTTTCTAAATTCTTATTATTTTTCGCTACAGCGGGACTGGTCTAGGAAGTTCTCTTCAGTACCTACTGTTGTGTGTCTCGAAAGTTCTAGAGATTATATCTGAGTGTCGACAATTTACGTAGTTTTTGAGTAGTAGGTTTTCTAGTGGTAGGGTAGATTCCGCCCTCCACCAACGGTTACAATAGTACACTGCCTTTCCATACAGCATCGGCATCAACATGGCCTTTCCCTTATTTCGGAGCTGTTTTCCATATTGACGAAGCATGACTGACATTAGGCGCCGTACACGACGCGCATGTCTAGAAATGGCATATTATTCTCAGTCGGCACCACTCCTACCGTATTCGGAGGCAAGACATAAAAATGGTGCTGAATGAATGACCTTCCGAAACTGAACAACTTTCCCTCGAGACAACAGATCAAAGAAAATACGAATAGAGATCAAAGTAAAAAACTAAAATAGGAGTTTCTATGTTTCTTGAGGAAAGTGGTTCAGTCCGACCTGAGAGTTTAGCGTTTTTGTCGTTGTTCTCAGTTTTCAGATATGATGAAAAAAGTCTGCGATCAATCGGACTACAGTATCTCCAACTTTCTACACTAATAAAAATCAAGCAACCTAAATATTTTTTTAACATTTTATTTTACTTTTTGTTGCAGAAAAATCTGAAAAACTGCGAAAAAGAAAACGAAAGTAAATATTCTGGACTAACTAAAGACCAAACTGCTAGCCTCATTCAAGAATTAGTAAGTAAATATTATTTTTTTAATGATAAGATAATATTATTGATTAGCCTACTTTTTAGTACTTTGTTAGGTAACCATCTACTACATATTACAAGCTGAATCAATAAAGATCACAATTTAATTTTGATAACCAAAAATATTGTGGTGGTGCTAGTAATTCTAGTGACTACCTGGTTCACAGAAGAAAAGGATTATAAATGGCGACGGTTCCATGAGTAAGAGAAAGCATGAACGCCTGGTGTATGTAAAAGCCTTAGTGCAAGTGAGAAAGTATGACGTCCGGCCGCCTTGAATAATCCCTTTCTTCTTTGAATAAGGCAGTTACTCTTAATTACAGTACGTATAATAAACCGGTACTATCTACTTGGCCATCCTAACCTTTGATCTATGTGGATCTATGAATAAACAGAATCTCAATCGGTTCTATGATGTCATTTTTACATATACTTTTCATACTATACCATACACAAAATTCAATGGCTCTGTCGCCAACGTTCATACCATGTTGAAAACACCGGTTCTCGTCCGATCACCGAAGTTAAGCAACATCGGGCGTGGTCAGTACTTGGATGGGTGACCGCCTGGGAACACCACGTAATGTTGGCTTTTTGCATTTCTTTTTGCTTGTTACATACAATACAGAATCATTGTTAAATGTTTTTTATTTTTATTATATTTCCAGAGATGCTTAGAAGAAAAATTGGACAGTGCGGTGCAGTCGAAAGCATTCTTCAAAGAGCAATGGGGTCGCGCTGTGAGGGAATTGCATCTCAGCAAACTGAACACACGCCGGCAGATGTTGGAACAGTTGCAGCAGGATCGGCGACAACTGCAGGAAATGGGGTAAGTAGGACTTGTAGCTGACTACACAAAATAGAGAGTATACAGAAGGTTCACTCTACCCTATTTAGAATTTTCGCGACTGTCAATGGTTTGTTACATAGCCAGGGTTACTACTGTCAAAAATCTTAAAGAAGATGAATATCCAAACAGAAAAATCTGATGCGAGAACGTCATGTGATGAGCCAATTTTCCCGACTTTTGAGACAACTTCCCCTGAGATTCCAGTTATTTTTAGTAAGCGTCAAAATCGTCGCTAGTACTGAGTGAGCCATCTGTAAAGAAGCGCCGCGCACAAGTCTGTTCTATTTTGGTACGAAATCATTTCTAAAATTCTTTTTGGAACATTGTAAGATCCCCATGTAACGTAGTATATTACTTTTTATTTCTTCGGCAAGAAACAAATGGGCGGACATGAATACAACCAATTCCACAGAATACATAATCCAATTCTATGGATGACGTCATACTCGCATCATAACATTAAAAGCTCATACGATACACAAAATTCGCTCTCATTGTCGCCAACGTTCATACCATGTTGAAAACACCGGTTCTCGTCCGATCACCGAAGTTAAGCAACATCGGGCGTGGTCAGTACTTGGATGGGTGACCGCCTGGGAACACCACGTAATGTTGGCTTTTTGCATCTCTGCTAATTTTGTTTTGTTGTTTCAGTTTGGACTCGATTCCTGACGAGCACCACAGTATGAAGCAAAGTCAAGTGGACATCAAAAAGCTGAAGGATGACTTCTATGTAGACTTATTGGCCAACACACCAACTCTTGAAGCAACTTCTATGATTGGTAAGGCTTGTAATTTTTTATGGCATGTATTTAACGCGGCGACAAATTGATACCATTTCCGGTCGTAAAAAAACTGAAAATGGGTAGTAAATAAACTACTTTGGCGACTAATTTGAGGAAGCATCTTAACTAGAAAGCGCCGGCTTTTTAATGAGTTTTGAGGTCTCATTTAAATTTTATCTGGCAGTGATTTTCTTTTGTGGCAAATGAATTTCTTCTGAGGCGACAAATTGTTGGCGGATAAAAAAGTTAAAATGGGCTTTCATAAATTATAAAATGGGGTTGTCTATAAACTTGACCAAGGTCTGAAATAAATACAAACAAGATCTTTAAAAAAATACTTTTGGTTACATTTGTAGGGATCTAAATAAACCAAATTGTTACATGCTAAAAAACTATTCTCAGTTTATTTATTTTTTCTAGACTATAATATTATTTATTATTAACTTTCCCCCTCTTAAATGAACTTTAAATAAACCTACTTACTTTGAGTAACGAGAGTTGCCTACGATACTCACATAAGTATTGCAGGTAACTCTAGGTACTCATTTAATAGTATTGTATCATACAAAAGTATTGTTGTTGTTAAATCTAGGTAGCTTATGAAGGTAGGTTCATTTATTTCAGCTTTAAAATCATTTTTATTTATTTAAACAACGTGAAATAAAAGACCTAAAATTTGATTCACTGTCTTTTTTCATTAATTTTCCTTGAATACAAAAAATATGTCATTTACTTAGTAGTCACATAAACGATTATTATTATTACAATTATAAAAAATCTTTCATCCACCGCTAGCTATTGGCTAGAAACGCGCTCAATGCCCCGATCCGCAGCCCCCGCACAGGTCACACACACACGAGCACATTTGCCGCGATTTTCAAGAATTTACGAATGAGTAAACAATATTTTAATATCCAAAAACATTATTATAATACCCTTTTTCAGTTTTAAAGCTACCTAAAAAGCAGGTAGTTGCCAGTGAAGAATGTTTGATATCCCCTTGGAAAAATTAGTCGCCACATTAGGTTTTTAGTACCCTAACCAGTTTTACGCTGACCCTGCTTGATATATTTGATACCTAACAGTAGCAGCCGTTTTTTAGTTTTTATGATCCTAGCATTTTGTTGCTGGTATAGTTTAATAGTTGCTAAGATATTTAATCACTGCCAAGTTAGTTTTTTGTGACTTAATAGAAAGTTGCCTTAAAAGTATTTCAGTTGCCGTGTTAAATATTTGCCATTTTTTATTAAACTTGGTCTTATTTATCTTAAAGATTTAGTAGTCGTACTATCGTCAGCAAATCTACCTACGCATTTAAGGGATCATACTAGTACCTTAGAGATCATACATATAAGTTATACATTAAACGTTTTTATTTTACAGACATTTCTGGTGGTGATGCTATGCAGATGTTTAGTGATAGAAAGTGAGTTTATTTTTATATCTTTAATTAAAATTATTGATCTAACATCTATCAGCCTGATTATCTTATGCCAAAGCTCAGAACACGTATTCCCTTCAGCATGTCAAAATGTCGTATTGAAAAATCAATACCATTTGCATCATATACAGTAACACCTAGCTAAATAACTAACCAAAAACCATTTTGTCTCTAGAAAAACACCGAAGAACCCTGTAAACGAGAAGTTAAACGATCTCATCATCCAGAGAGACCAGCTGATCCGGCAAGACAGCCCCGACGAGGGAGTCATCAAACAACTCAACTACGAGATACGGACCATGCTCCTCAACTGCGGCACTTGAGGATACATTGAGAATTTAGTTGAATAATTAAATTAATTATTATTTATACAGGGAGTAACAAAAATGGTATAACAAGCCGATGAAAATGTATAACTTTCCCCATGGAACATAGGTCAAATACAAACATGTAAAAGAAAATTGGACCTCCCATACAAAATCGCCGATCAGCTGTTGATTTACTATGTGTGGTCCAAATTCTTCATATTTCGACCCATGTTCCATGGGGAAATTTGTTCAATTTGACTATATTTTATTTGATTACCTTGACCTTCTTCCGAATTATACCCTTTTTCTTACTCCCGTAGTATTGATTATAGGTAGGTAGGTACATTGGGGTTGTGGAATTGAAGATTACCAAATGAATTACAGCAAGGCTAGAAAATAATTTGTATTGCTGAATCATAATTTAGCAAGTTCCTACAAGAAAATAATGGCCATTGAATACCAAATTTTAATTAAATAAAATAACACAGAAAGTGTTAGGTATACAATTTTTGGAAATCTTGCAAAATAATGGCCACAATTAAATAATGTAGTGTCCAATTGTATTAAATCTTTTCGACTTTGACTTGCATGGAGAAAACTATTGGCAAATTGTATGTTTATCATCATAATAATATTAATGTAATGGCCAAGAACAGGGTGCCAAAAATAATTTCTTGTTTGGTATAAATGCAAAAAACATAGGCCAATAAGGCTAGAAAATAATTGCATGAAATGAAAAAGATAAGAAATCAGAAATTAATGTCAGCATCCTGTGGGAAATAATGTAAAATTCGTTTATTGGTTGCAATAGTAATTTCAGGTTCAGGATATGTATGAAATCAAGTTTGACTTTACAAAGAGAAAATATTCACTGATCTTTGTTAATTTATTGTTATTTAATAAATAGTTTTGTTACATAAAAGTGTCTTTCATTAATCAGTTGCAAGATCCCTTCACTACATAAGCAAGCACCATTCTCTTTTACACTCTTGGAATGCTGTCCAGTGCATTAGTAAAAAAATTAAGCTTTTAAATCCACAGCATGAACCATCTTTGTTCACATATCAAAGCAATCTCTATATGGGTGGTCATTGGGGGTGTTGTCTAATAAGCACACCCAGTCTTTCAATCTCCTATCTCTGACATAAACATCTCTAGGCATTGCTCTTGTAGATCCTGCATCGCCTGCACCTGCCAAAGCTCCTCCCAACCACGCAACACTGTTGTCGTGAGCTGGGGCTGTGTGAAACTTGAACTCCTGGATCCGTAACTTCTCATTATAAGGAGGCTGGGTCACTAAATACCTCAGCTCTGTAGCTAATCTATGCTTCAAGCCCGGGAGTGTTGCTGTGCCACCTGTTACAAGTATGTTCTCAGTTAATGCTCTTTTGACATCAATTGGTGACTGCATTATGCACTGTAATACTATGTCTGCAAGTGAAGATAGTTCATTATCTCTAGCAAATAGTGGCTCGGCTGCAAGCTCTCTTGTTCTACCGGACACTGTGATTGCAGCTCTTCCAGATATAGGATATTGAAGACCTTTAGTTTGTAGTGTCTCTCCGTTTGCCCATTTCTCGGCGCGTTCCCGTGTTGTCACAAAGCAAGCCTTGACTTTTATATCCTCAATGATATCTTCAGATAGGTGTAGCTCGGTCTTGTTGTCTTCATCTAGGAGGCGCGAAAGTTCATCGTGGATAGCTCTAGCGGCCAGTGGCTGCGACTGTATCGCTTTGAGCACCGGACAGGCGTGCACCACAGCAGCTACCTCCGCCTCCCGCGCTCCAATGGACACGATCAATGTGATAGGTGTGCCCAAAGTCAGAGCGCACATTCGCGGATTGTCAGCCCAGATTACACCGGAAACTTCATAATGCGTGAATAGAACTTTGGCTAAAGTCTCGCGAAACAAAGTGGGTGTGAGCAGTGATTCAACAACCACCACTTTTCGCTCCTTCGGGTTGACGAGAACGTGACGGAAGTACAGCATGTGGAGCATGTTGACGAGATTATCGTACAGTTCTTCAGGTGTCTTGTAGTCGTAAACTCGTTTGTATCGCCGTTCGATGGTGCACCAGAACTCGGACCGAACGATGCATCGAGGTGCAGCCTCTCCTGTGAATCCAAACTTGGTGTAATCTGTGCCAAGGTCCAATACAACGGCCTGCTTCTCTTGTATAAGGGCTATGCCTTCATACAACGCCATTTCACTGTGATTGCACTGGACTTTTTGGATATAATAATAAACAAGCGAAAAAAGAGAAAAATAAAATGTTCGTCTTCGTTGGACTATATTTGACAAATAATTTTTTTTTTTTTATTATTATTTTATTATTCGTTCCAAAGGAACAGGCGAAGATCTTTATGACCATGCTGCCTAGTCTTCAGTATTTTTAGTTCATAGTTCTTAAAATCTAACCTAACCTAAACTCATTGGAACACGATAGTGACGCTCGCGTTCCAATGCTCTCAAAACTTTACACGGGAATAACAAGAAGAACCACACGAGATCACTTTATTTCTCATTTTCACTACATTGTTTTTCATTGCCGGCACATTATTAAGTTAATCTCACCACATTAACACAACAATAACAGCGAAAAACTAATTTACAAAAATAAGAAATAAAGTTACGCACGAACCCTCTCGCTTCCCGCGCAAAACTCTTGACAAATAAAATAAATGAAATGAAGTGGGCGGAGTTAGTTTTGACACGTAAATTACAAGAACCAATCAAAATTCAGCATAGATTATAAAAATTCAATGTTGCCATTTTAATTTCCTGCGATTCTACCAAAAATGCGTTTTTTTTCGCTTGCTTATTCTCAACACGGAAATGCCAGTAAAAGAAAGCGTTATGCAATCTGCTCTGTAAACTTTCTCTTTCTAGCGTACCGAGCTGCGCTACTTGATAATTTGCGAAACAGTAATCGACTGACAGATGACGTGCGTATGAGAACTATGAGAATTCGTGAAATTGCTGAAAGAAAAGACGACGTATTTTATTTATTTCGTATAAAGCGTGGGTTAAATAGACATTAAATTACATCTGTTTTGTGCATTCGACAACTCAGTGCATTACATTTAAAATTTTCATGGTTTTCTCTTTTGTTGTTTGTGAACAATGGCAAAAAGTAAAGTGACTGGTGCTACCAGTAGACTCAAACAAGACTATCTCCGGCTCAAAAATGACCCAGTTCCATACGTTACTGCTGAACCAGTACCTTCGAATATCCTAGAGTGGCATTACGTGGTGAAAGGTCCAGAGAAGAGCCCCTATGAGGGAGGGTACTACCATGGCAAGATAATTTTCCCGAGGGAGTTTCCGTTCAAACCACCGTCAATATTCATGATTACACCGAACGGCAGGTTCAAAACGAATACTAGACTGTGCCTTAGCATCACCGATTTCCACCCCGACACTTGGAACCCGGCCTGGTCTATATCTACAATCTTGACTGGACTGCTGAGCTTCATGCTGGAGAAAACCCCGACTTTAGGGTCGATCGAGACGTCGGATTACCAGAAACGCTGTTTGGCGGCCGAGTCGTTAGAGACCAACCTCAAGAACAAGATGTTCTGCGAACTGTTCCCAGATTATGTGGAGGAAATTGAGGTGTTGCTGAAGCAGCGGGCGGAGGCGATGCTGCAGGCTGAGGCCGCCCCGCCGCCGCCCGAGGGCGAGGTCACCTCCGACCATCAATCCAACATGTACTACATTATGACGAACTTATTTGTGCTAGTGGGATTCGCATTCCTTGCTTACATGGTCAAATATGTGCTAGTCTCTATATCTAATGACTAGACAATATTATCGAATTATAGTTGTAAATAATGTAATTTAATTTGTACATAAAATTCCATTGAAATGTGTATTAGCAGCAATTTTTTAACACAAGATGGCACTGCACATGTGAAGCTGATGAAATTGTTTGCTTTTCAATGTAAAGCTTCATGAATTCTAAATTTTAAAGATTTCAAAGTATTGAGTACACAATTTTAGTAAGCTTGCAATACTTTCCCAATATGTGCCATTATTGTTAACACGTTCACTGCTGAAAACGCGCCAGGTAGGTGGAGCTTACCGTGACGACCATACTGCCGCACCCGCCTGGCGTTCCAGTAACGACTGTACGGCGCACTCGCAGCGCGAGTGCTCGCAGATATACGCCAGTGCGCATGCACTCGCCAAGCGCGTTTCACCACTTTAACTAGAAAAAGCTGCATGTCGAACTGGGATTGGGAGCCAATCAATATAGTTTGTTAAAAAAATATTTAATCGCTTAAATTAGTACGTGTAAGTACAAACATAATACAACAGCAAAATTAACTACCTAGATCTATTATTTTCGTTTTATGCGGTCACCTCACTTCCCTTTGGTCTACAATGGACAGATTCTATTTTGGACATCATATTCTAATTTGGACAGATTCTACTTTGGACAGATTATATTTTGGACAGATTCTGCTTTGGACAGATTCTACTTTGGGCAGATTCTACTTTGGACAGATTCTACATTGGACAGATTCTACTTTGGACAGATTTTGATTTTGACATTGGTCTTTTCATTTGTCATATTTCTGAAGAAGGTAAGGGTGTGCGGTATATTACTTTTGGTACAGGGACCAAAATTTAAAATTGGCAGTTATATTAAACCAAACATAATTTACTTATAATGAAATAAACATGTCTTCTCTTATCTTTAATGAACTAATTAAAAACAATATAAGCTAAAATCAGTACTTAAACAATTATAACCCATTCATTATATATGTAACGTTTTACATAATGAATAGGTTATGTATGTATACGTAAAAAGTTATTTCTCTTTTATTATAATTTTATATGCTCATATTTATATAATTTTTTTTTTTTAATCTTTGACCGATACCTTGATCCCTAAAATCTTTGATCCCTGTATCAAAAGTTTGCCGTGTGATGACGGCTTAGTACCTTTAGCATCACCCTAATTCTACCCGTGGGTGTCGTAAAAAGCGACTAAGGGTGAATTTTCCAGGGAATGGGCAGCAGCGTTCCCTGTGAATTAAACGTCTTGCACCCTTACCTTCTTCAGAAATATGACAAATGAAAATACCAATGACAAAATCAGAATCTGTCCAAAGTAGAATCTGTCCAATGTAGAATCCGTCCAAAGTAGAATCTGTCCAAAGTAGAATCTGTCCAAAGCAGAATCTGTCCAAAATATAATCTGTCCAAAGTAGAATCTGTCCAAATTAGAATATGATGTCCAAAATAGAATCTGTCCATTGTAGACCAAAGGCTCACTTCGCATCGGTACTTATGATTTTCTAACTCTTTTGTTAAAGTTTTTTTTACGGTCCGTAAAAAAAAATGTGTAAAAAATACTCGAATGAAACCGCCTAAACCTATTATACGGACTTTTTTTTGGTATTCGGACTTATCCACTGACATTTATCGGACTGTTATCGGATTTTAATCGAAAACAGCATGCCGTGTAATCTACACTAATCTACACTAATATAATAAAGAGGAAAACTTTGTTTGTTTTTTTGTTTGTTTGTTTGTTTTTTTGTATGTATATAATCGATAAACTCCGAAACTACTGGACCGATTTCGAAAATTCTTTCACCATTAGAAAGCTACAACATTCCTGAGTAACATAGGCTACTTTTTACCACGGGAAAATTCCTCATTTCCACGGGAAAACGGTTAGCAGCAGGAAAAGCGGGAAATACAGCGGATATTACCCAAATAAGCCAAACCGCTTTACCGATCTTCGCGAAATTTGGCACTGATATTACTAGCATAGTAAAGATGGACATGAACTACTTTTTGTCAGCCCTCGAGGATCTGGAGTACGCGTACCTGATGAAGACCACCAGCATCCCATCTAAACTATAAAAGATACGGTCATGGCTTCATAGAAAAGTTGTTCACCATGACGGGCCGCTTCTGCTGGCACATGGTCATCGAGGATCTGAGTACCTGATGAAGACCACCAGCATCCCATCTAAACTATAAGAGATACGGCCATGGCTTCATAGAAAAGTTGTGAATCATGACGGGCCGCTTCTGCTGGCACATGGTCATCGAGGATCTGGAGTACCCGATGTAGACCACCAGCATCCCATATAAACTATAAGAGATACGGTAAAAGCGTCAAAGTAAAAGTTATTTAGCATGACGGGCCGCTTCTGCTGGCACATGGTCACGAGGGTCTGGAGTACCTGATGTAGACCACCAGCATGCCATATAAACAATAAGAGATACGGTAATGGCTTCAAAGTAAAAGTTATTCTGCATGACGGGCCGCTTCTGCTCGCACATTTACCTCTGCTGGATCGGAGTAATGGACTTTTTACTACGGGCAAAGATCCAATTTCTACGGGAAAACAGGTAAGTAGCAGCGGGTGAAACCGCTGGGCGGGCTGCTAGTGCATTATAATAATGTATTATGGTACACACTGCACATTGACTGGGCAATGTAGGTAAATGCGCCCGGTAGGTGCGCCGCACTGGTGTAATACAAGTGGACTCGCCTGGTAGGTGCGCCCGCACAGCTGTAGCAAAATCTTGATTTAGACGCGACGGCCGTGCGGGCGCACCTACAAGGCGCGATTCGTCAGCACGGCGGGCTTTGTACTAAAAATCGCTCAGCAGCGAACGTGTTAATGTCACAGAAGGTTAATCAGCCACATAAGTAGAGGCAGAGGTGTTCCATTTACTGATAGTGAAAGTCATAGGTTCAAACCAGGCATGATTTTGCAAGATTTCCAAAATTGTCAAGCTTTGTGTTTGCACATCTACATGTAACTAAACATACACAAAAAATCTAAATGAGTTATAGATGTAATTTATTTATTCATGATAGTTGGGTATGTTTCTGATGTAATTTACATCAAATATGGTTACCTACCAAAAAGTTTAGTTATGTATATTCAAAGATTCTCAAGTTGGGTTTATAAACTATGAAAGTAAAGTACATTAAAATTGTATCTTCATATAGATTTTTTTATTATTGTTTAGAAGTTCTGATCAAAATTACTCTTGCATTTATTCATTTTATTTACTTGCTGGGTTTCATAATTAATGTATATCTTATTGTGCTTTAAATTCTATAGATTGTATTTAGATAAGCATTATGAAAGGTGAATTCCCAGTTATTCCATGTAACTAATGGCACACAGTAGTTAATTTTGTAAGTTTCATTGTGATAATATTGTCATTACCTTATTGTACCTATTGTGATTGTCTGCCGAAAATTGTTCATAAAGCAGTAAACCATAAATTAGTATTTTTCTATAAAGAATGGTTTTATTTTTGAAAATACATGTTTTTATGTTATAAATTTTATTATGAAAAAAATGGTCACATAATATTAAATTTTTAACCTATTGTCTAAATTTACAGAAATGCAATTCGTTCTTTTTTTACAAAATTGGACAAAACCAATTAAAATCTATCCTAATACAAGATCAACTAAACAATTATACAATTAAAGTAAGCTAATGCTAGCTTTTTCATGCCCATGTTCATGTTAATTAAATACACAAAGTATTCATTACATTTTCGAAATAAAATAGGTAACACAAACAACACACACGAATAATAATATTTCTTAATCTGTAATCTTAACCATGATAATTACTACCTATCTCTAATCTTAAATATGTTTTGAGATAAATATATGTCCATTTTTTTTATTATGCCTGTCCCATTTTACATTTTACCTTCTTCCTCATCATCATCCCAGTCACTAACCAAACTCTGAACTGCTTTTTTAGGTTCAATTTTTTGCAAAACAGCAACATCAGAAACTTCTTCAGCTTCAGCTGTTTCTAATGGTACAGAATCTTCTGTTCCATTTGTTGACTCATTGCCTTCCTGAGAATCATTTTCATCCCAATCGTTGAGTAGTGATGAGATTTTTGCTTGAGGAGGTTCAACTGTTTGTTCAGGTAAGTTTTCACCTACACTGTCTTCTGTGTCACCTGCTTCCGAAATTTCGCCAACTTGTTTATCCATTTCTTGCTGTATGCTTTCTATTGATTCTTCAACTTGTGTTTCAGAAACAATTTGTTCACCAGCCTTCTCAGGAGTTCCGTCAATTTGTTCTTGGCCTTCAGTGTCATATTCATCTTCAGACCACTCTGATGTAAGACTTTGAATTTGTTCCTTTGCCTCTTCAGGCAGTGCTATTTTTGCGTCACTTACTGGCAATGCAGTGTTACTACTATCCTGTTCATGGAGATTATCATTTTCTTCACTATCACCATGAGATTCACCTTCTGTACTTGCAGGTGCCTGATCAAGATCATCAGTCTGTTCTCCTTCTACATTATCTTCGACTATATTATTTTCTGCATTTTCCTCAACCTCTATTTGCTGTTCTGGCAACACCTGTTCATTTTGTTCTGAAATATGTTGTCCACTAGAAGGTTCATTTGGGATGGATACTTCTGCACATTCAGATATCTGTGCTGTTACTGACTTTATCGACATATCGACATCCATAGATCTATCAGCATTGTGTGCCTCTTCAGACATTTCCACCTCTTTATTTGCGATACCTTCGGGTTCAACATGCTCATTATTTTCTTCGGGTAGTTGATCAGTCTCTTCAACAACATTGTGTTCAACAGCGGCTTCTGTAGCCTCCTGTGAAATATCAGATGTTAATGTCACTTCAGGTAGATCGTCATCAGTATTTTGTGTATCATGGGCTACAGAAGTTAATTCTGTATTTTGCATAGAAGATAATTCTGTCTCTTCAACAGATACGATGTGAGTACTTGACGCCATGTCCATGTCTGTAGTAGTTGTAATTACAGCATCTTCATTAGAGATAATTTCTGTTTGGTCCATTGGCACAATTTCAGCTGGTTTTACAGTTTCCATTTGCGTAAGTTGGGTTAATTCAGCTGTTTGAGTATTATGAACATTACTTTGCCATGATTGAGCCATTTGCGATTCAATGCCTTGTGCTTCTGCCATTGCAGGTGTAACTGAAGTAGGTGTTACAAAATTTTGGGTAAGCACTGCAGACGACTGCACAAACTGAGCTCCAATATCCTGTGAAGATATCAGCTGGAATTGCTTGTTTTGATCTACACCATGACTGTATACTACAACAATGTTAGAATTGTCTCCAGTCAAGCCTTCAGACACATTCATAGGATAATTATCCTGAATTATCATCATATCATTAGAGTGTGCATTTTCCAAGTCTAAAGTATTGATTGCTGCATTGTGAGGTGTACTTAGAACTGTCAATGTTTTGTTTGCATCACCATCGTCAAATATTATAGAATGATTTGAGTTCATCAATGCTTTATACTCCTCTTCATTGGAAACAACAATCTGAATAGGTTGATTTAAATTTGATGTATTCTTTATCATCATCTTTTGTTTTTGAAGATCTTCTACAACCATTGGTCCTTGAATATCTGAATATGTAAGTGAAGTTGGTGGTGGTAAAGTATCCTGAGACTCTGGTACCATCATGTCTGGTAAAACATAAGTTTGTCCACCCTTCTTTTTGGGAATAAGTTGATTGTTTTTCACTACATACTCATTGTTATCTATCATTACAATTTCCTCATGTAATTCTTCTCGTGTTTGCTCAGGGGCCACATTTTTTACTTGCGGTTTTTCCCTTTGTGCTGGTTTCGCTAATTGCACGTCAACTCCCGCGTTAAGGATTTTTTGTTTAGTTGGAGTGGGTACAGTTGCTACAGGACGCTGCTTAGTAACAGGTTTTGTGACAACTTCAATGTTGCCATCTGGCCTTATCTGGTATTGTGTTTCTACTTCGTCATATTCGGTGTCAAAACCTTGATGTTCAATTTTAACTGTGGTTGTGTTTTCTTCTTCTTCTTTTGGCATCTCCTCATCTGAATCATCAATAATACCATCATTTTTCGCTGCTAACTTGTGATTAGTTTTCAAGTGTGCATAGAGGTTAAATTCACGTAAGAATTGTTTGTTGCAATACACACACTGCAAATTAACTTTTTTATCAGCGAAATATTTATGTCCTGTCTTCTTAATATGTGCAAGCAGCTGACTAGAAGTACTATAATTTGCAGCGCAAATGTTACAGCGGAAAGTTCTATTCTCAGTATGGGTTAATTTATGTTTGACCAAGAGTCCTTCAGTAAGAGCTATGTAACTACACTGGTTACATTTAGGGAAATTGTATTGTGGAGGTGGCTCAACTCCATGCTTAGTAAGAAGGTGATGTAACAAGTAGTTTCTCTTAAGAGATTTAAGTCCACAATATTCACACATGGTTATTACTGGTTTCTCATTATGCACCTCAACTAAGTGGCGTCGGAATGAGTAATAGGTGGTGAAATGTAAAGCTCTTCCAGGAGTTCCACAGATAAGGCATATCCAAGGGCCTTTGACATTTTCTGCACCCAAAGCTATTAGTCTGGCAGCTTCTTTAGAATCTAAAACATCAGTTTCAAATGTTTCAGTTTTAACGGTGACTTCTTTTTTCGGTGGCAAATATGTAGGTAAGGGTGAACTTCTCGCTTTCTTGGGCTTACCTTTAGTAGGAGTATTAAGAATTTTCAATTTAATATTCTTATTATTTTTGACCAGATGAGGATACTTTTTTAATACCTCACTAATTATTTTTGCATGGTCAATATTGCTGGCTTGAATGGAATCTTTTGCCTCAATAGTTACTTTCGGTTGATCTATGATTTGATCAAAAAGTTGATTTGTCACACTAGGACTTGGTTGAGGTTTCATACTAAACATTTCAAGATCATCATTCATTACTGTATTATCATGTTCATCAAAAATCTCTGTCTCCTTCTTTGTCACTTTTTTACATTCAACAATATCAAGTGTTGAAGCTTCACCCAATTTACGTATACCTGAACCCTCACCAAATATGCCTTTTTTACGTTGATATTGTTTTGTAGTTTCTGGATGTACCATGAGAGGTTGTGAGGTGTATGAAATGTTAGTAAATGAGTTATCAAAAATATTGTCTGTATCTAGTTCTTCTGGCAACTCATACCTTGTAGGCCGAGGATCTTTTAAAGCCTCTCGTCTTGAAATTTGATTTTGTATGGTACTTGTACGGTTAAGTGTTGTTATTGTTGGTGACTGGTAAGGTGATGGTACTCCATTATTTGTAGGAATAACTTCTGTTTGAATTGCTGAAATTTTTCTTTCTTTCACTACTGTAGGGCTGGGTTCTCCAAAAGCTTTAGAAAAGGGCCGCTTACTTGAGGATGCTACAGCAGGTGTTGATTTTGCTTTCTCTTTAGGTTTCGAGTATGACCGTTTAGAATTATTATTGTGGTTGATATGCCGTTTTGGACTGGGTTGATTGCGATGGGCATCAAGTAGTTTAGTCAAGACAGGCATGTTCATTATCTGGGAGGTTTGATACAGCCGTTCCAGTAAATCCATTCTGAACTCTAATTGTCCAGTATACATGAAGTTTACAATGGGCACAACAACATCTGCCTGCAGATCGTCCGGCATCACTAGGCAATCTTCGTACATTTCGCATGTTCTCTCCAGGAGCTCGAAATACTCTGTGCAAGCACTGAGAACTAACCGGTGTACCTTGAGCTGGGCATTGTCTTGAAACTGCAGCGTGAGGTCGCAGTAGTCGGTGCGGTTGAAGAAATGCTTCAGCCGCTGGAGGAAGAATATCCCCCAGTTGTCCACTTTCACTAGCTTCGCGTCGAGCTCTGTCATGGTGGTGGTTTTCCTTACTTCATACTTTTAGGTTAGTATCTCGGCAGTTTACCGCCTAGAACAAAAAGAACATCGTATTTTTCAATTGTTTACATCGTGACAGTTATAAAATAACAACAAACACTAAAAGAAATGCCGTAATGATCGATCAGAAATGCGTACAAGTCCTCTGCTAGGTGCAATGAGAAAATAAAGTCATTGGCCTCTTTACATTTCTTTTGATTTTAGATTATTACAGTTAAAATTTGCGCCAAGTTTATTAGTGTATATTCATGGAACTTACCAATAAAGGGTACAAACACTAGGATTACAATCTTGGTTGCCCTCGACACATCACAATCACAAAAATTGCTCTACTAAATTCGACCGAAGTTGACAGTGCAAACGCAAGATGGCGGTGTTACTACGAGGGTGACCAGCCCATGACGCTAAGCACGGTGAAGTCAAATCCAATACTTATGAATTAAATTCCAAAAAATATGCTTGAAAAAAATACTTTTTGGTTGTATTTCTTTTAGTTAATTTATTAAACATGCTTGGGTACTACGAAATAGTTAAACCAAGGGCGTTTCAAATATATTTTGGTAAAAAACTTATGAGTTGACTGACTGCGCACATCAACAGTGTCGCCATCTGCGGTACTGAAGAAACGGTAAGAAGTTATTGATCGGGCCCGTTCTAATTTTATGCCGTGGCGTCGTCGTCGTCGGCGTGGGAAATTGGGAATAGGTAGGGTGTGGTGACGCATGCACCAAGCGTCAAGCAAGCATCGAGCGCGCTATAGCGGTTCTCTTCACTCCGTTATTCTATTATTATTATCACATAGTTATTGTATGTTAGACCAATAGATGGCTCTGTCTGTGAGTAGTAAACATAGAAAAAAATAGTTATATGTTGGTTCAGCTTTTTCACGGATTGGTTGGTAGAATCTTGGGTAGAATACTAGGTACATACACAAATCACGTCTATAACCCTTGCGGGGTAGGTCGAGCGTAAATGGTTGTAAAAACGGCCATTTACACCACATCCGTCATGCCGCTCCCGTATCGGCTTATACAGCCATGAAAAATCTTGCCTCAGACACTGAATAAATCGTCTGTCACAGACGTATGAGGCCAATGATGATGACACCACATCCAACAAAAGTAGGTATTAGAAACATTCAGAAGACTGTGTAGGTACACTTATAGATGACTTATAGTGACAGCGACAGCGACAGCGACAGCGACAGCGACAGCGACAGCGACAGCGACAGCGACAGCGACAGCGACAGCGACAGCGACAGCGACAGCGACAGCGACAGCGACAGCGACCCCTAAATATCATTAAAGTACACCGCAGAAAATGTTGGTGAAAAAAAGCTGCGTGAATTTTTCTAATTTTTGGATATGTTACGTATCATAGCGTATTTGAAAAAAATATGTGAGAGGCAAACACTTTCTATGTCTGGTTTTGGAGATAATGGCGTTTATGTAGACGACTTCCCATACAAATTGCAAAATTCACCTGTTTTCAAATAAGTCGATTTTTGTCACTTTTTTACCATGAAATCAGTTATTTTTTACTTTTGCAATATACTATCAGATTATTAGGCGACATTTTTGCAATACAAACATATTCTGTCGCCTATACCTATTTAGAACGATATCAAACAAGAAGAGCCAACTTTCAAAAAAAGTGGTTTTTGGACCACCCTATTCGACATCCTGCGGGTATGGTTCATCCTTCGACTTACTTATGTCCTCCAGCAGCTTGTTGTTATTTGCGTTGTGGTCAGTGGCCTGAGTACGCACCTGCTGTGCGGCGCTCTCTCGTGCGGTTCCGCCGCCGTTCGTCAATACGATGGGTAGCGAGCGATCGATCCCCTCCTTGAGCGCTCCGAGTCCGTGGCTTGATGACCGCTGCCGCGGCCCGCGTGTCGCCTTATACGCAGTTTTCCTGGATTTCGGCCGGTTCTGAGTTTTCGCTACTACGGTTTCGGTCACTATAGTACCGTCATTTGAATAGGCTATATTTGACAGCTGTCAAAATCTTGTTAACGCCACAAAATAGAGAATTTACAGAAGGCCAGCTCGCCCCTTCTTTCAATTACTTATTCCTACTACTTTGGTTGCTACTTTTACTTTCTGATTTTTTTAATGAAGTTATCTATCGTTTGTAAGTATGAATTAAGTAATTATATGCAATTGATAAACTCCTAAATTACCTGGCCGATATGAAATATTTTTTACCATATGGAAGTAGGTACCTCCCTGACTAGAAAGTCATAAGTAGGGTCAAGTGGGCTACAGTGGATCACTTTTTTTCCGATGCTCATTGCTCAGCAATGGGTAAACGTAGAAAGTTGAAATTAAGTATGCGGATAGTGTATTGAATCTATTTTTCATATATGGTATTGTCTTTCTTCTATATGTTATAGAATAGGAAATAATGGCGGTTATTGCAAAAGTCAGAAATGAGCCATTGTGAACTAGGGGGTGGATACAGTGCTCGGCCTTATTGATACAGTGGATCACGGTAGATAAATAAAGATAATTAAGAGTTTATGAAACAAATCCACCCACTTAATAATTATTTAAATTAGTCAAAAGTATAGAAATCATTCTCAATTTTTTCAAGTTTAAGATAATGTAAATATGATACAGTTTCAAAGAAATATATAATTAGTGAATCTAACAGATTTATAGGAATCAAACATTACGATAAGTATTTTAATGATGTTTTTTGGCATTTACTGTTTTTTAAAAACTTTTATTTGTAACAATTTTAACCTGTCTACCCACTTTCAAAATTTTCATACAATTAATTTGATTCACTGTGCACCTTTGAGGTATGCGCCACTGTGGCAACCGAAGCCAATTTGGAATCAATAATGTGGCATGCAATAATTCAAGTGGATTTGTCATTGGTTTTCACGTTAATCCATCTTAGATTAAACATAGATTAACTTAAAAATATCTCCATGCCATAAATATACTCAGTAATGTAGTTAGAACATAAAAAATGCACCGAAAAAACTTGACTTTTCACCCCAAAAAACTTTAAACCTCTCCAGAATAAAATTTTTGTTCTGGAGGCGCCCACGTTACTATGTCAATAATGTTTGTACGCCTAGATCTTCCAATAACTAATAAAAACAATAAGATATGTCTGCCCCTTCAACACAAAACCTTACTGAGCCAGTGTCCCCGCCCTAGCCAACGTGTACCACATGACCCTAGGTCCTAAATCGGTAGATGAGATAAAGGGTCTTGACAGACCGATAGACAGACAACAAAGTAATGCTATAAGGAAGGGTTCAATTTTTTAGCTTTTGGTACGGAATCTTAAAAAACCGGCCAAGAGCGTGTCAGGTTTCATGTCCACAAATAAGGTTTCGTAGTCAACATTTTCGTCAACGTCATATTATCAGGTTGTATTAACCTCGTAAGGCCCAACGGCCTAATTTTAGGACATACGTTCAGTAGTCCTTCAGGCCCAAACTGGATTTAAAAAACATCAAATATCGGCCCAGCGGCCTAATATTAGGACATAAATTTTGAAGTCAGATTATTAATTTGAATTTTGGCGCCAGCTCGAAACTAGGTTTTAATTGGGTTGTACGTGAACGCAGCTTTAAAAAAAATGCATACTTTGACATATTAAAGGAAAAACAGCTGTGATTTTGACCTGGAAGCTGAGCAAGATGGCTGATTCAAAAAAATGAGTTTAGAAAATCTGTTTATTTCTATAAAATCCGTTTATTTTTTGGATAAAAACAGAAAGCAATTTGAAGATAAATTAAAAAATATTGGTTTATGGACTAAATTAAGTAAAAATATGCCATAGTCAATTAAATATTCTGTCCCAAATTTCTATGTCCTAAAATTAGGCCGCTGGGTCTTAAAAAATTGAATATTCTAAGCTTTCCAAGGTCAACACATAGTAAAACAGCTGAACTTAGATGAAGCTCAATTCTAAAATAGTGGCGGAAATTGGAATATTTATAACACTGCCTATGAACCTGATCTCAGGCTTCACAAAACACATCTTCATCATCATATTGAGTGGGTTACCGAGTCTACGAACGACCCGATGAACCCCGGAGTCAGAGCTCTCAATCAGCCTACTATTTAACTCGTAGGCCTCTAACGAGGTTATATAACAATGCCTAAGTAAGGTTGTATAAACAGCATATGAATCCAAAGGATTAACGTGCCTTCCGAAGCACGGAACCATCTTTCTTACAGAAAAATATTTTGATTTTCTGTTGTCATTGCAACCCAACGTCCTAAAAATAGGACATAAGTTATATAGGTTTTATAAACCCTGTCAGATGCTCTTAGTGATAATAAGCAACACACAAAAATTTGGAGCCGGTATCAGGTCATTAACACATTATTTTTGCACATGGAATATCTGGGCCTGAACGCTGTTGCCTAAAATTAGGACATTGGGCCGCTATTACTACTTGTCGTAAAAATACGTGGGCCTAACGAGGTTAATTTTGTTGCTCGTTTGTTTGCAGCTGTATGATTGATTATTACCAACCGCAAATAGAAATACTACACTTCCCATCAGAAAAATCGAAACACCTCGGTTTTCCTTGTTTTTGGCCGAATTAAACACCAAAAAGTATTGTTTGCATTAAAAAAATTATATGACTGTGTAGCTGGCAGTTTTGTCTTTCCAGAGTGTATAAAAAAATTCAAAATTCAAAATTGGAACCCCACCTGTTTGTTCTGTAAATGAGATGACTGACTGAGACACGTTTGCAGTTTGCGCCTTTTAACGATTCATAACATTTTCAACATTAAAATTTTGAGCTTGTCTTATCTTATCTTAAAACTTTTGTTTTTTTAATTGTTTACTGTGACTTTGGATCGCCTGAAAAAAGTTAGATTTTATCTGAATCATGGGTATTTTGCCCGTAGAAGCCGCCCAAGTGGTGACATTGCCAAATTTTGGACTTGGTCATCGTTTTGTGGCTGAATGTTTGCATTTAAGCCTCACCTCTGTTCATAAAGCTTACAAACGCTATCAGAAGACTGGTCTGTTTACGCGGCGTTCAGAATCTGTCGGAAATCGGGTCAGTTCTGACCGACATGATCGAATTAATGTTATGAGCTCTTTGCTAAATCGACACTTTAGCGCTTTTCAGCTGCGGCAAAAGCTATCAAATGTACAAAAGGTGTCTGAAAGTGGCTCTACAATCATAAGAAGATTACAGGAACGTAGAATGGTTGCGCAAAAGCCATAAAACGAGTCCAAATCAACTGCAGACAATTAAATAGCGCGCATTAACTTTGCAAGTGAGCACCTAAATTGATCGTATACCCAGTGGATCAAATTCCTCTTTTCTGCTGAGTGTAGAATTACGCTGAATGGTGACCACGGAAGCACTATGGTTTACAGAAGGGATTAAAAATGCTTTACACAATGCTGCATTGATAAAAAGGTCAGTTATGGTGACAGTTCGTGAACGGTTTGGGAAGGAATCAGCGCCGACGGCATGACAGATTTTGTCTTCGTGTCTGCAGTTGATTTGGGCCCGTTTCCTGGCTAATGCGGTACCAGTCTACGTTCTTTTAACCTTCTTTTGATTGTAGGGCCACTTTCAGACACCTTTTGTACATTTGATAGCTTTTGCCGCAGTTGAAAAGTGCTAAGGCTTCGATTTTGCAAAGAACTCATAACATTAATTCGATCATGTCGGTCAGAACTGACCCAATTTCCGACAGATTCAGAACTTCGCGTAAACAGACCAGTCTTCTGATAGCGTTTGTAAGCTTTATGAACAGAGGTGAGGCTTAAATGCAAACATTCAGCCACAAAACGATGACCAAGACCAAAATTTGGCAATATCACCACTTGGGCGGCTTCTACGGGCAAAATACCCATGATTCAGATAAAATCTAACTTTTTTCAGGCGACCCAAAGTCACAGTAAACAATTAAAAAAACAAAAGTTTTAAGATAAGATAAGACAAGCTCAAAATTTTAATGTTGAAAATGTTATGAATCGTTAAAAGGCGCAAACTGCAAACGTGTCTCAGTCAGTCATCTCATTTACAGAACAAACAGGTGGGGTTCCAATTTTGAATTTTGAATTTATTTATACACACTGGAAAGACAAAACTGCCAGCTACACAGTCATATAATTTTTTTAATGCAAACAATACTTTTTGGTGTTTAATTCGACCAAAAACAAGAAAAACCGAGGTGTTTCGATTTTTCTGATGGGAAGTGTATTATACTATTTCTTTGAACTTGAGTGTTATGGTATTCGTTATAGTTTCCATGGTAACTTGAGGTTGAGAACTACACTTCCCATCAATAAAATCGAAACACTTCGGTTTTTCTTGTTTTTGGGCGAATTAAACACCAAAAACTATCGTTTGCATTAAAAAAATAATATGACTGTGTAGCTGGCAGTTTTGTCTTTTCAGTGTGTATAAAAAAATCAAAATTCAAAATTGGAACCCCACCTGTTTGTTCTGTAAATTAGATGAATGACTGAGGTCCGTATTCTTATACGTGACTCAAGCACTGGTCTAGTCTTAAAAATAGTTTTAAGTTGAGAATTGATTCTAGAACGTCACATAGAACGAGATTCAATTATCAAAACTCTCCAGAGTAATGTCTTATTCCAGGACGATTTTTAAGTAACAATCACAACACAAGCACAGATTTTGACAGATTCGATCATCGTTTACGTAAGTCAGGTCGATTCATGACTTGAGTAGAGAAATTATAAGCTTTTTAGGTTATGTGGACATGTTGTTTGGAATTCGGCGGACGTGATTATGTAGAAAAATGGATGTTATACATCAATATGTGCATTTGTGGTTAGGATGAATAATGTGAAAGATGATTCTGCGCTTCGGAGGGCACGTTAAGTAGTCTTTCACAGTTGCTGCGGTCGTTACACAGCCATGTTAGATGGTTACTACCAGTGCAGAATTTTACTAGTACTAGGCTTCCACATGGCTACCAATAGTTGTCAGTTTTGGCTTGTTTGGATAAAAATGATTCCGCACTTTGGAGGGCACGCTAAGTAGTCATTCACAGATGCTGCGGTCGTTACACGGCCATGTTAGAAGCTTACAACCAGTGCATAATTTTACTAGTACTAGGCTACCAATAGTTGTTGGATTTCGGCTTGTTTGAATAGAAAAATGATTCCGCGCGTCGGAGGGCACGTTAAGTAGTTGGTCACAGTTGCTGCGGTCGTTACACAGCCATGTTAGAGGCTTACTACCAACGCAGAATATAAATAGAAGGTAAAAAGGTACTAGCCTAGGCTTAGCCTAGTAGGCTACCAGTAGTAGGGGTCTTTCAGCTTGTCCGAATAGAAATATGGTTCTATGCTTTGGAAGGCACGTCAAGCCGTCGGTGTCGTTATACAACCTGACATTGTGGCCTGTTAGGTTATTATTGTGGGCAGTTGAATAACTCTGACACCAGGTTCAACGAGTCGTTTGAAAAATCGGTGTCCAAGGCAACAAGCGTTTTACCTACTTGTTAGGGGCTGATAGGTACCTTTTATCTATACTATTATTATATTGTGTTCTGATACCTCACAGATTGTGTGAAAATAAAGCAAAGTAAACAAAAGATAATACTTCACATTAAAAATATGTATTCATTCATGCATTGTTTTAGAAAGATAACATTTATAGACCACATTACAAAATAAATTACAACTTTAATATATTTATTACATATATTTAGGAAAATCATGTAAGGAAGACAATAAACATAATACATGCACAATTCATCACAAAGATGGACAATAGGTCCAATTGATTCCAAATCGAGTCCAAAATCAACTAATAGTAGTGGATCTTTTTCTTCAGAGGCAGGTAGTGATGTTATTCCTGTATGATTTTCTGTAACAAAGACAAATAATTCATTAATTTGTTTTATTTATTCAATTGTGCCGTTAAAATACTGAAAATACTCAGAATGTACTAAGTAAGTACGACAGAACAAGCTGATGTATTGAAACACAAAAAATCCGACAGCGGCAATTTTAAAGTAGTATTTTGCTGAAAAAATCTGCCATCTTGAATCTATATTTTTTTTAATATAGCCAGTGTCACTCGCGCTGCTGAGACGAATCTAACGACACCTCATATGTTAAAATCCAACTATCCCTTAGGGCTGTAGCCCATGAAAAAGAATTTTCTTGTCCACATACATACATACTTACATACATACATACTCTCGAAAAACATAACCCTCCTTCTAAGGCAGTCGGGTAATGACCGCAGTCGGGATTTTGTTTTTTAATAGGTAAGTACATCAGCTTGCTCTTCTCTTTGGATCAGCGGTAATGAATGATCCCATACTGATATATACCATATTGATATATACCATATTGATATAAACCATAATGATAACAGTTTGATCCTAGAGGGTGGCAATGACAATTGACTTTTATTTGGCCTTATACAGGTCCTCTTTTGTACTATTTAAAATACTATAATATTGAGTATATTTGTTTCTTTGTTTGTATAAGATGTGATCAATTATATTTTATTTACTTACTCATAAAATTGGAGTTGAATGCATCTGATATTTCTATCACGAGAGCAGGTGCATTTTCTTCCATATCTGTACCAATATCATCATTTGGACCTCCATGAACTGTGGGCATTCTAGAATGCCTTCCTTCGGTATCATGAATAATTTTCAAGTTCTCCAGAGGCAGCAAAACATATCTCCTGTAGCCTGTGAAATACATAATAACCATGAATATTTTATAGAGATTACTAATATTTGAATATTTGAAAACAGGAAATAGAGAGTGTTTACATGTATATTTTTGGTCGGTTTTCATTTCTTTTTGCTCAGTTTGCAATAAAATAACTATACATATCATTGTATGCACATGCATGCATAATTCATCACTTGTAAAATCATTTTCTAGATACATACACGCCTATATCCCTTGCGGGGTAGGCAGAGTGTAAACGGCTGTAAAAATGGCTATTTGCACCACATCAGACAAAAATTTGAGATGTTCAGGAGACTGTGTATCAGGGTCAGAGTATACTTTTCGGAGCGGGAACCGGGGGAGTTGGAGTATAGCCTTCGGGGCCCTATGAAACGTAAAGAAAAAAAAAATTTGGAAAAAAACATTTTTTTTGAACCGAGTTTGGACTTAGAAAAATTTTGACCAAAAATTTTTTTTTGATTTTCGTGTTTTTTTCTTTTTTATCGTGTAGAGGGGCCTAAAACAAACACTTTTTGTCCTAAGCGATTTTGGGCTAGGACCTACCTAGGCCGAGATATAGGCCCTCAAAGTTCTAGATCCATCGAATTTTTTTTAAGTGTTTTGTACTGAAAGTTAGGGACTTAGAAAAATTTCGACGAAAAATTTATTTTTCCAATATTGTGTTTTTTTTTCATTTTAATCGTGTAGAGGGGCCTGAAACAAACACTTTTTGTCCTAAGCTATTTTGGGCTTGGACCTATCTAGGCCGAGATACAGGCCCTCAATGTTCTAGATCCGTCGAAATTTTTCTAAGTGTTTTCCCTTACATTTGTACTGAGAGTAAGGACTTTGAAAAATTTTGAAGAAAATATTATTTTCATTTTTATCGAGTAGAGGGTTCTTCGGGTCGTAAGGGTTCATCGGGTTGCAACTTTGACAGTGGCTTTGAAAGTGACTTTGACAATGATTTTGACAGTGACTTTGACAGTGGCTATGACAGTGACTTTGACAGTGAATTTCACAGGGATTTTGACAGTGACTTTGACAGTGACTTTGATAGTGTCTTTGACAGTGACTTTGACAGTTACTTTGACGGTGACTTCACTGTCAAAGTCACTATCAAAGCCACTGTCAAAGTCACTATCAAAATCCCTGTGAAATTCACTGTCAAAGCCACTGTCAAAGTTGCAACCCGATGAACCCTTACGACCCGATGAACCCTTACGATTCGATGAACCCTCAACACGATAAAAATGAAAATAATATTTTCTTGAAAATTTTTGCAAGTCCTTACCCTCAGTACAAATGTAAGGGAAAACACTTAGAAAAATTTCGACGGATCTAGAACATTGAGGGCCTGTATCTCGGCCTAGATAGGTCCAAGCCCAAAATAGCTTAGGACAAAAAGTGTTTGTTTTAGGCCCCTCTACACGATAAAAATGAAAAAAAACACGATATAGTAAAAAAAAATTTCGTCGAAATTTTTCCAAGTCCCTAATTTTCAGTACAAAACACTTAGAAAAATTTCAATGGATCTAGAACTTTGAGGGCCTATATCTCGGCCTAGGTAGGTCCTAGACCAAAATTGCTTAGGACAAAAAGTGTTTGTTTTAGGGCCCTCTACACGATAAAAAAGAAAAAAACACGAAATTCGAAAAAAAAATTTTGGTCAAAATTTTTCTAAGTCTTTTTCCCATACCGCCCCGAAGGGTATACTCATCCAACATTTTAAAATAATTGTAAAAGTTATTTACTTACCAAGGTAATCACAGTCTAATGCCCCGGTATTTCTACCAGGAGAGCTGGCGCTGTCTCTGCATCATCGGGGTTAATGTCTGCATCCGGACATGGGCCTCCGCCACCCGTTGCTAACCTATACTGGCAACTTTCGCTCCAGCACTGCTTTTTCAAGTTCTCAGTAGCATTGTCGGTATTTTTATTCTCTAAAATATTTTTGTTTCCCTTGAGATTGTGTAAGACCAGGTGTTTTTCCTGAAAGGACACAAAAAATTACTAACAAGAAGGGTTGGAATGAACTTAGGGGGCTACCAAAATGTTTCTAGGTACTAAAGTGAACCACAATGTTGCGACAATGCTGTAATTGAGAATGTAGTGTCACAAATGTGATACATAACATGAGATAAGTGAAACCCATGGTAAAATCTTGTGAAGGCCCTATGCACCACTGGTAATACCATGGTAAAACCATTGCGAGACTGACTTCAGAAAACCAAGAGAAAACGAATGTGAATCCATTTTTTTTTTTTTTTTTTTTTTTTTTTTTGGGATGGACTCTATGTTTTCCGGACCCGGGTCCGTTAAAACTACACCTGACTATTTGGTGGGGAGCGAGGGCTCACCCGGATGAGTTTGGGTGGTTGTTCAAACAACCAGCCCAATCACGCCCTTGGGGCGAGACTGGGCTTACGAGTTGTTCTGGGAAGAACGAATCGGACTATGTCTACCGGGTATATGCCGGTAGTTGCCAAAGAAGGGCACAAATGAGGGACCTCCGCGTCCCCGCCGGCGGGGACGGCGGTTGCTTGAAGAGCTTGTGGAGTGTATGAGTCTACTCGCGTTGGCTGCAGCGGCTGCTAGTGTGATGGGATCGTCATCATCAGAAAGGACATGCCTGGGGCGGCGTTTGAATCTCGAAGTTGGATGGGGGAAGTAATTGGATGCTTTAACTATAAGGGGATTCTTATGATGGGCAGCGTTGTCGAAAAATCGACGGGACGCTTCTTTCATAAAGTCTTTTATGGTGGGGAGACCTAAGTCGATATGGAGGTTGGCGTTGCGCATGTACAGGGGAGCTCCAGTAGCCCTGCGCATGAACCGGTTTTGGATGACCTGCAGCATATTCAGATGCGAATGGAAGGTGTGAGCAAATGCTACGCTAGCGTAGGTCATGATTGGCCTGACGCAGGTGGTGTAGATTCTCACCTTATTTCTAAGGAGAGTTTGCTCTTGTGATTCAGCATCGAATGTAATCTGCCCAAAACGAACGCCGCGCGGTTGCGTACTTTCACAATGTGGCTACGGAAACTTAGTCTGGAGTCGAGTGTGACTCCCAGGTATTTGGTCTCATTTACCCACGGGATGGGTTGGCCGAAAAGCTTTACAGCTGGGAGTGACCGGTTTGGTCCCTATGAAAGTGCACTGCTGCACTTTTTCGGGTTGACCTCGATTCTCCATTTGCGGAACCAACTCCCGAGGAGTCCATTGCGCTTTGGAGAATCTTGACTAGTTTGCCGTCGTTCTTGTGAGAAGCATAGATAGCTGTATCATCGGCGAACATGGCACGATGACAGAGCGAGGAGGTTGGTTTGGGGATGTCGCTAGTGTATAGCGTGAAGAGTAGCGGGGATAGGACGGAGCCCTGGGGGGACTCCTGCCCGTATGGAGTGAGGGGACGACAGAGTGCCTTCTACTCTGTAGCGAAAACTGCGATCCGACAGAAAGTTTCGTACTATAAGCACGAGACGATCTGGCACACCGAGCTGATACAGCTTGTATATCAGTCCGTTGTGCCAGACCTTGTCGAAGGCTTTCGCTACATCGAGGAAGATTGCTCCGGTGGGGGTCGGTTTAGTCGAGTCATTTAGCTTTGAAGATATGTGTTCGACAATGCGGTGCACTTGTTGGACACAAGAGTGCCGGTGCCGAAAGCCAAATTGCTCGTCGGGGATGAGTCTGTTGGTCTCCGCATGATCTTGCAGTCGGGCGAAGATCATGCGTTCGTAAAGTTTGGCAATGGGGTTGAGAAGACTGATCGGGCGGTAGGAAGTGGGCTCCTTGGCCGGCTTTCCCGGTTTGTGAATGCCGATGACCGTTGCCTCTTTCCAGCTAGCTGGGAAGGTGCAATTTGCCATGGCGGCATTCAGTATCATGGTGATGAGGTTGATCAAGTGGTCGGGGAGAATTTTAAGGACCCGGTTGGTGATGCCATCCGGGCCTGGGGCCTTTCTCGGTTTGAGTGCCTTAAGGGCGTTGAATGTGAATCCATGAAGTACATACCTGTGTAGTAAAATTCTTTTTCATACACCATACCCACTTAAAGTTTTCATTCTTTATCACGATAATTGCGAATTCTAACTAAAAATCTAACAAATACGGTTCGCGGTATTTATTTTCTACTTTTGACAGTACGGAGCACAGATCACTGTACGGAGCACAGAAAAACGTTCCGGTTCACATAAAATTAGTGTAAAAGTGGAACGGAAAAACAATTTAAGTCGTTAATGACTGCGTAAAACGAAATATTTTGTCAATCAAGCCAAAAATGGCAATGAAAACAAACTTATTGCACAGATTATAAAAATAAATCAGTAATATGGCGGCAAAATTTGAACTTGAGATTATATTCAGCAGAGTGGTTCTTATATTGCGTTCTGGAATAAGAGGACTGCTTAAGTAATGAAAAGGATGAAAAAATAGATTCACGTGAACTGCACTCTAACGTGATCTGAGTCACGTATAAGAATACGGACCTGAGACACGTTTGCAGTTTGCGCCTTTTAACGATTCATAACATTTTCAACATTAAAATTTAGAGCTTGTCTTAGCTTATCTTAAAACTTTTGTTTTTTTAATTGTTAACTGTGACTTTGGATCGCCTGAAAAAAGTTAGATTTTCTCTGAATCATGGGTATTTCGCCCGTAGAAGCCGCCCAAGTGGTGATATTGCAAAATTTTAGACTTGGTCATCGTTTTGTGGCTGAATGTTTGCATTTAAGCCTCACCTCTGTTCATTAAGCTTACAAACGCTATTAGATGGCTAGTCTGTTTACGCGACGTTCAGAATCTGTCGGGAATCGGGTCAGTTCTGACCGACATGATCGAATTAATGTTATGAGTTCTTTGCAAAATCGACGCCTTAGCGCTTTTCAACTGCGGCAAAAGGTATCAAATGTACATACGGGGGCTGAAAGCGGTTTAACAATCAGAAGAAGGTTAAAGCAACGTATCCTGGTACCGCAATAGCCAGGAAACGGGCCCAAATCAACTGAAGACAATTAAATAGCGCGCCTTAACTTTGCAAGTGAGCACCTAAACTGGTCGTATACCCAGTGGATCAAATTCCTCTTTTCTGCTGAGTGTAGAATTACGCTGAATGGTAACCACGGAAGCACTATGGTTTACAGAAGGGATTAAAAATGCTTTACACAATGCTGCATTGATAAAAAGGTCAGTTATGGTGACAGTTCGTGAACGGTTTGGGAAGGAATCAGCGCCGACGGCATGACAGATTTTGTCTTCGTGTCTGCAGTTGATTTGGGCCCGTTTCCTGGCTATTGCGGTACCAGTCTACGTTTCTTTAACCTTCTGCTGATTGACGAGCCACTTTCAGCCACCTTTTGTACATTTGGTAGCTTTTGCCGTAGTTGGAAAGGGCTAAGGCGTCGATTTTGCAAAGAACTCATAACATTAATTCGATCATGTCGGTCAGAACTGACCCGATTTCCGACAGATTCTGAATACCAGTCTTCTGATAGCGTTTGTAAGCTTTATGAACAGAGGTGAGGCTTAAATGCAAACATTCAGCCACAAAACGATGACCAAGTCCAAAATTTGGCAATGTCACCACTTGGGCGGCTTCTACGGGCAAAATACCTATGATTCAAAGAAAATCTAACTTTTATCAGGCGATCCAAAGTCATAGTAAACAATTAAAACACAAAAATTTTAAGATAAGATAACACAAGCTCTAAATTTTAATGTTGAAAATGTTATGAATCGTTAAAAGGCGCAAACTGCAAACGTGTCTCAGTCATTCATCTCATTTACAGAACAAACAGGTGGGGTTTCAATTTTGAATTTTGATTTTTTTATACTCACTGAAAAGACAAAACTGCCAGCTACACAGTCATATAATTTTTTTAATGGAAACAATACTTTTTGATGTTTAATTCGGACAAAAACAAGAAAAACCGAGGTGTTTCGATTTTTCTGATGGGATGTGTATATTTCATATTTTTTTAAAATTTTTAGTATTAGTACTTTAGAAGTTACAGTTTTGGAACAAATTATGGCTCAAAAATGCCCCTTTTAAAAGCAAATATCTCGAGACCTAAACATTTTAGTGACTTTGTTTCAAAAAACCTTCCCTTAGTTTTCAAAGACCTATTCAACGACACCCTATTCAATATTGCAGGTAAAAAAAATATATTTTATTTCTATAATTTCAAAATTTAGGTCAACAACACGATCTATCTTTACACCAAATTTGATGTCAATTGGTACAAAACTGACGAAGTTACGAGGGCGCCGCATACAGACAGACAGACAGACTTGACGAAATGATAAGGGTTTCTAGTAGACTACGAAACCCTAAAAACGGCATTAAAATCCGATGCGTGGTTTAGGAAGAGTTACCGGAGTCCATGAAGGACAAACAGACAGACAGAGAAAGACAAAAGCGACTCATTGATGATCGTGAAAAACTTAAGCGGTCGTAGCATTCGTAGCACTCGTAGCCGTAGCTTGATAAACTATTCACAGGCTTATTATTATTAGTTTAATTTTACCTTAAGGGTTTTTATTTTCCTGGTTGGCAGGAGATCAGATTATCAAGAGCTTTAGCCACCTGTTTACAAAGTTGTGGAGTAGTTATAGTTATGCCCACTTAGTCGGCTGACCACTAGACTCCTTGGCTGTTTAAGAAAAGTTTTCTGAAACGCCCTCTGATTGGCGCGCTGGCCACGCCCACCGCAGGCCACGCCCACTCCGGCTGGGCGGGAAGTCAGCTACAGTCAGTGCACTGACAATTGTTGTGGGTAACGGACGTGGTGTCAACTAAGGGCTCGTCCTGTGTTTCTGTTTGCGAGTGTGCGGCTGGATATGAAAGGTGCGTATATTTTTTTTGTTATCCTTATTCACTTTTTTTTTATAGTTAAGTTGGTAATTATTTTTTTTAGTTTTATCAAGTAAGAAAATGAAGAAAATCATTAAGTACTACTATTTTTCTACAACCTCTTAAGTTTAAAGAAGAAATTATACGCTTGAGTAGGTACTCAAAATGCTTATTACCTTTTCCATGGAGGAGGAGGCCTTTGATTAGGTTGTTATTTAACCCTTGGCGGGGTGAAATTACTCTAAAACTTTTAGTAAGTAGGTAAGTAGATTGATTTGTGTCACAATTTATGGGGTATCTAGCAGTTTCCTTCCAGTAAAACTTCGTTCTCTTGTAAATAAAATACCTATTTTTTGCTTGTAGTGTAAAAGATGGGTTAAGGTAATTTAACTTGCATTTTCTATACACATTTTAACACACTGTTTATACGGGGTGTAAGGGACGGTGTATCGAAAACTTTGCAGGCGTGTTCAGAACATGTAACTTAACAACTTTTCCTATGAAACATGTGGTGGTAAGCGAAAAAAGAATTTGATTTCCCATACGAAGTCAGTCAAGCTGATCGTGAACTTTGTATGGGAGGTTGGAATTTTTTTCTTTTCCCACCATTGGCTCCATAGTAAAAGTTGTTCAGTTTCATGGTCTGATGATGCCTTCAAAATTTTTGGTACACCATCACTTAGGTACTGTAGATTCTGAATCAAAAATCGCAACAATGGGTGTTCAACAGTTCGTAATTGAATTCCTAGTGGGCCGCGGGCATCGGTCCCCCGCCGCAGTTGCACAATCAAATTACTTAGTGACAGCTGGTTGCGGATGCACTCTTTTTGTCACCGGCCAGTGGTGTGGTGTGCGGTTACCTTTATTTCGCGCGCACGGGCTTTGCAATAGGTATTTTGGGTCGCAAACCCGTGGAGAAATGAAATGCGTAGCCAGACTCTACGCCACCGTAGGTAGAGCTTGCTCGGCCCTAGTCACACGAGCGACTTTTTTGTCGCGCTCTAGTTCTTTGACCGAGCGATAATTAGACTTATCTTTCTATCCGATGAGAGTGAAATGATTCCCGATGATTGTGCAATTAAACGCACTCATTTGTCGATCATCATACCGTGGTATGATCATTTCTAAAGAATGAAGCAATTTCATTTGCGGACAAAAGGCGGACAACCATACCAGAGTTTTAGGGCAAGAACATCTCGTCCCACAAAAAGTCCTGGTCGTAACCAGGCGGAGAAAAAAAACGGAAAAGTCCCTACTTATTGTTTCCGTATTGCATTTCTTTCGCCCGTTTCGTCCCCGGAGCTTATAATAAATTCACAGTTAGCGTCTCTTTAAAAATGCTTTTAGCAGTCTCATTTTTATTTTCTTACAAGTGGCTCTAAGTGATTTTTCATAAAGCTTAAAAGTCTCGTTTCGTTTTTTGTTTGCTTTTGAAAAACTAGGTACTTCGGCCCTCAAATATTTTTCGGACGTTGCGATAACGACCATATTTTACGGCCGTTTACACTCTGCCTATCCTTCAAGGAAATAAGGCGTGATGTGTATGTAAAAACTCCTTAACTTTTTTGTCTCCGCTCCGTCTAGTCCAGATAATTTTACATAGTAGGTGTCTTAACATCAGTAGGTATCTCTTTTCCATTTGTTTCTCTTATTTCCCATCAGCACCCTCACTGAAACCTCTCGAGAATCAATGACAACAAAGACGAAAAATTAGATCAGCCGTATGCAAATGAAGCCACAAACAAAATGCTAATTTCCGTGGGAGATCCGTCCAACTTTTTAATCTCATGTGACGTCACCCCCCCCCCCTTGAATCAACCCCCCTTTTGCCCCCCTCCGGTGTTGTCATGGGATGATTGAAAGCAGCTCATTTGTGTTTTATTACTTTTTAATTTTTCCCATTTTCTCGAGTGGTTGGCCGCTCTACACGGAAGTTGGTTGTTGTTTATTTTTCTTGGGAGTTGTTCTCTTTTATTATTCTGCATATTCTCTTTCAAGTTGTATATGTTTTCTATACTTTGCTCAATAGGTGGTAGAAGGTTTCTAAGAATAGTTCTTTTCAGACCACCAGATTCAATCTAGCAACCAGCCAAGTACACGACACGGAATAATGTATCTTTCTCTTTCTCTTCACTTTATGTCTCATGGCATGGGGTGTTGAACAAAGTGCCAAGGAGTGTCTGCGAAACTTCTTTTTCGCCACAACTCTACATATAATTTGCGATATATCAATTTACCTGTTAAGCCGCACACAAAACGCGTAATCGCATTTGCCCCGTCGCTTTTTAATGAATGCACCCTGCACCTTTGCTCCCCCTTGCATCCCTTGCACCCGCCTCTCTTTCTTCATATGGGACACCGAATCGTTCAACGACCCGATGAACCCTGGTGTCAGAGTTTTTCAACCGCCTACTGCAAGTAGCAGGCCTCTGACATGGTTGTGTAACGACCACCAACAAAGACCGGAACCGACGGCTTAACGTGCCCATCCGAAGCACGACATCATCTTGCTTTTCGGACAATCAGGTGGTTCAGCCTGCACTGTTCTAACCAGACTGGGAACAAATTCGTAAAGTGATAAATATCAACTTTGTGAGTGACCCACCGGGAATTGAGCCCGGAACCTTCTGCGTGGCACGCAGTCATACTAACCACTGCGCCACACCGGCTGTCTGCACTCCCCTGCAACCATGTCATTGAGGTGTCAATCATGCGAGTGAAACCGGAGAACATAAGTGTAGGGCTGATGATTTGATAACGCAAGGTGTTTGATTCCGAAGCTGATCTTAGCGCAGTGGAAGCAAATTAAAGTTATCTTAAAATCTAAAACTAAATGGTCGATCAGCCTCGGAACAACATTTGACTACGATTCGTAGTGCTCTTTACTATAGCTAAATAAAATAAATTTAATGAGAGAATTTTGTTCCGGAAAGTTTCCGGCCGAGAAATTCTTGTTTCCAAAATCTACTTAAACAGGGCCCAGCAACGAATTGCTTACCGAGCAAACGATGACGCCGTTTCTTTGTGAGTTTAAGTATGACAGGAATCAGGTATTCAGGATATTTTAGGAGCGCAGGAATAGGGAATAACCTAAACTCACAGCACTGGAACATCCGCTCGTTCTCGAACTCCTTTCCTCCAATTTGCACTATAGTTCACAGTTCGACATCACATAATGTTTTTTAACACAAAATAACTAAAAGATTTCTCTCCGAATGAGAAATCGGCCCCGTTGGCCTCAATCATTTATAATTAAATACGTAGCTATCGGCAGCCACGACGCGAGCGACGACTCAAAGTGAGGTTATGTTACCGGCGACCACGTTGGCCTCAATCAAAAGCCGAAACCAAAATTCACTTGGTTCACTTCCCCACCGCACAGGAAGCCATGGCTTGTGGCAAATAGCACACGAGAAACCGCCAAAACACCTTAATTTTACACCACTTAAAACTAAAATTCGCTTCAACAACGCTAGCGTAAAGATGACAGACGGGCGGACCGAAAAGTGTTGCCAGCACCGTCCGCTCAAAAAGGTACGAAACCGTTTTTGATACGAAACTAAACATTCACCCGCCCCGGACCGACACATCGGTCCGCTCTATGCATGGCAGGCGTGATAATGTAGCTACTGCTCGCTTAAGGACTGAATCCCCCACCTGAACTTCTGCAACTCGAGGAGTGCCATCACTACCCGGAAACAGGT
This sequence comes from Phthorimaea operculella, assembly GCA_024500475.1. NCBI lineage: Eukaryota > Metazoa > Arthropoda > Insecta > Lepidoptera > Gelechiidae > Phthorimaea > Phthorimaea operculella. The sequence goes on from JANFCV010000002.1 coordinate 11,162,314, forward strand.
TGAGAATGCGCCCCGGCGCCAACGCAGTGGCGGTAGGTTGGCATCCTTAACCAGAACGAGATCCCCAATGCAGGGGGGTTCAGTCCTGTCCGTCCACTTAAGGCGTTGCTGCAGAATGTGCAAGTACTCAAGCGACCAACGCTTCCAAAAGTTTTGAGTCATTTGCTGCAGCAACTGATAACGCGACAAACGATTGCTATTCACCTCCGTATAGGGATATTCCGGCAAGGCGTTAAGTGGGCGGCCAATTAAGAAATGCCCTGGCGTCAGGGCCTCTAAATCATTTGGGTCTGAGCTGAGCGGACACAAAGGACGTGAATTGAGTACAGCCTCAATTTTACAAAACACGGTCGCCAGCTCCTCAAAAGTCAAAATTGTTAACCCTACGACGCGCAACAAATGCGTCTTAGCGGACTTTACAACCGCTTCAAAAATACCACCCCAGTGAGGGCACGCTGGTGGATCGAACACCCAGGTAATGCCCTGACGGGAGAGGCCCGTGCTGATGGCTTCTTCGTTCTCCCTTAAGAACGTTACAATTTCCTTCATACACCGATCAGCACCCTTAAAGTTGGTACCACAATCCGACCTGATCAGCGCTGGTCGCCCTCGTCGCGACGTAAATCTCTCCAGCGCTGCCCAAAAGGCCTCCGTAGATAGGTCGGCCACGAGCTCCAAGTGGACGGCCTTGGTGGCTAGGCACACGAACACGCACAAGTACGCCTTGATAGACTTTGCGTTCCGTAGGCGTGATGCCTTTACCATGAAAGGGCCTGCAAAATCCGTTCCCACACCTGCAAACGTCCAGGCCTCCGTCACCCGGTCCGGTGGGAGATCTCCCATCTGTGGCTGCATTGTGGCTGCCTTCAAGCGGTAACAAGGCAAGCACCTAAACACAACGCTACGTACCGTTCGTCGTCCCGATAAGATCCAGAACTCGCGCTGTAGGATGGCCAATAGCGCATTACAGCCCGCGTGCGAGTTTTTCTCATGACGATCCCTGACTAAGAGCTCAACTAAGGGTCCCCTTTTGGAAGTAACAGTGGATGCCGAGCCGAAAAGGGCAGGCTAGCGTTCCGAAGTCTGCCTCCAACCCTGAGCATACCTTGCTCATCCAGGAATGGGTTGAGGCGCACAATTCCTCCCTTCAGCTTTCCACGTCCATCCCTGAGCAGCCTGACCTCCTCTTCAAAATGTTCCGCCTGGACGACTCTAACCAATGAGCATAGAGCCGCATTCCGCTCCGCAGGCGAGAGGACAGGTGTAAAGTTCCGTTCTGCTTGAGGCTTCCTGCAGTTGTTCACGAACCGCTTGATCCAACCTGTCACCCCAAGAAGTTTGTCGAGGGAGCTATACCGTTCCAGCAAGAAAGCTGGGTTAGGCTTCGGTACGAGTTGCCCCACGTTCACTCGCAAACCTCGATCAGGTGGCCCAAGCGGCGCCCTGCACTCGTTGAATGGCCATTCCTGCGGCGACTCAGTCAGCCATTGAGGTCCCCACCACAGTGGGTGACTCACCAAATCAGGTGCCCTGCACCCGCGCGAAGCGCAGTCCGCTGGGTTCCATTCTCCCGGTACGTGCCTCCACACTAACGGAGTTTCCGACCCCGTAATCTGTGACACCCGATTTGCCACGAAAACCTCAAGTGTATGTACCGACGTCTGCAACCAGCACAGAACTATCCGACTGTCAGTCCACGCGTACACCGTTTCATCCAAGTTGATGGTACCACGCAGATTGCAGGTTACATGATTTAGCAAGCGCGCTAGAAGAGCTGCCCCTGCCAAATTGCCAATTCCAATTTGGGGATGGTCCATCTAGTTCTGACTGGTGCCACCTTACTTTTGGCCATAACCAGACGCACGTGCACAGTTCCCGTTGAACTTGCTGTCCGAAGGTATACAGCTGCCGCGTACCCTCGCTCCGAGGCGTCACAAAACCCATGTAGGGTAGCCTTACATCCCACCGATGGGACTAACTTGCGGGGTATCGCGATGTGCACAATCCCTGGTAAGGTGGTCACAAACTTGAGCCAATCCTTCAACAACTCTCCGGAGAGTTGGTCGTCCCATCCTAAGTTGGCTAGCCACAACCTTTGTAAAAAGCACTTCGCCATGAACGTAACCGGGGCGATCCATCCGCTAGGATCGAACGTTCTAGCGATTGTCGACAGTACCGACCGCTTAGTCCAAGTTTTCTCCAAAAGGTCGGGCTCGATCTTGTACGTGAATACGTCATGCGTTGGCCTATATTGCACCCCGAGGATGCCCAACGTGTTTGGATTGTCCGGGTTCTCAAAGAGGTGCGGGTCCTGATGGAACTCGCCTGGCAAACCGGCCAGGAGCTCTGGGCAACTGGACAACCATTTCCGCAACTCGTAACCTCCTGAACCCATGATCGCGATCAACTCGTCTCGTAGAATTAGCGCCTGCTCCACGCTATCAGCACCCGTGCAGATATCGTCCACGTAGACGTCGCGATCCAGTACTGCTGCGGCTCGAGGATATCTTACCCTTTCCTGTGCGGCCAACTCTCGCAGCGTACGTACTGCCAAATACGGACTTGGCTTAAGTCCATACGTCACCGTGTTAAGTTCGTATGTGACCATCGGCTCATCTGGGCTCTCACGCCACAAAATCAGCTGATACCGACGGTCATCCGGATGTATCATGGTTTGGCGAAACATCATTTTGACGTCTGCGACGAACGCTACCTGGTGTAACCGAAAGTCTGTGAGAATGTCCACAATGTCCCGGTTCAATTTAGGACCCGCGTGCAAACATTGGTTCACAGACACACCATTCGAGGTAGGAGCAGAACCGTCAAACACCACCCGTATTTTCGCCTCAGGTGACTTCAAGACAGCCAGGTGTGGAATGTAATAATGCTCGACACACCTCCAATCCAGGCTGGACACCGACATGTGGCCCAATTGAATATATTCCCGCATGAATTCTATATACTTCTGCCGAAGTGCTGGGTCTCGCCTCATCTTCCGCTCCATTCCGAGTAGTCTCCGTTCCGCGAGCTGTCGCGAACTACCTAAAGTGGGGCGGTTTGGGAGAAAAGGTAGCCTGGTCACGAATCTGCCTGACGGGCATCTCGCAGTGTTGTATTGATAGAACAACTCGCACTCGTCATCCTCTGGCTTCCGTCTGTCCGCCGTGGGCGGCTCTTCAGACTCCCAAAACCTCTGCAGCACCTCTGACAGCACACTACCATAGAGGACCGGATCCCCTTCTGGTAGGTCCTGAGGTCTCCAAACTGGGCCGAAAACAACATACCCCCCTGTGGTATCTACGGCCACCAAACCAGTTTCCTGGAGTACCTTCTTCCTACCGCACCATAATCTCCCGAGGACGTCTGACCCGAGAAGTACGTCCACCGTACCAGGAGTATCAAAATCAGGATCAGCTAACTCCAACCCTGTGGTTAACCCTCGTACCGTTGGTGGTAACCTAACCTGAGGGAGTTTCCCAACCACTTCATCCAGCACCACGGCTGAGACTTGATAGCTGACCCCTGTACATGTGCTACCTAATGCGAACTCAAAGTTCGTCTGACCCCGAATGTCAGGCACATTTAGGCCCCGATGCCTACAGCTTCATCCTCACTTGGCCGTACATTTAGGCCTAGCCTACTCACCAGCTTACTCGATACAATACATCCCTGAGCCCCTGTATCCAGTAGGGCTCTTACTTGAATGGTCCGGCCACCGTATCCCCATACCCAAATCTTAGCCGTTGGCAAAAGTACCGTGATTGGACGGGGAGCCGAAGCTGATGAGTAGGCGGCGATTACCTAGCGGGAATCTAAACGCGGTGAGGCCGCGTCCCGCGGGGTATCCTCACTACCCAAACCTGTGTATGGGTCCCACTCCTGCTGGTAGGGAGGTCTGCCCATAAAGGCCATGGCTGGAGTTCTATAGTACCCCGACGGCAAACGTCCGTACCGAGGTTGCGCCTGTAGCCGCGGGTACTCAGGCATAGGCGGGGGCATGCGTGGGTCTTGAGACCCAACCAGGTGGCTCAAGCCCGCAGAATACTGCATGTACCCTGGTGGCTGCCTAGTGCTCCCCTGACACCCGCCCGTTGAATCCCGTACCTGGGATGGGTGTCCTTGGCCACGTTCCTGTGCCGCTCTTCCCCAATCCGGCACCTGCTGCCGTGGTGGGGATCGTCCCCACGTCCTTGGGTAAGTGGGCTCCGTCTGTTGACGTCCCCCTGCCTGTCCCTGTGACCGATGCGGAGGTGGGCTCCTCCTTGGAGGGTGGGAGCGTTGCTCCCTCCCTTGGTGGGCAGGCTCCTTCGCTGATCCGATCCAGCGCTGCCCCGGCGCCTCCGGAGCGATTCATGCAGAGCAGCGGATGGTGTGCACCCTGGCAGTACCTACAGTTGGTGCTTGAAGGGCACTCGCACCTGATGCGGCCCCAGGCACCGAAAACACCAACGCCTCTGCTGTGCCACACCCCGTCTCCTCTGAACCCGCTGCGCAGCAAACTCCTGACACGCTGCCACCCCGTGGCCTGTCTCCCTGCAGTAGGCACACCCTGATTCCAATGCGGTGTTGTACCGCCTGGGTTGCCCACTGTTGCCTCCTCGCGCCGGTGCACCCGGCCGTTCCGGGTGGCGAGGGGCAGAGGTCTCCTTGCGAGGGGCTTCACCAGCCTGGACGTCCACTCGCCTGCTTTCGGCCTCGAGGAACGACTTCAGATCCTCGTAGGTCGGGAGGTGGTCCGAGGACTTGCCCCATGTAGCTGCTCGAATCGAGCGACCATTTCGCTCGGCAGGCGGCGAAGCACTGTGTGGACCAAGATATAACCGTAGCCCGCCACTGGCAAACCCTGTCGCTCTAGTGCGCTGACCGCGACACTGACTGGGTGGAAGATTTTCTCGCGGAGGTCCGTACCTCGCGTTATGGTTGGTATTGACAGCCACTGGTCTAACAGCCTGTCTACAATCAGGCGCTTGTTTCGATACCGGTCGGTAAGGATCTTCCACGCCACCTCATAATTGCTATCCGAGACAGCCAAATGCGTCAGCAATTCATGAGGCTCTCCATGTAGCCTGGACATCAGCTGAGCCATCTTGTACGCCGGCGTTATGTCCGTCCGTGTGTGGACCACACTGCTATACAGGTCCTCAAACGCCGGCCAGTCGGCGTAATCGCCTGCAAAGACTGGAACCGTAACAGGCGGAAGAGGCACCTGTAATCCTTGTCCCACTTTACCACGGAATGGCTTTTCCTTTCCGTCACGTCGCCTAGATATGTCCGCAGCTGCCTGCGCAATGTCCTGTGCCAGCTCCAAGCACTGGCTTACATCGCCCTCAACCAGCTCCTTATCTTCAGGGTTAGGAGCTTCCTCAAGGAGCATGAGGCACTCTGTGAGGTGTTCCGACACAACCCGAACCCGTTCATCTGCCTGTAGTGCACTTTTCAAGAGCGCGTCCTCTCGGTCCTCGCGGCCGATCATTGCCGCTGTGGTAGTAAACCACCTTAATTCTGTCTTTATAGCAGCCTTATACCTGGCGATCGAGGGAGCCATGGTACCAACTTTTACACACTCGACTTAATAAAAACGAAAAACCAATAAACAAATACCACAAAACAAATGTTAGTTGACTGGCCTAGACCCTACCGATAAGGTACCGTTCACTAGGCAAACAATACAGTCACAAAAAAAAAAACCGAAACAATATTTTCCAAAATTAATAAAATATGTGGGTAATATAAAAAACACGCTTAATACTAAATTACGGCTAACTATGTTGCAATAAAGCAACCACGCTCTGCTACCAAAAAATGTTTGATTCCGAAGCTGATCTTAGCGCAGTGGAAGCAAATTAAAGTTATCTTAAAATCTAAAACTAAATGGTCGATCAGCCTCGGAACAACATTTGACTACGATTCGTAGTGCTCTTTACTATAGCTAAATAAAATAAATTTAATGAGAGAATTTTGTTCCGGAAAGTTTCCGGCCGAGAAATTCTTGTTTCCAAAATCTACTTAAACAGGGCCCAGCAACGAATTGCTTACCGAGCAAACGATGACGCCGTTTCTTTGTGAGTTTAAGTATGACAGGAATCAGGTATTCAGGATATTTTAGGAGCGCAGGAATAGGGAATAACCTAAACTCACAGCACTGGAACATCCGCTCGTTCTCGAACTCCTTTCCTCCAATTTGCACTATAGTTCACAGTTCGACATCACATAATGTTTTTTAACACAAAATAACTAAAAGATTTCTCTCCGAATGAGAAATCGGCCCCGTTGGCCTCCAATCATTTATAATTAAATACGTAGCTATCGGCAGCCACGACGCGAGCGACGACTCAAAGTGAGGTTATGTTACCGGCGACCACGTTGGCCTCAATCAAAAAGCCGAAACCAAAATTCACTTGGTTCACTTCCCCACCGCACAGGGAAGCCATGGCTTGTGGCAAATAGCACACGAGAAAACCGCCAAAACACCTTAATTTTACACCACTTAAAACTAAAATTCGCTTCAACAACGCTAGCGTAAAGATGACAGACGGGGCGGACCGAAAAGTGTTGCCAGCACCGTCCGCTCAAAAAGGTACGAAACCGTTTTTGATACGAAACTAAACACAAGGGATCCTTGGTTTGAACTCAATGTAACCCTAGAATTGATATTGTAGATTAGAACGTACCGCAAAAGCATTCATACATTTATTTGTATGTTTCGTCGCTCTACATTTTTAAAATTCTACTTATGAGACCAGATTACACGTCTTACATGTATATGATATGATATGTGATGTGATTGATAAATAAGATATGATATAACCGATAGAACTATAGGTATTGTCGTTTCAACTTGAACAAATAAATACGTATACCGTATGTACTATTAATATTTCTTATGACATTTTGTAGGTTGATCTTGTTTGAGAGATATTTGAGAAAATATTCGATACAATACAACGATCAAAAACGTCATATTTATATTTCTTATGTTATTATATTATGAGCTATATGACATTGTATTGTATGTATGTACGGTTATTTAACGGTTAAATAAATAGGAGGATTCAACGTCTTCAGCAGCGGTCTCTAGGTTTCATGGTGCAGTGTACCTATATTTCCGTCACTTGCACATCATTCATTCGTTCGATAACTTGTAATTCTGTAACCCCCAGTAAAGGTGGACACCTGTTACATTCACACTAATATCCAGTGGTAAAGAATGGCAGTGAACCAGTTTGACGAGGTTTAAATTATACGTTAGCTGGGGTCAAACAACGTTTGCGATCGATGCAAGTTACAGTTATTTATCAACGGATAGAGAGGCTTGCATACAGAGGAACCTGCCTATCCTACCTGAATAGGAGATTAATAGTGACGCTGAGCATCAAAAAACCAGAGACGGTATTTTTATGTCAGTCTGAGGGAAGACAACCAGCCCACAAGTGTCGTTCTATGACACGATTTCATTCAACTGTGTGATACAATACTTAGGTACGTCACACGAGTGTGTGTAGCAGTTTTCGTACTAAAAATATTTAATGCATAGCTATCTCTATTCAACTTTGAATTAAAACAAAAATTCGTAAAATGTTTCATCTTATATCGATACCACCGATTATACTTATATCTTGGTTAACACTAGAAATTCTAACTTGTCATTTACACCCTACATCGACTACACAGACCGTCAAATCTAATAAACGCTTGGAACAAAACCGGTAAAAAGTGAGGGTGTATAACGATATTACCGATTCGTAACCTCACATTAATGTCGCGGTCGAGGGGACCCCATACGACACGCAATTATGTGTCAACCGCGCGGGCGGTGAAATATGGGGTAAACGCTTGCATTTTGGTAGAGTCCTTTCACAATCATAGTGGCATGACCAGCTTAAGCGGGAGGCCAAGTTACGCTAGTCGCGTAGTCTCTAAGTATTGCGACCAACGTAGGTACGAGTAACTTGGCCTAGGCTGGTCCTGTCATTTTATGATTGCTACGATTGCTGCGAATGGACTACAAGCAGATGTATTAAAATCAAAATCTCGACTGCGGTAATTTAAAAGTTATATTTTGCGTTTAAAATCCGCCTATTTGAATTTGTGTTTCAATGAGCCAGTGTCACTCGCGCTGCTGAGACTAATCTAACGACACCAGTCTTTTGGGCCGTTATACTTATCACAAATTAGGTAAATGGCGCGCGGGCGCCTTTACGTTATATTCTACATACATACATACTCTTGAAAAACGTAATCCTCATTCTGAGACAGTCGGGTAAAAAAATGCGTTGTGTGATGCGCCTATCAAACCGTTTAACATTAACCGTATTTGTATGAAAATAAGGTGGAAATTCACATTATCTTAACGCATGCGTTAGGTACGCAGCGCTAAATAGTGCAACATCATACGTTACATAGTGTGATTCTCGCCTAATTCAGTGCCGCATGCCGTCACGGTCACCGAGCCGACATTTTTGTCGCCGCACCGCAATAATGCCGGAAATAATCGGCTCGTTATGCGGCCGTCACGGCGTTGTCGTCGCGGTGTGACATTTACATGGACGATATCGTATTTGGAAGCCAAGGGTGGGTCTAAGGAACGGTACGGTTCATATAAGGAGGTGTTAAAAAACACGTCATTATAAAGTAGGCGAACTTATATCGGCTCGTTATGCGGCCGTCACGGTATTGTCGTCGCGGTGTGACATTTACATGGACGATATCGTATTTGAGAGCCAAGGGTGTTTCTAAAGGAAGAGGAACGGTTTGGGTCACATTAGAAGGTTTGAAAAAGACGCCATTGTAAAGTATGCGAACTTATATCGGCTCGTTATGCGGACGTCACGGCATTGTCGTCGCGATGTGACATTTACATGGACGATATCGTGTTTGGAAGCCAAGGGTGTTTTTAAAGAAGTAAAAACGGTATGCGTATGGTTCAGAAATCGGCTCGTTATGCGTCCGTCACGGTATGTCGTCGCGGTGTGACATTTACATGGACGATAACGTATTTGGGAGCCAAGGGTGTGTCTAAGGAACGGTGCGGTTCATATTAGAAGGTTTTAAAAAGACGTCATTGTAAAGTATGCGAACTTATACTTATCGGCTCGTTATGCGGCCGTCACGGTGGTGTCGTCGCGGTGTGACATTTACGTGGACGATATCGTATTTGGGAGCCAAGCAAGGGTGTTTCTAAAGGAGGAACAACTGTACGGTTTCACATTAGAAGGTTTAAAAAAAAGTTGTCATTGTAAAGTATGCGAACTTATATCGGCTCGTTATGCGGCCGTCACGGCATTGTCGTCGCGATATGACATTTACATGGACGATATCGTATTTGGGAGCCAAGGGTGTTTCTAAAGGAGGAGGAACGGCACGGTTCACATTAGAAGGTTTAAAAAACGCCAATAATGTAAAACTTTTGTTTCCAATAAACTACCAATATCTATCATCAGTTACCTTGGTATATCTAGGAAACTATTGAGATAACCAAAGTTCTCTAATGGTTGGTTGTACTATAAAAAGTAAGATTACAGAAGAAGTTTAGATCAAAGTATGTAATATTCCCTTTTGGACATAAGTACTCGTATTTATCTGCCTGCTTACATACCTACACCTAACTACCTAGATTTGCTTAAACCAATAATACCTACTAGAGGTACATATTCTAATTACTAAATTAGGTTCTTATTAGAAAAACTTTGGTTAATTTTAATTCGCACAAACTAAAAGTTTCAAAATTGTCAGAGCTGTTTTAAGGAATACCAAATTAAAGTTAAATTATTCCACCAACCCCCCTCGACTTCGAACAAACGACGAATTAAGAAGAGAACTGTTTTAAAAACAATTAGACGACAATAAAACCGATCCGGTACTGTAACTCGTTAATTAGCATCGGAGGCAAGACGGTGGGCGGAGGATTATTCTGGTTTCGTGAATCGCATCGGATGACATTGCGGTTCCAGGGTGCCATGACATGATATACATACAGTTAAGAGTAGATTTTCATAAACATCTTTGGTCAAAAAACTTGGATCTGGCAGAACATCGGAAAATGAAGTGCATGCAAAAAACACTTTAAAAAGGACGGCAGAGCCAACGTTCCGTAAAAAATAGTTAATATCTACAATGCTCTGGTCCGTTGGGGTAATTATTTATTTGTTTACCCCGTACCGTAGTCGACTTTACATATCCATACTATTACAACACAAAATGCTGATCAATTTGGGTTTTTTATTGACACCTATACCGAGGAATATGTTCATAAGATTACATATAAGCGATTTCTTTAGTACTTACTTGCGCTGTGTTAAATAAATCCATGGTAAACGAAACCATCTAACCAGAATAAGCCTCTCCCCCTGCGGTCTCCCGCTGTCTTTTCAAACAAATAAAAGTGTGCCCGCTGCGCGCTGACGAATCTGACGTAATCTCTGCTCACCGCTCAAATTAGCGACGCAGATTGATTCCCGGTGTAATATTGTCGGGGAAATTGAGAAAAGATGAAATAATTATAGCTGCCTCCGTGGATTGGCGGTGTGAGTTTTGCCTCAGGATTTGGAGGTATGTTATGTACGTCGTTTGATTCTTGGTACACATACTCGTCACTTTATCTTTTCAGTTTTTGAGATTGTTACTTGTTTAGTTAAGACATTACAGAATGAAACTCACGTGGGGCGTTCGGGAAGGTTATGTTAGGCTTTCAGCCTTAGTTGCAACTGTGACTTGATATTTATAAACAGTAGTTTCGTTCCACAACTATATACCTTTTAGATGCTTATGTAGAGTTCCCTAGATATGCTGTTGTATTAATACTTTCGTCCCTATATCCACTTCTCTACTTTTGAAAACACAAACCGCAATTTGAAGTAAGAAAGTTTAACAGAATAAAATATTATGTTTCTTTCGTAGACATATTGCTACGGCGGCGTAGCACTCGTAGCGCTTACAATAAAAACGCCACGTCACGTCTTGCCTTTCTTTCATCTCATTTGCAATTCACTGCCAAAACAGACTATAGACACGGGTTATTAAATTATATCCCTCTCGCAACCGGATATGGGCCAATAAAATGGCGGCGGCGGCCATATTGTTTCTGAGAGTAATGGCGACGCTTCCTGTCGCCGCGAAAGAATACCGCTAATTAATCAAAAGTCGCCTCCGTGATTTCCATGGAGATTTAGGAGTAGCATGGTGTTGGGGCTAGGTGGCATTTGGTAATTTATGGGACCCAGCTTTTTACAGATCGGATAAGGTCAAGAAATCGCAAACTTTTAATTTTCATTCTAGAATATTGATTTGAATAAGTTAAAACATTTTGTGTATCTGTCAAGGTTTTCGTCTTGTCTCAATATTTTGCCACACACTTCGAGCAACGCATCTTCCGTCCCGTCCAGCATTCCTCCAAGGCCACACATAATAATTTACCCGAATTCTTTTGCGGACAAAAGAACCATTAGCCGATCTCCATACAACATCAGCCATATTAGCAATCCTTTCTCCACATTTCCCTGCTCCATCTCGGACCGCCCGCTAAGTTGCACCGAGCTGCTTTTGTGAGCGACAATTTGGGGATTGAATTTTTGTTTGTCGTCTCTCGTTACGTCTTTTGTTTAGACTTTAGAACGGGGAGTCTGGGAGCTCCTGTGGTTTCTGTTTGCCTGGTAATCTGCAGTTTGTGGTTATTGAATATTTGTGGCGATATAGGACTTGACTATAGTCCGACAACTTCGTGCGCGACCTTCCTGCGGGGTACAGACGGTTGGGGGGCGAGTAAGCACGTCATTTTAATATGACGTGCGGCGCGGATGCGCGCGTCTCCCTTCCCCGCTACACCTCCCGCTACCCGCTGACATCTCCCCTCCCAACGTCTATCACCCCTAGGGAGGGTCGCGCACGAACTTGCCGGACTATAGATCTTGAAATTCGAGAGTAATATTCTGCAGCCTGCTCAACCAAGTACTCAATTGTCAACCTAAAGATTTGAAACCTACTCTTTCTTCTTATGAGTGGGACACCAAGTCGTTCATTGACCCGATGAAACCTACTTAAAATCTAATACCTATATGTCTTTTGTTTAGAATTTAGAACGGAGAGACTTGGAGCTTCTGCAGTTTTGTGTTTGATTGGTAATCCATCCGCACTTTGTGGTTATTGTATTTTTGTGGCAACCTGAGGAGTGAGCCAAATAAATTTGAATAAATTTATTATAATAACTAGAGGAAAGCCCGGCTTCGCTCGGGTGAAATGAAGCTCGTAATGTAGGTGCAAAATATAGGTACTTGCGTAATTCTCTAAATTATTGAAGGCAAAGCAGGAGTGTATAGCGGGTAATCGACGTAACCCTATCTTGACAGCACGCTATCTCGATCACAGTAAATATATTGCTTCTTTGGTCTCAGCAGTAAAGAAATTTCATACAAACGCTCAAAAACTCATTCACGCACACATACGGCGCCGCTACATGGAAGCTTATATTTCTCGAACTTGATGTCCTTCTTTGACTCCCACGTCTTATTTGTAATTTTACCATTTTGTTTGTAAATCGCCCTTACTCTAATACTTATATAATGATGCAATAAAACATGCTGTATTATGAATGACAGCCGCAACAGTTCACAGCTAGAGATAGGCCTTCCCTTATGAGGGGGGTATTTGCCACACTCACTACGCTTGGCAGGCGGATTGGCGAGCGCAGTTCAAGGTGATGTATTCACAGAGAATTTTGCAGCCCATTCTTTTTAGTATGACAGCTGACACCTGTCATGTAGATCTCGTTAAGGCCTACAACTTTATTATTATTATTATTTATTAATACACTAGCAGCTCTTTTGAGCTGATGCGTGTATATCACTGCACTTGTGTCTTATTTTTTGATTATAGATGATATACACGGTTAGGCAAGAAGTGTTTCCTAGGGTTGCTAGCAGTTTTGGTCTTCAGTAGCTTCATTGAGTGTCCTCTTACACGTGTGTTACTGTGTAAGGTATACAAATCCTGGATGTTAGGTACATTATAGTAACCATTCAAAATTTTGTAGGTCTCAATCAAGTCACCCCTTTTCCGCCTTTCTTCTAATGTTGTCAGTTTCAATGCAATGAGCCTTTCTTCATAAGATTTGTCTTTTAATGAAAACACCATCTTCGTAGCTCTTCTTTGCACCTTCTCAAGCATGATTATATCTTTCTTGAAGTATGGGCTCCATATTTGAAAGGCATATTCCAAGAGTGGGCGCACATATGTTTTGTAGATTTTTCCTAAAGAAACTAATAGTCTAGCACGTATAGTTTCCGATATAAACGACTTTTTAGTATGACAGCTGACACCTGTCATATAGATCTCGTTAAGTCCTACAACTTTCTCAAAGAAACTAATAGTCTAGCACGCATAGTTTCCAATATAAACGACTTTTTAGAATGACAGCTGACACCTGCCATGTAGATCTCGTTAAAGCCTACAACTTTCCCAAAGAAACCAATAGTCTAGCACGCATAGTTTCCGATATAAACGACTTTTTAGTATGACAGCTGACACCTGTCATATAGATCTCGTTGAGGCCTAAAACTTTCCCAAAGAAATCAACAGTCTAGCATGTATACTTTCCGATATAAACGACTTTTTAGTATGACAGCTGACACCTGTCATGTAGATCTCGTTAAGGCCTACAACTTTCCCAAAGATACCAATAGTCTAGCACACATAGTTTCCGATATAAACGACTTTTTAGTATGACAGCTGACACCTGTCATGTACATCTCGTTAAAGCCTACAACTTTCCCAAAGAAACCAATAGTCTAGCACATATAGTTTCCGATATAAACGACTTTTTAGTATGACAGCTGACACCTGTCATATAGATCTCGTTAAGTCCTACAACTTTCTCAAAGAAACTAATAGTCTAGCATGCATAGTTTCCGATATAAACGACTTTCTAGTATGACAGCTGACACCTGTCATGTAGATCTCGTTAAAGCCTACAACTTTCCCAAAGAAACCAATAGTCTAGCACACATAGTTTTCGATATAAACGACTTTTTAGTATGACAGCTGACACCTGTCATATAGATCTCGTTAAGTCCTACAACTTTTTCAAAGAGACTAATAGTCTAGCACGCATAGTTTCCGATATAAACGACTTTTTAATATGACAGCTGACACCTGTCATGTAGATCTCGTTAAACCCTACAACTTTTCCAAAGAAACCAATAGTCTAGAACGCATAGTTTCCGATATATACGACTTTTTAGTATGACAGTTGACACCTGTCATATAGATCACGTTAAGGCCTAAAACTTTCCCAAAGAAACCAATAGTCTAGCATGCATAATTTCCGATATAAACGACTTTTTAGTATGACAGCTGACACCTGTCATGTAGATCTCGTTCAGGCCTACAATTTTAACAAAGAAACCAATAGTCTAGCACGCATAGTTCCCGATATAAACGACTTTTTAGTATGACAGCTGACACCTGTCATGTAGATCTCGTTAAAGCCTACAACTTTCCTAAAGCAACCAATAGTCTAGCACACATATTTTCCGATATAAACGACTTTTTAGTATGACAGCTGACACCTGTCATATAGGTCTCGTTGAGGCCTAAAACTTTCCCAAAGAAACCAATAGTCTAGCATGCATACTTTCCGATTTAAACGACTTTTTAGTATGACAGCTGACACCTGTCACGTAGATCTCGGCCTACAATCTTGCCTGCAACCATCCTACAACTTTAGCTATCAAGAGGATGTCGCTGGTTCCTGTAGAAGACACTATCATCTTGCTGCTGGAGCCTCCATATGGGAGCCTCCTACCGTCCGGCGCAGCAACGCTGGAATCTTATTATACTGACACTGGCAGAATTAGCCTAAACGGGTAAAAGTCCATAAAAAAAAGGGACCATGGACTAAAAAGTTCTTCATCAGAAGCTAGGTGGTAGCTAGGCAACGGGTTGGCGACGTGATAATAACAAAAATGGCAGGGCCTTGCCTGTCAGCATCGTTAGAATTTTATAAAATTCTCGATAATGCGCTAAATTCAGATATATGTTGTCGACTCAAAATCAATATTTTTTTATGTATTATTATTTAGAAAACAGAAAACAGGGGGTTACCGTTACCCGTGCACGAAATTATTAATATAGATACCTATCATATGATTTGTCATTTAAGTATTGGTTGTCTCTAATTATGTCACGATGAACATATTGATTGGCTCAAACCTTAACTTCGAGAGTTAATTTCTGTTCAACATGACGATTTGTACCCAAGATTTGACTAAGTGGTAGTTACAGGTCTCTATTTTAAAATTACAAACGCACCTGTCGTGTTAATAAATCTTACCTTCTTCACTTTACAGCAACCAATATCTTCAGTACCTACATATTTTACCTCCTTGCAATGTTGAAATATGGCGGTGAATACTCAGGATTTATGCGGCCAAGTTTTTAATATTTATAGCCCGACAATAAATTTGCAAGAAGGGGGTTTCTTGTGGGGAATCAACAAGTAAGGATTACCTTAAGACGGGGTTTGGAGATACTTTTGTTGTCGTTAAAAGTGGTTTGTTATTTGGGATAGGAAAAGGGCTGCAAGGAAATATGTTTGTCTTTTAAAAATGATTGGTTGCTCCATCTTTCGATAAACTAGGATGAAAAACACGGTTGTCTTTCTCTGTTCTTTCATTTTGAATCTTACTACCCTGTACAAAAGCTATTAAAAAAATTACAATTTGTTTTATGCTAGAAACAATTGTATTTTTTTTGTTATGAGAGCTGTTTCATTTGAAACTAAATAAATAGTCATACCTAATATTGAATCATTGTCCAATACAAACCATTTGGGACTTTACTTTATACTATGTATTGGTTATGTCAATACATAGTATAGGTATAAAGTAATATAAATGTATTGGTTATTATATCAATACATAGTATAAAACTAATATAAAGTAATTGGTTATATCAATACATAGTATAAAGTAAAGTCCCTTCCCGTGTCTGTATGTATGTTTCCTTATATCTTTAAAACTCCTCAACGGATATTGATGCGGTTTTTTAGTATATAGAGTAAGTTAAGGGGCAGGTTTGTAAATATTCTCTATCTCAAATTTTAACCCCCAAAGGGGTAAAAAAGGGGATAAAAGTTTGTATGGAAGATCATAATTTTTAAATGCCGTGTGTTTCAAAATTTGTGATTGAGATCAAAGAGCTCAAATAATTAAACACGTGTTTCAGGGATTTTCGATTTTTAACCCCTAAAAGGGTAAAAAAGGGGTTAAAAGTTTGTATGGAAAATCTTTATTTTAAAATGCGATCTGTTTCAAATTTGTGATTAGATCAAAAAGCTAAGAAAAGGAAATACGTGTTTCAGGGATTTTCAAGGATTAACCCCTACTAAAGGGTTAAAAAGGGGTTTAAAAGTTTGTATCGGTAATCATTATTTTTAAAGACGAATGCCCATTTGTGGGCTATGTTTTTCCATTGCCTCAAGGTGATACCAATATTAAAATTATTTTTACATTTAATCTTTGCTGTTTCGCCATATGAAAGTGTTTATAAAACGGGTAATTTAATTTTATTTATTACTAAATCTTGTATTGATTGTTCATGAAACTAGGAAATCAACCAAACACGCGCTAGAAAGCACAAGGAGTTTTATTATCTAAGCAACTCATATAATCAGCCAAGTATTATATAATGTACCTATTTGACCAGATTCTTTTTGGTTACAAAATGACACAAAAATGACGTGAATTATCTGTCTGTTTCTGGTTGACGTTTGACATAATAATTGTTTTTTGAATCACATTCCTTGTCATAAGTCATAAATCTATACATCTGGGGGCACGGCAGTGCCCCCACCAAGTCGAGCTGAAAGCGGCACGGCCGTACCATCCTTTTCTCGAACCAGTTCAGGCCATTTTTGACCCCCCCATAACTCCCTTGTCGATAAGTTTAGAACCCTCATTTAATAATATCTTATCAAGCACGGCATAGACTCGATAGATTTCAAATTTCATCTTATTTATACCAGTAGTTTAGAAGTTATAGTTGGTCAAAGTTTCATAATTTTCTGCCTGACTGACTGACCGATCATCAAAATTCTAAGGTACTTCTAGCAGACTGAGGAGCTTCAAACTTAGAATACAACTTGTATTTAGTGTATGAATAATGGGAAAACTATAACATTCTGCAAATTCGGTTGCAACCGCATAATTAACTTTGTATTTCCATACAAATGTATAGGATTACAAAGTTAACTTTGCGGATGGGCTTTGAGAAAATCTGTAGCTGAGGCTCAAGAAGTAGTTCCAGAACAGAGAAAGAGGAAGAATACCTACAAAAGAAATGAGATCCACCAAAACATTCACTTGTAAAGGAACCAAGTCTCGCCTCTCAGTTCTTCTACTGTAAAAGTTGTGAGATCTATGTGATGCCAAGTCGGTTATTGATTTATTCAAGGACTACTTGAGGAACTTTCATCTTAAGCTATTGCGTAATTAGGTAACAGACATCATCTTATAGTAACCATATGGATATTTAAAAACTTTTATATTTACAATAACTAGAATGACTTGGCAATCGCACACTATTTGCTTGGGAGATACGATGGTCTGGTGCGATGGCCGGGTCATTCTAGTTATTGTAAATATAAAAGTTTTTAAATATCGATATGGTTACTATAAGATGATGTCTGTTACCAAATTACGCAATAGCTTAAGATGAAAGGTCCCTCAAGTAGTCCTTGAATAAATCAATAACCGACTTGGCATCACATAGATCTCACAACTTTTTACAGTAGAAGAACTGAGAGGCGAGACTTGGTTCCTTTTACAAGTGAATGTTTTTGGTGGGATATAATAAAGTTGTAGAGGGTCGAAAGTCTGTACATAGAAGATTTTCGAAAAAAAACTGTTTGGTGATACTTAAAATTGATAACAGAACACGTTTCAGCAATTTTTAGATTTTTTTTCTGTTTATCTGTTTATTTGTTTATCTGTTTGTATGTGAAAGCATCACGCAAAAACGACTGAACCGATTTTGATGCAAATTATACCAAAATGTTGGGAAAATTACCGACCAGGTTATAGGCTAAAAAAATTCGACCCCTAAAAGGGGGGGTTGCCACTATACTTGAAATAAGTTTGCACGTAAATCGATATTGCGTGCGTTGCGTGCGGTAGAGGAATAAGTTACTATAAGATGTAAAAAAAAACTACTCAAACTGTTCCAAGGGGTGAACCAGTCCATGAAACTGAACAACTTTTCCCAAGGAACATAGGTCGAATAATGAAAAAAATTTTCCTTCCCTTCCGTACAAATTTAACTTGGTCGGCTATCGAGACGGCTGGAGCATTTTGTATGGGAGGTCCAATTATTTTTTTCTACAATAGGTAAAAAAATAACTGCGCGTATTTTACGACTAAACCAGTCCATGAAACTGAACAACTTTTCCTAAGAAACATAGGTCGAAATACGAATAAAAATTTGGCCCTCCCATTCAAACTGAACCAGCCGGCCAGAACATTTTGTATAGGAGGTCCAAATTCTTTTTTCATATTTCGACCTATGTTCCCTGGGGAAAGTTGTTCAGTTTCATGGACTGGTTCACTCCTTAAAATATTTGCAGTAATTTTTTTTACTCCTTATACAGGGTGTTAGGGACGGTGCGACGAAAACTTTGCTGGCATGATCAGACCATCAATCTGAACATCTTTTACTATGGAGCCAATGGTGGGAAACGAAAAAAAAATTTCAACCTCCCATACAAAGTCAGTCAGCTGATCGTAAATTTTGTATGGGAGGTCAGAATTCTTTTTTCGTTTTCCACCATTGGCTCCATAGTGAAAGTTGTTCAGTTTGATGGTCTAAGCACGCCTGCAAAGTTTTCGTTACACCGTCCCTAACACCCCGTATTTTGAACTACCTATGCAAGGAACATAATACTAACCTGGCGTACCTATGTTTCTTGGGGAAAGTTGTTTTCATCCTATCTATTCGAAAAGAACGCGCCGCAAACTTCTTTTATTTGCACTTTTTAAATAAAGAACTCAACAAATGCGAATAAAACTACTTTGAATTTAGAACATCTTGATGTTCAGTCAGCGCCAAAGAAATAGAACGCAAATATTGTTCGAATAAAGGCTGTATGGGACGAAGGCCCATGGATAGTCGCGCGTCCCCAATAGAACTAAAAAAAAGATACGCGCGAATTACAGTCCGTAATTTTCACCAAAAATTACACGTATGTTAGAATTTTATTTAACTTTTTGAAAAATTAGTTCAAGTGACAGTGAAAGTAGGTATAACATTGCAATAAAATATGAGGCGCCTTTTATTTTCTCATAGAGGGTGATGAAAAGTAGAGTGAATTACTCGGGCGCAAAATATATTTTGGCTTCGGGGATTCTACTCTAGAATCCCTTACTTCGCCATGAATTCAAAGAAGCGCCCTCGCCGGAGAAGTGTTGTTTTGCGCCCTTATGATATCTACTAAAAGTTTCTTGAACTGGTTCACCCCTTACAATATTTGCAGTTTTTTTTTACTCCCATATTGGAGTCGAGATTCGAACACGTACCAACATAATAGTAAAGCAAAATAAAAAACCAGCCAAGAGCGTGTCAGACACGCCCACAAATAGGGTTTGTAGTCAATGTTAAATATCAGCGTTACGAAGTTACCTAATTTCGTTGCAGGTTTGTTTGCAGTAGGTAGTAAGTATGCTTACGAACCACAAATTAAAAAACTTTTATTTTTCTTAAAACTTGCGTGCGGGCATACAGTTATTTTGTGTCTTAAATGGGTAGGTGGATTTGCTGGCGATAGTACAGAAATCTGTATGTACATGTAAGTATTAAAACTGTTACAGGTCGGTGTCAAGTAGTCAAGTAGTTTTCAAAAGAACATTTCGATAGCGTGTCTTAGAAAAAGCTACAAAAAAAATATGTACAGCTTGATGGGCCGCTCCTGCAGGCCTATCACTTTTGGTAGGTAGGTACCTAAATAAATAAAAAGTATACATACCTATTACCTACACAACTATTTAATAAGAAAACAAAAACAGAAGTGAAATAAGTAAGTAGAAGAAATAGAAAGAAACAAGCATCCTTCGACATGGGTCAACTCGGATTTGCTCCTTCACATAAAAATAATAAAAGAACACCGGTGTTGGTACTGTAACCAACTACCTATATCATCAAGATGTACCTAACTCAGGCGCTCAGACTTTGAAACAGGAGGGATCGAAGTGGGCTTTCCCCTTCAAAGTCAAGTAACAAACTCACATCGGCGGTAGTCTGGGGTTTCTCCAGGTTATTCCATCATCATCGTCATCACCATTATCTTTGCATGCCCTAATCGTACAAATCACGCATAAAATAATAACCATGAGACAAACATCGAAAATGAAAACGTACCATTATGTGTAAAAATTGTGCATGAATCACTCAAAAATTAAGCGTTGTTTTTAGATGTTTGGTATGGTGGAAGATAAACGTTCTGATCATATTTTATGATTAGTGAGAACCTTTATCAGCACTGGAGGTACTCTCTGTCTACCTACGTGACGGAACACCATGACCTCGGCAAAATATTAAAGGGCGCCACACACCGGGCCCGTATGCGTGACGTGCACGTTATCACGCGCATAGAGATGACGTTGTATCGTCTGGGATTGTATGAGGCACCGCACACCGTGCTACTCGCGTGATTACGTGCACGCATACATAGGCAGGCCTCTCATACAATCCCATACGATACAACGTCATCTCTACGCGCGTGATGACGTGCACGTCAAGCATACGCGCCCTGTGTGTGGCGCCCTTAAGAGATACGAAAATTTCTGTATTGAAAAATTTGTTTAGCATGATGTGCCGCTTCTGTCGGCTCAAAAACTTCTCTTGGCGAAACGAAGTTCGCGGGCACCAGCTAGTCATAAAATAATATTTCAATTTGTATATTTATTTCAATTGACCAATTTTTTACGAAAATACTACAAATGTTACCATTATGGTCTTGCCAAACAAGTTTGTTGAGAGTTTATTTAGTTAAGTTCATGTTTCACATAAAAACACTCTACATATCTCATGGATACCTCCAAATCAGGTAATTACCTCTGTTAGATCAGTGATGGCTATGAAAGGGATGGAATCAGAGAATGGGCGGCAATATTCCCCGTAAATTACGTTGAGCTCGCCAATCCGCCTGCCAAGCGTGGTGTGGTGAGTATGGAAAGATGATGGAAAGTAACCTTCCCCAAATTGCTGTGTTCGGAGACACAATTGATTCTGGATGTTTATACCTACCGTATTGATCTAAATATTACTAGCAATCATGTGCTGCCAGGCCTGCCGCATAATCAAGGCACCCGCATGGTTAATAATGTTAAAGAGAGATAATAATTATTTTGTTTATGCATTTTAGGTTTTAAGGATGGAACGTATACTAAATGCAGCTTTTTATAATAGTGCTGCAACAAGGAAAACGATACGACATAGGTACTGCTATGAGGCTATGACATGGTTGTGTGACGACCGCCGCCGTCTGAGCCCGGAACCTTTACACCACAGTCAGTTGCACTACCACCTGCATCATATCAATCAACCAACAAGTAGCAATAATAAAACTTTTTTTTGCATTATTTATTGTATTTTACTTGCTATCCTATTTACCCAGCAGTTAGGAGGTGAATAGAAGGTAATGAAATAAAGAGCCCTTTTACACCAGAGATTTTGCTCCGGCGATTTTTCGGTTGAGAGCGATCGCGACGAGGACGCGACGGTTCGCGGCGACTAGCGGCATACACGCAGCTATATATCACTGCATTATGCATTCTCGCTGTAAATACAAAGTGGGATGGTTGGTATTTAATTCACAAAATGGACTCTTATGACAAGCACGCGGTGGTTACGTGGCGATTGAAAAATCGCGATGATAACGCTGCGTGCATGCTGCGATGCGAGCTGTCGCCCGTTTGTTGCGATCACGTTCCGTCGAGTAATAGCCTGAAAAAATCGCCTGTGTGAAAGGGCTCGTAGACTCGTAGTGCTCGTCACTTAGGCTCAGAAACGAATTGTGCAAGTGCCGTATTTTGGAAATTATCTCATTATCTTTACAGTGTTTCCAGTAGCCAGTAGGATTCGCTGATATTTAAGGGAATCTTAAATGCAAGTGTTAAATATCAAAGTGTTAAATTATGAGATCAATCTGTTTTTAGGTTATGTATTATTTTTATGAGTAACTTTATATCCCGGGTTTTTATGGAAAAGAAAAACTGGAGATAAATAAGTGGTTATTTATTGTCCATTTAGAACTACTTCAGCTTTGAGGCATTTTAGACGGGAGCCCTTTGCCCCGTGGGCAATATTCAATCAAAGAGCTGAAAAAATTTAATACACGTTTCAGGGATTTTCGATTTTTAACCCGTAAAGGGGTAAAAAGGGGTTAACAGTTTGTATGGAAAATCATTATTATTTAAAGCGATCTGTTCCAAAATTTGCGATTAGATCAAACAGCTAAAAAAAATACGTGTTTCAAGGATTTTCGATTTTTAATCCCTAAAGGAGTAAAAAAGGGGTTAAAAGATGTATAAAAAAATCGATATTTTTAAAATGCGATCTGTTTTAAAATTTGCGATTAGATGAAAAAGCTAAAAAATGAAATACGTGTTTCCGGGGTTTTCGGTTTTCGATCTCTAATAAGGGGTAAAAAAGTGCTTAAAGTTTGTATGGAAAATCATGATTTTTAAATGCGTTCTGTTCCAAAACTTGCAAGTAGATCAAACAGCTAAAAAAATTGAGTACGTGTTTCAGGGATTTCCGATTTTTAACCCCTAAAGGAGTAAAAGATGGTTGCAGCGGGTGAAACCGCTGACGGGCAGCTAGTTAAAAATAACCAGAACAACCTATTAAACGAAGTCGTGTAGCAAAATGAAATATCCCAATCAAGACCCAAGTGAAACTCCATCCTAAATGAATTTGCAAGTGTAAACATTCTGGTCCAACTATAGGCGGTTCTCATACGCAAGATTTTCCAGTGCTTCGTCGGATCCGGTTATTTGACAAAAGGAGCTTAAGAAATCCTATACAACAACCGGATATCATGGGAATGGCGCCCCATCAAATGTCACATTAGTAGGTATTGCGTGGCTGTCACGAATCGCAAAATCATCCGGTTCGTGTGCGGTACACCATTACGTCATCTGTAGTCAAGTGGCCGGAGGGAGGGTACCTCTATTACAAATTGTCTTAAAGACGGTGCGGGTGTACCCATTACATTAATTTCTAGACGGCTGTCTGTGACTTACAATCGCGTTATTAGCTTGCTGACTGCGGTGCTCAAAGTTTGTTTGATTCTTGTTGAAGATTTGGTCATGTATTGTACTTGTAGGCATCATGTATAAGGAGAATAGATCTCGTATCAGCTGTGTCTTGGGCGGGAAATGGCTACATTACATATCGATGGTTAAAATCGAGAAGACCACCTTTCTCATTTGAGCTTACTACTTAAGTGGAATAGGGAGCGCCATACAGCGTCGCGAATGCAGCGAGTGGTCTTCTCCACTTTAACCATCGAAAGGGGGTCATCATCATCATCATCATCAGCCCACATCCACCCACTGCAGGGTATAGGCCTCTTCTCTATTTCGCCACTCCTCACGGTCCTGTGCTACTCTTATCCATTGAGATCCGGTCGATTTGATGATATCATCGGACCACCGGGCTGATGGTCTACCCACTGGTCTTTTTGCTCCTCTTGGCCGCCACTCTGTGACTGCTTTGGTCCACCGTCCGTCCAGTCTCCTGGCCAAGTGTCCTGCCCATCTCCATCGTAATCTCGTGATTCGCTTACCTACATCTTCGACTTTCGTCTTACGTCGAATTTCGATGTTTGGTACGCGATCAACGAGGGAGATGCCTAGCATGGAGCGCTCCATTGCTCTTTGTGCTACTTTAATCTTGTGCATATTATGCTTAGTGAGCGTCCATGTTTCGGCACCGTAGGTGAGGATCGGCAGTATTTTTTATTTTATTGGAGAATACACGGTACAATAGCGTAAACAGAATCTCACATAGGTTTCTTAAATAGATGAACACTACGACCATAAACGTTGGTTACACATTGGTTATATACCTTGGTCTTCAGGCATTGGGGTAATTTAGACTTGAAAACGTCATCCAGCTTCCCAAAAGCAGCCCAGCCTAGCCCGATGCGTCTTTCGATCTCCTTAACCTGCGCTTCTGGGTCAAAGGACAAACGATGCCCAAGATAGACGTAATCGTTGACCACTTCTACAGTGTCATTACCTACGATTATATTAGGTACACGCATAGAACGATTCGTCATGATCTTGGTCTTGGACATGTTCATCCTCAGCCCGATCTTAAGGGAAGCTTTATGCAGTTCTGTAAGCATTTGTTGGAGATCCGAGACAAACTCCGAAACAAGGATGAGGTCATCCGCAAACCGCAGATGTGACATGCGCACTCCGTTGACGTTGACTCCTCTCTCGTTCCAGTTCAACGTTTTCATGATATCTTCAAGGACGTTAGTAAAGAGTTTGGGCGAGAGAGTGTCACCTTGTCGTACACCTCGGCCTAAGGATATGGAGTCTGTATTTCTGTGCATGCGCACCTGCATCGTCGCGGTCCCGTACAGCTCCCGGAGGATATCCACATATCGCTTGTCAATACCGCAACGATGGAGAGAGTGAAACACGGCCCAGTGTTCGACACTGTCGAATGCCTTTTCATAGTCAACGAAGGCGAAACACAGGGGCCGGTTGTATTCTTTGCACTTCTCCATCAGCTGCTTGACGGCATGGATGTGGTCCATTGTTGAGTATCCACTCCGGAAGCCAGCTTGTTCGACGGGTTGGTACTCATCCAATTTGTTGGTAAGGCGGTAGCACAGGACTTTTGCGAACAGTTTGTAGACCTGAGAGAGGAGGCTGATGGGCCGATAATTGGACAATTTTGATTTGTCTCCCTTTTTGTGAAGAATTGCGACGGTAGCCTTCTTCCATGAGCCTGGTGTTATACCCTGAGAAAGAACGGTGTTGAAAAGTTTTACTAGAACATCAAGAACAGGGGTTCCACCCGCAATAAGCATCTCGACATGCACTCCATCCTCTCCAGATGCTTTCCCGCGTTTCATTCTTCGAAGAGCGTACCGTACTTCGTCCACTGTTATCAGAGGTAAATCCGAGTCCTCATAACGTTCCAACGGTACTGCTCTTGGGTCCGCCGCATCTAGTGAGTCAGGTTCTTTATTTAAAACATATACTGCAGTTGTCTCTCTGTGTGTGGTGTTATAATGCAGCTTATTGCAGAAGTTTATTCACCTTTTAAACATCAACATCATTTAAACGACACAGGCATTCATTATTTGAGATATTTAGCATACTCATTACGCTTTGCAGGATTATTGGCCAACGCATTATAAGGATTTGTGCTGCCCATTCCCTGGATTCATCTCTCAAGTCGCCTTTTCGGTGGGGTAGGGTGCGCTATTATAAGCCGGCACCATACGGCCATTCAAATCAGGCATAACTCCCCCCCTGAAAGTTTAAGCACCGCTGCCTGTGGACAAAAGCGAGGGAGGGTGGTCGGATTAAGATTTACTCGAGATATTTGGCGATGAGATTTGAAGGTATCCGGATTGTCATCGTTCCCATTGTCGGGCGAGCGAGCGGCGCGAGCGGCTAATTTCACTAAGCGATGCCGGAATTTATGGCTGAGAGAGTTTTGGTGGCAGATTTGAATACGAGATAATCAAATTGCGATTTTGTCGTTTGCCTTCGGTTTAAAAAAAATATATACTGTTTCTTGTGTCTTTCGTCTATTTTCTAAAATATACTAATAACCAATAAAGTTCTCATACATATTGAGTTCGTTTAGTATGGGAGGTCCTTTTTTTCGTATTTCGACCCATGTTCCGTGGGGAAAGTTGTTCAGTTTTATGAGTAGGTACCTCCCTTCAGCTTTATTGATTCTTTTGTTACACCCAGTAAATAGCTGCTGTTCTGCTGCCTACCCCGCTAAGTAGGTACTATATTTCCACCGAAAAACTGGCATGTAACTGGTGAAACCATCAATTGGAAAGGTAGCCATAACAAACGTAACTTATTCAAAGTAAACTATACCTTTATACTATGAACAATTTACAGCACATTTTACCCATCACAAGGTGTAGTAAGTGAATTCCCTATTCATGGTGGTTCTTTGTGATGCGTATGACGTCATCAAACCTGATGGCACTTGTGTAGACTGTCTCACTGTTTTGTGCTACGAGCTACGAGGGTGCTACGGGCTACGAGCTACGAAACAACGCTTTTTTATTGTATTTTTATTCCATAGGAGGTTAAAATTTTAGACGGGATCATCCTTGTCATGACGTTTTAAAGAATGAAGAATACTAACAAAACAACTATGGAAGACCTTATATTATTACTAGCTAAAACCCGCGGCTTCGCCCGCGTACTTATAGGGGAATAACAAAGAGATGTGTATTGCGTTGTATGATTTGTTACACATAAATACTAACACCTCATCACCATTTTCATCCGTTTTATGGGGTAAATCATAAAAAAAATACTCCCTCTCCCTCTCCCTCTCCCTCTCCCTCTCCTCTCCTCTCCTCTCCCTCTCCCTCCTCTCTCTCTCTCCTCTCCCTCTCCTCTCCTCTCCCTCTCCCTCTCCCTCTCCTCTCCCTCTCCTCTCTCCCTCTCCTCTCCTCTCCCTCTCCCTCTCCCTCTCCTCTCCTCTCCCTCTCCCTCTCCCTCTCCTCTCCCTCTCCTCTCCCCTCTCCCTCTCCCTCCTCTCCCTCTCTCCTCCCTCTCCCTCTCCTCTCCCTCTCCCTCTCCTCTCCCTCTCCTCTCCTCTCCCTCTCCTCTCCTCTCCTCTCTCCCCTCTCCCTCTCCTCTCCCTCTCCTCTCCTCTCCTCTCCTCTCCTCTCCTCTCCTCTCCTCTCCCTCTCCCTCCTCTCCCTCTCCCTCTCTCTCCTCTCCTCTCCCTCTCCCTCTCCTCTCCTCCTCTCCTCTCCTCTCCCTCTCCTCTCCCTCTCCTCTCCCTCTCCCTCTCTCCCTCTCCTCTCTCCTCTCCTCTCCTCTCCCTCCTCTCCTCTCCTCTCCTCTCCCTCTCCTCTCCTCTCCTCTCCTCTCCTCTCCCTCCCTCTCCTCTCCCTCTCCCCTCTCCTCTCCTCTCCTCTCCCTCTCCTCTCCTCTCCCTCTCCCTCTCCCTCTCCTCTCCTCTCCTCTCCTCTCCCTCTCCTCTCTCCTCTCCCTCTCCCTCTCCTCTCCCTCCCTCTCCCTCTCCCTCTCCTCTCCCTCTCCCTCTCCTCTCCCTCCCTCCTCTCCTCTTAATACAATACTTTCTTAGCCCCTCTAGGGTAAAATATTGGAAATTACAAAAACACAACAATCGTAACTTTGAAAGTTCTTTTTAAATACGTAATTTGAAGCAAATTATGTCAAAGGAATAAGGGTGTCAAATTTCAAACCTGTTGCTTCAAGGGTGCGGCCCGCGCGTAAATACAATACTTTCATCCCCTTTCTTACCCCTTCAGGGATTTAAAATTGGAAAATGCTAAAACACGTCATTAATTTTTTTAGAGTTCTTTCTAAATACGAAATTTGAAGCAAATATATCAAAGAGATAAAAAAGTTCATACAATCTTTCATCCCCCATTTTACCCCCTTAGGGGTTGATTTTCAAAAAACCCTTTCTTAGTAGATGCCTACATTGCTTAAGGAATACACATGCCAAATTTCATGCTTCTAGCTCCAAGGGTTTAGTTTTTATGACAATGCGTAATTTTCATCCCCTATGTCAACCCATCGGGGGATGACTTTTGAATACTCTTAAATCAAAATAATTATCAACTGTTTATTAAAAATAAGGGTGCCAAATTTCAAAACTGTTGCTTCAAAGGTGCGGCCTGCGCGTAAATATAATACTTTCATCCCCTTTCTTATCCCTTCAGGGGCTTAAAATTTATAACACGTCAATCATTATTTTTAAAGTTCATCCTAAATACGAAATTTGGAGCGAATTTATCAAGGGAATAAAAAATTTCATGCAAACTTCCATCCCCCGTTTTACCCCCTTCGGGGTTGAATTTCGAAAAATCCTTTCTTAGTGGATGTTAACGTTGCTTAATGAATACACATGCCAAATTTCACGCTTCTAGCTCCAAGAGTTTGGTTTTTACGACAATGCGTAATTTTCATCCCCTATGTCAACCCATCGGGGGATGAATTTTGAATACTTCTAAATCAAAATAATATCAACTGTTTATTAAAAATAAGGATGCCAGATTTCAAAACTGTAGCTTCAAAGGTGCGGCCTGCGCGTAAATATAATACTTTCATCCCCTTTTTTACCCCCTCAAGGGTTGCAAATTGAAAAATGCTAAAACACGTCATTCATTATTTTTAAAGTTCTTCCTAAATACGAAATTTGAAGCAGTTATACAAAAAAAATAAAGAGTTTCATACAAACTTTCATCCCCCGTTTTACCCCCTTAGAGGAGGAATTTCGAAAAATCCTTTCTTAGTGGATGCTAACGTTGCTTAATGAATACACATGCCAAATTTCACGCTTCTAGCTCTAAGGGTTTGGTTTTTACGACAATGCGTAATTTTCATCCCCTATGTCAACCCATCGGGGAATGAATTTTGAATACTCCTAAATCAAAATAATATCAACTGTTTATTAAAAATAAGGGTGCCAAATTTCAAAACTGTAGCTTCAAAGGTGCGGCCTGTGCGTAAATATAATACTTTCATCCCCTTTCTTACCCCCTCAGGGGTTTAAAATTGGAAAATGCTAAAACACGTCATTCATTATTATTAAAGTTCTTCCTAAATACGAAATTTGAAGCAGTTATATCAAAGGAATAAAAAGTTTCATACAAACTTTCATCCCCCGTTTTACCCCCCTAGGGGTTGAATTTCGAAAAATCCTTCCTTAGCGGATGCCTACATTATAGTGGCTATCTGCATGCCAAATTACAGCCGGATCGGTCCAGTAGTTTAGGCTGTGCGTTGTTGACAGTCAGACTTCTTGAGTTTTATATATTACTAGCTGGTGCCCGCGACTTCGTACGCAAGGTGTTAGAGGCTTTGTGTTAGTTATATTATATCTACATGTTGTTACACTGTTAATCAGTGATTTTGAAATCAGCCATAAGTTAAATGTGCGGCTAGGGCTGAGTCAAATTTCGTCGGGTGCGCGAACTAAGAATAGGTCTTCTCTTCTTCCTTGGGTGGGATTCCTGCGCTGCTCGCAGACTGGTAATCAGCTCCACTCTTGCTGTGCCTACAAATGGCATCAAATGTGAAACTTAAAGATATTATTGTACCATTTGAAGGCAAATAAATAAGTATATGAGTATGAGTATCAGTATCCCCAGGAGTAAAAGATCTTAGACATAATCTTAGAAGCCCGAGACTCAGTGAGGCGCTTGCGATGAATTGGTAATCGTGTTGCTCATGTTCTTTTCTTTGCTAACTTATGTTTACCAGGATGGTGATTGTGCGACTGCTCTATTGCGCTAAGGGCTTATTCGGGACTTCCATCGCGTTTTGGGTTAGAGGACAGGGAAATATAGCCTGATTCTTCAGAAGTTTTACATCCATGCTTCTTGAAGCACTCAAAGGAACGAATTAACCTCAACACCTTAGCTAATTTTGTTAAGCTTGCTATAATTTAATGGTTTACTTGTAACCGATTATTTCTATAAAATCCTAGCATCGTTAGACTGACAACCTTTCGGATACTTAGGTACACGTTCCCAAATGATTATCTCTCTGACCGATTTTGGCCGTGGCGACGACTTCTACTACTAATCAAGTCGACACTGATTCGACTGTTGGTGGTTTTGTATCCTACATCGTAGTCCATTAGGTCAGTTGCACAGGATATATTAAGGTGCACAGACGTTTGCGCAAACTCAAGTGACGACACTTAGTCGTCCTCCTCCTTGATTCAGTGGAACGGAGAAAAGCTACGACTGACGAAGAGGTCGGATGCAGTGTCTGGCCGACAGTAACTGCAAGCGCCCTCTACCTTGCCAAGTCCACCAAGCCCATTGGCACACTATCTGCATTGGGTTACCTTTTTCGCCGAAACAGATTTTGTTGGTTCTAGGAGAGAAGGGAAAGTAGGAACAGGAGTGGAAAGGAATGTGGTGAGTTTGGGACAGGAACACAGGTAGCAAGCTCTGTGATTCTAATGGAAGGTACTTAAACATAGACGGAAGCTCGGGAAGCCGAAGTTGCGTACCTACTCGTATACCACATCCAAACTTTCGATCCAGAAGCTGAGATATAATAAGGTAGGTACCCCTGGCTGACGCAGACATATTACGCTGGTGTATAGTTTTTTTTTGTTTTTCTAATTATTTGCACCAAATCTATAGCCAATTTGGCCAAAAAACAGCTGCTTTCAATTTAACTTGTAGTACCTATTAGAAGAAGAAAAACGACTACGCAGACATACACACTTAAAGGTATTTTTCTTTATGTGTCATTATCAGTTTATATCGCCTTATCGATGACCCGGGGTCAGGCGCGAGTGTCTGGTAATAAATCGTGCGGCAGACTCCTGCAGCCGACCTGGCTCCGCACGTATCGACCCGTCGTTCCTGTGGAGTCAGCCAGGAAGGCCGAGAGGGTGGCGCAGGTCCTGGGCAGCCCTGCGTTTTCCATAATTCCGTCCCAGGTAATGCAGTGTCTGTGGAGAGCGTGCAGCGGGAGCCATGCCACTCCTGTATCGGCTTATACATCCATGAAAAATCTTGCCTCAGACACTGAATAAATCGTCTGACACAGACGTATGTGGCCAATGATGATGATGATCGATGACCCGCTGCAATGTAAACCGCCGCTGTTTTGGAGACAGCTAGACATGTAGCTACTTATAATACAAACTTTCTGCAATATAACGTTAAGACGTTAGAACTACTTAAACAAATAACAAAATCTCAGTCAATGATAATTTACCTATATAAAAAGTTACGTTCATACACGTATCACGGTATTATCCCTTGCATGGTAGGAAAAAGGCTTACACCAACATTGCTCTTGTAATTGACAACACGTAATTATTAAATGAAATACAAATAAATACATACTTTGTATGTAGTTAGTTATGCTCGTTTTCGGGCATCAGCAACTATTTATTCTGGTATCGAAAACACTGGCTCATCTATAGCTCTTGCTGTTATTTTCACCTTTCACTCTCTTGTTACTACCATAACATCCTACTATAACAGCAACAATAAAGTTCACTAACTGAACAGGGCCTCCCTCTTATAGTAGGGGGGTATGTGCCATACTCACCAAGCTTGGCAGGCGGGTTGGTAAGCGCAATGCAAAATGTTGCAATGCTATAGCAAAATTCATCCAGGGATTGAACCCCAGGATGAATTTATCCCTTAGTTGCCTCATACAACACCTACGGGAAAGATATGGGGTGATGACATTCTAAGCCGGCATCACACGGTAACATAACATAACCATCAACAATACCCGCATAGACACTACACCTAGCTTTTTAATCTACCAAGCATTCGTACCTATCCACGTAGGTTCTTATACTAATTTTCCCAAAGCAAACATGTACTATCTTTAGAACAAATATCTCGAAACAGAAACATTTAATCGATTTTGTTTCTAAGAAACCTGCACTTATTTTTGAAAGACCTATTCAACGATACCTCACTCAATAAGATAGACTGTAAAAAACTTTGTTCCGTTTTCCCGTGGGAATGAGAGATTTTCCCGGAGTAAAATGTGTCCTAAATGTTGACCCGAGTAATAAGCTACCACGATACAAAATTTGGTAACAAACTGCTCAGTACTTTTTGAGTTAAAGAATAACAACCAAACAGACAGACAGACAGACAGACAGACAGACAGACAGACAGACAGACAGACAAACAGACAAAAATTTTTTTAGCTATTGTTTTGAGATCTTTATCTTAAACATAATCCAAAACAAAAATCCTTTTTTGAATCTATTTCATGTACAGACTTTGTACTTGTTACTGTTTTATTATATGTATAGAAGATGGTCAATTCGTCTTGACAACATTATATCTCTGATAAGAACAGGTTTCACACAGGTTTTTAATAAGTAGGTACTTACTTGTTTTTTTTGGATATAGTAACAAACCGCAATCTTGCCCGGTGTGAGTGTGTATCACCAATAGTCACCATACGTCATCTGTAGTCAAGTGGCCGGAGGGAGGGTACCTCTATTACAAATTGTCTTAAAGACGGTGCGGGTGTACCCATTACATTAATTTCTAGACGGCTGTCTGTGACTTACAATCGCGTTATTAGCTTGCTGACTGCGGTGCTCAAAGTTTGTTGGATACTTGTTGAAGAGTTGGTCATGTATTGTACTTGCAGGCATCATGTACTTATTAGGGGTATAAAGTACGGCCCGGAAAAGTTATATTTGACAGCTGTCAAAATCATGGTAATGCTATAACATAAGGTATCTTTTTCTTTTTTGATAAGTCTTATAGTATGGGGTTGACAGCTGTCAAATAGGATTTATTCGGGCAACCGTACTTTATAAATCGTATCAGCTGGGTCATGGGCGATAGACGGCTACATATCGATGATTAGGGGGTACATTATTCAACACATTGCGCTTATTTCTTGATTAAACCCCATTCACCTTTTAAACATCAACATCAAAATACGCAACAATACACTTACACAATACACAACTGCTAGACACAGTCATCAACTATTGGGGATATTTAGCATACTCACAACGCCTTGCAGGCAGATTAGCCAACGCATTGCAAGAAGTTTTAACCTGTATTTATAAGAAACGCAGCTGCCTATTCCCTGGATTCATCTCTCAAGTCGCCTTTTGGGAGGGTTAGGGTGCGCTATTTTAAGCCGGTCCCATACGGCCATTCAAATCAGGCATAACTTCCCCGTGAAAATTTGAGCACCGCTGCCTGTGGACAAAAGCGAGGGAGGGTGGTCGGATTAAGATTTACTCGAGATATTTGGCGATGAGATTTGAAGGTATCCGGATTGTCATCGTTCCCATTGTCGGGCGAGCGAGCGGCGCGAGCGGCTAATTTCACTAAGCGATGCCGGAGTTTATGGCTGAGAGAGTTTTGGTGACGGATTTGAATATGAGATAATCATACGATTTGTGATTTGCCATAGTAATTTTTTAAAATATTGGCGTGTGATGCTAGTTTAGAATATCACATTTGCATGAACACACATGTGGACTGTTGTGGCTGTTATGGTATAGTACCGTTTTTCTGTTTTTGCGTCTGTTTTCTACTATATAAATAGTTGATGCTCTGACTACCCCGCTAGGTATAAACGTGCGATTTGTATATCTATAACTAGCTGTTACCCGCAGCTTCGCCCGCATACCGTAAAATCATGCAACTATGGTCCAGAATTCTACATTTTCAACTTTGCGATCTTGTATAAAATGGAAATACGCTGCTATCGTAATACATTCCGATCCGGGGTTTACCTTTATAATATCACTTTTATATTTACAGGGTGGTATCTGTAAAAAACATGGCAAGTATTATTTATTTTATTTTTAAATTTGGACCATTGTTGTCTTACGTGTCTTCAACTATGGTCCAAGTTAAATTTCACCACAAAAACGTATGAAAACGTAATAAAGGACTATCATTGGGATCATTTTGTGTGAGATTGGGGGTTTTGGGAAACATCTATGGCAAAAAAAAATAATAACATTCAAAAATCGTACCTTTTATTAGTAGAAAGCTAAACATGGGAACAAATTTAACAAAATCTAGTTTCTTCTTATAACTTAAAAAAAATAACAAAAACAGTCTTCTTAAGAACTTAAATAGGTAATTATAAATAAAAATCAAATCGAACATCATTTTTTTTTCTTTAAATCCCCCACCTATTAACCAGTTCTGTGAATTGGAATAGAGCCATTTTAGTGCTTTTAGTTGGGGGTTCATTTATTTTAAATTTAATATTACTTAGAAGATAAAATATTTAATCCTCTTTTTCAGACCATTTCCAACATAATCCTGACCGTGTCATATATTTTACGTATGCACCGTCTTTCTCTACCGAGACTATCTGTCCAGGCCACATTTCTCCTTCATACTCAACCACGACATAATTGTACTTTGGAGAGAGAACATTTGGTGGCAAAGATATATCTGGTTGATCTGTTTCTTCGTCTTCCTTAATAAATAGGCCTTCAAATACGGAAGTGTCAATGGTTTCGACTGGCTGTATAAGAAGCTTTTAAAGAAGATTGCCCATTTGACAAAGGACTACCGTCTAAATTGCCTCAAAGCCGAAGTGGTTCTAAACGATTTATTAGCAACCATTTATTTACCTCCAGTTTTTATTTTTCTTTTAAAACCCGAAGTTCAAAGTTATTTATAAAAATAATACATAACCTAAAAAAACACAATATTTCAAATCTCACTTTTTGACTCATTAGTCATTACTTTGACATCTAAAGATCAACATGTAGGTAATCGTGATGGTCGCCCACGTTACTGATTGATAATACCGATAATACGAGTATTTTGTATGGTATTTAATACCTGAGAGTAAGTTTTGTTACATTTCCTTAGAAACAGCCTTAGATAAATGAATCCTTAATGACATTTTGGTGCTCTGTGGA
Organism: Phthorimaea operculella; assembly: GCA_024500475.1. Taxonomy (NCBI): domain Eukaryota; kingdom Metazoa; phylum Arthropoda; class Insecta; order Lepidoptera; family Gelechiidae; genus Phthorimaea; species Phthorimaea operculella. The sequence continues at coordinate 11,196,970 of JANFCV010000002.1, forward strand.
ATCAGCTCACAGCAGAGTATATTACTGAAGTTTGACCAGACCACACCGTGCCTGTAGGTCATTTAACACATGAATAATACCATTTAGGCTGTGTGCTGCCAGCTTAGAATAGCATCACACCATATATCTACCCGTGGGTGTCGTAAAAACCGACTAAGGGTAAGGGATGAATCCAGGGAATAAGCAGCAGCGTTCTCTGTTAATACAATACCTTGCAATGCGCTTGCCAATCCTAATTAAAAGAAGACCTACGTGAACCTGGATCAAATTGGAGATGTCAGGAAAGGTCATCAGGTCAAGAGTAAGTACCCTAAACCGACGAGTAGGTATGTAAAGGTTCATGAATGTTGAGGAAGCGAAAGAGGTGTATCAGCAAGTGGAAGCATGTAGTCTTTGCCTACCCCTCCGGGAAAGAGGTGTGATTTTAAGTAAATATGATTTAGGTACATTGAAAGAGGTGGATAATAAATAAGTTCAGCAAGTAGTGCAAAAGATATTTTTAATTAAAATTATCATTCATTTAAGGTTTCTTAGATTACTTATGCTATTTTCCTTACACCTAGAAAATTATAAAATAAAGCAATAGCTGGTATACTCCATTGTATTATCATTCTATGACTATATGCAATAATAGAGTCGAAAAGTACCTTCCTACTTTTTTTTATCGGATAAAATAGAAGTACTATCCACCATTGTATAGGTATAGGTACCTAGAAGGGTGTGCGTCAGGACCACGATGTCCACGAGTGTTCATGATAGGATTGAGCTACTTTCTGCATGAATGTGGTACCATTCTAACGTTAGGATGGCAGGTGTACATTTTTATTTTGGTCTGCAGATACTTATTTCGCTTTCGTTTCTTGTAATTTTGTGTACCTGCAGTGTACCTTAGTGGACTTGCAATGAAATCCAGTGTACCTCTTTTAATAAAAAGTTATTTGATGAAATATGCACACCCGCCATTCTAACGTTAGGATGGCGGGTGTTCATTTTTACTTCGGTTGGTAGATACTTATGTAACTTTTCGTTTTTTGTAATATTGTGTACCTACAGCGTACCTGTACAAAAAATATAAAATAATCATCAATATGTTGTAATAATGTACACGTTTTTTACTGGTACGATGATTTTTATGTACTAAGGTACAGTGCAGGTACACAAAATTACAATAAACGAAAAGCGAAATAAGTAGGTATCTACAGACCGAAATAAAAATGAACACCTGCCATCCTAACGTTAGAATGGCGAGTGTCCATATTTCATTAATTAACTATAGAGGTTCACTGGATTCTTCTGTACTCGATGTTAAGCGGCACGATGCCACGAGGCATGGCGCAAAGAAGCTCGATACAGAGAGGCTCGACGTAAGGGGAAAACGACGCCCCGTCCACAATTTTTTCATTTCAGGTATACTGAGGTACACTGCAGGTACTACCATCCTGTAGGAAAGCAGCTCAATCCTAATTTGAACACCCGCGGTCCTAACGCGCACATACTTTCACTTTTTTTTGTATAATGTACCTGCTGTGTGCCTGGTTATACAAATATAAAATGTTGACAAATAGCAGTATAAAACGTCTAGAAAACGGCATAGAAGAAACTGAGGACACTTGGTCCCTAGGGGAGACTCGGTAAACCTTATTTCCAGATTATGTATTCTGTGTTTCCAGAAAAAGCAAAAGACATAAGAGAGCTTCTTTCATACAGGTCGGTGGTGCCTGCAGTGTACTTCAGTGTACTTGTAATAACTAGTTATTATAAGAGGTATACTGGATTGGATTTATTACAGTTACACTTAGGTACACTGCAGGTATCATCTTGTAAGTAGCTCAATCCCATCACGAACACCCGTGGCCCTAACGCAAACCCTAGACGGCGCGCGGGGCCGCGGGAACTCAAAAATGTACACACAGCTTTGTTTATCTCAGAGGAACATAAGCGTGCAACACACCGCCTCCGTTTGCGTGTACGTTATCACGCGCATAGAGATGACATTGTATTGAATGGGATCGTATGAGAAGCCGCAAACTGTCAGCGTATGCGTGCGCGGTGCGCGTAATCAAAATAGAGAGATACAACCACAAAATAGAGAGTTTATAGAAGGTTCACTCGATCCTATTAAGGATTTTTATGATTGTCATTTTGTTACATAGCCAGGGTTGCTACTGTCAACAATCTCAAAGGATAATAAAATAATATCAAAACAGTAGATTCTAATTCTAATACAAAACACGTCATGTGATCATCACTGGCCTCATACGTCTGAGTCAGACGATTTATTCAGTGTCTGAGGCAAGATATTTCATGGCTGTATAAGCCGATACGGGATCGGCATAGCTTTTTGCACGCTCTCCACAGACACTGCGTTGCCTGAGACGCAATTATGGAAAACGCAGGGCTGCTCAGGACCTGCGCCACCCCCTCGGCCTTCCTGGCTGACTCCACAGGAACGACGGGTCGATACGTGCGGAGCCAGGTCGGCTGCAGGAGTCTGCCGCACAATTTATCACCAGTCAATCGTCCCTGACGAGTTCCGTTCCGGGTTTGTGTGTGGAGTTTTCCTTCTCCAGGACCCTGATCAGCTTGGGTTGGATTTATCCCTAGGTCGCCTCTTACGACCCCCACGAGAAGAGAAGGGGTGGTGCTATTCTACTCTGCCGGCACCACACGGCCAGAAAAAATGTCTGTCATTCGAGTTTTTCCCATACAACTTTAAAAGTTGAATAACTCGGAAACTAAAAATAATCGCGGAACATACATGGGGTATTTTCGAATACCCCAAGATATGAGGAATATAATTTCTTTTTATTGACGTCACTGTATGGTCCACCCTGTATATATATGTTACCGGCCAAACCCGATTTTAGGATTTACTAGTTTTTCCTAGGCCAAAGTAGTTTATCCTACATGCGATTGGATAAACCGGTATAGACTAGGCTAAACCGGTCCGTCCGATGGCCGATAGGAGAAACTAGTTAATCCTAGGCAGAACTAGATGAGCCTAAAATTAATAATATACGCTTCAGGATAAACTGGTTTGGCTTAGTTAAAAATGATTAAGGCTTATAGTGACGGAGCTCTAGAGGGTATAGGGTAACGTCGGACATCCTGGAGACATCGGACACCCTGGAGGCTCGAATACCCTAGAGGGTAACATATATGTCGCAGTACGATAGCAGAATTAGGTTTTTGGCTAAAAACCTAGGTTTTTGGCCAAAAGCCGGCAAATGGCAAAATAGTAGACTTCTTTCGGCCATTGTCCTAAGCTGATCCAGGCCCCGAAATGCAAAAAAAGCCATAATACTTAACAAATCTAGGATTTCGGCTAAAATCCTAGTTTTTTGGCCATAATCCTAGGTTTTTGGCCAAAAACCTGGATCAGCTTAGGACGATGGCCGAAGGAAGTCTACGATTCTGCCATATGCCGGCTTTAAACCTAATTCTGCCATCGTACTGCGACATATATATATACGGGACATTTTAATAGAAGATTGACTTGAAGATTTTGAATTTAATCTAATCACTCATCATCATACTCGTTAAAAAAATTATCTAAATAAGGTGCCGGAGCACTAATGTCGTTGTAGCGAGCCCAACCCAAAAACCATACCATAGTCATAACGTGTGCGCAGCACCCCACTGTTCGCCTTCCAACAAGGCAGCTGCAACAATATCCGACTATAGCTTCCAATGTGTTTGCTACACTATCTTCCCTACTTAATAATAAGTATGTGTAATAGGTACGGCAGGTCACGTGTCGGGAATGAATTCTACCTCTTAACAAATAGTTGTTGACTCCTAAAATTAACGGCAAATCCTCATCTATTTCATTGTTTATTTCCACAGAGTATATTCCTGACTCGCGAACATGCTCTCCATAATAGGACCTAGCCTGTTTAATTTGATAGGTGCCTAAAGCAAATCTTTTCAGATCATTGATCGTGAGCTGTGGGAATCTTTGTAGATGAGGATGGTTGCTATCAATAGTTTCAAAGTTCACCCTTCTCCTATTAAAATGTCCTGCGTCCACACAATTTGCCAAATGGTTCTCCATTGTTAGTCTACTTCTGGCTATTGTCACGTATTCCGAAGCCTCCGGTGGATTCTCTATGGGGACATGGAATTTGTTTAATAACGCACAACAGATCCGGAAATCATCCCACAGATGCATAGCTGCTCTGTTATTAAAAACATAACGGAACAGTCGAAAATCTCTTTTGACCCAACCATTAACAACCTCAACGACCCAGCGACACATCGTTAGCATTCGAGAACGATTTGCCTGCTGGGTAGTAAGTTGGTGCTGGTCTTCAAGGAGAGACTCCGGCATATGAGTCACGTATCCGTGTTCCCTGAGCTCGTTAATTACATCTCGAAATCCTCTGTCGAGCAGGAACACATCGCCTTGCCTAAAAAAAGACCTAAAACCAGATTCGTCATGTCTCAGGTTTACGCTGGTGATGGCAGCGTCGTTGCAGGTTGCTTTATACGGCCCGAGGCATTCTACTATGTATCCGTCGCAACTAACCACCATGAACGGTTTTATTAAATTATCGCGTTTTTGTAAACTATAAGTTTCTTTCTGGAATAAGTAATTTGTACTGTTTTGAAGAAAAACATAAGTAGCGTCACACAACACGATCGCCGGTTTGTTATCTGGTGGCAAATCAGGATTACCAAAGAACCCTTCTGGTATAATCCTGTTTCTGGAGGCAACATTTTCTACTCTTATATGATTAAATCCTAAATGAAGTGGAACAAAGTCATTTTTAAAACAATTTCTGACTTTTGTTGTCATCCAGCGTTCTAAAGTGGATCGAGCCATATTAAAGAGGGTGGCTAGCCTCTCGTTGCTATCACCAGTTCTGACTTTTACCAGATAAATGCACAAAGCTATAGTCTTATTGGGTACTGCTAGATTTGGGATGCTATTGAGCAAATCGTAAAACTGATCCGAATTAATGCCAAGCCAGTAATGGCAAAGATGTGCCGGCATAGCTGAAATGTTAGAGAAATCGATTTGATTTGCTGCTCGATGTAAAATGTTAACTATTTTATCAAACTGCCTGCCAGTAAAATCCCTGAAATGCGACGTCAGTTCAGACCAAGTCCCGTGGTGTAAGTGATACCTACACACACGGGCAGATTCAGGTATGTAGAACTTGTGACGTCGCAGTAACAGTTCTTTTATGGCAGACGGGATTAATAAACGTTCAGGTTCGTAACAGTTTACAAATACACACTGGCTAGATGTATTAGCAGCACGTCTGTATACGGAAGATGTAATTTTTGGTGTGATTTGTGGTGCTGCATGTTGTATTTGTGCTGGAAGTGGCGGCGGCTCTGGAACATTAGCTTCTGCCAAATTGGGGCGATTTAAATCCTGTTGATGGTGCCTTCTTGCGGCTCTAGAGCAAGAGCTGCATACACGTTCCATTCTTGAGACCTAAAATGAATAAATAAATAAATTAGTTCGACTGATCATGACAATTAATTCACACGGCAGTATCGCGGTGATATCGCTGTGTGCACGCCGCGAGCTGCTACCTAAATTCTCGTGATCACGCTTGGTTAAGAAAATCGCCGGAAAAAACACTTTTCTCAGAGGCTCTAAAAAACACTCTAAGAGGCGACTAAGGAATTCGAATCGAGGGTTTCGTGTGTGTAGTCCGACTAATGTTATATTTGATCGGAAGTTATCGACTGCCTCTGTGATCTATTTACTTACATATTGGCCCAGAGTACAATTTTACAAAAAAAAAACTGACGAAAGTGCAACGAGTGATTGACCGTTTATTTTACATACCTAGACCAAGCTGCCGCACAAGGCCACCGAACGGACGTATACTATCAAGCTGTTTGAAAACTTTCGATACTAAGATACATGCAGTTGTTTGTTGATTCGGTGTCCGACCCGACAAAACACAGAAGATATTAAATAAGGTCGCTTTTTATGGACACCACTGACTCCTTCTAAACCTCGCAACGGTTAGATTATAGATAGAATTTGAGTGTCATATCATAATATTAATACTTACTAGGTGAACTGGTACCAGTTGCTGTAAGTGGGTCCTTCCTGGACCATCTGCTGGTACAGGATATGTTCTTGCTCGCAAAATAGAATCTCCGCATGGTAAGCACACACTCCTGTGGCCAAAAGCAGGCAATGCAGGCAGATTCTGCAGTAGTGTTAAACACTCTTCGCATATGGTGCAACCTAGAGATAGCTGCAATAAGAAGAGATTTAAATTAATAGCTCAAACAACATATTATAAGTTAGTACATCACATTTTTATCATATAACAATGTATTTACATTAGATACCTATGTAAATAGGAAGGAAAAATAAAGATAGTTTAAGATCGGTCACGAAATCAGAGAGTTCATCAGATAAGCTGTCTGTCGTGCTGCTGGCGGAGATGCTTCTACTTGCGGGCAAAGAGTTCGGAAATCACCAGAACTTAAAGCAACAAATAGTCTAATATAAGCCATGCCGGTGACTCGCTGATGCGGCATGCCTAGCAGCCCATGATTGCTAGTAAGGTATTATTAGGTATAAATATAAAGGTAGGTATGGGTATAAAGGGCAATTGAATTCTATTAAAAATAGCGCTCCCATATCATATTACTACTACAGCAACGACATGGACCTCCCCCAATAAGGGATTTTGCCATACTTACCTCGCTTGGCGGGCGGATTGACGAGCGCAGTGCTAGATGTTGTACATATTCACAGATAATGCTGCTGCCCATTCCCTGGATCCATCTCTTACTCGCCTCTTACGACACCCTCGGGTAGAAATAGGCTGTTACTATGTAAGACGGCACCAGTCGGCAAATAGAGTTCCCATAGCCATACATCAACTTCCACAGCCAAAACAGTCTAGTATTTTTTGCTATACTCGCGAAACCATGCTTGACAGGCGGATTGGCGAGCGCAGCGCATGTTGTTGTATTCACAGGGAATGATTCTCCGCATTCCTTGATTTGATCTCTATTATAATAGTTCTCGCTGTTTCAACATAATTAAATACTTGTGTTGGAAATATCCATGAACGCAAGAGGTTCACCATTGATGGTGTCGTTACAGCACCGATAATGTTTGGATTCTGATTTGGCGGTATGCGGTAGGCGCAATGGATGCATCGATTCCGCCAATCGAATGTATTTGGTAAGGCCACATTGGCCATTTTTGTAGTTTTATTTTTAATCAAATCAATTTGATAATAATGACTGAGAAAGACTCGTGAAATAATTTTCAGTAGGTTCAAAAACAAAACCTCTAAAACGTCAATCAAAAAGATCAAATTCACGTTTCCTATCATTTTTGTGTCAAACTCTGTCAAATTGTAATCAAAAATCTTCTAAAAATAATCTGTTCAAGTAGGTGCATTAGAATCAAATTAGAATATTACTGATTTAAAACTCCTTGTACTTTCTAGCTCGTGTTAGGTTGATTTCCTAGTTTCATGACCAATCAATACAAGATTAATTAATAAATAAAATGAAATTCCCCGTTCTTTCAATACTTTCATGTAGCAAACAGCAAAGATCAAATGTAAAAATAATTTTAATATTAGTATCATCTTGAGGCAATGGAAAATCTTAGACCACAAATGGGCATTCGTCTTTAGTCCACAAAAAATTTTTGGACCATTGTTGAAATCAAAGTACCGAAAATGATTATCAACCCCTTCATTCTTAAACTGACCCGTATTTCAAAAAAAAAATTATCGCAAAGTAGTCATTATTAAATTACCTTTAACTAAAAACATCCACTGGTTTCAACTCAAACTCTAAGTATATTTTTCAGATAAAAGTTTGGCGGCAAAAAAGAACGTGCTCGTTCTTGTGTGATTACACGGCCGAGTAGTCATTCTAAGTGGTGTCGCTATCAAGCGTTAAATGCGTGAACTAAGACCTCTATGCTCCTATTTTATAATAGTACAAAGTTATTCAACTATAAGGCAACACTTTGTCTTTTACAACTTCGTCAAGTGACAGATTCGTTTGGACCATAGTTGTATGACAGGACCATAGTTGCATGATTTTACTCGGTACTCATAGGGATTTATCAATTAGTTGCGTGTATTTGGGAAAAATATGTTTTTCCGGGATAAATAGTAGCCAGCCTATGTCACTCTCAAGCCTCTCACCTAACTGCACACCCAAATAAAACTGCATGATGTCGCTCTGTTGTGACGTGAAGGAAGGACAAACAAACACACTTTCGCATTTATAATATTAGTATGGATACTATGGACACTGCTTATTTCTATCGAAAAAGACGCTGGCAGCTGATGAAACCTTCAATCGGAAAGATAGATAAATATGTACATTCTAAGTAAGCTATACCATTATACTGTGAACAATTTACACCACATTTTAACCCATCACAAGGTGTAGTAAGTGAATTCCCTATTCATGGTGGTTCTTTGTGATGCGTATGACGTCATCAAACCTGATGGCACTTGTGTAGACTGTCTCACTGTTTTGTGCTACGAGCTACGAGGGTGCTACGGGCTACGAGCTACGAAACAACGGGTTTTTATCACTTTACAAGAATGTGCTAATATTTATTTTTATTTACTACTAGCTGCCCGTCAGCGGTTTCACCCGCTGCAACCCATCTTTTACCCCTGTAGGTGTTAAAAATCGAAAATCCCTGAAACACGTATTTCTTTTTTTCGCTTTTTGATCTAATCGCAAATTTTGAAACAGATTGCATTTAAAAATAAAGATTTTCCATACAAACTTTTAACCCCTTTTTTACCCCTTTAGGGGTTCAAAATCGAAAATCCCTGAAACACGTGTTTAATTATTTTAGCTCTTTGACTTAATCACAAATTTTGAAACTGATCGCATTTAAAAAAATGATTATGCATACAAACATTTAACCCCTTTTTTACCCCTTTGGGGGTTAAAATTTGAGGTAAAGAATATTTAAAAACCTGCCCCTTAACTTACACTATATAGGGTGAAATTTTACTAGTGACCGATAGCGAAACCTCAGAACCGGCTGGTGATAAGGAACAACTTTCCCCAAGGAACATAGGTCAAATTCCGAAAAAAAATTTGGACCTCCCATACAAATGTGCCGATCAGCTGATTTAAGTTACTATGGGAGGTCGAAATTTTTTTTTCGTATTTCGACCTATGTTCCTTGGGGAAAGTTGTTCCTTATCACCAGCCGGTTCTGAGTTTTCGCTATCGGTCACTATTAAAATTTCACCCTATATACTAAAAAAAAGCATCAAAATTCCTTGAGGGGTTGTAAAGATATAAGGAAACATACATACATACACGGGAAGGGACTTTACTTTATACTATGTATATTAATGATGAAATCTGTTGCGGGTAGTTGAGGTTAAAAGTTTAAACTTGTCATGTCATGGCCTTTTAAAAGATAACAATATTCACAACCATGGAATTCGGTAGATGTTTATTCTTATTAACTTCTATGGTTAACTCGTCTTGACAGATTCTAATAAGTAGGTAATTGGATATAATAGTGAGCGAGCTTACAATGAGCGTGCCATTAAAGTATCTAACTCTTCATTTAAAATGTCCTTAAATGTGCTAAAAGATGCTACGAGTTTTAAAACGCATTTCCACTTATTATCTTCGTAGCTCCAAGTACCACGGTTGAGTACAATACGATTGCGTCTAAATGATCCCCGCGAGTGATGCGGGGTGGGGTGAGGAAGGGGGGAGCACTTCACATTGTGATTGTGATAGGTACCTAACATGATGCACAGATGATATTATATCCATCATACGGAGAAACTTGAGAGGACCTCAATACTAACCTATTGACTCAAACATCGATATTATCCCTAGGATTATGAGCTCCTTATAAAATTATAGACATGAATTCGGTAAAATATGTTTGACAAAGGTCAAGAAATAGGTCGGTCGTGGTTCAGTCCGGTTGCGCAATTTCGGATTGTTTGAATATGACATCAAATATTTTTAGCGTTAGTTGTCATATCTAGTAAAAAATATTCAATGTGGGTCTCATTAAGAGGCCCTAGGAACTTAAAGCTCACTCAGTACTAGCGACGATTTTGACGCTTACTGGCTTTAACTGGAAATAACTGGAATCTCAGGGGAAGTAAGATAACTAAGAAGTTGGTTGCCACAAACGTCATATTTCTTGGATTAAAATTGGATCAGAATCTTATGACGTTTTCGTCTTCGATCACCGCATCTTACGTCCCGTTCTGGCTACGATAATGCTCCAGCGTTCCTCCAAGCGTTTTCGTATCAGATTTTACCGTTTTGATATTCTTGTACTTTGAGATTGTTGACATAGCAACCATGTTATGTAACAAATGACAATTGCAAAAGTCCTGAATAGGGTCAAGTGAACCTTCTGTAAACTCTCTATTTTGTGTTCATAGGTAGGTAGGTTGCGGTAGAAAAATAACAATGTTTTAAAAACAACACAGCGAATTGATTGAAAGCACCTCTCAGGAAGCATCCCGTTTTTTGTAGCATGCAAATCCGCGAGCATCCCCAGGGTGTCCACACGTCGGACTTTTACCGGGACGGGAACAATGCTGTCCGACCGGCCATTGTCATGCCGTGTTGGGTTCTGTAGCTTTTCATTTGGCTTCGAGGACTTTTTGGTTGGTTTTTGGTGCTGTTTTTAAAGAAATAAAATAAAAATTTATTTGCTATTTCCGAAATTCAATGACATGATAAACAAATTGATTGAAAGCACCTCTCAAGACTGTGTGATGTCGGCTTAGAATAGCATCACCCCATTTCCACCCGTGGGTGTCGTAAAAAGCGACTAAGGGATAATTATCTAGGGAATGGGCACTAGCGTTCCCTGTGAATTTAAGCATCTTGCACTGCGCTCGCCAATCCGCCTGCCAAGCGTGGTGAGTATGGCAATACCCCCCTAAATACGGGGGAGGCCCATGTCCAGCAGTGGACTGTTGTGGCTGTAAAGGTAAAGGTTACCTCTCAGGACACATCCCATTTTTGTAGCATGGAAATCCGCGAGCATCCCCACCGGGTGTCCACACGTCGAGATTTACCGGGACGGGAACAATGGTGTCGGACCGGCCATTGTCATGCCGTGTTGGGTTCTGTAGGTTTTCATTTGGCTTCGAGGACTTTCTAACGCTGTTGTTAAAAATAAAAAATAAAAGGTTTTTTCCTATTAACTGTATTCAGTGACATGCTAAACGAAATGATTGGAAACATCTCATTGGGCACATCCCGTTTTTGTAGCATGCAAATCCGCGAGCATCCCCAGTGGGTGTCCACACGTCGGGCTTTTACTGGGACGGGAACAATGGTGTCGGACCAGCCATTGTCATGCCGTGTTGGGTTCTGTAGGTTTTCATTTGGCTTCGAGGACTTTCTAACGCTGTTGTTAAAAATAAAAAATAAAAGGTTTTTTCCTATTAACTGTATTCAGTGACATGCTAAACGAAATGATTGGAAACATCTCATTGGGCACATCCCGTTTTTGTAGCATGCAAATCCGCGAGCATCCCCAGTGGGTGTCCACACGTCGGGCTTTTACTGGGACGGGAACAATGGTGTCCGACCGTCCATTGTCATGATGTGTTGGGTTCTGTAGGCTTTCATTTGGCTTCCAGGTCTTTTTGGTGCTGTTTATAAGAAATAACATAAAAAAAATGTTTTTTTATTTATTTACGGTATTCAGTGACATGCTAAACGAATTGATTGAAAGCACCTCTCAGGAAGCGTCTCGTTTTTGTAGCATGCAAATCCGCGAGCATCCCTATCGGGTGTCCACACGTCGGGCTTTTACCGGGACGGGAACAATGCTGTCCGATCGGCCATTGTCACGCTATGTTGGTTTCTGAAGCTTTTCATTTGGCTTCGAGGACTTTTTGGTGCTGTTTTTTTGCTATTTACTGTATTCAGTGACCATGATAAATGAATTGATTGAAAGCACCTCTTAGGACCCATCCTATTTTTGTAGCATGCAAATCCGCGAGCATCCCCACCGGGTGTCCACACGTCGGGCTTTTACCGGAACGGGAACAATGCTGTCCAACAGTCAAACCGGCTATTGTCATGCGGTTCTGTAGCTTTTCATTAAAATTTGGCTTCGAGGACTTTTCGGCGCTGTTTTTAAAGAAATAATATAACAAAATGTTTTTGCTCTTTACGGTATTCAGTGACATGATAAACGAATTGATTGAAAGCACCTCTCAGGAACAATCCCGTTTTTGTAGCATGCAAATCCGCGAGCATCCCCAACGGGTGTCCACACGTCGGGCTTTTACCGGGACGGGAACAATGCTGTCCGATCGGCCATTGTCACGCTATGTTGGTTTCTGAAGCTTTTCATTTGGCTTCGAGGACTTTTTGGTGCTGTTTTTTTGCTATTTACTGTATTCAGTGACCATGATAAATGAATTGATTGAAAGCACCTCTTAGGACCCATCCTATTTTTGTAGCATGCAAATCCGCGAGCATCCCCACCGGGTGTCCACACGTCGGGCTTTTACCGGAACGGGAACAATGCTGTCCAACAGTCAAACCGGCTATTGTCATGCGGTTCTGTAGCTTTTCATTAAAATTTGGCTTCGAGGACTTTTCGGCGCTGTTTTTAAAGAAATAATATAACAAAATGTTTTTGCTCTTTACGGTATTCAGTGACATGATAAACGAATTGATTGAAAGCACCTCTCAGGAACAATCCCGTTTTTGTAGCATGCAAATTCGCGAGCATCCCCAACGGGTGTCCACACGTCGGGCTTTTACCGGGACGGGAACAATGGTGTCGGACCAGCCATTGTCATGCTGTGTTGGGTTCTGTAGCTTTTCATTAGGCTTCGAGGACTTTTTGGTTCTGTTTTTGAAGAAATAAAATAAAAAATTTGCTATTTATGGTATTCAATGACATGATAAACGAATTTATTGAAAGCACCTCTCAGGACACATCCCATTTTTGTAGCATGCAAATCCGCGAGCATCCCCAGCGGGTGTCCACACGTCGGGCTTTTACCGGGACGGGAACAATGCTGTCCGACCGGCCATTGTCATGCCGTGTTGGGTTCTGTAGCTTTTCATTTGGCTTCGAGGACTTTTTGGTTGGTTTTTGGTGCTGTTTTTAAAGAAATAAAATAAAAATTTATTTGCTATTTCCGAAATTCAATGACATGATAAACAAATTGATTGAAAGCACCTCTCAAGACTGTGTGATGTCGGCTTAGAATAGCATCACCCCATTTCCACCCGTGGGTGTCGTAAAAAGCGACTAAGGGATAATTATCTAGGGAATGGGCACTAGCGTTCCCTGTGAATTTAAGCATCTTGCACTGCGCTCGCCAATCCGCCTGCCAAGCGTGGTGAGTATGGCAATACCCCCCTAAATACGGGGGAGGCCCATGTCCAGCAGTGGACTGTTGTGGCTGTAAAGGTAAAGGTTACCTCTCAGGACACATCCCATTTTTGTAGCATGCAAATCCGCGAGCATCCCCAGCGGGTGTCCACACGTCGGGCTTTTACTGGGACGGGAACAATGGTGTCGGACCAGCCATTGTCATGCCGTGTTGGGTTCTGTAGGTTTTCATTTGGCTCCGACTTTTGAAAGGCTTTTATCTACACTCAGTTCGTAATATTCGTTTTACAGAATCGAAAGTACGAACGTAATGAACTGCATTACGAATATACAGCCTTAAAAAAAAAACTTTCATACTACTGGCAGCTACATAAAGTAGCTCGATTTCTAGTATTTGAAAAAAAAAATAAACAAATTGACCCGCGTACCAAATTGTAATCTGTTCCAATTTGACACTGGCCATCAGTAAGTCGAATGAAAAAAAAAACAAGTGTCACCCGCGGCGGGACGACACTGAAATTATGAGGACTTATTTATTATTAAATCTTTGCTTCAAATCATTTTCCGAATTAAAATTCACCGATAAATGCTATTTAATTTTAAAAGTTGTTCAGTTTTTATGAGCCTCCATTTTAACGTTTAGTTAAAAAGTTACTTATGTATAAAAGTCGTTCAGTTGGTGGTTCAGTAGATAGGCTTGCAATCGCCATAGTGCAGTGCGGAGGTTTGAATTATTTTTCATAGTTTTTCTTGTAGAGTGTAGATAAAATAGTGTATGCAACTGCAAATAATTAGGCTTTAGAATGCTCGTGTCAAACTATTATCACACTCGGCTGCGCCTCGTGTGATAAACACTCTCATCCTAAAGCCTCTCATTATTAGGCAGTTGCATAAACTACTATTTCCGTACCTACTGATTGAAAATAATAAAAAAGTTTTCATGCTGTAGAACATTATGAAGGTACTTACTTAATCAATAGGGGAGACCGGGGCAAGATGAAGCTCGGGGCAAGACGGGAAGTTTGTTTTTTTGCGTGACTGGTGAACACAAGCGCACCGAATACAGCGCCATTCGTAAGATATAGAGTCGCCTCATTGGGGTCCGAGCGATGCGTTCGTGTCGCGACGTGTTTTTGGTTTTCAGCGACAAATAACTGTTTTTTGAAGTACTTTTACGAGCTTTTGGGTTCTAGATCGATGCGCATGAAGATATGTGTAAGTGTCTACATAATAGTTTGCCATTTACTAGTTGTAATAGTGAATAACGTCCCCGTTCAGATTGATTTTCGGCGCATTTATTTTGTTTGTTAGAAGTGCTTGGAAGTTTTGTAAATTTTGTCTTTTGGGGCAAAATGGTCGGGGCATAATGGGATAGTAGGTATCCCGTTTTGCCCTAAGTGCGAATGTAAAATGTTGTTTCATATTTGTGTAGAAATCAGTTTAAACTCTTGTTTTATTCTACCGTATAGGACGATCCACTCGAAGAACCTTGGTGTCATAGTTTTTCAGCCGTCTACTACTGCTAGTACGACCACCATCTAAGTTATCATAGACAACAACCGGGCCCGAAGGTTAGACGTGCCTCTCATTGTACGGAACCATTAATTGATTAACCAATTTCTTGTTTGCAGTTGAAATGGTACGTAATTACAAACGTAGAACCGACAAGGAGCATTAAACCAGCCAGATTAAATGTGTACTCGTTTTGCCCCATGTCATTTCCCATTTTGCCCCGGTCATGGGGCAAGATGGGATTTTTGACTTGTTACACTTAATTCCTTTTTCTCAAAAATGTATATGATTTAGTGCCATAAAAGAGGTCTATCATGTTAACTAATACTATACGTATTATTATTGATCTAAAAGTTTATTGATAAACAAGTTGATTTTCGTTCTATGAATGTTTTAGTCTTAGCTATCCCAACTTGCCCCGGTCTCCCCTATAAGAAAATGAATTTTGTATCAGCATTCATCAGTATCATCTCAAATGTAAGAATACCCTTTATCTACTTTTACTATAGGTTGATGAGTTACTTAAAGTGCTCCCACCTACTTTGTCGTCCACGTCCATGAGAATATAACACGCCCATACCAATGAGTTGTCCACACGTTGATTATATATTCTAGGAGAATAGGCGTCAGTCTACACTCAGCTGGTACCATGGGAAACGCCGAGACGGACCGTGACGGGGAGTATTGTCATTGATATGGGTTTTATCGCATTGTTTAATAAAAAAAGACGTCGATTTTTTGAACAGGCTTGAATACCTATAAAAACACTAAAGCCCCAAAAATTCTAAGTACGGTTCATATAACTTCTTCTGAAAGAGATCTCATTATTCGAAGACTTTCAAACTTCACTATTGAACTTATTGGCAGGTCGAAACCAGGCATGATATAAACCTTTTTATCTGCATAATATCATTCATAACCATATAGGTAGGTACAGTTTATAGGCGTACGTACGTACCTGTGACCTAAGTAAACACAAGTCTTAATACCATCCTAGGTGTGTGCTCATCAGATTTGCGGATTAAGTCTGGGTTTCGAGGGTAGTCTGCCTTCCTACTTCCTACCCTTGATTGCATTTAGACAATAGAGCTTTTAGACGAGGCTCTCCTAATTAATAATTAGATTAAAATGTCGTGTAGCCTAGTGTTGTTGATTAGAATTGGTACTTAGTACATCATTACAAGTTTGTACCCTTTGTTACTTAAACTTGTGAATAGATAAGTTAGAAATGCGTTAAAATTTTCAAATGTGACAACAGTGTGTCAAACTAAATGTCGGATTCCACTAAGACGTGTTGTTCCGTCTTGGATTATCGCATGTTCTTATTTAAACGATATTTGATTTGTCGCATATTTTTATAAAATATACAATTACAAATCGGTGGCTGAACGACTCAACTTACACATCAAACAGAGTTTTGGTCGCTTCATCCAATACAAGATGAATATCGAAAACATAAACACAAGAATAGGTATCACAAGCCATTACTTTTGTAGTAGAAACGGAATGCCTTCGTTTACAACGGTTTGGTTTTTGTCAAACAGTTTGACAGATGCATCCGTCAACGCACTGTTGGGCATGCGTCGTCGTGTTTAAATGGGATTAAGGTGGAAATTAGCATTTTTTTAAACGCTGCGATAGCGCGCAAAAATTACGTCAAAACGGACGTTATGCGTGTAAAGTGCATCACTTACCGATAAACAATAATCTTGCTATTTTTAAAGAAATGTGTTTTACCTCCATTAGTTTACTAGTTGTAGAATCTACCTCATCGGTTTGTCGAAAACAGGCATGTCTCATTAGTACACGCGCCGCTCGAGCGATATGTAAATAAATCGCGACGTGAGTGGGTTTGCTTGTCGTGTAACACGATACTCCCACATCGACAAATAAACGTAGATTTTGAGATTCCTTTTAAACGCTTGTAGCACACACAAGCCATTACTTTTGAAGTAGAAAGGTATGCTTTCTTTACACGTTTACTTACCGTTTACCAAACGGCTTGCTTTCTTTATAGTAACGTCTTTTACCTCTATTAGTTTACTAGTTGTAGATTCTACCTCATCGGTTTGTCAAGAACAAGCCTGTCGCATTAGTACACGCACAGCTCGGGCGATATGTAAATAAATCGCGACGTGAGTGGGTTTGCTTGTCGTGGTGTAGCAGTGTAACACGATACTCCCAAATCGACAAAATATACGTTGATAGGTGTTGATAGTAAGATTTCACTTGTAGAGTGTGCGGAAAGACATGCCGCTCCCGTATTTGCTTATACAGCCATGAAAAATCTTGCTTCAGACACTGAATAAATCGTCTGTCACAGACGTATGAGGCCAACGATGATAATATAATATTTCATTAAACCACTAAAAGCACAAGTATTACTTTTGTAGTAGAAACGGTAGGCCTTATTCACACGTTTACTTACCGATTACCAAACGGCTTGCTTTCTTTATAGTAACGTCTTTTACCTCTATTAGTTTACTAGTTGTAGATTCTACCTCATCGGTTTGTCAAGAACAAGCCTGTCGCATTAGTACACGCACAGCTCGGGCGATATGTAAATAAATCGCGACGTGAGTGGGTTTGCTTGTCGTGGTGTAGCGGTGTAACACGATACTCCCAAATCGACAAAATATACGTTGATAGGTGTTGATAGTAAGATTTCACTTGTAGAGCGTGCGGAAAGTCATGCCGCTCCCGTATCGGCTTATACAGCCATGAAAAATCTTGCTTCAGACACTGAATAAATCGTCTGTCACAGACGTATGAGGCCAATGATGATGATGTAGATTCTACCTCATCGGTTTGTCAAAAACAAGCTTGTCGTATTAGTCGCGCCGCTCGAGCGATATGTAAATAAATCGCGACGTGAGTGGGTTTGCTTGTCGTATAACACGATACTCCCAAATCGACAAAATATACGTTGATAGTGTGATTTCTATTTCGTTACACCACTGAAAAAGCTACACATTACTTTTGTAGTACAAACGGTATGGCTTCTTTACACGTTTACACCGATTACCAATCGGCTTGCTTTATTTATAGTATTTTTTTTACCTCTAGGTATTAGTTTACTGGTTGTAGATGCTACCTCATCGGTTTGTCGAAAACACGCGCTCGAGCGATATGTAAATAAATCGCGGCGTGAGTGGGTTTGCTTGTCGTGGTGTAGCAGTGTAACAAGATAGGTACTCCCAAATCGACAAAATATACAGCAAGTTGTTAGAAAGATTTCTATTTTGTTAAACCACTATTAGTGTGTTGGATTTATTGAGTGTATTCTAGGTTTTCACATGTTGTGCATAAAATGTGTGTACATGTGTGTCTTGTTAACTAGTGCTTATTATTCGTGTAAGCTTTTTTAAAACTATGTTTTATTTTACCAGCCCTACAACTTGGTGTGACATGATATCAAGACTGCCAATTTGCTGCCAATACTGCTGAAAGGCTTTATTTTTAAGAAGTTTTCCATTATCTTCAAAGCCAAACAATATCAAAGTATCTTTTACGTCGGCGGCTCTTTATACAAAGCGAGTGCGCTATCTTGTCTACGCTACGGTGCGGTGTCTACGGCGTAGCACCGTAGTACCTTTATTGCTACGACACAAAGAAACCGCGCTACGCTTGCACTGAATATAGGAGTTCAAGGAGCTACGAATATAAAACCTCCTTTAAAATAATAAATACTGACTGGTAAAAAAATACGTCAAAGTGACTTTCGTGAAAAAGTAAACATTTTAGTTATTTCGGAATAAATGGCGATTTGAATATTTTTTCACTCATAAAACTGCCAGTATTTGTATAAAATATTCTGACATTTGTAAACAAACTATTTGCTTTAAACTTGGCTGGTTTGAATTTATTTATTTAAAAAATAAAAAATAATTTCTTCAAAACGCTGCCATCTCAAGTATTTTCGTAAAAATATGGCCAGTGTAAAAATTAAGTTGCAAAGAGGTTGTAAAAACAGTTTTTATTATTTACAACTTTTTTGGTAAGCTATCTGCATACCATGATTTCAGATGTTTCGTAGCTCCCCGTGGCACACTTTGACGGAATGCAAACGACAATATGCCATTGTGTGGCGATGCGATAACGGTTTATTATTATTATTAGCTCCAGCGCCGAGGGAGAATCACACCAAAAGAGTACATCCTGTGAATATTTTCACAGAATATTATTTTACGCGGAAAATGTGAAAAATTTAATGTTATTAAGCTTATCTGTTGAAAGGGAAATTGATGCAGATATCTTTTGAATTGCTTTTGATCTTCATAGTGACTGAAAAAGTAATTAGTTTTAAAGCCAAGGCACGATCTGTAGTTATTGATTTTACTACTATTTAATAGGTAGGTATAAACGTGTAGATTCTTCTGAGTTATGTAAAAGGCAGTACGTGGGATAGGTTCATGCGATTTGTCTCAATTCTTTGTGTCATCTAATGACGATTATCGTACTTACTCGTTAGTAATTCATACTTATAGACTAGTTCCCCTGCAGTGTTGTAAGATATGTACTGATTTTAATTAAGTTATAATAATAACAAATATTGCCTCTACCTACCCATAACGTTATGTTATGAGTCGATACCCTAATTCTCATACTCATACTCATTAAATCCTCATATTTGTCCTCAGAAGACTAAAAACACTTCACGGCGCTTAATGACATGTTTGTCGTGTGTAATTGCGAATAATTAAGCGACTTGTGCTTTGCGGGGTGGACAGGGGGTGGGGGGAGCGTGGAGTGAAACATTCAAGGAGCTATTAATTACTGGAAATTGATCGTTTTCTTGTTTGAAGTTTGCTTTACGACATTATAATAGGCTGGTTTTACTAATACTCTTCTAAAGCTCTGGATTATATCACTTATAAAGTATAATATTTTTATTTATTTAACTGTACATTGCTTACAATAAGAGACACAAGACAAATACAAAAAGAAAAGGGCCAAAAAGGCATTTTTTTTGCTTATTTATTTCTAGAAGTAGGATTCTGTTCTTATCTGACGAAAAGCAGTTTACGAAATCCTGAAAAGTTCATATATCATCCATCATCATGGCACACTTCGCTGCGTAAAATTGTCTGTCCAAGTTGTCATTTGGTGGGTGGCTGTCAGGAACCGCAATATCGTCCAGTGCGTATGTCATAGACCAAAATGATAGTTATGATATGATAAAAATAAATATCAAACTAAATAGGTATAGTCCGGCAAGTTCGTGCGCGACCCTCCCTAGGGGTGACAGACGTTGGGAGGGGAGATGTCAGCGGGTAGCGGGAGGTGTAGCGGGGAAGGGAAGAGCGCGCATCCGCGCCGCACGTCATATTAAAATGACGTGCTTACTCGCCCCTTCACCGTCTGCACCCCGCAGGGAGGTCGCGCACGAACCTGTCGGACTATAGTACTTATATATTTGAAAACTTAAATGGACTATAGACGTCACTTTACTGTTAACAACACATCAGTCGCTTATTAATTTAAGAAATATTTTGTTTGTAATACCTATTTGTAGAGCTAAAAATGTAGTTTGTTTGTCACAAAAAATGGATGACGGATGCGGAGAAAATTAAAAAAAGAATGCACAAAAACATCAGTCTGAAACTGTGAGCCGTTCCGGAGAGGATTATATTTTAAAATCCGGCTGCAAATAGTGGAACTATGTTATGTAGAGGGGTAGGTAGGTACTGTAGGCAGTGTTGCATTGAAACTAAAAGCCCGTGTCAGTCATTTCGCTGCGTTTTGCTTCCGTTTTCGTTAGATGGAAATAAAAAACAGATGTGTTAAGAATTCGGATTTTTTGGAGTTTGGAGAGGGTAGGAATTCAGAACTGTAACCTCAGGCAGAATATGAAAACTGTCACCATCTGTAGTGGCGACGCCTCTGCCATCTGGACTACCGCGGATTAACATTAGCCTGCGAATTTAAGTGTATGCTTGGCCACAACCTGGGCGGTCGAAAAATTGTATACCTATCACAGGAAGTGTTTTGAAAATTGGTATTCAACTTCTGCATTGATTCCTCCTGATGCAACCCTGATAGTAGCGTTAGTTATTTTTATTAGAATAGACAGTCGGGGGGACGTGTAAGTTCTCAAACGTTTCTACTTTTTACACATACCTACCTAGATAACATTTCACAACACATCTCGAGCTCTTAACTAAAACCATCTGTTAAAAAATGGTGACGGATGTTGCAGATAGAACTCAGCACCATACCGCGCCGCTGTGGCGTCCGCAAAAAAAGCAAAGCATTTATTTGACGGTGAAATAGACGCTCCAATTATTTCGTTTGATTTTCAGATATTCCCTGGTATGGTATTACGCGAGTATTGGAATTCATAGGTTTTGTATTTTCCTTTGCTGGACATGGCAAAGCGACCGTTTTTTGGAAATATGTAAAAATTTGATTTTTTGTTTAGAAAAACCAGAGAAAGGAATTTTTTGAAAATTTTTGTTTTACCTACGGCCGCTAACATGCTATAAATTTAGCTACGACTAGTTTTTCTTCTACGACTTTTTACTTCAATCCCTGGCTATCGAAATTGCACTAATGTGTTGGAGTAACATTAGGATTGTGTAAGTTCCTGATTTTTCATGCCAATCCTAAAACGTTAATCTCTGTAATCTTTAATTTATAACCAGGTACCTACTTCCGTGAATGATGTCTCCGTTCTGTCTCCATATTGAAGTACACTCGTCCGGATAATCCGTTGGCTGTATCCGACTCCCCCCTTGCTACTTACGGCTACGCGATTATCATAGCCGACGGTATCGCGCCACAATATTGTTTGCGGGCGTCGGAGTTAGAAAGGTTTTGGATGTGGTAGATGAGTAACGGAAATTGAAAAGTGAAATAACAGATTTCTTGAGAAATATTATTATTTATCAGCTCTTTTAAACACGCAAGAAAGACATCTTCAAGGAATTCAATGTCTCTTCACCATGCCAATTGTCTCCGCTCCGTCTCTATATAGAAGTACACTTGTTCGGACAATCCGTTGTCTTCACTATACTAATTATACATATGCTTACTTACGTCTTTGAAATTCTCAGATTACCTTAGTAGGTAGGTATACTTTTTAGTTGTGGGCTTGTTTGTGAGTAGATAGATGTACATGTTGTATTGGAATCAGCGATAACTTTATTTCCATTTCCTTGTATGATTTACTCACCTGTATTTCATTTACCGCATCGATCTAATTTCTACATCCCTGTTTGCTCTTTTCCCACCCCACCTACGTTTTTGAAATCTTCCTTTGTGACGGTTTTAATATGGAAATTAACGTTGTCGCGCCTCGCTACCCGCGCACCTTTATCACAAAGGCATAAAGTCCAAATTGCCTTATTTTTCCTTCGACGCGTTAAATTTACCGCCAAAATCTACACGTCCCAACGGATGCGAGCTTAATTGAATTTTTTGTGTGCAATTTTAAATGTGGAGACAGATTTTGCTTTTTATTTCTTTTGGAAGAATTTACAATGTGGTTCATTTTAACGCGTGAGGAAGATAATAAGTTTGCTTTGTTCGTCGTAGTTATTACTTAAACAATTTATTATTAAACGGATCCTATTGCTAATGAGATGGATGACTTCATTTGGTGCAGTCTAATTTTAACTTATTTTACACTACAGCTTGATTAAATTACGAACCTCATCAACAATACCTGCAACCAATAGTTAGAGAATTCCTTGCTGCAACAGTTCAATTACACTATTTTACAAGGGTCGCCCGTAAGCGGTGTTTACAATTGCAATTGCATACTACGTTTGGTAGCCTCTCTTTTATATCTCAGTCGTTTCTTTCGACACCTACGTGATGAAATTGGCTGATACCTACTCAACATCACACAAGGTAGGTAGCTACTTAAGAATGTCGATCTAAGAATGCTATTTACTGAATATTTTGCTACACCGTAGCACCGTAGCAGGCACCGTACGTAGCACTAAACGCTCTCAACACTTTCGCGCTCCTATACAATTTGCTTCGCATTAAAACGTGTCTGAATTTTTAGCAGATGCGAGAGGGATGGAGCCGTCATGTTTGCTCACCGTCGCGCGCCAAGGAGCGCCACATACATGTCTAATACGCACATTTTTATTTTTATTACACACAAACAACACATCACGTATACAGGGAGTAACACGCCGAAAGGAGGTTAAGGTGCTTATGAAACTGAACAACTTTCCCTGTTGAAACATGACAAAATAATTTTTTCCTCCTATTGGTACTACATCGCCGTTTATTTTGTTGATTTATTATGAGAAGCCCAGTTATTATTTTAATTTTTCGACCCATGTTCAATGTAGAAAAGTTGTTCACCTCGACCTCTTTTACCCTTTTTGTTACTTCAGTTTTTTTTTTTTTAATAAACAATGGGTAAGCATTTGTCCGCAATCTCACCTGATGTTAAGTGACGATGCAGACGATGATGGAACATGCTCGCCCAGACAATGCCTATTCACTCTCGCCTTGAAAAGGCCCAGGTTATAATGTTCCGGAAACAGATCCGCAGGCAGGGAGTTCCACTTCTTAGCAGTTCGCAATAAAAATGTAGAAGCAAAGCGCTTTGTGCGAATTTGCGGGATGTCTACGATATAAGGGTGGAATCCCAACCGGCGTCTCGTGCACCGGAGATGGAATGGTGACGGAGGTATCAGGTCATGGAGAGACTGTGCACACTCCCCGAAATGTATCCTGTAGAATACCGACAAGCAAGCTACTTTGCGACGGTGTTCGAGGCTCTGTAACTTTGCGTCAATGAGTGTGCTATCAGCGATGAGTTTCTTGGCGCGCTTCTCAATCGAGTCCAGGGCTGCCAACTGGTATTTGGCAGACTCGTCCCATAGGTGACAGCAATACTCCATGCAGGAACGGACTTGAGCTTGGTATAGTTGTAAAAGCTGTACTGGTGTGAAGTATCGCCTGACCTTTGAGAGAATTCCGAGTCTTTTTGCTGCAGTCGTTGAAATGACTATGATGGATGATTATTGATGTCTAAGTAGGTAGGTACAAGATAATTCTGGCACAGACTGGCTTTCATAGTTCTAGGATAGCGGCTGTCACAAACCGCAAATTGCGAATGTAGGTTATTTCTCTTTCTGTTTTTTTACGCGTGCTTGTGCCGCATGTTTGTGAGTATTTCAACTTTTTAGAGATATCCGTTGTGGAGCGACTTGTACCTACATTTTCATATTATCGTCTATGTTTAGGTACTTTAATTCGTAGCTGTATTAAAGTCGTGCTCGTTCGTTCATGTGTGTATGTACCCAGCTCAAGATCCCGCTCCGCTCGTATCAACTGTTTGAATAGAGATACGCCACTCCGAGTTCATTGTGAACACTCCCTCACCCCTCCACCCCTGTACCCCCTAGGCGCTAGCTCCACAGAGGAGACGTAAGAAGTGGGACAATGATGTGAGACGTGCAACATCGCGACGCTTGAAACCGGCACCCCAATTCAACTCGTTGGTGTCGTAACTGCGACTTATGGTTGATTTTCCAGGAAATGTGCAGCAGCGTTCCCTGTGAATTAAAAATCTTGCACTGCACTCGACAATCCGTTTGCCAAACGCGGTGGGTGAGTGTGGCAATACCCCCCAATACGGGGGAGGCCCATGTACAGCAGTGGACTGTTGTGGCTGTAAAGGTAAAGGTAGTAGAGACAAAGCTACACAAGTGAGACGTTTGTCGCATCGTTGACGGCTGACGATCGCTTGTCTGACAGATGTCATTTTACGTCTCACGTCCTACGCCGCATCTGTGTAGCTTGCACCCCACACCCCCTCGTTTTATCGTTGTCACAAATCCGACGTATCGCTTTACTCGCGTCGCTCGCTACTCGAACGCGTATGGTAATACGATGTTTAATTCCTCTTGGTCTGACAGATGTCATGTTGCGCGTCGCGTCGCGCGTCTCATCTGTGTAGCTTGCACCCCACACCCCCTCGTTTTATCGTTGTCACAAATCCGACGTATCGCTTTACTCGCGTCGCTCGCTACTCGAACGCGTATGGTAATACGATGTTTAATTCCTCTTGGTCTGACAGATGTCATGTTGCGCGTCGCGTCGCGCGTCTCATCTGTGTAGCTAGCGCCCTACACCCCCCGTTTTATCGTTGTCACAAATCCGACGTATCGCTTTCACTCGCGTCGCTCGCTACTCGAACGCGTATGGTAATACGATGTTTAATTCCTCTTGGTCTGACAGATGTCATGTTGCGCGTCTCACCTGTGTAGCTTGCGCCCCACACCCCCCGTTTTATCGTTGTCACAAATCCGACGTATCGCTTCCACTCGCGTGGCTCGCTACTCGAACGCGTATGGTAATACGATGTTTAATTCCTCTTGGTCTGACAGATGTCATCTTACGTCTCACGTCCCATGTCTCTTCTGTGTAGCTTGCGCCCTACACCCCTGGTTTTATCGTTGTCACAAATCCGACGTATCGCTTCCACTCGCGTCGCTCGCTACTCGAACGCGTATGGTAATACGATGTTTAATTCCTCTTGGTCTGACAGATGTCATCTTACGTCTCACGTCGCGCGTCTCTTCTGTGTAGCTTGCTCCCTACACCCCCCGTTTTATCGTTGTCACAAATCCGACGTATCGCGTTCACTCGCGTCGCTCGCTACTCGAACGCGTATGGTAATACGATGTTTAATTCCTCTTGTGGTGTTCTGGATATACAGAGTGGGCAGAAAAGTGCACAATTAATTTGGGTGTAAGGATTTACAGAATAACTGAGAATAACGCTTTTATTTATTATAATTTTCTGGGAAATGAAACCGTCTGCTAAAATTAAATATTTTCTATTGTAATCTTCAAATGGAATAAGTCTATTCCTAAATTGTTTCATGTCCTGAGTTAAAAGTTAATAGATGTATTTTTATACGTATTTCAATTATTATTATTTATTTATTTAACTGTTTATTGCACACAAGATAGAACACAGGACAATTACATTAAGAAAAACAACACAACAGGTACTGCTTATTTCTAAAAAGAAATCTCTTCCAGCAGTCCTACGGTAGAGTGATGATAGCATAAGGTGTGTTTCAAGATCTGTTTTTGTTTGGTACTCAGTATGAACATAAACAACGTGCCCTTTATGCCTTAATTTAATGGAACTTTACAATATCATTTAAAATTTTCTTGTCAAATTTCTACCTGTACTCAATCCACTGTTTTGGTGAAAACGATTTATGATATACATAAGCACCACGTCTATATCCCATGCAGGAGGCAGAGGGTAAACGGCTATTCACACCTAACCACGTCTGACAGTGTCTAAGATACCTAACTAAAAATAATAATAATTTCATTACATTGTAATGTGGATGATGTACTTAGTAGGTAACAGATTCACACAGAATTAATTAAACTGTAACACCCTATATCTGCGCATATTAGTATCGTTAATATGTTCTCGGTGTATTTATTGTTGTGTGGGAGTTGGAATCTATTGTCATTGCATTTCAATCTGTGGGGTGAAGTTATGACGAGATAATAGGAACGAGTGTTATGTTGAATCGGAGATATCTTGAAATCCCGGTTTGTTGAACCATATTGCCTACTTTTTTAATCTATAAGATACCTAACCAAAAGTAAAAGTAGGTAATATTAATTTCATTACATTGTGCCTAATGTGGATGATGTGGAATAAGTAAGAGATTCACACACCACATTAGTACCGTTAATATGCTCACGGTCTACTTATTGTTGTGTGGGAGTTGGGAATCTATTGTCATTGCATTTCAATCTGTGGGGCGAAGTTATGACGAGATAATAGGGATGAGAGATGGGTTGAGTTGGAGATATCTTATCTGTCTGTTGAATCATATTTTTATTTATTTTATTTTATTATCCTTGAAATTTAACGTTACAATAAGTTGTTAACTGTTAAAATATCAAACTCTGCTTTAAAAGACAATTATAGATACACAACATTCACATTCTTTATTATTGAAATATTGCAATGTACCTATAAGATGCCTAACTAAAACTAAAAATAATATTAATTTAATTATATTTTAAAATGGATTGTACCTAGTAAGTAACAGATTCACACACAATTAAATAAACTGTAACACCCTGTATCTGCGCATATTAGTATCGTTAATATGCTCACGGTCTACTTATTGTTGTGTGGGAGTTGGGAATTTATTGTCATTGCATTTCAATCTGTGGGGTGAAGTTAGGACGAGATAATGGGGACGAGAGATGTATTGAATCGGAGATATCTTGGAACCCTGGTTGATGGATGAATCATATTTTTATTTATTGAAACATTGCTTAGGTGATTTAATGTATTTACATAGGTAGCTTATTTAAGAAAAATCCTAAAAAGAGTTAGAAAGGAAGAGCCAGAACAAGCAGATGTATTAAAAAACATAAACCCGACTGCTGTAATTTTAAAGTTGTAATTTGCAATAAATATCCGCTATCTTGAATTTATGAATTTTTAATACAGTCAGTGTCACTTGCGCTGCTGAGACGAATCTGAAGACACCTCACACGTCAAGATCCGCCCAGTCGTTTGGGCTGTAGCCCGTGAAAGCGTATTTCTTGTCCACATACCTACATGCATAAATACATACATACTCTCAAAAAACATAGGTAACCCTCTCAGGCAGTCGGGTAAAAATGAATTCTTGTACCTACAGTAGCAAAACATAAAAATAAAACCTGTGTAGATAATGTTCGTGACATCTACAAGAACGTAGAGTCGCTATGTCTACGCATCAAGTCACCACAGAAGTAATTGTTAAAACCGGGTTTTGAAAATTATCATCATATCACAGTACTTGTCCAAGCACAGACCTATCATGGTAGCTACAATTTACTACTGTGGTGATGGATGATAAGCTGAAAACATGAGCTAAAAAATGCAAAAAGTGTTGTATCTAACAGAGACTAAATAAAACCACAAATTACAGCTCCATTTCCGTCATCCGTCTGTCGACATCGATTTTTCAGCTCAGTGCGGTTTTATTGGCAATATTCGAGTACTGCGATATCGATACAGTCATATCGATATGTCGCAGGAATGTAGCGAAATCCGGTTATTCGCGAAATCCCTAGGCCCTTCGCGAAGAGCCGGATAACTGCGAAATGCATCGATTTATTCGCACATTTCCCGGAAATCTGCGAATTCGTTATTTGCATGGACATAAATCCAGGAAAACTGCGTATTAGGCGACACGCGGCTACGAAGCCGCGTACGCACCTGTTACGAAAGGTTACATATGCTGATCAGGTGGTTTAGCCTGCAATTGCCTACTCATTCATGTCAGCGGCCCACGGAACGGCCTTGGCCTTGGTCATGGTCATGCTCATAGTCATGCTCATGCTCATAGTCATGCTCATGCTCATGCTCATGCTCATGCTCATGCTCATGGACATGCTCATGTTCATGGTCATGCTCATGCTCATGGTCATGGTCATAGACATGCTCATGGTCATGCTCATGGACATGCTCATGGACATGCTCATGGTCATGGTCATGCTCATGCTCATGGTCATGCTCATGCTCATGGTCATGGTCATGCTCATGCTCATGCTCATGGACATGCTCATGTTCATGGTCATGCTCATGCTCATGGTCATGGTCATAGACATGCTCATGGTCATGCTCATGCTCATGCTCATGCTCATGCTCATGCTCATGCTCATGCTCATGGACATGCTCATGCTCATGCTCATGCTCATAGTCATGCTCATGCTCATGCTCATGCTCATGGACATGCTCATGTTCATGGTCATGCTCATGCTCATGGTCATGGTCATAGACATGCTCATGGTCATGCTCATGGACATGCTCATGGACATGCTCATGGTCATGGTCATGCTCATGCTCATGGTCATGCTCATGCTCATGGTCATGGTCATGGTCATGCTCATGCTCATGCTCATGGTCATGGTCATGCTCATGCTCATGGTCATGCTCATGCTCATGCTCATGCTCATGCTCATGCTCATGGTGATGCTCATGCTCATGGTCGTGCTCATGCTCATGCTCATGCTCATGCTCATGCTCATGCTCATGCTCATGCTCATGCTCATGCTCATGCTCATGCTCATGCTCATGCTCATGGTCATGCTTATGCTCATGGTCATGCTCATGCTCATGGTCATGCTCATGGACATGCTCATGGTCATGGTCATGGTCATGGTCATGGTCATGGTCATGGTCATGGTCATGGTCATGGTCATGGTCATGGTCATGGCCTTGGTCTTGGTCATGGTCTTGGTCATGGTCATGACCACCCGAAGAACCCTTACGACACTGGGCGTTCCGTGGGCCGCTGATATGAATGAGTAGGCAATTGCAGGCTGAACCACCTGATCAGCATAAGGAACCTTTGCTGCATATGGAACCTTTCGTAGCAGGTGCGTAGGCGGCTTCGTAGCCGCGTGTCGCCTTATACGCAGTTTTCCTGGATTTATGTCCATGCAAATAACGAATTCGCAGATTTCCGGGAAATGTGCGAATAAATCGATGCATTTCGCAGTTATCCGGCTCTTCGCGAAGGGCCTAGGGATTTCGCGAATAACCGGATTTCGCTACATTCCTGCGACAGATATATCCATCCAACGAGATATATCGCATTCCGAAAGAGGATGCAAAATACGGTTGCTAGCCTGATTGGAACATTCGTTCTACTTTATTTTTGGAAAATATAAGCCTGTAGACGGTTTTGATTACTCGTACCCGTTGAAAGGTTTATTTCGTAGCAGTTTCGTAGACTTTCGCTACGGCAGCGTGTAGACATGTACTTATCTTTTTGAACTGCCTATGCTTAATTAGACAATTGAGAATAACTTTTTAATATTGTTGTTCCAGCAAGTTAACTAACTCTACTTCTAGTATCTAGGTCACAATCAATATTGTTCCACCCAATCTGTTCCGCAAAACCATTCTTGAGGGTCCTCTAAAATTGAAATGTGGAGATATCTCATTTCCATTATAGCACTATATAATAGCTTCTATAGAGAGTATGAGAGGTATTGTTAGTCCACAGTGCGACGGTGGGAGCCATCGCAATCACTCGGTGTGTCCCACAGGGCGCCGCTATGGAATGGAGAGAACTTAAACCGTGCGATTTTATTATGTGGTGGAAAAAGAAATAAAAGATTTGTCTACCTTACGATGTAGGAACTTAACTAAACATTGAAAAAGTCTCCTCTATCATCAAGGTGTGGTGTGCCTATCTAATTTCTACAGATCATTACTGACATTTAAACTTTGTGAGCCTTCGAGCTTCGATCTTCTGTCCCGTTCTGTCCCGTACCCTAAAAATAAAAAGCGGCCAAGAGCGTGTCAGACACGTCCACAAATAGGGTTTCGTAGCCACCGTTTAAATATCAGGTTTTTCAGTATTACAAAGTTAATTTTGTTGCTGGTTTGTTAGCAGCAGTATGATGACCAACCGCAAATAGAAAAGCAATTTTTTTTCTGAAACCTTTAAAGGCACAATATCCGTTATAGTTTTCATTGTAACTTCAGATTGTAAGATATATTCCATATTTATTTCAAATTTTTAGCGTTTATGGTTTAGAAGTTACAGCTGGAACAAATTATGGGTCAAAAACGCCCTTTTTAAAAGCAAATATCTCGTGACAGAAACATTTAAGTGACTTTGTTTCAAAGAAACCTCACCTTAGTTTTAAAAGACCTATTCAACGATACCCTACTCAATATTACAGAAGAAAAAAAATTTTTTGCCTCCCTTTCACTTGTATGGGAGGGGGTCCAAAAAA
Source organism: Phthorimaea operculella (assembly GCA_024500475.1). Taxonomy (NCBI): domain Eukaryota; kingdom Metazoa; phylum Arthropoda; class Insecta; order Lepidoptera; family Gelechiidae; genus Phthorimaea; species Phthorimaea operculella. Next base: position 11,227,579 of record JANFCV010000002.1, read on the forward strand.
CATTAAAAATATTTTATTCTTAACATTTCTATATTTGGGTCAACACGATCTATCTTCTTACCAAATTTCATGTCGATAGCTTTAAAACTGACGAAGATATGAGGGCGCGGCATACAGACAGACAGACAGACAGACAGACAGACATGACGAAACTATAAGGGTTTCTAGTAGACTACGAAACCCTAAAAAAAACACCTCCAGCTTGTGGATAAACCCCGTTATTGAAACTGAGAAAAGTAGAGTCGGTATAAAAAGTAAATCAGAAACACACGAGAATTTCACTTGTATCTCAATCGAATATTATAAATAGCTCTATCCGCTCTATCCCTCTCGTACACTCATTTAATTCACATCGGGGCCGCGAGCCGTCGTCGTTGCACTCATTTCCGAAAATCACTCACCATTATGCACGTATTGTTGCAGATGAGCTCCGTAGAAGAAAAGCCTGCGACTGACGTGGCCACCAAGCTCCGCGAGATGAGGAACACCGACCTGGTGTCCCGGCTCCTGGCTGCGACGCCGCCGTACCTCTACAGCGCTCTACCGCTGCAACCACACGCATTCTTCTTCAGCGAAATGCTGCGATCCTTCGTGAACGCAAGGCACGGCTGTCGCCCCACACACTACCACCGCAGATTCAAACGACGCTCGCACAAGTACTTCGCTGAAAACGAGAGTGATTGGCGCCGGGAATATCCCAAAGAAGAGGAAAAGAAGGAGCCCGAAACGCGACCAGAAGTCCCGCTGGAACTGACAGTAGACAAACAACCAAGAATGCGTGAAACTTCGCCCAAAGAAGATACGACAAAGTCGAACAGCCCTGGTCCTCCCGAAAGACAGAACTCTTTCGTGGACGTCGGTACTGAAGAGCTGCCAAAACCCGCTCCTTGCGTAAGGAACCCTGCGGAAAATCAAGTTCCACCGTCTAATTTGATCCTACCGCCTCCCCCGCCAATGTGGTATCCTCCACTCTACAACCCAGCTCAATTCGGAGTTGATCCTCTGAACTTCTTCATAGACCTGCGCGTGCAAGGGCACATTTACGACAGAAAACGCATGGCTGAAGGCCTAGAGAGTAACGTCAACCAAGAAATGCGCCAAGAAGAATCTGGATTGGACAAACGGTTGGGAAGAGATTTCGGGCAAAGGCGACACCTTTCAGCATTTTCTGTTCCAGTACGATCCGGAAACGTTAACGTCGATGGTCCAGAGAAATACTTCGATCAAAGTTCTAGAAATGGGCACAATCATGGGACTTCCTATATCATGAAGAATTTGAAGGGCGTGTACGAGAATCTGCGTAACCAGGACCTAAGAGATGATCCTAAGGATGAGAAGAGTGAAGATACCAAAGCAGAGTCGTCAGATGTAGAGGACGATATTGTTGATTAAGAATTGTATGTACTTGTTCCAGAAAAATTCTAAGTACTTACTAGTCAAACCTTTACCCCGTGTATCTACCTACTCGCTGTACCTTTTCTACTTTAGTTAAGTACTCGTACCTATAGGTAGGCAAGTTACCCTACTGTATGATCTCAAAAACGTCTCCTAGTCATAGTAAATTCAATGTGAATGTAAGTTAAAAATTATAATCATTAATAAAACAACTGTCTATAATACTAAACGATTGTTTTATTTTATTATATGGGGAATTAAAATGTTGAAATACAGGGTTATTTTTTAGTCAGTGCGCAAACTTTGCAGGATGTTTCTACTCATGATTCTGAACAACTTTTATTATGGAGTCACCTGCGAAATCTAAAAAAATTTTTGGTTGTTCCATACGTTTTTGCCGAGTAGGTATGAAATTTTCTATGGAACATCCAAATTTTTTTTTGCGAATTCGCAGGTGGCCCCATAGTAAAAGTTGTTCAGAATCACGAGTAGAAATACCCTGCAAAGTTTGCGCACTGAATAAAAAATAACCCAGTATATCACCAAGCAGTACCTAACCGAAATAGTCTACTACTGGAACTTGGGTAGGTAGGTATACCTAAAGTAAACTAACTAAACTGCATTCTTGGTTTGAACCCTTCCGGAACAAAATGTTGAATTCTCACAAAGTTGAATTCTCAAAATGTTGAATTCTCAAAAAGTTGAAATCTCAAAATGTTGAATCTCAAAATGTTGAATGAAATTTTTCTAAGTCCTAAATGGTCTTCATCTTAGTACACTATAGGATTTCCGAAAATGTCGAAAATGGTAATTTTTCTAAGTCTTTGACGTTCATGACGTGTTCTAAATTTTAAATGACAGCTGTCAAACTTAAAACTCGTTTATCCCGGAAACCAACCGGAAACTATACATGTTAGAGTATCAGTTTCTTAGAAGAAGTTGCAGGTCTTGGAAATACCTAAATTTTATGTGACAGCTGTCAAACTAAATCTTCATTTATCTCGGAAACTATGCATGCTAGACTCCTAGTTTATTTGGGGAAGTTGTAGGTATTGGCAAGACCTACATTTTATGTGACAGCTGTCAAACTTATAACTTGTTTGTCTCGGAAACTGTGCATGCTAGACTGTAAGTTTCTAAGTAGAAGTTGTAGATCTTGGCAAGACCTTCATTTTATGTGACAGCTGTCAAACTTGTAGCTCGTTTATCTTGGAAACTGTGTAGGGTAGACTATATGTTTTTAGGGAAAGCTGTAGGTCGTGGCAAAACCTACAATTATTACCAAGAAACTTATGGTCTAGCATTTATAGTTTCCGAGATAAATAAGCTACAAGTTTGACAGCTGTCACTCAAAATGTAGGTTTTGCCACGATCTACAATTTCCACTAATAAGCTTATAGTCTAGAAGGCACAGTTTCCGATATAAACGAGTTACAAGTTTGACAGCTGTCCAATAAAATGAAGGTCTTACTACGACCTACAATTTCCACTAAGAAACTTATAGTCTAGCATGCTTATTTTCCGAGATAAACGAGTTATAAGTTTGACAGCTGTCACATTAAACGTAGGTATTGCCAAGACTTGCAACTTCCTCTAAGAAACTGATACTCTAGCATGTATATAAATGACAACTGTCATTTAAAATTTAGGGCGCGTCATTAGTGTCAAAGACCTAGAAAAATTACACGTTCAACATTTTCGGAAGTGAAGACTTAACATGAAGACCATTTAGGACTTAGAAAAATTTCGTTTAACATTTTGAGATCCAACATTTTGGGATTTCAACTTTTTGAGAATTCAACATTTTGAGAATTCAACTTTGTGAGAATTCAACATTTTATTCCGAAGAACTCTCCCCTTAGCTGTAGTAGGTTCAATTCCTATGAGCATATTGATAACTTATCCACAAAGGAACAGGTAGTATAATTACTACCATTTACGCTCTGTCTACCCTGCAAGAAGTCTAGGTGTAATGTATGAAGGCCATAGAGTATATTTAAGTCATAAATATAGAATAATTTAAAACAGTACGCAAGTCGAAAATAGATTTAGCCGACGATACACTGCTTACTCCGGTAAACAGGGTGAGCGTGACTATGAATTCGGTACGGAAACTATATAAATCTACTCACTTCTAAGATAATTTCCTGAACTGGCAATACTAAAAGGTAGGGACGTTCGTTTCATAGCAAATTTGCGATTCTTATCTAATATTTTAGTTGTTTTAATGATTATGAATGTCAAAATATTTTCTTCTAAGTAGACATATTTAAATTTGTTATTAGTTTCATTACGGCATTGACTAAATTCCACTGCTTTATTTAATTTTCATTTTTTAAATGTGTAAGATCGATCAAACTGATTGAAAATGCTATGAAACGAACGTTACTACTTTGACATTTTATCAGTGTTGCCAATAAATTTTATACGTTTCCTCATCTTACTAGCTAAAATAAAGTCGTATTTTCCCACAGTATTTTCCGCATGTATTTTTATATTTACGATATTGGTTTGGCTTATAAAAATAAATCACATTATTTCTTCTGATAACATTGTTATGAAATAACAAAAAACTTGAATTTGACAAATAATCTAAACTTTTTCTTACAAATGATGCAAACTTTCTTTTAACTCTGGCAACATCAGTCACCACGCGATTTTCGTGAATCTTCCGAATTTCTCGAAGAAATAATTTGATTTTCTCGACATTATTTCAAAGTTTATATCAAAATGTTTGGAAACGGGCCTATTTTAGTTTTGAGTAAGTGTTTTCTTCTGTATCCTTTTGTGTTTTTGGTGTAAATTGCATTTTCATTCATTACTCACCTGATCTGTCTTTCAGGCCAAAACACAAAACGTGAGTCCGGCCGGAAGGTTCAGCTCGAAAATATCAACGCTGGGAAGGTAATTTCTACTTCAAATTATTGAAAACATAAAATTTCTACCTAAATCTTCTATACTCACTCATCTTTTCCTGAATTTTCTGCGTATTTCAGACGATAGCGGACGTTATCCGAACATGCCTCGGCCCGCAAGCGATGTTGAAAATGTTGATGGACCCTATGGGAGGCATCGTGATGACCAACGACGGCAACGCCATCCTCCGCGAGATCACCGTGCAGCACCCTGCCGCCAAATCAATGATCGAAATCGCCAGAACTCAGGATGAAGAGGTTAGAATTTTTGTGACTTCTTTGTATGGGCATTTGTTTTAGTCAGTTTTCCTGGTTGTAAGGTTTTATTTGATTTCTGATTCATCATCATCAATCCAAATCCACATAGTCATTGCTTGCCCACTGTTTAGAAGAAGAAAAAAGAAATTATTTCACAATTTAATATACAGTGTTAAATCCAAGTGAAAAAGGAAAAAAGTAATTAGATATATGTGGTTTTATATTGCAAGGCTTCTACAGAAGGGTTTCTAACCAATTATTATTTATTTATAGATTATAGAAGTAACAATCTCTGTACTTTTTAGTTACACAGATTTACATATTCCACCATTCAATCTGGTTTCAGGTTGGCGACGGCACAACCTCAGTCATCGTCCTGGCCGGAGAGATGCTGTGTGTGGCCGAACCGTTCCTGCAGCAGAACATCCATCCAACAGTGATCATCAGAGAGTACCGCCAGGCTCTGGAGGACGCCGTCAAACTTCTGCAGGACAAGATCTCCATCCCCATTGACATGAATGACAGAGACAAGCTCAAAGAAGTGGTATGTTGATTGAAAATGATGAATTTTTGTACTTATGTGATTATTTACATCTATGCATGTAAATAGAAATAGTGACAAAGTACTATAGATAATGGATTAGCTAGACCTTTAGCATACTAGATCAGATAGCTACTATATTTTGATGCATCATCATCATTATCATCAATAGACCACAACAGCCCACTGCTGGGCATAGGCCTCTTCTTCCTCATGCTGTTTTTATGGTCTTGTGTCTCCTTCATCCAGTACTGTTCCAGTATGGTGATGATGTCATTCAACCATCTGGCAGGTGGTGATGGATAGTATGCATAATTTTACACTTGCTTAAAGTATGATGTATCACCATCATCATCAATATCACCACCATCGACAACATAGGCTTGTTCTTTCTCATGCCAGTTTTTAAGGTCTTTAGCCTCTCACTTCTGAACCACACCATACAATGTATTTCTCCCTGGTCAATGCTACAAACTGTCCATTTACAGATCCGTTCATGTGTGGGCACTAAATACATTGGTCGCTGGGCTGACCTGGCCGTGGACATTGCACTGGATGCTGTCAAAACTGTCACCATCAATGAACATGGAAGAGTTGAAGTGGATATCAAGAAGTAAGTTCAGTTTGTCACATGCAGGTGTAGAACCTGTAGCTTTTGCTATTCAATTCTAGCTTTGCTAGCAATACTGAAACAAGATTGCAATGCTTTTCAACTAATGCTTTACCTTACCATTTAATTGTAGGAATTCAATCTATTGCCGTGTGGTAGCGGCTGGCGATACTGCCACCCGCTCAGGGTGTTTCGTAAAAGGCGACGAATATATGCTGAATAGTGGCTGAATATTTGTTGACTATGGTCAACCGCATGGTGGCGGTGATACATCTACAATATAATAGCATTCGCAAATATGAATGATGTCAGGCAGGTGGCCGGTCATAAAACATTGTCAAATCCTTTTCCTTCATGATTTTGGGCTCTAACAAAACATGTTGCGCGGACTCCAACTGATAAGAGCAGGCAGATGATGGTAATAATTTTATTCCACAAGATTCTTTTTTTACAAAAAACAGTAGCAGTGGGCGAAACTGCAGCAATGAATACCTTAACCACTGTACCTGAAAATTCTAGTAATACTTAATCAGCAGGAATCTTTCAGATTTTTGTTTAGGACGTCTTACAAATGTCTCAGATGTACATCTCAGGCTGAGCTTGTACAATGTTTTTGCCATTTACTGACTGACTTAAAACCAATTCCAGCTACGCGAAAATCGAGAAGATCCCCGGCGGTACTATCGAAGAGTCCGCCGTATTATCCGGAGTCATGATCAACAAGGATGTCACGCACCCCAAGATGAGACGCTACATCGAGAACCCCAGGATCATTCTGCTTGACTGCCCGCTTGAATACAAGAAGGGAGAATCGCAGACAAATATTGAGATTCAGGGGGAGCAGGTAAACATTACAAAGATTGTATCATACTTATATCTCTTACAGGGTAGGCAGGTCATCAATGGCATGATAATAAAGGTAGGTGATCACTCAGGACATTTGTCCCGCAATATTGTATATCAGCAACAACTGGTGAGGATTTGTCTCTGAAACATTTCGTGCAGACATTTGTTGGGAAACTTTTGTCCATACCCCAAGATGAGACTACATTGAGAGTCCAATAATTATTCAAATTAACTGCTTGCTTGAAAACAAGAAAGAACAATGTGAGACCAACATTGAGATTTAAGGGCAACAAGTAATTTCTCTTGTAGGGTAAAAGCATTCTTAACGTAGACCTAAACAGCTCGAACAGTCCACTGTTGGACATGGGCCTCCCTCTTTTCGGGGTATTGGAATACTCGGCAAGCTAGGCATGTAGACAGGCCAGCACAGTGCAAGGTATTGCATTCATAGAAGACACCGCTGCCCATTCTCTGAATGATTATACCTTAGTCGCTTTTTAAGACACTGACTGGTTGAATTGGGGTGATGCTAACGCCATACAAATAGGCACCACACGGAACCATTGTCTGGCACTAATGAAACATGCAATGAAATGGTGTTTTCCTATGGGAATCAGGATTTTTCCTGCGGTTAAAATACGCCAGCGTTTCTAAGGGATAATAAGCATTCAAATGATGAAATATTTTTAAAATCGATTCAGTAGTTTTCGAGAAGATTTGTTACGAATTTTTCTTCTTTTTAGTATTAGTGTTGATTAAATTTTTATTATGTATTGCGTCTAACTAATTTCATTCCTGTACGCCTTGTGGTCGTAAAAACGGTCGTTAACGCCACGCTTATACGGTAGAAATTGCAATTGATTAGTAGTTATAGTTACCATCTACGCTAAAACTGGGAGGTGAACATTCCACAATTTTAAAAATATCACATCAACTCGCATCAGAATATTGCAAGAAAAGCTTGAAGTATAAACCTGTGGATTTCAAGAAAAGCCATGTCAACTAAAACAGATGTGAGGCGTCTAATTTTAAAACCCACTAAAACGTACTTTTGTGAAATGCTGGTATTTGATCTCAAAATGATGCTGCTGTTACAGGCTTTCAAGTCTTACCATCATTCTTGAGCAAACCCGGTACATTACTACACAACTCCCTTCCAAAGTCGGACTTGCGTTGCAATATCCGCTAAAATGCTCCCTTTACGTTTCAAAATCCACTAAAATGAATTCGACCAATGACAGCGCAGTATTCCGATCACGTGACTTTCAAAATAGTATGGCAATTTGTTCAAAACTGCCAATAAGTTGGAGCAGTATTTACTGTTTTTTAATACAAAATTATGGAGGATTTCTCCCAATTTGTGAATAAGTACAGTCCGAAAGACGTGCGGAAAAGACCCGGCAATGAAGCTTTCTGGAAGTGCACGAAGGAGCATGAAAAACGGTGAGAGAAACTTCGGTGCAAATTACTTGATAAACAGTATATGATGGTGTTATGCCACATGGTCAAAGTTTTTTTGTTACATGGCTGCCTAACCAAAAAAAGGAGTGTAATAATTATTTTGTTCATGTACATTCGGTTATAGCAATGGCTCTCATATAATTAAATCGAGAATTTTTTAATTTTTGTTGCAAAAATATATGATTTTCTCAAAATGTTTCTCAAATGTTCCCCCTGAGCCAAATCTTGTATCCGCGCCTGTTTAAGGTTACTACGCCAAAAAACCTGGATTATTTTTATCCCAGTGAAAATATAATAAAAATTCAAAACATATTCTCGTAAAAGAAGCCTCTTTTTTCTTGCTACTAAATATTGTTGTGTTTACATTAACGGTTCACAATAATGGAATAAATTACAAACACAACAATAAGTTTTATTGTTGAGTACCATCCACTTTTTGAAATATGTCAAAATATGTTCTTATCAAAAGCCGCTAAAATACAACATGTGTTTTACAAAACCCGCTAAAACAAAAAGTTCACAGCAAAAGCCGCCAAAATGAAAATATTTTTTGTTATTTCTCCAAAAATCAGTAGATTTAAAGGAATTTAAAGCATTTACTAAATATCATTAGATGAGAACTATACATTTAGCAACATTTTCATACCTAAAAGCAGAAAATACGCTGTCTAACGGTTTTTTTTGAATACCGACATTTTATGAGAACTCGTTTTAGCGGGTTTTGAAATTAGACGCCTCATGTCACATTTACTCCGTGCTCCGTTACAATCACAATCGTCGCCGTTGCGTCGAATGCCACAAAATAAGAATTTGCTACTCATGTACTCACTGAGTGCGCACCAATAATCTTCTTACCTTGCGACATTCGCCGCCGGACGACGTACATCCTACACGTCGTGACATTCTGCTTGCTACGACGAAATGACTGCATATTTACTTCGACAGCCGATGTGGTGCAGTCGTTAGTACGACGGCCTGCCACGCCACGCCAAGGTTCCGGGTTCAATTCCCGGTGGGGTCACTCAAAAAGTTGATATTTATCACTTTGTGAATTTGTTCCCAGTCTGGTTAGGACATTGCAGGCTGAACCACCTGGTTGTCCGAAAAGTAAGATGGGCACATTAAGCCGTCGATCCCGGTTGCTGTCTATGATGGCGGTCGTTACACAACCATTTCAGAGGCCTGCTACTTGTAGTAGGCGGTTGAAAAACTCAGACACCAGGGTTCTCGGGTCGTTGGATGCCTTGATGTCCCACTCGAAGAAGAAGAACGTTTACTCCGTCGCCGTTGCGTCGGATGCCACAAAATAAGAATTTGCTACTCAAGTACTCATTGAGTGAGCACCAATAATCTTCTTACCTTGCGGTATTCGCCGCCGGACGACTTAAATCCTACTTCGAGACATTCTGCTTGCTACGACGACATCACTCATGCCATTCTGTGTGCGCATAGTAAACGGTCTATGATTTGCGTTTCGAAGTCTTGCCTTGGATTCTCGTTCTACCTGGGGAAAGGTATTTTTTACATGTACCTAAGTATTTAACAATTTTCCTCATGTTTTTCATGTAATAAAATAAGTTTTAGAAAATAAGAAAGAATATAAAAATCATTTATTGGTAATTGTGTATTAGTTCATTGGCAGTGATATAAATTACCAATTTGATTAACAAGTACAGAGAGACAATAAACAGAGGATTTGTTTTAAGGTTTGATACGTGCTGTAGCGACAAATCCTGTTAACGGTAATGTAAATCGAAAAATTTACTGTATAATACAAACAATTTGCTTAAGTTGTTATGTTTGTCGAGGTACGATTATCAAATAATTATTAATCAGTACATCATATAGAATAAAATAGCTTTTTGTGTTTCTCTGTCTCATCTAACTCCTTCTAAACAGCGCAACGGATTTTGATTCGAGTGATTCAAGAGGAGGGAAATGCCAGAAAAATGTGTTACTGCCATGAGAAATTGAGTTGCGGCGGGTGAAACCGCTGACGGGCCGCTAGTCTATAAGATAATACCAGGAACTTGGCGCAAATGCCTTTTTCATTTTTTTTTAACTCATTACAATTTGTTTTCTTTCTTCTCCAGGACTTCACAAAACTGCTGCAACTGGAAGAGGAGCACGTCCAAAGGCAGTGCGAAGACATCATTGCGCTGAAACCTGACATCGTCTTCACCGAGAAGGGTGTCTCGGACTTGGCACAGCACTACCTTGTGAAGGCCGGAATCACCGCCATACGCAGGTATTGTATCATGTCGTCTATAGTTGAGTCAAGATTCTACTGACACAGCCCTGTTGACTGACACAACCCAAATGAAACCTGACATCGTCTTCACTGAGAAGGGTGTCTCGGACTTGGCACAGCACTACCTTGTGAAGGCCGGGATCACCGCCATACGCAGGTATTGTATCATGTCGTCTATAGTTGAGTCAAGATTCTACTGACACAGCCCTGTTGACTGACACAACCCAAATGAAACCTGACATCGTCTTCACTGAGAAGGGTGTCTCGGACTTGGCACAGCACTACCTTGTGAAGGCCGGGATCACCGCCATACGCAGGTATTGTATCATGTCGTCTATAGTTGAGTCAAGATTCTACTGACACAGCCCTGTTGACTGACACAACCCAAATGAAACCTGACATCGTCTTCACTGAGAAGGGTGTCTCGGACTTGGCACAGCACTACCTTGTGAAGGCCGGGATCACCGCCATACGCAGGTATTGTATCATGTCATCTTCAGTTGAGTTACTCTACTGACACAACCCTACTGACTGACACAATCCCACTGAGACTGAAACCTGACATCGTCTTCACCGAGAAGGGTGTCTCGGACTTGGCACAGCACTACCTTGTGAAGGCCGGAATCACCGCCATACGCAGGTTTGTAACTATTTTAATTATACTTCTCAAATACAGAGATATGAAGACATACTTACTATTTAAGCTTTAAAAGCCACAATAAACCTCTTCTTCCTATTAGAGGATGTTTCCCTTACCGTGATTTGCAGATGGGCAAGTGGAGTGCAAGGTGTATACTTAGAGAATACTGCTGATTCCCTGGATTCAGAATTTATTCCCGCGATTATATTCTGCCAGTTTAGCTTCCACATGATCTTCTTGCTGATATTTGCTTACGTTCAGTTGGTAAAGTTTGTCATCATCAGAAATATTGTATTTTATATAATAATTTATTGGGATAAGGGCAGGAAGATGATGATGATACAGAATGTAAAAAAATATTTTTTTTTTACTATTTTCATCAATTAAGATAAACTGAAAGAGCAGCTTTAGTTTCCTAAAAAAACTAGCTTCGAGTAACCCAGGTATTTTTCACCATTTCCTAAAACAAGTTTTCATTTTCATTTAAATTTTGTGTTATTTTCCTTATAATGTATAGTAAATATTGTTACTTTCCAGACTGCGTAAGACGGACAACAACCGTTTAGCCCGCGCGTGCGGCGCCACCATCGTTAACCGAACTGAAGAACTGAAGGAATCCGATGTTGGTACTCAAGCCGGGAAGTTTGAGATCAAGAAGATTGGGGACGAGTACTTCACGTTTGTTACCGAATGTAAGAACCCTAAGGTAAGTAAATAATACAAAAAAGCGCCGTAATAGTAACCCAAAATCACATCCACAGTAACACCAAAAAACACAGCAACAGTAACCTAAAATCGAGACATCAATAACCTCAAAACGCAGCATTGATAGAGTATGCCACTATCGTCAACCGGACTAAAGAATTGAAGGAGTCAGACGTGGGCACGCAGGCTAGTAGTAATAACTAAAATTGTAATAAGATGTGTTTGTGTTCCAGGCGTGCACGATCCTGCTGCGCGGCGCGTCCAAGGACATCCTCAACGAGATCGAGAGGAACCTACAGGATGCTCTGCACGTCGCCAAGAACCTGGTTAGTACACAGTTTGTTTAGGGTCCGGATTATAACATCGAATGTCACAACATCGACAACGCTGCCTCGGAAGGTCGCGACATCGAAAGTGCATTACATCGAAGGTACACGATATCGAAGGTACGCTACATCGAATGTTTCTATAATTAAAAGTAACCCACATCTTATTCCCTCGTTAGTAAAACCTGCAACTTGCGTCAGCACCTTCTCCGTAAGCCACCTGTGTAACACTACGCGGGCGCCGGTATCGGGTACCGCTTTGGGTTCCTATAAGGAGCGCACCAAATATTCGGAACTCATACAGGCGTATGATTTTGTTCCGTTCGCCGTTGAAACGTCGAGCTGCTGGGAGTGGAGGCCATAGGATTCATAAATAAATTGGGGCGTCGGCTTAGGGCCCGCCCCAAATCTTTCCTGGTGCAGAGGTTAGCCGTAGCTAAAGGTACACCATGGGAACGCTACAGCGTTACGGGGACTTGTTTCAGGGCAGGTTATTCGACTAACGAGGGAAATAAGATTTGGGTTACTTTTAATTATAGAAAAAATCAATACAGCATTACTTGATGCAGAAACATTTGATCTAGCATACTTTCGATATCGTGCATATTCGATGTAATGCACTTTCGATGTGGTGACCTTCGATGCATTGTTGTCGATGTTGCGACATTCCATGTAACAATCTTCGATGTTATAATCTGGACCAACTTACTTACAATAGCATTGCCAAAGAGGGTTGACATCAGGCAGGTGGCCGGTCATAAAACATTGCCAAACCCTGTATGATTAGGCGCGTCCACACTGCCCGAGGCTGCTTGCTTCCTCGCTGCCTCGCGCGGCATACGCTCGTGCGCAGGCGAGCCAAGTTCGGCCCAATTTGGACGCCTAATAAATTAATAGGCAAACTTCTGAGGCGCGTTGAGTTTGGCTCGGCCCGAGCGCGTTCGCCCGAACTCATGCGTTGGCTCGGGTGAGCCTCGTAATTTATTGGTCATTTGCCGCGCTAGGCAATGAAAATCCGTGCAGCCTCGCTTGGTGTGGACGGGCCTATTTTCTAATAAAACATGTTGCGCTGACTCTGATATGGGATAAGGGAGATGATGTAAATATTTGTAATTTCCAGGTGTTGAACCCGCGCCTGGTAGCCGGTGGCGGCGCAGTGGAGATGGCGGTGTCGCAGGCGCTGTCCGCCAACGCCGCGCACAACACACCATACCGCGCGGTCGCACAGGCTCTGGGTAAAAATTCATTGTAATACCATCACTTAGCTTAGTAAGCATTTGAACTGAAACCACTGAAGTACCAGTAATAAAGTAGTAGTAATAAAGGATTTATTGAATTGAATTGAATTGACCTACGAAAGCTTTTTATGAGAATGCAAACGAATTATTGTTACGAATAGGCGAGGTATCGATTTCTTGCAAAGGTGTTTGGTGACAACTCTTGTGACATAATATTTCCCTGCTACATACAGTTACAACTGGATTATATTATAGAGGCACTTGTAGGGGAGGAAACTAGCGATTTGCAGATTAGTATTCTTAGTTTGTTTGGGCTATATCCTAGCAGTTATTTTTAAACCAACTTGTTCTTGACGCTTTATCTCATCTCTCATAACCGCTATTTACTACAGCGACAAACAACAATGAGAACAAGAGATTTCTATCGAATTTAGTAAAAATAACGTAGGTGTAAACGAAGATTTGACGGCTGATACAGATGAATGGAAGATAAAGTCGTGTTGCGCCGACCCCAAATAAATTAGAATATACATTTGGCAGATGATGATTTCTATAGTGTAATTAACACACATTATTTCCCGTTGCAGAGATCATCCCCAGAACGCTAGCGCAGAACTGCGGTGCAAACACCATCCGCACACTCACCGCGCTCAGAGCCAAGCACGCTGTTGGAAGCAGTACTGCAGGAATCGATGGGGAAACTGGAGAGATTGTCGATATGGCCGCCAAGGGAATATGGGAACCATTAGCGGTTAAACTACAGGTCAGTAGATATTAGATACATTGCTGAGATTATTCCCTGCTGGAAAAACTATAGTTACTAGATCAAACTATAGCTACTAGGTGAGAAACAGGTACCTTAGCTCTAGCTCAGAAATAGGTAGCATAGTACCACAATACTACCGCACACTCACTGCGCTTAGAGCCAAGCACGCTGTTGGAAGCAGTACTGCAGGAATCGATGGGGAGACTGGAGAGATTGTCGATATGGCCGCCAAGGGAATCTGGGAACCATTAGCGGTTAAACTACAGGTCAGTAGATATTAGATACATTACAGACGTCATTCCCAGCTGGAAAAACTATAGCTACTAGGTCAAACTATAGATACTACGTCAATCTATAGCTACTAGATCTAACTATAGCTACTAGGTGAGAAATAGGTACCCTAGCTCTAGCTTAACCCTTTAGTAGGCGCGTGGGGTCGTTTACACCCCAACGCATGTTTAAAGGTTTAGAACTTTATAAGTTTTAATGGTACCATGCTGATTTTCAATCTAGCCTCAAAAATGGATGTCAACTTTGCATTCCAGTCTCGAGCAGCGCTCAATTGTATGTGGTTGTGTCAGAAAAGCCCGTTTGGGGTGTAGTCCACCCCACGCGCCCGTTGAATCATGTAAGCAATGGCCACTTGAACATAGTGTGTGAAAAATGTGTCTAAGAAAACAGGTTTTTTAAGTACCAATTATTTTTCGGGTGCATTGTTTTGTTTTTTTAAAAAGAAGGTTTAAGACGTTAATTAGAAACAACACTTTAAGTTGTGATGAATAAATTTCTGATTATGCTTAAGTATATTTTGTTTTTTAATAACTTAACAAATAGGGGTGTTAAACACCCCACGCGCCTACGAACGTAACTTTTTTAGCGCGCCTACTTAAGGGTTAAAAATAGGTAGGTCAGATATAACCCTTGCATAGAACCACAATACTACCGCACACTCACCGCGCTTAGAGCCAAGCACGCTGTTGGAAGCAGTACTGCAGGAATCGATGGCGAAACTGGAGAAATTGTCGATATGGCCGCCAAGGGAATCTGGGAACCATTGGCTGTCAAACTACAGGTCAGTAGATACTAGATACTAGGTCAAACTCTGCTAGGTTAAATAACACTGACACCAGGGTTCATCGGATCGTTGGATGACGATGAGAAATAGTTAGAATAACCTAGCAGAAAACCGCAAGACCATTGCACACTCACCGAGCTTAGAGCCAAGCACGCCGTAGGCAGCAGTACTGCTGGTATAGATGGAATAACTGGAGAAATTGTCGATATGGCCGCCAAGGGAATTTGGGAACCACTGGCTGTCAAACTACAGGTCAGTAGATACTAAATAGATATTCATGAAATATCTGAGTTATGGAATGTTTCAATTTTACAAAACAAACTCGCTACGCTCGATATACATATTCGGATAAAGAAAGAACTCTTTGTTAAATTGTACTAAGAAGTGTTTGTAATTCAAAGGCGGTGCGTTGCGTTGCGCAGATGTATGTACGCGCGTACCGGTCCGCGTGCGACGTTCTCTTTACTCTATGTGGTGCGGATGACTTGAGTGAATTGCACACGTTCTCGCATTGCGGGTCGGTGCAGACAATACGTGTCACGTACCGCACGCCGAAAGTTCAGATCCAAGTATTTACAGGGATCGCTTCTACCCTTACTGGCCTTTTACGTTACAGGCTGTTTTTCCACTACTCCGATCCGATACACGATAATTGTCGATCCGATTTAGAAATCTATTAAACTACTATACTCGCTTTTCCACTACACCGACATCCGGTTTTTATCGAACCGATAATTTTCCAAATCGGAATGGTATTTTATCGGTCCGATGTGGCAGACGTACAGAAACTATGCAGGCTTTTGCATTACCTGTTTCCGCCCGGTTTTTTCCAGTTAGTTATGTCAGCTAGTTATGACAGCTGTCAAACTAAAGTCTAGTTTATCTCAGAAATTACACAAGCCAGACAATCAGTTTCCTAGAAAAAGTTTAATTCCTTGGCGAGACCTACATTTTCAGGTGACAGCTGTCAAACCAAAAACTCGTTTATCTCGGAAACTATCCATGCTAGATTATTTAATTTTATTTAATTACAACGGGTTTCTCCAATTACAGTAATTATCAGTGTCTTAGAAAAGTTTAATATCCTGACGAGACCTTCATTTAAGATGACAGCTGTCAAACTGAAAACTCGTTTATCTCGTAAACTGTGCAACAGGCCATCAGTGTCATTGAAAAAGTTTTATATCTCTACAACACCTACATTTAAGGTGACAGCTGTCACACTAAAAACTTATTTTCTCGGAAATAATGCACACTAGACTATCACTTTCTTTAGGAAATTCCTTGACGAGATCTTCATTTAAAGTGACAGCTGTCAAAATAAAAATTCATTTATTTCGGCAATTATGCGTGCTAAGTTATCAGTTTGTTTGGAAAAGTTGTAGGCCGTGTGATGTCGGCTTAAAATAGCATCACCCCATTTCTTTGCTGTGGATGTCGTTAGAAGCGACTAAGGGACATATTTAATTTTAGGCGACAGGCTGACAACCTGTCACTATAGTGATACACGACAACAGCTAAGACGGCCTTCAAATATTTGTCAGACGTGGCGATAATGACCGTTTGTTTACAGCCGGTGACGCTCTGCCTACCCTGCAAGGGATAAAGGCATGATTTATATTTGTATGTATACAGGTAATATTTTTAGTACAAGTTCTAAAACAATTGTTCATTCTAACATGTCGTCCGTCCGAGTCCAAGTCCGTCGAGATAATGAAACTTTACTGTCCGATTTTTATCGGATAGGTGGAAAAGCGTTGTCCGGCTTTTCGATATTTATCGGAAGGCTACTTCCGACATCCGATGTCGGATCGGAGTAGTGGAAAAACAGCCAGGTTGAAGCACACCTCGGACACTTCCATACAACGGGCTCGTTATAGACAACTGTCATTTTTACTTATGTTTGTGTGCGTGACGACAGGCGTGTGAGTGCAGGGTTGACATTCGGGTTAATTTTGATACAACTAATGACTACGTACAGTACCTACCAAAGAGTATGTAATAAACAAAATAATGTACCGACTAGTTGCTGCTAATTTAACATTGTTTAGGGGCCTACATCGATCTATTACGATTAAATGTGAGTCGAAAGTAGTTAAGAATACGAACCGATTACTTCTTAGGTAGGTAGGTTCTTGCCTCTTTTCTTCCCGCGAAAAACGAAAAAATCTCCTGTCTGGGTCTCTGTTTGTGGACATACAGCCGTACACGGCACAATATCGCACCATTTTTTATTTTATCCAACAATTTTATTAACCTTCCCCATCCCAGTACTTCGAAATGTCAAAAACCGCCATTTCCCATGCGGTTTGAAACGTATAGGGACTGAGCGACCCGATATCGAGTCAGTGGTACAAAGAGGCATTTTTCTCGCTGACCCGATATCCAGCCAGTGGTATTCAAGAGGTTAAGAAATACTTTTATCCGTCCGCGAATCTAAGGCGAACTCAGTTCAAATGTTCGCGCCTTTTTTTATGGACATGAATATGGCCGGCACCTCCTTCGTTTCAGTCTAATATCTACAAGAAACCACGATGAAACCTTCTTGGATGAAACGAACATGCAACAAGTCCAGCACCATACCTAGCACTTTGGTTCACTTAAGTCTTCACTAATTTTTTGACATTTCGCGGGCGGGGGCGGGTAAGCGGCGCGGGTGCGGGGGGAGAGTGTCCGTTCTGTATGTAGTACTATACTACATACTATTGTCTATTTTGTGGTTGAAGTGCAGTTTATTCTACAATATTCCACTAACCACTTTTCTATCTATTCCAGGTATACAAAACAGCCGTAGAGACCGCCATTCTCCTTCTCCGAATCGACGACATCGTTTCCGGGTCTAAGAAGGGCAACAAAGAGGGCGCTGCGCCCGCGGAGATGGCCGGCATGCAAGGCATGGGCGGCATGGAATAACATACCAACCCTAGCTAGCAGTATTCACGGACAAAATTGCAGCAGACGGCCTGGGACAGCGGTGTAAGCAAGCTCTTATGAAAATTTTCTGCGACAGTGTGTTTGTAATGATGATACTTTATTACTTTACTACGAGTTTACTGCCTAAATTTTCATCAATAGCCATCTACGTGTGTATCGGCACCGATGATAGTCAAACATGCCCAAAATTGGTAGAAGAGAGATATCTACATTGTCACTATCATCATCACTTTTCATGTAGGAAACGAAACAATCCGGTAATTGTAATTTTCAAGTATTTATTTCCCATTTTCGGCACTGCCATAATCGTCATCAAGAAAATGTCACTCTTGTTTTAGTTATTAGTGGCGCGAATAGATGGCGCTGTGTAAAATATGGTGTGTTACGGCTGGTTCTGAAACACGCTTGCAAAGTTTTTTCAGCAACGAAGGATCGTTCCTTACAAGTTTTCTATAATCGTAGATAAA
Source organism: Phthorimaea operculella (assembly GCA_024500475.1). Lineage (NCBI taxonomy): Eukaryota > Metazoa > Arthropoda > Insecta > Lepidoptera > Gelechiidae > Phthorimaea > Phthorimaea operculella. The sequence continues at coordinate 11,246,007 of JANFCV010000002.1, forward strand.
TAGTGATATATCGTACAAGCAATAACAATAGTATAAATACACCGCTGTGTACAGTGCCTATGAAATAAATTGGATTTTGTGTGCCTCAGCTAAGAAGTGATATGATTATTGCTTTGTTTAGTTCGGTTAAACGATAGAAAGCTAGCACCCCAATGCTTTACTATTTAGTTATTTGAAGTCCCGAATTAGGGTATTATAAGGTGTGCACAGAAATGTATGTACGTTTTGACAGTATAAGATTTTGTCCATGGATATGTAATTGTATTAATTTAATTACTTAATTAGATTGAGCTTGTTTTCGTGAGATTGTTATGAAGCCTCTTAGCGCACATTGTTACAGTCGCAAAATGCTATACTACCAAAATGCCACGTAAGCTAAATGAATCATTTATTAGATTCATGTAGAGTTTGTTGAATGTCTTGTGTCAAGCAAATGTCAAGTAATATTTAGAAAAAGTGACATTTTTTACTAGAATTGTGTCATTTTAACTCTGGTTGTCATTTTGCTTGCTGAACATTGTGCGTTGAGAGGATACAGAGGTGCTCGTTTTATGTACAGATTTATTTCGATCTATCAAAATTGTATCTAAAGAAAATTTTCAAATACAACTTCATGATTCAGGCTCAAACTTAGCTTTCGCGTAATTTTAGTGCTAACGCCTAGTTCGAAGGAACACCCTTATTTCAATGTAATAAAGTTTAGTTTTATTTGTATTTATTGTTATTGGTCACATCCCATATAATTCACAACTACTTATGCATTTAAGTTCTCGATACATAATGCTATTTTAATATTGAACAATAATAGTATTAAAGTTTTATATATCTACTACATATTTGTTTGAATTTGTACTCACCACCTAGTTATACAACTACGATTCCCTATGTTTAGGTTGCTAAACTTCTGAAATACGTCAGTAAATACAATTTCTGGGAAACTTGATTTTTTTTCCACCGCAGGCAGGATTTGAACCTGCGACCTTCGGCATCTGTAGATGGAGCCCATCCACGCGTTAGTGAACAAGATATACTTGCTTAATTCGCAGGCTCGAGTAGAACCGCGGTAGCCCAATTGGTAGTGGCGTCGGCAGTACTGATGCCGAAGGTCGCAGGTTCAAATCCTGCCTGCGGTGGAAAACTAAGTTTTCCAAAAATTATATACCTAACACGGGAAGTGTTTTATAATTTGGTATTCAACGTCAGTAAATAGTTTTATCACATTATTTTTATTCTTTCTTGGTAATTTGAAATATCCGGGGTACGATTAAAATTAATATGTTAATAAGATTATTATTTGCCTATGAAACAATCAAAAAGCTTTGATTTGATTTCAAGTTTGATTGAGATATATCTGGCTGAAATACCCATTACTCTTATTCTAACTTTTCCCTATAAATGTCATTTTTATGTCCGCCATATCTGATGACGTGGTAATCTAAACAATACGAGTACTTGGTATGAGTATTTATCTGAAATGGCAATAATCATTGTGTGGTCACTAGTCACCATAATTATGTAGGTATTTGAACACACGCACTGTCGCGACGAGCCAGGGTGAACAGAATTGACACCGTTACCTGTGCGCGTGTCCATTGCAATGCAATACGACTTTGAGCTGTCGATATGACGTTGATTCTAGTATACAGGGTTATTTTTTAGCCAGTGCGCAAAACTTTGCAGGGTGTTTCTACTCGTGAATCTGAACAACTTTTACTATGGGGCCACCTGCGAATTCGCAAAAAAGAATTGGATGTTCCATAGAAAAATTTATACCTACTCGGCAAAAATGTATGGAACAAAGTTCTTCCTTTGATTCACGAGATATCGCCATTGATTCGACAAGAAGATTCAAAAATAAAACTGGTGTTTGTAAAGTTGTACCTATCCAACATAGAAAGATACATATGGTAAGTATTATGATGGACAATTCTGAAATTAAATTATGTGTAGGAAAATGTTATAAAATCTTTGGAAAATCGAATTTTAATTTGCTTATTCACACCAAATAGTAATCACGACAAGTTTCTATTTCGCTAACACTTTGTGTCTATTGCTTTCGTAAAAAAAATCGATATTTTCTATTTATTTTAAAGCATGTTGTAATTCATAGCTCAAGTGTTTCAGGCAGGATATCGGACGAGTCACACTTTCCAACAATGCGCACGAATACCAATGGTGTCCATGTACTACAATGATGGTGGTCAAACAAAACGAGCAGTGGGCGTGACGAGATCCCATCGGTGTTCAGACGGGCGAGCATTGTCGTGCTGGACACGGGGGCAGCTGGTGCTCGGGATTATGTGAAGGTAAGCTGGATTTTTTTCTAATAATTTCTATATTAATTTAATTATCAAAATATATACAGGTGTATTGAAGAATAAGATAAAGTTACACAAGAGTATGTACTTCATTGCACAAAAAAAAAGATCACAAAAACAAAGTCACAAATAGAGAGCACAATTTAGGCGGCTTTATTGTTATAATTTTCTTCCAGGTAACCTTAGGATACCGCAATCCTCAGAGTAACGCAAAAGGTATAGTAAACTAAACACTATTTTGGAGACCTCTCATCTCAATACAAGTTTGCCCTACCTAGCCGATGATGATTTTGCATAAAACTTAATAATTATCTGAACATTATAAAACAAGTTATCAAGTTTAAAACCCCACAGCAGATTTTGCGCTATTTGCCTAACATTACGATACCTTGTGAAAGAGTGCTATGTTAACAATTAGGTATGTACTAAAGTCTGAACTCTAAACCTACTTTATTTTACAAAACCTAGTCGTAGCCCAAGGTTAAACTACTTTATATTTTGCATAATATTTATTGGAAGTCATTATCTACCATGCGTTGTTTGTAAAATAGCTCTGATATTATCTTTCGGGCCTTTTCGAAATCACTGCGCATGTAGTTAATGTTCAATTGAAATTCTGCATGTTATTTTGTATCATGGTTTTCACTTCCTGTGATTAGAGCAGTTAAAAGGTTTTTTATGGTCGAACTCAGTTATCTATTGAGAAAAAGTCTGTTACTTATTATTATAAAATTTCAGTGAAAAAGATGAATATTGAGTTCTTCTGGCAGCTTATCCTAGCCTAGCATATTTGAAAATAATTTGTAGTAACGGTCTATTTAGCAGTGTTTTCGGACCGGTTGTTACACGACTCGAAGACAGAGAGAGAGAGAGACTGAGCAGTGTTTTTTTTTTTCAATTGTAGAAAGTCTTCCACCATGTTATCTTTTGAAGTTTCTCACTATGCTACGCCACTGAGGCGTAGCATCTGTATGCTACGAGAGTTAATTTTGCTTGTCGTGTCGTAGTCGTAGCATAGTCGTAGGTCATGCATGATCATGACTTTTCAAGGTTTACCAAGTAAGGAGTCTTACAAAGGTTTCTTGAATATAACTTCCTGATTCATCCTTTTTATTCGACGAACGATCCAATGGACTCTAGCGTCAGAATTTTTAAATAGCTTACTATACTTATGTCTTACAGGTTACTTTTAATTAAATACAAATATTTTAAGGGCGTGTTCTACTCACATAATTGAACAACTTTATTAGAAACTTTTGTTCGAAATAAGAAAATAAAAATTGACCTCCCATGCAAACGTGTTGAATTAAAACAGTTCGTTACTTAGTATGAGAGGTCCAATTTATTTTTCATATTTCAATGAACACGCATTTAAAATATTGGTACTCAATTATATTTAATTAACCCTATGTAATATGAATCAGATTGGACTTTTTATACGACAGTCTGAACGATTTACGTTTTTATTTATTTATATTTATTAGGACAACCAATTGTAGTTACAATAAAACGTACATAGGTAAATTTAACACATGGTAAAATGCACTACATTTAAAGGGTTTTCCCTATTTCGTGTCCAATTTACTTACAAATATCATTGCTTAATAGTTTAAAGGGTGATTCTGTGTTTTTGTCATCTTTACTTTCATAGCATACCGCCTTAAACCGTACCTGACCTGTGAGTGAATTGCGGTTTTAATTACAAAATTCAGACAATTCGGCTAGTTGACCTTTTCACTATCCACACAATCACCGAACTACTTCCTTCGCCAATACAAGCCTCCCTTTGCCCCGAATCTAGGTCACCATGCCCATTTGCCTATCCATTGACTGTGGGATAACGGTTATCGATAGTGAGCATTCAATGCTCGGCTATATGGACCGGAACGTCCGTCTGTTTGTTTGTCACAGGTTCACGCCACCTGTGGGAATTCGGCTAGGCCATTGTGACTGAAAGTCCATTGATAGAACCTTGTTGAATTCGGAATCAGCTGATTCAGTTAACATTTGAGGGTTCAACATATTCTGGTTCTTCATACAGAATAATAAGAATCACCAGCGTAGGTGGCACCATTGATAGTACAATTTTGTTGCCGTATTATTTATGTTTTGGTTAGAATTCCGATTGTATGCTGGAAGTTAAACGGTTTTGTGTGAAATGTTCATTTCCTATTCTAGTTTCCGTGAAATATTGACCTCGTTTACCTTTGTTAATTTTGATGACGTTGAGATTTCTGTTCATGGTATTGCTTTAGGTACCTACTTAACTTACCTAGTTCTTGCATAGATACTCTTATTCTAAAGCTTTCACGGTCCTTGTCTCCAAGTTAAATCTAGCACTAGTAATGAACGAGACTCTACAACCAACATCCATATTCGAAATTAAAAGGGTAAAAGCCAGGTCAAAATCAATCCGCTATAGGTAGATCAATATGAATACAGTACGCGAACGAGTTCATGACCATGTTGAGGAATGCGGTAGTGCTGTGACTAAATTCATGTTGATGTCGATATCGAGAACTGTTGCCGAACAATTCAGTTCAGACTCATAGTTATTAGTTAATGGGTTGTTCCAGTGATGAGCCGTGTGATGCCGGCCTAGAATAGCATCACCCCAATTCTACCCGTGGGTGTCGTAAAAAGCGACTAAGGGATAATTATCCAGGGAATGGGCAGCAGCGTTCCCTGTGAATTAAACATCTTGCACTGCGCTCGCCAATCCGCCTGCCAAGTGAGTATGGCAATACCCCCCAATATGGGGGAGGCCCATGTCCAGCAGTGGACTGTTGTGGCTGTTAAGGTAAAGTTAAGGGTTGTTCCAGGTGATTTTTTTTTTTTTGAGTTTTTGTAACACTGTTGCAAGCATCATGATGGCTACCAGAGGCAATTATATTATATCTTGGCCGATATTTTAGAAGGCGAACGAAGATTACAAATGTTTGCCTCCGTTTCAATTCTAGTCAATGTCTTTTTAGAAAGCCCAGTATAATAGACCACTCGATCCCAAGCGTTGTTAACTGAAAAAGCATAATAATAATAATAAGTTTGTTTTCTACACAAAACACAACACAACACAAACGACGACAAAATATCGATAACTTTATGACGCACTTTTTTCCCATCACTCGACTGCGGGCGAATGCGGGAAGATGGGTAATGGCGGGGCGCGCCGCCTCCGCGCGCCTCCTCATTCCCTGATGGTCAAGAACTCGATCGCGTACTGAAGGTACATTTATCAAAAACCTAGGTACATATTTACAAAAACAATATTGAATTCAAAGTAATGAAAACTATAACTATTAGGTAAATATCATTAATTTTACCCAATCGTACCACCAATGCTATTTTACAATCAAAATATGCGATGAATGATCCCACCACAAGCTAATTAAGGCCAAAACCTCACTCGCTCAATAACATCGCATTGAAAACAGCAAACACTTTTCCACAATTATGATAAAATCGGTTACATCGTTTTATATTTGTGGGTTAGGGTCGACATACACTTAGCGGCATGCAGTTTTTGTAAAACACGTGTGAAATTGAAAATGAAAATCAGTATTTGGTGCATTAGGAGCATTCCAGGAAAAAGTAGAATATTTCATGAATTTTGAAATATGAGATTTTTATGGATTACTAAGGTAATTCGGTATGCTGACAAGGTCATTTTCAACTAAAATCTCAAAACCGTTTCGAGATTTACACTATAACTGCAATATCTACGTATTGGATTGGTGATTATTTTAAGTTTAATTAAGAAATTTTAATAAAATATTTTGCCTTCGATGACCTCTATTTGACCTTCTGAAATAGAACCTTAAGGTTTATATTGAATAAACCTTTCGCCTTAGTTGAAAAAAAAAAAACAACGAGTTTGTATTATGGTAATTTGACATTGTCTTTCTTGCATTATCCGTCAATCGTTTGTTGTTGTTTTGTGCTTATATAAAATTTTATATTTTAAAGAAAATACGCTTTTTACAACGACTTTTACAGGAAAAATTTGCGAACAGTGTCTAGTACGACCTCCTGTCGCTCGAAAAGTAATAGATTTGGCGTTGTAGCTGTGTTAAATATTAAAAACACTGACATTTACGTGGTCGGTCACAAATATGAGTTCTAAGGCATAATTTGCTATTTTTCAAACCTCGTAAGTACAAAAAATAGTGTACTTTATCGCAGTTTAGCTATTAAATAATGCATTTTATAGAAAAATATTAGTATTCGGCTATATTAATAGTATAATTTCAAACAAAGTCGGTACCAAATTGTGGTGCCGAAGTAAACAATAGTGCTGCTCATTACTTATCGATATTTGTTTAAGATCCTATGTGTAGCTTAGATCAAACCTTTTTTTTTGCTTTGATTCGTGACGTAATCAATATTTTAAACTAAAAATAAAATCTAACTATGTGTGTTCTATTTGTTTAAGATGGGAGGTAAGCGCTGTTCTATACCTTTGTGCGAGAATAATTCAAGTGATTATCCGTACATATTATTGGTACCCATTTTGGAATGGCTGTTGGAAAAATGATGTGCACAAATAAACACGGAGTACATCTAGTATTTTTTGCAGTACCTACTGCTGTGAATAACATATGGAACAGTGCAGAGTTGCTTTTTTTGCTAAGGACGTGTCTACTGCGTATGCGTTTGCGTTTGTCTGCTTGAATTACTTCATTGATGAATCAAGAATAAATGCTAAAAATATTTCTTGTATATTATTATTGGATAACGTTCCCTTTCAAAGCATATCACTTTTATAAATATGTATAGCACCATAACATATAACAGCTACAAAAGTCCACTGCTGGCCATGGGCCCACAGCAAGTATTGGCCTTTACATATTGGGGGTATTATTTCCCATAATCACCTAGTCTGGCAGGCGGATCGGTGAGCGCAGTGCAAAGTTTTGTTTATACACAAGGAACGATGCTGTCGTGTAGTGCCAGCTTACCCAATATCTTTCCCGTGGGTGTCGTAAGCAGCTACTTTTGAGTGTTGGTGTGTATTGCAATTTTTTGGTGGAAGATTGACAAACTGTCACTATGGCCACAAAATAGAGAATTTACAGAAGGCCAGCTCGCCCCTTCTTTCGATCACTTATGCCTACTCTTTAGGGTTGCTACTTTTACTTTCTGATTTTTTTAATGAAGTTATCATCGCTTCCCTTTATTCTCATCGCTTCCCTTTAGTCGCTTTCACCTCAAATGCTGACTAGGTAGGTATCTATTTACTGTGGGTAGGCACCTACCTGCCGTGTGGTGTCGGCAGAGTAGAATCTCACCACCCCAAATCTGCCCGTGGGTATCGTAAGAGGCGATAAAGGGCTTCCGGGAGGTGGGCAGCAGCGCCTCCCGTGTTGACAACATAGTCCACAAACGCAAACTGCGGTCACCAACCCGCCTGCCCAGCGTGGTGACTATGGGCAAAACCCCCCATGGACAGGACGAGAAAAAACCGGCCCCTAGTTCCCGGCCGCCTTACTACCCCGGGCTACGGTAGCGGCCCGGGTAATGGTAGGGCAGGGGGTGCGAAGAATCCCCGGGCTACGGACTACGGCTGCCATAGACTGACCCTGGCGACGTATAACGGACGCAGTCTGCGGCTGGACGAAAGTCTCCAAATCCTTGAGGTAGAATTAGATAAGATACGGTGGCATGTTCTGGGATTGTCAGAAATCCGAAGAGAGGGGGAGGACACGATAACCCTAGAATCAGGTCACCTATTCTACTTCAGGGAAGGGAGCGCACAATCCCAGGGTGGCGTAGGGTTCCTTGTCAATAAGGCTCTCTGTGACAACGTGGAGGAGATCAGCAGCGTCTCGAACAGGGTAGCGTACCTCGTACTGAAGTTGACCGAGAGGTACTCTCTTAAGGTCGTACAGGTATATGCGCCGACTTCGAGCAGCTCAGATGAAGAGGTGGAGGCCCTATACGACGACGTGTCGAAAGCCATACACCAAACCACTAAGACCCACTTCACTGTTGTCATGGGGACTTCAACGCTAAAGTGGGACAGGAGCACGGCGAATCAAGCTTGGGACCACATGGCTACGGAGCAGAAACCAGAGGGCCAAATGCTAGTCAACTTTCTTAGCAGGCAGGGGCTGTTCTGTATGAACACCTTTTATCAGAAAAAGCCCCAACGGAAGTGGACCTGGAAGAGCCCTGACGGCAGGACGAAGAACGAGATCGACTTCATCATGACGGATAAACGGCATATATTTAGGGATGTCTCAGTGATCAGTAGGTTCAATACCGGAAGTGATCACCGACTAGTAAGAGGCACCCTAAATATCAACTTCAAGCTAGAAAGAAACCGCATGGTGAAGCAAGTTCTCCGTCCCAATCTGCCCCAAGCCGGACATGAGGAGTTCCAACTTGAACTGAAAAAATCGATTCGCTGCCCTGGAGACCCCGGCAAACGTTGACGAGGACCTAGAGAGCATAGTCGGGGCTATTCGCGAAGTGGGGACGAAGCATTTTCGTAAAAGGCGAACAGACAAGAAGCCAAACTTTCAAGCGAGGCCCTGGAACTGATGCGAATTAGACGGGAAACACCAGAGGATGCATTGCCAGATCCCCAGTCACTTAACAAAAAGATCCGAAGTATGGTAAGACGCGACCTCCGAAGCTATAACACTCGACTCGTAAAGGAGGCGATTGAGAAAACCGAGGGTCGAAAGTTTTACCAAGACACTGGGAAGGAGTCATCTGGCAAAGCTAACTACCTCGAATGGTGTAACTGTCACATCGGTTCCAGAGATTCTCGCTGAAATTGAGGACTTCTATGGAAATCTGTATGCCTCACATGCGAAAAAGCCTCCACCTGATGCGACCCCAGACCCAAGAGCTCCTCTCTCCCGCCACTTTACAGAAGATCTCCCGGACGTAGATATAGACGAAATCGTGGCGGCTCTCAGACAGCTTAAGAATGGGAAGGCTCCCGGGGAAGACGGAGTGGCCTCTGAGCTACTTAAGGCCGGTGGAAAACCTGTCCTCGAGGAGCTGAAAAGGCTTTTCAACTCTGTAATAGCCAATGGGACAACCCCGAAGGCGTGGAGCAGAGGTGTAGTGGCATTGTTTTTCAAAAAAAGAGACAAAACGCTTCTCAAAAACTATAGGCCGATCACACTTCTGAGCCACGTCTATAAGCTGTTCTCGAGAGTCGTCACGAATCGTCTGGCAGCAAGATTTGACGCCTTTCAGCCACCGGAACAGGCCGGATTTCGTAAGGGCTTCAGTACCGTAGACCACATCCATACTGTAAGGCAGGTTATACAGAAGACAGAGGAGTACAACCAACCACTGTGTATGGCTTTTGTGGACTACGAAAAAGCCTTCGACTCTATCGAAACCTGGGCTGTTTTGGAGTCCTTGCAGCGGTGCCAAGTCGACTGGCGGTATGTGGAGGTGCTGAGAAGCCTTTATCAAATGGCTACGATGTCCGTTCAAGTACAAAACCATAATACAAGACCCATCCAACTGCTCCGTGGTGTACGACAGGGTGACGTTATATCCCCGAAACTCTTCACCGACGCATTGGAGGATGTCTTCAAAACTCTACAGTGGGATGGACTGGGCATCAACGTCAACGGCGAAAGTCTCACGCATCTCCGCTTTGCCGACGACATAGTCATAATGGCCGAATCGCTGCAGGACCTGCAAAAAATGCTATCTAGTCTTAACTCTGCCTCGAGACGTGTTGGACTTGGGATGAACTTGGATAAGACGAAGGTCATGTTCAATCAACACATAATCCCCGAGCCGGTCTCCGTCGAAGGTGTAGTCCTTGAAGTTGTCCAGAAATACGTGTACCTTGGGCAAACGTTGCAGATGGGAAGAGACAACTTTGAGGCTGAAATCACCAGAAGAGTGCAGCTTGGTTGGGTAGCATTTGGAAAGCTGCGTCACATCCTCGAATCATCTTTGCCACAATGCCTTAAGACCAAGGTGTTCGATCAATGCGTCCTACCAGTCATGACCTACGGAGCAGAGACGTGGAACTTGACAGTAAAACTGGCCCACCGGCTACATGTCACTCAGAGAGCTATGGAAAGGTCTATGCTTGGTATCTCTATAATGGATAAAGTCCGGAATGAGGCCATCCGAAAAAAGACCAAAGTGACGGACATAGTCTGGAAGTGTAGCAAGCTGAAGTGGCAGTGGGCTGGCCACATCTGTCGTAGAACCGACGGACGGTGGAGTAAGCGGGTTCTCGAGTGGAGGCCACGCCTCGGCAAGCGTAGCGTTGGACGCCCTCCGGCCAGATGGACCGATGACTTGAAAAAGGCGGCTGGTAGCGACTGGATGGCAAAAACGGGAGATCGTGCCTTATGGCGTTCCCTGGGGGAGGCCTACGTCCAGCAGTGGACTGCAATAGGTTGAAATAGAATAGAATAGAATAGGCACCTACCTAAACCCATTTAACCTACCAAATCAAACTAAAGCGCAATCTACCTACTTCTACGTACGTACCTAAAACGCTAAAGCACATATTACGAACGAAAAATAAGATTCTTAAAAATAAATCCCTCTATTTCTAGTGTTTTGAAGTAGGTATCTATTTATTTATCAACTAAAAGAGTTCTAAGTACTTAATTTTCATTATTGCGTGGGAAACTGAAAAATGACAATGCACAATATTGTCTGTGGTGTTATACACCCACAAAAACATTATGCCGTGTGATGCCGGCTTAGAATAGCATCACCCCATTTCTTTCCTGTGGGTGTCGTAAGAAGCGACTAAAGGACTCGAGGGTGTCATGTGTATTGCAATTTTAGGCGACAGGCTGACAACCTGTCACTATAGCGATACACGACAATAGCTAAAACGGCCCTCAAATATGTGTCAGACGTGGCGATAACGACCGTACTATTACGGCCGTTGACGCTCTGCCTACCCCGCAAGGGATAAAGGCGTGATATATGTATGTATGTATGTATGTAAAAACATTTTTCTTTACTCGCCATTCCGTCCGCCCGCACCTAACGCGCCGTTCACACTCAACCATGAGCCGGTTCGACACGGTTCCACAGAGCGCGTAAACGACGCGTGTGGATGTCTGAGTGAGTTTAGCCGCGTTTGCTCGAAGCCGACTCTCTGGATTGCGCCAGCCAATACTTACTTTGTGCTATGGCCATACGTAGTATTCTGAATGACTCTCAAAAATTTTGTCAGACGTAGTGTATTTTAATTTGATTACTATTAGAGTAGAAGCCTCTGACACAGGCAGTCGCCAAACCTACTCACTTAGTAGCTTTTATAGTCTTAAATGCCAATATTTTGCAAATATCGTAAGGTTAAACACGAGTCGTAGGTAATAACAAGCTCTTAAAATAAGCTTAATAAAATTTTAATGAATATTTACTCACGCCAGCGCTAAATATCGATATCGATAAGCCGTTACGGGTTGTGAGGTTACATCTCTACTTATCTGCACACTTGACAATTGTTTGACGCTTTGATTATCCATATGTCGAAGTCAATATGTAAGATTCTGACGCTTACATAATGAGCCGTTCGTATACAGACGAAAAGCAGTATACAAATTGTCGGCACGACATCCGGCAATATGACTTTGAAATGAACGTTGCTTAAACGTCAACGTGGTATCATTAGGGTGACCATGATTGAGAAAAAAACAACGATATTTATTAATTTACATATTATTTACTTGAGTATCTTCGACGGTCACGTTTAGACTGTTTGATAGATATATTAACAATCATAGCTCGTTAAAGTGCTATGATTGTAAATATCTATGTAAGTTAAACCTTACTTATTTACATCATGATTTAAGTTGTGTTGATGAGTGATCTGATATTTTTGCTAAATAAAAGTTCTTAAGGAAAACAGGGCTGTGTGAGAATAATGCATCACCATCATCATCATCATATCAGCCATGGGACTTATACTGCTGAACAAAGGCCTCCCTAAATATTTCCACTTTGTCCGATTAGAAGCGGCCTGCATCCAGCATTTCCCCGCGGACTTGACCAGATCGTCTGTCCATCTCGCGGTGGGCCATCCTACACTGCGCGTCCCGGTACGTGATCTCCACTCGAGAATTCCCCTGCTCCACCGATTATCAGTCCTTCGAGCAATGTGGCCCTGCTCTTTGCCGCTTCAGCTTATTAACTCGAATAATTAACCTGTCCTTAACCGTTGATTCAAATCTGATGATATGATTGGTTTAGTGACGACGCACTTCTTAGCGATATTCATTTTTAATTCGCATAAAAGACAAAGCGACACAAACAAGTCTATCGCTTTTCTTATAATCATAAATCGATCCTTCAATTGATACAAAAAGATTTCTGTCCACCGTGCCCGCAACTTTCGTCAATTTCATTTAGTATATCGAAGTAGTCCTTCAAAGTGCGTACTGTCGGACTACAATAATTGTACTTTTTTGTAATTAAGTAATCCTGCACAGCAATGTTCATTACAACGTAGCGAGAGCACCAGTACCTAATACTCGTCCTTAGTCCGCCGAATATCCGTGGCCATGGACGTCCTACCACTTTTTAAGTGATAAGTGACCTCGAAAAATTTCTGGTTCGTCCACGGGGTTCAAATCAATCCCTTACGAGTTCCATAATACTTTTTAAAAGTTCTGAACTAAACTTCTCCTTAATCTCTTTTTGTCACTGATATCATAGTAATTTTATTTACAAGATTTCCATTTACACCTCAGGAGGTGCAGGCACTGTTACTACTTTACTGTACGCCATATTTATTGTTTTGCGATTACAGCGCCACCGTGGCGGAATTCAGTACTAGTTCGTACATATTGCCGGGCATTATGCCATACGGCAAAAGGTCGTTTTTTTGGCGGTACACATAATGTCGACGGTATACATACGTCAGATGGAAATATGCAAACGGCTTTTCGTTTGTAAACACACGAGCTATTATGTAGAAGGCAGAAATTGACATATTGACTTCGACACATAGATTGCCATTATTATTATTTTTAAAGGCCAGGTATAGGCAAAGATATTGTGAATATGCAGCCTAGTGATTGAGTAAAACCTCAAAACTTTAAAAAAATATTTAAAATAGAAATAAATAATATCTTTTCAAAAAATCGAAAATAGTTTCTTAGAATGATCTATAATATCAAAATAAGGCATAAAAAAATCGACCTGGCGAACCGAATTAAAAAGGTACCTACCATAAATACAATTTTCCTACATAACCTACCTATAGATGGACCGATGATTTAAATGGGAGATGGCAAAAACGGGAGATCTTGCCTTGTGATGTGATAGTTTGATACATAATAACTTTATCACAAATGTTTATAGTGCTTGCCAATTGTTTTATGTGTCTTGATTGGAATTGTAGTGGTCCATTTCATAATATTTGTCTGTCCAATGTCTAGATCCTAAACAAATACCTATCATTATGCTATATTATGTAGCTCAACCTTTACAATTAGTGGTTGATATAATATGTGTAGATATTCACGGTTGGCCCGCGGGCAGCGGACGCTTATAGTGCTTGCCAATTTTTTATATTTCTTGATTGGAATTGTGGTGGTCCATTTGATAATGTATTTGCATTCCTAATGTCGAGCGAGATCCTAAACAAATACCTATCATTATGGTGTATTATGTAGCTAGTGGTTGATATAATATGTGTAGATATTCACGGTTGGCCGGCGGACAGCGACGCTTCCGTTTGTTTTCATCTGTTTCATCATTGCTTCCGTCAACCTGCCGCCGCCGGTCACTGTACCGGCGGAATATTCTGTATTGTAATGAGATGAGATCAAATTGAAGGTACTTTAGTTTTTAGGGTACTATCGGCAGTAAGGTAGAGTCAAAGTTTAAGGGCCCGTTCTTTTGAAAAATTGGCCCCTTACATTTGCGCTGTGCCAGAAAGAATTAGCCAATCACTTCTCGCTCAATTTTTTTGCGATATTTTTGTTTAGACTGTGATCTGGAGGGATCTTATGATACGTAGTTGAATTCTGCAACATTTTTGGAAATGGTCCTAGTTTAGGTAGGATATTGCCAGTTGATTGTCTGCATGAAAGATGGTTATGTGTTTCGGAGGGCATTACTGTTTGCAATTACTTAGATGGTCGTTTTACAACTACTGCTCTTCTTCTTTTGTGGGACACCGAACCGTCCAACGAACCGATGAGGAACTGAAACAGCTTAGTAGGCAACACTTGATTTTAAGGTTCCGTGGTTATTATCACTAAAACTATAAGACATTATAACGGGTTTTAACTCACGGTAGGCAGTTTCAAAACTCTGACGCCACGATTTATCGGGTCTTTCGTAGACTCTGTGTTACATGCAAGTTACACACGACATGACTAAGAATTGGTCACAGTAAAAGTTTCAATTTAACACACGAGATTAAGGCAGGATCATTGGCCGGGATGATATTAAAAAGTTGTTATTTTCCTTAATTTTTCATGAAAATTTGTATAATTACAGGTTGAAGAAGATCAGCGATGGAGAGTTTCAAGATATTCTTAGTTTGGTGCGCCCTCATAGCCCATTCAACGTTTTCCGAGGAAGTTTATCAGAGTTTTCAGGAACACTCTCAGGTAAGTCTAGAACTTTCTTTTTACTCGAATAACCGACTTCAAGAAGAAGGTTATCTTTTCAAGGCGCATTCATTGGAACATTTGAACTATGTTTTTAATTTTTCTGGTTAATGATGATAGGCTTTGCGCAAGTTAGCTACTGAGAGGCTTAATTTACATTTTGTATGTTTGTTTTGTTGATTTAAGAAACTACTAAATCGGTGTAGTACCTTTCAAAATAATTTCTACTGGACTAGTCAAAAACTTCTTGGAAACTTCTTCACTGAACATCTAGTAAAGTGTGAAATGTTTTCAGCTAACAGAAAACTCCGATATAAGAGGACGCCGGGATGTCATAGAAGAGGAGAAATACTACAACATTCACGAAAATAAGAACAGCATAAAACCCACACCGTGGATGCCTCATTCCTTAGCTGACGACCCTACTACTAAAGTGTCCCTTACCAACGATGATGTCAAGGAGGCACTACCGCTTTACCAGACCACAGAAAGAGTGACCGACAGACCCACGGGCAGAGGAGCCAGAGCTTCCAACGAAAACTGGATCAAACTGCCTTTCCCCGGTCGAGAGGAAAACCAAGACGACATACTCACGCCTCCGCAACCTTCCGGAGAACTCATCAACTCCAGAATGCCAAGAGTCAACTTCGTCACACAAAACAAAGGTCTAGAAGCTTCCGAATCAAGAAATGATAAGGAATCCTTACAGAGACCTTCAAGAGACGACAACATCAGAACTGAATTCGTTAGACCAGGAGAAGACAGAGGCAAACCGTACAAACCAGTTTACCCTCGGCAAGCTCTCTACTACCCTGAAGAATCACGAAGATACGTAGACAACAGATTCTACCCAGCTGATGAGCTATACAGACGAGACCCTTACTACGATATGTACGACAGACGACGTCCAGCACTGTATCCCCCAGTATACCCTGGAGTTCCAGTGATTCCAGGGCCGAGAGTCGACAGATACGATGAAGTCTACGATAACGTAGTACCGAGGAAACCCAAAAGGATCATTTACTACGCTCATCTGCCTGAAGTGGTGCGAACTCCTCCAAGCGTTGATTTGAGATACAGATATTCTGTAGACCCTTACAGACGTTACGACGATGACATTTACGCTAGAACTGGAAGGTACGATTACAGATTCAGGAATCCAAGACCGTATCCGCCCAATCCATACCCATACGCACCTTTAAGGAAAGAAGAGAGAAATTACAGAGACTTAGCCGGCGCAGGCACTGCTGTCAAAGATAAGAAACCCGAAGAAAAAGTCACTCCTACTCCGATTCTACCTAAGAAAGCCGATGACTCTTACAAAAATGCTGTCAATAACAGGAACACGAACAGAAATATGATCAACAGTCACCAATACCATGACGGTGGTACTTACAATGATCAGTTAAATCATAAAACTTATCCTGATGTTGTCAGACAAGACGATGGATATTTAAGATATGATGAACCGCTTTTCCAAGGGACCGTTGAAGACCCTTACCAAAGGTCGTATTAATTAAAATATTACAGGAAAATTCGGTGACATATCTGGCAATTTTTCTACAGAACATGGAATTTGAAAAATTGCCATAAATGTTTTTAAGACCGTTATATAAAAATATTATTTTAAGGGTCACTAGTGTTATTGATAGGCTTCGTCGTCGCATTTAAAATAACGTAAATAAACAATCGATAAATTCATATTTTGTATTGATTAATATGCAAAGTGGACTTTGTATAAGTTGTCTCTAATAAATGTAATTACTAAAGCTTGTATTAATTACAAGGGCGGGAAACGCGACAAATTGTACTCCTAATAAATCGACCATTTAAATTAAACACGGAGGGTGAAGATGAATTTCATTAAGAATTAATTAATGTCATTCTTAAACCGTTTTGTTTTTCCTCGCGAATAAAAAACATCTGTCGAGAGATGTCGGCCGCGACGCGCTTCCTTGAGGTAATTAAGCAATAAATTTCTCGGCTGGCAACACAAGGTGGGGGCCAATTACAGAGCGTATTTAAGAAAATGGATGTTCACTCTGGAGGTGCCCGGTTTACAAAACCAACGTGACTAATTAGAATTGAGGGCTTAGAAAAATCCTACGACGTGACAGCTTGTAATCAGGGGGATAGATTCGGTGCTGCAGTGTTTTTTTCTTTTTTTTTCTTTTAAGTGTTGCCAGGGCCAGAGGCGTGAGATTAATGGGCGGAGATAAATTGTGGGGTAATTAAATGTGTTGTCCGGGGTAGAGGCATGTCGGGGGCTGGAGGGGCCGAAAACTAGATTTGCATCAGCCGTAAATCATTTCGGCAATTCGGCATAATTGTGTCGGCGAGTTATTAGAGGGTGCTGAAGCACAAGTTTAAATTTCTTCTGTTAATTCTTATTCACCAAATTTAAGTATAATACCGAAAGGTTTATTGAGAGCCCTTGCTGACCATAGGTATTCTAGGCCACTGTTCATGAAAATGTATCGGAATTAATCGGAAAGCTTCAAAACCGGGCTTCTATTAGAAAGTACTCTTGATTCTTTTCCTAAGCCTTCTTTTAAACCTTAAGATGTAGGTATTATTTTCCGAATAGATATTCTCGTAATATCATGGAATAAGGTTAGTTTGCTAAATAACTATACACGGCTTCAATTAGGGTTTATTTGTCTAAGATTAGACCTGGGGCTGGCTTTCCGCCAGTTTAAGGGGTCATGTATTTCGCCTCAAGACATACGGTGGGTAGTGGGTACACTAGTGCAGTGCAATTTATACAAGTGGGAGCATCTGTCAACTTGGTACCCTTTCTGTGGGGTGAATATAAGCTCAGAATCAGAAAGGTCCGAACTTAGGTACCTTCGGAGATTTTAGTCGTGGGATATGTAGGTAACCAAAATTCCGCAGCTTTTAGGTACACCGGCTTAAATTTCAGGTTACTGGGCAAGGAGAAGGGTGACATTTTAACGAAGGTATGCCGGAACTAAAAAACATAACTAAATGTAAGTAGATTGATGTGTGAGGATTTCAGCTGATGGGAATCCAGGACCCTTTGCCACTGTTAGGTACTCGTTTCGGTAGGTACAGCAGGCTAGAAGCGTAGTTTCGATGGAGGTTTTGGGTGAGCAAACCTTTCCATAACGATTAATTAATTAATCGTTTTTTTTTCACCCATTTCCAAAAGTCGCAAAACTCAATGAAAAGCGCTTCGGCAATTAATATTAATCGTAATTCTATCAATATTATTGAAGAAGATTACGAATAGATCCATAAGGTAGAGTCCCCAAATACCGGCATCCTTTGGCCACCATCTTCTCATAAATAATTCACTTCATCAGGGTATCTACCATCTGTTTGTCTGACCGGGCAGCTCACCTCGCCAAGGGTCTGAGGATATTGATTCGCATTATTTGTGGGTAAATATTTTAGTTGTGTAATACTTGTGTAGAGGGCATGTTAGCTGGGGGCGAGAAAGAGGGCTTGACTAAGTTATGTTTGCTTGTTTTTGCGCAACTACGAGTGTCTCATACTCAGCACATCACAGTTTAAGTTTCAAACTCAACAAAATATATCACTTATTGATTGTCATCATTAGGCAATTACACAAAAATGGATAAATAAATAAAAAAAAATAAAAGTCATTGTTAAAAAAAACGGAAAATTGAAAGATATATATTTTTTTTCTTTTTTACAACGATTTTGCGTTCCTATCCTAGTAGGTATAAACACGGCTCGGGTGGGATAATATTAGAAATAAAGACATTGCCTCGCTCGGGGGGCTGGCCAGGCTGACCACACGGCAACAGGGTTGCCAGACGTACGAGAAATCTCGTAACATTACGAGATTTAGAGTGTCTGTACGAGATTCAAGATTAACACAAATCTCGTACCCTTTTTTACGAGATTTTAACAAGTCTTATTATAGACACTGTAAATGGTACATTTTTAGCTTCTGAAAGCGCTAAAGGTCCATATCGTAAGGGTAATTGCGTAAATTTCGAAGCATCAAATGAAATGTATGCTAGAAGGACAGTTGAAAGGCTATACGGTAAAAATAATAATGATTTTACTACTATCCCTGATGTCGAATATAATAAAAAAACATGATTTTATATTGGTTCGTTTTGAATTAAACAGTCCCAAGCGCGAAGAACATGATTACCTAAGTTACATAATGCATTACATAGCATAAAATTATAACGTTTCCTTAAGTTTCTTTAAATTTATGCTTTTACGAGATTTCTGTTGAAATTACGAGATTTTTAGCAACCCTGGTACGAGAAAAAATAATAATCATCTGGCAACCCTGCACGGCAAGTAACTATTAGGTACCTAGATGTTAAGTAGGTACTTTACTTACCAAAGGTACCTATACCGGGAGTAACAGAAAGGGTATAACAAGCCGAAAGGAGGTCAAATTACTCATGAAACTGAACAACTTTCCCTATATGGAACATGGGTCGACATATGAAAAAAAATTTGGACCTCCCATACTAAATCAATCAGCTGATTGGCAATTTTGTATGGTAGGACCAATTTTTTTTTCATATTTTGACCCATGTTCTATGGGGAAAGTTGTTCAGTTTCATGAGTACATTGACCTCCTTTCGGCTTGTTATACCCTTACTGTTACTACTTATGTGGTTTTGGGGACATATACTGGGTGTTACACAACAACCAATAAAGCTGAAAGGAGGTCAAGCTACTAATGAAACTGAACAACTTTCCCCATGGAACATGGGTCGAAACATGAAAAAAAAATTTGGACTTCCCATACAAAATTAACTTACTTTGTATGGGTTATTTATGGGTTGTTTTGTAACACGTTGTATAATAGACATGACTGCAATGCATGACTGTCCTAGCGATCAACACTGAAGTACTTATTTCCTTTAGTAAACCCCACTGGTGTGACTAACAGAAGTACCTAGTTACGAATTTTACGGTATCCCTTTCATAGGCATAATTTTTTTTGCACTAATATGTTTTAGCATAACATGTTTCGCATAACTTTTTTTCACCTACCATTGTTTTGACATAATAATTTCTTACCATAATATTTATCTTGGCATAATCATATTTTAGACTATTGTATTTTGTACTAACAATATTTTGGCATAATTGCTTTTGCAATAATTGTTTTGGACTAATATGTATAAATTTTTTATTAAGTTCAAATGGCAGGAGATGTAAGTGAGTTTAGTATTTTTAAAGATATATTAGGTTAAATTAGGCTAGTTTAGGTTAGGTTAGGTTAGGTTAGGTTATTTTTATACAATTTAGAGGGTCTTTTAATGCATCAGATTTTTATGCCTTTTTTGTTTATGGATATGACAATTTATGGTTTTGTATTTTATGTCTATGTACTATTATGGCAATAGTTTTTATGCGTAAAGAAATTATGCCTAAACTGTTATGCGTAAATGAATTATGCGAAAGTATCATTAGTTTAAATTACAGTGTGCCAAAGTACATTATGTCAATTCTTTTTATGCAAATGGATAGAGAACCGAATTTTACACTAGCTTTCTCCTTCTTGCATGAATGCTGTGTGATGCCGGCTTAGAATAGCATCACCCCATTTCTTTCCTGTGGGTGTCGTAAGAGGCGACTAAGGGACTCGAGGGTTTGACGTGTATTGCAATTTTAGGCGACAGGCTGACAACCTGTCACTATAGTGATACACGACAATAGCTAAGACGGCCCTCAAATATTTGTCAGACGTGGCGACAACGACCGTATTTTTACGGCTGTTGACGCTCTGCCTACCCCGCAAGGGCTAAAGGCGTGATTTATGTATGTATGTTTCTCCTTCTTCTTCTTCGAGTGGGACACCAATTCGTCCAACAACCCGACCCTTTCTCCTAATTAGCTATAACTTTAACCAGTACTGAATTTCTCACATCAAATCGATATCAGTTTGCACATCGAAACTACCACAAACTCATCAAATTACCCTCAAGCGGGACTTACGGTATGACAGTACATTGCAATAACCATCAAACAAACTGTTCTAAAGGTCATCTCATTCCGCACCCCGAAAGTCCCGTACAGTCCCGTATACAGGGTGGACCACAGAGTGGTATCAAAAGACAAAATACTTCATACGGGATATCCAAATCTCCCCCATATATGTTCCGTGTATGGTTCCGCGATGTTTGTAGTTTTCGAATTACCTATTAAACTTTCAGAGCCTTACCACAAAAAAGATAGACAAGTGTTGAAAATGAAACTTCATACAAAAAGAAAAAATGCTTTATTTCAAGCTAGAAAACCTCTGTGACAAAAATAAAAAACAGCTAGTATTTTTTCATTAGCCAGTGTTATTCAACTTTTGTATCAAAACTCAGAAAAAATCGCGGAACATAGGTACATTTGAACATTCTGTGGGACACTCCAAGGACGATTTTTTTTAATTTTTTGACGTCACTGTTTGGTCCATCCTGTTTGTATGTAAGTATACCAACTGGCCCGGGGCGGGACAGTGCGACAGTCGGCTATTTACATGCCAATAACAATTTGCTGAATAGCTTGCACGACGCTAGTTGATATGACGCTCCCGCCGGGAAAAGGGGTGGCTTTAGGGTTGGCAATTGTATAGAAAGCTAAACGAGACTTAAGTACGGGGAAAACTTTGAGATTTTGCTTTAAATGATAATCACGTACCTCAGTTTAAAGTACTTATACTTTAAATTAAATATTGCTTATAAAATACATCAACGAGAGTTGGAGGTGAAAAGGTAAAAAAAAAATATGACTTTACTAAGGCTGCACTACAAGGAGTAACAAAAAGGGTCAAGGTAGGGGAGGGCGGGGTTCAAAGTGCCGGGGGTAAGTTGTTCCGATTGAAATAGCATCAAAACGGAAAGAGATAGCAGTATTCTTGAAATGTGACATAAAATGTTGAGTCAATGCGCTTCCTTGTCCATCATTTCAGTAACCCTCGCGGCGCTTCCTGAGCGAGTATTTGCTAGTGGTGCTAAAATTTACACGTTGGTAAATATTTTTGTCTCAACACTTTTTGGTTCAAACCAAACTAATCTACAGTTATCACTTCAGCGATTATACTAAACGGTAGAGAAAATATTAACGTTCATATGACACTATCATTTTGTCATGCATTGAAACTACTTTTAATTAAAATTAGGTTAGAATGAAAAGTGGGTCAGCGGGGTTACAAGTTCCTTTTTTTCGGGGCGGGTTGTTCCGCGGAACAACTAGCCCCTGAGCATCATGTTATACATTTTGCTTAGTATTTTGTCTTAGAATACGAACGGAAATAACCAAAAGGGCTTGCTTGCCAACCAAATCGTGCGGCGGGTACATCAGTTTGCACGGCTGCAGCAAGAAAATGCATTAATTCTGGCAACTAAGCTTGCTGGCGAACCGGATAATGCTGCAGGAGCATCAGCTTGCAGCGCTGCAGCAAGAAAATGCATTCTTCCTGGTAACTAAGCTTGCTTGCGAGCCGGATAGTGCTGCGAGTGCACCAGCTTGCAGCGCTGCAGCAAGCAAATGCATTCTTTCTGGTAACTAAGCTTGCTTGCGAGGCAGATAGAGCTGCAAGTGCATCAGCTTGCAGCGCTGCAGCAAGAAAATGCTTTCGTCCTGGCAACCAAGCTTGCTTGCGAGCCGGATAGTGCTGCGAGTGCATCAGCTTGCAGCGCTGCAGCAAGCAAATGCATTCTTCCCGGTAACTAAGCTTGCTTGCGAGGCGGATAGTGCTGCAAGTGCATCAGCTTGCAGCGCTGCAGCAAGCAAATGCATTCTTTCTGGTAACTAAGCTTGCTTGCGAGGCAGATAGAGCTGCAAGTGCATCAGCTTGCAGCGCTGCAGCAAGAAAATGCTTTCGTCCTGGCAACCAAGCTTGCTTGCGAGCCGGATAGTGCTGCGAGTGCATCAGCTTGCAGCGCTGCAGCAAGCAAATGCATTCTTCCCGGTAACTAAGCTTGCTTGCGAGGCGGATAGTGCTGCAAGTGCATCAGCTTGCAGGGCTGCAGCAAGCAAATGTTTTCGTCCTAGCAACTCAAGCTTACCAGTGCTGCTATTTGCCATTGTTTGCCAGATTTCAGTAGGTAAATTACATGGCATTAATTACTAGCGAGGAAAAAAATTACTAGTTCGCTGTCACATTTTTGGAGTTTTATAATAAAACTTGTAATAATTATAAATAATGATTTTAACCAATGTATACATTTAATATATTTATGAACCAATGATTTTAATTTAAGATCCTTCCTGTTTTCCTTTGGGAAATGGGGGAAAATTGTAAAGGAACAACCGACCTCAAGGTCGGAACAAATTATCCCGAGTCGGGGCAAAAAGTTCCTTTCCGATTTTTGTTAGAAAAACATCTGTAAAATCTAAAGTCCTTGTCCCACGCCAAAAGTGATTGGCTTATTTAAAACTAGAATCTTCATTGATTTCAACAGTATAAGTATAACAAGTTTATATTTAACGTTATTAAGGGACTAAATTTGAAGGTTGTTTCAAAATCGGCACTTTGAACCCCGCTCTCCCCTACTCATGAAACTGAACAACTTTTCCCACGACATATGGGACGAAATATCAAAAAATAAAGTACCAACTTCGCCGATCAGCTAATCGATTTTCCTACTATTGGAAGCCCATATTATTTTCTCATATTCGATCCGTGTTTTATAGGGAAAGTTCAGTTGCACGAGTGCCTTGACGTCCTCCCGGCTTGTTATACCCTTTTTGTTACTCACGGTAAATGAAAGGTAGGCTGGGCAAAGAAAACTTATGTACCTACTTAGCCCGTGGTACTGCTGCAATGCTATTCTGAAAGAAAAACTAATGGGAATCGGCATGTATGGACCCTTCGCCACTGGTGCTTAGTCGCAATTTTCGCTGCACAACCCTACAGAATTTACTTAGTCCCGAAGTCAAGGGTCTGTCTCGGGCGGGAAATTGATAATTTCCACTGGCTGCAATATCTGGCTGTCGCACATCAGTTATTCATTGCCGGGACTCCCGCGGCCGCGATTAATATTTACACCCATTGTCCTTTAGAACTAAATTAACACGGCTCGTGTTTAAACGTGCAACAAAGAAATCGTTTTGCAGACGTTTTTTTCCTTATTACCAGTTTGGTCGCAACAATAAAGTTCACTGCAGAAGCAGTTTGGACAATAAAGTCCACTGCAGAACATGGCCCTCCCCCTAGTAGGGGGTATTTGCCATACTCACCACACTTGGTAGGCGGGTTGGTGAGCGCCATGCAAGATGTTGCAATGCGATTGCGAAATTCATACAGGGATTGAGGGAGGAACATAACCTACGTGACAAAATATGGCTGCTCCTCCACCTCTCGTCGTCACATTCTTCTAGTTTCTTTGGTCCTCCACCTCTCATTGTCACATGTAATTTGTACTTAAGAACAAAGTCCAAATATTTATTTGTTCTTTCGACTCATTTTCTCTAAAAAATTATATCAGCTTCGTGGCGGATGGTTCCCCAACAGACAGACAGACTTTTTGACAACAACGTACGAGATAACGAGACTAACATTTGTTTTGCCGAACATTTAATTATATCCTTTATTATCTCTCTTGTTTGAAAAGGTCTTAATGCTAATCGTAGTTTTCGTGTGGGAATTGTTATAGTTTCAATTTCCTATTCGCATTAACTATGAGTTTTCATTGAGGTTAAGCCAAGGAGAGTTTGCTACTACCCACCTACACATTTTAAGGACCAACTTATACTAGTTATTGATACAAATACTAAGAAAAACCAATATAAGTTGAACCATTAAATTGGTAGGTGAATTTCGATAGTAGGTACCTACACATTAGGTTGAAGGGCTTAAAGGTTTGACGGGTTAAAAGGGTATTAGCAAATAGAGTTCGTGTTTTAGAAACTGTAGGTATTAGGTAAGTTATTAATTAGGTACTTAATAATCCGTCTACATTTAGATAAGGGGAAAGTTATTGAAACAATAAACTCTATATTTAGGGCTTAGTCTACCTAGTTTAGCCCTTAGCTTCGCAATGTTGCACATCTGCAACATAATGTTGATGAAGATTTTACCAAATAGTTTTATCGTGCATCCAAATCCAAATACGAGAATAGGTTTTGATTAAAAATAATATAAAGCGCATCTAAGGCTTAAACTTTTATCACAATTCACAAATCAGAAAGACGCCCTCTTCTTATAATGTTATTAAGAGAGAACCGAATAAAGCAACACAAAGTAAAAAAAAAAAATAATAATAATCGCCACCATTCTTATTTGTGCTCAAAATTGCAACAGGATATGTAAGGTAAGTACACAATCCTTTAAAAAATTACGTCCCTATGATAACGAAGGACCTAAATATAGGTACCTATGGCAGGTAACAATATTTTAATTTTTAATCTACAAGCTTAGATACCTACGAAGCATGATTTATGATTTATATCCAATAGCATGAGCATTTATTAATTATTCTCGTAAACAGTGTGTCATCAAGGTAACCTGTATTGCCGGTGATAAATTATACTAAGTTACAAAGTAAGCACGCAAATTATATTTTAATATCGATACTGAGGACAGGAACGTTCTAAGAATCGATTTAACTTCTTTGTTACATCGAGACGCCTTCGTAAAGATCTAATAAAGTGTCACATAAAGAAAATCTCATAGAGGTGGGAATATTTCTGTATTTTGGATGGAAAATTTTGACGACATTTTAACATTGATATAAAAAATATACAGGGTGTCCCATTACATTATTAATGGATCAACGGCATGTGAGAGATATTTGGCATCTATATGAATAAATTTAACTATGAGTTGATCCATTATTACCGGGACATCCCGTATGAATATGCTGTAGATAGGATACGGTATCTTTATTGGTATTCATTCCAGAGGACTGCTACCCACGGCGTTAGTGGACAGCGCTGTCTTTTGACTAGAGGGCGAGTTGTGAAGAAAACTCAAAATTTTTCAGATAGGTGTAGTCTTGACGCATTTTCGAAAAGGCAGAGTCGGAAGTGGCGCCATTTAGTTCCCCTTTTTCCTCCTCAAATGCTTCTTTGTCGAAAATTTGTGGATGCTTGAAGCCCTTAACCGTAGAATCCTTAAAATCCTTCCTCCCTCCACATTTCTTAGCTCCACGTAAATATGATTAAGTTTTGTCGCCGGATAAAATACAGCCGGTCCCTATCTTATGTTTTAAGAAGAGCCGTACATTGTCGTGTGACAAAATTTATGTCGTGACATTCGATTACGGGTCCCGTGTTTTGTTTTGTCATAATTTTTGCCTTGTTTCACTTTGAACAATGTTATGGTTATGTTTATGTATGAGCAATTTAAGGCTTGTCGTCGATGTTATTAATTACGAACCTAAAGCTACTAAGTAATGTAGAGACGGTGTACCTACGTACGTACTCGACGGTGATTCATTTTCTGAACCGATTTTTATAAAGCTTTTGCCGTTAGACATCTACATAATCCTGCATAACATACATTACCTTTTATAATGTGAAAACGCTGAACTTACAAAGCTTCAAAGAAAGTTGTCTTTGCGCCGTAATGGATTCGACCTTTTTTTGTTTCCCGGGCACAATACTCCATAAAGTTCAACTACACCATTCTGTTACAACCTGCAAACCCATCGCGCGAAGCTTTACACAAAAACTGCCTCCCAGATAACATCTGACATGGTAATATGGCGAATAAATAATAAAAACGCCCGCTATAAAGACAATTGATACGTTACGAGTGCCTGGCCGGTATTTATGGGGACACAGGTTCGATTCCCGGCCTGGTTGGTGCAAAAACGGGCTCACGCGCGCTACGATGCGAAATGATCGGCCGTAATGCGTGTATGTGCGAAATATTGCGGTACAATTTGCATCTATAAGGAAAGGTGCTCTACCTTAAATAGTTACTGGGTGAAAACTAGTGACCGATGCGATAGCGAAAACATAGAACCAGCTGGTGATAAGGAACAATTTTCCCCAAGGAATATACGCATTCAATCGATAAACAACCCGATGGAGCCTAGCTAACATAACGAGTTTGAAATTACCACCAGCTACGAGTATATAACCAGACTTGACGGCTGTGATCTTCGAAGCAATGATGAAAGTTCGTTTAACAGAAATGGTTGAAAACGACGATTTTTATGGACTCTTCCTATGTGACGTGGACCTGTCAAATTAACTTGATTCTCAGGCGCAAGCTCCACGCAATAGACGAGTGAGTCGACGCGTATCATGACATCTGTCAGACAAGCCATCTTCAGCCGTTATCGATGGGACGCGTCCCACGTGTGTAGCTTAAGCCCCAAACTCCACAGAGAGGACAAGGAAAGGACATAGGTAGGACGTAGGGCATGACGCTTGACGTTTGACATCGCGACGTTTCCATACAAAATGTACGAAAAAGTATTGACAAAGGCACACACAAGCGTCGCCAAAGCGTCGCATCTATGACAGCTAGCGTCAATTACTAAGAAGAATATTTGACGATCACTTGTCTGTCAACTGTCATTCTTACGTCCTATGCCCTCGTCTTTTTGGTGGAGTTTGCGCCTTATTTCTTCTGTTACATACATTTTATATAGAAACGGGTTTCAAGTGTCGCGATGTCGCATGTTTTCACGACGATCACTTGTTTGACAGATGCCATCTTACATCTGAAGTGTAATCTGTGGAGCTTAACTTTTTCAGGGCTTGGGTCTCCTTCTAGTTGAAGCAGAGCACCTTACCTCGCGACTGTCACGTCATCATCCCACAGGGCAGCTACTTTATAGTCTTGTCATATCGGTTAATGGGCGCGCCTTTGTCGCCGCCGCCACCGCGTAGAGTCATTCGGGGTAAAACTACGCAGTGGGTAAAACCGCGCACCATCGATATTACGGAATAGGGCGCAGGGGCAGGAACGCTGATTTGCTAGGAACACGTGTACCTGAATCCCCATTTTAGGTCCAGACACTCTGTGCAGTGCGGGTCGATTTCCTACCTATTAGAACCAAAAATACCAAAACGTGGTTAAATTCGGACTTCATTCGGTGCAAGGTTTGTGACTATGTTTATTAATTAAATTTATTGTAAATTTTAAGTGCACAATAAAGAATATATATATAAGGAAAAGTTTGTGGGAGTGTGGATTATGATCATGAAGAGCTTGCTTCTACTTTTTTATTTTCTATACATATTGAAGTTCTTTTTTAGAAACAATATTTCAACCGTGCCTCAAAAGTGTCAAAGTTACAATGAATTGTTTTGAGTACTCATTGAATGGGGTAAAACTACGGGGGTAATAGTGCGCACATGACGTATGTGGGTAGATGTGCGCAGTTTTACCCCACTATAGTGATATAAAAAAACGCATTTCTGTACAGAAATACCTATATTACATAAGATCTTTATTTTTTTATTGTTTTAGACTATAAAATGCCTCGTAATTATAAAATATAAACATCTGATAAGATCTTAATTGTTGTGAAACACTTGTGCGCAATTTTACCCAACACAACGCGTAGTTTTACCCGCATCACGGGAAAGAAGTGCGCACTCTGACTTAGTCACTGTTTTTTTAAATATATGATAAACCGCAGATTACATCGCAAGTTGTTTGTTTGTGTTTGAGAGTCCATTAACCAAGGTATTAGACAGCACATACAATGTGTTTTAAATCGCAGTAGTTTGGGAGTTATGAAGTGAAATATCCAAAAGTGCGCACTTTTGCCCCGAATGACTCTATATCTGCGCTCGCGCAGCCGACAAGTATAGGTAGATACAGGTGGTACGAAAAGTAACAATACTGTATGGCTAGTAGTGGCGAATGGTGACACATTAACGAACGTAGGCCATACTTAGATAGGAGGGTAAATTGCCATACTCACCACGCTTGGCAGGCGGATTGACGAGCGCAGTGCAAAATGTTTAATTTACAGGGAACGCTGCTGCCCATTCCCTAGATAATTAACCCTTTGTCGCTTTTTACAACTTGTTTACAACACCCTCGGATAGAGTTGGGATGATGCTATTTTAAGCCGGCTTTACACGGCAAAAGTAAAACACCCTGTGTCAAAACTGTGATTGCGTTGTTGGCTGCGTATATCAAGAGCGAACGACATCGGTAGTGAATATTGAAGAAGGTATTGAAGGCTAGTCGATACTGTTTGGTAGAAAGATAAATAGACGTGTTAAAATTTAGACAAAAAGGAGATTCTAAAACTGCACATGAATGACCACAAAATATGTAGAGATTTTACAGAACGATCACTCGACCCTATTTATGATTTTCGCGATTGTCACTTGTTATACTGTCACAAATCTTAATGTATAACATAAATAAACCAAAACAGCAAAAATCCTATTCCAAGAAATAGCGACGACAGCGAATTTTAATCCAAGAAATATGACGTTCGTGGCAACCATATTCTTAGTTTCCTACCTTCAGTTCCTCTGAGATTCCAGTTCATTCCAGTAGGCATCAAAATAGTCGCTACCCCATAAAACATAATTAAATTAAACGTTGTCACACGCGACCTCGTGAATATGTTTTATTTATGACCCCCAAAACGGCCCAAAACGTCCCTCCCATAAACACCATAACGCAAATTCGCGCGGAATATAAAACTGCCATAAGACGCATGGTACTAGAGGGAGGGAGTCAGCGGTGGCTAGTTTTTCGCTTACTTGTAGGAAAGTTTAAGTATAAGACACACTGGACTTGAAACCGCAACGAAAAGCTTAATACCAGTCGAAATCATCATCATAGGCAATTTATTTTGCTATCGTACGTGGATCGTCAACCAATTAGAAGACAATACCTAGGTACATTATGCATTGAATCGCAAGATGACAAGGTATTTGAGTAGGTATCAGGTAAATGATATCAAACATTTTCAGTAGAAGTTGTTATGTCATATTCATAATTCATATAAGCAGGAAAGTACAAATTACAAGACAAAATTCCGTAGATATTTTTTAATATGACATGATTTTCCGAAGAAGTTGCCTTATCCTATATCCACTAGTTAAAATTCCGTAGTTGTTTGAATATGACATGATTTTCCGCAGAAGTTGATATATCCCACATCTGCTAGATAAAATTCCGTAGATGTTTGAATATGATATTAAAGATTTTCCGAAGAAGTTGTCACAGGTAGGTTAACTGCAAGATAACATTTTGTAGCTGGATTGCAAAGCTGATTTTCAGATGAGAAAGTTAAAAAATCCATCTCAAAATCCCGGCTCGATTCATGCACGTAAATCTTAATTAATATCCACCAAAATGGTACAGGACTCTACACGAATTTCTGTTAGAATAATTGGTATGCTTGTACATATGCATGTTTTGCATGGGCAACACTGAATGAGCCGTTTTTGTTGGCATTACTGTTTTCTTTTCTTATCTGTGTTCCTGTCATGGCTGCGGCCCCGTTGTTTCGTGCTATTTAACTAAATCTTGTTATTGTGCCATAATTGTACCTGGATCGTTATAAATGTGAGTGTATTTACTGTAATAAATACAAGTTGCATTGAAGAAACTATATATTTCATTCAAGCTCCGAAAACTGTGTCCTGTTGGTTTCACATGGCTGTTGCATCATCTCTCATACTCTGCACAACAATATTATTATAATTTCTCGTAGGTTTCTAGAAGCCTTTTACCGCAGCGTTTTTCTCTCCCGTGTAGGTACACCATCCTTACCTGACCTGCAAAAGTTGCCAAGTTACACTGACGTAGGTACCAACTGTGCTGATTTATATTTTTCAAAAAGATTTCAACTACACCTGGAAATGCTTTCTCGTGTAAGCATTTCAGGTTTAAAGTTTCGAAGAGTTTTGCTGTTGGGGATCTGTTAGTTTTAAAACTTGGCATTCGTGATTGCCGTGTGTGGAAATTCTTTAGCCTGGTTCGGAACTTATCTGCATTCATATCGAACTCAATTTCTCATCTATTTCTTAGCGTTGTACAAATGAACTATGATATTTTCAGGTAGGTTAACTTTTCTGATCAACTAAAGTAATGATCATCGTCATTTTGCGAATAATGTTAGCGCGTTTTGAAGGAATGGAACATAGTCTCTAGGTAGGTAGGTACCTACTTATCGATAATAATACATGTGTATAAACAGCACCTCGAGTCTAGGTCCATAGATAGTTATAATACTGTAAATAGGTAGGTATATTAAACTTATACAATTCCTTCATGTATAAAAACATGTAGAGGAAATTTTGGGTCAGAAGGACTATAAAAAATTAATACCTACTAATAAAAAGGCGATTGGAATTTTAATACATCACATCAGACATCACACTAAATAAATCTTGGGCCTTACGAGGCTATCTACAAAATTAAATATCTACGTACAACCAATTTACCCATCTATCTACTTAATACTTGTGAGAGTGTAGGGTGGCAATAAATTGGGTGTGTTGGTGGAAGTAGTTGTTGGTATCGCCGGCGGTGACCAGGACTGATAAAAGTCCACTTACACCCGCCCGACCGACTTCAGAACTTATTATAGTGAGGGAAGTAACGGGAATTATCGATAACCTACCTACGTTAGTATAAACAGCACCTCGAGCTGATATTTAGATACGGGATTAACGCATATACTAACCAGTAAAGTTCCACAGATAGTATTCTTCTTCTTTTCGAGTTCTTCAGTGTACCTAGTATGATACCTTTAAATCTTTAAATTGGTAAGCTGAGGTCATTTGCTGTAATTATCTGTCCTTGTTAATCAAATAAAATAATATTGTTTTGTATGAACGTACTTACAACACCTTTGTGCAGAAAATATCTTTTTATATTATATTATGCTTTAATCACATTTTGCAAGTGGTGTGGCAGGTCAGTGCTCTAAAGTTTTGTTGAGTGCTCTGGCTCTCCGCTCTGTTCGCTACGTGTGCGTAATCAGGGATCATGAAATGAACTGTAACTGTAAAGAAACCAAATGAAGTGACTTAAGTACAACTATATTCGAAACAATAAGACTGAGTTACATGGAGCAATTATCAGTTTTCCCATGAAAATAGATGTATGACTTTTATTTTATTTTCATCGATATCTCAACTCACCATCTCCTCCCTAGTTATCAGGTTAGTGTTCGGCGCACGTCCCGGTCAGCTGCGAGTGTGTCTGTTTTCTTTTTAACCGACTTCAAAAAAAGGAGGAGGTTCTCAATTCGCCGCGAACTTTTATTATTATTTTTTTTTTTTATGTATGTTCACCGATTACTCAAAGACGCCTTTATCAATTCGGAAAATTCTTTTTTTGTTTGAAAGGGTACACTTTCCAGATGGTCCCATAGTCATCAAGTCAGGATCTGATGAACGGTTTCACGAGAATTCGATAAAAACATCATATTTCGAGGCATATTTGAAACAACATAATAACAACTGCCCGATGACTGCCTGCCAAACATCTGTCAAAGATGCCCAGCTAAAAAGAGTTTTATATCTAATAATATCTAATAGTTATGAGTTATGACCTCACCACCGTGTGGTGCCGGCAGAGTATGCCGTGTGGTGCCGGCAGAGTATGCCGTGTGGTGCCGGCAGAGTATGCCGTGTGGTGCCGGCAGAGTAGAATGCCGTGTGGTGCCGGCAGAGTAGAATAGCACCACCCCCTCTCTTCCCGTGGGTGTCGTAAGAGGCGACTGAGGGATAAACCCGACCCAAACATCCAGGGCCAACCGTATGGTGGCGGTTAATCCACCACAAAAGCATTCCCAAGGAGGGTTGGCGTCTGGTAGGCGGCCGGTCGTAAAATTAAGCCAAATCCTTTGCAACACGATTTTTGTGTTCAACGAAACGTGTTGCGCCGACCCCAGGTAATTGGGATAAGGGCAGGAAGATGATGAGTTATGATCTCACCACTTAAGCGGGAAGTCATTTTGAGGACAAAAAAGCGAAGGGATGGTGACTACAACGTTGTGTACTAATACTGCCTTCTGAAACCTCGGACTAAAATAACGTTCAGGTGCCTACTTTAGTATCTAGTCAAACTATAGGTACCGCAGTAACTAGCAGAATAGTTTACAAAATGCCCTAGAATACCTATATTTATATTACCCTACCTATAGAGGTAGATCGTAACTCAGAACAGGTAGGAACCGGACAACGGTCTACCTTTCTTCAGAAGTAAGATTTCTCAATCGCTGCATTTCTAATAATGCTCGTTCATCGTGGGGATTTGATAACAGTTTAGAGGGTTCTAAATCAGATAGAGCTATCCCGTCCATAGTTTTGACTCTGCTGAGAGCTACGTATACCTGTCCTTTAGCGAAATTCTTTTCCTAAATCGATGACCGCTCTGTCGAGGGTCGTACCTTGCAATTTGTGCACGGTAACAGCCCAGCTTAAAATAAGAGGCAGCATTCGACGCTCAACGTTACCATAGCCTCTAGATGCTTGAAACGTAGCACACATTGGCGGAATAGATACAAAGCCGTTTCCATCTTTTGATCTGCTACCTATCGTTTCGTCATCAAACTTAATTAGGACAGCGTCGGGCATTTCACCATCTTCTAACTGATCTCGGCGTAATGCTGGCCATTTGAAACCTTTGATAACACCCATAGCTCCATTTACGAGCCCATCTGAAACGGCAATATTTCTTCTCAGCATAACGCGAGATTCGATACCTAAAAGTATCGTCGGTAAAAGACCACCACAGTTGTTAACGTCGCTGGGAATAACATTCTCTGGAGGCCTTCTACCGTACGTTGCTGGCTCACGTGACTCATCAATCGCGTGTATTCTGTATATCCGGTTTGATGCTGCACTGGCAGCTGTCATTTTCCTATTGTATTCATCTACTTGTCTAACAGTAGGGAAGATGCGTACCACGGCACCATCCGCAAAGTCTCCAGTTAACGGGATCCTTCGTCTTTCACACAACAATTCTAATTCAGATGTTGTCAGCTCTCCGAATCGTAAATGATTAAGAAGATCGGTTAAATCATGGTCATTTCGCTGTCTCATATTTATTGTCAATTCGCAAAAAGAAAATTTATGCCACAAATTGACCTCTCCCGAGCACCATGCTGGTTGTATGAAACACCAATTTCCCTTCACTGGTGGCAGCTGCATTATGTCACCGAAGAGTAGGACGTTCAACCCTCCGAATAAAAGTTCGTTATTCTTAAACTCTTGTAGTCTCAGGTGAATCATACGTAGATTTTCGTACGACACCATAGAGATTTCGTCGATAATTAACCAATGAATATGACGCCACTTTCGCCTTTCTTGTTCTAATTTGTGACCAGTCATGCGAGTGTAAGCCCTAGTATTTCCCTTTTCAATCGGCAAATAAAACACGGTGTGTAGGGTTTTACCAAATATTTGACGAGCGGCTACTCCAGTCAATGATGCTACTTCCACGAAAATCGGGTTAAGTAAAGAATCTACTGTAGGAGCGTAACAGCGCTTGATATGCTCTACCAACAATTTCAGAACAAAAGACTTGCCACTTCCTGCACCACCGGTAATAAAAAGCAACAATCTGTCTTCATCGCCGTTCAGGTCGCTCCGAATGGCTTGTGTAATCTTTTGAAATAAATTGTTTTGTTGAACGTTCAACCCGCGTAAATTGGTAAAGAATACATCATCTGGCATTACTTCACGTTGATCGATATCATCCACGTAATTATCATGATCATTTATTAAAATTTCGTCAGCACATATAAACGGCTCATTTTGCCCATCGGTAGGCCTATTTAACACAGCATTTAACGCAGCTGCTTGGGCCAGTGCCTGTTGTATAACTTGTTCTGCATGCGCAAATTCCTCAGAGCTAACGCCATTGTGGAGCGGTCTTAAGTCGCCTTGCCGCCTTAGAAAACATTCCTCTGCTGATTCTTCTTCTAAAAGAAGTTCACTCTCTTCTCTAAATGGTATGTGACAAACAATTAGATTATAATAATATGCCTCTTTGTCACTGTTCAGAGTATAATAGCGCGTGCGTAATACTGCGGGTTTGTTGCGGATGCGCATTCGTGAGTTGTCTCTCAATTTAATATACCTTAAAGTTTGGTTTTCAGCATGTCTCAGCTCTATGTCACCGTCATCATCAACCCACGTTGCAGAAGATACAGTCTCATAACGAACGGCAAATTCAGCTAGACTTATGTTCTCTAGCTCGTCAGGCCTGAGCACATAACGGTCAAAAATGTTGTTGTATATAGCTGTTTCATCTCCGTCAAAACGCAAAAGCCGAAATCTTTCTTCCGGTTTACAGCTGTTTACGAAAACTGCTTTGCGGCTACTCATTTTAAGTGGAAGATGGGTAAGACGATATGCACATTCGGGGGCGCTAACTAAACGCTGTGAAAGAATTGCCATTGAGACGGCAAATAACTGTTTCCATATGGTGCCTCCGCTTCTCTTTGCTTTCGTAACAGCTTCCCGGACAACTTCTCCCGTATCATGTGGCTCACACTTACTAGCATACTTCGCCACATAGTACGCGACAGCTGTAACATTACCACATGGTTGTATGTCCATATTTCCCTCCCATAAAGAAAGGAGTTCGGAGTTGTAATTATTAACCATGGTCTCGGAAGCTGTTCTTTTTATAACACAAAATCGGCCGTTATTGGACAGTGCTTCATCGGGACCTAAACAAGTCGTGATGTCTGCTGGTTCTCTAGGAAACCCGAATCGACAGCAACTGACATTGCGGTCTTTGTAGCAGGTGGTAGTGTGTTTGTGTATTTGAACATTTTCTACTAAACTACACAGTCGTGGATCGTTAGCGTTCAGGGAACACGATACAACATTGTCAATGACTGCTATGCCTTCCGTAGTAGAAAAATCTGGAATACCATCACACCACAACAACATATGTAAATGCGGACTGCCTCTGTTCTGAAATTCTATACGATACCAATAGTCCACAACAGGGCCGCCTAAGCAAGTGTCATTATTTCTCAAAAAACGCATCAAAGCGTTCACTCGTACATTGAACTGGCGTGCAACTACTACTGGATACTTTTGAACCAATGCTAAACGTTCTGGAAAGACAAATCTTCAGCGTTACTCAAATCAATACCGGCAGCAATAAGTAACGCTTTAGTCATATCTGGCCAATTTAAATCATTGCAAGAAAAAGTCATAAACCAAGTAGGGGCTCCCAGACTCCTAACCATAGCAATCAATTCTGAACAACAACGTCTCCAATAAGAAGCTGAACCTCTTATATTCCTCATAGTCAGGTGCATGTTCTCTACCAGGCCTTGTGGTGTACGTTCACCGTGACCTTGTCGCATTCTACAAGACACAGAAACGCTTGATTTAGCTCGGTAGTATTCTACTACAGATAAAGCAAAGAAAAGGTAATCATTTCTCTGAAATCGTGATTCTGAACCCATCACTCTTGTTTGAAAATAGTCCAAAGGTGTTATTGGAATGTCTCTTTCTTCACCAAACCCGTTTTTCCATCAGGAAACAAAAATACCAACCTAATTCCTCCATTCTTCGCTCTCGTTCTAAATTTAAAGGAGGGCGGTTTTGCGGGTTATTTCTGCTAATCTCACATTAGTTTCTGTATTATTTTCATTTACAGAAACAACACTGTTCAAATCAGGAACCCTTCATCAATAGCGTGAAGCATGTTTGTTGTATATACATAGCGGGTCGCTGTATTAATTGTAGTTGTACTGTTACCCTGGTTTCGATTACCAGAGATCGTTTCACGATTGAAATCTTGGGCACTTTGGGTCGAATTCTCAATTATTAGCTGTCCATCTGCCGAAGGCCAAGCTGAGCTAATATCTTGAGATTGGACTGAATTACCTGACAGCGGCATATTATTAAGATCTTGTATACTTTGCGCCAAATCCTCAATCATTGCCTGTCCATCTACCGGAACAGACCAAATTGAGTTCACGTCTTGGGATTGGGTTGGATGCTCTGACAGTGGCATATTATTCAGATCTTGGATAGTTTGGGCTAGATTTTCATTAATTGGCTGATTTGACTGATTTTCTAACTGTTCTCTTTCTACTGATATCTCTATAGGTGTTAATGAATAAACGTTGCACATAATGGAGTTCATAGAATTTTTATTTGAAATGTATAAATTTCGTTTTAAAATTGTATACAACTTTTCTACACAGCTAAAACGCATGCAGCAAGCCGTACCCCTTGACGGAGCTCTACATCCTTTAGCACCGCGGGCATGGGAATCGAATAGCCAAAAAGAAGGCGTTCCAGATTCAATTTTGCAATGCACAGCAACTGTGACAGAATTGCAAGTTAACAGTCCATTTTTGTTAGAATTTCCGGCAAAAAACTGCACCAAAGCATTTTTTAAGTTGGGAAAACCGTCGCTGCTATTGTCGTTCTCAAAATGCCCATCAAATGCTGTTTCATGATTGACGCACAGGTTAACAGCCTTCCTGTCGAAAACAAATCTTGGAAGCAGCTCTCTTACAGCTAAATACTCGGGGTTTACCTCGCGCTCGTCCGGGTTAAGCCGAGCAACAATACACTCGCGATAATAATTATCTCCCGATATAACTATGTAGTCTATGTCACTTTTACACCACGTTTTGGGATCGAGCAGATTAAAAGCAGCGCAAGCGACTGCTGCAATGGCTGTACATTGCTTACCGCGTGATTCTGGGCTAAACCTGTCATGCCCTTGATGAAAAGATCCTCGTAATATAGCTACATCTTCATCTATATTAGTAAACATGTTTGGTCTTGGCTCTATTAGTGGATCGTTTGGATCTGGCTGAATAATATTTTCGGGTACCTCGGCAATCTGTGTTATTACTGATAGATCTATAACATCAGGAAATGATATACGAACGTCTCTGTACAGCGCATTATTAACTAGCAGCCAACGCAATGCTTCGTTTAATTTTGATGTGTCAACCTGGAATTCTCTTGATCTTTCTAAATTCTCCAAATTTTCGGTGACTAAAATTAGGCCTGCATCTTGTGGTGCAAGGGGAAGTTGCTCAGCCAATTCTACAATATCCTTTGCAAAAAGAACAACTTGCCCCTTACACCAATCCTGACTGAACTGGTTTTGTAAACGAATTATTTTTAAGAATGGAACAATCCGCAACAAAAATCTCTTTTCAATCTCAGTCAAATTGGCAATTTCTTGAGGTATTTCTGTTACGGTCATCTTGTTCCAATATGATTGAGCCGGTACTTTTCTTTTTTAAATATTATTTGCACAACGCGTACATGCCACAACAGTACCTAAAGCGACTAATTCAACTGGTAGTAAATTATCTAAATTCGTAGTTGGCAGTCTTGTACGTTGCTGTGGGTATATCATTTTATTGCATATTTTGCAAGCTACGTCAGCAAACACATTTATTGCTGACTGGAATTGTTCAGCATTCTCTAGTCTTCTGTTGCCTACGAATCTATTGAGACGAATCGCCCTCTCATCTTCTGTTTCGTTAAGTAGAACTTGAGCAGATTGCTGCCTAGCTAAAGACAATCGATTCTCGCGCTGCTCAGGAGTTTCGTTAGACAGCCGCTCATGCATAAGCGACAATCGACGCTCGCGCTGCTCAGGAGTTTCGTTTGACAGCCGCTCATTCATAAGCGACAACCGACGCTCGCGCTGCTCAGGCGTTTCGTTTGACAGCCGCTCATGCATAAGCGACAACCGACGCTCGCGCTGCTCAGGCGTTTCGTTTGACAGCCGCTCATGAATAAGCGACAACCGATGCTCGCGCTGCTCAGGCGTTTCGTTTGACAGCCGCTCATGAATAAGCGACAAGCGATGTTCACGTTCCTCAACTGATTCGTTTGACAGCCGTTCATGAACAAGCGACAACCGATGTTCACGTTGTTCCGTAGTCTCTTTCGACAATCTTGTTTGTGAATAGTTTCGCATTTGAGAAAGCCTTTCTTCGCGGTCTTTGGAAGATTCTTTAAGACGTTGTGCTCTATTTCTTTCTCTGTTGCGCTCTAGGCGCAATTCTTTATCTTCTTGAGACTCTTGTGTGCGGCGCTGTCTCATACGAGACGCACTCTGCGAAGGCCTCCCCATTATGTTCCCACCTACGCCAGCTAATTTTCTTTTTTTATTATATTTACACCACTAAAAAGAAACAAATAAAATATTTTTAGAAAAAAACTAAACCGCCTTCAAGTGCTACTACGAAACTAAAAGTAAAAATAATTTGTTTATTTACACGAGATTCTCTCCGCCAACTTAAAACCAAAACTATACCAAAAATACCTACCTAACTATATTACAAATTCTTTATTTTGTAACCTTATACCTAGAAATGTACATAAATTAAATATTATATTTATAGAGCGCTTTGTTTGAAGTCGGTGCAAAGCCGCGACAGAAACGCAATCAAACTTAGGACTATTTCAGCAATATTTAACACTGACTTTCCCAACCCCACCTTCGACTGCACCGCAATGTCGAAAATAATTTACCTAATTGAATAGGTAAACTATTTTTCTACAATGAGTGCAGAATTATTGGTGGTGCAATGACTATTGACTTGCACATAAAATGTGTCAGTCAATATCCACTACACCGACAAAATTTACCGAATCCTACCAAAAAATTTACCCACCCACGGGCACCCACCCAACGAACAAATGCCTACCCAACGAAAATGAAAACCAACGAGAAAGACAAGACAAGAGCAACGAGATGTATTGAACTATGGTTTAAATAAAAGTTTAAACAATTTTCCAATACGACGAAAACTATTTCCTTTGAAGCTCTTATATTTTTATGATGACACTTCATTACCGCGTTTTACAAACTATCAGCGACATCTATTGATAAAATTTTGAAACAGATTTGTATTACGAAAAGCGAGTGAAGTTAGGCTTTGCACCGACTTCAAACAAAGCGCTCTATAAATATAATATTTAATTTATGTACATTTCTAGGTATAAGGTTACAAAATAAAGAATTTGTAATATAGTTAGGTAGGTATTTTTGGTATAGTTTTGGTTTTAAGTTGGCGGAGAGAATCTCGTGTAAATAAACAAATTATTTTTTACTTTTTAGTTTCGTAGTAGCACTTGAAGGCGGTTTAGTTTTTTTCTAAAAATATTTTATTAATTACTGCCAATAGTGCCAATAAAACACCCTCTTCGTGAACTCACGAAGCTGTACGTTTCCGATAGAGGGCGACGTGTCTCTATGTCCTCTATGCTATAAAAGAAGGCACCTACCGATTTCTGATTATGTGTATAAGTAAATAGTTAGGTATAGGTAGGGATGTGACTTGGGTAATGTAAAATCGATTTTTTTATAATCGATTATTTCTAATCGCAAAAAAATCGATTTAAAATAAATCGATTTTTACTCAAAAAAACATTGATTTTTATTAAAAATCGATTTTTTTTCGTTTTGCACCTTAATTTTATCAAAAACGTCTTAGTTTTATCAAAGAGCCGAAATCTAAAATTTAAGACCGAGAAAATTGTGTATAAATAGCCGAAATCTTAAATTTAAGACCGAAAGAATCGGGCATGGTGAGTTATAATTCATGCATGATCAAGACATTTGGTAAAAGAATAGAGGCGAAAAAAAATCGATTTCAATAATTTTGGAAATTTTGAAAATATAATCGATTTTTAATTAATCGATTTTTTCTACTTAATGAATTAATCGATTAAAATCGAATTTTTTCAAAGAAAAATCGATTATTAAAATAATCGATTATTTTTTCACATCCCTGGGTATAGGTACGGTAATGAAAGGAGTTCTTTCTTTAAGAGTCTTATCACACAAGCGGTTTGTGAGCGGATGCCATGCGTCCGCTTCGTTCCGCATCGGCTCGTATATATAGCGCTTGTGTGATAAGGCTCTTAAGTTGAGACGCTAAATCTCGCTGCACTCTGAGTCATACATATATCCATGTCCCACTTTGTATTGTCCTAACGCATGCGTTACACAGCGGGAAAATAATGCATAATCGGACGTTAAAAGTGTTTCTCGCCTTATGCAAAGTCACAGAATGTCATTCATCACTTTATAACACGGAAGTTTAATAAACACTGCAGTTAACTACCTATGTTATTTTGTTGCATAAGTAAGCAAAAACTCTCACGTCGCAGCCACGCAGCCTCCCTCGGTGACAATGATTTGCGAATGCAGCCACTCGAATTCGACTCTCTTATCGAATTACGATTTACTGAGTATCGTGCGAGATTGTCTCTTGTGTTGTCACGGATTATCCAAACAAGGAAACCCATGAAACAATAATGTTTCAAAACACTTTTCGGAATTTGAATATACTTACGTAAGCAAAAACTCTCACGACGGTATAGAGCGAAGCCATTTTTTTGCTGTGCAGCCACAAAGCCTCGTGGGTGACAATGATTTGCGAATGCGGCCACTCGAATCCGACTCTCTTATCGAATTACGATTTACTGAGTACCGTGCCGTGCGAGATTGTCTCTTGTGTTGTCGCGAATTATGTTCCCTTTTTTCATATTTCGATCTATGTTCCTTGGGGAAAGTTGTTCAATTTCGTTGGTTAGTTCAACCCTTACAATATCTGCAGTATTTTTTTAAACATCCTGTACCTACCTATAATGTTTGAACTTTAATCGGGTTATGTCTTTGTCATCACATCACTTTATAACTCGGAAGTTTCATAAACAAACACAGAACGATAACTAATATTATTTTGTTGCTTATGTTAGTAAACATAAACTCTCACGACGCAGCCACGAAGCCTCCCTGGGTCGGTCGACAATGATTTGCGAATGCGGCCACTCGAATCCGATTCTCTTATCGAATTACGATTTACTGAGTATCGTGCGAGATTGTCTCTTGTGTCCTCAGATTGCCCCACGGTATGGGGTCCCATGTCATGGAATATCACAAATATGAAAACAAGCTGTGTAGGTGGCATTGGCATTATTAAATAGGTAGCAAGACTACCAAGACTGCTAGTGGCATCACACAATAATAGAGGTACTTATAAAAATTCAAACTTAGAGGTAAGGTAATGTTGGACGGGTAAGAAGCAGTTTTTCTAAGGTACCTAAAATGTTACATGCTTACCTATATATTTGGTTGGATCTTGGATCGTATACGCATCGGACGATATTGCGGTTCATGTCAGCCTCCATTATGATAACCTACTCGTATAACAAAACAATCACAGTTTTATGCGGTGACGTGTGCCAAGTCATCCGATTTTTGTATGGGATTTCGTATTCTTTTTGACAAAAAACCGAATCCGGCAGAACTCCGGAACATCATGCGTGCGTGAATCACCTTTGCTATCGAACACCGAAGCTCCATGTCGCTTGGTGTTTGTTTTGTTCTGGTGCTGGTGTTGTGGTACTGTGATCACAAAATAGAGAATTTGCAGAAGGACAGCTCGCTCGCTTTCGATCATTTATGCCTACACTCTTGGGTTGCTTGCTACTTTATCTTACTGCATTTTTTATATGCAGTTCCTGGGTTGAACGTTGAACATACCTACTTAGCCTTTGGGCGCAGTATGACAACAGTATAGAAATGACTACCATATCAAAATGACCACTGTTAAGAAATGACCACAGTATCAGAATGCCTACTTTGCTAAAATGACTACAGTATCAAACTGTCCACTGTATCAAAATGTCTACTATTTAAATGAAATCTATGTTTGATGCGTAGAATGTCAAGTACGCAAAATGTTCAAGAAAAATAAGTTACAGATCACCAAAAGTGTAACATGTCAACGTAGCAAAATATCATGGAAGTAAGTAAAACTTCAGTCACAAGTTGTAAAGTGGGATTGAACTGAGAATGACGCAAAATGCTAGGGGAACAGCATGGCCTTGGAACAAACTGAAAGAAAAATAATCTGAAAAAAGAAACTGTACCAAACTAGTTTCGAAAAAAGACAACAAGCAAAATCCTGCACACTGTCCAATGACTCCGACTTTCCAAGGTGTATCCGTACCGATTTATGACTATCTAGAGCTTCTTGGCTCTATATTGTATATTGAGGCTTTGGCCACACTGCAGCTAAAAAACTCGGAGTTCTCTCAAAGGTCAGACGATACTTCACACCAGTACAGCTTTTACAACTATACCAAGCTCAAGTCCGTTCTTGTATGGAGTACTGCTGTCATCTATGGGACGGATAACTGCCAAATACCAGCTGGCAGCCCTGGACCCGATTGAGAAGCGCGCCAAGAGACTCATCGCTGATCGGGCACTTATTGACGCAAAGTTGCAGAGCCTCGAACACCGTTGCAAAGTAGCTTGCATATCGGTATTCTACAGGATACATTTCGAAGAGTGTGCACAGTCTCTCCATGACCTAATACCTCCGTCACCATTCTATCTCCGGTGTACGAGACGCCGGTTGGGATTCCACCCTTATATCGTAGACATCCCGCAAATTCGCACAAAGCGCTTCGCTTCTACATTTTTAATGCGAACTGCTATAGAGTGGAACTCCCTGCTTGCGGATCTGTTTCCGGAACGTTTTAACCTGGGCCTTTTCAAGGCGAGAGTGAATAGTCATTATCAGGGCGAGCATGTTCCATGATCGTCTGCATCGTCACCTAACATCAGGTGAGATTGCGAACAAATGCTTACCTATTTTTTATAAAAAAAATAACCTACAAATCTTAGTACGGAACCCTCGGTGGGCGAGTCAAACTCGCACTTGGCCGGTTTTTTAGGAATACCGCACTAGTTTATGTCGGGCTAGAGTACTTTCGCACTAGCGTGCGTCGAGCTAGAGTACTTTCGCTCTTCAGGACGTCGGGCTAGAGTACTGTCCCACTTCAGTTCGTTGGGCTAGAGTACTGTCGCAATTCAGTCCGTCGGTCTAGAGTACTGTCGCAATTCAGTCCGTCGGTCTAGATAAGAGTACCGTCGCAATTCAGTCCGGCGCGCTTGCGTGTGTCACACTTCGGTATAATACTCCGCGCCGGGTGGAGTAGTGCAACCGCGTAAGTAAGGATTAAAACAAATATCACGATTATTTCAAAAACTATTAAGCCTAGGAGTTCGGTCCGATATAATCTTTTGTTCAGATAATTGAAACCTATGACATATCAAAATTTCATCAAATTTAACTGAAATAACTTTTTCCATATTCGAAGTCCGGGGTCATTTAGCAATTTTGTTTTTTTGCAGCTGAGACATTTCCCGTTCTAGTGTCATATTTGTTTGCCATGACATTTTGCCAATTTCATAAAGTAGTCATTCTGATACAGTGACCATTCTGATACAGTGGACTTTAAAAAGTTGGTATTTTGATACTGTGGACAAATTGATACAGTGAACATTTTTATATTGTGGTCATACTGCGCCCAAAGGCTACTTAGGTACATTACTTACATTATATCAATCTTACCCGCACCGAACGCTGTCGACACTCGCTACTAGCCGTTTTGAAACGGTTCGAGATCGCGCGTAAACGATGGCGTGTAGATGTGTGTGTAAGTTCAGTGACGTTTCCTTGTAGCAGTATCTCTGTATTGAGTGCCCGCCAATTTTTACTTTGTATTGTGGCACTGTCCCTCGAGTTATGGCCGGTTTTATTGCGTGTGGGTGACATTCGTGGCAAGATCGTAAACTTTCAGTATCGGTGCGATGTTTTTTTTTCTATGCAAACATATAAAATGTAAGCGTCGCAGCGCTGAGCATTCAGTCACGGATTTTCAAAATTATTAGCCCCAAACCTCAGAATTTATGGTGTAAATAATGTAGGT
Organism: Phthorimaea operculella; assembly: GCA_024500475.1. Classification (NCBI taxonomy): domain Eukaryota; kingdom Metazoa; phylum Arthropoda; class Insecta; order Lepidoptera; family Gelechiidae; genus Phthorimaea; species Phthorimaea operculella. The sequence continues at coordinate 11,290,546 of JANFCV010000002.1, forward strand.
ACTGCAAATATTAAAAGGGGCGAATCAGCCCTTGAAACTGAAATTAACCCCTTGAAATATTTGCAGTTTTATTACATGCTGTATTTATAAGTATCTACTGGCGAAAACTGAACTATGATTGCATTAGATTTGGTTTGGCCTTATGTTATACGCCTGTTGTAGAGTCTTCGGCCCGATATTTATTATAAAACATCTCTTACTGTCTCTCTCAAAACCTACAACTTTTATATGTAGGTACTTCCATTTTTTTATAACTTGTAAGAAATTCCCATCCAATCCTAATAAATTGACGTAGTCGCTCTAAACCTTCGTAAATCCACAGCTGAACCGTAAAAGTCGCAATCATAACCGTGTTTTACACACCACTCTTGTCTTGAGCATGGGGAGCTCTCAGAGCAAGGAAAATGCAGACGGAACCATGTGCACGTGGAATGAGGATATGAAAAACTCATCGCAATAAAGTAGTCCTAAAAGTGTAATCACAAGCTCATGCTTGTGAAATTCAGTATTTTCGTTGAAAGGTAGTCATAGAGATAGTTCCCATATTCTCACATTAGGTACTTTATAAATAAATTGAGTTAAACTTACGGTATGTAGGTCTAATTAAATTTTTCTACTTATTTTTGTCCAGTTATTTTAGTAAAATGTAGTCATATTACTTATCGAAAAATTGTTAGGTATAGATTAATAAAATGATGATGATGAAAATGAATTTAATAATAAGACATAATTTTAATATCCATTTAACCTATTTGCGATAGCATTTTCAATAAAAGTAAATACAACTCAACTTACGACAACTTTACTCATGATGACAAACAACTATTGAAATAGTCGAAACCGCAAAACAAATCAGCTCTTCCATACATTTTATGTCGAACACTTTAATTCTTCATGTAGTGTTTCTTTCGGAATTGCATGTTCAAATCATGTTTATCATGAGTAGAATCATCCTGCAATGTTGGCATACATGTAACCTCCTCTTAACTTGTCGACATTTTCTAATATTTTCATCATTTCAGTTTTCGTGTTCTGAGCTATGACCCTGTGGCATGCACTGTGCCTGAAAATGGAGGACCAACAGTATTTATTGAAGAGCCACTTATTAGACTTGCAATCTTCGCAAAAACGCGCACTTGTAGGGTTACGACCGTGGTGTGACTTGGATAGAGTACTTGTAATGTCCGACACAATAACAATCAAGATGACAACAGCCGACATTATGATGCCAACCGCAACAACCTCAATAACAACATGGGAATATAGAATTAAATAATGTTTCTTCCAGGTGAGGCTTTTGCATTCCACCAAATCTCAGATCACTACAACAAATAGTTACGCACAGAAAAAATGTGTAGACACTATATTCTCCACCTGTAGTGTAGAGTCCGCACTAGTAAATAAGTCACCACTACAACACACAAGCACAAAAGTTTCTTGAACAGATTTCGTTACAATGCAGACTTCTGTACAGATTCAACAGCAATACGTTAAGGCCGCTCAGTAGGCACGTCGCCAGTTATTAAATAAAGATAAAACATCATAACTTTGTAAAATATTATTGTTATATAACGTAAGCAATACTCTCCAATTTACATTATGTTCTCATATCAAAATGGGATTCTGTGAAACTCGCTTTACAGGTACATACTAAGGTAAGGAATACAATCAGTTTACAGAGAAAATACTTATACATGGTGTATCGTATCGTCAAACTGCCTCTATCCTGAAAACCAAATTCAATTCAATTCAATTTATTTATTTCAGATATTTACCTAAAATCCATACAGTAGGTACATAATATTAATAAACAAATCACATTCCATCACAATAATCATTACATCATTCACAATATTATTATTTATTATTATATTAATATTATTATTATAAAACAATTCCCATAAATAAGGGTACACTATTCTTGAAAAACTTGTCTCAATCCTCATGCATGATAGTTGCGTGGTATGCTATGACTGTGACCAAAGTTTGACCAAAGTTGTGTTTTTTTTAAACAATTTTGCATGCGAAAGACTACATTTTCTACTATTCAACTTTCTTAAAGTGAAGAGCATGCCCGAAAGGATTGGGGTTGTCGAAAGTTGTTCGTAAACATGAGGAACTGGGGATACATTTCTGATATGTGGATTTATAGCTCTGCAAATAAGACACTCTGTGTATAAATTTAATATAAACAAAGGCCATTGTTCTTTTTGATATCAATGAGTACATTATCAACTTTCTGGGAGTTACATTGTTGCTTCTCATTTTGTTGAAAACATTACTTACATGTTAACTTATGTGAATGTGAACTAACTGTCGCCGCCACCGTAATATCCCGTGATTGGTATTTTTGTAATGCCAGCGACACTCAACTGTCATTCTATTGCCACCGCGATTGTATACTGGGTGAGAAATATCCTGCAAAGTTTGCGCACTGACTAAAAAATAACCCTGTATACTTCAAACTGTTAGCGAAATACGGAACTACCAAAACAGTTCAACAGACATGCTATTGACACACATCAGAAACGATTTTCATTCACGATTTCGGCCTACTGGATTTTTTGAATTCCGGTTGTTCGTAGGGTTATCTCTGAAATACTTCCTTGCTCTAGGGTAGTTAGAGTGAATGTTACATGTTACATTACATGAGTGTGGAGGGACAGGATCGAGGAGATATGACCGCTCTCATCGCTGATGTGTCCTTCTTTGTCCAGGGATGCAGTCAGATCTTACCAAACAAACCTACTATGATTAAAATATTAAAAGACACAAAATAGGTAATCTAGTCCAGTCTTATATCGACAAGTAGGAATTGTTTTGGACCTACCTAGAAACTATCATCAGCATAATTCAAGTACCAATTTAAGGGATCAACTAATACAGGTTTTTCCAGGTTTTTAAAATAAGTTGGTCCCTTAAACGAGTAGGTGGATTGGCTAGCGGTAGTTCTTCGAATTTCTGCTGAAAGGCATGACATTGTTTACATTTTTCTTCTCGAAATTTCAATTTTGTGTAACTGTAATATAAAATACAAGATACAGGGTCTACTTTGTCAAAAAAATATGCTTTTCTGGGTATCGTAATATTTTTTCTTACTTTTCTGAATCCGTCACTATAACCAGCCATCAATACTAACGGCCTCGCCCCGAGAGAGTCGTACGGTCGCTACGAAAAATCATTCCGCCGCTAAAATATCAATAAAACACACTACCCGGCCCACCCTGCGCTTACCTACCCATACCACTGAATACACAGGGTGTTAAAAAACGTGCCATAGCTTAAGAGGTAGAAAAGACCGCAGGACAAAAAAAAACCAAAACAAGTTAGTCAAAACATGAAAAAATTATCCGTCTATACAAAATGTAACTACAGTACCGGCGTTTGAATAGGCCATATTTGACAGCTGTCAGACCCATACTAGGATACATGTCAACAAAGAAAAATAAACCTTATGTCATAGCATTAATATGATTTTGACAGTTGTCAAATATGGCCTATTCGAACGTCGGTACTATAACTATATTAGCCGTGCCCACCGAGTCTTTTTGTAAGGGAGAGGAATTTTTTTATAATATTAATATGTATTATCTATGCCTTGTTAAAAGTTGTACAGTTTCCTTCACTGGTTTACTGCATAAGCTACGCTACGGCACGTATTTTTTTAACACCCTGTACGCATTTCCCGCCAATACTTTCCCGCATGGGACCAGTTCGCGTCGCGTCTGAATTACAAATTGCCCCAAATACGGGCCTGCCCTTTTGATGGGACACTTTATTTTTTTGTAATGGCCGTTGCAACCGCGGCAAGTGGCGTATTACGAGATTTACATTTAGTCGTGTCATTTTATTGGCACCGTAATGGCGGACGTGGTGGAAATCACTTTGTTGCTGTGAAAAATTTAGCTCGGGGGGAGGTTTTTGGTTTATGCGTCGCGGTTTGGGGATAGTTGATGTGCTATACGTGTTGGTTCTTAGTGACTGGATGGCGTACCTATATTGGAGATCGTGCCTTATGGCATGGCATGCCCTGGGAGACGGCTACGTCCAACAGTAGTATTTTTAGGCTGTACGTAGGTGTAGTTGGTATCTAGGTATAGGGAAAGCGATTTCATGCAGCTAAGCAAAGTTGGCTTTTTTACATTTACGTGCATTTACCTCATACAGCATTTAATTTAGAAAGTGAAATAAAGAAAAGTAAAGGTTAAAGAAGCCCAATCTTTTCGTTTGTTGGCATCGTATAATTTTCATATCTAGACTCTAGAATCACACGGATTACCTATAGAGAAACATAAAATAGTTACCTACTACCTGCGTAAGGAGATGTACCTACCCACCTTCTTTAGTTATCGTATGCCGAGACCTAACAAAATAGTGCACCTCCAAGCCAAAGCGACGGCGGCACTTTCTAAGCATCCAATATCTCGAACTATCTCTTAAATCGCGAGGTAAGTAGACACTGGCCGTCGATACGGCAGAATTACCAGCGCGCTAAAGGTATTTGTCACCCGGAGATAAAGCCCTGTCGAGTGTTGCCAACCACTGCAAGAGAAAATGTAAGATCTTAACAAAATCTTGGGTTCAGCTTAATCTATTATGAAAGATCTAATATTGGTTTATAATAAATTGGTATTAATCGTATAATTTCGATACATATTCAGAGAAACACAACAGAGGCGCATAATGTGCGTGTGTAGGTATAGGTGTACCTGCTCTATCTTGATGCCAAGACAAGACCTAACAAAATTGTGCACCATCCAGCCGGAAGCACTTTCTAAGCACCTAAAATCTCGAGCTATCTCTTAAATCGCGAGATTAGTAGACACTGGCAGATGGTGGTAGCGGATTAACGGATAGGAGAGATCAGTTTTTAAGGAATATATAGATTCTATACTTAGGCATGTAGGTAACGTAGGTATGGTCTGTAGTTTGATATTATTGATAACTGAAAACTGTGATCGATAAAGGTTGGCAGCACTGGCCGTGTCGCGCTCTGAGGTCGCACTATCGCGGCTGAGTGGGCATCCTCGTAGGACATCGGGAGGTTTATATGCCCGCCTCTGTTTATTTAGCAGCATGAATGTAAATTAACCCGATCTGCGGATGGCGATAGCGGATATGTAAGTAGTTTTTATCGAATTTTGCCTGTAAACTTGTAGCCTGAAGTTTGATAATATTGCTCACTGAAAACTGTGATCGATGTAAGTTGGCAGCACTGTCCATGTCGCGCTCTGAGGTCGCACTATCGCGGCTGAGTGGGCATCCTTGTAGGACATCGATTTATTTAGCCGCATCAATGTAGATTAACCCAATCTGATAATTGTAAACTTGTAGCATGTACTGTAGTTGGATTATATTTGAGCACTGAAAACTACAATCGATGTAGGTTGGCTACACTGTCCATGTCGCGCGCTTGTAGGACATCGGGAGGTTTACACGGCGCCCGCCTCGATTTATGTAGCCGCGCGAGTGTAGATTAGCCCTATCTGTGAACGCCGATAACGGATAGGTACGATCGGTTTCTATCGAATTTTGCCTGTAAACTTGTGCCTGTAGTTTGATAATATTGATCACTGACAACTGTGATCGAAGTAGGTTGGCAGCACTGTCCATGTCGCGCGCTGAGGTCGCACTATCGCGGCTGAGTGGGCATCCTTGTAGGACATCGGGAGGTTTCCGCGGCGCCCGCCTCGATTTATGAAACCGCACGAGTGTAGATTAGCCCGATCTGTGGATGGCGATAGTGGATAGGTGACATCAGTGTTTAATCGAATTTTGACTCTAAACTTGTAGCCTGAAGTTTGATATAGTGCGTTTCATCTTATAGTTCCTATGGCGTCATGTTGGTAGCATTGGAAAGTATGTGATATTATTGCCGCCTTATAATTTACATACAAACTTCCAATGCTAACAACATGACGCCATAGGAACTAAAAGATGAAATGCACTCTAATAATGAGCACAGACAACTGTGGTCGATGTAGGTTGGCTACACTGTCCATGTCGCGCTCTGAGGTCGCACTATCGCGGCTGAGTGGGCATCCTTGTAGGACATCGGGAGGTTTACGCGGCGCGCGCCCCGATTTATCTAGCCGTGCGAGTGTAGATTACCCCGATCTGTGGATGGCGATAGCGGATAGATAAGATCGGTTTTTATCGATTTAGGCATGTAGTTATAGTCCAGCAAAAAAGAGTAGAAATTAAATTTAATCAAACTAAAACTTTTTCATACTAAATTGTTGCCATTCATAGTCAATGTTGCCATTTAATTTTGAAATTTCATACAAAGTGGCGCCCTCATTTTTTGTCTACTCTTTTTTGCTGGACTGTAGATATGATAATACTGAGCACTGAAACCTGTGGTCTATGTAGGTTGGCAGCACTGTCCATGTCGCGCACTGAGGTCGCACTATCGCGGCTGAGTGGGCATTAGGGTTTCTCAGCGGGAATTCCCGAGGCGGAAATTCCCGGGAAATATGGATTTGTCGGGACGGGAAAAATAGGATCGATTTCCCGGGAATTCGGGAAATAAAGTAGATGAATAAAATTATTATTTTGACGATAATTTCGGTATAACTCAGTGTTACTTATTAAAAAAATATAATGTGTATTTGCTCTCTCCTCTTTTACTCCCTCCCGCCCCGCCCGTGTTTTGTTTGTTTAGATCTGTCACTCGGAAAAATTTGACCGCATTGATTGTGTCGGTGCCCCTAGTGCAAAAGTGTTGTGTGGTGATTGAAATATCAGCCTTAAATTATATTAAAACTTAATGGTGTATTCTTGATTTCATAACTGATTAATGGAATAAATAGGAAAATCATCATCATCATCATATCAGCCATAGGACATATTCCACTGCTGAACATAGGCCTCTCCTAAATATTTCCATCTTGTCCGATTAGAAGCGGCCTGCATCCAGCATTTCCCCGCGGACTTGATCAAATCGCCTGTCCATCTCGCGGGGGGCCGTCCTACGCTGCGCCTGCCGGTACGTGGTCTCCACTCGAGAACTCTCCTGCTCCATCGATTATCAGTCCTTGGAGCAATGTGGCCTGCTCATTGCCACTTCAGCTTACTAACTCTCTTAGCTATGTCGGTTTACTAGGTTCGTCTACGGATCTTCTGTTTCTGATTCAATCACGTATGTAAAAACCAAGAATAGCTCTCTCCATAGCTCGCTGAGTGACTCCTAGTCTATTTAGGAGGCCGGCAGTTAGATACCACGTCTCGGTACCGTAGGTCATCAGCATCACTGGCATGACACACTGTTCAAACACTTTCGTCTTGAGAAACTGACGAATTTTTGACGTGAAGACGCTGCGTAACTTCCCGAATGCTGCCCAGCCGAGCTGGTTTCGCCGAGTGACATCTTTCTTAAAGTTAGATCTTCCTAGTTGGACTGTTTGTCCTAGATAGACGTATTTGTCTACCACTTCGAGTATCGAGCTCCCTAATGATATTGGGGTGGGCGCTACATGAGAGTTGACCATGACTTTCGTCTTGTCCCACTTGAGGCCCACTTGTTGGGAAACCTGATTGAGCAAATAAACATAAAAAACTGGATTGTATTGATTATTTTTGGTATTATCATTTACTCACAGTTGTGCATTATTCTCATTAATTCTTAAATTATGAACTCGCAGATCATAACCACAATATTTATTCCAATTATTGTAGCATAGAAGTTATTATTTTAGGTAATTTACGAAGAGAGACTAATTAAACTGTATATATTATTGATTACTATTTTTTTGTTAAATTTTATAATCATTTTTATGCTTTTTAACGAGGAAAATTAAATTCCCGACTTCCCGGGAATTCCCGGGAAAAAAGAGGTCGGGAGTTTTGGTGTCCGGGAAATAAAAAAGGTCGGGAAATGAGAAACCCTAGTGGGCATCCTTGTAGGACATCGGGAGGTGGCGCCCGCCTCGATTTATGTAGCCGCGCGAGTGTAGATTAGCCCGATCTGTGGATGACGATAGCGGATAGGTAAGATCGGTTTTTATCGAATTTTTCCTGTACCTAAACTTTTAGCCTGAAGCTTGATAATATTGATCACTGAAAACTGTGACCGATTTGGGTTGGCAGCACTGCTCGTATCGCGCTCTGAGGTCGCACTATCGCGGCTGAGTGGGCATCCTTGTAGGACATCGGGATGTTTACGCGGCGCCCGCCTCGATTTATGTAGCCGCGCGAGTGTAGATTAGTCCGATCTGTGGATAGCTATAGCGGATGTGAGATCAGTTTTAATCGGATATTGTCTGTAAACTTGTAGCCTGAAGTTTGATAATATTGAAGCACTTGCGATTATTTTCACACATTTTAAGTATTGAACCGGGTCTATCGCAATAATATTTAGGTAAATATTCATAACTTACCTGTCTCGACGTTTCAGCACAGCTACATGTGCTGTGTGTGGTCGCGGGCTGACTGACGTTCCAGCGAGATGTCATCTAGACGGAAATTATGATTAAGGTAAATAACCTTAATATTATCGCGATAGACCCGGTTCAATGTCTACTTAAAATGTGTGATAATATTGATCACTGAAAACTGTGATCGATGTAGGTTGGCAGCACTGTCCATGTCGCGCGCTGAGGTCGCACTATCGCGGCTGAGTGGGCATCCTTGTAGGACATCGGGAGGTTGACGCGGCCGCCTCGATTTATGTAGCCGCGCGAGTGTAGATTGGCCCGATCTGTGGATGCCGATAACGGATAGGTAAGATCGGTTTTATCTAATTTTTACCTGTAAACTTGCAGCATGTACTATAGTTAGATTATATTCAACGCTGAAAACTGCGATCGATGTGGGTTGGCTACACTGGCCATGTCGCGCTCTGAGGTCGCACTATCGCGGCTGAGTGGGCATCCTTGTAGGACATCGATTTATTTTGCCGCATCAATGTAGATTAACCCAATCTGATAATTGTAAACTTGTAGCATGTACTGTAGTTGGATTATATTTGAGCACTGAAAACTACAATCGATGTAGGTTGGCTACACTGTCCATGTCGCGCGCTGAGGTCGCACTATCGCGGCTGAGTGGGCATCCTTGTAGGACATCGGGAGGTTTACGCGGCGCCCGCCTCGATTTATGTAGCCGCGCGAGTGTAGATTAGCCCGATCTGTGGATGCCGATAGTGTATAAGTAAGATCAGATTTTATCAAATTTTGCCTGTACCTAAACTTGTTAGCCTATAGTTCGATAATATTGAGTATTGAAAACTGCGATCGATGTGGGTTGGCATTGGCAGCACTGCCCATGTCGCGCGCTGAGGTCTGAGGTGATTTTTGTAGCCTTACGAGTGTAGATAATCTGTGGATTGCGAAAGCGGATAGGTAAGATCGGTTTCTATCGAATTTTGCCTGCAAACTTGTAGCCTAAAGTTTGATAATATTGATCACTGAAAACTGTGATCGATGTAGGTTGGCAGCACTGTCCGTGTCGCGCGCTGAGGTCGCACTATCGCGGCTGAGTGGGCATCCTTGTAGGACATCGGAAGGTTTACGCGGCGCCCGCCTCGATTTATGTAGCCGCACGAGTGTAGATAAGCCCGATCTGAGGATGGCGTAAGATGGGGTAAGATCGGTGTTTATTGAATTTTGCCTGTAAACTTGTAGCCTGAAGTTTGATAATATTGAGTATACAAAACTGTGATCGATGCAGGTTGGCAGCACTGTCCATGTCGCGCGCTGAGGTCGCACTATCATCGCGGCTGAGTGGGCATCCTTGTAGGACATCGGGAGGTTCACGCGGCGCCCGCCTCGATTTATGTAGCCGCGCGAGTGTAGATTAGCCCGATCTGTAAATGGCGATAGCGGATAGGTAAGATCAGATTTTTATCGACTCTAAAGTTGTAGCCTGAACTTTGATATAAGTAGTGCGTTTCATCTTATAGTTCCTATGGCGTCATGTTCGTAGCATTGGAAAGTATGTGATATTATTGCCGCCTTATAATTTACATACAATCTTCCAATGCTAACAATATGACGCCGTAGGAACTAAAAGATGTAATGCACTCTAATATTGAGCACTGAAAACTGTAATCGATATGGGTTGGCAGCACTGGCCATGTCGCGCTCTGAGGTCGCACTATCGCGGCTGAGTGGGCATCCTTGTATTAAATATAATGTAAACAACTCTTGTATGACTCGGTGACAGTTACTATAATCTGTCCTTATCTGTCATATGGTATAATGTCAGTTGTCTCTTTCTGGTTTGTTTACAAAAATGATCTCGTCTGGTTGGCCTTACTTTAGGTTGGCAGCACTGCCCGTGTCGCGCGCTGAGGTCGCACTATCGCGGCTGAGTGGGCATCCTTGTAGGACATCGATTTATTTAGCCGCACTAATGCAGATTAACCCAATCTGATAATTGTAAACTTGTAGCATGTAGGTACTGTAGTTGGATTATATTGAGCACTGAAAACTGTGATCAGTGTGGGTTGGCAGCACTGGCCATGTCGCGCTCTGAGGTCGCACTATCGCGGCTGAGTGGGCATCCTTGTAGGACATCGGGTTTTGCCCGCCTCTGTTTATTTAGCAGCATGAATGTAAATTAACCCGATCTGCGGATGGCGATAGCAGATAGGTAAGTAGTTTTTATCGAATTTTGACTCTAAACTTGTAGCCTGAAGTTTGATAATATTGATCACTAAAAACTGCGATCGATGTAGGTTGGCAGCACTGTCCGTGTCGCGCGCTGAGGTCGCACTATCGCGGCTGAGTGGGCATCCTTGTAGGACATCGGGAGGTTTACGCGGAGCCCGCCTCGATTTATGTAGCCGCGCGAGTGTAGATTAGCCCGATCTGTGGATGACGATAGTGGATCGGTGGATACGGGATAGGTGAGATATTTTTTTATGGAATAGATTGTGTTCCTATTCCTAGGTTTACTATTATACTCAGTCATAAAGCGCTGCGTCTAAGAAATGGTGTGCCGAAAACTTTGCAGACACGACACGATCAATCAGTATAGGAAACTTAATGAATTATATATTGTTAAGCACAATTGAAACAAAGAAGCTTTTTTTCTAGTAGAGTATAATTAGCCAGCTGATCGTGAATATTGTGGGAGTATTTTTTAGTTTCCGACCCATCATATTTGTTGGACCAACTTATTAAGTTTCATGTAAAAGGTAATCCCTATAACCTTGCGTACCTATTTCTTAGTTAAATAAATGTTACACAAGGTTTATTGAATCTGTAATTTTTGCAAGTCCACTGGTTTGGTAGAGAACACTTGCCATATGGCAGTCAAAACCGCAACATCGTGCGGCATGGCGCATGTGTGAAAGTTGCCTGAACACAAAACAACAACACCATTCAATACCCCAAAAATTACGAGCGCCTCCGGAATGGGCACCTGAAGGCCACCTTAATGTGGAATTAGGTGATTCATCAGGCCCCCGCGAACGGGCCACTAAATTAACCGGAGGACATCGCAATAAACACGGCTTGTGTCGCTCGCCACCCCGCTCGCCATCCTTCTCGCCACCCTATTGACTAATTACGACACTTTGTTTTCCCATTTCGAGGAATTTTCTGTAAAGCTATTATTGTTTTCATTGATAAGCTTATTTAGCCAGGGGTAGTATTTAAACGCAAATCAAAAAATATCCTTTTTCTATGCAATAAGATTCCAAATTCCCATCAAAATTACTGATTGCACAGCATAATATTCAACTCAAAATATCACTAAACACACTACAATTTATTTTCGCAGCGTACAGCGATTTTTCCTAAAGCAAAAGCTTTTTCATCAATGCACAGCTAATAATCCTAATGCACATTATACCTGTTAACTCTTTTTCTTTTAAATATAGCTTCTATTTTTATATTATTTACAGCAGTTTTTATTAGAGATGAACCATCATCGTTAATCATACACATCGATAATCAAATTTTAAATTGATGACGCGCATAGCGTGTCGTTTCTGGCACATCGCCGGCCGCTGCCGCGGCACGCTCGCTCCGCTCGCTCGGCTCGTGCGTTGTGGTCAAAGTTCTAACCTAACCTAACCTAACCTGGCGCTTTCCGCTTTCCGCGCCAGGTTCGGTTAGGCTATACCTAACGGACCTATAAACTTATGTTTACTTACGTATGTTTATTAGTTAATATGCGACTGGGATAGTTATTTTGCTATGAAATATGGAAAATTTGCTGTGCAGTCAGTATGCATGCTATGTATGTAGTATTTTTGTACAAAAATAAATTTATCTGTATTGCATTATGAGGAAAAAAGTTATGTCATATTGATGTAAAATTTCGAATTATCTGCAGTTTATGTTTTGTTATGGCCGTGTGATGCCGGCTTAGAATAGCATCACCCCATTTCTTTCCTGTGGGTGTCGTAAGAAGCGACTAAAGGACTCGAGGGTATCATGTGTATTGCAATTTTAGGCGACAGGCTGACAACCTGTCACTATAGCGATACACGACAATAGCTTAAACGGCCCTCAAATATGTGTCAGACGTGGCGATAACGACCGTACTTTTACGGTCATTGACGCTCTGCCTACCCCGCAAGGGATAAAGGCGTGATGTATGTATGTATTATGTTTTGTTAAACATTTAGTTTATTTGTAGTGAAGTAAGTTATTTGATGTAAAAAAAAATATAAATGATGATGTATTGATAGGCGATTATTTATTTGATAGGTATGCAATTTATAATATCCCTTTAGCCAGTTGTGGGAAGTTCTTATTGGCACTACTAGATTGCGCTAGCTAATACTTACTTTGTGCTACTAGGTAAGCCGTGAAAAATATTTATCTTTTATTACCTACAAGTGTAGGTAGGTAAGCACTGATATGCAGTCAACTGTTGGCCATAGACCTCTGCCAGGGTGAGCGATGACCATAGATAAGGCACGAACTTCTGTTTTTGCCATACATTTACCTATAAGGTACCGGTCACCTACTTCAAGTATCTGGCGGGGCCTGGCCGAAAGGCGTCTATTTCATTATGGCCTTTTTATTTTATTACGAAGGTAATATTCAGTCAGAGATCTTGTAATATTAGTCAAAGACAAAAGCAAATCATAAGAGTTCATTACCACTTACATTGCTATGTAAAAACAAAAAGGCGTAGACACATAACCGCCGCATAACTTCGCAGACGACGGGACACACGACTCGGCAGATGAATAATATATGCCGTTATTTTATGTTATTTGTTATTTATTGGAGACAAAGCGAGGGTAATTACATGGAAGGACTTTGGGGGCCGAGACTCACACGCAAGGATGACACATATGACATGTACCTACGTAGGAAGTTAGGTTTTCCAAGCAGAGAAGTTGGGGAGGTGTGTTGTGTACACATTGGGCTTAAAGATCGGTGTATTTAGCCATAATGATCAGTCAACGAAACTTATTTGACAGGAAAAGTTTTGTGAAAAAAAAGAGAAAACTGCATATTTCCAATACAAAGTCCCATAGCAGCTGTGTGTTTTTTTATGGGAGATCAAATTAGTGGTTTCACAACATTTCCGTATTTTCCTTACCGTGATGCTGAAACCTATGATGTTCAGGTAAAGTTGTTCAGTTTGATATACCAATCATGGCAGAAAATTCAGAAGTCTTTCACACCCTGTTAGGTAGGTAGGTACTTACTTTAAATGAACTATTACCACTTGTGTAAATATAAATTCCTAGACCTAGTTAGTAGTGTATTGTATGATGTTGTAAGTCACTCTATGTTTACACAAATGTACTATTTTGGATGATTAAGTACTGATTATTACCAACTCAAAATTTTGGTGATATCATGTGTAGCTGAGGTGTCCGAGTGGTTAAGGAGTTGGACTTGAAATCCAATGGGTTCTACCCGCGCAGGTTCGAATCCTGTCCTCAGCGAAACTGTGATACTTTTTTGGGAGTTTTCATTTATATTTTTGTTATTCACTACTTATTACTAAAGTACACAACAAATTAAAGAAAAATGTTAGGCAGAGTAAAACTATACAGGGAGTAACAGAAAGGGTATAACAAGCCGAAAGGAGGTCAAGGTACTCATGAAACTGAACAACTTTCCCCATGGAACATGGGTCGAAATATGAAAAAAAAATTTGGACCTCCCATACAAAATCGCCGATGAGCTAATTGATTTACTATGGGAGGTCCAATTTTTTTTTCATTTTTCGGCCCATGTTCCATGGGGAAAGTTGTTCAGTTTCATGAGTATCTTGACCTCCTTCCGGTTTGTTATACGCTTTCTGTTACTCCCGGTATATCGTCACAGACGTAAAAAATGCAAGAATATGTGGCGTAGATTCATCATAGGTACAGTTGCGTTCAAAAGTGACCTTGACATTTATTTAAGGTTTGATTTGATATAACTTTTTATTGATAATCTGATAAAGTTTACTAAGCTCTATTTATCGTAATTAAGTAAACAATGATCGTATGGAAATTATAAAAGTTATTTTTAACTTTAAATGAAGGCTATGGACTCCACTTCTGAACGTGACTGTACATATGTCCGATTCCACCCTTACATGGGAACATTAAAAAAAACTGTAAAAGTAAGTAGAGGCTCTATGAAAAATCAATAATATAGTTCTGTGGCATAGGAAGGCTACAAGAGTTTCTGAAAGGAATATTCTGTTACAGTCTAAGGACATCAATAAAGGGCTACCCACGACTACAACTAGTTAATTTTCGAAGTCCATTCTACACCACAACCATTACTCTAAGACGTCGTCGTGGTCAAGACAGAACATGGGGTAACTAACTGGTCAGCCGGGGAGGCGGGGGTAGAATGAAACAGGGGTAAGAGGAAACGGGGGTAAGAGGAAACGGGGGACGAAGACACGTAACGACGTCTTCACATTAATTATCTCGGCAACTGGCCGCACTGATTCCGACGAGGCGAGAATCTTTAGTTAGTTCGCTTGTTTTATTGGTATTGCTTGTGGATGGATGACGTAGTTTTGTTTGTTAGTAGCCAAACTTTTGTCTTTGCTCCCGGCTGTATTAAGTCAGTAAGGTAGGGTAAAAAGACCTAGTCTTAGAAGGAAATGTGAGAGTGGTTCGATCGAATCTAACTTGAAATTCGTGCTAAGGACTAAGTACATATTTCCGAAAGCTTTACACACTGTTAAAAAAAAAGATAATCTAGGTGTTTCCCAACGGGATTAAAACAAAAATCGGCTCATGAAACTCTACACTCTCAGGAAACCTTCTCTAAAGGACATAAGCAATTGTATTAACAATTGACGTAAAGGAAAAATATATGTTTACAGTGGAAAAAAGTATTAATAGACATAGATTTGGATTTAGACGTTAAACTTACTTTTGTTTACTTCCGTTCTAATAAAACAATTATTAATTTCCTTGAATAAAACGTACTCTTTGTAAATTTTGCCAACTTTAATTAATTGTATTATGCGCGAAAACCCGTCCCAAAGATGTGGTACGGTTATTTTTATAAAATTACATCCACAAAACTGTGTAAAAATAATAAGAAAATTGTGCATTGTTAAGGTCTACACGTTATTTTTTGTTACCTGTCGAACTGCTGGCTTATGGCGCAGCTTAAGGCTACTTTATAGTCATAACATCATGCCCGTCCCATGTCAGGAGATTGTCGACCAATGTCAGAACTGCTCTGATCGTTACAAAGTTAATGTGACCCGTATAATTCGATAATTCCTATAATTTCTGCTCATAAAAGAGCAGTAAAATTTAGTCAAATTTTTAGCAATTTGGTTTCGGCTAAAAGTTGGTAGGCTAACAATATGTAAAGGACCACAAGCTGATGAAAAGAAGGTTCATGAGTAATTATGCAAAGTTTTGTAAGATGATTACTGATTTAAAGTCTACTTATTTCTCGTTGGATCTTATTCCATTCTTACTTATTTACCGTGAATATTTATTTAACAAACCTTAACAAACGTACTTCATTCCATGCAATACATTTCCATGTTATTTGTTAGAATTAATTTCATGTTCGTGTTTAATTAAAAGTATTTAAGTGGAGGCGTTGACGAGGACGCATCAATAACAGCCGGACATCGGGACGACGCCATCATTATTCATCGATTTAGCAGGGTTGCCACCGTGGTAAAACTTTGGAAATCCAAAACTTCTATATGAGTGTGTTTGTGATTTTTGCACCATTTGCGCCAATAAAAACATAATAGCCTTACCTATTACTTACGGATAAAGAAGCAGAAGCTAGAAATAGAAAATGCCTGACTTTAAATTCCATTCCATACGTTGTTGAGGTTCTATATTTTACAAAAGATTTAATTTGATTAAGGTTTTAATTTGCTATCCAAATGTTTCTAAAATCATTCAGGATGTCACCCAAAAATCAAACTTATGCTCGCTCGCAGACGGGAAAAGCAGGCTAATCTGCAAGTGCAATGTTAACAAATGGTTCTTGTTTAAGTTAGGGACATAGTCAACCCTACATTTAAATCGCTCGTTGTCAAGAGTGTCCGTTCGTAAATTATTTGTTCAAATTTAGAACGGGATCGGTTAAACGTTTCGGGGCATCAATAAGTAATACTGCCACCACCTTTATTTGACCTTTGCCTTTTCTCCCTTTTTAATAATTTTCTTGCCTTGCTGCCTAGTAGTGAGACGTAATAAGAACGCATAAGAAACAAATTGAATTTTCTTGTTTACGCGCGCGTAATAATGTGCAAGTTCTAAAGATTTAGCCTTCAAGAATGTTGGTGTCAGAGCTCTCGTTATACTGGTTGTTTTATAATGGTGGTTCGCAATTGCTTGGACGGTCCGTCCAGTGACAAATGTTTATGAGTTTGTCACTTGTAGGGGAGCTGGAGCTTTTGTTTCGCGGAGCCTCGGGGGGCACGAGATATGTTTCGGAGTCGGTGTAACGACCTACGGATCGATGCCTCGTTTGTTTAATTGCTTTCGTTGTGATCTGATGTATGGTGATGCGAGTCGAGGTGTGAATTAGATTTGGGAACTTTTTTCATTGGTAAAATAACTCTGATAATTTGGTCCTGATCGGAGCGTGTAGAGAAATAAAAACGTATGCATAAATAATATGAAAGTATTCTTTTCGTCCAACCAATTTGAGAAATGATGTATATTGCAAATTTTAGGCGACAGGCTGATAATCTGTCTCTACAGTGATATACCGTCTTCTGAATGACTCTTAAACTTTTGTCAGACGTGGTGTAAATGGCCGTTTTTTACAGCCGTTTACGCTCTGCTTACCCCGCAAGGGATATAGGCGTGATAGATGTATGACATGTATGTAGGTATGTACCTATTCTTTTCGGGAGCTCTACATCTTTAGTAAAGTTCTTTCAACACAAGCTACAAACACGACCTAAGTATTACAACACTACTGATAGAGCTAAGCTCTGTCTTATTTTAATTAAAATTACGACTGCACGTATTCAGTCTTTCTTACGCCTCTAGGATCATTACCTCCTACACATTGAGTACCCAATAAACGACAAAACAGCTAATTTTCTTCCGAAAAAAAGGCCAACACCACCCTTGTAATTAACAAGGTAGCGACAGTGCTCACGAAATGATTGTCTCCACACGAAGGCGTTCTGTGTTCGTATGTGGATGGTACAACGACTAGACAGCCTACTAGACTGACATGCCAATTTCTCCCAGCAAACAATCGGGAGGAAAATTCGAAGCATTCATGCTGATGGAATTGTTTAGGAAATATAATTTGACCCGTTTTTTGTTTGAGATGTCACCGGAAAAAAATTATTACCTAACGTACGTTTAGTACGTATTACGCGCGACGGTTCCTAAACGCATCCATACGGCATATTTTTTTCAGTTTTTAGTTTAGTTTCCGACAAGCCGTTGCCAACACGTTTAGATGTGCGGATCAGCAGGGACAAGGCGTATATTTTGCATGGTGGTCGCGTTATTTTATCCACTGACTGCCTAACGCACCGTATCTTGCCTACATCGAAACAAAGATGTCTTTCCAAAAAGTATTTGCCTTTAGTGTACCGTCTAGTAGATTGCGTGGTCGTTGCAAGGGTCAGTGTGTGCGTTCTGGAACTGAGGGTCATAAACTAGTTGTTGTGCGACTGCCGAATGACATTACTGAGTGCGTGCTTTTGTTTCGTTGGGCTTGGAGAACAGCGATTTTCTGGCAAAAGATAGCTCAGTATTTCATTATACTTCTTCTTCATGTCACTGGTCCTAAGATGGTAGATTAAACTTTGTATTGCCAATATTTGGCTACGGCTACCCCATTTCCGGTAGCTTCATTCAGGTCTTTTCTAGTATGTTATTAATCCTACACAATCATTCTTTTATCGTAAATGAACATAAGAAATTAAAAAAAGTTCCGGCATCGACTGGGGTTCAAACCCGGGCCGCACCACTCTTCCACTGAGCTATCGATGCACCGATCGATGTTTGCCAAATCTCTTGATGCTCGTCTCCAAGCGACGAACTAGCGACATATAGTAGAAAGTATTTATAACTTTATTACCTAGTTAGTCCATACCATGACCCTTCAAACCATATGATGAAGCTATTGCATATGGTTATAATACCACATTTTCTTTTATATTGTAAATCTCCCGTAAAAGATAATTATTGTAAAAATAGCTTTAGTATCCGCTTGTTTAATGCCCCTACACACTGAAAGTCCAGCCGAAGATTCTTGGCCATCATTCTCCCGTGAGCTTCCACCATCGCAGATAATTAACCGATGTCCGTGAGTCCCCATAACACAGCCTTAGGGCTCATTAGTCGTACTAGAATAGACACAATTCAGCACACACTACTTCATTTAGAAGAAATATTAATAGGTAAAAGTAACCTATTATCTCACAAGTATTGGGCAAGTGATGAATAAAGAAATTGATGAGTATGAATAAATGAAAAGAGCTGTAATTGAGACTTGACTACTAATGGAAATGAATGGAAGAAGAAAATATATTGCAGCCCTTGTGCCAAATTATGTATATTGTGATAAGGCCTGGCAGATGATATGATCCTTTGTAAGCTTACATCATTTTCAATTTGCTACCGACTGAAAACAATTATCGTCAAAGTCGACAGACTATTGCCAGTGGTCGGTATTTTCTTTTAATTTCAGGTCCTTCCAGCTGTCAGTACATCCTGGTATTCCAGTAGTTTTCTCTCCCGCAATATGGCTGCTTCATTAGGCTATTCCCACACGAGACACAAACGACGCTACGCCGCCGCGGCTGATGGAACGGTGTCCAATCTTGTGCAACGACAAACGAGGAAATAAACACACGCAATTTCGCATCAGTTATTCTTCTTGTCCTTCTGTAGATATGTATGGTATGGCTACGCCAGATTTTTATTTCACATAGAATATTAGAATTTTGACAAAGGGAATGATTTATGCGACGCGGACAAGCAGTACGTGGGTCTTCAAGTCGATTACCGTTGATAGTGACTAGGATAACTTGAATTTGTTAAACATATAAATAAATGCATCTAAGAGTTGTATCACCGAATAACAATAAAGACTATCCCCGTGACTTTTCGAATCTCATGATATAATCGTAGTTAGTAAGTAAAACTCCGGCACTACCTACTGAACTATACACAAAACCTCAACCTATAAAATGTTGACACTCAAACATTTGTAGTTCTTTAGCACTCATAAGCTATTTACACTTACAATTTATTATCATTACTAATGTCAAAACAAGATTATTCCCAAATCACTCAAAGACGATATGGGACCCGTCCGAATGATGGAATGGCATCTAATCTAGCGTGAGGGCAAACACGGAAATAAACTGACGCTTTTCCGCTTCCTTGCTACGGGAGACGAGACAAGATAACCGACTTATACTTAATTATGTTGGTTAGTATTAGTTGGAAACAATCACTGGTAACAGCATAATAGTAACCATAGATACATACAAACATACATATAGCACGCCTAATGTCTAACAAAAGTATCAACTTATTTAATTTCAGTTAGACAAGTGATGGTAAAGGAAAATCGGAAAGTGATACAAAACCAAAAAATCTGTGTGTGTAAGTCTGTGTCTTACAGTAGGTTACACAAGATAACGAGACTTAAAAGAAACTTTGTATAAAATAGTTTGAACCTTATCATATAAGATAAATGATTACCTATTATGAAACCCAATAACACAAAATTAGGGTTTCACTAAATCTGTTACAACCTACCCCAGGATGTGCCTGCACGGACTGCAGTAGATATTTTACGACAAAATAAGTACAGTACGCACGCGAATTCTTGACCATCCTAAAATATGTGCCTCTTTGTCAAACTTGCCACGATACTGGTGTGTGCAACAAGGAGACGCATATTTCAGGATTTTCATAAACTCGCGCGCGTACCCTAAGTTACATAAGGTTTTGAATTGTAACTGAAAAAAGCGTATTTTACCATAACATTTTTGCTACTCACGACTTTTCTTTGTTCAGTCGACGCAATAGTCGCGACATCCGGCATGATGGCTGCCGTATCCGGTTCCGCCGGAAGTGGCGCCCGAGCGTGGCTCACATATGGCGTGCGACCAATCGAGCGCGCATATTTACGCACATACGTTTTTGCGGATAATGCGCAGATTATTACTTATATGATAGAGAATTACTATGGTAGGTAAAAACTGGATTAAACTTGACCATTTTACAAAAGAAAGCTATTCGTAAAATTGCAAGGCTGCCTGACGATGATCCCGCGAAACAGCACTTCATAGATTTGAAAATCTTAACTGTTCCGTGCCTATACATCCTAGAAGTCGGTACGTATGTTAGACGCAACCTCAACGAATTCCCAAAAAGATCTTGGTTTGGGAAGCGTGCATGTAAGTGGAGGGACGAACCGCTAGATACTAAACCCAAGCGTTTACAAAAGACCAACAAGTCGCTGCTGGGAATGGGTCCCCGCATCTACAACAAAATCCCTGTTGATGTTAGAAATTGTCTGACTGAGTCTGGTTTTACTCGGAAATTCAAGTCGTGGCTAACCCAGAAAGCATATTATTCAGTTGACCAATTTTTGGATGATGAGGATCAACAATGATTTTTAATTATTATTATTTTACATATACTTACATTTTATCAATATGTATGACCAATTATATCGTACTAGCTATTTCGATATGACATTAATTTATTTATTTCTTATGATTATGATGATCATTGATTTACTTTTAAGTAAAATTGTATTTTTATTAATGAAATGTAATGAAATTGTATTTTGACGGTGTATGTATAATACTAAATAAATGATATGATATGATATGACATTGACCCCTGCGTACTGCTACACGATGGCATGTCACTTTCTCTTCGTGTGGGACACCGAGTCGTTCAACGACCCGATGAACGCTGGTGTCAGAGTTTTTCAACTGCCTACTGCAGGCCTCTGACATGGTTGTGTAACGACAGCCATCATAGACAGCAACCGGGACCGACTGCTTAACGTGCCCATCCGAAGCACGGAACCATCTTACTTTTCAGACAATCAGGTGGTTCAGCTTGCAATGTCCTAACCAGACTGGGAACTAATTTACAAAGTGATAAATATCAACTTTGTGAATGACTCCACCGGGAATTGATCCCGGAACCTTCAGCGTGGCAGGCAGTCATACTAACCACTGCGCCACATCGGCTGTCAATTAACATATTTAAACTTTTATCCATATTTATTTCTCTTAAAATAATATACTTAGTTCACACTTTGGTTAACACCTGTGCATGCACCTAGGTTGTCATTGGGTTTAAATTTTATGATGGCGTCTTTTCGCCGTGCCTTTATAAATTTAATTTAATTACAAAATTTATTACCATTTCCACTCACTAAACACACTTCTTCATTATTAAAACAACGAAAAACCTAAAAAGCTTTTGGGGATAACAGTTATTTAGCCAAAACAGAAAAGTGTTCATAAATTCATTAGTAGAACGAAGATGACGCGCGAAAACCAAAACAAATTGTTGTAAATACGACCCCGTGTCAGCGATATTAAAATACTAAAACATACTTCAGCAAACTTAGAAATTCACTCACGGAAAACCTTGCGAATCTACCCGCCTTTATTTCCCAGATATAAGACTCTTAATCCTTCGAAATAAAGCTGTTCCTAGCGTCGAAGGGTGTAAAAATAAGTTGGTAATGTTAGCTAGGGTAACAGTTGTTAGGCAGAGGCGTAAGGATCGGTACTCGCGACAGGAGGCCTCGTAAGTTCGTCTCCTGCTGTTGCTGTGGTGTAATATCCAATATTTGGGAGTCTCACTTTTAAACTTATTTTTTTCTGCAGTCATTTGGGCTTCAGTAAAATGATATTGCAGATTTTTGATAGACAGTGTTGTGCAAGGCGGAATCGAATATTAGGAGGAAAAACACTCGGTGCATAAATATCCATATTAAAAGTATATCTAATCTAATACGTAGATAAGTAGGTAGGTACTATCGGCGGCACATCGGTCTACCTGCTTATGAATTCAACATAGGTAGGTATACTAATCTCTGGTCACTCCAGTAGGCCATATTTGACAGATTTGACATCTCATGTCATAATAATATTTTTTATTTGACATAAGATCTATTTTCCTTTGCTGACATCACCTTTAGTATGAAACTGACAGCTATTTGTAAGGCCTGAATCTAATACAGATAATTTTGAATAAGTACTTATAGCTTGGGAGACTGAAGTTGCTGATAGTAGGTACTCACAAATACCTTCTTATGTTGATTTATATTTTAAAAAATTCCATAGGTGTTCAGATCATCGGTTGTTTGACCAAAATTGCAAGAAAATGGAAAAAGAATTTCTCAAAGTTTACTCTCAAAAGTCGCCTGGTTTCAGTCCCCCCAGTACCTATCAGATTCCCGCCGCAGGAGTCACGTCGCCGCGACTTGTAAACATTAAAGGACTTCTTGCCAGCCAGTCGCCGGCATCCCGCAAACGTCGCGAATGTGCGGGATCATTTCTGCAGGGGTGGGAGAATAAGAAGTTTTTCACTTTTGTAACAAATAAGAGGCATTTTTTTCACTTTTTACACAAAATAGAGAATCGGCGCGTGGGAGCTTTACAGTACTACTGATTTTGACGCTTACTGGCTTTAACTGGAATCTCATGGGAATTCATGGCGAGGAACACACGCAACGTCGGTTTGTGCGTCGTTTGTTCGATTTTCCACCTTATTTTTATACGAATACGGTTTATGTCAAACGATTTGACAGACAACGCAGCGTTGTGCGATGCCGTTTGACACAAACCGTATTCATATGCAGGTAGGGTGGAGAATCGAATGAACGACGCACAAACCGACGTTGCGTGTGTTCCTCGCTCGCCTAACTAAGGTCGAGTAAACCTTATGTACCTACTTCTATTTTGTGCTTTTTCACCATGTACTTACCTAAATAGCTTATCCAGTTATCCCAGTTATGATATGGCATGTAAAACATAATTGGTAACATCGACGACCGACGTCAAATCAAATCAATATAGGTATCAGTCAATATTTTAATAGTACAGACAGATAGTTTACGCGGTGGAGTTTGAATGGATCCCTGCCAGAAACGTTGAAAACGGTAAATATTGTAAAAATCTATTCTTGAAATTACCTGTGTATGATCCTATTCTCTGAAAAATAAAAAATAAAGCTATTTTAGCTGCACTCTGTAAACACAGCCCTAATAAGTATCTACCGGATAATATTTCATTCCTGCTGCGGTAAAACTCCGAACTCGCGGATTCTTCGCGGCGGCAGTGCTGCGGGCATAAATTAATTTCTGGGGCTTCCTTTACTGTCCTTTTTGCTGGTAAGAATGTTCTTTGATGACAAATACTTGTTGTTGTTGATGAGTCTTTTTTGTCTGATGGGAATTTGTGGTGAGGGGAATGAAAAAGTTCTTGGTGGCTGGAATTTTGAAGAAATCATTTACAGAATTCGTTAGTGTGTTTTTCTCTGCACATCATCCATTTCGTTTAATTGAATGAATGTACTAAGAGTAGCTACCTTTTGACGGGTAGGTACTTATAGTAGTTGAGTCGGCCACTTGCTGTATTCACTGCCGTATACACTTGGTACTTCCTTTTTCACTTGAGTTTACCACCAATAGATACAAGATACAAGATACTTTATTTGCTTAAAACATTTGTAAATAAGGTGGTAACAGGTTATCTTAAGATAGGCTTAAAAACCAAGCGACAGCGACAACGACGCGCGTCGTTGTCGCTGTCAAATGACTGGTTTGTATGGGTTTGTATGGGGAACCAGAAAGACCGAGCGTCGGCGTCGTTGCGGCGCGCCACGACGCCGTCACGTTGACAGCGCGCTGAGAAGCTTAGAGTTTGTATGGGATGCGGTCGGGATTTTCTACAAGACCGCAGCGACAACGACGCCGTCAAAATTTGACGGCGTCGTTGACGCGCGTCGTTGTCGCGACGCTTGGAAAATAAGGGTACCATTATAGGTACATTAATGTCTTGCCAATTTATGATTAGCATGCAAATCTTCAATTCATGAAAGTTAAAATAGGCTCTAACAAAATTCTCATAGGCAAAACACACCCAAGTAGAGTTCAGTTCTAGAATATAAAATAGTTTGAATATGATATCAAAGACTTATAGTTGTTATAGTTACGTTATATTAATAGGTACAATCTTAAAATCTACCTGTAATTTGCGATATCAGAAACAACTGTTCAATACACGAGTTTTCAAAAGAAATTTAAACTCAGAAAATCAGTCGGTGTCCCTTTTTACTTCAAGTGCTACCTTGACTCCCAAAGCCAATCTAAACGGGACATTCCAAACAAATCGCTTGAACTTTTTTATCCCCTGAATTTTTCCACGTCTTATCAAATTACACACGATTTACGACTTGAGACCGGCGGCCATCTTGGCCGGGGCACAAAATAGAGAATTTACAGAAGGAAAGCTCGCCTCTTCTTCCGATCATTTATACCTACGCTCTAAGGTTGTTACTTTTTCCATCAGAATGCGGTACCAGGGTTAAACATTCATATTATGTACATTACTTACATTATATGAAACTTACACTGTAACACACTATACAAAAATATTTGCAATCATCATTATTGTCGTCCGCTCGCACCGAACGCTGTTGACACTCGCTGCTAGCCGGTTCGAAACTGTTTGAGATCGCGCGTAAACGACGACGTGTAGATGTGTGTGTGAGTATAGCGATGTTTCCTTGAAGCCGGCTCTCTGGATTGGCGCCAGGAAATACTTTCTTTGTGGCCGGGGTTAATCTACCGAGTGACTTTGACCGTCCGTGGACAGCCCGGGGCCAATTGAAAATTTCCGGATATCTGGCCGGGCAAGTGCAGTCACTGAGAATTCTTTAAGTGATGTTTTACGAATGGTTTCCGATAGATTAGATGCGGCGGTGGACACACGGCGTGTTTTTCTACGGCTATTTTCTAGATTTTTTTTAAACTTGCAATATTTTCCATCGCAGGCAGAATTTGCACCTGCGAATTTTGCCATCCAGTACTGCCAAAGCCTCTACCAATTAGGCTACCGCCGGTCAACTTTAGCCAGCGAAATTGTGCAAGTATATCTTGGCCTTGGCAGCAAAATATACTGTATAATTTGCCAAGAATTAAATATTCATATACTTAAATAAATATTAAGCTTATAAAATGCATCATATAATCAGGCCGGCGGCACTCGAATTGAAATATGGGGGACAAAATTTTGACCAGGCTAAAACATGCGTAATGCTTGTACTGACAGGCGTGTATGCTTTTGTGTGCGTGGCAGGGCTACCACCTGCTTCCCACAATCGGAGCGACTGAACAGGCGCGACAGCACTATACAATTAGACCTATAAGTGCCTCTCTCTCGCACATTGGAGATACAAGCTAAAACTCTTTTTCCAACAAGATCTCAATCTGACATTGAAAGTGAAAAAAATATATATCACACACTATGTCAAGTTTCTGTACGCAGTGACTTTGTACTGGCGCTCAAGATAATTAAATATTCTTCAATGGTTTTTTCAGCACAGGTACAAATATTAGTTTTTTGTATAAACTTTGCAGGGTGTTTCTACTCACGATTCTAAACAACTTTTAATATGGGGCGATCTGCGCAATCGCAAAAATAATTTTGGATGTTTCATAGAAATTGAATACTTAAATGTAAGTGTTTGTTACCTTTTTCCTGTGTTTTTCCGTTTAAAAGGCTTGACATTTTGATGTAATTTAGTAAATAGAGTAGAATGTGAAAAAAGTACTAAGTGACGGCCGATGTGGTGCAGTGGCTAGTGTGACTGCCTGCGACGCAAAGGTTCCGGGTTCGATTCTCGGTGCGGCACTCACAAACTTGATATTTATCACTTTGTGAATTTGTTCCCAGCGTGGTTAGGACATTGCAGGCTAAACCACCTGATTGTCCGCAAGATAAATGCTTCCGTGCTTTGGAGGGCACGTTAAGCCATCGGTCCTGGTTGCGGTCTATGTTTACTTAGACGGCGATCGTAACTCAACTATATCAGAGGTCTACTAATAGTAGTAGGTGATTGAAAAAAAAGGGTTCATTGGGTCGTTGGTCGACTCAATGTCCCACACGAAGAGAGAGAGTACTAAGCACTCACACATAGGCTTTTGTACTGCAGAAAATATGTAGGTACCTATTCTCAGGGGTAAAATGAAAAACAGCTGCGAGTGATGCTATGGGAAAAAAAAACATCTAACTATTTGACGAGAAAAGGAGGCTAATATAACACTTCATCATGGATCACATGTAAATCTTTAGTGTTTACCTTAGTTTTTATTTGATAACCAAGGTGATCCTGAATCGAGAATTTCCAGAGACAACGTATTAAATCAAATTAATTGACGTAACTTTTTCAAATTTGCCGTTCGAATAGAAGTATTGTCACGTAAAGTCATCACACCTCCACAGAAGCAATTTTTTTTTCATAGTATGAATACTTGAGTATTTTTTTTTTTTTTTTTATTTATGATGGGCTTACTCTTGACCCCAATCTCACCCTAGAGCAGAGATGGGATCTACGGTGGAGCGAGCTTGCCCAGAAGATGCCTATTCACTCTAGACTTAAAGAGATTCAGGTTATATGCACTCGGAAATACAGACGCAGGCAGGGAATTCCATTCTTTAGCCGTGCGCATAATGAAAGATGATTTGAAGCGCTTAGTGCGTAATGTGGGTATATCAACTAAGAACGGATGGTAGCCGGCCGTGCGTCTGGATGTCCGATGGAAGAAAGGAGACGGTGGTATGAGCTCATGCAGCTCACGCGCACACTCTCCGAAGTACAATCTGTAGAAGACCGATAGGCAAGCAACCTTGCGGCGGCCTCTATCGGTATTATGGCCTCTTAGTCTCGTCCGTGATAGACGAAGCGGTAACCTGTCGTTATATAAAATCTCTGAATAGGTATGTATATTTATGACTTCTTTGCCGGAAAAGATGGTAAGACGACATAGAAGCTTTTCTCCCAAATTGGCATTCGGAAGCACAAGATCAGGACTGGTGGCGTGAAAAGGGGGAGGCCTTTGCCCTGCAGTGAGACATAGCGGAGGCTACATAAAAAAAATACTTTTTTATTTACGGTAGGGAAGTCTTTTTCATATTAAAAAAAAAAAACAATATCTTCAAACGGCAATAGATGGCGCTACCAAGATGCAGGGGACTTGCCTGAGTAAATTCTCGTTTGATTTTGTTTTATTTGTAACAATGTTCAACGTAAGCACTTTTTACAATTATAAGTATTTTAGAAAACGCGATAAAACGGCATTCAATACTTACATTTTTTTTAAGTACAAACTAGAATTTCGTAACGCTGCAAAAATTTTTCTTTTATAAACAGCTGTCAAAAAAGGTCTCATTGTAGAGTCTGGCTAGCGAGTCTTTGGACGTCAAATAATTCAAATATTTCAAATGGCAACATGTTAACACTGAAAAACTACAATAAAACAATTTTGATACTTACTATTTTTTTGTTTTCTGCTCTTTAGTTTGTGTTTACCTTGCCTACCGGTACGTATGTATGATGTATCTACCGGGAGTAGCAGAAAGGGTATAACAAGCCGAAAGGAGGTCAAGGTACTCATGAAACTGAACAACTTTCCCCATGGAACATGGGACGAAATATGAAAAAAATTTGGACCTCTCAGTGTAAATCAATCAGCTGATCTGCGATTTTGTATGGAAGGTCTAAATATTTTTTTCATATATCGACCCATGTTTCATGGGGAAAGTTGTTCAGTTTCATGAGTACCTTGACCTCCTTTCGGCTTGTTATACCCCTTTCTGCTACTCCCGGTAGATACATCATACATACGTACCGGTAGGCAAGGTAAACACAAACTAAAGAGCAGAAAACAAAAAAATAGTAAGTATCAAAATTGTTTTATTGTAGTTTTTCAGTGTTAACATGTGAAAGATTTTTAAAATTGGCGCCATTTCCGTGTCCAAAGACTCGCTGGCCAGACTCTATTGATATTTTTTTTTCTGTGCGCTACGCCGCCGCTACAAAGTTACCGCGCGGGATACCTACTCGGGCGGGGGTTTGGTATGATAATCGTAGTAGGTCATATTTTTGGCTCCAGATACTTCGACTTTTTGTTTTGTAAAACCTTGCGTTAGATGCGTACTACACATTTAATTAGATTATACCTACTAAACTAACAAATACTTACTGTACTTAAGCTTTAACAACTTACTTTAGCACGATTACGTAGGCAAGTTTATTTTAACTTACTTACCTTGATTCCTGTGATGGAAGTCGAAAAACTTTCAGTTCTTTATCGTCTCTGGTATTTTTGAAGCACCCGAACACGCTACAATAATGCGTAATTGTTTACTTTTACAAAAATTTTGTTCACAAAATTCCTACTAATTACCTACCTACCGTAGCGCAACGTGGCAACCAAATGTCAGTATCCTTTCATATCCTCTGACCGCAGGGCGACAGCGGGGGTGAGGTAGATATCAGAGAGGGGGTGTCAGTGTCGCTTCTTAGCGGTTAGCTATAGTTAGTATTCTTTGATATAATACGCGGATAGTGTATTTTGTCATCTCAGCATCACCTAGAATCTACACTAATATAATAAAGAGGAAAACTTTGTTTGTTTGTTTTTTTGTATGTATGTAATCGATAAACTCCGAAACTACTGGACCGATTTCGAAAATTCTTTCACCATTAGAAAGCTACAACATTCCTGAGTAACATAGGCTACTTTTTACCACGGGAAAATTCCTCATTTCCACGGGAAAACGGTAAGCAGCAGGAAAAGCGGGAAATACAGCGGATATTACCCAAATAAGCCAGACCGCTTTACCGATCTTCGCAAAATTTGGCACTGATATTACTAGCATAGTAAAGAAGGACATGGATTACTTTTTGTCAGTCCTCGAGGATCTGGAGTACCGGATGAGGACCACCAGCATCCCATCTAAACTATAAAAGATACGGTCATGGCTTCATAGAAAAAGTTGTTCACCATGACGGGCCGCTTCTGCTGGCACATGGTCATCGAGGATCTGGAGTACCTGATAAAGACCACCAGCATCCCATCTAAACTATAAGATATACAGCCATGGCTTCAAAGAAAAAGTTGTGCATCATGACGGGCCGCTTCTGCTGGCACATGGGCATCGAGGATCTGGAGTACCTGATAAAGATCACCAGCATCCAATCTAAACTATAAGAGATACGGTAATGGTTTTTAAGTAAAAGTTACTCAGCATGGCAGGCTGCTTCTGCTGGCACATGGTCATCGAGGATCTGGCTGGAGTACCCGATGTAGACCACCAGTACCCCATATAAACTATAAGAGATACGGTAATGGCTTCAAAGTAAAAGTTATTCAGCATGACGGGCCGCTTCTGCTGGCAAATGGTCACGAGGGTCTGGAGTACCTGATGTAGACCACCAGCATCCCATATAAACTATAAGAGATACGGCAATGGCTTCATAGACAAAGTTGTTCACCATGACGGGCCGTTTCTGCTGACACATGGTCATTGAGGATCTGGAGCACCTGATGAAGACCACCAGCATCCCAGTTGTTCACCATGACGGGCCGCTTCTTCTGGCACATGGTCATCGAGGATCTGGAGTACCTGATGAAGACCACCAGCATCCCATCTAAACTATAAGAGATACGGTCATGGCTTCAAAGTAAAAGTTATTCAGCATGACGGGCCGCTTCTGCTCGCACATTTACCTCTGCTGGATCGGAGTAATGGACTTTTTACTACGGGCAAAGATCCAATTTCTACCTGAAAACAGGTAAGTTGCAGCGGGTGAAACCGCTGGGCGGG
Organism: Phthorimaea operculella; assembly: GCA_024500475.1. Classification (NCBI taxonomy): domain Eukaryota; kingdom Metazoa; phylum Arthropoda; class Insecta; order Lepidoptera; family Gelechiidae; genus Phthorimaea; species Phthorimaea operculella. The sequence goes on from JANFCV010000002.1 coordinate 11,320,807, forward strand.
CTGCTAGTAATAAATATAATAAATAAATAAATCATTTATTTTCTTTCACAAAGGTACTTTTACAGGTTTACATAAGAGTACTTAATATTATGTTGATGTGATGACAGAATGACAGATGTAGAATGTGATGACAGATGAAGAATACTTGTACTTATGAAAAAGATCCCCTAAAGTAACCCAAGGAGATGTCGATAATACCTGAATGTGAATACTTACCTATTTGATACGGCGACCGCCGCGTAGCAGAGTGCTACACTGTAGGTGTAGTATGTGCGTTGTTCTTTGGATTTTAATAAAATGATTAACTCTTTCGAAATACAAAGAAAGTTTGTATGGTAATTAAACCTTTATTTGATACCGAACACAGTTTGTACTCACAGTATGAAAACGAGATTTAGAAAAAAATACCTACCGCTGCCAAGCTTGTTGACATTAGAAAATCACCCCGTGTGATCTCACTTTAAACAAACCTCCCCCAATGAAACTATTAGAATGTGTGTCACGAGCTCGGCGCGCCACATTTCACCGCGAGAGGGCGCATCTTAGCGGCATTTAGAGCTTTACTGCGATTCGTAGTTACGACTATAATGTATCTGGCATTTATAGCATTAGCGCAGGGTTTCGTAAAACAAACCTTCAATGCATGTGGTTTTTGAGAAAAAAAATAGTCAGCCCTTGAAGTTTGTTCCAGTCATCCTGCAAAAAGATACGCTCGGCTATACTTATATTCCTACACTATTATTATGTTTTCTATTGGTGTCTGCTAATTGACACTAAAAATGAATAAGCAATAAAAATAATACAATTTTATCTTCCCGTGCAAGAAACCAATACTTCCAGTGCTTCACAAAATCATCGACATTCCGAAATTGTCACCCTCAAGTTAAAGGGGGGTTGGTTGACCGTGTTTTGATTTCAAATAGGTTTTCTTTGTGATGTTGGCACCCTTGTCTAACATTGAATCTTGAGTGTCCCTTGCCCTTGGGTAGTTCAAGTTTAATTAATATTTCTCGTGGATTCGTAAGACAGTTGACTGTCACATATCTTGTACCTAGTTGGCTTGAAGAATTTAATTGATATCAAACTGTTTGATTTATTTCTAGAAAACGTTCGAGGTCTTGCCCCGGCTAAAAAGAGCCAAGCATATTACATAAATCACGCCTTTATCCCTTGTGGGGTAGGCAGAGCGTAAACGGCCGTAAAAATACGCCGGCCACGTCGCGTCGCCAGCATAATATTATTCACCAAAACTTTCATTTCTATACAACTTTTCGTTTTTTAAATAATTATAATGTGAGTGATCCATGATTACAGGGCACGTAGAGATCAATCGGCCAAATTAATAGCCAAAGAAACATGAATACGGCTAATATTTTTATTCAGTAAAAAGGCAAAAGCTCCCTCCGAACTCTACAAAAGATCACTCACATTAACTATGAACGGTCGACAAACGCACGAACGAATGGAAGTCAAAAAGAAAATCGCTAAAAACGGAACCAGGTACGAAGCCAGGGTACGAATTGATAAGTGAAATAGGCACATTTTAAATTCCCCAAATGCCCCAACTTGCGAAATAAAAGACCCGTTCGTTTTTATTAGTTTTTTGATCTCGTTCGTGCATCCCCTTAACGGCCAGCATTTGCGCCACGCGACTAAATGGATTATTTTCTTTGTGTGTTCTCTTTTTAAAAACAATATTCGGTCTCTTTGCTGCCAGCGTTCGGGCATTCCTTTATATTTTTCAACCATTTTGACTAGAACCGTCGCGTTTTGATTCGTTGTTTTATCACATACAGGCACGGGAGCGTTTTAGTACTTTTTTAGTTCTTAGGGGTCTTTCGAGGTTGGTTTTGTCTAAGCAAAATAGGAAACAAAACGTTGACAAGGACGGGGTGTGATTGGATTAAGGAGGGGTTGACTTTATGTTCAGGGCAATTTGTAAATTGACTTTGGCAATCTGTTTACCGGCGTTTCGTGGTTTGTTCTTTTTGTCGGTGGCATTCGAGTGTCAATTTCTCTCGTATAGAATTTGAATGAGACCATTTCGAGATTAGGATCGTGTGTGAGAGTTTATGTTATGGGTGTTTTTGCATGTTAGGGGGTAGAGTTTTGGAGTCTGGTTTTTGTCATGCATTGACAAGTATTGCCGTTTTATTTTCTTTTATCGTGTGTAGGTACTGTGCATAATGATATGCGCTGTTTCGTTATGTAGCTACTTACTAAGTAGGTAAAGTTTTCGTATTCTCCTCTATAATTTTTGATTTTTCTGAAACGAATCTCAAGTATTTGTCAGAAGTGGTAAATAACGCCCGTATTTTTCGGAAGTTTACGCTATGTTTACCTCGCAAGGGATAAAGGCGTGGTATGGAATATGTGTGTGTATGTGTGTGTATTCTTGATTCTAATTCTCATTCTGTCCCCCAATAATGTGCGTTTACTGCAACAAGCCAGAAAATGCGTTTTCACTCGTCATTGCCCCCGATCATTAATTTCGACAACTCGTCGCGTCGCGTCGCGTCGCTTTTCTCACTCGGCTGTTAATTTCGCACTTCCCGAATCGTTCTGTTATCGCTCGGCGCACTTGACAGGTGACATGTCATCCATCATTGTGTGACGTCACACGACCGTCGACTGTTTTCTGTTTTCCACTATAGCAAATTCTAGGAAATCGCACACTTTCGTTCGTTCGCTAGTACCTTGAGATCGCTGGTACAAAAGTCCACTGCAGGACATGGGCTTTCCTTATCGGAGGGTATTGCCATATTTACTACACTTGACAGACAAATTGGTGACTGCAGTGCATAAGATATTTAATTCACAGGGAACGCTGCATACCTAATTTTCCTTTAGTCGCTTTTTACTAACTGTACCTACAGGTAGAATTGGGGAGATGCTATTTTAGGCCTGTAATATACATGAAAAATAGTTTCGCCAATACGACGCTTGTAAAGTATGTATGGCAAATACCCTCCAATAGGGGGAGGGGAGGATCATTTCCAGCAGTGGTTGTTGTAGTTTTTGACCCTTGTTGTAAATCGCACGATATTGCGGTTTGTGCTAGTATACGAATGCGGCAGCCGCGAATTGATGCAGAGACTTGCGTTGTGCAATGATATCCGGTTTTCTTATCAATTTCGTAAACTCCTTTTAATGAAAACCGGATTCGGCAATACACCGGAATATCTTGATAATCCATCTATCTGCTTTTGTACCTATGCCTTTGCGTCACAGGCTCGGATTGCGAGCAGCGATGCATCCCAAAGTAGATATACCTACCTAATAGAACATAGTATTATCATTCCGCAAGTAAGTTTCGTCTGATCCTAGTAAATACATATTGGATTTCGTAGACTTTGTCGTAGCATTGTCTATCAGAATATTCGACGACTTACTACGGCGTAGTAACGACGTGTAGCCGTCGTAGCGCTACGTTGAAAAATATCTACTTTCAACAAATTGTTTCTTTTGATAACATCACCCCATTTTTCCCCGTATGTCTTCATTAGGTGACTAAAGAATACCAGCAGGTCGTCAGCAGAGTTTATAATAGCAATACTTTGCCAACCACTGCTTGAGTATGTAGCTTGTCCAGCAATGGCATGTTCTTGCTATGATTGATGGTAATAATACTTACAGAAACTTTACACAAAAGTTCACCTTCAACATTCACATTCCAAACATTTCACTTATCATTTCCCGATGACAGGAGGCGGATGACGCGGGATTTTCCCTCGGGAATCGGAGTGGGAAGTTGTCGGCACATTAGCACAACAAAGACGGCGATCCGTCATGCCGTGACTACTGATATATTTTAATGGAGACGTACTTTTGACTGTGGCAGTCGCGGTAAGGTAAGTGAATTTGATGCTGCCACAACGATATAAAAGTATTCTAGCTTTCCGCCCCTCAGTTTCGCTCGCGGCTATTTTTTTGAGTGGGAATGAGATGTTTTCCTGCGGTAGAAAGTAGCCTCCAGTCTCATAATTAATACCTAACAAAGGCCACGATCCGTCATACCGTGACTACTGATATATTTTAACGGAGACGTACTTTTGACTGGGGGGAGGTGCGGTAAGGCCAGCATATTTGATGCTGCAAAAACAGGTAAAAGTATTCAAGCTATTTTGATAAGATAACATGCATAATTTTCTGTAGCAGGCAGGGACTTCAAGTTTTCTTCCTCTTGGTTTCGCTCGTGGCTGCTTTCTTTTCCCTATAGAAATGCAATGTTTTTCCGCGTTAAGAAATTGCCTTTGTCACTTTTCAGTCTCTTAACTTTAATTACACACTAAATAAAATCATACCTATCAGAAAATTGCTCCATTAGGGCAGACAAAAGGACGAACAAATAATGTTTATAAAATTAGTAAGGATCGTTGGTTTTATCATAATTATATACAGTCCACTAATTAATATAGCTTATTCCTTTAAGAGATTTTTTGACATACTATCGACGCTTGACAAGATCGCCTTGAAGAGATAGAGAGAGGAATTTTGTCTCTAGAAATAGGAACGTCTTTCTAGATAACAGTGTCTAGTGTCGCCCTCATCCAGAGTGCCTGAAATAAAAATATTAATTTTATTGTTTGGTTTAACTTGTGTGTCTTCTGTCCATTTTATTCGCAGTATCGAAACGTCTGTCCATAACAAAAATAAGTACAAAGACGGCCTCTATCAATCACTTACGGAAATCTATCAGGGCACATCCATTATGCACGAGATAAGTTCATACAATAACTTGTGGAAAACTCAGCCTCAGCGGCATTGTCCGCGCGGCGACGTAGACGGACCGCATCACGACTGCAAGACTGTGTGTTTGAAGTTAGTTCACGAGATAAATTCATACAATAACATGTGGAAAACTCAGCCTCAGCGACATTGTCCATGCGGCGAGGCAGACGGACGGCATCACGACTGCAAGACTTTGTGTTTGAAGTTAGTTCACGAGATAAGTTCATACAATAACTTGTTGAAAACTCAGCCTCAGCGGCATTGTCCGCGTGGCGAGGTAGACGGGCCTCATCACGACTGCAAGACTTTGTGTTTGAAGTTAGTTCACGAGATAAGTTCATACAGTAACTTGTGGAAAACTCAGCCTCAGCGGCATTGTCCATGTGGCGAGGAAGACTGGCTGCATCACGACTGCAAGGCTTTGTGTTTGAAGTTAGTTTACGAGATAAGTTCATACAATAACTTGTGGAAAACTCAGCCTCAGCGGCATTGTCCATGCGGTGAGGTAGACGGGCCGCATCACGACTGCATGACTTTCTGTTTGAAGTTAGTTCACGAGATAAGTTCATACTTACAATAACTTGTGGAAAACTCAGCCTCAGCGGCATTATCCGTGCGGCCAGGCAGATGGGCCGCATCACGACTTCATGACTGCGCGGCTGAATTTACTATCTGAAACACAACTAATCTAATTACAAGAACTTGTGAAGCCTGAGTGGCATTGCCTGATGACGACTGCATCACAGTTTTGAGGTTATCTGCAAAACAATTGAAAGCAGTTTACAATCGGGAAACTTGACCTACTTTGCTAATTTGGCTTTGGCTCGATCTTATGGTTGGAACGTTAAGAGATTTGCAGATTATTCATGATATGACAAACATAATTTTGCTGAGAAATTGAATCTCAGCAGCATTCTAGCAATAGTGAAGTCCAAAAGTAATGCAGTTGATATGCAGCTCGTCTATGATACAGAGAAAATGGACCATAACGAAGTAGTAGGTAAGTAATACTTTTAACTTGTGATCAACCTTATTGCTTAGGAATAGTCCCCGTATGAATATTGTAAAGATATAAGAAATAGTCATAATGGATTATTAACCTTGTAGCATTTCAAATCTCTTCTTAGCAATCCCGCAAAAATTATTTCATACACGATATGTATTTATTGTTGCGGATGTGGGTGGGTATGGGCATCGCTGACTGACAGTTTACATCAAACTTGCAGTTGATCAAATAGTGAAAAAGAAAGTTTTTATGCAGAACGACACAGACCGCCTCGAGACGCACTGCGAATTACACAGTTTACCCTCTTATTAAAACTTTCAAATATGACCTAAAGACATTTCTATGCAATATTCACAGTGAGATCGGGGTATTAGATGTAACGACACGATAACATCTGTCGTACACTACTTTTCTACCCATGGCTAGGGGTGGACAACTTTATGCAGGGCTAGTAAAACATTATTTTACAATTCTATCGTTTATGTTAACGTTTATGTTATCGCTTATGTTTATGTTATTGAAATTATAACAGCTAGTTAACATAAACGATACAATTTTAAAATAATATTTTACCATTATCATTTTCAATTTTTATACTAACATCAAACATGTTCATGGTCATCAGAATCTTGGGATGTGAACTACCCCACGCGCCTACGTAAGGGTTAAATTGAATAATTAATAATTACTTACTGTGTAGTGTCACAGAAAGACATCTATCAGAACAGTATAGAAAAAAATATTAATTAAATACCTATTTAGCAAATATGGGGCTTGTATATTTGGAAAAGTCTGTTATAGTCCCAGAGTCACCTTTTTGTTTCTGATTTCCCAACTACTTAAAACCACCCGTTAAAAGCTTTAACCACTGTGCAGATAAATCACTCACGCACCCATAGTTGGCTACCCCTGCCGTAACCCCATCCTAAGCGCATTACCATAGTAGTAGTAGGTTGTTTGAAAACTCTAGAATAGAATAGAAATAGAAATATTTTATTAGCTTGCATTCACGGTATAAAAGATCTTAACAACAATAAGTATTTATATCACTTACATTATTTAAGTACTTGCGTGATTACACCAGTGTTTGTCGGGTCTTTCGTCGACTTGTTGTCCCACGCGATAGAAAATGCTACAACCATCCGCTAAGAGCCAGACCTATCTCACGCGCCACTAATTGAGCACCCCTGCTGTAACCCATCTATAATATACCTCGCATTTATCTATGTATAAAAAAGAAAAATAAACTCTCAGATACTAGGGTTCATCGGGTCGTTCTCGGTAACCAACAATGATCTTTCCGGCCGGTTTCGACCATGGCGACCACTTCTACTCCTGATCAAATCGGCGCTGATGCGCTCGCACGTGGCTATTGTAGCCTATTTTGGTAGTAAACTCCCGTGCACAGTGTGGGCACGTGAGTTTGCCATTGATATAATTGTAGTTAATGGCGGCGGGAGGACGGGCGTTCAGTTCATCGCGTTTAGCGTCAAGGTCTGCTTTACGCTGCTCCTCAAAGTCGCGGATTCGCCTCTTTACAAGACCGCGCCATTCTGGCCGTTGTGCTGCCAAAACCTCAAATTGAGAGGGTTCGATGTTGCATCTTTTCATGTGTCTCTTCTGAACATCTTTAAATCGGAGGAGTTGACCGCCATGCCTTCGCTTGCCCTCCTCTAGCTCAGAATAGAAGATGCGCTTCGCCACTCGCTCATCCGCCATCCGGGATACGTGACCGCACCACCGAAGCTGCCGACGCATTAAGTAGGCTTCAATGCCACCAACATTGGCTCGTCTTAGAACTTCGGTGTTTCGCACTCGGTCGGACCATCTGATCTTCATGATGGTGCGAAGGCATTTGAGGTGGAAACGATCCAAAGTGCGTATGTGGTGACGATACACACACCAGGTCTCGGAAGAGTACAGAAGGTTTGGCAGCACAATCGCCATATATACAGATATTTTTGTCGCTAGTTTAAGGTCGTGCGAGCTGAAAACCTTGGAACGCAGCTTCCCCAATGCTGCAGCTGCAGCACTGATTCTGCTATTGATCTCAGCATCAAGGTCACCTGTTTCAACATATCTTCACCAAGCTTAATTGTCAGTGTCTCACGACCTTGTGTATCCAGGGACATCACTTCCGTCTTTTTGACACTGATCTTTAGGCCGAATTTGCAGCATGCTTGGTGAAAAACGGTCATCAGTTGTTGCAGGCCTTCTGGGGATTCTGCAAGGAAGCACAAGTCATCGGCATACATAATTTCAGTAATAAGTGCATGCGAGACTTTGGTGCGCCTTAAGTCTAGCCAAATTGAAAAGACTGCCATCAGTGCGGAAGCGGATACGGACTCCTTCGGAGACAGTATTTAGTACCTCCTTGACTACTACCGCAAAGTATAAGGCAAACAGTGTGGGCGCTAGAACGCACCCTTGTTTCACCCCACAGGTGACGGGGAAGAAATCAGACTGTTCATCGTCTACAGAGACGCAGCACTGCATATCGTCATGCAGGAGTCTCAGGAGGCGCACAAACTTCTCCGTGCACCCTAGTTTTCCTAGCACCATCCAGAGAGCTTCACGAGGTAAACTGTCGAACGCTTTCTCTAGGTCAACAAAGCAGAGGTACAACTGACGACCTTGTTCTCTGCTTTTTAGGGTTTCGTAGTCTACTAGAAACCCTTATAGTTTCGTCATGTCTGTCTGTCTGTCTGTCTGTCTGTCTGTCTGTCTGTCTGTCTGTCTGTCTGTCTGTCTGTCTGTCTGTCTGTCTGTCTGTCTGTCTGTCTGTCTGTCTGTCTGTATGCCGCGCCCTCATAACTCCGTCAGTTTTGGAGCTATCGACATCAAATTTGATATGAAGATAGATCGTGTTGACCCAAACTTAGAAATGTTGAGAAAAAATATTTTAATTGTTTTTTGGACCCCCTTCCCATACATGTGAAAGGGGGGCAAAATTTTTTTTTTCTCCTGTAATATTGAGTAGGGTATCGATGAATAGGTCTTTAAAAACTAAGGCGAGGTTTCTTTGAAACAAAGTCTCTAAAATGTTTCTGTCTCGAGATATTTGCTTTTAAAAGGGGCGTTTTTGTGCCATAATTTGTTCCAGCTGTAACTTCTAAAGTACGCATGCTAAAAATTTGAAAAACATATGGAATATAGTTCTTATTATACAGTTACCATGACAACTATAACGAATACTGTAACACTTAAGATTAAGAAAATATCAAAGTTTTTTAATTTGCGGTTGGTCACCATACAACTGCAAACAAACCAGCAACAAAATTAACTTTGTAACGCCGAAAGATCTGATATTTAAACGTTGACTACGAAACCCTATTTGTGAGCGTGTCTGACACGCTCTTGGCCGCTTTTTTTTTCCTGCAGTTGACGTACCGAGAAAATAGCTTCACATGTGCCTTGGTCAGGTCGGAAGCCAAACTGGGTTTCGGGCAGAATCTTTTCTGATAAGTCCTTCAAGCGGTTTAATAGGACTCTTGCAAAGGCCTTTCCGGGGACCGATAATAACGAAATACCGCGATACGAGTTGCAGTCAGAACGGTCACCTTTGTTCTTGTAGAGGGCACTAATGCGAGACACTTTAAAATCGTCCGGGACTCGCTCCTCCTCCCACATTCGAACAAAAAGTTTCCATACCATCGAGTGCAGCTCCGCACCGCCATATTTAAGTATTTCGCCTGGTATAAGGTCAATGCCAACCGCCCGTTTATTATGCTGCTGTCTGATGGCAGAAACAACCTCATCACACGACAGGGGCTCGTCCAGCTCGGTGGCTAGGGGAGTTGAGGTAATAAACTGATGTGATGCAGGTTAGCTGATCGATCTACGTTAAGCAGATCGTTAAAATGTCCAGCCCACCGTTTGAGCACATTCTCTTTGCTGGTCAAGAGTTGCGAGCCATCCAGAGACCTCAGAGGCACTTTTGCTCTATGGGGCGTACCTGTCAGTTTACGCACCTCGCAGTAGAACTCCCCAAGCTGGTTTGTTTCGGCATGCCACTGCATTTGACAAGCTTTTTCATGCCACCACTTGTCTTTTATTTGCCGAGACAGCCTTCGTAATTCTTGGTCACTTTCTTTGACTGCCGCTACACTTCCACCTCTTCGATGATGCTGTCGCAGGAGCTCTCGATGTTTGTCGAATGCTGCCTTGAGAACTTCGTCATTGTCATCGAACCAATCTTCACTACGCCAGTCCTTTGTACCTAAAGTAGCGGAAGCGGCTTCTATGAGATGACATGACAAATCTCGCCAAGCAGCATTGACATCAACTGTCTCATTTGTTGGCAACAGCTTTTCGGTTAAGGTTTCAGCATACTTTTCTCTCATCTCGCGATCTTGCAGCCTATCCACGTTCAAAGACGCAGGCTTTTTCATTATGGATCTACGAGGTCGACGAAGGCGGAGTCGCAGTTTTGTGACAATAAGTCGGTGGTCAGTCCAGCAGTGAGCACCGCGCATGACGCGGGTGACTTGGACTTGACTGATGTCTCTTTGCCGCATAATAGCATAATCGATCAAATGCCAGTGTTTGGATCGCGGGTGCATCCACGTCGTCTTGTGCTTAGCGGCAAGTCTGAACATAGTGTTCGATATCGCTAGATCGTATTGAGCACAGAGACTGAGTAGCAACTGACCATTGCTGTTCATGTTGCCGACTCCGTGTCGCCCCAGAACTCCAGGCCAAGCCTCATAGTCCCGACCAACTCTAGCATTATTACGTCAGGGGTACTCATCTCAGTTCTTGGATCGGAAGCTGAGATGTGGTGTACGGGTACGCGACCCCGGCTTCCCGAGCTTCTACTGTCTTTGACTACCTTCCGGGCACTAGTATCCTACTACCTGTATTCCTGTCCCAATCTCACCACATTCCTCCCCACTCCTATTCCTACTTTCCCATCTCTCCTAGATCCAACAAAAGCAGCTCCCTCCTGCTTAACAAACAAAGTCTGTTTCGGCGAGAATGGCAACCCAATGCAGATAGTGCGAATGGGTTTGGTGGACTCGGCGATTCAGCGAGGCAAACCAACAATACACAAGAAGCAACTAAAACCATCCGCTAAAAGCCAGACAAATAACTTACGCACTACTAGTTGGCTACCCCTGCCGTAACCCCATCCTAAGCGCATTATCATAACGCATAACATTTATGTGTCGGAAAAAAATAATGGCCACTTGCCGAAATGCCACTAAAGGCATCCGGTGCATTTTCTTTTCAAGAGGTCTATTTGAGTTGGTCTTTGAAGAAGGATAACGTTTTTTGATTCAAGATTCGGTGGTGGTAAACGATGGAAAAACGTATTTCTGATTTATTTGCACGTATTAAATGTTGTAGGCAACCTTTTTGATATGTGACAATTCTATGTTTATTATTTTTCTTCTTTGAATTTTGACTTGTTCGATGAAAAAACGTGTGTCATGTAGGATGTAAAAATTTGTTCGACATATTCTAAAATAATATAAATATAGGAGTGCAAACTAGGGACCGGGGCTGATAGCTAATATAAAATAACTATAGTGCTTAACCCATATAGTGCGTGAAACCAGTTTTTGTACACGGATTTAACCGGATCCAAACCTAAACCGCTGCGTCAAGAACTCTGCGAAAACCGTAAGTCACAAGATTAAAAAAGCGTTTTGGGAATCTTCTGTTTCTACTACTTCCTTTGTGACGGAACGCTACTAATTATAGTGCAGATTTTTATACAGGAACATATGAATTCGATTTTATGAATTCGATACAGAAACATATGACTTATGACAATTTAGGTACTTGGGAAATCTTTGATGCCATATTTAGAAAATATTAAACACAACGAATAAACGCAAAAGAAATTCGCAAGTCTACCTACCAAATACTGAAAGTTATTTTAAGTAGGTAGGTATTTGACTCTTGAAAGCTATTACCTATTTCTACGGATCTCGAGATATCAGCCAGCCAACATAGATCCCACTACACGTAGGCCCTTGTCAGGGGGTCAATACGGATGTGGCAGAGAGCCGGGGTGGAGTGTGATGAAATGTGACGGGTGACACTTGCTTGTACCTTTCAGGGTGGACACATGGTTCTGTAGAGTCTGAGAAGTCACCTATACTGGGTAAAATTTTACTAGTGACCAATAGCGAAACCTCAGAACCGGCTGGTGAAAAGGAATAACTTTCCCCAAGGAACATACGGCGAAATGTGAAAAAATATTATGTAGTTGCCGATCAGCTGATTTGAGTGACTATAGGTTAGGGAGGTCCAAAAAATTTATTCACATTTCGACCTATGTTCCATTGGAAAAGTTGTTCCTTATCACCAGCAGGTTCGGTCACTAGTAAAATTTCACCCTAAATTAATGGTTTGGGGCCGAAGAGGTATAGGCGACACGCACATGTGGTTACAGTTCTGTTGCGGAAATACGCGTTTGTTTGAATATTATGTCATCAACAATTTGGTGCAGGAGCTGTCATATCCTGTATTATCTAATAAAATAATACAGGGAATAACAGAAAGGGTGTAACAAGCCAAAAGGAGGTCAAGGTACTTATCAAATTGAACAACTTTTCCCATGGAACATGGGTCGATGTGAAAAAAAAAATGTAGGACCTCCCATACAGAATTTCCGATCAGCTGATTGATTTACCTACTATGGGAGGTCCAAATTTTTTTATATATTTCGACCCATGTTCCATGGGGAAAGTTGTTCAGTTTCATGAGGACCTTGACCTCCTTTTGGCTTGTTATACCCTTTCCGTTACTCCCGGTATAACCTATTTGACAGTAGACAAATGAATTTTATACAAACGTAAAATGAATTTTAATTGAAAACGAACATTAACCTTGTTTGTCCTTTTATTTAGTGCCACTATTAGGAAGAAGTAATATTTTGAGTATGATATTACAGAATTTTGGTGTTGGCGTGTGCTTCATTTCGTGTGGGTTAATGAGTCGACCAAAGACCTGACGAACCTTTTTATAAGATCTTTTTAGCCGCCTACTACTAGCCTGTATACATACCCGCGATATAGATTTTCTCTACACCCTTATGTCAAAAGTCTTCACTTGTTGTGATAAATTCCATACGATTTGACACATCTTTGTCTTCTCTTGCGCGAGGTTAGTCTCTTTTTTAGCCATACTAGTGTTTGTCAAACAACATGCATGTGTGTAGTTGCAGTACAAGGGTGACAAATACTTGATGGGGGTCCCGGCCTCAGGGACTTGCATTCTTGGGCTAGTTTACTTCGGGGAAGATTGGATACGGAATATTAGAGAACTTTGATCTTGTGGGACTTTTGGGAACGAACAATGAAATATTTCACCCTTTCTATAAAATAGTTAATAGAGCATTTTGATTGTAGATGAACACTTTTTGCTAGAGATTTGGGATATCGTTAGCTGTCCTAGTTTGGAAAACACGAGATCATAAAATAAATTTTGAAACTAAGATAAAGGGTAAACTAATCTTAAAGATAAACATCTTTTCTCTAGAACCGTGGGTTAAAATATTAGTCAGAGTCATTTTATAATGTTTTTTTTCTATAATATTATCTACAAAATTAACTTACTGTATTTCTAGAAATGTGATGTGGAGTGAATTGCTCAGTTTCATGGGCAACTAGCCAAAAACTGAGCAATTCACTCTACATCACATCCCTAGAAATACAGTTAGTAAATTATCCTATTTAGAGGTATGTTATGTTATCTGCTATTAGCAACTGATAAATACTACTTGAATATTCTCCTTCTAAGTGTACGTAAGTACCCTACCAGTACTATTATTAAATCTGATAAAATTATCGTCGTTCAAGTTTCTACTTAGAAACAAGTGGCTGTTCACAGAAAACACAAAAACAATAAACAGACTGATTCCCCATTCAATTGTCTAATAATAAACCTCTCTTGAACAAACCTATTCAAAATTCGAACTCACCAACACAAACAACGGCAATACCGTGAAGAGAGCCGATCGGGAGATTCCTTCCAAATTCAATATTTACATTCTTACCCCAGCCTCCGTCACTTGTGAAATCTTGCTAATCAACCAACAGTCTTATGACTCCCCATAGAATAAACTAAACAAAAGACAAAGACAGCTCCTTTCTTAATGCTTAGAAAAAGAATTGTTCCAGAGGGAGCAATACGAAAAACTAGAGTGAAGCTATGAATAACTTTTGTCAAACCTGAAAATTAAACAGATTGAGCGTAGCGGGGGTGTAGAGGGTCCAGCCTGGATATAACCGTATCTGGACTTCCTGGTAAAATTTTAGATTTGACGACAAATGTTTGTAGTCGTCTTAGACCCAGATATAGTCTATATGCATAGAAATACGAAAAACTCTGAGCGAAAATCACTTATTTGCTCTTGTGTTTAAATAGGAAGACGAAAACTGTGTTCAATATATTTTTTGTTTTGTTTAAAATATATGCCTACTAGCTGCCCGTCAGCGGTTTCACCCGCTGCAACCTATTAATCCGCGTGAAAAAAGCATTACTCGCCAAGAGATGTCGCTGTTAGTTTTCGGCGAAAACGTTTAAAACGCAAATCGGCTCAGTCACGCCACCTTTGCAAATATATTGGAATATGCGTGATCCCGTATGAATAAGACATTTTCCCGTGGTAAAAAGTAGCCTATGTGTTATTCTAGATACTCTTCTATATTTGTACAAAATTTCATGTCAATCTAATTAGCCGTTTTAGCGTGACGTCGTAACAAACACACACACAAACATCCGCCTTTACAATATTAGTAGGATTTAAATTTGGATGAATTTTTCAAGACGTGAGTCCCATAATTCATAGATTTCACTCTGAAATATTTATTTTCTCTACGTTGAAGGAGGAATAAAGTGAAAATTTGAAGTTAACGACAAACGTTGGTCTGTAAATCATCGAGGGCGAAGGCGCGCGGAATTAATATCAGTTTTCTACGTCTCCTTGGCAATTACAGTGTTGTCCGTATCACTGCCGGCACGATTCCGGCAAAGATTATGAATGCAGATAGACTGTAATTGACTGAGACTCTATTCAGTTTTTTTTTATTATTTATTTTGGAAAACCAACAGCTAATGTATGCATGTTATTATTTGGATTTACCTACTTCTGCAATTTGTGCGCATTTTCTTTTGCTCATTTCTGTACCTAGCTATTTGCGAATTATAACCTACATTAGGAATCTTAAATGGAAAAAGAGAAAATTAAAAAATTTATTAGCGGCCGCCGCCGGGACTTGAAGGAAAACAATAGTTGCTCCATATTTTTTATTTTATTACCTAGGTACTTTTTTTTTATCTTTACACCAGGTTCTATCGGGTTCTGTAGGGTAGGGTCATCCGCTATTGTTAATAATTTCCTTTGCCCTACAAACTTATCAATAACGGTACTTAATAACTGAGGGTGTTAGGGTAAAAAGAAGGGTAGGTAGTTCCGTCTTTTATCCAGTTGCTTTATCTGTGGCCATCTCTCAAGAGAGTCTAATTTGACTCGCGACAACCCGGCGATTAAATTTTAATATTTGAAAAGCGAATTCGTTCGAGACGGCAGACGATTGCCATGGGGCGAGGTGTCTCTTTTATTTTGCATTCCCATTTCTGTTCTGTGCTCGGTATTTGAATTTGGAATAAGTACTTACTTTTTATTTTATTTTTGTAGTCGAATATTTTTTAGCCAGGAACACGGCCTATGTATGTATGCATGTCATCTTTTTCTTGAACTGTACAACTAATTACCTATCTGGAATTCTGGAACCAATCCATACCATAACAGCCGCAACAGTCAACTGCTGTAGGCCTCTCCATATCAGAGGGTATTGATTGCCAATCTAACGACGCTTGGCAGGCGGATTGGCGAGCGCAGTTCAAGATGATGCATTTACAGGGAACGCTGCTACCCGTTCCCTGGATGATTATTCCTTAGTCACTGCTTATGAAACTCACGGGAAAGATATGGGAGGAGGTGGCACCACACAGCAAAAAAACATTAAAATGAGTAAAAATAATCGTGAGTGTCTACAAAGTTATCTTCATTATTATTATCACCAAAACTTTCAAATCTATTACTACACTGTACCGGATGAAAATAAACTGTGTCTATCAGAAATCGCCGAACACGGGAAGCTCTTAACAGCCGGCGATATTTCATCAATTAAGAAAAGAAGGGGGTGGCAAAGAGTTGTTTACTGCGGGTCCCGGGTCCCGTAATAAAGAATACCGGGATCCCGCGGGACTGCCAGGGGCGCCGGGCGCTACGAGCGGTGAATGAAAATGTTGGCTTTTAATGAAAATTGTGCGCTCAGGGTAACATGTACTTCTGGTTGTCAAAGGTTTTGGAAAAGGTCTAGTCTGCGAGAGGTTCAGGTTCTAGGTAAGTCTCATACAAACTCGTTAAAGTTGGTAAATGTCAAAAAAAACCGTGATAGACTTTTACGGACATTCAGATCTTTCAAGCGTCCTTGGTAATATTTTCCATAAAAACGGCCATTTTATTAATCATGTTGAAGATAAGTGCGTACAGGCAGAATCAAACACTTCTCTTCTTATTCTCTTACGTACCTATTACTGTAGATTTTCACTTATGAAGTGGATTGTGGCTCATTGCAGTTTTTATTACCTACTTCGAGATACGTGCAAAGGAGAATCTTTTAACTCTTAACTTCCAAAATTTTCCAACAGACTGAGTGGCTGGTATTTAATAGCTCTTAAATTTTTAACCTATAATTTTTTGTCCCCGTCTCTTTCCTCTAAAAGTTGTGTTTTTATACTTTCTTTTTGTTTTCGCTCGGATGCGGCTTAGGGAAATTTGGCATGCGTTTGGCGTCCACGCAGACAAAATAAAACATATCTCCGGGCGTAACACAGGTAGCCGGCCAATCATTTCATTTGGACCTCTCTCTGTAGAGTGATCGGGAATATTGATACTGGTACTTTGTTCCAGTTTGATACTGGATTAAAATGTCATCAATCACCCCATCATCAGTCTTCTTCTTCTTCGTTTCAGGTTTGCAAATGATTCTAGACTAAGCATTTCTATCGTGTGAGACACCGAGTCGGATTTAATAAATAATGTAGTTGGGGTAATAAAAGTCTTCATCAAAATCTAAAACAGTCATCTGCTAAACCCACCACGCGTAGCAGGTGAATTAGCGATCGCTGTGCAAGGCAAGATATTGCCTTCAATAGGAACGTTGCTGTCGATTTCCGCAGTCGCCCTTTGCGATATCTAACTGGTGATGTCATGACATGACACGACAAAACGGAATAGCAAAACGTTTACATATGTATTTGAGATTACGTTGAGAGAACATATTGAAAAAAACATAATTAACTTTTGAATATCTAACATCAGAAAATTATCAAGAAGTTCAAACGCAGTACTACTATCGAGAATAATGCCAGCAACAAAATAATGATTGTTTATTGAAATACGGCGATTATTTTAATAGGACATCCGGCCACTGTGCCGAATACGCGGTCAACACGAAATCTGGACAACTTAGGATAGGGATGGGAACCGCCAAGAACAATGAAAGAATCGGGATCGGGACTAACTCATCCCGTAAAATCATGTAATGATGACTTTGAGATCGTAATTGAGATACAGGGAATAACCGTTCTCTTTAAATACAGCACAAAGCACTGCGTTTGCCAACATGCTTGTCGAGTTTAGTGAAAATTAAAAATTACGACTTTAAAAATTAAATAGGAGGAAACTTTAGACGGAAACCCATGTCTAGCTGCGGACTGTTGATAAAACAGTTTTACAGATTAAAATAGGTGGTACCTCTACTAGATCAAACTAGAAGAAGAATTTAATATTTTTGACGTTTGAGTGACTGTTTTTGATGATTCTTTAATTTTCATACCCACCATGTTTTTTTTTAGCTGTAAGAAACACACGTCAAAAAGAGAAGGCCTATGTCTGTGTACTGCCTGTAGGTGTTGATGATACTCAGCTAACTTTTGCCCTATTATGGGAACTTACCAGTCCCGTACCGGAATCTCGTGGTACAGCCATCCCTACTAACAATAAACATTAGAATAATAATACGATTTGCCGTATCCTTCAAAATTCGAGGTTATATCTAATTGGACGTTACGAGGGCTCATCTCGTATGCAAATCAGATGCACCTGTGCGATACGAACCCGGTCTTCATTCATTCATTCGGTCAATTTCGTTCACTCGTTCAGTAGCAACCTATTGTTTCCAAGTGAAGATGATTATAGGCCTAGATGTTAGGAGGTCATCGACATAGGCCGATTTTGAGGTAAATATGGGGGTTGCGGTCATTACTGAATGAATGCCTTGTGGTTTAGATTAGATTCAGTATCGCAGTTTAATTGCTGGTCAGTGTAAAATTAAAATCAAAGATGTGAGGATGATACATACTTACATACATATATCACGGCTATATCCCTTGCGGTGTAGGCAGAGCGCAAACGGCCGTTCATACCAAATCTGACAAAAGTTTGAGAGTCGCTTTCACCATAGTGACAGGTTTTCAGCCTGTCGCATAAAATTGCAGTATACATCAACCCTCAAATCCCTTATTCACTTCTTACGAAACCCACGGGAAAGATATTGGGTGATTCTAATTCTATGCCGGCATCACTCAGCAAAGATGATACGACGAAGTAAGTAGGAAGGCACTTACTTTACTATAATCGACGTATTATCAATTTCAATTATCATCTTTACATTGTTGTGGTTCGTGGCAGACATGGTCGCTATACGTACACATGTCGACCTACGATGACAGTTGCAAAATACTGCGCCGGGGTGTGTCAAATATTCTTAGCTTTTCTTTTGCGAAAATCGAAAGCGGTAAAAACGCTGCAAAATCATGCAGATCGATTGATCCCTGCCCTATTGCCAAATACAGAGCATTTGAAACTGCGCTCATACGGACTACCTACTGGTGGAAATCTGCGAGGCATCGGTCTCATGAGTGTCTTACGACAACTCGGTATGAGTTTCGTCCTCTACGATAAGATTCTTGTACCCAAGCGGGGCAATCGCTAACTTCAAATCCCAACTGGCGTAAGGTCACTTCCTTACCTGAAGAGATGAACTGAAATCGTCAAAGATGCCTACTTATTTTGCAAACATACTTCTCGTTTTTCGTTCTCTTTCATCAGTTCAGCGTAGAAACTGAATTAAGCTACATAAATACAGAGCATGTGAATTCCATGGAATCAGACGTCTACACCTCGCTATCGCTCTAGACTTTGACCGCAGTCTGACGTGTCCTAGCTTGGTCCTAGCCTTGCCGGCGGTCATCGGCCGTGGGTCGATACAGCCTCCGCAATTGCTTTATTCTCTAGGAGATACGAATAGATAAATCCACGCCAAGACTGAATTTTGTCACCGAACCTTTGGTCATGGTTTGAGGTGTTCATGTTATCGCTATCGCTGTAGACTTTAACCGCAGTCTGTCTTGTCCTGGCTTGGTCCTAGCCTTGTAGGCGGTCATCGGCCGTGGGTCGATACAGCCACCGCAATTGCTCCATTCCCTAGGAGCTGAGTATATAAATCCACGTCATGCATGACTGAATTTAGTCACCGCATCTTTGGTCATGGTCTTCTTCTTCACTTCTTCAAACTAGGTGCAGTGCAGTCTAATGCGATCTGGCCATGTGAACAGTTTCTGAAAATGGAATAACCAAGCGTTAGCACAAGAAAATATGCACGGACGCAGTTTGTGTCATGTTTTGCATTGTCAGTGTTAAGACATTTCCAGTCGTGCCCGGTGCTAATCGTCATACAGTTTGTACATCAAAATTTAATCTATTCGGATAAAGTATTGCGCAATACAAAGGCCTACATTAATTATTTGGAATTTATCATCACAACACGCTTCACCTCAACAAACTCAGAGCCCAACGACGTGACTGTACCTGTACCTGTGCCTAAACGAGGCATTTAAAATTCACTCTTTGAAATTGACAGCTTTTCAACCAATCTCTAGTAAGAAGCACAAACGCGACTGGCGCTATTCCCACAGGAATTCAATCAATAGATTTTTGTATGAAATGAATCCCGGGGTTCCAATTATTTATTATATCATACATAGCATCCTAGGATCAATTAATACGTAGTAAAATGAAGTCGCGCAACGAATTTTGATGAGGTATTTTGTAATAGATAGTACACATGCCGGGAAAACGCCTTTTTCCTGCGGAGATATGAGTTGGAGCGGGTGTATTCGCTAACGGGCCGCTAGTTAGGTACCTATAATATTAACTTCTTACTGATCTCACCCGCTCCCGCTGTCTCTCCTGGCTTAGCCCGCGGCCTGATGTGACCCGGCCATGTCGCCGGTCGCCGGCCGTGGATCGATACAGCCTCTGCACTTGAGCTTTTGCTCCCCCCCCCACCTATCTGCCCCCCCCCCCCCCCGCGTCTCATACCACCCCGTGCCCCCCGCGCGGTCCTCCGCGATATTACGTTGCCATTTTTATGTTTATTCCTTCCACTTTTATGGGGTTGATTACGTTTTAAGTAATGCGAGTGCCTGACTGTAGAATAAAGTAAGATGTTCTTTGAAGAAACAACGCGGGCCTTAGTAATCGTAATCTATAGGCGAGGTTGTTAAACATTGATGATATTCTTGTGTCTCGTCAATGGGAACTCCGGAAGCTATCAATAACTTTAGCGACTTTGAACTTAGTTCGTTTGTGTTTGAAAATATAAATCGATCTTAAAAGTTGTGGTAAGTAATCATTCTGTAGGTAATTTTCTTACGAGAATAATATTGTAACGACCTTACTTTCAATTCAAATAATGTTACGAAGAAAATTATATATCTTTCAGCAATAACGAAATGGAAAAGGGTCGCACATAAAAGCTCATAATGCTGTACCTAATATAAAACGAATGTATCTAATGCTAACCCTCTTTCAAGAATATACAGGCTTCATAAGTAGTTATACGCCCACAACCTTCAAGGCTTTTTAAAGAGACAGTGACATTGCTGAAAGTCGTCTCACTCTGGCACGCCCACTGGCGACAATTTAGGCCACGCCCTATGCGACAGTTTCCACCAATCACGAAACAGCAGCTTTTTTATTGAGGACAATGTGTATTACAGAGGTACTACCAGTACTACGAGAAGTTTTTTGGTGAGTAGGCGGAGTATTCTTGAGATAGGTATTTTGAATTGAGTTACTGAAAATGAATATATGACTCTACAAAATTAGTTACTCTGCCCATGTACTGTCCAGCTGTGGACTATTGTGGCTGTTAATTGATGAACTATAATGAAACTTAGGTATACCTACTTAGTAGTCCTTTCTCTACGTAAATTGCATTAATTTCCTTCTGAGGTGTGTCCACATTACGGTCTCATCTTTGCCGTGCGGTGCCGGCTTAGAATAGCATCACCCCATATTATGTTTCCCGTCATAAGAAGTATGTATTGCAATGGAGATTGCCCATTTCTGGTCTAAGAAATTGTCTCGCCTCAAAACGAAACTTAAAGCAATATGTAATATTCCTCATTCTAATGAAGAATAGCTATGGCAATTTTTGTACAAAACAGGGAAACTAACTTAATTGTTAAAGGTCTTTCTACCGTCAGGTATTTTTCCCAAAGATTTTACTGTGGTGTGAACCTTTTTTGCACTGTTTACTTTGGTATAGCTAACCATAACGATTTAAGAACGAAATACTCGATATACAGCCAAACTTCAGAACTTTTGTCTCTTCCGATACCCAACTTTAACATTCAATAACTTCAGAATTCCTATCATAATTAAATTATTTTCAGTTATAAAATGTTAAGCAATAATTAGACTTTATAATTATTTAACTTTGGCTTTGATGCAATTCCTGCAAGTAGTGAGGCAAGCAATAGACGAACATCCATACTAGAGTGGGCATGATTCTTTAGGCGACCGACAGCCTGTAAAACTGTCACTCTATTGATACACATTATTCTGAATGACTCGAACTGTCAGACGTGGTGTAAATTGTTTGTCTTCATGGGTGCGTCGTAAAAGTCTTCTATTCTTTTGTACACTATTGGTTGACAAGCTGTTCCCCTGAATGTTTTTTCCAAGTCAAATAAATAAGTCGAACGATACCATGAGCCTTAGTTGGTGTCAGAGCTTTTCAACCGCCTAGTTTTAGGGCTCTGAAATGGTTGGTTAACGACCGCCGTCTAAGTAATCACAGACAGCACCCGGGACCGACGGTGGTTTAACCTGCAATGTCCTAATCAGACAGTAACTAATTCACAAGGTGATAAAACTTTGCGAGTCACCCACTGGGAGTCGAACCCGCAACCTTCTGCGTCGCAGGCACTGCGCCACATAAGCTGTTCAAGTTCTTAGTCCCTGGCTGCCAAAATTCTACAATCCTCACTTCGCAAGCTGTAAAATTGATTATCCTTCCCACTCTCATCTCCATATACATAGTATAGGTACTCGTAGCTAAGCCAGACGACGCATAACGACACTCTCCCAGCATCCCCCACCCCCCAAAAGGGGGGTTTCCACCCAAGTGGAGGGGTTGAATGGGGGACGTCTCTCTTTTATTTCGTTACCCGAAGCTTTTACTTGCCAACTGTGAATGGAAAAAAGTTTATTCTAGCTAGCACAAGGTACTTGTAAAATTCATAAAATGCATCAATTCGCGAAAAGAAACTTAATAATGCAAATACCCAATTACTTGGGTAACAATTCCTTTCTGTGAAGCTCATGAAGCATTAAAATGGTACGTAGGTAATTAAAATTTTGATCCGCTCTGTGAATTTAATTTGCTTCGACACGACCTGATGAACCATTATAACCTTTTTAATTTTAAGTCCGTTCCATCCAATTAAGCACTTAAATACGCGAGATTCGAAACTTAGATCAATTGACAAAATATTTTTGAGATTCGCTTGAATCTACCGCAAAATATTTTAAATTATTATTTTTAAACCAGTATTCTACAGCAGTTGGCAACACTGTGCCTTTGTTCTCTTACTGGAAAAAAGTTTAAGCTATCGACTTCCTGCAAATCTGGGTTTGGGTCAAGTCGTACTTTTTTCAGCCATTCCACGACTGGAAAGCTTTCAGCAAGTTTATTGAAGTTGCAGCATTTTGACGTGGGAATTGTAACTTTACCTATCTGTAGATGTGCTGTGTGAACTATAGACTATTATCTATCATGTATCTTGCATGGTTTCAGCAACAATTCGACACTAATCATTCGATGGACAGATAATGGCACTAGGTAATAGCTACTTAAAAGTATGATTTTATTATTTGAGATGATGATGAAGAAAGGCATGATCCTGTTTTTGCCGTCTAGTCTTTTCAAATCAACCTAAAGGCGTCTAACGCTACCCTTGCCGAGGCGTAGCTTCCACTCAAGCACACGCTTACTCTACCGTCTATCGCTACGAGACGATGATACGGCACATGTGATCAGCCCACTACCCTACTACTTTATCTTTATACACTTTGGAAAAAAATACATATTACATACATCAGCTATCGCCAGTACATCAACCCACCTACCCATTTGAGGGACCATATTGTACTACTTTTTCATACAGATACTAAGAAGATACCTTAAATGGGTAGATCGATGTACCAAATGTGCTGACTATAAAGTTTCCTTTCTACATATCATATTTCTCAACCTACAAACATACTTATCACTCGCCAATGATCGTAAACCATTCAATTCAAACATCGCCGACAAGTGCTAACAGCTCATTCTCCATTCATTCACTCGTTCAACCATTCGTTCAGAGTGATTGGATCGCGTCGGCCTGTCATAGGTACTAAGTGCAAATTATAATAAGTACCTACTTAGAAAAGTAAGTAAGTGCATCATACAAGGTATTAGGGACAGGGTACTGAAAACTTTGCAGACATAATAAAACCATGAATTTGAACAACTTTCTTAAATATTTCTATTATAATAAATATTTCTTAAATAATTCTACCTATAAACCCACGACTACTTAGGTCAGAACCTCTTTGTATTCTGTACTAAATTATCAAATTTTTATTATCCGTCTACTGCCCCAGAAGGAGGTTCGTGTTTTACGAGAGTATGTATTTTCTTTCACGGGATGCAAAAACCCAAATGGAATGGCTACGATTGACATATCAAACTGTTGTTTCATTTTGTTCTAGCAGCGCGAGTGACATTGGCTAGGTGAGTACCTAGGCTAACTTTTTTAAATTTCGGAATGGCGGATTTTATCTAAACCCAAAATATAACTTTGAAATTACAACAGTCGGGTTTCTGTTTTTTAATACTTGTTTTTGTAACTCATGAGGCAGGTAAAACCGTGGGGCTTGCTTGTTTCATATAATCATAGAATCTATGTTTTAAATGGCACAATTATGAACCAGCCAAGAGCCGCCCAAACACCGCCCACTCTGATTGAGACGTTACTCTCGCCAAATGCGGTGTTATTTCAATTCAATGCACGTGTTGCAGTAATGTGCCGAAACCTTGCAATCGGTAATATAACCATAGTAAACCGTAGTAAAAACCAAAGTAACCATAGTAACCATAGTAAACCATAGTAACCATAGTAACCATAGTAAACCATAGTAAAAGCTCATGTTGCAGATAAAACCATGGGGCTCGCTCGTTTCATATAATCACAGAATCTATGTTTTAAATGGCACAATTATAAAACAGCCAAGAGCCGCCCGAACACCGCCCACTCTGATTGAGACGTTACTCTCGCCAAATGCTGTGTTATTTCAATTCAATGCATGTGTTGCAGTAATGTACTAAAACCTTGCTTTCGGTAATATAACCATAGAAAACCATAGTAAAAACCAAAGTAACCATGGTAACCATAGTAAACCATAGTAAAAGCTCATGTTGCAGGTAAAACTGTAGGGCACGCTTGTTTCATATAATCACAGAATCTATGTTTTAAATGGCACAATCATAAACCAGCCAAGAGCCGCCCGAACACCGCCCACTCCGATTGAGACGTTACTCTCGCCAAATGCGGTGTTATTTCAATTCAATGCACGTGTTGCAGTAATGTGCTGAAACCTTGCAATCGGTAATATAACCATAGTAAACCATAGTAAAAACCAAAGTAACCATAGTAAACCATAGTAAAAGCTCATGTTGCAGGTAGAACCGTGGGGAACGCTTGTTTCCTATAATCACAGAATCTATGCTTTAAATGGCACAATTACAAACCAGCCAAGAGCCGCCCGAACACCGCCCACTCTGATTGAGACGTTACTCTCGCCAAATGCGGTGTTATTCCAATTCAATGCACGTGTTGCAGTAATGTGCTGAAACCTTGCAATCGGTAATATAAACATAGTAACCATAGTAAAAACCAAAGTAACCATATTAACCATAGTAAAAACCAAAGTAACCATAGTAACCATAGTAAACCATAGTAAAAGCTCATGTTGCAGGTAGAACCGTGGGGCACGCTCGTTTCATATAATCACAGAATCTATGTTTTAAATGGCACAATTATGAACCAGCCAAGAGCCGCCCGAACACCGCCCACTCTGATTGAGACGTTACTCTCGCCAAATGCGGTGTTATTTCAATTCAATGCACGTGTTGCAGTAATGTGCTGAAACCTTGCAATCGGTAATATAACCATAGTAAACCATAGTAAAAACCAAAGTAACCATAGTAACCATAGTAAACCATAGTAAACCATAGTAAACCATAGTAAAAGCTCATGTTGCAGGTAGAACCGTGGGGCATGCTCGTTTCATATAATCGCAGAATCTATGTTTTAAATGGCACAATTATGAACCAGCCAAGAGCCGCCCCAACACCGCCCACTCTGATTGAGACGTTACTCTCGCCAAATGCAGTGTTATTTCAATTCAATGCACATGTTGCAGTAATGTGCTGAAACCTTGCAATCGTTATATGACTAGAGAAAACCCTGGGTTCGTCGGGTCGGTGGCCAACTAGGTGTCCACAATCAATAGACAGACGACTGTAGAAAGTATTTTTTATACTTATCTACTAAGTCAAATTTCAAAGATCTAAACGGGCAACTCACGAAAATATCTGTACGTGAAACCCCGATTTCTAATATTGTGAGACACATGATTATTTTAAAAACGGTATTGAAAGTAGGTAACTAAAGGGCATTATAGTATCTCATAAGGTACCACGATAGGCTAGGTTTGGATCGTTAACCGAGATTTAAACAAGTCGTAAGACCCAGGTCTGCTAGAGCAAATCCTGCCGAAACATAAAAATAATCGATATTTTTCAAAGACATGTTTTCGTAAAAATTATGTCATAAGGTACCACAATGAAAGTGCTGGCATCAGTTAACCATTGAAAAATTATGTAAAAAAAGTTTGATCTGCCACTGCGCACCCTGCCATAAGTGCTTGGCAGACCTCTCCAAAGATGCCCTTCCGACGACGATAAACTATCTCATCGATCGAGTAATAATAGCCAAGATCACTCTGACAATAGATAGGCCGGCCAGGCCTAAACTTGCCGCATCCCAGTGTTTCAGTCATTTGAAGTTGTAGGTTCAGTGTATGAAAACTGACCTATATCTTTTTTCCCCCGTGTTTGATTTTGATGGAGCCTTAATACGAAATAATGCCTTCTGTTGTTACTAATGTAATAATGTTTTACGAGAGTATGTATTTTCTTTCACGGGATGCAAACAACCCAAATGGAATGGCTACGATTGACATATCAAATTGTTGTTTCATTTTGTTCTAGCAGCGCGAGTGAAATTGGCTAGGTGAGTATCTACCTAGGCTAACTTTTTTAAATTTCGGAATGGCGGATTTTATCTAAACCCAAAATATAACTTTGAAATTACCACAGTCGGGTTTCTGTTTTTTAATACTTGTTTTTGTAACTCATGAGGCAGGTAAAACCGTGGGGTTTGCTTGTTTCATATAATCACAGAATCTATGTTTTAAATGGCACAATAATAAACCAGCCAAGAGCCGCCCGAACACCGCCCACTCTGATTGAGACGTTACTCTCGCCAAATGCGGTGTTATTTCAATTCAATGCACGTGTTGCAGTAATGTGCCAAAACCTTGCAATCGGTAATATAACCATAGTAAACCATAGTAAAAACCAGAGTAACATAGTAACCATAGTAACCATAGTAACCATAGTAAACCATAGTAAAAGCTCATGTTACAGGTAGAACCGTGGGGCTAGCTTGTTTTATATAATCACAGAATCTATGTTTTAAATGGCACAATTATGAACCAGCCAAGAGCCGCCCGAACACCGCCCACTCTGATTGAGACGTTGTTACTCTCGCCAAATGCAGTGTTATTTCAATTCAATGCACGTGTTGCAGTAATGTGCGAAACTCTTGCAATCGGTAATATAACCATAGTAAACCATAGTAAAAACCAAAGTAACCATAGTAAACCATAGTAAAAACCAAAGTAACCATAGTAACCATAGTAAACCATAGTAAAAGTTCATGTTGCAGGTAAAACCATGGGGCACGCTTGTTTCATATATCACAGGATCTATGTTTTAAATGGCACAATTATAAGCCAGCCAAGAGCCGCCCGAACACCGCCCACTCTGATTGAGACGTTACTCTCGCCAAATGCGGTGTTATTTCAATTCAATGCACGTGTTGCAGTAATGTGCCGAAACCTTGCAATCGATAATATAACCATAGAAAACCCTGGGTTCAGAGTGATTGGATCGCGTCAGCCTGTCATACTAAGTGCAAATTATAATAGGTGCATCATACAAGGTGTAAGGCGATTTATACACATAACGTCCGGTGGTGCGTTTTTTTTGCGCAGCGCTATCCATTGCGTTTGAAAAATACGATTTTCCCCCTTTTTTTCTAACAAATACGGTTTATGGGAAACGGTTTGATAGACGCATCCGTTATCGCGAAAATAAGCTTTTGTCAAACAATTTGACATAAACCATATTTGACATAACAGGTATCATTTCATTTACCTTAGCAGCTCAAGTGATTTTAGCTGGGTAAGTTCCCATGCTAACATTTTTTAATTACGAAATGGCGGATTTCATCTAAACAGAATATAACTTTGAAATCGGTTGGGTTTTTGTTTTTTAATCATTGTTACTAAAACTCATGTTGCAGGTAGAACCGTGGGGCTCGTTCGTTTTATATAATCACAGAATCTATGTTTTAAATGGCACAATTATAACCAGCCAAGAGTCGCCCAAACACCGCCCACTCTGATTGAGACGTTACTCTCGCCAAATGCAGTGTTATTTCAATTCAATTCACGTGTTGCAGTAATAAGCCAAAACCTTGCAATCGGTAATATAATCATAGTAAAAACCAAAGTAACCATAGTAACCATAGTAAAAGCTCATGTTGCAGGTAGAACCGTGGGGCTCGCTTGTTTCATATAATCACAGAATCTTTGTTTTAAATGGCACAATTATGAACCAGCCAAGAGCCGCCCAAACACCGCCCACTCCGATTGAGACGTTACTCTCGCCAAATGCGGTGTTATTTCAATTCAATTCACGTGTTGCAGTAATGTGCCAAAACCTTGCAATCGGTAATATGACCACAGAAAACCCTGGGTTCATAGGGTTGTTCGCCAACTTAGTGTCCCAAAATAATATTATACTTCCCATAAAAAAATCGAGACATTTTCGTTTTCATAGATAAACATAATATGAAATCTATGCCATTAAAAGTTAAATTTACAACACTGACATTAGTATTTAGAAACCTCATAATACACACTATCGAACGATATTAAGACATTTATTCCTAACTATACATGCTCCTCAGATAATGGGATTCGTACAAAACGTAAACTTGCTAGGTGTCTCGATTTTTTGATGGGAAGTATAATTATTTATTGTCACAGAATCTATGTTTTAAATGGCACAATCATAAACCAGCCAAGAGCCGCCCGAACACCGCCCACTCTGATTGAGACGTTACTCTCGCCAAATGCGGTGTTATTTCAATTCAATGCACGTGTTGCAGTAATGTACTAAAATCTTGCAATTGGTAATATAACCATAGTAAACCATAGTAAAAACCAAAGTAACCATAGTAACCACAGTAAACCATAGTAAAAACCAAAGTAACCATAGTAACCATAGTAAACCATAGTAAAAGCTCATGTTGCAGGTAGAACCGTGGGGCACGCTTGTTTCATATAATCACAGAATCTATGTTTTAAATGGCACAATTATGAACCAGCCAAGAGCCGCCCGAACACCGCCCACTCTGATTGAGACGTTACTCTCGCCAAATGCGGTGTTATTTCAATTCAATGCACGTGTTGCAGTAATGTGCTGAAACCTTGCAATCGGTAATATTACCATAGAGTAGGACCCTGGATTTGTCGGCTGGTTCGCCAACTTAGTATCCCACAATAAAATAAATATTTTATACTTACTTATTCAATTCAATGCACGTGTTTCAGTAATGTGCCAAAACCTTGCAATCGTTATATATGACTAGAGAAAACCCTGGGTTCGTTGGATCGTTCGCCAACTAGGTGTCCACAATCAATAAAAAGACAGACGACTGTAGAAAATATTTTTTATGCTCTACCTATTCTTCTTTGATCTTATGTGTTGCGTAAAAAACAGCTAAGTCTTACCTATTTCAAAGATCTAAAGGGGCAACTCATGATATGTACGTGACACCCTGATTACAATATTTCCGTGTGAGACACACGGATATTTTAAATACGGTATTGAAAGTAGGTAACTAAAGGGAATTAGGTTCTACAAAATAGGGTGCTCCCATACACGTGACTGCGACAAAGTACCCTTTTCGTGGAATGCCCCTAAAAGGTCTGTTCTGTATGTAAGTAATTAAGTAAAACGTAGGTACAGTTCACATTTTTTATTTATAAGTAGTAGTCTTTGCACAACAACAAAATGTCGCCCAACTGCAGCAGGGAAAGGCACTTCAAGAAATGCCCGATTCAAGTGTTCGACTGTATCATATATATTGCCAGTAATCGACACTGGGACAATGCGTCGGTGAGTCAGGCTGTCAGTACTGTGCAACCGAGAAATATGGCGAGAGGCGGGGCCCATAGAATGGTGAGGTTTACGACGACTTGTGCGAGCCACTTTCTATGAAGACAATAATTTAGACAATTATCAGTAACTAGCTATCAGCTGTTCAATGTACAGTTTCGTTTGTCGTACCTATATAAAATAAAAATTGGTCTTAAGTATTTAAACACCAAATTTCAAAACAAAACGCGTACAATTACAAGGGATTTAAATTCACGTATATTTAAAAAATCTGCAAAATTTACCACCGCAATCAGGATTTCAACCTGCGATTTTTGGCAAAAGATGTAACAGCTGAGCTACGGCGGTTCAATCTTAGCCTGCCCATAATTGCCGCAGTACCAGGCGGTTTTTCGACCGAACTAAAACCTGATATAGGTAGGTATGGCACACGTTGGTGCATCAAAATTGCGGCTGTCAATGGTTGTCACCACAGCCGTCGTCCAGCTGTCTGTCTCGTATATGCGACGCTACATTAGAGTGCGTTTCATCTTAGGTATAGTTCCTATGGCGTCATGTTGGTAGCATTGAAAATTTGTATGTAGTATTATTGCCACCATAAAAACATACTTTCCAATGCTACCAACATGACACCATAGGAACTATAAGATGAAACGCACTCTAATATTCTGTTGACATATCTACTTGGATAAAACGTACAAAATACATAAAAAGATGTTAAATGTTTACAACGGTTGTGAAAACAAATATTGAATGGTTTACTTTGACCCGCCAAAATAACAAAAGAAATTTTCCTCAGAGTAACATAAAATAAACATCTTTATTATAACAGCTAAAAAGTAACAAGAAAATTTTCTCCAAACAATTACTGCCAACCTAATAAAAACCATTACACGACGAAATATCCCCAACTTAAGATCATTAACCCTTGCGATACTTTTTAACCCCTTGAATACCCCTTTACCTTGGTGGAAAAAACGCTTTTAACCCTTCGGGTGTAAAATCTGGAAAAGCTCCCAAAAGACATAGAAGACACCTTAAAGGACATAATTCATAATGAAAAAGTTAATTTTCTCGAAGCAAGGACTCATTTACATATTTTTATGTAAGGGGTAGAGTTGTGCTTTCACAAGGTGAGTTCAGATGACGTGCTCTACGCGTGCTATAAGCGTGTTGTACAAGAGTGACTAGGTAGGTACTACTGTGATTAAAACCCGCGAGAAATTGAATACCAAATTTTAAAACACTTCCAGTGTTAGGAATACAATTTTTGAAAAACTTGTAAAATTTTCCACCGCAGGCAAGATTTGAACCTGCGATTTTCGGTATCGGCCGACGACGACGCCTCTATCAACTAGGCTTCCGCGGCTCAATTTTAGCCTTCGTAAAGTTCGTAAGAAGAATTACGTTGTTGTTGTTGAAAAAGTTCCTTTATAAATAAGAATACACCGTACTCATAAATGAAAATAAGAAATAAAAAGAAAATCATGCATATCTCAGTAAAAATCCCAAAAAGGACATCAAACAAAACCTACCACATCTCTATTCCAAGGTAAAAGAACATCTCTACGATGATTAGACAGTACATTCTTCGCGACGGTCCGCGGGGCCCTATTCTGAGTCCCTTCGACCCCTTTTCTAACAGAAATTAATTTTTCTTAGCCAATTAGCAAACGATGTTACAATATCGACCTGTATCTTTTACCCCTTTCTGTTTTAGGCGTGAAACACACGGAAAGTCTGGTTGGGCGTTATTTTTGTGCAGCGCTAGCGGATGCGTCTGTCAAACCGTTTGACAAAACCGTATTTGTTTGACAATAAGTCGGAAAATCGTATTTTCATAATGTATGCAATAGCGCTGCGCAAAAATAACGCACAAACAGACGTTGCGTGTGTTTCTCGCCTTACTCCGTTCCCAGGTTAAGAGCAGGGGATGATGTGCCTTATTTTAATAAGGTCTTGTAAGTTTAAATAATTATCGTAGGTATCGTTGTTTCTTATTATTTTGATCTTTGATATATTCAAAAGTATAATACAGAATTTTATATCGTCAAAAACGCTTACCTACCTAACTAAGTATGATTGATTAGTTTTGTCACTGGCTGGTAACAGAATAGGTACCTGTGCCTAGTATAACTTTATAAGCACTCGTTTCCTAATTTCATACATTTTACGTTTTTAAAGTGACACATACTTACATACATACACATTTATCAAGCCTATATCCCGTGCGGGGTAGGCAGAGCGTTAACGGCTGTAAAAAGGGCCATTTATACCACGACTGACAAAAGTTTCAGAGTCACTCAGAAGATGTGTAACACTATAGGTAGTAACAGGTTGTCAGCCTGCCGCCTAAAACTGCAACACACATCAACTCTCATCAAATCCCTTAGACGCTTATTACAACACTCATAGGAAAGATATGGGGTGATGCTATTCTAAGTCGGCACCACACGGCGACACAGGTAGGTTAATTATTAATAATATTACCTAAATATTATCGCGATAAAAAATTTGTTTCAAATACGGTCTGCGCCCCGTCTGCTTTCCAGTCGGTGAAATCTAGAGATTTCTTAGTACCTCACATGTATGTTACATCCAACAAGCAATGTAAAACATGAAAATCTCTTCACAAAACATAAAAAATAAAACAGCCTTAGACACTTCCCTTTCATACAAGATCTCGTGAAAGGCCCTAATTGAGACTACGACCCACTCAGACTTTATTCAACCACCCTGTATGAAAGACCCTGTATAAAGTATACATTTTAATAAATGTATCGCTCGTGAATGGCGCCTTTCAAAAAGGAACCCGCCTTATTTATATAGCGTAAAAAAATTAGATGAAAGGGAATAATAATTGACTGAAAAAAATGCCTGTTAGGAGAATCGCAGACAATTTTAACACCAACTTTAGTTATGCTGATTATTGGCAACTATGCACTTTTTGATCTAAGTGTAAGTTATTGAGTTTATGTGATGTTTTTCTGCGTGTGATTGGCGATGGCGCATTATTTAATGGCATCAGCCTATTCTTTCACGTGGGTGGCCTTTTTAGGGGAAAATTCATTCAAGACTGAACAACAGCGTTGCAACATCTTGCACTGCGCTCGCAATTTCTACTGTCAGTATTTAGTAGGTTATAAATCCAAAAGGGTGTGGCACATATTAAATAGTAGACTGTTGTGGCTGTTATTGTAATGTAGTCTCGTAAGTAAGGCCAAGACAAGAAAATATAATAATACCTGCATAAACACAAGCACACACAAAAACGTGGCAAACCACCTTAGCTGATGACAGTCGAAAAAGATTTGAAAGAAGCTAACCTAGACGCCAGCACAATATAAGACCATGCCAAGTGGAGACTCAGAACAAGTTAGCCCCCAAAGCCAAGTGAATGGGACATGGTCTAGCGAGAAAAAAAGAAGAAGTTTATTTTCATGGGCTTTATTTTTTTACATCATAAATACCAAGCGTCGTATTTTGTATTGCGTCGTATTGGCAGAAAAAGCTATTTAGAAAAAGCGCATTGAATTCTGACCACTAGTTTTCAAAATATTTTAAATTGAAAAAATCCTAATGATGTACTTACTTTTAAAAAAAATAGGTTTTTTCACTAGTTTAGATCACTAAGTTGTGTTTCGAATGTGAGCAGATAACAAAATCATTACAGTTCCTCCCATAACAAATTTCGCAAACCCAGCTCCATACAAAAACGTATACAAATAAAGTGTAGGAGGTTGAATAGTCTGGGCTCAAATGAAAGGTTACTTAGGCCGTAGCACCATTCAATGCCTCAATTGAGACTTTAAATAAACAGCTGAAAGTCGCGGCGATGCGGTTCTACATCTGCCGCATGTTTTCCCGGTGTTTTGCCGGATCCGGTTGTCAGACGAAGGGCGTTTTTGTGCACTACAAGGAATTTTACTGTCCGACATTCCGTATTACTTTCATTTCATTCCATATAACTGGTAAGTTAGGTACCTACTCTG
Source organism: Phthorimaea operculella (assembly GCA_024500475.1). Classification (NCBI taxonomy): domain Eukaryota; kingdom Metazoa; phylum Arthropoda; class Insecta; order Lepidoptera; family Gelechiidae; genus Phthorimaea; species Phthorimaea operculella. The sequence goes on from JANFCV010000002.1 coordinate 11,354,490, forward strand.
GTAAGTTAGGTATAAACATTACTGTGTCTATAACTAAAATATCGGCCAAGTTCGAGTCGGACTTATCTATATGTCGCAGGAATATAAAAAAACAGGAATTCGGCCTAAATCCTAAGTATTTGGCCAAAAGTTGGGATATGGCAAAATCATTACGCATTCGACCTAAACAAGCATTCAATTCGGTCGTATTCGTGACAAATACTTTAGATAAAAAGCATCGGCAACAGAAATACGGTATAATATGTGAAACATTCAACTCTCTATCACCTTTTATGAGATACAGCGGATATTGCCTGCTGGCTGACAGACGGACGGAGAGATCTCAGTAATAGCATTTCGTTACGCTTTTTGGGTACGGAACCCTAAAAGATAACCATAACATTTGGGTGATTTTATTTTTAATATTTTTGATTAAATATATCAAACATTTTTAATGATTTTGTTAGCGTAATGATCTTTTTATTACACCACTATATAATCAGTTTATTCTTTGTTAACTCGGCACTTTACAATGATCTGGTAAACAGTTCACCGAGAAAGTTTTCAACGACTACTTGCGCTGCTAACTGTAGTCATTGTTACAACCATAATACGATCAGAAATTCAAATTTGTGCGTGGAACGTGGTGGTCGAGAGAAGGAAAGAGGTCAAAATGTGTATCCTCTGTGTCTAAAATCAGTCATCTGACGTAAACTGCTGCCATCTAAAATTGCAATGTTCAGACCATCAGCCCAGTGGTCACATGACACGACCATCCCATAAGACGACGGCACACTATGTAAAAGATTGCTAGAGAAACAGGGTACGCTCACAAAGAGGACAGAGAGATTTGACAAGACTATGAGAATTGGTGCTGTAGAGATCTTCATTTCAAGTAGGTACGTGGAAAAACATTCCCTTTAGAGTTCAAGTTTATGTTCATAAGATCTTTTGAGAACGCTTGGACGTAGTGCGAGGAGTACCACTTCTGAGGCGTTAAACTCTTGACAGAGAAGTGATGGTCGTCGGTTGAGGTTTTGTGGTATGCTTCACTATCCAACGCCACGCGACAGACTGCAGCTTTCCTAGTACACTCATGAAACATGTCACGCTCCCCAGCAGGACTATGATTGAGATAAAGGGACACTAACGGCATTCACTTCATCGGTCCAGTGCATCGGTGATCTTCCGCGCGGTCTTGTGCCTTCTACCTTTTCCTGCACCAGTGAGGATGGACTGGGGAGTACAAGCAATAACTTCGAAAAGTGAACATAAGTGAATTTGCGCTAGAAAAATGGGTGATGATTCTGCACAGTTATTCGACAAATTTACTTTATTCTCAATAGCGGTGGTAAAGGCTGAATATCGAGACGATTGGATCGGGTTAACAGGAATAATTGCATCTCTAGCGTGTATGGTGGCGCTGGTGTTTGCATGGGTGCTACTTCCTCCCTGGAGAACTTTGAAAACCTTCGTGTGCATCAATGAAGTCATATTCGGAACATTAGCCCTTTGTGTACACCCACAACTGGTAGAAAAAGACTTAGCTACAATGTTCTGGTCTCCTTATTTTTTCTCTCCGTATTTCATGTGTTTGGCTATGTCATTTTGTTGGTCTGTGTGTTGAAACTAGTGTAATTGGAACCAAAGATAAGCTACGAGAAAGCTATTGCTACTGTGTTCAGTTTTGGATTGTTCGCTTTTTTGTTGACGGCAAGTTTTGGAGTAATAGGCTTACTCGACTACTTTTATTATATTGATGAATATGATACTGAAGAAGTTCTTTATCGAGATGACTATTTTCACACATTGTTATGCCAACTATACAAATCTTTAGCAGTTTTAGTCATAATGCTATTGGGAGTGATTTCTACAAATGTAATTTTGTTTGTCATAGTATGTGTTAAAGTGATGTCTTGTTGCGGTGTTAAAATGTCAAACAGGGGTTACAGTTATGTGATAGCATTGGTTGGAGTTGGAGTAATGTGTCAAGTATCAGCCGCAATAGAACATGTTATCAAAATTGTGTATATTTACATGAATACTAGTATAATGGAAGTGGATTTGGTTGCACTTAAGGGCCCAAGTTTTATAATAATAATGTTCAATCTAAGACTGGTGCCTCTGACTTTAGTTTTGCTGTGCAACAAGGCCAGTAGGCTACAATGGAAAACGTTTTTACAGAGGAGAAGAAATATTACTGTTAATGCCATTCCACTTGGTACTCGTGTTGTTTAAACCTTTCATTAGTTCAATATCTAACTGATGCTATGATGTGATATAAGAATTTTTTTTAATTGTGTAATCTATTTATTATTTTAATCAAATTTATGTAATTCACTGTTAAATAAAATCAAAAAAATCAAAATCAATGTATTTATTTCTCAGTAGGAATTACAAAATTCTCTTTAAGAAAGTCACATTCTAATTCAAACTAAAAAAGAGAAAATTTGTAGTGTAAAATTGTAAAATTTTCTCTTTTTTACAACAATTTGTGTTCCTACTGTAACATATACTTATAAACTAATTATTAGCATTGTGGGTCTGTTATATTGTACGGTACCTACCCAAAAATAATTCACCAAAGGGTAAGTGAACTATACAGGGAGTAACGGAAAGGGTATAACAAGCCGAAAGGAGGTCAAGATACTCATGAAACTGAAGTTGGTCAGTTTCACTATGGAACATAGGTCAAAATACGAAAAAAAAAAATTGGGCTACCCATACAAAATTGCCGATCAGCTGATTGATTTACTATGGGAGGTCCAAATTATTTTTCCATATTTCGACCCATGTTCCATAGGGAAAGTTGTTCAGTTTGATGAGTATCTTGACCTCCTTTCGGCTTGTTATACCCTTTCCGTTACTCCCGGTAGTGATACCAACTAGTTTTAAGGTCACAGTGTTAACCTACAGTTAAGTACAAACAAATTTATGGATCAATCATATTTAGTGAATAACATATTTATTTATTTAACTGTTTATTACAAACGAGATAAAACACAGGCCAATCACATTAAGGAAAACAACACACCCTAATGACCGTTTTAATCATATTTTTGTATTAGAGTTTTAATAAATCACCTGATTAGTAAAAACTATTTTGTCTAGAGATACGTTTCCCATAAAAGAAAATACTTTGATTACCTTATTATTTTAGGTTATTCATCAGAAGATTTTCATTTATTAGCTCACGTGATGTTACTGTTAAAGTAACATTATAAAACTATTTCAACAAAGTAGGTACTACCTATTTGATAATACATGCCTAAATACATACATAATATCACGCCTATTTTTCCTTGCGGGGTAGGCAGAGCGTAAGCATCTGTAAAAACGGCCATTTACACCACGTCTGACAAAAGTACGAGAGTCATTCATAAGGCTGTGTATCAACATAGAGCTCTAAGCCTGTTGCCTAAAATTGCAATACAAAATATCATCCCTCAAAACTCTCAATCGCTTCTTAACATTACACACCCACGGAAAAGATATGGGGTGATGCTATTATAAGCCGGCACCACACGGCCATATTTAATACTAGGTACTTCAAACATTTACCGCCCCGACGTTAGTAAAAGCCGCCCACCATAAATAATTACCGCCCCCATTTAAAAGCGTTCGACAACAACTAGGGAATTCCCCGATAACAGCTTTCAGATACAAAGTTATGAATTTATTAGTAGCCCAAATAAGGATTAACATTTTCAGCATATTAAGCTGTTTGATGAGATATTTTGTTACCACCCTGTATAATTGCATTAAATAACCAGTTTTTGACAGAATGTTTTCCTTATTTTTTGGTAAAATTAATTCCTAATCGCATACCGACCGAGCTGAAAGTTCGTGAGCTGTCAGTTGATAAAAATATTTCTATTCCATTTATGCATCCGACCCGTCCCGCAGCCATGAAAGAGACAGTTGTAGATCTCTTTTGAATTAGAAACTCTTTGTACAACACACCAAAAACTAGCCCCATGAATAAATACAAAGTTACGAGGCACCAATAAAGTGTCTTGTTTACTACTAACAAGAAAACTCGGGGTGACCATTAGATGCTATTAGCAAGTCCTGACTCCTGGGAGTCGCATGTTTTATTCAGCCTACGTGCCTTTGCCGAGATTCCTTAATAAGTAGGTACCTACTATTTAGGGATAAATTCATACTGGTTTTTCATACAGTTCATCATCATCATGTTACAGATATGTTTGCCGTGTGATGCCGGCTTAGAATAGCATCACCCCATTTCTTTCCTGTGGGTGTCGTAAGAAGCGACTAAAGGACTCGAGGGTATCATGTGTATTGCAATTTTAGGCGACAGGCTGACAACCTGTCACTATAGCGATACACGACAATAGCTAAAACGGCCCTCAAATATGTGTCAGACGTGGCGATAACGACCGTACTTTTACGGTCGTTGACGCTCTGCCTACCCCGCAAGGGATAAAGGCGTGATGTATGTATGTATGTATGTATCATCATCATCATCTTACTGTCCTTATATCAATTACTTGGGGTCGGCGCAACACGTTTCGTTGAACACAAAACATATCGTCGCCCATCTGACTAATAGACGTATCTGACATTTTTGGCGTAAATGAGTTATTCAGCGTATCATATTCCATTTTCGAAGACGAATCGATCGCTCTAACAGACGTATCTATATCATCACGCGTTTGGCCAAAAACACATTTTGGCAGGTAGACGTAACTGGAATAATATACAAATAAAATTCTTACTAAGCGACGTAAATGCATTACGTCTTTTAGTCAGATTTTAAAACTATGAAATTATTGTAAGAATTGCGACGTATCTGAATACGTCTTTTAGTGAGAACCCTAATACGGGAAAAATACTTATAAGTTCAGTTACGTCTAACCTTGATTCCTTCGAGGATGACACGGGAGTGCGGGTTTAGGGTTGAGGAGCGGCATATATTTAGGGATCAGTAGGTTCAATACCGAAAGTGATCACCGACTAGTAAGAGGCACCATAAATATCAACTTCAAGCTAGAAACAAAAACCGCATGGTGAAGCAAGTTCCGTCCCAATCTGCCCCAAGCCGGACATGAGGAGTTCCAACTTGAACTGAAAAATCGATTCGCTGCCCTGGAGACCCCGACAACGACAATGACATCGGCTGTTCGCGAAGTGGAGACGAAGCATTTTCGTAACAGGCGAACAGATAAGAAGTTCAAACTTTTAAGCGAGGCCATGGAACTGATGCGAATTAGAAGAGAAACACCAGATCCCCAGTCACTTAACAATAAGATCCGAGTACGGTAAGACGCGACCTCCGAAGCTATAACACTCGACTCGTAAAGGAGGCGATTGAGAAAAACCGAGGGTCGAAAGTTGTTACCAAGACACTGGTAAGGAGTCATCTGGCAAAGCTAACTACCTCGAATGGTGTAACTGTCACATCGGTTCCACAGATTCTCGCTGAAATTGAGGACTTCTATGGAAATCTGTATGCCTCTCATGCGAAATGCCTCCACCTGATGCGACCCTAGACTCAAGAGCTCCTCTCTCCTGCCACTTGCAGAAGATCTCCCGGACATAGGTATAGACGAAATCGGGGTGGCTCTCAGACAGCTTAAGAATGGGAAGGCTCTCGGGGATGATGGATTCGCCTCTGAGCTACTTAAGGCCGGTGGAAAACCTGTCCTCGAGGAGCTGAAAAGGCTTTTCAACTCTTTAATAGCCAATGGGACAACCCCGAAGGCGTGGAGCAGACGTGTAGTGGAATTGTTTTTCAAAAAAGGAGACAAAACGCTTCTCAAAAACTATAGGCCGATCACACTTCTGAGCCACGTCTATAAGCTGTTCTCGAGAGTCGTCATGAATCGTCTGGCATCAAGATTTGACGCCGTTCAGCCAACGGAACAGGCCGGGTTTCGTAAGGGCTTCAGTACCGTGGACCACATCCATACTGTAAAGCAGGCAGGCATACAGAAAACAGAGGAGTACAGCCAACCACTGTGTATGACAGCCGATGTGGCGCAGTGGTTAGTATGACTGCTTGCCACGCAGAAGGTTCCGGGTTCAATTCCCGGTGGGGTCACTCACAAAGTTGATATTTATCACTTAGTCTATTTAGGACATTGCAAGCTGAACCACCTGATTTTCCGAAAAGTAAAATGGTTCCGTGCTTCGGATGGGCATGTTAAGCCGTCGGTTCCGGTTGCTGTCTATGATGACGGTCGTTACACAACCATGTCAGAGGCCTGCTACTTGTAGTAGGCGGTTGAAAAAACTCTGATACCAGGCTCATCGGGTCGTTGAACGACTCGGTGTCCCACGCGAAGAGAGACCACTTTGTATGGCTTTTGTGGACTACGAAAAAGCCTTCGACTCTATAGAAACCAGGGCAGTTTTGGAGTCCTTGCAGCAGTGTCAAGTCGACTGGCGGTATGTTGAGGTACTGAGAAGCCTTTATCAAATGGCTACGATGTCTGTTCAAGTACAAAACCATGATACAAGACCCATCCAACTGCACCGTGGTGTAAGACAGGGTGACGTTATATCCCCGAAACTCATCGCCAACGCATTGGAGGATGTCCTCAAAACTCTATAGTGGGATGGACTGGGCATCAACGTCAACGGCGAAAATCTCACGCATCTCCGCTTTGCCGACGACATAGTCATAATGGCCGAACGCTGCAGGACCTGCAAAAAATGCTATCTAGTCTTAACTCTGCCTCGAGACGTGTTGGACTTGGGACCAGCTTGGATAAGACGAAGGTCACGTTCAATCAACACATAATCCCCGAGCCGGTCTCCGTCGAAGGTGTAGCCCTTGAAGTTGTCCAGAAATATGTGTACCTTGGGCAAACTTTGCAGATGGGAAGAGACAACTTTGAGGTTGAAATCACCAGAAGAGTACAGCTTGGCTGGGTAGCATTTGGAAAGCTGCGTCACATCCTCGAATCATCTTTGCCACAATGCCTCAAGACCAAGGTGTTCGATCAATGCGTCCTGACCTACGGAGCCGAGACGTGGAACTTGTAAAACTGGCCCACCGGCTACATGTCACTAAGAGAGCTATGGAAAGGTATATGCTCGGTATCTCTATAATGGATAAGGTCCAGAATGAGGCCATCCGTAAAAAGAACAAAGAGACGGACATAGTCTAGAAGTGTAGCAAGCTGTTGTGGCAGTGGACTGGCCACATTTGTCGTAGAACCGACGGACGGTGGAGTAAGCGAGTTCTCGAGTGGAGGCCACGCCTCGGCAAGCGTAGCGTTGGACGCCCTCCGGCCAGATGGACCGATGACTTAAAAAGGCGGCTGGTAGCGACTGGATAGCAAAAACGGGAGATCGTGCCTTACGGCGTTCCCTGGGGGAGGCCTACATCCAGTAGTGGACTGCAATAGGCTGAAATAGAATATAAATAGATTGTGATTTAATTAAAGACACTTAGAAGTGATTCTTTTATAAATAAGAACAAATTCGTATGTTTTTTTAATAAACACCAGTTGATTTTTATGTTTTTGTTTTATTTACAGGCTATTTTCATACAGACGTATCTGAAAATACAAAGGTTTTATTTTTTACAAAGTTCTCACAAAAGTGACGTATCTGGTTTACGTCCATATATTTAAATAACTTAATATTGTTATTTAAATATATCTATATATTTGGATATAGGAACCACACATTAATATAACTCATTTAAACTTATTCTGATATATCACTTATTATAAGAATTATAGCTTTACATTCCTAACGCTCAACCGAAAAAAGCTTGCCCTGAACAATTGCCTCGCTGCTAGTTACGTCTATTAGTAAGATGGGCGACGATATACGAGGTGGAAATTTTAATTTAATGGTAGTTGTTTTCATGGCAGCATCGTTCCCTGTAAACAAGGTTTGTTTACTACTAATAAGAAAACTCGGGGTGACCATTAGATGATATTAGCAAGTCCAGGCTACTGGGAGTCGCATGTTTTATTCAGCCTACGTGCCTTTACCGAGATTCCTTACTAAGTTCTTTCTTCTTTTCGTGTGGGACATCGAGTCGTTCAACAACCCGATGAACCCTGGTGTCAGAATTTTAACCGCCTACTGCAGGTAGCAGGCCTCTGACATGGTCCTTACTAGGGTTTTCTTCCCGGGTACCCGGGTCCGGGTATACCCGGGTATTTCAGACTTTTGGTACCCGGGTACAAATGACGGATGTATCCGGGTACCCGAGAAAAAGAGATAGATAGACTGATTTAATACAAACAAAAGAGAAAAAAGATTAAAGGACATTGTTATATTTTCAAGAATATTATTTATTTTAACACGTTGATTTTTTACATCTATGAGCCCGCATGGCTTGTATAATCTAGACTTACATAGTAACTTTATTAAGTCAAATATTGATATTATTTTCTATGAGAATTTTTGCAGGTTCGTAGGGAATTTGCCCAAAAACTACGTGTACGATTACAAGAATTCTTTCACTATTGAAAAGTTAAGTTATTTTTATTTTATTTAACAATTTATTGTACACAGATAATTACAAACATAAATGACATAAACAATATTAGCACTGCTTATTTCAATAGAAATTTCTTCCAGCAGACCTTAGGAAGTGAGATTTCGTCGCGGAAATACGCTACGGAAGTTATTTACTTATTCTAGATTAATATAGGGTAGATAAGTATTACCGCCGAGAATTATCACATTTGTGAAAACTTTTAGAAAGAAGTGAAACTGAAAGTAATGAAAAATGAGACTGACTAATGTATTTAATGTATATGTTTGTCCTAAATTAACGAATTATTCCTAATCTTTGAATCTGAATGTTAGGTACTTGTACTATTTTTTATCTGTAACGTAGCCGTTTTAAATATAACTTAATTTTAAATCTTTATTTCTCAATCACCTCACCATATTTACTTCAAAAAGTAATACCCGGGTACCCGGGTATACCCGGGTATTTGAAAAAATCATACCCGATACCCGGGTATCTAAATTGGTCGGGTATTCGAAAACCCTAGTCCTTACTAAGAAGGAAGATACTATCAGCCAGCAACCTTATCAACCAACTGTTTAAGGTATCAATTTATACTGTTTTTTCATACAGTTACTAAGAACAACCAGTATAAGTTCACACCTAACGCATGTTTTCCCGATGTTTTACCGGATCTGGCTTTCAGATGAAAGAAAATTAGGGTATCAAACAAAAAAACCCTAAGCATAAACCGGATACATTCTGCATTAGCATCGAAATTGCTACTGTCATAGCTTGTCATTTTATGGTGGTTGTCACTAACCGCAAAATCGTCCAGAGTGTGAGATTCGCCTTAGGCGAGGAACACACGCAACGTCGGTTTGTGCGTCGTTCATTCGATTCTCCACCCTACCTGCATATGAATACGGTTTGTGTCAAACGGTATCGCACAACGCTGCGTTGTCTGTCAAATCGTTTGACATAAACCGTATTCGTATAAAAATAAGGTGGAAAATCGAACAAACGACGCACAAACCGACGTTGCGTGTGTTCCTCGCCTTAGTTCTTCTACATATTTGTTTGCTCTTAGGGTCCACTGGTCAATAATTCGATATCACAACGAGAAATTTTTATTTTAACTTTATACTTCGAAAGCTTAAGCAGGCCTGGCGCACTCCGCTGCGTAGGTATAGATTTACAAGTACGTGCGGCGACACCCGCGGGGAGGTTAATCAGTGGGTTGCCGCACGCCGCTCGTTACGCACGCGCTCCCACGTTGCCGCTCTTAATTCTTTCTTTGTACTAAATTTACGTAAATTACGCGAAAATATAAACATAAATATAATAGCTTGGTAGGTAGGTTAAAGGTTTCATAGATTACCTACCTACCTAATAAATTAACTAACTTACCTACCTACCTACAAGTAGAAGGTTCGTAATTTTTGAATGTTTTTTTTTTATAATTAGTAGGTAGGTAGCCATTACCACTACCATTCGTGTTTTGATTGTCTTTCAGTTCTTTACATAACACCTAAAACGAAGATTAGTAGGTAGGTACACTGATAAACTTCTTCGTAGGTGGTAGGTAGCTCTCGTCTACCTACATTTTCATTTCGAGTGGAACACCGAGTCGTCCAACGACCTGATGAACCCTGATGTCAGAGATTTTGAACCTATCTGCCTTCCTCCTTTAAAATTCGAAAGTGACATCCCCACTGAGCGCGCTGACTGTGACCTTCAGGACGCGCCAGCGGCAGAAGAACTTTCGCGCGCAGCCATTCGGCTCATTTTTGCTTGCGCGCGCGATGAGTAGGCTAATATAAAAGTAGGTATCCAAAGCCGGCGCGAAGGAAATTGTACTTTATTATCGCGCGTAAAGATTTATATTTGTTGAATCGCTATGGCGGAGTGCGTCTTCTGTACCTGTACTATTATGTATTCTGTGCTATTATGTTTAGCTTAAGTACTGATTAATTTAAAGGTTTTTAGTTTAATTATCTTTTAATATCTTTACATTCAAGTTAGATGAGCTTGGAATCCCGATAGATTAAGTCTAAGGTCATGTCCGTAGCAAAAATGATCAAATATGTCCGTTTCATCTCTTGGTTTTCTTGGATAATTTAGAGGCATAAGACTGAATTCAATTCAACACTAACCAAGGTCAAATATGCCTATTGAAAATTAGATAAGGATCGAGTAGGCTCACTTTGAAGAGCTTATGTTAACAGCTGTAGATTACACCAATCTTCAACATTATCTACATTGCGTATTTTGCAACAAATAATCATTGATATAATAGGTATGTCTGCCTAGAGTACTAGTTTTTAGATAAAAGAGGCCTTGGTGTGTCAGCATCATCAGTCTAGACATTTCATTATCTGTTTTGATAAAAAAAAGTTCAACATGATTTATTAATTCAATGTGATGTGATTTGGCTGTCAAATAGCTTGCAGGAATCAATAATGTAAAAAAGTATGTAAAAAGTATCTACCTACTAATAGGTATTTCGTAAAAAGAAAATTGAACCAATACTGACATGGAATGGAACATAGGCCTAAATACCTACAAGAAGTTTGACAAGTCAAAATAATATGGGCTTCTAACCCAGGATGTGATGTGAAGGCCAGTCGGATCAATTTGTATGAAAGGTTTAAAATATTCTTTCCAAATTTCGATCTATGTTTCTTGGGGACAGTTGTAGAGTTAAATGGAATGGTTCAGTCCTTTAAATATTTTTACATCTTATAATCAAAGGCTGTCTAAACCCGCTTAATCGTGCGGCATGTGTGCGGTTCACTTCACAGGAATCAATACAGCAATTTCGAATCGGAATATTTCAATCAAGCGGGGCCAAAGTTTCTAATACACTTCCCTGTCAGAAATTCCCTTTTCGACATACAATGCTGATTATCTTGAGTTTATTGCTACATCATCATCTGCCTGCCCTTATCCCAATTTATTTGAGGTTGGCGCCACATATCTTTTTCTCCTATTCATCTCTATCAGCAGTCAAATCCTCACTTACGCCTTTATTTTAATCGTCGTCTTTTATATAATCCATCCAAACTTTTTAGGCCTTCCTCTTCTTCTGCGTCCATCCACATTCATTTTTATTAGGTACTTTTTGTTACATGTTCTTCATCCCTCTACAGGCCCATACCAAGATAAACGGTTCCCTCTCATCTTTTCTGTCACTGGCGCTGCTTTCAAACTCCCTCTAAGGTCCTCATTCCTTATTTACCCATCATTCCTTTACAGCCACAACAGTCCACTGCTGGACATGGGCCTCCCCCGTATTGAGGGTTATTGCCATACTCACCACGCTTGGCAGGCGGACTGCACAGTGCAAGATGTTTAATTCATAGGGAACGCTGCTGCCCATTCCCTGGATAATTATCCCTTAGTCGCTTTTTACGATACCCACGGGTAGAATTGGGGTGATGCTATTCTAGGCCGGCATCACACGGCTACGTCACATCACATTATTACTCATGAAATAACCAGCAATGTATTCCGTATCGAGCCTTATTGCTGAAGTAGCGTAATAGCCGTTTGTGGCGTTTGCCCCGCGGGCCGGTCATCAGCTGTGCAAACTGGTGCAAACAACCCGACAGACATCCTTTGACAACCAGTAAATAGGTAAACATCATTACATTTTCGCATAACTGGGATCCTAGTTAATCACGATTTATTTACTTTCACGAAAAATATTTGAAGTATATTTCTCGGAAAATAGGACAAGAATTTAAAAACGTACTTAAGAAGTTTTCTTTTAACAAAACTTAGATAAAATTGTTTTAGGTAGGTCTAAGAGTAAAATAATCCTTACCACACAAGACATACTTAGGTATTTTAAATCTATAATTAATTACAATCATTATTATATATTTAGGTAGTTATCATCAAGTACGTACATACATAAAATAAAACAAGACTCTTAAAAAAATTGTAAATTGAGTTGTCAATTGGTAAACCTGTTTCTAATCACTTGTCACCCCAAAAGTTGATCTCCTTCATGTACCTCATCAGCTCCTCCCGATTTACGTGCAATTCTGCCTTTGGGTCCGCCCAGTTCTTCTGAGTCTTGTCAAACCAAAAGTACGCTCCTTTCACAGACTGGTCCACGTCAAGAGCTACATAAACCGGCGCCTGAGCAGATTCCTCCATACTCAATTGACCCTTGTTCCCAGTCATATCAGTCTGGACGAATCCAGGGTGAATCGAATTCACTGAGATATTCTTCCCAACCTTATTCTGCTGGACAATGGTCAAAGCACACACGGCAATCTTCGAAATTCTGTAAGCTAAAATATTTGTGCCCTTAAAATCGTTTTCGTTCAATGTACCATTTTTGACCGAATCCAAAAACCAGTCTACAAATGCGTTTATATCTTCCAGCTGAATGTCTTTTTTAGTAAGACGTTCTATCCAGTAACTATTGTTCAAGTTGGAAATATGTCCACAATCGCTTGAAATGTTAACCACTCGAGCATAATCTTTGAGTAAAGGATACAAGTACTCTTCAATAATAAGTAATGATCTGTAGTTAGTATTCAACACACGTACTGAATCTTCGTACGTTGTTTTAAGAAAATCTTCGGTAGCGACCGCAGCATTGTTGATAAGAATATCGATACCGCCATGTTTTTGCTTCAGATGATCAGCAAACTTTTTGACACTGTTTTTGTCCGTGACCTCCAGTTGATGGAATTCAGGTTTGAAACCTTCTTTGTTTAACGCTTCGACTGCTTGTTTCCCTCTTGTAACGTCTCTTGCTGTCAGGTATACTGTGCCCACTCCTCGTTTGCAAAGTTCTCTAACGATCGCAAATCCTATGCCCTTGTTAGAGCCAGTCACTATTGCCACTTTTCCCGCCATTCTGTAGTAATGTTCACTGTACAATAATCCTTGGTTTGGTATTTCGCAATATATACTCTTATCGTAACAGCAGATGATAAGTGTTTCCTATTGACTCTGCACCTCGTTATCAGTTTTGTTTATTCATTATTATCTACGTTGGTTATGTGAAAGTACCTATTTGTATAAATGACCATACGTTTATATTTAACCAATTTTACTTCTGATTATAAATGCAAGAAAAGAAGAGAAGTATTATGTGAGATATATAGAGGTAAAATATACATTTTTGCTGATGTCACATAATATTAATACAATTTAAAATTCCAAGACAAAACCTCGCTCCGCTGCGCAACGAATTTGTGTCATTTATTTACAATGTAGTAATTTATATTATAACACCTGTTATTTGCTGAAACGTTGAAATAATAGCGGACTTTTTACTTGAAATAAATAATAAATGGATGATCGGAGGGTAGGTCTTTGCCCAGGAGGTAAACTATTAATAAATAAAATAAAGCTTTAAATTATTTGTTTATGTAATTTATTCCACATCGCATTTAACACTCTAAATGTAAATAATATAAATAATAATATTTGACCTAAAATCATCAAATATCGAATCTACGAATAAAGATTTCCTTTAATTTGCTTCATTATGCTAAACCACTTTCTTCTAAGTATTTCAAGTTTTCTTTTCGGAAGCTATGTAACTCTTGTTTTGGGTCTGCCCAGTCTTTTTGTGATTTGTCGTACCAAAAGTAGCCGCCTTTTACTGACTGGTATAGATCAAGTGCCAAATAGACTGGTGCTTGGGCTGCTTGCTCTATTGTCAACTGTCCTTGATTCTGCGTCATATCGGTCTGAACGAATCCCGGGTGAATAGAATGGACAGAAATATTTTTCCCGACTTCATTTTGCTGCACAATCGTCAAAGCACTTACAGCTACCTTCGATACTCTATAACTAAGGATTAATGGCGGTTCACTAAAATCTTTCTCATCCAGAGTGCCATTTTTGACGGCATTCAAAAACCAATTTACAAACGCGTCAACATCCTCTACTTTAATGTCTTTCTTTGTCAGACGTTCAATCCAATAGGTGTTGGCCAGGTTTGAGATGTGTCCAGCGTCGCTCGAAATGTTTATCACACGAGCATTCTCATTGAGTATGGGAAACAAGTATTCCTGCACAATAAATAAGCTTTTATAATTTGTATTAATTACCCGTAGTGAGTCCTCGTAGGTGGTTTCTTTCCAGTTGTCATTGATAACTGCAGCATTGTTGATGAGTATATCTAGCCCACCATGTTTTTGCTTTAAATAATCAGCAAATTTCTTTACGCTTGCCTTATCAGTAACTTCAAGTTGATGAAATTCAGGTTGGAAGCCTTCTTTTTTCAATATTTCGATAGCTTCTTTGCCTCTTGTAACATCTCTTGCCGTCAGGTAGACTGTGCTTACTCCTCGTTTGCAGAGTTCTCTCACGATGGCCAAGCCTATGCCTTTGTTAGAACCGGTCACAACTGCTACTTTTCCTGCCATTCTGTATAACAGACGAGATAAAACTGATTTCTGTATCAGTGATTCGCATATATATCTGTTTTCGTTTATTCTTATCTTACTACCATAGGGTTGGCAATCAGATCAAACGTGCACGATTACTATAAATAAGGCAATTCATATGAAAGAGAAAATATATTCTAAAATAAGTACTTATATTTTATTTGACCCCCTGTATATAAGGTACCTAAATATCAACTGACTTGCAACTGCATTAATACCTATCATTCTTTCTGTAAATCTCTATAGATATACGTTATCATGTACATTCGCAAACACGTTGTTAAACACAGCCTCTATTATTATAATAAGTTTATCTTATCAAGGTGACCCGACAATTAGTACAGCATCTAAAACTTATTGTCATATCACGAAGTTTATTTAAACTGCAGCTCTCTTACAAGATGGTAGCCAAAGTTGCTGTTGTGACCGGTTCCAACAAAGGAATCGGTTTTGCTATCGTCAAAGAATTGTGCAGAAGAGGAGTTAATACAGTTTATTTAACCTCAAGAGATGCAGCCAAAGGAAGAGAGGCAGTAGAGAAACTCAATAAAGAAGGCTACAATCCTGAATTTTATCAGCTAGAAGTCACAGACAAGGAAAGTGTCAAGAAGTTCGCTGATCATCTGAAACAAAAACACGGAGGACTGGACATTTTGATAAACAACGCCGGATTCATCGGAGCAGATTATTATAAGGTCACATACGAAGATTCAAGACAAGTCATCGATACGAATTATTTCGGTATCCTACTTATTCAAGAATACTTCTTCCCAATACTGAGAGAAAACGCTCGAGTCATAAATATTGCAAGTGACTGTGGTCATATTTCAAACTTGGAGAACAAATATTGGATACAACGTCTCACCAAAGACGACATTAAAATTGAAGACGTCAATGCGTTTGTTCAGTGGTTCTTGGATTCCGTCAAGAACGAAGAATTGAAGGAAGAAGATTGGTGTGGAATGAATGTTTTAGCTTATAGAACTTCGAAAATTGCCGTTTGTGCTTTGACTCGCGTTCAACAAAAGGAAGTTGGGAAGAATATATCAGTTAACTGCATTCACCCAGGACTGGTACAGACAGATATGACGAAAAACACTGGGATGTTGACCATGGAGCAAGCGGCAGAGGCACCTGTCTACTTGGCCTTAGACATCGATCAATCGGTAAAAGGCAAATACTTCTGGTATGACAAGAAAGAACGGGATTGGGCTGATCACAACGCGAAACTGCATTTCAATAGAAATGAAATACTGGACTTCCTCAAAGAAAATCAGTTTTACGATAAGTGGCATTGAATAATAGTGACATATGAAAATATAGTACAAAAACTTTAATTTAATTTGAATTTATATTATAAAAGCAAAAAAATATTATAAATTCAAATAAAAATTCATTTTAAAATCAATTTAATTTAAATTTTTGTACAATAATAATATACACTTCTCAATCAGAAAAATCGGGACACTAAGCAAGTTACGTACGTTTTGTAGCGATCACATTTTCTGAGAAAATGTTTAATGTGGAATAAATGTCTAATCTAGTGAATAATAACAAGGTTTCAAAATCCCAATGTTGATTTTCTACATACAACTTTTTAAATCATATATTTCATATTTTGTTCTATGCATGTTCTATGTAAACTAAAGTTTCTCGTTTTTTTTTATGAGAAGTATATAAGCAATATAAGGTCCTATTAAATTTAATCTGACCTCCCATATAAACTGACACATGTTTTGGACATTTTTGTGTATCCAAAACTTCTTTTTATATTTCGAAAATTTTTTACTAAAGAAAGTTGTTCAGTTTCACGAGTAGAAAATATTTGTATTCAATGTAATTTTTTACCGAAAAATGAAAAAATATATTTGGACCTCCCATACAAACAGACACATGTTTTGGACATTTTTGTATGGGAGGTTCAAAATATTTTTTCATTTTTAAGAAAAGTTGTTCAGTTTCACGAGTAGAACCCTAAAAAACTTTTGCAGTGAATTTAATTTTATACAATTTTGATAATTTGAAAGCAAAAAATAATTTATAAATATTTTTTCCTAAAAATTCATTCACCTACTTATTCCACTTCATAATCATAAATAAATATACACATATACACATACAATTAGCACAACGAACAGTAGACTGTTGTTTTGTTATTTAAGTTAAAAGACAAGTCATCCTATGACATCATAGAATTAAACTAATTACATAACCGGTCTGTGTGTGTGTATCTTATCGTTGTTCTGACCCGTTAGTATCAAACAATTAGCGATCCGGAACGGGCGTGTTTATCTATCACGCTCAAACATACTGGCACAAATTTATCTATAGATAACAATATTTAGTGTTTTTAAGACGATCTTACAAGATGGCAGGAAAAGTGGCCGTAGTGACTGGATCTAATAAAGGAATAGGATTTGCGATTGTCAAAGAATTGTTAAGAAGAGGTGTTGACACAGTGTATTTGACATCAAGAGATGTAATGAAGGGCAAAGAAGCAGTAGAAAAACTGAAGAAATTAGGCCACAACCCTGAATATCATCAACTTGAAGTGACTGATGTGGACAGCGTCAAAGAATTTGCTGGTCATTTAAAGCAAAAGCATGGTGGGCTGGATATTTTGATCAATAACGCTGGCGTCGTTGAATCAACGACATCTTTTTATTATGTTTCGTACGAAGAAGCAAAACGTGTCCTAGATACGAATTATTTCAGCATTCTCACCATACAAAAGTATTTGTTTCCAATGCTAAGAGAAAATGCTCGAGTCATTAATGTTTCAAGTGACTGTGGCCACATTTCCAACTTAGAGAACAAGTACTGGATACAACGACTAACTAAAGAAGACATCAAACTAGAAGATATTAATGCCTTTGTGCAATGGTTTTTGGATTCAGTCAAAAATAGGACTGTGAAAAAAGAAGATTGGTGCGGGATGCATATATTGTCTTACAGAACAGCAAAAGTAGCACTTTGTGCTTTGACCAGAGTCCAGCAAAAAGAAGTGGGAAAGAACATTTCAGTGAACAGCCTTCATCCAGGACTGGTTCAGACTGATATGACCTGGAATATTGGAATGTTAACTGCAGAACAAGCAGCAGAAACTCCTGTCTACCTAGCTCTAGACGTAGACCAGTCTGTCAAAGGGAAGTACTTCTGGTTTGACAAAAAGGAAAGAGACTGGGCTGACCACAGCGCAAAACTGCATTTTAGTCGACCTGAAATACAAAACTTCTTAAAAAATTTAAGTCTTGCAACAAAATGTAGAGCTGGAATAGAAATATTAAAAGAAATTTTACCAAAAAGCAGTATAACCGTTATTCTTGTGATATTAGGCATAGTGGGTGCAATAATTAGCATGGTGTATTGATATGAAATTAAAATTAACGGTTTTTCTTGTAATGTGACAAATATTTTTAAATTATATACCTATCTACCTACATACCTAGGTTGCAAGAATTTTATAACAAAATAAAATATTTTAAAAGTTATTCAAGAATTTGATTTCACTTATTTAAAGGTTTTTCCTTTTTTTCCTTTGTAGGTACTGATGCATAAACGAGTTCTTTACTTCACAAGCATGAAAAGCTTTCATAAGATTAGACGGCGGTACGTGCACAAAATCCGGGTCCCAAACGAGGTAGCGCTCATAAATTCAGAAGTTCCCGAGTTACAATTCTTCGGCGGCACGTCGTAAGGTTAAAAAGATGCCGCAGCATAAGTAACTGCCCCCCAGAGTGGCATATAACCCGCATGCATAATATCCTGGCATTTCTGGCGGCCAGACCCATCCCTCGCCGACAAATCGTTCGAAAATACATACGATTGTTCCGCTCTCCTTTCACATATAAATTATATGACCTGCTGCGATGTGTCATGAATAAATGTATGAGAGGCAAATTGATATTACGAAGCCTCGTATGTTAGACTTTGGCCTTTTATGCCACTTTTTGCGCCGAAATTGGTTTTTTATGCCATTCCCTGGGTAAATTGTGACTGAAATGTGTAAATTAGGCCGATAATGAAACGTTTGGAGGCACTCGAAAGTATGGGGTATTTGTGAACTTCGTGTCGTTATGAAGATATTTTTGTAAATATCGTGATAATGACCATCGATAAAATCTGCCTGCAAGCCTTCCAGTTGGGAAATAATTGTATCATGAAATTATCGGTTTCAAATTATTGGCAATCACGGCGAGAAATTTTTACTAAGTTGCAACACTTCTCAATACCTGTATATTGAGTCACTTTGATGCTTCATTTGGTTTACGCTTAAGTGATTTCAGCTTAGTATCATCTTAGAATTTTATGACCTAAAACACATCGAATATCAAAGCGCCATACATAACCATAGAACGCCTGAATAAATGAATTGAGTAATCACACTTGTGCCGCCGAAGGATGTCACAGCTTCTTGCCAGCTTGTACTGCAAGGTTTATGTTAATACTTATACATAGTTTCCACAGTCGTAGTATGGTAACTAGCATTGTACAGCAGGTGAGAGTCCAGGGAGCCGTGTGCCGGCCATGACATGTGTCTTGTCTTTGTACAGTTTTTAGACAGTAGTCTATCTATACTAAGGCATAGTTTCTGCAGACGTAGTATGGTAACTAGTACAACAGTGGAGAGTCCAGGGAGCCGTGTGCCGGCCATGCGTCTTGTCTTTGTACAGGTTTTAGACAGTAGTCTATCTATACTAAGGCATAGTTTCTGCAGACGTAGTATGGTAACTAGTACAACAGTGGAGAGTCCAGGGAGCCGTGTGCCGGCCATGCGTCTTGTCTTTGTAGGGAATCACGCCCCCGAAGTGTTTTATACCGCAACCCTGTAGTGTTGATATCACAATTCTTAAACGGCTATAACTAACTTCCGTGTGTATCATGTCATATTTAAACAATCAAAAATTCGGCAACTGCAGATCAGTAGCGGAATTTTTCGGATGTGACATCATAGTTTTTCCGCGGGAGTTGTCATACTTGTTGTATATGTATTTACCTAGTTGTCATATCTCATATTGTTTTGGAATCCACGACTGAACTGTTCGAATGTGTGTTTCAAACGTTGCGAATTTGCGACGGATGTGCAGCTTAATTTAAAATAATTTAGGCAAGTTGCGTACTTCAACATTCCTGAGCATTCTTCTTCTTTTCGGGTCAACGGCGATGATCCCCGCATTGAAAGTTTCTACGTCAATAGCATTTTAAACACTACACAAGGACTCCTGTGTGCAAGCAGCAGGAGTGGTAAGGCATGAACATGACTGAGTATTTGTAAAGTATGTAGAAATTATGCAAAATGTTCCACCTCTGGCAGGATTTGAATTTGCGATCTTCAGCATCTGTACTGCCAACGCCACTACCAACTGGGCTACCGCCCCAAAAATTGTATACCTAACACGGGAAGTGTTTTTATGGTATTCTATTTGTAAAGTATCAAACTCTCTCCCCCGCGCTACCCTCACGGTCAACCATTAGGGAAATCTGTACGGTAGCTTCTGGCTCCTAATTTATTCTCGTGAATATTCTTAAACTATCGGTTTTGTGGTCGCTGGCGATTCGGGCCTTATTTATGTGGCCCCGCCAGCGCAGGCCGAATTAGTTGGGGCCCCAAGAGGCCCTGACAGGCCGAGCTCTGGTTTGCGAGGCAGAATAGTGAAATAGGTGAGTTTACGTTGATTTTTTCCGTGTCATGATAATTTGGTTTTGGACTGACGTATAGTGTGGAAGAGTAAAACAAATCTGACGGTAAAAAGATGTAGGATGTACCTACCTGCCCACAAGTTTTGTTTATTCATAGGATTCAAGACTCAATAATGTAATGAAATGAGGATGCCTAATTTGAGTAGCTACATGACATGACAGTAGTGACTATTATTTATTACATGATATTGTGGTAAATCAACCTTATTGGCTAAGTTCGTTGTCGACAATCAATTCACTTGCAGTTGGTTAAGGTATGGTATCAATCTACACTTACTTTTTAAGAATATTATAAAGTTGGTATGTGTCATTGACTCCACTGACAAGAGCCTAGCCTTAAATATAGAAGAAGAATTGTCATTATTAGAGCAAATAACTAGCTACAAGAACGCTTGTCGTTGGTCGTGATTCGTGTCAAAGCTTTTCAATCAATTACCGAACCATAAGAACACGACCTAATATTAATAAATCATCCCAATAACCAATAAATGTCGCCAACCCTAATTAGAAAATGCATTAATAACAAACAATATTACCAAAAAATACGGAACCCTAATAGCCATTGCATTACCAAATTGAGTGAAATATACCTCCCCAAACATTTTAGGGACATTAAAAAACCTTAGGAACTTTTAATATTGTAATAAGACTTTGATTTAATTTCCCTTTATCATTATTTATGTAAGGATCGTCGGTAAAAGGCGCTAAGTCCGCGTTATTATTTTTTCCGGGGGATTTTTTTCACCCCCTCGTAAGTGATCCGTATAAGACATCCTTGGGTAAGCAGAGGGTTGCATGTGCCATAGACGAAATCACCTCCCTTACATTTTTCTTCATACTGCCGTTTTTCTTCGAAAAATGTACTGAGCTTTTTTACTGTGACCGAAATGACATCGATTTTCCAATTCGTTTCTTACTACCATGGTTTTAAGGGCGATTTTTCTCGAGTTTTTCTTTGTCGTGATATTCTTAGGCAAGCAGAGGTTACTTGTGCCACGGACAAATTCACCTTCCCTAGATGTCTTTTCATACTGTCGTTTTTCCTCGAAAAATGTACTGGACATTTTTACTCTGTGACAGAAACCACATCTATTTCCAATTCGTGTCATACCACTTTCGTTTTAAGGGTGATTTTACTCCGGATTTTCTTTGTCATTTTTTCCACAAGGGTGACAAAGTATGACAAGGGTATTCAACTTGTTGATCTGTTTGTTACAAAGCACGAACGTCCGGTTTTTTGTGCTCACGTCACAGTAATAATAGTATTGTGTGGAAAAGTGGCGTTTTGCTCTTGCACGGGACATGATGGGGTTTTACGATAGGGGAAATGAGGGGAGGGTAGTTTCTTCCATAGGAATTTCTTTTAAAGGAACTAAACAGTTTTCAAGCTGTTATGAGTGCTACACATTTTACTGTCTCAGCCAATATAGTAGTACTATCGAAGTAGATGTATACTACTAATACTTTAATGACTGTACTTAATACTTCAGTATGGGTCTATGACGATAAAAGACACTGAGTAGGTTACGATTTCCTCTTTTTTGCCATCGAATTGACCGTTTTTTGTAGAATTTTATTGGTAATATTTCGGAAAAAATCATCGCATATGTTCGTCCATTTTGCTTCGTGTGGTCAATTGGTCGACAAGTAGAATGTGATCTTTGCTCCACAAATCTTACAGTGACAACCCTAGACTGTTATCTGTCTGGACTTCATTTAATCTCTGACAATAAAATTATCTAAATTGTGATTAAAAATTGTTATCACTTTGTTTGTATTGTATCACACAATCCACACTCATCAGAATTTATAAGTAGGTTGTAATGTTATCTATCAGGAGTAAGTAAGTAAAACACTTTAATCTATTCAACACTACATATACGTATGTATGGAAATTGAATAAAGAAAAGATTTTGAATGAAATTATAAAGAGATTATAGAAAAGTAAAATAGGTAAGTACCTACGTGTGCAAAATCGGCGAGGCTTGCTCGCTAACAGTTCTTCCAGACTATTTTCGGTGAAAGAGAAAAGTAGATAGATGTACAAAATATGTAGATAGCTACTATACATACATATAGGGTGAAATTTTATTAGTGATTGATAGCGAAAACTCAGAATCGGCTGGTGATATGGATCAACTCTCCCCAAGGAAAAAATTAGGATCTCCCTTACAAAATAGCCGATCAGCTAATCTGAGTCACTATGGGAAGTTCCTTATCATCAGCTGATTCTGAGTTTTCACTATTGGTCATTACACTAGTAAAAATTCACCCTATATCTATAGATATTATTAGTGTTGTATGTAACGAGGGACCATCAATTCAGTAATATGACGAGACACTTCCTTAACGTGATTACGTCACGCTAGCCCATTTTTTAAATCATAACTCCTGAGTTTAGCCACACCACAGTAACAATAATGACCAGCATGTAGCAACGGGAGTCGTCCTTTAAACAGTACCCCACTATGCCCCACATCCTTTTTTACTGTGTGAAAATCACGTTATAGTGAAATGCGTGGTGGTAATTCATTATTGATATCTTTAGAAATACCTTGTCACAAATTATCTTCAAAAACACGTGTCTATCTGTAAGTTTTGGGTAGATAAGTACAATATCCAGGTATAGTTTTTTAAGCGTGGTTACAACAAACAAATTCCTAGTTAATCAGTATGTATGTATGTAATCACTTTATTGTACCAAAACATTTAAAACAACAAAAAACAAAAATAAGAAAAATACAGGCACAAAGGC
Source organism: Phthorimaea operculella (assembly GCA_024500475.1). NCBI lineage: Eukaryota > Metazoa > Arthropoda > Insecta > Lepidoptera > Gelechiidae > Phthorimaea > Phthorimaea operculella. The sequence continues at coordinate 11,377,789 of JANFCV010000002.1, forward strand.
GGGCTTATCCCATTAAGGGATCTCTTCCAGCCAACCTTTGAAAGACCTAGAGGACATGTGATACGCAGGTAAACCAAGGTACTTTAATGAAGAGGATATGTCATTATCTCTATACAAAATTTCATAATTTTTAAATAACGCAATATTATCTAAGTATAAAATAAATAAATACAGCTTACTTGATAAAAGTACACAAATATATTATAAATAAAATACACAAAAATAAATAAATAAATATCACAAACCCTATATTTTGTCCATGTCACCACGATCCAAACCCCAAACCTTCCTGACGTTGGATTGAAAAGTCTTCAGATTAGCGCTTTTCCTCACATTTGCAGGAATTTCATTCCACAAGCGCGCAGCATGAATAGTGAAAGACTTTTTAAACGTTTTTGAGGAACATACCGTCATCTGGAGGGACAGGTCACCACATGAGCGTAGACGTGGCTGTGCCACATTAAACGTAAACCTTTCCCGTAGGTATTGAGGAGCGACAGGACTAGCAAGCACATTATAGAGGAGAGAGAGGATGTGCAGGTCTCTGCGACGGCGAATAGGAAGCCACTTCAAACGCTCTCTGCACTCAGAGACGTGGTCAAACTTGCGCAACCCAAATACAAAACGGATACATTGGTTCTGGAGGCGTTCCATCTTGTTCAAAAGATCCTCATTGAGGTCGAGATATGCCACATCACCATAGTCCAGCAAAGGAAGTAGGAGGGCCTGAGCGAGCATAACTTTCGTCTGGAGAGGCAGAAAGTTTTGCAACCTTCTCAGCGAGTGCAAAGAAGCGTACAACCTACGACTAACCTCGGTCAGCTGATCCGTCCAGGACAAGGTTTGATCAATGTATATTCCGAGGTTTTTTACTTTGGTTGAAAAAGGAATGGGGGAGCCATTGAGAAAAACCTCTGGAATAGGATCCAACTCTAACCTAGAAATGCGCTGATGACCGCCGATGATAATGGCCTGGGACTTTGCCGCATTCAACAGTAGTCCATGCCTCTTCGCCCAACCACTTATGGTACTCAGGTCTTGGTTTATCCTGTCGATCGCGTCATTCAGTCTATCCGGAGGCTCGGCCGTATATACCTGAAGGTCATCAGCATAAAGATGGAATGAGGATAATAATTCGGATGTAATACCATCAATAAAAACTGAGAAAAGCAGAGGAGAGAGCACCCCCCCCTGCGGAACTCCCGCCTCAATCCTACACCAACCAGAACGCTTATCATTGGCTTTGACAAGCTGATATCGGTCCGTAAGATAAGACCGGAACCACGCAGCCGTTTTAGATTCTATATTAAGCTTACGTAGCACAGCTAGTAGAATATCACTGTCCATTGTATTAAATGCACTACTAAAGTCGAGAAGGACAAGGACAGTGATTTTCCCCTCCTGGATATTAAGTCGAATATCGTCCGTAATGTGTACCAGAGCAGAAACTGTGCTGTGCCCCGCACGGAACCCGGATTGAAATTTGTTAAAAAGCATGTGTCGGTTGAGGTGACAGGTCAGACGCTGATGAACACAGTGCTCTAAAACTTTAGAGAGAACAGGAAGAATAGAGATCGGTCTGAACTCATTAAATAATTTAGCGTCGGGTGTTTTAGGAAGAGGTAAGACGTGAGCGTATTTCCAAGCCGTGGGAAATGTACCAGTGGTGATTGAACAATTCAGGATATTTGCTATGGCTGGAGCCAGGGTGTCACAAAAAGGAATAATCATATCCAAGCTCAGGCCATCCTCACCAACCGCTTTTGTCCTAATTGACCTCAAAACCCTAACCACCTCACCTACCGTGACCAATCTAAGTTCCAGTGGCACAGGTGCCGACAAAGGGGAGTTGGCGAGCTCTGCGAGTGTCCTCAACTCTACAGAAGGGTCAATAGTGACGGGAGATGTGCCGAAGTGAGTATTAAGGGCATCGAGATCTAGGCCGAGAATTGAATCAGGACGAGAGCTACCAACACCGAGTGACTTTAAATATTTCCATAGCTTATGGGGAGGGCAGTCTTGAATAGAGGAGTGAATATAATATCAGTATGTTTCACTGACAGGTTGCACTTGGAATTTTCACAGGGAATGCTGCTGGACATTCTACGTCCCCTTAAGGAGTACAGGAGGAATAAAAAGTCAAACACTCGAATCTCTGTCAAATCCACCATAGTACTGTTCCTTAAATACTTCTACTGTGGACCATATCTTTCTAAAGGTTGGTTCAGACAAGGGTAGTCCCCTAATGTGTTTGCATAATGGTGGCCATTAAAACATTATAACGACCCAGTGGGCACTGCCCTTAACGAAGACATTCTGCGAAGAAATTGTTCCTGTAATGGAGCTATGAAATGAAATAGCTGAGTAAAAGGTGAGGAAGATGTTTGCGAAAGAAGAATTTTGTATTCGCATTCCTTTTTATAATTTTTGAAAATATTGCTTAGGAGGCGTATTTAGAAATTATTTTTATGCGAATGTCTTCCACGATTCGTCTATAATAGCCGCTATTCGTGTCATACTTCTTGGACACAAATAGAAAGGAATATTTATATAAGTAAGCAGATAGGTAGGTGTGAAATATAATTTACTTATGTATCTTTGACTTGAACAAATTCATTGAAGTAGGTATGTACCTATCCAACTTTCATTAGCGAAATATTCTACCTATTAGATTTCTGGTTATCTAATCGTATTGAGGAAAAAAATAAATCGAATATTTAGGTAAATGAACTAAGGCGGCGTAGGTTTCTCCACATGTAGTTCAGTTAGGTACGGTACGGATTTTTCGATTCTAAATTATCAAAATTCTGCAACTGAATAGATAGAATCCGACTTAGGATAAAACATTAAACAATGACAATATCATAGTTAGACTGAAATTAACAAGCAAGTATTCAACTTCTATAGATACAATCTAATACTTACACATAAATACAAATTAAAAATAAACTTAACTAAAAACACCACCCCAGGACAACCCCGGCCCAAAGGTGCCCATTACACTACTGGCATTACCACGCTGTATTGCAATGGACAACCTTTGGACCAGGAATGAGCCAGAGCGAGGGTCCATACCTTTATCTCTCATCCGCCGTCCTAACTGTCTCACAAAGGCTTTTGCCTCCGCACACCAGCTCCCAGCTGTTTCAACCGCTAGAGGGACGAACTCGTACCCTTGGGCGAGATCGGCGTACTTCGTCCTCTTTTTGTGGCTGCAGATTCGGCGGCCGCCCCTGCTGCCTGAATTGTCTGGCCAAGATGACAAGCGGCGAAGGTACTGACACAGGTCGCGTCCCAAAGCAAGCATCTGCCTTTATGCCATGGGACGAGTGTTAGACCATCTGGTCTTTTGCCATCTGTACGGCTCAATCCAGGCGGCTCTAATACGCATGGGACATTAGCCGATATGAGAGCCCTCCGGACGATATCGTTGAGGGCGTGATGTCGCGGGAACCTACCTGCGCAACGACAACAACTCAAGCCATGATGGCCATTGGCCTCCACCATGGACCCACAAATGCAGCGATGTGGTTCGCATACATCGCAGCCAAGGCGAAGAGCCACCGCCACACGTAGCGAGTCGTTGTCTAGATGCGTACCCAGGTTAGGTGAAGGCAGTGCGTGTAACCACGCCCCGGATTCTGACCGCGATACCGCCCGCAGTCTAGCCAAATCAGCACCCGCAGCCCCACTAACTAGTTGGGAAGACGTAACCCTGCAACCGACCTCATCCCACGCACGCTGACAGTGGGGATCTGAGGGCAAAGACTCACCCGGGTAGCGAGACGACCATGCTCCAAGGGCGCCGGATCCATGCGGAATGCTCACCCTGTTACCGTTGGGAAGAATAGTAGTAACAAGGCTCGACACCGCCAAAAAAGCCGGCAGGCTCACATCCGTAGCTCGCCGAATACCCAGACCCCCATGCCGAATGGGTAAAGATGCCTGGGCCCACTGAACATCGCTTACGCAGATATTCAAAATAGACTCTATGGAGTCTTTAAGTACGTTGTCAAAAGCCGTGAGACTGTCAGGGTACATCCAAGTTGGAGCGGTACGGAGCAGGTACATTAGCTTGGGGACCGCAAAGCACATCCGCAACAGAGTTAAGGCTATGTGGGCCGACAAATTTGAAAGTCGTTCCTGCGCAGCGACAAGAAGCCTTTCTCTTGCCAAGATAGCTTCCGGAATAGAAGATGGAAAAATAGGGGAACCAAGGAGGGAAAAACTGTCAGTGTTCAGCTCCTTCAGCCCGGGAACAAGACTTTCAAAATAAGGAAAAACACAGCGTGAATCCGGACCACAAGGGAAAAATTCGCACTTGGCCGTATTAACCTCAAGTCCCAGCTCCTTTAAGCGGGGCAATAGAACCTGCAAATCCCGCTCCAAGACATCCGGCTTGCCCCCAATGGTACCATCATCAAGATACCATACGTTAAGAGGGGACTGCAGGTCTTCTATTACTTTCTGGATGCCGAGACTAAATACGAGAGGGCCAAGTGGATCCCCTTGCTGAACACCAACTTGAGAAAGAATCAAGTCCTGGCCGTAAAAAAGATTAGAAGGAGAGGAATACAGTTGATGAAGGAAAGGATACAGGGAAGGAATCTTGGCAAGGGCCTCACTAAGTAACACGTCTCTTTCGAGGGAGTTAAATGCATTGCGGATATCGAGCTTCATGATAATACAGTCCGCATTAGTTGGTTCCACTGCGAAAGCCCGGACAGCATGAATGGCTGCCTCGCAACCGAGTTCTGTACCGAAGCCCAGCTGATGCGGACTCAAATACGACGCCATTTCAGGTCTGACAGAACGGCATCCGACCTTGGCAGCTAGGCGACGAAACACGCTGCCGATAGCTATGGGTCTAATTCCCCCATCCTTCTTCTCCAGCGCGCATAGAGTAGCCCCGTACAAATAAGGGCATACCGCAGGATTGACCAAACCACTAAAAAGGAAATTGACAAGTTTGGTAAGGTTTTCTAAAAGGCGAGGACTATTGTCACCAGCCGAGCTATCAGTCAGCTCTTTTAAATGTGAAGGGCGAATGCCGTCCAAACCTGCAGCGGAGCTATTGAAAAAAGAACCCAGTGCTAACGCAACTGAATCCTCCTTCGCTACTAGGGCTGGTGTGGATCTTCCCTGCGCTAAAGGTGAAGAAAGGGGGCGGGTAGGAGCAGGATGTTTCGACTGTAAAGAATTTAATGTGTCGGGACCAGCACTTGCAAAAGAATCATCCGAGAGCAACAGACGAGCGGCACCCCTCAGGTCACCCCCATGGACCTTGGCTTCAATAGATTTAACCACTGAAGGAAAAGGCCTGGAGGAGACTGAATCGTCACAAGCAACGGAACCGGGGGAGAAATAAACCACTTCTATAGATTGGATTAGATTATTTATTTCATTCCATCAATTTCACATAATATCACATTTAAAGAATGAAATGATCGTCAACAGTAAAATAAAATATAAAATAACATAGCTCTCTATTCTAATTCTCCGGTTAGTAAAATAACTATTGCTCCACACTTCGCTTCAGGCGCTACCGTTTACAAATGAGAAATGACTTATGCAAGCACTTTGCTCGCTCGTCGACTTGTCAACAACACGAAGTAAGTAAATTAGTGACAAAGCAGGGAACAGTCACAAAATTAAGGTGGTTCTCACACGTACCGTAAGACTTTGCGGTATTTTTCCGGTGCGGATTTATTGACGACAGGTGCTAGCTAGGTATACGGAACGGCACATACTTCGATCGTCGTGTGGCTGTCTCAGGGTTACATTTTCTGGTTGGCTGTCAAATGCTGTTTATTAGCGAAAATATTAAAATGAATTTGACATGCTCTGGACGAATGTGGTTTGGGACGTGACAGCCTCCAAAGCAACGAATAATTCGTTGCTCCAAAGATACAAAATGACGCCATTTGACGTGTGCCATGCTATCCAGTCTTCGTATAGTAAGTAAGTATTTCGTAAACGCCTTACGTAAAACCGGATCCAGCAAAAAACCGGAAAATGATACGGCATGTGTGCGAATAGTGCAAAGCTGTGTGTTTGAACGAGGACAAAATAAATGAACAAAATGACTTGCTAGTTCACTAATTGATGAACACTCCACTTGATCCCGGGGTGGAGAGTTTCACGACGGAACACTTTTTAGGGGATTTTCTTTCCGTTTTGTTAGGGAAAAGTTCCATAGAATAGATGCGAGACGCGACGCGCCACATGACATCTGTCAGACAAGCAATCGTCAGTCGTTATCAATGGGACGTTCGTCTGACGTGTGTAACTTTTTTCTTCAGCTTCATAAATTTTATCTATATTATGAAAATAATTTCAAAAGTCGAGATGTAGGTAGAACGTCTCACGTGTACTATGAACACTCGTTTGACATATACCGTCTTACGTCTCACGACTGTGAAGCATGCGCCTTATCTTGCTTACTAAAGATCGCAAGAAGTCTAATGTAATAGAATTGAAGATGAATAATTTATCCTTTAGTTAGCAAGCTGTTTTCTACGACGTCGGTAGTAGAATTTATTTCTTAAACTACCACAACAGTCCACAGCTGGACAAGTGGCTCCCCCTGTTGGAAATACTTGTCATACTCACCAAGCTCAACTAGCGGATAGGTGAGTGCAATGCAAGGTATCGTATTCACAGAGAACGCTGCTAGCCCTTCCCATTCATCCCTTAGTCGCTTCTCACGAAACCCTTAGGTAGAAATAGAGTGAACTTTTGTAAGCCGGCATCATACGACATGGAATTTGGGGTGTTGCGATATGATTTTATGGTCGTCATCAAATGGCAACTAAAATAAAATAAGTGAAGCCACCCACTATTTCTTTACAGCTTACATAACCAATCATAATCAAATCATCCACGTATGCAGCATTAAAAACTTGAAGGCCGATGAAAAGGAAATGCCACGCATCATAAAACATGTGTTAGTACCGAATTTAATTACTGCAATTATACTTCCGAATCAAATGGTGGCAAATGGAAAACGCATCACCTCCAAATATAATGACAGGACACAGCGGAAAACCAACTTAGAAATGTCGCTGGTAAAACTAACGGAAGGGTAGATGTGGGTTGTATATCTTGCAATATAGAGTCGAGAATAGAAGTCGGATTGTATTATCGAGGTGAGATATATTTGTGGTGGAGGTTACAATAATTTATGAGGTAATTCGCGCGTCGGACGAAGGAGTTGGCTGTTGGCCGCGCAACGCCCCTGAGGATGCTACAAGTAAAAGCAATGATACATCGCGGGCCGTCGCGATGTTGCTGCGTTCCACTTGGTACTTTAAAATCAGGTAGGTACGTTTTTCAGGACCTAACTACCGTCCTTCAGATTGCTAAGCAATTTGTTGGCTTATATTATTACAATATTACCTAAAACCCACACATTTTTGAAGGTCTTGCTTCCTACTTCCCGTTGCGCAAGTGTGAGCACCGTTTTGACACATATTTAACTTGAGTTTGACAGGTAGGTAAATATGTCATAGATATAGACGACCGTTGGCCACGGGAAAGATATGGAGTGATGACATTCTAAGCCGGCATCACACGGCAATAAGGCAAGAGGCAATAAGGTTGGATTTAAAGTCTCAAGTGAAAGAACCCCTTACGAGGCGAGGACGTGAGCAAACAGAGGAAGTGATTCAGGCGGCATAGTTGCCCACTGAAGCGGTGCGCTTGCGCAATAACCCAGTAACGCCAGCACGCGATGTGCTGTGCTGTGCTGCACCAATTAAAGATACGACCACCGAATTCAGGCCGTTCAGAGCTGACTTCAAAGACAAAGTTTATTATTTGAGCTTATAAAGTCAAACTTACATATGACACTGCTTTTTGTTTCAAGGTGTATAAGGCCAGCACACGCGATACGACGACCGAATTCAGGAGATTCAGAGCTCACTTCAAAGAAAATGAAAAAGAAAGAACGACAAATCTGCAAATTTCAAGTTTATTTGAGCTTAGAAAAGTCAAACTTACATACACTCACTTTTTATTTTGAGATGTTATTATCAGCCAGCACACGCGATGTTCTGTGCAGCACACGCGATGTTCTGTGCTGTCCCAATTAGAGATACGACGACCGAATTCAGGCCATTCGAAGCTCACTTAGCTAGCTAGCCGTGTGATGCCGGCTTAGAATGTCATCCCCCTCATATCTTTCCCGTGGGTGTCGTAAGAGGCGACTAAGGGATAAGTTCATCCAGGAATTCAATCCCTGGATGAATTTTGCAATCGCATTGCAACATCTTGCATTGCGCTCACCAACCCAAGCCAAGCGTGATGAGTATGGCAAATACCCCCCTACTAGAGGGAGGCCCATGTTCAGCAGTGGACTTTATTGTGGCTTTTATAGTAGTGTAGGCGGAACTCACTTCAAAGACATTGGAGGAGAAAGAACAAAAAATCTGTAATTTTCTAGTTTATTATCGTTTAGTTCGCCGTGTGGTTTTAGGCGACAGGCTGACAAGCTGTCGCTATAAAACTGCTCTCAACTATTTGTCAGACGTGGCGATAACGACCGTAATTTTACGGCCGTTAACTGCCTAGCCTATCCTGCAAGGGATAAAGGCGTGATTTATGTTTGACGTATATGTAGATATGCTTCCAAGCATTAATTGTTTGCTTTTTGGGAGTTGTCAGATGAAAATAATTTCTCTTTTTACGCCAATTTAGATTTCTACATGGTGTCCTGCTTGTCGTCAAAAAAGACTACAAACTTACATAGGACACCACTTTTTGTTTTGTGTTTCCAGCATAGGTACAACAGTACGTTTAACCCGTTCGCTGCCAGCCGAGTATACTCCATACAATTTTTCATACATCACTACGAGTATACTCGTAGTTGGCAGGGAACGTGTTAAAACATTACCTACCTATTACCTTGATATGAGCGAGTTTTTGAAAATAAAATCCCAAGTTAACCTTTTTAAATAGTAGTTTCGCATGCTCTATGTTCATAACATAAGCCACGTAAGACATTGAAGATGTTATTAAGTCGAAATAACCTAATTAAATATTCAGTATCAATCACAGTCTTTGTTCTTTGTTACAAAATCTTGGTCTAATCTCAGTAATTAACTTATCATGCAAGGCTCCCTTAAAGAGGGCACATCGTATGTACTTACACACGCAAACTATAATATGTTCTGATTAATCCTTGCAGATTTTGATTGGCATTCTTAACTACGAATTCATGATGAAGAAGGGATGATTTAATAATCTTTTGTCTGATTTTGTTAAAATGGATTGATGTAAATTCTACAAGAGTATATAATAAAGGTAGGATAGAGTATGAAAAATAAAGAATTCGTTCGAAAAACTTGCAAAATTTTCCACCGCAGGCTGGATTTGGAACTGCAACCTTCGGCATCTGTACTGCTGACGCCACTAACATGGTACCTATTCACTAAGTACCTATTTATATAAAATGGGTTCAAAACACGCAAAAATTGGTCTCTTTATTTGCTTGGAAGAGCTTTAGAGAAGAGACTCAGAATAGCATAAAGGTTACGATTTCTGGGTTTCTTTTGAGACTAACCGTCTTTTGCTTTTTTTACCATTTCCTCTATTTCATCATCGCGCGTGACCATATTTTTCCTGACCTAACTTTTTATCTGTGGTAACAGGCTACATAAAAAAAAACTTTTTATTTGTGGCCGCATAGGTAGTTATTTCCCGGGTCACCAACTGCATTACCCTTTAAAAGACAATGACCACAGTTTTTCCACCCTCCTAAGTCGCACTTATGCGGCAAGAGGTTGGTTTTTCATCACCTAAGTAGAACATCATAGTCACCGACCGCGACAAGTTAAGTATATACCTAATGGTTTTTTTTTTATTTTGCTTGCTGTCATGTGTCGTTGCTTGCCAAACGACCCTGCGAATGCTGGTGTGAGTTTGTTGATTTGCCTACTCGGTAATTAAAATAGTAATAGATCTCGGACTAAATAATAGCTAAGAATCCATACAGTAATAGGCCAAGAACGTGGCTGTAACACCCGTGGGCGAAAGTTTAACATAGAGAGAAATCCTATTCCTTACAGAATATCTTGTACCTCATTGTTAATCCTGCAATGTCCAAAAAGGTAGGTACAATCTGAAAAGTTGATGAAGTAAAAACTTTGTGTCCTTCAATTGAGAGAGGCCTGTCGTGGCTATTGATGGTACATACATATATCACGCTTATATCCCTTGCGGGGCAGGCAGAGCGTGAACGACTGTAAAAACGGCCATTTACAGCACGTCTGACAAAAGTTTGAGAGCCATACAGGAGTCGGTATAGGTATATCACCATAGTGACAGATTGCATAAAATTGCAATACTCATCAACTCCCAAATCCCTAAGTCGCTTCTTACGACACCAACCGCAAAGATATAAGCCGGTACCATGCGGCAATTTGTTGATGGTTATACCTAACTATAAGTAAATTTTGTTTTGTTTTGCACCAAACTGGTTCAGCACAAGTCCGCCGACCCTAGGTCGCGAACGAGTTACGTTTATAATTGCCGATGATAATAGCACTTTCGATGCGGCTCGCGTGCGTACGCGCCGCGTATCCGCTGCGGCTGGCGGTCGGACGGAAACCAGAAAAAAACGGCCAAGCGCGAGTCGGACTCGCGCTTGTAGGGTGCCGTACCATTTGTACAAACATCAAGTGTGCGGCTCGCGTGCGTGTGCGCCGCGTATCCGCTGCGGCTGGCAGTCGGATCGGACGGAAACTAGAAAAAAATCGGCAAAGCGCGAGTCGGACTCTCGCTCGAAGGGTGTCGTACCATTTGTACAAACATCAAGCGTGTTGCTCGCGTGCGTACGCGCCGCGTATCCGCTGCGGCTGGCGGTCGGACGGAAACCAGAAAAAATCGGCCAAGCGCGAGTTGGGCTCTCGCTCGAAGGGTGCCGTACCATTTCAACAAAAATCAAGTGTGTTGTATTGTATGGGAGCCCCTTTAATAAGCCTTATATATTTCATAGACATATCTATTGACACTAAAATACAGCGTTTCCTAGTTACAATTACAATCGAGTAACAAAGAAAAGAGTCACTTAAGTAGCCCCCCTCCACTCTTTTATGTTATTCTAGGTAGGTACTTCTTAATATTTGGTGTCATAGTGTCAAAAGTAATACATATTCTATGAAAATATCAACTGCCTAACTATTCCGTTTATGAAACACAACTTTCTAACCATCATAGATAAAATCGAGCAAAAAAAACATGTTTTTTTTGTATGTGATTATATTATGCCCGCCCGTATATTTTATTTTATTCTAATTTTTTGTATTTGTTATTGCGGCAACAGGAATTCAGCATCTGTGAAAATTTCAACTCTCTAGCTATTACGGTATATGAGATACAGCCTGGTAACAGACAAACGGACCGACGGACAAACAGACAGGCGGGCAGACAGGGAAGTCTCAGTAACAGGGTTCCGTTTTGACCCTTTGGGTACGGAACCCTAAACACCGTCTTGCTCAATAGGCACGGTATCGTGCAGGTTGTCAATAACGCGGCTTCCTTCGTTATTGGTACCGAGGATGGCTGGATATGGATGCATGGTGGATGTGGATGCTTATGTAACAGATTCAATTATTGAGGATTTCTTTAAACTACAGTAGTTCAATAGCAATAGTAATAATTGTTCTGTGAAAATTTCTACTGCCTAACTATACCGTTTATGAAATACAACTTTCTAACCATCATAGATAAAATCGAGCAAAAAACATGTTTTTTTCTTTGTGATTATACTATGCCCGCCCGTATATTATATTTTATTGTAATTTTTAGTATGTTTTATTGTAGCAGCAACAGAAATTCAGCATCTGTGAAAATTTCAACTCTCTAGCTATTACGGTATATGAGATGGGTGCGGACAATGCGCGTCGAGGAATATTCAGCAGAGAATATGCATCGCGGAATGTGCAGTAAATATTTGGCGTCAGAAAATGTCATACGCGTGACAATCTATCTGTCCTTGTCACACTTGGGCGAATTTCATATTTTCATCCTTTTTTAACATGACGTCTGATCGTCATTTGTCATTTGACGCCAAATACTTACTGCACATTCCGCGATGCATATTCTCTGCTGAATATTCCTCGACGCGCATTGTCCGCACCCTATGAGATACAGCCTGGTGACAGACAAACGGACGGAGAGGTGGACAAACGGACAGGCAGGCACACAGTGAAGTCTCAGTAACAGGGTTCCGTTTTCCCCCTTTGGGTACGGTACCCTAAACACCGTCTTGCTCAATAGGCACGGTATCGTGCAGGTTGTCAATAACGCGGCTTCCTTCGTTATTGGTACCGAGGATGGCTGGATATGGATGCGTGATGGATGTGGATGCTTATGTAACAGATTCAATTATTGAGGATTTCTTTGAACTACGTATTTTAACGTTAAATTGGTTTTTATTATGGTAGTTCAATAGTAATAATTTTTCTGTGAAAATTTCTACTGCCGAACTATACCGTTTATGAAAAACAACTTTCGATCCATTATAGATAAAATTGAGGAAAAAAATGTTTTTTGTATGGAATTAATAGTCATACCATGCCCACCCCCCTTATTTTTTATTTTATTCTAATTTTTTGTATTTGTTATTGCGGCAACAGGAATTCAGCATCTGTGAAAATTTCAACTCTCTAGCTATTACGGTATATGAGATACAGCCTGGTGAAAGACAGACGGACGGACAGATGGACAAACGGACAGGCGGGCACACAGCGAAGTCTCAGTAACAGGGTTCCGTTTTGCACCCTTCGGGTACGGAACCCTAAACACCGTCTTGCTCAATAGGCACGGTATCGTGCAGGTTGTCAATAACGCGGCTTCCTTCGTTATTGGTACCGAGGATGGCTGGATATGGATGCATGATGGATGTGGATGCTTATGTAAGAGATTCAATTGTTGGGGATTTCTTTAAACTACACTTTTTAACTTTAAATAGGTTTTTATTATGGTAGTTCAATAGTAATAATTGTTCTGTGAAAATTTCTACTGCCTAACTATACCGTTTATGAAAAACAACTTTCGATCCATTATCGATAAAATTGAGGGAAAAAATATGTTTTTTGTATGGGATTAATACCATGCCATTTTATTTAATTCTAATTTTTATTATAGCGGAAATAGAAATACGGCATCTGTTAAAATTTCAGCTCTCTAGCTATTACGAGATACAGCCTGGTGACAGACAAACGGACGGAGAGATGGACAAACGGACAGGCGGGCAAGCAGCGAAGTCTCAGTGACAGGGTTCCGTTTTCACCCTTTGGGTACGGAACCCTAAACACCGTCTTGCTCAATAGGCACGGTATCGTGCAGGTTGTCAATAACGCGGCTTCCTTCGTTATTGGTACCGAGGATGGCTGGATATGGATGCATGATGGATGTGGATGCTTATGTAACAGATTCAATTGTTGAGGATTTCTTTAAACTATGTTTTTTAACGTTAAATAGGTTCTTATTATGGTAGTTCAATAGTAATAATTGTTCTGTGAAAATTTATACTGCCTGACTATACCGTTTATGACAAACAACTTTCGATCCATTATAGATAAAATTGAGCAAAAAATATGTTTTTGTATGGGATTTATACCATGCCCGCCACCTTTATTTTTTACTTTATTTTAATTTTTAGTATTTGTTTTTGCGGCAACAGGAATTCAGCATCTGTGAAAATTTCAGCTCTCTAGCTATAACGGTATAAGAGATACAGCTTGGCGACAGAGAAATGGACGGAGAGATGGACAAACGGACAGGCGGGCACACAGCGAAGTCTCAGTAACAGGGTTCCGTTTTGACCCTTTGGGTACGGTACCCTAAACACCGTCTTGCTCAATAGGCACGGTATCGTGCAGGTTGTCAATAACGCGGCTTCCTTCGTTATTGGTACCGAGGATGGCTGGGTATGGATGCATGATGGATGTGGGTGCTTATGTAACAGATTCAATTATTGAGGATTTCTTTAAACTACGTTTTTTTAACTTTGAGCATGTTATTTTATGGTAGTAGCTAAGAATAATAGCCATCCTACATAAATACGGCGTCTGTGAAAATTTCAGCCCTCTAGCTATTACGGTTTATGAGATACAACCTGGTAACAGCCAAACGGACGGAGAGATGGACAAACGGACAGGCGGGCACACAGCGAAGTCTCAGTAACAGGGTTCCGTTTGCACCCTTTGGGTACGGTACCCTAAAAACCGTCTTGCTCAATAGGCACGGTATCGTGCAGGTTGTCAATAACGCGGCTTCCTTCGTTATTGGTACCGAGGATGGCTGGATATGGATGCGTGATGGATGTAGATGCTTATGTAACAGATTCAATTATTGAGGATTTCTTTAAACTACGTTTTACGTTAAGTACGTTTTTATTATGGTAGTTCAATAGTAATACCTAATTGTTCTGTGAAAATTTCTACTGCCTAACTATACCGTTTATGAAAAACAACTTTCGATCCATTATAGATAAAATTGAAGAAAAAAATTTGTTTTTTGTATGTGATTATTCTATGCCCGCCCGTATATTTTACTTTATTCTAATTTTTAGTATTTGTTATTGCGGCAACAGGAATTCAGCGTCTGTGAAAATTTCAACTCTCTAGCTATTACGGTATATGACATACAGCCTGGTGACAGACAGACGGACCGACGGACAAACAGACAGGTGCCCACACAGCGAAGTCTCAGTAATAGGGTTCCGTTTGCACCCTTTGGGTACGGAACCCTAAACACCGTCTTGCTCAATAGGCACGGTATCGTGCAGGTTGTCAATAACGCGGCTTCCTTCGTTATTGGTACCGAGGATGGCTGGATATGGATGCATGATGGATGTGGATGCTTATGTAACAGATTCGATTATTGAGGATTTCTTTAAACTACGTTTTTTAACGTTAAGTAATTTGAGTATGTTATTTTTTTATGGTAGTAGCTAAGAATAATAGCCATCCTACATAAATACGGCGTCTGTGAAAATTTCAGCTCTCTAGGTATTAAGGTTTATGAGATACTGCCTCATGACAAACGGACGGTACACAGCAAAGTCTCAGTAACAGGGTTCCGTTTGCACCATTTGGGTACGGAACCCTAAACACCGTCTTGCTCAATAGGCACGGTATCGTGCAGGTTGTCAATAACGCGGCTTCCTTCGTTATTGGTACTGAGGATGGCTGGATATGGATGCATGATGGATGTGGATGCTTATGTAACAGATTCTATTATTGAGGATTTCTTTAAACTGGGTTTTTATTTAACTTTGAGTATGTTGTTTTTTATAGTAGTGTAGCTAAGAATAATAGCCATCCTACATAAATACGGCGTCTGTGAAAATTTCAGCTCTCTAGGTATTATGGTTTGTGAGATACAGCCTCATGACAAACGGACAGACATACATCGAAGTCTCAGTAACAGGGTTCCATTTGCACCCTTTGGGTACGGAAACAGAAATACGGTTTCTGTGAAAATTTCAGCTCTCTAGGTAAGACGGTTTATGAGATACAGCCTGATGACAGACAAACGGACGGCACACAGCGATGTCTTATTAACAGGGTTCCGTTTTGACCCTACGGAACCCTAAAAACCGTCTTGTTCGATAGGCACGGTATCTTGCAGCTTGTCAATAACGCGGCTTCCTTCGTTATTGGTACCGAGGATGGCTGGATATGGATGCATGATGGATGTGGATGCTTATGTAACTGATTCAATTATTGAGGATTTTTTTAAACTACGTTTTTTAATGTTAAATAGGTTTTTATTATGGTAGTTCAATAATAATTATTGTTCAGTGAAAATTTCTACTGCCTAACTATACCGTTTATGAAAAACAACTTTCGATCCATTATAGATAAAATTGAGGAAAAAAATATGTTTTTTTGTATGGGATTAATAGTGATACCATGCCCGCCCGCCTTATTTTTTTTTTATTTTTTATTTTTTATTTTTATTATAGTGGAAACAGAAATACGGCTTCTGTGAAAATTTCAGCTCTCTAGGTATGACGGTTTATGAGATACAGCCTAGTGACAGACAAACCGATGGAGAGACAGACAAACGGATGGAGAGACGGACAGACGGACCGACAGACGAACGGACAGGCGGGCACACAGCGAAGTCTCACTAACAGGGTTTCGTTTGCACCCTTTGGGTACGGTACCCTAAACACCGTCTTGCTCAATAGGCACGGTATCGTGCAGGTTGTCAATAACGCGGCTTCCTTCGTTATTGGTACCGAGGATGGTTGGATATGGATGCGTGATGGATGTGGATGCTTATGTAACAGATTCAATTAAGTATTGAAGATTTCTTTAAACTACACTTTTTAACGTTAAATAGTTTTTTATTATGGTAGTTCAATAGTAATAATTCTTCTGTGAAAATTTCTACTGCCTAACTATACCGTATATAAAATACAACTTTTAAGCCATCATAGATAAAATCGAGCAAAAAAACATGTTTTTTGTATGGGATTAATACCATGCCCACCCTCCTTGTTTTTTACTTTATTCTAATTTTTAGTATTTTTTATTATAGTGGAAACAGAAATACGGCTTCTGTGAAAATTTCAGCTCTCTAGGTAAGACGGTTTATGAGATACAGCCTGATTACAGACAGACGGACCGACGACAAACGGACAGGCGGGCACACATCGAAGTCTCAGTAACAGGGTTCCGTTTGCACCCTTTGGGTACGGAACCCTAAAAACCGTCTTGCTCAATAGGCACGGTATCGTGCAGGTTGTCAATAACGCGGCTTCCTTCGTTATTGGTACCGAGGATGGTTGGATATGGATGCATGATGGATGTGGATGCTTATGTAACAGATTCAATTGTTGAGGATTTCTTTAAACTACACTTTTTAACGTTAAATAGGTTTTTACTATGGTAGTTCAATAGTAATAATTGTTTTGTGAAAATTTCTACTGCCTAACTATTCCGTTTATGAAACACAACTTTCTAACCATCATAGATAAAATTGAGGAAAAAAATATGTTTTTTGTATGGGATTAATAGTGATACCATGCCCGCCCCCCTTATTTTTTATTTTATTCAAATTTTTTGTATTTTTTATTATAGTGGAAATAAATACGGCTTTTGTGAAAATTTCAGCTCTCTAGCTATTACGGTTTATGCGATACAGCGAAGTATCAGTAACAGGGTTCGGTTTTCACCCTTTAAGTACGGAACCCTAAACACCGTCTTGCTCAATAGGCACGGTATCGTGCAGGTTGTCAATAACGCGGCTTCCTTCGTTATTGGTACCGAGGATGGCTGGATATGGATGCATGATGGATGTGGATGCTTATGTAACAGATTCAATTAGGTATGGAAGATTTCTTTAAACTACACTTTTTAACGTTAAGTAGGTTTTTATTATGGTAGTTCAATAGTAATAATTGTTCTGTAAAAATTTCAACTGCATCTTATCATCATAGATAAAATCGAGCAAAAAAGCACGTTTTTTGTATGAAATTATTACTATGGCTCCCTTAATTATTGATTTATTAAAATTTTTAGTATAGGGGAAACAGAAATACGGCTTCTGTGAAAATTTCAGCTCTATAGGCATGAGATACACCTTGGTGATAAACTGAAGGATAGTCGTAGCGAAGTGTCTATAACAGGGTTCCGTTTTGACCCTTTGGGTACGGAACCCTAAACACCGTCTTGCTCAATAGGCACGGTATCGTGCAGGTTGTCAATAACGCGGCTTCCTTCGTTATTGGTACCGAGGATGGCTGGATATGGATGCGTGATGGATTTGGATGCTTATGTAACAGATTCAATTATTGAGGATTTCTTTACACTACGTTTTTTTAATGTTAAGTATGATATTTGTTATGGTAGTACCTGATCCATCCTAGGAAATGTGTTATGTTTTATGGTAGTAGCTATAAGAATACTGCCATCCTAGGAAAAGACGACACGGCGTATCTCATTATTACTTTATGTTTTAGCTGACAGCAGTCCATTTTTTTTTGGACATAACTAGTTCTTTTCAGGTACACTGTAAAGCACCATCTCCATAAAAAAGATGGACAGAGTATCGGGCCATAGTTAGCTATCTGCCAATCATGGTAAAGAAGCGGCCAGTCTCTCTCTCTTCGTGTGGGACACCGAGTCGTTCAACGACCCGTTGCTGAATCAAATCCTATTGCAAAATGATTTTGAGTAGGTGAGTACAAAAAATAAGGGCAAGAATATGGTGAGGTTATAGAGGTCTAGGTCTAGGTCCTTGAAAACTGTCAGGCATTTTAAGTTAATAGGTACTTATTCTTAAGGCGTTCCGTTTTCCATACAAAAGTTCAATGGAGTTATGTATGTAAAGGAGACAAGAGTCGGTTTAAAAAACTTGATGGGGAGTCCCGTGGGTATATAAGATTGTCGCAAAACACTAAAAAGAATTTTTAAATCATCAGATTTCCCCGTAAAAAGCGAGTCGCCACTTTACGAAAATAGATGGAGCTACTGCTGCAATAAATACGTTTAATTTTATTGTGCAGAAAATACTGATTATCGTTTAACTATAAGTAGTTTTGCGACAAATTTACGTGTGGTTTCATCATTCAGAATAAAGTTTCTTTAAAAAGAAACTCTACAGCTCATGTGTAACCCGACTGAAGTGCAGTTTTTCGTTTGTATGACGTAACGAACCACCTTAAAACGTAGCGGCTAAGAATTCTGCCTCCCACCCCTATTCTCAGGGCGTTTCGTAAAAGGCGACGTAGAGTTTTTGACCTTGTCTACAATATCGGCCAACCATAGTCATCCGTATGGTGGTGGAATACCACCTATGATAGCATACCCAAAGAGGGTTGACGTCAGGCAGGCAGCCGGTCGTAAAAATAAGCCGAATCTTATTGCAATATGATTTTGTGTTCAAACGAAACATGTTGCGACCCCGACTCCAAACATTTGGGATAACTCTAAACAACAGATATGGGCAGGAAAATGTTATTGATGATTAGGTACTTGTTCTTTAAGAATTATCTAAATTTAGTCACACTGATACTATTCGTAAGTACGAACACTACGTACCAGATGAAAACACAGTATCAATCTGGACCAGAATACTTAGCACGTGTCTATTTATTGTATCCAATACCGTACGATACTTTTCGCCCCTGACACGCAAAAATATACACTATCCCATGAACATAAGTACTACAAAGTATCCAACTACTTGTGGTTGTATGTTGCCAGTGTCGTGTGCAAGTGGTCCCGAAATATTTTTAATCCAAACAAAATATGCGGCCGCTCTTTAAAATAAATATGTCGGCTAGCGTGTAATGGAACGTATACATACGGTGAACTAAGAGGATGATACAAGGGCGATTATTGGATAGATTTATGATTTCTCTCTGTTTTGTCTTCAAGATTCTGATGGGCCTAAGTGGTAGAGTAGGAGAAATAGGATTAACACCAATCTGACTGAATAAAGAATCTGTAAAATACTACCTCATTGTTCAGGCAAAGCTAGACACGAAAAAGACTTAGCATAGAAGTACTAGGCAGATATAATGGAGAAATAATTTAATTTTTCAGTACTCTACACGACAACTGAGTGGGTAATATTATAGTGGAATACAACTGATTTTTTTCTCAGTAATTTTTTGATAAAGCCAGTGTAAAATATCCAGAAGACGATGTAAAAATCAACGTTGACCAGATCCGGATCACTTAGGACAAAAAGAGTGTGTGTTTATAAGATGTAGGCACCGCGAAACGAATAGTACCTATGTGGGTGACTGTTCGAGGACTTGAGTCATAGGCGATAGCGGGAGCGGGAGAGCAAAAGAGTGTGTGTTCAAAAAATGTACCGCGAAACGAATAGTATGTGGGTGACTACACATAGCAACGCAAGGGCGCAAGTCATAGGCGGTAGCGGCAGCAGATTTACACAAAAAGAGTGTGTGTTTACTTGGTGTATGTAGGTACCTATTTGTCTGACTGTGCAAGGACTCGAGTCATAGGCGGTAGCAAGAGCTATCAGTATAGGTAAGCGGCTCCTGCGTTAAATTGTGGCTGTCATTTGCATGCTGTTTGTCACGAACCGCAATATTATGATTCGGTACGCATTGCACATACTTAGGAGCGGGATATGACTTGTGATATCCGCAATTTGATACGACTACGTGTGAGATGATAACTGGTTCCGTATAAAAATTAAACTCCTTTTTGAACCGTCTCTGTCTTACGTGCAGCGATTGGTTCACAAACGCAGAGGTTGCTGTTGTTAAAATAACATATTTTCGTGCCCCTTTAGAATAGCATCATCCTTCTATCTGTAGATGTCATAAAACGCAACGAGGAGATGCGTGTAGGTAATAGGTAGACATCCTTCCTGTGCCAAGCAAAAAACAAGAACAAAGAAAAATTAAAGTTTAAAAAATTCGTTCAGTTGTGATACACTTTAGACCACACAATAAAAGAGCGATGTTTACTCTACTGCCGTGTGATGCCGGCTTAGAATAACATCACCCCAATTCTACCCGTGGGTGTCGTAAAAAGCGACTAAGGGATATTCATCCAGGGAATGGGCAGCAGCGTTCCCTGTAAATGTAACATCTTGGCACTGCGCTCGCCAATCCGCCTGCCAAGCGTGGTGAGTATGGCAATACCCCCCGATAGGGGGAGGCCCATGTACAGCAGTGAACTGTTGTGGTGGTTATGGTTATGGTTTACTCTACTGCTACTCGGACGGTTGTAACTGTTTCCTAGTTGAATCATCGGGTTTATGAAGTGTGGCGTGACGAGACGCAGTGGGGTAGACAGCAGAGGTCGCTATGGACGAATTGAACTGTTTTTTTTTTTTTAGTAAAAAGTAGTATTTTTGTACTCCTCTCGGGTACTCCTTTAGAATAGCATCATCCAATTTATATCTGTAGATGTCATAAAACGCGACAAGGAGACATATGTAGGTAATAGGCAGTCAACCTTCCTGTGAATGCAACAACCAAAAAAAAAAGCCAAATATATTGTAAAAAATAAATCGACCAATTTTGATACACTTTAGACCACACAATAAAAGAGCGATGTTTACTCTACTGCTACTTGGACGGTTGTAACTGTTTCCTAGTCGAATCATCGGGTTTATGAAGTGTGGCGTGACGAGACGCAGCGGGGTAGACAGCAGAGGTCGCTTTGGTTAAAACAACATGTTTTCGTGCCTCTTTAGAATAGCATCATCCTAATAATATCTGTGGATGTCGTGAAAAGGGACGATTATTAATTCAAAATGCAATGCCAAAAAATAAAGGATGTAAAAAAATCAACTGCAAATATTTGAGGGGGCGAACCAGTCCATGAAACTGATTAACTTTCTCCAAGGAAAATAGGTCGAAATAAAAAAAAAATTGGCCTCCCATACAAAATGTACCGAACAACCGAGTCAATTTGTATGGGAGGCCCAATTTTTTTTTTTCATATTTCGACCTATATTCCTTGGAGAAAGTTGTTCACTCCTTACATTTATGTCCATCAAACGAGTGATGTTTAGTTTACTCTACTGCTACTCGAACTGTTGTTACTGTTTCCTAGTCGAATCATCCGGGTTTATGAAGTGTGGCGTGACGAGACGCAGCGGGGTAGACAGCAGAGGTCGCTGTGGTTAAAATTACATGTTTTCATACTTCTTAGAATAGCATCATCCTATTTTTGTCTATAGATAGGTATCGTAAAAAGCGACGAAGAGATAATCCAGGGAATAAGCAGCCAAGTTTCCTGCGAATGCAACATCCAAAAAAAGCAAAGCCAAAAAATGCAAAGAAATATATTTTTGTTCAATTTTGATACACTTTAGACCACGCAATAAAAGAGTGATGTTTACTCTCCTGCTACTCGGACGGTTGTAACTGTTTCCTAGTCGAATCATTGGGTTTATGAAGTGTGGCATGACGAGACGCAGCGAGGTAGACAGCAGAGGTCGCAATAGAAATCGTGGAAATGACCCTGTTTTCATGCCTTTTTTAGAATAGCATCCTGATTTTGTCTATAGATATCGTAAAAAGCGACGAAGAGATAAATCCAGGGAATGGGCAGCCAAGCTTCCTGCGAAAAAAAGCAAAACCAAAAAGATGAAAAGTAAAATATTTCTGCCCAATTTTGATACACTTTAAACCACACAATAAAAGAGCGATGTTTACTCGACTGCTACTCGGACGGTTGTAACTGTTTCCTATAGTCGAATCATCGGGTTTATGAAGTGTGGCGTGACGAGACGCAGCGGGGTAGACAGCAGAGGTCGCTGTGGAAATCGTCGAATTGACCTGTTTTTTAGTAGTAAAGAGTTTTTTTTATAGTGGGTGTTAAAGATCACACGCATTGTACTGTACTTACCTACGTACGGTTTGGCAGATCTAATTTTTTGATAAAAAGAGTTTACTTAATTCCATATACCATACCGGCATGCATGACACACACACGTCTTGTCATTAGGGTGGTTGCCATGAACCGTATAAGTGTGGTACGTGTGTGATTCGCTTATAAAATAATATTTTTAAACACAGCAGCAGCAGCAGCTGAGGAGGAGTAATGACTATAAACTATCACTATGGATAAATTTGTGGAATAACCCTGTTTTTTTTTTAAATGTTGTGATAGTTTCGAAAAAGCGAAAAAATTGTGACACGTAGATATCGTAGCACCGTACGCCATTGCTACGCCGTAGCATTTCCAATAAGATTTTTTAAACTCAAATTAAAAAACCTTGTGACAATTTGATGCGGCGACTGCGTTTTTGTATGAGTCCGGTGAGACACAGTGAATTCTTTTCGGCTGACAAATCGGGTACAAAGATACTCCGGAAAAAGATGCGGTTAAGACTCGAAAATACAGGGAAAAAACACCAAAGCAACCAAAGTCCATTTCCTACGATATATGGTCAAACCACAAAGGGCAGTTTATTGATATACCATACAGTCTTACCCACTATGTCTACAAAAGAACAGTTCAGTAAAAACACGTTACTAGCGGTCTCTTTGTAGTGAAACATTTTCTTTGTGGTTATTTAATTGCTTTGTAAGCTTTCTAAACTAAATCGTCTGGGTGTGGTAGATATAAATGAGTAGGTAAGTAGGTGCGTACTTATTTCACTACCTAAAGATAAACATTACGTTAAATGTTTAAGAAAGTAGTATTGGATTTTATGTTGTGCGCTATCTATAGCTTTGGATGAAAATTGCTTATCTTCAATATACATAACAGTTATATTTTAATGTTTTATAAATATAAAATTAGTGATTTAAATTGCATAGTGCTTTTCATTACAAAACTTGTACATACACTGCAAAATATTACGAGTTGTAGCGTATTTGTAGAGTTTAGTTCTCTATCACACACATAGATGGCGTTAGGAGTTCGAGTTTGGAACTAACTTTACGAAGTTTGTTGAAGCGGCTACGAGCTACGATTTGGGTTAGTTTCTGTGATTTATTGGGTAACTTAATTCAATATTTTTTATTTTAATTAAGGCTCAATTGAAAGCAGTGTAGTTACTGAAGTTTGTAAAAAAGTCTAGTACCCATACCTAGGTACTTACTTAATTTCATTTTGAATACTTACAGTATTTCATATTTTGTCAAAAGGTAGAAAATAAAGTACTATAGGTATTCTGTCTACTTTCCATAAAAACTGAAAAATATATTATACCTATTTCATTATTGTATTTAAGACAAAGAAGAAAAAAAGTTATTAAACTTTTTAACGTATGTTGCAATTGCAAGTTACTAATTAGTAATTACAGTGCATATTTTGATCTAGGTATCTATGTGTCATGAATATCTGTGATATTATATGCGTTTTAATTATGTTTTGTTCTAAAAAACTGCTTTGCATTTAAATTTACACTTGTTACGTTACAGCCAGCTGAACACTGTTATGAGTGCTTGCATCTCTTAGCCGCTCGTGCCGGGCAGTCGCATGTAGAGTCGAATTAGATCTCAGTCAGTTTCAGAGTGTAGTATAGATTGTACTATGCAGGTGTTAGGTTTAGGTACATATTGGTATGGCATATGTGTGCACTTGCTATTTGAGAACCGTATGTAGTTACGTAAGCTGCTCAGTAGTGTTTACAGTGCGGGCGATGTCGCTTGTCCCCACCGCGCATCGATCCGCTCCGCCCAGCGCTCGCTCCTCCCACCGCCCTCCCCCCGCGGCCCGCACCGCCCGCGAGCCCCGCGTCACCCCGCGCGGTCACCTGTGTCGCACGTCCTCAGTCGCACAGCGGCCGCGTCGCGCGCCACCCGCCTGCACTCGCGGCATGACACTAACCTGATGGACGGCAAAGAGTACGGTGCGGTCCCCGGCCTGCCGGCGGGCCTCGACTACTTCATGATGCCGCGCGCTCAGCCCGCGCCACAGTTCGACTTCAGAAAACTCGGAGCCAGCTTCAGCGGGCGCGACGATGACAGGCACGAGGACCGCCGGTCCCCGGACTACCACGAGCGCCGCGAGCCGCCGCCGGCGCCCTGGCCGCTCGGACTCGGCGTCCAGTTCGTCAACCCTGCGACCGGCAAGAAGAGAGTGCAATGCAACGTGTGTCTAAAAACTTTCTGTGACAAAGGTGCTCTCAAGATCCACTTTTCGGCGGTGCACCTGCGAGAGATGCACAAGTGTACGGTGGAGGGGTGTACGATGATGTTCAGTTCGCGTCGTTCGAGGAACAGACACAGTGCTAACCCTAACCCTAAGCTGCATTCGCCGCATGTGAGGCGTAAGATATCAGCGCACGACGGTCGGTCGTCGCAGCCGTTCCCGCTGCTGCCGGCGCTGGCGCGGCTGCCGCTGCCGCCGCCCGGGCTGCTGCCGCCGGAGCTGGCTGCTCGTCTGCCGCCGCCGATGTCAGCGCCGCCCGGCCCCACGCCGCTCCCGCCTCGAGTGCCTCTCGATGATCTCCGCAACTTCAGTGAAATTGAAAAGATGTATAGAAAAATATCACCACCGCAAGAACACCATCGCGGCGCTTTGGATCTCGCTAAACATCCTATCATGCAAGAAGAAGAGTCTTCTAACAATTACAGTGAAAGCAATTATAACGTAGAGGACAATTCTGACGATGAAGACAAAGAAAAGTGTAACGAGAGTGTTGAATCTCCGGTGGCAGAGAGACTGAAATATGATGATGAGCCGGAAGATTTGAGTGTAAATAAAAATAAAATTGTTGATAACAAACCCAGTGAAGTGAAGTCCGAGCCCAGCAGCCGCGCAGACCCCACCGCCTCGGACGACAAGCTGTCATCGCTGGTCCCTAACAAACGTAAGAGGAAGAGCGGTAATCCCACCCGATGTTCTCAGACCAATGAATATAATGTATCCGATGAAGAATATAACTCTGATTTATTTAGAAACTTGTCCACGCCTGGGTCTAGTCGAGCTGATGATGAACCTTTGTCGTTAAAAAAACAAAAACCTGAAAAATGGGAGCCCTTTCAGAACGGAGAAGAAGCTACTGCCAATTCCGAATCGGCGTCACGAGTGAAGGCTGAGAGTGAATCTGATGATGAGTCAAGCGCTCCAAGTGTTGTTCGCGAAGGATTGAGATTGAGATCTGACCTGTACACTCCCAGTGACAGCGGCAGCGATATGCATGCAATGGAAGATCGCCTCGCAAGAGTACGGTCACCATCAGCCAGCAGTGACCGGACCGACGACAGAACTGACCTTAACGATCTCGAGATTCCCATTGACGACGAAAACCCCGACCGATGCACCGCGTGTGGGAAAATATTTCAGAACCACTTTACGCTGCGAATGCATTACCGAAACGATCACTTGAAATTGCACCATCCGTGTGATGTAAACGGGTGCGACGCCGCATTCCCTTCACGACGGAGTCGAGACAGGCACAGCTCAAATGTTGATTTGCATAGACGACTGCTATCTACGAGTTCGCCAGATGGCCGAGAACAGAAACCACCGGTCGAGGTGAACACGGAACTCCTAAATAAATTGTATGCAGACATCAAAGGGCTCGCATCGACACTCGAAAGTTTGCGATACGGCGGCGAAGAGGCTTCCCAGCTCCCCAGCTACGTCACAGAGACGATGAAGTTTTACAGTAGAAACTTGAGCGCGTTGCAAGCGGGGTTGTTTCCGCAGTTCGGGGAGCGAGGGTTTTTTCCGGCCCCTTTTCTGATGGGTAACGGCGCCGCGCAGGCGGGCGGGGGGCCGTACGGCGCGCCGGCGGGGGCCGTGTCGGCGCGGGAGTCGCTGTCGCCGCTGTCGGCGTCGTCGCCGCCGGTCATCTCGCCCGGCCGGCTGGACGCGCGGGACGATGGCAAGCTGCTTTTTCGTGAAGGCTCCGAGTCCCTCAAGAAGATGACTTCCCTGTGCGAGCGGCAGGAGCAGCTGTACCAGCACCACGTGCCGGTGTCATGACGTCAGCGGCTCGCCCCCCTCGCCCCCCGGCCCTCGTGGTGATACCTCACTCGCCGAAGCCTCTGGCGCGCGACTCTCTGTAAAATATTTAATTGTTAATAATTTTAATTGTGTTAATTCTATTTCGTATTTCGTTTTGTATTTTCTTGTGATATTTAGACAAATATATCTTAATCGATCCCACGAACTGTAAGTTATAGGGATAGCCCGCTTCGGTGTCGAGTTGGATGAAGCGAAGTGCAATATGGACTTGAATATTATAAATATTAATGGACTGGTGTACGATATGATATCGTGTAGAGTAATCGTAATCGATGTTGAAAGTAAACGTTATAATGATCAGCTTCATTTATTGTTCTGGCGCAATAAACTCATTCAGGAAAAAATGCATTGTTTTTATTTCCGTCGTGTTGGTGAGTGTGTGTGGAAGTTCCATACTAGCGTGTTCCTAACAAGAATCTATAGATACATACATACTTGCTTACAATAACATCGCAAGAAGGCGGCGGGCTGTAACAACAACATGTGCCTAACAATTTTTTGTTCCTTACTACAATGTCAGCACTTGACTCACCTAATTTTGGAGAACGGGTTACTCATTTGGCTTCTCAGTAACAATCATTGCTTTTTTGGCACTCAAAACTGATCAGACCCAACACTTGACGGTCCGAAATTGATACCAACAAAAATACGTAAAAGGTTAAGCAGCATTACCTACTTTAAACACTGTAATACCTGATCTTAATAAAATAAAAAATCACGAATTACGCCACTAAGTTTTCGATCCTGATCAGTTAACTATTAGTGACAATCCTATTAAACGGACAGACGAATATTAATACTGCTAATGATAATATTGGCTAGATAATGAAATTATAAATTAAAATATTATATATTTAACAAGTATCCAAAAAATAATTTCTGACTAAGACCTACCTACTTGATCATAAATACCTCATAACTTCTAAAGAAATTGTGTCGAAAACAATAAAATAAAGTGGCAACCAACGAAAATATGAAATTACTTCATTCCACAATAATCTAGTAAATAGATGATCCTATTTTGAAGAGAATCCAGTAAATTATTATGATAGTAATAAATAATAATCAATTATACAAACAAATCAAAACTTTCTAAGCAACATAAAATAAGTACAAAAAAAATCAAGAGGATTAAAGTCACCGAACATAATAAATTATATCATAAACTGACTAATATAGCTACCGTTTGTCGTAAAAACTAATCTACGTATAATACAATCAACTACAAATTGAATATACTTTCATAGATAAGGCGGGGCTCACACCACGTAACGTCTGTTTCTGCACATCTTAATCGCAGCACTAACGCATGAGTCTATAAGATACAACGAAAAATCCCAAATACTACGTTAAAACAACGCAACGCAAAAAATTGCGATGTTTGACAGAAGCAACCGTCGACCAAAACATCGGTTTTTAGCATGAGGACTTCGAAAAATTCTTGCATGTGATAGACGCATGCGTAAGCGCTGCGCTGAAAGTGCGCTGCAACGGACGTTATGTGTGGGCCCCGCCTTAAATTTGTCATAGATCACCGATTTTATTATTATTCCATTTATATTTTAGTTGGACGTCAAAGAAATTTTGGTTCGGTAGCTATTAGGTATAAAGTTGATCAGTATTATGTTCGGCAAAACTTCAAAGAAAGTGTACCTTAGTATGAGGGGGTAATTATCGCTTTATTGTCTATCTGACTTGGTCATTAACATTCTTGGGGAAATTAATCTGTATTATAGTTTCAAGTTCCTTGGGACTAAATTGCATAACAAGGTTTCCAAGGATATTATATCATATCACATATCATATCACTGTCACTGACAGTTTATGTTTGAGTAGGATCGAAGTAAAAGATTAGAAAAATTACGTACTGGAAATAACTGGGATCTCAGGAGAAGTCAAGGTAACTAAGAAGATGGTTGCCTGCCACGAATGTCATATTTCTTGGATTAAAATTGTCTCAGAATCATGTGTACAATTTTGATATTATTATACTTTGAGATTTTTAACAGTAGCTACCCTGGCTATGTAACAAGTGACAATTGCGAAAATCCTAAATAGGGTCGAGTTATCTTTCTGTAAACTCCCTTTTTTGTACTGGTACTATTTAAAGCACGAAAACATATAAGCGTGTACAAGAAATCAAACATCAAACGTAGTCCTTTGAAAGCATAATCAATTGCCAATTACGAAAAATGACAAACATAATAAGTTATCAAGAAATATCACACAAGCAAGAAATATCATACAAAGAAGTAGGTATTTATCAAAAGAAGTAGTATCACACAAGAAAATATCACACAAAAACAGCAAAACTTTGCCCTTAGCGGTTTAGTCATACATTTTGACCAAAGTTGACCTCCTCCAAAAAACTTCCTTAGTAATTACCGTCCTATGTCCAGATCGTGAGACTTAGTTAATTGTACCACGGTGTTACTATTAGAACAAGAGGTTATTATTTTAGACGAAATTAATTGCTCAGAAAAATAGGCAGCCTTAAAGATAAGGTAGGGATATCAAAAGATAATTGGGAGATTATCTTGTAATTTTAATTAGTGTGATGTATTTTCTTTATAGAGGTAAAACTCTTTAGATTTTTGAGAGTCACATGGTTCGAGCTTTAAAGTAATGTAGGTACTACATACATTATTAGAATGCCTAATAAATAATAAATCCAAAACAATAGCATCACATCACCCCATAACTCGTAGCTATATTACTAAGTTTGAGAGCCAGAAGACTGTGTATCACCATAGTGACAGGTTGTCAGCCTATCGCTCAAAATTGAAATACACATCGACTCTTAAATCACTTAGTCGCTTCTTACGACACCCACGGGAAGGATATGGGGTGATGCTATTCCTAGCCAGCACCACACGTCGGCAGTGCAGTGGACTGTGGTGGCTGTAATAGTAGAACCTAGTGGTGTACTAGATGGGAATTAATGTTCTTTTGTGGTGTGATTGTGTAACCTTGAAAAAGGTAGTGGATTAAAATCCCACGAGGACTCTAAAATTATAATTTAACACAACATCTAGTTATAGTATAGTATTAGTAGTATAGTATTTTGCGTTTTATCTTGACTATTGATATAAATCTGTATAATTTAAGTTGCATTAGCAGAGCAGCCTATAATTTAATAATGGATGACGATTAAAATGCTAACCCAAAAGTTCGCTTGCTCAAGCGGCTGGGTGGATGTCATAAAATGGCGTTGTAAGATTTGTTTAAGCAGTGCGAGTGCGAGTGACACTGGCTATATGAAATTTTCATAATATTAAAATGGCGGATGATAAGTTTGAAATAACAGGAGACTAGTTTTCGTTTTAATACATCTGCTTGTTTCTAATCATAATGATCGGGTAGATTTGCTTCTAAAATCTTGATTTATTTTGCGGCAAGAGTTTATAAGGGAAAGAAAATAAATACTCTCCATATCAAAAATAACACTCTCGACTTGAAAAGTTTTCAAAGTAATGATTTATTTCATACATTTTCGCCCATCAGCCTCTACATCATCATCAGTCTTGTACAAACCGCATTTTTTTTCGTGTCTTAATTGCAGGCACTTACATTTGACAAAACGCTCGACTGGGTTTAGCAGGTCGTTTGTATCATGTGCTGCTAATTGTTATGTTTTGATGTTATTAAATGTGATCATTATCAAAGAAGTTTTTGTTTCTGTCTTGAACCCCGCAGTATTTTTTTGGTTCCTAAGCGTACCTACTATATCTACTGAGTAGGGCAGGAATCAAAGGTAGCGTTCGTTGCTGCGCTATTTAAGTGCTGCGTAACTCCCATACAAATACGGTTAATGTCAAATGGTTTCACAGACACATTCATCAACGCAGCGTTATCTGCCTGATCTTATCCCAAATCAGTTGGGGTCGGTGCAACATGTTTTGTAGGAGCACAAAATAAAGTTGCAAGAGGATTTTGGCAATATTTATGACCGTCCTCCTGCCTGACCTTTAGGAATAATATTGTAGGTGGTATTACCGCCACCACCACCAACTTCACCAACGTTGACCAATAGTTCACAGATAAACAGCCGAGGTCAAAAGCTCTATGTCGCCTTTTACAAAACACCCTGAGTGGGCTAGGGGTGGCAGTATTCTTAGCCGCTACCACACAGCAAAGAATCGCTACAAACGTACAAAAGGCACTTATCCAAATAGCTGGTGTTAATTGGTTATAAGCCGTACGTGGATGATATGATGATGATGATCGCGTGTGTAATCTTATGAGGGCAAGGCTGGTTTAGCAGTTAGGTACCTAGGTAGATGCTAAATTGTAGTGACCATGACGTTGATGAAAACATGCTTTATTATTACCCAAAATTAAGCATCAAATATTTAGTTGGCCTTGCAGGCCAGAGCAAAAGCAGCCCAAAAACACCATCCCACAAATATTTGACGGTCATTTTATAGTGTATTGTAATAGCACGACGATGACGATGATGATGCCTGGTTCGCTGGTCTCACAAACAAAAGGCAAAAACGTCATCTAAACATGCATGTGGCAGTCTCCAATTCCATCTTCATTTGTTTGCGGAAAGTCATGCCGCTCCCGCATCGGCTTATACAGCCATGAAAAATCTTGCCTCAGACACTGAATAAATCGTCTGTCACAGACGTATGAGGCCAATGATGATGATGATGTTATAGCGACAGGTTGTTACACCGGTGCCTAAATTTCAATACACATAAAATCTTCAAATCCCTTAGACCATCCGCTGCGTCATCTGGATTTTCCGTACGAATCCGCTATTCCGAAGTTTACTCACTTCATCTGCATCTCTTCGAGTAAAGAGAACTTCGCATGTGGACGGACAATCCGAATGAGGCAACAGACGCACTTAGTCACGTCTAACGCTATCCACCAGAAAGAAACAGGGTGATTCTATTCTAGGACAGCATCACAGAGAACTCTAAGACGGCATCACACGGCACCCTTCATCATCTTCCTGCCCTTCTTCTTCTTCGTGTCAATGACTCAAAACTAGTAATTAAATAAACTTTTGCCAGTATTTAGCAACGGTCACGGCACTCTCTGTCGCCAAGTTTAGGTCCTCCACGGTGCAGGTGTTGGGCAGAAGAGGGCATGTTATCAGTTCCTGCCCTTATCCCAATTACTTGGGGTCGGCGCAACACGTTTTGTTGAACACAAAATCGTGTTGCAAAGGATTTGGCTTAATTTTACGACCGGCCGCCTACCAGACGTCAACCCTCCTTGGGAATGCTTTTGTGGTGGATTAACCGCCACCATACGGTTGGTCCTGACTGTTTGGGTTTATCCCTCGGTCGCCTTTTACGACCCCCGCGGGAAGAGAGGGAGTGGTGCTATTCTACTCTGCCGGCACCACACGGCACCCTTCATACACTTTAAACTAATGTCTAAACTACGTAAGATTCCGGGGCCAGAAATGACATCTGAAATGCCCGTGCCCGTCTTGCGGCCCAAGATTGCCTTACCCGACGGTGCCCGAGGGAGAAGGGTAATATTCTATACAAAGACATATAACTATTTGAAGACACTGCTTTACGAAAAAGAACGACTTACGCACTTTATATTCTTCTTGCCTTGTGGTAGTCAGACTTTAGGTGATAATGATAAGATAAGTCTACATATCAATTAGCCTATCAATTCGGTGTTCTACACGACAGAAGAAAAAGAAAAGATGTACTATCGTAGACATCTTTAAGCGAAGGTCACTCGTGGAATTTTAGAAAAATGAAATATGGCATAGCACAGAAAATCTTTTACCTCCGTCACATTTAAATAATACAACGTTTGGTGATTGTAGTTTTATGTCATACATCTTGGATTTAAGAAATACGAGATGGTGCTTTTCTCATCCTAGCCCTGTAACGTAAAACAGTAGCTTGCTGAGTCAGCGCAGTCGAAATATCGGACCATTGCTTTGTCTCAATCTGAACCTGAAAACTGCTGCACTGTCTACAAATGGTTGGTCTTTAGGTATACGGTAGCAACCGCCTAGTTTGTCAAACCCTAATTAATAAACTAGAGAGTGGGACTAAACTGACTAGGCTGGTGGCTTCTTTTTCAGACAAACTTCTGAATCTGCAAAGCAGGGTCTACAGTTTTTAGGTCTTTGGGTATACGGTAGCAACCGCATAGTTTGTCAAACCCTAATTAATAAACTAGAGAGTGGAACTAAGCTGTCTAGGCTGGTGGCTTCTTTTTCAGACAAACTTCTGAATCTGAGAAGCGGGGTCTACAGTTTTTAGGTCTTTGGGTATACGGTAGCAACCGCATAGTTTGTCAAACCCTAATTAATAAACTAGAGAGTGGGACTAAACTGACTAGGCTGCCCAGCGGCTATGTCTGCGTCTATTCGCACGGAATTATTAATAACTCGCTACTGTTGGGAATTCAATTTGTGTGTAGCGTGCCTAATTGGTAAAGTGATTCTGGGGTTTTTGGGCGGCTAAGAGCATGTTAAATGTAAGAAAGCTTTTATCTAGATTTTTCATTGTTTCAGCATGTTTTAAGCTATCACCTTTTTCTTTTTCGTGTGTAGATATCGTATGATGTGAGTTGAAGGAACCTATTTCGTAATATCAGTGCCCAATATTACGAAACTACAGGCTACAATTCTACAGGCGAAATTCAATGTACATTGCGTAGCCGGTTTGATTATGAGATGATAATTTCTAACCGTCTACGCAATGTACATCGAATTTCGCCTGTAGAATTGTAGCCTGTAGCTTCGTTGCATAGGGCACAGGTTTTTATTACGATTTATGAGAGATTAGAGAGTCATAGTGATACACGATTTAAATTGCTTTTTTATTTATTCGAGTTTTCTTGGCATTACCTAGGTAGCTACATAGCTAGGGAGGTAGATAAATATTCTCTGTTATTAGTAAACTATCATTGTGCCTGTAGTGTAGATTTAATAATAAAAATAATGAGCCGTCAACAATCTGAGATGATGTTACGAAAATAAGTATGTATACCTACTGTTAGGTAGGTACTTACCTAAAATTGACCTAGATATGTGTACAATACTTACCTACCTACATATCTATGTGCAGTACCTACCTAGGTAAGGTTCCTTCCTCCTTCCTTCCTTAAAAGCCACAACAGTCCACTGCTGAACGTGGGCCTCCTCTTATCGTTAGGACTGTTCCTTGCTAAGGAGCTATACACACATAACGTCCGTTGGTGCGTAATTTTTGCGCGCAAATACGATTTTTCACTTTATATTTTCTTACAATACGGTTTAACAGACGCATCCGTTAGTGCAAAAATAATGCACAATTTTCTCGCCTAATGGTAGTGACATTTACGTAACTTTGAAGACGGCATTTTCTTAACAAATTAACGTTTGACAAATAACACAAAGACGCAACAGTTACCCCCGGGGGTGAAATCTTGCGTGGAGGGTTAGTTACATAATTACTCTTGTCATATTATGCTTAGTTTACTTCACAAACAGAATAGCAGCTGGGGTCATAATAAAAAGACAATAATTGAGAGAGCAGATTTCTTTTGGTTAGATATTTAATCTATCGATAGTACAGCAATCTACCGCTAATCAACTTTTATACTTATTTACATAAATAAGTATATCACACTTTTATCCCTTGCGGGGTAGAGCAAGGTCAGCAGAGCGTATCTAAGCGGCGGAACAAAATAGCCACCTTACACCACGACTGACAATAAATTGAGAGTCAACAGAATACTGTGTATCACATCACCATAGTGACAGCTTAACAGCCTGTTGCCTAAAATTGCAATACACAATAGGTAACTACTCTCAAAGTTCCTTAGTCGGTTCTTACGACACCCACGAAGATACGGGATAATATTCCTTACTTTCTAATTTTGAATTGTTTTAATACTTACGACATAATTATACACACATACCACTCCTACAGTCACCAACCTAATTAATTATTACCAAAGAAAATACCGGGTCTTACAAAATAGCAACGTTTGGTGGAACGCGGAAGCGCCCCAAGGCTCACTTTAATCTCCAAGAAATCTCCCTTGTTATATGTCTCGTACACCAAAGTCAAAGTCAAAGTGAGAATAGCTAATGATTCTTTTAATCTCTTTAAAAATTCTGAAAGGAGTTCAAACGGAAGAGAATTGCTCCGGCCTGTTTCAATTACGTTTTTTTTTTCATTTGGCGCTGCTGTTGATTCTAATTTTGAATTTTGAAGTTGCGAAGATGGTTTATTTTGTTTAATTAGAAATGGTGCGACGTCAAATAAATGGGGTAAAATTACTATGATTAATATTATTACTATGTGCCTAACTTAAGGTGCAAGTTCGTCAGGTGCGTGCGGCCAATCCCAGCCGCATGCGGTTGCGGTCATGCGACTGATGCGTGCGGCCGCCGCCGCCGTCGCGGTCATAGTATGAAAGTGTATGGCGCGTGTCGTTTATCGCACCCCTAGAATGCGGCGCCAAACAATTCCACATGGCCGCTGAAGCCGCGTGCGGATGCGATTGGCTGCACCTGACGAACTTGTACCTTCACTTTTTAAATAAAGGAAAATTCAAGCTTGCAACAACAAATAGGTACACACTGCGTTATGAGCTGCATTTTTTTATGGCTCTAGTAATGATAGATAACTGAAAAAAGCGGCCAAGAGCGTGTCGGACACGCTCACAAATAGGGTTTCGTAGTCAACGTTTAAATATCAGGGGTTTCGGCGTTACAAAGTTAATTTTGTTGCTGGTTTGTTTACAGCTGTACGGTGACCAACCGCAAATTGAAAAACTTTAATATTTCCTTAATCTTAAGTGGTACAGTATTCGTTATAGTTTTCATGGTAATTGCATATTAAGAACTATATTCCATATTTTTTTTAAATTTTTAGCATGCATACTTTAGAAGTTACAGCTGGAACAAATTATGGCACAAAAACGCCACTTTTAAAAGCAAATATCTCGACACAGAAACATTTTAGAGACTTTGTTTCAAAGAAACCTCCCCTTAGTTTTAAAAGACCTATTCAACGATACCCTACTCAATATTACAGGAGAAAAAAATGTTTTTTGCCCCCCTTTCACATGTATGGGAAGGGGGTCCAAAAACAATCAAATTATTTTTTTCGCAACATTTCTAAGTTTGGGTCAACACGATCTATCTTCACACCAAATTTGATGTCGATAGCTCCAAAACTGACGAAGTTATGAGGGTGCGGCATACAGACAGACAGACAGACTTACCGAAATGATAAGGGTTTCTAGTAGACTACGAAACTCTAAAAATGAAACACATTTCTCAGATGTATTGGAATTTTTAATGCACTCACAGCGCTATTATTTTATTATATACCTAAACCTCTATTTTCAATACATTTCTCAGATGTTTTCCGAAGTAACTTTTTTCGTGTCAAAGAAGAATTCTATGAAATTCTTTGAGTTTTTAAAATGCCTCAAACAATTTCCTAATCTCAAAATTGATTCGAAAACGTGAAAATTAAATTGAAAATCGGACAAAGAAGGTCGCCTTTCAGCATCTCACTGACACTTGACAAACCGAATCTATTGTCCCTTAGTGACGTCACAAACCGTGCTCTACCACGCTTCACACTTCGCATAAAAGTCATCCATGCAAATGTTGCAGGTAGAGTCTGACATGACATGACCCTAGCTCACTCCATATAAATGTGCAGTTTCGTCGGAAAATCGCAATACATTGACGCTTTCCTATAGGTACTGAAAACTAGTTTTGTTTTGATTGCGCAAGATATTCGGATTGAAGCATGATTGAACACAGCTATCATACAAATGAAATGACAATCCATGAAGATGAAGTGTTGAGAGTGTGCTGTGATATCCGGTTTTACTAAGGAATTTCCAAGAATCCTTTCGTCAAAAAACCTGATCCTGCAAAAGCAACTGCATGTGAGAACAGCCTCAGTTTCGATCAAAACTGTTTACCTACCTACTACACAGTTAACCATCTATCTACCTAATTGGAAAAAGTAAGGTTTTCAATAGCTTATCCGTAAAAAAGTTACCTAAAATGCATGGCCTACAAGAGTTTGATACCCACCACAATTCACTTACTCCTAGGGTTACATTTTTGAAACCGAGGACGACAGACCACCAAACCGTCAATGTACCGCGTCTTCCCATCACAGACAGATAACTCACAATAGTAGGCGATACGAAGGCGGCACAGGGGTGTAACTGTTGAATAATGCACATGTTTGTGATCAAAGACAATTGAGCCGTCACTGAGACGCCAGTATGACGTTTTGAGCCGTCACCGGGACGGCAGTCGACGTTTTTGTACTGTCACTCGCGAGGGTGTTACGGGTGTTAGAGTGCGTTTCATTTTAAAGTTCCTATGGCGTCATGTTGGTAGCATTGGAAATTTGTATACAAGGTGTTCTAATGTAAATACATTAAATTGGAGACGTTGTGTAGGCCATCGAACCGAACAATTTTTATTATGGGGCCAAGTTATGAAAACCCCTCGTTTAGAAGTAATTAGCAACTTAAATTTGTTTAATTTAATTGAGTCCCACATTATGAAAGGAGCTTTATTTATTAGGACCTTTATTTATGTCATGTTGCCGTCTTGGAAAAACTTTTGACATTACCGCCACAACTGTTGCCAAGGCAACGGTTGTGGCGTAGACTAAGGTCAAATGTCATGTTCGTCAAAAACTGACACAACTGACATTACAGACTCTACTGGATTCTCTGATTGGCCCTTTGTCTTTGCGTCTCTATGGGTGCTCTAAGTCAAAAGAAGTTTTTAGTTTCAGGCGGTAATAAAATAAAGTTGACACCAAGAAAGAGATCTTTTATCTTAAGTTTTCTTTTAAATTTAGAACATAGGCAACTATGTTCCAAACTTTTTCGAAGATTCAAATCCAACAAGTTAAAAATTCAAGATTGCAATCTTGGATAAGGGGTAATACATAATGGTTGTAGTAAATGTAGGCATTTAGTTTGTATGAAAATTTCAACTTCTTAATTGTTAAGAATTCAAACTTGGTGCCATAATGGAAATTATTCAGTACAATGGTCTACACACCGTCTCCAATTTAATGTATTTCCTTTGGAACACCTTGTATAATATATAATATTATTGCAGCCGTATAATTTTCATACAAATTTCCAATGGTACCAACATGACGCCATAGGAACTATAAGATGAAACGCACTCTATCATGTTACAGGCGCTACAAGGTTCTTTTAGAATTTGAATTTTTGAGACTTTGACTGAAGCATTGCGTTTGACCAGGCTTTTGAAGGCATTAGATATTTCAAAACTTTTTGAAACCTAAGTTCCTACTTCCATAATTTACCAACCTATTTTATTTCTTACTTTCATATACAAAATGTATAGGTTTATGGTTGGTCTGAAGCTTATGGGTCAGTATAGTAAAAAAACGTTAAGTAAATAAATTTAATTGTTTTGTTAAGTTTTCGTGCCAGTTTAATAAGAAAACATCATATAAATTAAGCAATAAGCAAAAAATAAGCTAGTGTATTGGTTCAATTAAATTCATTTGTTTATGTAATCCAAACCATGAACAAGGTTTTAACAAGATGAACTATTTAATAACTACCTACCTAATTGTTATTATTGAATATCATAACTTTTTTGCTGACCGTGAATAAAATACTTTGTAATTTCATAACCGATACTTCCTAATCTTCGCATCTACTGCCTTTTGTACTATAGACCATAACAAGCATAATTTTTTAGAAACAATATCCGACTACGGTTATAACAAAATTATATTTCGCATTTAGACTTCGCAATTTGAAGTTCAGGACCCCAAGTCTGCTACTTAATGCCCGCAACACTCAACTGTCATTCCATTGCCGCTGTGATTTTTCAATACTAAAAATTTATAGCAGAATACGAAACTACCAAAACCATCCAACTGACATCCCATCAACACACAACTGAAACGATTTTCATTTAGCAGACTTTGGCCCCAAGAAAGTTTAGTGAAACTGCCCAGTAGCACTAGCGCTGCTAAGACGAATTTCATATATCAACATCCGCCATGTCATTAGCTGCTCGCCCGTCGAAAAAAATTTACTTGTCTACGTACATAGATACTCACGAAAAACAAAACCCTCCTTCTGCAGCGGTCGGGTAAAAACGTTCTGTTTGCCCTATGCGCAAAACGATCCATCATTATAGTGTTAAATGAACATAGTTTTGACTGTTCGTATAGTAATAGGTATCTGCGTCTAAATGTCGAGGTGAATTACTCACACTAATCGTCAAATAGTTTGGTAGGCAAAACAAAGGCATGAAAAATCAAGGCACAAAAGATGGTATGATTGTAACGATGAGTTTTGTAACGATAATTATGAACTAGTACTCATTCAAAGCCTGCAACTTTTTTTTGAGATACTTTTTACTCATTTGAGGGATTAACTACGTGTGAATATGACTGTCAAAGATATTGCGTCCTAAAGTCATCTAGAGCTTACCTACCTTTTAGAAGTAGGTCTGGGTACATAATTCATAGGATGTGCATATTATGGAGGTACATACACTAATCTGACTGATCTTACTGATAGGTAGGTAGAGCGTAAATGGTCGTAGAAAACAGTCGTAATCACCACGTCTGAAAAGTAAGTAGTGTTAGAAAGTTGTGGATCACTAGTGTGACAGGTTCTCAGTTTCGATAAGTTACTTACCTATTCTTATTTTTTGTGTTATGTGCCAGATGTGCCTACTTGTCCATCTGGAGCGTGCCATCAATTGATCTCTAACTCATCCCGTTAAAGTGTCCCAGTCTTATTGGTTGGTGTTCTTTTTTGTCGTTTTGTCGTATGACATCCACGATACAATCTGTCACGCTTCCAGCCACTCGAGATCGTCCTGGCCGATGGTATCTGTCTACCTATGGGTAGATACCTGATTCAGTGTTATAGATACTCGAGCTATCATTGGCAGCTCAAGTCAGTTATAGGCCAACGAAACGAGATAAATAATGTTAATAATTTTAATAAGACTAGGTGACAGCTATTACGCTCTGTCGTCATCTGTCATATGGTATAATGTAGGTTGTCTCTTTCTGGTTTGTTTACATTCTTTATCTGGTCTGGTTGGTCTTACTTTAAAATAAACCAATTTAGTATTGAGATGATGTAGGCTAGCAAAGCAAAAGCTGCGAATACTATTACCTTCTTTACAAGGGTGGCTTATCCACTGAATCATTCTGGTTTACTTTTTGGTGTAAAGCAAATATCCTATTTAATCTAAGTGTGAAAAGGCCCTGAACTTGGTCTTTACTACTACATTACTTCACTTGTAAATAATACCACTTTGTCTTGTTTGAGGAACTGAAGAGCCTTTATTGCATAGGTCACTATATAGCTTACAACTAAACATCTCGATAGCGCGTTCTAGTAACTAACAGCGACATCTATCGCAGGCCAAAGAAAAGTGTCTTTAACATTCCGCCCGCCAAGAACGTTATTTTCGTTCTTAGTAAACGAATAACAAATTAAACACTTTCTAAAAAATACACACTTCAAAGAGTAAATAATACAAAAGTTCTGAAGAATTTCAGTTCACTTGTTCTTCTTGTGATAAT
The DNA here is from genome assembly GCA_024500475.1 of Phthorimaea operculella. Taxonomy (NCBI): domain Eukaryota; kingdom Metazoa; phylum Arthropoda; class Insecta; order Lepidoptera; family Gelechiidae; genus Phthorimaea; species Phthorimaea operculella. The sequence continues at coordinate 11,417,795 of JANFCV010000002.1, forward strand.
GTTTTTATCCTCAAATGAAAATTCTTCTTCAGGTACATTGTAAATCACTCTAAAAGTCGTTTCTTTCATGAATATGCTCCCGTACATTTGTCACCATCTTCGAATTTAAGTGGACTGCATATTGATTTGATATATTATGAGATATGACAAATGTCTTATAATGTTGGTTCGCATATTCTTTTGGTTTCCATCAAGATAAAAGTCAAAATTTTCAAACGTTCTGGTCAAGGCGACGAATGATTTGTGCTGTGCTGTATCTTTTGTTTCAGTCTTTTGTGTCAGGTTGTTTTGTCATTTTCTTTTCCATTCTGCAAGTACTCTTAATATCTTTACGAATTTGAACAGTTCTTTTCTGTCTTTCCTTTCTAAATATTGCTTATTAAAACATTCCTTCTTTGGTTCATTCTATTGCTTTTCTTCTTTACGAGTTTGTACAGTTCTCATCTGTCTTTCCTTCAATAACTTTCCGTTTCATCCTTCTGAAGCTTTCTAGAACTTCGATCTTTAATTGACAATTAAAACCTTTTTTATATTAGTTTACAGCTTCAGTCTCCGCCCACCTTCGAACTCGATACTTTTGTGTTCGAATTTCTTTTTCTTGTTTAATTTGAAATTTGACAGTATATCTTTATATGCGACTGCCAGATTGGCTAGTCAGCTTGATTGTTTGATGAGTCCTCGGAATTGTGAAGTAAGTAGATTTGTCTTCTGCGTTCAGTTGAGTAGCCTTATAAAAACGAGTATCTTCCAAATCCAGAATATTATTTTGAATCATCTTGAAAGGTTTGCTGCGATTGACTGCTGTTTCTATAGCAGTTCTTTTTTGTTTTCTGTGCGTTGCTTCCGTTGAATTGTATGCTCTGTCTTTCTGTTGCGTTAATTCATTTTGTATTCTAGAATGGATCCTGTAAAAGGGTGTGGTGCGATGTGCGGGTTTCAACTGTCTTCTGGACTCTTTTTGTCCATCCGCGTCTAATCTCCACCCTATTATGCAGCATGTGTATAGCCGACAACTGATGTGACAGTATAGCCACCACCAGTATACATGCACACCACTATTTAACATATTATGTCCATCTCAAGAAGAATAACCAACGAGCCACTGATATATTATTTTACGGTGCAATACGCTCTTTCTTTTTTTGCAGCTAAGCCATTTTGCTAGCGCGACCTTATGCGTCTAAGCTTTATGCTTTTGGCCTCTCGGTCTCCGCCCACCTTCGAACTCGATACTCTTCGTGTTCGAAACATTTTTCTTCGTGTTCGAAACATTTTTTCTTGATGTAACACGGCGACTAGATTCTTGTGTAAGGTCCACGACGACTCTAATTCCAGCGCAGGCTCTTCGTCTAGCCATCGGCGCGGCGCAGCCAAAAATTCGGCCGCGGCGTAGCGGCGCTTAGTTTTGCGGCGCGGCGGCATGACTACAGCGCTGACAAAAATCCGCGTCCGCATGGTAGCGCGGGCAAAAATCCGCTTCGGCTTGGCGGCGCGGCTGGGCAAAAACGTCGATGGCCTTCTGACTTCAGGCCAGCTTCCAGCGATTTGGAAGACTTACTCGCGGCGGATTTTGCGCTCTTCCACTTTGCGCTGATCCGGCTCGAAGGACCATGAAAAGGCCCTGAACTGACCAACTACCACTTATAAATAATACTACATTTTGCTTGTATGAGGAACTAACGAGGCTTTATTGTATAGGTCTTTATATAGTTTTCACAAGAACAACTCGATAGCGCGTTCTAGATAACTAACAGCGACATCTATAAAATGCCAACAAAAACTGTCTTTGACAAAGTGTACGAGCTTTAATAAATAACTACATGCATACATCTCGTTGTTGATATTCAGTAGCTGCAGGTCACTGAATGTTTATAGTTTGGAAAAGATAATTCGAACCGTGAACAATAACTAAACTAAGCATACCAATCTGCATTAAGTGACTAAATTATCAAATTACCTACCAAATTAAAATGCCTTTTTATCCGCCAGAACCACGTCAATTTTGTTCTGGTTGTCACAGTGTGGCCGTGTCGGATCCTCACTCTGTCAGATCTGCATACGGAGGGTTGGTTGTAATGTGACAACTGACAAGTGACACAGGCTTTGTATGAGGTTACCGTTTCGGAATGTGAGGTGACGTTTTGTTCAAAGTCGTTATATGGACGATATGATATCGTAAACGTGTGATGTTGACTTAGAATAGCGTCACTCCATTTCTTTTCCGAGTATCTTTGAGTTTGATACTCAAAAATTACTGTGAGTCAAGTAGGTATTTCAGATGTAGAGCATTTCTATTATCACATGGACTCAAATACATACATCACTTCTTACTTCCTAGTCTGTAATCATGTTACAAACATGTTAATGTTATAATGCATAGAAAATGAAGTCGCTTTTTGCGTTTCTCTGTCGTGGAATTCGCTAACTCCATTTAAACGACGCAACGGATTTCGATGCGGTTTTTTGTAGTAGAGTCATTCAAAAGGTAGGTTTATAATGTCTAACTCATGCCGGGAAAATGCCTTTTTCCCACGGGAAAATTCCTTTTCCCCACAGGAAAATGAGCTGTAGCGGGTGAAACCGCTAACGGGCCGTTTGTGTTAAATAAGTAATAACGATAATTAAACTTCAAGGATTCTACGAGAATTTTTTTAAAATATTTTTAAACTTTCTACACTAGGCTCAACCTCAACTACTTATTTCAACAGCTCGTAAAATAAACGATCACTTAAAATATTTTTGCAAGAATTGCCGGGATAAAAAATTCGTCAGAGGATAGAGAAACATTATCCACTTGTGATTTTGTAAAGGTTATGATTTCGATTCATATAAAGGTTATTTTGGAACAAATAGGTGCGCCAATTTGCATTTCTATAAATTTCTTTTCATCCGCTCCATTCAAAAAACTACTCTTTGGGCGCCATAATAGATTATTTTAGGCCTTGGGAAGAAAATTGAATTGAATTTGGAACATAAATACAGGGTTATTTTTTAGTCAGTGCGCAAACTTTGCAGGATGTTTCTACTCGTGATTCTGAACAACTTTTATTATGGGGCCACCTGTGAAATCTAAAAAAAAAAATTGTTTGTTCCATACATTTTTGCCGAGTAAGTAGGTATGAAATTTTCTATGGAACATCCAAATATTTTTTTGCGAATTCGCAGGTGGTCCAATAGTAAAAGTTGTTCAGAATCACGAGTAGAAATACCCTGTAAAGTATGCGCACTGACTAAAAAATAACCCAGTATTTGCAGTCAATGAAAAACTGCAGATGGGTTTTTTCTCTGCAACACTACCTGTTATATCATGATATTTTAATGAGTATTTTACTCCTAGTATGTAGCTCATAAAATACCTCATTCCTACCGAAATTTGAAATTAAAAAGGTAAATTCAAATTTTATTTTTCTTTTGGCGCTAGGTATTACTGGCCAGCAACGGTCATTGTTTTTGTAAATATTGGATGTTTATTATAACACAATTTATTAAATGTAGTGTAAAATAAACCAAAATGAATGGAAAATATAGTCTTCTTTTATTTTTCTGATAAGATAGGCTTAGGTAAGTATGTATCTTGAGAAAAATTCTTCTAGCATTTCTTCAAATCCGCTTTTTTCTGTAAAACGTGAATGACGCTCTTTAGATATCTCTTGGTTCACCTCATCACATCGCAATACCTACACAAGTTCGCTCTTCTACACCATTCCGCTCAAGATAAACACATAAGTCGGCCGATACGCCATAATTCCCGCTTGTCATGTTTACAGAGTTTGAACACTGAAGACTTCTACGCGGAAGGTTTATCCAAAAGCTTATATTGGCATTGAGCAAGAATTTGTCTCAGAGGGAACCACTTGTCTATATAGCAATCTCGACCTCCTACACAAGTCCGCTCCTAACCGGTATTCCGCTCAAGATAAACACATACTCCCATTTTTCATGTTTGCAGAAGCTTATAATGGCATGTAGGAAAAATCTGTGTCAGAAGGATCCATATTACACCGAAATAAAGCTATGAAAAACTGGTCACATTCAGACTTGATGCGCGCTAAGTAAGATACAACAAATGTACAAAAGCATGCTATTCTGAATTCAGGTGAAAGAAGCATTTTTGTAATGAATTTGAAGCCAGCTCAGCAGCGGTTTCATCTGCAAAATTAGAAATTCGATGCTTTCTTGTTGTAAAAAGTAACCATAACAAGGGATATTGTAGCTTTGTAAAAGTTAAGGAATTTTTAAATCGGGCATGTAGATTCAGAGTTTACCAATATCAAACACACAATTTTTTTTAGTATTTCATATTTCTGTGCATTTAGCACGCGTAAGTATGCCTGCTACGAGTTTTTCACAGCTTCATTCTAGCTCTTCAAACGTCTTTCTCCGAACACTGTTTACTTTGAGATACCGGCCCGAGGAATCGAACAACCTAATTTTTAAATCCATACAAAAACATTTTGTGTTTACGTAGAGAAGTGCGCGGGAGAGGGCGGGGGTGGGGTATCGGTTGGCGGGGCGAAGGAGGGGGGAGGGGGGGGGGTGGTATACCACAGTCGCAACAGAAATAGCGTTTGACGTTTGTATCCGCGGTGGCGCCTGTTCACTGTCAACTTTACAGAGCAATGTACAATATAGAGGCAGCATAGACACGAGCCGATGAGCAATTTTGATAAACCAGCATTTGGCCTCACTAATCGCTTTGCCGAGTCCTTATGCACACAATGTCTATAGGTATTATGAACAGAACTGATAATATAACATATGACTATTTCTATAAAAATAGCTGTACTTGCTGTACTTGTCATTTGCTACGCCGTAGCAAAATCGTAGCATGTCAAGTACCTAAGCAATTTTTTTTGGCAATACTTATTTATCTAAAAGCTATGTGTATTATGTATGGCTTAGAATACCAGCACTACTCGTGGTTGTAGTTTAATGCCAGTCTATAGTGTCTCATCTAGCAAATAGGCATGAATCTTATAGGCACAGCAAAGTTGTGAATAGAACACCTTGCACTGCACTCGCCAGTCCACCTGTGAAGCGTGGTTATTTGAATTAGGGGCTATTTTCACAAATGGGACGTGTGACGTGAGACTTAGATTACATCTGTCAGACAAGTGATCGTCAACCGTCATCGATGCAACGAGTGTCTCAAGTGCGTAGACGGCGTCTCTTCTGTTCCATACATTTTATATAGAAACGGTTTCAATAGTTGCGATGTCGCACGTCCCTGTTTCATGTCTTACGTCGCGCCTGAGCAATAGCGTCTTACAGGCCTTATCAGGCCTATCCTAAAGTCATAGATAAAAAAATTGTCAAAAGTAAAAAAATGTTAATCAATTGCATTCTGTTTTACCAAACTACTCTGCGCGCCTAAGGAGGGCGCGTTAAAATTGAAAATAAATTCAATATCAATTTGAGCGCGAGCCAAGTGCTGTATCGCGGCCGTGTCGATACACGACGTTTATGTGCCGGCCACTTGACGACCGCCATCTATACATACAGATATATGATTTTTTACTAGTGACCGATAGCGAAAACTCAGAACCGGCTGGTAATAAAGAACTTTCCCCGAGGATAGGTCGAAATACGAAAAAGAAATTTGGACCTCCCATAGTAACTGAAATCAGCTGATCGGTAAGTTTGTATGGGAGGTCCAAAAATTTTTTTCGTATTTCGACCTATGTTCCTTGGGAAAAGTTGTTCCTTATCACCAGCCGATTCTGAGTTTTCGCTATCGGTCACTAGTAATATTTCACTCGTTAAAAAAAAATCAGGTGTTTCCATTTCAGTATCAGCCCGGTCCACACAGCAGCATCACAGCCAGTCCACGGCTGGACATGGGCCTCCCCCTAGCTAGGGCCTTATTCTGCAAGTATAGATATTAGCAAAGATATCAGCCATACTCTCCACGCTCAGTAAGCATAAAATGAGATGAGTCCATAGTTCATCGAGTCACAAACGACATAATAGTTTATAGTTTTATAAGCGCCGGTCACTTGACGACCACTACTAATTTACCAGTTAGCCATGGAAAGTAAAAATACCAGGTATTACAAATCATACACAGATACACACTTAAATCACACCCTTGCGGGATAGACAGAGCATATACAGCTGTAAAAAAACGGCCATTTACACCACGTCTGACAAAAGTTTGAGAGTTATTCAAAAGACTGTTGTGTATCACCATAGTGACAGGTTGTTACCTTGTAATCTAAAATTGCAATACACATCAACTCTCAAATCTCTTACTACTATCGGTACCCACGAGAAAGATATGGGTGATGCTATTTTAAGCCAGCACCGCACGGCAAACACTCTTAAAAGTTAAAAAGTTATGTTATTCGTTGACGATAACTAAAAATGACATGTAATTATGTGTTTGTGTCAATAACTGATTTATCTAAAATGTAATTTCAATAAAATGCAGATATCTCACAGCTCCCCATGGCACATGGTGAAGGGGTGTTCAGATCAATGGCGCGGGAAACCATGAAGTATGGTGTTTGGCCTATGTTTTTGCATTCTAAAATTTCGTCACATGAAGAAACTAGCGCACTCTAGAGATTAAAGCTGGGATCACACACACGTAGCGTCCTACGCTATTTTAGCGCTGCGTAACGCGTGCGCTGCGTCGGCGGATGCGTCTGCTGTCAAACCGTTTGACGCAGGCCGTATTCATAGGTATAGGAATAACGTGGAAATTTACCTTTTCTTAATGCATGTGTTACGCAGCGCAGCAACAGATGTTACATGTGTGATCCCCACCGAAGTTCTTTTTGAAATCGTCACCACTGATTTACAATACCTACTTCATATTGTTGGTCTAAAATCGTCACTACTTAATAAGGACGCCTCAATCCCAAAAATTTGGCATCAATTTATAAATATTTCACTTGCATCGGTATGGCAAAGGGGTGAGCAGATCAATGGCGCGGGAAACCATGAAGCATGGTGTTTGGTGTTCGCGCGGTGTACCGTGAATGGTGCGTGCTGTGGTGTGACGTCACGTCATGGGCATAATGTGGTGGTAATGGTGATGTTTGGATTTGAATTTGGGTGAAATACGATATAAGTGTTGAAAAAGTTAGGTAGTGTCTATACAAGACGCGATATACGAATCATAAAAAAGTTTGTCTAAAAATAACGAAATTAATAAAAAACATACTTACTCAAATACAATATTTGAATCTTTGGAAGTTACAATGGAACTTTTTAAAGTTAATATTTTGTCACTGCCTGCGGCCATAAAACCACAGAAGAAAATTTTGAACGTCGTACCTATTTATTTTTTATTCGCAAATGGCATTTCACAATTTTATTCGATCAATTGTGGCCAGCATTGAATAGTTTGTCGAATTTTTCAAGACTAGAACCTTGCAATTTTAGGTGTTGCAGGAAGAAACTGGCCGCTACCATAAAACATTGTAGAAAAATACAAGTGTCAAGCATTTTTTTATATACGTTTAACACGTTAAACGCCATACAAAAATTTCCATTTTTACCAAAAATCATTTTGATGTCCATTTCTTTATTACTCCGAAATATGTAAAGAAAACTGTTTTTTTTTTCAAATAAAATATACTGTTTTTTTTTTATTGTCAAAAATCTCGCCGCGGTCATCTATGACCCCCACGGCGCGTGCGAAGTAAAATTTACAACTTCGTTATCGTGGCGCCGCGCCGGTCCCCTTGCCGGGCCCCCCGCCGCCCGCCACCCACCCTCGCATTTCGCATCTCGCGATCGTGGAGTTCTTCTCGACGGCCGCTTGCGGCCGGCGGGGAGACGTCTACGTAGCAATGGCCACTCCAACGTGGTGTCAGTCGCCACCTGCGACAACAGGTGGGGCGTTGGGGGATCGCGCTGGGCGCGACTGTGGTCAATCCGGTGATGGTCCAGGCAAAACTTCACGCCGCGGCGAGGTCGAACCAGCCGGGTGATTCCCCGTTGGGGGAGGCCCAGCTAGTGCCCGTCAGCCAGCGGCAGCTCGTTACATCTGGTGGTCAGGTCCTGTGGTTGGCTGCCTCATCCTCCTCGCAAGGTGGTCCCGAGGCAGCGGTCGAGTCCAGTAAGCGGCAGTGGCCGGGCGTTTCTGGGATTGTGCCCACGATCCTAACTACTCGACGTGGAGTAGTGGATGTGGACAGGTGAAGGCCACGTCAGGATGTGCTGGACAGCACCACCCTGAGCAGCCTATCTGGGTCCCAGAGCCTCCAGTTCGCCCCTGGCGGCCATGACCCCGCCGTATGACGATATCAGGCGCTGGAGGCTCTTTTCGACAATTGAGGTCGCGTCTGCGCCCGTGTGGAGCGCGACCTGGACCTCAGTAAGGGTCCTGATTGCGCTGATCAGGACCTTTCTGTCCTCTTCTAGGACGGCTGCTCGTGCGCTCTCTTGTCTTGGAGCCCGTTGGTGCTCCGGCTTCTCCCCCTGAGGTATACCCTGAGGGGTGCCGACCACATCCAACGGACCCGTGGGTGGCTCTTGACGTGGCTGGCCCGGTGCTTCCGCGTCCTGGGGGGGCCGGGGCGATGCTCGCCTCCTCCGCCTCCACGGCTTCCGCTTCTTCGTCGAAGTTCCGGAGGCCGTTGGCAGCCGCCATGAGGATCCAGCTGCGTTGGTTTCCCCATGCGGTGCCGCCTCCGTCTTCTTCAGCTCGACGGGTTTCGTAATTGGCGCAGTGCCTCCTCTCTTGTTCCTTACTTCAAGGCGCAGTACGGGGCAGTAGAGGTTGTTCGCCGGATGCGCGCCGCCGTAGTTCGCACATGTGGCGGGCTCTTCGCGTGGCCGTTTGCATTCCCGGGCAGCGTGCTCACCGCCGCAGATCACGCACGTCAGCTTGCGGTGACAGTGCTTGCTGCTGTGCTGGAATTGCTGGCATCTGTGACACTGTGGTGTTCCCTTCTTGCCACGCCAGTCCTCGATCTTCACGCCGGGCATACACATCAGCTCTGTGACGTTGTAAATGCCCGGGTGAGGTTTGGCATGCGGATGAGCTGGGAGAAGAAGATGCACCCTGGGCGTCCTCCGCGAGCCTTGATGGGGCGCACGTAGTCCACCTCGTAGCCCAGGGTGGTCAGCTCCTTCTCTATGTCCTCGGGGTCAGTGTTGACTGGGAGGCCTCGTATTGCGACCTTGACAGGCCGCTCCTTCGGGGGTGCATAAGCAAACCAGGAAATTCCGGTCCCGGAGCCCTCCAGCGCGGTTATGTAGCGCTGGTAGACGCGGAATTCCTCTTCGCTCTTCGCCAGGAATCTAAACCCTGTGGGCCCATAGGGCCGCACGTTTGGCGCGTGTCCGAGCTGCTTCTTCATCTCGCCGAAGTGGTGGCCCCAGTTCGGGAGCAGGTCGACCACTATCGGCGGCGGCTTCTTCATGCACCCAGTCAACTTCATGGTCGTCTTGGGTGCGGGTGGCGGCGTCTTGTTGGCGTCTTCCTTGGGCTTGCTGGTCGCAGGCTTCGGGGTGGTCAACGAGGACGTGTAGGTGGTCTTGGCAGATGACGGCGCTTGGCTGACTCCAGTACCCGGGCTGTTCAGCAGGAGCATGGGCAGCGGCGGCGTGACCCTCGTAGCCGGAACCGTGCGGGTCCTCGGCGGGGTCGGTGAGGTTGATCCAAGTGGGCGCTTCTCGGCGCGCTGCGCATTCTGCGCTCCCGCCTGCACAGCTGCAGCACTCTCCCCGAGGGCATTCAGGGCGGTGTGCCGGGCGGCGGCGCGCTTGAGGGCAAGCAGGTCGAGCTGCTTCTTGTCCCTCGGCTCACGCTGGGACAGCGGAGGCAATGAGGGAGAAGCAGGCAGCGGCGGCGGGGGGGGTGCGGCGGCGAAGGCAGCGGTTATCGCGGCGAAGGCAGCGGTTATCGCGGCGAAGGCAGCGGTTATCGCTGCTGCGAAGAAACCAGCGGGGGGTCCACTGATCCCGGAGTGGACGGCGTCATTGGTCGGCAATCGCGCTCAAGCTCGTCGAGCACGCGTTGCAGGGCGGCCTGAGGGTACGAGCGACCGTACAACCTCGTCCGGTCCTTGAGTAGCGCAGGGCGCTGTTGTCCTTTGAAGGGCATCACTTATTGTTGTTTTAGCCTGGTCCGCGCGAAGCGTAGCCTGCCCTCGGGGCGCAAGACCTCGCATCTCGCATTTCTTACTAATCATATATGTGCTAAAATCAGTGTCATTTAGATAAATTTGTTACAAAAATATGCTTATTTTGTCATCAAAATGCATAATTTCAGTGTAAAATACTGAAACTAATAAAAAAGTTAGTTTTCTATAACTTATCCTTGAGGTACCTAAGTCCCATCGGGAACTATTGCTTATGAGCGCCGTGCCGGTCATCCTAACGCATGGAATAGTTGTTAACGGCGTCGCACGGCGTGGGAGAGCCTCTTGAAAACAGGTCTGACTTGAGGTCACTGGTGACCCCCACGGCGTGCTCGGAGTAGTAACATGAGGTCACTGGTGCCCCCCATGGCGTTTAACGTGTTAAGACTTTCAGGGTCAATTTTTAAGATACCCTGTGACCAGCGTGTACCTTTTACATGCAATTTTTTTTTATTGAAATTCATTTTCGACACGTTTGTTTTTTAAACAACTTGTTTTCAAAATATTATATTTTTTTTCTATTTTCTTTTGTTTGTATAACTATCACTCATTAAAATTAAACAATTTGAACCGATATTAATTGTAATTATATTTAGTTTTTTTATAAATTAAATACTTCATGGGTTAGACGTGAAAAATACATATAAAATCCTCAAAACAGAACAAAACGGATAGGGGTAGGTGATATACTTAGGTAGAGATTTCATGACCAAACTTACACACATCCTTAAGACACCCCGACTTCCATAACTTACCACGACGCAAGGGTTGTCCAAGATGGCGATAAATAAATCAGTCCAGGGTTGCTACTGAATAAAACAGCTGTCTTTGATACATCTCCATATTATCGCGATCCATTGCTCTGCGGCTGGCTCCCCTAAGTACAGTCGGCTGCATATTCTAAGTATGTCAAAAGAATGACAAGTTTGACAGCGGAACTGAATATTTTTAAAGATATTCGATGTGGAAGGCATGACAGGCTTGAAATGTTTGACATTCGCGAATCTATTTGAACCTTACTTGGAGATATACTTCTCAATTTCGAACAAATTATTCGTTACGTCATGGTTACTACGCAACGGATTTTGATGCGTATTTTGTAATAGATAAAGTAATTTAAGAGAAAGGTTTATTACTTCCTTTCGATAAAACGTCTTTTTCCTGCAGGAAAATGAGATGCAGCAGATATGACACCGCTAACGGGCCGCTATTCTTTTTTATAATCAGTTCTACGTTTCCTAGGGAAATTTGGTAGTTACCTACCTAGATGCTGATTTCAGCTTTCATTGGACGATTAATCCTTTTGGTACCATCTGAAGTAGGTAAATAAAAACTTAACACACCTAATTTTAAATGCATATTTAAAAACGTCTACAATCAAGTCTGTTAATAATAAAAATATAATAAAAATTAGGTGTGTTAAGTTTTTATTTACCTACATCAGGTAAATAAAAACTAACATCTAATTTTAAAGGCAAATTTAAAAGCGTTGACAGTCAAGTTTGTCAATAATAAACTGGTAACTATTCATAATGTAAAATATTTTTACTTAATATATTTATTTATTTTGCAATTTTCTAGGCCCATTGTACACTGCCGGCCACTGCTGGACAGCAACAAAAAGTGTTAAATCTCCGGAGGGCCCGACTAAGTACAGTCAGACGGACACCGCATTACTTATGTATGGCGACCGTCAGACCTAGCCTACTCGTAGTATCGCCAGAATACCCAACTACGTATTTAAGGGACCAAGTTATACTGGTTTGACATACAAATACTAATAAAACTAGCATAAGTTTATCCCTAGAAAGGGAAGGTGGATTTGCTGGCGATACGTACGTGCCCATCTCTGCATATTTATAGGCAATACCTAAGTACATGAACTAGGTACCTAATCTGTGTATACTAATAGGCTTATTTATTGAATGAAGTTATGATTTGAATGGTGTAATCTGTGGAGATTAATTATCTATTGGCATCTTAAAAATGGTATAAGATAACTTCCCTAGCATTTTTTTCATATTAGGATACAATTCGGATGTATGCCAAAGCTTTTTACTTGCTTTTAAGCCGTTGTAAAAATTAATATTTTTATAAGATTTTATGCAATACTTTTAGGAACGATGGGTAGGCGATGTAGATAAATTTCAGATCTCCTTCTTTGCAGATTTCGGAGGCGATGCAGAGTTTTAATAATCACTTACATTCTTAAATTTTTCATCATATCCACTTACAATGTTGTATAATATCTATGTATCTCAATCTGTTTACTGTCAAAATAAATAACGCTTTTCCAATAATGTTCCTAGGTTATCGACGTATCGTAGAGCATGTTGTGCCAAACTGCAAATCCCCGAGAGCGGTGAGTTACAAAGCTTTTTACTTGCTATTAATCTGTTGTAAAAATTAATATTTTTACGAGGTTTTATGCAATTGTTTATGAAACGATGGGTAGGCGATGTAGATGAATTTCGGATCTTCTTCTTTGTAGTTGTGGCAGGCGATGCAGAGTTTTAATAGTTACTTTCAATCTTAATTTTTTCTTAATTTCCACGTACAATGTTGCATAATATCTATGTAGCTCAATCTGTTTACTGTCAATATAAATAACGCTTTTCCAATAATTTTCCTAGGTTATCGACGTACCGTAGAGCATGTTGTGCCAAACTGCAAATCCCCGAGAGCGGTGAGTTACGCGACGCCGGCGCAACTCTATCGTCAATCATGGGATACAACAACAAACTTGACGAGACGCCACAGATAGTGGAATAAAGAGAAATGGCAACCGACAATAATTTTGGTCAATCAATGAAATAAACGACGGCGACGATGCCAGCCGGCGCTAGAGTCAATCATGGGATACAACAACAAACTTGACAAGACGCCACAGATAGTGGAGCAAATAGAAATGACAATGATTATGGTGCGTTTTAGTCGAATAGTCGACGACGCCGGCGCAACTCTATCGTCAATCATGGGATACAACAACAAACTTGACAAGACGCCACAGATAATGGAAAAGGTAGAACTGGCAATGGATAGTTTTGACGATCAGTGAAATAAACGACGCTGACGCCGGCGCAGCTCTAGAGTCGATCAAGACAAAACAACAAACTTGACGAGACGCCACAGATAGTGGAAAAAGTTGAAATGGCAATGGACAGTTTTGGCCGATCAGTGAAATAAACGACGCTGACGCCGACGCAGCTCTAGAGTAAAAAATCTAATTCTAGTGTCTAGCATAGTGATACGTAATTGTAGGATACAACAACAAAATTGACTTCACGCCACAGACAGAATACCTAATAGAAGAATTTAGAAAAGGCGTATTTTTCGAAATCTTCGGATAAAACAGGCTACGTGATCGTATTAAGTGCTTCGCTTGCTACGTCGTAGCTGAGTGGACAGCAGCAGCTTGAGGGTTAAACTAAGCCTGTGTTTAGTTGGTTGATTCTAGAAGGCAAAATTCGGCCGTGTGGTGCCGGCAGAGTAGAATAGCACCACCCCCTCTCTTCCCGTGGGGGTCGTAAGAGGCGACCGAGGGATAAACCCGACTCAAACAGCCAGGGCCAACCGTATGGTGGCGGTTAATCCACCACAAAAGCATTCCCAAGGTGTGTTCAAGTGTGTTGGCGTCCGGTAGGCGGCCGGTCGTAAAATTCAGCCAAATCCTTTTGCAACACGATTTTGTGTTCAACGAAACGTGTTGCGCCGACCCGATTGGGATAAGGGCAGGAAGATGATGATGATTCTAGAAGGCAAAATTCCTGGCAAAAGATCACCAGGCCGCCCCAGGAGGAAATGGATAGACAACATCAAAGACTGGACCGGACTTCGTTACAATCAACTGAAAAAGGCGGCTCAAGATCGCGTGGGTTTCTACATGCTGACCTCCAGAACAGTTAGTTCTTACAACTCCTAATTATTTCCAAACTTATAGCAGGACTAGACTGACCAAGCATGCCTGCCTAGTAATAGAAGTCCACGTAAAAAATTAAATGGTAAAGACTATCGTTTTTTTCAATAGATCGCATCTTTTTCCACTTCGCATTTTTTCGGCCATCCTTTTCTTAATCAATATTATCATTTCCAGTAGCTTTTTCCATGTTCTGTGTTCGCATGACACGACGCCCGGACATGCTCACATCGATACATCCCGCGAACAGAATGTTTTTCTAGCGCTTCCATTATAAGAGCCGAAATAGATTATTGATATTCACCACGTTTTCAAGTACCAAAGCGAATAGTGACGAATGCGAACACACGCGAGGCGATTCGACAGGTCGTCGAAAATAGACTGAAATGCTTACATACATACATAAATCACGCCTCTATCCCTTTCGGTGTAGGCAGAGTGGCACTACTATAACAGTCACAATAAAGTCCACTGCTGAACCTGGGCCTCCCCCTAGTAGTGGGGTATTTGCCATACTCACCACGCTTGTCAGGCGGATTAGTGAGCGCAATGCAAGATGTTGCAATGCGATTGCGAAATACATCCAGGGATTAAACCCGTGAATGAATTTATCCCTTAGTCGCCTCTTACGACACCCACGGGAAAGATATGGGGTGATGACATTCTAAGCCGGCATCATATGACTAAGCCGGCATCACACGACTAGACTGAAATGTAGGTATAGAAGAAAAACATACATTATTTTCGTTAGAATTTGAACACGTCTTTTTAAAAATTTGTATCAAGCAGAATATAGAATTTACTCACATATTAGTTAAACAATGGTTACCGGAGTTTTGTTTTATTTGGTTGAATCATCATTATCATTATAGCATAACTATCATAGTCTATCATTGTTGAAATCAATAAATGGTAATGATTGTTTGCTATTGTAAGACTAATTTCTATTTGGATCAGCAATTCCTAATTAAGAATTTACCTGTCTACTTAGTCATCAAGAAAATGCATTAAATTGGATACTTTGCTTAGGGCATTGTACTGAACAATTTTCTCTATGGAACCAATGTTGAAAATCGATAAATAAAGATTCGACTTACCAAACAAAATTCACGATCATCTGACTGACTTAGTATGGCAGGCCGAATTTTTTTTCTCGTTTTTCGGCATCGGTACCATACTAAAAATTGGTTAGTACGATGCCCTAAACAACATGTCTAATTTAATGCATTTCCCCAGGAACACGGTGCATATGTATCAGTTTTCTTTTGCAACTTTTACAGGTAGACATAAATGAAAGTGGTAGAAATATATTTAGCATCTTCCGACTGAGTCGTTGCTCGGAACTTGACTGTAGAAGATCTCCTGAGGATGCTCCGTGGAGGAGTGAAACACGTGTAGAGTGTAAAACGTGGTTGCGATGTTTGTGTGTTGTGTCGCTAGTATATTTGCATTAAGTTGCGGTCGTACGTGTGGTTCACTCAGCAGCATAACCTACCATCAAAAGTGCGGAAGAAGCAAAATATATTTCTACCACTTTCATCAAGATGGACTTCCGCAAAGTAACGCCTGATACCTACTATTAGTTAGGTAGAGATAGGTTTCTGTCTAAATTACTTTCTGAACAACGTGTGTGGTGAAGAATTGTGTAATATAAGATTTATCCATTATCATAAATTCCAGATTTTACGATCCCATCATCTCTGACTAAAGCGACTGCACCACAAAATAGACAGTTCACAGAAGGATCACTCGACTCTATATAAAGTTACATTTAATTAAATACAAATCTCTTAAGGGTGTGTTCTACTCACAAAACTGAACGACTTTTGTTAGAAACTTTTCTTCGAAATATGACACTAGTTCTAACAAAAGTTGTTCAGTTTTGTAAGTAGATCTCACCCTCTAGAGATTTGTACTTAATTAAATGTAACCTTATATAGGATTTTTGCAATTGTAACTTGTTACATAGCCAGGGTAGCAACAGTAAAAAATCGCAAAATATAAAATCAAAACAGCAGTTCTGATACAAGAACGTAATATGATTCTGAGCCAATTTTAATACAAGAAATATGACATTTTGTTGCAACCATCTTCTTTATTTACCTTGAAGTACTCTGAGATTCCAGTTCATTCCAGTATGCGTCAAAATCGCCATTAGTACTGAGTGAGCCATCTGTAAAGGCTCCCCGAGTCGTCTCGCTAATTTGTGACTGCATTATCCATTGGCAACCCAACCCACAATATTTATTGGCAACCAGTAGTTATCTGGTGAACCAAGTAAAGGTTATCATCAGAAATCTCGTCGCAGACGCAGGTGACACAGGCACCAGTGTAGATTAGTGTCGGGACAATAGTCGAGTTTTGAAATCGATATCGATAGTTAATAGTTAAAGAAATACTGGACCGATTTGGATGAAATGAAAACTAAAGTGGAATCAAAAAACACACATTTAGATGTAATACGTGAAAGTGCATTATTTTGACGCTTTGATCTCGTCCATTGTAAGAAATAACATAGAACAATTCAAAAAAACCAAGGACATACATACAAGGAATGTTAGAATCTCAGATAAGCTTGTATATGTTACGGACAATTTGATAAGTCCGGGCACTATTAATAGTGACCGGTCAGTATTAATAATGCCCGACCTAATTGGGCAATGTGATTAAAAAAACACGATTAATTACTTTTCCCGGTCAGTATGAATAATTCCCACCCTACCTTGGGCAAAGTAATAAAAATAAAGAACTGTAATGTATTTTTTTATTAAATGAAGTTAAATTTACATTATTTCAAGGAAAAGTTATCAAAAAACAAAGTTTTGAAAATAGAAGTTGAATAATAAACAGTTAAAAATGTATAACATTAGTAGCTACTTACTTTTTATTCATACAATTACTTAAGAGAAAAGTTATTAAAAATAATTCAAACATGAAAGTAAAAAATAAACAGTTAAAAATGAAACTTGGTATTTTAATTGGTAAATGAAGTTAAACTTACATTATTTTCATTAAAGTTATCAATTAATTTGAACATGTGAGTTAAAAATAAATGTAATAATATCAGTAGCACTATTTTTGATAAAAATATTTGGTACTTCAATAGTTAAAAAATTAGTAGACTAAGAATTTATTACATGGACCACGGGCACTCGGGCACTATTAATACTGACCGGTCCAAGTGATTAATTAATCACTTTGCCCTACGTTTTTGGGCACTATTAATAATGACCGGTCAGTATTAATAGTGCCCGATTAATCATGTTGCCCGTAACATATATACTAACATACCAAAATTGACATTTTATTTAAAACAATGTAATGGCATGTGTGTAAGAATTTATAATGCTATTCCAAGTGACATCAAACAGTTACCTACACAGTTATTTAAAAAAGAATTACTGAAATGGCTTAAAGAGAAACAATACTATGCTGTTAATGACATATTTAATTAATAAGATGTAACTTTAAAATAATGACATTTTGTAATTTTATAGAATTGACATTTGTAATTCATATAATTAAATTTTTCTGTGCCGGCCATGTCAATAATTTAATATATATCTATAATTGATTATTAGAAGATAGCAATGTTATTTTTTGTTAATCCTATAATATGTTAGTACCTAAAATTTGCATGCCATATATTTGGTAAAATTATGTGATACTTATTATATTTAAACGGAACATCTTAATGTACAAACCATAATTTTGAGCAAATAAATTTCTGTATTTCTGTATTCCATTACTAGGCTCTGCAAAGTCGCTATTAAATTATACGACGGTTTCATCCTTAGACATTAGCATAACACATAGGTATGGTTGCACAATTGCACATAGCGACTTGCTAACGATGCACAATATTTTAGAAAAATAATAAAGTAGGAAACACTCTAAGGGAACCTATTTTTCACTACTTTTTTTTTTTAGTAAATCCGTCATCCGGCCTTTATCCTTGATACGTCGTTTGCGTTTCTAGTGCATCGCCATACAGGTACCAAAGTTCGTTTAATCATTGACAAAATTTCACGATTTCTATCGAAAGTTTACAACACTAGAGAAAATATAAATTGCTAATCGGACTCACGGGACACGAGTATAAACTCCTATAAAGGTGCATTGGGGTCAGGTTTGTATTTCACTAAACACTGCTTTATAAGTTAGTACAATCAATTACCACTATTAATGTTTGCAATCTGTAAGAGGCTCCGTTGCTTCATAGAATAACAATATTGGTCAAACATAAAGTTAACCTAATCTATTTTGTTTAAAATGAAAGTCAAGTACGAATAATAATTCGTAGGAACAAAAATAAGAAGAACAATATTTTGCGTTTTTTCATCCTAATCATTCTTCTGATTCGCACGCTTTACCTACACACAGGCTGGGGGGTGCAGTGCAAGATATCGCATCTAGGTGTCCATAAAGATCGAAAAATACATACCTACATTGGATTCAAATCATAAAAGTATAGGTGTCAGTAAAAAAGAGATTTTTAATTAAGTATTTTTTAATACAAAATTATCTAGTCGGTTTATAAAGCAACTACAGCAAACATTATATTGTAACGTACCTATGACAAACTAATTTCAATAAGTCGTTATTTTCTGTGTACCAATGTCGTTGATATATCACTCGCCATCTAACAGAGAATTACAAATACAGCTTCCACACATGTAATGATTGCTAATATACGTATTTATTCAACCATCTATTACATATAATAAAGTTGTAGAGGGTGGAAAGTCTGTACATAGAAGATTTTCCAAAAAAAAGTGTTTGGTGATACTTAAAATTGATAACAGAACACGTTTCAGCAATTTTTAGATTTTTTTTCTGTTTGTCTGTTTATCTGTTTATCTGTTTATCTGTTTGTATGAGGAAGCATCACGCAAAAACTACTGAACCGATTTTGATGCAAATTATACCAAAATGTCGGGAAAGTTACTGACCAGGTTATAGGCTAAAAAAAATCAACCCCTAAAAGGGGGGGTTGCCACTGTACTTGAAATAAGTTTGCACATAAATCGATATCGCGTTGCGTGCGGTAGAGGAATAAGTATTAGATGTAAAAAAAACTACTCAAATTATTTTAAGGGGTGAACCAGTCCATGAAACTGAACAACTTTCCCCAAGGAACATAGGTCGAATAATGAAAAAATAATTGACCTTCCCTACAAATTTAACACGGTCGGCTATGGGCTGGAGCATTTTGTATGGGAGGTACAATTATCCTTTCCTACAGTATGTAAAAAAATAACTGCAAATATTTTAACGAGTAAACCAGTCCATAAAACTGAACAACTTTTCCTAAGAAACATAAGTAGGTCAAAATTTGAAAAAAAAATTTGGCCCTGGGCCGGCCAGAACATTTTGTATAGAAGGTCCAATTTTTTTTCATATTTCTACCTATGTTCCCTGGGGAAAGTTGTTCAGTTTCATGGGCTGGTTCACTCCTTATAATATTGGCTGTTATTTTTTTTACTCCTTATATTTTGAACTAGGTATGTTCCTTGGGGAAAGTTGTTTTCATCCTATCTAAGTATTCGAAAAGAACGCGCCGCAAAGTTCTTTTATTCGCACTTTTTAAATTAAGAACTTAACAAGTTCGAATAAAACTACTTTGAATTTAGAACATCTTGCTTGATATTCAGTCAGCGCCAAAGAAATGGAATGCAAATATTGTTCGAATAAAGGTTGTATGGGACGACGGCCCATAGTCGCACCGCCCCGACAGAACTAAAAAAAAGATACCTACGCGCGAATTACAATCCGTAATGTTCAGCAAAAAATACACGATTGATAGAATTTTATTTATCTTTTTAAAAATTAGTTCAAGTAACAGTGAAAGTATGATATTGCAATAAAATATGAGGCGCCTTTTATACTCTCATAGAGGGTGATGGAAAGTGGAGTGAATTACTCGGGCGCAAAATATACAGGGTGTAAGGGACAGCCCTCCGAATACTGAAGGGGTGTGCATTCAGACCATGAAACTGAACAACTTCCCATAGAAATAAATTTCAGGAAATGTAAAAACATTTTTGACTTCCCATAGTAAATGCAATCAGTTGATCGTGATTTTATATGGGAAGGAAGCCGAAATCATTTTTCTTTTCCTGAAATTTATTTCTATAACAAGTTGTTCAATTTCATGGTCTGAATGCACCTATCAGTATTCGGAGACCTGTCCTTACACCCTGTATTTTAACTCGGGCGACGTACTTTGAATCCTTCGCTGCGTTCAGAATTCTACTCTAGAATGCCTTACTTCGCTCTGGATTAAATCTGTATCAGGTCGGTGTCAAGTACCCCTGCAATAGTTTTCAAAAGAACATTTCGATAGCGTGTCTTAGAAACCTGCAGCGACATCTATAGTAGGAACTAAGTGCAGAAACAGCTACAAAAAAAACTGTACAACTGTGATGGGCTGCTTCTGCAGGCCTATCACTTTTTGCAGGTACCTTAACGGGACTGGTAGCATACCGGTCCTAAGGGAATTTTAAAAGTATAGTACCTACACAACTTTTAATAAGAAAACAAAACAGAAGTGATTATTTCACTAATTAGAAGAAATAGAAAGAAACAAGCATCCATCGACATGGGTTAAGCTGGGTTTGCTCCTTCACATAAAATTTTAAAGAAACACTGGCGTTGCGTTGGTACCTACTGTAGCCAACTACCTATATCAAGGTGTGACTCTTGCGCTCAGAGTTTGAAACAGGAGGAATCATCGGCGGTAGTCTGGGGTTTTTCCAGGTTATTTCATCATCATCGTCATCACCATCATCATTTGCCTGCTCCAATCGTACCAATCACGCATAAAATACTAACTATATGAGACAAACATCGAAATTGAGAACGTACCATATGTGTAAAAATGGCATAAAAATCATGTTAGTTGTATGGGAGCCGCAATGGTTACAGAAATACAACATCTGTAATTTAAATTTAAAAGTTTAACTGTCTTACTATCACGGTTTATGAGATACTAGCTGCCCGTCAGCGGTTTCACCCGCTGCAACCTATTATTCCGCGGGAAAAAAGCATTACTCACCAAGAGATGTCGCTGTTAGTTTTCGGCGAAAACGTTTAAAACGCGAATCGGCTCAGTCACGCCACCTTTGCAAAATATTGGAATATGCGTGATCCCGTAGGAATAAGACATTTTTCCGTGGTAAAAAGTAGCTTATGTGTTATTCTAGATACTTTTCTACATTTGTGCAGAATTTCATGTCAATCTAATCAGCCGTTTTAGCGTGATGTCGTAACAAACATACACACAAACATCCGCCTTTTTAGTAGGATAAACATGGTTATAGACAGACAATGATGCGAAGTCTCAGTAATAGGGTACACTGTTGGTGCGGAACCCTAAAAATAATGGGCGGGTAATCAAATAAGTAAACAATTAATATCAATATCGCACTACCTATTTTTGAAAATGTTGTCAGTTAGTGTGTATGACCAGGCTCAAAAAAAAGAAGACCTAACTGACTCGAGAACCTCAGAAAGAACGTTATGGCACCAAAAAAATAGGAGAGCCAGCACCACACAAAGTGGGAAGGTGGCAAGGAAGAAGAGTTCATACTGTCTGTGTGGTATAATTGTGCATGAATCACTCAAAATTAAGCAATGTTTTTAGATGTTTGGTATGGTGGAAGATAAACGTGCTGATCATATTTGATTATTAGTGAGAACTATTATCAGCACTGGAGGTACTGTCTGTACCTACGTGACGTAACACCAGGAAGTCGGCAAAATTTTAAAGGGCGCCACACACCGGGCCTGTCTGTATGCCCGCATAGAGATGACGTTGTATCGTCTGGGATTGTATGAGACACCGCATACCGCACTACTCGCGTGATTACGTGCACGCATACGCAGGCAGGCCTCTCATACAATTCCATACGATACAACGTCATCTCTACGCGCGTGATGACGTGCACGTCACGCATACGCGCCCGGTGTGTGGCGCCCTTATGAGATACGAAAATGACTGTATTGAAAAAGTTGTTTAGCATGATGTGCAGCTTCTGTTGGCTCAAAAACTTCTTTGGCGAAACGAAGTTCGCGGGCACCAGCTAGTTATAAATGAATCTACGATTTCTAATACTACGACTCGTTCGATAGGCATATAAGTCATCTGGACACGTGCTTTGGGTGCCCTTTAGGTGCTTTTATAGACCACGATTGTTCCTTTTGTAGGTACCTATAGTAAATCTAAGGAGATTGTCGATTCGCATCTAGAAGAGATATCATACGGTCACAACTTACGAACTGGTTTGTCAATCAGTTAGGTACTATAAATAAACCGTACAAGCTGATCTTTAAATGAGTAGGTTGATGTATTGCTGACAGGTACATTTTTAGTTCCAGAATCATAAGTTGTGTGGAAAAACTATGATGTCAAATTTATAGGACATCAAGAATAGTTCAAAGATTTCGATGATATTTTTTAAGGCTAAAATTATTGAATAATATCCTTTTATCGTTTTACCTGCAAAGCTTTCATACAGGATGTAAAAAAATAACTGCAAATATTTTAAGTGGTGAACCGGTCTATGAAACTGAACCATCGAAATATAAAAAATATTATTCATGGTGACATTTTGTATGGAAGCTATTGATCTATGCTCATTGGAGAAAGTTGTCTAGTTCCATTAGCTAGTTCACCCCTTAAAATATTGGCAGTTATTTTTTGTTTACCTACCTACTGGCACAATCAAATGTAAGTAATGGGTATTATTTGTTTGCACTGTTTATTTCATAAAACTTTGTTCATTCAGGCAATCGTCTGTTATAAACAGACGAGCTTTATGCATATGAGCTGTTTGCGGCTTGTAATGTATCTGTTTGATATTCAAAGCAGCGGTTCCAGCGTGCGAACGTCCTGGTTCGGTAAAGGACGGATGCTGCGAACAAAAGGTTTGTTTCCAAAAGCTTATACGATACTACAAGTTGCAGTTTTTCTTTTCTTTTCAGCATGTATCTACTCATGTAGACTGTTTCACTTAAGCATTAAATGTACCTGCTGCTAAAGAAATACCTCTTACCTTGTTACGTAGTTATTTTACAATAACTGTTATTTTAAAATTTGAACGCATCGTTTGCCAGCTAGTTATCAAATTTTTGAACGCGTCCGTATCTTCGTTTGACAGATCGCTAAGTGTTGCCATTTTCCACTTATAATTCCTCTTCTCTTTTGCAGAAGATTTTACATTTTTTTAATTCATTTGAGTTCGAATTGATTAGTTCTATTGATTATCTAGAATACTTCAGTTTTGTTGATAACATGGATAGATATTCTTATTTTTCCGTGGTGTCCAGCAAGAATACCGTTAAAGTTTGAGTGAATTTGTAATTCACAATTTGGTGGATTTTTGTTATGTAGGCAACATTTCTTAATGTGAGACGAGTGACGCTGTTTCGTCACTTTTACGAAAACGGTCCGTGCAAGGACCCAAATTTAATTTGTTTCTATCGTATATTCGGTGAGTTAATATTCAGATTTACACTTGAAAGTGCTTTTCCCATATTTCCCCACGTCAATCTCAGTGTTTATTTTTCAGATTTGGATTCTTTTTAATTTTTCCACCGAACGTGGCAACGGGCGGGCCTTGTGCTTTGCATGCACGGCAATATATATTTGCCACTGGTAAGTTATCATTTTGATCTTACACATAAAAGTGTCTTTTTCTACTTTCCCCACGTCATCGTGTACTTTTATTTCAGATATAAACTCGATTCTATGTAAATCAGCGCTCGCGCACACCTCGTCGCTTTTAGTCGTCGTGGACGAGATTTTCTTTCATCCTCCGAAAGGTATCTATTCATGTTATTAAGTAACTGCTAATTATTTCAAAGTAGATTTCCACCTTGCATAAGTTAGGTTATGTACCACATGCAATTTTGAAAAGCTATCTTGCACACCCTCCATGTTTTTACATCGTCGCACAGCACAAGCTAATCGCATTTGCTGATTCAAAGTTTGTCACATATCATTTTGAGTGTTTTTGCTTCCCATTATTTTGTATCAAAACTGCTGTGTCATAGACTGCCATGAGAATATTTTCAATCATTGGTTATGTATGAATGTCATGCTACAGCTTGTGTTCCATGCTATCCCTTTCAGGAGGTTCACGGTGAGGGCATTCTCTATGTGAGGGCTACAAACGTCCCACACCAGGTCACCCAACATTCAACGAGTCCGAGTCAGGTCCGGTGATAGGTTCCGCTGGCCGGCCTTCTCCAAAACAAGTAGGATTGTTTTATTTTCTTCGTTCCAGTCAGGTCGTGACTGGTGGCGCCCTTTTATTAAACTAACTTAAATTATTTAATTTCTAAAATAATTTTACCGAACAAGTGCTAAATTTACCTTGTCACCCCGACCCCTTACAGTATACCTACTGAGTCTAGCTGGCAATCTTAGGTATCAATCAATTGTTTATGTTAAAATATAGTTAAGAAGATTTAAACCCTTAATCCGACACTTCAGGAAAATAATATGTTAAATTGGTAATTAACCCTGAAACGGGCGCGTGTCAAATTTCCATATGTTAAATTTGTAAGCAGTGAATCTTGTGATTTCTTCTCATAATATAATAATAAACTTGTGAAAAGGAATTCCTTATTTTTATTTATTACACAAAATACTTTTGTAACATTGTCACCTCAAACGTGGGGCCACGACTTGGTAAAATTGTAGTGTCTATGTTTGCCAGCTACTACAAAGCACTTGTTCGTTTATTGGTTTTTTATTCTTTTGTCACGGACGTTTAGCGCCAATAATTTTATTTAAAATATATAATACCTACAATTGTTATACGAAAATTGTAATTTTTAATTTTTTTTCAACTTTGGCTTGGATTACTTTACTTTTTTAAATTTAAGACTGTATTATTTATACTTGTGTAATGTATGTGTGTCATCTTAACATAAGTTTCTCCTGTTTTAATTTATTGCCAGGTAGACTCTGACGCGTCTTGTGTTAAATAAGTTTAATTTTTATTTGCGTTTTTATGAAACAGACGGTTTATCTGTTTTGTGTTTTATGAATTTGAAACGTTTTTTTTACCGGCATTTAGTTCGGGAATAATTTAGTTTACTGGTATTTAGACCGGGAAACGTATTTGTTTTGAATGCGTTTTTCTTATTGTGCGTTTATACAATGGGAAATTGTTTTCATGTTGTGCCGATTTTATTGGAGGTGGGTTTATCCATGCTGATGCTGTGCTTCATCCTTTAGAGTCATGATATACTTTTCATCTCCACGGTCAATGTGTCCTGGTGTGTTTTCACCTGTATTTGGGTGTGGTTTTTTCCCTTTTGAGTGAAGAAGGGTAGTTATGTTTTTAAGACGTGGTGCTTCACGCACGGTGGTATTGAATAGTGTGTAAACGCAATTCACCGGTAGTGAGCTCCATAATCGTCCGGACTGCAGAGAGTATTTTGGTTTGTAACATCTGTCCTGACGTTTGGCTATTTTGGGTTTGGTTACTGGCAGAAGAGTATTTGTTAAAGAAGGAAGGAAGTGTATCACCCGGACTGTAGAGAATATTATGGAATGAGAAGATCTGTCCTGGTTGTTAGTTTCGTATTTTGGTTTGAAATCACTGTCGAAGGCATAAATTTTTTTCTTTTCCCTTTTTCATAGGATAGGTTAGTTTAGCAGGCTAGGTAGTAGCCATTTGTGTCGTTATTTTATTTTCCTTATGTAGGTTACCCGAGTTTTGTCGCTTTAGGAGCGGTCACTAACTCTTTTCAAAAATAAGCCTTATAGATAGACAATAACTCTTTGTTATATTGTTTTATTATATATTATCTATAGTTAAGTTTTTGTCGCTTTAGGAGCGGTCACTAACTCCTTTCAAAAATAAGCCTTATAGCTAGACAATAACTCTTTGATATATTTTTTATAATTAGTAGCTTCAATTAAGTTTGCGTCACTTTTGGAGCGGTCTCTAACTCCGTCCAAAAACAAGCCTTATAGATGACACAAATTTTGAATTTACGAACATTATAACGTAATAGGAGCGGTCCCTAACTCCGTATAAAAATAAGCCTCATAGAAGACACTCACTTTAAATTTTCAAACAAATGTCATCATAGGAGCGGTCCCTAACTCCGTATAAAAATAAGCCACATAGAAGACACTCACTTTAAATTTTCAAACAAATGTCATCATAGGAGCGGTCCCTTACTCCGTATAAAAATAAGCCTTATGGACAAATTTTGAATTTTCGGACATCATAACGTAATAGGAGCGGTCCCTAACTCCATATAAAAATAAGCCATATAGCAATTTTGTAACTAAAATACAGGTAGTTGTTTAATTATACTATAGATGTAACCTTTTATATTAACTGATATTTTGAAGGTCGTTTGTTTGTTTGTTCTTTTTTCCTTTAAGGTAGGTTGAGACGTGTTTGTCTGGTTTTGGTTTGGTTTGGTTTTTTTTATCGACTGGTATTTTCTCTGGTTTATGTTTAAATGAGCTGGAGGGCCAGCTCGAATTTTCCTTTTTCTTGGAAAATTCTTGTGGGTAGGGGGGTATTGTTACGTAGTTATTTTACAATAACTGTTATTTTAAAATTTGAACGCATCGTTTGCCAGCTAGTTATCAAATTTTTGAACGCGTCCGTATCTTCGTTTGACAGATCGCTAAGTGTTGCCATTTTCCACTTATAATTCCTCTTCTCTTTTGCAGAAGATTTTACATTTTTTTAATTCATTTGAGTTCGAATTGATTAGTTCTATTGATTATCTAGAATACTTCAGTTTTGTTGATAACATGGATAGATATTCTTATTTTTTCCGTGGTGTCCAGCAAGAATACCGTTAAAGTTTGAGTGAATTTGTAATTCACAATTTGGTGGATTTTTGTTATGTAGGCAACATTTCTTAATGTGAGACGAGTGACGCTGTTTCGTCACTTTTACGAAAACGGTCCGTGCAAGGACCCAAATTTAATTTGTTTCTATCGTATATTCGGTGAGTTAATATTCAGATTTACACTTGAAAGTGCTTTTCCCATATTTCCCCACGTCAATCTCAGTGTTTATTTTTCAGATTTGGATTCTTTTTAATTTTTCCACCGAACGTGGCAACGGGCGGGCCTTGTGCTTTGCATGCACGGCAATATATATTTGCCACTGGTAAGTTATCATTTTGATCTTACACATAAAAGTGTCTTTTTCTACTTTCCCCACGTCATCGTGTACTTTTATTTCAGATATAAACTCGATTCTATGTAAATCAGCGCTCGCGCACACCTCGTCGCTTTTAGTCGTCGTGGACGAGATTTTCTTTCATCCTCCGAAAGGTATCTATTCATGTTATTAAGTAACTGCTAATTATTTCAAAGTAGATTTCCACCTTGCATAAGTTAGGTTATGTACCACATGCAATTTTGAAAAGCTATCTTGCACACCCTCCATGTTTTTACATCGTCGCACAGCACAAGCTAATCGCATTTGCTGATTCAAAGTTTGTCACATATCATTTTGAGTGTTTTTGCTTCCCATTATTTTGTATCAAAACTGCTGTGTCATAGACTGCCATGAGAATATTTTCAATCATTGGTTATGTATGAATGTCATGCTACAGCTTGTGTTCCATGCTATCCCTTTCAGGAGGTTCACGGTGAGGGCATTCTCTATGTGAGGGCTACAAACGTCCCACACCAGGTCACCCAACATTCAACGAGTCCGAGTCAGGTCCGGTGATAGGTTCCGCTGGCCGGCCTTCTCCAAAACAAGTAGGATTGTTTTATTTTCTTCGTTCCAGTCAGGTCGTGACTGGTGGCGCCCTTTTATTAAACTAACTTAAATTATTTAATTTCTAAAATAATTTTACCGAACAAGTGCTAAATTTACCTTGTCACCCCGACCCCTTACAGTATACCTACTGAGTCTAGCTGGCAATCTTAGGTATCAATCAATTGTTTATGTTAAAATATAGTTAAGAAGATTTAAACCCTTAATCCGACACTTCAGGAAAATAATATGTTAAATTGGTAATTAACCCTGAAACGGGCGCGTGTCAAATTTCCATATGTTAAATTTGTAAGCAGTGAATCTTGTGATTTCTTCTCATAATATAATAATAAACTTGTGAAAAGGGAATTCCTTATTTTTATTTATTACACAAAATACTTTTGTAACAACCTATACTTTTCCGATTATTGCGACGATTCTAGGCCAGGTCGAGATCAGCTCAGCTGTTAGTTTGATGTCTTCCAGCCATTTTATTGGTGATCAGCCAATACTATATGTGATTTTGGTTTTATAGCAAATAAATAAATTTTATCTTATCTTTATCTTATACTTTGACTTCCTGTAGCTCGGGGCTCCAATGCAGCACTCTATCACTCCACCTGTCGTCATCTCTATCCTAAGTTCCACACCAAGAATAAATAGTAATATCAACTGTCACAAAAGTCCACTGCTAGACATAGGTCGTTCCTTATTTGGTGCGTACCTCTGGCTATCTATTCAATGGATTTAAACTCGTCATATACCTATGTCTGTGACAGACGATTTATTCAGTGTCTGAGGCAATACTTTTCATGGCTACCTATAAGCCGATACGGGAGCGGCATGACTTTCCGCACGCTCTACAAATGAAGGTGGAATTGGAGACTGGCACATGCATGTTTAGATGCTGTTTTAGTCTTTTGTCGCAGAGAACCGAGTATCATCGTGAGTATATTTCCTTGTTCTCAGTAAGCTGCTCCCAGCACCGCGATTTTATAATAAGACGACCTTGAAAACAGGACAATGGAAACAAATCCCCGATTAGTCACAAGCGCAATCAGGCATTTACGCAAAAGTAACTTTAGCACTATCAGCCACTTCACGACTCCTCAACAATTATCCGAAGTCGGGACTCAGTGACGTCACACGCGTGACTAAATCGCAAATGTAATGACTAACTGTAATTATATTGTTCTCACATAAATTCGTATTGTTAATAGCTGTTATAAAGAGTGTAAAAGATGGTGAACGGTACTGAAAACTTTGCAGGATGATCATGATCAGTCCATGAAATGGGACAGCGTTTACCTTAAGGTGGGCTTAAAAACCAAGCGACGCGACAACGACACGCGTGGGTGGTCGCCGTCAAATTTTGACGGCGTCGTTGTCGCTGCGGTCTTGTAGAAAAACCCGACCGCATCAACTGACAGCGCCACGCAGCAGATCCCAAGTAGCATTACGAATGTTAGTTAATTCTTACTAGTCTTTAATAAGAGTAAAGATTGATTTAGCTAAAACAAAAAGTTGTCTTTTATAATTTTATTTATAAAACGGCACAAAATTTAAGCATTTGATACACGAATCCCAAATCGACTTTTAGCACTTTTTGCGAACCTCTTTGTTGATACCTGCATTAAGTTTAGGATAAATATAGATGCATAATAGTGTTGCCACTGGCGTTTTACTACTGATGAACAAAAGTTGTTTTCGTACCAGTGTCAACCGTTCATACCCAGTAAGGCGCACCCTATAGCTTGTGTTATTAATTTATCTCCTGATATTATGATATTTATATTTGGATATGTATTTTCATAGGTACTTCGTTGAAAATAATACATTATTACGATAAGGTTGACTAAAACAACTCTTTTAAAACATGCCTCTAGTAAGTTGTATGGTAGAACCCTCTGTCTTTGTGCACGACAAATTAACGTATTTTTTCAGCTGCTTTTTTTCCTGCTTATGATACACTCATTCTAAAAATATAAACTCATAATTTTTTGTTACATTTGTTCTTTTGTACAAATTAATTTCGTTTTTGGTATTGCATGGTATATGATTAATTTGGTAGAGCATAATATACTGCATAATATGGACATAAATGTATAGGATGATTGACTCTTAGGAGATAAATACATCCGCTCGATTTATCTTTTCGCTTTACTGTTTGATAAATATTGTATATTTTCGAACCCTGCTGACTGAGACCATCTTTTTGCGCCCTAAGAGTCAGTTTCTACTGAAAGCGACGAGGTGAGACGATACGCGACGCTGCAATGTCAGTTCAAAGCGACATCAAGATGCAACGCGCGACGCCGCTCGATGCATCTTGAAGCCGCACGAAACCGAGACGAGAAGAGACGCGACGCTGCAATGTCTGTTCTGGCGACGTCACCTACGGCTGCCTGTCAGTTTGATTTCCACGCTCAGTGTTGCGGTGATAAAAAAGAACTACTACTCTTAGAAACACGATAGGAAATAGATTAGGAAAGTAACTTGGTTCTACTTGATACCTACTATGCAGGGTAGGTGGTTGTTATTGTACTTAAAAAAGACCAAGGGCTTGTCAGACTCGTCCATTCTAGAGTTCTGTAGTCATCCATTTCAGTGTTCTCTAGTGGATAAATGCCCGCATGGCATGCGTCTGTTACACTCCTCGACCCCGGTCATACAGGCTATGCGTATCAGTTTTCTTAGGGAAGTTGTCAGCTATACAAGATCTAATATACAAATGTAATTTGTTGATTGTTAAATCTTAGATTTTTGTTGTGCTGTGGCCGAAATAAATTTAATTTCTTTCTTTCTTACATTAGAGATAACAGCTGTAAAACTAAAAACTATATCTTGGTAACTATGCATGCTAGGCTATCAGTTTTATTGGGTAAAATGTAGACCTTGATAGACCTTCATTTGAAGTGACAGCTGACAAACTAAAAACTCGTTTATCTATATAGTTATGCATGCAAGACTATCAATTTATCTGTAAAAAGTGAAGGCCTTGATAAGATGAGCATTTCCAATGACGGCTGTCAAACAAAAAACTTGTTTATTTTGGAAGTTATGCATGCTAGGCTATCAGTTTGTTTGTAAAAGTTATAGACCTTGATGATACCTATATTTGAGGTGACAGGTGTCAAACGAAAAACTCGTTTATCTAGGTAATTATGCATGCCAGAATATCGTTTTTGGGAAAGATGTAGGCCTCGATGATACTTTTATTTTATGTGACAGCTCTCAAACTAAAAACTCATTTATCTCGGCAATTATTCACGCTAGACTTAGTTTCTTTGGTAAAGTTGTATCAAATGATGAGACCTTTATTTTATGTGACAGCTGTCAAACAAGAAACTCGTTTATTTCGGCAATTACTTATGCTAGACTGTCAATTGAAAAAGGTAATAACTTTCCCAAACTAACTGATAGTATTGCATTAATGATTGCCGCTATAAACGAGTATTTAGTTTGACAGCTGTCACATAAAATGAAGGTCTCATGAAGGCCTACAACTTTCCCAAACAAACATAATATTGTCTAGCATGAAAATTTGCCGAGATAAATGAGTTTTAAGTTTGACAGCTGTCACATTAAATGAAGGTCTCATCAAGGCCTACAACTTTCCCAAACAATCTGGTAATCTAGCTTGAATGATTGCCGAGATAAACGAGTTTTTAGTTTGACATTGTCACATGAAATGAAGATCTCATCAAAGCCTACAACTTTCCCAAGCAAACTTATTGTCGAGTATGAAAATTTGCCGAGATAAACGAGTTTTTAGTTTGAAATTGTCACATGAAATGAAGATCTCATCAAAGCCTACAACTTTCCCAAGCAAACTTATTGTCTAGTATGAAAATTTGCCGATATAAACGAGTTTTAAGATTGGCTGCTGTCACATAAAATGAAGGTCTCACCAAGACCTACAACTTTCCCAAACAAACCGGTAGTCTAGCTTGAATGATTGCCGGGATAAACGAGTTTTTAGTTTGACAGCTACCACATAAAATACAGGCCTCAAAGCAAGGCCTACAAATTTCCAAAACAAACTTATTTTCGAGCATGAATAATTGCCAAGATAATAATAGTTTATGCAACTGTCTTATAACGGAAGGCTTTAGAACGCGAGTGTCTGTTTATCACACTAGGCGCAGCCGATTGTGATAATAGTTTGACACGAGCATACCATACCATAACAGCCACAAAGTAGATTCTCATTTCCAAACTACGAAAAATCAAGTGTGCATTCCTGTAACTATTTTTAACTGAGGTCTGTGTATGGAACTTGGTACTTATTTAGATCTCACTTCTTTTATAGGCGAAGCATTCCAAAAGTTATCGAACTTGGCAGCCTTTCACATTTATGTTTTGGGTGGGATATAAAACCAACATTACTAAACGAGTGTTGATAAACGTGTTTATAGTTTGACAGCTGTCGTTTGATAGATCTCGCCAAGGCTTACCATTTTTGCTAAGAAATTGGTAGTCTAAGATTTATAGTTTCCAAAATAAACGAATCTTATTCTTGACAACTGTCATCTGAAAGATCTGAAATGCATTCTAGTTACTTACAATACCGTATCTGCAATATCATTGTATATTACCTACACGGAATTACTAGAAACCAGAGGGTTCTGTCCGGGAAATTTTTACAGAATGCTCCTATAAGGGTTTTATAACAAGTTTTGTTTAAGGCAACTGTTTGCTACTTGGGACATGGATCTCACTCAAGCAAAATTCACTCTTAACACATTTGACATTCATCTCAATTTACTATGAATTGTTGATGTCAGATACGTCGTTTAGGATGTAACTCGGCTTCTAAAACCCTGTCAAAAATTATGTCATTCCTTTGGAAAGGTACTGATGACAAAAAGGTATACGAGTGCTGATAAGGGTTTCTAGTTGGAAAATCCTGAATCACAAATTTTTCGGTGGAACTTTGTTTGGGCTATTAGGTAGACAAACATATTAAAACACGTCACCTCTCAGAGTCTGGGCGCCTTGGAGAAATTACATAGAAAGTCCTAGTTTTTGATCTGTATATCTAATACAACAATACTGTATACGATATAATATTGCATCGTATGCAATGCTATTATTGTATTAGTTTATGAAAGCTTAAGAAATGTTATAAATATTTAGTTTGACAGTTTTTAATCATTCCCAATCGTTTTCCAGGTATGTTATATGGGTTGTAAATTCCAACCCATATAACATAGATTTAGTAAAAGCTATCAAGACTCAATGTTAGAGAAGTTTATTAGATTAAATTTTTTAGAATAACAACATTCTGTACAATGTATCGTTTTCGAGTGATAAGCCGATAATCAAAATTCTCTTGTCCTGTCCTGTGTCACCGACTTACTGCCAACCTGGATGAGTACTAACCCGTAAGCTAGCTTCAGGAGTGGATACTCAACCATGGATCACATTCACGCCGTCAAGCAGCTAACGGAGAAGTGCAAAGTTTACAACCGGCCCTTGTGTTTCACCTTCGTTGACTATGAAAAGCTTAATGAAAAGGCATTCGACTGTTCGTCATCTGACAAACAATCAAAATGTATTGTCAGTGTTTCACTCTCTGCATCGCTGCGGTATTGGCAGGTGATGTGTGGATGTCCTCCGGGAGTCAAACGGGTAAACTTTTGACCAACGTACTAGAAGATATCTTGAAGACTTTAGATTGGAGCGAGAAAGAAGACAATTTCAACGGAATACGCATGTCGCACCTGAGATTTTCAGATGATCTCATCCTTATTGCCGAACGTTTTCTGGGTCTCCAGCAAAATATCGCATCTGCATGATGCCTCCCTGAAGGTCGGTCTCAGGATGAACATGTCCAAAACCAAAAGTTGAAAGTCGACGTAAAACCAAAGTCTAAATATAGGTAAGCGAGTGACGAGGTTAAGGTGGAGATGGGCAGGACACTTGTAAGACGAAGTGACGATCGGTGGAAAAAAGCAGCCACGAAGCGGTGGCCAAGATTAGTGAAAAGGTCAGTGGGCAGACCACCTGCTCGATGGTCCGACGATATCATCAAGCTTATAATATGACCTCACTGGCACAGGCTGGCACGGGACCATGAGGGCTGGCTTAGTAGAGAGGAAGCCTGTACCCCGCAGTGGGTAGATGGCTGAGGGTGATGATGATGAACCAAAATTCTGACCTTCTATGCGCTTCCGTGAGATATTTTAATATTTTTGTCTCCTTCATAGCCCATATAAAGTTCCGTCGTTAATTTTGTAGTTCAGGATTTTCCAACTAGAACCATTCATTCATTTACCTACCACTCTAATGCGGATGGAGCGTTTTACATTTGAAGCAAAGAATAATTTTGCGACAGTAACCAGAATTGAAAAATTTATCTACTTATTTTATGGTTCCAGTCTTGGATCTTCCAGTTTTTTTGCAATCCATACCCGCATACCACTGGTCGCACCAAAAAAGGGCGTAACTAGTTTCTTTAAACTTTACAGCAGAACATGGTTTGACTTGTACTGCCATGTTTATTTAGGGGGGTTGGATCGTCACCCGCCACGCTGATCCAGTGCGGGTTGTCGGGTCGCCATTGCCTCGTCCGTTGACCAGCAGGGCGCACCAGGGGCAGGTAAGGTTGGCTTGGGCCCCGAAGGTGTTGGTAAGGCCCCTTACACCCCTATCTTTAATAGTCACTATAATTACACTATCTTTAATAGTTTCCGAGAAGAATAAAGATAACTGAAATTTGGGACATATAAATGGGGTAAAGGAGGAAAGCATGGGGGTCCAACTTGCTTCCCTTCTTTTCCTGAAGCTTACCATATTATATAAGCTACACACATGCCAAATTTCATAGCTTTCAGACTTTATAGCTTGTATGGGTGTAATAACCCCAATTTATAGCTTGTATGGGTGTAATAACAAACATAGGTACTACTATTGTGTGTAACAAACTATTTCCTGTCTGACGAAATGTTTATTTGAAAGCTAATGAGAACATAACTAGTAACAGTCAGATATCATTAATGTGAATTTATTCAACATTACATTTTAAATTTCAATATTATTCATTTTTGCTTTCTATACAACGTGTTACAAAACAACCAATAAAGCTGAAAGGGTGTGGAAAGGTCCGTTGCAAGGAGTCAATTAACAAAAAATTAGAGCCGTACAAAAAATTCGTTTTTGAAAACTACGAAATAAATTTTTTTTTATTAAATTACACTTATTTTTAATCGTGGCATCGCAGCACTAATTTTGACAGCTCAAAGTTCAAATGAAGTTACCGACGCGGCGAAGCGCAGTTCGGTCTACATTGCTGGCTATTACATGAATGTCATCAATACAAGAAACTAAGTCAACCAGCAATGTACGCCGAAGCGGACTTTGTTCGCCAGGTAGTGTAGCACCTGACCTAGACTAGTAATGGGATTATTTTATCGACTGATGATAATGAAAAATATTCTTTTTTTTGGTTAGTTATGTAACAGGTTGTAAACCAAACGAAAACTTTGCGTATAAACGTAAAGTATACGCGTAACGTATACTCTTTTACGTAACGTAAAGTAAGTACGTAATATATACGCAAGTATTTATTGAGCATATTTATTTACTAAAACAAATACATCGAGGAATCATGTGACAACAGTTCAATGATTATAATGAATGAGTCAAACCACAACACTCGCCTGATACTTGCAACATTTTAAAAACAAAAGGCTGATCTTAGCTGTCAGTTTAGTCTATCTATCTGAATAAAAATCCTACATAGTAGATAGCCCACCGTGACACATATCAAAATCCAAGTCAGGCATGTCAGTGCCAATAATGTCATCAACACCACTCCATTCGTTCACAAACCCTTTCCAACCAAAGAGATTCGAAGATTCGAATACAATCAGCACTACAGCTTGCAGTATTGAAGATTATCTAAACAAATATTAACGAAACAATAACAGAAATTATTAGGCCAAAATAAAATAAACTTAGCTCTTCTTAGCTACTCTTAAGTCACGCGCCGTCAATCGTCATATATTATTTAAATGACGATAAAGACTATTCGTGATAAAAAAAATACCTACCGTCTCCTAGGACAAAAGTTCAGACAAAGCGTGTTGTGGTGTGGATTAAGCTAAAAAATATAATTTTAGAATTCCATTGTCATGGTGTATCAAACTAAAAATTGTTATTTTTTGGTTACATCACTTCGTGATACGACCAACGGTGAAGACAAGAGAATATCTGAATGTCACTAATTTACAGTGTTGCCGGGTCTTTGCTATAGTTTGCTCTAAATTTCTTTATTTTTATTAGCAGGTTTTCCTATATAAATACTTAAACTCGAACTTTTGGGGTTGTTTATACTCTTGTTTCTTGGTCATATTTTATCGATCTGCTTAACGTAGACGAACAGCTAATCGGCACCACCGCACCACATCAATTGTTACCTCATCTCACCTTAACCACCAAATGCATGAGCCCCTGTCGTGTGATGAGGTTGTTACTGCCATCAAACATTAGCATTGACCTTACGTATTTTTAATTATGTTTTTATATTATAAAATTAAATTTAAATTTATTAAGGGTGGTCCATGGAGTGACGTCAATAAAAAGAAATTAGATTCCTCACATCTTAGGGTATTCGAAAATACCCCATGTATGTTCCACGATTAATTTTAGTTTCCGAGTTATTCAACTTTTAAAGTTGTATGGGAAAATAACTTCTTCTTATTCGAGTAGTACACCAAGTCGTTCAACAATTCGATGAAACCTAGAGTCAGAGTTTTCCAACCGCCTACTATAAGTAGCAGGCCTCTGACATTATTGTGTAACGACCGCCGTCTTAGTGATCAGATCATTCACAAAAGTAATTTCAATGGAAATACAAGGTCGTGAGATACTGAAAATTAAGTTTGGTGAAGATATGATGACACAAGTTGAGAAGTTTCGATATTTAATGTGACCTTGATAATGAGATGAATAGCAGAATCAGTGTGGCAGCTGCAGTATTTAGAAAGCTGCTGATCAGAATTAAAAGTGGTCGGCATGGCCGAAATCAGCCGGAGAGAACATCATCCCCTGTTGGTGACTATGGAATGGTTTTATTTCAAGTTGATATCTTAACGCGATCCCGAAAAAAGGAGTCTTGACAGACGCATAACCAAGTGAAAAGTAATATAATATAATTCATAATATAACTATTCGTGTAGAATAGTTCATGGGTTTAGTTCAGTTTTTCCTTATAATGTATAACAACAAATACAACAGAACTTTTAGCGCCGCAAAACGAGGTTTACAAATATACATTACATTTTCTTTTGCAAATTCTGTTCAGGCATCAATGTTGTTGGAATACAATACATACATATATCACGCCTTTATCTCTTGCGGGGTAGGCAGAGCTTGTCGGAATTCAGCGTGTAATTTGTGAAAATTTGATAAACTGTAACATAAAAAGCATGTGTTTAGAATATTGTTGCCACTCGATAGTGGACTATCGATTGTAAAACGATAGACAATCGATAGTATCGATATCCTGAACTATCGATACTATCGATAGTATTATACCTCGTCAACAGTATTGCTTTATTTTGAATTATCAATACTATTATTAGGCCTACCGATTGTATAGGCCTGAATAAATGAAAACTATCGATCGTAAAACCATCGGTAGTACGGCAACAATAGTTCAGAATTTACATAAAGCTTGTTCTATATTTTTAACTACATTTACCTTGCTGTTAAATATGTCCAAATAGCAGTAATTCTATTTATCCGGCAACACTGGCCTGGTTAGCCTCTCAGCGCGCTGTCAACGTGACGGCGTCGTGGCGCGCCGCAACGACGCCGACGCTCGGTTTATCTGGTTCCCCATACAAACCCATACAAACCAGTCATTTGACAGCGACAACGACGCGCGTCGTTGTCGCTGTCGCTTGGTTTTTAAGCCCACCCTTAAGGTTTACCTACTAAGGGCCGGCGCACATAGACCGGACGCCGGCGACACTTTTCGCGCGACGCCTCTTGGTCGCGGAGCACACCAAGCGGCATTCTTCCGCGCGGCGTCGCCACGTGGCACGTGCGTCCGCCGGTTCGCTAGACAGTGTTGCCCGCTAATCTTATTAAAAATAAATTGGGTGGTTCAGATGAATCCAACCTATTAAAAATTAAAGAACATTACGTTACGATTGTCACTGAATTAATTTTTGCCACGTTTGAAAAAAAAATGGTCATTTGTGTGGTTCGTTGGTGTTTGATGGATCGTAAGGGTTATTTGTATGGGTCGTTGGTATTTGTTAGGTCGTAAGGGTATATTACGTGGGTCGTTGATGTTTGATGGCTCGTAAGGGTTTATTACGTGGGTCGTTGGTGTTTGTTGGGTCGTTAGAGTTTCTTACATGGGTCGTTGGTGTTTGTTGGGTCGTAAAGGTTAATTACGTGGGTTGTTGGTGTTTGTTGGATCGTAAGGGTTTATTACGTGGGTCGTTGATGTTTGATGAGTCGTAAGGGTTTATTACGTGGGTCGTTGGTGTTTGTTGGGTCGTTAGAGTTTCTTACATGGGTCGTTGGTGTTTGTTGGGTCGTAAAGGTTAATTACGTGGGTTGTTGGTGTTTGTTGGATCGTAAGGGTATCTTACGTGGGTCGCTGATGTTTGATGGGTCGTAAGGGTATTTGTTTGGGTCGTTGATGTTTGATGGGTCGTAAGGGTTAATTACGTGGGTCGTTGGTGTTTGATGGGTCGTAAGGGTTTATTACGTGGGTCGTTGATGTTTGATGGGTCGTAAGGGTTTATTACGTGGGTCGTTGGTATTTGTTGGGTCGTAAGGGTTTATTACGTGGGTCGTTGATGTTTGATGGGTCGTAAGGGTTTATTACGTGGGTCGTTGGTATTTGTTGGGTCGTAAGGGCTTATTACGTGGGTCGTTGATGATTGATGGGTCGTAAGAGTTTATTACGTGGGTCGTTGATGTTTGATGGGTCGTAAGGGTTTCTTATGTGGGTCGTTGATGTTTGATGGGTCGTAAGGGTTAATTACGTGGGTCGCTGGTGTTTGATGGGTCGTAAGGGTTTATTACGTGGGTCGTTGATGTTTGATGGGCCGTAAGGGTTTATTACGTGGGTCGTTGATGTTTGATGGGTCGTAAGGGTTAATTACGTGGGTCGTTGGTGTTTGATGGGTCGTAAGGGTTAATTACTTGGGTCGCTGGTGTTTGATGGGTCGTAAGGGTTTATTACGTGGGTCGTTGGTATTTGTTGGGTCGTAAGGGCTTATTACGTGGGTCGTTGATGATTGATGGGTCGTAAGAGTTTATTACGTGAGTCGTTGATGTATGATGGGTCGTAAGGGTTTCTTATGTGGGTCGTTGATGTTTGATGGGTCGTAAGGGTTAATTACGTGGGTCGTTGGTGTTTGATGGGTCGTAAGGGTTTATTACGTGGGTCGTTGATGTTTGATTGGTCGTAAGGGTTTATTAAGTGGGTCGTTGATGTTTGATGGGTCGTAAGGGTTTATTACGTGGGTCGTTGATGTTTGATGGGTCGTAAGGGTTAATTACGTGGGTCGTTGGTGTTTGATGGGTCGTAAGGGTTTATTACGAAGGTCGTTGATGTTTGATGGGTCGTAAGGGTTTATTACGTGGGTCGTTGGTATTTGTTGGGTCCTAAGGGCTTATTACGTGGGTCGTTGATGTTAGATGGGTCGTAAGGGTTTATTACGTGGGTCGTTGATGTTTGATGGGTCGTAAGGGTTAATTACGTGGGTCGTTGGTGTTTGATGGGTCGTAAGGGTTTATTACGTAGGTCTTTGATGTTTGATGGGTCGTAAGGGTTTATTACGTGGGTCGTTGGTATTTGTTGGGTCGTAAGGGTTTATTACGTGGGTCGTTGATGTTTGATGGGTCGTTAGGGTTTATTACGTAACGATTCACGTAAGAAACCCTTACAACCCAATAAACATCAACGACCCACAAAATATACTCATACGACCCATCAAACACCAAAGACCCACGTGAGAAACCCTTACGACCCAACAAACATCAACGACCCACGTAATAAACCCTTACGACCCAACAAACGCCAACGACCCACGTAATAAACCCTTACCCCCCAACAAACACACACGATCTACGTAATATACCCTTACAACCCATCAAACACCAACGACCCACGTAAGAAACCCTTACGACCCAACAAGCATCAACGACCCACGTAATAAACCCTACGACCCGTCAAACATCAACGACCCACGTAATAAGCCCCGACCCATCAAACATCAACGACCCACGTAAGATATCCTTACGACCCATTAAACATCAACGACCCACGTAAGATACCCTTACGACCCATGAAACATCAACGACCCACGTAATAAACCCATACGACCCATCAAACACCAACGACCCACGTAAGAAACCCTTACGACCCAACAAGCATCAACGACCCACGTAATAAACCCTTACGACCCGTCAAACATCAACGACCCACGTAATAAGCCCTTACGACCCATCAAACATCAACGACCCACGTAAGATATCCTTACGACCCATTAAACATCAACGACCCACGTAAGATACCCTTACGACCCATGAAACATCAACGACCCACGTAATAAACCCATACGACCCATCAAACACCAACGACCCACGTTATAAACCCTTACGCCCCATCAAACATCAACGACCCACGTAAGATACCCTTACGACCCATGAAACATCAACGACCCACGTAATAAACCCATACGACCCATCAAACACCAACGACCCACGTAAGATACCCTTACGACCCATCAAACATCAACGACCCACGTAATAAACCCATACGACCCATCAAACACCAACGACCCA
This sequence comes from Phthorimaea operculella, assembly GCA_024500475.1. Lineage (NCBI taxonomy): Eukaryota > Metazoa > Arthropoda > Insecta > Lepidoptera > Gelechiidae > Phthorimaea > Phthorimaea operculella. The sequence continues at coordinate 11,458,384 of JANFCV010000002.1, forward strand.
CGTTATAAACCCTTAAGACCCAAAATACACCAACGACCCACGTAATAAACCCTTACGACCCATCAAACATTAACGTCCCACGTAATAAGCCCTTACGACCCATCAAACATCAACGACCCACGTAATAAGCCCTTACGACCCATCAAACACCAACGACCCACGTTATAAACCCTTACAACCCAAAATACACCAACGACCCACGTAATAAACCCTTACAACCCAATAAACATCAACGACCCACAAAATATACTCATACGACCCATCAAACACCAACGACCCACGTAAGAAACCCTTACGACCCAACAAACATCAACGACCCACGTAATAAACCCTTACGACCCAACAAACGCCAACGACCCACGTAATAAACCCTTACGACCCAACAAACACAAACGATCTACGTAAGATACCCTTACAACCCATCAAACACCAACGACCCACGTAAGAAACCCTTACGACCCAACAAGCATCAACGACCCACGTAATAAACCCTTACGACCCGTCAAACATCAACGACCCACGTAATAAGCCCTTACGACCCATCAAACATCAACGACCCACGTAAGATATCCTTACGACCCATTAAACATCAACGACCCACGTAATAAGCCCTTACGACCCATCAAACATCAACGACCCACGTAAGATATCCTTACGACCCATTAAACATCAACGACCCACGTAAGATACCCTTACGACCCATGAAACATCAACGACCCACGTAATAAACCCATACGACCCATCAAACACCAACGACCCACGTTATAAACCCTTACGCCCCATCAAACATTAACGACCCACGTAATAAACCCTTACGACCCAACAAACATCAACGACCCGCGTACGGTACCCTAACGACCCATCAAACATCAACGACCCATGTAATAAACCCTTACGACCCAACAAACACCAACGACCCACGTAATAAACCCTAACGACCCAATAAACACCAAGGTTGTAGGTACTTATATTATAAATATTTATTCAAAACAATGTTTAGATATTTTTTATTTTGATTTATTTTAGTAATCGACACTTTTCTTTGAGAAACATTATCTTTTTTATTTCTATTGTGATGGCAACACCGGGAGAATGTCCGCTTGCGGCCTTGGGCCGCCCGGCGGACGCAAGCGCACTCAAGAGGCGCCGCGCGGAGTCGCGCGAATTCGCGCGGCGCCGCGCGAATAAATGGCGCTCGGACTTTTTCCGCCGCCGGCCATTATCGCCGTTACGTCAGTTGCGTACGGTTCATTTTCCGATTTCTCTGTTAGAGTCGCGCGACGGCGCGCGGAAAAGTGTCCACTCTGTCGGCGGCGGCCCTAAGAAGGTAGGTAGGTAAACGAAAAACTGTTTAGTTTTAACTTTCCATAGAAACCTTTTCGGGCCATTGGACGACTCCTGAGTGAAACTCGAAAAAAAGGAAGCACACTCAGTTAATCGGTATTTTGTATATTAGGTTGAATTTATTTTTCTTTCTTTCTCTGTTTTACTAACACATTGTCCGTAGTAAAAGTCTATTAGATTTCATGGTTTGTTTGTGCCGGTGTGGTGCCGGCAAAGTTTTCAGTACACCGTCCCCTACATTACGTAATACGTAATTTAATACTATTAAATTATGTTGGAATGGAATGTAATCTGCTAACAAGTAATGACAGTAATTAATGAGATACGGAGGAGCATATCTTGATTTAAGTTTCTTACGGAAAGTTGTTCCGGTCATCCCTTAAAATATTAGCTTCTTTTTAACATCCTGTATATATTCGTATTGTAATTGATGATTGTGATCGTTGAAATGAGGTGGGAATTATGATGTGTGATGTGATGACATTGATGTGATGACTGGTGTTCAGGAATGCGTTTATGTTCATCCTTGCCTTCAATTGACTGTTGTATGTTTAATATCTTTGTTAGTGTAAACGTACCTACGTGTTTACGTAGAGCATTTATCACACCAGCCCATAGCAGTCCATGCTGGACAGAGGCCTCCTCTATAGTAAAAACGCGTTAGCTTGGCAATAGCGGGCGTTGGCCTTTTCTACCACTGTACTCAATATTTGCGATAGCGATATATCGTTTTTCTTAGTAAATGTATGCGATATGAACATCGCTAGAGTACAGTAGTACAATAGCAAGGTCACTCTGGATTATTGCAGGGGTAATAGACATTTTCAGTTATAACCCTATTTTTAACGTAATTCTGATTGATGTTTTTTATTTCAATTCTATGAGATAATTATGTTTTAAGGTACACTGTTTAGCTCCGGGTCCGGGTTTAATTCCCGGCCGGGGCAGCTATTTGAATGATGAATTTGAATATCTGTTTTCAGATCTGGGTATTAATAGTGTATGTTTCAGTGTGGTCTATAAAGTGAAATAAAAGGAATTAAATATTTTGACCATAGGTTTATTAACAGCAGTCGTAGTATAGTCGTAACACTAGGTGGTGGCTCCATCGCCATTACACTCCACACAACAAAACTTAACAAATAAAAATAACAAAACGTGACTGGCTAACAAGTACTTACTAAAATCGAATTTCTAATTGTATTCACTGATTTGACGTGTGGTGCGTGGCCGCTTTTTTGGAAAAAATAAATAGTGATGTGCTAAAAAGATTAAATTAAATCACTCATCTAGTGACATAGTTCATAGTTATTAAATCAATAAGTGTATTTGGTTACAATATAAGTTCAATAATTTTAAGGACGTGATTTTCTCACAAAACTGAATAACATTTATTAGAAACTTTTCTTCAAAATATGAAAATAAATGAATTGGGTCTCCCGTACTAAGTGGCACACTTTTTAGGTTATATTAGGAGTATAAAATTTTTGTGGGAAATCAATAAATGAATGTAAGTGACCTGAGTATGAGGTTTGAATGAATCAGCTCACCTGAACTTAAAAATCGAACTGAAGTACGTCACTAGTGATATCCAGTTGGTATCATTAAGTTGTCGGCATCTGTCATTTAACTGAATAGAATTAAAAATTCGACTATACTTACTTCGCTGGCTCAACGACACAAAGTGGATCTTGGCCTCCGACACTAAGTTTCCCTATTCTTCCCTGTTCTGAGCTGCTTGTCGCCAATTGGCCATTTGAAGCGCTCCCAGGTCTTTTTGGACTTCGTCAATCCAGCGATACTTAGGACGCCCAACTGGACGTTGTCCATGTAGTTGACCCAGGTATGCTCTCTTGGCCGCAAGATCCTCCCCATTCTCTCGACATGTCCAAACCAGCGAAGTCGGGCAGATTTAATTTCCCCGATGACTAACAAGTAATGTAACAAAAATAAACTTATCAAACAATCAATAACCAAAACACCGAAAAACAGCAAGAAAGACTTCCAAACGTGAACGAACGCAAACGCACTTCAGAACGGAATGAGACGACGATCGATCAAAATGAAAACAAATGCGAGCCTACGGGACCGCACCTCTGGCATCCTCTGGCCAGCTAGGGGCTCATTACAAAACAATGTAACTCAAAAATTTTTGTTTTAGTGTCAACAATTTTGCTTTATATTTATTTATGGTAAAAATGTATTTTGTAAAGCTTTTTGGCTTCCTATTTGCTAAAATTATAATTGCAACCCAGAATATTTTTTATTTTACGGTATTATACCTTTATTAGAGAATAAATTTGGGCAATATTTTAAAACGTATGTTATAGAATTAAACTCATTTCAAAAGTTTGCAAAAATTATCGACATATAAAAGTAATAGTTAAAATAACAACTTTTCGAATTGGCTACAAGTACACTCATTTTTGAAAATTTTGGATATACATGGTTGTGGAATGACGCCGGGTTGAGCCGGGGGAATACCCGGAATTGGCCGGTATTATGATACTTTAGCGATGTGAATTCTAGCGATAGTTTGTATGGAGAGCGACAATTATCGCCCAAAAATGTTGTTTTTGGTACCGGTCGTGTCAATGTACGCTATTGCCAAGCTAACGCGTTTTTACTATAGGGTACGCCACGAGGCACCCGTTTCACCACCTAGCTGCTACCAGGCGCTCTCTTTAAGTCATCGGTCCATCTGTCGTCTCGGTCATAAGTAATGACTGGTAAAACGCACTGGACGAACACCTTTCATCTTGAGGCATTGTGGTAAGGGCGACTCCAGAATATGACGCAGCTTCCCAAACGTTGCCCAGCCCAGCTGTATTCTTCTGTAAGTAGAACATTAACTTCGCACAAATGTATGGGGTATGGGGAGTAAGGGATAGTGTACCTAAAACTTTGCAGGTATGATCAGACCATGAAACTAAGTAACTTTTACGTAAACGAATTGTACACCTACATGAATACAGCTGTATAGTATTATGTTTCAAAATCAGTTTCTTGGTTTAAAATTTAGTCGATTATTACGAGAAAACTAATCAAGATTCCTTTTGTTTTCAGAAAATTTTATTCTTTTCTTCTTGTTCAGTATTCATTGCACCTTACTTAATTTGCAGGTTGAAAGACCACACCTCGTCTGTCTGTCTATCAAGGTACTTTTGCTTATTACCTATTTGAAAAGGGAAAGCGTACAAAATTATTCTAATCCATCCTTGTCGTTTGTCTAAGGCGGATCCCACACCTGCCGCAGCATCATACGGTGTTTTTCCGGATCCGGTTGTCAATGGAAAGGATTTTTAAAACCTCATACAAAGTCTGTAAAAGCCCATAGCACGGCTTAGAATAACTTCGCACCAATCCGGCAAGTGGGTGTCGTAAAAACCGACTAAAGGATAATTCATTCAGGGATTGGGCAGTAGCGTTTCCTGTGAATGAAACATCTTGCACTTTGCCCGCAACTTTTGCCAAGCGTGGTAAAAGGGATAGCCCATGTCCAGCAACGTCGTAGCCTTAGTAGGTATACAAAAATGGGATAGAATGGCAAACCTCGCCACATCAAAATTGCGATTTTCAGTGGTTGTCATTTGTATAGTATGGTAGCTGTCACAAACCGACCGATCGTATAGTACGTGTGTGATCCACGTTAGCTGAATTTTGATAGGCAAAGGTCATACGTATAGTCTAGCACTAACGCCTAGTCACGACTCTATAGGTGTACCATCAGTGACCGTAGATTTTTCAATATCAAACACAATTACATACATAAGTATGATTGTACCAACATCACGTCGTGGATGCGATCATTGATAATATCGTCACGTTTGTTCTCACAAGTGTTGTGGCTGCGACGTTCACTAAATAGACCTACTTCAGATTAGACCCACTTGATCCTATTTGTATTGAACCCCAGAGGGTTGTATACTCAGAAGTATACAGTATGTTACCGATAAGCGGACATAGAAAAGCCTAATACCTACGCAGACAAAATTTATGGAACAAATTATTTAGTTTCGTGATTTCACAGATGGCCTAGATTCACTAGTTTTAATATTTGCATAATACACTGTATATTAGCAAGCTATCATCATCATTGGCTTCATACGTTTGTGTCCGACGATTTATTCTGTGTATGAGGCAAGATTTTTCATGGCTGTATAAGCCGATACGGGAGCAGCATGATTTTTGCACGATCTCCACAGACACTGCGTTGCCTGGGGCGCAATTATGGAAAACGCAGTGCTGTCTAGCCCTCGGCCTTCCTGGATGACTCCAAAGGAACGACGGGTCGATACGTGCGGAGCCAGGTCGGCTGCAGGAGTCTGCCGCACGATTTATTACCAGTGACTCGTGCCTGACGTAGACCCCGTTCCGGGTTTGTGTGTGAAGTTTTCCTTCTCCAGAACCCTGATTCGCCATACTCCAACTATAATCCGACCCAAGAAAGCTATAGAGTGCACGTAAAATGTTAGTTCACTTGTAAGACCCACCAGGCCTAATTGGCAGTCGGTCTAATAAGTGAACGGCTATTGTACCATTTGTACCATTCATAGTTATTAGATTTTTTCCTCCGACTGATTTATAATAAGAACTGACAATATTTACAACTACCTTTATCAATATAATAAGCGTTACTAATGATGGTGAATTATATTCTTAATAAATTTGTTGCAGGGTCTTTGGTTAGTCATTAGGATCCTGTTATTTATTGGAAGATTAGGTAAGCAATATTATAATATTTCCTTAACCTCCTGAGTCCTGGCGCCTGATTGCTATTTTTCATAACGGCCATTTTTAAATTCGATTTAATGGTATATATTATTAAAAAGTAAAAAATTAAAAAATATATTTTTTTGGCCTCATTATTAAATTTAATGATGAAATTTACCAAATTTGGTTAGATATGCTATTTATTTATTTATAAACAGTTTTCTAAATGTGCCAAAAAAATTATAATGTCCTCGCCTGAGGCCCTGGGGTCCCAGGAGGATAAATTAAATTTTATTTTTAAAGAACACATCTAAAATAATTAGGTACTACCCAATTTAATAGACACCTACCTACATAGATAAGATTTCTCTCTAGTAAGCCGAAATCGTCATGTGAAACATAGACGAAATATAAGGTAGGTATGTGGCTGTTAAAGTAGTAGTAGTGGGCCCGCCCTTTGTACACTGTGAAAATATAAGGTTTTATAAAATAAAGAAATTAAATGAATATCGTCATGATATGACATTCAAGAAATCGATGTCTTACAGATTAGTATCAACACAGCAGTCTACATGAACGCTTTAAAAAAATACCGATAAGAAAGATTATGGTTATAGCAATATTCGAAACCAACCAATCTGTTTAGTCCAATTTTTAATTATTTGAATATGACGCCAAAGTTTTTTGACAAGTTTAGGTAACTTATATTTTTGTATGTTCAATCAGTCCTCATCGTAAAATTGTGTGTAAAATCTCTATACATAAAAAATATGTTTATACGATAGGAGAAACATTTGCATATTATAAACATAACAGTATTCGTAATACCAATTGCTTACTCGTCTTGTTTGCTGTCCATCAGTTTCCCAAAATCAACTTTTCCATCTCGTCATACGAGATTCGATCTCAAACATGTTTTACATACCATAATTGATCATCTGCCTGTCTGTCTGTTGATTAACATGAGACGAATCGCACCCTTTGACCCGATGCTTGACAAATGGTTTAGAAAGAAACACACTTTGATTTCTATGAACGTAACAAGTTGTAAGACTAAAAATAAATTGAACGTTTCGACCCGATGCGGTTTGGATGACGATTAGAATTGTGACATCTATTGATGGTTATATGATAAAAATAAAAATAAATAATAATGTATTTATCATCGGTATAGGCTGATCACTTTAAAAGCTTATTTATATACTGCTGCAAGTATTTATTTTCGTAATTTAGTCGTCGGTCAGCATGTCAAATTAATAAGGGACAAAGTTCAAAGTAAGAAAAAATTACAACAAATACCTATACATCGGACATTCCGAAAAAACCCCAACAAGAACTACAAACTATTGAAGCATGACAAAATCAATTTGACGAAATTTGTCTCACCGAATTTCAATCATAGCACTTCGATAGATAAAAATCCAATTTTCGTATATAGGAAGACAATTCTCACTTAAAAGGTCCCGAGAAAAAAGACCGAAGCGGGGACTATAAAAAGACTTACGTATCATCTATCAATCTAACATGCTACGACCAGCAGGGGACTTCTATTAACTTCGACCACAGTCTAAAACAACATTGGAGAACACAGCGTACATACTGTAGTCTCTTTGGTAGAGCTCTCCAACTCTGTGGCGGTCGTACAAATAAAAGGCGACGCCAACGACATCCTAAATACAAAAAACAATTACATTCATGACATCTCACCGTGGTTTTTGTGGGCTCAATCTTGATCGCTGTTTCAACATTGAATGACAGTATTAATTTCATTTTGTATTGGTGCATGTTTGTGGTTAGTATGAGTACTTACTCTAGAAAAGGAATTTTTATTATTTTATTTGTTCTAACAAATACTTTCTGTATTAAAATTTAGTATCATTATCATCTTTGTTGGTAATCTTTTGATATCGGAGCGTATGTTATATTGGTTCATAAATTGTCACGATTCAATTATAAATTTACAGTGCAATCATGCATGGTTACCCGGAATCAAATTATCTCTTTGTCATAAAATAGTTCTTCTTATAAGGATTTTCCTCTTTTTTCTGGTTTCCTCTATTGGTTTTCCCATAACTATGGATTTCTAATGCTTAAGTTCAATTTCCGTGAAACACACATCCTCCTTCATCTCTTACCTTAGAAACTCTATCAAGATGTCGGAAAAGAATAGTTTACTTCTAATATCATGAATGTATACCAACATCGCCAAAGTACATACCTACAATCAAAATTACCGTTAAGAAGTTTGTAATATAAGATATAGTCAGTCCTTTATTTAAAACTTTAGAAGTGAAAAATCTACACATTTCATTTTGCATATTGTGTACAACATCATCAACGTATATAAAACCACCGTTATGAAGTCCTCTTCCTCGAGTCGTGTCTCCACAACCTTTTCAGGCGCGATCTCCGAAACCCTATCAAATAGTCAATCTAGCCTTCTCCCGCCCTCTCGCCAATCACTATAGGTTTCCCCATTACTATGGATTTTTACCACTATCAATATTAAGTTCAATTTCCATGAAAAACATATCCTCTTTTATCTCCTTGCTCTAACCTTCTTAACTTGATCAAGAAAATTGTTTCTTTTATGCATGCCAATACATCGTCAACGTATATAAAACCGCCGTTATGAAGTCCTCTTCCTCAAGTCGTGTCTCCACAATCTTTTCTGGCGAGATCTCCGAAACTCTATCAAAATATCAATCTAGCCTTCTCCCGCCCTCTCGCAAATCACTATAGGTTTCCCCATTACTATGGATTTTTACCACTATCAATATTAAGTTCAATTTCCATGAAAAACATATCCTCTTTTATCTCCTTGCTCGAACCTTCTCAACTTTATCAAGAAAATTGTTGATTTTATGCATGCCAATACATCGTCAATGTATATAAAACCACCGTTATGAAGTCCTCTTCCTCAAGTCGTGTCTCCACAATCTTTTCTGGCGCGATCTCCGAAACTCTATCAAAATGTCAATCTCGCCTTGAGCACGCCGCGTTATCGCCGAGTCATTAAATCACTCAGCTCGAGTCACGTATCGAATCCGGATTGGAGCTTCTTTCTAATTACTTCACCCATAATATGTCAAATGGAGTGAATAAAATGCGAGTCACGAGCGGTAGCGGTTGATAGTTTTTACTCGTAGCAGGATGTTTTCTTGGATATTTCAGAATTCGTCCCGAAAATGATTGTTCCCTAATAAAATGTGGCAGGACAGAACAAACAGCAATACTAAACAGTATTTTAGACCGTAGATATTTTTACAGTATAGTATTCATAAAATTTCTTGCACCTAGTAAATGAATAAAGCTGCGAATAGTTTTGTCTTTTTGTTGTTGTTCCATTTACTTTTCAACTTATATTACTTAAAATGTATCAGTAATGTTTATTTTAATGTAAGTCTAACATTTGATGCATCAATTTGAACTTCTTCTAATACATATCAATTCTTTTTAATTTTTCTCGTGATTCGTTATTTTTATGCTCATCTTGTTGCTAATGTTCTCAAAGTTTATCACTTCCACCACACCCGATGTGGCGCCTGTCTCCATGTCACAACAAAGCTCCGACCCAGTTCCCACAGTAGCCGGTACATCACTCCTTTCTCGTCCACTCTCATCTCGTTTCATGTCACTATCTGGTTCATTTACACCTGATTCGTTATTTTTGCTCCCGATTTGTCTTGTTACATCTCGTTTCATGTCACTAACTTATTCTTTTACACATTATTTGGAATTTTCACTTCATCTTTTCTTTAATAATTTTGTTTTGTCATCTCGTATACTTCTATTTTGTTTCATATCACCAACTGGTTCCTTTACACCTGATTCGTTATTTTTATTTTATCTATTCTTAATTGCGTTTGTTTTGGCATCAGACGTCTCTAGTGTTTCAAAATCGTTTTGATGTCACTAGCACATTGTGTTACGAGGTAGACTTACTAGGTGTCTAGACAAAATTTAGTATTATTCATTGACTGACACTAAATTCATCTTGTTTATTCTAAGCATGTTTTATGCAAAATTTATTCTATTTTCTTGAAAGAGTTACTTATGCCACCTCAAAATGTTTCGAAACTATTTAATTGCTTAAAAAACGTTTATACTCTCTTTAGAGCGTGGGTATTCGTATCTCAAAATTGCCTTACAACCTCTTAACAGTTTATCGTGTGTGCTAATATTTGAATACAGGGTGTTGAAGAAAAATATATCCCGGTTAGATAAATATTATCTATTCATTACTTATGTGAGGTCGGTGGTGAAATATTTGACGTTATCCATTAAAAAAATCTGAAAGTCTTCTCAAATTAGAAAAACAGTTGATCTTTTTCCTCTTCGGCATTTTTGTTGTTTTACGTTTATTTATAGATATTTTGGTTTGCGTTTTTATAATGTTATCTGTGTTCTTATGAAGCACCTTGTATAAACGTAATACCTACCTACCTATTCCAATTCACCACCATAAACTTTTCTAAAGTGGTTACAAATTAAATAATCATCGATATCCGGTAAAATATCAATTAGTTTTTATAACAACGAGTGTAACATTATAGAATGCACACGTTTTCTAGAAGCTCACTCCCAATAACGACCATAATATTTTATCTGTCTGGTAGATTAAGCTTTCCAAGTCTTTAGATATCATCAAACTTTTGGTGATTGACAATCGACCGTTTATTTGTTATTACTGCAAAAAATATGACACATAAAAATCTTATAAGAATGTCTACCTAGATTCTGATTTTGAATTATGAGAATTTAAACAGTGTCTAGACATAAACAGACTTTAACAAGATTTACAATGTCTAAAGAGAAAGTTCAGTCTTTTGGTGATAGATCTTTGACTTATCGTTAATTTATGCGCAAATTAAATGCAAATCTGTGTTTTCACATGGCAATGTCATATCTATTCTATAATTAATAATTGGTCAGCATTCGGTTTTAAAAAGTAATGTTGTCAGCGTGACGAATCGATAATTTAATCAATTAGTATGTCAGGTTGTATTTGAGAAGTCGCATTATAAAATACGTGGGAATCATTATAAAAATGATGGAGTGAATGGCGGGAAAATAAATCATTTAACTATTCCAGATGTTGTTTTAATTAGCCAGTCGTTTTACTACAGACAATTAAGAGAACTAGAATTCGTGCCTATTCAATAATAATCAGGATGTAGGTAGCATATAGTGCTAGAGCTTTAAATGATTGGTGAATTGGTGTAACAAATATTATCTGTCGTCAAATCAGCGCAGTACAAGGTAATGGATGACGCATGTATTCGCAGATAACACTGCTGGCCCTTTCCCAGGATTAATCTCTAAATAATTTTTCTGAGAGTAAATATTGGGTGATGCTCTTCTTGGTCGGCACAACACTGTATCAGACACCTTAACAAACCAAATTAGGTGCTAGTATGTTTCTAAGACGAATTACTATTACAAGGTTCACTTGTCTAATCTGCCAAGGTACAACAACACAAGATGAGGTCACAGTGGTCACACACATCGGACTCTATATGCACAAGTAAACAACCTGCCCATCCTGATTAATGGGCGAAGTAAAATTTTTTTTGAATTAAGCACTTCAAAGTCAATTTTATACCTGCCCGCCTCCCGATTTGGTATATATTTCTGGTTATTTTGAGTTCGTTGTAGCGTCACCCATAGACAAACCTATAATAAATGCCGTATCGGGTGCTGCCGGCAGCGCAGTGTGCTTAATGGGTACTTTTGCGGTGAGAACAGCAGCCGCGCGGTTTTGTCAACGTCGTGACGACGCCAAGGCCGTGGCCATCCGCGTGATCATCATCAAGCTCATCAGCGGTCAATCAGGGCTACCGGCGATGCTCAAGATGCACTGGCATGTGAAATAAATAGGTGCGTACGACAGAATTTTTGTTAATTACCCTAATAATTTAGATTACAATTAAATCAACTTACATGCTTTATCCCGGTCCCTACTGTTTCGGCAGTCGTAAATACGTCAAACTATGAAGAAAACCCGAACATTTCAAACCTTTCTTCCTGTGAATTGACGTCTATTATTAGTTAATTTTTAACGATCATTCATTTTTAGCACCTAATGCATTTCAATACATTCTAGGTACTTTAATTAATAATGCAGATAAACTGTCAATTTAATTGTATATCGCGATCTAAAGCGGTGTTTCCTTGGTTTTGCTTTTTACAATTATTAAGCGAGTAAACCTTTATTATCCATATTATAATGATCACATCATGGATCATTCTAAGTGTTAATCACTGGTCAATTACCATTGAATTCTCACATTATTTGCATACGCGGCATACTTTAATACCGTCTTATATCATAGCAAAATGAAGACACCATAAATCGAAGCATCTCAAAGATCATTATTTCCTGAGATTGTATCTTATCTGAGTATCTTATCATACACACGCCTTTTGATGCCGGCTTAGAACAGCACCACCACATATCTTTCCCGTGAGTGTCGTAAAAAGTGACTATGGGATGTGTAAGTATTGCAGTTTTAGGCGAATGGCTGATAACCTGTCACTATGGTGATACACAGTCTTCTGAATGACTCTCAAACTTTTGGCAGATGTTGTGAAAAAGGGCGCTTTTTTATAACCGTTTACGCTCTGGCGTAGGGCGTGATATGTGTACGTGTGTGCAAATGATGATACCATAAATCGACGATTATATCTCAAAAGAAGACCATTATATCTTATCTGATAGTGATCGCAGCCCTACACGCTGATGACAATCTTTGTGATCACGACGTATGACGTCACGCGTCGTGCAGCGATGCAACCTTCACGGCTGTCAACTGATTGTGCGCGATTCGATTTGAGGCATCAAAATTGCGGTGACATTGACTGGTGCGTCGTTACCTCAAATCTGGAAAGGACGTTTGAGTAGGTGTTAAAGGTTTAAGGCCTAATTCAAACCTGAGCGGAATCCGTGTGATACGTTTGTAGGCAGCGGTATCCTGAGTGATACTGGTATACATTGTCACGCGTCGCGCAGTGATGCAGCTTTTACGGCTGTCAACTGATTGCGCGCGATTCGATTTTTGAGGCATCAAAATTGCGGTGACATTGACTGGTGAGTCGTTACCTCAAATCTGGAAAGGACGTTTGTGTGGGTGCTATATCTCAAGAATATACCACACACGTTAGATTTCGATTTGTATCTTCAATTTCCTTTGTATATGTGGGGAAATCTTAATTTAATAGTCATGACATTTACTGAAGTAACACCAACACCATATGGTGGTAACGAATTAACCTGCCCTCAAAATATAAAAATGCGTAGAGGAGCTCAAATTCTGGCCGATGAACATTCAGGATTAGAAAGTTTTACACTTTGGTTTGCTTTTTGTTTGGTCCTGTAGCACTTTTAGGATTCAAAAGGGAGTATGAGTATAAGCGTAATCGTATCCTTCCTGCATTGTCACCATAGACAAATGAAACCTTTTTAGTGCTCTGTGATTGTCACCAATCTTGAAAAGTGATCTTAAGTGATTTCTACAATATGATATGACGTCGTATCAAATCGACACTGAATTGAATCCAATCCACGGCACGGCCGGAGAGCCCAAAGCTCATACCACTCGACAAAACAGACGTAATTGCGATGACATTGGCCCAGCCACTCCAAAACAGTCGTTACCATAATATCTGGAAAGGTTGGCGATGCACTATTGAAGATTTGGCCTTTGGACAATTTGGTGATAAAATTAGGTGATTTGAGTAATAAAAGTAATGGCTACTCTAAGGTCACTTATTTAGTTTGAGTGCTGTAATGGTAGGTGTCCATGAGTATGAGAAACGTTTGATTTTAGTGTAGACAATAAAAAATACAACTTACGATGAGGCAAGTTTAAAGCTCCTGAAAAAAGAAGAATGTTCTTTTTAAAGCTCCCTGATATCACTTTAAAAAGAATATTAAAACAGAAATATAAGAATATGTTGATAAGAGTATCCCTTTACGAAAGATACGAAATCTAACATCGCATACGTAGACGTGATAAAAGCTCCATAAACCAAAACAAATTAAAAACCTGACTCACGAGATTTCACATTGTAAACAAAGCGGCTATATTTTCACCACAAACTGGTCCACAATTTGCGCCAATCAACACCTACCTATTAACCGAAAACAAACGAAAAGTTACGAAAATCTCACTAAACGAAGGCACCTAAGACAATGAGCGTAGACCATCATGAATCATGGCGTTTGGTAATATTCTCTAATGGTATTGCTTGAGTCCCACTTTTGTAAGGCAAGAAATGTGTATCTTAAATAGTCGTCATCCATCAAGCGATATTATTGCGTAAAGAACTCTATGTCGCCGATGCTATTGTTTTTTTTTTTAAGTTAAGGTGAGGTCATAAGGAATATAGAGAAGATTAACTCATATTTACTAGGAAGAGGACATACTTTTAGTGATCTATCATCAACAGGTGATAAAAGAACTCATTTAGAGCAAAAAACCTGAACGATGTTGTGAATAGTAGATTTTAAATTAGAGATCCAACGCACGACTCCACTAAAATCCGATAATTGAAATCATAATGCAACACTAATGAAGATTGAAACAAAGAGCAAGGGTCAAAAGCTTTACAAAGGCTCATCAAATAAGAAAAACAATTAACAAAACGACTGTCCTTCAATAATAAAAGTGTGTATTGCTGTGGACTCGTCTCAAGCCGACCTTGAGGCTCTTGAGGCTGGAAATGGAAAGGTCGCAAACACAGAACAATTCTACAAGGCACTTAGAGATGCTCGATAGATACGAATATTATGGGCTCCATTGACATACAGCGCCTGATGTCTTCTGATTTGGTCAGACAATAAGCGCCAACATTGATACATACTTGTGTATGCGCTGAACTGTCAGTACAGTTGCAGAATTTAAGATTGTTGATAAAATCAAAGATATCCCGTCGTATACTTAATGCAATAAAGAGAAGAAAGAAGAAGAAGAAGAAGACTGCTACACTGTTAAAGCCGAGTTTTCTTACAAATAATATCTGCAGTGTTTTTTCAGGTTTTTTACTTACCTATTCCAGAAATGTTTGCTCATATACCAATATCGCTTAGAAGGTACCTCAATAATAAAAATTGGCTCTGACCATGTCAGTTTGTAATTACCAATCTCTCAAAAAGTATTAGGTGCCCGTTACTAACATAAACGAGTCCATTGTCGTGATTTAGCTGTTTTGGTCAGTGCTCAGTACGTTGCATCGGCATTTGTTTATCGTTTTGCTAAACGACACGACGGGTCTTAGATTTACGAAATTTAGAATCTTTGCATAAGTACATACCTACCCTAGTACCTATGTATAGGTTTCTACTGAAAAATATTACCAATGAAATAGGAACTAAGCATTATGTAAAAAAAATCTCCTATATCATCAGGATCTTCCCCTATTGGAAATTATATACCAATAGATAGAGACTCATCACGCGTGTCAGGTAGATTGGTGAGCGCAGTTCGTGGTATTATATATTCACAAGAAACTCTGCCAGTCATTCCGTGATAACAACCAGAAGTACGGGAAATTAGTAGTTTTATTCTAAACCCCACATGAAAAAAAAATATAGTAAAACGAAATCTGCAAAAGGTTTTTACGTACTTTTTGCGAACATATTTTTGCAACTATAAACTTTTTGCGACAGTAACTTATTGATTACTCACAAATACATTGAATGGCAACAGGAAACCTTATAATATAGTCTATAATGAGGACAGGGACATCAAACATGCCGTACTATAATTTGGCTCGAGAATTTCATGTTCAGTTACAAGTGTAATTATAAAACATTAAAAACCCGACTGAGGTAACTTCAAAGTAATATTTTGCGTGTGATATCCGCCATTTTAAATAAATGAAATTTTAATAAAGGCATTGTCACTTGCTAAGTTGCTTTGCTGAAACGAATCTAGCGACATCTCAATTATGTCACCATCCGTAAAACAGAATTTACTTGCCCACATAAGAACCCTCCTTCTGAAAAAGTCGGGTTAACATATTTGCACGATCCATCGAAGGAGACAGATGCATCTTGTAATAAGCTTGAACATACAAGAGCTATTGACGTTGTAATTATAGAAGCTCATTACGAATTCATCGTGTCCAATGATTAATGGGAACTTCCTCAGAGTTTCGATGCTCGAGGTGAACGGAGGACGGTCACGATTTGTGACGACAGTGATCAGCTGTTCGATGAAAAATTAACTAAAAAATAGGAACACAAAAACATTGGTTTCTAAAAGGTCATTAAAATCCGATGTAGGTATATTGGCTGTATAGTATGTTAGTACACTTCAAGTGCGAGTTCATGACCATCGTGAATTATGCGCCTCCTTGTCGAACTCTCCGTAATACCACAAAATAGAGAGTATACAGAAAGTTCACTCGGCCCTATATCGTATCAACCACCTTCTTAGGTACCTTGACTTCCCCTGAGATTCCGGTTATTTTTAGTTAAAGTCAGTAAGCGTCAAAATTGTCGCTAGTAGGTACTGAGTGAGCCATCTGGTAAGGCGCCCCGCTCGCCGTTTCCCTAATTTGTGGTGATACCGGCATTTGCGACAAGGAAGCACATATTTTAGGATAGCTGTGAAATTGCATGCGTACTGTAGGTGCAAGTTGATCAGGTTCGGCCGATAGCAGCCACAAATGTGTAGTAGTGTAGCTTTCACATTACGACTATAGCTGCATCGATCGCCTGCGTCTACGAACTTGAATTTTTAGGTCCTACGTCAGAGTAAAAAATGAAATGATTGTTAAAAAAGATATGAACAAAATCTCGAGATTTATCTTATCAGCAGTGCAAGTGCAACAGCCTACCCAGGATTCTCGTACAGGTTTTATGAAAAAAGAAACAGAATAGGTTGATCATAGGGTAGGTTGACATGTTGACATGCTGCTGATAGTAGCTAATAGCATTTTAGTACTTAATGCATTTATTTATATTGAAAATTTAAGTTTAAGATATTGAAAATTTAATATCCTGCATTGTTTAGGTAGGTACTACCTAATAAACTGAAACAGAAAATTTGAGTTTTGAAAAATGCAACATTCATTGGGTAAACATAAATTGCAATTGATTTTATTTTGGTAGTAGCCGACATCGAAACCGTAAACAAAATCTCGTTAATAAATGTCAAACAGTTTTAAGTAGTGATATAAATATTGCGCTTTATCATGCATATCCAACTTAAAATGTTGTTTTTTTTTACGTTTATGTGATCATCAGCACTTGACTGTATCGATAATTAATTTGTGAGATGACTGCATGGGTCATTTTGTGCTATAAAATATTACTTCCTAGTCACTTTATAATTCTCATAATTGAATAGTTAACGTTTCGTGCATTTAACTGGTCAGGTAGTAGTAGTAGGTACCTACGATTTTTTTGTACTTACATATTTATTGATAAGTTTTGGTAGTAAAACACTGTACCAGTTTCACTGTTGACCCCATAGACAGTCAAGCTAACGTAGAGTCAAATCCACATACGGTTAGACACTCGAATAGCCAATATAAGTCTTTTCATCCCCTCTATTCAAAAAACTACGCTTTGGTCGCACATAAGTGGGATTAAAATAGGTTATTTAATCCCAAGGGATTAAAATTCATTTGAATTTGGAACACAAATATTTGCAGTCAATCAATCGAAAATTTACAACAGATGGGTTTTTTCTCTGCAATACTACCTGTTATCTGCTATTTTATTGAGTATTTTACACCTAGTATATTGCTCATAAAAGACCTAAATCCTAGAAAAATTTTAAATTAAAAAGTAATGTGTCAAATTTTATTTTTCTTTTGGCGCGATAACTGGCCGGCAATGGACAACAACAATATATAACCTCACAATTATATTGCATTAATATGAAATGAAATGTGTGATAATGGTTTTGTAAATTTTGGATGTTTATAACGCAATTTATAGGATGTATTGTAAAATAATGGATAATAGCAAGCAATATTTAAAGAACTTGGTAAATTAAGTAAGTATTTATTGTTTTCTCATAGAGGGGGATGAAAAGTAGTAGATACATACTACTTTCATCCCCCTCTATGAGAAAAACAATAAAATTTTCATTATTTATTCTCGGGCAACTTACATTGAATCCCTCGCTTCACTCACGATTCTACTTTAAAATCCCTCGCTACGCTCGGGATTTTACTCTAGAATCTCTCGTTCCGCTCATGATTCAAAATAGCGCCCTCGCCCTAAATATGTCACTTTATTCCCTTGTTATAAAAACTACTATATGCGCTCGGTATAAGATTGGGTTAGGCCCAAACTGTTTTAACCAGCCTGAACTTGAATGTACTATTTTCTACTATTATGCAACGCGATCATTTCAGAATCACGTCAAAGCATTTTTCCGCAGGATGTTACGGATTTTTCCAATCCGGACTTAGTGACTTAAGGATTTGTTCGAAACTGCACGTAGTACGTAAATAAACACGACGGTCGACACCACACCCAAATACCGCTAAATAACGTCCCCTAATGTAATGAATGAATGAAGTGAGTACATTTCCTTAGATAAATGTTTGCCTCGCTGCAGTCGGTAGATTGAGTCGGCGTACTTTAAAAATTCGGCAATCAAACATAATATGACGGAATCAGGCTTATCTTCATACATCTGACAGTTACCCAATTATTTAAAAAATGCACTAATCAAATGAGTTAGACACTGTACACACTGTTTTCCCAATTCAAATAAATATGACAGACAATCTTGTATCACAGGTACCAGGTAATCGAACTATGAGTCATACAATCACAAGGCTATCCCATTCAGTTGGATCCAATAGTAAATTTATACGCGTACAGGCGAACCTTAAAAGGCTGAATCATTTTATCATTGTTATTAACTTAGATAAGCTGGGATTTAATTGCAGTCCACCATCCATTGGGAGGAAACAGATGAGTGTTACTAAAAGCTCTTTATTAAAATAGTAGGTTACAAAATGAGTTGGATGAAAATCGTTGTCGTTGTTGTTGCAATGCTATCTGCATATTTAAGGAGTGTAAAAAAATTATCATCAATATTTATGATCGTGAACCTGCTTAACAAATCAAATTTTATGTCTGCTACGTATATATTTAAATGTATTTTTTTACACTAATTTTTTTCCATTACACGAAATAATAAATCTAAAAACGCTCTCCTTAAAGCTCAAAAAGTGTTTGCAAAGCGAAGCAAAGCGATGCAAAGCGAAGCAAAGCGAAGCAAAGCGAAGCAAAGCGAAGCAAAGCGAAGCAAAGCGAAGCAAAGCGAAGCAAAGCGAAGCAAAGCGAAGCAAAGCGAAGCAAAGCGAAGCAAAGCGAAGCAAAGCGAAGCAAAGCGAAGCAAAGCGAAGCAAAGCGAAGCAAAGCGAAGCAAAGCGAAGCAAAGCGAATGCAAGCTAAGCAAAGCGAAACAAGGCGAAGCGAGACGAATCTGAACCAAGGAAAATTCAAAGAATAATCAAATCAAAGTTATAAAACTATCCTTGAGGCTGGGGGACTATTCGCAAAGCCGATCGGATGTCAAGCTCCGTAGGCGTGTTGACACGGGCGAGTCAAGTGGCAGAGACGCTGTTACAACACTCGCCCGCACTTGCGCCAGTACTGGCACGACAGTGCCCACACCGCAGTATGACTCATTGGTCACAGATCACTCAGCTGCAAAACAAAGCAAAGTAAAGCGAAGCGAAGCAAAACTAGCAAAGCTAAGCAAAGCAGAGCTGAGCAAAGCAAAGCAACGTAAGACGGAGCAAAGTAAAGCAAAGCATAGCTAAAACAAAGCAAAGCCAAAACATAGTATAACAAAACAAAGCAAGCGAATCAAAGCTGAAACAAAGCAAAGAAAAGTTAAAACAGTTGAATGATAAAGCACTCCCTATGGCTGGGAGACTATTAGCAAAGCCGATCGGATGTCAAGCTCCGTAGGCGTGTTGACACGGGCGAGTCAAGTGGCAGAGACGCTGTTACAACACTCGCCCGCACTTGCGCCAGCGCCAGCACTAGCACGACAGTGCCCACATCGCAGTATGACTCATTGATCCCACTGTCTTGAGTGTTTCAATGTTATAGGGAAAATTGTGTTTGAAAACTAGAAGCAAATCAAAGGTGTAAAATTATGATTCTTAGGTGAAAGTAATTTTTCTTTTTCTACACAAATACACCCGATTACTAAAACTGTAACGATACCTATTTTTATGCAAAGAAAAATAAATGGCTCTAAAAATTATACTGTTGGCCTCTTTGCATCAGGTTTTTAACCATTTGGTCCTTAACAATCCTTTGAGGACTCGTCGGGGAAGGGCCTGATACCATAGCCCACCAGTTTTCGTAATAAAAGCGCGGCATCATGGGTTTGCTCATCAAATTAGAGTAAAATTTAATCTGATAGAAAGTTTGACACTTAACCTAAAGGTTTGCTAGTAAATCTGTTCAGTTCCTATGACACTTACACACGTTTAATAGATTTACGCAGGTATCAGACCTAACGACGACATTTGTTAGTCATGACAGGTCTAAGCCGTATTAGAGCTGTCCAATAAAGGGCTAATGATATTGTATGTGTACATAGTTACATTTAATCTAAAGCTTAGTTCTATAGGTCAACTATGTTGAAATTTAAAACTACAATAGATGGAATCAAAGTGAAAGCAGCAAGTTTAAAAAGCCATGTGGCCGATTTTTCCTGTCAGCAATAAATATTTAGGCTTAGTTACAATTAAAGTAAATACATAATGCTAGCGGCCTGTTAGCGGTTTCACCCGCTGCAATTCATTTTTCCGCGGGAAAAAGGCATGTGTTATGCATATAAACCTTCCTCTTGAATTACTCTATTTAAAACAAAAAGCGCATCAAAATCTGTGGCGTGGTTTAGGAGTTACCGTATTCCAGGATAGAATGACAGTGAAACGCAAAAGCGACATTAATTTATACTACCTATGTATGGATTTCCTGACCGCCTGTGATCAAACAAATGACTGAAATAAGTTATTTCACAACATTCTTGTGAAATAAGAGTATCGTTTTTTTTTCATTTGTTTTTCACCAATTTTTTTTGGGACAGTTGTTTAGCTTGATGATTTGGTTTCCTTACCCCTTAGGTACAACCCTTAGAATATTTGCAGTATTTTATTAATACCATTACATTTTAACCATAAGTTTACTTACGTAATAAATTGTGATGTTTTAACAAGTGTTTCTTTAAGAAAGAGAAGAAGTATTTCTTAAGCAAACATACGTATTTGGCACACATTTTATTTATGAATGATGAACATGGTATTTAATATTGTAAGTGAACAAGTGGGGAGTGGTTTATTTTCACTGTACTCAATTTAAAATAAAATATTAAAAACAAAATGCAGATTGAAAATAAACCTAGTGATAAAGCTGAAAACATTATTTCAGTTGAAGACATATTTCCTGCGGAACATCTACATTCAATTGATGATATCATTGCGGAAGAAGGTTATACAAAATATCAACTCACGAAAACAAAAATATGTAACACAAATAGTTTTCAAGGCGACTTGTACGCAGTAGATATTAAAGGTGAAACGGCAAATGGTTTCAAAGAGACTAATATTTTTGTTAAAATCAGTGTACCGGATATAAATAATAAAATCACTTCGGTAAGTGAAATTTATAAAAAAGAATGTTATTTTTATAAAGGACTGTCGAAGATAATAACTAGTTTACAAGATGAAGCCAAAGTACCTGCTGACGAGAGATTTGTTTTGGCAAAGAGTTACGAAACTACTAATGACAAGGCTTTGTTCTTGGAAAACTTAGCCAAGAAAGGATTCAAAGCTTTTCCTCATGGGCAAATAATGCCGTTACAATATGCTGAACTGGCCGTACAACATCTTGCTAAATTCCACGGATTATTTTACGTTATAGAGAAGAAAATGCCAGATTACTTCCAAAGTAACTTGAGAGGTTTAAAGCCATGTTTCATTTTCAATGATGATTGGAATGAATTTGTGTTAAATTCAAGCAAATTCTCAATTGCTGCTCTTAATGGCGAGACTAAGAAGAAAATAGAAGACTGCTTTCCTGAATTTCAGAAAAAATTTGAATCATTCATGCTAGATACATCTTCTATCGGTAGTATAATCTGTCACGGAGATTACCATGTGGGCAACATTCTTGTGAAAGAAACGGTAAGTATTATTTTGCAACAATTTTACATAAAAATGTTAGTTGTTAGAATTTAGTGATTAAAACAATGTAAAGTGTACAAAGGCAATAATTTAAATATATATAATGTATCAAATTGTAATCACCTATGAATCAAAAGGAGATAATGCATTCTAACAAGTTTTGCATTATCATCATTTCGTCACGACGTCACTTTGCAAAAATGAAAACGTGTTGTTACTTTTTTTTTTCAGGACGCAAAATTCACAGATCTAGTACTTGTGGATTATCAAACACTCCATTACGGAAATCCGTTGAAAGATTTGGTGTACTTCATAATCGGCGCATCAGACCAAGAGTTCAGGAAACATCATCTTAACGACCTTAAAAACTTGTACTATGACCATTTAAAACAATTCTTAGGTTACTTTCAATTTGATGTGAATGATATCTATTCTCGGGTAGAGTTCGAAAAGCTGTTTAAAGATACATTGGAGTTTGGGTTCATATGTTGGTTTTTCTGGCTGCCATATCAGTTTTCTAAAGAAGATCAGATATCTGAAAACGAAGAAAATGACCTGTTAAAAGTTGATTTTTCTCTTAGTGCTCAATTTAGAGACAGAATTCAAGGGCTTGTTGATGATATGATCCAGTGGGGATATTTGTAATACCTATTGTATATATGAAATTATATGTAATGTATTGACTTTAATGGTAGTATCGGTAAATACATTATCAATTGTGTTCTTCTTTTTTTCTTTGTATTTCACGGGCGCATCAAATATTAAAGAACTACAATATAAGTTAGAACCTATTTTGTTATCCAGACTAAATGAATTGCAATAATAAGTAAGATTTCCACATTTAATCTAGTTCTAAAACTTTTCCTATTTACCAACAATTTTGTGGAATGTTTACCTGGTAGGTATACCTATTCTGAGGACAGATCCTAGTAAATCCTCTGTGACTCTTGAATACTCACTTCGAGTAAATAGCGAATTATTTTTAACTAGCTGCCCGTCAGCGGTTTCACCCGCTGCAACCTGTTATTCCGCGGGAAAAAAGCATTATTCGCCAAGAGATGTCGCTGTTAGTTTTCGGCGAAAACGTTTAAAACGCGAATCGGCTCAGTCACGCCACCTATTTCAAAAATATTGGAAAATGCGTGATCACGTGGGAATGAGACATTTTTCCGTGGTAAAAAGTATCCTATGTGTTATTCCAGATGCCCTTTTATATTTCTGCAAAGTTTCATGCCAATCTAATCAGCCGTTTTTGCGTGATGTCGTAACAAACACACACACAAACATCCGCCTTTATAATATTAGTAGGATTAGTAGGATTGTATGAACTATTTTATTTAGGAATCAATTATTTTACACAGAAAATAGTACCTATATTAGAGAGAGCAGTCACAGTAATAAAAAATAACAAGTAGGTCATATTGTTCATTTCACAATCGAGCTACATTACATTGTACCATCATCATAACATAACTAAACTTTCGTGTCACGCGAATTTCACAATGGTGGACATAGGCAATTTGGGCATAAATCACCACACCAAATTATCAGAGAAAAATTGTGATTCTCACAGAAATAGAATGCAGGCGCAGACAGAACTGTCTTCATTTTATTGTATTTTTAGGAAGCCAAGAAAATGAATATGTTATACAGTACAGGCAGTTGTGTTGTGTGTGATGATTTAAACTGCCGAAAGGCAAAATACGTACAATATTTTTTACGAGTAGATAGAGGTACCTATTATCATATCATATTATTGTATCCTAACATTGATATCAGAGACTTGATGCAAAACACAAATTGTTGGTGAAATTGTAATCAGAAAAAAAATAACAAGAAATCAATTTGTAAATTAGAACAACTTTGCAGTTTAAAATAAGGTTAAGTTTAAGTCTAAAACATTTCCTCCAAAACTGTCACGACCAAAACCTATTGAAAGAAAAATGTTTAAAATGTCATATCAATGTGAACCTTTTTCTTTTTCTGTGGCATCTTGAGATTCTCAAGTCACACAACGGACTGACCACCGGGCACAATCTCGACTCGTGTACTCGTAATTGTCTCAATCAGCGGTCACGGCGCCCGGGGACACTATTAACATTGTGTCCAGTGCTTTATTCGCTGGCAACATACTATATAAAGTGCTGTGCACACTGTCGTGACCGCAAGTGCTTTTGGTTACTTCTTTCAGAATAGACTTTCTATCCTATGTTGATGTCGATGTTGAGTTCTAAGGTGTGCCATGTATTCAAATAATAGAATTTACAGTTTTAAGTTAATTAATGAATTAATTATTTAAAATTTTACTATCGTCTCCAAGTTTTTAACTTATCAGTTTTCAACATGATTTTAGAATCGATTATTGTTAAATGATGTCAAGTGATAGGTAAACGGTGGTAGGAAACGTGCTTATTTTCTTGTTCAACGTTTCTTTTTTTATCTTTTATTAGATATTAAAAAGACATGATAAATGTACTTGTGTAAATATTGAAGCTCCTATTTTTGGTTTTTAAACCAGCTGAAACATATTGTATAAAAAAACTTTCGATATTGAATGTATCTACCTACATGACATCATAAATTATTTTAGCTCCTGTATGCTTTTACTTTGAATATTGTATGCTATGCTATCTATACTGTCACATAATTTTGATTATCAATGTTATCATTCTTGGAAATATTTTTAAACCTTTTTTGTTTATACATTTGTATTTTTATATTATCGTAGACGCTCATTTTTATTATATCCTAGGCAGGTAGGTATATAAGTTTTTGTGTGCAACAAAATAAAATTTCGGAAAAGAACTTTGACGTGTGACGTGTTGAGCAAAATAATCAAAAGTATGCTTCTCATTCTCACCGATCAGATAATGAAGTCCATAGCATTCCCGGCCGTCGTTGGTGGTATACCCTGCGGTTTCAAAAAGGCACGCATGTTCTGCGATTGGTATTGACAATAGGCACAACATTGTCATACCCATTGCATGGTCGCAAATAGTGTTGTCGATAGTTATTATCGATATTTTCTATAAAAACAATCCTATATATTCGATAGGCCTATCGATAGTTTAAAATGTAGCAATACTAACGGTAGTTTTCATTAAAATAACCCTATACAATCAATAGGCAAGGCAAAGACATTTTATTATAGACACGGTACCTCCATACTGCTTGTACAAAAAAGTTGTTCCGTGAAATTCGCTTGAACAGCTCATAGCCTGACCAAAGCCTGACTGACACAAGACTTTCACATTGGTCTCACGGAGACCAATTTGAAGGAACAACTTTTTGCTCAGGTGGCGTATCTACAACCTAGAACCTACATATAATATCATTGAGGCAAGGCACATCAACGTCATATCCTTAGCATGGCGTGTTGCGGAACAACACTTTTCATTCGAAAAACCCTATACAAACAATACCATCGATAGGATCGATAGTTCAAAATGTGGCAATACTATCAAAAGTTGCAATACCTACTATCGACAGTATCGTGGCTCATGCTGTCAAACTATCGATTATTTGTCGATAGTCCAACATCGAGCGACAACACTAGTCCCACAGAATAAGGACTCAATCGCCAACTGCGGTAGGTATAAGCTGTTTACGTAAACAATTTTCCATAATAATGCAATTAAATAATTATTTTACACGTTTTTGTGACAAGCGTTGTGTATTGTGTGTCAAAATTACTACACTCGACTTTGAAGCGCGACGTGGCAACTGCATTTAAGGCATCACAACTCTTTCATACAATGTTTCTGAACTGTTGTTTTTCGTTTTCTCGACGACATTGTTGCACTTATTTTGAAATTGGTTCTCTTCTGAATTTGTTTGGAACACAAAAAATAATATGCTGTAAGTGAAAAGTGGAGAGATTTTTCTTGGATATTTACTACGCTGTGACTGTGAAATTTTACTGTTCTTATTATGTTACTGGATAAGAAGTTCCTCTCTCTCTTTGTGTGGGACACCGAGTCGTTCAAAGACCAAAGAAGTACCTAATGACAAATAAGTAATTTCTTCTAGTGTAACATCTTCTCAAAGCCTTGACCTATGCTCCGGACGCCAAATAAGTTGCGGTCACGATATGACACACTAATGTGACCACTGCCATGCGTATAGTCAAGTAAGAAGCAACTGACGTTAAAGTTGTCGTAAAAAGTCCCTCTAGGAATTGAGAGATGACGTGCACTGCAATTTTAGGCGACACAGTGTTCTGACTGACTCTCTAACTTTTGCCAGACATGGTGTAAATGACTGTTTTGCAGTAGTAATTGTAAAAAAACATGTATATAAAATAAATCACAAGTAGCTTTACGAGAGAGCTTCTAGAAATAACCCTTTTATACCAAAACATAACGATAGGAGAAAAAAAAGAAAAGCCCAACAAAAAGAAGCCCAGTTAAACGATGAAAATTTGATATACAGTGAAATGAAAAAGAGGCTGTCAGGAAAATGCATTTATAATAAAAACTACTTTAAATACCTTGCACCTTTGCGCCGGGAATGTCACGGGGCGGGATATTCGACTGACCCCTTTAGCTTTAAGTTTTACTTTAATTCGTTGTGTATTTAGCTCTTCATACTTTAATCAAAAATAATAAACTTTAAATATATAGTTGTTCACAGGGCACGGAAAAATAGTGCCCTATTGACTTTGATCTTCGTAGCTGGTACTATTGCAGTGATTCAATTCCACTGTACCATAACAATAAAGTAAATTGCGACAATCATCCAGGTAAGTAATAGGCGATAAAATTTAAGCACAACGCCCACCTGTGGGCTAAATGTGTTTAGGAAACATTACTGATAACGGAACACTGTGACTAAGGTATCGTTTCGAAATAATTACTGTGATTTCTCCATGTTAATTTTACTGTCCAAGTTAAGTAGGTGTTCATTGTCTAGTATATTGCCTATGAAAATGATTGTTGAATAAAGGTTATTTCTGTGCAGTTAATGTGCCAATAACGACAGACGATTTGACAATTTGAGGACTATTACGATTTGAATGAAATATGACAGAGAACATCGTAGTATTTTTCGAATGACAGGAAGATCCACTTTCATACAAAGAGGCCACGTAATTATTCTTGCTCAGTATTAACTTTCTAGTACATATTGAATCAAAATACGGTCCAGTAAAAAAAGGGATAAAACTGTGGTAATATCTAAGTACCTCGAGAGCGCCATCTATTATATTTATTTAACTACGGTACGTGTTCCTCGATAATTCCTCATTCAGTCAGATGTGACGGATTGTTTGGATATGATATCAAACACTGTTCTGTAGCTACGCCTCGTACCTATATTTTCAAAGGTCCTCACAGTTAATACGTAGAAAAAAAACTGTGGTTTATTTTCTTATTGACTCATTTTTTACTAATTTTTTGGGTACCTACCTACTTACTTATGTTACAAAAGAGATGACGACCTCTTTGTGAGAGTGAGGACGTGATTTGAAAAAGTCTCAGCGTCATTTAAAAACTTTTACTTTGATACTCAAAACAAATATTTCCGAAACTATCATAAACAAATTAGCCATAATAAAGTTTCTATAAATAAAGACGAAAATCAATTCCTCAAGATTTATCCCACGGTATCACAAAAACTGGTCTTAATTGACAAGATTGCCGCGAACCTAATAAACAATCAAGAGACGTATTTCAAAAGGACGAACATCAAATATTATGGTGACTCAATAACTCTTTAACGTCACAGTATAAAAAATACACTTACAAAAACCTCTTACCGGCAGCAGCATAGAAATATATTTGAACAGATGAATTTTCACTGTGGCTTTGAATGAGGTTGTTTATCTTTGTCGCAGATTTACCGGTTATGGAATAGTGTTGTATAAGTAGTTATCGATTTATGGCTTTTAGAATTGATTCTGAATACATTATGTTTATATAAATTGTTTGCCACTATTGTTTACAATATTATTAATGTTTAAGATTTAATGTGATGATGCGCTTTAAGTAAGTATTCTAAACTCGATAGATATGAACTGTTGTGATAATTGTGTTGTGATAATGACTAAAGCGTAGATGTAAACAAAAAAAACAGCGATAGAAAAAAACAGCGCAAATAGAAATCATTTCATAAACCAACAGCTTCCTTTCATCGATAATAAATTTTAGGAACAGTATGTTTAATGTAATAAACCTTCCATTTGGCTGTTGGAGCAGCTGTGGGAGAAACTAGCCTCTAGGTTGGACGAGGATGCTCTGTTTCTTTCATGTGTGACACCGAGTCGTCCAACCTCCCGATGAACCTGTCTGCTAGTTTAGATCTATTTCTCTGTATTATTTTATCGATAGGTAATTTAGTGACCCATTACTATCACTGGAGTGTTTTTTGTGACAAATCTGCAATTTGTTTGTTTTAGGCGCGGCTGTGGGAAAAACTAGCCTCTAGGTTTGATTAGACTACTCTGTCTCCCTCATCCAACGTTCCGATGAACCCTATCTGCTAGGCTAGTTTGGTTCTGTGTTTCTGTATAATTTTATCGATATGTTGTTTAGGAACTCATCACTATTGCTAGTATGTTTAATGTGACAAATCTGCAATTTTGTTGTTTAGGCGCGGTTGTGGAGAAACTTGCCTCTAGGTTTGGCTAGACAGCTAGCTTGGAATTATTTCTGTCCATTTGACACGAAGGTGTCGACTATTATAAATTATTCGACCTGCGGTAAGGTTGTGTGGTCCAAGCAATAAACGATTGATAGTCCATTTAGTTTTTGTGAGAAACAAATCAAGAAAGAAATATCAATGATGCTATCAATTTAGTTACACGGAGGATTTGACTGGCCTGATGGCGTAGTGGTTAGTACCCTTGCCTGCCACGCCAAGGGTCGTGGGTTCGATCCCCACGAACACAAATGTTTGTGAAGCAATTTTCAAATATTTGTGTTTAGTCTGGCTGTTTTCTATGTATAATATGTATGTATTTACAAAAAAAAATGTATATTTGTATTTATATCAGCAATCTAGTTCCCATAGTACAAGCTTTGCTTAGTTTGGGGCTAGATGGCGCTGTGTGAAATGTCCAGGATATTTATTTATTTATTATAGGACAATAAATATGCAAAATTAGCAACACTATAATTATAAAATTGTGTTAATTTGACATACCTAATTACCTAATACAACACGCCTGCCGTTTCCCTTATTTGTGTACCTAGTGTGTGTTTTATTTGATCATCTTTGATAATATACTGCTCATCAAAAAAATCGAGACACTTTCGTTATCATAGATAAACACACTATGAAATCTAATATGATTAAAAGTTGAATTTAGAACATTGACATTTTTATTTAGAAACCTCGTTATACACACTATTGAACGATATTAGACATTTATTTCTAAATAAATAGGTATATGAAATAATGCGATTCGTACAAAACGTAATCTTGCTAAGCGTCTTGATTTTACTGATGGGAAGTGTAGTATAGGTAGGTACTATATTATGTTTACCTGCCCAAGAACTTGCACTACCTACCTATAGCTGCTGGTGACTATCAGTTACACGATATTTGTAACCAAATACTGGACCAAAAAATTCAATCGGTGCCTTTCGATGTCATTAAGAAATATTATTAGTACCAATTACATAGCGTCATAAAATAATAATAAACAATTAAAACGCTATTCTCATATCACATAAACGGCGTAAGTGCACAAAAAGCGTTCTCCCACGGCTATTACGGCATGTGCTTTATCTAAGTGCTAATTGTTGAGATTAGCCGTTTTTGTGCAATTTGCGACGACTAGGAAATCGATTTGTTTCAATGCAATCGATTACTGAATCGAGTAGAGTATGATTTTTTCGACACACGGAAGTAGTTGAACAGTTTTTTGAGGTAATAATCCTTAATGACGAATGTTGTAAATGTATCAATTGGTCACGATAATCACGTTGTCACGTTTTTTGTTAATGATGTCCAAAACATGTTGGCCAGTAGGTTTATATTATTATACACAAGTAAAAAAAACTGTTTAAGACTTTTTAACATGTTTTCTACAGGCTTGGGGGTCAACTATACTCGAAAATAAACTATAAAAATGCATATGGTCTTGGGACTATGCCGCTTTTGTAGCATCACTTATGGCCATATAAAATCGATTTATGGGTAAACCCTTACCCGAGAATTAAACCAGGGGTATTCTATTCAGACTACGCTAGACTGTAGTTAACACAATAAAACTTCAATATAGAAATTGTATATGAAAAGTATCGTCATAATATTCGTTTGCTCAGCGAACAATGCGATCCCAAACATTAAATTTTCAAACCCTTGCCCAACTTCCCATCCCGAACAAATATTTCTACAAAAGATGTCTCGGTTTTTCCCTTTTTGTTGTGTCAAAGCATAACTTGATCCGCTCTGTTAAATAAATTGTTCGCAATCGTTAGTAGAGGAGTTTGGGGTGGAATCAACTGTTGCGGGCTGATTCTGGAGAAATGGGTTAAGTTTCTTTTCATCGATTTCAATATGAAAGTGCCATCGATAGCCGATGTGGCGCAGTGGTTATTATGACTGCCTGCCACGCAGAAGGTTCCGGGTTCAATTCCCGGTGGGGTCACTCACAAAATTTATATTTATCACTTTGTGAATTTGTTCCCAGTCTGGTTAGGACATTGCAGGTTGACCCACCTGATTGTCCGAAAAGCAAGATGGTTCCGTGCTTCGGATGGGCACGTTAAGCCGGCAGTCCCGGTTGCTGCTTATGATGGCGGTCGTTACACAACCATGTCAGAGGCCTGCTGCTTGGAGTAGGCGGTTGAAAAACTCTGACACCAGGGTTCATCGGGTCGTTGAACGACTGGGTGTCCCACACGAAGAGAGAGAGAATCGACAGAAAAATTTAAAGTGATTTATAGTTTAAATTTTGTTGATGTTGTGCGTTACACACTTCATAGTATTAGGTAGGCTGTCCAAGGCTCAGTGGATGTCATGTCGTTTATGAATACTACCTATACTAGTACTCTACTAAATGGTATGTTTTGGTCTATAACCACAGAATATAATAATA
The DNA here is from genome assembly GCA_024500475.1 of Phthorimaea operculella. Taxonomy (NCBI): domain Eukaryota; kingdom Metazoa; phylum Arthropoda; class Insecta; order Lepidoptera; family Gelechiidae; genus Phthorimaea; species Phthorimaea operculella. Next base: position 11,489,666 of record JANFCV010000002.1, read on the forward strand.
GTTCTATAACCTGCGTTTCAAATTTCAAAGTTTTTTTTTTATATTTGAATATGATTACCTACAAATTTTCTTCCAAGTTAAATCAAAATTTCTGTAAAATGTTTCAAGAGCCTAAAGTATCTAAACTTTGGGAAGATGTGGATATTGCATTCGATTACTATCTATCGCCTTTCGCCAAATGCCATTTCTCTCCGTTAGGTCTGCTGTAAGAAATTTTTTTGTTCAGAGATAAGCAGTGCCTGTTGAGTCTATTTTCTTTGTGTTTTGTTCTGTAATGTTTCTTGTGCACAATAAATGGTTAAATAAATAAATCTATAGAAAATAACTTTGTTAAGAATAAGGCTGCCGGAAAATCGTACGGCAAGCGGTGAACAATCGCCAAACCTATGGGAAAGCCGCTAAAGCAAATATTTGAGAAGTTCGCCCGTGGCACCTGCGGTCGCCCTAGCACTGTCCACTACACACGGGAGATTGGCACAGAGTTGATACAATAATATAAAATCATGAGAAACAGACAGGGTTATGATTATATTACTGTAACGCAAACTTTTACTGTGAGCAATGTCCAAAATTTTCAAACGTGTTCCCTTATCGATATGTTGCCGACGTTGCCAAAGCCAAACTTTGATTTAGAATATTATGACCTTATTTCAAAACCGCAATCCCATCTCTAGTATTGAGTGTCGCAAAGTATAAATCCAAAGAACGAGAAAGAGCTTTCTATGCGAATAAAAAACCTTGCACTGTCAATTTGCTTGTCAATCTGTCTGCCAAGCGTGGGTATTAGGTATTGCTGACGATCAAAGGTTTTTTCAAGCACAGCAGATTTATACGAAGGCCGAAATCTCTCAAATAAATATGACAATAAAGTGTCCTCAACTCTATATCAATAACAGCAAAGAATCCACACACTCTTTTCGTCCCTTATTTTATTTCGCGACTCAATACTCTCTGTATTTTGGCTCTTTTGCCTCAAGTGTTTGCCCTTTTCCCTCCAAAGGGTCAGTGAGAAGAATACTAAGGAACGGAGGGTTAGCAAGGGCCCTAAGTGTCGACTTTCTTTTGTCGTTTTATTGGTTGTTGATAGTAATTGTATTATTTTGCTGACAATCGTGACGTATTTATGGGAAAGGGTTGAAGGTAAGTTACGGTCGTTCTGGGAATATTTTGGGCGGAAAAAGGGAATGAAATGGCATATTTTTGTTTTCAGACGTGTGCCATTTGTTAGGCAATCATTTGTGACAAAGTGCAAAAACGGATCATTGGAATTATGATGACACTTTATTTTTTAGGCAACTACCGGCTAGCCGGTATTTGGTAGTAGGGAAAAAAATGCGATTTAAATTAAGCTGTCACTTTTGATGATCTGATGAGCAGAATCACCCTAGGAGGGTGATTTTTGCGTTTGAGTACCTAATGACTAAAAATAGCCCTGTATCGTATCTAGACCTCTGACACAGCTGCCGTTGTGTAGCAGCGGCAATACGTCGCACAACGTTATTGCGATGCGTCTGTCAAATCGTTTGACATGAACCGTATTCGTGGGAAGTGATAATTTGTATTGTCTTAACGCGCATGGATGCTGCCTCAGCATCCATCACAGACGACGTAATGTTTAGTCGTTCTAGTTAAAATAAGTATGCAATTATGCTCTTCAAGCAATATCATCAAATCAAAGTCTAACTTTAAGAAATGCAACTTAGCAATTATGCACGTGGAATAGTTAGTATATAAGATCACTGTGTAGCTTGTAAGATGTTCAATCTGCTCCAGAGTTTTGAATAATATACCTACTCCCGTAAGACTGCCTGCCTTTGATTTCTTCACTCATGCTCACTCACTTAAAAATTTCAATCTAAGACAGGCAGCAATTAAGACTGACCGGTATACGGACTATTACATAATCATCCTATATGCCATTACAGCCTGCAATGTCCCACCCGACCAACCAAACTCGAAACTGGAAACTCTATCAGTGGATAAATAATTACAATCCAGTAAGACGGTAACATTTCCTCCAAACCTCAGCAAACCCTCTGCAAGCCCCCAGGTGTTGAATGCAGACGCAAGACTAATTAATCCACGTTGTTATCTCCACAAAGAGATCTTTCTTGGAGACCATTTTGACCTGCCCCAGGCGTCTTCCACGTTATGACTAAGTACCAAAGATTATGCGGCCCAGAAGGTGAATTTAATGCGGACGAGGCATTATAAGTGAATTTGAAGCAATGGCAAATGTGTGCCTATGACGAGAAATGTAGAGATTGCCATAGGGAATGGAATAATAGATACATTAGGAAAGATTAAGACCATTTTGATAATATTGAGCAGCCTGCAGGCATTTATTCCATTAATACGTAATAATATTTCAGTTATAAATTGTTCGTTCAAAAGCTTGTAAGATGCAAAAATTTTCAATGTTTTAAGATACCAAAATCGCACAAAATTTGACGCGAGGTACCAAGCTATTAAAATTCCGAAGCCGTAATTTGTCAATATTGTAAATTTTATTATGCCATAATCTTTATGGTCTTCTATCTAACCATAAGCGGATAGTTATTAGTTAGGTAGATTAGTTAAGTATTTTTTGCTCATTTCAAGATTTAGTAAGTAGAAACAGATGTCATCAAATGAATCACAAAACTGAGGCTTTGGTTAGTAGGCATAATTATTTTAACGGCCATAGAATACCTTTAACACACTTCCCGTTTTAGGTATATAATTTTGTAATACTTGCAATATATTCTACCGCAGGCTGGGTTTGAACCAGCGTCCTTCGCCATCTGTACTGGTGACGCCTCTACCAACTGGGCTACAGAGGGTCGTTGAACGACTCGGTGTCCCACACGAAAAGAAGAAAACAGAGGGTCACTCCAAGCCTGCGTTTTAAGCAAGTGCATCTTGACCACTAACGCGTAGCAGGGCCACATCTTCAGGGATAGTTTTGCAACCAATTCCTAGCCTTAATTCTTTACAGATTATATGTAGCCAAAGCGATGAGAATCCCCTAGATATCAGCAGATAGAGGCACCTAATCTTTGCAACACCTACGCACGGCTCAAACCTCAAGGCGCTGTCTTCACCGGCGTGTCTAATCCCCAGCACAATGCCAGCGTTTAGATATTGTTAAATACCATAATGTGAGGTACTTCAGCTGAATAATGTTCCATGCTCGAAACGAAACGCAGTTTAATGTCAGTGCACGACAACGTATGGGGGGGTTTCTAGAGCGTTATGGCGTTTAGATGATGGGTATGCAAAATGAATTAACTTAAGTGGAAGATGATACGAATAACATTTATAAGTACCTATGATAGCGCAAAGTATAATGCAGTGTTAGTACGTTGGTACCTAATAGTTAAGGTTAATAGAGAAATCTTTGAATTATCTGCATAACTATGGCAAGTTTTGAACGCTAACTTTACCTAAGACTAATTACGTTCTTCCTGACTATCTAATTTATGAAAGCTCGAATGTTTCAGGTTATCTAAGATGGACTCATTCGTCTACTGACACATTCGATAAATTTACAGAATATTATGATACCTGTTTATCCAAGAATGGGCTTTTTTGTTAATGAAACGCGTTTTCGACCTTATGGTAATTGAAACTTGTCATTATCATTTTCCTACCCTGATTCCAAATCAGTTGGGGTCGGCGCAACATTTTTCATTTTCATTTCATTTATTTATTTACCACAACCATTGTTAACACACAAAATCATGCATCGAAAGGATTGGGCAATGTTTCATGACCAACAAGCTGCCTGAAGTCAACCCTCTTCGGGAACTAAACGTACAACGGATGTCAATTCGTACACGATGAAAATCGTTGACGAATTTTCCGAGATCCCAATCATAGCTTGGTAAGTATACCTACAATAACTTACTCCGTATTTAGATAAATAGTAAGTAGCATAAAAACACCATCTTACGTCCGGCTCAAATCACATAAAAATAAAACAATCCCTTCAAACAATCGGCCTTATTCTTCACAGAAAGCCTTGAATTCGCCACGAACAAGCATCCCTGAGAAAGATCATAGATTAGCAATATATTAAACGGCGGTAGGCGTGTCATATTGTTATATAAAAGCTGTTTAAGTATTCTATGAGGTGTTTAGCTATTAGGAGCCGTATCGGAGATCGTCACGAATTTGCTAATATTGCTAATGCTAACTTAGGTGTTGATGGATTTGGTTTAAGATTTTTTTTAAGTTAAGCAGCATCTTGTACTATCTCCCAGAAATTAGTAACACGCATTTTGATCATTTAGCCTGGTCTAACGCAATAGTTCTTGGGTGAATAGTAGATATTAATTTTCGATCTACCAGAGTTCCGACTCTGCCGACATCATCTGTTTTAGTAGGTATTTAGTTAATTTTATAAGTGTTATCGTAAGAGCCAGCTCACGTGTTATATGTTATACTTATCATCTTTTGAAGATTAAGATGTGGAAAAATACTTATACCTAAAGACGCCATAAGAATGACAACTAAGGCTATGGAAATTGACGCAAAACACGCTTTGTGTGTGTTCAGATGCAGATTTTTCATATAAGCTTGACATACCCAGGTGAAAAGATTATGCGGTAGTTGTCATATTATGTCTAAAATTCCTCCACACGTCCTGTGCGCATGAACCCGCGCGCGGTTTCCCTAATTTGTGGCTCAGGTGTGTTCCGATCCGTCACCGTTTTATTTCGGCCGGCCTTCGGTCTTCGATAGTGTGGGAAATAAAAGTTACCTTACAATTCATTCAAAGACACGAATGGGGCAATAATGGACGCCTGACGACCAGTACCTTACCAATTTAGATTACACCAAAGTGCCGTTTAAATAATTAGCCTCAGCCGATCGTGCCGAGTGTAACCCGCTTTTGACATTTCACAGATTGACCCAATTTTGTGTCCACAATTGAATGGAATAAACGCAATATGTCAGACTGGCCGCGCCCAATCTCCGCGCTATGATCTGAGTGCGCCATTATTCTAATACAAAACAATAATTCCGTTCAAAGCGCATGACATTAAGAAATTATTAGGTTGAGTTGCATCCGCGTAAGGGCCTCAGCTCCAGGGTCTAAGGGGCTTGGTCGACGGAGCTGATTTTAAACGCCTGAAAACGCGTTTTGATGAAGAAGACGGATTAAACGCTGAAAGCTTTTACGTATGAATTCTCTTATGTGTTTTGGACTGCAAGGGATTAGTTTAAATCTTTTTTGCAAATAACATCAGTTTTCATGAAGTAGTTAGAGAATGAATAATACAAGAAAAAAATGTATATCATTAAGTTGACATATTTTTTCCTTTTATTCCTACAGTATACATTTAACAAGTCGTTGTGACAGACGTAGATAAATGTTTGGTGTCCGTAATGATCATACGGATTATATACAATCGTCAAAACCACCGCTGAGTAGGTAGGTATGTCTAGCCCCCTGCCCCATACACAAATTACCGTTAGCTTAGTACACCTTAAGAGAAAGGACGTATGAGCTACCTACTTCTACTTGTCTTCCTTCAGCTTCGTATTCACTTCCAGGATTTCATTTAATTAGGAATGACAGGACTAAGAAGGCGTGTGGAGGAGTTGCTATATATTTAAGAGATCATATTCCTTTCAAGATCCTGAGCAAGTCACCTTCCGAATACACAGCATCTGCAGAACAACATATATTTCTTGAAGTGCAGCTTGGGAGTTCTAAAGTTTTATTAGGTGTATTCTATAGTCCCAGCCTAAAAATTAATTATTTCGCTAACTTTGAGTCACTTTTAGAAAAGTTTGTACCAACCGTTGACCATACTATTATAATGGGAGACTTCAATACGTGCCTGTTAAAACAGGATTCTCGAACATCACAGTTGCAGTCAATTATCAATGCTACAAATCTTAATATGCTTCCTCTATCTGCAACTCATAAATTCCCGAATTGTACCCCCTCTCTGTTAGACCTCATTATCGTCTCATCTACGGAGCGCGTTCAGTCCCACGGCCAATTTCCAGCCGAGGCTTTTTCATACCACGACCTAATTTTTGTTTCTTTTAAAATCAAATGTCCGAAAGTAAGGCGTCGTGTTGTCATGCAACGTGATTTGAGGCATATTAATAATACCAGCTTTATGGCAGATTTGAGTCGGATAGACTGGGATGCTGTCTTTGATGCTCCTACTGTCGATGAGAAGCTTGACATCTTCAACTCTCTCCTTGTACAACTTTTTGATGTTCATGCTCCACTTCGACCAGTCAAAATCAAGCATCTCCCAGCTCCTTGGCTCACGGATGACCTTAAACATCTGATGCGGAAACGAAATGCTGCCAAGGCCAGATACAAGCATGACCCATCTGACGAAAATTGTGCTAAATACAAGTCGCTTAGAAACCGCTGCAGCAGACTGTGTAGAGACGCTCAGCGTCGGTTTATCCATTCTTCCGTTGAAAACGGTAACCCGGCAAAGGTCTGGACATTCTTGAGGACTCTCGGTATTGGCAAAACAAAATCCTCCTTTAATCCTTCCCTTGATATTGAATCCCTTAATCGTCATTTCACTGCCACTTGTCCTATTCCAGTTTCTGTAAAACAGACCACGTTGCAGGCTCTGTCTTCACGCGGCCTTCCCTCTTATCCATCATTCCAATTCAAGGCAGTTTCTCAAAGAGATGTTGAGAAGAACGTCCTTGCCATCAAATCTGATGCCGAAGGCACTGACGGAGTCAGTAGAAGGATGGTACTCCTCTCTTTGGAAACTGTCATCCCTGTCCTCTGCCACATTTTCAATTTCTCTCTCCTTTCTGGCTCCTTTCCTAGCTGTTGGCGTCAAGCTGCGGTTATCCCAATCCCTAAAACCAAAAATCCTAGTTCCCCAGCCAATTTTCGTCCTATTTCTATTCTCCCATTCCTTTCAAAAGTCCTGGAACGACTAGTCCATCACCAACTCTGTTCTTTTTTAAATTCTAACTCCATCCTTAGTCCATTCCAATCCGGCATTCGCCCTGGACACAGTACAGTCACCGCCTTAATTAAAGTGTCTGATGACATTCGTCTGGGGATGTCGAATCAACTGGTCACTATTCTTGTATTGTTAGATTTCAGTAATGCTTTTAATACAGTTGATTTCGACATTCTCCTGGCGATGTTAAGGTCACTCAATATCTCCAGCACGGTGGTTGATTGGTTCCGCAGTTATCTAACTGGTCGCAAGCAGTGCGTTCGTGTGGACGATCAAACGTCGTCTTTCTGCGATATTGCGTCTGGTGTACCCCAGGGTGGAGTGCTATCACCTCTCCTTTTCTCCCTCTTTATTAACTTCATTACTCCGCTACTCAATTGCCAATACCACCTCTACGCCGACGATCTTCAAATCTACACGCAGTGCTCTGTCGAGGATATTGCTTCGGGTATAAATATGATCAATGTTGACCTATGCACCATTCTGGACTGGAGCCGTTCACACGGTCTTTCAGTCAATCCTAGTAAATCACAGGTGATTGTATTGGGTGGATCGAAACAATTAGAACGCTTTAATACCGACGATCTCCCACCTGAGGTCTTTGACAATGCTGTCCTTGCATATTGTAAGGTTGTAAAAAATTTGGGTGTTTTGTTCGACAGCTCCTTGTCATGGTCGCAACAGGTGACCGAGGTCAGCCGTAAGATCTTTGCTGCTGCTGGTAGTTTGAAGCGGTGGAAAGAACCTTTTGCCAGTCAAGACCAAAACTGAGTTAGCGCAGACACTTCTCCTGCCAATCCTGGACTATGCTGACACGTGCTACCTGGATCTGAACGAGGATCTGTTGGACAAGCTCCAACGTTTGCAAAACTTGTGTGTCCGGTTCATCTTCGGCCTGCGCAAGTTTGACCACATTTCTGCGTTCCGTGCTCAGCTGGGATGGTTGCCGATCAGATTGCGTAGGGATGCACATACGGTAGCTCTCGTGTACAACATCCTCCACAATCCTATGACGCCTACTTACCTATCTGAACGGTTCAGTTTTCTTGGTTCGGAGCACGATAGACCAGTCCGTTCAAAAACTGATAATATTTTAAAAGCTCCTTTCACGCGATCAGGCTATTACAAGGATTCTTTCACAGTACAAGCCACTCACACTTGGAATGCTTTGCCGCGTGAAATACGTCACTGTGCTTCTTTGGATACCTTCAAAAAGAAGGCACATCAACATTACCTATCAAAGTCACTTCGCTAATTGGTATTGTATCCTATAAAATTATATATATGTATATGTATGTATGTATGTATGTATTGATTTATTTATTAAGACTAGTATATATTGTAGTAGGTATATTTTTTTTTTATTATAATATTGTATAATTTATCGATATACCTATATTTATTTATTATTAATATAATCTGTCTAATTTTACCTTTATTTGTGCACTACTCTTTTCTCTCTGTATTCTCCTCCACCCAAAGGTTGTCTGGTAGAGATCGCTTTAAGCGATAAGGCCGCCTTTGCGCATTTCTAGTTTAAGTTTTCCTGTTATGTGTTTGTGTTTTAAATGTGCAATAAAGTGTTTTTACTTACTTACTTACTTACTTCTACGATAGTCCGAATATCTTGATGCTCCGTGTGTCTAGCCTCATATACAGGGTGTAAGGGACGGTGTACCGAAAACTTTGCATGAAAACAGGCATGATCAGACCATCAAACTGAACAACTTTTAATATGGAGCCAACGGTGGGACACGAAAAGAAAATCCGACCTCCCATACAAAATTCACGATCAGCTGACTGACCTACCATTGGCTCCATAGTAAAAGTTGTTCAGTTTCATGGTCTAAGCACGCCTGCAAAGCTTACGTTACACCGCCTCATACACCTCGTATACAAAACTGCTAGCATAGCATTTCATAATACAGGATAATATTGAGAGATACCGCAAAACTTAGCGTCAAAATAACCGCTCCGTATGTCGAGCCCCATACACAAACTACTGCTAGCGTAGCACTCCTAAGACAGGAGACGTATAATAGACACCGCAGACCATAGCGTCAAAATAACCGCTCCGTGTGTCGAGCCCCATACACAAACTACTGCTAGCGTAGCACTCCTAAGACAGGAGACGTATAAGCCCATCAGACGTGGGCGAGGGCCCGCGGCCGCCTCTCTCCACATTTCTACTTGAAAATTATCTCGATTCTGACGACCACTTCACCATATGTAGGTATTTAGATTTTTCATAGTGCTGATTTTATTCTCATACATTGAAAATGAGAATTTTTTTAAAATTCATTATCAACCGCCGGTACAGTACCCCACTGCCCAAACCAAATACCCTGCTCTGGAATGTAAATGAAGATCTCATCATATCTAATGCCATGTATAGTTAGCAAAAAGTGATTTTTATTTGTATTTATTTCGTCTACAATTCTCTTTCTGTATAATAACACTTGAAGTCCCATGATTCTGCAGGCCACTTCATTCTCAGTATTTCTTGCACTATCTTGAGTAAGGAAAATAAATGAAACGGAAAATTCACGACACTGAAGAAACTAAAATAAACTCACAGCGGCAGACAAATAACCATTTCTCTATATTTTTGTTGAGAAAGTGACGGTAGTATCTAAAAATTAGCTAAGCAATGTGTGTGCTCGAATTGAAACCGTTTGTAGATAGGTACTTGAGATGTAGACGGGCTAACCCTTTTTAGAGGATAGCCTATTGCTGCACATAATTAAAAGTATGATGGAAATGCGTAAAGTAGGGTGCCATGAAAGGTAATAACGTGGTTGTGCCCAGTGGCAAGTGCATTACTCGCCAATAATGTTACAAATACTAGAACAAGCCAGTAGCAATGATAATTGAAGAACAGACGCTTCTTTGTTACCTGTAAACAGGACGGAAAATCCGCGATGGTCTAAGCCTGTAGCTAATAGGTACTTCAAATAATATGTCAAAGCACTCTTAAAAAGGCTAATATTCAAATTGAAAAAGATTTCACCGCTCCTGATTTTGTGACGGGCTACTTTTCAATCAAGAAAGCTGTGCTGCTTTTTCTAGTTCAGCATGTTTTTTTATTGGTTTAGTGAAATTTGTCTTCACCGGAAATAAATTTACATCTTTTCTATTACCTTCATCAAAATATCGTGCAGCATCTGTGATATCTTAAGGTGCTGCTACCTACCTATAGTCTTTCTTAATTTGAGGCCCTAAAGAAAGGGTCGTTCAGTCTCCGTCGATCACGTTCAGTAATTACTGCAGGCGCGCGATTCCCAGTGTCACGCCATGTGTCCCCGAGGGGGCGGATTCAGGAATCAGCTGAGCTTTACAATACAATCTGAGAAATAAATGTCTAACGGAGCGAAATGGAGGAAAAGATCGTCAAGGCAAAGCCCGTCATCAGATAAGAATAATAATTTTCAAGGAGAGAGTTATGACGGACTCACGATACTACCGGCGATACCACTACTGGTAACTGAATTTATCGGCTCAACACATCTGCGCAGAGTTCGGTTACAAAGTTTTAAATGATTTGAATGCGAAATCAAAGATATACCGAATGTGACCATACTGCATACATGAAATACTTATGGACTTTTCAGTTGCGACCCCTTGGTTTGAAAACAAAAAGCATAGGTAGGCACCTAGCTAGACAGATAGTTGTAGTGGCTAAGTGCCATGGTACAACTAGTACCTATCATCATTGGCCTCATACGTCTGTGTCAGACGATTTATTCAGTGTCTGAGGCAAAAATTTTCATGGCTGTATAAGCCGATACGGGAGCGGCATGGCTTTTTGCACGCTCTCCAGATACTGCATTGACTAGTACCTATACTCATGCCAAAATCAAAAAAGTACAATAAGATTTTGATTCTGAGGGGTGAATTCTGGATGTCACGTCATATGTCCCTGATGTGCTCCGCTATGATTGTTTCGCGATTTCCTTTAATCACGTCACGATGACACAGCAAACATGGCGGCTGGAGTTGTCGTGTTATATGTCTCGGAAGAATTGTGATTGATTTTCGAGATTTATGATGAATGTGGTGAGAGAAAAAAGCGTTGTAACGTTGCAGAGCTTACTGTTTTGTTATTCGACTAAAAGTCCGGCAAATATTTTGCAGTATTACCTACTTGCAAACTTTTTACAAATGGCGTAAAGTAAGGTCAACCAGACGAGATAAAGAATGTAAACAGACCAGAAAGAGACAACTGATATTATACCATATGACAGATAAGGACAGATCGTAATAGCTGTCACCGAGACTTATTAAAATTGTTCACATTATTTATCTCGTTTCGTTGGCCTTACTTTAGTTTTTATTGTCAACATTGTGGAGAAACGACAATATATAGTACCCACAAACACATTTGACAACTAACTACCTGTCATATAACACATAAACCTCAGAAAAATGGCAACACCAAATTGACCTATTAACCTGAACAAATGGGCAAACGCCACCTGAGTCCGTATCCTCTTATAACCTCACTCGTCACGTACGCAAGATGGCGGCGATTTATTTGGTGATGCGTCATCCTGGAGCCGGCCCTGGCCCCATCACTTAGCCTCGAGGACAGCGGGTTGAGTTTCTTTGTGGTGAGGACAGGGTGGAAATTAGAACTATTTAAGGTAAATACCATTATTTCTTTTCGTAACAGAGAACTAAAAAAAATATCCAGGGAATGAGCAGCAGCATTTCCTGTTAAATGTAACAGTTCGCCATCCTGCTTTTGCTGTTCGCCATGCTGCATAATTAGTACCGTGCCGTGTGATGCCGTGTGATGCCGGCTTAGAATAGCATTACTGCAATTATACACGTGGGTGTCGTAAAAGCGACTAAGGGATAATCATACAGGGAATGGGCAGCAGCGTTCCCTGTCAATGTAACATCTTGCACTGCGCTCGCCAATCCGCCTGCCAAGCGCGGTGGGTGAGTAAAGCAATACCCCCCAACAGAGGGAGGCCCATATCCAGCAGTGGACTGTTGTGGCTGTTATGGTAAGTGCCTATGCCAAAATCTTCAATACCCATGTCCAGCAGTATGAACTTTGGTAACTCTTACCGATTATGCCGAAACAATACGTCCTACAACATCAAAATCAGTTTTAACTTGCCAAACTCAAAGAAAATTCTTAGAAAAATAGTTAAGTACAATTTTCCTCGTTTTCCGCTCATCACAAGCCCAAACCCTCACAGAAACCTTGTTTTTCCACCTGAGTCGATTACTGCGTGACAGCTCGCTGTATATCCTCTGCCAAGGACTCTCCTGTACGTCGACGACATATCGCGTCGTGTTCAATTGCGTGGAAGACCCCTCTGAAGGTATTTTTGTAAGAAATCTTCTTTTAATTTGTTCGTAAGCTGTTTGAAATGGTTCTTATTAATGTACTTGTTCAAACGAAACAAGAATCAAAACAAGGTTTTATGCTACGCAAAGTGCTACAAACGCTACGTCGTAGCAGTGGACATGTTAATTTAAGCAATAACTCGTAGAACCTCTACATGATTAGAATTTTACAGTATTTACTGAATGCAAGCCGTGCCGGATTAAAATAGCATCACCCCATATCTTTCCCGTGGGGGTTGTAAGAAGCGATTAAGGGATTTGTAAATTGATGTGCATTGCAATTTGTACTGAGAACCTGTCACTATGGTGATACACAATCTTCTGAATGACTCTCAAGCTTGTCAGACTTGGCGAAAATGGCCGTTTTTTACAGCCGTTCACGCTCTGCCTTACCCGCAAGGTATATAGGCGTGATCGGACACGAAACGCACATATTTACATTTTGTCACAGCCACCGTAAAAATTACATCCTGTGACTCATAATCAATCATATCATATCTTTCGGAATCATATTTTCGTATGGAATTTTCTTACTCGTGTTAAACAACAAAAGATCCGCCACAATACCTACCGAAAATCATTCGATGCTTGTAAAATCCGGTTTTTCGGGAATGCTCTTGAATGGAATCAAGACGGCGCAAACATGTGTTCCCAGAATGTCTCGAATGTCCCAAATGTCTCGAATGCCAATGCCAAACCAGCCGGCATGTCAGGAATGCATTCTTGTCACATCATCGCAAGCTCTTCCAAGTAGAAATGCCTACCTATGCATAACACAGAGAACACAGAGGAAATGAATAAGATGGATCACACCGGGCAATATTGCGGTCCGTTACAACAACAATTTAAATTTCAATCTATGACAAGAAAGCAGAAGATGTCGTCCGGGCCTTAAACTCTTTCCACAATGGATCTTCCTCGGGCTTAGACGGCATAAGGCCCCAGCACTTAAAGGAGCTTACTTCAGTCGCAGCCGGGGAGTGTGGAGTTCGGCTTATCGAATGCTTGACAAAGTTAGTCAACTTTCTTTACAGTGGACGCCTGAACCCGGATGTCTGTCCATATCTTTATGGAGCTTCCCTTTGTGCCTTGACTAAGAAGGACGGAGGGATCCGACCTATTGCAATAGGGAGCACTCTTCGGCGCTTAGCTGCCAAGGTTGGCTGCCATCACGTTCGCGAGGATATGGTCAACATTCTTCTGCCTCACCAGCTTGGCTTTGGCACCTCCCAGGGCTGCGAAGCTGCCATCCATGCGACCCGCGCTTTTGTAATGGCTCCAGAGAATAATGATAAGGTGATTATCAAGCTGGATGTCAAAAATGCTTTCAACAGTATAGAAAGGGATTGTCTCTTATCCGCTGTGAAAGAACATACTCCAGCACTTTACGCCTTTTTATACCAGGTGTACTCTTCGAACAGTAACCTATACTACGGTGATGACCTTATTTTATCCCAAGTTGGTGCTCAGCAGGGGGACCCTTTGGGACCTTTAGTTTTTAGCCTTGCTATCAACAGCATCATTTCGGAGATGAAGTCACCACTGAACCTGTGGTATTTGGATGATGGTACCTTGGGAGGAGATCTTGACACCATTTCAGACGACCTAGGTGTTCTTTTTCCTAGGTTTCGGAGTTTGGGGTTGGAGGTGAACACGGCCAAATGCGAATTTTTTGCTTGCTCCGCAACGGTCAGATCGTGTTTACCCCAGCTTCAGACTCTGATACCTGGCTTAAGGGAGCTGGATTCCGGGTCATTTGGTCTGTAGGGATCTCCAATTTTTCCAGAAGCTGTTCCAGAGGCCCTCGAAACTAAAAACAAGAGCATGTCTGTGGCTTTTGATAGGTTACAGCATCTGCCGGCTCATGTAGCACTAGTTCTTTTGCGCTTGTGCTTCTCCATCCCAAGGCTGACGTATCTCATACGAACCTGCCCTACTTGGCTCTTTCCAGCGCAATGTGAAGTCCTTGACGAGTCGCTCCGTTTGACTCTCGAGGGTATATTGAACGTTTCGCTGGAGGGTGATCACTGGACCCAAGCGTCGTTGCCGATCCGACACGGGGGGCTGGGGGTTCGTCGGGTTTGTGATGTCGGGGTGGCAGCGTTCCTTGCTTCTGCCCGGGGGGTTTCGGACCTCGTCGCTAGTATTCTTTCTTGTGAAGGTGGCGAGGTCTGTATTCCTTTCGCGGACGATGCTCTGAATGTCTGGACTGCTGCCAATCCTGGGCAAAGTCAACCAGACCCGTCGCACGTTCAACGCTCCTGGGATGATGTTGGCTGTAAAGCAACGCTTGAGCGCCTAATTAGTGAGAGTGTTGGGGTTGATGTCGCTAGACTGCGTGCGGTCTCGACTAGCGAATCTGGAGCGTGGTTACATGCGATGCCGTCGCCAAGTATGGGTACCTTTTTGGATGACGACTCTTTGCGGGTGGCTGTGGCACTGCGGTTGGGTTGCGATGTCTGTGAACCTCACTTATACATCTGCGGCTCAATGGTAGAGGCTAATGGTCACCACGCACTGAGTTGTCAACGTTGCTCAGGGCGTTTTCCGCGGCACCACGCTCTAAACGATTTACTACGTCGGGCATTAGTTTCGGTGCACATTCCGTGCACGCTGGAACCACCAGGCCTGAGCCGGTCTGACGGGAAGAGGCCAGATGGCCTGACCATGGTTCCATGGAAAAGAGGGCGATGCCTTATATGGGACGCAACTTGCCTAAGCACATTTGCACCGTCCCATTTAAGCAGGACCACACGGGTTGCTGGTGCAGCGGCTGAGTTTGGCGCAAGGCAGAAGCACTCAAAATATTCAGCTCTGGAGGCCTCGTACCTATTCGTGCCATTTGCCGTAGAAACGGTCGGGCCTTGGTGCGGAGAGGCTAAGACCTTTGTGGCTGAGATCGGACAGCGGATGAGGGAGAAAGGTGGGGATCCCCGCTCCGGTTCTTTCCTGGTCCAGCGGTTGTCTGTGGCCATCCAGCGCGGCAATGCAGCCAGCCTGATGGGAACGTTTGGGCCGGGAATGCTCCGGGGTGGTATTTTTGATAGGTGACGAAAACTTTGTTGGATTTTACATGTATTTGACATTTTTCTCCTGTATTTTATTGTGTTTTATATTGTATTTTGTATTAATTTTATTAAATCTATGACAACTGCAATTTGATGTGGCGACGTTTGCCACAATATAAATGTTCTTTTTTTGTCAAAAACACCAGAATGCCGCAAAGCTCAAGTGGGACTGGGCTGCCCACGTATGCTGAATGTACCCGGAGGAGAGGTAGGGTTAACTTACATACATATCGACGATGATATATAAAAACCTCCTAACTACATAGGATTTCCGTTGTAGATAGGAGGTTTTCATATATCATCGTCGATATAGGTATTACGCCTTTGTCCCTGCGGGGTAAGCAGAGCGTAAAAAAAAAAGTTTGAGAATCATTCTCAGTATCACCATAGTGATGTAATCCTGTAAATTGCAATACACGTCAACTCTCAAATCCCTTAGTCGCATCTTACGACAACTACGGGAAAGATATAGGGTGATGCTATTTTAAACCGGCACCACACGGCAGGTATAAACATATATTCTGTGGTAAACTTGCAGTAAATCACTAAACTTTACTACCTACGACTAAAGAAATCAGAACAAAACAATATCTCGACAAGAAGCGCAAAAACAAAAATATTTACCAGAAATACCTTCTCACGTACACAACTTTTGGCCTTTCCCTGTCCATACTTTCCCTTATTTTGTCCTATTGATTGACCCCGCTAAGTGTGTTAGCAAAAGGGTCCGAGAGGGTCCAAGCAGGGGGAATTAGAGGCGCTTCATCGGGCAGCAATTAAAAGGAAAGGAAGTAAAGAGCCACCGATACCAACTTCCGGAATTGCACGAGTTTGAGTTTTGTTTTGGACGATATTGGTCTACAGAATTGGCTTGAACCCTTGTTATTGATTAAAAGTGAATAGAAACGCGGTGAAAACAAAAGTTACAATTAAGATCAAAAGTAAGACCGAGCGTGGCGGCGTCGTAGTGCGCCGTCAACGTGACAGCGGAGTTCATAGTAAGGAGGGTGCGCCGCGGGGTTCCGCTTGGTCTTTCTGGCATCCCCGTACAAACAAGTTATTTTGACAGCGCATCACGTCGCTTCAAGCTCATTCTTTAGTGACCTTAAATCTGATTCTGAAATAACTTGTAGGTATAAATTTAAGGCGTCGCCAACATGTAACGTCCGTTGCTTCGCAGCATAAATGTAACGCAGAAACTTGCATTGCATTTGCGTTAGTTTTAACGTTGGTTTTAGTAAGTCGTTCTTTGAAGTTTGGGAGCAATATATATAAACTACTGTCGTATGCTTCCTTGTAAAAGAATAAATAAATAAAAAAAAGTAAAGGGGAACTTGAAATTTTGTATGCATGTAACAGACACATGCTTTAGTTTTGCTGTAAAAATGTGCGATCGTTACGTGTGGGATAAACGGTCGTCGTTACGTATGGGCCTCATAGATGATTGGTTGGTTGATTCTAGCATAGGTAAATATGAGACATGATGAGGTAAAATTTGATCAAAGAATTAAATCAGATTTTATTTTTGCTCTTCGCTTGCAATTTGATTGCAGTAAAGTTGTAATCTTTCTGTGACAACCTATGCAATTGTGTGTATACAAAGTATTGAGATTTAAATAAATAAACCAGCGATATAAATGCTCTAACATACAACGTGTACAGACGTAGAAACATGTCAGAATGCCTCCATAAATTCTCGTAGGACCCGCCTATGGACGATACCATCGGGCACACGCGTAACCGGGTCTAGGCGTAGGCATTTGAGCAATACTGTGTACTTACTATTTAGGTACATTATCTGCATAAATACACTCATCACACCTATATCCCTTGTGGGGGTAAACAGCTGCAAAAACAGTAGTTTCCGCCAAAACTGATAAAACTATTAGTGGCATAGTAAATGGTATTCAATATAGTTAGTAGGTATAGTATATAAGTGAGTGATAGGTTGTTATCTATCTATGTGAGTGTAAGAAATTATCATAGTCACCAAGTAGTCAATGACAACAAAAATCACTTTTCTATACCTAGGTAGGTACTAGTTTCAAAAGAAACACCCCGAAACTTACGCTATACAACCACAAAAATTCTACAAACTTTACTAGGTCACCTAGTCCTAACTAGTGATGTGCCTGCGGCAATATTGCCGCTGCCGGCAAGTTTGCCAAGGCAATATTGCCGGTAAATTTCCAATATTGCCGGCAACATTGGCAATATTGCCGCAGGCACATCATATTTTCTAATCTACTATAAAAGCTTATAAGTCTTATAACTGGCATCTGATAGGCACCAACAGGCTAGACGACGCTTCCCTCGTGACGAGCCTATGGTGTGATGCAAAAAGACGTTTCAGACCAACTCGTTCTGGTTTTTCAAGGTTCAATGGCCTAGCTAGTAAGAAAATTTTGAGATTTTAGTTTCTTTAAGGATAAAACGGGACCCTATTACTTTAATTTCGTTGTCTGTCTCTCTGTCCATCCATCCGTCCATCCGTCCATCCGTCTGTCACTAGACTTTATTTATCTCATGAATTTTGATAGTTAGAGACATAATACTTTTCTCAGACTCCGTATTTCTGTTGCCGCTATAGCAACAAATACTATTAATTAAATAAATATTAAATAAGGGGATCTAACATACAAAAAACGTGTTTTTTATGCTCGATTTTGTGGTCCAAAGGCTCTATCTTATGAACAGTAATAGTAAGATAGATTAAATGTTAACAGAACATGTATGACTCTTTTTACTGTAACAATAAGTACTAAAAATTTGAATATAATTAATATTTAAGGGCGCTCCAATAGAATAAACTTGATTTTTATGTCATTTTATTCGTAATGGTTGGAAATCATTTAAGCATGAGTCCTACTCGCACTTGATAATTTTTTTTATAATTCAAAAACTATTGTAAGTTTGTGAACATAAAAGCAAACTTGCCAAAATTCCCGGGAATATTGCCGCCAAATTTGGCAATATTGCCGGCAACTTTGGCAATATTGGTCATGCGAAAGGTTTTGGTTATTATGGACTGACGCATACGATAAAACACATTGCGATGTATCATATAATAAAACTTAATTAAAGTTTTATGGCATATTTTGGCAATATTCCCAAAAATTTCCAGTTGAGGCAATATTGCCGGCAATATTGACGGCAAAGTTCCCAATGTTGCCAAAGTTCCCGGCAACGGCACATCAGTAGTCCTAACACTGCGGCTGCCACCAGAGGTACTATAAACGCATTAAAAAAATTATAGCAATCTGTTCGTCATAATCTGGTAATGGACTTTTTTAGATCGTGCCTTATGGCGTTGTTCCCTGGGGGAGGCCTACGTCCAGCAGTGGACTGTAATAGGCTGAAATAGGACTGTTCTAGTCATTTCCTCAAAATCTAAGAAAAAAATAAAAGAAAGTCTTCCTACAGCAGCTATAATATTGGTACTTAAGGTACAGTCGGAGTCAAAAGAGCATACCTAGGACCGCCTCAAATGATTCAAAATAATAATATCTCTGAAGCTACATTACTTTTGTAAATGAATTCTTTTTTTTTTTTTTTTTTTTTATTTATGATGGGCTTACTCTTGACCCCAATCTTACCCTAGAGCAGAGATGGGATCTACGGTGGAGCGAGCTTGCCCAGAAGATGCCTATTCACTCTAGACTTAAAGAGATTCAGGTTATATGCACTCGGAAATACAGACGCAGGCAGGGAATTCCATTCTTTAGCCGTGCGCATAATGAAAGATGATTTGAAGCGCTTAGTGCGTAATGTGGGTATATCAACTAAGAACGGATGGTAGCCGGCCGTGCGTCTGGATGTCCGATAGAAGAAAGGAGACGGTGGTATGAGCTCATGCAGCTCACGCGCACACTCTCCGAAGTACAATCTGTAGAAGACCGATAGGCAAGCAACCTTGCGGCGGTGAGCCAGGCTGTGAAGCTTGGTCGCCACCAGTTTTTTATCGCCTATTAATCTCTTGGCTCTGCGTTCCACCGAATCCAGTGCAGCAAGTTGGTATTTAGCCGAGCCATCCCAAAGGTGACAGCAGTACTCCATGCAAGATCGGACTTGAGCTTTATAAAGAGTTAGAAGCTGTTCAGGCGTGAAGTACCGCTTGACTTTATTCAGGACGCCCAACTTTCTAGCTGCAATTTGAGCCTTGGACTCGATGGTGGTGCCGAAGTTGAGGTCAGAGGACAACTCCATGCCAAGGAGTTGAAGAGTGTTGGTCACTGGAACAGATGTACCCCGAAAAGTAGGAGAAAAGGTGAAAGGACTCCTTTTTGCGGAGAAAAGACACGCCTGCGTTTTTGAAGCATTGAAGCTGACGAGATTGTCTTCGCCCCACTGGGAGACGTTACTTAACGTCAGGCTCGTACGCTCAATCATAGCCTTTCTCAATCTTTGGATTTCATCACCACTGGCTCCTGCGCCGGACAGATTTTTGTTGTCTATGCAGCTAGTTACACTCTATTCACAACCAAAAGCGTAAAAAAAAAAAAAAAGTTTGAGAATCATTCTCAGTATCACCATAGTGATGTAATCCTGTAAATTGCAATACACGTCAACTCTCAAATCCCTTAGTCGCATCTTACGACAACTACGGGAAAGATATAGGGTGATGCTATTTTAAACCGGCACCACACGGCAGGTATAAACATATATTCTGTGGTAAACTTGCAGTAAATCACTAAACTTTACTACCTACGACTAAAGAAATCAGAACAAAACAATATCTCGACAAGAAGCGCAAAAACAAAAATATTTACCAGAAATACCTTCTCACGTACACAACTTTTGGCCTTTCCCTGTCCATACTTTCCCTTATTTTGTCCTATTGATTGACCCCGCTAAGTGTGTTAGCAAAAGGGTCCGAGAGGGTCCAAGCAGGGGGAATTAGAGGCGCTTCATCGGGCAGCAATTAAAAGGAAAGGAAGTAAAGAGCCACCGATACCAACTTCCGGAATTGCACGAGTTTGAGTTTTGTTTTGGACGATATTGGTCTACAGAATTGGCTTGAACCCTTGTTATTGATTAAAAGTGAATAGAAACGCGGTGAAAACAAAAGTTACAATTAAGATCAAAAGTAAGACCGAGCGTGGCGGCGTCGTAGTGCGCCGTCAACGTGACAGCGGAGTTCATAGTAAGGAGGGTGCGCCGCGGGGTTCCGCTTGGTCTTTCTGGCATCCCCGTACAAACAAGTTATTTTGACAGCGCATCACGTCGCTTCAAGCTCATTCTTTAGTGACCTTAAATCTGATTCTGAAATAACTTGTAGGTATAAATTTAAGGCGTCGCCAACATGTAACGTCCGTTGCTTCGCAGCATAAATGTAACGCAGAAACTTGCATTGCATTTGCGTTAGTTTTAACGTTGGTTTTAGTAAGTCGTTCTTTGAAGTTTGGGAGCAATATATATAAACTACTGTCGTATGCTTCCTTGTAAAAGAATAAATAAATAAAAAAAAGTAAAGGGAACTTGAAATTTTGTATGCATGTAACAGACACATGCTTTAGTTTTGCTGTAAAAATGTGCGATCGTTACGTGTGGGATAAACGGTCGTCGTTACGTATGGGCCTCATAGATGATTGGTTGGTTGATTCTAGCATAGGTAAATATGAGACATGATGAGGTAAAATTTGATCAAAGAATTAAATCAGATTTTATTTTTGCTCTTCGCTTGCAATTTGATTGCAGTAAAGTTGTAATCTTTCTGTGACAACCTATGCAATTGTGTGTATACAAAGTATTGAGATTTAAATAAATAAACCAGCGATATAAATGCTCTAACATACAACGTGTACAGACGTAGAAACATGTCAGAATGCCTCCATAAATTCTCGTAGGACCCGCCTATGGACGATACCATCGGGCACACGCGTAACCGGGTCTAGGCGTAGGCATTTGAGCAATACTGTGTACTTACTATTTAGGTACATTATCTGCATAAATACACTCATCACACCTATATCCCTTGTGGGGTAAACAGCTGCAAAAACAGTAGTTTCCGCCAAAACTGATAAAACTATTAGTGGCATAGTAAATGGTATTCAATATAGTTAGTAGGTATAGTATATAAGTGAGTGATAGGTTGTTATCTATCTATGTGAGTGTAAGAAATTATCATAGTCACCAAGTAGTCAATGACAACAAAAATCACTTTTCTATACCTAGGTAGGTACTAGTTTCAAAAGAAACACCCCGAAACTTACGCTATACAACCACAAAAATTCTACAAACTTTACTAGGTCACCTAGTCCTAACTAGTGATGTGCCTGCGGCAATATTGCCGCTGCCGGCAAGTTTGCCAAGGCAATATTGCCGGTAAATTTCCAATATTGCCGGCAACATTGGCAATATTGCCGCAGGCACATCATATTTTCTAATCTACTATAAAAGCTTATAAGTCTTATAACTGGCATCTGATAGGCACCAACAGGCTAGACGACGCTTCCCTCGTGACGAGCCTATGGTGTGATGCAAAAAGACGTTTCAGACCAACTCGTTCTGGTTTTTCAAGGTTCAATGGCCTAGCTAGTAAGAAAATTTTGAGATTTTAGTTTCTTTAAGGATAAAACGGGACCCTATTACTTTAATTTCGTTGTCTGTCTCTCTGTCCATCCATCCGTCCATCCGTCCATCCGTCTGTCACTAGACTTTATTTATCTCATGAATTTTGATAGTTAGAGACATAATACTTTTCTCAGACTCCGTATTTCTGTTGCCGCTATAGCAACAAATACTATTAATTAAATAAATATTAAATAAGGGGATCTAACATACAAAAAACGTGTTTTTTATGCTCGATTTTGTGGTCCAAAGGCTCTATCTTATGAACAGTAATAGTAAGATAGATTAAATGTTAACAGAACATGTATGACTCTTTTTACTGTAACAATAAGTACTAAAAATTTGAATATAATTAATATTTAAGGGCGCTCCAATAGAATAAACTTGATTTTTATGTCATTTTATTCGTAATGGTTGGAAATCATTTAAGCATGAGTCCTACTCGCACTTGATAATTTTTTTTATAATTCAAAAACTATTGTAAGTTTGTGAACATAAAAGCAAACTTGCCAAAATTCCCGGGAATATTGCCGCCAAATTTGGCAATATTGCCGGCAACTTTGGCAATATTGGTCATGCGAAAGGTTTTGGTTATTATGGACTGACGCATACGATAAAACACATTGCGATGTATCATATAATAAAACTTAATTAAAGTTTTATGGCATATTTTGGCAATATTCCCAAAAATTTCCAGTTGAGGCAATATTGCCGGCAATATTGACGGCAAAGTTCCCAATGTTGCCAAAGTTCCCGGCAACGGCACATCAGTAGTCCTAACACTGCGGCTGCCACCAGAGGTACTATAAACGCATTAAAAAAATTATAGCAATCTGTTCGTCATAATCTGGTAATGGACTTTTTTAGATCGTGCCTTATGGCGTTGTTCCCTGGGGGAGGCCTACGTCCAGCAGTGGACTGTAATAGGCTGAAATAGGACTGTTCTAGTCATTTCCTCAAAATCTAAGAAAAAAATAAAAGAAAGTCTTCCTACAGCAGCTATAATATTGGTACTTAAGGTACAGTCGGAGTCAAAAGAGCATACCTAGGACCGCCTCAAATGATTCAAAATAATAATATCTCTGAAGCTACATTACTTTTGTAAATGAATTCTTTTTTTTTTTTTTTTTTTTTATTTATGATGTAGTTTCAGAGATATTTTGAACCATTTGAGGCGGTCCTAGGTATGCTCTTTTGACCCCGACTGTACTTCTTGTTTAAAAATCCATCATTACAAAATAATGATTAATTTTTAATGAATGAGCTCATATAACAAATAGCTGAAAAATAATAATAAGAGCTAAAAATAACCACATCTTTGCATCACAACTACAAAAAACCTCAAACCTAGACCTAGACCTAACAGAGGCCAGAACGAGCCGACTGCCGCCAGAGGTCCTAATAACGCATTCAAACAACATAATCCAGTCAAGTAATGATAGCAATCTGTTGGTCATAAATCGTTAATGGGCTATCGCTTGTCCACCGACCGAGCGCGATCCAGCATCGCAGCTTATTCTGGTGTGTTTCGATATTATTTTTATTTATTGATTACGAGCTAGTTCGAATTGACGGATGAAAATTCTTATTTAGGTTAGATCTTTAGATTTATCTGGATATGCCTAGACCTACCTTCCAGTCAAGTGATGATAGCAATCTTCTGGTAATAAAACCGGGCTAATTGTCGAGCTTATTGTGGTATGTTTCGATATAAAGTCGAGGCCAGTTCTAATTGGCTTATGAAGGATTGTTATATTTAAGCTAGATTTTTCTATTTACTGTCTTGTTTTGAAATCGTTCCCAAAGAGCCTTTTACCTTTATTGGTACACTTTAATTGCATCTCTAGAAAGTGAAGTAGGTATGTGTATTTTTGAAATAAGTTCATTTGTGTCATCATTCACTGAAAAAATAATTATACGACAGTCACTACCGAACCCATTCTTTCAGATCGGATCTTGCATCGTATAAATAATCTTCTTGCTCAAGCAACAGGGGAATTTGTCGATTGTAATTCTAAACTAAGCAAACGAAGAGCGTTCGAATAGAACAATAAAATTTGTTGTAACCAGAATACCCCCTCGCCGCGTAGGCTGCTACGTCGCCTGCAGGCGTCGGCTCTGAACTTTCACCGTGTGTCCGCGGCTTTAGATACCTCTAGATTTATTCTGCACGCGCCCTTAGCTCAAAGGGCAAAGGGATTTGATAAAGACGTCGTAGGACGTGGACTTCCCTTGATCCGATCGCTCGAAACGGCTTTGCGAGTTTTTCTTTTTATCGTTTGACAAAAAGGTTTGACAAGATTTATGGGCTTAGGGCTGTCGCCAGGTGTGGGTAGATCAAAATGGAATATCAAGCTAACGGTTCGATTTCTGCTACTAGGTCCACTGCTGGACATTTTCACTTGGTAGGCGGATTACCGAGAGCAGCGTAAAGCGACTGCCCAATCCCTGGATAGTTGCCAGGCAGACATGTGTGTTTAATTCGATCTGTGGATGATGCCATGTTTCATAGGCAAAGAACTGATCTCATCTAGATCTCTACCAGACATACTTTAAGAGTGAAGGGCATTAGACAACATTAGAGGGAAGAAAGTAGTAATTTTCGTTTTTCCTTCAGAGGCTAAATTTCCAGCACGTGTCACACATCATTTTACACTATTACAGCATAGGCCGTATCTAAATCAACTTGTAGCGGCTGGGAATCAAACCGCGACCCACCCAAGTAAGTAATAAAACTACACAGTCAAAACACATTTAACAGGAGAACTAAAAATGCTAAAGCGATCTTTATCAGAGTAGAGGATCAATCTGAGTGAAGAGATTAGTGCATAAATAAAGGTTAGACGGTTACGATAAGCCAAACCCCTTTTTTCCCCAACCACCATAACACATTTTCAGGAAATGTCAGACTTAAAACCTAAATTTCGTCCTGCGTTATTACAGCATGGGCCGGTTAAGACTAAAATTTCTACCAGGCAACCTTAGAGCTTAAGAATGTCTAAACCGTGCCGTTTTTCCCTCAGTAACAATTACATTTTTTTTTAAATTTTTTTTTGCAAATGTCACACATAAAACTTCACCTAGACTATTACAGCATTGTGGCCGTATCGTAACTCAGCGTGTAGCGGGCAGGAATCGAACCGCGACCCACCCAGTGACAACCGTGCCGCCGGCAGCCCACCACAATGGCGATTGTTCTCGGTGCTGATCATGCGATAGCACCGGCTGCGGAGCATCACGTAGACACCAGCTACACTGGAAATGACATTAAATGAATAAAATAAATAAATAAATATCCTGGACGAGACACACAGCGCCATCTAGCCCCAAACTAAGCAAAGCTTGTACTATGGGAACTAGACAACTGATATAATACATATATACTTTTTTTTGTAAATAAATACAAATCATACATAGAAAAACACCCAGACTAAACACAAATATTTGAAAAAAGACTTTACAAATATTTGTGTTCGGTGGGAATCGAACCCACGACCCTCGGCGTAGAAGGCAGGGGTACTATCCACAACGCCATCGGGACAGACATTAAAATAAGCTTGTGGACATCACGCCTATGTTCTTTGCGGGGTAAGCAGAGCGTCCCATACCGTAGCAGCGACAATATTGTTCTCGGTGCTGATCATGCGATAGCCCCGGCTGCGGAGCATCACATGAACACCAGCCACACTGGAAACGACATTAAAAAAGCTTTTTATGAGCCAGATCTGTAATAAAAAGGCTTTGAAAATGGTAAATGTAAAAAAAAATGCACCTACCTTTGTGTCTTCCATATCCTACCGGCTGCGGAGCATCACATGGACACTGACGACACTGGAAACGACATTAAAATAAGCTTGTGGACATCACGCCTATGTCCTTTGCGGGGTAAGCAGAGCGTACCGTACCATAACAGCGACAAGATTGTTCTCGGTGCTGATCATGCGATAGCCCCGGCTGCGGAGCATCACGTGGACACTGATACACTGGAAACGACATTAAAATAGCTTCAAAAGAGCCTGATCAGTAATGAAAAGGCTTGGAAAATAGAAAATAGAAAAATTTGTAGGTACCTACCTTTGTGTCTTCCATATCCTACCGGCTGTGGAGCATCACACAGACACCAGTGAAACTAGAAACGACATTAAAATAACCTTGCTGACATCACGCTTACATCTTTTGCGGGGTAAGCAGAGCAACCCATACCATAGCAGCGACAAGATTGTTCTCGGCGCTGATCATGCGATAGCACCGGCTGCGGAGCATCACGTGGACACCAGCGACACAGACTGGAAATGACATTACCTGATCTGTAATGAAAAGGCTCGGAAAATGGTAAAATAGAAAAAATTGGTACATGCCTTTGTGTCTTCCATGCCTACATAACCAAACGAGTTTAAAAACTGTTTTCATATTTTTGTTATAAAGGCATTAGTTCTTCTTCTGTCTGAAAATTTGGTCAGACCAGTAGATAAGTCGCCACACGAACGGCATTTTGGAGTTCGGCGAGTGGCGCTTGCCAATCCGCCTGCCAAGCGTAAGTATGGCATTAGTGAGTATGGCAACGGTACTTCAGCAAATCGAGACATTTCTTTCTGGGAATGTTTTCAGTTTCATGGGCTCATTCAAATAAGAATATTCCATTTTTTTATTGTCACCAATTTATAATTAGTCATTAAATAAATACCTAACGATATTTTTTAACAAGGCATCTGCTACCTCCTGACGTCAAACTTTAATACCTACCTAAAACATCTATGACATTCGAAATGCGAAGGTTATGCTTATGTCGTACGTAGTCGTCGTAGTTCATACAAAAATGTTGTTCATTCATAATATTTTACATCAAATCGGTATGGTATGCAGCGCTTCTAGTAGATGCATCTTTTTCATTAATCTGTGAAACTAAGTACAGGCGGACTCCTCCTTACTACACTCGTTCCTTATTATTTATTGTGTATGAAGCCTATAACAATTACCTATAATAGGAATTTGAGATAGATAGCTACAAGGCCTCGCAACCTGCCATAAAACGCTTCAAAGCACCCGTTATAGGAAAACCAATTGAAAATCAAACACAATTCATACACGACATACGGTTATAACGAATTTATGAAAATTCAAGATCCGCTTAGATGACCTCTAGCTCTAGGCATTGTTACGACAAATAATCATCTACGTAGGTAAGTCCAACAAAAATACATACAGGAAAATCACGGCGCGGTTGACGGATAATTCGGGGTTTTTTCCTATCCATCATAAAGGATACCAAACAATAATTACATACAATTTGATGTCAATCGAACGTACGACGATCTTTGACATTGAATCAAAAATACATCGTAGAAGAAAAAACGGAATAATTTGACAAAAAAGTCATGATCAAAAAACCGTTCGTTGTTCTGTGATTACGCCTGATTACTACTCTCCGATAATGGTCCAATATGCCATGTTGTCTATGCCTACCCTGCCCCCCGCTGGCTATACAAACATAGACGATCGAGGGGGTCTTCTAGACAATACAGAAGATGATGTTACGGATATTTTTGAAAAGGTTACATACGAGCAAAACACATGGCTGACAAGCAATGACGGTACCACAAAAGACTACCTTGTATGTCAGAGGCGTCACGAGAAATCACGTTCTATGATGATTGTGTATAATTAGAGACTAGAATTAAATAAATTAAAAGACTTTTGGTAGCGATCGGAAGGTGGAATGTCAATGTCGTAACCGTCAACGGTGAGAAAAATATACGTTGTGTTGTTTTTGATACTCGATTTGGGCAATTCAATTACAGTAATTGAGATAGCATTGAACATGGTGTTACGTATGGTATTTTATTAAGAAATTATTCATTATGTTTTAGGTGCAATTAAACATTAAGTATGTCGAATAAAGTGAAACTCTAACTCGTGAGGCATATCAATTCACTAGGAAAATTTAGTACTGGTCAGAATTTTGCAAAACGATGAAACCATTTAAGAATACGGAATGGTTCCGATTGCGATTAATTGTGTTTAAATAAGACGTAAAATAATGACCTACACACCTCTCAAGTTGTCATAATTTTCGACAGTCAAAAAATCTGCAACTTCGAAATGAGCAGGTATACCTATTTTGACACTGGGAGGTTGAGTTGAGATACGTCATGATAACGAATTAAAATATAGCTTTTAGTATCGTAACAGAAACAAACTTGATATAGAGCTGCAACATAGCAAAATCAATGAAGGATGAATTGAAAATTTACGAGTAAAATTGCGTTTGACACACCTTCTCATTTGCAAAAAATGTGCCTTACGTGGATGAACCTCATAGCTATGGAGAAATTTCACATCAATTAGTTTTAAATCTGGCATCGTTACTGTCATTCATTATAATGTCAAATTCAAAATTCATAGTTCCCGTTAGAGGTCAATTAGAAAAGAACGCCCATCGAAGCTCAGTCGAAATATGACGTATTAGTAATTAAAAAAAACGAGTGAAACTCTGGTATTAATTACCAATACGGTATTGTATCAGATCGACTAGAGGCAGTAGATGGAGGAGGATCTGAACAAAAAATTGATAGAGCAGCGCACAGAAATGGTGAAAAAAAGAAATGGTACTTTGATAATTTTGACATGTTGAAAAGTGTTTAGTAAAGCGATTTAAGTAGGTAGGTACCTATTAGAGGTGGATGAAGAATTTCGTCGCAAAGTTACTACGTACAATTTATATGGTAAACATCATGCAAAGTACCTACTGAATTTGCACGACTCTAAATTAATTGGAGTAAGGACAACGAAATTCGAAACAATCAGATTTTTTAAGTTCAAGCTTAGATCGCAATTTGGGACGAAATCTGGAAAGTAAACAGCGTCATTCTGGATTGCACCTACATTTCCTGTGATTGTTTGAAAATGTAGGTTTGATCATGTGACTTCTTATCCATAGACATGCATGGTGTTTTCTGCAATAAACTTTGTATTTACTTCTCTATTCTCACAGGGTTTATTAAGACAAGCTTCTTCATCATCAAAGTCCGTGTTCTGTGGTAACCAAAGTGCATAGATGGGTTGTCGGTTGTCGGCAATGTTTCAATAAAACAGATTGACTAATAATGAAGACGGCGGCTATCGGGCGATCTGTCGTGAGAACTCCGAACCGTTACTACAGCTTTTACAACTCCTGGTACGGCCATCAAATCTGAGAGTATGAGGCATAAATTAGATATATATCTAGAATTTTTGTACTTTTCTGTTACACTCAATCAGACAACAACTGACACCAAGGTTCATCGGGTCGTTGAACGACTCGGTGTCCCAAACGAAGAGAGAGAGACAATATCTCGCTTCGGTAGGATTAGGAACAACGTACGTACGTACACCTAAATAACAAATTATTAAACACTTCCCGTGTTTATGGAAAACTTTTCCGCCGCTGACAGAATTTGACCCTGCAACTTTCAGCGTCTGTACTGCCGATGCCTCTACCACTGGGCTACCGCGACTCAATGCACATGTGAAATAGTGCAAGTGTATCTTGGCCACTAATACGCAGGATTCCATGTACGAGGATACTTCTTGCTACTGCAACAAATTAATTCATTTAAAACAAAGTTACAAATGTCGCTATAAAAACCGAACTTATGTTAACTGGAGTGGGTAGCAAATGATATCGCTATTTTACAGAAAATTCTGTGTCCTTATATATTTTGTTCAATGAAATTGTGATTTTAATGTAGGTACCTAACATTCTCCATGTACTATTTCTCGAAATTTGATAAGTAGGTACAGTCTCTTACGCTAACCTTATGATTCAATAAATGTTGCTGCATCTAGAAAAGTAACAACTATTGCTGTAAAATGTTATAGTCTGAAAAAAATCGCAACACTGCGGATGTACAATAAGGCTCAACAGCTTAGTCAGTTATCGTTATTCTCACCGCTGTTTCGTGGCCACACAACAACGTTTACAACTGATACTTACACTCAAAAGAAATCCACCCATTTTAAATTCGTCACGCATTTCGTCAATCAGTGTATCGTCTATCTATATCGTTATTTTTGCCGCAACAGGTGACTTTGATTTTCATTGCCCCATTTTGAGAGGTTTTAAAAACAGAATCGTGGCTACAAACGTAATGAGCTTTTAAATCAATTTTGTCGACAGTTCTAGGTATAGAGTAAAAACATCTTTGTATGGCGTCATTGGTACAAAGTTGACTAACACCGTCCTCTTCAAATTATAATGTCAATTTGTCAAAAAGCGCCTTTTTTCTTTTGCCGCTTGCATATTAATTCCTATAAAATTAATTACAATGACATATTCATTAATTTAAATTGCTCCAAACAGGTTATGTGATGTTTCTAATAGTCTCCTTCTAAGCTTTTAACATTTGAACTCCGTTTTTGAAGATTGCAGGTGTAAATAGAGATTTTGATATTAATAGCATCACCCCAAATCTTTCCTGTAGGTGTCATAAAAAGGGACTATGAGATTTGAGAGTTGATGTGTAGGTATTGCAATTTTAGGCGACAGGCTGACAACCTGTTCCTGATAAACAGTCTTCTGAATGACTCTCCTACTTGTCAGACGTGGTGTAAAAGGCCGTATAGGGTAAAGTACGGATAGATGCGCACCTTTTGGAAAATGCTCTATAACTCAATAATTAAGAACTTATTTACAAAATTATCTTTACAGATTAAAGGATTGATCTTTAATCTTTCATTAAAGCCTTAATTCATGAATTTAATTTTTATTGTTTTGTTGTAAATCCAGTTTTATTTGACCTCTTGAAAAAGGGATAGTCGCGCACCCGCACGGATAGTTGCGCAGGACTAAATAATCATGGGGGGATACTTGCGCTTTGAAGACTACCTAGATGACTTACTATGAAATTTGTACTTCATTTAAATCAAACCAATTTGAAATTAATTTGATTAAATACTTATTTTAAAAATCGAATTGGCCTCCGTACCTTAATATTATTACTATTTCTAAAGTTATTGAGTGCTAAGTCATTATTTCAGTAAAAAAAATGTATCAACGCGTAGGTAGCATAAAAATGTATGTTGAACAACGTCCATATCTAGACTGTAATTTAAAAGCATTTTATCCATCTGCAACATACTAAAATAAACAAAAATATCAATCTGCGCAACTATCCCCCAAAGCGCAACTATCCGTCCAAAAAACCTGCGCAAATATCCTTTTTGGTACGGATAGTTGCGCATTTAATTAAAAAAATAATGATTTGATATTTTGGAATAATTAATAAATGGGCACATACTTTATAAAGTAGTGCATATGAGGAAATAAAAATGTGAGCGATTCTACAATCGTGAGAAAAGATACCCGAAAAACATAATGTGCTAAAATAATTCCGACGCCCGGTTTGACCACGCTACCGAAGATTTTTGCTTAAACTGGCGTAAATTGTGCAATTACTCCAATAATTAACGTGGTACTTGGGCTTCCAGGAGAAAGACTACTATGTTTTAATGAGCAATAGTGCTGAAATTCACTAGAACATAGTGTTTTCGAAACCTGCGCAACTATCCCAACGGCGCATCTATCCGTACTTTACCCTACACTCTGCCTACACCACAAGGGATATTGGCGTGATAATATGTAGGTATGTATGCAGGTGTAAATAGAGATTTTATGTAATTAGGTATCGCACTTTCTCTCGACTTAATAGGTAAGTATTGCTCGCACACATCTGTCTTTGCGTAATATAGGTACCAGAGATGTTTTAATTAAGATAGCACGGCCTACCTACTTGCTTAATGTATTCAATGATCATGTCAGATGGGTGGCATGACATAGTAAAGATAATTTGGTAATAAATAATTACCCGGATAAAAGATGCTCGTTGAAATAACATTTTGTTCATGATTGTTCCGCAACAGGTTCCAAAATGTGCTGTGTAGTATAGTAGGTATACTTTAAAAACTTTATCTAGTTCTAAATAACCCACTACCTATAATTTACGTGTCAATTCCATAGGTTGTAAGTAATATTATTATTAAATACACGGTGTAAGGGACACCCCTCCGAATACTAAAAGGGTGCATTCAGACCACGAAACTGAACAACTTCCCATAAAAATAAATTTCAGGAAACGTAAAATAATTTTTGACTTCCCATAGTAAATTCAATCACTTGATCGTGATTTAGTATGGGAAGCCGAATTTTTTTTTCGTGTCCTGAAATTTATTTTTATGGGAAGTTGTTCAGTTTCATGGTCTAAATGCACCCTTTCAGTATTCGGAGACCTGTCCCTTAGACCCCGTATATCTAAAAGAGCAACTTTGAAAAGATTCCGAATTGGAAACATTACTGTTGACATCTTGCTCATAGGTATAAATAATATTGCCAATTCCGAATTTGATCTTTATCTGCGCAAGTTGTATGTAATATCCATCCATAATATCAAAGTAAGACTTTTTGGCAGTCGATACTTATAATGTTACGACAAAAATGCTTTTTGGAAGAATTCTCCAATTAGGTAGCCGCCGATCGAGCGAAACTATTGGAAATTGACCGTGGATAAAGATTTTATGGGACCCGTCTTATTTTATGTCATTTCTATTTTTGACTACGATTGGCGATTCAAAAATTAATCACTTGTTTCTATGTGTTATTGCTGTAGCTTTTTGCTATCTCCCAAAGTACGTGTAATCCTACTTCCTACTAATATTATAAAGGCGGATGTTTGTGTGTGTGTTTGTTACGACATCACGCAAAAACGGCTGATTAGATTGACATGAAACTTTGCAGAAATATAAAAGGGCATCTGGAATAACACATAGGATACTTTTTACCACGGAAAAATGTCTCATTCCCACGGGATCACGCATTTTCCAATATTTTTGAAATAGGTGGCGTGACTGAGCCGATTCGCGTTTTAAACGTTTTCGCCGAAAACTAACAGCGACATCTCTTGGCGAATAATGCTTTTTTTCCCGCGGAATAATAGGTTGCAGCGGGTGAAACCGCTGACGGGCAGCTAGTTTTACATATTTTCGATGCAGTCCTATAGCCTGTTTTTTGTAAAGTTGTTGAAACTATTCATAATGTAATGATATAATGTATCTTATAGAACTAACGAGATGTCAAACAGTAGATCTAAAAAAAACATTTCACAAGTTACTTTTGTAACTTTGTCTACGTTACGTTTGTAATTTTGGAGCGCAATGTCTACGCCCCATCCCGTATCGATTCATTATCGAATTTAGACAACTTTTCGTACGTCGCCAGCCAAGTCTACAACCTACCCATTAAGTTAATAGGAGTCTTGTATGGGTTTTTCATACAAATGCTAAGAAATCCAGTATAAATTGATTTAATACTTACCAAAGGGAAGGTGGTTTTGCTGGTTACAGTACCGGCGGCGTAGGCGTCCAATTTAAGTAAAATAAATGCGACATGTCGAAAAGACACTTGAGTGCAAGCTACAATTTATATAAAATAGAAGACGTCACCTAATTTCAACAGCCGATGTTATCATCAACATCCTATCCAAAACTTCGTAACAACAAAATTGTTGCATTACATCTAATGCACACAAGATAGTGAAAATAACTGCAATTACTAGCGCCGGGTATTTCGAAAATTTTGACGGTATCTCTCGTCTTTTGTCTTTCCAATGTTCGAGCTAAGTTGTACACACACAATACGTACTCAACTTGCTATTACACTAGCGTACTGGCAAGATCCGTTTTGGCATTACATTGCTGGGTTAAGTCCACATCATCGTGCCCACATTGTGCACGGGATTTACTGCCAAAGGCTACACCAACGCCGACTTCATTAGGAATAGAAGTGGTCGTAGCCAAAATCATTTGGAGAGATCATCTTCATCATCATTCTAGCGGTTCGGAAGCGGCTGCGATTGTGGAGTGGAGCGGCATTGTGGCAAATGTATCGCGGATGCGTAGCAGATTCACAAGGTTTTTATCGCGTATTTATACCTTTTTATATTTATTACCTTAGAGGATACGCATTGAAAACATTAAAAATCTGCCACGCATTCGCTGCGCAGTCGCGGCGCGTTCGCAACGCATCTTCAGTGCGCTCGCTCCGCTTCGCATCCGCTAGTATAACTGTATTGTATAAGCTACACTACAATGAACTAAGAAAACCAGCAATGTATGCAAAACCGAGCCCTGTAGCGGCCAACTGTAATAGCCGTTTAAAACTCTTTGTTTACTCGGGCTATTGTTTGAGTCACATACCGGAAAATTACACTTCTAACCACATAATTTACTCACACATAAGGCTGTTATGTGCTGGAGTCCATTGTGTCTCCAGCAATCAGCACACATCGCTGTCTTATTGGTGGAAAAGTCACACTATGTGGGTACTAATGTCAACACAAGTAGGTACTTCATTGGCCTCATATGTCTGTGTCAGACGATTTATTCAGTATCTGAGGCAAGATTTTTCATGGCTGTATAAGCCGATACGGAAGCGGCATGGCTTTTTGCACGCTCTCCACAGACACTGCGTTGCCTGGGACGCAATTATGGAAAACGCAGGGCTGCCCAGGACTTGCGCCACCCTCTCGGCCTTCCACTCATGTCTGACGGAGACCCCGTTCCGGATTTGTGTATGGAGTTTTCCTTCTCCAGGACCCTGATTAGCTTGGGTCGGATTTATCCTTAGGGCGCCTCTTACGAAACCTACGGGAAGAGAAGGGGTGATGCTATTCTACTCTGCCGACACTGCATAAATGAAGTTTAGGCTTCGAAACGGTTTTCACGTTGTGTGGTAGGTTGTACCTTCTGGTGTCACAATCACGAGAGACAAAATCAGCAGTTTCTGAAGAGCATTTACGTACTACTGTCGGTCCTATTATGATTTCCTGGATAGCTATTTATTAGCATTTATTCACCTTTAATGGATTTCTTTTTTAAGCTTAACATTTAAAAATCTTTTTACTTTCAAGTGAGTACATAGAAATATTCTCTATTCAAAACTGTTGTAATAATTTTGTAGATACATTAAAGATCTCCAAATATTTAGATTTTTGTAAAATAGTCTCCTAAATGTTACTACTAAAGTAAATGACTACATCTTTTACTTAGGTCATTTGGGTATAACGCTTTGTAAAGCAAATTCGAAGATCGCGTTAGTGTGAAAAGCAGCAAAAAAAGATAAAACTTAGTGACTAAGTACTAGCGATTAATAGCTTTTGGAATTCGTATTCAAAAATTTCATAATATTATGAAGAATGCATGATTTGCTATCTTAAGCGTAGACGTAGCTATTATGAACTATGTGTACTTAGTACTAGAGGCCAAAGTCATAGTGTTGCGTCATTACTAGCTAGATATTCAAATAGTTTGTCCGAATTTCGCAAAGTACTTATATTAGTTATTCATTAAAAGTCTCCTAGAAAACTCAGGACCGTTGCCGTTACAAAAACTCAAACGATTGTTATCCGTCACGTTGGTCTGGTCTGCTTTTTACGGTGCGAGGAGTTAGCCTGCCTTAGTACCTATGCACTGCCTTACTTGCTTCCTGCCTTAGAAAGTCATCTGCTTGCGATACTGTTGTCATTTGCTTTATTAAAGCTGTGTAAAGACCCGTTAGTATGAACTATCTATGGAGCATACGAAGACAAAAACTCAGCGACAGTCATCCGTCACGCTGGTAGCTCTTCACGGTGCGAGGAGTCAGCCTGCTTAGTATGCACTGCCTTACTTGCTTCCTGCCTTAAAGTCATCTGCTATATTATTGTCATTTGCTTTATTAAAGCTGTGTAAAGGCCCGTTAGTATGAACTATCTATGGAATACACGAAGACAAAAAAACTTACCGACTGTCATCCGTCACGCTGGTAGCTTTTCACGGTATGAAGAGACAGCCTGCTTTTTCTTCCTAAGAAAATAATTTGCTTTACTATTGTCATTTGTTTTATTAAAGCTGTGTTCAGGTCCGTTAGTATGAACTATCTATGAAGCAAAATAAGACAAAAACTTGGCGACTGTCATCCGTCACGCTGGTAGCTTTTCACGGTGCAAGGAGTAAGCCTGTTTAATATGCACTGCTTTACTTGCTTCCTGCCTTAAAGTCATCTGCTATTATTATTGTCATTTGCTTTATTAGAGCTGTGTAAAGGCAAGTTAGTATGAACTATCTATGGAGCAAAATAAGACAAAAACTTGGCGACTGTCATCCGTCACGCTGGTAGCTCTTCACGGTGTGAGGAGTAAGCCTGTTTAATATGCACTGCTTTACTTGCTTCCTGCCTTAAAGTCATCTGCTATTATTATTGTCATTTGCTTTATTAAGGCTGTGTAAAGGCCCGTTAGTATGAACTATCTATAGAGCAAAATAAGACAAAAACTCAGCGACAGTCATCCGTCACGCTGGTAAGTACCTTTTCACGGTGTGAGGAGCCAGCCTGCTTAGTATGCACTGCCTTGTCCAAGAAAGTAATTTGCTTTCATATAATTGTCACTTATTTTATAAAATCTTTGAAAAATCCTATTTATGTGAACTATCTATGGAGCAAAATAAGACAAAAACTCTGTCATCCATCACGCTGGTAGCTCTTCACGGTGCGAGGAGTCAGCCTGCTTAGTATGCACTGCCTTGTCTAAGAAAGTAATTTGCTTTCCTATAATTGTCACTTATTTTATAAAATCTTTGTAAAGTCCCGTTCATGTAAAGTATCTATGGAGTACACGAAGACAAAAAAAACTTAGCGACAGTCATACGTGGTAGCTTTTCACGGTGGAAGGAGTAAGCATGCTTAGTATGCACTGCCTTGCCTGCTATCTGCCTAAGAAAGTAATTTGCCTTCCTATAATTGTCACTTATTTCATAAAATCTTTGTAAAATCCTGTTAATGTGAACTAAGTATCTATGGAGTACATGATATCTATGGAGTACACGAAGACAAAAAACTCAGCGACAGTCATCAGTCACGCTGGTAGCTTTTCACGGTGTGAGGAGTCAGCCTGCTTAGTATGCACTGCCTTACTGCTTCCTGCCTTAGAAAGACATCTGCTATATTATTGTCATTTGCTTTATTAAAGCTGTGTAAAGGCTTGTTAGTAGGAACTATCTATGGAGCATATGAAGACAAAAACTTAGCGACAGTCATCCGTCACGCTGGTAGCTTTTCACGGTAGGAGGAGTCAGCTTGCTTAATATGCACTGCCTTACCTGCTTCCTGCCTTAGAAAGTCATCTGCTATATTATTGTCGTCATTTGCTTTAATATTGTCATTTGCTTTATCATAGCTGTGTAAAGGCCCGTTAGTATGAACTATCTATGGAGTACACGAAGACAAAAAAAACTTAGCGACTGTCATCCGTCACGTTGGGAGCTTTTTACGGTGGAAGGAGTAAGCCTGTTTAGTATGCACTGCCTTACCTGCTTCCTGACTTGGAAAGTCATCTGCTATATTATTGTCATTTGCTTTATTAAAGCTGTGTAAAAGCCCGTTAGTATGAACTATCTATGGAGCAAAATAAGACAAAAACTCAGCGAATGTCATCCGTCACGCTGGTGCTCTTCACGGTATGAGGAGACAGCCTGCTTAGTATGCACTGCCTTATTGCTTCCTGCCCAAGAAAGTCATTTGCTTTATTGTCGTTACCTTGGTACCAGAACATGGTGTGAGTGGATTAAGTGGATAGGTAATTATTGTTGTAAAAGTAATATATTTTAAATAAAAGTCATACTCGTAACATGAGCTGTTTCTTCTTACGAGTCTTCTTAGCAGGCACCAACCTAGAGTTTGGACGAGAAAAAGATTATTTAAATATTTCCCACGACACTGGCTGAATAGCATGTTGGAAAATCCATAAAGCCACAAAGAAGAAGAAATATAAGGTCATACACATTTTCATGACTGACCCATTTCAGGTGTAGGTACTGGGACCTGAAGAATCAAATAATAATGAAAATTATAGTTAAAATTATATTGTTTGAAGGGTGCCATAGTCTAATAAAACATGGTCTTTCCTTCCCAGAGAAACACAAGTCAACGTCACTTAGTATTGCCACTTTATTTCAATAAAATACGTTATTGGGTAAATTCAATCTCAGAACAATGGATTAAAATATTTCTTAATAATTTTATTATTTAGATTTACGTGCGTATTAACTTTAACTTTACAACAACACTTCAATTGTATTTATTAGTTAACAGTATCATAAATGATTTACAAAAAACATCATAAGAGTGGGTAATTCTGGTAACCCACAAGCATGATGACGTAAACTTGTGTCGGTCACGTGGTTCACGAGTCCCGGAAAGAAATACCAGGCGGAGTATATTATTATACCATGAAGGGTGCTACAATGAACGATATCGTTATATAATATAGTTGTTATATTTATGGCTTATTTGATTCGGGTTTGTGGCTTATTCGATCGACCTACAAACAACAGACTGAAATTAAAAATTCCATCTATCGACTTGTCTAAAAAAAGTATTTAAATGATTAAGATTAAGTAATTCTAAGTATTTCATAAATAATTTGAGAAAATCATAAGATTTTAAGAACGAAATTTCAAACAATCAAACAAATCTTCCTGTTCCTGATCAACAGCTTTGCTTTCTTCACTCAATCAATCCTTTTGCGTTACCACGATTATTCAACTTCGTGCTTCTGAACTTAATGGCGTATTTTTCACTCCAAATACGACGCAAAATGACTGCACACATACAGCCAAAGGCAACTCATCACGAGTGAGTGTCCGACTGTCTTCGTCACGGCCAGTGGCTCTTGCCTCATGTCCCAGGAAGATAACACGATTGCGCCGATATGTGTAACGGAGTCTGCCAAACGTGGCCGGCCACAGCTCTTTTTTATTGTTTTACAACACTCGCCGGCTATTTCAGCTTTTTTATTTGACGTCTAATGGCCAGTGTTGCTTCCTTTTGCAACTGACACCGGCGCGGCGAAATGTCAGCGGTTCTGTGAATTTGAAAATGGAATTAGGAGGATTGTTTAAGGAAAGGAAAATCTTTGTTGCCAGAATTTTTTATAATTTTATCAATTAGCGCCTTCAATGCACCTAATAAATGATTAAAGACAGACTTTATTTAAGAAAATTAAGAAATTGTGCTTTGAATTTCATGTTTACCGACACATTTTTGGGCGATTTGCAACATAAGTATCAATATATCGACACCTGATTCGAAGAACATTGTAACTCAAAAATGCAAACTTTACAGGGGAGCCGTTTGAAGATTTTGGTATCGGTTTTTTAACGTTTATATCTTTTTAGTGACGCAGTTTTCACAAGTTTTGTGTGATTTTAGCATAAAAAGGTATGATCTTTCAAGTGGCATAAACCATTTATTTTATAAATCATCAGAAACCCTAGAAAAACCCCTTTTTCGTTTAGTTACAATGTTCTGATATTGTGATACTAATCATTTTGAGTCTTTATAGCATTGTAACTACACGTTACTAAATCATACTTTTAAAATAAGATGACGAATCACTAACTGAATAACATTGTAACGTATACTTACGAACATCATTTTTTGCACATATTCATACAAAATTTAACACAAAACATTGTAATAGGTTGTTACAAACTGATTTTAAACATTATGTCTGAGAAAATTTGCGTTATCATATTGTAAAAAAGAAAAACGTGGTTTAACGAAGCTAGAATGTGATTGTAATTTTGTGGTTTAATATGTTTTTAAATAATTTTCTTTACAATATATATTAATTATTTAACTTTATATAAATATTTTGATATAAAAAACAGTTACTTCATCTGAAATAGCTGTGTATGTGTGTGTTCTATCATATATAAATTGACACTATGAAATAACATTTATAGCTTCACATATATTCTTAGATCTGTAACAATTAACAAGCTACATTTTTTGTGAGAAACCGTTCCAATCAACAAACCGGAAAATAAATATGGCGCAATTGGCGCAACTCTGGATTGGTCACGAATGTTCGAGTTTTTGGAAATCGAAAGGACCTCTTGAAATATTTAGTATTGTACGATCGTCATTTCCACTAACGTGTGTTTTCTACGCTCACGTAGGTGCTAACAAAGGAAACTGTGCATAAAACAGACACAGAGAGACCCACAGAGCTTGCCATGATCGGTATAAAACTTCAAGATTGTATCTGAAATACTAAAATCTGATGACTTAATATAAAGCTGAAGGATGTACGTAAAATGATAGCTAAGCTCAACAGGGTGCGGGCAGGAAACTTACTAGCTGATGTGATGTGCCTGGAAGACGTGGGATGCACAAAGGCAGTGAGTGTGTGATAGCTAAGGGACGGAAAGTGGCTAATGGGCAGATCATCGGTCCGATGTTTAGATAATGTAAAAATATTACAGATGTCTTATAAATAAATAACGTGATGAAGTGTGCAATTGAGCGTGCCACCTTGTTGAACTGTTTCTTCTTTTAGTTCATTTTCTCTATTTGTGCAATGAATGTTGGAGTTGTTTTTATATTTTGATAGATTCTTATAAACTTAGTGAGCATATGAAGAGGAAATGTATGCTATATGGAGAGTCTTGGAGAGTCATCGGCCAGTCGTATAACATTAACTATAATAATAAAGAAGTTGCAGTAAGGAACCTTAGACTAGGCACAACTTTGTCTAGATTGCATTACTTTTTAGAGATAAACAAGCAGCTCTATCGAGACTTAGCTAGTTTTGTACAGAATGTTTTTGATGGGATTAATTTTACTCGGTGTCTCATACTTAATAATGAAGAGCCACCCTAGGCGTAATATCTTTAAAACGTACTAAATAATCGTATTGTACATACATTAGGCACTGTTAGGCTTGTTACTATTGCTTTAAAACCGCTTTTGTGGCAGATAATTTGATATTGACTTAGTAAGTTTTGAGAAAAACTGTTACGCACAAATATAACATATACTTATGTGGTAATTCAAATGTAAACACGAGACGT
Source organism: Phthorimaea operculella (assembly GCA_024500475.1). Taxonomy (NCBI): domain Eukaryota; kingdom Metazoa; phylum Arthropoda; class Insecta; order Lepidoptera; family Gelechiidae; genus Phthorimaea; species Phthorimaea operculella. The sequence goes on from JANFCV010000002.1 coordinate 11,530,533, forward strand.
TATTTAATGAGAAGGTTTATGAATAATTCGTGAAAAAAATAACTCGAAAAAATAATTTATATCGATAGCAATACATAAAAAATGAATTTTCGGTGTCGAAGTTGTAAAAGATTGCTTTATTGTTATAGTTGATATATATGAAAAAATCTAGATATGGTCAACAAAAGGTCAACAGTTTGAAATACTACCGCATAATTCACTTTCATTTTGTGATAATAACGTTGTAACTTGTTTTACTAGCGCTGAAAACTGCTTCTTTTTGTAGTCAATCGGAAAAAAGTTTAGTGTAATAAAATTGTATCAGAATATACGCTGCAAAATATAGCTTAAGATGTTGATATATATGAGTCAAAAACATTGTAACATTTGTATACAATGTTTTAGCTACGAAAAAATGTTAACATCATAAAAGTTGCCGTATTGTAACTTTAATTACAGTCTTGTAAAGACTGAAATTATGAAAATTTGGAAAAGTGTACTTTGGAAAAACCTAGTTACAGGTTACTTAGGACCATGTTTTATACATCAAAAGGTGCGTATTGGACCGTGGAATCCAAATATACAATAGTTATATAACATTGTAATTATAAGTTACAATGTTCTTCGAATCAGGTGTCGATATACGTATGTACCAAACCGTATCAAACATGATAGACAACTACTATTTTAGTGATTGCAGATAATGTATGACGAATGTAAGTATTTTCCAGCTACAAACACTTATAATTCATTTTATTCTGACCCCAAATGAAAAAACTTTACGAGCGACAATCAAAAAAGCCTATCACAACAAGAATGTCTTGTCACCCCTATTTGCAGGGCAATATTTTCGCGAATCCGAAGTATCCCGGTAATCCGAGGAGGCGCGGGCACAAAGGACGGAATTTGTCAAAAAAGCCGGCGTCGCCCGGCCTGCCCCGCGGCGCGGAGTAAAGACTGTTATTATGCAAATCTGAAGTCGTCGCCCAGGGACAAGCAGATGACTTAGCTTGGGATATCGGGAAGGTTGGGGCTACATGAGGAGGGAAAGACGGAAAAAAATATGTTTGGACACTTAAACCGCCCAAAAATCAATCCGAGTTAAAATCCTTTACCCTTACAGCCACAACAGTCCACTGCTGGACATGGGCCTCCCCCGTATCGGGGAGTATTGCCATACTCACTACAAAGGGAACGCTGCTGCTATGCTATTCTAAGCCGGCATCAAACGCACCTCCTTTAAGGCTGAATTTTTTTTCAGTCAAAATGTCAATTTCACTGAATTATTATTGGTTTTTTTCTTTGCTTTTAATTTTGTCATTGATAGGATGATCGAGACATTGAGACGAAGAAAATGAAGAAGCAACAAGCTGACCTAAAAGAACAGCATGGCAAATAATGGCAATCCTGCAAATGACAGAAAACACTTGCATTTTATAGCTTTACTCTAAAAAATAAACTTTTCTGTACAGTCTTATAAAATCTTCAAATAAATCAATTTTATTTCTCTTTTCTCCGACTCTATGTAGCCCAACCGCTTTCTTTACCTCTGAGGGCGGTGACGGAATGTCAAAAATTTTCGCTTCGAAATGTGACTAGCGGGCGACGTGAGCCGAAATTACCGCGGTGAGTGATTCCCGCCCGCGGACAAAATGGTGGACCGCGTTCCAAATTTGAAATATTCGAATATTTTCGTTGTTAGATGAGTCGTTGGATGAGTCACTGTTCGAAGATCGATTTGATTGTGTTTTTTCCGAAGTTGCCAGTGGTAAAGTTTACCGTCAGGATTCTAGGTAATGTTTCTTCGAAGACATTCTGTTAAACTAGGGAAAGCTATTTTTGTAGGTATGTCCCGTTTTAAACCGCAAAATAGATATAAGTAGGTACTTAAGACCAAATACCCGGACATATTTAAGCTGTATTTGGAGCTTTTGTAAATTTTTGTTTCTACCTACCTCTACAACTCTATAAAAAAAGCAATATTAGTCTGCTATCTAACTTGATGGTCAACTACGAATTTGTAGTACTTTTGCTCACCTAGAAAACGCCGGAGCAAAAGCGTGACCCTCACGCACGTCACAAAGGTCTATACCCTATTAAATCTTCCGATCCCCCTATAAATCCCACAGGAAGGTGTCAGTGGTTTTTACCACTAAGACATTTAATTACATCGTCCAAGTATATGAATTATTAATATACTCACGAAGCAGAACGGTCACACTTGTTGCAACTTACTGAGACGGGTAGCGGTCGCTAAAAGATTTCAAGCTAGCTTTACGCCCCATAGTTTTACTTGCGGCCGATTTTTCCCGTGGGAATATGACGTTTTCCTATGGTAGCCACTATCACGTGGTCTAACTGTCGGCCTCTTAAACATGCTCAGAGTAACTCTGCGAGCTATTTAGAGAGCTATGCTCGGCGTTTCTCTACGTGATCGAATCAGAAACGAGGAGATCCGTAGAATGACCAAGGTCCGACATAGCTAAGAGAGTTAGTAAGCTGAAGTGGCAATCAACAGCTTTTTCATAGGACTGTTAACCGGTGGAGCAGGAGAGTTCTCGAGTGGAGACCACGTAAAAGAAATGTTGGATGCAGGCCGCTTCTAATCGGACAAGGTGGAAATCTTTGGGGGCGGCCTATGTTCAGCAGTTCAATATTATGATGGTGCATGAGCCTCAGTCTCGGTCACTCTCTTGCCAAAAACAAGAAAGTCATAGCATTAAATTGCTCGATCTTCTTTTTCTACGAGTGGGTCAGCGATTCGTCCAAATGGTAAAGAAAGACAAACAAACACCCTTTCCCATTTTATAATATTATTGGATTACAACTAGAACGAGTGGGCTTGTTAAGGTAGGATAAGGTTAATTAAAAAGTAAAATGGCTCGAAAGTAATTAGGAGTAGGAAGATTGAGTAGGTTTAGGTAAAGATAAAGATGCATAGGTATCACGAAAGTGCTTTGTTTACAAGTGACTAGGTGTAATGGGGGTCTAACACATTGGAGACAGCAAGCTATTAATCATTAAAAAAAATTTAAGATACTTAGTAGGTACGTAGTACTAAGTATCCAATTTTTCTTTTCATCTTCTTTTTTTCGAGTGGGACACCTACTCTTCCAACGACACAATTCATCAGTGACTCTTAAAATATAACCATATTTAGATTAACCAAACAATACTCTTACTTATTTACCTATCTATTAATCTACATATACATGCGTAAACAAGACGTAGGTAGGTATGTATTTGCTTTTCAAATGTACCTAGATGAATGAATCATCATTACTCTGTCATTACTAAACTGCAAAAAAAAATATCGGCAAGAAACAAAAGCTAAAAACAAAAAAGTACGCAGGTACTTAGGAGATACTACGTGGCGAAGAGTCTCGTAGAGTAGACACGTAATGTTGCAATTATAGTTAGTTACCTACGATACCTATACAAGATGTTCAAAACATCGACGTATACAGACAATTTTGAGAAACCCTATATTTCAAAATATAACTTTTTTTGACACCAGGTTTCATAGGGTCGTTGGTCGACTCGGTGTCCCACTCGAAAAGAAAAGAAGAAGAAGTTTTTTGTTATTTTACATTCCCTCTTCTCTTTCCACCCTGTTCCACTTTGAGTCTTGTTGGGTTGGGTGCAGAGAGGCCTTTTCCCAGCAGTGAGACGATGCAGGCTAATTAAGATAAGCTAAGATTTTACATTCATTCCAATTTACCTTTACCTTTACAGCCACAACAGTTCACTGCTGGACATGGGCCTCCCCCGTATTGGGGGGTATTCGAATTTAATTGAATTATAATTTTGTCACTAGGTGAGCTGATAGTTTCCAATAGTTAATGTCTAAAATCAGAATAGAAATAGAATCTTTGGCTCACCTTGACTGGATGGAATTCCTCCCCTCGCTTTTAAACCTCACCGTTCCTACGAAGTTATTTTCAAGACTATTATATATTCTGTGTATCAAGTACCTAGATATCTAAGGAAAATTTTGTGTATGAAAATATTTTCCGCTCATATTTGAACCCCTTTTTTCACAACCTCGAAAGATACCTCTTTTTCCGCTCATATTTGAACCCCTTTTTTCACACCCTAGAAAGTGACCTCTTTTTAGTAAACTAGAAGGCGGTTGAAAAATGCTGTCACAAGATCTCAAACCATTCTTCGACTCTATGTCCTACACAAAAAATGTTCGATTTTTATTTCCCTAACACCCTGTATAGTAAACTCGAGGGAGTGGCAAGGGTTCTATGCGCATGAGTTGTGTAAATGTCAAGTACGGTGCTACTTCCTATCTAATTATTGTACAGTTTCTTTTATTACGCTCCACTCTACCTTACCTATGCTCTTTCCTGGTTTTTATTGTCATTATAAAAATATATTTGAATTCTAATGGATAATTTGCATTTGTTGGAAGTGATTGTAGTTTTTGTGTGAAGGATTTTCTAAGACCTATCATTACGTTACTTTAATTTCAATTATCATTCTTGTAAAGTTTTGCGCCATGTTGCGTCGTGCGATACCTATAGGTAGTATTAGCCCAGTAACTTTTTCACCTGGATGGATGGGCTCAGATGCCTCAAATCGGGACTGTTTGACTTTTTGAATCGTCCGACCTATGAATCCGTGAAGATCCTATAAAAAGTTTGATGTGCTGCTGCAATTTAATTTTTAACCAAAACCCGCAATGCTGTGGACCAGTGGCGAAGGGTAACGAAAGCCGAAAAAAGAAAATTTACTCAATGAAAGTAGAATAATGTGGGATGATAATTATGTGGATAATAGGTTTGTAAATTTCTGAAAGGAAAGCCGATGGGAATCGGCTTGTATGGACCCACTGCTGTAGACTCCAAAATTGTGACTTTCTCCCCATTGCAGCAGAATATTTTATTGTATCCAAAAAGCCTTTAAATCAAAAGCAGTCGGACAACTCAAACATTCTTCACGATCACAATCCAGTGGATAATAATAGTGATTACAAAACTTCGTAACTTCAAGAAAAAAATGTACCAAACCGAGCTCCTAAATCTCGGGTGCTCTAATTAATGTACGCATTTAAAACTTTAAGTCTTGTAATTGCAACAGATCGTTGGATTACAGGGATCAGCCTGTAATCTTTTGCAATTTTCGTTTAATCGTTCGGCTTTTTCAAAACCACTCTTATAAGACCCTTTAAAACCATACCCATAAGCTTCCTCTAAAGGATTTAGTTTAGACTTCAAACCTACGAGCCTATTTAGGAGGTTTTTGTATAGTGGTTGATGGATACCGGTCGGGACATTTGGACTTATGTGATAATTCTAGGGCGAGTTGAAGAAATTTGATAATTCGCGGTTAGGAAAACGATCGCTTTTAATAATAAGTGGGGACGCATTGTTGGTAAATTACTATTTGGACAGAGGATGTGTGGACTCGACTATTGACTATGATGGCTCGACGCAACCAAAACGCCTTGGTCTTTGATACGAGATTTTTCTAGTTGACTACTCACTCCTTCTTAATTTGACGTAATTTATGAACTTATTATTTGCGTTTGATGTTCACGGAGTGTTGACTGAATTCTGGCTTACGATCTAAGTAGAAAGTTGCCATAAGTAAAGTTGGTATTATCTTTGTCAGCCTTTATGTAGCAATTGCTGTACGTACACACACGCCCATCTCCTAGTTCTAGATCTAGTTCTTCTTAAAACGGCTAATAATAGCTCGAATCTTAAATATTGGGGTAACCCTAATGGGGAAAAACTCAGTCTTTTGCAGATATCCCTATCCCTAACTGACCAATAAAAAATTATTGGACATTATCATTGATTCCTTTCATACAAGGGCACAGTCGATGGGATGCGCCCTTTGGTTTCTAGCCTTCATCCTTATTGCGACTCTACGGATTTTTGTTCAGGGCAACCAAAGGTAACCAAGACAACCATTTATCACGTGCCGTCAAAATCTAATTGTCCCGCCTTGTGACCGTAATTACGCCCTTATTTTTTTTATAAACCATTTTTTCCACACAAATCGACTCATAGGCGTTTTTTGTAGACCTCAAAAGACGCAATTTGGATGAAATTCCAAGTATTTTTGTATCGTTTTGGATTTGGCTCGAGGCTTTGACAATATAAATGTTTATAAACAATCCCATTTGAATTGTGGTTTCTAATAACATGTTAGTCACATCGTATAATTGTCTTTCAAAGGGACTCCAGCCAAAAGGTATATCTGAACTAGCTCTAGTCACAATTTAAAAAGAATTGGTTTCTAAATAAAAGTGACTGACAAAAGACAGGGAAAGCCAAGTAGATACTTGTGTCTAATTGATGCTTTTATCTACACCTTGGTTTAATCTCTAAAAATAAAATGTCCCCAATCTTACAGTCAGGCAAACTTACCTACGTATAGGTATGTCACAGGCCTATATAACTATGTCAGAGCCTGTAAACCATGTCACGGACCTGTAAACTATGTCAGAGGCCTACCTAACCATGTCAGGAGCCTGTCAACCATATTAGATACCTTCCTAACCATGTCAGGGACCTGTGAACCATGTCAGAGGCCTACTTAACCATATCAGGGACCAGCCAAATTTTTTCGGGAAAACGACGAATGGATTAACACATTTCGCTATTTTTATCTTTCGCGGATTTCCCGCGACGTCCATAGGATACACTGCTCTTAATTTGATCTAGTAAGCATGCATTCCCTTGTCGATGTCACCTTTTCTTTCTTTGTCCCTTGCAGTTTTAATTCTCTGCATAATTTTATTTTATTTTTTTATTTTTTATTTTAATTCTCTGCATAAGTGATCTTCTTTCTTTCATAGCTAATCAAACCTCACTGGTAGGTGCATACACTTCATATAAAAAATACTACACTGTAAAATATTTACACAATTTACAAAGGCCAGGTAAAAAGACCGATTTCATAGACAAATTGGTAGCGATTTAGTAAAATTACATGGTTTTTAATAGAAGGGCTGCACAAAAGGCGTTACCAAAACCCATCTAAGGGTTGGGCTGCAACCGCAGAAGTTATAAGGGTAGTTATTAGATAGTAGTTTCGGTGTGCTTCATATTTTACGGTAGGTTCATATTAATTTACAATAAGACCAGAAATGTTATATTCATGTACGATCTAAAGGGGTTGCTCCTGAGAAAGTCACGACTTTCCTAGCAGTCTCTTAATAGACGAGTAGTTTGCCCAAATAATCATAAAAACTTGAACTAACTTCGAAGAGGGCGGAATTGTGTAGAATCAGGAATTTCGGAGGACCTAGCATAGCACTTAAATGATCTTAACTATCCTTCACTTCTAAATGTAGTGAGGGATAGTTAAGACGAAGACCACAAAGAAACCTAAAGAGTTCATTCGACAGGGAGAAAAACTGTATTTTATGTAGGTAGTAAAACTACCAACCTTGTTGTTTAAAATAGTCGGTTGCTTAAGGTCTGTCATAAGCCTCCCCCTATCGGGGGGGTGTTACCATACTGCGCCTGGCAGGCAGAACTACGAGCGCAGTGCAAGATGTTTAAATTGACATGGAATGCTCCGAAAAAAGTTGTAAATAATGTCCATCAAATCGAAAATAGCAGATATAGGCCCTAAATAAGATGCCTATTTGCACTGACAAGCAATTTATGCATGCTAGGTACCTAATTTATACTTGTATGAAGTGGTAATCTAATCATCCATGTAAGCTCTTTTTGAGGTGATTTGATGTTGCATGTATAGGTAATACGACATATTGTGACTTCCTATGTAGAGACAACTATGTGGTTTGCGGTAGATGTATAAGCCTACATGCAAAGGTCGTAAGATAAATTAGAAGGATCAGTCCTTGAGATGTTTTTATAAGTTCAGATATATTAGCATCCCAGATTTAAGAATCTTCGTGTGGACCACCAAAAATGACTTAGGTTCACGTTGAATCAGCAAAGCTCACATACGAACCCAGTCCCTGTATAATAACCGACTATAGCCCAAAACTCGGCGTCCAACAAAAAGTGATTAGAAAACCATTTGACGTCCTGAATTGTGTTCTGTCTGACTATCAATCACACGGTTGTAATTATAGGGATTAAGGGTGCAGTCGTTCGTCCAGGTACGCAGTATAATGGGTTCGATGCCGCGCGGTTAATAGATCCAATGGAGACCGAATTAAAGAGTTTTTAATCAACGCTTTATGGCTACAGAGAGGCTGTGGACGGGGCTTTTGTCGTGTGTTTTTTAGGGATAGCAATTATGATAACTATCATCAATCTTAGAAGCGATTCATCGAAGCATGCTGTTGGCTTCATGTTACCAAAATAGTACGTGAACGTAATTGTGAGTAGTAATTAGACGGTAGGATAAAACAATACGTAAAGATTGAGGTGGCAGCCACTCTAAGGCGGGGCTGACTCCTGTTGAAGATGTTTTGGCGTCTTACCACGTTCACGATGTTACCTATAAGTGAAAACTTATAAATGCCCGAGATTTTTCTACCTTTATGGTACCGTTATTTTTCAAGCGTCGTGGCGTTGCGGCGGCGTCGTTGTCACTGATATATGACTGGTTTGTATGGGGATACCAGAAAGACCGGGCGTCAGCGTCAACGACGCCGCCGCCGCGTCGCCGTCACGTTGACAGCGCGCTGAGAAACTCAGGGTTTGTATGGGATGCGGTCGGGTTTTTCTACAAGACCGCAGCGACAACGACGCCGTCAAAATTGGACAAGACAATATACCTTTGAAACGAGACTTTTCATTCAATACTCCAAATCCATTCTGTGCTTAAAAAGAACCTTTTTTTTTTACTCTAACTGGTAGCCACTAACACTAACCACCATTTATTGTTCTGCATCTTCGCCACAAAGGGAAACCAGAACCCGTTCATTTAATTTCTTAAATGCATAAATCTCACGCAAGCGCACCCCGAACTAAACATGAAAAAAACTAAATCTACGGCACAAGGTGAAATATTTTACAAATTCAACCGACTTCACACGGTGAAAAATCCTAAGCTAAATTCACCTTGTTAAATGTTTAGTACTTAGGCTGCGAAGTAGGAAGAAAAAGAAGCGTGCTCTATTTTTTCGAGTGAACTGCGAGTAGTTACCATACACTTTACTAATCACCTGCACTCGCACTAATCAAAGTAAATTGAACAGGCCTTTAGCTAATTACTTACTTATAGCCTCTACCTTGAAAAAATGATTGAACCCTTTCTTTGTGCATACTGGTGGATCTCTAATTCTAGATCAAAATAATTGAAATCTGAAAATTGTCATATACTTACTATAGTAATAGTGATCGACTTGATAACCTCCCTTTTCATGGCGGTTAAAAAAACTAAATCGGTGGCACGAAAAAGCTGTTATTTGCGGTCGAAGTTACCGCGAACGCACCTTGACGGATCTAATTTCGCAGAAAAAGTAAAAATATTGAAGAAGCTCTACATTGCCGTCTTCTTCTTCTTGAGTAGGACACCGAGTCGTTCAACGACCCGGTGGGCCCTGGTATCAGAGGTCTTCGACTGCCTACTACAAGTACCCAGGCTGCTGTAATTCAACCGTACCAAAGATTTGAATAACTTTTTGGCACTCACAGTAGTCAGAAGAAGTAGTCTATCCAGTTATTTAAGCCACCTGTGAATTATAGTGACAAAGTATCAATATCACTAACATTGCTATAAAACGTCCATTGCTGGACATTGCCCGCACCTAGGCGACAACATAGATCGCCATTTTGAGCCGTCTGCTGCATCCCTTAGATGTACAAGATCGTTGGTCCACCTGGTGGAAACCGTCCAACTCCGCACTTTTTGATTTCAGAACCGTTTGACCTCTTTTTTATTTCGTCCTACAAACTACAAGGAGTAACGAAACAATGAACTTCAAAGTATCTACAGCTGTCTTCCAAGCTGCTGAAGAAACCCACCGGTTAATTAAACTAAATGTTTTGAACGAATTTTGGGCTCATCCCCTAAACGCCAGAGCTACAACGTTCCATTACGCGATTATTAATTGGGCGTGAGCTTAGGGGCTTGAGATGCGCCTTGATTGCGCATCTGACAGCAGTTTTCTGCTTAATATGGAGCGTATATTTAAAACACGATATTTTTCTGGCAATCTACGGCGGTCATTAATAAAAAACAAGCTACACTGCTATCAATACAAGCCAAACTAGCTTAGAACTTTTCATGCGAATGCAAAGTTTGAAAGCACCTGTCCTTTATTCGTGCGTCTGAAAGATCTGAAGATTTCAGCGTATTGCAATTTTAGCTGTTGGACTGACCTAGCATAATGACTCATAATATTTTTAAACAGCAATATTTATCTTGCCAGTCTGCCTATGCAGTAAAGCACCTGTAAAGGCGTGCCATCATTTTTAGGTATCATAACATCATTTCTAAGACATGTTTTCAATACGGTGTTGATACTATTATGGTTATGAACGATAATATATTGTAACCACACCACTCTTCAAACACAAACAAAAATGGCTCAGACATGTTGTAGCAACAACTGTCAATACTCATTATGAAGAAACCAAAAGTAATGATGATAAAATACAAGCGACACCGCGTGTTAACGGAAAGCTTTCATAAAAATATCCCCCAACAGAAATAGAAGGCAAATTGACAGATGACAAATAAGACCGTTAACACTACGGTCACGGCAGTCAGCGACCAGACAAAGAAGACCTTTCGAATGACGAACAAAACTTACTTGCTCACAATAATAGTGCACGTGCCGATACAATAGAAGATGTCAAAGTATTTTGGTTGGTGGTAGTAAATATTTCTACCAGGACTAAATGTGATAAAATACATCAAGACGTTGTCGTTATAGCAAGATAGATGGCTACCCGGTGGTAACACATTCCGTCGAACAACAAGATTAGAATAGATGAATGTTTTGTACACATTGTCAGGTTTCTAAATTAAGGCCTTTGTTATTAAAATCAAAAGGTAATCCAGATTTGATTGAACTACATTTCTTGCTACATAGATGACGTGACAAAGAATGTAAAAGTTTTTAGTTAACCCAAGCCGGGTTAAATAAAAACTTTCCCAAATAAATGGGATGGAAATATTAAGAAATAAACCTATCCTCTATATGCGAGAGCCGATCAGCTAATTCGAAAAATCAGCTAACTTCTATTAACCAGTTTGCTTTACCAAAGAACTAGGTGTTTATCTGCTACACGTACTAGAGCATAAAATTACAACTGCAACTTTCGGCCAACTGAAATTTCTTGCAAAAAAACCACCGAATCAAATTAACCTGTGGCGTTGTCCGAACCAAATCGGGGAGCGTAAAGGCAGCTCCAATTGAGACTAAGGGCAAAGAGGTCGACCCTTCTAGAGTGGGTCCAGAGAATATGGGTGTGGCGGGCTTAAATTTTCGCATTGACAGCCGAAACGGCCCCGAGGGACGCTCGAGTACGAGACGTGCTTTTAGTACCTTTTATTCGTTATGGTTAATGCGCCGGCTAGTTTACGACACGAAATAGAGAATTTGCAGAAGTACAGCTCGCCCCTTTTTTCATTTATTTATACTTACACCCTTAGGTTGATACTTTTTCTTTCTGAATTTTCAACTGAGATCTGTAGGTACATTATGCCACACTTACACTATACGGGTTGAAATTTTATTAGTGACCTAGAGCAAAAACTTAGATCCAGCCGGTGATAAGGAACTATTTTCACCAGGAACATAGGTCGACATAACAAAAAAAATTTGGACAAAATTGACGATCAGCTGATTTGAGTTACTATGGGAGGACCAAATATTCATATTTTGAATTGTTTCCTGGGGAAAGTTGTTGCTTATCACAAGCTGTTTCTGAGTTTTTGCCATCGGTCGCTAGAAAAAATCCACCCATTATCACGCTAAAAAAATATATTATAAACTTGCAAGTCGTCCCTTTGCCGTCCACGCGCACCAAACACTGTCGACACTCATCTACTAGCTGGTTTGAGACGGTTTGGTTTCGCGCGCAAACGACAGCGTGTAGATGCCTGTGTGAGTTTAGCGACGTATTCCTTGTAGCGGTCCCTCTGTATTCGGCGCCCGCCAACACTTACTTTGTGTTTACGAGTGGTTATTTGTGCCCTCTGAGGGAGCAAGAGTTAGGGCAGGTAAGGTTATCGTCTCTTGATGTATGGACAGTGTAATACCTTTTTCTTTGTTACGGTTTATTGTTGTCGGTGAAGTTTTTCTTTGGGGGAATTATCGAGCTTGCTTTTGGTTCACGAGTTTACACGTGACGGTGCTTTACGAAATGGATTGATGAAATGTTTTTGCTGTGATTCACCCTTGTTTATTTCAAGCATTCAAGTTAAAAATAAAATCAAATGTGTGATGGACGGATGATTGATATAAAATAATCCCACCCAAAACATAAATGTGAAAGGCTGCCAAGTTCGATAATATTGGAATGCTTCGCCTATAAAAGAAGTGAGATCTAAATAAGTACCAAGTTCCATACACAGACCTCAGTTAAAAATAGTTACAGGAATGCACACTTGATTTTCCGCAGTTTGGAAAGTAGATTCTGAATAAATATCATATTAAATACCTAAAATTCTAATACTCACAAAAACGCAGACCTGTTTTTTCAGCAGTTTGCTTATAACATTTTTTATTTATTTTTTTCTGTACTTTTTAATGATATAACTTGGCAAGTTTTCACACACTTTGTTATAAACCTACTAAACGCAATGAGTCAAGTATATAATTTTCTATTAAAACTTGCCAAGTTATATCATTACAAAGTACAGTTAAAAATAAATAAAAAATGTCATAAGGAAACTGCTGAAAAAACAGGTTTGCGTTTTTGTAAGTATTAGAATTTTAGGTATTTAATATGATATTTATTCAGAATCTACTTTCCAAACTGCGGAAAATCAAGTGTGCATTCCTGTAACTATTTTTAACTGAGGTCTGTGTATGGAACTTGGTACTTATTTAGATCTCACTTCTTTTATAGGCGAAGCATTCCAATATTATCGAACTTGGCAGCCTTTCACATTTATGTTTTGGGTGGGATTTCATTTATTTTGTAAGGTTTTTGTGGGGTGCGGGGATTGCTTGTGAATGTTTTGTTAAATGATAGAGTTTGTTTGTATGAAAAGTAAAAGAGTTTATTACACTTCACTTAATGAGTAACAATAAATGTCTATATTAGCTCTAAGTTATAATTAGAATGTTATCCCGATAATGTTATAAAATGTTTGATGAATGCACCCGGACGCGACGATTCCGTAAAATGCACTAAAGTTAGAAAATGCAGCGCCGGGGCAATAGGTGCGTGAGTCTGACGTCACGACACGTGTTCGGTAGTAGGTAATACACCGAACAGTTTATTTTCTTTTTTTCTTATGATTAAGTTAGTTAAGGAAATGTCTCATTTATACTAATTTTCTGATTTTTGAATATGGACTATGCTTCTTACAAAGAAATGGACTAGTTTTTTTTATTAAATTTTTCTACGTTTGCGTGGCAAAGGAAACTTTTTTGTTTTGTCATTTTGTATGCTGTCTTGTACGACTGACACGCTAGAGCGCATTGCACATTCAATATCTTGGATTTTTTTACACGTTTTCTATTTACTGATAAGCTACGTAGCCGGATATATTCAATTTTTACTTAACATAACATAACATAACATAACAGCTACACAGTCCACTGCTGGACATGGGCCTCCCCCTATCGGGGGGTATTGCCATACTCACCACGCTTGGCAAGCGGATTGGCGAGGATTCCCTGGATGAGTATCCTTTAGTCGCTTTTTACGACACCCACGGGTAGAATTGGGGTGATGCTATTCTAAGCCGACATCACACGGCATAGCAATTACAGCAATTTTTACTTTACTTTGACTAAATTACAAACCTTCGTAACGAATTTTAGGTCGGTACGACCATTGGAAGATATAGATAAATTTTTTGTTTTAGTTCCTTAGGGGTATGAATTTACACCTTCATTATTTTTAAAACCGACTCACACTTGGCCATTTTCAGATTTTTTCCTTTACCTTGACCTAAAGACCTACCTCCATGCCAAATTTCAAGTCAATACGACCATTGGAAGTGGTCTAGGTTTTTGATGAGTGAGTCAGTCAGTCAGTCAGTCAGTCAGTCAGTGAGTGTATAGTAAAAATAGCGATTTTCTGACGTCAATATCTCAAGACCTACAATAGGTACATTAATGAAATTTTGTATTTTAGATAAGTAAGTAGATCTCAACAGATACTAGAAATTTCATATGCGTAGATAAAATAGATTTTGAGTTATAGGTAGGTCGAACTTGGCCCGAAATGGTTCGTGTAATATAACCCACGGCCGGTGTGTCGGTTCTTTGCTCGAACTTGGCGGACACACTGCCGTGTGTCTAGATATATAAATAACATCATCACCCTAATACTGCAGTCTCGTTCTAAATAAATATAAATAAAACCTCAATTTAAATAATCTGTATCATAATATAACACCATAATTTACACCCAAAAGTGTTGATGAATCAGTTATTAAGAGAGCAATTTTTTAGATTTAACATTTAGATTACTAGAGTCTGGCCAGCGAGTCTTTGGACACGGAAATGGCGCCAATTTTAAAAATCTTTTACATGTTAACACTGAAAAACTACAATAAAACAATTTTGATACTTACTATTTTTTTGTTTTCTGCTCTTTAGTTTGTGTTTACCTTGCCTACCGGTATGTATGTATGATGTATCTACCGGGAGTAACAGAAAGGGTATAACAAGCCGAAAGGAGGTCAAGGTACTCATGAAACTGAACAACTTTCCCCATGGAACATGGGTGAAAAAAATATTTGGACCTTCCATACAAAATCGCAGATCAGCTGATTGATTTACACTGAGAGGTCCAAATATTTTTCATATTTCGTCCCATGTTCCATGGGGAAAGTTGTTCAGTTTCATGAGTACCTTGACCTCCTTTCGGCTTGTTATACCCTTTCTGTTACTCCCGGTAGATACATCATACATACATACCGGTAGGCAAGGTAAACACAAACTAAAGAGCAGAAAACAAAAAAATAGTAAGTATCAAAATTGTTTTATTGTAGTTTTTCAGTGGTAACATGTTGCCATTTGAAATATTTGAATTATTTGACGTCCAAAGACTCGCTGGCCAGACTCTATCATCTATTTGAACTTTTGTCCCAAAGAAATATATCAAAGATAAATCTACAACAATAGTGTTGTCAAAACGTCTAAGCGACAAGACAACTCTAAAAAATCAAATTTAGTGATGGGGTAAATCGTCGACTCGGTGTCCCAAGCCACGATAAAAGAAGAAATTGGTAAAGTAAAGTGAATACTATCTTTAGAAAAAAATCAACGCGTTGGGTGCGAAGTCAGCAGTCAGCACCCAATGCATAAACGAAATATGTACGTATTCTATATTCGGTACAAGTTTCCCAAAATTAGGTAAAATGAAGGTGTCAGATTTTGATACTGACACGAATTACTTGTTCTGTCTGACGCAGGATGTCCAATGTACTTGCGGTCTTATGGTACGCATAGAATATTCAAATTATACTCTTAAAACAAACAATAGTACAAAATATTGTCATAAAGTATTCAGATTTGTTAGTCCAGTCAGAATGCGGACAAACGTTAAAAAAATTCTCAAATCAATATATGAAAAAATATTTTATCGTATTAAATAAAAACAAAATATTTTGTGGCCCATCACTAGTCCCGCTAACTGATTGGCTATCAATCAAGTGTTGTATCGAAATTACGAGTGATTGTTCCCGACACGAGTCCCCTTACAAATGAGTCGGTCGTCGGTCGTCACTATCAAAACAGGCAAAGTAGATAGATTTTTACCCGACTGCCTCAGAAGGATTATGCTTTTCGAGAATATGTAAGTAATGTATGTAGACAAGAATTTCGATTCCACGGGCTACAGCCCAAACGGCTGGGCAGATCTTGAAATGTGATGTGTCGTTAGATTCGTCTCAGCAACGCGAGTGACATTTTTATCGCAAAAACAAGTTTGATATTACCGTAGTCGGGTTTATGTTTTTAGATACATCTGCATATTAAAAAAGAGAGTTTAGGAAGAGTTGCAGCTCACATTATGTTGAAAACATAAAAACTTTTTTCTAGTGCACATGGCACATAGGAAAATTCAAAATTGTGAGGAATTCGAATTTGTCTTTTGTTTCCTTCTTCTCGTTCCGATCGGCGTCCTTGCCGCACGTATGTGTAATTTTTATTATAAAATTTATAAAAATTTGTTATCTTTGTCGTGAAATTTTAGTCAAATAGTGTATTTTTTTTTTCGCTTTTTCGGCACACGCACCCAATGCATTTTCCATTTTGGTCCGTCTCACCGTGACTTCAAGAAATTGGTGCGTGTTGTGTGATTGGACTATAAATCTTCACTTCAAGAGAAACTACTAGCACTACGTCGTGGACTATATTTTGCCTGGGCGAGAAGCCGGCGCTATAATATAACGTCGTTATTGTCGTCGTGACGCGTACGCCTCTTGCGTCTCTTTTTTATTTCGGGCGTGATACAACTTTTTTTAGCGCTCGTACCAAGGGCGCAAGGACCATGGGGCGCTTTATCTCACGTGTATTTTTTTCAGCACGACGACTAATTATCAAGCAAGTAAGTTTGCTTCTAATAAATTTTGTTCCCATACAAAATCAAGCTTGTTGTTTGAATTCGCCGCCATTTTGTCGCCGTGTTACGCGTACGTCGTTTGCGTTCCTTTTCACTTCGGGCGCGCTTGGAATTTTTCTCGTGCTCGTACCCCAGGGCGCATATCCCTACGGCGCTTTTCTTCACGTGTATTTTTTTCAACACGAACGACCTGAAGCGGCGACTCAAGACGTCCATTGCCCCCCCTACTGCGTTCTTCATCGACTCGTTGATGTATTGGGTTTGAATATTTGCGCTCAGACCAAGGACGCAGCTGGTATAATGGCGTGAGAATTATTTCATGTATTTCATAATGAAGTACCTCATCAAGAGAGGTCATAGAATTTATTTGTTCTTCGTGGCTGGGAGTACATCCGACATCTATTTTCGTCGTCGTCCAATTGGCCACACTGCGCTTCGACAGGTGACAGACAGCAGAGTCACGTGACACGGCAGCAGAGCTGTCAGTCATCCGCCAGTCTTCAAGTCATCGGATATCAATGTAAATAAACACCAGTTATCGCGTCAAATATTAAAAAATACTCGTAGAATTAAGAAGTGAAGTGCTAAAATCAAAGGACAACAGTGAACTAAATCTAAAAATACAGTGATACACGTCAAAACCTGCGTCAATTCTGCATTTGTACGTTTCAAGTGTGCCGTTTGGTTACCTATGGTTGCATGTTTAGCGAACCTACATAAAGTTAAAACATCCTAAAAGTAGTGACGACCTACTTTGGTAGCTTCTACTGCCAAAGGACTAGAGCGTTTGCATTTACACCGTGGACTGCTCTTAGACCACAAGGAATCATGCTATTAGTTTTGTGGATTATGTTAACAAGCTGAACAGTACCACAGTGCAGATTTATCACAAATAGGTAGGAATCCGCTAAAAGGTATTTGTATAAACTTTCAGTCATCTGTATTCTTAGAAAATAACCTCTAAAATGTCTTTCTGCACCTTCACTTTCAGTAGTTTGTTCTCTGAAAATAGGTAACCTATTTTATTTACATATTTATCTCTTTATCTGAGTTAATGTTCTCAGAGGACAGCCTATTGAACTATAATTTTGTAAATATCCTATCCTTTCATTCGCTCTCATACAAGTTTTTCCTTAAACTAAATCTGGTGTGTTTTGAGGCACCGGCCTGTATTTAAGGAACAGTCACAACAATGTTCAGACTTGTGTTAATATATTTGAGTTTAGGCACATTAATGCGAACGTAATATTAAAAACTTTTAAAGATATAAAAGTAAAAACTACAGAGGATTTATGGGGAATGTCAGTAAGACTATGTAGTTCTTTAATTGATACATTAGCACCATACTTAGCCTGTATATTTAATGCTTGCATTGATCATGGCGTATTTCCTGATCTCATGAAGCACAGTAAAGTAATACCTCTTTTTAAAGCAGGAGATAAAACGGATCCCAGTAACTTTAGGCCAGTATCTGTACTACCAGTTTTGAGTAAAGTTTTTGAGAAAATTGTACTTAATCAAATGCTCCTACATTTCAACTTAAATAAATTACTACATGATCAACAATTCGGTTTTACGAAAGGGCGCTCGACAACCGACGCTGCTGTTAACCTCCTACAACTTATTTACGGTGCTTGGGAGGAGTCGCAGGATGTCATAGGGGTGTTCTGCGATTTGTCCAAGGCATTTGATTGCGTTGATCATGAGACACTGTTGCTGAAACTGGACCATTATGGTATAAGAGGAAAAGCGCTTGATTTAGTTCAATCTTATCTCGGAGATAGGACGCAGACAGTGCAGATAAATGGTGTGAAGTCGATAGGATCTGCCGTCAGAATTGGTGTACCGCAAGGATCAATTTTGGGGCCGTTTCTATTTTTAGTATACATAAACGACTTGCCGTTCATGGTACAGAATCTAGCCAAGATAGTGCTTTTTGCTGATGATACTTCTTTAATATTTAAAGTGGATAGAAAAGCTGTAAATATTGACGAAGTAAATGGCGCACTTGATCAGGTTCATAAATGGTTTACGTCAAACAATTTAGTGCTGAATTCTAAAAAAACTAAATGTATTAAATTCTCTTTGCCTAATGTAAAAAGTATTAAACACGATGTTGTTCTAAATAATGAAAAGCTTAATTATGTAACTGAAACAGTTTTCTTAGGGATTACACTCGACGCAACCGTTCAATGGGATCCACATATACTAGCACTGGCTAGTAAACTTAGCTCAGCGGCATACGCTGTTCGAAAAATTCGACAATTGACCGATGTTGCTACAGCCAGGCTTGTGTATTTTAGTTACTTTCACAGCATAATGTCCTACGGATTATTGTTATGGGGGCAAGCCGCTAACATTGAAACTATCTTTGTGTTACAAAAAAGGGCTATAAGAGCAATATCGCACATGACATCCTAAACTGACCTAACTCAAAAAAGCATGTTTGTGGGAAAATGGATTTTTAACTTCTAATACGTCTTAAAAATAAACTATATGCCTTGGAGTTATGACTGATATATCAAAAAAAAGTTTGGAGTATCTTTATTTTGTTTATTGAAAAATATATTAATATTAAACATAATAATTATTATTTATTAGATTTTTCAAAAAGCACTTTGACTTATGCCGTTACTGCCCGATATTTTTGAAATCTTTTTAGTTTTATGCCTTTATAGACTGTACTCTTTATTCAAAACTAGCGCGTTAATTCAAAATATGTCAGTTTAGCTGGTTCATAACAATATAATAAGGGAGTGTTAATGCAAAATAAAATAAAGATTTTATCTTTTTACTAAGTGAATCTTATTAAAACACTACATTTTGATTGACAAAATAGTATAAATTATTTATATAGCTTTTAGGTAAAGTATGTTCAAATATCGAGTTCATAATTACATCACTTCAGCACACAGCTGGACATAGGCCTTCCACAGAGCACGCCACAAGGCATGATCTCCCGTTTTCACCATCCCCTACCAGCCGCTCTCTTTCTATCTTTAAGTCATCGGTCCATCTGGCAGGAGGGCGTCCAATGCTACGATTTCTAAGTCGTTGCCTCCTCTCGAGAACTCGGTTCTACGATACTATGTGTAGAAAATTGGTTCTACAACAAATGTGACCAACCCACTGCCACTTCAGTTTGCTACATTTCCAGACAAGTCTTTTGGCTGATAATCTCTTTGCGGACGTTATCCATTAGCGAGATCCTGTCGTGTGGTGCCGGCAGAGTAGAATAGCACCACCCCCTCTCTTCCCGTGGGGCTCGTAAGAGGCGACCGAGGGATAAACCCGACCCTAACAGCCAGGCCAGGGCCACCCGTATGGTGGCAGTTAATCCACCACAAAAGCATTCCCAAGGAGGGTTGACGTCTGGTAGGCGGCCGGTCGTAAAATTCAGCCAAATCCTTTTGCAACACGATTTTGTGTTCAACGAAACGTGTTGCGCCGACCCCAAATAATTGGGATAAGGGCAGGAAGATGATGATGATCCATTAGCGAGTTCCCTATAGTACCGTCATTCGAATAGGCCATATTTGAAAGCTGTCAAAATCATGTTAATGCTGTGACATAAGGTCTATTTTTCTTTGTTGACATGTTTCCTAGTATGGGTTTGACAGCTGTCAAATATGGCCTATTCGAATGACGGCACTATAGTGTCGTGTAGCCTTTGGGCCAGTTTAACTGTCATGCTATGTCATGGTAATTTCAGCCTCGAAGTTAGCTCTTCGTAACTGCAATGTTTGCCAAAGGTATACTTCTGAACTACTTTCAGGTCTACACTTTCAGCGGAGACTACTCGTAACTCAGAGATTACGTGCTGATTGAACATGACCTTGGTCTTTTCCAAGTTTTCTCGAGTCTAACACGCCTCGAGGCCGTATTTAGACTAGACAGATTATTTTTGCATATCCTGCAGTGATTCGGCCATTATAACTACGCCGTCAACAAAACGGAGATTTGTGAGATATTCACTATTAATGAGAATGCCTAGTCTGTCCCACTGTAAGGTCTTGAATACATCCTCCAGCGCATTGTGAATTGTTTTGGGGATATAATGTCACCCTGTCTAACACCTCGGAGTATCTGTATGGGTCTTGATGTGGTTTTGTACTTGAACTGACATTATTGCCAATTCATAGGCTTCTCAGCACCTCTATCATGATGTCGCCAGTCGACTTGACACCGCTTCAAGGACTCTAGAACAGCCAAGGTTTCAATCGAGTCGAAAACTTTCTTGTAGTTCACAAAAACTTTAGTACACAGCGGTTGGTTATACTCTTCTGACTTCTGTATAACTTGCCGCACAGTATGAGTGTGGTCTACAGCGCTAAAGTCTTCCGAAACCCAGCTGTTGTGGCTGGAAGGCGCCAAATCTTGATGCCAGACAAAATAGTTACGACTCCCGAGAAGAGCTTATAGACGTGGCTCAGTAGTGTGATTGACCTATAATTTTCGAGGAGCGTTTTGTCGCCTTTCTTTTAAAATAAAGCCACAACACTGCTACTTGAGCTTGGATGTTTACTAGCACATTCGTTGGGATCCATTTTGATCTACAAGTACAACAAAATTACTTACCTTAACTAAAAAAAAATATAAATTATCAACACCCAATACTGACATAACTAAAAAACTACACACATTTTTTTATAAACTAAAAAGTTTATAGAGGCCTAACACAAAAATTTCGATCGCTATACAGGCATAAGTCAAATAATACGAAGTAAATTTGACCAAATGCATTTATTAAAAAAGGCAACAGTGCACTAACTCAAAATAATACACGGTTTTAGCAAAAAAATTGTCAGGATAAATAGGCATAACTCAAAAACTGTCACTATAGACTTTCATATCTTGGCGGAAATCGTAAAAACGGGAGTATTTTTTTGAATAGTAGAGCGCGCAGCGTGCTTCCGTCCCTTTGCCAGCACACTAACTCAGAAACATCTTTGTTGACTTGCAGGGGCGGTGAAGGGTGGCGCGGGCAATATGGACATTTATTTGAATAACTTTTGAACTAAATTATTTAGCGCTGCGATTGTTTTACCCATTTGTAGAGAAAATAATATATTATTTTAATACATTATTAACTAGATTTGCCATTTTTTTGAGTTAGGTCAGTTTAGGATGTCATGTGCGATATATAAACTGCGAAGTCATGAATCCCTACGAGAATTGTTTAAGGAAATTGGCATTCTTACGCTTCCTTCGCAGTACATATTTGACAATATAATGTATGTACGTAAGAATTCCAGTTCCTATTTAAGAAACTCTGATATTCATTGTCGTAATACAAGAAATAAAAATAAAATTGTACCGCCACAAACTAGATTAAGTAAGATCAGTAAATCATATATGGGTAACTGTGTACGCTACTATAATAAAATTCCAGAGGAAATTTTAAAGTTAAATGATAGGCAATTTAAAATTAAATTAAAGAATACTTTATGTTTGAAAGCGTATTACAAGACTGAACATTATCTGAAAGACAAAGATGTCTGGTTAGTAGCAACAGTTGCTCCAACACAATGCAAGAGATAGGCATTATTTAAAAATAAACATGACATTATATTTTAGTGGTTAAACTTTTATGATATGTAAATTGACATGTATAGTGGTTAAATTTGACATTTCATACTTATTATTCTTAAATTTTTGACATGTATTTTTTACATTTACTGTAAATTTACTTTTTTGTTATGTTATTTTATTGCTCGTATATTTAAAGTACCTTTATTTTAAAGACGAAACAGTTAGAATAATCTACTGTAATATTATTTTTATTTTGTTGAGCCGTTTTTGGCTATTACTATTATACTATTAATTTATTTTCTAGCTTAGATAGGGTAGCATAGGGCCTAAAATATTGTCAACTTTAGAATAGGTGCACTTCTGGGCAGGTTTTTGGGGGTTTTCCTGTCCAGGGGGTCCGGCTAACTATACGTATGGAACACCTTTTTAAAATATTGACAGAATGTAATTCCATTTACTTGTCAATCACTGAGGCATAAAGTTACATGCTGTGTGGTTAGCCTGGCCAGCCCCGAGGCAGTGCCTTTATTTTTATTTTTTTTATCCCGCCCGTGCCGCGTTTAGAGTAGGAACACAAATTGTTATAAAAAATAGAAAATTTTGCATTAGAAATTTTCTCTTTTTTAAGTTTGAATTAGAATGTGACTTTCTTAAAGAGAATCTTGTAAATTCCTACTAAGAAATAAATTATTGAATTTGAATTTGAATTTGAGTCTATGTTAACTTGGCTCGAGTAAAGTTGGGTAGTAAATATGTTTACTTCACCTATATGTACCTAATATTGTCTTTTAAATATCTAACAAAGTTATTTCCTGTTATGTATTCATTGTACTTTTGTTCAAAACATTTGATAGGTATTCAAGTCATAGTTTCTATACTGTGACCTGATAGTAACCGATGTAGTTGCACTTTATCTATGAACAAAACATTTAACTATAAACCTTTTTGTATAGCTTCACAATGATGTACCATACATAGCATGTATAATTTAAAATGATAATTGATCCGCAACCATACCTACTTCATGTAATTTCATGTCATGATAGATTATTTTGTTATTTATTACATATTATGTACTTTCAATGTACTTGTTGTAATGTAGGTACTGTTCGTAGCAATGTAAATTGTAAGCAATATTGATGTACTTTATTAATAATAATTTACTGAAGTTTGGTCTAATAATGTTTAGCAAAGAATGGCAAAACATTGCTAAGCATAGTAAAGCATAGTGGCTAAGCATGACTCAAATATTTTGGAAATATTAATATTATTTTGGGTACCTACTGTCTAATTAGCCTTCTGACATGTAATGTTATGCCGAATGTTGTACTTGTAGTAGTAAGTTTGGTGACAGTCTATGATGACAATTTCTCTTCAGTGGCCAACGGCAATCAAAACTAATTCTTTTTTCGCTGTAAAATTAGTACAGTTTGCGCTACTGGAGTAATGTAGGTCTGTTATTTTACTGACTATGTGTAACAGGGCCATTTGAAATATTTGTGTATTGCCTATAGATACCTACTCACCTTGTTTCTTTTTTATAAAATGAGTGTATTTTTTCTGTCACCAAGTAAACCTTCAAGTTGTTAGCTTTATTAGTTAAGTTAAACTGCTGCTCATTGTACTTTTGTTGTAATATTTTGTTAACTTTATTCTTCTGAAGTATGTATTTCAAGTACTAAGGGTATGTTGTAGGTACTGTAAGTTGTTTATTTTATCAGATAAATAGGTGATTTCTTGGCTAAGCTGCTGCCTACTGTACTTTGGTATTGCATGTTGTTTACCTACTTGTATTTTCTGAGGTGAAGCCCTCAACTTGTAATAAGTTCAGGCAGGTTTTGCTTCATTTGTGATGAGTTCAGCTAGATTTTTGATTCAAGTTGCATATTCTTCTTCGTCTGTTGATTGTTGTTGAGCCTACACTCATTACCTATTGAATAAGGCTAAGGCTTACATATTTTTATAAGAACTGGCTAGCTAAGTAAATAGCAGATAATGTTCACTGACATGTAATGTTTTGATTTGTTCATTCATACTTGTAATTTAGTAACAAACATTGTCAAGCTTTTTTAAAGATTGTCTTGTCTGGTTTTTTGAGGTTTTCATATAACTTTTTTCAAATTCAATGATAAGCTTTAGGTGCTATTCAATTGTTTTTATCTAACTCGTGTAAATAAGTTGTTGCTTTACAGAAGTTTTAAAACTTTTATGATATTTTTATAAAGTAACTAACTAATGGATTTCCAAATCATTTCTTTGAGGCGGCAACTTATGTTGAAAACATAAAAACTTTTTTCTAGTGCACATGGCACATAGGAAAATTCAAAATTGTGAGGAATTCGAATTTGTCTTTTGTTTCCTTCTTCTCGTTCCGATCGGCGTCCTTGCCGCACGTATGTGTAATTTTTTATTATAAAATATTTGTTTCTCTTTGTGTTTAAATAGTCAATACAGTGATTTAGTTTACCATAAAACCATCTTTTAATCATCTCCACACACGCACCCAATTAGAAGACCAGCTCCCTAACAAACTACAGTCCACATAGAAGCAATGCATCATACACATTATTTGTGTCAATTTGAAATGTATTTCGACTGTATTGTTTAGATCTATTTAAGACGATATCAAGAAAAATCTTTGAGATCCTATACCACAAAATAACCTGTAAGCATTAATTTGACAAGCTTGCGACTTTTGTTCATGTAACAATGAATTTAAAATACGAGTTTTAGATAGATATTAAATATGACACCTTACTTGGAATACCTTTGATGTCATAATCAAACATTCCGAAATACGCGTAAGCACAAAAATAACGCAGAATCCCACATTGCGTCTGTTTCTCGCCTAAAGAGGCGGTTAATTTATCGCCAATACCACTAAGGGTCACCCCAACTGAGAAAAGACAATGGCAGTAATGAGCTTGTCAATATTGCTTAGCTCACGACACTCGGTAATGCTTAGTGACACATAACGAGACTATAGGAGGGGCGCAAAGGAATTGTGTCCAGTACGCGTAGTAACTTTGGGGGCGCAAGAAATCGAGTCTATTGGGTCTATAGGGGTTAATAAAGTGAAAAAATAAGCAATTTGGAACATCATAGTAACTTTTATAGCGGTTGAAAAATAATATGTTGTGATATACCTAATAGAATGATAGTTTTATTTAAGAAAAAGTGAGAAAAGACAACAGCGTAATGAGTTTGTCAATATTGCTTATACAGGGTGGGCCAAAAGAAGTCAGTCATTTTTTGATTAGTCATTAATATTGACTGCTGTTTACGGAATTCAATCTTTTGAAGATGCAGAATTTATGTGATTATGAACTTTTCACAGGGTCTCTGAAACACTGTAAGTAGGTAGGTACGTAGGTACACTATATGTAAAAACAGATTTCAAAATTATAATTAGGTACTGGGAGAGTCTTTCACAAAAAGAAATCTACTAGAAAGATCGAACGTTGAAAATATTTTGTAACCTCACCAATCATTATGATTAGTCCCCAACCTAAGTACCTATTTGAGGTCAAGTTGTACTCCAAGTATGTTAAACAGATGCTATTTTGGACATACAACAACACCGTATCATTATAGGCGTTTGTACACTTCTTAGAATGTCCGTGGAGACCCAAAATAACCAGTCTCACAAATCATCATAGTGTATAATTAAATCCAACACTGTCTTAGGGAAAACGTTGTTAACACGAAAACTTATTCATTTTTTGCCTCACTTACTCGTATTTTTTGAGATTTTCCGGCCTATCAAACTATTTTTTATAATAAAGGGAAAGAGGCTACAGTTGGAGGTTGCAAATCTTTGGCGTTTTCATCGTAACGTTGGACGACTTGGTCATCGACACAAAAAACCCCAGGGGCGAAACTTACGACACGACCTAAACGTTATTCGCTAAGATTTGCAAAAATATTACAATTCGCGCAGATATCATCATTATCATCTTCCTGTCCTTATCCCAATTACTTGGGGTCAGTGCAACACGTTTCGTTGAACATAAAGTCGTGTTGCAAAAGGATTTCTCTGAATTTTACGACCGGCCGCCTACCAGACGTCAACCCTCCTTGGGAATGCTTTTGTGGTGGATTAACCGCCACCATACGGTTGGCCCTGGCTGTTTGGGTCGGGTTTATCCCTCGGTCGCCTCTTACGACCCCCACGGGAAGAGAAGGGGTGGTGTCATAGTGGTGTTATTCTACTCTGCCGGCACCACACGGCACTATATGTCATATTCAAATAGTTTGAAGTTCCAGAACCATGAATCAAACATGGACTTCAAAGATCTTGGAATCGCCAAAAATCTGTATCAAATTGTTTCACCGTGAAGCTACAAGTAAGGGTAGAACCAACTTATTGATTGTTCAGTCGCACAATATCAAGTATTCTTGCTACCAAATGTTTCCTGCTATCAGCTTAGTACCAACTTTGTCTTTTATTTTATTTGCACATTTGCTTAGCCTTCAATAAACCTATCTCGCAAAACATTCGCAGCGTCTAAGGGTCAGTTTATTTTTACTTATTTTATTTTATTGTTTTCGGGGAGCTAACAGCATAATTTACACAATGAATAGCATATTAGTAAGTATGAGCCAATTATAAGCTACCGCAAATAAAAGTAAAACATTCTGACTTCTACACGTCTAAAAGTAACAGTAAATATAAAAAGAAACTAAGATTAAGAATGTTATGGATCTAAAACAATCGACTATTAGTTATTATTATTGTTCAAGGACAATATTCCTGCTAATTTGGGTACGCAGACTAGTAGTACTATTACAAAATAAGTCTATGTTTACAATATTATCACATAGGTTATTAAATGATTTTAATGCTCTTGGTAAAAAGCTATTCGCTCTGTAATTGGTGCGACTATGAGGAACATGAAGCAAAGTAGTTCGTCGTAGATTTCTACTTGGTACTTGAAGAGATATACAGCTAAGGAGGTCTGGACAGTCAATTTTTGATTGGGCAATATTCGCTAGGAAGCATACGTCAGATATTGTTCGACGCAGGTGTAATGGAAGAAGATGAAACTTCGTACAAAGGTTTTCATAGTTAAATGTAGCAAAGGGAGTAAATTTGTAAAGGAGAAATCTAATAAATTTTCTTTGTATTTTTTCAATACTGCTTTTGTGGACAGCATAACATGGATTCCAGACTTGTGACGCGTACTCAAGGTGACTACGAACATAGGCACAATAAATAATTTTAACAGTTTTCATATTTTTAAAGTCCCTTGAGATACGCCTCACAAATCCTAGAGCTCTGTATGCCTTATCAACACAGTGCTCAACGTGCTTGTCAAATTGAAGTCTATTATCCAGGATCACACCTAAGTCCTTCATTGAGCTACAGGACTGCAAACACTGACCTTCCAGGGAATAATTAAAATTGATAGTATTTGTTTTTCTGGAGAAACTGATGATAAAGCATTTTGATATATTTAAATCTAATTTATTGAGTTTGCAGTAATTGTCAAGCCTAGACTACCACAGCCTAGTTCCCACAGAAGGCGACGAGACGAGACGCGACGCGACGATGCAATGTCATTTTCAAGCGGCATCAAGATGCAACGCGCGCGCGGCGCCGCTCGATGCATCTTCATGTCGCTTTCGGTCGCTCGGTGCTGCTTGTCAGCTTGTCAATTCACATTAGTAGTTCAAGAGCTTGATGTATGTGCAGGTTATGTGATATGATAGCTTTGTATGAGCTTCGATCGGAACGGAACGGAAGACTGTGTTTCTCTTAGAGCCCAAAATTATTTTATTTTATTTTAATAGGTATATTTTTGAAGTTAACAGCTAGATTTACGATACAAAGTATTATAGATAACTACTTTAAAAAGCCACTTAGTACAAGCCAACATATGTAGTTTAGGCGTTTTTTGACCTGTGGTTTGCTTGTGAGTCAAATAAATTAAGTATTCTTTAAATTTCTGGGAATAAGCAACAGTTTTCTGTGTGTACAACACCTTGCACTACGCTCGCCAATATGTTTGTTTGCCAGAAAATAGCTCATGTCCAAACAGTGTACTGTTGTGGCTGTTAAGTTTCTAAATTTAAAGTAAAAATGCTGTCAGATAGATAGATAGTGTAGCGTTATCTACATCTTTCTCTTCGTCTAGGACACCGAGACGTCCAACGACTAGATGATCTCTGGTGCCAGAGTTAACGACCATGGACTTTTATACGTCCATGTTAACGACCACCGCGCCGTCTAAGTAACACAGCAACCGGGACCGACGAATTAGCGCCTGTTAATTTATCAATTATCATATAATTCATAACATATGAGCCTTTGTACGTGGCGGGCGGAAGAATGACATATGTCCATGAATACATATATCTGAGCCAAATAGTCTCCTTCCAGGCACGAGAAGACAAACAAGTTACGAGATGCACCGAAAAAGCCTGGAGGAGCGAGGGAACAAATGAAAGGCGAAATCGCAAAATCATGTGCATTCTCCCGATACTCACTTATGGGGCACAGACGTGGCTTTTGACAAAAGCTCAGAAGACCAGCTTTAATATCTGAGCGAGCAATGGGGCGCAGTATACTAGAAAACTCTGACTCGGAAACTGAAACTCGTAGATTAGGTCAGAAATACTATACTGCGTCCCAAAACGCAAATTGCCGATGTCGCACGTGCAGCCGCGAAGCTTGAATGGGATTGGGCTGGTCATGTCTGCCACATGCCAAGCGAAACTATGGGCTAAAACCATCACTGAATGGAGCCCCAGTGCCGGTACCAGTGATGAAGGAGAGGGAGGCCTTTGCCCAGCAGTGGGATCCTGACGACTAAATAAGTTCAGTGTTATTACAAAAAAATTTGTAGATATGCCTTAGACATGGTTTAATTTAGACAACGTTTAGCGAATTAAAACACTGGTTAAGTTTAAATGGTTGATAGTAGCATTTGTAGAGCAAGGTAGGCTTAAGGTAGGCGTAGGTTACAGACAGGGTGTAAAGGTGTAAGTTCGTCAGGTGTGGCTATAGTCATATGAAAGTCGAACGCGTCTGTCGCACTCCTTGAATGCAGCGCCGTATACTTTTATACTACGGCTATAGCCGCACAACGTGGTGACCGAAAACTTTGCTGGCATGATTAGAGAATAAAACCGAAAAATCTTTCGTGTATGTTAATTTTGTCCTCACGTACAATTCCCGATCAGCTGTTAATACGCTATTTAATTACTTAAAATTTTTAACTGTTAATAAAACAAAGAAAAGCAGCATTTATAGTCCGGCAAGTTCGTGCGCGACCTTCCCTAGGGGTACAGACGGTCGGGGGGCGAGGAAGCACGTCATTTTAGTATGACGTGCGGCGCGGATGCGCGCGTCTCCCTTCCCCGCTACACCTCCCGCTACCCGCTGACATCTCTCCCCCCAACGTCTGTCACCCCTAGGGAAGGTCGCGCACGAACTAGCCGGACTATAACAAAGAGCATTCGATAAAAGAACGCTCGTTGGAGCTCTTTTCTACACAAAATGGGAAAAAATTGTGGTAATTAATAAACCTTAAGATACTTGTGAGTTTTTTTTAAATATTATTATTATTAAATCCTTTATTGTTCACCATTAACTACACAGTTATACATACAATTGAAAAACAAAGGCGAGCATATCTCTATAAGAGATTTCTTCCAGCCAACCTAGCGAGAATGATAATCGAGGAGTATACGGGAGCAGTAGAAAATAAAATATGAACAATTTCTAAATAAAATATATTAAGTTAAATAAATAAAACAGAAACATGTTGCAAGAATATATACCTACTAAATAAATTTGAATACACATATAAATAATAAAATAAACTAATACGATAAACGTTTAATAATAATAGTTTGTACATAAATAAAATTGTTATAACTGAGATAAAAAGTGCTCTTTCAATTTTGTTTTAAATGTAGCAACAGTGGTACATTTTTGTATAGATTTAGGCAGTTTGTTTAATATCTTTTAGGTTTCATATAAAAATCGGGAAAAAAGGGGTTAATCTGCATTTTTTGTTCACGCACGCCGGGTTTTAAATTAAAGGTAAGTAAGTATTACGTAATTTTTCTATGAAAATACAAAATCTGCGAATCTGTCATGTCATGACCAATTTAATAGGTTATCATCGATTTCTCTGAAAAAGATACCAAAAATACTTAAAATATAAGTATTATGAATAACTTGCGGCCCGTCTCTTTTGATTAAACTAGGTTTCTGGTGTTCCATTCTAGGTATGTCACATCCTGGATATCTAACTGCCAGTTGAATGGCCTCACCATGCTGAACAACTTCAACTTTGAAGTTAATACCTTATCTCTAATAATTTAGGTGGGATGCTGGTGGTCTACATTAGGTACTTTAGACCCTCGATGACTATGTGCCAGCAGAAGCGGCCCGTAATGCTGAACAATTTTTACAATGAAGCCATCAAATATCTCTTATCTATACTTTGAATGGGATGCTGGTCATCTACATCAGGTACTCCAGCCCCTCGATGGATGACCATGTGCCAGCAGAAGCGGCCCGTCATGCTAAGCAAATTTTGATAGAAGCCTTTTTCGTATCTCATATAGTTTAGCAGTGCTCCTGGTGCTCTCCATTAGGTACTCCAGATCCTCAAGGGCTGACAAAAAGTAGTACATGTCCGTCTTCGATATGCTAGCAATATCAGTGTTAAATCTCGTGAAGATCGGTTAAGCGGTTTTGGTAATATCTGCTTAATTTCCCGATTTTACCACTGGTAACCGTTTTCATATAATAAAATGATATCTTCTCGTGATAAAATGTTACTCTGAAATGTTGTACCTTTTCAAAAGTGATAGATTTTTGAAATCGGTTCAGCAGTTTCAGATTTTATCGATTACTAGCGGCCCGCCCAGCGGTTTCACCCGCTGCTACTTTTCTGTTTTCCCGTAGAAATTGGATCTTTTCCCGTAAGTTCCAGCAGAAGTGACCATCATGACCATGTGCCAACAGAAGCGGCCCGTCATACTGAATAACTTTTACTTTGAAGCCACTACCGTATCTCTTATACTTAGATGGGATGCTGGTGGTCTACATCAGGTACTCCACACCCTCGTCACCACGTGCCAGCAGAAGCGGCCCGTCATGCTGAATAACTTTAACTTTAAAGCAATTACCGTAAACCTTATAGTTTAGATGAGATGCTGGTGGTCTACATCAGGTACCTACTCCAGACCCTCGTGACCATGTGCCAGCAAAAGCGGCCCGTCATGCTGAATAACTTTTACTTTGAAGGTATTACCGTATCTCTGACAGTTTATACGGGTTGCTAGTGGTCTACATCAGGTACTCCAGATCCTGGATGACCATGTGCCAGCAGAAGCGGCCCACCATGCTGAGTAACTTCTACTTTGAAGCTATTGCCGTATCTCGTATAGTTTAGATGGTATGCTGGTGGTCTACATCAGGTACCTCAGATCCTCGATGACCATATGCCAGCAGATGCGGCCCGTCATGGTGAACAACTTTTTTTATGAAGACATGACCGTATCTCTTATAGTTTTGATGGGATGCTGGTGGTCTTGATCAGGTACTCCAGATCCTCGAGGGCTGACAAAAAGTGGTCCATGTCCGTTTTTAATATGCTAATAATATCAGTGCCAAAATTCGCGCTGCCCTGGGATAACTAAAATGCCGTTAACCCTCAATTTTTCATTTTTCACTTTTTAACGGCATTGTAGTAAGGAAACGATTCTCTTTCGAACCATCTGACTCATTTTTCTCTATCTTTTTTAGTTCTGCCCTGGGATAACTAAAATGCCGTTAACCCTCAATTTTTCATTTTTCACTTTTTAACGGCATTGTAGTAAGGAAACGATTCTCTTTCGAACCATCTGACTCATTTTTCTCTATCTTTTTTAGTTCCGGAGATACGAAACATAAAATTGCCGCTAAGTGACAGTTTTGGGCACCCAAACAGGGCTATAAGGTCGTTATCTGCACAAACATAGCTAAAATGCCTTTAAAACTCGTTAAACTTGAAAAACGTTGACTTTTTTCACAATTTTATACCCAAAATCCATAACATAATTGCCATTACCTAAGTTTTACAAACAAGATTGCAGCTAAAATACTTTAACTGTATTATAGTTAAGTCAAGTTTTGAACGTGTAAAAACTAATTTCTAGATTAAAATGCCGTTATGTGAAAATTACAGCACTAAAATGTCGTTTAAGAATTTTAACGGCAATGTAGATTTTTATTTTCCGTGTATAATTTATACAAGTTACATTTATTAATGCCGCTATCCCACAATACTGCTCTAAAATGCCGTTAACTTTTCTCGCTTTGGCGCGGCGTTTTGGATGATATTAGGAAGATTCATATTAAATTTGCTGAAAATAAGAAAGATTTGCTTCTTTAGTTTGTATTTAACCGAATAACTCCGAAACTACTTAACCTATTTCAATAAATCTTTCACCACTAGATAGCTACGTGTTGTAGTTTGAGTAGATATACTAAGTAAATGGTAACTTTTTACCGTAGATAATATTACATTGCTTTGGTAAAATGGTAAGAAGTGGGCATAACCGGTCTTGTCGCTATATTTTACGACCAAACTCCTTTACTGATCTTCATGTTTAGTAAAAACTGTTAACAAATAGGAGATGAAACTAGCGTAATTTTTATGAACATTCGACCGTCTGGAGCCCTAGATTTTGTAACACAAA
This sequence comes from Phthorimaea operculella, assembly GCA_024500475.1. Lineage (NCBI taxonomy): Eukaryota > Metazoa > Arthropoda > Insecta > Lepidoptera > Gelechiidae > Phthorimaea > Phthorimaea operculella. Next base: position 11,563,388 of record JANFCV010000002.1, read on the forward strand.
GATTCCGCTATACTACTTATAAGACAATCCGGAAATGCTGCATTGCAAAAGTTGATTAGCATATCAGTCGACATGGAGCTTCTAAAATACCTGATGTAAGCATTAAAGAGTCTATCTTGACAATGAGACAAACGGAAATGCCTCCATAGAAAAAAAACAGCATGATTGACCACTCCTTCTGACACGTAGACGTCAAAAGCTGAAGTGGGTACATGGTTATAGAGAATCAGGAGCTCTGGCATTAGAAAGACAGAAACGCCTCCATAGCAAGAGTTTGGGTAATCTGACGTGGAACACAAAACCCAGCTGTACCATACTTTATAAAGAGATACGGAAATGACCTCATAGCAAAAGATATCAAGCATGATAGGCTGCTTTTGTTAAAATATAGATATCGAGGATTTGAACTGCCTAGTGTGTAAAACTAGAAGCCAAGCTAAACTGTGCGAGAAACAGATACGCAAAATTATAATAGAGACCAAGTTCTGTTTTCTGTAACACAAGTAACCTCATAAATTGCGGGAAAACATCTATTTACACAAAAAAACTGTTGCAGCGGGTAAAACGCTAAACGGGTTGGTCCACTAGAATTGTATAAAGAGGTTATTAAATTGGTTACTACCTAAAAACCAGTGCTTAATACTTAAGTTTTATTTCTCTGCACCTGATGCTTTTCACAAAAGCTTATATCACTGCTCCCGCGGTCTAAAATGTTCTTTAGTTACACTTACTTCATTGAGGTTACAAAATTATTCTACAACATTCCTAGTTTAATTTTACCAGTGACCCAGAATTTCGAAAGGTTTAAGTGTTATTTATTCCATGATTTGATGGCGGTAACCTAATGTAAAAACAATATTTTTGTAAAATACAAAATTGAGTTTTGAAACTATTAAAATATTTAATATTTGAGATATAAAACTAATTAGAGTGAATTAGAAAGAAAGAAAGAAAATACCAATTAAGTAAATTATAAATATTATCCAAGACGTCATATAAAACATTCGCAACTCGAGCAAAAAAACGAAGCAAAATATTAAATTTATAATGCGGTGTTGTAAAAGACACTCAACAGTGCCTCAAAAGCTGATTGTTTAATAGAAATATAGCATTAAAAGTTAAAGATTCGGTCCTTTTTATTCTGCTTCAAACTAACATTTTAAGGGAATCTTTCAATTTTCTTATAATTATTACTAAGCTAAATTGCCGTTATTGTGAAAGGTTTGTAACTTAGCTGCAATTATGCGTTGTAAAGGACTTGAAAAACCAATACAAGATATTAAATTGAGGTATAAAGCTTCGCTAAAATGCCGCTAAAGGACCGTGACGACATTGTAGAGAAGTATTTATAGATACAATTCTTGTATTTTACAAGGCAATGAAATTAGTGCAAAACCAAGCACTAAAATGCCGGTAAGGTAACCTTAGCGGCATTTAAGTAGTGTTTTAAAAAAGTGATTAAAAAAATAATACTTAACGGCAACACATTTTTCAATATATTTCTGTAACCCTTTCACTTAGCGTAATAAAACTAAAAGCAGCGTAAAGTATAAAAAATTACCATTTCAATAATATCTTAAAATTTCGAATAACTTTTGTATTTATCAAACAGCAACGTTTTTAACTTTAAACCCGCGTAACTCAAAATTTTGATTTTGGGGATAACGGCGTTTTAGTTATCACAGGGCAGAGTTCCGGAGATACGAAACATAAAATTGCCGCTAAGTGACAGTTTTGGGCACCCAAACAGGGCTATAAGGTCGTTATCTACACAAACATAGCTAAAATGCCTTTAAAACCCGTTAAATTTGAAAAACGTTGACATTTTTCACATTTTTATACCCAAAATCCATAACATAATTGCCGTTACCTAAGTTTTCCAAACAAGATTGCAGCTAAAGTACTTTAACTGTATTATAGTTAAGTCAAGTTTAAAACATGTAAAAACTAATTTCTAGATTAAAATGCCGTTATGTGAAAATTGCAGCGCTAAAATGTCGTTTAAGGATTTTAACGGCAATGTAGATTTTTATTTTCCGTGTGTAATTTATACAAGTTACATTTATTAATGCCGCTATCCCACAATACTGCTCTAAAATGCCGTTGACTTTTCTCGCATTGGCGCGGCGTTTTGGATGATATTAGGATGACTCATATAAAATTTGCAAAAAATAAAAAAGATTTGCTTCTCTCGTTTGTATTTAACCGAATAACTCCGAAACTACTTAACCTATTTCAATAAATATTTCACCACTAGATAGCTACGTGTTGTAGCTTGAGCAGATATACTAAGTAAATGGCAATTTTTTACCGTAGTAGATAATATTTTTTTACTGTGGGAAAATGGTAAGAAGTGGGCCCAACCGGTCTTGTCGCTATATTTTACGACCAAACTCCTTTAATGATCTTCATGAAATTTAGTAAAAATTGTTAACAAATAGGAGATGAAAATAGCGTATTTTTTATGAACACTCGACCGTCTGGAGCCCCTAGATTTTGTTACACAAAGATTCCGCTATAATACTTATAAGACATTCCGGAAATGCTGCATTGCAAAAGTTGATTAGCATATCAGTCGACATGGAGCTTCTAAAATACCTGATGTAGGCATTAAAGAGCCTATCTTGACCATGAGACAAACGAAAATGCCTCCATAGAAAAAAAACAGCATGATGGGCCACTCCTTCTGACACGTAGAAGTCAAAAGCTGAAGTGGGTACATGGTTATAGAAAATCAGGAGCTCTGGTTATCATAAGAAAGACAGAAACGCCTCCATAGCAAGAGTTTGGAAAATCTGACGTGGAATACAAAACCCAGCTGTACCATACTTTATAAAGAGATACGGGAATGACCTCATAGCAAAAGATATCGAGCATGATAGGCTGGTTTTGTTAAAATATAGATATCGAGGATTTGAACTGCCTAGTGTGTAAAACTAAAAGCCAAGCTAAACTGTGCGAGACACAGATATGCAATATTATAATAGAGACCAAGTTCTGTTTTCTGTAACACAAGTAACCTCATAAATTGCGGGAAAACATCTATTTACACAAAAAAAACTGTTGCAGCGGGTAAAACCGCTAAACGGGTTGGTCCACTAGAATTGTATAAAGAGGTTAATAAATTTGGTTACTACCTAAAAACCATTGCCAAATACTTAAGTTTTATTTCTCTGCACCTGATGCTTTTCACAAAAGCTTATATCACTGCTCCCGCGGTCTAAAATGTTCTAAAGAACCAACTAAAGTTACATTTACTTCATTGATGTTACAAAATTATTCTACAACATTCCTAGTTAAATTTTACCCTTGACCCAGGATTTCGAAAGGTTTAAGTGTTATTTATTCCATGATTTGATGGTGGTAACCTAATGTAAAAACAATATTTTTGTAAAATACAAAATTGTTTTTTGAAACTATTAAAATATAATATTTGAGATATAAAACTAAATAGAGTGAATTAGAAAGAAAAAAAGAAAATAACAATCAAGTAAATTATAAATAATAAATATTATTCAAGACGTCATATTAAATCAGGTTTTTATGTAAGCACTCAACATTCGCAACTCGAGCAAAAAAACGAAGAAAAATATTAAATTTATAATGCGGTGTTGTAAAAGACACTCAACAGTGCCTCAAAAGTTGATTGTTTAATAGAAATATAGCATTAAATGTTAAAGATTCGGTCCTTTTTATTCTGCTTCATACTAACATTTCAAAGGAATCTTTCAATTTTCTTATAATGATTACTAAGCTTAATTGCCGTTATGGTGAAAGGTTTGTAACTTAACTGCAATTATGCGTTGTAAAGGACTTGAAAAACCAATACCAGATACTAAATTGAGGTATAAAGCTTCGCTAAAATGCCGCTAAAGGACCGTGACGACATTGTAGAGAAGTATTTATAGATACAATTCTTGTATTTTACAAGGCAATGAAATTAGTGCAAAACCAAACACTAAAATGCCGGTAAAGTAACCTTAGCGGCATTTAAGTAGTGTTTTAATAAAGTAATTAAAAAAATAATACTTAACGGCAACACATTTTTCAATATATTTCTGTAACCCTTTCACTTAGCGTAATAAAACTAAAAGCAGCGTAAAGTATAAAAAATTACCGTTTCAATAATATCTTAAAATTTCGAATAACTTTTGTATTTATCAAACAGCAACGTTTTTAACTTTAAACCCGCGTAACTCAAAATTTTGATTTTGGGGATAACGGCGTTTTAGTTATCACAGGGCAGCGCGAAGATCGGTAAAGCGGTTTGGCTAATTTGGGTAATGTCCGCTTTGTTTCCCGCTTTTTCTGTTGTTAACCGTTTTCCCGTGATAAAAAGTAGCCTATGTTACTCATGAATGTTGTAGCTTTCTAATGGTGAAAGAATTTCGGAAATCGGCTCAGTAGTTTCGGAGTTTATCGATTACATACAAAAAAACAAAGATACAAACAAAAAATTAACAAAGGTTTCCTCTTTATTATATAAGTGTAGATTAGTGTAGATAATGTAGAAGTCTAGATAATAATATAAGTGTAGATGTAGATAGTGTTGAAGCGTAGATATAAATGTAGATTTATTGTATGGGGCTACGGGGCCACCCTTATGCTATAATGTTTCAAGACTTTCCCAACTTCAGGCTCGTAGACCATAAAGTGACAGGTATTTGATGGACAATGTCAGTCATCATCATGCGGCCTCTTGACATTGCAGCTCGTGCAGCTCGTTGTATCCCAATGCATCCCGATGCCGCTTGACGCTTCGCGACGTCGCGCTACAACAAGATGCAGCGCGCGGCGTAGCGCTACGCCGCGCTACATCGAGCGACGCGACGCGGCATTTTTGCTCAATCGCCGAGCACAAGGCCGCTCTACGTCGCTCGTTGCAGCTTGTTGTAGCGCGACGCCGCGCAAAGCCGCGCGAAGCAGCTTTCAGACTTGGTAAATTGCACAGTAGAGTGTTGCCGTTTTAGCTAATTATTACAGAATTGTGTGTAAAATCCTCTGGTCTTTTTTCTTTCTATACTTATTTTACGTTTTTGTTTTATTTTGGTTAAAATCTACATTTCAGGTCAAAATAAAGACCAAGCGCGGTGGCTCATAGTGCGCCGTCAACGTGACAGCGTCGTTCATAGTATGACTGGTTTGTATGGGGACGCCAGAAAAAAGGGTGGCACGCCGCGTCTCGCCCTCAATACTATAAACGACGCTGTCACGTTGACGGCGCACTACGAGGTCGCAGCGCTCGGTCTTTATTTTGACCTTACAGGTGAAAGCTGTCAATCTTAAGACTAGTTTTCTCGGAAATAGTGTATCAGATTGTTTGAGAAAATGGTAGGTCTTGAAGTGATCTTTCAGATGACAGCTGTCGAAAATAAGATCCGTTTATCTCGGAAACCATAAATTTTAAACTATCAATTTTTTTAAGGAAATAGTAAGCCTTGATGAGTTTTATCAAACGACAGCTGTCAAACTAAAATCACATTTATCTCGGCAATCATTCATGCCAGTCTATCAGTTCGTTTGGGAAAGTTGTAGGCCTTGAAGAGACCTTTATTTTATGTGACAGCTGTCAACCTAAAAACTAGTTTATCTCAGCAATCGTTCATGCTAGACTATCAGTTTGTTAGGGAAAGTTGTAGGCCTTGAAGAGACCTTTATTTTATGTGACAGCTGTCAAACTTAAAACTCGTTTATCTTGTCAATCGTTCATGCTAGACTATCAGTTTGTTTGGGAAAGTCGTTGGTTTTCATGAGACCTTTATTTTTAGTGACAGCTGTCAAACTTCAAACTCGTTTATCTCGTTGACTGTGCATGCTACACTACTAGTTTCTTTAGAAAAGTTGTAGGTCTGGACAAGATCTACATTTTAAGTGACAGCTGTCAAACTTCAAACTCGTTTATCTCGTTAACTGTGCATGCTACACTACTAGTTTCTTTGGAAAAGTTGTAGGTCTTGCCAATATCTACATTTTATGTGACAGCTGTCAAACTAAAAACTCGTTTATCTCGTTAACTGTGCATGCTACACTACTAGTTTCTTCAGAAAAGTTGTAGGTCTGGACGAGATCTACATTTTAAGTGACAGCTGTCAAACTTCAAACTCGTTTATCTCGTTAACTGTGTATGCTACACTACTAGTTTCTTCAGAAAAGTTGTAGGACTGGACGAGATCTACATTTTAAGTGACAGCTGTCAAACTTCAAACTCGTTTATCTCGTTAACTGTGCATGCTACACTACTAGTTTCTTCAGAAAAGTTGTAGGTCTGGACGAGATCTACATTTAAAGTGACAACTGTCAAACTTTAAACTCATTTAACTTTTTTCTGAAGAATCTAGTAGTGTAGCATACACAGTTAACGAGATAAACGAGTTTGAAGTTTGACAGCTGTCACTTAAAATGTAGATCTCATCCAGACCTACAACTTTTCTGAAGAAACTAGTAGTGTAGCATACACAGGTAACGAGATAAACGAGTTTGAAATTTGACAGCTGTCACTTAAAATGTAGACCTCGTCCAGACCTACAACTTTTCTGAAGAAACTAGTAGTGTAGCATGCACAGTTAACGCGATAAACGAGTTTGAAGTTTGACAGCTGTCACTTAAAATGTAGATCTCGTCCAGACCTACAACTTTTCTGAAGAAGCTAGTAGTGTTGCATGCACAGTTAACGAGATAAACGGGTATGAAGTTTGACAGCTGTCACTTAAAATGTAGATCTCGTCCAGACCTACAACTTTTCTGAAGAAACTAGTAGTCTAGCATAAACAGTTAACGAAATAAACGAGTTTTTAGTTTGACAGCTGTCACATAAAATGTAGATATTGGCAAGACCTACAACTTTTCCAAAGAAACTAGTAGTGTAGCATGCACAGTTAACGAGATAAACGAGTTTGAAGTTTGACAGCTGTCACTTAAAATGTAGATCTCGTCCAGACCTACAACATTTCTGAAGAAACTAGTAGTGTAGCATGCATGGTTAACGAGATAAACGAGTTTGAAGTTTGACAGCTGTCACTTAAAATGTAGATCTCGTCCAGACCTACAACTTTTCTGAAGAAACTAGTAGTGTAGCATGCATAGTTAACGAGATAAACGAGTTTGAAGTTTGACAGCTGTCACTAAAAATAAAGGTCTCATGAAAACCAACGACTTTTCCAAACAAACTGATAGTCTAGCATGAACGATTGACAAGATAAACGAGTTTTAATTTTGACAGCTGTCACATAAAATAAAGGTCTCTTCAAGGCCTACAACTTTCCCAAGCAAACTGATAGTCTAGCATGAACGATTGCTGAGATAAACTAGTTTTCAGGTTGACAGCTGTCACATAAAATAAAGGTCTCTTCAAGGCCTACAACTTTCCCAAACAAACTGATAGTCTAGCATGAACGATTGCTGAGATAAACTAGTTTTCAGGTTGACAGCTGTCACATAAAATAAAGGTCTCTTCAAGGCCTACAACTTTCCCAAACAAACTGATAGACTGGCATGAATGATTGCCGAGATAAATGTGATTTTAGTTTGACAGCTGTCGTTTGATAAAACTCGTCAAGGCTTACCATTTCCTTAAAGAAATTGATAGTCTAAAATTTATGGTTTCCGAGATAAACGGATCTTATTTTCGACAGCTGTCATCTGAAAGATCACTTCAAGACCTACCATTTTCTCAAACAATCTGATAGTCTTGCATACACTATTTCGTGAGAAGGTGGATCACTGACAACTACTCAACGGAACTACTGCGAATGATCGTAAACTAAGATTTGCAATAGTACCATTGTCTGACCTGGCCCAATGGAACTAGTGCGAAAAAACTTCGCAGTAGTTCCATGGAACTATACTCAATTGAACTACTGCGAATGATTGGTCTTTTTTTAGTTCCATAACAACTACCTACTCTTCATAGGTACCAAGTAGAACCAAGTTACTTTGCTTCTTTTTCGTATCGAGTTTTCAAAAGTTGTAGGATTTTTTTCCCATCGCGGCGACACTGAGCGTGGGAATCTGACTGACAGGCGGCCGAAAGTGACGTCACCTGAACTGACATTGCATCGTCGCGTCGCGTCTCGTCTCGTCTGGGTTTGAAGCGGCTTCAAGATGCATCGAGCGGCGCCGCGCGTTGCATCTTGATGCCGCTTGAAAATGACATTGCAGCGTCGCGTCGCGTCTCGTCTCGTCGCCTTCTGTGGGAACTGACCCTAAAAACCTGTTGTTACTTATTTTGGTACCGATACGTCAATTCTGCTAATTAGCGGCAGCAATCGAAAGTAATTTGTCAGTTACATCACTGTGTTCACACGCTCGTATGACCTCTGGCCTGGCGTGGTCTACATCGTCTGACATATTACTGGCCTAGGGCTGTAATGGTGACATTACGCGTCAGCATCCACTGAGTTATGATGAGCCCGAGGGGAGATGGTGACATCCATGATTTGGACCAGTCATGCTAGGTCGTTAAGGATTTGATTGTGCAACAGTTTGAGATACAGTGTAATCGACTAAAGTTATTTGACTCTACTAAGGTTACGCCTTGCGGCGAAACTTCACATAATTTTTTTTGTGAATTTGTCAAATTTGCCTAAAGCCAGACTACTGATGGACGTCAGCCTCCTCCAAGGTGCGCCATAAAACATAAATCACGAGTACCTACTCGTTTTTGTCGTCGGATGCCCTCTAGAAATCATCATCTATCTGAAGTGCGTCTACCACTACACTAACATGGATACATACGTATATCACGCCTGTATCCCTTTCCTGGTAGGCAGAGCGTAAACGGTAGTAAGAACAGCTGTGAAGATCACTTCACTTGCAGGCAGCAAAACGTATTCGTTCTTTTCTTAAAGGTCTCGTAAGGGTTCTTTCGTGCATTCCACTTCGGTTTAGCTGTAGCACCATTACTTTTTAAACCAAATCACAAACAATATGCGTTCCGTCATTCCCTTCCTTGATACAGGTAGCACAGAACAGAGAGCACAGAGTAATTAACATACAGACGCGACGCGCCGCGACAACGATCGTTCCCAACGCGACGCTCCGCTGGTCAGCAGCGAGACATTTCACTGGGACGTTTTTTGTTTACGTACCTACTCCTTATCACTTCAGGCCTGGTGACACCACGTTTGTTTTACTATTTCCGTGGTACGAACCTCTGTAAGAATGTAAAAGGTACTTCCTGGTTTCAGTCTAAAGAGTTTTCTGTTTTTATTCTCAGGCAGACACAATAGTTTGGCAATTTGTGTATGGACTTTTTGGAGCATGGAAGGCAAATAGCAATAGGAAATAAACAATATTTGAGAGAGTTTCTTTTTTCGGTGTGCAGTGGTGGGTGTCGCAAAAAGAAATATTTCCTATGTTTGATTGATTGACAGTTTGTTTAAAAAGGTCACTTCTAAATACCTATATTATTGTCATAATTATCGAAAGAAACACATTTGCAAAACAGCTCGCACTCAATGCTTTAAACCGCAGTTTACCTCGGCGCAACCGGCCCCCACATCTACGTAAGTTTATTTTAATTAAATAAAATCAGGTGAGCTGAACTAATGAATTCAGTCGTCGCCGTCGCCGAAGCGACACACTAATCACGAGGTAATTGTGCGACCGTTTTAATGCTAATGTCGGTGATGCCCCTTCTTTCCTGTCATTTGCCGAGGTTATTACTTTATTATTTAAAATTCTTTAACGCCTGTTAGCTTCGAGTGGAGAGAGCGGCCTTTTTGAAATAGGTATTTTTTTGCAAACTAACTTGTAATTAAATTTTATTTCCTGGTGTGTTTCTGCTTTGCTAATTGCTCTACGTAAATTACTACATTTTTAACTATATCAAACTTTCCGACCAGTCAGAACTTTTACAGGAGTCTTATGGAATTCTGGTTTTAAGTAGGTAGGTATAGATAGGTAGGTATCCCACCTTACTGCAGGAAAAACGATCAGAGTCGTTTACCACAAACTTAATACAATCGATCGAAGTTGTGCATTACTTGTCAATATGTAATGTCCGTAATTCAAACAGTTTTTATAAAAACAAGTTAATATTTTATGACATTTCTACGCCTACTTTTTTGACTGACCTTTATAGAACTACTAGCGGCCCGCCCAGCGGTTTCACCCGCTGCTACTTACCTGTTTTCCCGTAGAAATTGGATCTTTGCCCGTAGTAAAAAGTCCATTATTCCGTTCCAGCTGATGTGACACATCATGACCATGTGCCAGCAATAGCGGCCCGTCATGCTGAATAACTTTTACTTTGAAGCCATTACCGTATCTCTTACAGTTTAGATGCTGATGGTCTACATCAGGTACTCCAGATCCTTGATGACCATGTGCCCGCAGAAGCGGACCGTCATGGTGAACAACTTTTTCTTTGAAGCCATAACCGTAACCGTATCTCTTATAGTTTAGATGGGATGCTGGTGGTCTTCATCAAGTACTCCAGATCCTCGATGACCATATGCCAGCAGGCAGAAGCGGCCCGTCATGGTGAACAACTTTTTCTATGAAGCCATGACCGTATCTCTTATAGTTTAGATGGGATGCTGGTGGTCTTCATCAGGTACTCCAGATCCTCGAGAGCTGACAAAAAGTAGTCCATATCCGTCTTTAATATGCTAGTAGTATCAGTGTCAAATATCACGAAGTTCGGTGAAGCGGTTTGCCTAATTTGAGTAATATCCGCTATATTTCCCGCTTTTCCTGTTGCTAACGGGTTTCCCGTAGGAATGAGAAATTTTCCTGTAGTAAAAAGTAGCCTATGTTACTCGGGAATGTTGTAGCTTTTTAATGGTGAAAGAATTTTGAAAATCGGTCCAGTATTTTCGGAGTTTATCGATTACATACATACAAAAAAACAAACAAACAAACAAAAAAACAAACAAAGGTTTCCTCTTTATTATATTAGTGTAGATGATAATCACCAAGCAATTTAACATCTCCAGGCGACTTTCTAAGAAAATTGCTATCATCTAAATACCTCGAGGCACAATTTTTCTTGGCCATAAATCGTTTCATTACGAACATTTCGCGGTGTCATGATAATACTTGATAAATACAGTCCGAGTATTATTTATGAGTTGTTTGATCAGATAGCCGCACTGTCCACAGGCTAAGGGGGCCGAATTGGTGCACTAAATCATAAGACGGAAAAGCAAAGATATGGTACTTAATGAAAATGCTTGTCGCGTCGCGTCGTTTGGAACATTAGAGAAACTAGCTTTAGGATTCAGTTTATAACCCAAGAAGCCACCTAGTGCTTCTCTCATTTTAGGCATTCAGCCACTATTTGGCTGGAGTGCTAAAAGGAAAAATATCCATTTGGACATGAAAGACGGACACTAGATTGTCCAAACTTATTCAACTATTTTGAATTGACGTAAGTTAATACTTAAATTTTTAACAGTTTTGTCGGGAATCTAACACGCCCATAGAGATGCCAGTAAAAAATTGATGGTCTCCTGATAATGAGTTCGCAGATTCATTACTACAAGAGGCGGTGCCGCGATACAATGTGGCTCTGAAATTTATGCGCAGCTTCAATAAGCTGGGTCTACACTGACTGAATAGTCCTGCGGCTTTTTAGACCCTAAGGACCTATTTCTGGTTACTTTGTGAAAAGTCTCCGTACTATACCTCAGATTTTGTCAAAGCCGTGTGGTGCTGGCTTACGACAGCATTCCATTTCTACCCAGGGAGTCGGAAAAGGTGACTAAGTGATGGGGCAGCAGCGTTCCCTGTGAACTGCGCTCGTCAGTATGACTGTCAAGCTTGGTGAGTATGGTGTTTCCCCAAGTGGGGGAGATCCATGTCCCGCAATAGACTAATGTGGTGAAGAGAATGAGTTCGCAGATTTATTACTGCAGGAGGCGGAACTGCAATACAATTTAGCTGTGAAATGTATGCTCAGCTTCAATGAGCTGGGTCTACACTGGGCAGTCAGCAGTGGGCTGGTCACATTTGTTGTAGAACCGATGTACCGTGGAGTAAGGCGAGGAACACACGCAACGTCGGTTTGTGCGTCGTTTGTTCGATTTTCCACCTTATTTTTATACGAATACGGTTTATGTCAAACGATTTGACAGACAACGCAGCGTTGTGCGATGCCGTTTGACACAAACCGTATTCATATGCAGGTAGGGTGGAGAATCGAATGAACGACGCACAAACCGACGCTGCGTGTGTTCCTCGCCTAAGCGGGTTCCCAAGTGTTGCTTGCTTCGGCAAGCGTAGCGTTGGATGTGCTATGGTCAGATGGAGTGATGACTTGCAGAAGGCTGCTGGAATACTTCCTAATATTTCGTCTTCTTAAACTTCAGAGCTTGGGTTTTGTCGGTGGAGTATCCACCATTGTTGTCTTCTCTCAGCCAGTGATCTGACCCTCTCATACGTCACGGCATTAACTTTTTCTTCTTAAAATTAACAGATCTACTTCCGAATAATCTGGAGCAAATTATTAAACGTTGTAAAAAATATTTTTGCACGTTGTTGGTATTTATATTATAATAGTTATGCCTGCCTTCTTACTTATTTACATACCTTTTCTCATTTTGTTTAGGATCGGGCACAGATATCTTATATTTAGTATCAATATAACCTGCAAAGCTCAAAGCTTCTCTGATGTATCCCCTGCCTTACACTATGATCATGTGAACTTTTTTTAATTACCTGCTGGCGTCCATCGTTAGCAAGTGTCGTCAGTTTTACCACAGTTTTACGATATAAGCTTTCAGCCGAAGGAAAATAATCACACAACATACAGGATGTTACAGAATCATCATCTTCCTGCTCTTATACCAATTACTTGGGGTCGGCGCAACACGTTTTGTTGAAAAAAATCGTGTTGCAAAGGATTTGGCTTAATTTTACGACCGGCCGCCTACCAGACGTCAACCCTCCTTGGGAATGCTTTTGTGGTGGATTAACCGCCACCATACGGTTTTTTTTTGCGTTGGTAGGGGGAAATCATCAATGATACCATAAGGCCCGGGCGTTTATGGTATGCCCGACTCCGCTGGGTTACCCCCAGGCGACCTACGGACTAAAACCCCCTCCCTGCCACCATACGGTTGGCCCTGGCTGGTTGGGTCAGGTTAATCCCTCGGTCGCCTCTTACGACCCCCACGGCAAGAGAGGGTGTGGTGCTATTCTACTCTGCCGGCACCACACGGCAACAGAATATCCGACATTATTTGGCCTGAAGTTTTCCTAAAGATAATTTGGTAGAATTTTGTTGATGATGATTTAGGGGTCTAAAACCGAAGTTTGAGAAATTATACAGGCAATAGGCTGTGCCTAGGGGTAATCCAGGGTGGATTTTATTTAATAGGTTGGTATCCCTACCAACTGTATGTATGTATGTACCAGTGGCGAAGGGTGATATTTTAGCAAAAGTAGGCCGAAGCAGAAAAACGAAAAAAAGCAAGTGAATTGATGTGACAATGTGACAAGCAAGAATTTGTAAATTTCTGAAAGGGAATCCGATGGGAATCGGCATGTACATTGTGCATGTGCATTAACCCTTCGCCACTGGTATGTACCTATGTGAAAAGTTCTCAAAGTGTATTATTAACTAACGCCCTGCCATTCATATTTCCGTGCTTCAGAGGATACGTTATGTTATCCATCTTATAAACTCTTACACCGCAGAGTTTATAGAGTAGTTGCGGACACAATTTAGGAACCACATGAAAATTAGAAGAATGCTTTCCGCTTTAAATATTATCGCCACTGTAACACCTTGTATCATAACAAGCTTAAATAGTGTATGATGATTTCAAGCCGTTTTACGACGTACACAAGTTTTTCTATTCAAAGGGTTATAAATTTGTGATCGCCATAAAGAAATCTATTAACTCTCAGGCCGTTCGGTTCAGCTGAAGGCAGCCACGTCATTTTGAATAATATGTAGGTATACAGGGAGTAACAGATAGGGTACAACAAGCCGAAAGGAGGTCAAGGTACTCATGAAACTGAACAACTTTCCCCATGAAACATGGGTCGAAAATGAAAAAAAAGTTGGACTTCCCAAACAAAATCGCCGAACAGCTAATTGATTTACTATGGGAGTTGGGAGGTCCAAATTTTTTTTCATATGTCGGTCGACCCGTGTTCCATGGGGAAAGTTGTTCAGTTTCATGAGTACCTTGACTTATCCTTTCGGCTTGTTATACCCTTTCTGTTCCTCCCGGTATGTTGGAGAAGATAGTTAAGGTAGATTTTATAGATATTTGCGGACGTTGCTGCAATAACATCGCAGGCAAGTGTTGAAGCAGCACCTTATGCTCTTAGCACTAATAAAGCCTAGAATCTTCATGTGGAATTGGAAATAATTTTTAACCTCGCGATATAATTCCAGCCATTTTCAGCTGTATCAGTTTCTCTGTCCGTCAGACGGTTTTCACACGCACCGCATTATTTTCCGGTATTTTTCCCGCTCCAGTTTTTTTAATCCTATACAAGTCCCTTATATCATTGCACAACTTGTCAATGCATCAAGTTGCGGTCGTCACAGCTTGTCATTTGTGTAGTAGCTGTCACACATCGTCGCTGCATTAAATCATGGCTCTCACGGGTGATGATGCCAACATAAAATATATTGCCCCAATTATATCCGTGGGTGTCGTAAAAAGCGAATAAGGGATAAATTTATTCAGGTTATAGGCTTCAGCGTTCCCTGTAAATGTAACAACTTGCACTGTGCTCGCCAATTCGCTTGACAAGCGTGCTGAGTATGACAATACTCTCCGATAGGGGGAGACATTTGTCCAATAGTGGAATGTTGTGGCTGTTATGGTTATGGTCGTACAGGTTGTCCCTTATACGGCAGCTGCCAAAAACCACAACTTTGTCTGGCTTGTGTGCAACTCGCCCTGTTTTAGTAGCTACATGCCCGTTTTGCACACATCTGCATGAGTCGCGCCTTCTGCATTGTCGATAAGGTAACCCTTACGGTCAGGAAACGTCCTTTGTTTCTTGGGGAATATTGTTCAGTTTGACCTACTAACCTCACTGTTTTCGGGAAAGCCGACGTTATGTAGGTACTTCTCTGCAAGTCTCACGCACACGTCGCTGTATCAAAATGTGTCACAGGTAGCCATTTGTCCAGTTGTTGTCACGAACCGCGATTAAGGTCGGCGTGTGTGCGACTCACCCAGTTTCAGTAAGGCAGCAGTAACACGCCCGTTTTCCACACATCCGCATGAGCCGCGCGGTCTGCCGTGTCGGTTATCATTTGACTGTCACGTCACGAACCGCAACACAACCCGGCGCGTATGTAATTCACCCAGTTTCAGTAACGGGTAACATCAACACGCCCGTTTTCCACACATCCGCATGAGTCCCGTGGTCTGCCGTGTCAGTTATCATTTGTTAAGTGACTGTCACGTCACGAACCGCAACACTACCCGGCGCGTATGTAATTCACCCAGTTTCAAGCGGGTAACATCAACACGCCCGTTTTCCACACATCCGCATGAGTCGCGCGGCCTGCCGTGTCAGTTATCATTTGTTAAGTGACTGTCACGTCACGAACCGCAACACAACCCGGCGCGTATGTAATCCACCCAGTTTCAAGCGGGTAACATCAACACTCCCGTTTTCTACACATCCGCATGAGTCGCGCGGTCTGCCGTGTCGGTTATCATTTGTTAAGTGACTGTCACGTCACGAACCGCAACACAACCCGGAGCGTATGTAATTCACCCAGTTTCAGTGGCGGGTAATATCAACACGCCCGTTTTCCACACATCCGCATGAGTCGCGCGGTCTGCCGTGTCGGTTAGGTAACCCTTCCGGTCAGGCAACGTCCTTCCTGATTGCGAAACCTGACCTTATGCAGTAGGACACTTACTTTGTATTAGTTATGATACCGTGACGTAGAGCAAAATGTGAGAGGATGAGGATAAAATAGCAAAGAGTGTATCGTAAAAAGACGACTATGGATTGAATCCAAGGGATATGGGTATTATGGGTAGCTAAGCTTACACTGTTTTCGCCAAGGCACCTCGAGTACCTATTGGGAATATTCCCGGGGGTAGTTTCATTGCCAAATAAGTAGTACAATACAAAATAAAGTTTTACTTTGTAATTGCGCATTGACTCCCACACTAGGATTCCCTGTGTTGTGAACTTGTGAGTGTGATAATGACGATGACTTACCAAACAATTTACATTAGGAGCTCTTTTGCAGTACACTGTTGGACGTAGGTCCCCCCAGGGTACCTTATTTTTGACAATCAGTCCATACCAGCCACTCTATAAAGCCATCATCGCTCTATCTGGTCAAGCAATTTACAGAAGGGAAATTTCTGTGTAACACTTCTACCTACTCATCAACTAAAACAAAAACCTTCCATCGTCACTGGTGTCCGTCCGTCCGTCAGTCAGTCAGGCCGTGTCCGCTGGAGATTGTGCAACCGGACCACTTGTGGCCACAAAGCGAAACACATGCATATTTATGAGAGACTTCGGGGTTGCACAAACGGGCTGCATCGCTAGTTGACGTGCTTCAACAAAATTGCTCACGTAACATAAAAAAAAAACTTTTTTTTCTAAAACAAATAAACCTAAAAAGAAGTTTACCGTTGATCCCACACTAGGCACAGCCTGAATCGTAAATTCCGCGGGATATAGAGTCTACTCTCCACGTCGAGTCCGTTTAGATAGAGTCGATTGCGTTACAGTAATTACAGAGTATAATATGAAGAATAGAAATAAGTTGGTATAGGCATTGGTATGGTAAATGCACATCTGCTTTGACCATTTACCTAACCTATGTATAGTACCATGGGAGATTGATTGTAATTTTCATTCACTAAGTATATTTGTACGAATGTCACATATCTCTTCGTAGTCTGTTGCACGAGTCTACGGGATAATGGCAAGTTTTGCTTTTAATCTGGCAGAAAACGGTGTTTTGCGAGATCTCATAGCCAGATGAAAGGGATATTCGAAATCCCATTAAATAATCAAGACATGGAAATAAGGAATAGGTGAATACTGAAGTATTTTGGCCTGATCTTATTTTATTTGATGATAAAGTTATTGCGTTGCAGTCCTGAAGTTGTCATGCAGTTAGCCTGCGGTCCGTGTGTGCGGACTATCTAATGCACATTTCTATGTATTATCTGTCGGACGCAGGAAGTAAGTAGCCGGCGCTGATGATTGTCTTAACGGTCACCTGGCGGTAGATTCGGCGATATGGGGTAAATTGGAGTTGGCTATGCGTCTTTGTCTTGTGGCCACTGGTAGAAAAAATTTTGGTACAAGGAACGCCAATTATGGAAAAATATGCAGGCATGCTCGCTCACACCACGAAACTGAAAAAAATTGAAGCTATTTTGATAATTGAGAATTGCTTTTCGATCTTCGATACGTAATTCCCAATCAGCTGACTTTCTATGGAAAATTGAAACACCCCAGAGTATAAGTAAGTGGTTCAGCTTCACAGTTTGATTATTGCTGTAAAGTTTTCAATACACCGTCCCTAACGTTCTCACTATTGTTTTTATTCTTCTTCATTCCATAGCTACTCACCATTATAAGTTTTCATGCGTCGTAGGTAGGTAGGTACCTAAACCGTGTACCGTCATAGCTGTTAACATTAAAAAAATCGAAGATTCATCACTTAAAGTTAAAAGTGCATCGATACCGCCAAAGCATTTGATTTGACAGCCCAATGTTCTACCGATGGCTAATTAATAAACAGATACAACCACTTAAGATAAGTGAAAATATTTTCATCCAGAACTACTCCGGATATAGATTATATCGGCATGACAAAGCGTGGCGCCAAAGCGCAACCCTCATTGACGCCATTCAAGACTCTACATCCATACACATAGAAACTAATATTGAACTAAACGATATGCCAGCATCTACAACGTCAACAACCAAACTATATCAACCTAAAGTATTATGTCTTAAGGTTCAATGTTTTTAAGATGAACTACTTCTTCAAAAGCATCTTAAACGTCAGATCTACGTGAACAAGCGTAAGTCTGTAAGCTTTTCAAATTTAAACTCTATTACAATAGAACAAGGTTGAAATTGACATGCATCATTCTGAAGTGGTACTATCGGCATCTATAGAGACTAAAAGCTTCACAATCTCGAGTGCAGGTGTATGACTTCTGTGTCTCCAAAAATAAATCGATGGTCATTGCGAGATAAGATTCCTTGTTGTTCTTAAATTGTTGCCTGTTCTGTAGGTATTATTATCGAAAATAACTGAATACTTATGCTTTTGGTGAATATCACATTGCATTTTATGCTTGGAATTTTATGATAGACAACATGTTACGGGAGCAATGTAATGCGAGGAGGCGAAATTCACTATGATATCAGATTTTGTTTCATTTTGTAAATTCCTGTCAAAACACTGGAAAATGATGCGGTGCGAATGGTGCGATACAGTTTTTGTCTTGCTTTACGTATAAGATGCATAGACGTTTGATCCAGGCAGGGATTGCCAAACGATATGATGAAGATGCATGATTAACAACAGTAACTATATTAGTTCCATACATTTGAGTTTGCCGTGTGATGTCGGCTTAGAATAGCATCACCCCAATTCTACCCGTGGGTGTCGTAAAAAGCGACTAAGGGATATGGGATGGGCAGCAACGTTCCCTGTCAATGCAACATTTTGCACTGCGCTCGCCAATCCGCCTTCCAAGCGTGGTGAGTATATGGGAATACCCCCCGATAGGGGGAGGCCCATGTCCAGCAGTGGACCGTTGTGGCTGTTATGGAGATAGTATATTTGTTTGCAAGAATTGATCCTTATCATTGACCCTCTCGATTGCCATCATAAAAACACATTTTCAAAAAATGTTTTTATTGCAAGTGACACTCCGAAAATTTTTGAATGCAGTTGTTATACTTGATACTATAGCAATGCGTATTTACGCCCTAGGCGCTTCTATGGACAGCCATTTTGGGCCTGCTACGTACAACAACTTGCAGCTCATAGTTACAATCGTCAGTCTATCTGGTTAGAGAGGTTGCTGTTTCCAATGCGTGTTTTTATTATTCCCTACAGTTCCCTACTTTATTAAACGTAGGTATTTGGACCACCTAAGCCCTCAACAATCTATCAATAACGAGGCACACCTTGACAAGTCGCATCACGTCTCTTCCATCGTCTCCTCCCGTAATTATTTCCCGAGACATTCCACACCCTCTATATCGGGGTAATTAAAGGGCAATCAGGAGTCTTGACCCCGGTGTAATCCCGGATTGTGCGGGCTGAACAGCTTATGGTCGGAGAGCTAGCGAATGAAACTATTTCTATCTATTTCAGCCTATTGCAGTCCACTGCTGGACGTAGGCCTCCTCCAGGGAACGCCATAAGGCGCTACTAGCCGCCTTTTTTAAGTCATCGGTCCACCTGGCCGGAGGGCGTCCAACGTTACACTTGTGCGAATGAAACTAGTGAAGCAATTTATCGGGTACTCAAGGTTACCCCATAAAATTCTAGTACTTCGTCGTTTTCTTAATCCTTATTTCCTAATTATTTACCAAATAAGAATAGTCAGTTTGTTAGAAGTAAGCATTTTAACCATAGTTAAGCAATGCAGACTAAACCACCTGCCTGATTGTATCGCAGAAAGACAATTGGATAGATTAGATACATAGGATTAAGCACGTTAAGCCGCTCCGCTGGGCCTAGTTTTACTAAGATAGCGATTATTTACACAACCACGTCAAATAGCTACTAGTAGTAAGTAGCAAGCGAAGTCCAACACGCTTTTAACGTTAAGTGTACCAAGCTGATGATGAATCTGTAGAAAGTTTCAAGGCGTTCCGTTTTCCATACAAAAGTTCAATGGAGTTATGTATGTAAAGGAGACAAGAGTCGGTTTAAAAAACTTGATGGGGAGTCCCGTGGGTATATAAGATTGTCGCAAAACACTAAAAAGAATTTTTAAATCATCAGATTTCTCCGTAAAAAGCGAGTCGTCACTTTACGAAAATAGATGGAGCTACTGCTGCAATAAATACGTTTAATTTTATTGTGCAGAAAATACTGATTATCTTTGAACTATAAGTAGTTTTGCGACAAATTTACGTGTGGCTTCATCATTCAGAATAAAGTTTCTTTAAAAAGAAACTCTACAGCTCATGTGTAACCCGACTGAAGTGCAGTTTTTCGTTTGTATGACGTAACGAACCACCTTAATGGGTTCCGTCATTTTCGTTACTTTTTATCCTCGCTAGCTCTTGGACTATAGATTGTGCAGGCTGGAGAGCTTATGCGTGTTCCTGCGATAATAGCGGTGCCAATCACTCGATGCCAAACGGCGATGTTCTTTTGTTTTTGTGTGCTCGATGCGCTACCACAGGGGAGAGCATTCGGTCCGCTACTATTGATAATCGTTAAAGTTGGTAGGTACAGATGACGCGATTTTTAAAAGTTATAAACAACACATGCATACAAACATCATACTCATGTATCCTGTGGGGTAGGCAGTGTGTAAGCGGTTTCAAAACTCTGGTGTCATCGCCAAATCTGAAAAATATTCGGGGATCTTATTAGTCCTTCATAAAAGCCTATAGTCAACATAACAACACTAACAAACAAAACTACATATAAGTAGGTATTCGTGTACCTACCTATGTGCTAGTTTACCGTAATCAATGTCCAGAACGTGAGTGGCATATGACAACAACCCCTATTCCATACCATGTGGAGTGACATAAATGTGGGCCTTTTCGTAAAACCATTGGAAGTGGCAAGGACAGCGCAGAACGCTGACTACCTTGTACCTAATGTAAAGTTTGCCAATAGCTATTGGATACAATATAAAATCCTACTCTATAGGCTGAAATTTTACAAGTGACCGATAGCGAAAACTCAAAACCGGCTAGTGATATGATAAGGAACAACTTCCCCCAAGGAACATAGGTCGAAAAACGAAAAAAGTTTTTGGTCCTCCCATATAAACTTGCCGATCAACTGATTTCAGTTAGGTACTATGGGAGGTCCAAAATTTTTTTTCGTATTTCGGCCTATGTTCCTTGGGGAAAGTTGTTTCTTATCACTAGCCGATTCTGAGTTTTCTCTATCGGTCACTAGTAAAATTTCACCCCGTATAAAAAAGTTAAGAGAGGCCTCTGTCCAGCAATGAACATTGATATCTAATAATAGTGACGGTTCGAATGTCCGATACGAACCTTATTCAAACAAAATGTTTTATCTACAGAAGAGTGTCATTTCCAATATTCCCCAGTTTCATTTACAAAATTAATTTGTCGTGTCAACACTTAAGACATAGTGTTTTTGCGAGGGTACAAGTTATAGGAGTGAGGTGTGAAGAGTTTCAAGTATTCTGAGAAAATAAAAGAATGTCTTGAGTTTACGCAATCTGCCTAGCTTAGCTAGGAATATTCCAGTGTTGATGATGACAAACGTCTATATATTCTATTTTCTATTTCAGCCTATTGCAGTCCACTGCTGGACGTAGGCCTCCCCCAGGGAACGCCATAAGGCACGATCTCCCGTTTTTGCCATCCAGTCGCTACCAGCCGCCTTTTTTTTTCGTCTATATGTAATAAAATTAAATAATGAATAGAAATGCAGCTTTTAGCCTTTTTAGACTTTTTTGCGGTACCTAAGGGTACCGTCACAGTATAAAGAGTATCTACACGCAAAAAAAAACTTTTTAGCAAAAAATATCACCGCCGAAAACTGAAAAGCATAAAATAATAACTATTGTTACTATATGTACCTACCTAAGTAATATTTTTGGAAATATTATCTACCATATTGGAACTTAGAAATTCTGAGTCGGCGTCTTAAAATTTTTACGAATATTCACTTTTCATTGGCATGACGCCGACTCAAAATTACTAAGTTCCAATATGGTAGATAATATTTCCAAAAATATTACTTAGGTAGGTACATATAGTAACAATAGTTATTATTTTATGCTTTTCAGTTTTCGGCGGTGATATTTTTTGCTAAAAAGTTTTTATTTTATAATTTTTAGTGGTTACTTTTCAAGTTTGTTTACATTCAAAATAGCCATCTACATGACCTACCTTACTGTTTCAAAGGAGTTTCAAGCGCAAATAGAAACTGCATGAAATACTTAAACGTACGTACGTACATAAAAGCAACCTCCTTTTTTGATGTACATCTTTAGCAGATGTTTGGCAGACAGTCAACAACATCCGAGGTCAACAACGAGCAGACGTCAGTAGTGTATGTAAGCACAAGAACATTTTGCTTCAAACGTGTCGCAAAATATGAAGAATTTGTTAATTTCTCAAGATCTTTCTATCAGATCCTGACCTGATGACTATGGGACCACCTGGACAATTGTACCCTTTTAAACAAAAAAAAAATTTTTCAAATCGGTCCAGGCGTCTCTGAGTAATCGGTGAACATACATAAAAAAAAAAAAAAAGTTCGGGATGAATTGAGAACCTCCTCCGTTTTTTTTTCGTCGGTTAAAAATGAGAATCAAAAGCTCGACAATCAAAAGCATCCTCATAAGGCATATCCAGCAGTGAAAGGTTGTAACTCTCAATTTGATTAAGGCACATTGATATTCTCTTGATTCCTCTTGATTTCCGCTTTTTTCTGTCGTTCAGACCAAAAATCGCAACTTAGCTTGAGGGGTGTTGTTATTAACTGTCGTCTACCACTGCGAACGGCAGATCAATCACATTCTTAAGATATTATGGGTACAAATGTTGGAAATTGGATCCAACTTCTTCATTGGTAAAAGTAAAAGATTTGTCGTACGCGACACTGTTACAAATATGTAGTACAAGATTCAGACGCATCTGTCAACGCACCATTGGGCATGCGTCGTCGTATTTATATGGGATTAAGGTAGAAATTTGCATTTTCTAAACGCTGCGATAGCGCAACGCAAAAATAACTTTTCAGCAGACGTTACGTGTGTAAAGCGCCAGTAATGGAAGGCCTTTTTTTCGTCCTTTGTTTCTTGAGGAAAATTGTTCCTTATCATCAGCCCGTCCTGGATTTTCACTATCGGACAATAGTAAAGTGAGGCGTAGCGGCAAATGACTATGGCCGTTCACGCTCTGCATACCTCGCAAGGGATAAAAGCTTGATGTGTGTAATACTCATAAGTTCCTTTTATGTGGGAAAATGCAGGTGCCATTCAAACCACTCGGCTGTGATTACATTGATAATCCTAGTGATAAAGACAATATTAAATGACAAATGCCGCCCGCCACTCTAGTGTGCGATAAGCTTTATAATAAAGACCTCTAATGTACAGTGTAAAGTGATGGATTACTCAGTCAACAATTGTATGAGTGCTCAGCTTTAATAATACTTTGATATGATGTTTTGTATGCACTAGAAATATTACTGATACATGAAAGAAATGCCGGTACAGGATATCACCTTATTTCTAAGCATGGCTGGTCACTATTGTGACTTCGATTGTACATTTCGAGATCACTCTTAAAAATCTTGTCAGACCCCATTACAAGCAGCTAAGGGACGAAAGGAATGGGCTGCAGCATTCCCCGTGAATATGACACATTGCAATGGGCTCGCCAGCGCACCTGAAATATGGCGAAAACCTCGTCTAATAGAAAAAAGTCCCAAGTCAAGCTAGTGGACTGTAATCTTATGTTATTTTATGACTTTATGACTTGGTGCCTGCGTTCCACAACAGAAATTCAAGGGATATGAAGAAAGTATTGTATCCTAATTTCGAGTAATATCATAATTTCACTCTTATCAGAGTCGACGAACGACCCGGTGGACCCGGTGTCAGGGTTTTTAATGTCTACTACTAGTAACCTAGTAGGCCTCTGTCATGATTAAGAATGTAAAGACCGCCAGTAAGTAATAATTTTACCCAGAACAGGAAAATCCGATTTGGAGCTATTGGCAACAAGATACTGTCAAAGGTACAATTTATTTTGTATTTAATTTTATACTGGGTATTACAAAACAACAAATAGAGCCGAAAGGAGATCAAGTACCTACTCATGAAACTGAACAATTTTTTCCATGAAAACATATTTTGGACCTCCCACAAAAAATTGACGATTAGCTGATTTGAGTTAATATGGGAGGTCCAATTTTTTTTCATTATTATTTTGATTAATATTCTATGGGGAGTATGAGTACCTCTTCCTCCTTTCAGCTTCATTTGTTGCTTTGTAACACGTTTTATAGATATTTTTGCCTTTTCCTTGCTGTTAGTTAGTAAATACAATACTAAATACTTACTATGGCAAAATACATACGTACCTACCTACCTACGCTGTTCAAACAATAAGGTATATCGGGTGAAATTTTACTAGTGACCGATAGCGAAGCCTCAGAACCAGCTGGTGATAAGGAACGAGTTTTCCAAAGGAAAATAGGTCGAAATACGAAAAATAATTTTGGACCTACCATAGTAACTGAAATCAGCTGATCGGCAAGTTTGTATATGGGAGGTCCAAAATTTTTTTTCGTATTTCGACCTATGTTCCTTGGGGAAATTTGTTCCTTACCACTAGCCGGTTCTGAGTTTTCGCTATCGGTCACTAGTAAAAGAATCATGCCCAGTCTATTATGGATGTTCGTCTATCGCTTGCCTCACTACTTGCAGGCCTCGCATCAAAGCCAAAGTTAAATAATTATGAAGTCTAATTATTGCTTAACATTTTGTAACTGAAAATAATTTAATTATTATAGGAGTTCTAAAGTTATTGAATGTTAAAGTTGGGTATCGGAAGAGACAAACGTTCAGAATTTTCGCTGTATATCGAGTATTTTCGTTCTTAAATCGTTATCGTTAGCTATACCGAAGTAAACAGTGCAAAAAAGGTACACATCACAGTCAAATCTTTGAGAAAAATACCTAACGGTAGAAAGACCTTTAACAGTTAAGTTAGTTTCCCTGTTTTGTACAACAATTGCCGTAGCTATTCTTCATTAGAATGAGGGATATTACATATTGCTTTAATTTTCGTTTTGAGGCGAGACAATTTCTTAGACCGGAAATGGGCAATCTCCTTTCACCCCATATTTATCATTACCTATCTGTACCAGACCTATATTAATTAAAAATATGAAATGTAGTAGAACTCATTTTCTCATTATTTTCTGACGTCAAAATAAGAATAAAACATACCGGGCATCAAATCAGGCAAAAGAAAGGAATAAGTAATATTAAAAAGGTGTGAATTTATAAAAGTGTTGAGCAAAAGTTGTCTAGTTTCGTGTACTTAAGAAACCCTATTTTCATAACACCCTGTATCTTGCAATGCGGTTTCCTTTCAACATATTAGTATCCTTATCCTGACCGCAACAACGCATGACGTTACATTAAGTAGGGTCCAGTAATAGATTTACAAAACCATAATACTCCTAATCTAACCTGAGTCTGAGTCTTCCTGCATGACGCTTTTGGATTGACAGACCAAACAAAAGAGTAGATGTAAAATTGCTTGCAAAGGTGCGAAGCCAGGGTTTATACCAAAATGACCAAGCTATAGGTATTTACATTGACCGAGATGTAGAGTTTGTGGAAATAGGGCGTGTACCTATCTTTTATCATAGCTTTTTCACGGGAGAAGCGGTTAGCCACGGGCCACCCAAAGGCTAACCAGCCATTAAGCTCAAACATGAATTTTTTTGGTAGGATTGCTCATACTTAGTAATCCAGAATCACATAAGGACATTTAGGACTTTTTCTCATCGACAGCCGATGTGGCGCAGTGGTTAGTATGACTGCCTGCCACGCAGAAGGTTCCGAGTTCAATTCCCGGTGGGGGTCACTCACAAAGTTGATATTTATCACTTTGTGAATTTGTTCCCAGTCTGGTTAGGACATTGCAGGCTGAACCACCTGATTGTCCGCAAGTAAGATGGTTTCGTGCTTCGGATGGGCACGTTAAGCCGTCGATCCCGGTTGCTGTCTATGATGGCAGTCGTTACACAACCATGTCAGAGGCCTGCTACTTGCAGTAGGCGGTTGAAAAACTCTGACAGCAGGGTTCGGGTCGTTTTTAAGTTATTCGTTCCCAGCAGCTCTAAGCCCGTGTCAAGATCCTGTATCAGTAACACGGACGTGAGTTAGAAAATTACTTACACTGCAAAGCAATTTCCACAGACCGCAAGGTGGTGTGGCCGGCAGATAAACAGAGGGCGCTTTGTTGATGCCGCCCGGGCCGCCGCAAGATGGCCGCTGACAATGTCGCACAGGGCAGCATGTGGGAAATTATTTAGGAATGCATGCACACACACGCCGTGTAATGCCGGCCTCCGCTGTGTGATGCCGGCCTAGAATAGCATCACCCCAATTCTACCCGTGGGTGTCGTAAGAAGCGACTAAGGGAGAATTATCCAGGGAATGGGGAGCAGCGTTCCTTGTGAATTAAACATCTTGCACTGCGCTCGCCAATCCGCCTGCCAAGCGTGGTGAGTATGGCAATACCCCCCAATACGGGGGAGGCCCATGTCCAGCAGTGGACTGTTGTGGCTGTAAAGGTAAAGGCATGCACACGCCTGCGATATTGAGGTTTGTGATTGTGACCTTCGTTATTGACAGTCACCCTTAAGGTGCAAGTTCGTCAAGTGCGGCCATGCGACTGACGCGTGCGGCCGATGCGGCTATAGGTATTTGTAGTATACAGGGTGTTAGGAAAAGTACTGCGTTCCTTTTGAGGGATGAACCAGCCCATGAAACTGAACAACTTTCCCCATAGGTACGTCGAAATATGGAAAGAAATTTTGGACCTCCCATACTAAGTGTGTCAGCCGGCCGGGTCAGTTTGTATGGGAAGACCATATTTTTTTTCATATTTCGACCTAAAAGTGTATGGCGCCGCCTTCGAGGGGTGCGACAGACGCGTGCAGCCGTGCGCCACACACTGTCTACTATGTATGACTATAGCCGCACCCGGCAAACTTACACTTTTAGCAAAATCACAGCCAGCCGGTGTGGCGCAGTGGTGAGTATGACTGCCTGCCACGCAGAAGATTCCAGGTTCAATTCCCGGTGGGGTCACCACCCAGTCTGTGGTTCCCAGTCTGGTTAGGACATTGCAGTCTTAACCACCTGATTGTCCGCAAGTAAGATGGTTCCGTGCTTCGGATGGGCACGTTAAGCCGTCGGTCCCGGTTGCTGTCTATGATGGCAGTCGTTACACAACCATGTCAGAGGCCTGCTAATTGCAGTAGGCGGTCGCAAAACTCTGACACCAGGGTTCATCGGGTCTTTGAACAAGTCGGTGTCCCACACGAAGAGAGAGCAAAAATACCCTAAGAAATCCGACAATAACATACAAAACTGACACCCTGTTACAATTACGATTTTGTTTGATACGATGACGAGAGTAAACTAGATATTTTGTCAGCACATCGCCTTGTAATAAGAACATTATTTTCTACCACCACATTGAAATGAAACCATATTTTGGAAAATATCCAATTCCTACTGTACCTACCTAAAGGTACTTATTAGGTATACTTTGAATATTTATTTTCACTCCGGACTTTAGTCTAAACAGAGTTTATAGAAGGATCACTCGATCTCATTCAGAATTTTTGCGATTGTCATTTGTTACATAGACAGGGCTTGCTTATATTATGTATATTTACGCGACTTACTTGTTGATTATTTTGGTAGAAGGTGTAGCCCTCTACGTTTCGGCTGGTTACGACAGCCTTCTTCTTGGAGAACGACAATCACACACGCGCGACCGCCAGTTGCTTAGGGTTGCTTCTCTCAACAATCTCAAATAAAAATAAATAAGAATAGTAGGTAAAATCTAATACAAAAACGTCATATGATTCTGAGCCAATTTTAATCCAAGAAATATGACGTTCGTGGCAACCAACATCTTAGTTACATAACTTCCCCTAAGATTCCATTTATTTTTAGTTAAAGTCAGTACCTAAGCGTCAAAATCGTCGCTAGTACTGACTGAGTGAGCCATCTGTACAGGCGCCGTTTCCCTAATTTCTGTCTTTACTAGTAGATAGGTGTATTTAAATAATACATAAGTACCTACTTAATACCTATATGACAAAGAGAATGACAAAATACAAATTATGTGGGCAATTTGTATTTAGTTTTGCACAAATAAGGTAAATTAATAGATACAATCACACAATTTACTTTAAAACTTTCCTCCAAGTACAGTGTTCGTGTGTTGGATAATTATAAAGATTCACGTTTAAATTCATTCCCAATAATATTTATGTTGCAATGCAAATTATATTAAAAATAAGTGTAGTGCTTCTGTCTTGGTGTATTTGTGAGTATTATTTATTATTTCTTCCTACGTGCAAGAAAATAAAAAAGCTACTAGTTTAATACTGGAATCCATAGGTTGTGCCAGGTCTTAACTTTCACGATAATTATTATTATTAAGCGTTTATTGTACACAAAAACTTGCCGTGCGGTGCCGGCTAAGAATAACATCACCCCGTTTCCACCTGTGGGTGTCGTAAAAGGCAACTAAGTGAAGAATCCAGAAAATGGGAAGCAGCTTACCATGTGAATATATTCAACACCTTGCACTGCGCTAGCCAATCCGCCTGGCAAGCGTGGTGAGTAGATAGATGGTATTTCGCTACTTGACTGACAGGTCAAACGAGCTACTTTTTAAGACGACTGAAAACGATACTTTGTATGAAATTATTGTAATATGACGTCATATTTCAATATTTTTCAATATTTTGGATGGAGTCACTACAATTAATTTTATATTAATTATGTGTTTATTAAATTCTAACTTTACATATCTTGAAAAACGACGAATGAAGTTTGCAATATTTTTAGACATTCATTTGAAGCATAAAACTTTTTTTCTTTTTTTTTTACGAACCAGTCAAGTAGCAAATATGGGAGGCCCATGTCCAGCATTTGACTGTTGTGGCTGTAGTAGTAGTAGTAGTACACAAAAACTTTACAAGAGATACCTACAAAGAATAATGACACAACAGGACAGCTTATATGCATAATCTGAAAATAAGCGTAGTATTCTAAAAACAGCTTTTACTATGAATAAAGCAATTATGAGTTATTTTTTGAAACCCGCAAAAAATACCGTAACAGCAGATTGGCTTTCTATCTATGTATTTTATCGACGCTAAAAAAGTTGTTTAAATTAATACTCTGATCATGCACGCAAATATTTCGTTAGACACAATTATCTTTGCTGTAGGTAGGTACCTACTTTACAAGTATGCCCGGTATAATTTGTCTGATCTGTAGGTAAATGAATTTTTTTACAGATTTCACTGCTGCTGAAAACAGACAAGGATGTTGGCCCAATTCAGGTAAAAGTGTGTCAGATGTGCTAAGTAGGAACCGACATGTCAACAGGGGAATACGTTTGTATGACGGAATTGACAAAATACTAACAATAAGATAAAATTCAATATAATAATGTAGTTATGTTTATTCTTTTCAGATTTTTACGTGATGGTTTTTCCCGAAAATCTTAAGCTGAATTGGACGCAACACAATGATAATTGTGTTACCTCTATCGTTTACTCAGATATACTAAACAATACAAAGATAACATGTTTTAGTAATAATAAACCAAAGGAATTTTCAGGTCAGTAAAGTAGTATCGTCACAAATTAGAGTGCCGTCATCCGAATAGGCCATATTTGACGTCTGTCAAAATCATATTAATGCTATGACATAAGGTCTATTTTTCTTTGTTGACATGTTTCCTAGTATGGGTTTGACAGACGTCAAATATGGCCTATTCGGATGACGGCACCATAGGGAAACGACGCGCGGGGCGCCTATACAGAAGGCTCACTCAGTACTGGCGACGATTTTGACGCTACTGAATTTAACTGGAATCTCAGGGGAACTCACGTTGACTATTATATGAAGATGGTTGCCATGAACTTCATATTTCTAGGATTAAAATATGCTCAGAATCAAACATAATAAATCCTGAATAGGGTCGTGAGAACCTTCTGTAAACTCTCTATTTTGTGATACCGTGTAGGTAAAGCGAGTTCTCGAGTGGAGGCCACGCTGCGATAGCGTTGGGCGCCCTCCGGTCAGAGCGATGTTTCAAAGAGAGCGGCTGGTAGCGACTGGATGGTGGAAACGGGATATCATGCACTGTGGCGTACCCTGGAGGAGGCTCATGTCCAGCAGTGAACTGCTATGGGCATATGTGATGTGAAAGTAGATACTTAATAGTCGTAATACATACCTACCGGCACACTTAGCGAAACAGAAAGAAACTCAGACTATACAATACTTATATGATACAGGATGGTAAATTATTTATTATTTACATCATTTGTTAGTTACATCCGTAACATGCGTTAATGACTTCAAAATTGCCGCAGTCGGATTTTGTTTGTTTATTATTTTCCTTCTATTCAGTGCGAATTTTTATTTGTTTCAGTTACCTCACGATATTTTGATCCTGTTAATAACCGTAATGAATATATATCTGATTTCATAGAGATTGGCTCCCTGACTATACGCAAAACTGATGAATATATTTTACTGCGTGTCTTGTGCCCTAGTGCTATTATATATTCTATGGTCTTGTACTGTCGTAGTTCATCAGATTTAGGTCCGGAGTTCAAGATCCGTGTCACATATCCTGGTAAGTTTTTTTTTGTACTTTAAATGCTTTTATTTAACTAACATTATGTAACTAAATATGTTCGAGGCAAATCTTGCAACTCGATTTTGAAACAGATATCCATCGCGAGATATTTTAACCTGTGTACCTTGATTACTTAATTGATTTGATGATTTATACCATAGACATAGAAACGATAGACGAACATAGTGTGCAAAAGAGAAGAAAATGATTTATGGAAACTCAGTAAGATAGAAAAGAATAGCGAACCTTATGTCACTGTAACCTGTTTTGTATGACAGATCGTCCTAATTCAACCCGCTGGTTTTTACCTGTACATTATTTTGGTGTTTTTTTTAGAAATCCCGATTTATTTTTATAATTTTATTAGTGTGCAACAATACTTATGTATTCAGGATGCTAACTTGGTGCGAATCTTCACATTTACACGGAAAACTGCACATTTCACAGGTAAATTCTCCGAAAATCGTCACTGGGATTTCACGTGAATTTTTTGTTTAAATGTGCCTTTTATTGTAAGTAAAATAATAAAATACGCATATCTTTATATTTCCTTTCGTATTTTCGATATGTAAAAGTGTATTAATAAGTAATTTTCATTATATTTGGGGATAAAATAATTTCGCATTTAGGCCAGGGATTGACTCCAATTTATCGACATAGTTATCGATAGTTACCTAGAGGTACCTTACATACTTTGAATGACATAAAAACAATTTTTTTTTTAATTTTAATGATTCGCTACATAGGTACTTGAACAATTCTGACATAAAATATTGACAAATACATGTAACATTCTTTACAACTACGTCCAACAGATTCACTTTAGATCCAGTTATTAGAGATCGACTCGGTGACTCATACGAAATACTTATGAATATTATTTTCAGGGTCGTATTAACGAGAGATTCGCATCATCGTACGTAAACCGTGACATAGTTCATCTACGTCTCAACATTAAAGGATGAAGAAAGATGTGTTTGTGCAGTGTTCTTCTATCACCAAGAGTAAAAAAGCTAATAAATATATAAATTGAAAAGTAAAAAAAACTTTAAGGAAGCAATTGAACAAATTAGTGCTGTTTAAATGTCAGTGACCAAAGATTTCAAATAAAAACTTTTCAAAAGTTGGATATTCTATTTTAATATTTACTTAATTTCAGGATTATCTTCGCACATGAGACGTAAGACATTAGACATAACACGTGAGACGTGAGTGATCGCAACGCTCGAAACCGTTTCCATATAACATTATGAAACAGAAGAGATGCCGTCTACATATTATGTAAGACACGCATTGCATCGATGACCACCGGCAACCACTTGTCTGACAAATGTCATTCTATTTCTCGTTTTGCACGTCTTATATGTGAAGATAGCGCCTATTGACCAGGATTCTTACGAACAAGAACAACCTTCTCAGATATTTCTTTAAAGAAACCTACGTAGGAAACCTACGAAAGGAAATAAGCTGACTGCAAAAAAGGAAACTTCCCGCCGCAGCAAAGAAAGTATTATGTCGACATTTCAATTTAACAAATAAATAAAGAAGAAATCTTCATTCATATAACTTTTTATTTGAAATTATCGATAACACTCGAAATGTAATGTAATAATGTACATCACTAGCTGAGATAAACGCGCCAAAACCAAAATTGGTCACGCGAGATCGAGCTGTCAGTTGGTCTATAAACGCTAGTTTATATATATAAGTCTATGATTTATACTATAAATCATCAAATCAATTATGTAATCAGTAAAAATGACTTTGAACTAGACTTTGAAATATGTCACACCACACATGTCATTTCCTACTTAAATCTCGCGACAAGCGACATCATAGAAATTGTAAGGAGGTAGGTAATAATGGCATTACATTGAGGTTAATAAAAAAAATGTGATGTCGGCCGGCCTAGAATAGCATCACCCCAATTCTACCCGTGGGTGTCGTAAAAAGCGACTAAGGGATAATTATCCAGGGAATGGGCAGCAGCGTTCCCTGTAAGTTAAACATCTTGCACTGCGCTCACCAATCCGCCTGCCAAGCGTGGTGAGTATGGCAATACCCCCCAATACGGGGGAGGCCCATGTCCAGCAGTGGACTGTTGTGGCTGTAAAGGTAAAGGTAATAAAAAAAAAGGAAATAGATTATATTATTATTGTTAGCGCGTCCAAAATGTATTTTAACTTAGAATTTAAGTTTTTAGGTTTTCACGGTTGTTCACAACACTTAAATTATTGTTTAAAACGGGATTATTGTTATTGTTTAAAACCTAATCGCGGTAATAATCCCGTTTTAAACAATAATTTAAACTTAGAATTTATTTTTAAGATTTTATTTTGCCGTGTTTTCCCCGTGGGTGTCGTAAGAAGCGACTAAGGGATTTCAGAGTTGATGTATATTGCAATTTTAGGCGACAGGCTGACAACCTGTCACTATGGCAATACAGTCTTCTGAATGACTCTTACTTTTGCCCACTGCCTATACGGGGTGTAAGGGCAATGTTTTCGGTACACCGTCCCTTACATCCTAGGCATTATCTATGTATACCTGACTTACTTACACACTGCCTGTTGTAATACAGCTTTACAAGATTTTAATGCAAAAGCTTTGCTTTATTTTTGCCTTGATTTGTCGACATTGAGGTACCTACCCGCGGATTTAAATTAACACCTTGCATAAAGACTTTCGCGAGGAAGATAAGAAAGATAATTAAATCTCAATCGCGTCCAAAAGATCCTGTTCTTAGTTTTATGAATGTAATAAATAAACTTGACCCATCGTAACGACAATGACATTTCTGACAATGTTACACGATTCGCTCATAAACATCAACATAGAAGACATTGTAACAACAAGATCATCATCAGAGTAATGAAGACACAAATTACCTCATTATGTTTAAACTTAAAATGTCAATGCGTTGGATCGCCGCAAGCGACACTTCGCCAAATACAATTTATGTCAAGATCAGAAATTCACAACAATTTTTTCTTCTTTTAGAGTGGGATACCGAGTCGTTGAATGACCTGATAAACCCGGGTAGGTAGATGGCGTCTTGTCTGTTTCATACATTTTATATACTGTCGAGTTACCCAGGTTCCTAGAGGCACCGGCACTCAGGGAACCGGGGTAACCGCAGGTGTAACTTAGTAGCTAGGTAGGGTGGAGTGGTCTCGCTAGCACGAGTGCCTGTGGCCCCTGGGGGCGTGAGTGAGTAGGTGTGGGTAGAGTGTCCTGTGTGTAGGCGCCCTAACAAGCCTGGTGCCCTCGCGCGTAGTGAGGGGCCGCGGCAGGAAAAGATAGTTAGTAAAGGAATACTACTTTTATTAGCCACGTATACAAATAAGTACCTCCTGACACCGAAAAGGCCACAAGACGCGCGGACTCACACAGCGTAGAATCGCCCTCCCACGGTCAGCGTGCGTTCGGTAGGGGCTTGGATTCTTCAGGCTTGACGGCGGCTTGGCAATTTGTCGTGGACGCTTGCGGACGGCAAAGCTTCTTTAGCTTCTGGACTTGAGGCTTCTGAGTTCTTGAGGCTTCAGAACTTACTTCACTTACTTTGTTACTTCACTTTAGACTTTTTACTTCTTTTTTATTTCTTAGGTAATTGGAAGTAGAGTAAAGACTGGTAAATACTGATCTTTTGACAGCTTGACACGCCTTATATATGCTTGCCAGGCGTTCGAGAATGTTCTAGTCTTCTTTCTGATTTCGAATTTCAAAGACCTTGAGGTTTGTCAGTGGCCAGTTTTCTTGCAAGTTGCCAGTGATGATGGTGGAGGTTTGTCACCCTGATGATGTAGTGGCTTGTCCAGGCGACGAGGGCAGTCCTGTGGCTTCGGAGGGCTCGGAGGTCTCGTTTCCGGGAGTCTTTTCGAAGTTTATAGTCAGGCGTGTGAAAGTTAGTTTTTCGAGGACTTTAAGGAGTAAAGAAATATGTTCCTCGAACGTTGAGCTGATGATGCAGCTGATGAGCTGATTAAGTAACAGAAGACTTTGTTATCGAAGTCAGGGGTAAATAGCATGTCCATTAGTCTTTGTTGTGTAGCCGGGGCGTTAGTCAATCCAAACGGCATGACGACAAATCTAAACATGCCTCGTCCTGGCACGTAAAAGGCAGTTTTGTCTCTATCCGCTTCGTGGAGAGGTATTTCCCAGAAGGCTTTGGCGATGTCTATGCTGGAAAGAAATTTTGCGTTTTTCAGGTGGTCGAGAATTTCGTTAATGAAAGGAAGGCTGTAGGCATCCCGTTTGGTAACGGAGTTTAGTTTCCTACTGTCCACGCAGAATCGCCATTCTCCGTTCTTTTTGGGGGTAATCAGGACGGGTGATAGCCAGGGGCTTTCACATTTTTCAATTACCTTCCAAGACAACATCTTGTCGACTTCATTGATAAGCGCTTTTTGTTTTTCTGGTGAGAGCCTATAGCAGCGCTGTTTGATGGGAAGAGTATCGCCGGTATCTATTCTATGCGTGATTAAGTGTGTGCGACCTAATTCGCCTTTCTCTTCAAAGGAAATTCTTTTAAATCTATTAATTATGTCGTCGGCTATGAGCTTTTGGTCAGGGGACAGGCATTTATAAGGATGTATTTGTTTGTTATGTGCAATTGTGTTGCACGAAGTAGGGTCAAGGTTGAAGGCTAAGGAGAGCAGTTTAGGAATAAGTTTAAACTTCTTCCAAAAGTCGACACCAAGTATGATAGAGGGTCTAATATCAGGGAAGATGAACGCTCGTATAATTTGAGTTTCGTTATTGAAAGTAAAGGGTAGATCGATAAAGCCTAATGAGGACGCTGTGTGGCCACTGGCCGAATATACTTTGAGAGCCTGCAACTTAGATAAGGAGTAGCCAAGGCTTATGAACTTTATGTGGGAGTTATTCCCGAGGATTGTTAAGGAACTGCCACTATCCAGGAGTCCCGAAAAGGTTATGTTATTTATAGTGAAGTTGAGGAAAGGGCGTTCGTGGTCCTTTTCCTCGTCATATAGGATTGAAGTAATTCTGTAGCATGTATGGAATAGGCGGATATTTTGTAACCAGTTCTTCCAATCCTCAGGGTCAAATTTAGACTTATCTAAGTCGCGCTTTTCTAGTTTTTTGGGGAGGGGTTGCCTTTGCAATTGGGGCACTCCGGGGTTTTAAAGTCCTTTAGGCCGCATTTGAAGCAAATTGGGAAGCGGGGTTGAGTACAAGTCGATAACGAGTGTCCGTTGATTCGGCAACGAACGCAGAAAAGATTTGGGCTATGTCTTCTGTTAATGGGGTTGATTTGCCTCGAGTATGAGGGTTTGAATGGCTGGGGGGTGTAGGGAGGTTTAGGGGTGTTGTATGTCGTGTTGAAGTTAGATTTGTTTGTAAGGCTGTTTTTACTAGGCGATGATGAGGAAGGTCCGACGGGTGTGTAGTTGAACTCCATTGCGAGTGGGTCATGGTGCGGTTCCTTAAAGGTCTTGTTTTTATCTATTACTTTTTCGTATTGTTGGCAGGCAGATATAAGTTGTTCCAAGGTTGTAATGTTCAAGTGTGCTATGAAGTTGGAGTAGCAGGGTCTTATGTTCCTCATAATAATCTCCAGCTTCTCATCGTTTGCTAAGGGTTTGGAAAGTCTATTAAACATGCCTGACATTATTGACACGTAGATAATAATTGGTTCGGACAGGCCCAGAGTTCTATTTCTAATGGATTCCAAAAATTTGTAGTCAAAGTCATGGCCACCGAAATCTTTAATTAAGTCGGTGCAAAGTTGCTTCCAGGTGAAGTTAGGGTTTAGGTTTAATTTGAATCTTAGCCAATGTAAGGCAGAATCGGAGAATATGTCAGGGATTCTGGTCATAAGTGAGTGTGGGTCTATCCTCCTAGACATGCGAAATTCTTCTATGTTCTGTATGAAGGACCTAGGGCATGTTTTCCCGGAGAAGTTGAATTTTTTAGCTGTGTATGCCGGCTTAGAATAGCATCACCCCATTTCTTTCCTGTGGGTGTCGTAAGAGGCGACTAAGGGACTCGAGGGTTTGATGTGTATTACAATTTTAGGCGACAGGCTGACAACCTGTCACTATAGTGATACACGACAATAGCTAAGACGGCCCTCAAATATTTGTCAGACGTGGCGACAACGACCGTATTTTACGGCTATTGACGCTCTGCCTACCCCGCAAGGGATAAAGGCGTGATTTATGTATGTATGTATGTATGTATGTGAAGGCTCTTATCCAGCTGCTGGTTTAAGGGAGCAGGGGTTTGGGTGTGTGAGTATTGAGGAGTGCTGAATATTTCTACGTAGTGATCGTGGTCGTGTTCCTCGTGGGTATGTTGTTCTTGTGTATGTCCTTCCTGTGTGTGTTGGTTTTGTGTATCCTCATGTGTGTGCTGGGTATCTGTTTCTTGTTCTGGGTTTTGTTCAGTTGTTGAAGGTAAAGTGGAAAGAAAGATTTTCTCTAAGTTTTCGAATTTAAGTTTTAGATTCTTAAGGTCCTCCTGTAAGGATGGGTCCGAATCTAGGTCCATCCTTTCAATTCGGTGAAAGACATGGTTGAGGTATGTCTCTACCTTGGGAATAAGACGGGTTGCCCCTTCAGTAATTTGGGTTAGCTTGGGTTCGAGGAATGCGAGAGTAGCGCTGGTCTCTGCTATGTCTTGTGCAAGAGGGACTGGGGAGTCGACTACATAGTCGGGGTTGGACTCGATGAGACCAAGAATCTGCCTCTTAAGGGCTACTACAGTATCCGCCGGGTCGGCTAGTCTTAGTTTGATTTCGTATTCGAGCTCAGGTTTATTTAAAAGAGTGTATTTTATAGGGCGCATTTTAGTAGTTAAGTTTAGCAATTAGTAAGTAAGTGTTGCTAGTAAGTAAAAGTTAGTGTAAGGTTTTAAGCTAGAGGGATAAGTAGGGTATAGATAAATTGAAAAGAGGGCCGAAAGAGGAGGGCCAAAATATCGTATAAGAGGTAGATTTAGAATTTTGAGAGGGAAAGAGGGCCGAAATTAAAGTCGAAAAGGTTTACGCTAGAAGAAGCGTTATTTTAGAATTTAGAGAAGGGTTCAGATAGTACGTGGGTGTTGATATCGCCCACGCACGTATCCTTTACCGTTGGGCGCCAAACTGTCGAGTTACCCAGGTTCCTAGAGGCACCGGCACTCAGGGAACCGGGGTAACCGCAGGTGTAACTTAGTAGCTAGGTAGGGTGGAGTGGTCTCGCTAGCACGAGTGCCTGTGGCCCCTGGGGGCGTGAGTGAGTAGGTGTGGGTAGAGTGTCCTGTGTGTAGGCGCCCTAACAAGCCTGGTGCCCTCGCGCGTAGTGAGGGGCCGCGGCAGGAAAAGATAGTTAGTAAAGGAATACTACTTTTATTAGCCACGTATACAAGTAAGTACCTCCTGACACCGAAAAGGCCACAAGACGCGCGGACTCACACAGCGTAGAATCGCCCTCCCACGGTCAGCGTGCGTTCGGTAGGGGCTTGGATTCTTCAGGCTTGACGGCGGCTTGGCAATTCGTCGTGGACGCTTGCGGACGGCAAAGCTTCTTTAGCTTCTGGACTTGAGGCTTCTGAGTTCTTGAGGCTTCAGAACTTACTTCACTTACTTTGTTACTTCACTTTAGGCTTTTTACTTCTTTTTTATTTCTTAGGTAATTGGAAGTAGAGTAAAGACTGGTAAATACTGATCTTTTGACAGCTTGACACGCCTTATATATGCTTGCCAGGCGTTCGAGAATGTTCTAGTCTTCTTTCTGATTTCGAATTTCAAAGACCTTGAGGTTTGTCAGTGGCCAGTTTTCTTGCAAGTTGCCAGTGATGATGGTGGAGGTTTGTCGCCCTGATGATGTAGTGGTTTGTCCAGGCGACGAGGGCAGTCCTGTGGCTTCGGAGGGCTCGGAGGTCTCGTTTCCGGGAGGAGTGAAAGAGTGCCAGCGCGAGATAAATTTAGAATCGAGTACCAGGAGGTCAGAAATTAGAAAGAGGTAGTGGGCTATAGTACAATAACTTTTTAGTAGTGAACTACGCGGCTCTATGAGATGGCCGTCAAAGGTGAGACGTTGACATTTTGTCAATAGTAGTAAATAAATATGTCGAATAAGAAAATTACAGATTTACAGATTTGAAGAAAATTAAAGTGAAAAATAGCGCAATGCTATAATACAAACGGTTTCTAGCGTCGCAATGTCTCACGTCTCACGTCTCGTGTCTTACGTTTCATGTGCGGAGATAGGGCCTTGCCTTGTCTTTAACAAAATGAGGTGTAGTTGAAAAAAAAATGTTTGTTTTATATATAGTTTTTATGAATAAACACGATTTGGAAGAGGAGTACCTAGATATTCGATAAAAAATCACATGCTACTCGACAAAATAATAAGATAGGTACCTCATCCTATCAGTCAGTGATAAAAATCAAAATAAAACATTGAATTTTGAAACCACAGCATGAACCTGTTGCAGATTAGTCCGACATGCTTTGAATAATCAATCTTGATGTAAATATAAATTGAAAAGTCCAGCGTAGTTTTAATACACACTGTGTCAAATGTAATTGGAGAGCTTGTACGCATTTTGACCCCGTCAAACAGAATTTTTCGTCAAGATTTTATCTCGGAAACATGACATCTCGAATCAAACGACATGTATTGTTTAAAAGGTTTCGCCGCTTAGGGGGCCCATCCGATAAGGTGCGCTGCATTCAACCCAAAAGTGGATCTAATGTGTTGAAAATAAAGTCGAATGGCATTTTTTGTGTGGGTCAGGTAAGTTGGCGCAATCGGCGTCAGAATAGTAGCCATTATCTGAGAGAACACACGTCCGAAAAAGTAAAAAAGGCCGAAATATGATTAATAGGATGGCGGTGCGGGAAGCGGTCGTGTGTGATTCTTTCCGTTTGACAGATTGTCTCTACTCTCTGACCCAGCGCCCCGCCGAGACACTAATGATGTCGTCACAGGTCGAGGCTAAGCCCTTATCGATATCGATGAAATTGGAACTTCAGGATGGCGAAAACGGGTCACGGCGTACCATGGAGGAAGCCTTTCGTACAGCTGTAGATTGTTTCAGATTGATGTGGTGTGTTGTATGATACAAGCAACTACAATCGATGAAATGTCAGAAAATAATGGTAAGATTAGATCCTTGTGTCTTTCGTCAGAGCGCAGTCCATGTTGAGGGGCACTCCGTATTATAAAAACTTGGCTCTGATGTTTTCCAAATCCGCGAGTAGTTAAACTTAAGTGGGAATGGGCAAGTCTCATAGCCGGTAAACATGATTCGTGGTGTAAGACGGTTGTTAGTTGAAACCATGGGGAGAAAAACGCCTTATAGGAGTGATGATATTAAAAGAGCGGCTGGTTCTTAGTGGATACAGATGGCACAAGATAAACAAGAATGGCGTAGAAGAAAGCAGGCCTACACCAAAATGGTTGAAGAAGAAAAAGAAGAAGGCGCATCCACTTCAGCATGGATGCATGACATAGTCATTGTATTTAAAAGTAAAATGTAAGTAAAAGCTCATAGACTTTAATATTTTTGTATCAAAATGCTAGACCACCTTTTTCGATAAGAAGAAAAAAAGCTTATCGATATCGATGCTGCACCCGCTCATGCACATCCTTAGTCGCGAGGTCGCCTGAGATTACTCTCAGCACGAGACTGTCCCGTGTCGGCGAGACGCTCGTTCGCGACGCTTTGACATAACAGCTCCATCATCAAACTTATCGATATCGATGCTGCACCCGCTCATGCACATCCCTAGTCGCGAGGTCGCCTGAGATTACTCTCAGCACGAGACTGTCCCGTGACGGCGAGACGTTTGTTTGCGACGCTAATACATACCGGCTCCATCATCAAACTTATCGATATCAATACTGCACCCACTCATGCACATCCCTAGTCGCGAGGTCGCCTGAGATTACTCTCAGCACGAGACTGTCCCGTGTCGGCGAGACGCTCGTTCGCGACGCTTATACATACCGGCTCCATCATCAAACTTATCGATATCGATGCTGCACCCGTTCATGCACATCCTTAGTCGCGAGGTCGCCTGAGATTACTCTCAGCACGAGACTGTCCCGTGTCGGCGAGACGCTCGTTCGCGACGCTTTGACATCCCGACGCTCAGAATAAGGAATAAGCCATCGAAGTAGTCTATTCAATTCAGTTCTTCGGTTTTCATTGTGAT
Source organism: Phthorimaea operculella (assembly GCA_024500475.1). Classification (NCBI taxonomy): domain Eukaryota; kingdom Metazoa; phylum Arthropoda; class Insecta; order Lepidoptera; family Gelechiidae; genus Phthorimaea; species Phthorimaea operculella. Next base: position 11,604,135 of record JANFCV010000002.1, read on the forward strand.
TTCACCAGTGCCAAGTTAGATTGGTTTTAGTCTTATCACTCATTATAGTGTTCCCAATTTTTCAATGTGTTTTTATTATTTTCATCCTGGTCATGAGCTAAAACGTCAATACGTCTTTGATTTTCTCAACTGATAGTTACATTTTGATTGTCTGGTCAAGTTCGTTGCAATATGATTGTCTAACTAGCCACATTGACTCTTTGCATTGCATATTTAGCAGAATTTTGAATGGAACTAGCCACAACTGACATGGCCTAACATAGTTTCTATAGTTACGTACTTACTCTGAGTCCCGACCTGCGCGTGCGCCGCTTATACCGGCAACATCGTCGAACTCCTCTTACATACCATCTAACTCATATTCCACAAGTCACAAAGCATACTTATCAATAACTCCCTTTCCACCGACCGCTAAAACCTGGTTTTTGACATCTCGATGTTTACCATCTTCAGTAAGAGCCTTACAAATGTCTTCTTCGAACTCATTTGAGTCATGTTCTTCTATACACAAGGGTTATTTTTCACAAACATTGAGTTCACCAACCGCTTTGCTTATTTTCTCAGCATGTCATACGTTGATAGACAGACGGGGCAGGTTGGTACACTTTTTTTCTTCAGTTATGAATACGAAATGCAGCTATATAAAGATATTGAGCGATTATTAGTCATTTTGGAGGTATTTGTTAAGTTTGAGCATGTCATTTAGATGTCAATGGCATTGACGTGTCACAATAAACATCAGTATTTGACTTGGATTTCTTATGAAGTCTGTCATGTGCTGAGCTCGGTTTAACAATACCTGAGTAAGCAGGTTACGACTTGAGTATTTTGTGCAAATAGTTAAGTATAATTTATACAATGAATGTGCTTGGAATAACAATTACCCTGTTGTGGCTTTTGGTTTTCTACCTGAAATAGTACCATGAGAGACAATCCCAAGCATTCCCAGGCACCTTAAGTCAACAGCAGAGCTTGAGCCAATCAATCCGCCCTGACACTGTTGGTTTCAGGGCCCTTCTTAATATCCCATTATACATCAATCTCCTATCCACTTAAAGCGACCAAATGCAAAATGCATCTCGGATGTGTCTCACGTATCGACAAAGAGTGCCTAATGAAGTGTATGCGCCTGCGCTTGATATGTGACCCAACGGCGAGTGGCTTAATGATCCGATTGACAGTACTGCAGACGGTTGACGGCCACCGTCCAATTGTTTCTGAACTGCAAGAGGGCTGGCCGCGAAACGTGCGGGAAATGGTGCTATTTTATTTTTAGAGTAAACTTCTTCTTCTTTCTTTTACGTGTGGTACACCGAGTCGTTCAACGACCCGATGAACCCTGGTGTCAGAGTTTGACATGGTTGTGTGACAGAGTAAACTGTTGCGATGCGAACCAGCAAAGTCTTAATTTTTAATGTAAAGTATTGGCAACTAAACAAGTGTCTTGTTGGCGATGATACAAGGTCAATAATAACATAATATTGAATAATCACCACAGTTACGCAGTGTCATTTGCATTGTTTATAAACTTGGAAAGACCAATGAAAGAAACATTAGAATTGTTCCGTAATAGATACATGTATAAATGCATAACATTAATAACCTCTTTTTCTTGATTATAATATTATAGGTAAGTGACTTCCACTTTCTACGCTGATTTTGTGGTTGTAAAGTAAAATAACGGATAAGTTTGCGTACCTATTTAAATCTCTGTGATGTCTTGTTCAGGGATCGTCAGCTTTGAATATAATGGTGCATCTTTGAAATATGTCTCTGGCGTTTAAAGTTCTTTCAATTGACCGAGTGATTTTAGTTTAGCTGTGCCATAGTTCATCATTATTTCTCAATTCAGATAGAAGACCGATCCTAATCTAATCTTCGTTTATAGAATGACCTAGAATACAATACAAATAACTGCCTTGACAGTAAAAACAGTAGTGACTAATGACCAAATAAATCGACCGTCCGTCTGGAGCAATTTGTCAAATCCAATCATGAGAGATTCCAAACGGAATTTTGTTCTTGGATAACTGACTTTGCGGGGACTTTTGATATTTTTTGTCCAACATCCAATTTAAAAACTAATCACGGTCTGCGATGACTAGGCCCACATAAAAGATGAGCGCCCTACAACAGAACCACAAAGAACATCATTTCGTCATGTTAGAATCGGAAGGTGACAAAAAAGGATGATTAATGGTTTTGAGCAATGGTCATCAAAAATATCTGTCAGGCCAGCAAATCTTTTAGGTTCGTATTCTTATACGTGACTCAGATCACGTTAGAGTGCAGTTCACGTGAATCTATGTTTACATCCTTTTCATTACTTAAGCAGTCCTCTTATTCCAGAACGCAATATAAGATCCACTCTGCTGAATATAATCTCAAGTTCAAATTTTGCCGCCATATTACTGATTTATTTTTATAATCTGTGCAATAAGTTTGTTTTCATTGCCATTTTTGGCTTGATTGACAAAATATTCCGTTTTACGCAGTCATTTACGACTTAAATTGTTTTTCCGTTCCACTTTTACACTAATTTTATGTGAACCGGAACGTTTTTCTGTGCTCCGTACAGTGATCTGTGCTCCGTACTGTCAAAAGTAGGAAATAAATACCGCGAACCGTATTTGTTAGATTTTTAGTTAGAATTCGCATTATTATCGATAATTATCGTGTTAAAGAGTGTGTATGGTGTATGAAAAAGAATTTTACTACACAGGTATGTACTTCATGGATTCACATTCGTTTTCTCTTGGTTTTCTAAAGTCAGTCTCGCAATGATTTTACCATGGTATTACCAGTGGTGCATAGGGCCTTCACAAGATTTTACCATGGGGTTCACTTATCTCATGTTCTGTATCACATTTGTGACACTGATATTAGGTATCTTCTCAATACAGCATTGTCGCAACATTGTGGTTCACTTTAGTACCTAGAAACATTTTGGTAGCCCCCTAAGTTCATTCCAACCCTTCTTGTTAGTAATTTTTTGTGTCCTTTCAGGAAGAACACCTGGTCTTACACAATCTCAAGGGAAACAAAAATATTTTAGATAATAAAAATACCGAAAAGGCTACTGAGAACTTGAAAAAGCAGTGCTGGAGCGAAAGTTGCCAGTATAGGTTAGCAACGGGTGGCGGAGGCCCATGTCCGGATGCAAACATTAACCCCGATGTTGCAGAGATAGCGCCAGCTCTCCTGGTAGAAATACCGGGGCATTAGACTGTGATTACCTTGGTAAGTAAATAACTTTTACAATTATTTTAAAATGTTGGAGTATACCCTTCGGGACGCTATGGGAAAAGACTTAAAAAAATTTTGCCCAAAATTTTTTTTCCAATTTCGTGTTTTTTTGTTTTTTATCGTTTAGAGGTGCCTAAAACAAATACTTTTTGTCTAAGCAATTTTGGGCTAGGACCTATCTAGGCCGAGATATAGGCCCTCAAAGTTCTAGATCCATCGAAATTTTCTAAGTGTTTTGTACTGAAAGTTAGGGACTTAGAAAAATTCGACGAAATTTTTTCAATATCGTGTTTTTTCATTTTTATCGTGTCGAGGGGCCTATAACAAACACTTTTTGTCCTAAACAATTTTGGGCTTGGACCTACCTAGGCCGAGATACAGGCCCTCAATGTTCTAGATCCGTGGAAATTTTTGTAAGTGTTTTTACATTTGTACTGAGGTAAGGACTTGCAAAATTTTGAAGAAAGTATTATTTTCATTTTTATCGTGTAGAGGGTTCATCGAATCGTAAGGGTTCATCGGGTCGTAAGGGTTTATCGGGTTGCAACTTTGACAGTGGCTTTGACAGTGACTTTGACAGTGAATTTCACAGGGATTTTGACAGTGACTTTGACAGTGACTTTGATAGTGTCTTTGACAGTGACTTTGACAGTTACTTTGACGGTGACTTCGACAGTGACATTGACAGTGGCTTTGCCAGTATCAAGGTCACTGTCAAAGTCACTATCAAAGCCACTGTCAAAGTCACTATCAAAATCCCTGTGAAATTCACTGTCAAAGTCACTGTCAAAGCCACTGTCAAAGTTGCAACCCGATGAACCCTTACGACCCGATGAACCCTTACGATTCGATGAACCCTCTACACGATAAAAATGTAAATAATATTTTCTTTAAAATGTTTGCAAGTCCTTACTCTCAGTACAAATGTAAGGTAAAACACTTAGAAAAATTTCGACGGATCTAGAACATTGAGGGCCTGTATCTCGGGCTAGGTAGGTCCAAGCCCAAAATTGCTTAGGACAAAAAGTGTTTGTTTTAGGCCCCTCTACACGATAAAAATAAAAAAAAAAACACGACATTGGAAAATTAAAATTTTCGTCGAAATTTTTCTAAGTCCCTAACTTTCAGTACAAAACACTTAGAAAAATTTCGATGGATCTAGAACTTTGAGGGCCTATATCTCGGCCTAGGTAGGTCCTAGCCCAAAATTGTTTAGGACAAAAAAGTGTTTGTTTTAGGCCCCTCTACACGATAAAAAAGAAAAAAACACGAAATTCTAAAAAAAAAAATTTTGGTCTGAATTTGTCTAAGTCCAAACTCGGTTCAAAAAAATATTTTTTTTCCAAATTTTTTTTTTATTTTTTCTTTACGTTTCATAGGGCCCCGAAGGCTATACTCCAACTCCCCCGGTTCCCGCCCCGAAAAGTATACTCTGACCATATACTTACTATGCCCGCTTAGAATGGCAACACCCCATATCTTTCCCCGTGGGCGTCATAAGAAGCGACTAAGGGATTTGAGATTCGATTTGTATTGAAAGTTTAGGCGACAGGCTGACAACCTGTTGCTTTGCTGATACACAGTCTCCTGAACATCTCAAACTTTTGTCTGATGTGGTGCAAATAGCCATTTTTACAGCCGTTTACACTCTGCCTACCCCACAAGGGATATAGGCGTGTATGTATCTAGAAAATGATTTTACAAGTGATGAATAATGCATGCATGTGCATACAATGATATGTTTAGTTATTTTATTGCAAACTGAGCAAAAAGAAATGAAAACCGACCAAAAATATACATGTAAACACTCTCTATTTCTTGTTTTCAAATATTCAAATATTAGTAATCTCTATAAAATATTCATAGATATTATGTATTTCACAGGCTACAGGAGATATGTTTTGCTGCATCTGGAGAACTTGAAAATTATTCATGATACCGAAGGAAGGCATTCTAGAATGCCCACAGTTGATGGAGGTCCAAATGATGATATTGGTACAGATATGGAAGAAAATGCACCTGCTCTCGTGATAGAAATATCAGATGCATTCAACTCCAATTTTATGAGTAAGTAAATAAAATATAATTGATCACATCTTATACAAACAAAGAAACTAATATACTCAATATTATAGTATTTTAAATAGTACAAAAGAGGACCTGTATAAGGCCAAATAAAAGTCAATTGTCATTGCCACCCTCTAGGATCAAAAACTGTTATCATTATGGTTTATATCAATATGGTATATATCAGTATGGGATCATTCATTACCGCTGATCCAAAGAGAAGAACAAGCTGATGTACTTACCTATTAAAAACAAAACCCGACTGCGGTCATTACCCGACTGCCTCAGAAGGAGGGTTATGTTTTCGAGAGTATGTATGTATGTAAGTATGTATGTATGTGGACAAGAAAATTCTTTTTCATGGGCTACAGCCCAAAGGGATAGTTGGATTTTAACATTATGAGGTGTCGTCAGATTCGTCTCAGCAGCGCGAGTGACACTGGCTATATTAAAAAAAATATAGATTCAAGATGGCAGATTTTTTCAGCAAAATACTACTTTAAAATTGCCGCAGTCGGATTTTTTGTGTTTTAATACATCAGCTTGTTCTGTCGTACTTACTAAGTACATTCTGAGTATTTTCAGTATTTTAACGGCACAATTGAATAAATAAAACAAATTAATGAATTATATGTCTTTGTTACAGAAAATCATACAGGAATAACATCACTACCTGCCTCTGAAGAAAAGATCCACTACTATTAGTTGATTTTGGACTCGATTTGGAATCAATTGGACCTATTGTCCATCCTTGTGATGAATTGTGCATGTATTATGTTTATTGTCTTCCTTACATGATTTTCCTAAATATATGTAATAAATATATTAAAGTTGTAATTTATTTTGTAATGTGGTCTATAAATGTTATTTTTCTAAAACAATGCATGAATGAATACATATTTTTAATGTGAAATATTATCTTTGTTTACTTTGCTTTATTTTCACACAATCTGTGAGGTATCAGAACACAATATACCTCTAATAATAGTATAGATAAAAGGTACCTATCAGCCCCTAACAAGTAGGTAAACCGCTTGTTGCCTTGGGACACCGATTTTTCAAACGACTCGTTGAACCTGGTGTCAGAGATATTCAACTGGCCACAATAATTAGGTACCTAACAGGCCTCAATGTCAGGTTGTATAACGACACCGACGGCTTGACGTGCCTTCCAAAGCACAGAACCATATTTCTATTCGGACAAGCTGAAAGACCTCTACTACTGGTAGCCTACTAGGCTAAGCCTAGGCTAGTACCTTTATACCTACCTACTATTTATATTCTGCGTTGGTAGTAAGCCTCTAACATGGCTGTGTAACGACCGCAGCAACTGTGACCAACTACTTAACGTGCCCTCCGACGCGCGGAATCATTTTTCTATTCAAACAAGCCGAAATCCAACAACTATTGGTAGTCTAGTACTAGTAAAATTATGCACTGGTTGTAAGCTTCTAACATGGCCGTGTAACGACCGCAGCACCTGTGACCGACTACTTAGCGTGCCCTCCGAAGTGCGGAATCATTTTTCTATCCAAACAAGCCAAAAACCGACAACTATTGGTAGCCATGTGGTAGCCTAGTACTAGTAAAATTCTGCACTGGTAGTAACCCTCTAACATGACTGTTTAACGATCGCAGCAACTGTGAAAGACTACTTAACGTGCCCTCCGAAGCGCAGAATCATCTTTCACATTATTCATCCTAACCACAAATGCACATATTGATGTACAACATCCATTTTTCTACATAATCACGTCCGCCGAATTCCAAACAACATGTCCACATAACCTTAAAAGCTTATAATTTCTCTACTCAAGTCATGAATCGACCTGACTTACGTAAACGATGATCGAATCTGTCAAAATCTGTGCTTGTGTTGTGATTGTTACTTAAAAATCGTCCTGGAATAAGACATTACTCTGGAGAGTTTTGATAATTGAATCTCGTTCTATGTGACGTTCTAGAATCAATTCTCAACTTAAAACTATTTTTAAGGCTAGACCAGTGCTTGAGTCACGTATAAGAATACGGACCTAAGCTCTGCCTTTCAAAATCAAAACAACACCACTTTTTTGAAGACAGAGCTCAATTCACGATAAAAGATATCTCTGAATGAGGCTTCGTAAATTTTTTCGATGTCAATACAGCGTCCGTGACATGACTTGGACAGCACCAAAAAGTGTTCAATGCTATTAATCTACTATTAGATGTAACCATGACCTTTTGCCAGTTCGTGATTTGAACTGAGAATCGGTCGTGACATCTAAATAACCAACAGAGGTCGCTAGTAATCAATGACGGAAGTCACCACTGCCCAAAGACGGAAGAGACGCTCTGTATGGACAGAAGATATGGATTGGACACGATTTAAAGGTGCTGACTTAAGAAGACTCGTATTTAAATAATAGTCATGGCATTATCAACGACGTTGGTGGCATTTTAACAGCCACTGATGGTAAAGCAGGTGCCGTATTAGTGACATTGTTAATTTTGAATAATTACTGCAGAATTACTATAATTAAACGCTGTAACGATTAGCTGTAGTTTATCGGATAACATGCCTTAAGAAAAGTTTAGCGATGCCATTAAAGATAACGATTTGCTTAGAAAAGACAAAATTAAGATATATTTTTGAATCAATTGACCTTTTGTTACATAAATAGACGAGTTTTCTGCGTCTTCTAATTTCGTAAAACTTAGCGTAGGAACCCTGGTTTCATTTGAGGCACAGAAAGAGCTAAAGCTAGCTAGTTAGACTATACAGCATTACCATTTACCAAGGATCTAATAGCTACCAAATTAGTCTTGTTAGGGTGACCTCAACCAACAAGTATTTGTATAGGGGTTAATTTTGTTTTCACACTTGGAGAAAAGGTAAGTAGTTGAGATTCACCATGTAGAACTATTTCGAATTACATTACAAAAAACGGTATATTTGAAATTCCACCTATAACCACTCGAAACAGAGTCTTAAAAAGCTCTGGGAGCTTCTCAGCGAGCATAAAGACTTCAGCCTTGACTTTATCCAGTCATGGTTTGTCAATTACGAGCCATTGTGAAGTGATCGACGCATGCGGCATGGTGCGCGAGCGCCGATCCTATCGCTGTGACAAAAAATATGCCGCCGCCGGTGGGTAGGATATAAGCAGGCTTCAGATAAAACTTATTTATATAAGTAACTAATAGTATCAGGCGTAACATCGCGGAAGTCCATCTTGATGAAAATGATAGAAATATATTTAGCTTCTTCCGCACCTATGACGGTAGGTTATGCTGCTGAGTGAACCACAGTACGACCGCAACCTAATGCAAATGTACTAGCGATACAACACACCAACACCGCAACCACCGTTTTACACTCTACACGTGTTTCACTCCTCCACGGAGCATCCTCAGAAGATCTTCGACAGTCAAGTTCCGAGCACCGACTTTTTTTTTTCACTTATTTCTATTTAACTTCAATATAGGGTTGCATTTAATTAAGTACAAATCTCTTGAGGGTGTGTTCTACTCACAAAACTGAACTACTTTCGTAAAAAACGTTTCTCCGAAATATGAAAAAACAAAAATGTTGAAAAAGTGTGTCACTTACTTAGTATGGCAGGATCATTATTTTTTCATATTTCGTAGAAAAGTTTTTAATAAAAGTTGTTCAGTTTTGTGATTAGACCACACCCTCAAGAGATTTGTAATTAATTAAATGTACGCAATAGATTTTGACGCGTATTTTGTTGTAGATTGAGTATGTCCGGGAGTATGTCTTTATTCCGCGGGAAAATAGGTTGCAGCGGATGATACAGTTAACGGGGCGCTAGTAACTACCTCATATTTTAAAATTGAAGTCTGAATCTCTATCTAGTGTCTTCATTATCTTCTGCTCTTGTTTTTTATACTATTCATGAAAATGCTAAAAAACCTAATTGTAGACTTAAAAGCCAGCACATTAACAATTTGTCTTCTACAATTACAATTTTATTATCTATTTACCTACATTAACTATCAGAATTTTGCTGGTCTTTATAATAGCTATTCGTGGTTGTATCTAAACAGGTTCTTACTGAAGAATTAATAGTAATTTAAAATCCAAATTTTTTGACGCTGTTACAAGCATAAACCCGTAGACCATAAAAAAGAAACCTTTTGAATTTTTTGTCTGTCTCTCTCAAGACTCGTCTGCTTTTTCCACGTTTACTACATGTCTTCCGATGTCAAGCGATCAAAGGTGGACTCGATGACATAGCAAAGATGCTTCATCGCGATTGGCAATAATTATTATAAAACGATGTCCATCGTATCCATCCACATGTCCGTCGTCTGTGGCCAAATCGGCATTATCTATAGTAATTAATGTCTCAATTAAGATAAAAGCTCCAAACAGGTTACAGAAATTGTAGATTTCACTGAGATCGATGTCAAATTTTACATAAGTACGGTGGTTTTATTAATTATTATTATCAATCGTTGTGACATCTCAGATTGATGAGATGTTACCTACTTACTTATAAAACCAAGTTTTATCATAAAATGATACTCGTAAGAATATTTTCATTTCATCAGAGTTCTATAATTTTGTACCTCTTTTTCCTCTTTGTTATGTTGCGATTGTGGTTGTTACTTCTTCTTCTTCTTCGAGTGGGACGCCAAGTCGTTCTACGACCCAATGAAATCTGGTGTAAGCGTTTTTCGACCGCCTACTCCAAGTAGCAGGCCTCTGACATGGTGTAACGACCGCCGTCTAAATGATCGATCATAGACAGCAACCGGGACCGACGGCTTAACGTCCCATCCGAAGCACGGAACCATCTTGCTTTTCAGACAATCAGATGGTTCAGTCTGCAACGTTCTAACCAGACTGGGAACAAATTCACAGAGTGATAAATATCAACTTTGTGAGTGACCCCACACCGGGATTTGAACTGGAACCTTCCGCGTCGCAGGCAGTCGTACTAACCACTGCGCCACATCGGCTGTCACAGTGGCATACTGTGCCTCCTAAAGTTTTACTTTATTCGAGCCAACTCTTACTTAGAGTCATTCGGGGTAAAAGTGCGCAGCGGGTAAAACTGCGCACCGTCGATATTACGGAATAGGGCGCAGGGACAGGGACGCTGATTTGCTGGGAACACGTGTACCTGAACCGCCATTTTAGGTCCAGAAACTCTATGCAGTGCGGGTCGATTTCCTACCTATTAGAACCAAAAATACCAAAACGTGGTTAAATTCGGACTTTATTCGGTGCAAGGAAAAGTTTGTGGTAGTGTGGATTATGATCTTGAAGAGCTGCTTCTACTTTTTTTTTCTATACATATTGAAGTTCTTTTTCAGTAACAACATTTCAACCGTGCCTCTAAAGTGTCAAAGTTACGATGAATTGTTTTGAGTACTCATTGAATGGGGTAAAACTGCGGGGGTAATAGTGCGCATATGACGTATGTGGCTAGATGTGCGCAGTTTTACCCCACTATAGTGATATTTAAAAACGTATTTCTGTACAGAAATACCTATATTATATTAGATCTTTCTTTTTTTTGTTGTTTAAGACTATAAAATGCCTCGTAATGATAAAATATAAACATCCGATAAGACCTTAATTATTGTGAAACCCTTGTGCGCAATTTTACCCAACACACCGCGTAGTTTTACCCGCATCACGGGGAAGAAGTGCGCACTCTGACTTAGTCACTGCTTTTTTAAATATATGAAAAACCGCAGATTATATCGCAAGTTGTTTGTTTGTATTTGAGAGTCCATTAACCAAGATATAAGACAGCACATACAATGTGTTTTAAATCGCAGTAGTTTGGGAGTTATGGAGTGAAATATCCAAAAGTGCGCAATTTTACCCCGAATGACTCTAAAAATCGTCTCTTCCAGTATTGTTTTCAATATAATTATAATATAACAAAACATATCTAGACTCTATCCTAGCACTAAATACTAAACCAGTTTTCTTACTTGATCTACCTATTCTTCTTTAAATTTTTGACTTTTGCAACTTTGCAACCAATCAATCCAGCCAGATAAAGAAGATACATGGTTGATTTCTCGAACCTTGAACGACAGGTCATGTCATGATGATGTCATATGGTCCGGGAAATAGTTTGTTGTAGGTACCTACCTACATTACATGTACAGATAGGTGCAAAATGTTTCACAGCTTACTTTATGTAACTATACGGCATCACCACAGAATAACGACATAGCTATAGAAACATGTTAGACCTCGTCAGATCTCTCTAGGTTCATTCATAACGCGGCTAAGTACGAAAGGTTTCAGTGTGACAAGGTGATCGATCATAGTCAAACGAGTAACTTTTACTTTAGTCGTGGGATTTAATGGGATGGGTGGGATTTAAAGAAATGTTGATATTTTTGACCTGCTTCAAAATAATGAAAACTGATTGTAGTTTTATTCTAGTCTAACATAAAAGTCATACATAAGCGAATCGTACGACAATAACATGCATCATAAGACTGCTTCTATGGCTAGCTATGTCCTATGTATTGTGAGGGCTAAAATGAAATCTTTTCGTGCATCTTCATGCTTCGTTTAAGTTTTATGATTTTTCTTATCACAGCTCTATTTTGCTCCGGCTACTGCTTAAATTACCTACATTTCAGAAATAAGTCAAGATATTAAAAAAAATGGAAATTAGAAATGACGCCCTAGAACAAGCATTTAACAGTTTTCAAATTACCAAAATTTATTTTATTCGCCAATCTACACCGCTTATTCCACTTTTTTGGAACTAGGATATCTTGATTTTTTTAATGTGTTATAATGTGTTGTGTCTCAAACGCTAAAAATAAAAAAAAGAAACAAAAAAAAAACATCGGCACCCTTTTCTCCCCGACTGTCCATAGCAAGTGGCCAGTGTTGGTACACGATCGCATCTCGGGCTATAATTCAGTGCAACTGTCACTGCGCACAACACTGATTAAATTGCTCAGTGCTGGTAGTTTAGTCGTGACCTGACGTCAGCTAGGTGATAGTGCTGCGCTATTATCGATAAACAGTATCGACTGTGAAATGCTGGGCCATTATCGATAAACATTTGAACATTATCGACCGGATGATGCTGGCTTAGAATGTCACACCTATTTCTACCCGCATTAGAGACTAAGAAATAAATTCAATGGGCTACTGTCATTGCACACAACACTGATTAAATTACGAGAGCAGGTACTTAATTTAGTTTTTGTCGCGACCTGACGTCAGCTAGGCGGAATAGTGCTGGGTCATAATCATCATAATCTATAGACATAGTTCAGATGCATTGCATTACATATTTTTATTTATACCAATAGTTCTCTAAGTGCAATTGACAATGCATATAACACTTGATTAACAGTCAGCGTTATGACTGGTGATGCTTTTCTTATAATTACTGTTTTTATACTATTTTCACGCAAAGAACATGCTTCGAACGTGCATGCGAAAGATTACCTTTTTAAAAAGTACCAGTTTTGAATTTCATATTAAACAATGTAAATATTACCTTCTTCTTTTAGTGTGGGACACCGAGTCGTTCAACGACCCGATGAACCCTGGTGTCAGAGTTTTTCAACCGCCTACTGCAAGTAGCAGGCCTCTGACATGGTTGTGTAACGACCGCCATCATAGACAGCAACCGGGACCGACGGCTTAACGTGCCCATCCGAAGCACGGAACCATTTTACTTGCAGACAATCAGGTGGTTCAGCCTGCAATGTCCTAACCAGACTGGGAACAAATTCACAAAGTGATAATATTAACTTTGTGAGTGACCCCACCGGGAATTGAACCCGGAACCTTTGCGTGGCAGGCAGGCATACTAACCACTGCACCACATCGCCTGTCAATATTACCTTAAAATATTTATCGATAACGGTCAAACATCGATACGTTTCCAACACTATTCAAGGCGGAACTATGTAGTATGAACGTGTCGCCTATTACCGCAGTACGTATTGACTCAGCCGAAACAGAACTCTCATAATTTACATAATAACACCTTGCGCACCATAGCGTAGTGCAAGCGTTAAAATATGGCGGAATTAAATACCAAATTTTAAAACACTTCTCGTGTTAGAATTTATGGAAAACTTGCAAAATTTTCCACCGCAGGCAGGATTTGAACCTACGACCTTCGGCATCTGTACCTACTGCCGACGCCACTACCAACTGGGCTACCGCGGTCCCAATCGAGCCTGCGAATTCCACTAACGCGTTTCCAATAATAATTCCACTAATGGGTTCCATCTACCGGGATGATAGTTTTGCAACTAATTCCCAGCGACTAATTCATTCTTTGCAGATTTAATGTAGTCAAAGCGATTAAAACCCGCGATAAATTGAATACCAAATTTTAAAACACTTCTCGTGTTAGATTTACAAAAGTTTTCCAAAAATATGGCGGAATATCAGTGAGTTTGTATTTTGTATAACCACCAATAATAATTTCGTTCCTGCAAAATGTTGCCAAGATGGGACGATGTATCCTGTGAAAAACATGAACTCAACCAAATTCCAAAAACTCTATATCTAAAGCTACTCGTAGATCGAAAATAAAGCGACAGTCATCTTCAGTTCACATATAAAATAATAAGTTTCTGGCTTGGACCTTATCCTTGGAATTGTAGGTACGTTAACCAAAGTTTCCCTTTAAACTTCACCCAAATATATCAAGTTTGAATATTAAAGTAATATAAAAAATAAATAATTTTTTAATACTAGAAAAGGACCTGTTATACTGAACATTAACTTGTAACATATTGACTCAATAGTCCACTGCTGAACATTCCCCCTCTTGGGTGGCATTTACCATACTCACCATGCTTGGCAATCGCAGTGTAAGTTGTTGGATTCTTATGGTATGGGTAGGGAATAAATATGATCATAAACATAGGTTTTTTATCAAATACCTACCTGGATTAGCTTACGATTCGTTGCTTATAATCAAATCTGGTTTGGATTTTGCCAAAAGCCGTTTTTTTTTTTCAAAACCAAATTTTATATTAAACTTGCGAACTACCTACATATGTATAAAGCATGCAATGAAAATTTTAAGTCAAAAAGTCTGAATCTCATTTTTTTTTAATGTTTGTAATAATAGTTGTCAAACGTGGCGAAATTGTATGTTTTATAAGGCCATTTGTGTCCAAAACTTGCCCGAAAGTAAAAAATATAAGCGTAGATTAATGTGTTTCAGTAGTTTACAAACCTGAAAACATTCAGGCTACAAATCATGGCCGACCGACTTTACGACACCGTCGGGTTGTCAACATGCAGCATTGGGTTGGGACACGCCAGTGTATCATCATATCATCAACATATACAATTACTTGGTCACGCTATGTACAGTCACAGTATTTAGGTGTGTTATGTACCCCGGCGTTCGTGACGAAACAGTGCCATTCCTTATGTGTAACGCCTGACACTTACTCTAGAGGTGGGTCTACATTTAAAACGTTTTTATTCATTCTCTGAGGGTGATGTGTTTTGTGACGAGAGTTACAAAACACATGTAATTAGAAAGTATCGTAGTAAATACCTAAAAGCGTTCCTGAAACAAGACATTCTTCTAAATGAAGCAGCTGTGGTTTGATTGTTTCAAACTCGGAATAAAGTTCAATGATCCCTCATATAAAGTGACAAATTAGGATGCGATAGAGTAAATGACCTTTTAAAACGCACATATTTGCATATTAAATGACATCAAGTACAAGATTCTTATGCAATTTTATTATTTTTGTTAATCCATTCGATAGCAACTATAATAACGCAATCATAAAGTGCGCAAGCTATCAAATAGTTATGACAACGAGCATTCTCTCATAGGAATTCAAATGAAGCTATATCGTTTAATGCGATGCCGATTTTTACGATAGCTAGTATACAAACGGTAGTAATCGATGTTTCATAAATGATCATAGAAACCACAGGGGGAACGCAAAGAAATAAAGTTTTACTGAAAGATACTGTACTCAAGCTCATATCGAAATACATATAGTGCATCTTCTGGTAAGCTGAGTTTCTGTAGCAAATAGTAGTGGCAGAGGGCTAATCTTCCGGTCAGCAATGAGCGGGAGATCGCGCAGGACAGGAATCTATAAAGAGAGCTCGTTTCGGAGCCAGGTCTCTGAGTCAGCGGAGCTAGTAAGGTAGAGGAGTGATCAGAACTGAGGAAGAACCGATGGACGGTATAGTAAGCGGGTTGTTGAGTAAGGAACACTTGTCTTAGCAAGCGTAGCATTGGACTCCCTCCAAAATCACCGACCGATGGTGCACACAGGGGCTGACCCTACCAGCTCCAGCGTATAGGTACTCTGGCGAATGCCATCGCCCAACCAGTTTTGGACGATTCTGATGTGACGATGATGAAATGTCTTTGTCACGAGTTTATCAAGTTGCCCAGCATATAAAATGCTGTTTTCCATACACCCTGCATAAGAACGGTCATCGTAGTCATAAAGCTACTGTGATGATAGGTCGTGATAGGTTATAGCCAATATTTTTGTGATTGCATAGCGAAAGCATTTTGATTTTAGTGTTAATGATGTCTTGTATTCGTTTCGTGTTCAACAAAACGTGTTGCGTCGACCCCAAGAAATTGCGATAAGGGCAGCAAGATGATGATGATGTATTTGGGTTAAAGTTTTTATCTATTGCTCTGAAACGTTAGTAAGTAAAAGTTGTTAAGTTTGATGGTCGGATCGTGCCTGCAAAGTTTTCGGTACACCGTTCCTAACACCCTATATTTGAACCCTGCAGTGCACATCGGATGTGTCCAACGCCTTACTCGAATCCAAGTCGCCTCGGTCGGGCATGTGTAACACCAAGTCGCGGTAATTTAATCTTGAATTAGAAAATACAGTAATACGACTGTTTGATTGAACCCTATAGTGCACATCGAATGTGTCCAACGCCTTACTCGAATCCAAGTCGCCTCGGGCATGTGTAACGCCAAGTCGCGGTCATTAAATCTTGCCGCTCTGTTACTTGCGCCCGCGCACCCCAGCCCGCCGCGTATTGTGTAGCGGCATCTGTAACTGGACTGTGAATGGACGTACGTTTGTATCTGTCACACTGGCTGGCTGGTGCCCATCACCGGCAAGTAGGAAGCAGACTTTTTACAACGCCTTTTCAACGTCATTTAGAGCAGGCCATGAATACTTAAGTACCTAGCATCACCCCAATCTTTCTTCACAGTTCACGTAAGGATAGCAACGAGTCTTAATGGCTTCATGCGTATCACAGCTGTTGACAATGAGCTGACATCTTGCCTTACACCATTTTCGAAACGACCCTCAAACTAGCCGCCCCAAATAAGTATATTTGACAAATTTTTAAAGTAGTAGTGTGATTGACTGTTTAACAGTCTTTTATGCTCTACCAACGACGCAGGAGATAAATATGAAGTATTCCTCGGGAAAAGGACTTAGAATTCTTTGCTGTTGGTCATTTTTTGCCGAAACAGTAGATGGCTAGGTCCCTAAAGGAATGTATTTATTTCACAGTTATCTCTTTGCTTAGAGTATCTGTGGCTCTACCAATGGCTACTAATTATAGTTTTTACAAGACAAATTAGGACAATTGTAACTGCGACGACCAATAGCTCATTAGCTATACATCAAACATTCTCTCCAAAACATCATCAAGAACAAATCATCAGCTCTTCTAACTCCCGTGACTTGAATATTCCAATACAATACCAGTAACGAATTAGTTTTGTTACTGCCCTGCACATTACATTTACCGAGTATAATAAGAAAGAAGTATGTTCATACATTGGTGTTACAAATAACTTAGCTTTTAACATGTCATTATATTGACGTTGAAGAATGTTCATTATTTGGGACTTGAACCGCATAATACTTACCTACTTCCAGTTGCATAGTTTTTGATTATCGTCCTTTGAGTCGAATAAAATAAAAATAAAATAAAATAAAGTTTATTAGAAACTTACAAGATACATGGCATGTTTGCCTGGCCCCCAAACTAGGTTACCCTGTGCTATGGGAAGCCAGTCTTTCATCCTAGATGTAGTTAATACAGTAGGTTTGTAGAAGACACTTATGTCAATGTTTTCAATAACTATTAAGCCACTTCACTTTAAATATTATACACTTTAAATACCAACTAATTACATTAATAGCCAACTTTGTTTAAACAAGGAGATAAATATTGTAAGAGGGTAGTAGTAACTACACTATCCAACCCGAACCATTGCAAGGAACTACTTCAAGTAAGGAATGCGGCGCAGTATACTTTCGACATGCAGATAAAAACTGTTGTTATGATTACGATTTTAGATTTCTTGGTAGGTCAGAGGTAGGTATTAGTTTTTGGCAAAGATTTGTGTAATAAATAATTATATAATTGTATATGTTTACTCAATTGCTTATTTGTTAGTATAATAGAATTAAGATTATAGGTGTATAGGTTGTGCCGTTGTGCGTATGTAAATAGTATTTAATAGGTAATAAATAGTTATTTTCAGGGTGCATCAAAGTAGTAGTAGTTAGTTATTATGATAATAGGTATTTAGCTTAGCACAAACTTTTAAGTATGTTTAGGTTACTCCGACATCTAATAGTGATTCGGTATCAATATAATCTTTTAATATCAGCCATTTAAAAATAACAATTTTACATTTAGTTGTAGTGTGATGTACAAGGTTTAATTTATTATTAATGTGAGTATACAGGAAAGGTTCCATGTAACCTGGAAAACGTCTTGCAAAAGTTGTTTTAGTTCTAGGAATAACCCAAGGTCTATGTCTACCTGGAACGTTTCGCTTGGATTTGTCCTTTTCGGTAAGCGACATTGTTGATAAGGACGTTTTATGAAAAGAGGATATTAGCTTCTGTATGTATAGTTGCCTTATTGTGAGGACATTACTTTCTTTGTATAGTTTTTTAGTTTTATATTTGATCGGTTTATTGTGTAATATCTTAAGAGCTATGCGTTGGGCTCTCTCCAGTTTAATAAGGATCGATTTTGCGGCTCCACCCCAGGCTGATACACAATAGCTAAGTATAGATTGACCAAGTGCAAGATATACGGTGTTTAATGTGGGTTTGTCTACGAGGTGGCGTAACTTTTTTAAATACATGCAGAAGCTTTCTAGTTCTATCGCAAAGATATTTAATGTGAATGTCCCATTTGAGATGCTGATCGACACATATTCCAAGGTATTTAATATGATTAACCCGATCTATAGCTTGGCAAGAACATGGTGCCTTATGAATGGTGTGATGGCAGTCAGAGCTGTGAAGTTTGATTTGTAGATCTAGAGGGGGAGCGCTTCTTTCAGTTATGTGGAAAGCCACAAACTTAGTTTTCGAGGTATTAAGAGTGAGAAGATTATTCTCTAGCCATTGGGTCACAGTGAACATTCCTAGTTCAGCAGTCCGTTTGACTTCATTCCATGTTTTACCCTTAAAAATTATTGCAGTGTCATCTGCGAAAGTTACTACCTGGGCCGCCACAAGATCCAAACCACATAAATCATTTATGTAGATCAGAAATAGTGTCGGCCCAAGCACACTTCCTTGAGGTACACCATACGAGACCAGCTCCTTCTGGCTGATAGCCTCATTATTAAGTTTAACAAATTGCTTTCGATTTTTAAGATAGCTACTTATCCATGATAATGCTACACCTCGAAAACCTATATTCTCTAACTTTTTTAACAGGATCGGAATAGACACAGTGTCAAACGCTTTCTTCAGATCCAAAAAAAGCTGAAAGATCCGAATAGTTTATAACTAAGTATTGTTTTGTTTACATGACTGTCTCCTTACCTAGTTGTCTCTTAAAAATTTCGACACACAAATATATATTTTTTCTGCTACGACTGGAAATTAAGGCTGGGGCCTTTGCATCAGTTTTAGTAGAGAACCACTGCGTCACAAAGTCTCATCGATCACCAAATACGTAGTAACTAAGATAGTTAGTATTTTTCTATCTTATCATCATCATCACCCAATCCTGCCACATCAATTACGTATCAAAAAGTTCCGACACGTTGCGTACCTTAATCGAGATTTCACAGCAGACGAAATTCCTCGACAGTCGGTGCCGTAGTTTCAAAACAACCAATAAAATTGATGGGGCACCGTCATCACGACGGCACATGTATCTGTATCTTGGGAGATTTGTCATGCCCATTAATATTCCCATCGCGGCCAATTCGAGCCTAGTTTCCACGATCGACAACTACATTTATTGGTTGGGCCAAGGCAGAAGAGTCACGCTACAGTAGAGCCCAAACGTTCTGTGAACCAGTGTTTTGGACATTAGTACAGAAATACGAGTTTGCCTCTGTGTAACAAGGATAGACTGTAGTCACTAACGTTAATTTATTGTTCCATAGGCACCATAGAACCTTGGAAAAATTGAAAACTCTCCACCTGAGTTAGCGACGCCTCTAACATCTGGGCTAATAGCAGCTCATTCCTAGCCTGCGAGTTGTTTTTTTGTCTTATTCGAAAATTATATTTCTAACACGGAAAGTGATTTAAAAATTTGGTATTCACCATAGATTCTGTTTTGGTTCTTATTGGAATTCGGAGTGGGAGTGTTTCAGCTACATTGGTTGTGATTGAGTCCTTTATCATTTCGGCCTTTATCCACCCACTTTTGGGTAGGTATAAATCTCCTCTCTCTTGAGCTAATCACAGATGTACCCACCTACAACCCTGCAAAATTTTACCACTCCTGTCCTATACCTACCTCTTAAAGTCTTGAAAAATGTTCTCTGGAGCGAGATGGCTAAAATAATTTGAACGATCATTCTTGTCACTTATCCCACACATCACCCAGTCGAATAAGCTACGGTCATTCCTCGTCCACTCGCGGTGCTATTTCGATATCAATAACGAATTAAACACTGGATAACCGTTAATTGATCGACCGTGGTGACATTTCACCGCGGACGCATCACACGCGCGCCGCTTTTGATCTCCGCCGCCCTCCCGCATCAAAGGACGCCGCCACAAATTAAATTCGTACGAACAACTATGCGACAGGTTGTCATGTTGTCTAGTTTCTGGGTACAGGGCGAACGGTGTGAGCTTTTTGTGACGCGGCTCACTTTATTGTCCTTTAAAGGGCTAATTAGAGATATCGAACAATCACTTAGCACGAAAATGACAGCAATTATACGGCAGTATCGTTTGTTAAACGGAAAAAAATGGTCTTCTAGAAGCAAATGTCTAATTAAGTCAATGATGAGCAAAATAACTTAGCGACTAAAGATGACAAACAAAAACACGTGACTGGTTTATTAAAAGACGGTATTACTTGAGATAATAAAGACGACGTAGTTGATGAAGTAACCGACGTCATCCATCACTTTAAGTTTTATGTATTGCGTAATGGACAAAAACTACTTCACTTAAAACATTAAAGACACTTTGTATAATGAAATCTCCTCATTAGAGATAATAACTTAATAACAATTGAGATCTTATTCCGTACATAATATTCAAGGATTAGGAAACGGTTTAACATTGTTACAATTTACAAAGTAGACGATCGATGGACGCTCTCAAAATGTTAATTGTAGTGAAGCATCACTCTCAGACAGACCCGGTAATTTCGCAAAACGGGATCACGACAATTTACGCAAACCGTCTCTGCACCGCTAAAAATCACGACACAAACACTAATAATAAGCTAGTGAAATATTCGTCCGTCGGAGACCCGATAAATTATCCGACCAATTTCTTTAGACCTCTCACTCCCCTTGCAGTAGTTACTGAAGAGAAGCACTTGAAGGAGAAGACAAGTGCAAATAGAGGTCAGATGAAGCTGGTGGGTTAAATACTAAAGGAGACGGCCCGTGAAAAATGGAAGACGTGAAATAATGTCGAGCGCCACGCGAACGTTTTGAAACGCCGCAGTTTGAGCAGTTTAGATGGGGTATAATTGCTGCGGCGCTTTTGCAATCAAGCTCTCGTTTTGTGCAAGTAGTCTAGACTCTTCACTGTCATTATGTAATAAGAAGACAATAGAAATAATGATATGATTAATCAGTATCACCTCTGGTAATAATGTGAGCAAGTAAGCTTTCAAGCACTATCATGGCTTAGTGTTTAAAAGCTCGGCACTTGTCGGCAAAAATAAAATTCAACATTCAGTACTATTTGCCATAAAACAATTTAATGTGAGAATGTGAAAAAAATCTTAAACTTAACATTTAGGATCCTAGGCAGAGTAAATTCCATACAACATGATTTGATAATTTGTCCTGTTGGTAAATACTTTCTTATTCAAGTCATCTTTATCATTATCATCAAACTTGTGATAGTTAAAGGCACGTTGAAGGTGGTTTATTTTGTCCCCAAACATTGCCAACAAAGTAAAAACCGAAACCGTTTCTTGCCAGAAAATTGGCCTTATTAATGTAAAGAGCGTCTTCAATTAGCCCACTTTGTGCTCACTCAGGGTAACCTCACCAATTACTAAGATATGGATCAGGACAGGAGTCGTCATTTGTACGAACGGAGACATCCCTACCGTTGTTGGGGGCTATTCATTCATTACCTACAGTACAGCCGTTCGAATACGCCATTTTTGACAGCTGTCAAAATCATACTATCTCTCTCTCTTCATGTGGGACACCGAGTCGGTCAACGACCCGATGAACACTGGTGTCAGAGTTTTTCAACCGCCTACTACAAGTAGCAGGCCTCTGACATGGCTGTGTAACGATCGCCATCATAGCAACCGGGACCGACGGCTTAAGGTGCCCATCCGAAACACGTAACCATCTTGCTTTTTGGACAATCAGGTGGTTCAGCCTGCAATGTCCTAACCAGACTGGGAACCAATTCACAAAGTGATAAATATCAACTTTGTGAGTTACCTCACTGGGAATTGAACATAAGGTCTATTTTTCTTTGTTGGCATGTCTTCTAGTATGGGTTTGAGAGCCGTCAAATATGGCCTATTCGAACAGCCGTACTATAGGTAACTTTCTGAGGACAATATTGGTAGCTGCACTCTTGTGAGAGGAGACCAGAGGAGACACAATCTTAGAATACCCACTTCAACCGCTACTTTCGCATAAGAAGACAGATTATTTTTCTTTTTCCCACGGGAATAAGATATTTTCCCATAGTCTTTGTGGCCCTAAAAACGTTTCATACGCAATAAATGAACGGTCCCTGAAGAGAAAAAAACTCAATTAAGGTAATTATACTGGCAGGTGAACGCGTGTGACGATGACTGTTTTCTATTTTTGAATTTTGTTTTTCGAACGCGGCTCAGCCATCGAATCGTGATTAGCCGAGTTGTTAGGATTTTTATTGCCGTTGATTTTGTTTTATTTTTGTCTTCGGCGCCAGAGTTCCACTGTCGCGCTATTTGATCAGCTATCATTGCACCATTAACATCAAAAACGAGTATGACATCAATTTTGAATTTGATGTTATTCTCTTTCCTAAAGAAGCGATTATGGGACACAAAGTTTTCATGATGGTCTGAATCTGTCACTATGGCCATATCAACATCGACCTATCCATTTAAGGGCTCAATTTAAACTATTTTTTATACAGTTAATGCGCAGCTGATTAAATTTTTCTGCAACGACAACGACCAATATTTTTCTGTCATTTGACGAAATAACAGCCATTAACGCTCTGCGGTAGTCGGGTTTTTGTTTTTTAATACATCCTGCTTGTTAAGCTAACTTATAGAGTAGGTATCTGTGAGCTCACCACTTGCCGCATAGATAAGTAAAACGTCATAGACGTCATAGTGTACCAGAAATCCAACACCGTTTCGAGATTTATTCGTGCCATATCCGCAACGTAATAGCATTTCACAATGTCCCGTTCATCTCGGGCAAATGTGGTATCCGTCCGGTGGCCACACGCCTCGCCACTTTCACGGGACATTTCGGCTCTTTATTGGGAATCCGAGACATTCGAGCTCAGAATAAGGGCATGCCTATAGAAGGAGTGTTATTATAAATACAGGGTTACATTCAATTAAGTGCAAATATTATTAGGGTGTGATCTATTCATGAAATGGAACAACCATCGATCGAGGTACATTTTGTATAGGAAGTCCTCATTTTTCATTTTCGACCTATGTTCTTTAGGGTAAGTTGTTTAATTCCTTGGTAGAATACTCCCTGAAAACATTTGCATTGAATTTAATATAAGTTGTAGTACTTTTTGATTATGATATTTATCGTGAGCCAGACTGAAAAAAATTCAAGCTTATTTTATTATTTTCACGCACGTCAAAATATCTTTGATTCTCATACATTCCATTGTCTCCATTTGTAATACGATTAAAGTGAAATTTACTCAGTTTGATTATGATTACTGTGATTATTGTCTTGCCACACTGACACCTTGCGTATTTAGCCGGCGCGGCGTATAAACGGACCTAGCGAAAGCTGACATGATTTAAAATAGTTTCTATAGCAACCTCCTTATTCTGTGAATTCTCGCCCCGTCTCGTCCGACGCGAGTCCTGGAAACAGTTTACTGGGTATAATGAAATATTGTCACTCTACATTGTCAAGTGTTTCCGAGAGGAGTGTAAATAGAGAAAAAATATTTCTTAGACTAAATTTGGTCACCTTTTATTATTTTCCCACTTAGGAAATTGCTTTTTCGTATACAAAAGACTGAACTATTATTTTCTCACTCATTGCCAAACTATAGACCCATGGTACGAGACATATTTCACAATTGGCTAGTGCTATTTTAATTTCAATTTTCTTTCCTAAAGAACTCCTAGCTACTTAAAGTGTGTTTTACTAGTGACCGATAGTGAAAACTCAGAATCAGCTGGTGATAAGGAACAACTTTCCCAAGGAACATAGGTCGAAATATGAAAAAGAAATTTAGACCTCCCTCCCATACAAAATTACCAATCAGCTGATTTAAGTTGCTATGGGAGGTCCAAATTTTATCTTCATATTTCGACCTATGTTCCTTGGGGAAAGTTGTTCTTTATCACCAGCCGATTCTAAGTTTTCGCTATCGGTCACTAGTAAAAGTTCGTCCAGTATATCAAGTTTTCATGAAAAAATGACCGTTTCTATTCTACGACGATATTTCAGGAGGGCGTCCAACGTCAATGACCTCACGTGGTAAGGTTAAAACGTTCCTAAAATTAGCCCAGCTACGGCTCTTGTTCTGGTTTCTGTCGCGGCCGCTGTAAAAATTAAAGTAAACAAATACTATATCTCACGCATGGGTGGGCTCGCAACCGATTCATTACAGACGATCCCGCATTGTTCACGATTTGGTGGTAAAACAAGTGTTTTTAACTTGACAGTGTTACATTGAGGAGTTTTTGGGCAGTGTGAAGTTTTTGATTTGACTGCGGGACCCGTTGTTTACCATACCATACAATAACAGCCACAACAGTCCACTGCTGGACATGGGCCTCCCCTTATCGGGGGGTATTGCCATACTCACCACGCTTGGCAGGCGGATTGGCGAGCGCAGTGCATGATGTTGCATTGACCCGTTGTTTGTTGCTCATCAAATTGCTCATTATTTTTTAATCATTTTGAATTCAAAAGTAGAGTTCTCATGCCAGCCAAAAACAGAAGATTTTACGTACTCAGGCCTACAAGGACACTGTGATATTACAAATTAATTCGTGTCTTGATATTGCCACTGTTAAAATCAATAAACTACATGTCATACAAGAAAATTATTTTTTTGGTAAAAATAAACTGTTATCATCCAATCCTCACTCTCTCAATCACAATAAAAGTGCTTTCCACTTATAATGTCGTTACAATTTATTTAGACGACATAATTAGTTGTCTGTCACATTCATAAAAGCCCAATTTCCATGTTAATCGACCCTTACACGGTTGAAATAAAAATAAAAGTCCCTAATTGACTCCTATCTCAAGTGACAAACGACACAAAACAGATGATAGAGACACAAAAAATAAAAAGCTACCGGTGACACGCTTACGTGTTAAAAAATAGAGTCTTGGATAAATTTAAGAGGATCAGAGATTAGAGACATTAAAATATTGATCTCAAGTGACGCTAGGACGTCAAATAAATTCTAATGAATACACTTGCAATATTCTATTCTATTTCGCAAGCTATGAGCCGCGGTAGCCCAGAGTTGGTAAAGGCATAGGCAGTAAAGATTCTATAATTTGCACGTTCAAATTCTGCCAATTCTGATATTTTTGCAAGTTTTCCAAGAACATTCATATGATTCCGTTTCTCTAAGCATTTCACCTGTATATTCAGAGAATGTTTTATGATCATTAAATTACAGTATCTAATCTTAAATCGATATTATCATTTGCATATTAGGTATCGCTGGAAGATGAAAAATGATTTATTTCAAAACTCTACCAATACAAGCAGTCGTCGATGTAACACTTCTTAAATCGCTTGCAATTGTATCCCAATCATTGTCTAGAGGTGCTTGTTACAGTAAGCCGGTCTCACACGACAAATTCCAGATCTTAATTATAATAAACAAAATTCAAATTCCCCCGAACCTGTAAGCCAACGGTAATAAAAACTGAAATCAAGTTGTTGAAATAAGTAAAGTATATGATGTTGGAAAAACAGGGAAGTGCTATTCTAAGCCGATATCACACGAAACCAACAGCTAGTGAGTATTAGCGCTATAGAGGAGAGGTCTGTACCTTGCGGTGGATAGATGTTGGCTGAAGACGATGGCACGAAAAAGTTCATAATTGAATACCAAATTTTAAAACACTTCTCGTGTTAGGTATACAATTCGCAGGTTCAAATCCTGCCTGCGATGGAAAATTTTGCAAGTTTTCCAAAAAAAGTTCATATACCTAATTCCACCAAATTAACAAATAAACTTCAGATTCTCCCTAAACTCATGACATGACCAATCGGTAGAAAATACAAACCCACCGAAACGATTGTCTTGCAGGCGTTGTCATTAAACAGGAATAGCTGCAGTAAACATGCGCATGATTCGACTGGATTTAGTGGCCTTTTTATTTTTACTGCGACACATGTTGCGGCGCTGCGCCTGTCACCACGTGAGGTGTTAAACTTTCACGATTGTGAAGATGACACATTGTAAGGCATGAATATTTTGATGCTTTTATTTACAAAATAAATAACAGAGTGATTAGTATTTGTCAAATACTGATCAGCAAACATTATAACTGATGATCAGTTATCTATTTTTGTCATTAAGCGTCACCTTATTTTTTCTATTTATCGATACAATCTTTTTTTTTATAACATTGAGTTGGCCTAGCTTTTTTGCACTTATACCGGGAGTAACGGAAAGGGTATAACCACAGAATATATAATAGTACTAGGGTACAGAAAATTCACTCCTTAACAAAAGCTGTGATTAGGTATAAAAAGATACCTACCTACTCTCGGCTTAGCCGACCGCCCGCAAGCAAAATTGAAACTTATTACTGCGCGCGAACGGCTCAACACAAAGTAAGTATTGGCTGGCGCAATCCAGAGAGTCGGCTTCGAGCAAACGCGGCCAAACTCACTCAGACATCCACACGCGTCGTTTACGCGCTCTGTGGAACCGTGTCGAACCGGCTGACGGTTGAGTGCGAACGGCGCGTTCGGTGCGGGCGGACGGAATGGCGAGTAAAGAAAAATATTTTTGTAATGTGTTTGGGTGTAATAATACCACAGAAAATTGTGCATTGCCATTTTTCAGTTTCTCACGCAATAATGAAAAGTAAGAAAAATCATATTTTTCGTTCGTAATATGTGCTTTAGCGTTTTAGGTACGTACGTACGTAAAAGTAGGTAGGTTGCGCTTTAGTTTGATTTGGTAGGTTAAATGGGTTTAGGTAGGTAGGTACCTACCCATAGTAGATAGATACCTACCTAGTCAGCATTTGAGGTGAAGCGATGAGTACCGAAATACCTACCAATAGCAAAAGGTCCAAGTTATGTCATCTTCATTTCCTATCATCACGTAGGTAGGTACCTTTCTATGGTAGTCACGGCAGCTGGTGACCTTCGAAACTATAGTAGGTAAGTAGGTATACTTCGAAACTAAGGTAGGTACCTACCTACCTACCTACCAACTTACAGCATCTTTCATCTACAGATTCAGCTTCCATGCCCAAATTTTTTCCGGGCGCGTTCCCGTGTTTGTCATGTCGTCATGTTCATGTCATGATAGGTAGGTACTTACCAACCTACCTACCTACCGTTCCCAGCGCGTATCGCCCGCCCGCCAATACATTCGTGGGTAGGTAATCTGTGTGCGACTGACTAGTGACGGTACGTTTGACTTTTATGATGGCTTGACTCCCTGTTCAAAAATACCTACCTTCCAACCATAGGTAAGTACCTAACCTATTAAAGTTCGTGATGGCAAGATAGGTATTGTTTAGGCATTTCTTTTAGATACACTTCTTTTCCGTGGGAAACACCGACGAACGACGTGAGGAACCCTTTGTCGTGTCGGTCATCGCCGCCGGCCGGTCCTCTACCTACCTACTACCTACTTACCTACCTGCCTACCTATGGGTCGCTTCGCTCACCACCTAGTCTCGTGACCCAAACCCATTGCCTATCTACCGATTTAGGTGGGGACCTACTTATTTCCTATTAGAATTATGACTTTCTACTGAGTAGGTATACCTACATCCATATGGTAAAAAATATTTCATATCGGCCAGGTAATTTAGGAGTTTATCAATTGCATATACCTAATTCTTATAGGTAACTTCATTTAAAAATCAGAAAGTAAAAGTAGCAACCCTAAAGAGTAGGCATAAGTGATCGAAAGAAGGGGCGAGCTGGCCTTCTGTAAATTCTCTATTTTGTGGGCTCAATCTCCACTGGACGCCGCCGGACAATGACCCGGCCGCGCGCGCTCTCAAAGGGTTGTCACTATAATCGAGTAGGTATTTAATTTATCTGATCAGTAGGTACTACAAGGTTATTCTAGGTAACTACAAGACAAGTATTGCAAGTTTTTTAAATCGAATTTAAATTAAGCTAGCGTAACATTATACAATAGTAAGTACCTACCTACCTACCTACTAATCTTATGAGATGATAGAAAGTGAAGCTTACGCAAAATTGACACCTACCTACCGACTTACCTATCTATTATCACAATATAAATTTGTTCACAGTCTGGTTAGGATTCGAACGACCTGAAGCAAAAGTCGGTCCCAGTTGTTGTAGGTACCTGTACTCTGACCAATGATAGAAATAAACAAGTATTTGAAAATTATCAAAATACAATTTTAGAAGGAACTTATTTTTCCATCTCCTTCGGAATAACGAAAATACCTACTTATTTCCGGGTTCTTTTTTATATTGTTCTTACATATATCTACACTGCAGTATTTGCGAGGTCCATGGCTAGCCATTTTTTAGTTTTTAATCCACTTTCGAAACACAAAATAACACATCAGAAGAAATAACCCGAATACGTACATACGTGCGGTGAATCTCGCGCGCGACAACCGACCGAGATTCGCTCCTTCAGGGAGCAGCCGGGCGGGTAATACCTAAACCGCGGAGTGAAACCCCCCTGGTATAACAAGCCGAAAGGAGGTCAAGGTACTCATGAAACTGAACAACTTTCCCCATGGAACATGGGTCGAAATGTGAAAAAAAATTTGGACCTTCCATACAAAATCGCCGATCAGCTAATTGATTTACTATGGGAGGTCCAAATTTTTTTTTCATATTTCGACCCATGTTCCATGGGGAAAGTTGTTCAGTTTCATGAGTACCTTGACCTCCTTTCGGCTTGTTATACCCTTTCCGTTACTCCCGGTATAGAATCTGCATTATCTATTAGAGATGCGTATACAGTATGTAAAAAAATCAACTGCAAATATTTTAAGGGGTGAATCAGCCCATGAAACTGAACAACTTTCCCCAAGGAACATAGGTCGAAATATGAAAAAAAATTTTGGACCTCCCATACAAATTGACTCGGCCGGCTGGTACATTTTGTATGGGAGGTCCAATTTTTTTTTTCATATTTCGACCTATGTTCCTTGGGGAAAGTTGTTCAGTTTTACGGGCTGGTTCACCCCTTAAAATATTTGCAGTTGATTTTTTTACATACTGTATTTATGACGATGATGTGTTCATTTGTTATCTCACTGCACACTTATTTTCTGGCTGCATATATTCTGGCTGCACTTTCCAATCTACACGCCTCTTTATCCTCCCCCACCGTAGGCTCGTTGACACGGTGCTAACCAACTATCCTCATCTGTCATTCGAGTCATTTGTTTATTAATTGCCCACGACACGACGTCGGCATTAATGGATTTTGTCAATGGAACCGTGTCCCCGACAAATTGATGTAGTTCGCTCCTCGTTTGATGTCGTTCGTGCAATGTTTACATTTGGGAAGACAAATCGCTTGTAGTGTTTTAGTGCGGATGTTATTTGTGTTCTCGATGCAGGAAATTTTTCAAGTTTTCATTTCATCATTTAAATTTCGACGAGCTTTTAAAGTGTCTCGTCAAATGATTGATTGATCTGTGAATTTTTGTTGTCATCGTATGCAAATGGATGGTCTGTGACTTTTGATTGTCATCGTTTGCAAATGGATGCCAAAAATTTAAAATCTTTTGCATTCTTTGGTGCTGACTAAGGGACATCATATTTTTTATCTTTGTCCGTTTCATTGACCTTTAGTTTCGTCGTCTGAAGTTCAACGAGTACATTTACTTGAACGGGGGAGTCTGTTTAAAACGGTCTATTCCTGTCACTATCACTAAGAGGAACTCTCGTCAAAACCAGTGACATCTGCTTTGGATGCGTCCGCGTAGTATAAACAGACCTGTCCTCAATCGTGTTCTGGGAAACTTTTACACCGTGTTAAAACATTTTAACTTTTTTCCCGGAGACACTCCTCTTTAGTCTCTGAGCGTCCCTTTGGTGTCATGTGTCTTGTCAAACTTTGTTGTACCAAGAAATTGTGTCTTTGTTTATCACGTCGTATAATCGTATGACGTTGTAGTTGTTGCTTACTTTATCGTTACATGACCTCTGATAACGTCCATTGAAACTAAAGACACTTCATACTATTGCTATAACTAACCAGTATTTAGATTGGATTAGGATGTCATTATGAATCAATAGTTCCAATACCCAACATTCCAATGACTGGTATGCGAGGAAAGTCATAGTATTTAACAAG
Organism: Phthorimaea operculella; assembly: GCA_024500475.1. NCBI lineage: Eukaryota > Metazoa > Arthropoda > Insecta > Lepidoptera > Gelechiidae > Phthorimaea > Phthorimaea operculella. The sequence goes on from JANFCV010000002.1 coordinate 11,634,589, forward strand.
AAAGACGTATTTGTTTCTACAGCGCGTTCCAGGGATATAATTAGAGGTGCAAGTGATAAGCATCCTTCCTCGATACGCTTCGACGGGTGTTTGTATGAGCGGTGGCGGCCCGACGACATTGCCGGCGCCGCCTGCACGATTTACACAGCTCCCACACCGGAAAGCCTAAAACACCACGGAAAAAACATCGCAAAATACATCTACAAACTGAAGAGTAAGGTCGAAGTCTGACTGCAATTGGAAAGGATCATACATTTCTAGGCAGAACAGAAATCAAAGACACGTCGAGGAAATTAGACTTTGTTTACGCCATGCCAGAAGACAAACTCCTTTGTTCCATTTGACGCACCGTCACAGATGGACGGAGGCAAACAGCACGGAGTCGCTGTCGCCTACGCCGCACGCCTCACAGATTGTTTATAGTACGCGTTGACACGAGGAAATTCGTCAGCGGAAGAAACCACATTTAGGACGGACGGGGCATAAATCCCGTGTGAGTGACAAGTAAAACTTTATTGCACTATAAATTAGTAGATGTATAACCGGACAAAAATAGGGCAGACGTTATTGGCGCTGATACCTCGCTGTAAAGCGTGAGCTGTCGCACGCGGCGCTTTACGATTATCTTCTTGAAGTATTTGTCCGGAAACTATGTTGCAATGTTCTTATTCGAAGACGTGAGTTATGTTACTTACTGTTCTCTTTGCTATATCAAGTTTGTTTAGGTTTTCCAATTCTTCAATAACTAATATATTGTTACTACTCCTTTTCAATCTGCGTAAGTAACCATATTATATAAACATTACACATTGCTGTAATACGGTAATCAAGGCGGAACTCGCAGCCAGGTAATGAGCCTGTCCAAAGACCCTCCAGCAGTCACTAGCGGCTGTCGCCCCAATCCATCGCCAACTTTTACCCGCCTCACTAATGGATCTCAGTTTGGTAGATTGCCAGTTTAATTTACACACTGTTTATGTGTGCCTTTACAGCCCCAGGACAATATTCGTATTGCATGATGAGAGAATTCTAATTCCGTGTCATCGTAAACACGACAGTAATGTTACGAGCTGGGTTCCTCAAACTGGAACGAATAAACCCTTGCTCGTTTTACGTTGACGATGTTTTTGCCACTGAAAAGATTTAAACTGTACGGGACCTGTTTTGAAAAAAGTTCGTCAACATTTTTATTGTTGTTTGCCCTGAATGTGACACGTTGCTCGTTTACATTTTTACAACGTAATCAACTTTTTGTCAAAGCGAAATGTTTTGTTTTAACGTTCATCTGCCGCGCCTGAAAAGCTTTCAAACCACCATTATTCTATTTTCATATATCAAAAATGATACTATTCATCTCGTATAATATCATAAAGTTATAACTATTAAATCCGTCGTGGATGCAGCATATGTTTCATGTGTCAAACAGCGTGTGAAAAACATAATTTTAAATCTGATCGTAAAATGTCGTTTTCTTGTAAAAGTCACATTTATCATTAGCCACGTTATATTGTGCTGGGGGCTATCAAAGTTTTCTTCTATCTTGACTCTTGTAGCTTTGGGATTGGAACTGATAGAATTGACTTTTTCCAGTTCAACTGCAAGTTTAATTTTGTAATCTGTTCGACTGGTATTTATTAAAAGATTGATAGCTGTCGTCGGATGTCTCTGCGAGTTGGTAATGTATACAGCGAAGCTACGGACAGACGGACTGAAATATCTCAAACGTTATGTTTGTTGACATAGCGACTGAGCCAACTGGGACATTATTCCAGTGACAGATTTAGATTTTTTTTGACATCACGACACTATACACGTTTCGGATTGTTTACTTTGTCATTTTTATTTGCCTCCTGTCTCATCTTTACAGCTTCTGTTTTTGTGTTACTGTCGTCATAAACTAATAATTTTAGTATCATATTCGCTTTTATGTTTTCTTTCGGGATGATGGCGAAAAATATTTTCTATTGTTAATGTTTATCTGTAGTGTTTCTGTCAATCATGTTTTCTTTTACTAAATAGCCATCATAATGGGTACACTACCTTTTGCTAAAATCATATCTAGGACCACACACGACGCAGTAAGTGCCTAGACAGATCGTTTCCTAGGAACAACCACATCTGTACATTGCGGTCATCGTCTCGCTACATTTTCTGTGATGTATTTAAGTTTAAAAAGTTTTACTGCTCTAGCTAAATAAATACATAATCAATAGACTTCTTTGGTAATAGCTATCTTTTTACATGACTATATACCTACTTGGAAATATTTATTAAATGCTGAACATAACCTTTTCATAAATATTTTTCCCATATATTACAATCACAAAATCATCTAGGTATAAGTACTTATATGCGTCAATAGTCATCCTTCAGGAGTCTATTTTAAATCTATTTTTAGAAGATGATCGTCTAAACTTGACCTGTAGTTTACAGGATTTTACGTCCGGACCACCCAAACTTCAATTGCTGGTCATTAAAATATCTATAACGCGGTAGTTTGGGGTTATGTGCTACGGGCACTTGATTGGTACACTCGGAAGCATTCTGAGTTACTAGTAAAAGCTCAACGTATAGTGGATTTCTTTACAATTATTTGTACAAATCTGTGTTGGTTGATCCTTTAAACCATGCGAGCTGCCGATTATATAGTTTATTGGGATTTAACTTTTCAGTTCAATTTTGAACTTTATATCAATGAAGTAAAGCGTGCGATGTACCTTATTCTGTTGTTAATCGTAGAGAGGTTTCAATATAAGTAAGCGTGTTTTGATCTTCGTCATATTATGGCCTATTCTCGTCCAGTGTAAACAGAGTATGAGTTTTCTCAGTTCTTGGGTGGTAATTTCAATCTAGTCGTTCACAGTTTATGGCTTAAACTCGTTTACTTAATATATTTTTGGGAAATTTTATGGGAAATACTGGCATTGATTCTCGCTGTACCCATAATCGCTTTGTTACGGTTTCTCTTCGTGTAGTGATCCTTAAAATGAAACCGCAGTTGTGGTATCTTCAAAATTCTGGTATATTGCAGGCTTCAAATGGCAGAAAATCACAGTAATTCTTAATATTAAATAAAATTACGCAGAGATGAGTCGTCGGTCCGGAATAGACAACTGTCAAGTTTTTTTTTTTTCATTGGCTAGTGTTGCCAAAATCACAACACGCTTATTGTTGTTTCGTGAAATTTGTGATTTTAATGTACCTACCGTCAGGGTTATCAAAGAAGAAGGTTAGGGATTAACCGATGTGATAAACAATAACAAGATAACATAATACCAAATCTTGCTAGGACAGATACGCACTATTTGTTGAAGAGTTTAGATTGTGATAATGATAACTTCTGATATGAATTGAAGATTTTGCTAGTTAGTCTTACGTTCATAGTTTGTTACAACACATATATTAGATTTTGAAATCATGAGTTTTATCAACAAAGTTGTGTTAGTTACGGGAGCCAGCTCTGGGATTGGAGCAGCGACAGCTGTTTTGTTCGCCAAAGAAGGAGCTAATGTTTCAATGGTCGGAAGAAACCAGAAAAAACTAGACTCAGTTGCCGCCAAAGTAGCTGCTGCCGGAAAAACTCCGTTTGTCATTAATGCCGATGTTTCCAAAGACAACGACGCTAATAGGATCATCACAGACACCATTGAAAAATTTGGTAAAATGGACGTGTTAGTCAACAACGCTGGTTTTGCAAAGAACGGAGCTATTCTCGATGGAAAAGTACTGGAGGCCTACGACGCTGTTATGAGCGTGAATGTACGTGCTGTAATCAATTTAACTACCCTTGCTGTGCCACATCTGGCTGCAAAAAAAGGAAATATTGTTAATATTTCAAGTGCTGCTTCAATGACGACACCAACTAACCCAAATTTTATTTCCTACTATGTTTCAAAGGCGGCTTTAGATCACTTCACTAGAGGAGCAGCTTTAGAACTTGCTTCTTCAGGCATCAGAGTCAATTCTGTTAATCCTGGTCCCGTGGAAACAGATTTCATGGAAAACGCTAATGTAAATATCAAATGGGACGACTATAAGTCGATAACACCTTTAGACAGAGTGTCTTCTCCAGAAGAAATTGCAGAATTGATCATGTATCTAGCAGGCGAAAAAGCAAGAGGAATAACTGGTTCCTGTTTTTTGGCTGACAATGGGGCTTTATTGAGGTTATAAATCAATGCATTGAACACAATAAAAAATGTTACTTTAATCAGTTGTTTTTATATAGGTACTCAACCCATGGCTCAAAATATAGCTCAAACCACAAGTATAAACAAAAGACATATTTGTACCATGTTATCTAACTTATCGCAAAGAAATCAATATCCGTAGATATAGTGGTTTTCCCAAATGGAATACACGATCATGATTTTTGATATAGGCATGCATGACTTTACCAAACTTTACTTCGCGTAATCTCTAAACATTATAGTTATCTTTTTATCTCAAAAAATATTATAATCGGCAAGCCATATATCAAAAGTTCGTCGATAAGTTTAGTGCATGTAGCTGAGCGAAGCCTATACAGAGTTTGCATAAAGTCATGTCATGATGATGACGCTAATTCTAGTCCCCATTTTGACGCGCTACTTGTTGAATAGATTACAAATTACGTACTCATGATAAAAGACACTATCTTCTAGATAGTGACAATGATATCTTCTGACATTGGGACGCCGATTGTTAGTTTTACTCAAAGCAAGCTAGATACAACACGTCTATTTGAATTTGAAATCATGAGTTTTAACAACAAAGTTGTGTTAGTTACTGGAGCCAGCTCTGGGATTGGAGCAGCAGCAGCTATTCTGTTCGCCAAAGAAGGCGCTAATGTTTCTATGGTCGGAAGAAACCAGAAAAAACTAGACGCAGTTGCTGAAAAAGTAGCTGCTGCCGGAAAAGCTCCACTCGTCATTAATGCTGATGTTTCCAAAGACGACGACGCTAAAAGAATCATAACAGAAACCGTTACGAAATTCGGTAAAATGGACGTGTTAGTCAACAACGCAGGTTTCGTAAGGTACGGATCTATTCTGGATGGGAAAATACTAGAATCTTACGATGCTATTATGAGCGTAAACTTACGTGCTGTCATTAATTTAACTACCCTTGCTGCACCGCATCTAGTTTCAACAAAAGGAAACATTGTTAATATTTCAAGTGCTGCTTCATTCACGACACCAAAAGATTCAACTTTTATTGCCTACTATGTCTCAAAGCATGCTTTAGATCATTTCACAAGAGGAGCAGCTTTAGAACTTTCTTCTAAAGGCATTAGAGTAAATTCTGTCAATCCTGGTCCCGTGGAAACTGATTTTATGGAGAACGCTAATACGAGTGTCAACTGGGATGATGTAAAGACGATAACACCCTTAAAGAGAGTGTCTTCTCCAGAAGAAGTTGCGGAATTGATCAGTTTTCTAGCTGGCGAGAAAGCAAGGGGAATAACTGGTTCCTGTTATCTGATAGACAATGGGGCATTATTTATGAAATCTTAAAGTTACACGGTGGTACATGAATAAAATATAAAGTTAATACATTATTTCTTTGTAGTTTTCATGTTTTCTGTTTTAATGGCTCAAATCACATGTTTTGACATAGGTATCTACAGTTAAGTCACCAAGTACAGTAATCAAGGTTAATAGCTTGTGAATAAATAAATATTCGTAAACAACAAGTAGTATTTCCTAAATGGAAGTAGACGATCGATCATTTTTATACAATTCTGATCTAGGTATTTTATAATCATGACTTTTTCAAGACTGATCGCTTAACCTTTAAACATAGTAGGTATCTTTTTATTTCAAAAAACAACATATCTAACTACATGTAGGTCCTCAAAAGAATGATGCACCACTGTAATCGTAATCTATAATAAGCCAATACTCAGTAAAAAGAACTGTACGATGCTGAAGCTGAATTTCACGTCATGTCAAAACTTGTATAGTCTGGCTGGCGCATATTCATTCAGTAACATTTGGAGTCGTTTCCTCGGCCAGGTAGGTACATTTTGTATGGGAGGTCATTGGGGAGGTCCAAATTATTTTTCATATTTCGACCTTTATGTTCCTCGGGGAAAGCTGTCATAGACGGGCTTATCCCTTAAAACATAATGTGGTTTTGTTTTTTACATTCTGTATAATAAACAGCTGCGAAAATTATCATTTATTTTTATGCATTATGAATTTTCCTCTGCGGTCTGCCACTGTACTCAAAGGAATACCGTATTAAAGTTTATATTTACAGCCAATGCACAGAAAAGGTAAGATACTAAACACAAAAATGATTAAAAATAATTAAGAGAGAGCATAGAATAATGATACTATTTGTTGACTCAAATCTAAAATGCAGGTCTTAAAAATTTTAACATACTATCAAATCAACCTGCCTGCGGATCTGTTTCCGGAACGTTATAACCTGGGCCTTTTCAAGGCGAGAGTGAATAGGCATTATCTGGGCGAGCATGTTCCATCATCGTCTGCATCGTCACTTAACATCAGGTGAGATTGCGGACAAAAGCTTACCCATAGTTTATAAAAAAAAAAAAAAACTACCAATTTAGGGGCCAACTTTTACTGGTTTTTGAAACAAATGCCAGTTGATCCCTTAAATGCTGGTGATGGAGCAAATCTTTATACTGTACCAATACTTACCTAAGTACAGGAAGTGTACAGAATTAGCTGGCACGCACGGGCGTCGAACTCGTTGACTTTGGAACACGTGGTAACCGTATTTCATAGTTGCATTGGTTGTTAAAGAATGCGATTGGTTTTTTATTATTGCCGAAGAATATTCAACATCATTATCATCGTATCAGCCATAGGACGTCCACAGAGAATATTACTATTTACTACATAATATTATTAAATGTTATCCAAAATATGCAAAGTTACAATTACTTAGTTACAATTAATAAACGGAAAACTTTTTTATGAAAGATCTTAGTTTGATGCGATTGCTTACAATAAATATGGTACATTCATACAAAGTGTCATTTAAAAATTTACTTAAATCCAATTTTGAAGTGTGTAAATCAAAATAAAGAAAATGTACCAGTATTGTTTAAGTATGTGACAGTTTACACAGTGAAAAACCACATAATACGAAAGTATGTTAACATCTGCAAAGACACATTTTAGATGTATTCTAAAATACTTTGGTTTTCAGTGGAGAAAAACGACTTATTAAACTGTTTAAACTGTCACATAGACAATACAGACAAATATACAAGTATATATTCTGATATTAATTGAACTATACATCATCATTGGCCTCATACGTCTGTGACAGACGATTTATTCAGTGTCTGAGGCAAGATTTTTCATGGCTGTATAAGCCGATACGGGAGCGGCATGACTTTCCGCACGCTCTACAAACGAAGGTGGAATTAGAGACTGACACATGCATGTTTAGATGTCGTTTTTGCCTTTTGTTTGCGAGACCAGCGAACCAGGCATCATCGTGAGCTTTACGCCCATCAAACACACGCTTTCTCCATACGTCCCTATTCTCAGCAAGCTTCTCCCAGCTTTGATGGTCGATGTCAAACGCAGCCATGTCCCGTTTGGCGCAATCTTTGAAACGTAGCATCGGTCTTCCAACTCCTCTTTTGGCGTTAGCTACGGCGCCAAGCAGGACACGCCGCGGTAGACGCGAAGGTTCCATGCGGTACACATGCCCTAGCCACCGCAACCGTCTTTGCTTAAGCAAAGCGGTAAAGCTAGGCAGCTGTGCAATTTCTAGAACTCGCTCGTTTGTGACTCTGTCCTGCCAAGTTATATGCAAGATGTTTCTTACGCAGCGCATATGAAATGTGTTGAGTCGACGTTCTTGTTTTGCGTACGAAGTCCAGGTTTCAGCTCCATACAAGAGTATGCTTAGAACGCAAGTTTGGTAAACAATTATCTTGGTTTTTGTGGTCAGGTGTTTATTATTCCATACTCTTGTACTGAGCCTGCCGAACATGGTCGCCGCTTTGCCGATACGAGTATTGATCTCAGCATCGAGGGTGAGATTGTTCGACACAGTCGACCCCAAGTAGCAAAACTTGTCAACTATGTTCAAGGAACGCCACCGAGCAAAATACGTGGTGTTTCTCCACCTTGAGCTAGCACTACTGTTTTTGGCATTAATGGACATTGAGAACAGAGAACACGCGTGGGAAAACTTATCAACAATGTCTTGAAGCTCACTTTGAGAATTAGCAACGAAGGCTGCATCGTCAGCGAACAAAAGGCTATCGACGAATAAGTCATCGCGGTTACGCTTTGACTTAAGAAGCGAGATATTGTACAGCTTCCCGTCAGCCCTAGTGTGCAGGTGTATACCCTGTTGGTCATCGCCGAAAGCAACTTTAAAAAGCAATGAGAAGAAAATACCAAACAGGGTAGGAGCCAACACGCAGCCTTGGCGAACACCTCTACGCATTTCGAACGGCTCGGATGTATTGCCGTTAAAAACAACAGATCCTTTCATGTCCTCGTGGAAGGATTTAATGAGGCTTAGAAGTTTTGAAGGGCACCCGATGTTTAAAAGTGCAGTATAGAGTCCTTCCCTGCTCACGGTGTCGAAGGCTTTGTTAAGGTCGACGAACGCCACAAACAGAGGTGTTTTCTGCTCTCTACACTTTTCCTGCAGTTGGCGAAGTGTAAAGATCATATCTGTTGTGGAACGTTGGGCGCGGAATCCACATTGCGATTCGGGATATACACGATCAGCAAGTTTCTGGAGTCTTATTAAGACTAACCGAGCAAATAATTTACCTACTATACTTAAAGGGATATTCCACGATAACAGTTACAGTCACCGCGGTCACCTTTGCCTTTGTATAGGGTAATGATGTTAGCATCGCGCATATCCTGTGGTATATATCCCGCTTCCCAACATTTACACAACAGATTGTGCAGGATGGGTAATATGCACTTGAGCCTGATAATTTCGGCGTGGGTACCATCGTTTCCAGGTGATTTTCCAATTTTAAGCTGCTTTACAGCCTTGTGGTACTCCCTTATGGTAGGAAGATCATCTAACTCAGTCCAGGTAGCTAGTTTTGGCATGCAATCAGCAGCTTCTGGCATTATGTTCACTGGTTCTGAGTAGAGACCAACATAATGTTCTACCCATCGTTCGAGTTGGCGTTGAGCATCTGTAATAACAGTGCCGTCCGCTTCTTTAAGGGGGGCTGTTTTTTTAGGAAAAGGACCAAGGGCCTTTTTAATCCCAGCGTAAACACCACCAAAGTTTCCCATATCAGCGCATGATTGAATGCTTACATTAAACCAAAAATTTACAAAAGCGTAAAAAATGACACAAGATGTAATATGTGCTTTATAAACACACATTACACAATCGTACAAAAAATAAGCAACTTTAGAATTTTTCTAAATTATGCCCTCAAACAATGCCAGCGGGCCCGGACTATTAACAATGAGAATTACCACTAAAAGCTTTCGATGATAATAATTGTAAATATTTTCCTTCTGTTCTGAATTATTCTAATAAGTTATTAAGCTGATTTATTGATAAGCTTGACCTTGAAGAAATTAAATGACGGGTGAAATAGCCGATGTGTGTGGTGTCTGTGGTGGTGTCTTAAAAAACTCATCAAGTGCGAGATACGTATTTTTATTGAAGTTGAAATTTTACGACACTTTATGCAATTACGGATCGTCGACGTATTTCATTTTTTAAATACATTTTGAAATTTATTTTAAAAATACATTACATTATAATATTCAAAATATTGATAATTGCTCTTTTTTATTTGTATGTGACAAGTAAGCACATACTTAAGTATAATACTTTTTCGACAAAAGTGAAGTGACATATTTGGTTAGGGGAAGTTCACGGTTTTGCAAATGCATAGCAATTAAGCGTATGTACCTATACCTACAAGTTTATTTTGTAACATTTCTACGGTACCCCAAAATAGGTACCTGCTAAAAAACATAATTGAGTGGCGACCACATGAGATGACACAAGGTGACATTTCGACGTTTTTTTTTATATTACCAGAACCCGAAAAAAATTCCGACAAAAAGTTTTAACAGTGGCGACCGACCACAGTATTTGACATTTGACAAAAACGATTCGCGCAGTATCATCGGCCGACATCGAAATTATCCAATCTACCGTCTTGCGGATCCTACCACGAACTGTCAAAGCCTTCACGTCAAGACCAGTGGCTTTTTGCCACCCAAAATCACCGACATTTTTATGCTTAGATGTGCGTCTCTTTAAAAAAACCGAACTGCTTACGTGAAACTAGTCAAAAATATTAATTGATTTAGCTAGTGATGATGTGTTGCTCAAGTGTTGCTCATAACATAATGCTTACCTACCTACCTACCAACAAATAAACTTGCGTGTACTTACTAAAGTAATTCGTAGTTCTTGGATGCGAACTTGGACAAACTATGTTACTAGACAGTACTCTGTGACAGTACTAGACAAACTACTACATACGAGCTTTCCGAGAGATCTTTGAATTAAACATCTTTTCCGTGTTTGTCATTTTACACAATAAGCTCCACGGAAAAGTAGGTATCCCCATACATTGCTTGCTCTATATGCAGGTAATATGAAGGCAAAAGAGACTTCAAAACTTCAAGGGTCTGAAATCTCAGATGACCTTTGCATTTAAGTAGGTAAATTTTAAGAGAAGTCACAGACTCGTATCTTAGACGTTGCTCAGAAACGTCGTTACACATCGTGCGTTAAACGACAGTGCGCGTTTTTTCAAAGTTCCTCTCGTCTGGTGTGTGACCGTCGCGGCCGGCCGCGCTCATGTATAATGCAGCTGTGCACTTGTGATTACGTGCGGCTTCACAACGCCGAATCAGAATAAGATCTTATGACAGTCTGAAAAGGAGGATCGTGTCAAGCTCGTTTCAAGACAAGACTCTCGAAACACCAATTGAAGTCTTATGCGAGTTTAAGAACAGTCCAGAGTCCAAAGTGTCTAACCCAGCCTGAGCTTGAATGTATCTCAGACAGTGCATAGAACTGTCGTTACCCATCGTACGTTGAACGACAGTGCGCGTTTTTCCAAAGTTCTTCTCGTCTGGTGTGTGTGTGACCGTCGCGGCCGGCCGCGCTCATGCATAATGCAACTGTGCACTTGTGATTACGTGCGGCTTCACTACGCCGAATCGGAATAAGATCTTATGACAGTCTGAAAAGAAGGATTATGTCAAGCTCGTGCCAAGACAAGACACTCGAAATACCAATTGAAGTCTTATGCGAGTATAAGAACAGTCCAGAGTCAGAACAGTTACGTGTCGTGCGTTGAAAGACAGTGCGCGTTTTTTCAAAGTTCCTCTCGTCTGGTGTGTGACCGTCGCGGCCGGCCGCGCTCATGTATAATGCAACTGTTATTATATCACTAAGCTAAATTAGAAATTTCATAAATTCAACATGCAGCACCAGCCACAATAACATGGGCCTCCTCTTATTGGAGAATGTTGCCAATAGGCACGTTCGGTAGGTAGATTAGTAATCGCAGTGCCAGATGTTAAAATGGAACGATGTTGCTTATTCTTAAGATGAAGTTCAAAGTTCTTGTGTGAAGTTATTACCATTCTTTTCTTATCGTTTAGGGCACTGCTTACTCGATTTGTATGGCGCCACCCACTGGTAGAATTTGGGTGATTATACCGAATTTAATTTCAAACGAAAAACTATGAGTTGAATACAAGAAAATCAAACATCAAAATAGATTTCTAATAAAGTTTATTTACTCAATAAATCAACAAAATAAACCTGAAGAAATTCGACTCAGAGAAACCGCACTTGCCGCGATCGGCATAAACAAGAATGGTATTTATGAACAGATCGCAGTTACTTATCGTCCATTGCACGCCACGTAACAGGTCCATTTCATCATCAGGGTTGACAAAACTTTTAGTGGTTACAATTGAAAATATAGGTACTCTTTTTAATCAAATTAAAATGCACACTTAATCATTGTAAATGTACAAAAGTTTTATTCAAAATCATGAAAATTCAAAAACTGGACCCATTTGCTTATTGGTATTGATTGAAAATATTATGTAACGTGATAAGTTATAGCCCTACTCTACAACAATATCTAACTAGAAAGAAGTAGGTAGGTATGCTAAATAAATATCTTTAACACTATTTTCAAGCGCTCTCACTAATCACTATTTCCGGTTAACGGTCAACGCCTAACGCAAACCTAAGAAGGTCCTCGAGGGTTTTACGAGCTATCTGCTTCGCCTACGGCCTATAAAATATCAAATTAAAAAAATCATTAATTTATAGTTATTGGAAAGTGTGCGTGTGTGTGTGACAACTAACATGTGGAAAGGCTCGATCTACCAGGAGTTGCGTCGCCAATACAGATTTCGAGAGTCGTAGGTTCAAATTTCAGTTCAAATTGCCTGCGGTGGAAAATTTTGCATCTTTTTCAAATATTGTATTTCTAATACGGGAAGTGTTTAAAAAATTGGTATTCCATTAATGCATAGTTATATAACAACGAGTGGCAGCCCTAGCGAAGATTTTTTCCTCCAATTGTCACGGAGCATGACACAGCCGGCAGACGCACGCGCCAGCGCGCACCCTCGCCTAGCGTGCGGCGTTTACTATACCACCGTCATTCGAATAGGCCATATTTCTGCCGTGCTAACTAAAACCGCAGTAAGTCAAAAGATCGAGGTTTACGTGCCTAAAGTTCGTAATAATATTTTGATGTTTCTGAGTACTTTTTTGCCATCAAATTATCTTACGACGATACGATAGGAAAGGATCAATAGATATGACAACAAAAATGTCTTAGAAAAGTACCTAAAACGCCAAAATAAAAATACAAACTTTAGGCACGTAAACCTCGATCTTTTGACTTACTGCGGTTTTAGTTAGCACGGCAGATTTGACAGCTGTCAAATTCATGTTAATGCTATGACATAAGGTCAGTTTTTCTTTGTTGACATGTTTCCTAGTATGGGTTTGGCAGCTGTTGAATATGGCCTATTCGAATGACGGTACTATACGACGCCAACGATAATTGTTCATAGGATTGCACACACGCCGCCGCTCGGTCACAAAATAGAGAATTTACAGAAGGCCAGCTCGCCCCTTCTTACGATGACTTATGCCTACTCTTTAGGGTTGCTACTTTAACTTTCTGATTTTTTTAATGAAGTTAATCGTTTGTAAGTATGAATTAGGCATATGCAATTGATAAACTCCTTAATTATCTGGCCGATATGAAATATTTTTACCTTATGGCAGTAGGTACCTACCTGAGTAGAAAGTCATATTTCTAATAGGAAATAAGTAGGTCCCCCCCCCACCTAAATCGGTAGATAGCCAATGGGTTTGGGTCACGAGAGTAGGTGGTGAGCGAAACGACCCATAGGTAGGTAAGTAGGTACCTAGTAGCTAGGTAGAGGACCGGCCGGCGGCGATGACCGACGACACGACAAAGCGTTCCTCCATTATGAAAGTTAGTATCGTCACCAGTCAGTCGCACACAGATTACCTACCTACCAATGTATTGGCGGGCGGGCGATACGCGCTGGGAACGGTAGGTAGGTAGGTTGGTAAGTACCAATCATGACATGAACATGACGACATGACAAACGAGAGGACGCGCCCGGAAAAAATGCGGGCATGGAAGCTGTATCTGTAGCTGTAAGTTGGTAGGTAGGTAGGTAGGTACCTACCTTAGTTTCGCAGTATACCTACTTACCTACCTACTATAGTTTCGAAAGTCACTAGCTGCCGTGACGAAAAAATGACAAAATATCCAGGATCGTAATAGTCCATTTGGACTACCATAGGTAGGTACCTACCCACCTGATGATCGGAAATAAAGATGACATAACCTGGACCTTTTGCTATCGGTATGTCGGTACTCATCGCTTCACCTCAAATGCTGACTGGGCAGGTATCTATCTACTGTGGTTAGGTACCTACCTAAACCCATTTAACCTACCAAATCAAACTAAAGCGCAACCTACCTACTTCTACATACGTACCTAAAACGCTAAAGCACATATTACGAAAAGAAAAAAAAAAGAAATCCCTCCATTTCTAGTGTTTTAAAGTAGGTATCTATTTATTTATCAAATGAAAGAGTTCTACTTACTTTTCATTATTGCTTGGGAAACTGAAAAATGACAATGCAAATTTTTCTGTAGTGTTATTATTATTACACCCAAACATATCTCAAAAATATTTTTCTCTACTCGCCATTCCGTCCACCCGCACCGAATGCGCCGTTCACACTCAACCAGAGCCGGTTCGACACGGTTCCACAGAGCGCGTAAACGACGCGTGTGGATGTCTGAGTGAGTTTAGCCGCGTTTGCTCGAAGCCGACTCTCTGGATTGCGCTAGCTAATACTTACTTTGTGGCTCGGTGTTGCGGTTTTTGACAGTCAGCAAGTGGCTAACAGCCAGTGAAAGTCGCACGAAAATGCATATTAGGCATTTCTGTATATACTATTTCATTTAACTCCTCTCGTCATCTCTCTCTCTCTCTTCGTGTGGGACACCGAGTCAATCAACGACCCGATGTCGTCATCAATAAAGCTGAAACGTAAAGAGATGCATAATGAGAACCACCTCACGACGCCTATGATAATTGTTTATGCTTTGTTAACCCTTGATAAAAGTACGTATTGATAGCCGTTTTTCATAATTAGGTACGTTAGATAGAAGTAGAATAAAGACCGCCCGTTCGCAGAATGCGTATAATACGTGTCTTGTAGCTTTTACCTTAGGAATAGGCTTTTACCTTAATATATATAATAATATGCATAAGCATCTGTGGGTGCGGTGGTTTTGAAAATTGTATTTATTTTTATTATTCGGAGGAATTTGATGCTTTCAATTTCACGTCAACCTGAAATATTTATACTTAATTATTTTTTTACAGATACGGCACCTGTGACAAAAAATACAGATAATGAAACTACACTCAAACTGTCTACTACGCCAGCCCCAAAAACTACAGTCAAACCAACGCCAGCCCCAATCACAACAACTTTAACAACTACAAAACTTGTGCCTGATACGAGAGATTCCAATCCAGCAGAAAAAGAATATGAATATATTGAATATGAATATGAAAAACAACGAATAAATCCAGGTTAGTTAAATACGGAGTGTTAAGGAAGTAATTACAATAACTTAAAATAAAAGCCCTTATATCTTTAAAAATACGCCCTTTAAGTTAAAACGGGAACTTTCTTGTTCGAGAGGGGATAAAGGGCTATTGCACTATACCTCTATAAGTCCCTTTGTCGTACCGAGAATCCTTTTAAAGTTTTATCGGCACACACATTTTATCAACTTAGTATCTACAGATTAATCTGTAGATACGAATTTATTTAACTCCTGTCGTCAATAAAACTGAAACAAAAAAAGATGCATTATGAAAGCCACCTCACGACGCTTTATGTTAATTGTTTATGCTTTGTTGACCGTAGATAAAAGTACGTATTGATAGATGTTTTTCATGATTGCGTTAGTTACAAGTAGAATAATTATAGCCCGCTTGCATAATGTGTAAAAATACGTGTTTAGCTTTTGATAACATAAGGAGTATTGCAAAGCATCTGTAGACACTGTACTTTTCAGAATATTGCTCTTCCTAAAATTTTACGTCTACCTGAAATAGTCATATGTAAATAATATTCTTTTTTTTTTACAGATGCTGCACCTGTTCTAACAAATAAAGATGAACAAACTACAGTCAAAGCAGCGACTATTCAAGCTGAGCCAGCGACTACGCCAGTTCCAAACACTACAGTTATGCTAGCGACTACGCTAGTTCCAGAAACTACAGGTATGGTAGCGACTACGCCAGTTCCAAAAACTACAGTTATGCTATCGACTACGCCAGTTCTAGAAACTACAGTTATGCTATCGACTACGCTAGTTCCAAAAACTACAGTTATGCTAGCGACTACGCCAGTTCCAAAAACTACAGTTATGCTAGCGACTACGCCAGTTCCAGAAACTACAGGTATGATAGCGACTACGCCAGTTCCAGAAACTACAGTTATGCTATCGACTACACTAGTTCCAGAAACTACAGTTATGCTATCGACTACGCTAGTTCCAATAACTACAGGTATGATAGCGACTACGTCAGTTCCAGAAACTACAGGTATGATAGCGATTACGCCAGTTCCAGAAACTACAGGTATGGTAGCGACTACGCCAGTTCCAGAAACTACAGTTATGCTATCGACTACGCTAGTTCCAATAACTACAGGTATGATAGCGACTACGTCAGTTCCAGAAACTACAGATATGATAGCGGCTACGCCAATTCCAAGCACTACAGTTATGCTATCGACTACGCCAGTTCCGAAAACTACAGTCAAACCAGCGACTACGCCAGCCCCAAAAACCTCAGTCAAACCAACGCCAGCCCCAATTACGTTTGAATGAGCCAGGCACCGGTAGCTCAGTTGGCATAACAGTGGGACGATACACCACGGTCCCGGGTTCAAGTCCCGACCGACGCAAATATATATTTTTTAAATTAATTACTATGAATAACATAGCACTGTAAGTGCATTAACAATTCTAATAGGTCATTTTAATGAAATAGTACCGGTTAATAGCTGACTGCCTCGGAAGGAGGGTTATATTTTTCGAGAGTATGTATGTATGTTTGTATGAAGGTATGTATTTATGTATGTATGTGGACATGAAAATTCTTTTTCACGGGCTACAGCCCAAACGGATAGTTCAATTTTGACATATGTGGTGTCGTTAGACTCGACTCAGCAGTGCCGCAGTATAGATTCATGAGGGCGGATTTTTATAGCAAATTAATACTTTAAAATTACCGCAGTCGGGTTTTTGTTTTTTAACACATCTACTTTTTTGCAGATTACACATATTATACCTACGTGAGCGGTGGATGCGTGGGTTTCGCGATATGTTTCTTCGTTACGTTGGCTCTTTTCTGCATTCGGAAGTACAGACAATCGAGACTGGTAAAAACTTTATGCCATTTGAGGGGTGTAAGGGACAGTCCTCAGAATACTGATTGGGAGCATGCACACTCTGAAACTTAACAACTTTTCCTTGTATTAAGAGTACGACGTTATGTATGATAGAGTCTAATTCCTAAGGTTTTAATTTTCATCTTACAAATAATATCAATAACTTTCCCTTTGAAATATATGCGAAGCCAGGGACCTCCTCCTATACAAAATCACGATCAGCTGACCTGACTGCATTTATTAATAGGTATCATTAAGAGTATCTTTTATCCCACTGCAGGGCAAAGGGCAGAGGGCTGTCCTATTTGTAGGGTGAAATTTTACTAGTGGCCGACAGCAAAAACTCAGAACCAGCTGGTGATAAGAAACAAATTTCCCAAAGGTCGATTAGGTCAAAATATGAAAAAATAATTTGGTTCCATATAAAATTGCCTTGAGTTACTATGGGAGGTACAAATTAATATTCGTTTTCGACCTATGTTCCTTAGAGAAAGTTGTTCCCATCAGCTGGGTTTGAGTTTTCGCTATTGGTCACTAGAAAAATTTCACCTTAATACTAGATTTGATACCCGTTTCTTTTTAATCTACCTAGGTCTTTTTTGTTTCCGACGATTATTTCGATGTCCACAGGAACAACCTGAGTTGGTATACTCGTACGTGGCAGTGGAAAAAGTGTCGCACTACGCTGCGCGCGCGCTGGTGACTTCTAACAAGAAACTGGGGGAACGTTCCTTCGTTCCCCGCGTTCCCTTGCGCCCCGGCGAGTACGACTACGCCAGGCCTAAGCAGCAACCGCAATTTGGTGATTTAGAATACGACTATGCCACTGTTGGGCGTAATAAGCAATACTTATGATTATGACTGACTATGTCATTAACGAACTTAAATAAAATTATGGTTTCACCATTTTCAGGATTAATCTGAATGGTTGGCTCGTTTTTATTTTTATTAAGAGTACGACTATGCCACTGATGGGCGTTACTTTTGGCTTCGCCACTATCAGGCGGCATAACAAACAAGGTTTTCTTTTTTATCATTTAGTTTATTATTCTGAATGATTTGCTTTTGTTTAGGGTTTCGTAGTCTACTACAAACCCTTATCATTTCGTCAAGTTTGTCTAAATTGTCCGTTGTCTGTTTGTATGCCCGGATATAAAAGGGAGGCACAAGGGGGCTAGTTCATATCCATCTGGTTGTTGGTTGCAAAAGTTATGTTACTTTTACTGGAAATGCACACCACAGTCCTTACCTTAACGCACCTACATTACTTGTGATAGCTTATAAAGTAGCTATCCATTATTGGAATAAAGCTACGGCCTTTAAACATTTTTTTTTTATTTTTATGAATAGCCAATGACATGAAAGGACTAATCTCGTAAGTAGCCCTTTTAGGCCCTTCTGAAAAGGGTCAATTGACCGACCGAAGGGATACAGAGACGTACTTTAGATAGGTACCTACGTTTTCAATCAATTTGTTGCCTTTGATCTTGTCTGATGTTTCAAAATTACAGGGCAAGCCGTTTTTGAAAATATTTGATATACCTACCTAGTACTCTTTCAATACCAAAATTATTAAATTATAATAAGAGAAGTGTCTTTTTAACAGTTTTTAGATAGCGTTTTGCGACCGGCACGTTGATCCTACAAATACAGCGACTAAAAAGAATTTAGGTAAGTAGTAGGTACGGCACACAAATCTCCTTTCATACAAAATCATTCGGCCGGCTCATACCTTTATGTACCTACTTATGTGAAGTTCAGTTTCTTGCGATAGAAACTTTGGACAATATATATACGGTTACATTTAAATAAGTACAAATCTCTTGAGGGTGAGAGAGAATCACACCCTCAAGAGATTTGTACTTAATTAAATGTAACCCTATATAGGAAAAATTACATATTATCATATTAATAACCCAGGTCTTTTTAATGGTTCACTTCATCGCTTGAAATACATATTTTGTATAGTATTCCTACACCCTGTATAACGGAAACATCATAGTCAAAGCGTTACTTCCGAACATGCGACGTGTCTATGTAACAGTAACACAGTTACTTCAGGGATGTGAATTCAGTGTTTTATGAACCGGCAAACTAGCCGCGCCGGGTAATCAGCACGAAACATTGTCACGCAATCGCTTCTTGCACAATGACCGAGTGACAAAGATCTTTTTGTCATGTAGCACGAAAGAATAAGAAAATAACGTTTTTTTACTGCAAGTCTTAAACTTAGCCGTGTGGTGCCGGCAGAGTAGAATAGCACTACCCCCTCTCATTCCGTGGGGGTCGTAAGAGGCGACCGAGGGATAAACCCGACCCAAACAGCCAGGCTCAACCGTATCGTGGCGGTTAATCCACCACAAAAGCATTCCCAAGGAGGGTTGACGTCTGGTAGGCGGCCGTTCGTAAAATTAAGCCAAATCCTTTTGCAACATGATTTTGTGTTCAACGAAACGTGTTGCGCCGACCCCAAGTAAAAGAAATAAGGGCAGGAAGATGAAATGACTAAAGATGCTAAAGACTTAAATGAATATATCCACAAACCACTGATAAGAAAATTGTTATTCTACGTTGCAGTGTAGACGTTAGGTACTGCATCGTAAAGGTACGGGAGAATACCACACCATGCATTGTGACACACACAGAGCGAAAGAAGAAAAGATCAACAACCACATCATCAATATAAGTGCATCTAGTAACAAACGCATTAGAACTGCAATTTCACGGTACACATGAGGTCGATGCGGTGTCGCGTGATTTCGCAGACGACGTTGCACGACGTTACTTGACGTTGCTCGACGTTCGCCGACGCCCGTCGACGTTTCACCGCGAGGCAATTTCCGGCATTGTCACTTACTCCCGGCGTGTAGCTGGATATAGAAGTATGTATTGCTAGATTAGTTAGCCTGTTAGCTAGAATATGTTAGTATGAAGAGTGCGGCCCTGACCTAAAAGAGGCAAGGTTTTCAAATAGTTACGTTACGTAGTAATGAGAAATTGTAAAGTCCATTCGCTTGGATAGTGCCGCGGTGCAGTGTCATTCCATACAATATTTGACGTCATCTGAGGGGGGAATGACATTGTCATCGCGGCACTTTTAGAGATCTATGTTGATTCTGTAATGAGTAACTGTTAGGTATGTATGAGTATGACTCATGGAGCTTAAACGTTTATAGCCCATTCCATAGTACGTAACCATGCTTCTTCTTTTCGTGTGGGTCACCGAGTGACCCAAAGGCTCGATGAGACGTGTCACAGATTTTCACACAACTACTACTAGGGGGTCGTCCACAAATTACGTAACGCACTTAGAGGGGAGGGGGGGGGGGGGGGTTCTGACCGGGCGTTACGGTCCCGTTACTATGGGGGAGGTTGGGGTCAGATTCAAGCGTTACGTAACGCATTTTTAAAGATTTCTTGAAGTATGTTTTATACCTAATTACCAAATTAACTGTTTAACAAATTTCTAAAACACTTCTGGTGTTAGTGTCAGAAATGCAATTCTTTAGAATTTATTAAAAAAAAACTGACAAAGGCAGGATCTGAACGTACGACTATCAAAAGTAGTACTGAAAATGCCTCTTCTATCTGGGCTACTGCGGATTAATCGTGCGTGAGTAAATTTTATATCGTATTTGTAGCAGGTTTTCATCGCTTTGGCTACATAACACAAACTGGAACCAAAAAATAATTGCTGGGAACTAGTTGCAAAACTCTCCCTGTAAATAGATCCATTGCCACGCGTTATTAGCCTACAAACATACATACACTTATATAATTTCGCAGACAATGATTGAGCCGCAGTAGCTCAGAAGGAAGCGGCGTCGCCAGTACTAGTGCCGAAATTCGCAGCTTCAAATTCAGTCTAATTGTAGAAAAAATTGCAAGTTTTGTAAAAAATGTTTCATTGCTTTATCACAAAAAAAAAACTGAAAAATATTACAAAATAAGCGTTACGTAACGGAAAGGGGAGGGGGGAGGGGTCCTGACCAAGCTTTACGGTCCCGTTACGTGGGGGGAGGGGGGGGTCAAAAATTTGTGATTTTTGCGTTACGTAATTTGTGGACGACCCCTAATAGCAGTCCTCGGACATAGATGTGTAACGACTGCCGTCTAAGTAATCGCACAAGCAACCGGGACCGACGGAGCCCTCTGAAGCTCAGAACCATATTTCTTTTCATCAATCAAGTAGTTTATAGCCTACAATGTCCTAACAGACTGGGAACAAATAAAAAAGTGATATACGAGGGCGGAGTGATAAGTAAGGTAAAAATAAAATAAGGAATGAATTTTATTTAATTCTTATTTATTATTTTTCAACGTAATTTCCCTCTAAGTCAACACTCTATCCCTGCCATATAATTCGATTTCGGCAACCCTTCAAAATGGGCATTGGTTTCCTCCATGATCTCCTCGTTTGAACCAAATCTTTTTCCACCAAGCCATTTTTTTAAATTTGGGAACAGATAATAGTCGCAAGGGGCTAGATCTGGCGAATAGGGTGGGTGAGGAAGCAACTCATAGCCCAACTCGTGGAATTTGGCCATGGCAGTCGCACAGGTGTGAACTCGTGCGTTGTCCTGGTGAAACAAGATTTTCTTCTTGGCCAAGTGCGGTCGTTTCTCAAGTAAAATTTGGTGAAAGTGAAATTTGTCTAATTAATTTGCGTAATACTCGCCATTGATTGTTTTTTCCTTCTCTAGGTAGTCAATATGGATTACCCCACGTACATCCCAAAAACTGTAGCCATAACCTTATTGGCCGTTATTTATCAAGCCTTTGTTTCGTTTCTGTAATAGCTTTTTTGCGCAAAAAATAATGTTTAATCAACACACAAAATTCACTTTTCTGCATATTTGCGACAATGCGTCCATTTGTTTTTTTAATGGCCGCCAAAATAAAAGTAGCCGGCTGTACAGGCTGAAAATTTAAATTAAGAACTTCAAAAGAGTCGCAAACAAGGAAGTTGCACGCAATTGGTGATAATATTCTTCTAAGATTGATTTTTACCTTACTTATCACTCTGCCCTCGTATATATCAACATTGCTGATGCCTCCACCAAAATCGGATCTGAAACCTTGCACGCACTGTCACTGCGTCACATTGTTCGTCGTCTTGCCTAACATTACCATAAAAACTATGAGATTCAACCCTACCAAAACAATACCACACATTATATCAGTCACTCCATGACCCCAGGCATTTCGTATGCCCTGAAAATTCACGCCACCCCTCAGACAAATAGTATACTATTTATAAGCAGAAATGACCATAAAAACGCAAAGAAATTACAGTCCTTTGGAGGCACTAGTTATTATTCATAAAGAAAGGATATTTATGGGTTATCGTCAAAATATTTATTATGGTCCGCCAGTAGCCCAGCCCTTTGTGCGACGATACAAAAAATTTGGGGGTGTGAACAGGAGATACTGAATGTAGGGATGGAAATTCTCTTTATCGATCTCGATAATACTTGGACACAGAATAGGTTTATCTCGATAATACTTCGGCACAGAATAGGCAATAGTTAGGCACAGAATAGGCAATACTATGTAGTATTGACATAGGTAAGCGTATGTTTTTGATACATTACGCCGTTTTGACACTCGATTCTAAATTTTCTTGATGATTTTCTCTCAGAGATATTATTAACTTGCAGCATACTATGGTAAACAACAGCTTCTTTTATCGAGTTTTCGGCACACCTTATAGCCTAGTTTTCAGCAACGACTGCTCGACTGGAACGACTATATTTGCTGCGACTGACTTGACTAACTACTTTAACTAGGTAGATTTTAAATTCTGTATCCTGTATTAAAGTGAAGACCGCGAGGGAGGCCTTTGCTGGGAGTGGAATCTGATAGGCTATAATTTTTAAGGTCTAATTTATTGGCAAGTAAAACTAGAGTCAAAAGTATAGAGCGTGTTCACTCATCGATAAGAAAACCGTCCAACCGCCGCCCCACCCTACTCCAAACCGGAGCGTTATGAAATATGTGATTCCTTATACAAGAGAAGTCCTTTATGCATCCCTCGGGAGGCACTGGTCAAGTGGGTTATCACGAGTGCCCGCTGGCCAGATGAAATATTTATGTCTCAATATACTGTTCCAGGTCTTCGTGTCTTGCATTAAGGAGCATCTCCTGGGAATCAAGGAATTGGTGTGGAAATTGTGGTCATTTGAAATTGCGTTTAAAAAAAATTTAGAGCGACTAAAAAAAGCAGCTGAGCTGAGGAACTTAGTTTGATTAAGCGTATGTTAATTTTATACTAGTACACCTAGGTTGGTATCTATCCTTCTTAGGCATTTGACGTGAGAATAAAAAAGTAAATTGCCAAAAGCCTGTTAACGGAAGTAGCCTCCTCATCTATTCAAATGCCAAACATATCTGATGCCAAAACGTTAGATTTCGTAGCCTATTAAGAAGCTGAAGCGCTAAATTAGCATTTGTACTGCAATATTTAGCAAATCCACACCAATCAAGGTTATTTTACTTTGAACTTGACATTGACAGTACACCGGTAGACTTCTCATCATGACCCCACATTTGCGATTCAAAAGCCAACGCCGCTTGTCGTCGCCAGCCTTTCACGAGATT
Source organism: Phthorimaea operculella (assembly GCA_024500475.1). Classification (NCBI taxonomy): domain Eukaryota; kingdom Metazoa; phylum Arthropoda; class Insecta; order Lepidoptera; family Gelechiidae; genus Phthorimaea; species Phthorimaea operculella. The sequence goes on from JANFCV010000002.1 coordinate 11,658,176, forward strand.
GCTCTCAGAGACAACATTAATATTATCATTAACAGTAAGTGGGTAGGCGACAGAAGAATCGCTAGTCATGATATCGAAACCAATATAGCAGAGCTCTGTCATCTTAAACAGTCGAAGCAACTTGTAGAGGAAAATTCAATAGTCACGTATGCCGACGGGTCTATTTGTAATGGTGGCATTGATAATAGAGGATAGCAAGGGGCCAAGTTGACATTTGACGTTGATTTACTATTGTCCCCTAGATTTGCTGACGTCATGTGGACGGGATCGCTGACGAACCTCCGACTGTAATTATAGACGGAGGCAGCTAATGATGCAGGAATTTTTGTAGAGATTGAATTCTAAATGATACGAAGAAAGTCTTTTGATGTTGGTAATGATAGGTCGGTGGGTTCTATAGGATTTAAATCAGAAGCAAGGGACGTCATTGTGGACTGAGGAATAGGTGATGATGAAACGAGTAGGTAGCGTCATGGATAATAAATCGATAGTCTGCTCGTATAAAGTTTCCGTTTCAAAGAAGGCATCTGCATACATTTGTCTTTTAACAAAATATCCCCAATATTTATGATTAAACTTCTAAGCAGCATTACGTAATTCATGCCTGTGGGTGTCGTTTCAAATTTCTTAGTCACATGAACAAAATCAGTGCCACAGATTAGATAATAGTTACTTTTTTGCTCTGTAGTGTTACTGATACCTAGGTAAATGATTTCAGTAAACTCTCAAATCAGGAAGGTAAAAAAATTCTTAAGTTTGTTGATTAAGATACGCTTAAAATCCGAGCGTCGCTTCGTCGCAGCGGTGTCATTGTCGCGACGCCCGGTTTATAAGCGTACCCTTATTTGCCAATCTACTGTGACTTCAATCTTCTGGCTTTACGTGTATCTTCTTTACTCATTTTTGTGTGTGGTCGTCGGTCGCTCATATTCATGCATGACCATGACGTTGTAAATTTAACCCTGTCCAATGTCACCTGTCACCGACTTATGATAACAACTTAATGCCATCTCAATGAGGCCATTCAAACAACTATGGGTGGTCTTAATTCCAAGATGAATATTGAAATCATATCAGCAGTTTCAGACAAACTTGGGAAATTGTTTGATAGTAAGTTTCCTGATCCGTGATACAATAAAATAGAACTCAAAGTTCGAATTGATTTGGTAGAACCGACCGCAGTAAGAAATATCGTAAGTGATGGTTGACAAAAGAATTGTCTCGTCATTCTGTACGATTACGACTCCAAAATGTTTTTTGATATCCTGCCAGGCGGTGTTACTCAAGAAAATCTCACAGGAGACTTAAAATTGTCTCTTGTTTCTACAATGCATTTTAGTTAGATGCTGCGTCCGTGTCAAAGACTTGCTGATAGCCTCACAGTCATAACATAAGAGACTTAATACCTAACTGTCACTAGTTTTTGAAATGATTCATGTCAAAAGCCTGCTGTTGGCGGTTGTAGAGTTCTGTTCTGACTGGCACTAGGGTTTATTGGGGCGTTGGACAACGAAGAAGATGCTGCCCTTTTTTAAGCTAACCTACCTATTGAATTAGCACTAGCACCGGACAATATTGTGGTACGTGACAGCCATTATACAAATGACAATCAGTGATAGCATCATTTCATTATAAGTAGATGCAGCGACGTGTGCCATGCTTCGAGCAACGCATCTTCCGTCCCGGTCCGGACGTTCCGGACGATAGTTAGTCCAGCGTACCTCCAAGTTGCCATGTATTGGATTTATGAAGGTTTTTTCTTTGAGATTTCATAAATTCATTTCGTTTGACAACCTTATCCGATATAATTAATTTCATTTCTTTGTTAACACGTAAGTGTTATCAATTTCTGCTGACAAGAAAAAGTTTTCCCTACAATCTGGTTTCCATTTTGAAGTGTTATAAAACTGTTTCAAACCGAAAGTGACAGTGTAACGTCATCTAGACACACGGCAGTGTGTCCGCCAAGTTCGAGCAAAGAACCGACACACCGGCCGTGGGTTATATTACACGAACCATTTCGGGCCAAGTTCGACCTACCTATAACTCAAAATCTATTTTATCTACGTATATGAAATTTCTAGTATCTGTCGAGATCTACTTACTTATCTTAAATACAAAATTTCATTAATGTACCTATTGTAGGTCTTGAGATATTGACGTCAGAAAATTGCTATTTTTATTTTACTATACACTCACTGACTGACTCACTCATCAAAAACCTAGACCACTTCCAATGGTCGTATTGACTTGAAATTTGGCATGGAGGTAGGTCTTTAGGTCAAAGTAAAGGAAAAAATCTGAAAATGGCCAAGTGTGAGTCGGTTTTAAAAATAATGAAGGTGTAAATTCATACCCTAAGGAACTAAAACAAAAATTTATCTATATCTTCCAATGGTCGTACTGACCTAAAATTCGTTACGAAGGTTTGTAATTTAGTCAAAGTAAAGTAAAAATTGCTGTAATTGCTATGCCGTGTGATGCCGGCTTAGAATAGCATCACCCCAATTCTACCCGTGGGTGTCGTAAAAAGCGATAAGGGATACTCATCCAGGGAATCCTCGCCAATCCGCCTGCCAAGCGTGGTGAGTATGGCAATACCCCCCGATAGGGGGAGGCCCATGTCCAGCAGTGGACTGTTGTAGCTGTTATGTTATGTTAAGTAAAAATTTAATATATCCGGCTACGTACATTATACCGCCCTGACTTGGCAAGCTTATCAGTAAATAGAAAACGTGTAAAAAAAATCCAAGATATTGAATGGGCAATGCGCTCTAGCGTGTCAGTCGTACAAGACAGCATACAAAATGACAAAACAAAAGTTTCCTTTGCCACGCAAACGTAGAAAAATTTAATAAAAAACTAGTCCATTTCTTTGTAAGAAGCATAGTCCATATAGTCCATAGGTATTCAAAAATCTGAAAATTAGTATAAATGAGACATTTCCTTAACTAACTTAATCATAAGAAAATAAGAAAATAAACCTTACAAAAATAAATGAAATCCCACCCAAAACATAAATGTGAAAGGCTGCCAAGTTCGATAATATTGGAATGCTTCGCCTCTAAAGAAGTGAGATCTAAATAAGTACCAAGTTCCATACACAGACCTCAGTTAAAAATAGTTACAGGAATGCAACTTGATTTTCCGCAGTTTGGAAAGTAGATTCTGAATAAATATCATATTAAATACCTGAAATTCTAATACTTACAAAAACGCAAACCTGTTTTTCAGCAGTTTACTTATGACATTTTTTCTTTACTTTGTAATGATATAACTTGGCAAGTTTTAATAGAAAATTATATACTTGACTCATTGCGTTTAGTAGGTTTATAACAAAGTGTGTGAAAACTTGTCAAGTTATATCATTAAAAAGTACAAAAAAAATGTCATAAGTAAACTGCTGAAAAAACAGGTTTGCGTTTTTGTAAGTATTAGAATTTTAGGTATTTAATATGATATTTATTCAGAATCTACTTTCCAAACTGCGGAAAATCAAGTTGCATTCCTGTAACTATTTTTAACTGAGGTCTGTGTATGGAACTTGGTACTTATTTAGATCTCACTTCTTTTATAGGCGAAGCATTCCAATATTATCGAACTTGGCAGCCTTTCACATTTATGTTTTGGGTGGGATTAAATTTACATATTTCATCTTGACGCGATGAAGAAAGATCTATCTTGTTGTTCATAAATCACATTTTTCCTCGAACCCCCTGCAAGCAGCACGCAATCTCAGAGCAAAGGCATGTTCGTTTAGACGAAACGACCGTCCCGATGGCGTAGCGGATAGTACTCTTGCCTTCTACGCCAAGGGTCATGGATTCGATTCCCACCGACATAAATATTTGTTAAGTCATTTTCAAATATTTGTGTTTAGTCTGGGGATTTTCTATGTATAATATGTATATATTTACAAAAAAAAGTATATAAGTATTATATCAGTTGTCTAGTTCCCATAGTACAAGCTTTGCTTAGTTTGGGGCTAGATGGCGCTGTGGGTCTCGTTCAGGGATATTTATTTATTATTATTTATTTACGAAATCCTTTGATCAGCAGTGAAGACTTACAGGAAATGATCTTACTCTACCCAGAGAGACCAAAAATTACTTACGTCGAAATTCAATTAGAAGCCTCAAAAATTGCAAAAAATAAAGTAATAGGTAAGACCAAGGATTACCTTGGGTTATGGCCATTAGATACCGCTTTCTATTCTAACATGGGGATGAAGAAAGTGCTGTAAAAGATAGTTTAAGTTCAGGCCGTCTATTTATTCATAGAAATAATAAAGAAATTTAACATTTGCTTAAAGGTGAGATGTGAATGTGAGTTTTGCCTTTTATAATAAAACTGCGAAACTTACTCATTTTGACTGTGATGCAGAGTTTGTATAATTAGGATTGATAGAGTAAGGGTGTACCTGTAGATTCAGTAGCTAGGCTCTATACTTACGAGATCTGATATATTTCATAACATTTGCATTACCTTTACAGCCACAACTTTCCACTGCTGGACATGGGCCTCCCCCGTATCGGAGGGTCTTGCCATACTCACCAAGTCACCACGCTTGGCACGCGGATCGGCGAGCTCAGTACAAGATGTTTAATTCACACGAAATGCTGCGGCCTGTTTCCTGGATAATTAACCCTTAGTCGCTTTTTACGACACCCTTGGGTAGAATTAGGGTGATGCTATTCTAAGCCGGCATCACACGACATTTGCCATATGAAATTTATTGTTTATTGTGTCGGGCCCTTTAATCTGCCTGAGAAGAGTTCTGATGGCTTCACTTCAGTTATTCGAAATGTCATCTCTGAAAGCTTTATTTCCTCTGAGCACGCAATGAAGTCGCAAGGGTTGTTGATACGCTAGAAACAGGTGCATCGCTCGATCAACGTCCGACGTGACAATTTGACGTATGAGACAATCTGGCCTATGCAAAATGGCGCGGGTAAGTAAACTGCTTGTAACCGGTTACATGGAGGCGAAGCTTTTCTATGTTAAATTAGTTTTGTGTTGAGTTTTTTACTAACTTTATTTCTGTTTGTCTTTCATAAATTTTTTGGATGAAATATTTCTGAAACATCTAGTATCTGGAAGATATTTAAATCCATTAGGCACTTATTTATTGATTAGATTAGATAATTTAACTAGCCTACAATACATAAGATGTCACTCACAAACACACTTTATGCCCTGCGCTGTAGGCAGAATGTAAACAGCCCGCAAACGGAAGTTCTATAACTTCAGTGTGACTATTCACACTGAAAAATTCGAGCCCGCTACCTCAAAAATAGACTCATTGCTGGAAAGATATAGAGAAAGAAAATTACCTATTAAAACCTACCTTCAACGGGGCAATAGAGCGCTCTGCGCGCCGTTTCCCTAATTTGTGGCAAAAGACCGATGAGGTAGGTACAGAGTCTTCCATAAAAATCGTTTGTACTTATATCATACATATCAAAATTGTATTTGAAATACCTTTTCATCAACAAAACTAGCAGATTCCCAAGATCCATTTTCATACTGGATATTGGAAATCTGCTGTTAGAGTCGGTCGTTACCACATTAGACTGCCGATGTGGCGCAGTGGTTAGTATGCCTGCCTGCCACGCAGAAGGTTCCGGGTTCAATTCCCGGTGGGGTCACTCACAAAGTTGATATTTATCACTTTGTGAATTTGTTCCCAGTCTGGTTAGGACATTGCAGACTGAACCGCCTGATTGTCTGAAAAGTAAGATGGTTCCGTGCTTCGGATGGGCACGTTAAGCCGTCGGTCCCGATTGCTATCTATGATGGCGGTCATTACACAACCATGTTAGAGGCCTGCTACTTGCAGTAGGCGGTTAAAAAACTCTGACACCAGGGTTCATCGGGTCGTTGAACGACTCGGTGTCCCACACGAAGAGAAAGAGTTACCACATTATACCATGTTCGTCTAGCTTAGACATACCTACTTAGGTCGTAACGAGCTTAGATACCTATTTTCACATTCTTGCCGATACTGTCGGCTATAGGTACATTTTCAACCCCCAGAATTCAAATTCACAGCGACATGTAAACCGCTCTCAACATCTCTTTGACAATTTGCATCCAAAAGAGGTGTCATGTTAAGGGGTCGATCAAAATTCCAAATAGACTTAAGTGGATTTTTGAGGGTAACCGCCTGTGTAACTGTCGAGAAAATTGACTGCCTGTCAAAGAAGCTTATTCAATTTTCGCCTTATTAATCAACAGAGAGGGTGCCAATTTACGATCAAAATGTTGTGGCTTTATTTTGTTAATGGACTGTAACTGGTTTTAAAGTGAAACTTTATTGAGTAAGTTGAATGTTCTGCTGAATGAAAATATCTTTATCAAGAAATTGAATAATTGATACAGGGTGGTACTGAATGAGGGACTTGCCCAAAGAACATAGTTGAAAACATTACACTCTTGTTTTTGGCGGACAGTCGTATAAAAATACCTCTCAAGAAAAACTGGCCGATCAACTGATTTCTTAGTTCTTTGCATTGGCTTTTGGGCAATAAAAAAATTGTTTTGTTTGGCCTGTTGAGCTTAGCGTTTTCAGGTAAAGTCGGTCGATTATTATTAACCAGAATTTAGGCTGTATTACATTATTTCTATTAATTTGTAAACAAAAATCAGTCAAACAGAAAGTAGAACGTTCTAGAATGTAGTAAGAGATTAAATCTTCCAAATTTTTTTTTGAAACCTGTACGAAATCGATAACATCGATAACAATGGCCCGACGTGTCATCAACACACGACGAAACCAATTTACGTTATTGGGGTCCCGATATTACGTATAATCACGTCGAAAACAACGATTCGTATTGTCATCGTGTCGAATTATGCAACCGCCTCATAGAAGCAACGATCACACTGACTACTAGACGGCACACTTAGTTGAATCGCAACAGATGATATTTAGGTCCAAGCTCCGCAGTGAAGACGCACAACGCGACGCGCAACATGACATTTCCCTGACCAGTGATCGGCAGCTGTTATCGATGCGACGCGCATCTCACGTATGTAGCTTTGTCTCTTCTGTTTCATTCATTTTTATATAGAAACGGTTTCAAGCGTCGCGATATCGCACGATTCCGACGATCACTTGTTTGACAGATGCCATCCTACGTGTCACGACACACGTCTCATCTGTGTTTACGGTTCGTGACAGCCACCACACATAGGACAAAATGTAACAGTCGCAATTTAATGCGACGACAATAATGTGGTCCCATAAAAACTGTATCGGATATCATGGCTCACGTCATCGCGTCGTTTAAACACCAGGTCATGTGTTGCGCCAAAAACTACTACTTTTGAAAACATTTTCGCCAAGACATCAGATTAGCTGATGAAGATTGCGCGCGTTCGTCAGTCAGTTGTGATATTTGAGATGATGTGACCACAGGTCACTTAGCGCGCACACAATATCCTGCCCAGTTCGCGCACCTCGATTTGGAGTTATCTCTTTCGGTGTCTAGTAGCCTTTGCAGTCGTTGTATGCAACCGTCTGATCTGCTGCCGCTAAAACTAACAAAACTACAAACTTTAACCTCATGTTCTTACGGTGGTTAGTTCTCTGTGTGAGGGGTCTAAATATACTGGTCGTGTATGTAATCAGTCGGTGACCGCAGAATTGTTGTCCCTCGATCAGACGTTGCCAGGAAATTACGAATTGGATTTTTATTTCACGAGTGTGCGCAGTAAATTGGTAATTTTTAGATAATCGGTTCGGCCTTGTCCGGGGCCCACACTTGGGGACATTGTGTCACGCACTCGGTTGTCATTAAAATAATACGACAGCAGTGGTAGGGCGGCTGTCAGCGGTCGGTGCAAAGGTTCCGGGTTTGATTCCTGGTGAGGCTCTCACAAAGTTGATATTTATCATTATCACTTTGTGACTTTGTTCCCAGTCCATGTTAAGTTTGGTTAGAACAATTTTATATGAGACCATCCAATTATGCGCAAGAAAGATCGGCCCTGGCTAACTTCAGGCCTACTTGTAAGTAATAGATAGTTTAAAACTTTCTGATACCAAGGTTCATCGATTCACTGCTGTTGACACGACAGACGAAGAAACACGATTTAAAAAAGGTTTATTGTTCTGGCAACTCTACCGTTTACAGAAAGCGTAGAGCCAACGACTTTCTCAGCTAAGGTCTGACTTACCATTACATAGTTAGTATTCTTTGCCATTACAGTGATAAATGCAGCCTGGAAGCCAGAAGCTGCCATTGTTTTTCCTTGAGATAGCTCAATCGAAGCCAAGCCAACAATTTTGTCATCCAGCCCTTTTACGTTGATTCTACGTTTGTTGCATCTGAAATGAGGTAGCGATCTTTAAAAGTTGGTGCCATTCTAGGGATAAGCTATCCCAAGCAGCAACTGGACGTGCTATAATGGTCGAGAGCACGTTCCTTATTTCTCTTTAAGTTCTATAAAAGTTCTAAAAACAGTCGAGTAAAAGCGCTGTAAACGTTTACTCGACGCGAAAAAGGCGCAAATTATTCAGACTAAAGTCCTATAAAAGATGAATAAGCGCTGAGTAAGCAGCAAAAAGGTGCTGTAAGAGTTGAGTAAACGTGGTAAAAAACACTAAGAGTGCTATAAGAGCAACCAAAATGCGTATATGGGATATTTAGTTCTATAAACGCAATCGATTTGCCTTTATACAGATTAAATGTGCTATAATAGCAGCTGAATTGCTTTCATTCGCCTTTTTAGTGCTATGACAGCAAACAGAATGCTTTTACTCGACTAATAAGTGCAGTAAAAGATCTTAGGGAGGCTTTTTTACAACTAGTTACTGATCATTTTCATCTCCTCAACGATCGAGGCTGTGGTGTATAAAAATATTTGTAAAGCAAACTAAATAAGTTTCAAAGGTCATTTTATTAAGTTATTCAGCAGTACATGTTTCGATTTTTAATATTCGTGTAGTTACTCCAAAACATCATGCGCAAAAAGATTTATTGACAAACCTAAAGGCATTTTTACATAAACATTAATGCGCCGCCTGTTTTCTTAAATTTGACGACGAATTTATTGAATTAAATATATATTAAATAATAATTGTATAAGCTTATGTCCATACTGGTAGTCTAGTTGCAGTTACAGCTCACTTATTCGGTTAAAAGTCGAATAAGAGTGCTTTGTCACCACATTTATAGCACAAGGTGTCGCCATGATAATATTTAGGGTTCCATTGGTACAAGACAAAAAAACTAAAAAAAAAAATCTTTTTTTATTTTCAAGGAACATTTTATTTCATAAAACAATGCCAGACTTCTTGGATGTTGATACCTTTCTTAACAAAGATGATTTAAAACAACTTGGCCAATTGCGCTGGCTTTGGAAGGAAACGCATTTTATAATATCAGATAAATGTAACGGATGTGGCCTTAGTACAAACGATAACTCAATCGGAAGAAGATTTCACTTTGTTCTACCTGACAATAAAATAAAGCATGTATAAATATCTTTTGGTGTCGCGGTTGTGCTTACTTTGCTGTTTATGATCATTTTACTAATGATGAGTGTTATTACTGTAACTAAATATTTTTACAACCCTTTGGTGAGTGTACGAACTTTATGCAAGACGTTTGCAATGTCACGCGTGATCATGGTGGCCAGCCAGCTCGGTTCATGCCATGCTGTTCACGATCACGATTTCATTGCTTGCGTCTACGGAACCACTTAAAACTGGCGGACTCGTGCTTGGATGTGCACTAGCATTACTCGCAGAAATTAAATTGGGCTGCATTAGTTTTGCAGAATATTTCATCTGCTCCAACGTTTTTTTAACTTTCTTTCGAAAATGGCCGCTTCTTTTCAACTTTTTCCATTTGTTTTTATCCATTTTGATAGTAAAATTGTACGAAAAACGTCTTCAAGATATCGACCGACAAAATGGACGGACTTGTGCTATTAATGTTTCCCAAAACTCTACAATTCTACTTTAAGCTGAGTGAATATCGTATAATAGCTCTTAAAATCACTAAAGATCCTATAAAAACGTTTTGATTTCTGTTATACGAGTTACTCTATAAGCGTGCAATAACAGCAGCCATGTTGCTATAAGCAATTCGATTGCATTTATAGAGCTTTTATAGATACATAAAAGAATGCTGAATAACGGCTGTATAAAAGCGCCCTATTCAGAGAATCAGCTATTCTACTGCTATTACACGACTGTTATAGATCAATCGGTGGAATAACGAGTATTATAGCCACTTTAATTCAGCATCTGATAAAAGGTGGAGTAAAAGTGCTATAACCTAGTGTTATAAACGTTTATTCGACGTCCTTATAGCACACATTAGCAAATATTGCCAAATAGTCGAGATAACTGCCATTATACGATACATGGGTGTTTTGAGAACGGTTACTCGGCTTTTATACGATTGAAAGCTGAGTAAACCAATTCTTATTCGACTTTTTTGCTGCTTGGGATGTTTCTTGTGATTTCGATTGATTGAAAATTTCGTCAATATTGAATGTTAAATAGTCAATAAGCTTTTTTCTCCTTAGTCCCGACATTTTTTTAAGTATTAGTCGTTCAACTTTTCACGGTACAGTCCTCACGGTTTTTAGTGTTTGTAGTTTTATTATAGCAAAAGTTGAGTATTTACTCATTACCTACTTTTAAAATTGCGTCGGCTGATCAATTTGAAACAATTAGCATTCCAGCTTGCACATTTTGATGACGTCAATTAGGCTCCATAACGTTCATCACTGTACCTATCCCTTTTTTATCATTTTTGTTTTTTAACTTCATTGAGTGTCGTTTCGTTTCATCTGCCTTCAATATATACTCTTTAACTTAGAGTATAAAATAAGCAAGCAATAGAATGCGCCTACCCAGGTAGAACGGTTGGCACGGCTATGAACAGAACTTTTCTGTCCATCAGTAGCAAAACGACGGTGACAACACGCGTCTTTATGTCGGTAATTTTGCATCTAAGTATATTTTTCCTTCATTTGACTTATGTATCTACGAACTTTTACTTACGCTACAAACAATACCTTCACAGCCACAAAAATCCACTGGACATGGGCCTCCTTTTCTGGGAATAACAAATAGGGTCAAGGTACTCATGAAACTGAACAACTTTCCCCATGGAACGTGGGTCAAAATATGAAAAAAAGAAAACGGACCTCTCATAGTTACTCAAATCAGCTGATCGGCAATTTTGTATGGGTAGTAAAAATTTATTTTTCCTCTTTCGACCCTTGTTCCATAGGGACAGTTGTAAGTTTTATGACAACCTCCTTTCGTCTATATTTATTGTTTTGTAAAATCCAGTATATATTTACTCTATCTGCTCTTTACCCCATCGGGTGTCGTTTCGTTTCATCTGCCGTCCGCCGGTGCTCTGTCAGGTGTCAGAGTATTGTTTTTGTGAATGTCATCCCGAGCTATGACGGCCGCGCCGCAAACGACCGCGGTTACCTTTGTATTTAGCCGTGCGATTGCTTGGTCTGGTTCATCGACTTTAGCGTGCATTGGTTTTGTTCTTTTAACATCATTGACATTCTACAGGGAGTAACAGAAAGGGCATTAAGCCGAAAGGAGGTGAAGTGAAGGTACTCATGAAACTGAACAACTTTCCCCTTGGAACTATGAAATATGAAAAAATAATTTAGTCCTCCCATCCATATTAAATCAGTCAGCTAATCGGCGATTTTGTATGGGAGGTCCAACTTTTTTTTCATATTTCGACCCATGTTCCATGGTGAAAGGTGTTCAGTTTCATGAGTACCTTCATCTCCTTTCGGCTTGTAATACCCTTTCTGTTACTCCTGGTATAATGTGTCATACAATATTATTTTTAAAGAAGAGTGGCTTCTGTCAATGTCAACATAGGACAACGAGGAACTGTCCAAGTAATCAGTAATCGTTGTAATCGGTGCGGTGCGCTTCATCGCCATATAATCTACATGGTGATAGAGCGCGCCATCTATATGTATAGTGTGAAATTTTACTATTGACCGATAGCGAAAACTCAGAACCGGCTGGTGATAAGGAACAATTTTCCCCAAGGAACATAGGTCGAAAGACGAAAAAAAATGTTTGGTCCTCCCATACAAACTTGCCGATCAGCTGATTTCAGTTACTATGAGAGGTCCAAAATTTTTTTTCGTATTTCGACCTATGTTCCTCGGGGAAAGTTGTTTCTTATCACTAGCTAGTTCTGAGTTTTCGCTATCAGTCACTAGTAAAATTTCACCCTAACCCTAAACTTTAATAACATGGCCCTAGACAGTTCCTCATTTTACCAATTTCATATTGGTCTACTATCGATGCTCTACTATTGAACTTTGATAGGATTTTGAATTGTAGATAGCAACTTCACTTCTCTTTTTTTCGCTTATCGTTTTTTCTGAATTTGGCTAACAACCACCATATTTGTCATTTCATCATATTTGTCAGTTAAGGTGAAATCGACCTTATTTTTTCGGGCCGTTATTGCTTTATTCCGCTAAAGGTCTATGTTTTGAACCAATTTTATTAAATCGTCAACGTGTGGTTTCAATCCATATTGATACTTTAATGTGTGTTAAATTGCTTTATTGAGATTTACTTTAAAGTTTTTATTATTTGCGTAAACAGTTTTGTATGATTGCTCGCTGACAAAAAAGTATAATCCAGCAACGATTGTCGTACAGCCCTGTAGAAGTACGATCAATTTTATTATAGTTCAACTATCAACATTTTGTCAAAATTGTACAACAATGCAACGTCACGACGTCGTCAACATATCCACCATCACTCATCGACACATTGTAACCGGATGTCACATCCAGACTTAATATCTTACTGGCCTTTGTCGTCGCCCTAAAAAAAGAAAAATACATTCGAAAATGGAAGCACAAACGCCATAAATGTATCTAAGATTCGAATTTGGAATATCATCGGCGGATATATTTCATCTTGTCATAACAGTGTGGGTCAAAGAGAGGATCAGGCTTGATAAATTGCAGTTCAAATTTGGAATAATGTCTTTTTCACTATTCACCGCGGCGGTTGGATGGTATGGAGACGGTAGTCGGTAGTGATGACGTAACAGTATCTTGCTCTGATAGGGGTTGGGATCGGAATTGTGTTTTTCTTTTGTGAAGCTCATTCTTGGATGAATATTAATATATTACACTAGTACCAACTCAAGTTTCTTACTATAAGTACCTAGATATAAGTTTTATGAAAAGGAGATTCACATATCAAAAAAAAACAAGACAAATTGTAAGTATTATTTTGGAATTTCTAGTTAAGTACCTAGGTCCTTCAAAAATGTTGTGAAGTATTGCGTCTATCCGATCTTCATATTTAGTGCGAAACTACATAAACCTTACATATATCTCATGGCTTGTATCTAAATGATGTGTCCTTGCACTATTTGCTGGAAATTGATGCCCAAACGTACTATCAAAATGCGAAAGTCTTAAACAAATGTAAGCATACTTTCAATGTTTGGAAAATACCAGTACACGATCGACAATAAAATTACCAGTGCTTAGCCCGAAACATGCCATTCACACTTTCACACATACACGCGCGGAGTGCGGTAGACATCCCGACTAGAGATGAAAATTACCTTGAAACTTACCTTTTCTGAGGTAAGTTTCCTGAAAGTTACCTGAAAGTTTCCTGGCGAGGAAGTTTTCAAAACTGATTATTTACCTTAAGAAAACAGTTGTTGTATTAATTATTAACTTAATATTGCTTAAATTTTTTCTGGTATCTACAGTTTTGATGGAACAGGGAACATAATAAGTCCGGTTTTATGCTTTTTATTCGAAAAGAGGAGGTAAACAAGTAAGGAAGAAAGTTTAAAACATCTATAAATGATAAAAAATGTATATTGCTTCACATAATCATATGAAAAAGTGTACGAGATCAATTAGATATAGAGTTAAGTACAACTGAGAGCATGTTAAACTTATATTTTGGACTTTCTTTTGTTTTTATAATAATGTGAGAGATTCGAATCATTTTCACGTTGTAACTGTAAAGTTTGCTCTGCTTCTCGCGTCGAAACCTATCTACCTACGGGCCTGCGCACACTTGAGACAAAACTGTCTGGCATCGTCGCGTATGCACGCTCCATTAAGTACATTGAACTCAACCAGGGATTGCAATCCCGCACCTCATTCAATCCCGCGTTCCGGATTCCGCGAGATCCCGCATCTTTGAAATGGTGTTAAGAATCAAACTAAAATGCACGTTTTTAAAAAAAATCTGCTTTAGTCCAATAAACTTAAACATGCTTGTCATGTGAAACTAAAATATTTAGTTTTGTTCAATTTCACCCTTAAATTAAATTTATTAAATTATATTATTTTTTATTATTTCTTATTATCAGTAATATTGTAATACTATTTTTATAAGACAAAGAAGTTTTCTACACTAATATAATAAAGAGGAAAACTTTGTTTTTGTTTTTGTTTGTTTGTTTGTTTGTATGTAATCGATAAACTCCGAAACTACTGGACCGATTTCCAAAATTCTTTCACTATTAGAAAGCTACAACATCCCTGAGTAACATAGGCTACTTTTTACCACGGGAAAATTCCTCATTCCTACGGGAAAACGGTTAGCAGCAGGAAAACGGGGAAATAAAGCAGATATTACTCAAATTAGCCAAACCGCTTTACCAATCCTCGCGAATTTTGGCACTGATATTACTATCATATAAAAGACGGACATGGTCAGCCCTCGAGGATCTGGAGTACCTGATGAAGACCACCAGCATCCCATATAAACTATAAGAGATACGGTCATGGCTTCATAGAAAAAGTTGTTCACCATGACGGGCCGCTTCTGCTGGCACATGGTCATCGAGGATCTGGAGTACCTGATGTAGACCACAAGCATCCCATCTAAACTATAAGAGATAGGGTAATGGTTTCAAAGTAAAAGTTATTCAGCACGACAGGCTGCTTCTGCTGGCACATGGTCACGAGGGTCTGGAGTACCTGATGTAGACAACCAGCATCTCATCTAAACTATAAAAGATTCGGCAATGGCTTCAAAGTTAAAGTTATTCAGCATGACGGGCCGCTTCTGCTCGCACATGGTCACGAGGGTCTGGAGTACCTGATGTAGACCACCAGCACCCAATCTAAACTTTATTAGACTCGGTAAATGCTTCAAAGTTAAAGTTATTCAGCATGACGGGCCGCTTCTACTGGCACATGGTCACGAGGGTCTGGAGTGCCTGATGTAGACCACCAGCATCCCATCAAAACTATAAGAGATACGGTAATAGCTTCAAAGTTAAAGTTATTCGCCATGACAGGCCGCCTCTGCTGGCACATGGTCATGATGAGTAACTTCTGCTAGAATGGATTAATGGACTTTTTACTACGGGCAAAGATCCCATTTCTACGGGAAAACAGGTAAGTAGCAGCGAGTGAAACCGCTGGGCGGGCCGCTATATAAGATAAAGAAGTTGCTTGACGCACTGAAAATGCTTAACCTCTCCTCTGTGGCGCCATTTTTTATAGGTAGGCCTTGTCAGGCCAGACGAGCGATTAATGGGAATTCAACATATTGGGATTCAACTTAATGGGAATTCAACATATTAGGATTCAACTTATTGGGATTCAAGTTATTGGGAAGCCGACGTTCAAAAAATTCAACTTAATGGGAATTCAACTTTATGGTCCGGAAGGAAATAAAAGACTACATAAAAAACGACCTGGCACTTTTACTAAAACGGAAACTCATGGACATGTGCGTGCATTCTCCTAACCCTCATATACGGTAGTCAAACTTGATCTTTGACGGAAGCTCAGAAGTACAGCCTCAAAATTTGCCAGCGAGCAATGGAGCTAAAGCTGACAGTTCGTGTCAGAAATACCATACTGCGCTTTGTAATGAAAATATCTGACGCAGCCCGAGCAGCAGTCAAGCTGAAGTGGGAATGGACTGGTCACGTCTGCCGAATTCCAGAAGACCTATGGGCAAAAACAGCTCCTTTACGGAAACCACCCACAGCAAACAGACGCCGTGGTAGACCGCGTCGTAGGTAGTACGACCAGCTTGACACATTCTTGAGGCACAAGGCTAGATCAGATAAGTTTTTTTTTTATTTGAATGAATCATAATATTATAATGACTAAAGATCAGCATTCGGGGCAAATTAGTCACTTTAGATTACAACTTTCATAATACTTTTATTCAAAAAACAAATTTTTAATGTACTACCGACGGTTACGACTACCTATGGTGATACTACTACTACTACTACTATAACAGCTACGATAAAGTCCACTGCTAAACATAGGCCTCCCCCTAGTAGAGTGGTATTTTCCATACTCACCACGCTTGGTAGGCGGGTTGGTGAGCTCAATGCAAGATGTTGCAATGCGATTGCGAAATTCCCTTAGTCGCCTCTTACACCCGACGGGAAAGATATGGGGTGATGACATTCTAAGCCGGCATCACACGGCTATGGTGATAAGATAACTGATATTAGAAATATGCTCTAAAGAAAAAGGTTATATTTAATGCTTTCATCACCCGGTTTGCTTCTCAGCGTACTACAAGTATATCCTGACGCTGTATATGCTCTTTCAGCTTCTACGCTAATAAGTTAGATAGCAAGGATATATTCGTAGGAAAGAACGTTGCGTTTTCGCACTCCGGAAGCAAAAGTTCACGATTTTTTTGCCCGCAAGGCAAAAAAGAGCGCGGGATCCCGCGGGATTGCAATCCCTAAACTCAACATAGATGGCGTTATCTGAGGATATGTCTCAAAGTATATTGATCTGAACATAGATGGCGTTATCTGAGGATTTGAACAAAAAAAACAACCAGCTTTAAGAAAAAATAAATTTTGACGTAATAAATAACATACAAAATACTAATTTTTAACCTTATTTTCATTTAGACATACTTATTATCACTAATTTTTTACGTTGAAAAGACATTTTTGAAAACTTCCTCGCGAGGAAACATTCAAGTAACTTTCGGGTAAATTACCTGAAAATTACCTCGAAACTTTCAATGTTTCGGAAACTTTCAGAAATTTTCATCTCTAATCCCGACAGATCCCGGGTCTCATTACCGGGAACATACATCATCGTCACGGGTCCTGCAAGTCATCGCCTGGTCCCGACGGCTTTTACTACACTACTGTGGTAAAAACTGCTGGAGTAGTGTGGAATCGGATTTTGTGATAATAAAATAGCAATGCGCGATACACATTGACCTAACTTACCTAAAATCAGTGCTGTCACTTTCTGTTTAAATAAGTTTTCCCTGATTTCTAGTCAGTTTATTCGCCATTATTTTCTTCATTGCCTTATTTCCACAGATAAGACAAGGCGAATTTATTGTCAAATTTTGCAAAAATTCTTTTCTCTTTTTAACCCTGTTTGACAGAAATTGACAGCAGTAATTTAAGATAAGAGAATGTATATTCCAAATTGCCAGCAATATCCTATTCCGAAATCCATTTACATAAGTTAAGATAAGTATTATAAACTAAGAATAACCAAAGTTGTAAAATAAGTACATATAGGTATATTACTGATCTGATATCCTACAAGAAACGATTCGTCTATATTGTGCCGATTAGTGTTATGAATGACTTATGAAGTCGTTGCGCGTAGCGTACTAACCCCGAAAATAGAAGTAAGCCGCTTTCACACTTGCTTACCCTAGCAATGACAAAGAAATATCAAAGCGGTAGCTTTTATGAAAATTACTATAACTATCGCACCGGCTCGGTCATTAGAAGATGTGATTCGTAATTAAAAATATCAATCTGAGGATTTTCCTAAAGTACATAGTCATTTCCTTGGTCCTTCGAGCCGGATTGTGGCTTATTTCACGGGGGTGAAAACTATGGAATCAAATTGTTCATTGTGATATTATAATCCATAATTATTCTTCAAATGTTTCAGTGGCACTTTTATCGCATCAAATAACGCAGACTACTAAAAACTGCTCAAAAAGATGAGATGGTTTTTTAAAAGTGTCTAGGTACAACAAATTCTTCAAAACATAAAATGGTGACAGATTTTTTCTTAAACTATCGTTTGGTACGCTGAGTTGACGGATGACCCGAAGTAGAACACTGTGCGGCATGCTACTGAAAACTGTCTCACAAAGGCACCAGCTCTACAGGGAGGCATGCGACATGACGCGTGGGATGGCCTGTCAGATAAGTGATCGTCAGCCGTCATCTACACGACTCACGTCTCACGTGTGTAGCTTTGTCTCTTCTGTTTCATACATTTTATATCGAAACGGTTTCAAGCGTCGTGATGTCGCACATCTCAGGTCTTCGTGTCACGTTTCACGTCTTTGTGTCACGTCTCACGTTTTAAGTCTCCGTGTCACGTTTGATGTCTTTTCTGTGGAGCTCTCGCCTTAGTTTTAGGCTCAATTTGACAGGACGCTGAGAGCATTTCGCCGGCACCCACGGGCGGCGCCGGCGCACCGTTTGATCGCAATGATGTGACTGATTTGACAGTCCGTTGCTGTTTGACACGCGGCGTGTATCAGGCTATCGGGTGATCTCCATTATCGGCAAGGTGACCGAGAGTGAATCGTCAATATACGGCGGTTGCTAATGGGAGGAGATGTGGAGCAGGAAAGCCGTGGAGAAGACTTATGCTGGTATTTTGAGTTGAAGAGGGCGGCTGGTAGGCGACTGAATGCTAAAAACGGGAAATTTACGTAGTAGTGGCGAAGAGTCCATACATGCCGATTCCCATCGGCTTACCTTTCAGAAACTAACAAATCTATTCCCTAACACCAATGTACTTTAATTTTAGCACTTTTTAGTACATTTCTTTGCTCTGGGCTCCTTCGTTAAGATTTCACCCTTCGCCACTTATGGTGTACTTACCCTAGGCAAAAACTACATCCAACAGTAGATGGCTAATGGCGTATCGTACAGGTATTTTAGTCATTTTGAAATAGGCAGCACCATAGAAATTGCGTTATGGACTATGGAGTGGTATAGGATTTACTTTCCAGCAGTCTATCCCGGTCAACGGCACCAGAAGTCCGGCTGAACAAGGTTTTTGTTGTGAAAGGTTAAGTCTGACTAGAGTCTAGCCATCAATGTGTAGCTGTCTCGAGGCCCAGCTGATGCGATTTCTATGGGTAAGGGCCATGAAATTCTTGCGCCAAAATCTACCATCATCGCATCAAAATACCATTAGATTTTCGATTACTATGTAACCTAAGTCATTATCACACTCGTCTCAGCTTTGACCAAAAAAGTATCTTCTCCCATCCTTGTTCTGAAAGCCCACTGACACTTACCCGCCTCAAAACATTTCCCACCTCCTGTCAGCGTCGTCATTCTAATGAACACCGAAATGGAAGCTGCCGTATCTACGCCAATCAGGCCGATTATCTGTACCATCGTACCATGTACCGTCAATGGTTTTAATGGTAGCGGCTTCGACGTTGACAGCGTTGCCGGGTGGCTTTGAAGTAGAAGTGATTGTCAGAGGAAAGTTTTGATTGGGCTCAGTTGGGCTTTTGTGTTACGTTGTATGTAACACAAGGCGTCATGATCTAATCTTCTTCTTCTTCGTGTCGATAACAAAATCAACGCCTCAAATTTCATTCGACCAGTATTTTGCAACTCTCACAGCTAATGTTTTGTAGTTATCTAAAGTAATACCTACTAAATTTTAAAACACTTCCCGTGTTAGGTAGGTATACAATTTTTGGGAAACATACAAGAATCTGGAAAGAATGAATTAGTCGCTGGAAATTAGTTGTAAAACTATCCTGGTAGATGGATCCCTGCCACGCGTTAGTGGCCAAGACATACTTGCTAAGTCGCGGGCTAGGATAGAACCGTGGTACCTCAGTTGATAGTGGCTTCGGTAGTACAGATGCCGAAGATCGCAGGTTCAAATCCTGCTTGCGGTGGAAAACTTTGCAAGATTTCCAAAAATGAGTAGTAGTAGGTAGGTTAGTATGTGTAGGTAGCAGAAGTTTTAAGTCTTTTTCTGAGATCTCTTCGTGAGACTTCCTGTAACCCAATACTCAGGACATCTGTACCTATCAGGTTATAGCATTGCGCTATTTTTCACTTTAATTTCCTTCAAATCTGTAAATAATTTTCTTATTTGACATATTTATTTACTACTATTGACAAAATGTCAACGTCTCACCTTTGACGGCCATCTCATAGAGCCGCGTAGTTCTCTACTAAAAAGTTATTGTACTATAGCCCGCTACCTCTTTCTAATTTCTGACCTCCTGGTACTCGATTCTAAATTTATCTCGCGCTGGCACTCTTTCACTCCTCCCGGAAACGAGACCTCCGAGCCCTCCGAAACCACAGGACTGCCCTCGTCGCCTAGACAAACCACTACATCATCAGGGCGACAAACCTCCACCATCAACACTGGCAATGTGCAAGAAAACTGGTCACTGACAAACCTCAAGGTCTTTGAAATTCGAAATCAGAAAAAAGACTAGAACATTCTCGAACGCCTGGCAAGCATATATAAGGCGTGTCAAGCTGTCAAAAGATGAGTATTTACCAGTCTGTACTCTACTTCCAATTATCTAAGAAGAAAAAAAGAAGTAAAAAGTCTAAAGTGAAGTAACAAAGTAAGTGAAGTAAGTTCTGAAGCCTCAAGAACTCAGAAGCCTCAAGTCCAGAAGCTAAAGAAGCTTTGCTGTCCGCAAGCGTCAACGACGAGTTGCCGAGTCGCCGTCGAGCCTGAAGGACCCAAGTTCCTGCCGAGCGCACGCTGACCGTCGGAGGGCGATTCTACGCTGTGTGAGTCCGCGCGTCTTGTGGCCCTTTCGGTGTCAGGAGGTTACTTATTTGTATACGTGGCTAATAAAAGTAGTATTGGTTTACTTTCTATCTTTTCCTGCCGCGGCCCCTCACCACGCGCGAGGGCACCAGGCTTGTTAGGGCGCCTACACACAGGACACTCTACCCACACCTACTCACTCACGCCCCCCGGGGCCACAGGCACTCGTGCTAGCGAGACCACTCCACCCTACCTAGCTACTAAGTTACACCTGCGGTTACCTCGGTTCCCTGAGTGCCGGTGCCTCTAGGAACCTGGGTAACACGACAGTTTGGCGCCCAACGGTAAAGGATACGTGCGTGGGCGATATCTACACCCACGTACTATCAGAACCCTTCTCTAAATTCTAAAACAACGCTTCTTCTAGCGTAAACCTTTTCGACTATAATTTCGGCCCTCTCCCTCTTTTCCTCTCAAAATTCTAAATTTACCTCTCATAGGATATTTTGGCCCTCCTCTTTCGGCCCTCTTTACTTTTACCTCTAAAAATAAACCCTCAAGCATAAAACCTACACTAACCTACAATTTTACTTGCTACACTTTACCTAAAACTTTTCCAAACAAAAATGGCTTCAAGGACAATTCTGCCAGCGTCAGGTCAATCTCGATTGACCCCCTATTCTGCCAGCGTCAGGTCAATCTTGTGGACCCCCTTTTTTATAATATTCCTTTTGACCCTTTTCTAATTATGCTGTTGGCATTTTTCGACTTTTGTCTTTTACTTTTTGCTCCTTTGCCTTTTTGCTATTTGCCCTTTTGCCCCTTTTACCAATTCTACTTTCCTATTTAACTACTTCTCGGCTCAACTCGAATTACCCTCTGCATCCCGCTTTTCCTTCATACTCGTCCTATCTCCACTCACTTTAACACCGCTACCCTTTCTCTACTACCCTTCTTAACATCTGACTTCGACCTTTCGGCTTACTCTCGAAGTCTTAATTTTATATTTTGCTTTTAGCCTTCTACACACTCTCACACTTACACACACACTGGCTCTAAAGCCACCTACAGACACACACCTCTGCAGGCGGTACTCTAATCCCGCCCTGCTCTCTTAAGGGTCTCTAAATACCCTCTCTAAGACTCTCTAAATGGGTCTCTTAAAATGTTCCTCTCTTGATGGGTCTCTCTATCCCCACTTGAGCTAAGGTTCATTCTTCTTCGTGCGGATTGTGACACGTTAAATAAGCCTACACTACTACACTCTACACAAACTTATCTTCTTCACACTCTACACATCGTGCGGTTAGTGACACGTTAAATAAGCCTTAACACTACTCACAGGTTTTAAGCTGGAGCGGATGACAACTCCTAAAACAAGCCTTGGTCATCGCCTGAGATATGCTCAGAGAGTAGCATACCTTGGAGTAGGAGCCATTGAATGTGAGCCCTACCCCAATCTTTGGAAGATGAAGGATGCATGATTGAATGGTGAAGTCTGAAAGTAGGTGAATGCGTAAGGTATTTGCTCATAACCTCAAAATTTTTGTAACAGCAAAAATTTTCTTGGGGTCGTGGGGGAAAATATAGCATTGCGCTATTTTTCACTTTAATTTCCTTCAAATCTGTAAATAATTTTCTTATTTGACATATTTATTTACTACTATTGACAAAATGTCAACGTCTCACCTTTGACGGCCATCTCATAGAGCCGCGTAGTTCTCTACTAAAAAGTTATTGTACTATAGCCCGCTACCTCTTTCTAATTTCTGACCTCCTGGTACTCGATTCTAAATTTATCTCGCGCTGGCACTCTTTCACTCCTCCCGGAAACGAGACCTCCGAGCCCTCCGAAACCACAGGACTGCCCTCGTCGCCTAGACAAACCACTACATCATCAGGGCGACAAACCTCCACCATCAACACTGGCAATGTGCAAGAAAACTGGTCACTGACAAACCTCAAGGTCTTTGAAATTCGAAATCAGAAAAAAGATTAGAACATTCTCGAACGCCTGGCAAGCATATATAAGGCGTGTCAAGCTGTCAAAAGATGAGTATTTACCAGTCTGTACTCTACTTCCAATTATCTAAGAAGAAAAAAAGAAGTAAAAAGTCTAAAGTGAAGTAACAAAGTAAGTGAAGTAAGTTCTGAAGCCTCAAGAACTCAGAAGCCTCAAGTCCAGAAGCTAAAGAAGCTTTGCTGTCCGCAAGCGTCAACGACGAGTTGCCGAGTCGCCGTCGAGCCTGAAGGACCCAAGTTCCTGCCGAGCGCACGCTGACCGTCGGAGGGCGATTCTACGCTGTGTGAGTCCGCGCGTCTTGTGGCCCTTTCGGTGTCAGGAGGTTACTTATTTGTATACGTGGCTAATAAAAGTAGTATTGGTTTACTTTCTATCTTTTCCTGCCGCGGCCCCTCACCACGCGCGAGGGCACCAGGCTTGTTAGGGCGCCTACACACAGGACACTCTACCCACACCTACTCACTCACGCCCCCCGGGGCCACAGGCACTCGTGCTAGCGAGACCACTCCACCCTACCTAGCTACTAAGTTACACCTGCGGTTACCTCGGTTCCCTGAGTGCCGGTGCCTCTAGGAACCTGGGTAACACGACAAGGTGCTGGCATGTCGTTTATGCCATCCGTTCCCACAAAGGATATTGAACTGGTCTAAACGCCTATTAGTCTGTTACATCCGTCGCCTGGCTAAAGGGCGTCACATAAGTTATAGACGACCACTCCGACGGCAGTCGCACTAAATGTCGAACATACTTTTCTGTCGATTTGTTTTGTCTGTCGAACGTATCTACCTATTATTTTACAGTAGCAGTCAATCGTATGAATGAAAAGTCCAATGTCATACAGAGGGCTGATTCCTATTAATTTATCCGAATCATGTTATTCAAAACTTGTGCGCTGTTTGACAGAAAACCGAGCTTAAGTTCGATAGATATTCAGTTTAATCAAATGTACAGTCGGGGCCAAAAGAGCATACCTAGTTGGGATTTTTAGTTCTATGACAAGAAATTGAACGCCATCTCACTGTTATTGGTAGTATCACCTGTGTAACTGCATAGGCACATCTTGATACTAATTATTTCTCTAGATGGCGCTGCAATCAGTTCCCAATTGAAAAAATAAGTTCTTATTTATTCTAACCGTCCACTCGGAGATACTTAATCTGGCTAATTTTATTACTGTCATCGACTTGGTAACTCACACAACACTTTTTCGTTATGGTTTTGATTTTGCCAATCATAAAAAGCAGTGGTCCAGGTCAGATTCGAACCCAGACCTTGCAAGATTAAAAGCATCAACCTATAACCGCTTGGCAATGACTGCTTAGTGACTCATGTTGAAAAACGTCAATATAATAAACCGATTCACTGTCGGCATTGCCGTAAGTCTTGCAAATATGACTGTAGGTAATAAGGCCAGAAGAGGGTAGTATAGTTTATTATACGGTTTGAGCTCAAATTTATTATTCATCAATTTGGTGTATAAAGACATTGTGTGAATCACTTGGTTGTGTTTATAATCTAACAATGTTGATTGTTTATAATAATGAATTATTTATGCAATATCAGTGTTTCTTAAAAATAAGAAATAGTTGCATTTCACAGCCAATATAAACATTATTCGGAAATATCTAGGATACTAAGTATAACGGTAAGTGAAGTGAATATTTGTTTCGCATCAATAACTAGTATAACAAACGATGATATTTTAACAAACATTTTGTTTTAGATCAACACTATGAAACTATAAGTCTAAGTTCCAAGAACCCACAAAATATATTTCTTTGGTGATCATTGCCTGGGATAGGAGAACTTAGCGCCGTTAATAATATCCAGTCGCACCAAAGGCGTCATATTCACCGATCATAGGTCGTCAAGGAGTGGTTTTAACAACACACTGACGTGAAAATTATTTATTAGCACTGGTTTTGAATCACAACGAAAACTTATGGAAATTGAAGGTCCGAAGATGTTATAATAGAAATAAGAAGACAGAAGAAATTTTGAAGACAGGAAAATATTTGTGATATCAATATAACTGGTTTTATCAATGAATGCAAGGCGTAATTACCCAACGGTGGGCCCATGGATTAATTTTATTTTTTTTATTGATTTTAAAGTTTTGTGGACATTTATTATAAGCAGATATTAATTTATTGAATACTAATATCAATTTTGTATAATTATTTATTTCTGTAATTTAAAGCTTCCTGCACACTATACTGGCGGCCAAATTATAGTGCGCATAACCTCGTCGCGCGAAGCACCCGTGCTACCGTCTATAGCTTATTTGTTACTCGAACTCGTATCGTATTGTTATTAAAAATACTTTGAATCTGCTGTCGGCACAGTGTGTAGGAACCTTAATTTGCTGTTGTTAAGTAAAGCAGGTTACGTTTCAATCCTCTTTTCAAATATTATTGAAAACGAATACTTAAGCGTTTACCTGCGTGATTTCGAAAAATATTATTTATAACTGGATTTTGTTATTATTTACTATTACTTAGGATAATAAGAAAAAATACTTAGTATCGCTGTTTTGTTTTCATGATAAGAAAATAAAGTTCTTAAGAAATTAGACATGTTTTATTAATCATTTATAAAAATATTACTTATTTTCACTTATTAATGAAAATATATTCAATTACGCATTTAAAATAAAAACTATTTTAAATAGCATTAAAAAAAGTTTTATCCAGAGTTGAGATTTGAACCCAATTATACGCGTTCAGAAGGCACTGTATATAACCATTACACCACGCAGTCATTGAAGTAGCATGTGAAATAGTGAATAGAGTAATGATAGAAAACCTACAGTGATTGACAAATGGAATTTCTATTTTGTTGCTGCTGACAGAGGCTGACATTGTTAATAGAACTAATGCCATCTCATTTATATTTTATGAACTACTACGGTTGAGGAACATGAGCTACTCCAAAGGATTATGAACCTTACGGTAGGTATGTTCTTTTGATCTCGAGTGTACCTAGAGCTTCATTAATGATACCACTGTTGATTTGCTATTGACTGACTGTCAGTGGCATGGCTATAGCCTCGAAACACCCATACATCTATGAGCTTTCTTCAGATAGCGGCCCAGATGCCTTTTAAAAGGTAGGTATGATTCTAAAAAGTTAAATGCACCTTATCATGCACCTGTTGTTAACTATCTTTAACCATAATATATTTAAAGACACAGAAGCTTGGGCCTGTACCACTACAAAGTTACATACATACCTTTCAAATGGCATCTGAGCGTTACGAGGATATACCCGAGCCAACCGGTCATACGAAAAACGCTATATTTTTATCCGTCAAAAATCTGTTGGAAAAGAATCGTTAGTCTGCACACCCCAAAGGCTCCGTGCGCGATCGCGTTAGCGCGCGCACACGCGAATGATATTTTCCCGCGGAACAGCAAAGCGCGCCATAATTATAAACGCATCAATCAGCCGTGCGCATGCGCCGCCCCGAGGGCGAGCGCTCGTACGCACCGAGTAAATGGTTATTAGCCGAGGTTGCATGCGCGATTTTCTTGCGATTTTTGATACGCTAAGTAAGTTAAGTACGAGTAAACCCCAGGCAGCTCTTGTCATCTTGTTGTCTATTTGAACTTTGAAGATTCTACAGGCGCCACATGACTTTACAACGGGACCACGTATTTATTGTACGTTGGAATGACACAACGAGAGACGCCACACATACTACCTTACAGGCGGCTATACACTTCATAGAATACACATGGCACAAGATAGAGAAGTTTGGAGAAAGCTGGTGACGAACATTGTCCAGAGTAGTCACGTCCCTCAGTCATGAGACTACGACGAAGAAGAAGAAGGTATTTGACCGACAAAATTGAATTAGGTACAGTTCACACAATATGAGACGTTACAGACGTTAGCTGTATAAGATGACAACCGTGACGCCGAGTTAGGACAACAGTCACAGGAGTTCTAGAGTCTGGCCAGCGACTCTTTGGACACGGAAATGGCGCCAATTTTAAAAATCTTTCACATGTTAACACTGAAAAACTACAATAAAACAATTTTGATACTTACTATTTTTTTGTTTTCTGCTCTTTAGTTTGTGTTTACCTTGCCTACCGGTATGTATGTATGATGTATCTACTGGGAGTAACAGAAAGGGTGTAACAAGCCGAAAGGAGGTCAAGGTACTCATGAAACTGAACAACTTTCCCCATGAAACATGTGTCGATATATGAAAAATATATTTGGACCTTCCATACAAAATCGCAGATCAGCTGATTGATTTACTCTGAGAGGTCCAAATTTTTTTTCATATTTCGTCCCATGTTCCATGGGGAAAGATGTTCAGTTTCATGAGTACCTTGACCTCCTTTCGGCTTGTTATACCCTTTCTGTTACTCCCGGTAGATACATCATATATACATACCGATAGGCAAGGTAAACACAAACTAAAGAGCAGAAAACAAAAAAATGTAAGTATCAAAATTGTTTTATTGTAGTTTTTCATTGTTAACATGTTGCCATTTGAAATATTTGAATTATTTGACGTCCAAAGACTCGCTAGCCAGACTCTACCTACCTATTCAAGACACTCACAATGTAGGTACCTAAGCATCACAGATTTTGAAAAGGAGTCGTATTTATGGACATAATATGTTAAAGGTGAACACAAAATTGACCATTATTGAAGGTAAATTAAATAAGGTAGGTATTCGTTTTAGAACAAACAGTTTTATTTATTCAAAACACCACCGCATCAAAAATTCGCAACAGAAAAAGCTTCCGCATAAAGCCTGCAAAAGCCGATTCCCAAAATAAACATGTACAAAAATGGCATCCCCTCTAAACCCTGGTACACACTATTCATCGATGCGGTGCGGCCGTAGGCGTTGTTTCAGTTATTCATAAAGGGAGGTGTTGACGTGTGTACGCGGATAGTTTTATCATTTTTGCGATGAAAACACGTTTTTTGTTGCCAGAATTTGTAGACTAAAATCAGTAGTGAAAAGTTAGAGCTTTTATGAAAATGAGGTAGTAAAGATCCCCAACCCAACAGCCAGGGCCAATCGTATGGTGGCGGTTAATACACCACAAAAGCATTCCCATGGAGGGTTGACGTCTGGTAGGCAGCCGGTCGTAAAATTCAGCCAAATCCTTTAGCAATACGATTATAGTGTTCAACGCAACGTGTTGCGCCGACCCCAAGTAATTGGGATAAGGGCAGGAAGATGATGGTAAAGACTTAAAGGCAATAAACATTATTTCTATTCTATTCTATTCTATTCTATTTAGATTTCTCAGAAGATAGAAATTGCGATTTTGGCTGTTATTGTTGCTTTCAGTCGCAATTCTCATTTTGTTAAATTATCTACATGAAAAACTACGAATAGGACGTACCTTTTAGAGCGTCTCTGTGATACCTATAAAATTCTTACCAACAATCTAACATTCTGCGACTGAACTACCTATACTTAAGCAAGTGTTTTGAGTTTTGATAGGTACCTTTTCAGTCACATAACTTAACATACATTTTAGCTCACACTTTCTTACGATAGAGTTTCAATAATTTGTAACTGCCTACTTAACGTAATGTATACTGCCATGGAAATTACCAGTGTGGCTTAAAATGATATTAACAAATTAGTCACAGGAAACTATGGTCAACTTATTGCCAATGTTATAATTTGCCATGACATTATGATACTAAAGTCTATTACAATGTTGTATAGGTAACCAGTAAGAGAAAGTCCAAAGAAAGTTGTAGATATAGGATAGGTAGGTATTGGATGGTAAAGTAAGAACTTAGTAGAATATATTTCAGCCATTATCCAGTTTCAGTCATTCAGTAGGTACTACGAAATGATGAGATTTGTTTGGCGTGAAATCAAAAAAATAAGGCCTGATCTCAGATGGGCCTGATCATGTCAGCAAAGTTTTCTATATCTGCACACTCCCTGCCTTCCTCTTTTTCGCTTTTGAGCATCTGATGGCAAATGCTGCTCGCAAAAAAATACTATTTCGATCTTGTCCGTGGTCTACCTCACCGTCGACAAGCATCTTTCGGGATATATTCATGTCACAAGAACTAAAAAAGGTCATAAGGTTGTAGACTTGAGATGAGCTAGACTGGATATGTGCTTCGAAAGCCCGCAACCCACATCGCAAAGCAATTTTTCGTCTGGCAGTCCTTTGAGACTGGAATTCAAAGGATTTCCAAGTAAGCAAAATAGTTACTATCCCCAAAAAGCTGAACGCACTCAAATGCGAAGAGCATAGAAAACTAAGCTTAATATCCCAAGCCTCCATTTGATATGACACGACGATTTCCTAAAAACCATAATGTAAGGAAAAGTAGATGGGAAAAGAGGCAAAGAGGCAGAGGAAGACCCCGCCCGACGGAACTACTTGGAAAAAACCGGCCAAGAGCGTGTCAGACACGCCCACAAATAGGGTTTCGTAGTCAACGTTTAAATATCAGGTTTTTCAGCATTACAAACTTAATTTTGTTGCTGGTTTGTTAGCAGCAGTATGATGACCAACCGCAAATAGAAAAACTCAATTTTTCCTGAAACCTTTAAGGGTACGATATCCGTTATAGTTTTCATTGTAACTTCAGATTGTAAGCTATATTCCATATTTATTTCAAATTTTTAGCGTTTATACTTTAGAAGTTACAGCTGGAACAAATTATGGGTCAAAAACGCCCTTTTTAAAAGCAAATATCTCGTGACAGAAACATTTTAGAGAATTTGTTTCAAAGAAACTTCACCTTAATTTTAAAAGACCTATTCAACGATACCCTACTTAATATTACAGAAGAAAAAAATTTTTTTTGCCCCCCTTTCACTTGTATGGGAGGGGGGTCCAAAAAACATTTTAAATATTTTTTTCTTAACATTTCTATATTTGGGTCAACACGATCTATCTTCTCACCAAATTTCATGTCGATAGCTCTAAAACTGACGAAGATATGAGGGCGCGGCATACAGACAGACAGACAGACAGACAGACAGACAGACAGACATGACGAAACTATAAGGGTTTCTAGTAGACTACGAAACCCTAAAAATTAAGGAAAAGGACAACGTTGTGTCGTATCAAGATGTAAAGACACTGGCGAAGAAAGGCACTGAAAGGCGTATACTCCACCGACAAGAGCCAGGCTCTTAAATGAAGAAGTCCTCTGGGAAAAGAAGGCCCGGGCGCCTTTGAGCAAAGTGGCGGCGCTCAGTGGATAAGGTGGCTGCATGCACTGGACTTGGCTGGAAGGAGTAGAAGGTTACCGCTCAAGATCGAGAGAAGTGGAGAATTTTTCTACGAGCCCTATGTCCCTCTCTCTCTTCTCTCTTAGAGTGAGACACCAAGTCGTCCAACGACCCGATAAGCCCTGGTATCAGAGTTTTTCAACCGCCTACTACAAGTAGAAGGCCTCTGACATGGTTGTGTAACGATCGCCATCATGGACAGCAACCGGGACCGACGGCTTAACGTGCCCATCCGAAGCACGTAACCATCTTGCTTTTCGGACAGTCAGGTGGTTCAGCCTGCAATGTCCTAACCGGACTGGGAACTAATTTATAAAGTGATAAATATCAACTTTGTGAGTGATCAAACCGGGAATTGAACCTGGAACCTTCTGCGTCGGAGGCAGTCGTACTAACCACTCCGCCACATCGGCTGTCATGTCATGTCCTATGTACCTAGTGAGGGATAACAGGATTTTTTCATCATCATCATCATCATATTTTTAGACGTCAAAGTAATATCTTCTACTTATCTATTCAGTGTATCAAGTCACGGATGTCCCGTTACAAACAAACGTAGTAACGTAATTACAGTTTTCTACACTTACTAGAGCGCGATCAGATCAGATCACGTATTTCGGCAAGTTGTACACCCATTAGACCCACTTCCGTTTAGACCCGGTGGTTCTAAGAGGTTTTATTGCCTTTTGCCTACTGAACCTGTCACTAATTAACACATAGATACAAACATACATATATCACGCCTACAACCCTTTTCGGGATAGGCAGAGCGTTAACGGCTCTAAAAAACGACCATTTGCACCACTCATGAAACCACTGATGACAAAAGTTTGAAAGTCATTCAGACGATCGTGTATTAACATAGTGACAATTGCAATACACTTCAACTCTCAAATCCTTCTTCTTGCTTCTTCTCAAATTCTGCTCCTTACTGCACTCATATGAAAGATAGGTATGCCTACTGAACCTGCCACTAATTAAATCTACTAACTATATAAGGAAATTTTTGGTATTAATTACAGTCAGCCTCATGGATTAAAGCACAAAAGTATTGAATGATTTAAAGCACCTCACTAACTGGAAGATGTAGAAAAATACTGTAATAAGGATATAAATGAAACTATGAAGGAATGTACGTGCCTACGTACCAAAACATACCTGATTGTTTATGAGATTGTGACAGATTCGGTACGAAATTTGCAATGCAATGTCAGTAGTAGATCTAATCGGAAGTAGGTCTACTAAGTGAACGACTTTTCTACACTTACCTACTAGGGCGCATTCATATCACGTAATTCGGCACAGCATTATGTGCCATTCGGACATTCGTCAAAATAAATCTTTGTCCATTTGTGAATACGTCTTTACCATCTTACTTTTGCTATTTCGATTCGGCATCTTCATCATTTTGAGCTTTATTTCTATCATAGTTCAAACATTGATCTATGTAACCCTGTTTTAAGTATGGTTATGTTTGTAAGTTGATACACTTGCCTCTTCTTTTGACGCTATAATGAAGATGTCTGCCTTAATTTTGATGGATGTAGTTTGTAGTAATCGAACCAGAATGGAATTCGATTTGTCTCGGTTATGAAACATAGTTTTGATAATGTAAAAATAAATAGAAAGTAGTGATATCTTTATATAGTGAATGTAGAAACTTATTATAAGTAGTTGAGGACAAAAGTTTAAAAATATGTCGTTAATATTATCGTTACTAGTAGAAGTCTAAGTTTAATGATTTATTGAAAAAAATTAATAGAATGCCCGATTTACTTAACATTAAATATAAAGGGTAAAACAAGCCAATAGGAGGTCAAAGTACTCATAAAACTGAACAATTTCTCCATGAAACATGGTTTGAAATATTTAAAAAATATTTGGACTTCCCATAAGTAAATCAATCAGCTGATCGACGATTTTGTATGGGAGGACCAAATATTTTTTTATTTCTTTTTTCAATTTATATTTCATGGGGAAAATTGTTCAGTTTCATGATTACCTTGACTTATTTTCGGCTTCTCATACCCTTTTGTTAATCACGGTATATTTTTTAAGATAGGTACATAAAGAAGAATATGGCTTTTGATTACCTGCCCATAACGAAAAAAAGGTGGTTTTGGGACTGGGAAAATACTTAAAGGTCTTTCTAACTCACGATATTATTTCAAGAATGTGGTGTCGCAAAGAAGGCGAGTGTCCAAAGAGGATATAAATAAAACTAGCTAAAGAGCTAGCTAGAGGATATAAATAAAACTAATAAAACTGGCGGGTGTCTACAGTCACCTACAATGCCACGAAAATGTCAAAGCAATTTCACATCGATTTATTGAACTGCTATTCGCTGTTGAGGTCAACACTACTGTTCGAAATACCAGAATTGATGGTCTACAAATTGCGGGGACAAATACTGAAATTCTACAATCAAATGTCACATTGTCATAGTCTACTTCTGGAAAAGTATGTACTCTTTAAAAATGCAAACAGATAAAAAAAACACTACACAAGCATTATTTAGGACGGAAATGCTCGAAGACCTATTTCCGAAGGAAATAGGTAATGGAACTCTACACAGAGCTACATTTACCAAAACCGACGGAGCCAAACATTGCAACCGTATTATCTCAAATGGCCATTTGTCAAGATTTCACCATGACCCATCTTCATCTCAATGACACCTCACGAAATCTACGAGACAAAAGAACAAAGCGGAGGCCCATTACGTTACACAACCATTTCATATTCACGCTCCGTGGACTACATAATGACATGTACCTACAAAACGAACTGATATACGAAGTGCCCGCTTCTAATGGCGAGCGACCAAATTGCTTCTACCACTCGCCTTTGCTTCACCAACTTATTCTACTGTTGACTCAAAGGAATTTGAAACTTAAGATGCTTCTCATAAGGATGAATCAAGCGGGAAAAATGAAGATGGTCAGTCTTCGCTTTAGTAGATCACCACGCCTACCGTTGCGACAAATGGGGACATTTTCTTGACTCACTTTGTAAAGTCATTCCAAGTTCAACTCTACCGACTTCGTGATGAATACACTTTTAGATTGATCATTCTTGAAAGTAGAAAGAGTGTGATTTTTTTTACTTTACAGTTACACAAAATTGTTTTTGGCTGCTGATGACCGTTGTCTCTGCAATAGCCTTTGAAAGGTTTTTAGATGTCTCGTCTATAATCAAAAGACAATTTAGTAACCTCAATACACACTTACATAGTACAATTTATTACACAGTAATAGTATAAGACGCAAATGTTGTAAGTACTTGTTAATAAAGAGACTTGGCGTTAAACAGGAAGATGTAATAGCCACCCTGGTATAGCCACAAGACATAGCGCCTTCAACTAAAGAGGAGCACGTACCGTGTAGAATGTAATAATCTATCGCCAGGGCAATGTCCATATCGAAGGGAAAGTTCACGGTATACGAGGTCTAGTTACTACCCATGACAATTAGGGTGTCCATGTGTACGACTATAATGAAACAGATGTGACGGTCCACCGCCTTGGGACGGTGATGGTTAGACGTAATGAGTGCATGACTTGTCGGGCGACAGTACGTGAGCATTAGAATGTAGTGGTGTAGTGATGTGACCAGCCCTTTATACCAAAAAGTCTTCACTCGTTTTGATTATAAGTCTCTCTAGGGTTCGGTCTATGGTGCGCAAAAGCGTTGTTACATTGACGCCACGAGCATGATTATAATTTTTATCAAGTTTACAGTTATCAGTTTTATATTCCTACCCAGTTTCTAGTTTAAAATACCTACAAGGCAGGTAAATCTCTATGAAATTCCCAAAATCTTCTAAGCCATCCCAGCACTTTTAGGGGTGGTTCAGGTAGGCTACCTTGCCTAAAGTAGGTATATATTTTCAGCCGTGTAGAAGTAATAACCCGTGTTTTGTCGCAGGCATATATTTTGACGTAATTTCGACTATCTCATACCCCATCTCTACAATATTCCCATCTCTTCTAAGCCATCACAGCACCTGTACGCCTATGGCGCGCGCACACCCAGCGATTACCGGCGCTGCGACCATGCGCATGATTGTCATTTGGCCCCGCCCACCGCCGCTCACAATTATTGTAATTCGTATCATTATTGTGTACGTACGAGTGACGGCATCTCTTGTCTTGTTGTCTTTTTGTTGTGCGCCTAGATATTTTTAGTTCGTTATGTAAGGACGTAAAAAGTGGAAGTGGTGATGAACTTGAGATTTGGAGCTATAATTGGGATAGTAGAGAGAGATAAAAATAAAAATCTTACTGGAACTTTAAATAAGTACTTACTTATTAAAATTAATTATTAATGTCTAAACCAACCGAAAGTGTGGAGAAAAAGTTTAGGCGTGAAATATTAGGTACCTGAGTTGTCCAATTATTCGACACTATTCTGCTATGCAAGTGTGGTTCGAGCTTTAAGTCTCAATGTCAATTGCTATTCACGTCTTCCTACTTAAAATTAGCATTATAATTCTCTCAGAGGGCACAAATCACAATGCTGGGAAAAGAGCAAAATACCCTGACAATTATTTGGTTCAATTGCCGGCCAGAACTCAGCTATGACCGACAAATTATAAGGTACGGGTTTGAAGGTGAAGAAGTTAAAAATGCAGATTACACACAAGGAAACATGGGAGACAAAAACGCAGGCGATGAATATGTATTAGATGGGGTTGATGTGATAATCATGTTACAGTCAGTTGCATTGCTTGCATGCTTAGTTTTATGACGATTGGAGACGTATTTTTGAATCAGTAGTCTGATTCTACATATCTGATCTGAGTACATCGATCAGTGGTCTAGCAACTCCTAGCTATCAAAATTCTGCTTTATATCGTTGTATTCACGGAATAACGAAGTAAGATTCTGAGAGGTTAATGTTATGATGACCTGATGTCTTGATGAGAGGTAGGCTCCTTCAAACACATAGGTACTAGTGTACCAAGAAGGCAAACTGCATGTTTGCTAGTGTATAAAAATATGTACTTACCAAAGTAAAACTTTGAATCGAGGATTCAAATTGATGAATAAAATACTAGATATCATATAAACTATAAAACCCAAAAAGTGTTATGTTAAAGTTTCAGAACACTAAAGTATAACAGTGATTTATTTAGACAGTATAGCCTAGGCTTTGTCCCATACTTCAACGAAATAAAATAAAAATGCTTAATCAAAATGAACATCTCAATTTCATAGTACCTACTTACCAATATAAAATGTTAGTAATTAAGCGGTTACCCATGTGGTAGGTAGGTAAAAACGTACTGCTTATTGAAAATAGCGGCCAGTACTAGTAGTAATTGCATTACAAAAGTGAAGAAGTATAAGTGGCAACCATTAAACTCTGCACGAACCAAGCCGCAGGCTACAGGCCATAAAAATATTATTGACTTTAAAAAAAGAACAGAGTAAAAAGAAAAATAAAACACTCGGCATACAATCCCAGCGACGGCAGCGACATCTAATTTACGGGACGTCGCGACATCGAAAAACAAAAACCCGATCGTAATTTATGTTCGTACGTTTGGTCGAAAACTTATAATTATCGGTAACACTGGCAGATGATCGGCCGGGCATTTACTGCTCATAATTGGACGTCCATAGGTGAGTTGCACACATACCTGACAATATTGCGGTTCGTGACAGCTACAGTACAATTGCAACTTTGATGCGGTGACGTGTGCTATGTTACGTATAATACTCGGTATAATAATAGAATTTCGCAAATTATTTCCATCAAAACACCAGATGCGGGAAAACACTGACAAATCCAGCAGTGTGTGTAGGTATGTCCTGCCATAAATTTGGTTTGTTAGCAATTATTACTTCTTTAATATACACTTCCACCTTGAAACTATGGTAAATTTTCTGTACTAATTCACTGGCGTCAATGGATGTTGAAGTTTTGCTAAGTTTTAAGTTTGATTGACGAACATATCTCAAAATGGAGACTAACTATGAGACTCAGTGGGTCTATTCAGAAATATTGCATTGAACATTCATGATATCCTGAAATTATCTCAAATTAGACCCCCTGGCACAACTAAGAAGATTTGTGTAGTACCTACAGTTCTCAAAATATTTTTCTACTTAATTGTATTCACCCGATCAAGTGAGGACTTTTACTGTACGGTGTACCCAACTTTACTTGATTTTGCCACTAAGTCTATACAGATAGATATGTGACAATTTGATAAGTACGAGTAGAAAGCTTTATCACAAATAGGACTTAATGGGTCTTACCACAAAAAAGTTAGACGAGTATTAAACTCGTGTTTAGCATATTATTTGTACGAACTTTTATTTTAAACACGCGTTCAACACATGTTTAAATTTTCGTTAGGCCCAATAGGTCTAACAGGCAGTGGGCCTAAAGTGAACGCCTTCTCAGATTAACGACAGCCCATTGTAACCCGGTGTAAGTATAGTGTGCAAGCTGTAATATAGTTTTATGACATCCTTAAAACATAATGAGTGTCATTCGGTACCAATTTCTTTCGAGTCTAATTGAAGTTGACCTTCTCAGTTACTAAACCAATGTAGATAATCCGAAGTGGGGTACAATTCGTCAAGTCTAAAATTAGTATTAATTCGTCAAGCGTGTTTTAACCGCTTATTTTGTTTCTGATTCGTCAAGTGATGAAATAGTATCAATCCGTCAAGTCTCTTGTTTGTGTCGATTCGTCAAGTCAAGTTTTTGTTTTAATTCGTCAAGTCTATCAACAGTTCTGATTGGTCAAGTGGGCCATAATAGCCAAAACAGTTCACTGCTGGACATAGGTCTCTCCCTATCGGGGGGTTGTTACCGTGCCTAGGATTAACCGTCTAGTCGCTCTCGCGCTCGAAAGTATTCTTATATCGCTCCTGCCTACCCTCCGTGGCCACGTAAGGCTCTGTTGAGAACCCGTAACCCCGACCTCCCACCAGCGGATGTCATCGCGGGAGTACTCTAGAGTCTTACGCCCCGAGTTCAGGCTACGCGCGGACAGGCTGAAATAACATCTAAGAAGATGTCCTCCAACGGACACTAGTGCCTCGCGCTGAAGAGCCGGTCCGCTGCCCGAAGTGGAGCTGAACGACCAGAAGAGCCAGGTCCTGCTCGCCCTTCAACGCGCCGCCGCACGGCACACCGCCCTATGCAGCAGAAAAGCATGCATACGGATCATCATCCACCTCACAGACCCCGCCGAGGACCCGCACGAATCCGGCTACGAAGGTCACGTCGCCGCTGTCCATGCTCCTGCTGAATAGCTCGGTTACTGGAGACAGCCAAACCTCGACATTTGCACAGACGACCTAAGCGTCCACGCTGACGATGCCTGCGTCCAGCAAGCCTAAGGAAGACGCCGTCAAGACGCCGCCACCTGCTCTCAGGACGTTCATGAAGATGACGAGGTGCAAGATGAAGCCGCCGCCGATACTGGTCGACCTGCTCCCGAACTGGCGCCACTGCTTTGGCGAGCTAAAGAAGGAGCTCGGTCATGCGCCTAACGTGTGGCCCTATGGGCCCACAGGGTTCCGATTCCCGGCGTAAGGCGAACCGGAATTCCGCGTTTTCCATCGCTACCTTACCGTGCTAGAGGGCTACGGAACCGGAATATCCTGGTTCGCCCACGCACCACCAAAAGAGCGGCCAGTCAAGGGCGCGATTAGAGTCCTCTCCGTGGAAACAGATCCGGAGGACATCAAAACGATCGATGGGTGCATAGAAGATAGCCGCAACCAAGGGTAGGCAGGAGCAATATAAGAATACTTTCGAGCGCGACAGCGACCTAGGTATCGCAATACCACCCGATAGGAAGGAAGACCCCTATGTCCAGCAGTGAACTGTTTTAGTTATTATGGTCCGCTTGACCAATCAGAACTGTTGATAGACTTGACGAATTAAAACAAAAACTTGACTTGACGAATCGACACAAACAAGAGACTTGACGGATTGATACTATTTCATCACTTGACGAATCAGAAACAAAATAAGCGGTTAAAACACGCTTGACGAATTAATACTAATTTTAGACTTGACGAATTGTACCCCACATCGATAATCCTACTTAATATTATAAAGGCGGATGTTTGTGTGTGTGTTTGTTACGAGATCACGCTAAAACGGCTGATTAGATTGACATGAAATTTTGCACAAAATATATAGAAGAGTATCTAGAATAACACATAGGCTACTTTTTACCACGGGAAAATGTCTTATTCCTACGGGATCACGCATATTCCAATATTATTGGAAAGGTGGCGCGACTGAGCCGATTCGCGTTTTAAACGTTTTCGCCGAAAACTAACAGCGACATCTCTTGGCGAGTAATAAATGCTTTTTTCCCACGGAATAAAAGGTTGCAGCGGGTGCAACCGCTGACGGGCAGCTAGTATTTTATAAAATAAATAAGTAGAAAATATATTGAATAGTAACACAAAAAATAAAGATTGAAAAAGTAGTAATAAAACTTTTGGAAATAATATTCTGTTTCACGTCAAATGGGGAGGAAAACTCAAAGCTTATTGCAGATGGCAGCAGGCGCTACTGTGATATCAATAATGAATAACCCATAGACATAGAAACGATAGACGAACATAGTGTGCAAAAGAGAAGAAAATGATTTATGGAAACTCAGTAAGATAGAAAAGAATAGCGAACCTTATGTCACTGTAACCTGTTTTGTATGACAGATCGTCCCAATTCAACCCGCTGGTTTTTACTTGTACATTATTTTGGTGTTTTTTTCAGAAATCCTGATTTATTTTTATAATTTGATTAGTGTGCAACGATGGTTATGTATTCAGGATGCGAATTTGATGCGAATCTTCACATTTGCCCGGAAAACTGCACATTTTACAGGTAAATTCTCAAAAAGTCGTCACTGGGATTACACGTGATTTTTTTGTTTAAATGTGCCTTTTTTTGTAAGTAAAATAATAATATACGCAAATCCTTATATTTCATTTCGTATTTTCGATATGTAAAAGTGTATTAGTTAGTAATTTTCATAATATTTGGGGTTAAAATAATTTCGCAATTAGGCCAGGGATTGACTGCAATTTATCGACAAAGTTATCGATAGTTACCTAGAGGTACCTTACATACTTTGAATAGTATGACAACAAAAAATATGCAAATTTTAAAGATTCGCTAAATAGTTACTTGAACAATTCAGACATAGTTTTTTACAAATTCATATAACATTATTTTCAACTACATCCAACAGATACACTTTAGATCCAGTTATTAGAGATCGACTCGGTGACTCATGCGAAATACTTATTAATACCTATTATTTTCAGGGTCGTATTAACGAGAGATTCGCATCATCGTACGTAAACCGTGACATAGGCCCATCTACCTCTCAACATTGAAGTAAGTAGAAGAAAGATGTGTTTGACTACCGGCGATCACTTGTCTGACAGATGTCATTCTATTTCTGGTTTCGCACGTCTTATTTGTGAAGATAGCGCCTATTGACCAGGATTCTTACGAACAACCTTCTCAGCAAATTCTATAAAGAAACCTACGTAGGAAATACGCTGACTGCAAAAAGGAAATGACCCGCCGCAGCAAAGAAAGCATTATGTCAACATTTCAATTGAACAAATAAATAAAGTTGAAATCTTCATACCATTTTTTATTTGAAATTATCGATAACCCTCCAAATTGAATAATGTACATCACTAGCTGAAGTAAGCGCGTCAAAACCAAAATTGGTCACGCGAGATCAAGCTGTCAGTTGGTCTATAAACGCTAGTTTATATATATCGCTCATCTAGTACTACAAAGACGTAACTGTCGAAAAATGCAAAAATGAGTTAATGATGCCAAATTGTTCAAAAATGGTCAATACATCTGGTGTTACAAAGACGTTTTTTTTGTTCAACAAATGGCCGAAAGATGGCGACAATGTCTTTGTTGCATTGGTACGAAAATGGATCTCCCCAGAGTGCAACGACGTCATATTTGTCAGTTGCGTTGGGCGTTACGAGATGATCGGTCATTTCAGAGCGCTACACCGTTGTAAAATGTATTTTCTGGCTTTGTTGCACCAATTATGATAAAAAGTTGAGTGCTACATTGCCGCAAATGTATTTTTTGTCTTTGTATCACCAAAACTATGAGTATTTTCTGAGGCACCATGCCATAAATGTATTTTATGTCGTTGTTGAACTCTTAAGCTTTAATAAAATAATGACGCAATAGTATTTACTGTCATTGTGGCACAACAACTTAGTGTCTTAACTGTATTTTGTGTCAAAATTGCACTACATAATTCATAGATCGTGAAAGCCTTTGTGGTTGGACTTGATGGGCGTAGAATCACGTGCCGACTTCAGTCATGTCCAGGTGGCCAGGTGGAACCTCACGCCCAGGCAATGTCATGCCATGATTATCCATAAGGAGAAACCCGAAGAGTACCCGTCAGCCAGCGGCGGTACGTTGTTGACTGCGTCAGCCTCCTCTCCAGACTAACTTGAAACAGCAGTCAAGCTGGTGCGGAAACCGAGCACGAGAAGATGTTCATGATTCTGACAGCTCAACGAGGAGTTCTACACTATCACTGAAGGCCACGTTAGGTTTTGCTGGGCAGCACAACTTTGATTAGCCTCATCTGGGTCTAAGGGTCTCCAATTCGCCTCTGGCAGTAATTACCTTACCAAGACACATATCACAACGATGGAACGGAACTCGTCGTCGTTGGAAGCTGCGCCCAACTCCGTGCGGTAAGAGACCTGGATTTCATTGAAGGTCATGATTGCCTGAATCAGGACTTTTATTTCCTTTTCTGATTTGGGACCGAGATTTTGCCACGTTAGTTTTTACCTGCGGTGCCAAGTTCATCCTCTTCAACTCGCCGGGCTTCATAAGAAGAGCTGGTTTGTTTCGTAACTTCACGATTCCGGATTCATCCACCTGACGAAGGTCCCTTCAGCGGTGGAGTCGGTGATGGAAAGACGCGAAGATCCTACTCCAGATCTGTATGCAAGCTTATCGGCGCACTGCTGCAGCGTGTTCTACGACTTGTCCTGCACGGGTGCGGCAATTTCATCCCTCGGCTTACCTTGGAACAGCGGAGGTAGCAAGGGAGACCAACGCAGTGACAAGTTTAGTACAACCGCGAATATAGTGAGATAATCGTAGCTGTGATGGCCGTAGACAACTGTGTAATAGGGCGCGTAGAGATTGTGGAAGACGGGCGTCTGGGAAA
The DNA here is from genome assembly GCA_024500475.1 of Phthorimaea operculella. NCBI lineage: Eukaryota > Metazoa > Arthropoda > Insecta > Lepidoptera > Gelechiidae > Phthorimaea > Phthorimaea operculella. The sequence goes on from JANFCV010000002.1 coordinate 11,699,429, forward strand.
GGAGCTGGTGACCTGATATAGACATTTTATAGATAACATCCTGCAGCTAGCAGGTCCTAGAGCTTAATCCACGTAAAAATAGCACGATGACTTAATGAAGGCGGCTAGGCGGCTAGTACACGTCCAGCACTGGACTACAATAGGCTGATGTTTGTATCAGCCGTCACGAGAAGCCGGACGTCTATGTGACTACCGAGAGTAGACAAGAGTACTGGTCCGAAAAAGTGGTGAGAGGGTAATCTTTAGGGTACTAGAGTAGTTCCTCTTAAGGGTACCAACTTAGTTAATTCAGTGGTCCGAAAACTGCATTAAAATGAGTGGGCGATAAACAGTCCATACGGTTGTACTATCAGACAGGAGCGCAGGTCTAAAGTTAAGCACAAGCCGGAACAGATATTTTGCTGTTCAGACCGTTCCTATGCCACAAACAAGACAAAATAGCAGTTCAAGTGTCTAACCGGACTTGACTTGACTATACACAGCCACAAATAAAAAATCCTAATACATATTTTGTGTCACAACTTACAAAATGCGTCATTTTCAGTGCAACAAAGACATAACTGCATGTGTCAAAATGCTTAAAGTGGTTTTTTTTACCCTAAAACATGACATTTTTAAATAGTTTTGTTCTTGTACTGTACCTTATAGTTTAACATACGAAATATCCCAGTTGCAGTAGTAAACTATTTAAAATGAAGTTTTGAAACAAAAAAGAAGCGTAAAAAAATCTTTAAAACGCTCTCCTGTAAAATTTGCAAAATGACAGTTACGTCTTTGTAGTTCTAGATGAGCGATATAAGTCTATGGAATAACCTGAACTTTGACATCTTCGACAAAACACAGACACAATCAGATGTACTTATTAAAAAACCAAGACCCGTCTGCGGTAATTTCAAAGTGGTTTTTTTTTTCAATAGATTGGTTTAAGCAAAAAGCTTCATCATATGGTTTGAATTCCTACTGTAACGTGGACTAACCAAAGTATTTAGTCGTAAAAACTACTACTAGATGTCGCTTAATCGTCGCTTCGAGACGAGCATCAAGAGATTGAAAGATTCACAAGGGTCCGCTAGGCGCCCGTAGCTCAGTCGGTAGAGCGGTGGAACGTTGATCCACAGTCCCGGGTGCAAGTCCCGGCGGTCGCATGTGAATTTTTCAATTTTCTCATTATTTAATTTATGGTTTTTTTTTCTTTTAAACTTCGCTATCGCTACCAGAAAAAAGCTAGTGAAAATTTTTAGGGATCTACCTAGGTACTCTACGATCTGTATAAAAGTATGACGACAAAACAATGAGCTCTTTATCTCATTGCGAAAAATTTACGTATAATTTTTTATCGCAAACGTAATTGAGGAACCCGAATTATGCGACATCTGTTGTGTTTTATTTATTTCTAAACTGCCATTGGAAAGGGCTACATTACAATTATTTTCAATTGATTATTTCACCTACTAATTAGAAAAAATGCGACGATAGCCGACAAATTGGCTAGGACATAATTATAACTGAAATAACAAATAGTCCGTTATTATCCGTAATAACAAAGCTATTATCGACAAAACTATCGATAAATAGACAAGCGAAATGGACTTGACATTTCATGGGCATGACTAGTGTGGTCCGATAGTCGTTTGTTACGTATGGGAGAATTTGTACGACGGTTTACGATGACGGTTTTCAGTAAAAGAAATTATGATTATGTTATGATTATCTAAGTACTTCAAGCTGCAAGTCTACAAGTGAGCAAAATGGTTTTTTTCACACTGTGCGGTTTAATTTTCTGTTTGTTATTCTGTTACTGTGGTCGTTTGTAGATATTGTGTATTTACTACCCTAAATATCTATAATAGGTACTTGAAATTTTTAATATCTGCAAAGGATACATAATTATAGTGGATTCATGTGAAAAAATGTCTCACTAAGAGAGGTGCCTACTACCTACCTACATATTTAAAAAGCCTCTTACCTTTTCCTTGACTGAGCAGTTAACAAGTAGGTGCTAAGTTTTTACCTTTCAAAAATCTTACTATACTACCTTTATGGTACTTGATAGAAAAGACGTATAAAACAATATGGCCGCCATTAGCCAGAGATCGGCAATCGATGTGCACACCTGAACTGCTGAACTCGTCTAACTTTTTAAACTATTTTTTGGGACGTTCGTCGATTTATAGTCCCCCACGACTAGAGAAGATCGTCCCGGCGTAGGCTTTGGAATTGAAAAAACACAGAAAAGATATTCTAGTTAAAATTAATATTACTGGAGAACCCTATGAAACATCTAATTTCGTCACATAAAACTACCGTAAAACTTCCTGTGCAAATTTTCTTGACGCTCTGCATAGTCCGCTAGAGCTAAAAGCGTGACGTATAAAACAATATGGCCGCCATTAGCCAGAGATCGGCAATCGATGTGCACACCTGAACTGCTGAACTCGTCAAACTTTTGTAATTGAATACACCCGACTCCCAGCGACTCTCGCTGTGTTGAGAGTGTAGGCTACACTCTCAACACAGCCATAGAGAGAGAAACATGTAGACAGAGTTTGGTTGGCAAAAGTAAAAAAAATGTTATACGCCCCATTCACCATCTTCCTAATTTTGTCACCAACTACATCAGCCACATCATCTTCTTGTCCGTATCTCAAATCAGTTGGGGTCGGGGCAACATGATTTTGTTAGAACACAAACCATATAGCAAAAGGATTTGGCGATGTTTTATGACAGGCCGCCTACCTGACGCCAACCCTATTTGGGAATGCTATGTCTGTGCCTTCCACGTCCAGGCCGTATTACGTTTTCAGTTGACTTTAACTTTCACCGTTTTTTAAACTCCTAAAAATATCCACCGATTTTATTTTCCAAAACAAGAATCTGAAAGACTCTAATGTTATAATTTTTTACTACAATTAATTAATATAGCTAATACATAGTATTATTTTTTAGTTTACCTGTCTATCCATTCGTAGGTGTTCGCAATCATAGTGTTGGACAAAGTTGTTTAATCGCGTGATTAGGGTTCCGTGTCACGTTGTGCCTGGCGCCGCTACTCTTCAATTAACTCTTTGGGCGTTTCTGTGGAAGCACTCTGAAGAGGTCAGGGGTGGAAGGTGGAACCGAATTGCTGCAATTTTGGAGAGCTTGATACTTATTCATCTGTATTGTGAAATACAAACTTAAAGCTCTTTGTGGCAAAAATAACTTCTCTGCGCACAAAAATAAGCAACAGCGTCTTTCCTATATTTAAGGTTTTATTAAAATGTTTTTGGTGGAATAACTGTATATTGATATTTGATCCTCGAGTTGTCGCTAATAAAACTTATTGCCCTTCTTCCCTCCTTCCCCCAATATGGAGTGGAAGTAACTTATGAAGGTATGGTGTAGCAAATTATGTGTGTCATAGATTGTTTATCATGTCTGTGCACAGTCTCGTATCGAACCCCCGGCACGCTTTAGCATTTGTCTTCATTTTCTTAGATAGAGTCGATAACGAAAAGATCTGTCGATATCGACATAATTTATCCATGTTACGTTGCAAATCTAAAACTCTTGACGCCTATTATGTGTATAAAATGTATTCTTCTTCTTTTCTTTTGGGACACTCAAGGTGGGCTTAAAAACCAAGCGACAGCGACAACGACGCGCGTCGTTGCCGCTGTCAAATGACTGGTTTGTATGGGTTTGTATGGGGAACCAGAAAAACCGAGCGACGGCGTCGTTGCGGCGCGCCACGACGCCGTCACGTTGACAGCGCGCTGAGAAGCTTAGAGTTTGTATGGGATGCGGTCGGGTTTTTCTACAAGACCGCAGCGACAACGACGCCGTCAAAATTTGACGGCGACAACGACGCGCGTCGTTGTCGCGTCGCTTGGTTTTTAAGCCTATCTTAAGTCGTCCAACGATCCGAGTATGCTGTGGAAAATTATGTGTGTCATAGGGCCCCAATTGTGTGTGTCATAGAATATATCGTTGTTTGATGTGATGTCTGTTTTGGTTAATGTAACTTAACAATAATCAATTACATAAATAATTTTGAAACTGTGGAATATGTATTTTAAACAACGAATTTTAATTCCATTCACCGAGCTACTGAGTGAAAACCCTAATGGACGAGATTTTTTTAAATTTTTAGGGAACCAGCGACAATTGTTTTCTCCATTTGTTGCAACACGAATATTTTGAATTGTCGATACCTACTAACGAAAACCATAATATCGACCTCACCCCCTCTCTACGCTCCGAAAACAAAGAACATTGATATTAATTTTGCTCACCCGTACCAAATCACGTCTATCTAATTATCCAATATTAAATTATGAAATCGCGACGCTTTCCTCCCTTGGGAAATAATGGGCAGGTTTTTAAATGCAATAAGGAGGGAGTTTTCTGGAGTTTATTGGCGGAACGGATTTCAATTAGGTTGTTTTCTGTTCATTTCCTTTTCCACTGCCCTAAAACGAGCAGAAAATATGGGGGCTACCCAGATCAGATAGCAGATTTTTTTATCTGTAAACATTCTTGATGGGTACTTTATAGATACTGAAGTGACAGTCGGCTGGTCGCAGTTGTCGTAGAGCCGATGGACGGTGGAGTAAGCGGTTCCTCGGGTGGTGGCCACGCCTCGGCAAGCGTAGCGTAGACGCCTTCCGGTCAGATGGACCGACGATGAAGCGGCTGGTAACGACTGGATGGCCAAAACGGGAGATCATGCCTTGTGGCGTGGACTGCCATGGCCTGATGTGATGTTGTTATGTGTGACTTAAAATATATACCTACATATTGCGCTTACAATAAAATAAATTAATATACCTACGATATTGCTGGTGGCTTCTAGGGCAGCCACCATAAAAATAAGCACGCAAATAACAACCTGAGACAGCCGCAATTTATTGCGGAAATGTGGCATCATGTTTAGTTTTATTATGATTGGATTTCGTAGGCTATGAAACTGAATCGTGCAAAATACAAAAGAAAGAGTCTTGTAGTGTGTCATGGCAGCGGCGTCGAAAAATCTATCAATTAGTTTACTGAAAATATTTGTTTTTCTCTAAACAAAATCACCAGAACAATGAATCATACTTACACAACAAAGAATTCATTCTTACAAGAAAGTCAAAAAGCCTCCCGCCGGCGGTAACCAAAAATTAGAAATGTAAATTTTATTTTAACCCTTGTCCCTTAACACTTAATAGCCGTTTTCAACGTCGTTTGAATTCTTCCCAAATAGCTTAAACGTTTAAATACTGTAATTTGTACTACGTATAACTTGAAAATGCTTATGCCACCAGTTTTATTGAACTCCCTTGTAGTATAATTATTTAGAAAATACAGGTCTTTTGAAGTTGGTAGTTTAATATGCTCTACAAGTTCGGTAGCTACTAACTAAATATGTCATAGCCTAAGGAAGGGCATTTCTAAGATTACCTTTGAATAATGTAAAAGGGCGTTCGAGTCAAATTCAAGGTTTTCGAATTAGGCGAGATACACACGTAACGTTTATTTGTGCGTTATTTTTACGCTACGCTATCGCATGTGATGCAAAAATGCGTATTTCCACTTCATCCGCTAGCGCTGCGCGTCGTACAAAGCTGCGTCGACGGATGCGTCTATCAAACCATTTAACATAAATCGTATTTGTATGGCCGTGTGATGCCGGCTTAGAATAGCATTACCTCAATTCTACCCATGGGTGTCGTAAAAAGCGAATAAAGGATAATTATCTAGGAAACGGGCAGCAGCGTTTCGTGAAAATTAAACATCTTGTACTGCGCTGGCCAATCCGCCTGCCAAAAGTGGTGAGTATGGCAAGACCCCCCGATACGGAGGAGGTCCATGTCCAGCAGTGGACTGTTGTGGCTGTAAAGAGGTATTTGTATGGGAGTAAGGTCGAAATTTGTATGATCCTATCGCATGCGTTACGCAGCGCAAAATTAACGTGCAAACGGACGTTACGTGTGTTTCTTGCCTTAGAAAATTGTTAGTTGAAGTGTTATGGAAATGTGGCCGTTTGAATAACGGGTTAGGTAGATGAATGTATGAACGATTTGCCGAATAATGTTAGTCTTTGACCAGTTGACCACCCCTTAGCTTTTGGTATAAAATTGTAGCAAAAATCTTGAGCCATGGATGTAAGATATCCAAAACAAAAGCTATTATTTTGTTATTAAAATGATGAGATGAATAATTCAGTGGAAAATTTTGCATGTTTTACAAATACCAAGTGATGAATTTAGAAAATGGACAGTAGATTCCGATGTGAATGTAACATCTTGCGATGCGCTTGCCAATCTGCCTGTCTAGTGTGATGAAAACGGCAAGTACTGCCAAAAGGTGGAGGCCCATGTGCATAGTAGATGGTTGTTGATGTTGATCCTCTGTTTGAAGATCAGTAAAAAAAAAACTTCTTGCACTACGGTTAAATTGTTCATCGGGTCGTTGGACGACTCAGTGTCCCACACGAGAGAGATAGAAAGAGACAGATATAAAACCTCACCTTGGTGCCTAGGTACTAACATTTCTTTTTCATTTGGGTCGACTCTACACAAATTACAAAAGAATTTACGAAACTTCCCATACCATAACCTAACCCAACCAAAACGTACGTACACAAAATTGCCACCAGTTAAGCTAATGTAAACCGTATCAGGCAATCAAGCCACATCAAAGGCCTGTAGGTACCATCGGTACCCTGTGGTACCAAATCATCAGAGGACCAATTACGATGCTAAAAGGTCCCGCGACTGAGCCCGCGGGGTCCTGTGGGACTGAATTTGAATTTGGAATTTAGGCCGGTTCGTTACATCATAATTCCTATCAATCAATCTTGCTTAGAATAGCATCACCCCAATTCTACCTGTGGGTGACGTAAAAAGCGAATAAAGGATAATCATCCAAGGAATGAGCTGCAGCGTTCCCTGTGCATCTTGCACTACGCTCGTCAATCCGCCTGCCAAGCGTGAAGAGTATATGACAAATAATGGTAATGCCCTCCGATAGGGGGAGGCCCATGTCCAGTAGTGGACTGATGTGGCTGTTATGGTTATGGGCATTGATGAACCAAGATTTTCGGGATAATTGGCCAAGATATACTTGCATACCTAATTTCGCCGTCACCGATTGAGACGCGGTAGTCCTCATGGTATCTACAGGTACCACTGGCGCTGACAGCGAAATTCGCAGCTTCAAATCAGTATTAAAAAAAACGGTAGGTATGTACAATTTTTTAAGAAAACTTGCAGTAATGCAATTTTTTTTATTTTTTTTAATGTGGCGAAAAAGAAGTCTTTGTGTGGATAAAAAATCGTGACGAAAGGGAATGTGACTAACCGGGACTGAATTCAAATTTGGAACTTCGGTACCAGCTCCAATTTAGCTGGAGGTGCCATGCGACAGATACCGAAACACTGGGAAAGGAGTGATCGAAATTGTGTAGTATACGGTTTAATATCAGATAATGTACTTTATAAGACTTTAATGTATTAATTTGGGTAGGTAGTTAGTGTCCACACCTTAGTTCCCAAGGCATTGAGGAATTTAGTTAGGTTTTGAATTACACCAACTTGGGTTGTCAATAAGTAGGTAACCCATTGACAAGGGAGATAATTGGCCGATTGCTATGATTCGACAGAAAGTTACATGAATAATATTTGTGAGAAACATTAATAAAACTGAGCTACTTACTACTACAGGCCAGGACAGGGGCCTGCACAAATTTCCATTCTCACCACGCTTGGCAGGCGGATTTGTGAGCGCACTTCAAGGAACGCTGCTGCCCATATCTTGGATCTTCCCCCTCCTTATACGACACCCACGCGTAGATATAGGGTGGTGCTTTTCTAAGCTAGTAGGTAGCATGGCGCAAGTTGAGCTAACTTAATACGAAGTTTAAAAAAATCCACATAAAATATAATGTGGCGACACTAGCGACTCTCTTCAGTAAGACACGTTTTTCATAATTTGACTTTGGCACTAAAAATTCCGAATTAATTACAATCCCATCTGAACGCTTTATCTACCAATACAACGTGTTACAAAACAACCAATAAATCTCCCATACAAAGTGAGTTCATTTTGTATGGTAAGTCCAAATTTTTTTTTTCATATTTCGACCCATGTTCCAAGGGGAAAGTTGTTCAGTTTCATGAGTACCTTGACCTACTTTCAGCTTGTAAAACTCTTTTTGTTACTCCCGGCATATTATGAACGCTTTATCTACCGATACAAAATATACTGTAGCGAGTCACAATATTAATACCGGGTCGCGGCTCTCCTCCCGAGGGGTTTCTAAATCATCCGTCCCTGTCGCTCCCTTGCGCCCGGCGCTTAAACGAAAGAATAACGTGGATGAGACCATTGTTTTAACTCGAGACATCCACTGCTGAAAGTGTCAAATCCTACCTAATGCGGAAATTTTGCAAGTTTTCAGAAATAATTTTCTGGGCATTAGGTCTCTCGCCTCCAGACGCTTCATACCTACGCTCAATTTTGCGATCGCTTGCTAACCTTTCCAACACGTTCGTCAGTCAGTCCCTCGGTTCGGAGGCCGACCTTAGATTTTTTGGGACCAAGCTCAGTGCTAAAGTTAAGAGTGCCGCTACTTCAAAAAATGAGTAAGAGACCCACAATTTATGAAAATAATAAGCTAAATGTGATACTTATCAAATACCTAAATGTTTTTGCTCTGAAAGTAAACAGTTTTCTGTCAAAAACGTTGACAACGTACTTCTCGGTACTTCCTCTCCATGAAAGTAGGTTACTGTTACTTGCTCTTAGCAAAATTTACAAATATTTAAGAAACCTTGCAAAATTTTCCTCTTCTGTACTGCCGACGCCACTGCCAACTGGGCTACTGCGACTCTATCTCAGTCTGCAAAATAGTGTAAGTGTACTTTGACCACTAACGTGTGGCAGGACTCGAAGGTTCAAATCCTGCCTACGGTAAAAATATTTGCAAGTTTCCAACAACATACCTAACTCGGGAAGTGTTTAAAATATTTGGTATTCAATAGCATAATAATTGTAAATGTAATAAAATAAATTCTCATGTCGTATCCACACGTCGCTAGCGCGCTCACAGCGCCTCCGGTTACATTCGCTTTACGGTGTAATTTTTCTTATGTTATTTATTTATTTATTACGTTGTGAGTGATCTATATCACGTCATATCTTACACTCTTGTAAATGGGCTGGCGTTTATTCTGTACCGCAGAGGTCTTTGTCTTCTGTCTGGCGTATCCCCTTTAGTTCCATTGTTCTTGAGGAGGCTTTTGTAATTGTTTTTCTTTTTGTAGCTGGCTATTAGATAAGAAATTCGTGTAGGTAATACTTATACGGCTACATGTCGCTCAGATAGCTATGGAAAGGTCTATGTTAGGGATCTCGCTAATGGATAAGGTCCGGAAAGATCATCCACCAAAAGAATAAAAAAAAGGACAAAGTCTGGAAGTATAGCAAGCTGAAGTGGCAGCGGGCTGGTCACCTCTGTCTACAAGCAATGGACGGTAGAGTAGGTAAGTAAGTGGGTTAGGTATCAAGCAAAGGCTAAAGCTAGACAAGCGTAGCGTTGGACGCCCTCCAGTCAGACTTAAAGAGAAAAGCAGGTAGCGACTGGATGGCGAAAACGGGAGATCGCACTTAGTGGCCTATGTCCAGTAGTGGACTACTTACTATTAAGTAGGTACCTGATGTGATGTGACAGTGTAATAGTACCTACGTACATTCTGATGTTAATCTCGAGCTAGAAGATTCAGGTAATTCTAAGACGCACTGCTTGATCTTTGCAATATTTTACCGCATAGGTAGGTTATCGTTGTATCGGCGGAAAGGAGTTAGCATGGAAAAGAGAGAGAGGAAAAAATTTTCATCATCATCGTTAGAATGAAAGTTTAATATATATTTTTTAAATATCTCGAAGCATCCTTACACAATACGAAATGTAACGGAGCAGATGGATATCCCTAATTAGCTCAACATTTTAACAATCCCATCAAATGACCATGCAGACCATGATATCGGTCCCATACCATCACCATAAAGAAATATTAATAAAAAGTCTTAAAGATGAACTACCGGCTAGTGGCGCTTTCAACCAGAAAATTACAGCTGAACTCGTTCAACTAAAATTACGCATTAAGTTTTGGTAGGTACTATCTAAAAAGGTACCTACTAACCAAAAAATATTTCATACACTTACTTTGTTGGCGAGTGGCGAAGGGTGTGATTTTATCGAAAGAAAGCCCGAGCGAAAAATGTACCTACTTAAAGAAAGTAAAGTGATGCGAGTAGGATTTGTGAATTTCTGGAAGGGAATTCACATTCGGCAAGTATAGACTCTTCGCTACTGTAAGATACCTTAATTTTAATCGATTGAAACGATTTCAGCGCATAGAAATCACAATTTTAACAGATTTTCTATAAATTCAAAACAATCCTTAATAAATACGGCCGTTGTTTTGTTGCTATCTATAGTTATTCCCTAGATAGCCATATGTACCTGGTACCCGGTTAATAGTCTTATAGCGGAGTTTATCAGGTCATTCGTCAACTCGATATCCCACCTAACCGACAAGGATAAGACCGTTGGTTAGTTTTCAAAATTAATTTCGTTTTCAACCTGTGAATACTTGTTAGGTACTTGGCGGCGCTACTTTCGCTTCTGTTGTACCTTAAACGAAAATAACCATCGTTTTCACCGTGAATTGGCATGAAACTTGAAGTCACACCTGCGACGCATCTGCGGTCACTTTATTGTCCGAAATGAATCTCGAAAAGGGTAAAAAGAAAACAAAAAACATAAAAAGTAAGCTCCTACAAATGTTTAAAAAAGTAGCCATAGTGAAGATGTTTGGTAGTGAGGGGAAAAAGTTGTCGATAAAGTATAACATAAATAGATAAGATAAAAATAATTGTAACATACCTAAGTAGTACAATTTTTATCTAAAATTTACCTTTTGATGGAAGTTATTTATGTGGTTGATCATATTATTTTCTTACGTTCAACAAATTGAATAGAGGAGTTTCAATCGTCGACAGTTCCAGCAGTTGAAATAGTGCCTACTTTCATACACACATTCTAACAAAAAAAAACCTCTCATTTCTCTCCACGATATTTTTTTACCATCTCGTTGCATTTTCCTAATACCATTAGACAGTTTTCCTGCGCTCACTCACATTGTATTTACCATCACGATACATGTTGCTACCACTACGTTACATCTATCCAAGGGAACGTCCCATCCCTACAGGCAGATGGACAGTCGGCAGTTTAGTCGGTTGAAAGGGTAATGCAGTTCTATCGACAACCAGATACCTATACCTATGGGGAAGCAGCTGATAAAAATGTATCAAACATTTCATGTTACGACTACCCTCACTTTCATTGTATTTACTATTACGATACATATTTCATCTATCCAAGGCAACGTCCCATCCCTACAGGCAGATAGACAGTCGGCAGTTTAGTCGGTTGAAAGGGTAATGCATTTTCACGCGCGTGCGCCGTACCGGTGCATAAGGAGAGGGAACAGTCTATCAAACTAAATACAGATGCAGTTCTATCGACAACCAGATATCTATACCTATGAAGAACCAGAATATTTGGTCACTCTTGGTGAGCAGCTGATAAAAATGTATCAATATTTTCTGTTACGACTACCCTCACTTTTATTGTATTTACCATCATACTACATGTTTCTACCACCACTTTACATCTATCCAAGACATCATCCCATCCCTACAGGCAGATGGGCAGTCGGCAGTTTAGTCGGTTGAAAGGGTAATGCATTTTCACGCGCGGCGCCTTACCGGTGCATAAGGAGAGGGAACAATCGATCAAACTAAATACAGATGCAGTTCTATCGACAACCAGATATACCTAGAACCAGAATATTTGGTCACTCTGGGTGAGCAGCTAATAAAAATGTTTCAATATTTTCTGTTACGACTACATTCATTTTCTTTGTATTTACTATTACGATACATGTTTCTACCACTACGTTTCATGTATCCAAGGCAACATCCCATCCCTACAGGCAGATGGCCAGTCGGCAGTTTAGTCGGTTGAAAGGGTAAATGCATTTTCACTAAATACAGATCAAACTAAATACAGATGCAGTTCTATCGACAACCAGATACCTATCCTATGGGGAACCAGAATATTTGGTCACTCTTGGTGAGCAGCTGATAAAAATGTATCAATATTTACTGTTAGGACTACCCTCACTTATCTAGACACACGGCAGTGTGTCCGCCAAGTTCGAGCAAAAAAAGCGACACACCGGCCGTGGGTTATATTACACGAACCATTTCGGGCCAAGTTCGACCCACCTATAACTCAAAATCTATTTTATCTACGCATATGAAATTTCTAGTATCTGTCGAGATCTACTTACTTATCTAAAATACGAAATTTCATTAATGTACCTATTGTAGGTCTTGAGATATTGACGTCAGAAAATCGCTATTTTTACTATACACTCACTGACTGACTCACTCATCAAAAACCTAGACCACTTCCAATGGTCGTATTGACTTGAAATTTGGCATGGAGGTAGGTCTTTAGGTCAAGGTAAAGGAAAAAATCTGAAAATGGCCAAGTGTGAGTCGGTTTTAAAAATAATGAAGGTGTAAATTCATACCCTAAGGAACTAAAACAAAAAATTATCTATATCTTCCGATCGTCGTACCGACCTAAAATTCATTACGAAGGTTTGTATTTAGTCAAAGTAAAGTATAAATGAGATATTTCCTTACCTTACTTAATCATAAGAAGAAAAGAAAATAAACCTTACAAAAATAAATGAAATCCCACCCAAAACATAAATGTGAAAGGCTGCCAAGTTCGATAATATTGGAATGCTTCGCCTATAAAGAAGTGAGATCTAAATAAGTACCAAGTTCCATACACAAACCTCAGTTAAAAATAGTTACAGGAATGCACACTTGATTTTTCGCAGTTTGGAAATAATAATCTACTTTCCAAACTGCGAAAAATCAAGTGTGCATTCCTGTAACTATTTTTAACTGAGGTCTGTGTATGGAACTTGGTACTTATTTAGATCTCACTTCTTTTATAGGCGAAGCATTCCAATATTATCGAACTTGGCAGCCTTTCACATTTATGTTTTGGGTGGGTATTATACCATCACGATAGCTGATTCTACTACTACGTAACATCTATCCAAGGCAACGTCCCATCCCTACAGGCGGATGGACAGTCGGCAGTTTAGTCGGTTGAAAGGGTAATGCATTTTCACGCGCGTGCGCCAAGTAGCAAAAACAATCGATCAAACTATCGAAAACCAGATACCTATACTAACGGGGAACCAGAGTATTTGGTCACTCTTGATGAGCAGCTGATAAAAAAGTATCAATATTTTCTGTTACGACTACCCTCAATTACATTTTACCATCACGATAAGGGCAACATCCCATCCCTACAGGCAGATGGACAGTCGGCAGTTTAGACGGTTGAAAGGGTAATGCATTTTCAAAGTGTGCCTTACCGGTGCATAAGGAGAGGGAACAGTCGATCAAACTAAATACAGATGCTGCACTATCAGCTGCACCTCAAACTGCCTCATTTCAGATCTTCCTATGCTGGTCCTTTAAGCTCCAACCATTTTCAACCTCTTCGAATTCATTCTATAAACAAAAATGACGTCTAAAGAATTGATTTATCTCATCTCAACGCCAATATACCTACTTACCTACAAATCTCGTAACAAATTTTGCTTCTACTACTTTGCCACAGGACGAATGGTATATTTATCTACAACTTTCAGGTTCTTCAAGCAAAATTAGACGTTAGTAAAAGCTAGGGTTTATGTTCCTCCTGTTCGTCGCAATTTATTGCTGTTACTACTATTCTTAAAAAAAGTTAAGATACATAGACGACTTTTTCACTAGTCTTTCAAGAGATACCTGTATGCAGTTTGAAACTTCGTAGACAACCCTTCAGTTCATCAACTTTATGTTCCACACGATATATGGATGATTTGCGAGTAAAAAGATAAATGATCAGATGATAGTAGATCTATCATCTCCAGCTGAATCAATATTTGCAAAAAGTAATTAATTTTCATTTCAACAACATTCTCCATCACATTTCTTATCGAGCCAACCAAAGGACATCTTAATTTACAACTATTCGAAAGCATGTTTATTAATCGAAGCATAAATTTACACTCCCATTTATCTAAACGGCATTTAAGATGTCACCTGTACGCGGGAGCTTTCTGAATTGACGTGACGAGTTTTGATGTTGTTGTCCATTGCAGGCGGTTTAAATGTTTTTCTAATTGTCCCTAAAATTGACTCCCTCCTTGATAACAGAAGATATTTGTAAATCTGAACTGAGGTTATCTATTTCTGTATTGACATTAGTATTTAAGGGTCGATGCACATTGAGCGCCATTTAACATGCGCCGCGATTTCTTATCAAAACTGTAATACAGAAACATTGGCAGGCAGGCATAAACAAAGGGCTCAAGCGACTGTGTAAGCCATTTCGTACATTTTAAATTTTCTATGCTATAGACGGCTCAAGAATACCTACCTAAATTACTATTTTGAGCCACAGAATATAAATAATGAGTTCTTTACCAGTAGCTTGAACTTCTTCAATAACGCGCAATGTACTTCTACCTATAGGTACATACGCTACTGCTGGCATCCTGTACTTATTACGAACGACATGATGTCACGACATCAATTAGCGTGACATTGACTTACGCGGGACGATAGGCATTTGACGAGTGCGAATAACCATAAAGTAGATACGTCCACTGACGTACACGCGACGCCGTCCGTCGTAAGACGATAACCGCCGTCTTGTTTATCGACAGGTCTGTGTACACCCTTATTTACATTTAATTAGTTGTAAGTGAAATAAAGGACGGTGGTGAAGGATGTGATGTTTTCATCATTCCACTCATAAAGATGATCGAGTGCCCTAGAGTACCGAATAAGGTCTTAAAGCTAACGATATAAGATACACTTCAAATTCGTGGGCTTGGAGTGAGCAGCTGTAGCCCAGTTGGTAGAGGCGTCCCAGTACAGATGGCAAAGGTCACTGGGTCAATTCAAATCCAGCCTGCGGTGGAATTTTGCAAGTGGTTTTTAAACCACCTACAAATTAAAAACTCATGCCTGGTAGTTCGTTACACTAAATAAGCCCGAGCTTATCCTAGGTACTTCTTTACCCGATATTTCACTCAAAGAAACAGCGATATTTTGCTTCAAAATATTATTATAGAGTTATTAGGTAGGTATATGACCGTTATAAATTGGATGCAAAGGATTATAAATATTCATAAATCAATAATGAAGTGGCCTTTACTTGACATTATTATAACACCTCTTTATCTGGTCATAAAACATGATCTGAGACGGGATAATGTCGATAATTATTATTTGATCAAAATATTTTAGATCGACAGATTCTTAGTTCTAATTATTATGACAAAAGATAGTAATTAATCTTTTTTAATCATTGTTTATCATATAAATTTTACTTTATTTGGTAGAGGACATTAGACAATTAACTTAGGTAGTTAAGTACCTATAATAGTTATGTCATCTTAATCTATTAAAAAATTAATAAAGAACAAGTCTAGATCTAAAACTATAAAAAGTACAGTCAAACACAAATAAGTGTTTGAACACACTGTCAAACATTAGCGACTTATATCAAATAATAGAATAAATGTTATCAACATTAAAAGTACTCACTATCCAGCTACAAGTAAATGCAATTATTTGAGCTCACAAATCCATCTTTCTTCTTCTTTCTTTTCGTGTGGGACACCGAGTCCTTCAACGACGCGATGAACCCTGGTGTTTTTCAACCGCCTACTGCAAGTAGCAGGCCTCTGACATGGTTGTGTAACGACCGCCGTCATAGACAGCAACCGGGACCGGCGGCTTAGCGTGCCCATCCGAAGCACGGAACCATCTTACTTGCGGACAATCAGGTGGTTCAGCCTGCAATGTCCTAACCAGGGAACAACTTCACAAAGTGATAATATCAACTTTGTGAGTGACCCCACCGGGAATTGAACCCGGAACCTTTGCGTGGCAGGTAGGCATACTAACCACTGCGCCACATCGGCTGTCAATTCCATGAGAAACAGATGTATCAAAAAAATACATGATCTTTTGCTATCATTCTAAGTACTCAGGTGTAAGACGAAATGGCGGCATTTTGCAAATAACAGGCATAATTCCACTCGCAAAGTACCTTATAAATTACCAAGTTGGTTAATAAAGTATCGAGTTGTCTTCATTAGCATTCGTGTGGCATCGAGCACTTAGTGTGGAGATACCAGGGATGTGACTTTAGTAACGAAAAATCGATTTTTAATAATCGATTATTTTTGGTCAAGAAAAAAATCTAATTTTGACAGTATCGAAAAGTAAAAATTTGTACTTAGTAGTTAGTTAAATCATCGAGACAACGCTTTAGTTCATGCATGACAAACAAATTAGTTGCTAGTCCGTTTCAAAAGCAAGGAAAAGCCACATTTACTGCGCAGGCTTGTAGAGTAGGAATGATTTCTAAAAAATAGGTAAATAAATCACAAATCACAACAAAATTATTTGATATGCCACATACTCACTCAATATTTTTTTTCGTATTAAGTACATATTTAAATTGACAATCATATATTACAGACATACAGACAATCATATTATATTTTTCACCGAAACAGAATATTACAACAGAACTAATATAATTATATTATGCCGGACCCAAAAACTTATTCCTTCGTGCGAATACGTACCCCCAAAATACCGAGCTTTTGCGTTACAAAATTTGAAAAATCGATTTTAAATGAATCGATCAGTCAAAATTACCTACATATTCGATTATTTTGCACATCCCTAGTGCGGAGATACGAAGGTGACGGCCTGACGGGTATCAATCCTGTCGCTAAGAAGATTCTGTATGTTTATTACGTGGGAACTTATCAGCTTTCGTCGCTTGAGAGTGTACTTTATCGAATAAGTTGGGAAGCTATTAATTGCAGTGTGATGTCGGCTTAGAATAGCATCACCCAATATTATTCAAGTCGGTGTCATAAGAAGCTACTAAGGAATTTAAGGGTTGATTAATACCTACTGCAATTTTTAGCGACAGGCTGACAACCTATGTTACACAGTCTTCTGAATGACTCTCAAAATTTTGTCAGACGAGGTAAACGACCGTTTTTTACAGCCGTTTACTCTCTTTCTACCCCGCAAGAGATTTAGGCGTGACATATGTAGGTATGTATGTTTATGCCTCCTGCACTGCGCTCGCCAATCCACCTGTCAAACGTAGTGATTATGGCAATAGCTCCTAAATAAAAAGGGGAGACCTGTAACTAGCAGTGGACTGTTGTGGCAGTAGTAGTACGTAGTAGTAGCTGTGCACGTGTCATCTCTACACTGTGGCAAAAAATTCCTACGTTTCTCATAGCCGTAGCCAAAATGGCTATTACTACTCTTCTGTTGGTTTTTAGAGGCATGTAGTGTAGATAAAATACACGAGTGAAACAACAACACTTTTGTCTCTGTCACGTTGATTAGTTCCCCGGAACGCGCACGTGAAAAAGACCCGGCAGAAGCCTATAATTATCTAAAGCGGGACCGTTTTCGGGGAGAAACGATGATTCAGTTAAACGTTTTTTTAAGACCTTGTTTTGATTTGTTGCCCAAACATTAGTCGAGACACACGGGCCTTCCCAGCAGAGAACAGCAGTCAAAAATGGTTGGGCTACGTTTCTCGGATCATGCCCAATGGTGCTCCAAAGGTAAACTTTGTCTGCTATCTCGCTTGACAGTAGATCAGTGTTATGCAGACGACATTGTACCAAGCTTATATATAAAATATCTACTTACTGACTGTCTTTACCTCTATTAGGTATCGGTATCACACACCAGCCAAAATAGTCCACTGATTGGCATAGGCCTTTCCCTATTTGGGATATGTTTCTTTAATCTCAGGTTTAGTACCTAGGCGAGTAAGCGGCCACAGTGCAAGGTCTTGACACGCTACCATTCCACTGCTACCACAATAAAATACTGGATTTTTTCACCTGAAGAAACAAGATGATGCTATATAAATAAATTGCGAGGTGCAAGTTCGTCAGGTGCGGCTATAGCTAGCCGTAGTATGAAAGTGTATGGCGCCTCGTTCGAGTCATGCATTTATACCGACCGCAAGCGTCGCACGACGAACTCGTACCTTAATTAACATTGCTTGCCGTACCTATTGATTGCTCTTTTTCCCTTCAGTGTGTTCTAAATTCGAAGGCAGTACAGAAATTGCCGGTTCTCTTGTCATGTTACAATGGGGACTAATTAAGAGCCCCTTCAGTTAATTACATTTGGGTTTTCGGTGGTTGCCAGTGATCTGAGGAGTTATTTTCGCTTTGTCTTAACTCTTAGCCGGTTGAAGACAGAGAGCAATTTGTTTTTCGGATATGGAAATTGGTTCAAAATAAACTTTTATGTCTCTACATAGCAAAAAATGATTTCTTGTATGTGCTTAGTAAAGAGTCCAGTCAAATAGGTGTGCAATGAAGTAAGAGTCGATCTGAACTGCCTACTTAGGTATAGCGTTATGTTTTCAGTCGTATCATTAAGTGTATAGCTGAGAAATTTTGTCCCAGTTGTACCTACCCTCAATGGTACTGCCAACGGTGCAAGAAATCTTCGATGTCATATGCAATGTATGTATTTGATTTCAAACACTCCGAAATTCAGTGATCGCATTGAACTATATAACCCGCATATGCGCAGAGTAGATCTGTTTTATAATTTATTCACCTTGGGAAAAACAGAATATGAATCAAAAATAATTCCACGACGGGTCCATTATCTGACCCTGTCATTCTATCTTCTAGTCCAATCACACAATTTACAATTTCCTGTTTCCCATATAGTGTCTCATCCATTGTTCTTAGCTCTTGCAATGTTCCAAATTCAAAATGTATCAGTTGACCACAAAAACTCCGAAACAATAAGATTGGACAAACCAACGTTGTAATTATTATGAACATTACCTCAGCAATACGGAACTTGATCTGTGGTAAGATAATGATAAAACAATGGAGGATCTCATATAACAATTTGTATGCAAAACGCGGGAACCCGATCTCTTAATTTGTTGCTTGTCTCTGTCATTCGACAGTTGTACGGAACTGGTAATTTAGGTAAAGTGGATGTGGCATCGTGTCGTCGATCATCGTCAACAGCTCAATTTCAGCGGTAGTATATGCAACTGCAGCCTCCAGTAAGTACAACTGCATGCCACACATTCCACTTCTAATTTTACGGTTTGCTACCATTTAAGCTTTTGGAGCTTATTATGTATGTTCTTTTAGAACTTCATATGTTCAGCAATATCAAGGTCGTCCAACCGGACGCTTAACATTTAAGTGGAAAACTTTTTCTATCGCAGGCAGAATTTGAACCTGTACCTTCGGTATCTGTACTGCCGACACCACTGAACTACCGCGGCTCAATATCAGCCTGTAAATTAAGCAAGTGTATCTTGGCCACTAACGATTGTCCATTGACCAACCCAAGTATGCCTTAAACGCGAGAATCTCTTCCAACCGTTTCGCGTGGACAAGGCAGCCTAAGTCTCCCCGATAATTTTGGAGTACCTACCCTTACCATAATAGGTAGGTACGGGGTAAGAAAAGTCTTTTGATCTAAAACGATCATGCGCTTTAGAAAAAGTTGTTTTCTATGAAAATTTTACGACAGTTCACGCCAAAATACCTTTGCAAATACCTATCTACCGTTTGCGTCTTCAAGACTCCACGTTCTTCAAACAATGGTGGGAGATGTGCGTGGGGACGAGGGGACAGTGTCGCGACTATTACACAGATACCATCAATTCTCATCGCCAGTGCCAGTCATTCTGCACCTCATACATTATGTATGAACCAACCAATTGCGTCAAGGCATTAAGTGAGGTACCGGGTCAGAACGGTATCATTTTTCCGTCCGCAAGTGCCTTCTGTCTGGTTCAGGGCTGCTTCCAAAGGATGGACATGATCGTTGTAGGTTTTGGGAAAAGAAGGGCACGATATAAAAAACAATAATAATGCTGGATATTGGTTCTACTAAATTAGAAGCACTATGATTAGCACGTGAATTGGTAATTGTAAAAGATATAGCATTCGGATACGCTAATGTCCCTAAATGGCAGTTAGTGGCATCCATAGGGAATGGAGTGATGCTATTCTAACCCGTGGGCCGCACACATTATTTATATGGTTTGTTTTCTGACATTGGAGCCCCAATAACAACTTGCGCCTATTTATTTACTTAAAGAATTTCCATAATTTATTGGGACTTGTTAGATTATTGCGATTATGACACTCTTTCGTCATGGAAAGATTTCAAAACCCAGTTCACGACAAAAACAAGGTGATTAAAAACATAAATAATAATAAGTAAGAAGAGACAAGACTACTTAAACACAATGCTCCAAACAGTTGACTATTTCGCGAAATGCCCAAACTATAATTACAATTAACAATTAATGTAACAAACGCAGATGTTTATCTGAAATAATTACTCACAATTACAGAGGTACACATAAGAATTCAAAAGGCTAACGACCCACAGCAAAGTTCAAACATACCGACAAACATACTTACTATGAGGATGCGAATCTAGTTAAACAGAAATTACAACGAAAATAATTCAAAGCATAAAGCCTTGTCACAGGAAATATAAAGGTTGTAATGATTTTACACACGATGCCTGTAAACTGCTGCGGTTCTGATGAAGTTTTTATAATTTGAAATAGAAGTGTGTTTAGATAAGCCCCTGTGGCATTGTGTTTCCAGACCAATAATTTTTGTGATCCAAACTGTCAGACACAAGTTAATGCTGATAGCTGAAAAATATGGCGTTAATACAAAAAGATTGAACTGAATTATTTAAGACTCATGTGATGGATGATAATGTTTCTTCTATGCAATCTATGATCATAATTTGACACAAGCGAACACAATTATTTTGATGACGTACAGCATTACATGATGTTGATGGCTGCGCCATTTTGATTGCAACCCTTTTACCTAATCGTCTTCTTCGTGTGGGACTGATGAATCCTGGACTCAGAGTTTTCAACCGCTTATCGCCTTTCTACCTAATTATTGTAGTCTAGAATAGAAAATCATCTTCTATACTTCTCTGAGGATTTAATATCCTCAGCGGTTTCTCATCATCGTGCGTTGTTCACTTAGGCGTGAGTGACATCTGTCCTCATTATATGCAAATTATGCTCCCGCGCATAGTCGCTACCATCGTCGCATGCGCAATTAAGCGGTGCAGTTTTATTACTTAATAGCTCGTCTGCAGCAGAAGAATGTACGTTGATGACGTTATATGCCAGTGGAAAAATATTGCAAAATATGGGAAACTTGCAAATTCAGATTCCCCTTGCAGTGTAGGCAGAGCCTTCGCAACCGAAAAATATGCTTTCTTTTGCTATGCCTTACTAATATTTTGAGGGCGACGTCAGAAAAATCGTGTAGTGACAGATGACAACCGGTCGCCTATTAGATTTTAATCTTGATTGTAAGACAAGTGAAAACCTTGAAACCCTAAGCCACCTGTTACGACACTCTAAGCATAAGCTTTTCTTGCTTATGTGCCATTTCTACCAACTACTTATATGTATGTACCTAAAAATTTTGGTAGTATGTTGACAGTTTTAAAATTGACTTACACAAGAATCACTGGAAAAGTTCATCAATTTTACTGCTCTCAACGTAAACAAAATTACCTACGATTAATAATTGTTCAATTAACACTTCAGAGGCCGAGAGTCCATTATGTAAATCCACATTAATTAACATCTATTGATTGGTAATTTGCATTCAATACGCTGACAGCTCGGTAACCTTTCATTTTATATCGAAAGCAAATTTTAAATTAGATTAGTGAATTATTGGGTCATAAGGTCCATTGATATGGTTGTGTAACCGCTTTACAAAATCAGTAGCACATCATTCCACTGCTAGACATCTTTTTCTTACATTTAAGAGCTCAGATCTTGTCGAAGAAAGAATCGCTATTCTTGTCTGGCATAAATATGGCTCCTGTCGTCCAAAATCTTTCTTGGCCATCCTTAGCGGATGAAATAGCTAACTGTGAAACTAATTGTGCCAGCCACTTTCGACTTGCTTTTTTTCTGTGATCGTCTCAAAACAAGTCAATGTCAAAATGAAGCTAATAGTTAAGTTTGCTTCTTCTTTCTTGTTTCATTTAGGTTTAGTCACATTTGCACCTGCTGCCATCTGTAACAATTTTTAAGTTTTCCTCTCTATTTCAACATTAGTTTGTTAGAAACTTCAATTAGTACGGCTCCTTAGCTGGAAGTATGGTCCCATCTGGCAGAAATCATGAAACTTGGCATGTGTGTAGCTTACATGTGTAAGCTTCAGGAAAAGAAGGGAAGCAAGTTGGACCCCCCCTGCTTCCCCCTTTACCCCCCCTTTTATGTCCCAAATTTCAGTTATCTTTATTTTTCTCGGCAACGATTAAAGATAGGAGAAATTTGTTAAGGTAAGAAATATTCCTTATAAAATTGTCTACAAAATTGTTTTGGGCCGACGTTGATAGGACTTACACTTTTCGAGTTATGCTTCTGGGAAACCCATCATTTTTTTGAAGGTGACTTCCAGCTCTGAATTAGCCATAACTACCATGTGATAGAATATTCTTTCAAACTTGCTATTGGCTTTTGTTAGTTAGGTAGTCTTCAAAGGAAACCCGCAGAGACAACACTTCAATGACGCCTGTGGGGATGGGGGGAGGGGGGCAAAGTTTATTTTTTCCGAGCTGAACTTGAGGACTTCTGACTCCTTAAGTAAATGTGACACGAGAAATTGAGTATCATTTTCGAATATATCAAAGACGGAGTATTCATTTCTGGAACGCTCTTTGGTACATTTCATACAAAAATATAAAAATATTAAGTGAAATAAGAAAAAAATATGTTTCGTTCTCATTCAAACGCTGTTTTCTTCATGACCTTGAGACATATTTACTAGATAATAACACATACTCAAAGACATACTCACCCGAATTATAAAGTCATATTTTATTTTCGAAAATATTAGAAAATACCTAGCCTACAGAAGCCTAAATATTTTTACAAAGTTATGTTTGTAGCTGGAAAAATTTCAAATTCATAGATTTTGTATGCAAGAATAAGATTACCAACCGCAAACTTATATTTCTCAATTGTCGCTAAACCATTCCAGATAGGGAAATTCTTTCATAGGAAATGTTGTTTATACTGAAGAGTTGTTTATGCTGATATATAGAAATTGAAGATCTGGAGTACTTGATGTGGAACATCAACAGCCCAGCTAAACTATTCGAGATACTGTAATGTCTTCTTAAACATCAAGTACTCCAGATCCTCAATTTCTTTATTCCAACAAAAACTACCCTTTAGTATAAACAACATTCCTTATGAGGGCATTTCTCTATCTGGAATGGTTTAGTGACAATTGAGAAATATAAGTTTGCGGTTGGTAATCTTATTTTTGCATACAAAATCTATGAACTTGAAATTTTTCCAGCTACAAACATAACTTTGTAAAAATATTTGGGCTTGTGTAGGCTAGGTATTTTCTAATATTTTCAATAATAAAATATGGTTTTATAATAAGGGTGAGTATGTCTTTGATTATGTGTTATTATCTAATAAATATGTCTCAAGGTCATGAAGAAAACAGAGTTTGAATGAGAACGAAACATATTTTTTTCCCAATTTCACTTAATATATTTATATGTCGTCTAGAAGGGGGTGTGCTGTGTGTGTGTGTGTCTTCTTCTAGATTCTGGAGTGCTGGAGTGCTCTCCTGCGGTTTCATGGTTGTGGGCACGTAGTGGGTACTCAGGCAAATCCAAGTAAAGTCAGGAAATGGTCACGAACTCAGATTTTATTCAGCGTCTCAAGGAATGCACTTTACAGGATAAGTATGCACCAAAGTGCATCTAGCAAGTGCAACGAACGTGACCGGTTCAACGTGTGCACCGTTCCGTGGTCTGGAATGAGAATGCACCAGCCGACCCGATCCACATGGGCGGAACTGATTTTAGCGCCACCACACGGACGTTTATTGCACTTTCACAATCAACCAATCGTAGAGCTTCAAATCCCACTACAGCTACTCCAGGTTGCCGGTACTACGATATCGAAACGACACGTCGCTGTCGCTTAAATTGTCGCTCGCTACGACATATATTTTTGTATGAAATGTACCAAAAAGCGTCCCAGAAATGAATACTCCGTCCTTGTTTTATTCGAAAATGATACTCAATTTCTCGTGTCACATTTACTTAAGGAGTCAGAAGTCCTCAAGTTCAGCTCGGAAAAAATAAACTTTGCCTCCCTCCCCCCACCCCCACAGGCGTGATTGAAGTGTTGTCTCTGCGGATTTCCTTTGAAGACTACCTAACTAACAAAAGCCAATAGCAAGTTTGAAAAAATATTTTATCACATGGTAGTTATGGCTAATTCAGAGCTGGAAGTCACCTTCAAAAAAATGATGGGTTTCCCAGAAGCAAAACTCGAAAAGTATAAGTCCTATCAACATCGACCCAAGGACAATTATGTAGACAATTTTATAAGGAATATTTCTTACCTTGACAAATTTCTCCTATCTTTAATCGTTTCCGAGAAAAATAAAGATAACTGAAATTTGGGACATAAAAGGGGGGGTAAAGGGGGGAAGCAGGGGGGGTCCAACTTGCTTCCCTTCTTTTCCTGAAGCTTACACATGTAAGCTACACACATGCCAAGTTTCATGATTTCTGCCAGATGGGACCATACCTCCATACAAACTGCCAATTAAGAACTCGGACTAAATGAAATTTTTATTTCCTCTTTTCAAACCTAACAACAGCTGTGTAGGTACACCACACACGTGGAACATTAGTGCATTACCTCCAGTACAAGTGGCATCTATTTTTAATGTAGGCAACATTGTCCTCCGCCACCGCGACAGCGCCGGCGCCGCGCGCGTGCCGTCGCAGTAAACACCAATCGGCGGCCGTTCGAATTTCAAAACATAGGTCGCCGACGTGACGTATATCCGGTGACGAATCCGTTTTTGGAGGGCTGAGGTTTCCGGATTTCGTTTACATTGTTATTGGCTGTGCAGAGGCCAAACTGAAATTCTTGTAATTAGAACTCAGTCACAAAATTGAGAGTTTATTTTACAAAATTATCTACATAGCAAGATTCAATACGAGAACGAAATACAGTTAAACCCGATAATAAAAACGGCATATGATTCTGAGTCGATTTCAATGCAAGAAATATGAATTCTTCTTTAATCCCTTGAGTCCCCCTGAGATTCCAGTTAAAGTCAGTAAGCGACAAAATCGTTGCTAGTAGCTGAGTGAGCCATCTTCAAAGGCGCCCCGCGCGCCGTTTCCCTAATTTGTGACATGGTATTATTCTCTATGGATTCTGCGTAGTAATTAAAAGATTGGTTCCAGACTCATTCTAAAGAGAAAACTAAAACAATGGCGTTAATATAATCAAAAACCCTCGGTTTTAAATAGCGTCTCTGGAACGAAAAGGCGGGGACACCATTTCATTTTGGGCCCAAAGCTAAAGCGGGTCCTTTATTTTTGTCTGCTGCTAAATTAAATTGACTTAAGGCGCTGACGCCCATTATTTGGGCCCGAGCGACAGTTATCAGAATAAAAGATTTTTAATTTAAAGTCAACGCCTAGCCCTAGGGGCAGCAAGAGGGTTAATAAAGTAGTGGTAAGATTATTGTAAAAATGTGATGCCGGCTTAGAATAGCATTACTCCGTATCTTTCACGTGGGTGACAATCAGGGATGTGGAAAAATAATTCTTTAGGTACATAAAATAATGGATGTTTATTCGAGAAGAAATATTTATAAATTTAATCGATTAATTAAAAGAGTAGAAATAATCGATTAATTAAAAATCGATTATATATTCAAAATTCCCAAAATTAGAGAAATCGATTATTTTGCCAAACTTCTTGATTATGCATGAATAACACACTTGATTTTCTTGGTCTTTTTAAGAGATCGGCCATACACAATTTTCTCGGTCTTAAATTTAAGAATTTGGCTATTTGATAATGAGGACCCTTATCTTTTCTATTTTTCTGTATGCCTCTGAAACCTGGACATTAAAAGCCTGCGTCCGAAAGAAGATCGATTCGTTTGAGATGTGGTGCTGGCGCAAGATGCTCCGAATATCCTGGACGGAACGCCGCACCAACGAGTCCATCCTTGAAGAGCTGAAAATAAAGACCAGGCTTTCCACCATCTGTACCCAACGCGTCCTTAAATTCTTTGGGCACACAGTCAGACGAGCCCCAGATAGTCTGGAGAGGCTTCTCATAACTGGCCGTGTTGAAGGAAGCAGAGGACGGGCGCCATCTCGTTGGAGTGACACCATACAAGAGGCCACACACACCACCTTACAAGCGGCCATACACATGGCTCAGGACCGTGAAGTTTGGAGGAAGCTGGTGACGAATATAGCCCAGTGAGGTCACGTCCCTCAGTCATGAGGATACGACAAAGAAGAAGAATTTGATAAAACTAACATTTATTTGATAAAATTAAGGTGTAAAACGAAAAAAAAGCTTATAATTAAAAATCAATGTATTTCGTAAGTAAAAATCGATTTTTATAATCAACTAGAAATAATCGGTTACCTATAAAAGAATCGATTTTTCATTACTCAAGTCACATCCCTAGTGACAATATGTTACTTTGATGATGATACATAGTCATCTATCTGAATGATTCTCAAACTTTCTTTTGTCAGACGTGGTGTAAATGACTGTTTTTTACAGTAAATGGCGACTGATGAATGACCCAGGATATGGGCAGTATTTCGTTGCTTATGAATAAACAAGGTGCACTATAGCAAGTATGGAGGCCCTAGGCCCAACAAGGGATTCCCATGTCATCTAGTGGACTTTAGTCACTGTTAATGATGATTCTCATGACAAAAACACAAATTCTGAGTTTACCATGCCGGCTCAGAATAACATCACCTGTATCTTTCCCGTGGGTCTACAGTCTACACCCACTAGATAGTAATAAGCTATTATGCTTTGAGGTTTACATGGGTTTTGAGGTTTGATGTGCAGGTATTACAATTTTAGGCGACGGGCTGACAACCTGTCAATATAGTGATACACCGTCTTCGGAATGACTCTAAAACTTTTGTCAGAGATGGTGTTAATGGCGTTTTTTAACAGCCATTTACGCTCTGACTACTCACAAGGAAAATAGGCGTGATGTATTTTATGTATGTAGGGAGGTTATGTATGCAGATTTCCCCAAAAGAGCTAAATTCATTTAAAATATCTGCTTTCTGCTCTACCATTATGTTGTACTATTAATCATACACACCTCTGGAATGTCTCAGAACATTATATTAATTTTCTTTCGCCATGACATCTAAACACAGGCCACAATTTGGAAAGAGTCCCCGACTATTTTGTAGGCGGAGTTGGAAAAAACTGTTTGTCTTCTACCACGATAAATATTGGTCTTACATGGTCTACTACTGTTCTAAAACAGTCTTTATAGACATTTAAATTAGGGTCGTCAAAAAGAAAGATTAGACGTAAGTCATAAGTTTGTAGAGTCATATATTTTGCGTCAGTCATCTATGTCTCGCGATGGGCGGACACGCAGACATTAAGTTTTAATAACAATTCTTTATTAAGTTTTGAAGAAAACGGACTCATTAACATAAAATTTGAGTTTCGGTAACGCCTAGGGACAGGTTTTAGGAGATGACCATTAAGTTATGGGAAAATTACAACATTGAAGACATCGCGTGTTTTGGTTGACGAATGACATTTGCACAGCCCTATAATTAAGTTAAAACATCTAAACACAAAATAGTTATAGGCACAGATTACTATTATAGATGGATGTTTTAGTTGATAAACGTTAAGATAGGCGATTGTTGAAAAGTCTGCAATCGTAATTTTTAGAAACCACATTGATCTCTGAACATTAGATAAGGCTAAACTTCAGACTAGTGGCGCCCCCAAATAGGAAAAAATACCCTGGCTGAACACGCTGGTCATCTGGAGGCTAATGTATGAATTACCGACAATCCACAAAGAATATTTAAATCTAATAAAATAGTAAAAAAATTGTATCCATGAGTAATGTAGGTACCTATGTCAAAATTTTGACATAATAACTAAAGCGCAAAGTTTTTACTGATTCTAAAAATTATTCGTTGTTAGTAATTGTCGTTAATTCATAATGTGGTTTTCCAATCACTTGCTTATTCAGTCAGTGAATTTTTTTCACTGAGCGGCGCTAGTGTCCCTAACCTTGAGCCTTAATGGTAGAATCTGGTTCTCTATTGTTTTCGAACAGACCAATTCATGTCTTTAAACTCGCACGCTGGCCCTTAGACCTTTGGAAAACAAAATGTCATGTAGATTTCGTGTTATTTGCGGACAATCTCCTAAAAGGTCGAGGACGTAGTAATCTAGGGCGTGGTGTCACAAAATAGAGATTTTACAGTAGGATCACTCGACCATATTTAGGATTTTCACGATTGTCACTTGTTTCATAGTCAGGGTTACTACTGCCGAAAATCTCAAAGTAGAAAAATAATATCTAAACAGTAAAATCTGATACAAGAATGTCATATGATTCTGAGCCAATTCAACTAAGAAATATGACGTGCGTGACGACCACCTTCTTAGTTACCATGAGTTCCTGTGAGATTCCAGTTATTATCAGTTATAGTCAGTACCCACTCGAAGAAGAAGAAGAAGTACCTACCGACGCGTCAAATACGTCGCTAGTACCTACTAAGTGAGCCATCTGCAAAAGCGCAACGCACGTCGTTTTCCTATAATTTGTGGTGGTGTAGTATCTACTATCTGGAACCTAAGTCATGAAAAAGAAGCTAGAAGGACACCTTCCTAATCTACTCTATTACTTTTACACTACATGTAGCCGATGTGGCGCAGTGGTAGTGCGAATGCATGCGATGTAGAAGGTTTCATGTTCTATCCGCTACTTGACTGACAGATCAAATGAGCTACTTTTTAAGACGGCTGAAAAAGATATATTGTATGAAATTATTGAAATATGACGTCATACTTCAATATTTTGGATGGAGTCATAACAATAACTAAGTAGGTCCAATTCCTCCATACAATGTTAGTTAATTTGAAGCTCCGTTAAATATTTTAAAGGTCAAATCGCACCAACGCAACGCGCGGAACCGCGGCGTAGCCGCGCGTTACAACTGATATTGTTTACATCAACCTACACTACAATATCGCTGCAGAGGATTTGCGTAGTGTGGCGTTAGATACCTATTTATTTGCGGAGTATATATTTTAAGTGATAACAATCGGCAGGAGCGGCGCGGCGCAAATTTAGTTCTTGTAGAAATATGTTACGTATCACATGCAAAAAAGACCGAACCTTTCCGCTACCACGCCGTTATTGTAAGGCTGACGTGCATACAACGTTTTAACTGTCACCTGTCGTCATCTCCACGCTGTGAAATAAATGATACGCGTTTCAGGACTTTTTCCTTCAAAGTAGCCGCAGTTGGATGAGCCACCTTGTCTTCTTGATGCAGCCCACCCATTTACGAAAGTACGTGACATCTTCCGCAGCCACGCCCACCAAACCCAAGTTGCCGCTGCTAGCTGATGAGCATAATTTGGGCCTCCCTCCTAATGGAGTATCACCTAAACTTTTACGATCTCGCCGTGGCGCGTGATGTTTCACCTGCAGGACAGGTGCATGGCTAACTAAGTAATTCAACCCCTACCCCATAAAGCTCAGTCTTGAAGGTGAATCGCCGCCAGCCTCTGTGCGGCCGTTGTGAAGATCTCCACGACAAATTGCCGCAGTCATAGATATACATTTCTAGGAGATAGTTGTGCCTGTGCGCTTGTTTTGAGAACAAAAAACTTTTAGAGAAAAACAATGTTGTGTACGACTTCGTCCATTATGAAATGGACCTTCGTTCGCAGGAGTGAGAATAGGGGAGATATACTTGGAAAATTATGTATTATGCTTATGAATACTTCGTAAAAAAATCGGCCAAGTGCGAGTTGAGCTCGCCCACCAAGGGTTCCGTGTTAAGATTTGTAGCTTATTCTGGTTGGTAGACCTATATTTCATAATATGATACTCCACTTGGACAACTAGCCAAATTTCTTAAATTTTGTTTATTTTTCGGCCTCCATAAACACCATATATTTATGAAAATGATTTATTTTGCGTTTTTCTTTAATTTGTACTTTTAGGTCTACGGGAAGTACCCTCTCAATTTTGATGCCCTTGACAGGGTAAAAAACAAGCGATTTTACCCGTTATTCCCAACGGTCCCCGCAGATCGGCCCCCGAATGGCCCGTTGGGAATTTTTCGTCCCAACGGCCCCCGAATCTCTAAAAGTTTGAATTTGGGGGCCGTTGGGACGAGAAATTTCCAACGGGGAATAACGGGTTTTCACTGCATAAACGGTTATATCTTTTTTACTTGAAGTTAGGTGCTTGATTTTTTCACAACTACTAGCGTTCATAGACTTGAGTATACGGTTTTAATTTTAACTCGATATCTTTACGTGTTCCTGAGATAAAGGGCCTTGACAGAATGACAGATAGACGGACGGACAACAAAGTGATCCTATAAGGGTTCCGTTATTTAACTTTTGAGGTACGGAAGCCTTAAAACCTTGTAATCATCACTTTTTGAAAATTTTCCCACATTTCTTACTTCATAACTGGTTGAATCACTTGAATTTTTGATAAAAAAGATGGATCCGTGCTTCGGAGAGCACGCAAAGCCCTCGGCCTCGATTAACTGGTAACCTGCGGAGGCCGTTACAAACATATCTGAGGCCTTTTAGTACCTACTAGTAAGTAGTCGGTGTCAAAAAACTCTGACACCGGGTCATCTGGTCGTTTATTAGGTTTCTCACACGACATAAGAAGAACTTGAGATCAGTTTCAATCTCAACCCCGAAAGAAATAGCTACTGGAAAACCTTTCCAAAACTGTAGATTTTGCACGAATACCTATTTATTTCATAAGTACAAGAATGTTCTGCTTTTCTTTTCTTCAAACAGACTAACATTTTGTCTTTAAATAGGTTCGTAGCAAGAAGTTAGCAAATGCACAGGTAGTGAAATGCCTTTGTATGCTTTCAAACGACCTTGTTGATTACAGTCGAAGCTTATGCGAACCCGAAACTTTTTTGTTGCAGTGCCCGCACTTGTGCATTAAATTTGAAACCAATATATATACCTGGAGACAGTTGCGTCGCGGCGTAGTCTCCTGAACCGCGGACAAAAAAGTCTCCCGGGAGGTGCGTCGCGCACCTTCATACTAGCTCATTTACTTGATGTATCGCGTACCGTCTGTGTTAGCCTTTATGATTTGGGACAATTGACAATTAAGACAGCTTTCAATGTGGCGTCAATTTGGCATTTCTAGCAGTCACTTATTTGACAGCTGTGTATGCGGCGCATGTCACATTTCTTTGACTACAACTAATCGGCCGTTAAAAATCTAACAGGTCCCCGGAGCTGTCATTAACTTTAACGCCCGATTTAGGACTTTGACAACATTTTGAGTAAAAACTGTCAAAAGTGAAGCATTCGAAAACCATAAAGGCTTACATAGACTGTAGGTACTCGTTTCGTGCCGGACCAACACGGGGAGGAAAACTCAAAGCGTATTGCAGATTGCAGTACTACCTGTGAGTACGACAATGTTGATGCAACGACAACCAATGAGAAGTAACTAAACTTTGGCATTGACATACTTTCGACCTTATTGTGTCGCGCGTTTTGCAGAGTCTAATCGATAGTTCACGCTATCTTTCAAACTTCTCAGCCCCAACAATCCACAGCTGGACATGGACCTTCCCTTGTCGGGGGGTACTGCCATACTCACCATGATTGGCAGGCGGATTGGCGAACGCAATTCAAATTCATTTGTTTAATTTACTGGAAACGCTGCCACCCATTCCCTGTATAATAATCCCTTAGTCGTTTTTTAGAACACCTTTGGGAAAAATTGGGGTGATGCTATTTTAAGCCAGCATCACACGGCACAAGTATCGTTCAACAATCATTTAGTATCTACTTATTCGATAGTATCGATAGTTCAAAATGTGTCAGTTGTGTCAAATGCACCCTGGGCGTCCTCCGCGAGCCTTGATGGGGCGCACGAAGTCCACCTCGTGGCTTAGGGTGGTCAGCTCTATTTGGATTTCTCTGGAACAGTGTTAACGGGGAGACCTCGTATTGCGATCATCAAGGGACGCTTTTTTGAGGGTGCGCATGTGAAACAGAAGACTTCGGTCCCGGAGCCCTCCAGCGCTGGCAGGTAGCGATAGTAGAACCAAAACCCCTGTTTGGTCTTTGCTAAAATGCCGAATCCAGTATTCTACGCTAAGATCCTGCCGAAGCTGACACGTAGGTATTTTGCCAGGTGGGGCCGCTTGAAGACGTCGTTGAGCTAATTCTTGAGCCTAAAATATACATCAGGGACAAGGAAAGCGGTGGCGTCACCCTAGTAGACGCGCTTTTCAGGGGCCCTTCAGAGGGCGTCTATAGCAAAACGGTGAGAAATCGACGATGTGTCACTGCTAGGCGAATCGTGGGTACGTGCGGACGAACATTCTCTCGCTGACGGAAGCTGCGGTTGCTCAAGCCTAGTCTGGTAGTAAAGTGTAGCCTGCTCTCGTTGCGCAAGGCCCTAGAGTAGAGCGCAACACTAGGCTGTCCCATGCTTGTATGATTTCAACTTTTCATACCTCTTGGGAATCGATAACTTGGAAATAAAAAATGACATACAAGGACGTGCGTGATACCTCAATTTTGGGGGCTTATGATGAGGGGCTTAAAATGTAATTTTGAGGGCACAATAAGCGTACAGGCACAAATATCTCCTAGAAATTTATATCTATGACTACGGCAATTTGACGTGGAGATCTTCACAACGGCCGCAAAGAGGCCGGCGACGATTCACCTTCAAGACTGAGCTTTATGGGGTAGGGGTTGAATTGCTCTAATTAGCCATGCACCTGTCCAGGTGTCCAGCAGGCGAAACATCACGCCGTTGCGAGATCTTACCAGTTTAGGTAATACCCCATTAGGAGGGAGGCTCAAATTGTGCTCATCAGCTAGCGGCAACTTGGGTTTGGAGGGCGTGGCTGCGGAAGATGTCATGTACTTTCGTAAATAGATTGGCTGCATCACAAAGACAAGGTGGCTCATCCAACTGCGGCTACTTTAAAGGAAAAAGGCGTGACAACGTCGCCCTTAAGCGCGTATCGTTCATCGTACAGCGTGAAAATGGCGACAGTGACAGGTAAAACGTTGTATGCACACCAGCCTTACTATAGCGGCGTGGCAGCGGAGAGGCTCGGCCTTTTTTTGCATGTGATACGTTACATATTTCTACAAGAACCAAATTCGCGCCGCGCCACTCCTCTGCCGATTGTTATCAACTAAAATATATTCTCCGCAAGTAAATATGTTGCGCCACACCACGCCAACCCTCTGCAGCAATATTAGATTGATGTAAACAATATTAGTTGTAACGCGCGGCTTAGCCGCGGTTCCGCGCGGTGCGTTGGTGCGATTTGACCTTTAAAATATTTAACGGAGCTTCAAATTAACTAACATTGTATGGAGGGATTGGACCATTAAAAAAAATGAGATTTATAATTTTGAAAAATCATGAATGAAGTCTGTTATATTTTTGTACAAAAGTTTAGAGCATACAACTTTTGTATTTTATTGACGACATTCACAAAGTTGATATTTATCACTCTGTGAATTTGTTCCCAGTCTGATTACGACTTTCAGGCTGAACCATTTGATTGCCTGAAAAACAAAATGGTTCCGTGCTTCTGAGGGCACGTTAATCAGTCGGTCCCGGTTGCTGTCTATTAATTACTTAGACGGTGGTCGGTACACAACCATTTCAGAGGCCTGCTTGTAGTAGGCGGTTGAAAATCTTTGACACCAGGGTGCATTGGGTCGTTGGAAGACTTGGTGTCCCACTTGAGGAAAGAAAACTTTCCCAACCGTACAAGTAAACTTACTGACTCGCTATTTAGATATGTCAAACACAATTTTGTATCATTATAGACTCCTGTAATGGTCTGTCTGTAACTACTTTCATTTTAAGCGCCATAATTATTATTTTTTGAGTATTTATGCCTCAGCCTACCTTCTGTACATATACTCTATCCGCGCGATGAAGATAATACCAGAAAATGCAAAATGATTGCCATTGGTTAGCGATAACGCGGCAAGGGTGCGTTTACATGGCGGTGCAATTTCAGTCTACTTCTGTGGCTTGCACGGGGCGGACGCGTTCTTTTGTTCTTATATCGATTTTTTTATTTCTCCTACGACCTGGCGCGTGTTTTGGACTATTTCCTGTGAAATTGTGACTTTTTTTTTTAAAAGGTACGAGTAGGTATTCTTGTTAGTAAGTAATTTGGTCAACGAAAATAAAAATCAAAAATGTTGCCTATGTTTTATAATAGTCCCAAAAACCATATTGACATAATATCAATCAAAATAGCATTAACAACTTTTACCGCACACCACCACAACACTACCAAACAAGTTCGTAACAATTCTCATTCTTAATATTTTAAAACATACAAAGATATATTTACCTAAAATTATTTTTACTTATTAAATATTGGAATAGATCAAAGAACACCAAATTTAATAGTAAAAAATAATTATGAGTCTTCTTTAACCAAATT
Source organism: Phthorimaea operculella (assembly GCA_024500475.1). Classification (NCBI taxonomy): domain Eukaryota; kingdom Metazoa; phylum Arthropoda; class Insecta; order Lepidoptera; family Gelechiidae; genus Phthorimaea; species Phthorimaea operculella. The sequence continues at coordinate 11,734,253 of JANFCV010000002.1, forward strand.
GCCATGTAAACGCATCTTTACGTTTTTACACAATTGTTGACGCCCACTTACCTGGAAGGGCAAGCATTTGTCCCTTTCATTTGCATACAAAAGTGCGGTTGAGAGGACGCTATATTATCTTCATCGCGCGGATAGAGTATAGTCTTAGGTTTTTCAGTAAACTAATAGGTATGCACATCTCAAAAACACAGATAATTATCTATGTTTCATTTTGTATGTCTAAGTACCTACATTAAAACGAAGGTCTTTGATTTTATCTGGACCCATGACAAAAGGGACGTTTAAAAGAAGTTATAAAATAACAATGGAAATTGTGGATAATTTAAATAATTTTATAACCAGATAAAAACAATCTTGATCTCCAACAAGTTTCACGGGACGACAATTTGAGGTCGTCACGTTGTCATTAGAACAAGTGACCAAGTTATATTTACCGTTGAAGAAGTAGGATTTTCCTCAGGCCTTACGAGAAAATGTATAGACGATGTTTTCGTGGACGGTAAAGTTAAGTTGGTATTCATAAACAGACAAAGCAAAGACGTTTGCATAATTTCAACAATTAAATGGCATGCAAATGAAACAATGGGCTGTCGTGTGACACGGGGACAAAAATAGTTTATTAGTTATTTATTACGATTCTGTTCTACGGGAGACAATTACTGTAATGATGAAATATTGGTTCAAAGTGGCATCGTTATGCAAAACAATCAGAATGCAAATGATCTATCAGTTCAGTAGCGCAATCTGTTGAGTGAAACTAGCATTTGTTTGTGGTTAGATAACTCTTATCAAATAATGATCCAACCTTGGAGAACCACAATACGCCAGTTCCTAAAAAAGTATAATTTTCATCAACTCATCCCCACCACCTCTGTAGGAATTGGAAATGCATCGATTTTACTATCTTTTCTAGTATAATAGGTACATAAACCCTAAATTATTTATTCAAAGAAGAATACAAATAAATATCACTTATTGATAGAGTGATAGAGTGAATAATCTGAATAAATTATAGTTACTGGACATTTCTAATGAATTGCTATCCATTGCGTTACCTCTAGGGATTGCAATCCGCTGCGGCTGATCCGGCCGAATTTGTGTCAATCCAGTAAAGTTTGGCCGGATTGAGAATCATTACGGATTTCAATCCTTAGTTACCTATTACAAAGAATAAAGATAATACTATTTCTCTCACCTACAACGACATCAATAGCCAAACCAAATTTACACCACATAAGTCAACTGATCCGTTGCTTACTGCGTTTATCGTTAGTAGAGTGACTATAAGCACTTGTAGCTGCATAACCTCATACAAAGATCGTCCCATTTTCTACCACAACATCAATTAGGTAGCTAAACTAAATTTTCACCACATAAGTCAACTGTTTTTTGCTGCGTTTATCTTTAGTGAAGTGACTATAAGCACCTGTAGCTACCCTCCTGAGGCAGTCGGGTAAAAAGCTAGAGCTATTGACGAATAAAGAAGAATTATCAAAGTAGAATGGCTGTCGAACTGTAACGACAAAATAGTTTTTGTTTTTTTTTCGTATGTGGAATTAATCCACAAAAATTGGCTTGCATGAATTCAAAACTTACTTAAAATAACTAAGAATTGCGTTGTCGAATTTGTATTCCAAGGTATTTACCTACTACTTCAGTATAAATTGACCTTACTAGGACTTTTCTAATTTTATCATTTTGATCTGTGATTTTTGCTCGAATCCGGCTTCTTCTTCAATCATGATTTCATTAGAAAGCCTTTGATATAAGGTTTCTTGTAATTTCTCTGTCTATCGCCAGCACAAATTCAAAGGATCAACTAAGCCTGTTTTTTTATACACTTACGAGTAGGAACTAAGAATCATCATCATCTTCCTGCCCTTATCCCAATTAACTGGGGTCGGCGCAACACGTTTCGTTGAACACAAAATCGTGTTGCAAAAGGATTTGGCTTTATTTTACAACCGGCCGCCTACCAGACGTCAAACCTCCTTGGGAATGCTTTTGTCGTGGATTAACCGCCACCATACGGTTGACCCTGGGTTGGGTTTATCCCTCGGTCGCCTCCACACGGCATCTGCCGGCACCACACGGCATCTGCCGGCACCACACGGCATAGGTAGGTACTACGAATATCTTGTATAAATTATAGAGTAGTAGACGGATATGCTGCTTATATACCAACCCGACAGGACTCCGACCCAGTGAGTAGAAAATTTAAATGATCCCGGACCTAAAGTATGGAAAAAGTGGTTTCAGTTAAATCGGATGTAATTTTGGTATGTTATAGGTTTCGATCATCTGAACAAAAGATTGTATGGAACCAAACTCCTAGGTTTAATGGTTTTCGAAATAATAGCGTTATTTCGTTTTAATCATTATTTAGGCGGTTGCACCACTCCACCCCGAGCGGAGTGTTATACGAAGTGCGACGGTACTCAAGACCGACGCACTGATGTGCGACAGTACTTTAGCCCGACGGATTGAAGTGCGAAAGTACTCTTGCTCGACGCACAATAGTGCGAAAGTTCTCTAGCCCGACGTAAACTGGTGCAATATTGCTAAAGTTCGAATAATCTTGACTGTGACAGGGTGGGGCATTGTGGAACAGCGTGGGGCAAGGTCAGACAGAATGCGGTAAGGTGGGACAGGGTGGGGCAACGTGGGGTAAGGTGGGGCATAGTGGGGAAAGGTGGGGCAGGATGGGTCAATGTGGGAAAGGGTGGGGCAAGGTGCCGCGTTGTTGATCTTGCCTCACCCTGACCCACCTTGCCTCACCATGCCCCTCACCATGCCCCACCTTGCCCCACTATGCCCCACCTTGCACTACCTTGTCCCACCTTGCCTCACCCTTCCCACCTTGTCCCACCATGTCCCACCTTGTCCCACCCTGCCCTACCTTGCCCCACCATTGTCCCTCCATACCGCATCCGGCCCCGCCTTGTCCCACCTTGCCCCATCCTGTCCCACCTTGCCCCATCCTGTCCCACCTTGGCGCACCATGGCCCACCTTGCCTCACACTACTCCACCTTACCACACCTATTACTTGTTACTTGGGGCCACCACTTTTTGCTGCGAATTAGTTTATCTGACGCACTGGACAGTTTGCGAATTAGACACAATGCGCCCAAATGAAGAACTGAACTTTTTACAACACTACGCAACAGGTCCATTGCGTTGCGTGCGCAGCTGATATCCGTAGCCCGGCGTGACAGGGGTGCACGAACGTGATCACGTGCGTGATTACGTGCACTAGCACTAGTCTGTCCTGCCCTCATGAAATAATTAAACGTAATTATTTCGAAAACCATTATACTTACAAGTTTGGCATGATAGTACAGGGTGGGGCAAGGTGGGACAAAGTGGGGCAAGGTGGGACAAAGTGAGACAGTGTGGGACAAGGTGGGGCAAGTTGGGGCAAGGTGGGTCAAGGTAAGGCAAGATCAACAACGCGGCACCTTGTCCCACCCTGTCACACGTTGACCCATCCTGCCCCACCTTTCCCCACCATGCCTCACCCTGTTCCGCCTTTCCCTACTATTCCCAACTTTGCCCCACCCTGTACCATCATGCCCACACCCTGTCTCATCTTACCCCACCCTGTTCGACCTTGCCCCACACTGTCACAGTCAAGATTATTCGGACTTTAGCAATATCGCACTAGTGTATGTCGGGCTAGAGTATTTTCGCACTTCAGTCCCTCGGGCTAGCGTACTGTCGCACATCATTGCGCCGGTCTAACTAGATTAAAACGAAATATCGTGGTTATTTCAAAAACCATTAATCCTAGGAATTTGGTCCCATATAATCTTTTGTTCAGATGATCAAAACCTATAACATACCAAAATTTCATCCGATTTAACTGAAACCACTTTTTCCATACTTTAGGTCCGGGATCATTTATTTTTTTATTTACTAAGCACAAAGTATGGTCACCCTAATCGTAAAGCCGTGTAAAGCTGTCAGTCGTATATCGGCTGAATTAGGCGGCTGTAAACCCCTCGGTGGCGATTGTAAAGCCGTCGGTGGCAGCTTTCAGCTCTAGCTTTCAGACCAACACGCGGAAACTGTACTGACCTATTTACAATGTGCCTCCCTCTATGAACCGGCGCCTGTAACTATTTACAAAGGTTATATGTATAATGTATATGGGCACAAAATAGAGAGTTTACAGAAGGTTCAACCGACCCTATTTAAAGTTTTTATGATTGTCATTTAATTGCATAGCCAGGGTTGCTACTGTCAAAAATATAAATGTATAAGAATATCAAACAGCAAAATCTGATACAAACACGTCATATGATTCTGAGCCAATTTTAATCCAGGAAATATGAAGTTCGTGGCAACCACTTCTTAGTTACCTTGAGTTCCTCTGAGATTCCAGAAATCGTCGCTAGTACTGAGTGAGCCATCTGTAAAGACGCTCCAAATGTGGTTTCCCTAATTTGTGATATAGATACAAAATAAAAACACGGACTGTAACGGCCGAATGGAGCTATATACTTTGCGTGTGATCTGATCAGATCATAAAATCAAACAACTATTTCAAAGAAAAAGTAACATACAAGGAAAATTTGATAAAAAATACTTAGGACTCATTTCCTTAGGTGAGGAAAGTCGAAAGCCATTTCGCTAAACCAGAAGCGTACCTATTGCTTATTTTTCCAAGCACTCAGCCCATTTTCATCACCGCTCGCAAGTAGCGTGTATCGGAACGACTACATTAAGACATAAACCACGCGTCGGATTCCACTGAAATTGCTCAGCGTTCTATAAAATCGGACGGCGGGCGCACTCGCGACCGGCTATTTCGGTAAAAATAAATAAATATGTGCGCGGGCGCTGGTGCACGCGGATCTAGAGGGATCGACTGGAAGCGACAGAGATAGCAAAATAGGACATTGCTACGGCGCTGCGGCACTTCACCACCTGAAGCAAACAAAGCAAGCAAGTTTCATACATAGCAAGCGAGGCTGGATAATGGTTCTGTAAATTTTGGGTCAAATTGCATTACCATAGTATGCGATGTTAACGTCTAGATGTTAAGTAAATTCAAGGTTCATCTGTCACCTGTGCAGCATGATCAAAAACTGTATTTTTGTTTTTGATATCTGAAAAAAAAAAGTAGAACGGAGATAAGTGATTAATTTAAAATGAGTACTGAGAAAATGTAAATAATCTTCTGAAACCCATGATATTGACCAATAAATTATGAATATACTATAGGTATCTGCGAAAGGTGAAGGTTCAATTGCTTGATGGTTGAGACAAAAAAGTATTGCTTTCAGAACATAGTCAGTAATCCAATTCCTGAAAGGTCTCTTCCATTTGCTCTACATCTATGAATACCACACGACAAGTAATCCCGATATAGAGGCACTTGATAACGACGTATTAGAGGAATAAACGTTTAATGTCCGGTGGTAGGTAAGTGTTCCATATTTAAATTTAAATATCGGATGATGGAAGTCCAGCCTCTATTTATGGCCAGCATCGATCGATGACTCGCTTCCTGTGTCGTTGAGATGAGACAAAACAGATTATTTGGATTTGGAATTATGATTCATAAATGGAACAGTGTTTTTGGCTGATGCATCCAAAAGTGGTGTGTAATTTAAGAAGGTAGGTAGACCACACATCTTGACAAGATATAAACGATTTCCAACGAACTTATTTTCATATTCATAGTAAAATAGACCTAAAGCTGCTAAGCATTAGTTTAGAGAAAAAAAACTTGCTTTTCCAACCAACCTCATTCGTTTTCGTTTGGAAACATAAGTATAAATCTTATAAAATTTCCTGCCACTAGTATTTATTAGGTATCCTTTGCTAAAAGTGATAAACTCTGATTTGAGGATTCCTAGTTGATAGTCGGTACCTATGCAAATCTTCCGACACCACAATCCTATCCCACAAGTTACGTAAATTTTATCCTTTTACCGAAGTATACCAAAACGTTAATTCTGCTCAGCAACATACGTCCACCTCTTGGTAAATTATAATGAGTGGTGCAAGGCCCAATAATCGACGGATGGTCCCCGCGACGCCCACTGCGTTAAAACTGGCTCCCAAATAGGGAGACCATGGTTTAAGAAGATTGAAAGACTTTGATAGACTTTTGCGTTTTGATATATTGGCAGGCGTTGGGATTGTTGCTCCTTTAACACTCTTTAAATAGGCTGTGGTCTTTTTTAGTAATAAACATCATAATATGCACAAATTATAATGAGTGGTGCAAGGCCCAATAATCGACGGATGGTCTTCGCGACGCCCATCGCGTTAAAACTGGCTCCCAACTAGGGTGACCATGGTATATGGCAATTTGGAAGACTTTGAGATTGTTGCTATAATGAGTGGTGCAAGGCCCAATAATCGACGGATGGTCCCCGCGACGCCCACCGCGTTAAAACTGGCTCCCAACTAGGGTGACCATGGTTTATGGAGATTCGGAAGACTTTTATAGACTTTGAAGTTTTGATATATTGGCAGGCTTTGGGATTGCTGCTCTTTTTAACCCACTCTATTTAGATCAGTGTCTCGTTTGGGAATATATACCTTATAATATGCACGAATGATAATGAGTGGTGCAAGGCCCAATAATCGACGGATGGTCCTCGCGACGCCCATCGCGTTAAAACTGGCTCCCAACTAGGGAGACCATGGTATATGGCGATTTGTAAGACTTTGAGACTGTTGCTATAATGAGTGGTGTAAGGCCCAATAATCGACGGATGGTCCCCGAGACGCCCATCGCGTTAAAACTGGCTCCCAACTAGGGTGACCATGGTATTTGGCGATTTGGAAGACTTTGAGACTGTTGCTATAATGAGTGGTGCAAGGCCCAATATTCGACGGATGGTCCCCGCGACGCCCATCGCGTTAAAACTGGCTCCCAACTAGGGTGACCATCATGTAAGAAGATTGAAAGACTTTTATAGACTTTGGCGTTTTGATAGATTGGCAGGCGTTGAGATTGTTACTCCTTTAATCCACTTTAAATAGGCTATGGTCTTCTTTAATAATATACATCATATTATGCACAGATTATAATGAGTGGTGCAAGGCCCAATAATCGACGGATGGTCCCCGCGACGCCCATCGCGTTAAAACTGGCTCCCAACTAGGAGGACCATGGTTTAAGAAGATTGAAAGACTTTTATAGACTTTGGCGTTTTGATAGATTGGCAGGCATTGGGATTGTTGCTCCTTTAACCCTCTTTAAATAGGCCGTTGTCTTATTGAGTAATATTAAAGACTTTTATAGACTTTTACGTTTTGATATATTGACAGGTTTAGGGATTGCTGCTCTTTTTAACCCACTCTGCTAAGATAAATAAATTTAGATTAGAGTCTCGTTTAGGAATATATACCTCATAATATGCACAAATTATAGTAATCGGTACAAGGCCCAATAATCGACGGATGGTCCTCGCGACGCCCATCGCGTTAAAACTGGTTCCCAACTAGGGAGACCATGGTTTATGGAGATTTGGAAGACTTTTATAGACTTTGAAGTTTTGACGTTTTGTAGCTCCTTTAACTCACTTTATGTAGGCCGTTGTTTCCTTTAGTAATATACACTTCATAATATGCACAAATTATAATGAGTGGTGCAAGGCCCAATTATTGAAGGACAGTCACCGCAACGCCCATCACGTTAAAACTGGCTCTCAACTAGGATAACCATTGTAAGGAAACTTAGTTAGAGCACTGTCTGTAGAATATTAAACAAAAATCTTCGTTAAAACCAGCCAATTTCACATTTCGACAACTAGTGTTTCTAAAAACAAAAACAAATGAAGCATCACCTTTTTGGTTTGATATTTTATCACTATCTTCATTGATATTATAAACGATGAATTGAGCATCCACATCCACCTTATTTATCCATGTGGCGTAAATGGTGGCTGGTTAATTCAGGAAATGAAAATCGTAAATCGATAAATTACAATATCTTGCACTGCGCTCACTAACCTAACCTGCCTGCCAAGAGCGATGTAAGCGAAATAAAAGGAAGCTTAGTTATATTCAGCAGCTTCTTGATGTGGTTTAGCCTTGTCCTAATTTTTACCAGAACCATGGTCACCCTACCAAAACGTGGGAACAGTATGCGTCCCCGCAGCCTCTGGCGGGCGGGGCGGCGAGTGCTTTGTTTTCCAAACCATTTCCGGACGTCATTTTCGAAAATTACGATTTTTCGGCCAACCCCCCTCATTTGGACGGTCGTCCCATTCAATCCAAAACCTGTATTAGATACTGTTTTGGTCAAATCTTGAAGAAAGTTTTGCCAAGAAATTTGATTTACTGCGTTTTTAATTAGTTAAAAGAAAACACGTGTTTTACGATTGTTTTCGTTTTTAAAGTGCAGCAAACTTTGAAATTACTTGCATCTTTTGAAGTTACAAAAATAAATAAATACTCTGGTCAAACACAAAAGGACATCTGAGGGCGCCCTGAAAATTTATTAGGTTTATGCCAACGAGAATGCATTACCTAAGTTAAATGGATGTGTGTCGGGGCGTTATAGAAATCTTCACAGGCGTGATCAGTTCATAAAGCTGAAAAACTTTTTCCAAACGGAAGAAGCTTTGTAACCAGCAAGCATGACTGCTAAATTTTCAATTAGTAACAAAAACAACCTGTTCCAAATTCAATGATATAATGCGAATCGATACAGAACAGGTCAAATAATTCATTACACACAGGGAACCACACGCAATCCGAAAACACCCAAACACGATGTTATAAGTTATCGTCTTTAAGGGACAAAGCCGTCGGTGCCTCCACAAAAGGCTGTGTCCAATCGATTAAGGCTGAATCGATTATAATTTGAATCGATTACTTCGTGTCACCTGTGGATAATCGATATCGCAGACAATGGTATTTCTTCATCAGTGACAAAAACGCGAATCGCATGAGAAATATGGGATTATGGTTTGTGCTTAATTTGTTTCTATTTTACATTTTATACATGGTGTCCTGATTTGGTTAAATGAAAATAATAATAAAGAAAGTGCTAACAGTACTCTAAACAAGTTACCTAGATTAGATATGAGTCGTTCGTAGACCCAGTGTCCAACAGTTAAAGAAGTATAAAAAAATTGCTGAAGAAATCTTGAAAATCGATTACTTATACTCATAATTATGTTCAAGGATTTTTTGTGAAGGCTCTGTATCTTTGGATTACCTACATGTTTAGGAGAGGTGGAAAGGATCTTACATAATGACGTCAAAAGTTAGACCTTTGGAAAATTGATAAGTTTCGTAAGCAGGCCCACGATTACCTTTTTTAGTCTTATAGGACATCAGGAGCCCTAGACATCACCAGGTTAACAGAAACAACCAAGAACTCTAGTTAACACGTTCGCGTACGGTACGTCATATGACGTCGAAGAAATGTCCCCCTAGATTTGCACTATATTTTTCCATACAAACTGAATGGACGTGAAGGAACGTTGTGATTACACCAAATCTCACATCTTATTAGCATGCGTCACATACGTCAATAAACGTCGACGTCATAAAACGTTGCTGCATATTGCATACATTTTAAGCTACTCGTTTGTAAATAACGTGTAAAGACGTCGACGTCATGAAACGTTGCTTCATATTGCATACATTTTAAGCTTGACGTTTGTAACTAACGTTTGAAGACGTCGACGTCTATGGACGTTGTGTTGTATCCTGTAGATAAGAAACTGATACTTCGAAGCACTTACGTGAGGTCACGTAACGTTTATTAACGTTCATGGCCTTAGTATAGGTTTTACTTGCATAATATGAAACATAAACGTGAAATCACGTTGACGTGTATACAATTTACACAAATTATCTGCTAGCAGACGTAGTTTTGCTTACAGTGTCTTGTACAATTTACTTGTCCCGCTTTAGAGCATAACTGCCACTTATAGAGGCACTTTGAAGACTCTTAGTACTTCTTCAGTTCAGTACCATCAGCATAAGGCAGATGATCACGTTTAAGTTTGTAAAGCTGCTATGTACCTGGTGTGAAGATGGATGGCGTGGCAAGAATAAAGCAGACAAGTGCTGCCGATGCCAACTGCTTCGCTACAGTTCGCACAATTACTACAGAAAACTGGCCTGAAGGACTGCCTAGGACCACTAGATGGGTCTATTCCGTCCATCATTCAGCTAACTGCGTTTTCTGACCCATGTTTCATATATGTGCCGAGTGGTAGCGGCTAAGGATTATGCCACCCCTATTCTACTCAGGGTGTTTCGTAAAAGGCGACGACGTCGATTTTGAAATATCTGCCGACTATTGTCGTGTACTGTAGCATTCCCAAAGAGGGTTGGCAGGGGTGACCGGTCGTTAAATGAAGCCAAATCCTTTTTCAACATGATTTTGTGTTCAAACAAAACCTGTTGCGCCGACCTAAAGAAATTGGGAAAAAGACAGTAAGATAATGATGATTTCATATACGTGGGAACAGTACCTATAAGGAAAAGCCAATGAGGCAGGATCTCTTATGGTGGCCATAAACGATACGAATATCCTGACTCGGACGAAGAAGAATCAGAGGAAGCAGGAACGGCGAGTGCTCAACCTCCACCACTAAATGAACCACCAGAATCACCAGGATCAAGAAAAACCCCACCGCCAAATGCCACCCTTGGATTCATTAAAAATGTTTGGAGATCTCAGATTAATCCTCAACAGGAGAAGCCGAAACGCCAAAGGTCCTTGAGATAAATGAAAGAAAAAGCAGGCTTTCTAGATGCGGACAGAATGATCCTGATCCAGGCGATAAGGATTCTAACTGAAGCCCAAGCCGCGATCTGCTCTGGAACGGGTGCAGCTAGTTTCTTTGACCCACTAGTGATATTAGTGACTATAGACAGCAAGATTTGTTCTGGAAACAATGCAAGTATTTTGATGAATTACGTAAAGTATCTGGAATCTTTTCAAAATTCCTTAACTTCGATACCTTTTTATTTCAGGTTTAGTTGATTTTTTATTATAAGCAAGACTTTAGAGACTCCAGGGTGGTTTAGGTTTACGATACAAACACTAACATCAAATAATAGACGTGCGCTACATAATGGTGAGCATGGTGGAAAAATGATTGACTTTTCATATTACAGCTGACGTCTAGAGACGTTGTTCACTATTATGTAGGTCAATAAAAATGTGTCAGTGACCTAGTATGGATGTAGCAAAATTCTATATTACGTGGCGCTAGAAGTATAGGAGTTCGATGTGAGGTGGCGCAATGACGTAGCTAATGGAAAAAATAGAGTAAATCGACGTGTTATAACGTTCCTGCGATTTACTGGTGATTAAAAAACGACGTGATCTGACGTTGTGTCACAACGCATAGTTTTTTTTTTGACGTCATATGACGTACCGTACGCGAACGTGTTAACAGAGTAAGTACTACTACTATGTAGTGGACCTTTAACATGGCTGTGTAATATTTTATTAAAAGACATGGAACGCATAACGTCATGAGCTGACCTAAGCCAACGGAGGAGGGTGTTTAAAGAGCGGTTTTTCTGTAACTAGATCATAAAAAAAGAAGAATCCCTAAACATAGTAGTCAGTATTGGTAAGGGGTAGGCCACAAAATACATAACGCATGTAACGGAGCATGAGTCTGACCAGGCGTTATTATCTTCCATACTAAAAGAGCGTTAGGTCCATACGACTTGGGGGAAGGGGAGGTGAAAAATTTGTACCTAAACTTTGCGTTACGATGTAGTGGGCTTTCTGTAACTCTCTGTATTTCTACGCCCTGTATAGGATCTGTCCATGTCAAGCCAGCGGGGGAGGGCGTTTAAAGAGCGGTTTGCCGGCGGGGCGCGGGCGCCGGCGCATGCTTTGTGCTTTTTTATACATTCGCCTTTTATCTTTTACCTTTGCCTCTGCCCTGTCTTAGCTTTTAATCTTTGAGGCTCGTTTTGACTGATGCCCTGACGTCCTGAACTGGAACGTAAATTAGGAAGACGACATGCAGGTGTGCGTAACTTGTGACAAATTACCTAAAATAGAACCTTTCTTATCCGCCTTCAAAAAGCTAGTCATCAATTATAATAAAGCTATTCAATAGCCACGTAGAAAACATGGCGTGGGATAGCTTCTTTCCAGGTAAACCGCGACCTGAAGGGTTGGGAGGAAGTCTTTGGACACCTTTACCTTACCTTTACAGCCACAACAGTCCACTGCTAGACATTGGCCTCCCCCGTATTGGGGGGTATTTCCATACTCATCATGCTTGGCAGGAGGATTGGCGAGAGCAGTGCAAGATGTTTAATTCACAGGGAACGCCGCTGCCCATTCCCTGGGTAATTAATTATCCCTTAGGCGCTTTTTACGACACCCACGTGTAGAATTGCGGTGATGCTATTCTAAGCCGGCATCACACGGCAATCACCTTTGAATACAATCGTTCTAAAATCTCCATGTACCTACAGAGGCGCCTTGTCCAGATTTGGACGCCTTGGCTGTTGATGATAGTCTAAGCTAATGTAAGTACCCAAGCTTTTCTAGGGATGTGACGGACGGTAAAATTCCTATCTCATTTTACTGTCCCATCCAGTGGTCCTTACCATTACTATTTCCATCCACTTTCCTAGTCTAAGCGAGGCTTCACAAGGTTGGCTCGCGAGCGAGGTGACGGACGGTGAGATGGGAATCCCACATCGTTTACTGTCCTAGTCAGTACCTACTATAGCCATCCACTTTCCTAGTCTAAATGAGGCTTCACAGGGATGACTCGTGAGCTAGAGGTGACGGACGGTGAGATGGGAATCCCACATTGTTTACTGTCCTAGCCAGTACCTACTATTGCCACCCACTTTCCTATTCTAAACGAGGCTTCCTAGGGATGGCTCGTGAGCAAGGTGACGGACGGTTAGATGGGATTCCACATCGTTTTGTACTATGATACTTTTACAAGATTATGACGTAATTACTAGATGTTAACTTTGAGGTATTTTATGATTTTATTGGGTTGTGGTTTTAGGATAAATTTCTTGCCAATGTTCTGTTTTAAGTTATTTGTTGTCACCCAAGCAAACTATTCCTCAAATAAATTAATGTAATCAACTAGGTAGGTAGGTAATCAATCAATCCCCGATCGTTTCAGTAGGTACCTATGCAAATGTTACATTTAACACTCTATTAAAAGTCAAACAAATACCTAGGTAGGATTCCGGTCCTTTAACCTTAGGCGGTTTTCAGACGCACCAACGTACCTAAGCTTCAGGTGTTTTGCCGGATACGGTTTTTGCCGAAAAGAAATCCCGAACTAAAATCGGATATCTATCATACACGCCACCCATGTCACCGCACCAAATTGCGGCTGTCATTCTTATGTACTTATAGGTAGACGTCACGAATCGCAATACCGTCGGGTGCCTTACCTGTAAATCCCAACTTGGTTCCCCAATCAAACGCCAAACAAAACAAAAGCAGTGACAAGTGCAGTCAGTCACCCAACACCGGGCGAAAGTCGAATGCTTTTAAACGTAGCGACAGTTGACAAGCTGACAGCCATTTGACAGCTATGTCCGTGCGAGACGGTTAATTTGGTCACAAATTAGGAAAACGCCGCGCGGGGCGCCTATACAGATGGCTCACTCAGTACTAGCGACGATTTTGACGCTTACCTTCTGACTTTAAGTAATAACCGGAATCTGAGGGGAAACTAAGAAGTTGGTTGCTACGAACGTCATAGGTATTTTTTTTTCAAACTTCCAAAATTTTCACCGCAGGCAGGATTTGAACCTGCGACCTTCGGCATCAGTACTGCCGACGACGCCCTAACCAACTGGGCTACCGCGGTTCTAATCGAGCCCGCGAAATTATGGAAGTATATCTTGTCCACTATCGCGTGGATGGGCTCCATCTACCGGGATAGTTTTGCAACTAATTCCCAGCGACTAATTCATTCTTTACAGATTGAATGTAGTCAAAGCGATGAAAACCCGCGATAAATTGAACACCAAATTTTAAAACACTTCTCGTGTTAGGTAAACAATTTTTGGAAAACTTCCAAAATTTTCACCGCAGGCAGGATTTGAACCTGCGACCTTCGGCATCAGTACTGCCGACGCCCTAACCAACTAGGCTATCGCGGTTCTAATCGAGCCCGCGAAATAGGTATTCCTTGGATTAAAATTGGCTCAGAATCATATGACATTTTTGTAACAGATTTTACTGTTTTGATATTCGTATACTTTGGGATTGTTGACAGTAGCAACCCTGGCTATGTCTACTCTATTCTATCTAACATCCACAATAAGTCCATTGCTGAACATACTCACCATGCTTGGCATGCGGGTTGATGAGCGTGATGCAAGATATTGCAATGCGATTGCGAAACTCATCTTGGGATTAAACCCCTGGATGAATTTATTCCTTAGTCGTCTCCAAATCCACACCACATCACATCCACGGGAAAGATATGGGGTGATGGATGAGGATGACATTTTAAGCCGGCATCACACAGCATATGACAATCGCAAAAATTCTGAATAGGGTCGAGTGAGCCTTCTGTAAACTCACTATTTTGTGTTCTGGTGTTGTGGGTGGTAAGCGTGGACACGACAGTCGGCTGTTGGACACACGTGGAAGGGAAGTTAATGAACTTGTGAGAGTTCAAGTAATGCTGGTCGAATGAAGTTCGAGGAAAACTTGCAAAATTTTTGAACTTCTTTGGACTTTGAATAGGTACTCAAAAAATTAAAAAAAAAAAACATTTCCCGTGCTAGGTAGGTAGCTATAGGTAGGTATAATTTTCGGAAAACTTAATTTTTTTACACCGCAGGCTGAATTTGAACGAGCGACATTCGCCATCTGTAGATACTTACTACCACTTAGTGATCAAGATACACTTGCAAAAAACGCAGGCTTGTAGTGAGTCAATAGTACAAATGGCGAAGGTTGCTGGTTCAAAACCAGCCTGCGGAGGATTTTGCAAGCTTTCCAAAAATTGTATAACTAACACTGGAATTGTTTTTTTTTATTTCGGTATTCAAAGTTTTAGGAGGTGACGCTGTGTCACACCAATGAACTCGAAATCTCGAAACCTGGGAATTCGGTGAGATAGTCACGATAGTTCTGATTAAAAAGACCGATGCGATGTCCTTAAAGAGGCTGGTAGCGACTGGATGACAAAAACCAGAGAACATGATTGACGATGACGTTCCTCTCAAGGTGCTAACATCCAGCAGTGTACTGCAATAGATTGATGTGATGCGTAAATTAGCGCAAAAACTTAGCATAATTTTATAGTCTGTAAAAGACTGTAAGACGTCTCGCTGCAGTCGGGATCATAAAACTAGGTAATACCTAAATGCTCTATTATATTATATTTATAAAGGTCAAGGTGGTTTTTATTACACCACGTATTAAGACCCCGACTGCAGCGAGTCATCTAGGCTATAGTTCTAAATAAACAGGAAACAAGTACCTATAGAGTTCTAAGCATGCAATAGTCAGCTTTCTTACTTAGGCACTTTTAGTTAAAGAACCGTTTAAGCTAGCAAGCACTCCTTAATCACACTTAAGGGGTCGGCACGGCAGTAATACTCTTTGAACCTTGAACGCCTGCTTCACGGTTGACAGTTGACAAGTTGACGCGACGTCCGTTCGAAACGGTTAATTTGAATTTCGAAGCGGTGGGTGGCAGTCACGCCACGACCAACGGCGAAGTTGACAGCGCGTACTGTGTGCATTACGGCTTTTGTGTAGCGCGGCCAAGAGCGTTTGATACATTGACGTCAGATAGATGTCATTATGATGTTAAAAGACGTCAATTCTGTCTGATATGTGCGTAGTTTGTCTGTGTGTTATCAATTATCATTTTTCTATTATTTATTTCTCATTAAAATACGTTTTAAGGGCCTCATTTTAGAATAATGAATTTCCGCTAAAATGGAAATGCTAAATTCCTTGTTAGTGAAAAGTCTTGAGATGACCATAACAAAAAATGTATGAATAAAACATTTAAATAAACTAAGCACTAATACAATTTTTAATCTAGAAATAATAACAAACATGCAGAAATAAAGACAGCAATATAAACAAAAACGGATATTTGTCGCCGCATGCGCATGATAAGGGTATGACAGCCAAACGCATGTTAAATGGTCAAACGGCAAATCGAAGTAATGCATGACTTCTTGCTTGTTTGTCTTGGATCGGATTTCAGAGGTGAATGAACTTGAACGTCAAACTCTAGTTAATTAAACTGTCAGATCCTAAACAGTTTGGTGACAGCTTGGAGGAAAGCTGGGGTAGGGAGACGCTATACGAAGCACTTCCCCTCTGTCACGGCCTTTGCCCACGCGGGCTTATCTTATTACAAAAACCAGTTGCTGTCAGATTATTTCCTAGAACGAGTCCAGTCGCGCATGTCAAATGAGCTCCGACAAAAAGCCGAATTGTAGAGCTAATAATGCCTAAAAAAATATGTAAAAATACAAATTTACAACAGAACAATATCACTTTTCATCTGAAAGTATTCCTCTAGTACAATATCACTAAATAATATATAAAATTAGCGATTGAAAGTTGTACGTAAGTGTTGCCAGTAAGTCGTACAAAATGATTGATTTGGGTTTTTTTTTTTTTAGGTGGATCTACAATAAAATTATTGTATTTGGTTCCTATTTTTATTATTTTGTGTCGAACAATGGTGTTAATCATAGTATCGTTAATTTACAAATAAAGATTATAATATTCCACCATATAATGGGTAACAATTAACGATCTCAGTTTATTGGTGCCTTTATTAACAGTAAATAGCTTGCTAAGTAAGATTAGAATGTTAGTTTGGGATTGTTCTACTTATTCAATGATGTTCATTTCCAGTCGATATTCAATGAAAAAACGATAATTTTAACTTGAAGTATTGAGCCACACTGAACCCAAGCTAGTGCAGTGACTCAACTAATACAAAACGTCGATACTTTTTCTATCGCCATAGTTACAAACCTATACTATGTAAAGACGGTCTGTACTGAAAACTTTGCAGGCATGATCAGTTTATGAAATTGAACAACTTTTACTATGGATTTTGGGAAACCCTGATTTTGTTCGAGTTTCATTGAAAATTAATGTCAGACTCAGCCGATCGGGTGACATCGGATGTCAGCCGACGTGGCGCAGTGGCTAGTCTGACTGCCTGTTGTTCAATTCCTTTCGCTCACAAAGTTGATATTTATCACTTTGTGTAGGTATATGTTCCTAGACTGGTCAGGACACAGGACACAGGCTGAACCACCTGATTGTCTGAGAAGCAAGATGGTTCCGTGCTTTGGAGCCACGTTCAGCCGTCGGTCCCGGTTGCTGTCTATGGTCACTTAGACGGCTGTCGTTACACAACCATTTCAAAGGCCTGCTTCATGCAGTAGGTGGTTGAAAAGCTCTAGCACCAGGGTTCATCAGGTCGTTGGACGACTTGGTGTCCTTTAAATTGTTTAAACTTAAGTGCGACATTGTAACTTTAATTATATATATAAAAAGGATTTCGCACTTACCTACTTCTTATAACATCGCGGTTTCGCGACCGTTTCGGTCCAGTCGGTGGCCTTTGTCAGCCGGAGTGCTCAGATAAAACACGAATATTTGAAAATTTACTTTATAAATGTGACAAGTACAGAATATAGAGCAATAGATAGGAAAGTCAAAAGAAGCATAAGAAAGGATATCAGACAACACAACACAAAACTAGTACAGGTAGCTCTTGAAACAAACAAATCTCTCAAAATAGCCAGGAAAGGTATTTCAAAGGGTAAATCCTGGATAACCGCTTTAAAAGACAAAGACGGAATAAAACATAGAGACAGACAGAAAATAGTCAGCATTAGTACCGAATTTTATAAACAATTATATTCTGAACCCACTGTAGAATCCATATCAACTATTAATCCATATGTGTGCCCAGAAGATATCCCTCCCATTACAGAACAAGAAGTTCATTGTGCACTTCGCAAAATGAAGTACAACAAAAGTCCCGGTCCAGATGGAATATCTACCGAAACGCTTAAAATAGGTGAACCAGTACTTCTTCCCCCGATCACAACTTTGTTTAATTTGATGCTAAAACCGGACAAATTCCAGAAGGGATGTGCCACTCGGAAATAATCCTTCTCCACAAAAAGGGTGATAGGGCAGATATTTCTAATTACAGGCCAATAAGCCTTGTTTCCCACCTTTATAAGGCATTTATTAAGGTCATCGAACGCAGAATATCTGGCCTACTCGACCTAGCTCAACCACCAGAGCAGGCCGGTTTCCGCCCAGGCCTTTCCACGACGGATCACCTTCACGCTCTCAATCAGATTATAGAAAAGCACCACGAATTCCAGTTACCGCTGTACCTGGCATTCGTGGATTACTCTAAAGCCTTTGACAGTTTAACCCATAGTTCCATGTTTCAAGCTTTAAACAACCAGAATATCCACCCAACTTACATTAGTCTTTTAAGAAATATTTACAATAACAGCACTGCCTCAGTTAAACTGCAAAATCCCGGACCATCATTTCTCATACAAAGAGGCGTGAAACAAGGTGATCCGTTGTCTCCGAAACTTTTTACAGCTACTCTGGAGGAGGTGTTTCAAAGGGTGAACCCAAAATGGGAAAATAAGGAATTGTCGTCGGCGAGGCGAAGCTCACGAACCTTCGCTTCGCCGATGATATTGTCTTGTTTTCTTCAACAGCCTCTGACCTACATCAAATGCTTCAAGAACTAAGCCAGGCAAGCCTTGAGGTTGGACTGAAGATGAATATGTCGAAGACCAAGCTGATGACAAACGGTACTGAGCACAACGTGGAAGTGGATGGAGAGAAATTGCATATGTCAATGAGTACATCTATTTGGGCCAAATAGTTTCTTTCCAGGCCAGACAGGATAAAGAAGTCGAAAGACGAATCGAAAATGCCTGGAAGAGCTATTGGTCCATGAAAGAGCTTATGAAGGGTACCCTTCCATTAACACTCAAGCGTAAACTCATGGACATGTGCATTCTCCCCATCCTTACCTACGGAGCTCAGACTTGGTCTTTGACTGACATCCAGAAGTCCAGGCTCAGGGTCTGCCAACGGAATATGGAGCGCAGCATACTCGGGGTCAAGCTTATAGACCGAGTTAGAAACACGACGCTGCGATCCCGCACACAAATTATCGATGTAGGTCAGAAGGCAGCATTCTTAAAATGGGATTGGGCTGGTCACGTTGCCAGGATGCCGAACGAACTCTGGGCAAAAACTTGCACAATTTGGGTCCCTCCTAATGCAAAACGGGCGCGCGGTCGACCTCGAAAGAGATGGACCGACGAAATAAATGCGCAAGACCAGAATTGGATGGAGGCGGCCCAAAACCGGGAACAGTGGAAGAAAGGGAGGGAGGCCTTTGCCCTGCAGTGGGACGACATGGGCTAATAATAATAATAATAATAACTTTATAAATATTTGTGTCTGGTGGAAATCGAACCCACGAGCCTCGGCGTAGAAGACAGGGGTACTAACCACAACGTCATCGGGATAGTCGAAGTTATTATGTATGACTTGTTGTGCAGATAATTTTTTAGTAAATTCCCTTACATAATATCCTATGATACTTAATTATCAGTAAATAGCAGGTAGGTATTACATTGATTGTACCTACATAATTGAATTATCTGGTCTTTGGGGAAAGAAATTAATATTTTGGTTAATTTAGGGTAACTTATGCAATATTTAAAATGATGTTATTGCGCCAATATTTCTATTTACTACAAAATCCTATTCTTGAGAACTAAGTTGCTTTTGAAAATGCAATAATATGACACAATATTGAGTAGACTGATGTAATTAATCGAAAGGTTAAGTATCGATATTGTCGATTCCAACACTAGCTTGATTTGACAGCTTTACCTCTCCCCCCGCAAAAAATGGCAGAAATATTTGTATAGAGTAAAGTAGCTATACCCACTCCCCTTCCGGGCCGGAACGGGACGGAAGATCGAGTTGCTCGAAGGGTGACAGCATAGAAATTACCTTATACCTGTAGGTGTTGAATTGATGAAAAATATTCAAAGTTAAAGAGTGTACAGGCACTATGTAGTATAAACCTTACAGCATTTCTACTATATTAAGATATTTTTTATATCATTGGCCGTGTGGCGCTGGCTTAGAATAGCATCACCCCATATCTTCCCCGTGGGTGTCATAAGAAGCGACTAAAGGATTTATGAGTTGATGTGTATTGCAATTTTAGGCGACAGTCATTATTTTGTGATATACAGTAGCACTAAGAATGTTTCTCAAACTTTTTTTAAACGTGGTGTAGGTGAATGGCCATTATAATTGCCTACCCCGCAAGGGGTTTAGGTGTGATGTGTGTAATGTGTATGTATGTATATTATTACATTTTTCATCAATATAATAACCATTCTAGAAATTAGTGTAACCATTAGGTATGTAGAGAGTAAAGTTGTTCTCTCAACATACTGCTCCAATCTCCACATCATTACACCGATGACACGCAAATACGTCCGTCATTAATTCCCAAAAACGTTCTCCTTGAAAAAAACTTTTAAAACGTCACTTAATTTATATGAAAAAGCAATCAACGCGTCAGAGCTGCGTATGCGCATCCCTTTGATTCTCATCCCGACTCGCACCTCCAAGAATGCTTTAATCAATATCATTAGGGTACAGTATACCATCCATGCCGTCATTGCTTACTAATAGAGTTACCTACTAAAGAAGAAGACGATTAAGTTCTTAGAAATTGGGAAGCAAGCATTCATGGACCAAAAGCTAAAAGGATTAGGCAAAAGCTTTGCAACAGGCAAAACAACAACCTTACCCAAATTACAGCAGATACCTGTCTACGCGCCAATTTACTCCTCTGACAAAATGATAAAATTAATTTCACCTTACTACCTTTAACCGCAAATATATAGTTTATCATCGGCCTTCACAAAGACACCACTTACCTACGGCTTAACATCCAAACCTGTGCCGCCACCTGTACAACACACCTACACCTATAATTGCATCACAAAGTGTCAAGCGACAATGGTTCTTGGTGTCATCTAGTGTCACAAAAAGTGTATTTTTGGACGATCATTCTGGTTGATGAGCTCGGCTTTTGTCTGGCGGCACTTTGTGCGCAGGAGTCGATGGTACAGAGGTGTGGGATTGTTAGTTCTAGGATTGTTCTATTTGATGTGTTTGGAGTGTGTTTTTCATGAGGTGACGGTTAGAACTTTAGAAGTGACGATCAGAAAAATATAGCTGTACCAGAGAAGGCCATTCCAATTGGTAGTTAAGTATTTGGCTATTATTCAATACAATACTTACTATGGTATGTACACTTAAGAGTACGTTGCTTGTTATTCCTTTCGTGTCGATTGGTTTAGAAAATATCACCTAAGTTCTTACGCATACAATGTTAGGATTTGCTTTAGATATCTACAACTGTGGCAATATTATCAGTCAAAAAATCAAAATAATTATCTAAATGCAAAACAAGAATGCAATATTTATTTTGGAGTAGAGGCATCCGGCAACCCTAGAGCTGGCAGCTTCCTGGCTCAACGTATAAGTATAGCCATCCAAAGAGGAAATGCTGCCAGCGTGCTGGGCACCGTGCCCCTCGGAGACGCGCTGGAGGACGTTTTTTTTATTTGTGACGGTAGACATTTTCCTATATAGTTTTTCTAAGCTTTATCCTGTATCAATATTTGTAATAAATTTAGAATTACCCTTTTGGAGTTATGAGGATAATGATTATATTGATGAGGAAGGTTAAAAGTTTTTGAAAGTTCCAAAATACTAGATATATTTTATAAAAAAATGTATGAATAGAAAAACCTTTTCCATAAAAGCATTCTCGATCTTCAATTAATAAGGTCTACGACAAAGTTTAAGAAGAATCACTTTTTGCCCACCGTCACGACATATGCTCTTAAAGACTTTCGGATACAAAAAATCCTATTGTAGTGTCCGCTCCAATTACCTCGACTGCTTCAAAACGATGACATTGCCGATTTCTTTAACTAAAAAATCTTTAACACGTTCCTAGTTCTTAAGTTTATCGAAATAAAGTTCAAAATTCATCTTCAAAACAGCAAGTGCGACTAGGAAATCCTTGATACACATTATTAAAGGACCGTTATTGGAAAAAAAAGAATAAAGGGTATGTCCTCACACTTTTTGTGACAAAAAAGAAGGCATGTTAATTTTGCATGAAATGAATTTTTGGAGAGCCGTGACAGGAAAGTTATCACCTTTTTTGTGCTAAATCCCCAAGGGACAGCATTTTGATTTTTGTCATTAAGTTTTAAAAAATCTCGTCGTCTCGGGTCGAGGCTCAAAGAAGACTTGATAAAAATCTCAACATGAGCCTTTTTATTTTAAAGTAAGTATAGTCTAGCTAGGTACTTTACTCGCATTACCTACATGAATAAATAGGTAACTACAGGTTTTTTTTGTTTTTCTCTGCTAGGTAGTGTTGGTAACAACTCTCTTCTTAAAAAATTCACAGAAACAGACATGAAGAACTTTGTTTTATGGAAGACTAGCTGGTGCCCGCGAACTTCGTTTCGCCAAGGGAAGTTTATAAGACAACAGAATCGGCACATCATGCCAAACATTTTTTTCAATACATTCATTTTCATATCCCTTAAAGTTTTGCCGAGCTCCTGGTGTTCCGTCGGGTAGGTAGACAGACAGGCCCTCCAGTGCTGCTATAGGTTCTCACTAATCATTAAATATGTTCTCACCATATCAAACATCAAAAAACATCGCATTCTTTTTGAGTAATCCATGCACAGTACCACACTGACAGATTGGCTTCCTCTTTTTCCGTGCACCTTCCCACTTTGGGGGGTGCTGGCTCTCCTAATGTTTCGGCGCAATAACGTTCTTTCTGGGGTTGTCGGGTCAGGTAGCTGTCTCCTTTTTTTTGTTAGATTAGTCATACACATTAACAGATTTATTACAACTTTTTCAAAAATAGATATTTTTAGGGTTACATACCCAAAGCTGAGACTTCGCTTCACTATAACTGTCTTACTATCACGGTTTATGAGATATAAGTCTGGTTACAGACAGAAAGCGAAGTGAACTCTCAGCTTTAGGTACGTAACACTAAAAATAATGGGCTGCTAATAAATAAGTAAACTATCATTATCACCTATTTTTGAAAAAGTTGTAATTAATCTGTTAGTGTGTATGACTAAGCTCACAAAAAAAAGAAGTCACCTACCTGACCCGACCACCCCCAGAAAGAACGTTATTGCGCCGAAACATTAGGAGAGCCAGCACCCCCCAAAGTGGGAAGGTGCACGGAAAAAGAGGAAGTCAATCTGTCAGTGTGGTACTGTGCATGGATTACTCAAAAAGAATGCGATGTTTTTTGATGTTTGATATGGTAAGAAGATAATTAATGATTAGTGAGAACCTATAGCAACACTGGAGGGTGCTGTATTTCAGTTGCCGTTGCGTTTCCCATACAACAAACATGTTTTTTATGCAATTTTTACACATAATGGTACCGATCACTTATATTTTTCTGTTCTCATATTCAAACTTTGTCTAATGGTTAGTACTTTATGCGTGATCGCTACGATAAGGGCAGGCAGATGATGATGGTGATGACGATGATGATGAAATAACCTGGAGGAACCCTGGAATACCGCGGTTTTGTGTGTGTTACTTGTCTATGAAGGGAAATTTATGAGGCCATAGAAGCAGCACACCATGCTAAACAACTTTTTTAATACAGACATTTTCGTATCTCTTAAAGTTTTCACCCTTCCTGTTTCAGCGCCTGAGTTACATCTTGAGGATATAGTTGGTTACACTAACAAAACCGATCATCATCTGCCTGCCCTTATCCCAATTTATTTCCGATGTTCCTTTATAATTTTTATGTCAATTTGCAAGCACAGCTTGACCCACTGTCGTTGGATGGATGCTTGTTTCTTTCTACTTCTTCTGCTTACTTATTTCACTTCTGTTTTTGTTTTCTTATTGAGAGTTAAGTCTCTTTCTGAGAGAAGGTATTTTTTTTCAGTTTTCGACATACGTTCCTTGGGGAAAGTTGCTCAGTTTCATGGACTGGTTCGCCCCTTGAAATTATTTCAGTTGCTTTTTCTAACGTCTAAATATCTAAAAGTAAAAGAAAACAGAAAAATAATGAAACATGTTCTGTTATCATAATCAATTTTTATGTACCTACCTATTACCAAACAAAAGTCTTTTATGTACAGACTTTCGAACCTCTACAACAAATACAATCCATTTATTACAACTTTTTATATTATGTGGCTTCGGTGGTGCGCATCTTCTATTCTGAGCTAGTGGCAAGTGAAAGCATGGCGGTCAATTCCTAGTATATAAAGGTGTTCAGAAGAGACAATTGAAAAGATGCATGCAACATTGACCCCTCTAAATTTGAGGTTTTGGCAGCTCAACGGCCAGAACGGGCGGTCTTGAAAAGAAACTTTTTTTTTTTTTTGCTCTGGCAACCCCGAGCTGAGCGGTCGTCAAAATCAGCTGTTAATCAAATTTTATTTTAATTAGTGTTTTTATACGTTTTCTTGTTTATAAAACCCTGTGAAGTAGTGAAAGTGATAAGTTTATAATATATCGGATGCTGTCCGATACAAATTTGAGTGGAAATACTTGGATTTTCGACTGTCTGTCATAACAGACAAAGGATTTGAATCAAGATTTGAACGAGCAACGGATTATCCCCTGGGAGTATCGTTTCTTTGATAACTTTTATACGATTCACAATCAATTACCACATTAGTATCATATAATACCATAATACACGACAGCACAACTCACTTATTGTGGGAATTAACTACCTATACATAACACAGCCGCGTGAACTTGCCTCAGGTTACTTTTAACGAAGTATACTTGACGGGAAGGTCAACTGCCGCTCAGACAAGTTATTCAACAAACACTTTATACCTATAGGAACTCAAAATCTTACTTCTCCTGCTAGTTTCGTTTTAGTCTAGTCTAGTTCTTACAGTGTCTCAGATCGCTTGTCAATTTGGGAAGGGAAACTGATGACACTTGACCAGATTATTTTACCTACATAAACATATCACATTGCTTAATTAGTTACAGTACCTACTCACTAGCTTGTGAGCAAGTGTATATTGTGTATTAAGTAGTGTTTTATATATTTCAGCTGAAGCAGCAGCATCAAAATGCCTACTGAAACACGTTCTATGGCTAAAGAACAAAAGTTACAAAGACTAATGATAGAAGTAAAGGACTATGAAGCTCAGGTTGACCGGCTGGTCGATGAAAGGAATAACTTAGAGTGTGACATGCGAATGTTAAAGTCGAGCAAGGATACGATTAACCTGAAACTCACAAATGCCTACTGTTTACTTGAGGAATCTAAGGCAGATATTGATCACAAACAAGCTCTCATTGACATCCTGCGAGCAGAGATCTCTAAGCTACAAGTTACTTCAGACCGGGTTGAACTTTTAGAACAACAGCTTCGTGAGGCACTAAGCAGCCTAAATATCTTACAAAATGAGAAGCAAAATACAGCTATAATTCAGTCACAATCACTCCACAATGAACTGTCATTTGCCCTACAAGAGGAGCTTTCTTTTGCAAATGTGACAAGTGATCAACGATTTACTCAATGGACTGCACAAACATTTACTATAAATGTACATAATCATCCAAGACCAAAGAGATCTCAGCAGATTAAGGCAAAATTACTAAGAGCTTTGAATGCAAATAGATTATTAAGGAGACAACACAAAAATAAATATAAGAAACAAAATAGTCAATTGAAACGAGTAGTATTATATCAGGAGATTGACTCACTCAAGGCAGCTTATTCAGCTTTATCTGAGCAGCATGAAGAAGCAATGACCAAGCTAAGCCAACAATCTTCTACATTTGCACCGCCAACAAATTAAAATTTAATCAAACAAAAATGCAATGAAATCATGGCCTTGCTACAAGATGATACAGACAAGAAACATTTGTCATTGCTAAGTGACACAGGAGACCCGTCTGAATTTTCATCAAATGACAGCGGGTCACCCAAGACTAAAAAGAAGAGAAACCGTCATTCATCAATGAAAAGAAAACAGTGAAGGAGCACCAAGCTGTTTTAATACCACAACACTGCTCTCACCAATCTGCACGGTGCCCCCCCACCCCGCAGGAGGTTGACCCTCAGTGGGGCTGTGGCACTGTGTATTGTCAGCAGTCACAGCGAGGTCAGCATGCTACGATGGATTTGGAGCCCAGTACTCCTAAATCACGAGTCGAGCAGTCTGGTAGCGCCGCGCAGGGACTACATAGCTTGGACGCGAGTGCACTCACCACGCCACCGCGCGCTCCACTGGACGTCCCGAGCGCCTCGCAGCCGTGCGCCCGCGGCCCCGCCGTGCGCATCGCAGCCATGCGCTCCGCACGCCCCGCTGTGCGCCCTCGCCTCTCGCTGTGCGCCCCACGCCCCACCCTGTGCGCTCCGCACGCCCCGCCCCGCGCCCCGCACGCCTCGCCATGCGCCCAGCCGCCTTCGTGTGCGTGGTCAGGTCTGCTCACGCCGCGCGTCGCCGGGCAAGGAGCCCAGGGTGCGCCGCTGGCGTTGCACACTAGCACGCCTACGCCCAGTACTCGTACCCAGCACGTTCAGCAGCTGCCCAAACCCGTGGACACTAATCTCGCTAAGACGGTCATCTTTAGTGACAGAATAGGAAAAGGTTTAGGTTACTTACTGCACAATCAACTTAATCAGGTTGTTGAAAATGTTTGTTTACCCCAGGCCTCGTTTGAACAAATTACTAATAGAATGTTAAACTATAACTTCTCTGAAAACACTACAGTGGTGCTATTATTAAGTCACAGTAGCGGTGTCGACAAGCGAGCCTTGACTAATTTTATTAATTCTTGTGCCACCCTAAATGTCCGTAACTGTATTATAGGCACATTACCTTATATTAAGGGACAAGTTGAATATAATAGTAGAATATTTAATTTTAATACTATGTTATATAAATTGACATGTAGTCATAGTGACAACTTATATACAGTTGACATTAATCTATTTGATAATTTTATATTGACAAACAGTACAATGTACTTATCTCTTTATTACCGCAAACTTTTAGCTAATTTGTTAGCTATGAACATTTCTGACCCGGTTACACATTGTACACCAGATCATTCTAGACTTAGGCCTCTTGCATCCAGGAACAATAAATCTCAACATTTAAACTAAACAATGAGACAAAGGAAAGCCGCTTAGTATTATTCATCAGAATATTCAGGGCTTTCCTGGCAAGGAGCTTGAGATTGAGTTGTTCCTGGAGTCAAGAAAATGTGATATTTTATGCGTTTCGGAACACTGGTTGAAGGACTATGAGATGCTCATAAATTACGAAAATTATGAAATAGTCAGTGCCTTCAATCGAAAGTCCACTATTCGCGGAGGCACTTTTATTCTTGTTAATAAAAATATCAAAGCTAAAGAGCGAAAAGATATTGTTGGACTTTCGGTTGAATGTGTGTGTGAACTGTCATGCATTGAGTTGGAGAAACATATTATAGTGTGCGTATACAGACCCCCTAAAAATAGTAACTATGAGAGTTTTGAACTAATTATGGAAGATGTTTTAAAGATATTATTAAAATCAAAGAATAAATTTCATATTGTGTGTGGAGATTTCAATATAAATTTATTAGAAAATGTTGCTTTTAGAAGTCGATTTATCAGTTTGTTTAAGTCATTTAACCTAAACAACATATTTAAAGAACCTACTCGAATAACTGCAACCACAGCATCTTGTTTAGACAATATCTACTGTGATTGTGACTATTCAGACCAAGAAATAGTAAATTGTTGTAAATCAGACCACAATGGACAATCTGTGCTTTTTCCATGTCGTCCTAAAGTTGAAAAGATTGTTATTAGTAAAAGAATTATAAGCTCCAACCAAGTAGACAAACTCCATACTGCACTATCAGAAAAACTACCAGTTCTAGACTATGATACTAACAATCCAAATAACTTTTATTCAAAGCTTTTTATAACGATACGTGATGAATTTGAAGACAAATTCAAGGTAAAGAAATTAACAATTAATCCTAAATTTAAATTCAGCGACTGGGCAACTGTAGGGATTCGAACAAGTAGGAATAAGTTATTTGAGCTGTATGACGAAAAGTCTTATAATCATAGTGTAACTTTTGTTGAACATGTTAAAAATATTATAAGATATTCAAAAATGTTTGCATACAAGCTAAAGCAATTTTCACCAAAAATAAAATATACTCTGCTGAAAATGTTATTAAAACTGTTTGGAAAGTTGTCAATTCAGAGACTGGTCGAAACAAACCAATTGAAAAATCTCATTCTTTGATGACTGGTCAGGGCATTGTTACTGCAGACGCTGATGTAGCTAATGAGTTTGAAACTTTTTTCAGTAACATCCCATTCAAAACTACTGAGTCACTTAACTCTTCGCCAATCATCGCGTCAAATCTTCTTAAAAACAATGTTCAGACTTGTGTTAATATATTTGAGTTTAGGCACATTAATGCGAACGTAATATTAAAAACTTTTAAAGATATAAAAGTAAAAACTACAGAGGATTTATGGGGCATGTCAGTAAGACTATGTAGTTCTTTAATTGATACATTAGCACCATACTTAGCCTGTATATTTAATGCTTGCATTGATCATGGCGTATTTCCTGATCTCATGAAGCACAGTAAAGTAATACCTCTTTTAAAGCAGGAGATAAAACGGATCCCAGTAACTTTAGGCCAGTATCTGTACTACCAGTTTTGAGTAAAGTTTTTGAGAAAATTGTACTTAATCAAATGCTCCTACATTTCAACTTAAATAAATTACTACATGATCAACAATTCGGTTTTACGAAAGGGCGCTCGACAACCGACGCTGCTGTTAACCTCCTACAACTTATTTACGGTGCTTGGGAGGAGTCGCAGGATGTCATAGGGGTGTTCTGCGATTTGTCCAAGGCATTTGATTGCGTTGATCATGAGACACTGTTGCTGAAACTGGACCATTATGGTATAAGAGGAAAAGCGCTTGATTTAGTTCAATCTTATCTCGGAGATAGGACGCAGACAGTGCAGATAAATGGTGTGAAGTCGATAGGATCTGCCGTCAGAATTGGTGTACCGCAAGGATCAATTTTGGGGCCGTTTCTATTTTTAGTATACATAAACGACTTGCCGTTCATGGTACAGAATCTAGCCAAGATAGTGCTTTTTGCTGATGATACTTCTTTAATATTTAAAGTGGATAGAAAAGCTGTAAATATTGACGAAGTAAATGGCGCACTTGATCAGGTTCATAAATGGTTTACGTCAAACAATTTAGTGCTGAATTCTAAAAAACTAAATGTATTCAATTCTCTTTGCCTAATGTAAAAGTATTAAACACGATGTTGTTCTAAATAATGAAAAGCTTAATTATGTAACTGAAACAGTTTTCTTAGGGATTACACTCGACGCAACCGTTCAATGGGATCCACATATACTAGCACTGGCTAGTAAACTTAGCTCAGCGGCATACGCTGTTCGAAAAATTCGACAATTGACCGATGTTGCTACAGCCAGGCTTGTGTATTTTAGTTACTTTCACAGCATAATGTCCTACGGATTATTGTTATGGGGCAAGCCGCTAACATTGAAACTATCTTTGTGTTACAAAAAAGGGCTATAAGAGCAATATATAAACTGCGAAGTCATGAATCCCTACGAGAATTGTTTAAGGAAATTGGCATTCTTACGCTTCCTTCGCAGTACATATTTGACAATATAATGTATGTACGTAAGAATTCCAGTTCCTATTTAAGAAACTCTGATATTCATTGTCGTAATACAAGAAATAAAAATAAAATTGTACCGCCACAAACTAGATTAAGTAAGATCAGTAAATCATATATGGGTAACTGTGTACGCTACTATAATAAAATTCCAGAGGAAATTTTAAAGTTAAATGATAGGCAATTTAAAATTAAAATAAAGAATACTTTATGTTTGAAAGCGTATTACAAGACTGAACATTATCTGAAAGACAAAGATGTCTGGTTAGTAGCAACAGTTGCTCCAACACAATGCAAGAGATAGGCATTATTTAAAAATAAACATGACATTATATTTCAGTGGTTAAACTTTTATGATATGTAAATTGACATGTATAGTGGTTAAATTTGACATTTCATACTTATTATTCTTAAATTTTTGACATGTATTTTTTACATTTACTGTAAATTTACTTTTTTGTTATGTTATTTTATTGCTCGTATATTTAAAGTACCTTTATTTTAAAGACGAAACAGTTAGAATAATCTACTGTAATATTATTTTTATTTTGTTGAGCCGTTTTTGGCTATTACTATTATACTATTAATTTATTTTCTAGCTTAGATAGGGTAGCATAGGGCCTAAAATATTGTCAACTTTAGAATAGGTGCACTTCTGGGCAGGTTTTTGGGGGGTTTTCCTGTCCAGGGGGTCCGGCTAACTATACGTATGGAACACCTTTTTAAAATATTGACAGAATGTAATTCCATTTACTTGTCAATCACTGAGGCATAAAGTTACATGCTGTGTGGTTAGCCTGGCCAGCCCCGAGGCAGTGCCTTTATTTTTATTTTTTTTATCCCGCCCGTGCCGCGTTTAGAGTAGGAACACAAATTGTTATAAAAAATAGAAAATTTTGCATTAGAAATTTTCTCTTTTTTAAGTTTGAATTAGAATGTGACTTTCTTAAAGAGAATCTTGTAAATTCCTACTAAGAAATAAATTATTGAATTTGAAATTTGAATTTGAAACGAATCCGCGACTTTGAGGAGCAGCGTAAAGCAGACCTGGACGCTAAATACGATGAGCTGGAGGTCCGTCCTCCCGCCACCATTAACTACAATTATATCAATGACAAACTCATGTGCCCACACTGTGCACGGGAGTTTACTGCCAAAATCGGGCATCTACGGGCGTATCATCGCCGACTTGATCAGAAGAAGAAGTGGTCGTCATGCCCGAAATCGGAGCACAGAGAGATCATCATCATCATCATATGACAGATCAATAAGCAAAATCAAAGTCCGTAATGAAAAGCCAATGTGTCGTATTAACGTAGCGAAACTTAATCAAATAATTTTCAAATTCAAAATGGGAATGAAACTTTGTAGTCCGGTTTGTAAGGGGAAGGCTTGTATGGAGACCATTCGGTTTGTGATTAAAGCGTGAAACTTGGCATAGATGTTCTATGGGTACATCTTAGTAGGTAAAGCCCGGTTTCCAGGAGTTCCGCCCCCCGGAGCAGGTGGGAGGGGGGGAGGAATGTTTCGGTCGCCGCGCACCAAACAAAAAATTCTCACTGATAGAGTTGAGGTCTTAAGGCAAGTTTGGTATCGTTTTCGAGTAAAAATAACATGAAGAATCTATTTAACGTAGTAAAAAATAATGTTTTTATTAAAAAATACGAAGAAATACGCAAAAAAAGGAAAATATACCACACTATTTTCGTTTTCAATACGCCATCACTATAAATATGCTAATAATTAGGAAAAAATTAAAATAGCACTAAAAAGATTAGATATTCAGCTTTCTAAAAATATATACTTTTTGTATTGTTTTAACCAAAATTACACTGTAAAAAATAATAATAGGTAGAGCGGTGTCGAGTTCAAAACTCTCTGCGTGCGTACATCTTCTCTATGTATTGAATAGAAGTGCAAAATTAAACACAAGAGATAATATGCCATTCATATTCTAAAGAAATTAAAATAAAGCTGATCTTGCTGTCCACATTTGAGAAAAATTAACCGCAAATTTAAGTTTGTTTTTCATATGTTTTGTATGAAAAACAAAGTTAACTTTTCAGCTTAAACTAATAACGGAATACGAATTGAACGCAATATGCAAAAAACCAAATACACACAAATACGGTCCAGAGTACCTACCGAGGAAATTTTGGTGCTATTTAACGTGGATATAGTTGTCCCATTACCACCAGCGCGTCGCCTCCCCTACCTCCATCACCAAAGCTCGAGGTAGATCATCCATTTGCAATCTTCAAGTGCTCGGTCTACCTGACCGCAAAAGTTGCGCTTGTTTTTCACGTATTATGTGCTGGTTGTGAAAAATCTGCGCCAAATACATAGCTGATTAGACTATTTAACTCTGTAATAGCAAATAAAACGTCCCTTAAAACGTGGATCCGAGGCAATGATATTATATGTAGTTTGATCCGAGGTGTTTTGCATGGTTTTGAAAAACAAAAGACAAAACGCCCCAAAAACTTAGGCAATCACCCGTATGAGCCACAGAGCCACGTCTGTTGTCTATGCTGTCCCCGAAAGACCATTACGATTCGTCTGGCATTACGTTTGAAACCTTCCAGCCAACGAAACAGGTCGGGTTCTGTAATGAATTCAAATACCGTGGCCTGAGTGGACCAAGATATATCCATCTATACTGCAATTACTGCACCATCCATGCAGAAGTCAGAGAAGTAGATCTATTCTCCTTTGTTTCGCTTTTATAATCTACTAGTAAGCCTTCTACCCATTTGAAGCCCGGGCCGTGGACATAGTTGTCCCATTACCAGCGTCGCGTCGCGTCCCTCACCTCCATCAACAGCTCGATGTAAATCAGTGTGCGGTAAATCAGCCATTTGCCATCTTCATGTGATCGGTCTATCTGACTAAAGGGCATTCTTTGTGGTCTACTCTTGCCGAGGCGTGACCTTTACATCGGATTTCCATCAGTTTCTTACTCCACATCCCATCAGTTCCGTTCCATTACAGATGTGATCAGCTAACAGCTACTTCTTTTTGCCACACATCCAGACTATGTCGTCTGGTAAATTGGTCTTCTCTTATATAACTTGATCCATTAGTGTGATCCCGATCAAACTTATTCAAAAGCTCCTAAGTGACCATGTAGGTGGTAGGTCACCCAGTTTTACTACGAGGTTTTACATCTAGGCTCGACAATTATGTTAAGGACGCACTGATTTAAACACCATTGTAATGAATTGCAGCTAGGAGTCTCAAGGACCTAACTTCCCAAATACTGCCAGACAAGCTGCACTCTTCTAGTGATTTCACAACCCAAGTTGTCTTTACCCAACTGATATCTCTGCTGAAGGTATGCATATATACTTTTTGATAAATTCAAGGATATACTTTCGGCGAAAACCGGCTATATATGGCATTGGCTTTGTCCGAGTTCATCCCAAGTCCAACGCGTCTCAAAGCAACATTATTGAGAGGTCTTGCAGAAATCTAGAATTATGTTATTTTTACATTATGTCGTTTTCAAAGCGGTGGTGTGTTAAGTATTCACCGATTACATTGATGCTAAGACAATCACTGTAGAATCTTGAAGGAGGAGGTCTTTTTCCAGCGCTTTAGTGAAGAGTTGCGGAGGTATAATGTCTTACACCTCAGAGTATTTCGACTTGAACGGACATAGTTGACATTCGGTACTGAATTTCTCAGCACCTCCACTTATCACCAGGCGCCCTGGCAGCGCTGCAAGGGTTCTTAAACGGCCCGGGCTTCAATAGAGTCGAAGGCTTACTCGTAGATTATAAAAGCCAAACAGAGGAGAATACATCTACTTCTCTAACTTCTGCATCGATGGTGCAGTAATTGCAGTATAGATGGATATGTCGTGGTCCACCCAGGCCACGGTATTGAATTCATTACAGAACCCGACCTGTTTTGTTGACTGGAAGGTTTGAAACGTAATGCCAGACGATTCGTAATGGTCTTTCGGGGACAGCATAGACAATAGACACGTCTATTTTTGGGGCGTTTTGTCTTCTGTTTTTCAAAACCATGCCAAAACACCTCGGATCCACGTTTTTAGGGACGTTTTATTTGCTAGTAATTAGTCTCTCCAGCTACATGGCGCAGATTTTTCACAACCAGCACATAACACGTGAAAAACAAGCGCAACTTTCGCGGTCAGATGGACCGATCACTTGAAGATGGCAAATGGATGATCTACCGCACACTGATCTACCTCGAGATGTTGATGGAGGTGAGGGAGGCGACGCGCTAATGGTAATGGGACAACTATATCCACGTTAAATAGCACCAAAATTTCCTCAAAAGGTACTCTGGACCGTATTTGTGCGGTTTTTGCAAATTGCGTTCAATTCGTATTACGTTATTAGTTTAAGCTGAAAAGTTAACTTTGTTTTTCATACAAAACATATGAAAAACAAACTTAAATTTGCGGTTAATTTTTCTCAAATGTGGACAGCAAGATCAGCTTTATTTTAATTTCTTTAGAATATGAATGGTATATTATCTCTTGTGTTAAATTTTGCAGTTCTATTCATAAACAAAGAAGATGTACGTACGCAGAGAGTATTGAACTCGACACCGCTCTACCAATTATTATTTTTTTTCTGTGTAATTTTGGTTAAAACCATACAAAAAGTATATATTTTTAGAAAGCTGAATATCTAAGCTTTTTAGTGCTATTTTTATTTTTTCCTAAATATTAGCATATTTATAGTGATTGCGTGTTGAAGACGAAAATAGTGTGGTATATTTTCCTTTTTTTGCGTATTTCTTGGTATTTTTTAATGAAAACATAATTTTTTACTACGTTAAATAGATTCTTCATGTTATTTTTACTCGAAAACGATACCAAACTTGCCTTAAGACCTCAACTCTATCAGTGAGAATTTTTTGTTTGGTGCGCGGCGACCGAAACATTCCTCCCCCCCTCCCACCTGCTCCGGGGGGCGGAACTCCTGGAAACCGGGCTTTACCTACTAAGATGTACCCATAGAACATCTATGCCAAGTTTCACGCTTTAATCACAATCCGAAAGGTCTGACCCCTTACTAACCGGGGTATTGATATTTCACAGTTTAATAAGCCGCCCCTGTCAGTGGCTCTTTTTATAGCTTGAAGAAAAACAAACATTTTGATACCGCGTTTTATAAAACTATCAGCGACATCTATGGAATTACTTTTGAACTAATTATCTTCTCGAACAACTTTTTAAACATTTTTTCCATTATTTTCCATTAGGACGCGACTTTTTTTTGCAGAAAATAAATAGTATGAATATGTACCCTCGTCCCTCGTTTCTATATCAGTAAATTTGTTAAAAAATTTTCTGGATGGTCAAGCTTTGCCGAACCAATTAATGGGTTTTCCCATGGGATTGAGACATTTTCCCGACGTAAAATGTATCCTAGATGTTGACCGGCGTAATAAACAATCACTGTACAGAATTTGGTAAAAATCCGTCCAGCAGTTTTTGCGTGAAAGAATAACAGACAAACAGACAGACATACAGACAGACATACAGACAGACATACAGACAGACAAACAGACAAAAATTTAATTAGCTGTTGTTTCGAGATCTACATCTTGAACACAATTTACTACAACTACTCTTTTTTTAAACTATTTCATGTACAGACTTAGTTTCGTTACTGTTTTATTATATCGACTGTTTTAATCTCAAATGTCGTAAGGGACAAACCCCTACTTTTCAGGAGAGCAAAAAAACGATTTCCAACATTTCGATTCATATAACTTTTTCAAATCTCAACCGATTTAAATGATTCTTAGACAGAAAAGTATTGAAATTACGATATCTTTCAGAATAAATAGTCTAATTAATGATTATTTCAATAGTTTTAAAGATTGCGTCCCTTACGACATGATTTTTTGGTTAAGGTGTCCTTTACGACATTTTGAGTGCTAAGGATGCCTTTTACTACAATGGCGTTACGTACAGAAATGATAGTCATTTTGTAGTTACTAAGGCACTATCTTAATGATATATTTTTTTGCGTGTTGTAAAGCACTGTGAATTAATAAGAAAGCTATAAATAAGTACTTGATAATTGTCGTAACTCACGTACAGATTATAAATTTGCCAAGAAATTACTGTAATAAAACTTTCCGTTTAGCATTTAACTATTAATTATTTGTAGGGGTATCGTAGGAAGTAGGTATTTTATTACAGTAAAATGTTGCTTAATTAAGTTTCGGTTCTAATTGAAGATGAAGTATTTTTGCAAAAAGAAAAAGATATTATTTTTGTTTTTATTTGATAAAATTTTCACAAGAGGCCTGAATTCAGTTACTTTGTGACCACAGGTGAGTTACAAGTCACTATTTACTTTAGTCAAAGAGTTACTAATTTCAGATGTCTTAATACCTAAGGTAAACTGAGCAGTACTTAATCGCATAACAATTTTGTAACAATCAGAATACTGCTTATCCACGTACCGTGGCAGTTCCACTCAGGTTTGCATAAGACACTAATACGTTAATACTTTTTCGTTAGTTATTATCTCAAAACTAGGATTTGATTAAAACAATTAGATTTATTAAATGTTCTCTTTGTTAAAAAAACACAAACGTCTTCCACAAACGTTGCGTGATCATGGCATGCTATGAGTGGCGTTCCACAAATAATGTTTGTCATGATCCCTTACATTGACAATCTCACGGAATGATGCAATGTCATGTCATAATCAGCCTGGTAGCGTATGTTGATACTAGCTAATTATTTTATTTTTAAAGATAGTCTTATACATTTTTCTTATAAGCACAATCTAGTATAGTAAGAAGAAAAATACAAAAAATCATTTATAAAAAAAAAAACAAATCACAATTTGCAAATATAGGGTTACATTTAATTCCATTTAATTACAAATCTTTTGAGGGTGTGATCTACTCACAAAACTGAACAACTTTTGAAATATGAAAAATCAATTTGGACCTCCCATACAAAAATGTTGAAAAAGTGTGTCACTTAGTATGGGAGGTCCAAATTTTTTTTTCATATTTCGAAGAAAAGTTTCTGACAACAGTTGTTCAGTTTTGTGAGTAAATTACACCCTCAAGAG
Organism: Phthorimaea operculella; assembly: GCA_024500475.1. Lineage (NCBI taxonomy): Eukaryota > Metazoa > Arthropoda > Insecta > Lepidoptera > Gelechiidae > Phthorimaea > Phthorimaea operculella. Next base: position 11,771,153 of record JANFCV010000002.1, read on the forward strand.
ATTTGTACTTAATTAAATGTAACCGTATATAGGATCCATCATTATAATTATAATTAATGTAGGTTATGCAGTTTTAAAGTAGGTAAAAAATTTTGTTCGATAATAGAATTACCTACAATCTTAATTTGAATAACGTACTTACATTGAAAACAGTTATCAAGGCATTTATCTAAACCTTAGCTCTTACCTACGTCACATGATATCAAGATAAAACGCATGGCAGCAGGTCGGAAAGGTTGCGCTAAGCAAGAATCAGAACCCCGTGTTACCCGGTATTCATATAGTACGTGATATGACATCGTTACAAAACTAATAGCAGCTTTTAGAGCTTTATTAGTAGAGAAAATAATTATTAGTCTGCCTTACCTAAAATTGTCGGAAATTTGTATGTTAAGTAAACATTCAATCAATAAAGTAAAGAGTGTTTGAAACATGTCATGAGACATTGTTTTTAATAGGTAGAATTTCTTTTTAAAGAGCTAGACTTATAATTTATGCATCCAGTTGCATTTCTACGGCAGGTAAGACCTGGATGTCTGGTTTTTTATATCCACCACACCATTTTATATGTACCACTGCCATCGCTATCATGCAGATGGTGATTTTGAAGTCTTCAATGAAAACAACAAAAAGAAACGAGACAAGAAAGCTACTACTAACAGTTTTTTTGCCTGATGTAATAAGACTTTGGCTTTCCTTTAAAGGCTGCCAGCAGGTGAGCATGGTCGTGCACTGACGCGTAACACTAGTAGGTCCAAATTTAGATATTCTTTTACGAAGTAGTTCATTTCATCCCATTGAATTGACCCATCCTAGAGTGGCAAAAGAACGTTTAAAATATAGCGGGAATTTAAAAAAATGTCGGCAGAGCATGCGATGCTTGCATCGCGTCTTTGTCCAACTCGCACGTTACAGTTTGTTATGCCAAATGGTGAAAAGGATAATGGGTAGTTGAAGGTTTATTCCTGCGGGTGTAGAAGGGAAGATCACTAGATGAGATGGACTTCTACTTATTTACAGCCTCCTTAAGGAAAATGACATCAGAACATCCCGTATGTAATAACTGTGTAGTAAAGGGATTTTCTTGAGATCGAAACCGTAAAAATGTTGTAACGGACTCTTTTATGAAAAAAATACTGTCGTAAAAGGCACAGAATTTTCCAAGTGTTGCAAGGAAGTGTTGATGTAAAGGAATTTTCACGCGATCTAAATCGTAAAAATGTTGTAAGGGACGTTTCAATAACAAAATTTATGTCGTAAGTGACATCAATCATTTCAAATGTTTTATGGAAGAAATGTTGTAAATAACATACTGCTTCTATCCGTTGGTAATTGCGACATTTTCAGCCGGGAGTTTTTTAGTTTTTGTTTTGAATTATGTCGTATAAGTAATTCATAATTGTAAAAAGCCTTTACAGCGTACCCCCACTATATGTTATACATATTTGTGGTAACTTACTACAATTTTCTGTCCAAGATCTTGACTTACTACAAAGTGTTTTTGCTTATAACTCCTTCATTTTTCGAGATATCGCTGCGTGGATACGACAGATCGATAGAGAATAAAAAACTGCATATTCTGAGCCTTTAATGTCCCTTACGACAAAATGTCCCTTACGACATTTGAAATTAAAACAGTCGATATGTATAGATTGATAGATAGGTAATTTCCTTATGTCGGCTTTGTATACCTAAATAAATACCCATATTACTGAAGCGTCGTTCTACATCCGCTGGTTAAGTTAGTTAGTAAACTAACCAAACGTGGCAGCAGCCTGTGGAATTCTAATGAGAATCTCCGAGAGCATGATGTTATGTTATATCATTATTGTAGATTTTGCTACCCAAGCAAAATACCTATTTAAAGGTTGCAAATCCTTCTAAGGCAGCACTATCAACCACCACTGCTTAACCTAAAAAAAATATTAGGCACCCACTTCTGCGTATATATCAGCCAAGGAATTTATTTGTTAACCTTTCAATAAAAGCAAATAAACCATCCGCTACCCTGTGTTTACCATGATACCCCACTATCATGTACACCATGGATATCATATGCAAATGTGGAGTGCCCCACGCGACCGGAAGTAGTAGCGCGGCTGCGGCGCTACCGGAAACGGAAGTGTATAGAGCCTGTGGCGTGAACAAACCGGCCATCCTGTATTTAGTTGCAGTTGTGTGTGATTGTATGAAATGCTAACTGTGTCGAATACTTTCAGATAGTGTAAAACGTGAAGTTTGACAACTACCTGCTTGAATATAAGTCGGTAATGCTAAAAGTCATTGGCCTCATACGTCTGTGACAGACAATTTATTCAGTGTCTGAGGCAAGATTTTTCATGGCTGTATAAGCCGATACGGGAGCAGCATGACTTTCCGCACGCTCTACAAACGAAGGTGGAATTGGAGACTGGCACATGCATGTTTAGATGTCGTTTTTGCCTTTTGTTTGCGAGACCAGCGAACCAGGCATCATTGTCATCAAACACACGCTTTCTCCATACATCCCTATTCTCAGCAAGCTTCTCCCAGCTTTGATGGTCGATGGTCGCTAAAAGTAATGCTAATAAAAAGGTTATACTATGCAGCTAGGTAAATATATTTTCCAATGTTGCAAGAAAACTTATTAGAAACTTTTATCGGATTATAAGACATTTCTTATCTTATTAGATTAATTTCTTCTACCTATTTTATGAGAAGATGATAAAAGGCTTTTGCTTCTTTATATTTTTAAATTTTATTACCTTCTTTCTTCAAGGTCCAAATCCGTCACCATCTGTGGCCTTTGGTCATCTGACGCCATCTGCTGCCATCTAAAATTGCAACATGCTGACTTAGCAGTTTTCGAAACCGTGATTTTTAATAAGCCGTGAATTATTCGTGAGACAGGAATAACATTTTTTTTTCACTCTTTTAGCTGGATCAGGCACAGGAAGTGTAGGTATGTGAAGACTTGGGTTATCTAATTTTGTATAGATTTTTACGTACCTAGCCTTTAATTTTTCCTGCTACAGGACCAACAGACAGGAAAAAATGGGAAATACACACAAAGTTTCCGTCTTGTCTTTCTGTAGTTTATTCTTACTATTTTGTCTTTTTATTTAGTTTTTTTGTTTCGTGTAGGTACGTCTGCCTGTCTTTATTTAAAAACGTCCTTCATGGTAAGTACAAACATTGTTATGAATAAAATTAAAATGCCCTTAAATACTTACGGTACATGTTCAGTGAAAATTTCAGTTGTCTAACTATTACGGTCCATAAAATACAGCCTTTGAACCATTCCATCATAGATAAAATCAAGCAAAAGGCATGTTTTTTGCATGGGAGCAGCACCTTATTAATTTTATTAAATTATTATTTTTAGTATTGATTGTTAAAGTGGCATCCGAAATACCTATGGCATCTGTGAGAATTTCAACTCCTTATCTATTGATAAGACAGCCTGGTGATAGACATAAGTCTCAGTAATAGGGTTTCATTTTCAGTACGGCACCCTAAAAACTATAGGTACCTAAACTATAATTATTGTAAAGCTAATAGGTAGTAGAGGAGAGACCATCAAATCATCAAATCAGCACAACACCGGCTTAATGCACTAGTAGGTATCTATGTAGGTATAGGTAAGGTAGGTAGGTATGTGTTGAATGCGTATTCATTATCTCACTAAAACAAGATAGGCAGGCACTGTACCTATATTTATCATCTACCTACGCTTATTGGAAAAAGATATTCCATAAAGTTTTTAGCGGTCAGTTCATGAAGGCATACCGATAAGATTTTTTTTGTCTTATTAGAAATTTGGCCATCCTATCCTTACCTACTCAAAATATAAAAAAGCAGTAAAGTCGAAGACAGTGAATATAGGGAACAAAATAACTACTGAAACTAATTATAGGTATAATGTTACATCTAGGCATCTGGCTGCAAGTTTATTGTTCTAAAAGCTTGGTCGTAACAGCAAACCTGAAACAAAATTAATCAGAAAAATAAATTCAGGTACGGTATAAAAAATTACAATGTTACATACAATACAGCCTAAAATCTAAAAACTAAATGCTAAAGTTTAGCAGCTAAACGATGACTACTTTCTAGTATCAAAACGCCGTAACTACGCTACTTTCAGAATCAAAACAAAATTCGGCCAACCACGTGACAGGGCGTTGACCTTTTGTGTCGCGGTGTCACCACAATGTCACTGGGCGCGGCGACGCTTCCTATTGGCCGGCGATGTCGCGCACCTCCTAGCGACATTTCTGATTGGTCGCTTTTGTCACACGAGGGGCGGGGCGAGCGAGTTCCAATTTTAAACTGAGGAAAACACGTGCGTAGTTAGGTGATTAGGTGTCATACAGCTTGTTTGATTATACTTATTTTAGAAAAATATAAATTACGATTCCTAAAAAGTTGTAAGTAGTAAAGAAAGTTATTCGTCAACAATTCGTATTCGTCCGTTTGAAATTCGAACTTTAGCATTTGATAATTTCTTCTTCTAAAAGTGCTCTATTTAATATTTCCAGCCAGTTTTTCGTCACCCGCCGGCCGTAGCGGGGGTGTCGCAAGCGGCGCGGGGAGGGAGTATTGATCGCGACCCTCCCCCCGCTCCCCGCGCAAAAATGTTGCCATCTGCGAACACAGGGCACACTGTGAACGTGCGGATTAGAGATTTAGGTTATGTAAAGGAGATGGGGCTGGAATGTAGAGCTTGAAAAGTATGTCATGATGAGGTCGTGGTAGAGTCTAATATTTCGTTTTCAAATAAATATTCATGAAACGACGAAATTAAATTTCAGGTCACGATAATTTTGTGACTAAAGAGCCCACCAAACTACCTACATACCTACACCGTGTTTCACACATTTATTAACGGTTCGAACTTTTTTTTTCTGAATGCAACCGTAAAACCTTATCTAAGTAATTTAAAACTTTTCATAGGTAGGGCTCAGAGGTAGGGAAGAACCTAAGTAATTTTATTTTAAAATTAATTTTATTCAGTAGGTTCTAAAACAGGTAGTAAAATAATATAAACAACTGGATAGGGTACCTACCTGATTATCTATCAACAGATAATAGATAAGTAGCTAAGCTGCTTCTACCTATTAACTCCTGCCAACCGATAAACTTTTCATAGCTTCCTTGCACTGAATCCTATCGTATTGTAATAGCTTTCCGAACTTAACGACAAATAGGGTGCACTGGACAATCCTAAACTAGGCTAGTCATAGTTAAAACTTATTATTTTATTCTTTAACAGCTACAACAATCCACTACAGGACATTCCCCAATTAGGTGAGGGGTATTTTCCATTCTCACCAAACTTGGCAGGCGAATCGGCGAGCGCAGAGCATGGTACTACATTCCCAAGGAACACTGTTGCCTATATGGTAGATTTATTCTTTATGATAACTACCGCCGAGTAAAAATAGGGCGATGCTATTGTAAGCCGGAACAACGATTTTGAAGTACCTATTTTGTTTGCATAATTTTTGTAACTACCAACATAATTTGCTGATGATTTTAACTTTATACTTACAGATAAAGAAGTGACTTATTAATTATGTACCTACCTATGGTTAGACATGAGAAAAAATTGATTATTTTTTGGTTTAGTGGGCCATCAAAACGCGGGAATGAATTTTAGTTTCAGGTTGGTGGTCTAGGACCAGTACCTTGACCTTACATGAAAACTGATCGTATAAAACAAAACGACAAGATTAAGGTCACCGTGATGTATGTAGGGTTAATTACTTCAGGCTGACGGTAGAGGGCGTGAAAGGAATTTGGGCTGAAATGAAAGGGGTTAAAGAGGGTTTTAGGGTGTAAGATAGGTGTTATTGTAGATGGGCCTGTTAGACCGAGCTGAATGTTGAGATAGATAGGTACCTACATAGCTAAGCTAGCTAGTATGTAGGTATAGCCAATAGATATATGTACACACCACCTGAGTAGTAGCTAACTAGTGACCATTTACCTTATTTTGTAAGGTAACGAGCAGTTTTCTTTGGCATTTTAACAGGTAGGTAAATTCAATAAAAAAAATACGACGTTTAACGGCAAACAAAGGAGAAGGTGCGAAATTCATCCACGTTCGGCATCGATGTGACATCCCTCAAAAAATGCCGAAATAATACGTAGTAAGAAATTGGCATTGTAACCGTGCCTATTTCATTCTTACCTGGAAACATTAATAAACCTGCATAAAAATATTTCTAAGGAATTATAACAATTCGTTCATAGAAACGCCGCATCACCAACAAGACACCGGGTAATTGACACATGATGTTGATTACTTTTTGGCTGTTAAATCATCATCTTCAAGACATCAAATGTTGCAAAGGATTTGGCTTAATTTTACGATGGCCGCCTACCAGACGTCAACTCTCCTTGGGAATGCTTTTGTGGTGGATGAACTGCCACCATATGGTTGGCCCTGGCTGTTTGGGTCGGGTTTATCCCTCAGTCGCCTCGTACGACCCCCACGGGAAAAGAGGGGGTAGTGCTATTCTACTCTGCACCACCACACGGCTATAATTCGCACGATATAGCGCAATAGTTCTTAGGTGGCCCTAAGTTACTTCTAAAGTAAAATTGATACGAACTAGGTATCACTGTCATGTAAGAATGATTGAGAACTATAAACTGCCAATAAAAGCGATTGGGCCCGAGTCTATGGCTTCGACAGCGGCGACGGCTATAGACGTTCCCTAATAGGACAACGCCTGTACACGGCGTCAGACGTTACATGACGGCGTAAGGAGTTGCCTCTGGTCCTCAGGGCAAAGAGGAATAAAATAAGACAGAACAATTGAACGGAAATTAGAGTCATCAGTCTTAGTTTTGAATGTTTTGATACGAATAAAATGCATATTTTTTTAATTGACTTATTTATATTAACTGACTCAGAATATTAAAAACGGGGTCGTAAAATAGTAAGACATCAGTTGCTTTGTGATCATGACCCCTGAAACTGGGTTAAAATAACGGACGAATCAAATGAAAATCGTATCGCGCTAAATAGCCCGTTTTACTAAGAATTTTGAGTCACAACTAAATGTAGTACCTACACCCAGATACCTAAATCTATTGAATTTCGCATGGGATTATTACGTCGTCGACACTATGGCTCCTTAAGTTCTCTCTCAAGATTATTTTACTTTAGTCCGAGTATTAAGTCGAGAGCCATAAACCGCTAATAAAGCCGATTGGTTCGCGTCTAGCTGCGACGGTGGCGACGCGGCGGCCGCCGCCGGAACTAACCGCATTAGCCATACTGCTATAGCCATCCGTCCCTGCAAGCAGTTTTATTCAGTCGTTCTTCAGTTTATTACTAATGAGCAAGATTAAACTCCAGCATGGTACGATGCCATAAATTCAGAGATACTGCCCCTGAGATACAACAGAATAGAAATTAAGAATTTAAATGGCGCTTTCGAATATGTAAATGGCTTGGGCGAAAGTGTTTGCAAGCGCAGTGTATAGCACTTATTATTAGATGTAAAGAGCGCTATGTTTGCCATCATTTTGTCGTAAAGCTGAAATATTAAAAAATGGAAATAAATAAACACACGTGTTGGTGCAGTTGCCCCACACAAGAGTACAATTCCATATGACAGGCGGGCAACAATAGGTTATTAACAATATCAGCAGATGCGTTCAACGCCACCTGAGCGGAACACTCGCGTGGCTCGATCGCAGTAAATCATAATGTTTAACAGCAATAATGACCCGATAAAACACCCAAAAAGAAACACTGGCTGGTAAATCGCCTGATGCTTTTAAAAATAAAACAACCGATTCACGAGTGATTGTCGAATTGTTTTGTTCTTTTTTTTAATATTTCGAAAACAACGGGACTCATTGACGAAACCAATCTGGTTTGTAATCCGAAAACAAAATAAAAGAGACGTCCGATTCATAATTTTTACTAATAAATTCTTGGTAGCTCGTGAGAATAATGCCTTAGGGAAATTCGGTAGAGACCGGAAACATAAATTGTATGAAAAGGATGTCATCGCACATAATTAATAAAAAATATCATAAATTAATAATAGCCCTTTTCTTCCCATTATCATTATGCTATTCAGCCGATAATAAAGCGATGATGATTTGAATGATGCATCCCCCGCGACACAAAGGGACCGTTAGACGCATTAATATCAAACCAACAACACTATTCCCTATCCTCTTTTCCTTTTTTATGTGCTGACAACACCGAAAATTTCGAATGTCACGCCTCGTTCATCGCGGCAGCGCGGGAAAATAAACGAGAGCGTTCTTTTTTCAAAACACTCGGCGCCAGAAAAAAGTTTATTTAGTTTTCGAACATGTTTAGCCGTTCCGTTATATCCTCATTTAATCAAAGGATGCGGTTCTATCGACGCATTGTGCCTTTAATTTTTTGTCAGTTTTGTTTTGTCGTCGTAACACCGGACATAATCGAATTTTTGACAAACAATATGGGATGAAATTGGTTCCTTTATTGATGTGCCTTTTATCGACGCTTCCTACGTACATTATGCTAACTGAAAAATAGCTACTTTACAGGAGAGCCGAAAAACCGTAGAAGAGTCACAACTTTTTTTGTAATTTACCTACGAACTTGAAATTCATACAGTATGAACTTCAAACAATATTTTCATGAATGTCATCTTAATATTTAAATAATTTTGCTTATTTTTGGATTTTATTGTAGATAGAACATTTACAAGGTCAAGTCAGTGTTCCAACATACGCGTATACTATTCTAACTGCCATATAGCATACTATACGTGGCTTGATATAGCAGCTATTTTTTGGTTAAACTATTCTATTTACCACATAGAATAGTATTCTTTGAAATATTATCCGATTATTTTGGACATACTATTCAATGTGCCATATAGACTCATATACCTCGGGCTCAACTCTAACATTAATTTCACATGAAAATTTAAGACTAGTAATAATAATCGGTTGTGTTACATTATTCTTTAAGTTTTTATACTTAAACATATATATTTATGTAGTGAATACGCAGAAATCTAATATTTTTTTGTAAATAGAATTATATACGTTGTTACAAAAAAGTATTGATTTATGAATACTATTCTATTTTGTATCAATTTGGTACTGACTAAACATTGTCTGCTATGTCTGCTATGAGACAGGTTATTTTTTATTAAACGGCTTTATTTGGGTTCACATTGGTGTCATAGTAAAACATGAGTTAATTTTACGACTGCGTCGTTCCCGGAGACTGACTGAATTAGTTATTTATTTATTTAACATAATGTTCAGCTGTACCATGGTGAACTTAACGCTATATCCCAGTCTGGGTAGATTGTGTTCGCCTCTTTTAGGTCTTGAAGTTGGGTCAATTGGGGAAACACAGCAGGTGGTCCATGGTTTGGACGGCGCCACAACCACACCTAAAATTGACTGAAAATCCCCACTTTACTTTGTTTGCGTGGCAACTTCCAACACCATCCCGGAGACGATTGAGTGACTTCCAGACTGCCCAGGGAAGGTTGCCACCAGGTGGGAGTTTTTCATCTAGCGGGAGTTGGGACGCGTCAGGAGGGTACCTTCTTATTCATTGTTCCAACCTTATTACAGGTTCCCCATTTGTGTCGGAATAAGGGTCACTCATTAAACTTTTTCGGCTCTTAGGTCGCAGTGGTGGTGAAACGTGGTTATGCAACGGGTGTCTGGAATCCTCCGTTTGTTTTACCCTCTCACTCGACACAACAGGCAGAATATCAGCGGACGTTAGGTGCGGCTATCCCGGCTAGCGAGTACAGGTGGGAGAGTGTAGTCAGCTTGAATGTGCCCGTCACTATTCGGCAGGATTCGTTCAAGGCAACATCTACCTGGCTCGCATGTTAGGAGCGAGCCCAAACCGGACTTACGTACTCAGCAGCCGAAAAAGACAAAGCCAGACTGCTGGTGCGAAGAACATGTGCTGTGCAGAGGCGCCCCGTTTGGTGGTAGTGAGTCTCTTTAGAACGCAATTACGAGCACTTACTTTAGATTTCAACTTAGTGCCGTTTTATTTTAAAGTTAGTGTCCGGTCCAAAGTGATGCCTAGATATTTAGGCGTGTTGTTATGTTGAATGGCTACACCACACCACTTGATATCAATCTCTTTGTTAAATTCTCGATTTCAGAGGTTAAACGCGCATGATTCAGTTTTGTGGTGTTTCGCCTTAAAAGGGTTTCGTGATAGTAGGTTGTTAGATTAGCTAACGCTGTCGAGAGATGTCCTTCCACGTCCTCATAATATTTTCGCTGGCATGTCAAAGCGAGATCATTCGCGTTGATAAACCGGTTCGTTGCAGGATGGTGGGGTTGGTTATTGGTGTTATTGTTAAACAGAACACGATTGTTATAGGTGCGTTGGTTATAGGTGCGAGAACACTACCCTGTGGAATACATTTTACATTTTTTTGTGCTCGCCGTCTGCTCTTTTCAGAGTTCAAGCTCACATGGAACCGGCGGTTACTCAGCATTTCGCTTAGGATAACAACAAAAAGTTGTTTGTGTACGTCGTCAATTTTTCGAGCTGACGCTTGTATTGACGGTGTTGTAGGCTGCACTTAGGTCGACGGATACCACCCCCGCGACCAGGTTTACCGTTAAGAAGCAGCTGGTGGGCAACCTGGTTCGCAGTAACGGGGCCAGATTGTATTGCTGGGTTAGGGTCACTAGTCAGTTTTCAAAGTATGCCCCAAGCCTTTTTACTATTGTAGGACATGACCCACTGATTCGACCAGATTAACCCACTGCTCTTGGTGACCTTCAGAGATTTCAGCCATAGGTTCCTCGCCGGCAAGTATGGTATCTGCTGAATAAGTTTCTTTTTTATTGTTTCCTTTTTTGTTTTCGTCTTATTATAGTGGGCAAATAATTAATTCTTATTATTTTACTTAGCTTTATACCGGCAAATTTGTAAACACATTAATATTACGTACAGAAAAAAAGATGGCTTGCTGTGGCGGGTGCCATTTTACAAATACATAATATTTTGGAACCAAGTCTTGACTTTGTTCTTAAGCAGTTAAGGGTTAACCGATTCCACTATTGGGCCAAGGCCTTCCCTGTGGTCTACCATGTTCTATAGCTATAGTGAAATTTATTTGGTACCAACCATGATCTGAGCAGTTTGCATTAATTGAAAATAAATAATAATTCATCATTCTTTATTAAATTTTTCATTTGTCAGTTCCAAATTCTTCAGTACGGTGTATGGTTTACAATGTATTCAATTAAATCTCATTTTATCAGCAAAACGCGATTTAGGTATACTATTCCATCTACCAGTTAGAATAGCTTCGTGACTTCATACAACAAAAGTAAACTGTTCGATCTACCAGATAGAATACTATGCGTTTCTATTATTCTATAAATTTATGGCGTACACTATTCTATGTACCAGATCGAATAGTGTACATTGATTACTAATTCAGACGTTAAAACGAATACTATTCAATCTGGTAGATGGCATAGTGTACGTTGTATTAGAACCAAACTTGGGACTTAAAGGAAATTCCAGATTAATAAAGCTAAAAGAACGTTAGTATATCTTGATTAGGTATTTACTATCATTGTGTCGTGCCCCAGCAAAAAATGTTCGTACTGCCAGATGTCGTAGTATTCGTGCGAGTTAAAAAAGTTGCAAACAAGGCACACTATGATAAGCGGCAGTTCGAATACTTTTAGAAGTCTTAGTGCACTTAGAATGCAGATAGAATAGTCTGTGGCTGATTTAAAATCTAAACTACACTGAATTTAGAAAAAATTTAAATGCCAGTAGATGCGTTTTAATGTGTACATTCTAATGCACTTGCCAGTGCAGTTAGCATTTTCTTTCACTTTGACTAGTATACGTAGGGAGCGTCGTTATGGTGGTGGCGGCTAAATTATCGTTCTTGTCTCGGCAAAGGAAACGATGACTGCTTGTTTGTCTCAGATAGATTAATGCTTTGTTATTGATAGATAGCTGAATCTCGTACCTACCTCAGAAGAGATCATAAATAGATAATGAAGAAAAAAGGAAGACGACTCGTTACACTGAGCAGGCGAAGCGGACAGACGACATCGCATCTGATTGCATTCACTTGTCACTGTCATATTCATACCACGGCTATTCAACTTGAACTTTATAATGTGGTGATAAAGTGTAAGAAATATAGCCGGTGGTAAAATTATAATTTCGAGCGGCTAAACAAAGCTGCTTATAATTTTATGGCCAGTAATATTTTCTACCGTTTCCTCGAGCCGTAACACAGAAGTCTCCGGGCGTTGGACTCACACATTCCCACCGGACACCGGAGGGACAGAACGCCCGTGGCCGAAACAAGGCGCATAATTACAGAGATCACATTTACGAATGTAAATGCGCCTGACTGTTACCCCTTCATAAATCATGTTGCGGTCATCTGCCGCCCGCGGCGCTGCCGACGCGGCTGGCAAAACCGCCACTTTAGCCGGACCTCTCCCATCGCAGACTCGCTACCGCTCACATGTCGAGCCCAGCAGATTATAAAGGATCCTGCAACGCTGGGTGGCGTCTCAAATGTGTATCAACGGAAAGTATTGTGAGGCTGGTTCTTTTTTTAAATCGCGGCGGGCGCGCCTGACAGATGTATGTAATGTTGCCATGTGCACTCTGATAGGGACTCGCATTATAGGGTAGTGTGTAGTGTTTAGTCGGTGCCTTTGACAGATACATGAAAAATGAAAATGATTTGTCTGAGCCGCGTTGTCAATCATAACGACGATATTATATGACGGCCGGTTCTTCTCACGGTGCTGTTTGACGGATAAAAAGTGAAGGATCATCAGCATCACATGTCGCAATGTGGTCATCATTCATTACTTAAGTAGTAAAATATAGGACTTTTGCCACAGACAAGCCTATCTATAAAAAATGGCGCCACAGAGGAGTGGATATTAAATTCAGTTTATGTATGCAAGTTGGTAGGTAGGTATACATACCGTTCTTTACGGATTTTCCTCTTACCAGCGTAGCATTAGCAAAACAAATTAGTCAAGTTTTCTCGAATCACAGCTCGTCAACCATCAATAACAAGTCATGACGTCACGCCCAGCAAGCAATCTGCTCAAATTCCAGCAACTGTCATCGCAACGAGAACGCGCGGCATGGTTCTGCGAACTCATCGCCGCGGTTATCGTGATAATCGCGAACGTTGCGATAAGCGGAAACGTGGACAGGCGACGGTGAAGATTCTTTGTCAGTGATTCCAAAAAGATACCTGACACTGGCAGATTTGGAGACAGAAGCTATAGATTAAAAAATAATATTGAAAATACGAGACAGTTCATGAAAAAAAAAGGACTTAAGACACGACGGTTTAAAGAGCTAATTAGAAAACTACCAAAAATAGTCGACAACAGCGAATAACAGCTATAAACTTATTTGGAATAGTGAAGGAGGCTTTTTTCTTGTCTACCTTAAAGCAATTAATTAAGTAGTTAACCCGAATTAATAACTACTACTCACTTAAAATCAAACCTCGGTAACTATTACATAAAATTGTAATTGTTAATTACTAATACCTTACTATGTAAAATATGCTGTAGGTGAGGCCTATCCCAAAATCGTGACTAGGTATATTTCAATTAGCAAACCAAATAATTATCCTATTAGAAACATGGTGCTGCATGCAAAGCGTCTAACTGGTAATTATATAATTTATGGATTACGTCATAACATGTCGTCACCTCCAAACAGTTCCAAAATATAACCCCATCAGATAAGATCGTCCCAGGCGTGCCAACCTCATAATTGAATTCAATATCTTGCTAATTTATAGCGACTTCACTAACAGCCACCGATACCATCTCGGGTCTTGGTCAATCTCCTTTAAACCTCTTCGAATAATTTTGAATTCTAAATTAGTGAATGAAAGTGTAAAATGAATTAGCAGAGTAGCTTTTAATTTGAATTTTGTTATGAACTTACGAACGAAGTGTTTGGAATTTGAATGCTAAGCATTTTCCTCGAATCGACAGATTTGGTTTACAGTCATTTTCAAAGCTTTGTATGAAAAACACACAGTGACATCACGAAGAAAACCTTTTCTGAAAAAGCCTAAAATTACAAAAACATAACAAAACACTTCAGTACCAATCTATTTCAATTAAAGGCCTCGGTTTCTAAATTAAAGGGCAGCCATTTTGGTGGCACTCGGTTGATCGCACGGCAAACAATCGCTCCAATAATCGGGCCCCTCGAGAATTCCAAATTCGAATCGGACGAAAAAAGAAAAGGAGCGAGCGCAAAATTGGCCCGCTTTATTAGCGGAGTCGGTCGCTGAAGGGTTAATAAATGATTTGTAGTGCGTTGTACTAGATGTGGTAACCATTTGCTTTTACTATTATTTTTTAAACATAGATAAGGTATAAAAAATCTCATTTAAATCTAACCCATTGTTAGGTATAATAATTTTATGAGTTCGCAAGCCTCGCATCGCAAATGTGGCGAGCTCTTTAGTAGGTATTAATACCTAGTTCTGTCTTCGTAGGTTCCATCGGTATTTGTGTATTAAAAAAAACTATTGAAACTAGGTATTTTAAGATTATCTAAAATGTATATTCTTAATTGGACATTTCTAGGTGCTATAATAATCCATGTTGTTTTGCAGGGTGGGGTCAAGGGGGAGGAGGGTTAAAATTCTCTGTGCACTCAAAATTGTACGTGAACCACATATTCAATATTAGAAGTCTACAACTTTCTAAAATTTTTAGAAGCTTGTTGATAATTTTAGATGAATCCTGGCTGGTAGGTAACACATTTTTTTGGAACGAAATTTTAATTTAGCGCCATCAACCCAACCAACATCTCCCAACATCACCCAAAAGATCTCCCAATCTTCTCATTGTTTCAAAGAAATCCCTCAAATAAATCCTCTTCAAAGCCGACACTCGTACCTTCTGCTGATACGTCCGCCCACCACAATGGCCCCGCAATAGCGATGTTACGAAATAAACCGAAAATAATTAAGTAATACGAAACACAATGCGTCTGTGGTTTGTGAGGCAGAAGCGACAAAACGCTGGCCGTTTATCATCTGACCAGAAGGTCGCGACCTCTCACGTTGGACACGCTAAAGCTTTGATACAAAAAGGTCGTATCGCCTTTGTTTTATTTTGGCTGTAGATTAAGTGACAGGTAGGGTAGCTTTCTAGTTAATAAAAAAAAAGCGGCCAATAGCGTGTCAGACACGCCCACGAATAGGGTTTCGTAGTCAACGTCTACCTATATTATCAGGTTTTTCAGCTTTACTCGTACAAAGTTAATTTTGTAGCTGGTTTGTTTGCAGCTGTATCTATGATTACCAACCGCAAATAAAAAACTTATATTTTTTTGAAATCTTAAGTGGTACAATTGTAAACTATGTTCCATGATTTTTTCTAATTTTTATCGTTTGTACTTTAGAAGTTACAGCTGGAACAAATTATGGGTCAAAAAAGCCCATTTTAAAAGCAAATATCTCGAGACAGAAACATTTTAGTGACTTTGTTTTAAAGAAACCTCCCCTTAGTTTTAAAAGACCTATTCAACGATAACCTACTCAATATTACAGAAAAAAAAAATTTTTTTGCCCCCCTTTCATTTGTATGGGAGGGGGTCGAAAAAACATTTAATATATTTTTTTCTCAACGTTTCTATATTTGGGTCAACACAATCTATCTTCTCACCATATTTAATGGCCATAGCTCTTAAACTGACGAAGATATGAGGGCGCGGCATACAGATAGACAGACAGACAAACAGACAGACAGACTTGACGAAATGATAAGGGTTTCTAGTAGACTACGAAACCCTAAAAACTTCTATATTTTATTAAGCAGCGATTTTCAATCCGCTACTTGACTGACAGGTCAAATGAGCTACTTTCAAAGACGACCGTAAACAATATTTTGTATGAAATTATAGAAACACACGTCATAATACAATATTTTGGGTGGAGTCAAAACAATAACTTTAAAATAATTTTGGTGTTTATGAATTCTTACTTTTAATATTTTGGCAAACGATGAATGAAGTCTGTAGGTATATGTAGTATTTCTTTTGCATTTTATTTATGTATGACATTGTGTATGACCCTGTCAAGTAGCGATGTTACAGAGTTATCGTAATATATGAAACATCGAATTTAAAAATAGAAAAATGGTTTTATATTCGTTCGTTTTGCTTTCAATTTTAAAACTGTAAGTATTTAAGAAAAACAATAAACTTTAATATACCTAGGGACAATATAAAGTAGGTACCTAAGTGTAAGCCTGCACTGCTATTTAATAAAAGTTCTATAAGACGCCAAAGCCGTTATAAAATGCCACTCGGAAACCAATTTAGCGGAACAAAGTTAGTTGTTAATAGTTTTTTCGAGCCGCCCATAAACAAGTGTAACGTGGCGGGAAATCACACGATAGAAGCTATTTGGGCCACAATAAAGCTATTTGGGCGACAAAGCGACGCGCGTTGATAAAGAGCACAGCTTTGGAAGGTCTACCTTACTTTCTTCGCCGGCTCGAGGACCCAAAGTGAGTCTTGCTCTTGCCTTCCGATACGAGATTTCGAAGTCATACAAAGGGTGGTATAACAAGCTGAAAGGAGGTCATGGTACATATGAAACTGAACAACTTTTCCCATGGAACTGAATGGAACATATGGGGTGGTTGGGGTCTACCTCCTAGCGGTCCACCCCGGGCAACGTCCTCAAAATATGTGTTGGCGGCTGAAGATCCCAAAAGCGGTGGTAGGCCCTGAAAGGGGCCGCCTGGCTCGCGACCACCATCCCGCCGGAGTCCGGCGCCAAACAGCCTTGCTGTGTTCCGTCGGTGTGCGGGACTGCCAGTGCCATTGGGGGGTAGCAATGTAGTCAGTTGCGTTGCCGGAACCGGTCTTTGTCTTTAGGTGATGCTGTATCCGGTAACTCGTCTTGGAGGGTAGCGGGATCCGAGGCACGGTCTCAGCCGTTGGCCGACCGCAGTCAGTAGGGGGCCCGACTTGCGCGCTAGCCACGCGCAAAGGCTGCCCCGTCAACTGCGAAAAATCCCGGTATACTCCACCGTGCCAGTTGGCGGCTGGATGGGAGGACCCGGTGGAGTGTTATCGGGGGGGCTCGGGCGTCCCCGCAGTCTCCAAGCGAGTTCCCTCTCTGATCAGTTGAACCGAAAGGTACGAGTAGGGGTTCTAAGCAGCGCCTCGACTATCTTTTCTTTCCCCACAAAACCCTTTTAAAAACATGAAAAAGCTAAAAAGAAGAAAAGTTTGACCAACGGCAACACTTCCTCCCACTCAAAGTGCACCTCACGAACATCCGAGGTCTACACACAAACCTAGACCCGGTCCATCACCACCTGGAGACCGAGAAGCCGCACTTATTCTTCTTAACGGAGACGCAGATAGCAACACCGTTGGACGTGGCATACCTCAACTACCCTGGTTACACTCTTGAGCACAAGTTTAAGAAGCGTGCAGGGGTCTGTGTGTATGTTCGCGATGACGTTTGCTGTAAGCGTCTCCGTGGCTTTGAGAATTCAGGGTTTCCCGTGCTGTGGCTTTTGGTTGACACTGGAGTAGAAAACTCTCTACGCCAGTGTTTATCGTTCGCACAGCGGAGATCAGGAGACGACTAGACTCATGGAGTACCTCTCTGAGACGGCAGATACAGCAATTCAGCGATATCCAACAGCAGAGCTTGTTTTTCTGGGGGACTTCAATGCTCACCATAAAGAGTGGCTGTTCCCATACCAGAAAACTGACCATGCTGGGCGAGAGGCGCGTAAACTAGCATTGGCGCTAGATCTCACCCAGCTGGTGGAACAAGCGACGCGAATACCAGATATCACAGACCACACACCCAATTGCTTGGACCTTCTGCTGACAACTGATCCGCACAGACATTCGGTTTCGGTCTCGGCTCCGCTGGGATCATCCGACCACTGTGTGGTGAAATCCGTGTCCATCTGCTCTCCTCCGGATTACAACCCTAGGGGCACGAGGAGAGTATGGCGATACGAGTCAGCAGACTGGGACGAGATGCGTGCTTTCTTTTCTTCATACCCGTGGCGGCAAATGTGTTTCTCTTCGGAAGACCCCTCATACGTCGCTGATGCGATCACAGCTGTAATCCGGCAGGGAATGGAATATTTCATTCCTTTCTCCGATATCCCGCTCGGTTATAAAGCCCAACCTTGGTTCAATGCGGACTGTGCTCGAGCTGAGGCTCGTAAACAGTCCGCTTACCGCTTGGGTAAAAGCTCGTGATCGAAAAGTGCGAGCGAGAAGAGTGCGAGCAAAGAAGAGAGCATATAATGCCGCCGCCAGGTATTGCAAACGGGTGCTACGAAAAGCTAGGTTCGACCATATTAGCCGTATTGGGGCAAAGCTTGCATCATACCCACCGGGTAGTAAGCAGTTCTGGTCCCTTTCGAAATCAGTCGAATCCAACTTCTGCCGTCCCTCACTACCTCCAATGCAGAAACCTGATGGGTCGCTTGCCCACACCGCGGCAGAGAAAGCAAATTTATTTGCCGATCTGTTTGCGAGCAACTCTCGTATAGACGCTGGCTCGAAATATCCACCCACCTTACCTCACTGTGATTCTTTGATGTTTGAGGTCACAGTGCACAATAAAGAGGTCCGTAGAGCCCTTCGCAGTCTGGACGTGAACAAGGCCAGTGGTCCTGATGGCATACCAGCAAGATTGTTATAGAGAGAGGTATTGTGCGCCTGAGTTGTCTCCTGTACTGACACGCTTGTACCGCCTCTCTCTCGTGTCAAAAATTGTACCAAAATCTTGGAAGCTTGCCAATGTGCAACCTGTGCCCAAGAAGGGTAGCCGTGCCGTCCCTAGCAACTATCGACCGATCGCCATCACTTCCGTACTCTGTAAGGTTATGGAAAGAGTTCTGAACTGCAAACTGCTTTCGTACCTCGAAGACAATGATCTTCTCAGTGATTGTCAATATGGCTTCCGCCGAGGGCGTTCCACGGGAGATCTTCTAGTGTACGTAACGCATTGCTGGGGCGAGGCCATTGAAAACCACGGCGAAGCAATAGCAGTGTCGCTGGACATTTCAAAGGCCTTCGATAGGGTGTGGCATGCGAGTCTGTTGAGCAAGCTTCCAGCGTACGGCATACCCACTGGCTTCTGTAGCTGGGTGGCTGACTTCCTGAGTGAACGGTCGATCCGAGTAGTCATAGACGGCTGCTCCTCTGACCTCAAGGCTATTGACGCCGGAGTTCCTCAGGGGTCTGTACTCTCCGCGACGCTTTTCCTGCTGCACATCAATGACCTTCTATCTTCAGGAATTGTTGGGTACGCAGATGACAGTACTGTCACCGAGAAATATCTGTCCGGCGCAGGAGCCAGTGGTGATGAAATCCAAAGATTGAGAAAGGCTATGATTGAGCGTACGAGCCTGACGTTAAGTAACGTCTCCCAGTGGAGCGATGACAATCTCGTCAGCTTCAATGCTTCAAAAACGCAGGCGTGTCTTTTCTCCGCAAAAAGGAGTCCTTTCACCTTTTCTCCTACTTTTCGGGGTACATCTGTTCCGGTGACCAACACTCTTCAACTCCTTGGCATGGAGCTTTCCTCTGACCTCAACCTTTGGCACCACCATCGAGTCCAAGGCTCAAATTGCAGCTAGAAAGTTGGGCATCCTGAATAAAGTCAAGCGGTACTTCACGCCTGAACAGCTTCTAACTCTTTATAAAGCTCATGTCCGATCTTGCATGGAGTACTGCTGTCACCTTTGGGATGGCTCGGCTAAATACCAACTTGCTGCACTGGATTCGGTGGAACGCAGAGCCAAGAGATTAATAGGTGATAAAAAACTGGTGGCGACCAAGCTTCACAGCCTGGCTCACCGCCGCAAGGTTGCTTGCCTATCGGTCTTCTACAGATTGTACTTCGGAGAGTGTGCGCGTGAGCTGCATGAGCTCATACCACCGTCTCCTTTCTTCCATCGGACATCCAGACGCACGGCCGGCTACCATCCGTTCTTAGTTGATATACCCACATTACGCACTAAGCGCTTCAAATCATCTTTTATTATGCGCACAGCTAAAGAATGGAATTCCCTGCCTGCGTCTGTATTTCCGAGTGCATATAACCTGAATCTCTTTAAGTCTAGAGTGAATAGGCATCTTCTGGGCAAGCTCGCTCCACCGTAGATCCCATCTCTGCTCTAGGGTAAGATTGGGGTCAAGAGTAAGCCCATCATAGATAAAAAAAAAAAACATAGGTTGAAGTATGAAAAAATAATTTGGAACTCCCATACAAAATCGCCAAGTAAGTAGGTAGCTGATTGATTTACAGAGGTCAAGATTTTATTTCATCTGAAAATAAAATTTTATCGAGAGTATTTTATGTATGAGTATATGTAGGTATTTCGTTAGTTATTCAAAATATCTATAATATATACCATATTATTATGGTTATTTTGAATTTAAGCAAGTACGTAGGTATTTTGTATTATGTGCACGCCCAATCTGCCTGTCTTGCAAAATTATCATACGGAAAAAAAAATAGTAGAAATTAGCTTTCCTGTTGGGTATTCTCTGTACATATGTCTCTTGTAATTTTTCTGATGTGCAATAAACATTCTCAAACTTATATATTCCAATAGTACTGCTGCCATCAAACTAGAATGCTCAGGTCCATCGTTCAAAATCAGCAAAGGCGTCAAGCAGGGCGACCCTCTATCTCCAAAAGTGTTTACTAGTTAGAGGAAGTTTTCCGAGGGCTCGCGGATACCTGGAATGGGCGAGGTGTTGACATTGGCGGAAGAAGATTAACAAATCTTCGATTCGCCGATGACATCATCTTATTTTCAACAACAGCGTCAGAACTACAACTCATGCTGCAAGATCTAAGCACTGCCAGTCTTGGGGCGGGACTGATGATGAATATGTCAAAGACCAAGCTTATGACAAATAGCACAAAATACGGGGTAACAGTGGATGCTGGGAGAATGGAATATGTCAATGAGTATCTTTATCTGGGCCAAATAGTCTCTTTCCAGGCACGTCAAGACAAAGAAGTTGCCAGACGCACCGAAAATGCCTGGAGGAGCTATTGGTCCATGAAAGAGCACATGAAGAGTGACCTTCCGATTTCGCTCAAACGAAAACTCATGGACGTATGCATTCTCCCAATCCTTACCTACGGTGCTTAGACTTGGTCTTTGACGGAAGCTCAAAGGTCCAGCCTCAAGATTTGTCAGCGTGCCATGGAGCGCAGTATGTTAGGCCTGAAGCGGACTGACCGGGTCAGGAATACCATATTGCGTTCCAAGACGAAGATTTCTGACGCAGCCCGTTCGGCAGCCAAACTTAAATGGGACTGGGCCGGTCATGTATGTCGTATGCCAGATGATCTGTGGGCGAAAACAGCAACCCTGTGGAAACCACCCACATCGAGACGACGCCGCGGAAGACCCCTTCGTAGGTGGCGCGACGAGCTGGATGCATATAGGAAAGATTGGCACCTGGATGCTCAAAATAGAACAGGATGGAAAGAGGAAAGGGAGGCCTTTGCCCAGCAGTGGGACAATGTAGGCTAATTAAGATAAGATAAGATAAGAAGATAAGCAATAAATGGTTAATAGAATCATAAAGGAGCCTTGCCAAAGCGATGCATGTAGGCTGACGCGGTCACACGATGTGATTAATTGCAGGCGCCAGTAGTGTCGCGATGTCGCCGCGCCGCACCGCGCCTCGTGTGAACCGAGCCTTATGGCGCCTTAATGCGGGGGTTATTAAAACCTGTGCATTTCCATAACTAGATAAGGGGATCGATTCGCCGTTATTGGGAATTGTTAAGTTTGAGTTTGAAAGGAGAGAGTACCTTGTGGTGGTTTGAATATCTCACAAAACTGAAACAAATAGGTACTTATATTAATCAAAAATTTGAAAATTATCTAATACCTTTATACTTACCTACACAGCTACACTGATAGATAACTCATTAAGAATTACGATATGATATAGATCAGTGATTTTCAAACTGTGGGTCGCGACCCCCAGGGGGGTCGCCGGCAAAAGCTAAGAGTCAAGGCAGAACCACAGGTCGGATAAAATTTAGTAAAGCACAATTTTAATGACAAAGAATAGATATGTTTATTTATTTTTCAAAACTTTCAAAACGTACTGTTATTTTATGCAGTATGCAGTGTTGTATACGTTTTTTTACCTGTTTGTAGCGCGAAAAGTCGAGCTCGCTTCGCTCGCTTCGCTCGTACACCTTTCTGCCTGTTTGACACTCACGGCTAGTGTTGCTCCTGACTTGATTCTAACGTGAAAAGTCGAGCTCGCTTCGCTCGCGATTCGTGTATTTTTCAGCCTGTTTATCACTAACTTTCAAGCTTTTACGCTCGTTTTTAGCGTAACAATATTCTCGCTCGCTACGCTCACGATATTTACGGGTCGCTGTGGCTTATTTTTGCCTGAATTTTGCAGCCTACCCAGAAAAAGTATCCCAAGAATGCGCACAACGCTTGTAGTTTTTCTATATCCGCCATTGAATAAATTAAATTACTAATTTTATCTAGTTTCTATGATGACCCAACGGGGGGGTCGCCATTCATTTTTTGCCTGGACAGGGGTCGCGTATTCAAAAAGTTTGAAAAACACTGATATAGATAAAAGAGTTTTTTCATCGGTACAAAAGAAATGAAAACTTTGGGTCGCGACGGTACCAAGATATTTGTTTCTAAACTTTTTCCTTAATTAAAAGTTTAATTTTCTTTAAACAATGGTTTTTCCGTACACCTAATTAAATGCTCCTAATTTAGTGTTTCAATCCCTTTAATGTCAGCCGAACTAAGAAAGCGTAAACGACAACAAATCACCTTTGAAGTGTGATAATAAGCGTACTAATTCAAAACTATTTAAAAATACTTAACAACTCCTAATTGAATGTTTCACCTTTGGATATGTTTCACATATGACGCACGGTTTTGCGGTACTTTTCCGGTTTAGTCAGGTATGATCGCAAAAGCAATTGTATAAAATCGCACGTAGAAGCACACAAACATTACTTCAGACAAGTTTTGGTTTGGTGGACGGCTGTAAAATACCGCAATATCGTGCGGCACGTATGAGGACCACTCATCAAATTGCCAACAAATTATTCGTCAATTTTTACAAATTATTTTTCCTTTGAAGTGTGATTAATAGGCGTGCTAATTGTCTGCGCAAACAGTTTCGGCCCGGCAAATGCAGTAATTGTCACTCGGTGCAACGCGCGCGTCGCCCCGGGCTGTCACCTGGCGATCGTGCAGTTGGCGATGCACAGAAAATCCAATACTTACCTACTCATTTTAACAGCCACAATAAAGTCCACTGCTGAACCATGGGCTTCCCCCTAGTAGGCCTAAAATGCAATAAAGGATGTAAGAAAATCAACTGCAAATATTTTAAGGGGTGAAACAGCCCATGAAACTAAACAACTTTCCACAAGAAACGAGGGACGAAATATGAAAAAAAATTGAACAGTTTGTATGTTTCTCGGGGAAAGTTGTTCAGTTTCATGGGATCGTTCATTCCTTAAGATATTTGCAGTTGTTATTTTTACATCTTATATTGCTAAGTTTGCAAGTTGAAAACCTATAACGATTCAGTGTATAAAGCGCAATTTAACCTATCGATCGATCACAGGAAGTCTTATAATTTTAAATAAACTTCTGTTGTTGTTAACGATAAAATTTAGAAAACATTTTTCATAATCTAATTTTGCTCAAAATTACTAGCAAACAAAACTGGAATAAAAATCGTTTTTATTGCGCCTTATTTTTCATTACAGAATAAGCTAATGAATTAGCCTAAGAACTACTGGAACTACTAGATATGGTACCTACTAGAGCACGGTCTTCGTTTAGCCTCGTATTTTTTTCCAGCTCTCCTACGAAGTTTGCCACACGACTTAACTCACTCACTATTTTCTTGTACAAAACTAAGCATCCCCCGTAATGCAAATTTAACTGGAAATTGCCGGATTGGAAGCTCTGTAATTGTTTCGCGAGGCAGCGCCGGCGCCGGCACTTTGCGCGCCGTTTGCGCCGACACTTAGTCTGTACACTCCCTAATAACGTGCACGCACTCTGTAATTAAACTAACAAAATGAAGATTTTATTAAAAACGACACGACGAGATGCGATATTTCTTTGCAATAAGGAAAAACATTTAGGCCTTTTCGAGATCTAGCCATTTTGTGACTTAGAAGTTGTGCAAAGAAATCGACGAAAAAAATATTGGGGAAGATGATAACGAAATTATGCTAAAGAGAATACCTACCCCTAGTCTACTCAGGGTGTTTCGTAAAAAGCGACGTAGAGTTTTTGACCTTACTAAATATCAGTCGACTAATAGAATATCGCTGTCGACTATGGTCAACCGCACGGTGGGGGTGATGCCACCTTCAATAGCATTTCCAGAGAGGGTTGACATCAGCTAGGCGGCCGGTTATCAAACTTTGCCAAATCCTTTTGCTACATGATTTTTTGTTCTAACAAAACGTGTTGCGCCGATCCCAACTGATGGGATAAGGGCAGGAAAATAATGATGATGCTAAAGATGAGATGTTAGGTGATTTTATTGTTTCATACTTATTGTTATTGATGTCTGTTCAAAGGTTACCTCATTTTATACAACGTTTTTCCGAAGACGTCGTGAATTCGCTGTCCATTATGTCCATATGGCGAGCATTTACTTCTTAATTTCACAGATGTCGCTGTCTCAAATTAAGAAAGCCCGTTTTATAACCGCTCGTGAGGAACATGACGTGACACGCGATTGACCCGCGCGTGCTCGAGGGTTGCCAGGCTGTAAGGGCCCTTTTCCTGTCATGCGTATTTTCGCACGCGCGCGGATCTGGTCCGCATGCGGATGATAGCACGCTCCTGGTCACACGCAGGACAGGGATTTCGTTTGCGTCAATCCGCGTTCCGCGCGCGTGCAAGCCGCATGATAGGAAAAACATGTATCAAAAGATAAGATGCGTGCGGCCCGCATGCGGACCAGATCCGCGCGCGTGCGAAAATACGCATGACAGGAAAAGGGCCCTAAGGTAGTATAATAAGAGTAAATGAAAATAATAGACTAAAAAATTGTCATACATCGACTGGGGCTCGAATCCAGGCCGCATGGGTTCTCCCAATAGGGGGAGGTCTAGGGAGGTTCATATCCAGCAATGGACTTGTGTTCCATGAGTCTGTGCGTCTGTACGTTTCATAAGTCTGACACCCGATGTGGCGCAGTAGTTAGTTTGACGCAGAAGGTTCCGGGTTCGATTCCCGGTGGGGTCACTCACAAAGCTGATATTTTATCACTTTGTGAATTTGTTCCCAGTCTGGTCAGGACATTGCAGGCTGAACCATCTGATTGACCGAAAAGCAAGATAGTTCCTTGCTTCGGAATTGCACGTTAAGCCGTCGGTCCCGGTTGCTGTCTATGATGGCGGTCGTTACACAACCATGTCGGAGGCCCGCTAGTTGCAGTAGGCGGTTGAAAAACTCTGACACCAGGGTTCATCGGGTCGTTGGACGACTCGAAGAAGAAGAAGTCTGTACGAATGTTGTCATCTGGCATCCCCGTGTGCGTAGGCGCATGCGACCGATCAAACCGCAAGCGGCTGGCGGATCGCGACCGCATCGGGAACGCATTACAACCGCTAATTGTGAATCCGGAGCCGCACTGTAGGCTGTACAGTGCTGCTGGCAAGTTGCGATGGAGGAGTCCAAAATAACTGAAAATAAAAATGAAATCAATCTCCCAAAAGGGCGAGATTTTGTTTTTGCATAGGTAGGGAGAAATCATCATAGATACCATAAGACCCGGGCTTTTATGGTATGCCCGTGTCCGCTGGGTTACCCCCAGGCGACTTACGGACTAAAACCATCTCCCTGCGACTTATTAAAGGGCGAAGTATGGGCAGGTTCATATCCATCAATGGACTAGCATTCCTTAAGTTTGTAAGTACTAATGTTGTCATCTGGCAGATCAAACCGCAAGCGGCCGACGGATCGCGACCGCATCGGGAACGCATTACAACCGCTAATTGTGAATCCGGAGCCGCACTGTAGGCTGTACAGTGCTGCTGGTAAGTTGTGATGGAGGAGTCCAAAATGTCTCCAGTCAATCTCCCAAAAGGGGGAGGCCTTTTGGATCGCGACCGCATCGGGAACGCATTACAACCGCTAATTGTAAATCCGGAGCCGCACTGTAGGCTGCACAGTGCTGCTGGCAAGTTGTGATGGAAGAGTCCAAAATGTCTGAAAAGGAAAAAGAAATCAATCTCTCAAAAGGGGGAGGTCTGGGCAGGTTCATGTCTATCAATGGACTAGTATTCCTTAAGTTTGTACTAATGTTGTCATCTGGCAGATCAAACCGCAAGCGGCTGACGGATCGCGACCGCATCGGGAACGCATTGCAACCGCTAATTGTGAATCCGGAACCGCACTGTAGGCTGTACAGTGCTGCTGGCAAGTTGTGATGGAGGAGGTCAAAATGTCTGAAAATGAAAAAAATACTAAATTAAATGTCTGAACCAGACATATGAAACTGAAAAGCAACGAAAAACAATTCTGGATCTTAACTCAACACAACTTTTTGTTTTTATCTTTTCAACCTACTTATTTGACAAGATTAAGCAATAAGCAAAAAGTAAATTACAAAAATGTTCAGACGTTGCCTACTGAGTTTGGCGTTTACCTTTGTTTATAATTATTATTGTGGGAAGTTAACTTCTCTCTTTTATATCTCGATCGTGTTTTAGGCTTTTCCATTTCTTCAATTTTACACCATTTTTTATAGTCTGACTCAACACTATTATACATACATTTAGGCAAAATATGACCATTTCATGAAACTGTTGCTACTTCGTGGTGGTCTGTACAATAAACATTGAACAATTTTCGTCATTTACTGGAATTACTGTCGATAATTTTCGATATTGTCGACTCGGTCTCGAATTAAGATCACGCGATGATGGGTGACCCCAATACTTATTATATTCTGTAATTCATATAATTATACTTTCAATTTAGCGGTTTGTTATTATGTTGTGTCATTTTGTAAGTATGTTGCTTTTAATGTTTGGAATAAATATGAGTAGCTTTGGCAGAGATCTACAAAACTTTACTTTGAAGTACACAGATAGGTATGATGTTTTAATCATTTTGTGTATCACTCAAAAAGAGCTTTAAATATAAATAGAACTTTACAGATTCAGGAGTGGCTTCAATAGTAATTTGTAAAGCTGTGAAATGTAAAAAGAAATCTAGTTTAGGTACTAACAGCTAGAATGAGTAGGTATACCTATTATAGCGGTATATCTAGCTACTCCAATATAATCAACCGTCTGCTCGATAGTTTTTTTGTCATAGCGTTTAAAACCCAACCTACGCCATATTAAAGCCCTCTATATCCTTTGTCCCGTATTTACCGAGCCCTGCACCCATTGCAATTAACCCTTTTGTTAACCCTTCAACTGCCCATTGTGTCAACTGTCACTCTACATAGAAATAAAAGTGGGTGTATTGAGTTTTTTGCCGCCCATTCAGGGTTGTTTATTATTCACAATACTTTGTCAAACATGTATGTAGTATTATGAAGCTGTAAGGCTAGAATTAACGAATTGTTAGGCAGCTAACTTTATTATATTTCTAGTTGAGTGTTCAGAAAACTCTAAATAAAATCAGTTTAAATTGATCACATAAAGGGAGGATGTAAATTTCTATGGTAGGTACTCGGGTTTAGTTGTGTGAAACTTTGTTCAGCCATCAATCTTGCGGATCAAAATATGAGCTGATACCTAAATCATAATCATGTTTATACTTACTTAATTATCTATCATGTAAAAGAAATTTCATAATGTTAGGTAAAAGAACACACAGTAATAAACAATAAATAAACATTGAAAAAGAAAAATAAGAAAAACATCATAAGTAAGGGTTAGTCAATATTTAAAACCTGATCTAGATACCACAAGTGAAGATGTACAAAATTTGTAACAGCCTAGTAGTAAATATTGCAGAAACATGCCAAAACTCAGTGTCTCTATTCAAAATGCTTCGACGTAAGCGTTTATCTTTAGGGCTAAGAAACGCAGTTATCAAAGTAGTCAGGTGTTACTTCTCATGGGCTTCCCATTTGCCATTAGGTATCACCCTTTTGTACATCGTCGTTGCCTTATCTCTCAACTTAGAACTCATGATTTATATTTGTGCTTTCTGGCAAAACTATAAATACATGATGATGTTGTAAAAATGATGCAATTTTTAGGGTAGAGTGCGGAAATAGGGTAAGTATAAAACTTGTAAGAGCTAAGAAAAACTCTATTCAATAATTCGAAAGAGAAAGCTTTTTTAGAACATAGGTTATGTAGGTATTTCTTAATACGCAGTAGGTATATAAAACTCAAAATTAAATCCCATGAGTGCATTATTATTTAAACAATGCCCACGATCCATTATTATCAGTTAAACATAGACATTTTCTAATTTCTAACCCCTTTTGCACACAGTGAAAAGTTTAAAATGGTGCAGGGGCGTCTCAGCATAATTTCGGATGACTAAATATGAGTCGCTCAAATAATAGGGGTAGGTAGGGGTGACATAGAGAATGCAAAAATACCGATTATATTCGAGAAATGGTACATTATATTATGAGGGTTAAAAATGGACAAGTAAGTATTAGCGATAAGGACAAACTTTCCTAAAGCAGCACAAAAAACTTAACTTATCTAACCACATTAACCATTTGGTAGTAGGTGATTCAGCAGATCGATTCTCGTAAATCTCTTACATGACAGAAGCAGTTTATTTAAGGTGGTTCGTTACGTCATACAAACGAAAAACTGCACTTCAGTCGGGTTACACATGAGCTGTAGAGTTTCTTTTTAAAGAAACTTTATTCTGAATGATGAAGGCACACGTAAATTTGTCGCAAAACTACTTATAGTTAAAAGATAATCAGTATTTTCTGCACAATAAAATTAAACGTATTTATTGCAGCAGTAGCTCCATCTATTTTTGTAAAGTGGCGACTCGCTTTTTACGGGGAAATCTGATGATTTAAAAATTCTTTTTAGTGTTTTGCGACAATCCTATATACCCACGGGACTCCCCATCAAGTTTTTTAAACCGACTCTTGTCTCCTTTACATACATAACTCCATTGAATTATTGTATGGAAAACGGAACGCCTTAAGTAAAAAAAATAGTAGGTATATACCTACTTGAAAACCTATCGTGTGTAGTGACAGTTGTTGTGAAAAGAAAAAAATACCTAGACCTTATGTCATAGCATGAACATGATTTTGACAGGTGTCAAATATGGTCTATTCAAACAGCCATACTGTACCTACTTATTTCAAATTCGACCTCAACTTCGGTGAAAAATGCAGCCACCTATTTATTTAACTGTTCATTGCACACAAGATAAAACACAGGACAATCAAATGAAGAAAAACAACACAACAGGTACTACTTATTTCTAAAAAAAAGAAATCTCTTCCAGCAGTCCTACGGTAGAGAGACAGCATAAAGTAAGGCTGATAGACCGTGCACAATTTAATGTAATAATTAGAATATTTAATAATTTTAATAAGTACATAATATAATATACTAAAATATAAAATTTGCTTATAATATAAAAATAATAATATAAAATAAACCACCTACCGATTTTCCCGAACACCACAACCCGATCCCGCGACCCCGTCTATGCAAACATCTCAATTACGGCATGTTATTAATTCAGGGGGTCGTTTGTTAATCAACCGGTCTCGTCTCGGCAAACACAAGAATCCCTGATGCGAAAGGTACACCCCTGATGCGAAAGATACACTCGGAGGCAGTAGGTGTGTAGGTATAAATGAGGGCAAGCGGGATTTGTAAGGTCTCTGTTGTTTATTCATAGGTCGAGTAGAAAGTTCTTAGGGATTAGGCAAACTATTGTTATGGTAAGTAAATAAAAACACTTTATTGCACAATAATAAATTAACAAGTCACAAAAACGAATTAAACTAAAATGCACAAAGGCGGCCTTTTCGCTAAAATGGTACCTATACGTAAATCAAACGCAACTCAGAAATGATAATATAAATAGGTAAACATATGGTATTGATGTCCTGACAGAGAGTCTACGTACCTATTTTCTTCTTTAATTTTGACCCAGGATGTGAAAAGTACTAGTTTCAAATTTATTACGAAATGAACTTAAGACCAACTTGTTGGGTCATCTCATCTCATCACAGAATTTTTCACATCTTGTATCAATTTGATGGCAAACAAATCATCAATCGCATTTGATGCACCTTCTAATAGCAAAGACAGATACAAAAATGTTAGTAGGTATCTACTTCTTTGCTATGAAAATTTTTCACATTTTGTATCGACTTTGATTGCATATAATCATCAATCGCATGCGTAGATTGGAAACGCAGATACAAAAATGTAAGTACTACTCACTCTGCTATGCTTCTTCTTCTTCGTCGAGTGGGACATCAAGTCATCCAACGATCCGATGAACCCTGGTGTCAGAGTTTTTCAACCGCCTACTGCAAGTAGCAGGACTCTGCTATGAAACAACAAGTCTAGAAGCAAGTAGCACAAACAAACAAGAGCAACAATGACGTGTAACAATGCGCATCGATCACTGCGCTCGCACACGACGCGTCGTGACGCATGCGCATGTCTGCGCATACCCGCCACAGAGTAAGCATTGGCGGTCCCAATACAGAGAGACGGGTACAAGGAAACACGTGTAACAATGCGCATTGATCACTGCGCTCGCACACGACGCGTCGTGACGCATGCGCATGTCTGCGCATACCCTCCACAGAGTAAGCATTGGCAGGCACCCGATACAGAGAGACGGGTACAAGGAAACACGTGTAACAATGCGCATTGATCACTGCGCTCGCACACGACGCGTCGTGACGCATGCGCATGTCTGCGCGTCCCGCCACAGAGTAAGCATTGGCCCAATACAGAGAGACGGGTACAAGGAAACACGTCTAACAATGCGCATTGGTCACTGCGCTCGCACACGACGCGTCGTGACGCATGCGCATGTCTGCGCGTACCCGCCACAGAGTAAGCATTGGCGGGCGCTCAATACAGAGAGACGGCTACAAGGAAACTTTGCTACACTAACATCCCACGTTTACGTCTACATGCCGTCGTTAACGCGCGATCTCGAACCGGCTAGTAGCGACTAGCGAGTGTTAATAACGTTCAGTGCGAGTGGACGCTTATATGACGACTCGCAAGTGTAAATATCTGTATACAGCGTGTCATAGTGTAAGTTCGATTTAATGTACCTGTAGTACGGTCATTTGCATAGGCCATATTTGACAGCTATCAAACCCACACTAGGAAACATGTCAACAAGGAAAAATAGACCTTATGTCATAGCATTAACATGATTTTGACGGTTGTCAAATATGGCCTATTCGAATGTCGGTACTATAAGTATTCTAAAATGCAAGTGTAGAAGCAAGTAGCACAAACAAACAAGAGCAACAATGACGTGTAACAATGCGCATTGATCACTGCGCTCGCACACGACGCGTCGTGACGCATGCGCATGTCTGCGCATACCCGCCACAGAGTAAGCATTGGCGGGCGCCGAATACAGAGAGACGGCTACAAGGAAAACTTCGCCACACTCGCATCCCACGTCTACGTCTACATGCCGTCGTTAACGCGCAATCTCGAACCGGCTAGTAGCGACTAGCGAGTTATAACTTTTAAAGCACTCGCGATTACTTTCACACATAATAATTACTTTAACGGGTCTTATCGCGATAGTTTTTTAGGTAAATAAGCGATTTACCTGGACACTCGACGTTTCAACTGGGTTGCACCAGTCGTGGTCGCGAGCAGACGTCTGCTCGCGACCACGACTGGTGCATACGTCTGCTCGCGACCACGACTGGTGCAATCCAGTTGAAACGTCAAGTGTCCAGGTAAATCGCTTATTTACCTAAAAAACTATCGCGATAAGACCCGTTAAAGTAATTATTATGCGACTAGCGAGTGTTAATAACGTTCAGTGCGAGTGGACGCTTATATGACGACTCGCAAGTGTAAATATCTGTATACAGCGTGTCATAATGTAAGTGTGCGATTTAATGTACCTGTAGTACGGTCATTCGCATAGGCTATATTTGACAGCTATCAAACCCACACTAGGAAACATGTCACCAAAGAAACACAGACCTTATGTCATAGCATTAACATGATTTTGACGGCTGTCAAAATTGGTCTATTCGAATGTCGGTACTATAAGTTTTCTAAAATGCAAGTGTAGAAGCAAGTAGCACAAACAAACACGAGCAACAACGACGTCTAATAATGTGCATCGATCACTGCGCTCGCACACGACGCATGCGCATGTCTGCGCATACCCGCCACAGAGTAAGCATTGGCGGGCGATACAGAGAGACGGCTACAAGGAAACTTTGCTACACTTACCCACATCTACGTGACGTCGTTTACGCGCGATCTCGAACCTTTTCGAACCGGCTAGTAGTGAGCTAGCGACTGTTTACAGCATTTGGTGGGAGTGAACGTCCAAATGACGACTCGCAAGTGCAAATATTTTTATATAGCGTGTAGTAGGTTGTCTAACTTTGATGAGCTGTCCTTCTGTGAATTCTCTATTTTGTGTTCCCGCGCATCTCCGCGCATCCTTGCGCATCTATTGACAGCTGCCCGGGCGCACGGCGCGCGCACGCAACGCTCGTGACGTGCGCCGTGTGAACACGCCTTCAGTACTGCCCGCAGCAATAATTGTAGTTAAACTTATTTTGTCAAAAGGGGTAAAATTCATAAATATACTATTTTTACTTTAATGACTTCATCTCGTCGTAAGTCATGTACCTACCAAAGTATGTTTGATCTATGTACCGCATTTCATAAAATCAGAAAGGAAGTAACAACTCTGGAGTGTAGGTATAAATAATCGGGAAAAGAAGCGAGCTGTCTATCTGTAAATTCTCTGCACTGTGTCCCCGCGCATCTCCGCGCATTCCTGGCTATCTTAGAGTGTAGGTATAAATGATCGGGAATAAGGCGAGCTACCCTTTTGTGAATTATCTATTATGCGTCTCCGAGCATCTCCGCGCATCCCTCCCTGCGCATCTAATGACAGCCGCCCGGGCGCACAGCGCGCGCACGCAACGCTCGTGACGTGCGCTGTGTGAACACGCCTTTAGTACTGCCCGCAACAATCATTGTGGTGAAACCTACTTTGGCAGAGGACATTGAATTTCAAGCACAACATAAAATAGTAGGTATGTTTTAGTTTCTTTCATTTTCTTTCACCGTGTGGTAGCGGCTAAGAATACCTAATGGAACCCCTAGTCTACTCAGGCGTAAAGGCGTAAAAGTAGTAGAAGTATTCGTAAAAGTAAACGTTTTTGACCTCGGCTGATTATCTGCCGACTATTTTCAATCGCATGGTGGCGGTGATACCACGTCATAAAACATGGTCAAAATAATTGGTTTCGGCCCCTATTTTTCTCATCAAAGGACTGAATTCCAGAATTTATAGTTTCTATGTGGCTTTAACTTTTTGTCCATATTGACAACTTATTCATACGTCTTATGTTTTCCCTTCTCTCTTTTTTTCTATTTCAATTCAAATTAATAAAAAATGTTGCTTGTTTTGCTGTCTCTACAATTAAGTTAGAAGATATCTCGACCCGTATTGACAGTACATAATTGAAATTATTATTTACAGTGATTAAATTAATAATTCTGTGCACAGTGCGCTCCCACCAAGAACAGTTAAAATTGTAACTTATGGTATGCTTTCTGTAATCTACGTTATAGGTTTACTTACCTATCTCACTTTGCGAAATATTATAGGCACGCTGGTTTATTTGTAGAGCGTTTGGTGTTTAGATAGGTACTATCGGTTTCAATGGGCCACAAGATTTTTTATCCAAATTATTCTTTTTCATATTTTACTATATGAGACACGAGATACAAATAATTTACTCAATAAGACGTTTTGGATATTAGGAAAAGTATTTCCTTTACGAATTTTAAATAAATAAACCTACTTCGTGTTTTTTCAAAATAAAAAACACACAACCAATAGTACCTACTCGTCAAACTACCACTTTAAGCTTTCAACAAACTATTGTACATTGTAGGGCCCTCGGCTAGTTGAAAGATGCTTAAAAGGCTGTCATTTCGCTATAAACCATGTTATTAGCCACTCACTACCCCTCTGACTATTTCACTTTAAAAGGGTTGAAATGGGAAGCAGCAAAAATAGCGCTGAAATTTTCTATATTAATAAATAGCTCGATGCCGTTGTTGAATTTCCTCATTATTCAAATACAACATACAATTAGATGTTAATTGGATTTAAGTCCAAAGTCCAAACGATCTTCTAAAATTTTTGTGTTAATACATACAGTACCTAAACGTTCATTAATAACTTAAAGTTTTGAATCAGCCGTTTATATAGGTAAAACTTATGGTTCTTTTGCGAAAAAAATATGAAGTTGAAAATTAGAACTTTTCGTGATACTTAGTTACATTTGTAACTTTGTCTTACTACTTACTGGTTGAAGAGAGAAAGAGTTCTGACTACTCATCGTTACAAATATGTTATACAGAAAAATTCACTAGCGACCGCTGGGTCTTGAACCCGGGACTGTGGATGACCGTTCCACCGCTCTACCAAATGAGCTACGGGCGCCTAGCGACCCTGGTGAATTTCTCAACCTCTTGATGCTCGTCTCGAAGCGACGATCCGGCGACATTGTAACAAACCCGACCCCGGCCTATGAAGGACTATACGCCTCCAGCCGCCAGCCTCGGTTGTTATGAAGATGTTGTCTTGAGTTCTAGATTTCATAGGAACCCATACCTCAAGCATGGCTCGTGATATAAGAGTGATCGTCTAGTTAATTATTGACCCATACGTTGTGTTTAAATAAAGTAATATGTAACCCAAAAGTTCTTTTAAAAGGTAATTGAGACATCTCTGTACTAATTATTGTAATAAAGTGACTCTGGTGAACAGGAGAAGGAAAGGGCAGGAAACTGAACTCCAAACGGGCCCCCACTGCTTCGCCCGAGGAATGTAGAAGCCCACGCCAATATATACCTATCTGTATTCATAAACACTCCACGGTCATTCCCACATAATCAGCCCTACGCATGCAAGTTCTTCATGCATAAAACTTCATTGTAAAGACAACCATTAGAGCGTCCACCAAATACAAACGGTAAATTATCTGCTTCCCCCAGAAGAAGGATAAATATGGTGAGACCTGCCGTCTCTGCTAATAGACGCGCCAAAACCACAGGCGCTTGTAGTGCTTAAAAGCACTACGAAGAAGGTTAGATGATAGGAATCATTTAGATTCTGATACTCATGGAGCAGTACATGTAGAATTGATATAGTTAGTCTCATGACTAACCCAAAATAGATACCTTAGTATCAGTTTAGTAAAATTAGTTTGATGCATATTATCAGTTGAATGCCATGTTTCCAACTGAAATCTGTTGAAGGATATTGGTGGTGACCCGAAGGTCAGAACATCCAGATATACTTATGCAAAAGACGTCTGTCTACATTTATTCAAATCCATATGGAGGTCTGATAGGGAAGGAATATTCAATCCTTAAAATATGAGATTCACATTGCGAGCCCGAAGGGTGATCTGGGAAAGCTAAAAGCAAATCCCATATAACTAGTAAATAGGCTGATGCAATTATGAAAACCCATATGACCGCCTGTGGTCGAATAAATGGTCTTTGATCAGAAACGCTAATGCATAGATATCGAATGCAAAATGATAGTATAGCTGGAACAGATCAGTGATGATGATAGATTACAATTGTCACATGACATTCAAGGACAATTAGTAGTTAAAGATAGGTTGTTTAGTCATAGATTTATTAGGCATCTATGGGCCAATCATGAATAATTTTATAAATAATATAAACATTTAGATGACTGATACAAAATCAAGCATCAGAACCCAAATAAGGGTAGGAATAAGGATTGTAGGTATTGTCTACCAAACATATCCATTACTTCAGATAAATATTTACTTGACACTTTAACAAGTAAGAGCAAATTTACTGTGAACACACAGTCATATCCACATTCTTTATAAAATAGACAATTATGTCAGTTGTGCTTGATAGACAGAAATATAGGATAGTATATTATCCATTCTACCAGCCATACATATTCTTAGATAAGAGTACTAACTAAGATATTATAGCAAGTACCATAAAGTACAAGTTGTCCACAGCTGAACACATTCCTATTCTGAAGAACATTTTGTTTGTATAACAAAATATTGTTATAAATAATTGTTCATCCACTGCCGGACATATTCCAATACTGAAGACTGTTTTCTTTGTAAGACAAAGAAACTGTTGTAAATGATTATTTGTCCACTGTTGGACATAACCAATAAATTAGTAGATATTTAACAATATCTATTTATGTATATTTCATAAACATTAATCAATTAAATCCATAGTCGCTCAGCAACCATAGTACTTAAAATAGAAATCTGTCCACTGGTGGGCTAAGCCAAACAGTAGGTAAGTAGATACAATATGTAAGTATGTTTTAACCACAGGAATTTTATCAAATAAATCCTTGATCGCTCAGCAATAGTAATTTATCCACTGATGACCACAGCAATTAATAGATAAGTAGATACCTAACCATATCTACTTATGTAAGTTTTAACACAGGAACTTTATGCTAGTAGCGCATAGCAATAATAAATTATGTTATTAATTTGGTTATTAAAGTCATATATATGGCATGATAGATAGACAAGTAAGGAATAGGAGTAATGGGATTATAGGGTATCCTACCTATTCCTAACATCTAATTTACCTATCTACCAACACACTAAATAGCCCAAATTTCCCTAATTAAGATTAGATGTGAACACTACAAAGTTTATATGAAACAATCAGAACGCAGATTCTTTAAAACGACAACAAAACAAAGTTATTGCAATAAAATGACCTTATCACTAAAAACCAAAGCATAAGACCATGGTCCGAATCTTATCAGCTTTCAATGAATACAAAACTATCAAGCATAGGTAATTAATATGTTTGTAAACATTCATATAGGGAATATATACTGCTGATAGGATTCGAAAGAAAGCATGAATTGTACTTATCCATCTGGAACTTGAAGCCACCAGCACACGAAGAACCAACAACGACGACATCCACAATGCCGATTCCAGTGCACGCTGAAGCACGCATCCTCTGTATCCAACAACACACCATACACGGGTTCAAAGCACTTTTCACCATCCAAACACACTCGCGAAACAAGGGGTGACCAGGCAAACGTCGATACTTCCTGGTCTGCGGCGCGACTCCACCAGGACTGATAGGTAAACTAATCACTGCACTAGGTATTCCTTTTCTGTCCTGGGAGACTTCACGATTAGAACTGAACTGCCCGCAGGCCGAATGGCTCGCTATTTTATACCAAAAAGCTTCGAACTTACGAGAAGAATAATGTTCTCGAAATCTGCTACTCATTACGAAAGAAGATATTCTCCTCTCTTTCATACACATTTTAGAAGACATTCGACTATTCTAGATTTTTTTAGAATGTCTTGTTTCGCTACTTGTTGCCAGACACCAATTCAGGGAAGGGGCCACGACCCATCCTGACATCCAAGAAAAACTTTTAGTGTATATTGAGTAAATCATGGATTTACCAATATTATTAAACATTTATTGTTGGTTTATAGAATTTTTAGAAAATACATCAATTTTCCATAAACCGAAAGTGTGACTAATAGAATAAACCTTAGGTATTTCAGTCGCTATGGCACTATAATAGGCCTAGTAGTGCCCTGTCTAAAGTGACACTTTGCAGTTTCCGCTACTCAACAATAGATGGCTCTTAAACAAAATAGCAAAATGTTATGTCCTGTATCATATAAGCACGAAAAATTATAAATGCTACTGCAAACGCTGTGCAACTATCAGCTAATTATCCAAAATTATTTAGACTTGCCTATACGAACGATATGATGAGAAAACCAAGAAAGTAACTTACAACCTCACCGTTTCATACACATAGCGCCATCAATCAGCTGTGTTCCTGAAC
Organism: Phthorimaea operculella; assembly: GCA_024500475.1. Classification (NCBI taxonomy): domain Eukaryota; kingdom Metazoa; phylum Arthropoda; class Insecta; order Lepidoptera; family Gelechiidae; genus Phthorimaea; species Phthorimaea operculella. Next base: position 11,809,307 of record JANFCV010000002.1, read on the forward strand.
TTCTATAACAATTTTGACAGAACAGAACCAAGTACTAATCGCATCTTATACCAATAGATGTCGCTGTTTTGAAATCTTTATAAAGGCCGAAACACATATTAATTAATAAAGGCCGGGACACATATGTGACAACATCTGTAGAAAGTATTTATAACATTGCAATTTTCTCATTTTAAATTTTAGAGAATAATATTGCGCTGTGAGTGCATTAAAAATCCTATAGGTACATTAAGTTATATAGATTTTATACTGAAACTAATCAACCTTGTATACTACATGTAGAATTAAATAAACTACAGGCAAACCAGTTTCTGTTGACCCTTTAAATAGGTTACTTGAAGTTTTGCATATGCCGTACATAACTAGCTGTATGTATATCACATCACCGGTTGTCAAGGAGCGTTAATTTGTTTTGCAAATCGGGGGCGACGCGGTGACGCAGGGACCCAGAAAAGGGTTGCTTACCCTTCGTGGCCCACCCCCTATCCAGTTACCCGACTTTCAACTCGGTGATTTGATTTGAACTCGCTGTGGTTTCTCCCTTGTCGTATAATGACGGGAATTTGGTTAAATACACGTTTGACGTAAAGGACGCAGGTCACAGTTGTTTCGTTGTTTGTAATCAGAAAACATATCTTTTTCCCAAAATACGGTTTAGATACCTACATTTATTGATAACTATGACAAATTCAACAAAGTTAATTTATAATTGCCATTTAAAATATTTTACTTATTATTATTTTTATTTTTACGACATCACTCATGCATTAGTCATAGGTAATAGTGCGTTTGTGTCATTCATAAAATCTACTACAGAAGAATATTAAATTGATTGTCACATACATTGGTTACAATCACATAGGTACTTATACAATCGTATAAGTTAGAGCTACAATCATGGATATAATCAAGTTAGGTATAATAGAATATTACACACACAGAACAGACATCATAGTCGGCTTTGTCAAAGTCACAAAATATTTAACAGATAAACGATTATTGTCAACAACAATAGTCAATACATTGTGCTAGAATCGTGGACACACAATCATGAGACTATGATAACGACAAACAAACGACATCGACATTTTCCAACAATGTTTCGATTACTTTTCTATTACCACTACACGAAGAATTTGGTGATAATTTTATTGTCAAGTGTACATTCATGTTACGTAAAAGTGTCAAAAATATAAGTTCGTGAAATATACTTTAATGTCATAGAAATAAACTTGGTTTTTCAAGTAGTTTTCTATATAATGCCTTTGTCCCATTGAATGTGTTGTCGTCAATTGTCGCTAAGAATGTGATGTGTCTATTAGCACCTAATTTGGAACAATATTGAGCTAAACACTTTACATAATGACGTATTATGCGTATGGAACAGTATTTGAATATTTTCTTAGCCTTGTCCAATACAGTATAAACGGCGGTTGACGACTGTAAAAACAAATGCGAATTCTAGACGTAAAACTGAACAACTTCTTAGAGTAGATAACTTTTATTTGATATGTTTCTGATAGTCGCACTGACAACCATCTTCTTTGAAATAGGTTAAAAATCATAAGCTAACTAGTTAGCCACCTACAGCACAGTTTAATGCCTATAAGCGTACTACGTTGTACTGGAACTATTAAAACAGCGGTGTCCTATCATTTACCCACAATCAGCCTGTGATATTAAATTCTAAACACCTCTCTAATTGTCACTAACAACCTAAGGTTATATTATTATTAATAGTATATTGTGATACCTAATACATATTGGAATGTAATAGTCTGTACAGCATTTCACAAAAATATTAACCAAACAATAAAAATTTTTGGACCTTGTGCTTTATTCAAAGACTCATCGCGTCGCCTAATAAGATATTTTGTATTGTGGTCCATATTTTTTGTGTTGGAGTTAGAATGTTTTAATTCGTATATGTAACTGTTTCAATACCTAACCACAGTTCAGAAAATAAAATTTGTATATAAAATTTTTGATCTATTAAACTAGGTACACTCATTAACAAATACCAGGAGACAATTATAACACTAAACGCTGCATAACTAGGCACACAACCACCACTATACCACTACAGGTGACTATACCTCAACTAGGACTAATAGGTAACCCGATAAGCGTGCAATTTGCACCACAGCCTGTATAATGATCACCTCGTTGTATACAGGGGGTTCAGTGTGATCAACTATACAGGGGGATTAGGGTTGGTTGGAAAGTGGGAAATACTTGTTAATTATAAACCTATGTGAAAGAAATTGTAGTTGCCATCTGATTGAGAAATGAAACGCAAATTGCTTTGTAATGTATGTACTAGACTTATGAATGAGTGAACAGTTCTAGCGTAGATAGCAGATAGGTAGGTATAGGAAGTAGCGGTAAGATCGCATGTCTTGAACATTTCTACGTTCTTCTTCTATCATGTCGTGTGTAATGGGATATTGAATACATTATTTATTATTGTAAGCACTTAAGCCAAAGCACACTTGGTAGGCTTATAAACCAAGCGTCGCGAAAACGACGCGCGTCTTGTAAAAAAACCGGCCAAGAGCGTGTCAGACACGCCCACAAATAGGGTTTCGTAGTCAACGTTTAAATATCAGGTTTTTCAGTATTACAAACTTAATTTGTTGCTGGTTTGTTAGCAGCAGTATGATGACCAACCGCAAATAGAAAAACTCATTTTTTTCTGAAACCTTTAAAGGTATAATATTCGTTATAGTTTTCATTGTAACTTCAGATTGTAAGCTATATTCCATATTTATTTCAAATTTTTAGCGTTTATACTTTAGAAGTTACAGCTGGAACAAATTATGGGTCAAAAACGCCCTTTTTAAAAGCAAATATCTCGTGACAGAAACATTTTAGTGACTTTGTTTCAAAGAAACCTCACCTTAGTTTTAAAAGACCTATTCAACGATACCCTACTCAATATTGCAGAAGAAAAAAAAAATTGTTTGCCCCCCTTTCACTTGTATGGGAGGGGGTCCAAAAAACATTTAAAATATTTTTTCTTAACATTTCTTTATTTGGGTCAACACGATCTATCTTCTCACCAAATTTCATGTCGATAGCACTAAAACTGACGAAGATATGAGGGCGCGGCATACAGACAGACAGACAGACAGACAGACAGACAGACAGACAGACAGACAGACAGACATGACGAAACTATAAGGGTTTCTAGTATACTACGAAACCCTAAAAATCCGACCGCATCCCATACAAACCCTGAGCTTCTCAGCGCGCAGTCAACGTGACGGCGACGCGGCGGCGTCGTTGACGCTGACGCCCGGTCTTTCTGGAATTCCCATACAAACCAGTCATTTGACAGCGACAACGACGCTGCCGCGACGCCGCGACGCTTGGAAAATAAAGGGTACCATAAACTATTTAAAAAATCTCCTTAAGCTTTTCGTAGTTCCAGTTTTCATCATTAAAACGTACTTTTCCACAAAGCCATTTCCCATTAGTTTCAAAACGCCTTTGAAGAAAATACGATCACCCGAAAACCATAACAAAATCAGGGGCATCACACTTCATCACGGTAACATCGTACTCTGCCATTATGGCACACCCTACGACCAGTCCACCCTGGCCTGTGGGATCCATTGCTTCCCCTGAAAACGATTTTATACAGGATGAAAACACAAAATGACTCCACCCTATTAAGGATTTTCGCGACTGTCAACTGTTTTTGCCAGGGTACAGGGTGCCTCAAAGTAGAAGAATACCAAAAAAACTAAATCTGATACAAGAACGGCATACGAATTTCAGCCAATTTTAATCCAAGAAATATGATGTGGGTGGTAACCATCTTCTTAGTGAGTAATTTAAGTACTTATTTCAAAATAATAACACCTTTTCAACTATAGTTGTATGAAATGTAAAGACCAAAATTTTGGCTTTTACATTACAAAAATTTAGACTATGGTATAGATTAAAATAAAAGCTGTCGCTGTCCTTTCAATGGGTAGATGAATAGGTTATTTATCTTTATTAATTGCATCGTGAATACGAGGTGTAAGGGATCGTGTAACGAAAACTTTGCAGGCGTGCTCAGACTATGAAACTGAACAACTTTCGGCATGGTGGAAAAAAAAATTTGGGCTTTTAATACTAAGTCGTGAATTTATCATGCGAAATAGCTGATCGTGAATTTGGTATCGGAATTTTGTTTTTCTTTTACCACCATATTTCATGGGGAAAGTTGTCCAGTCTCATGGTCTGAGCACGCTTGCAACGTGTCTTTTACAACTTCCTTTACACCCTGTATAATTCGGTGAAGAGAGGGGAGGAGGTCTATGAAAATTGGTGTAGAAAGAGTATAATGGGCGAGGATGACACGCGATTTGTGAATTATGGTGTCTTATGGGTTCTTGAGACATTGCGATGTTATTTTGGATATGGCCTTTTTGTAGCCACTTCAGTTTTCGTGTCTGTTTATGTAAAACATTCGAAATCAAATGATCCTTCACTTTTACATACGGCTTATGGTTCTGAGCCAATTTTAATCCAAGAAATATGACGTTCGTGGCAATCAACTTCTTATGACTTCATCTGAGATATCGGTTATTTCCAGTTAAATTCAGTAAGCGTCAAAGTACTGAGTGAACCATCTGTAGGTATAAGCGCCCCGCGTGTCGATCCCCTAATTTTTAGTGGACGGTTGTGGCTGATTTTGTGGCACCTAATTAAAACAGATTTGCGAGACCAAACAGAAAATCTCAGATTATTGTTATTTTTTTCTATTTCGTGGTTAAAATGCTCACCTATTTTTCTAAAGTCAGTATGAAAATAAAATCGGTAGGCGAAAACATGCCTGCTAGTTTTAACAGGAGCAATAGACATGTTAAGTTAGAACATTTCAACAATAGTTATTATAACCTCAAACCCCTACCGGCGAGATCACAAGTCCACTTTAACCCTTTCCGTGCCGCAGCCCAGAACGGCCGGATAAAAACTGTTTTAGCCCGAGCTTAAGTGTCAATTAGCGGTGCAGTGTTAAAATGACCGTGGCGACAACTCCGGCCGAATTTACACTTACGATACAAAGAAGTATTGATGCGTTTTTTCGTAGAGCTATGAAAGGTGTAGACCTGAACACTTCCAAGAACTTACTGTTGCGTAAAGTATTTAAAACTGGCAATAATGAGGTAGAAGTTACCCATCATCTTCCTGATAAGAGTTACTTTGCAGGTGTAAATAGGTCGCAGCACCTAATTTATATGTGCCTTTCACACGCTGTATCATTAGATTGAGAAAATATATCAATAAATATTTTTTGTTTCTTGCAAGATAATTATTATTTATGTCTGCCGTGCAGAGCAGTTACCTGCGTTCCTAGTGTGACTTTAGTTCTAACACGCTCTTAACTCACGTACAGTATGCTATCGTCCGAATCCGCTCTAAGAAATTTATCTATAGAAAATGAACAGCAGAGTTTCTTCTTGCCAGTCCACCAATATTTTTGGGGAAGCCCGCCCATGTCCAGCTATCGATAAATCTGTTACTAGGTACACAAATATTTTGTGAAAAATTATTTTGCCATGTCTACAAAAGAGGCTGTCCCGGAAAGCGGCATCTCAAGAAGGACTGTCGCATTTGGTCGCATCACAATGCAAAATGGCTTCTTTGTCCGTTGTTGTCCTTTTTAATTCGTGACTTTTATGCGTCAAAGTGAATCACTCACATTTTGAACAATAATACAAAATCCTTTATTCTGCCATCGACGCACTATTGCTTATAGTTTTAAAGTCCACTTTTACTGCAAAAGTAGTATCAAAATTTGGTAAAATTATTTGAAATGTTGAAATCTTTTATTGCTGGTGACCAATTACAAAAAATAGCAGTAAAAGGGTTAAGGTTTTTAATACGCGTGTGAGTTTTGGGAAAATTGTCGTCGGTTTTATGAAATGCCAATTTGACGAATATCATTTTCCTGGTACTGTGGGAATACCGACGTTTATTTTATATTTCAGTTTTTAATTTGTTGGCTCGCCTAATTATCGGTTTGTATGAAATATGACATCACATCAAATACCTTTTATGCGAAATCTTTGACGTTTTAAATGTACGTTCAAGTCAAAATTAAAATACGAATGGTAAGGCGCAAGCTGCACAACGGAGACGTAAGGTAGCATCAGCCAAATAAGTGATCGTCGGACACATGCGGCAATCGAAACGCTTGAAACCGTTTCCATACAAAATGTAAGTATGAAACAGAATTAACAAAGCTAAACACGTGAGTAGCGCGTCGCATCGATTACGGCTGACGATCGCTTTTCTGACAGATGTAGTGTTGCGCGTCGCGTCGCACGTCTCGTCTGTGGAGCTTCGGCCTTAGTCAGAAGGCCCTAAGGATTCTGTCAGTTCGTACATAAGTAGTCAGGCATTTCAATTATTATAAACCGTTATTTTAATATCCCAATTAACAACTTAACAAGTTCCGTTTAACTCCACAAAACTTTGATCTAAACTTAACCAGCTTCCGTTATAACTATGTTACAAACAAAGACATGAGAAAAACAATTATTTTGGACTGTTATCTTGTTATGATATAAAAATATGGCGTTATGGTGCAAGAAGCATGTTACAAGTTTCTATCTACCTACGTCGAGACGATAAAAACACGTAACGTCTGTTTGTGCGTTAGGAAAATGCGATTTTCCAACTTAGTTTGATAATGAGGGGCTTAGGAACAAAAGGTGACATTTTACTTTTTTGCAACATTGTGAAATGAACCTTACGTTAGAAACAATTAGGTATTATTTCCTAGTCGCACCACTGAAAAAATGACACCTTTTGTTCCTACCAAAATAATTAAAACCGGTAATTACCAAAATAAATTGATGGGACAGTGAAAATTGTAAATACTTATTATGCATCTATATGTAATCATTTATTGTAGGTAAATATTATGCCTCATCTATAGTGTGCGGAAGGGTATCTATCTAAGGGTAGGTAAAGTCGTATCTACGATGCCCAAAGAAAGAAAACCAATATCCATGGCAGTTTTCTTTATGTACTAGCCGTAGCTCTCATTCAGGAAGAGATGGTTTTATAAACACATAGGCAGTACTTGTACTTATCTGTAGGGAACATCGTCATGGGAAATGACGGATTATGTAAAGCGTAATGGCGTGCTAACTACGTAAAATGGCTCGTAAATGTAATAAATGCCCTGTTATTTTGTAATTATTTCACGTTACATTCACGTTAAATTTAACGGATCGTTTATTTGTTTTGTTAGTTTTTTCGTGTACACGATAAATTATTTTGCATGGCAGTTCTAATCAGCAGGTTTACATATTTTTAAACGTATTACAAACAAAGACTCCTAAATCATAGAAAACCAACGAAAAACTGAAGTAAAGCACAGTATACACTGGCCGAAAAACAAACGCAAACAAAAAAGCAAATATTCAAATAAAAAGTTCATAATTTTATGCCGCGTTCGAAATTTGAAAAAGAGTTGACGGTCGCGTCGTCTGGCGGGCGGGACATCTATTAGCAGGATTCGAGTAAACTGTTTAAAAGCTACCGGAGTTCGCTCCGTCAATGTTTGTGTTGGTCAAAGTGGACACAGGGACTTGTGAACCGATGATGGGAAAGACTGGTTCCAAATGGATCTCCAAGTTTTTGCAGCCGACAAATATCTTGTCTTATTTTATCCCTATGATCCATCCTTTCAAATCAATCCTATGGTTTTATTCAATACGTCACTCTGATAATGAAGCCATGTCTGTTCTTGCAAAGCTTCAAATTATATTTTTTTTAATATGCAATCCAGATTTCAATTTCAATCCAGATATTTTGTTTTGTTAAAACCCTCATCGCAATGTTAATTATGAAATCACATATAAGATAAACGTCTTTTAAACTTATTCCATGAACGAAATCTTCTAAGAAGCCGTCAAACGGTCTCAGTTTCGTATGAAGCGATTTCCACATTCTTTTCCTGTGAACGCATTATGACATAATGATAGCGAGCATGTTCTCTGCCTGTTAGATAGGTGCATCCTTAGTTATTACCATTACGTAAGTAGCTGTTTCATTTATACTGACACCTGATTTGATATAAATGGCTGGTCGTTCTGAGTTTGTAGTACTGACGTTCACAGGATAACCAGCAACGTACGTCAAATCAGGACCTTTCTGCAGGGTAGTGAAATAACTAATAGCTACTATAGTACATCACATCCTTAGTTATTACCATTACGTAGCGCCATACTCGCTGCGGAGGTCCGCTACTAATGACTTGTCCACACAGGCCTTTACGGTGCCGCCAGTGTGTACACTCCTTTAAAACTTTTTGCGTTCCAAATTCAAAATGTCGTATGTTGCTGGCTGGTTAGAATACGTTAGGACGTTATGGTTTTTTATAGACCGGGAGCTAATGTAATGTTTAGTTACCGTAGTGGTCATCTTAGACCACCGTAGGATGTTTGCCGTTTAGCTTAAGCTTAGTAGTTAGATTTTTATGTTCTGTGACTTTGTGTTGGTAAGGTTTTCGCCTTGATGTATTAATAGATAGGTAGTCTTTATCTTCTGCATACACAACTTTAAAATTAGGTAGGTATGTGTAGTGTAGGTGACTAGGTAAATTAAGCAAGAGTCTAAGTTAATTATGTTTTAGGTACGTTAACCGAAAAATTAAATTACCTACTACATAGCATTTGTCTCCAAGTATGTAGTTACCTGGTAACATGCGAATAAAAATGGTGTTTTACTCTATTCATTTTAAATTTTCTGTTTCAAATATCATGTGAACGCAAACAATTCCAAATCAAAATCTCCACATCAGCATAGCCCCGGTCACATGAGACCCTAAAATAAAAGTAGAAAAAACTCGTCCCACCCTTTTAATAATCGCTCTGACCCTCCTAATGAAATCTGGTCGCCATTAAGGGATTAAAAATAATAACTGCCCCCCGTTTGTAACGAGCAAGCCCATTGGTCAGATTTTGATGAGGTATTGACAATTTGGGGGCTGTGATAAGTTCACGTTTTGTGTTTTGGAAGTTCTGGTTTAACACATCATAATATCAGCCTATATTTTAACAGCGGTGACTAGCTCTAAGGTGACTACATATTAAAATGGTTGAGAAAAGCCAAACAAATGCATCATCATCATCATCATTGGCCTCATACGTCTGTAACAGACGATTTATTCAGTGTCTGAGGCAAGATTTTTCATGGCTGTATAAGCCGATACGGGAGCATGACTTTCCGCACGCTCTACAAACGAAGGTGGAATTGGAGACTGGCACATGCATGTTTAGATGTCGTTTTTGCCTTTTGTTTGCGAGACCAGCTTTTTGAATAAATTATTTTGAATGATATATTTCGAGTTACACATACCTAGGCAGTAGCTATATCGAAGAAATTGACCCTAATTACCTACTTCTAAGTTGGTACCTAACTCAAAGTAGGTACCTAAAAGGTATTAGGTAATAAATTGACGGAGTAGTAACTAGGTATACCTTTTACGTAACATACAGTGCAGTAATATGACGTAAATTAATAATTTTATTAATATTCGTCAATCAAAAATCCCTCCCAATATTTGACAATCAACATCCACGCAGGGACGCACTCAGGGTTTAACAAATAAAAAATATGCGTCATCAATAAATTCGTCCCCCGCTCCATCCGACATTTTGAATTAAAACGCAGGCCCTTCAGTGGCAAACAATCGTAATTGGTAAATAAGGGGACGCCGTGTAGTGGGTAGCGGGTTTGATTCCCAGATCGGGTTTCGTTCGATTACGCTTGACAGATCAATTGGTGCAAATAAAAAAAAAAACATTTATCTACACTTCATACATAATGTTCCTATTACAAATTCGAAGGCAATGGTATAAGCAACTGCTTTACAGCATTCAGCCTTTAAAAAAATATTTTGTCAACGTCATAATGTACCTAGTTTACGCGACACTTTTCCAAAAAATAAAACGATTATTTCATTACGCACTACCTTTTCGGGATATCGAAATGCTTTTTTATATTCTGTGCCATATTGCTGCGCCTCGTGTGATAAACAGACACCCACATGCTAAAGCCTCCCATTATAAGACCGTTGCATAAACTACTATTACTACTATTTTAATATTAAAAAATCTGCTAAGTGCGAGTCGGACTTGCGCACACAGGGTGGTACGCACGTCTTACGTCTCATGTGTGAAGCTAGGGCCTTTGGCGTGTCCTTTGAGAGATAAATACGTAATGTGTGTAATTTTTGTAATGTGTGTAATTTTTTTATTTATCTTTCAGTAGTTATTTTTTTTAATGTAGATAGGTATATTTTATTTTAGTTTACCTAATATCTTTAAATTTTCTAATATCTGTTGCGATAAGATCATCAAAATACTTATTAGTAGCTCACTCTAGTACAGTCTCTCACGCTAATTCATGAACAATTCTATTTTTAAGGTTTAGATTTTCTTGTGATTGATAGCGACAAACCGGACAAAAGTAAATGTTGCTGCATGTGGAAAAATTACAATTACCTATAGTAGAAATATATTGCAGTCTGAAAAAATCTAGACCTTAAATTCTGGATTGTTCAGTGGGAGAGACTGTAGGTACATGGTCCCATGTAGCAAAGGTACAAAAGGGATAGTGCGTAAATGCTCACCATGGCTAGATGCAACATACTCTGATAATATAGCTATGAGGGTGATGCCGTTCCCATGACACCCCCGAAATCCGATTCATGGCTGCTGTGTCATCATTAAGAACTGGGTTATGCAAAATGAGAGGAATTTTTCGCAACATTCTCAACATGTTATTCTTTATAATCTTTCCCTGAGCACAGGATTTGAAAAAACTGTTAAAATCTCAGATGGATCAGTCTCTGATAAAGAACGACTCTCAAAAACGATATCGTGAGAAACTAAACAAATGATGATGAATGAGGAAAAATAGATGTAAATCAAAAACCTGACTGCGGTAATTTTAAAGTTGTACCTGTTTTGCGATAAACACCCACCATCTTGAATTTATGAATTTTATAGAGTCACTCGCGCTGCTGAGACAAATCTAACGACACCGTTTGGGCTGCAGTCTGTGAAAACGAATTTCTTGTCTACATACCTACATAAATACCCTCCTCCTGAGAATTAAATGGTTTCTCCCGTGCTTGTTATTTTCGTCTCCTTTTTTGGAAATTTTTCCGCACATTTTTACATCAGTTTCCTTTTAAAAAAGTTCTAGTAGGTGTGCTAGGAGCCGATAACTATATAATAGCTCATTTTACACCTTAAACTATGTTTTTATTGATTTTATACCTTGATTACGTTTGGCATAAAACCATCCTGTTATGACATAGGTACAGCGTTTAATAATCCTCTCACTAAGTGTACTTGTCAATACCATCGTCGGGGGCACTCGCCACTCTATACATATTCAATCTATTCAAATACTTGCTGACAAACTTATTTTGCAGGCCGAAAATTCACTCTCCAACACAATATGTATTGGAGCTACGTTTTGCACTTGTAAAGGTAACTTTGTATTAATAGTTTCATCCACCAAATTATTTTGCTGTCGATGGATTTAAAGCTGATCTAGATTTTAGTGTAAAGGAAAGTTTTTGGATGGTAAATCAAAGTTTGTATTAACAGTTTGTTCATCATATTCGTCTGGGACCCGAATGCAGCCATTTTGTAATCCTAGCACCAAAGTGCACTTTGTCAATATGAGGGGTGATTACAGCTATATTTTATGTTCTTTATGAGTTTTTTTTTTGTAGCTGAAGTGGCAATATTGTGTTTCTTTGTAATAGCTTGTTTCATTTGTGTTATCAAATGCACATCTAACAATTATTCAATTGTTTTGTATAAAAAAAATTAACTCACTAGGTACGGCTAAGAATACTGCCAACCGTAGTCCACTTAGGGTATTTTGTAAAACTTGTACGGTACGGTAAAAGGCGACTTAAGTACAGTTTTTGACCTCAGGTGAATATCTGTCGACTATGGTCAACCGCATGATGGTGGTAATATCTACCACCTACAATAACATCCCCAAAGAGAGTTGACAAATCCTTTCGCTACATGATTTTGTGCTCCAGCAAAACTGCCGACCCCAAATAATTTGGGATGATGACTAGAATATACCTACCTATCCAAAGAAATGGTCAAGTGAAATCTACATAAAGACCTTGTTCTAAACAACGTAGCTAAATCTGGCTACTTAAGAAACTTGGGCCAACTGGCGACCGGCATTATAATAACGACTTTACGAACAACACGCGTTTTTTCTTCTAAAGTCGCATTAGCGAAGTACTGACGGCAAAAATGTAAAGGAACAGCCAGCAGTTTTTCAGGGCTTTTCATTTTTTTCTTTATCAACTTATTTCCTTTTTTATTCTTATGTAGGTAAGAAATTTGCCCAGCAGTGGGACACAGAGCGGGCTACGTAAAAAAAAAAACGTAAGTAAGAAATTATTGATCGTGATAAAATTTTGAGAGTGAAAGAACAGCATTTTTTTTAATTGTTAATGTGGCTCTACCTTATTTATACTTTGGTAATTCGGTAAATAGGAACAATTTGTTTAAAAGTAGCCGAAAAAACCGGTATGTTTCGCCTTAAATATCCTAGTTAGGCCCGAATAATGACTGTCTGATACCTATTTCACTTGACACTGGCTAAATTGCTAGTCTGCAACATCTACTTACTTACCGTCATATTTTACATACACGTAGCCATACCTTCAACATATTTTATTAGACAGTAGGTCGCGCCGTATTCCTAATTTGTGGTAGGTACCTGGTTTTTCAACAGATGGCGTTGTAAGTAAAAATTTATGATGCGACGATTTTTAGAAAATAAAACCTATCTAGAACGATTTATAGTCTCTAAAGTCCCAATTTACGAAATTTCGTGAAAGTTGTTGGAGTATAAGTACTACCTGCGTTACAAAACAACCAATAAAGCTCCTATACAAATTGAATTTATTTGGTATGGGTGTCCAACATTTTTTTGCATATTTCGACCCATGTTCCATGGGGAATGTTGTACATTTTTTCGAGTACCTTGACCTCCTTTCGGCTTCATTGGTTGTTTTGTAACACCCAGTATATAAAAGATCAGATGTCGAACAGGTAAGTATGTGTATATTTTTCTCAAATTTGCTGTTATTTCTTATCCTGTCTTTACTCTGGCTTCTTTTCCCGACCCTCCCTTCATCCATCCCCCTCCCCCGAATCGTTAGCCGTCTACGATATTTGCATAACTCATTACGCTGCATACATATTTAATTAGAATATCTCCTCGTTGGCTTCTTTGGAAGCTGCTTCTTACATTGTTTATGTTTAGAAAGTTGAGGAAGCCATGAAAAGCTTGCAAAAGGGAGGTTTGGGTACATGATTTTGCAAAGAAGTCGCAACCGTTGATGCACATTCTTTGGATACAAATTTGATGATATCTTTGGAAAACTTACAAAATCCTGATTGCGGTAGAAAATTTTGCAAGTTTTACTAAAATTGTATAAGTACCGTAAAACCATACAACTATGGCCCTAGCTTGCAACTATGGTCCGAACAAACTTGTATGTTTTTTTTCATTCAACTCCTTCTGAGTGGGGCGTACTTTAAAGGACCCCTAATGTATGGTTAACAAATGTCACCACACACGATATAAACGTACGTAACATGTACTTTAAATGCAGGTTCGTTTGGACCATAGTTGCAAGCTAGGACCATAGTTGTATGGTTTTACCAGTAACTAACACGGGAAGTGTTTTAAAATTTGGTATTCAATGATGATAGGTAGGTATCCTGCCTGAACCCGAACCAGAAAAATACAGGATATTGAAAAAAACGCATGTAAAACGCGTAAGGTAAAATTGGGCTTTCAAAGAGAAGAAAAAGGTCAGCATTTGCACTAAAATTCATAAAAAATACCTTCTCCAAGAAACGATTACGTCTTGAAATATTTTCAGCAGTTTTGTTTCATTTTAAGCTGTATAAAATTTTCTCGTTCGTAAATAAGACTGAATGTGACCGAGCTTGACGAGTTAATTATGAACATTCCTACAAAACAAGTGTGCCAACCCTTCTATCCCTTACAGGGCCACGTTACATTTTAATAAAATTCTTCAGTCAACATTAATGAGGGTCTGAACAAGCGTCCATTGTGGCATCGCCCCATTATGATTTTAACCCAAGATAATGCACGGGAAATGACGGCAAAAGAAATTTAATTCGCGTAACGATGAAAGCCGAAAGGGTTATAGGGTCGGATAAATAAAGCCGGGACCAAGGGCATTACGCAGTGGTTCTCAAACTGCTGGACCAAAGGTTTACATGTAGGTGGGCGTGGTGGACTATGCATATTTATTACAGACAGGTTCTCTGTTGTGTTGGACACTATGGGGAATCTTTCACTATGTCTCTGACAGCCACCACACCATAGACCAGTGACTTCATCACACCCGCCCTGCCTCTCCTGATATAACTGACTTCTCTTATCTATGCACTATAGTATATTTTCGATTGTATAGTGACTATACAATCGAAAATCTGTGCCAGTTGCTAATTGATTCGGCATTGTATTTCGTAAACTAGTTTCATAAAAAACTGTTCCTATCTATCCAAAAAAATACCGGAAACTCGTGCGTTGCTTGTGAGCATAAAACGAAGTATAAACCAGCAACGTAATTGTTTTTTTAGCACTGTAAAAGGTGCCACCACAAAAAGAGCGGCTCTGAAGCCTGAAAATGAATAGAGTCGCGCTGTTTCTCCATCACAGCTGGTATATAGTCTGATCAAGCCAGGAAATAGAATTGTGGTGGGTAAGCGCCTTTAGGGTTTATCGTTTACATCCGAATCTCCTCTCAAGTTTGCGACCCACAAATGGGTCTCAAAGCACAGTTTGAGAACAACTGCATTACTGGCCTTTTTTGCTCTACATATTGATATTAATGCTCGAGAATTTTGACAAAATTGCGCGCCGCGTCCCTTTTGTGTGCGGCCTTTTTTGGTTAAAAGCTTGGTGCTCATTTTAGGAGTAAGTAACCAGTACGTCCGCAAGCTTTTCTACACCTACATTCGGAAGTTTTTCTACACCTACATTCGAAATAAATAGGTTGGGTATGATGCTGTCCTTGTTTTGACACCAGGGTTCATCGGGTCGTTCGTCGACTTAGGTGGTGTGGGAACACCATAGAAGAAGTATAATTAGAATTACCTTCAGGTTGCTTTTAGGACTGCCCGGCTTTTGTGGCTCATCGCTTATGTTCGCATAAGAGCGCACAGAACTTTACTCCATTATTTAGGCGCAAAAGTAGCGTGTATTTCTTCAGTATTTTAGGATTAAAATAAACTATTTAAAGATTTTTTTCAGTAGAACTATCTTGAAGGAAATGCTCCTTTATCTAAATAGGTACATACCTACTGACGTAGATAACTATGAATTTCACTTAGGTATGTTAATATAAGCATTTCATTAATAAACCATAACACTATCAGTTTCAATTCACCTTTAAATCCCAAAGCTCATCAAAACTACTAAAACCTTTGCTGAAAGAGGGTTTATTAATATTAAAGTCGCCCCCTTTAGTAGAAAGGTTGACGAAAGGGTTGAAATTTTGTAATGAATCTGTGGATTTCATTATGAGACTACGTATCCAGTAGGTAAATAAGTACAAAATGATGCGTAGATTCTGTTGTATATGAAATGTGTATAGAAAATAGAATACATTTTGCTTAGATATTTTTGTTCTGAATTCTTTTTACCCGACTGCCGGAGGGTTAGGGTCAGTTCCCACAGAAGGCGACGAGACGAGACGCGACGCGACGATGCAATGTCATATTCAAGCGGCATCAAGATGCAACGCGCGGCGCCGCTCGATGCATCTTCATGTCGCTTCCGGCCGCTCGGTGCTGCTTGTCAGCTTGTCAATTCACTTTAATAATTCAAGAGCTTGATGTATGTGCAGGTTATGTGATATGATAGCTTTGTATGAGCTTCGATCGGAACGGAACGGAAGACTGTGTTTCTCTTAGAGCCCAAAATTCTTTTATTTCATTTTAATAGGTATATTTTTGAAGTTAACAGCTACATTTACGATACAAAATATTATAGATAACTACTTTTAAAAGCCACTTGGTACAAGCCAACATATGTAGTTTAGCCGTTTTTTGACCTGCGGTTTGCTTGTGAGTCAAATAAATTAAGTATTCTTTAAATTTCTGGGAATAAGCAAAAGTTGCACTACGCTCGCCAATATGCTTGTTTGCCAGAAAATAGCTCATGTCCAAACAGTGTACTGTTGTGGCTGTTAAGTTTCTAAATTTTAAGTAAAAATGCTGTCAGATAGATAGATAGTGTAGCGTTATCTACATCTTTATCTTCGTCTAGGACACCGAGACGTCCAACGACTAGAGGATCTCTGGTGCCAGAGTTAACGACCATGGACTTTTATACGTCCATGTTAACGACCGCCGCGCCGTCTAAGTAACACAGCAACCGGGACCGACGAATTTGCGCTGTTAATTTATCAATTATCATATAATTTATATAACATATGAGCCTTTGTACGTGGCAGGCGTAAGAATGACATATGTCCATGAATACATATATCTGAGCCAAATAGTCTCCTTCCAGGCACGAGAAGACAAACAAGTTACGAGATGCACCGAAAAAGCCTGGAGGAGCGAGGGAACAAATGATATTCGAAATCGCAAAATCATGTGTATTCTCCCGATACTCCTTATGGGGCACAGACGTGGCCTTTGACAAAAGCTCAGAAGACCAGCTTTAATATCTCAGCGAGCAATGGGGCGCAGTATACTAGAAAAATCTGACTCGGAAACTGAAACTCGTAGATCAGGTCAGAAATACTATACTGCGTCCCAAAACGCAAATTGCCGATGTGGCACGTGCAGCCGCGAAGCTCGAATGGGATTGGGCTGGTCATGTCTGCCACATGCCAAGCGAAACTATGGGCTAAAACCATCACTGAATGAAGCCCCAGTGCCGGTACCAGTGATGAAGGGGAGGGAGGCCTTTGCCCAGCAGTGGGATCCTGACGACTGAATAAGTTATGTTTACATGGTTGATAGTAGCATATGTAGAGCAAGGTAGGCGTAGGTTACAGACAGGGTGTAAAGGTGTAAGTTCGTAAGGTGCTATAGTCATATGAAAGTCGAACGCGTCTGTCGCACTCCTTGAATGCAGTGCCGTATACTTTTATACTACGGCTATAGCCGCACAACGTGGTGACCGAAAACTTTGCTGGCATGATTAGAGAATAAAACCGAAAAATATTTCGTGTCTGTTAATTTTGTCCTCACGTTCAATTCCCGATCAGCTGTTAATGCGCTATTTAATTACTTAAAAATTTTTACTGTTAATAAAAAAAAGAAAAGCAGCAATTAACAAAGAGCATTCGGTAAAAGAACGCTCGTTGGAGTTTAATTCCTTTCTACACAAAATGGGAAAAAAATGTGGTAATTAATATTAAATTCTTTATTGTTCACCATTAAATACACAGTTATACATACAATTGAAAAACAAAGGCGAGCTTATCTCTATAAGAGATTTCTTCCAGCCAACCTAGCGTGGCCAAAAATCGAGGAGTATACGGGAGCATTAGAAAATAAAATATGAACAATTTCTAAATAAAATACATTAAGTTACATAAATAAATAAAACATAAACATCTTGCGAGAATATATACTTACTAAATAAATTCGAATACACATATAAATAATAAAATAAACTAATACGATAAACGTTTAGTAATAATAGTTTGTACAAAAATAAAATTGTTATAACTGATATAAAAGTGCTCTTTCAATTTTGTTTTAAATGTAGCAACAGTGGTACATTTTTGTATAGATTTAGGCAGTTTGTTTAATATCTATTAGGTTTCATATAAAAATCGGGAAAAAAGGGGTTAATCTGCATTTTTTGTTCACGACGGGTTTTAAATTAAAGGTAAGTAAAGAATTACGTAATTTTTCTATGAAAATACAAAATCTGCGAATCTGTCATGTCATGACCAATTTAATAGGTTATCATCGATTTATCCGAAAAAGATACCAAAAATACTTAAAATATAAGTATTATGAATAACTTGCGGCCCGTCTCTTTTGGTTAAACTAGGTTTCTCGTGTTCCATTCTAGGTATGTCACATCCTGGATATATATCTAACTGCCAGTTGAATGGCCTCACCATGCTGAACAACTTCAACTTTGAAGTTAATATCTTATCTGTAATAATTTAGGTGGGATGCTGGTGATTTTCATCGGGTACTCTAGACCCTCAATGACCATGTGCTAGCAAAAGCGGCCCGTAATGGTGAACAATTTTTATAATGAAGCCATCAAATATCTCTTATCTATACTTTGAATGGGATGCTGGTCATCTGCATCAGGTACTCCAGACCCTCGATGGATGACCATGTGCCAGCAGAAGCGGCCCGTCATGCTAGGCAAATTTTGATAGAAGCCTTTTTCGGGTCTCATATAGTTTAGCAGTGCTCCTGGTACCCACCATTAGGTACTCCAGATCCTCAAGGGCTGATAAAAAGTAGTACATGTCCGTCTTCGATATGCTAGCAATATCAGTGTTAAATATCAGCTTAATTTCCTAGGTTTGGGTAATATCAGCTTAATTTCCCGGTTTTACCACTGGTAACCGTTTTCATATAAGAAAATGATATTTTCTCGCGATAAAAAGCAGCTTATGTTACTCAGAAATGTTGTACCTGTTCAAAAGTGATAGATTTTTGAAATCGGTTCAGCTGTTTCAGAGTTTATCGATTACTAGCGGCCCGCCCAGCGGTTTCACCCGCTGCTACTTTCCTATTTTCCCGTAGAAATTGGATCTTTTCCCGTAGGTTCCAGCAGAAGTGACCATCATGACCATGTGCCAACAAAAGCGGCCCGTCATACTGAATAACTTTTACTTTGAAGCCACTACCGTATCTCTTATACTTAGATGGGATGCTGGTGGTCTACATCAGGTACTCCACACCCTCGTCACCACGTGCCAGCAGAAGCGGCCCGTCATGCTGAATAACTTTAACTTTAAAGCAATTACCGTAAACCTTATAGTTTAGATGAGATGCTGGTGGTCTACATCAGGTACCTACTCCAGACCCTCGTGACCATGTGCTAGCAAAAGCGGCCCGTCATGCTGAATAACTTTTACTTTGAAGGTATTACCGTATCTCTGACAGTTTATACGGGATGCCGGTGGTCTACACCAGGTACTCCAGATCCTGGATGACCATGTGCCAGCAGAAGCGGCCCACCATGTTAAGTAACTTCTACTTTGAAGCTATTGCCGTATCTCGTATAGTTTAGATGGGATGCTGGTGGTCTACTACATCAGGTACCTCAGATCCTCGATGACCATATGCCAGCAGATGCGACCCGTCATGGTGAACAACTTTTTCTATGAAGATATGACCGTATCTCTTATAGTTTTGATGGGATGCTGGTGGTCTTCATCAGGTAATCCAGATCCTCGAGGGCTGACAAAAAGTGGTCCATGTCCGTTTTTAATATGCTAGTAATATCAGTGCCAAAATTCGCGAAGATTGGTAAAGCGGGTTGGCTAATTTGGGTAATGTCCGCTTTGTTTCCCGCTTTTTCTGCTGTTAACCGTTTTCCCGTGATAAAAAGTAGCCTATGTTACTTATGAATGTTGTAGCTTTCTAATGGTGAAAAAATTTTCGAAATCGGCCCAGTAGTTTCGGAGTTTATCTTTAGATTACATACAAACAAACAAAGAAACAAACAAAAAAAAAAAAAAAAAAAAACAAACAAAGGTTTCCTCTTTATTATATTAGTGTAGATAGTGTACCTAGACATACATACAAATAAACAAATCTTTCCTCTTTATTATATTAGTGTACATTAGTGTAGATAATGTAGAAGTCTAGATAATAATATAAGTGTAGATGTAGATAGTGTTGAAGCGTAGATATAAATGTAGATTTATTTTATGGAGCTACGGGGCCACCATAATATGCTATAATGTTTCAAGACTTTCCCAACTTCAGGCTCGTAGACCATAAAGTGACAGGTATTTGATGGACAATGTCAGTCATCATCACGCGGCCTCTTGACATTGCAGCTCGTTGTATCCCAATGCATCCCGATGCCGCTTGACGCCTCGCGACGTCGCGCTACAACAAGATGCAGCGCGCGGCGTAGCGCTACGCCGCGCTACATCGAGCGACGCGACGCGGCATTTTTGCTCAATTGCCGAGTACAAGGCCGCTCTACGTCGCTCGTTGCAGCTTGTTGTAGCGCGACGCCGCGCGAAGCAGCTTTCAGTCTTGGTAAATTGCAAAGTAGAGTGTTGCCGTTTTAGCTAATTATTACAGAATTGTGTGTAAAATCCTCTGGTCTTTCCTTCTATATAGGATGCTATTTTATTAGTGGCGGATCCGTTAAGAGTGTGTTCTGTCAATGAAACTGAACAACTTTCCCCAAGGAACATAGGTCGAAATACAAAAAAAAATTTTGGTCGTCCTATACTAAAAGTGTGTTGGCCGGCCGGGTCAGTTTGTACGGGAGGCCAAATTTTTTTTTCATATTTCGACCTATGTTCCTAGGGGAAAGTTGTTCAGTTTCAGTGACAGAAGACACCCATAACGGATCCGCCACTAATAAAATTACACCCTATATAGTATTAAATTTTTTTTTGTTTATTTTGGTTAAAAATCTACATTTCAGGTCAAAATAAAGACCAAGCGCGGCGGCTCATAGTGCGCCGTCAAAGTGACAGCGTCGTTCATAGTATGACTGGTTTGTATGGGTTTATATGGGGATGCCAGAAAAAAGGGTGGCACGCCGCGTCGCGCCCTCAATACTATGACGCTGTCACGTTGACGGCACACTACGAGGTCGCCGCGCTCGGTCTTTATTTTGACCTTACAGGTGAAAGCTGTCAATCTTAAGACTAGTTTTCTCGGAAATAGTGTATGCTAGACTATCAGATTGTTTGAGAAAATAGTAGGTCTTGAAGTGATCTTTTAGATGACAGCTGTCGAAAATAAGATCCGTTTATCTCGGAAACCATAAATTTTAGACTATCAATTTCTTTAACGAAATGGTAAGACTTGACGATATTTATCAAACGACAGCTGTCAAACTAAAATCACATTTATCTCGGCAATCATTCATGCCAGTCTATCAGTTCGTTTGGGAAAGTTGTAGGCCTTGAAGAGACCTTCATTTTATGTGACAGCTGTCAACCTAAAAACTAGTTTATCTCAGCAATCGTTCACGTTAGACTATCAGTTTGTTTAGCAAAGTTGTAGGCCTTGAAGAGACCTTTATTTTATGTGACAGCTGTCAAACTTAAAATTCGTTTATCTTGTCAATCATTCATGCTAGACTATCAGTTTGTTTGGGAAAGTACTTGGCTTTCATGAGACCTTTATTTTTAGTGACAGCTGTCAAACTTCAAACTCGTTTGTCTCGTTAACTATGCATGCTACACTACTAGTTTCTTCAGAAAAGTTGTAGGTCTGGACGAGATCTACATTTTAAGTGACAGCTGTCAAACTTTAAACTCGTTTATCTCGTTAACTGTGCATGCTACACTACTAGTTTCTTCAGAAAAGTTGTAGGTCTGGACGAGATCTACATTTTAAGTGACAGCTGTCAAAATTCAAACTCGTTTATCTCGTTAACTGTGCATGCTACACTACTAGTTTCTTTGGAAAAATTTTAGGTCTTGCCAATATCTACATTTTATGTGACAGCTGTCAAACTAAAAACTTGTTTTTCTCGTCAACTGTGTATGCTACACTACTAGTTTCTTCAGAAAAGTTATAGGTCTGGACGAGATCTACATTTTAAGTGACAGCTGTCAAACTTCAAACTCGTTTATCTCGATAACTGTGCATGCTACACTACTAGTTTCTTCAGAAAAGTTGTAGGTCTAGACGAGATCTACATTTTAAGTGACAACTGTCAAACTTTAAACTCAATTAACTTTTTTCTGAAGAAACTAGTAGTGTAGGATACACAGCTGTCACTTAAAATGTAGATCCCGTCCAGACCTACAATTTTTTCGAAGAAACTAGTAGTGTAGCATGCACAGTTAACGAGATAAACGAGTTTGAAGTTTGACAGCTGTCACTTAAAATGTAGATCTCGTCCAGACCTACAACTTTTCTGAAGAAACTAGTAGTGTAGCATGTACAGTTAACGAGATAAACGAGTTTGAAGTTTGACAGCTGGTACTTAAAATGTAGATCTCGTCCAGACCTACAACTTTTCTGAAGAAACTAGTAGTGTAGCATGCACAGTTAACGAGATAAACGAGTTTGAAGTTTGACAGCTGTCACTTAAAATGTAGATCTCGTCCAGACCTACAACTTTTCTGAAGAAACTAGTAGTGTAGCATGCATAGTTAACGAGATAAACGAGTTTGAAATTTGACAGCTGTCACTAAAAATAAAGGTCTCATGAAAACCAACGACTTTCCTAAACAAACTGATAGTCTAGCATGAACGATTGACAAGATAAACAAGTTTTAAGTTTGACAACTGTCACATAAAATAAAGGTCTCTTCAAGGCCTACAACTTTCCCAAACGAACTGATAGACTGGCATGAATGATTGCCGAGATAAATGTGATTTTATTTTGACAGCTGTCGTTTGATAAAACTCGTGAAGGCTTACCATTTCCTTAAAGAAATTGATAGTCTAAGATTTATGGTTTCCGAGATAAACGGATCTTATTTTCGACAGCTGTCATCTGAAAGATCACTTCAAGACCTACCATTTTCTCAAACAATCTGATAGTCTAGCGCATACACTATTTCGTGAGAAGGTGGATCACTGACAACTACTCAACGGAACTACTGCGAATGATCGTAAACTAAGATTTGCGATAGTTCCATTGTCTGACCTGGCCCAATGGAACTAGTGCGAAAAACCTTCGCATTAGTTCCATGAAACTATACTCAATTGAACTACTGCGAATGATTGGTCTTTTTTTAGTTCAATAACAACTACCTACCCTTCATAGGTACCAAGTAGAACCAAGTTACTTTGCTTTTTTTTCGTATCAAGTTTTCAAAAGTTGTAGGATTTTTTTCTCATCGCGGCAACACTGAGCGTGGGAATCTGACTGACAGGCGGCCGAAAGTAACGTCACCTGAACTGACATTGCATCGTCGCGTCGCGTCGCGTCTCGTCTCGTCTGGGTTTGAAGCGGCTTCAAGATGCATCGAGCGGCGCCGCGCGTTGCATCTTGATGCCGCTTGAAAATGACATTGCAGCGTCGCGTCGCGTCTCGTCTCGTCGCCTTCTGTGGGAACTGACCCTTAGGTATGTTTTTCGAGAGTACCTATGTAGGTATGTATTTATGTATATGTAGACAAGAAATTCGTATTCCCGGGCTACAGCCTAATCGGCTGGGCGGATCTTGACATTTGTGTAGTATCGATTCGTCTCAGCAGCAGCGCGATGTTTAAAAATAAATTCAAGATGCCGGTTTTTATCACAAAATTCAATTTTGAAATTACCGCAGTCAAGTTTTTGTCTTTTAATACATCTGCGCTTGTCTTTGTCGCATTACCTACGCTCGCGTATTTATACAGGGTGGACCAGATAATGACTACATGGGAGTGATTCGGATACCTCTCAGTATAAGGATTTTAAATTTTGTCTTTGATGTTACAATTGTTACATAGAGGTACAATCGAATAAAAATTGGTCACATTCCGAAAACTCTACATTTCCACTGTATCAGTAACTCGTTAGAATCGTGAGTAGAAAGTGCTCAAAGCAGTTCACATTAGTATAATTAAAACTGTTTGCCACACGACTATGCCCCCTATTGCTACGTGTTATGATACTGTAGTAACACATGATTATTTCCTTCGCCACCGACACGTCTTTAAAATTTCGGCAGCTGGTACGGTTGGCATTTCAATCATAATATATCAATCCATTAATAAATCAATACTTACGTAAATCAATATACCATTCTTACATAGGTAGGTATGTGAAAAATTAAAGCTACCAAGAAAATTTGCCAAATTTTGATTGTCTAGAAGCATTTTCAAAAGCTTTACGAATAAAATAAATAAGATATGTACAAATTAATAGGCTACCCATGTAGCGTGACTACCAACTTACCTATATTTTGCAAATACGATGCTAGCCAGATCTTCAATTCAAAGGTAGTTTTTTTTTTTTAATTCTATTTATTTAGTAGAGGGCTTTAATACATTAAGCATACGCCAGCCCTATTGTTCCCAATCGTGAACCACAATCTTATCTTCTATTACAAAATAATATATAAAATGAATAAATAAATAAAATATAAAAAGTAATTAGTTAGAAACAGCCTGCACAGGACGGTTTGTTTCGAACGTTCTATAGAGACTGTAAATTTGGAAAATATTTTCTAGATTTGGTTCTGATAGCAAAACCTGAAAGGATCCTAGGTCTAAAGGGTTTACTTCTAATATTTTGTATAAGATTTCTCTGCGCAGGCTGTTTCGGCTGCACTCCTCGAGCACATGGGTAGCGTCTTCTGTTATATTTTTACAATCACTGCAGTATGGAGAGTCGACTTTTTTCATTAGGTAACCAAACTTATTAAACGGAACATGACCTGATCTGAGCCTAAGTAAGATTTTAATAACTTTACGGGGAATTTGGAGTGTGGAAAACCATGGAATACGAAGTGGCTCACATTGAATTGTTTTATACCATATTCCCTTTTCTAGAGATCTTGAATTAAAATACTCTTTCCAACTAAGGTAGTTATACTTTTTGAATTTAGTAAATATTTCAGAATAATCCGGGTGCATATCATACTCTTTACCGTGGAGAGCAGCATCACGGGCGAGTTCGTCAGCCACCTCATTGCCTCTTAGGCCAATATGAGACGGTACCCATTGTATCTTTAGGAGGTAGCCCTTCTTTTCACATTCATACATTTTGTGAATGATGTCGTAAGCAATCGCAATCCCTCTATAACCTGTACCAGCACATCGAATTATATGTTGCAATGCGGACCTACAATCTGAAAATATTACACATCTATATAATTGGTGCTGCAGTATAAAGGAGAGACCTTCTGATATAGCTACAAGTTCGGCAGACATAACTGATTTCTCAGTGGTTAGCTTAAAGCGGCCTCTAAAATTACTTTTATGGTGGAACACTGCAGCGCCAACACCGCTACTGGACTTTGACCCGTCAGTGAACACAGATTCCCAGCCTAAGTACTTATTCCGAAGTTCAATTTTGACATCCATATTTATGTTGTGACTCTCATATGATTTCTTAGAGTGGATCATACAAGCCAATTTGGTTTCTATTATTTCTCGAGTATTAACTATAGATGTCCAGACACTCAAACCAAACATCGGTAGTGGGTCAGTAGCGTTAATACTAAGATCTTTTGTTTCTGAAAAGACCGTGGCCAGTAACGGTTTTCTCTTTTTTGACCAGTAACTGGAGGAGCTCAGTATGCAAAGATCTCTGATGGAGTTTGTTGAGTTGTTATTCCGCCAAGCTTGAGTTCTGAGACAATATTTATAAGCCAATAGGGATCTTCTTAAATAGAGAGGTGGCAGTGACAATTCAGATTCCATCACATGGATTGGGGTGCTTTTTATGAATCCTCCGATGACCCGCATCGCCTGATTCTGAAACTTATCCAACTTGGAAAGGTGTGTTTTAGCACTACAATCATACAGTATGCTACCGTAATCTAACCTACTTCGAATTAGTGCAATATATAGTCTCCTCACATGTTTCATATGAACACCCCAACCAGGACCTACTAGGGATTTAAGTATATTCAAGAATTTTGAGCATTTTTGTATTGTTTCGTTTATATGTTTACCCCATGTCAAACCACGATCTAGCCACATTCCCAAATATTTAACTATTGCAGTAGATGGAAGTAATTGGTTATTTATAAATAGTTTAGGATATTGAACATTTCTTCGCCTACTGAACACGCACAGCTGAGATTTAGCCGGAGATACCTCCAGTCCAACATCTCGAAGAGCGATAACTAAATGATCTAAGGCCCTTTGTAAGTAGGTTTCCGAGAGACTCAGATTTGGCTCAGAAACAAAAAGAACTAGGTCGTCCGCGTATTGAGACACATTTACGTCTCCAATATTCGAGAAGATATTATAAGTAGTAATGTTAAACAGTAAAGGCGAGAGCGGATCACCCTGAGCTAGACCCCGATGTGTCCAACGGGTAACCTTATCAACACCATTGTTAAGGAGGATAAACAGATGCCGCTCTATCAAAAAGGAATAAAGATAGTTACAGACTTTAGAGCCTACTTTGATTTGATCCAGGATCTCTACAGTTTTGTGGACTAGCACGTTATTATAAGCACCTTCCACATCTAAAAAGCAAGCAAATGTGGGGGTGTTATTAGAGAATCCTTTTTGAATTTGCGAGGTTAATCTGCAGAGGGAGTCTAAGCATGATTGAGCTTTTCGAAAACCTACAGTAAACTGAGATAACAATTTTTGTTTCTCTACAAACCATTCAAGACGCTTACCGAGCATACAGTGAAACAATTTACACAGACAATTGATTAAGGATATAGGCCTTAGTTTTGGTTCTGTATTCGGATCGGTGCAGGGCTTAGGAATCGGAAGCACATGGATGTCGCGCCATTGGTTTGGAACGTAACCAGTGTCAAATATCAGGTTGTACAGTTGGAGAATATACTGTTTTACGATCAAGGGTGTATTGTAAATCATAGAATAAGTAATTGAGTCGTGACCTGGTGCAGTGTCTCTTTTCTTTAAACAGTTTTCTAGCTCTTGGATTGTAAAATCGATCTCCAGGGGGCTCTTTGGGGATGAAAACGTGGGTTTATCTAGGGTGACAAGATCTGGAGTTAACGAAGTGAGTAGCTCCATTTGTTTCTCATCTGAAAAATGTGCTCTTTTCCGTTTGTACCCTTTCATCCACCTCATTTTTCCCCATAGGTCGGGTGCAGACGTCTCCTCGTCAATAGTATCGCAGAATTTGTGCCAGCTGTCCGATTTAGCTTTTCTGAACTCTCGTAAACATTCGTCTACTTTATTTTCAAATCGAGATAAGTTATCTGGGATGGGGTTTCGCCTGAAGTCTTTCAGGGCTAGCCTGCGCTGGGCTACGAGTAGAGATAGATTAGGACTCCAGTATGGTTTGGCTAAAAATGTGGAACTGGGGTTTATCGATATTTTGTAGAAAGGTATGCTATGGTCGGCAGCTTTGTTTATTTCCTTAATTAGGAGATCGTACATATTTTGTACAGAATCTGGGGAACGATCGCGATTGAAGATAATTTTGGAAAACGAATCAGATAGAAATTTTGTGTACACATCCCATCTAGCCAACTTTAGATTTCGTTTCCGAACATATTTAGGACAGTCATAGTAGTTCAGTTTGATTTTGATCAATAAGTGATCACTGATCACTACCTAAATTTTCGTTGGTTACTTTCCAGTCAAATTTAAAAGAGATATCAGGTGAAGTGAAGGAAATATCAGGGGAAGACTGTTGAAGAAGTCCATCTACCAATTTAACTCGCGTCATGGCGCCATCATTTAGGAACGTCAACCCGTGCTCTAAAGCCGCGTCCCACAACTGCGTCCCTCTGGAGTCTGACCTATTGCACCAGCTTCTGTGGTGTCCATTAAAGTCACCAGCCACAAGAGATTTTCTACTAAACTTTGCAAAGAGCTCCTCCCAGTCAGCCGTAGTTGTATTTGTCGAAGACGTACAGTAGACAGATACAATGTTTTGTAGGTCGGAACAGTTAAGTAATTTGACGTGAACTGCCTCGATTGCAGAATTTCGTAGCTTTAAAGAACATTGATGGGCTTGAATAGATTTGTGGGTCATGATTGCTACACCTCCATAGCCGTCATCACGGTCATGTCGGTATATATTATAGCTGTTTACTGTAAGCGTCGTCGTCGAATCTAGCCAGGTCTCACTAACTATTGCTACATGAATTTTTTCCCTAAATAATAAGTCTTCAAAGCATACCAATTTCGGCTGGATACTCTGTGCGTTCCATTGTAATAGATTGATTTCTGATAACTTCTTATGAGACCTATCCATTAAAAAGGTTTAAAACTATTTCCAATAAGTCACAATTCGGTAACCAGCTACAAAGATACTTTTTGGCTTCTATAAAGATAGTTTTAACGGCCGAAATCAATTTTTGTTCAAAGCTTACCTCACTTAAAATTATGTCCTTAAGAGTATACAGTAATTTCTTAAGTTCAAACTTTTCGGTACTTTCATTGTTTGTTTGAACAGTTTCTTTTTTCTTTATAACTTTCGGGTGTGATATAATTTGAGAGTTCTTTAAATTTACTGGTGAAGGTTGTTTTGATACACGTAGTTTTCTTTCTTCTCTTGGCTCCTTTTGCATTTGAACTTTGTTCGCATAAGAGTTTTTGACGTTGGAGACATTTGGAGTCACAGAAATATCTTCTTCAATTGCTGGACTAATATTCTGTAGCTCAATCTGGTTTTCAGGTGGGTCAGGTGTTAGGTCATACTTTTCCCGGTAAAGCTGTAATGCGTATTTGTACGTAACATTTTCATAACTCATGATGTCCTTGATAGCCTTTTCTTTTTTAAATACTGGGCATGATTTATCTAGAACAATATGGTTCCCCTTGCAGTTCAGACATTTGATATTAGTTTTCGTGCAATTATCATGCTCCCCTCCACACTTCGGACAAAGCATTTTCTTCAGGGGGCAATACTTCAAAAAGTGCCCAAACTTCCAGCAGCCTCTGCATTGCGTGACTGGGAACACATTTCTTGAGACTTTAAAACGGCATCCATACGCATAAACATGAGTTGGTAGCTTTGTGGACAAAAAGCACACGCGTACAGTTTCTGAAGGAACCCATTTCCCGTTCTCATCTAGTCTTCTCAGCCTTTTTACTGATGTAATCTTGCAGTCACATTCTAGGAGCTTGCATATCTCCTCCTCCTGAAGATCCAGATCAATTCCCTTGACAATGCCATAGGAAAAGGTTGTATCGCCACCATACGTCAACTGGCATTTGTATCCTAACTCAGCAAACTTAGCGTTGTTTATGAGGGCTTGTGTTTCATTAATGGAACCAAAGCGTACTTGGACTTTAAATGGGGATTTTCTTTTAATTTGCAAGATGTTTTTGATGTTTTCAGAACTCAAAAGTTTTGCGAAAGCCATCGGTTTAGGGAGCTCAGAGGTCGCAGAGACGCTGACCTCAACGTATGGTGGAGGTGGAGCAGCTGTTTCTGCCGTGGTGGAGATTTTCGGGGTGTTTTTAGAGAGCATTGATGAATGCGGCATATTTTCTAATTTGGAGCTAAGTTCTTTTTGCAACTTACGCCTTTTCAGCACTTTTTTACGATTTATGACGGTTTCGTACCCTTCTTCATCCACACTTTCCACGCAGGATCTCTTGTATCCGCCAACACTGAAGGCAGATATCGACATCTCAGATACACTTCCAGGCGATCGCTGCCCACACGGGATTCGCAAATCAGCATCACTGGGTAGGTCATATCTCATACTGTCTCGGTCGCTGGCCAATGCCTCATCCATTTTCGCATCGTTTAGATAGGAAATATTGCAATAAAATAATATTTATGTAATATTTTGTTATTTTTTCAAAATAAACACGCAACCGCTCTTGACAGCTGACCATAGAGTGTCAAAGGTAGATGTTTTGAACCACATAATATTATAGGTATCAGTCCTAAAATTATACAACAAAAGTCCTAAAAGTAAACCCAATCTTTAACCAACGTTGATAGTGAATCGGAACGGAACGTAATGGAGAATGAAAAAATACTTCAGCCAAATTTTTCTGCTTACCATACGAATCAGTGGTAGTTGAAACAAGTAGGTAACGACTGGTCCAAAAGTGATATTTCACTATCAAATTCACACGTTCGCGACCGAGCATCTGTCACGATCTCCAAACTACGCAACTTGTCCAGATTTGGCCACGAAGATCACGGTTTTTAAACATCATCATTATTATTAACTTTTTGGTTACAAAGTTAATACAAACAAAACAAGTGGAAACAAGTTTTTAATAACTTTGTAACCAAAAATTTAATATTAATTTAATATTATTATCTTGTGTTCGAAATTGCTATCTCGTGGAAATATATTTTCTACAAAATAGTAAAACATTCTCATCATTATTTTACTTCTTTCCGGGAATTTTTACAACTACAGCAGCTCACTGCCCGATAATATCTTTTATCTTAGAATCAAACATCTTTTCCTGTCATTTTAAATGATACCTACCTACATGATTATGTTTTATTTGCCTACTTATTTGATACCCTATAACATGTACATATAAGATATTTTACTCAAAAAATGTAGTTGAAAGTAATTTTGAAATAAAAAATTGTGGTTTGACGTTGATGATATTTTAAAAGTCATAAAAAAAATGTTAGTTTTCTATTTATTGCAATAGGTAACTCGCTTTTAGCTACTGGAAAAGCTATGTAGAAAGAAAAGAAGAAAAAGAAAGTACCTAGTTGTCAACGCAAAGTAAGTATAATCAATCATTCTGGTGGCCTGGCTTTGGCTTGAGTTGGACTCATTGGGTACATCCATTTTATTTTTGTAAATTTTTACGTTTTTTTTTTTGCATTTCGGACTAGCTCTCTCGCTTAGATCATTTATATTGTTTACCGCTAATATCGTGGCTCTACCATGTTCAACGCATCCACGCTCCACTAGTTAAACGCGCTCATTATTTTTATTTTTTTATTGTACATGCACTTCTCTGGGTAACTGTACTTTCTTTTCGAAGATTGATTATTAAAAATTTCATCTGTTGCTAATTACAAGGTCAAGATAATTGTGTTATTTATGACCAGACAAGTTCGGTTAGAATGATGACATACCTAACTTCTAAGCATAATTTAATAGATGGTGCTGTAAGCAAGTTCTCGATTGGAGGCTATGTCTCGGCAAGCAGAGCGATGAACCGATTACTTGAAAAGAGTAGCTGGTTTCTTTCTCTTCGCGTGGACACCGAGTTGTCCGATGAACCGTGGTGTCAGAGTTTTACAACAACCTTCTACAAGTAGCAAGCCACCTTGCAAGCCACGTACACTGTATAGAGACAGCGCAGCCAATTTTTTTGTTGTTCATGGCTGGGTAACGACCGCCGTCTAAGTATAATATAGTGGGATCAACGGCTTAACGTGGCCTCTGAAGCACGGAACCATATTTCTTTTCGGATAATCAGATGGTTCTGACTGGCCTGCTATGTCCTAACCAGACTGGGAACAAATTGACAATGTGACTATTACCAACTGACAGTCCAAGCTGTCACAGACAGGTTGGACAGGATGTTGCAATCGGAAGATCGCGCCTTGAGGCGTTCCCTGGTCCCCCTACGCGGGCTGATGTGATGAGATGATGGTCAAACACACATTAGATTATTGGATCAGTAAGTCTTTAGTAGACTCTTCGTCCTGTTTAATGATTGAAAGACCTAACTACCTACTATAGTCGAGAAGACCACTCGTTGCAGTCGCGGCCGCATGGCGCATGGCGCTTCCTTTCTTTAGGAAAACTTGCCAAATTTGAACCAGCGGCCTTCGCCATCTATAGTGCCATTCTTACATAAATTTACCACCAAGTGGGAAAGATACCGCTATACGGTCGACAATGCAGCGAGTGGTTTTCTCGACTTTCAAAAAATATGTCCAGAAATTTAAACAAACAAGTCTACAGCCCATGACGACCCATCATGTCTCCGTTCCCGCCTTTTCCTGCCACGCTTCATACGCGCATGCGCACCGTAATAAATACTTTACGCGCCAAATGACATGTTCCGCTTGTCAACCACCCATCACGGAGGTGTCAAAAATTGCAGCAATTTTCTTGTAAACTGCATTTTTATGTCAGATATTTTAATACAAAGTGGAGGTATGAAGAAATTTTTGATGAGAATTTCTGTGTTGACACTTTTGAGTTAGCGCCTGCCTACCATACCAGATGGCGTAGTGTGATTTATAGATTAGGTACTTATTGATATTATACCCAGTTTATTATTATTATAGTAGTTATAATAGGCTTAGAATAGTATCTAGCACCTCATTTCTTTCCCATGGGTATTGTACGAAAAGCAATGTTCAATGAGTGCAGTAAAATTTTAGGCAATGCAAAGGGCTGATAACTGTTATCTCTTCAGTATTATTTCTTCTGCCGTGCGTGTAGGATGCTGGGTGTGCGAGGTGTATCCAAGTCTGACATTGGCGGAATTGACCTATGTTGACAGAGGCCACTTTTAAGAAAAGTGAATTGAAATGACCCGATGGACTCTGCTGTTTCTGAAATGAACTTTTTTCAGTCTTGTGTCGTGGTGATAGTTAACCAAATGTTTTTAGGTACGGCCACTCAGCTATGCTATAAACTAGTGAAATAAAATTATTTACTTGTAGTACCCATACATACTTACATTATGTTGTGGTTAGTTTCATTGTATAATAACGAGCCACATAGCCAACTTGTTCATTATGTTACAAGCCGCCCTTGTAGCGCCATTGGCACATTAGTATGCAAATTTCATTGCACTATTCATCATTACGGTAACGCCTCTATAGGTTTTAGACCACTTGCCATTCATTCAGTTTTATGTCTCATTTAGAGCTGTGCATATTTTAATACTCGTTATAGATACCTACCTTAAGAATGAATAATTGTTTTTGTTTGATAGATGACTATATTTCACAACGTATCCAGGCAGGTATCTACAGATAGTTTTAGATCTGAAAACATTAAAATGTACCTAACTTTCACGTCTATCAACCAAAAATGATCGAAAATTTTAAGACAAGGTAACGATTCCGAGTTCTAATAGGATGTAAAGATAGGCACGTTTTTTGTATTTTCGGGAGATAAACGTTTCAAGAAGAAAACATCTGCAATTCCTTTTACCCAACTTTCTTAGAAAAACGGCTACGAGTATGTTATAATATCACAACATATAAAACTCTTTTTAGTCATCAGATCAACGATTGGCGCTGAAAAAGTTTATTAAGTGAAGTAAACGTTATTCCTTCTATCGTCTTAAAAGTATATTTGTAAAAGTCACATTTAGGTCCTCGAAACGAGGCTAAAGAAGGGATATAAATACGAGAGCAGTGCGCAGGACAGTATCTACCGATCAACAATTACCACACTGGGTTTGAAGCACAATATCTCGATCACCCCGCCCGCTCAGAGATGTTTTGACTCTTGGTCCAAGGTACGAGATTCAAGCAAAAACTTTTAAAGCAAAACCTATTCTGAAGTAGTCGTAGAACGTCACAGTGCAGAAGGGAGAGAAATAAATAGGAGAGCAGAGCGCAGGACAGTATCTACCGATCAACAATTACCACACTGGGTTTGAAGCACAATATCTCGATCACCCCGCCCGCTCAGAGATGTTTCGACTCTTGGTCCAAGGCACGAGATTCAAGCAAAAAATTTCAAAGCATAACCGAATATTCTGAAACTGACGAAGAAAGTCACGCCAGTCTGCTACTGGAACTTGTTCCCGGTTTACTTAGATATCGCTGGCTGAATGACCTCATAACTAGTCATAAAGATTATTTCAAAGTTGTACTAGTTACCTTGTAGGCGGTTGGAAAACTCTGACCGAAAAAGGAGAGGTAAGAGAATCTCTGATTGAAAATCTTTCCACCTGAACTATGCCACGGCCACGACAGAATTGAACGCATAAAACACCTAATATCATCATTAATACTAAAGGGCCCAGTGATTAACGATAGGCTTATTGTCTTCGGGAAGAGATACATACAACCTACGTCTTAAGAATCGAACCAAGACCACTGAACTATGGGTCAAACTGCTTATCATCATGATCATCTTCCTGCCCTTATCCCGATTACTTAGGGTCGGCGCAACACTGCTTATATGTACACTTATTAACCCGCTTCATCTTTTCACGTGCACCATGGTAGAACTGAACGCACAAAACACCTAATATCATCATTAATGATTGCGGGGCTTATGCGCAGTGATTAATGATAGGTTTATTGTCTTCGAGGAGTGATACAACCTACCTAAGTATCGATCCAAGATCCTACAAATCCTGAGGCGAAGGCGAACGCTCAGTCAGACCACTGCACTAGGTATATGGGTCAAACTGCTTATCTTTTCAACCTTTTCTACTTTTTTATTAACCCGCTTCATCTTTTCATTTGCACCATGGCAGAACTGGACGCACAAAACACCTAATATCATCATTAATGATTGCGGGGCTAATGCGCAGTGATTAATCATACTTAGGTTTATTGTCTTCAAGGTACAACTACATAAGAATCGAAACAAGATCTTTGGAATCCTGAGGTGAACACTGAACAATGGATCAAATTGCTTCTATGTACCTAAATTTGTTAACCCGCTTCGTCTTTTCACCTGCACCATGGCAGAACTGAACGCACAAAACACCTAATATCATCATTAATGATTGCGGGGCTAATGCCCAATGATTAATGATAGGTTTATTGTCTTCGAGGAGAGATATCGGACACGATTTCTTAATTCGGTAATTACAAGTGAAGTAAGAACGGAACTGCCGCCGTGGTCTAGTTTTTAGAGTTTTGAACTCTCTATCCGGAAAAATTGTGGATCGATTCAAAGAAACCAAAAGGTGTTTCGAAGTCCAAAAATGTGTATCTAGACTACTCGATTGTAAAATTTCGCAGTCTATGTATAAATATGACATCAAACGCACAAGTTGACATATCTACTAACTGTACCTTTGAACAACGGTCTTGGTATGTTCAGTGGAGTATTTTAGGAAAATTCATAGTAGGTATATTTCTCTGAGGTCCTGAAGATGTTATTCACATTCGAAACGAGTCGACTATTTTGTTCCTGGCTACATACCTATATCATCATCTAACATATACCTACATACGTGCTACATAATATTTGGGTACATACATACAGGGTGTTAGGGACGGTGTACCGAAAACTTTGCAGGCTTGATCAGACCATCATACTGAACAACTTTTACTATGGAGCCAATGGTGGGAAACGAAAAAAAATTTCCGATCTCCCATACAAAATTCACGATCAGCTGACTGACTTTGTATGGGAAGTCGGAAAATTTTTTTCGTTTCCCACGATTGGCTCCATAGTAAAAGTTGTTCAGTTTCATGGTCTGAGCACGCCTGCAAAGTTTTCGTTACACGTCCGTCCCTAACACCCCGTGTACACCACTTAGGTTAGGAGGCAAGGGTCTGACGGCATGCAGTCACCAGACCCACATCAAACTTTCAGCCAACATTTTACTTAACTATGTTATATGGCGTTATGAGTAGGTATGAGTATGAGTAAATAAGTGTGTGGATCTACCTGCGGCATGGATGGATAGATTGCGATTTGCGAAACATCGTAAGAACCTATCTGTAAGCTGTTTATGATATGATGTGATGTGATGGTATTTATTACGCTCAGATAAACCAACAGTATTATGCTGAGAAGAAGAAGAAGGAACCAAGATTTGCGGCACTTAACCTAATCACAGAATATGATGTGATAAGGTTAAGTTTAATTTGTTAGGAAAATTTCATTTCAGAATGGCGAAAATACGCTTGCTAAAGGTAGAATATAGCTGTAGGTAAATATGTAGGTACACATTTCAGCACGAGACAGCAACTCTCCGACTCCATACAGAAAAGTTTTCTATACAATAGCAGCCGTGTAAACTCTGCAGCCGTGTGCGTGGCATCAATAATACAAAAGAGGGTGTCGTACCCAGTGCGCTAGTGCCCCGGAAAGAGGGCTGACCTATTTCAGGAGGGACCCGGGGACCATAAAGTAATGGTGGGGGCCTACATACAGAGAGACGGGTACATGGAAACATCACTACACGTGCGTGGTACAATAATACAAAAGAGGGTGTCGTACCCACTGCGCTAGTGCCCCGGAAAGAGGGCTGACCTATTTCAGGAGGGACCCGGGGACCATAAAGTAATGGTGGGGGCCTACATACAGAGAGACGGGTACATGGAAACATCACTACACGTGCGTGGTACAATAATACAAAAGAGGGTGTCGTACCCAGTGCGCTAGTGCCCCGGAAAGAGGGCTGACCTATTTCAGGAGGGACCCGGGGATCACAAAGTAACTGATGGGCTAGTAATACAGAGAGACGGCTACAAGGAAACGTCACTACACGAGCGTGGCATCAATAATACAAAAGAGGGTACCCAGTGCGCTAGTGCCCCGGAAAGAGGGCTGACCTATTTCAGGAGGGACCCGGGGACCACAGAGTAAGTGATGGGGGGGCCCAATACAGAGAGACGGCTCCAAGAAAACGTCACGACACACACACACACACACATCTACAAGCCATCGTTTACCTACGCGAGAGCTCCAAACGTTACGGCTATATAGGTAGCGAGTGTCAACAGCGCAGCGTTCGGTGCGGGCAGGCGGCAAAATTACGATTCGCAACGCAAGTGCAAATATTTTTGTATAGTACCTGTGTTATAGTGTTCGTTTGATATGATGTCCCTAAGTATGTTTGAACTTGAGATATTAAAAATTCAGTAAAAGAAAGTAGCAACCCTAAAGTGTAGGCATAAATGATCGGAAGAAGGGACGAGCTGTCCTTCTGTAAAACTCTATTTTGTGCCGGGGCCCTGGGACCCGGGATGGGTGTAATTAAAAACAGGATTTTGGAGCAGGAAAATAGGAGGACGAACGTTGCAGATTTTTAGGCAGGTTTTAGAGAGAGCGAAATACAAGTAAACTTAGGTAGGTACGAGGTTGATACATTTGTTGTAAATTTCCTAATTCAAAGATCAACTTATACTGGCTAAAATATGGAAAACAGGAATAAGTTGATCCCTTAATTGGATAGGTTTAACTTTTGAAATCCTACAGACCACAATAATAAAATAAAACATCTGATGCAGTTGCAAATGTCCTAACAAACGCCGATGGGCTTTGGTGACCTATTTCCCATTTTTATAGAGCAAGCAAGCCCCAGCTGCCACAACCATACATAATGGGACTACCTACTAATGATCACAATTTGCCTGCTTAGATATTCTCCGCATATTTTATAGGCACTTGTCTGAGACAACTTTTGTGCACAATTTGTGACTATAAATGCTCGTCATTTATAAGTAGTTATACGGTAATATGACTGCTTATATTCGCAACAAATAAAAAGCTTGAAACACTCACCGCCTCTTTCCTTATCCAAAATCACCAAGAAAATAAATTAAAAAGCGAAGACAAGGTCTCAGGCACTCCATGGCACTTATATCACAAGACTGCACCCTAGGCTAAACTCACATCTGCCATATCCCGTCGCCTCACAGGATTATTATAAACCCTTTCGTACAAAAGAAAACAAGATGGCGATGTGAATATGAATAAAAAACAAAATGGCGGATTGGGTGCGTTTTGATTTGAATAGGGGTTTATGAGACAAGCAAGAGTAGGAGAAAAAGTATCGTCAAAATTATACAGGGCTATTTTTAGTCAGTACGCAAGCTGTAAGAATATGAACAACCTTCAATTCGACTGATTATCTCCGAAATTGTGAAAATAAATGGGTTGCTTTTCTGCATAGAAAATTTAAAACCTAGGTACTCGTCCAAAATGTGTGTAAGTAAGTATGTAGATCTAAGGTAATTCGCACACCTATCGTAGATTTTGCGACACTTTGATATTATTGCGTAGAACTACGGTGGAAATGGCTGTCACATGTTTCCATTTGCTTGCTGGCTGTCAAAAACCGCAACATCGCCTGGTGCGTATGAGAACCCGGTAAAACTCATGCTGTCACACTCATAGATCATACAGCGTTCACACGGCCCGCCTGGTCACGCGACTGGTTTGTCTATCAATCAGGATGACATTGTCTGACCTTCACACGGGTCGATGAGTCCATCACCAAGACCCGCTGCCGATTAGACCTAGTGGGCCCAACTTGTGACATTACTTTGTACCCACTGAATTTGTCAGATAAGACCTAGTGACAGGTTAGTTTGGTAGCATAGGGCCTAAAAATATTGTGAATTTTAGAATAGGTGCACTTCTGGGCAGGTTTTTGGGGGGGTTTTCCTGTCCAGGGGGTCCGGCTAATTATACACATGTGACTAACTAACACCTGTCTTGTTTTAAATATTGACTTAGTGATTATTTCCATTTACTTGTTATTTATTGAGGCATAAAGATACATGCTGTGTGTGGTTAGCCTGGCCAGCCCCGAGGCAGTGCCTTTATTTTTATTTTTTTATCCCGCCCGAGCCGTGTTTAGAGTAGGAACACAAATTGTTATAAAAAAGAGAAAATTTTGCACTACAAATTTTCCCTTTTTTAATTTTGAATTAGAATGTGACTTTCTTAAAGTGAATCTTGTGATTCCTACTGAGAAATAAATGCTTTTGATTTGATTTGATTTGATTGCAGTCCACGTTCAAAGCATTGAAACAAATTAGACGTAAATTAATTTTATAAAAACCATATATATGGTAGTCATCTGCCTAGCTATTGCATTTACCTACTATCATAGTCACTTAATAGAAACATAAAACTAAAACTATACAAAAAAAATCAGATACGACTCTACGTGCTAACTGTATGAAATTTCATCTGATTTAGTCAGTAAATCTAAAACGACCTAGTAGGCCTTTCCATAAAAAAATACTCGCTTTCTGCGCATGTTCAAGAAATATCTTCAAATAGAAAAAACGCTATACATGCGTTCAACATTTGTCTAATGTTTTTGTGGTAAAACCCGCTAGGTCTAATTGGAAATGGGTCATACTAACAGTGCGTCTGAGAAGTTTACAACTCAGATCGATGCGGCTGTGACGTCGCAGGGCAATGCGGGTCTTGTCTCGATAACAGAGATAAAGTCATCAATCTACGGTCAGAGATGGGATTTGTTACGATTAATGAGCTATTCGATTTTTGGTACCAACCTACCTACCTACATGTTGAGTCTATGAGGAAACCTTTGATCGGTCTTAATGTCTCTTTATTTGTTGTTCAAAGGCATCTTAGAACAGGCATTTTTGCATTTGTAAAGTAGGAAGGTTTAAATCGCGATAAGTACCTAAGTACACGTTACGTTGCGACTTTCTACAGAAACGAGACAGGAACGTTATTAAAAGATATAAGTAAAAACTAAGGTTTTAACGTTAAAGGAGGTAAGCTTCCCTTTGGCTGGACAATGAAAGTTCAAAGACAAATCAACTTTTCTAAAACGGTCCTCTATATTATTTTCTAAGGCACGGGGGTGGTAGATAACGAGTATTTTTGGGACCTGCCTACCCCGCAAAGGATAAAAGTATTTTTGTCTGTGTGTGTGTGACAAAGAGGCATTTGTCTCAGGATATTTACTTAGTTAGGTAGACATTTACTGAACTCTCTCACTATCTATCACACTTTATGCGCAATTTATTTAATTTTTGCTTGAAATTGCCTACTAGGATCTCTACTTAAGTTGATGGTGCCAATTCAATTACACCGAGATAAATTAATACCAGTTACATTTTAAAAGCTTACAATTTATCAAATGCAAACGGGAGGCGCAGTGTCCCGGTGACCGCTAAAAGGGCCTGCGCCCTAAATAAAAAAACACAAAACGTCTTTTTTACCCTTAGGGAAGAGAACAGCT
This sequence comes from Phthorimaea operculella, assembly GCA_024500475.1. Lineage (NCBI taxonomy): Eukaryota > Metazoa > Arthropoda > Insecta > Lepidoptera > Gelechiidae > Phthorimaea > Phthorimaea operculella. The sequence continues at coordinate 11,848,980 of JANFCV010000002.1, forward strand.
GCACTTTTGTATAACAATGATACAGCCATGTTATTTCCACCAACCTGGGGCAATCGACGTACCCAACCGTGAAAAATAGTCGTGCAATATATCCTGGCGTGAAGAAATGAATGCCCTCTGCAATTTGGTCGGCTTACCTGGATTGCGCAGCGCATACACACGCCCTTTGTTAAAAGTCACGCTTGATTTCGGGCAAAATTGTGTCCTTTTTGTTGTTTCATTCCGCGTGATGAGTGTAAAAATTATAGCCATTCTGCTCTTTTAAAAGAATATTTACATTTTGTTGTAAGCACATTTTTTCTGACGAAATATGGTGCTTTCATTTTTCACGGCTGTTATATTTATTTGCAAGGACTTCTTTGAGCTGTCAAACATTTCAATATCCTACGAAAAATCCTTTCTGTAGCCAGCATTGCATTGCGTAACAGAAGTACGTAGGTACCCGCCATTGTAAATACAGTAGCTAAAACCATATTGAAACTTGAACCCCGAAGTCCTTTATACCGCTGAACAAAAGACTGGCAGTAAATAGCGCGACAGTCGAGTGAAACTTTCATCTGTTCCATTTTCGAATGGAACGCCGTGATTGGCTGCGGCTTGGTGACAAATGGGTGACATCGTGGACCAATGGGAGAGCGGAATTTTAACGAGCTGCTTTACGGTTTGAATGGATGTGGCGTGGATAATGAAAGATGTCATTTGGAGACGACTCTACTATTATGAGCTGTGTACAATGAATGTACCGAGCGAAGGTATATTGTATGTGTGTTATTGTGATTTTTTTTCATATAGGCTTTGATGTCAGTGTGGGTTACCTACTGTAAAGCCCTCACAGCTTATACCTATGTCCTATTGTATGTACGATTTGTGTACAGAATATTACACGAAAGGGGTGGGTGATGCTACTTTAAATTTTTAAGCAGGCATCACACGGCAATATAGAAAATGGTAAAATTTTATTATAGTGATCGATACCTATAAATTTAACAAATAGGCCAACTAAGGCAATTTAAAAACTGTTCATTTTCGGCACATCCCGTCGCTATTGAAACACGGAAGTAGGAATAGTACCTTCCTTCATCTGATTTTTAAAATATAATTTGAATGAGGCCTTTTCTGACAGTTATTAAGAAGGAAAAATCAATAGTTGGTAAAATCATCAATAGATGACGCTGAATAACTTGCACTGGAATTTTTTGACAACTATTATTTAGTTCATGCATGACAATCAAATCAGTAAGTTTTACGAGCAAGGAAAAAGGAAAAAGTTGGCAGCGCAATTTACTTGCCGATAATTTTACTAACTACTAAGTACTAGATTTTTTAAATAGCTGTCAAAGAAAAGGCCTCATTGTCCACAACTGCCATCGGGTCTATTCGGCAGTGGGTCTGGTAGGTAAATTATGAAACGACACATCTAAAGATTTTAAAAAACGTCACATTTACCTATAAACATCCTATAAATGGTTAAACGTCCTTTGCTTTTTCAAACAAAGTTGCCTTCCAAGGAAAATCACATAGTTTCACCAGTTTCATGGTGCCATACAAATCATTCATTTTTCATTTCACAACACCTGTACCGCGATAATTTAATCAGCACTTTCTGTCGCGTGCCTGTTACAGGAAAACAGGCTAGTTATCGTTCGTTATCGCCGGCTATTACAAGCTATAACGCGGCAACAGTATAGTTGTCGTGGCGATCGTCGTTTAGATAGCGTGGTATACGGGCGGAGTCGCGAGTTATATGGTAAACTTCCGTAACGATTTTAGTTGAAGTATCCAGGTCAAAATGAGTAAGTAGATAAGTACTTAACTGTCATCATCAGCAGGTATCTAGGCACCCGTTTCCCTTTAGTTTTCATAGCTAGTTTCAGAAGCTCTACAATGGTAGCATTTGTACCTTTAGACAAAGTCTTACCTCATAAGGCTACCGATTGGAAGTATGCTATAAAGATAAGATCGTGTTTAGAAAGCCATTACCTTGTGGCCATCCGAAATCCTGGCAGTTTTTTTATCCGACTTAAAAACCTAATTTAATTTCCAAAAAATACATACCTACCTACCTAAAACAGCTAACTCAATATTTACTAACACAACACAACACGGCTCGAACGATTTTCACGAAATTTTATATGTAGACGTTTCGAGGGCGATAAATTGATCTAGATGGGTTTCATTTTGGGTTTCATTCTCCAAAAAATGACTTTCTTATTTTTTTGAGAAATGTTTTAAAACTAACAACGACATCTATTGATTGACCGAGGAAACTCGGTCAACTACTTTAAATATTATGACAAAGGTGATTTACGACTAGACCCTATCGCACACGATCGGTATAATGGCGGTAATATCTACAAAATTTTCGTGTCAACACACAAACGCAGAAATACTTGAATAACAAATGACATAGAGTTATCGCTGGGAAGATCTTTACGCGTGATTATTTAAAAAGCAGAGCGGATCTCGGAAAAGGCTCCAACGATTTTCATGAAATTTCGTATCGTGGAGGTTTCGGCCAATTATTCAACGTGTTACAAAACAACCAATAAATCTCCCATACAAAGTGAGTTCATTTTGTATGGGAAGTCCAATTTTTTTTTTCATATTTCGACCCATGTTCCATGGGGAAAGTTGTTCAGTTTCATGAGTACCTTGACCTCCTTTCAGCTTTATTGGTTGTTTTGTAACACCCAGTATATTCTGTGGTTTCGGGAAGGTTTCGGGGCAGTAAATTGACCTAGCTAGGTTTCATTCTCCAAAAAATGATTTTCTTATTTTTTTGAGAAATGTTGTAAAACTAACAACGACATCTATTGATTAACCGAGGAAACTCGGTCAACTACTTTAAATATTATGACAAAGGTGATTTACGACTAGGCCCTATCGCACACGATCGGTATAATGGCGGCAATCTACAAAATTTTCGTGTCAACACACAAACGTAGAAACACTAGAATAACAAATGACATAGAGTTATCGCTGGGAAGATCTACGCGTATTGTTGTAGTAGAGGGTGGTGTAATGTAGAGTGGTTGAAAATACAGGGTGTAAAATTTCATTGGGTGGTTCAAAAATAGTAATGCTAGGGTAGCGAATGTCCAATAGATTGGGTTCAGGCGAAAAACACACGTAATGTCCGTTTGTGCGTTATTTTTGCGCTGTAACACAGCCTGTGTTACGCATGAATTTCTAGCATGAAGTTGTGATCAAGTGACACCTATGACGGCAGTACTGATGCCGAAGGTCGCAGGTTCAAATCCTGCCTGGGGTGAAAATTTTGCAAGTTTTCCATAAAAGGTTCAATAATGTTGTCACTGGCGTTTTGCTACTGATGGACAAAGAGATTTTGTTCTGAGTACTGCCAACCGTTCTAACTTTTAAGGCGCACTCTATCTACACCTCAAATCCATCGCATTATTCTCTACATTTTTGTACTTGTTCACAGTATTGTATGGTATTGTCTCAAGAATTGACACTGCCCAAATCGGTCCAAACTGGCTGGTCACGCTCCCATAATTAAAGAGACCATGTTTGTCTGTCTGTGCTAAGGACGCCCATCATGTGTGTACTAAGTGCTTCTATTGATTGGACAAACATTTGATAGGTACAAGAATGTTCTAGTGAGTAGCTACGAGGTTTTACAAGCTTTCCTTTCCCATAGTTTCTTTAGGTAGCTACTGGGTATAAGTATTGTCTTTTGCGTCATAATTTTTATGCTACGTGCATATTGGAGAAAAAAGTTCTTGAGGCGAGAAATACACGCAACGTCCGTTTGTGCGCTGATGCTCCATCCTAACCTTCATACGAATATGGCATAGATTATGTTATGTCAAACGGCATCGCACAACGGCAACGGATTTGTCTGTCAAACGGATTCATATAAGGTGAAAAATCGAAGAAAAGACGCAAAAACGGACGTTACCGTGTATTTCTCACCCCAATACGGAAACTGTTCTAATTTTAGACCAGTTACACTTAGACACCTTAATGTATAATGTACAGAAAACCTTAATGTATAACCTACACAGTGAACAATAAAGAAATATTGTATTGTATTACTTGTATTGTACTATAATTAGATAGAACTAGATTTACTCATTTTAAACAATATTTTGTCCAAAATGGAGATAGCATCCTACCCCACAAGAGATAAAGTAGTGATGTTTGTATGTTTATGCTAAAATGGCGTCACACACATGTGATCGCAATAAAATTGTCCCACTTTGGTAAAGCAAACAGCGACCCACTCGAAATAACACGTTAACGCAACAAAAGCCGCGACACTACCCACCGCATCGCTTTTAACACATCTGCTGCTATGTATTATTACTTTGAGATTGAAACATATGACTAGAGTCGCCCCCAAGAAACAAATTAGGTACCTATTGGTGGGTGTCACCGATTCTCTTATTTTTTGGCAATGCTATTCCAGACACTTACAACTGGCATTCTATACCCGCTATGACTTAAAAACTTTAAGCTACAATTACAATGAATCAACTGAATTTAGGATTTAGGCGAGGAACACACGCAACGTCGGTTTGTGCGTCGTTTGTTCAATTTTCCACCTTATTTTTATACGAATACGGCTTATGTCAAACGATTTGACAGACAACGCAGCGTTGTGCGATGCCGTTTGACACAAACCGTATTCATATGCAGGTAGGGTGGAGAATCGAATGAACGACGCACAAACCGACGTTGCGTGTGTTCCTCGCCTTAATACCCGCTTTCGGCGCAACTGCGGCAGACATTGTTAAAGATATTTTTAACAAGGTCTTATCAGTCCTCACTACTCAACAAGCAAAGGGTATTGATTAACGCATTATTAATTTGCAATTTATAATTTGTTTTCAAAATTAATTGCGAGATCAGGGACCAAAACTTGCTAAATAAAACTTGTTTCAGTTGTGTGCGTGTCGATGGCATGTCAGTTTTGATAGTTTCGTATTCTGCTAACAGTTTTAGTATGGAAAATCACAGTGGCAATATAATGACAGTAGTGTCGCTGGCATTACCTATCTACAAAGTCTAAAAATTAGCAGACCTGGGGGCACAATCAAACAGTATTTTTAAACACGGCGTTAGTTTCGCTTGCGTTGCACCATAAGATAAGTAAATAAATAAACAGTCGCTTTTATTGTGTCACAGACCTATTCTATTCCGACCAATTTAAAGAGATCTCGATCGCTCCGTTGGTGTAAGAGAAATTATACTTAGTAGAACTTTTCAAGAGTTCTTCTTCAATAAGTCGTCTGTCCTTGTCACTGGCTGTCGCGACATGTGGGACTCAACTTGTTTATATTGTAAATAAAGTCTTGTACACAATAGGTACAGCATATGTTTGATCGGCGAAGGCATGTCTTCTTGACACACATTGCCGTGCCTTTAATGTACCTATTATTGTATTGCAACTGCCAGTACAAGTATATACGCAAAAGAGGATGGGTGACAATTTTGTAGGAGGTAATTCACATAATATGTGACAGAATCGGTAATACGGTGTATGGCATTACATGGTTATTATTATTGCAAGTAGCGGTATATACGCAAAAGAGGATGACAGTTTTGCAGGAGAAACTCCACATTTTTTTTACAAATTATCGGTAATATGATGTATGGCATTACATACATGGTTATTATTATTGCAAGAAGGTAAATACGTAAAAGAGGATTGGCAACAGTTTTGTAGGAGAAACACAACATGTGTGATTTTTATCGGTAATACGATGAATGGCGTTACATGGTGAGTATTATTGCATGTAAGTACGCGTAATAAGAGAGAATTGGCGACAGTTGTTAGGAGTTGTGTGACAATTTATCGGTAATACGATGTATGGCATTACATGGTTAGCATTATTGCATGTAAATACCTACGCATAAATGAAACATGATTGGCGACAGTTTTGTAGGAGGAGTGACAAATTACCACATGTGTGACAAATTATCTGTAATACGATGCATGGCATTACGTGGGTTGTAAATACCTACCTATAGAAGTAAATATAGGGGAGGGAGGATGCACCTTGCAAAGTAGATACGACAGTAACGAGCTGCTATAACAAGAGATGTATGATTAATAAAGTTTTTTTCGACAGGTTTTAATTTAACTTTATTGCTGGCATACAAAGTTGTGAGTCGGGCTCTTGTGTGTGGGACTTTCTATCTGACATTATTCCTGTAGTTGTAAATAGCAATAATGGTTGTCAAATTAATTTTAATCAAGAACATGTACCTACCGTACTTTTTTTGAAATAAAATTTTAGAACGAACATCAAAGATCTTTGAAGATTTTATGGGATAGGTAGAAAATGTAACAAAAGAAAAGAAAATGTTCAACAAGTTATAGATACCTCTAAGACTAACAATTAATTGTTATATTTTTTCTCTTCTTTTTTTCTTTTACGGTGTCTCATTTATGTTTGTATTTTGTTGCTTTCGTAATTTACTATTAGTTAACTTAGGAAGAAAAAAATTCAATAGGCCAACCCTTGGTCAACCACGTCAACACTTTCTGATAGTATCTATCTGGACAGCAGTTAAACGTCCTCACTGATTTACAAGACTTCATACTTTTTTAATTACCCGCTTGTCAAAACTATAAACACTTAGTTGGAACATAAAATGCGACGATATCAGCACTATTCAGTATCAGGGTGGAAATAGAGAGGGGAATATTTGTAACTTACGTTGTAGTTGTTATACTTACTTATTTTCAAAAAATAGTTAAGCACGTATACTTATTTGATATAATTTGATAAGGTAGGTGATAGGTACATGTCGGATATGATAGTAGATTCAGAATAGAAAATTCTGATGCCACTGACCGCTAGCCCAACTAACTGCATTGTGCTCTACGTCCTAGAGTGTCAAATTAAGACGCTATAGAAAATATTCCCTTTTGCTGAATTATTGGGGTAAAAACGTTATTGGGTGGCTCGTTAACTTAGTGTCACACATGACAAAAGACAGAAGCAGGGGTCGAATTAAGGTTACGTAGGTACGCCAAATAAAAACGCCTAGTTTGTTTTATGTGGATATCAACTCAGCAGCCGCAGGCCTTTCGCCCCAAGTCCTGGCGAGATGTCAAATAAAGTGTGACAAGTAATTTCTATAGAAAACTGGCCACGTCATCGGATTTTTTGTTCCTCCCTACGAATATTTTTGACATTCAATCTACCTATGCTGTATAGAGCTATTACAACCGGGTTTTCGTCACTGTGGTTGACCACGAGCAGTTTCAGTTTCAGCCCAATAACTATTAGGTTTAGACAGAAAAACTTTTCTGAAGATCTGTCTGGATATTCGTATTCACTGCAATCTGCGTCCCATCCCTAACTAAAGCCCCTTCGCGTTTCACGGTACTTAAGGGCACGCAACAGCTACATATATTGTTGAAATCGCAGCGACACTGCCGCGATTGCTATGCGATAATAATCGCACCGCCCACTTAAACGGGGTAGTGTACCTACCTAGTCACGCAGGGTGTAGTGCGTTTGACTTTGAAGGGTAGACAGAGCGTAAACAGCCAAGACAAATTTATTTGAGTGTTGTTTTAGAAAAATGTGTATTTCAGCAATTTTTCAGCCTAGCTTCTGAGAAAGTGATATCTAAACACGAAACCTCTCCCATCCCTTCAGCTACTTCCGCAGGAAATACTGTGTTGGTGCTGTTCTAACCAGCATCATATCAAATTATTACATACAGTACCTAAATAATGTAGGTAAGTAGGTACCTATATTTTTTTCCACGGTAAGGTATTCTGATCTATGACGCTGTCCGCAGACCTTTCCCAGGGTAGGTACGCCATTTGGCACGACCTTTCATCTTCGTCTCATCCAGCCAAGAACTCATCTAGAAGCAACCAGGTTTTCTTCACTTTTTAAACCATAATTTCCTAATAGGTTTACTTATTTTTGCATCCATAGAATAGGTACATGATCTCTATCGCCAGCTACCAAGGATGGCACATAGATAGACGCACTGTATAGTACTCCTTGTGCAAGTAACTAAATCTACATAGAGATTATCATGTTACCCCAAACGCCTATACCGCAAAATTCCGTCTAGACCATGACTCATAATACCAAGGATGATACCGTAACTGATACGAAGAGATATGCGCAAAATATCCATAATTCAAGTTTCATACTCATACGCTAAACTACACAAGTTTGATATCACTATTAGAGTCGCTATAAACTTTACAGGATAACTTGTATGGTAGGTTGTATAAAGTTGTGCACACAAGTTTTCCGAAGAATGCCTTTAACTTTATAGAAGCAGTAAGCAGGCTTGCGTGGTGGAGTGTATTAGGATAAAACGGCTACCACACTCGCCCTGCTGCAAGGCCAGATTCAGCATACACTGATGGTTAACTTAAGTTTCTTGTAGTCATCATCACATCACATCAGCCTGTAGTAACTCTGACACCCAGGCTCTACGGGTCGTTAGATGACCTGGTGATCCACTCGAAGAAGGAGAAGAAGAACATAGGCATCTCCAAGAGTACCTACCTACGCCACAAGGCACGATCCTCCCGTTTTTACAATCGAGTTGCTACCAGCAGCTCTATTTAAGCGCAGAGCACACCGTCTGCGTATGCAGGACCTATGCGTGCGCATCTTCAGCTAGTAGCGGTTGTGAACTTGTGATGAATGGGACTTTATGAGAGGTAGCACACTGCCTGCATACGTGTGCACGCCACCAAGCGCGTACCGCGTCCCCATACAATATAATGTGTCAAAGTGACCCACGTGATGTGTCAGAGTGACTCACGCTTACGGAGGTGGTGTGTCCTATAGGTCATTGTTTTATCTAGCTGCTTTTTTATAAACCGCCCATGAAATAATCCGCAATGTATGGTAAATCTGCCCTATCGCCAGGTCAGTGCAATAGCCAGTTAAGCTAGGCTGTATGTAGGGAGTTTCCTCCAAGGTTTGATGGTATCCGTGGACGGCACGCGAACACTCGCACTTTGTATGCCGCTTCCGGCAGAACGGGCCGCCTTCCGGTCCGGGAAACCGTCCGGTACGGGCCGCTTCCAGTTGCTCCAAAGACAGTGCATTTTACTTGTAGAGGCGTTTGAAAAACTCCGACACCAGATTTCATCGGATCATTAGATGACTTGGGATCCTACTCGAAGAAGAAGAAGAACTGGAGTTCATAGAGCCATTTGATAATTCGATGACACTAGAAAAAGTAGAGTTCATGTAGTAAAACCTCTCTTTTAAGCAAAATTATACGTACCTGTACGGGAGTATAGGGGGGGTGGGTATCCCAGTATTTAAGGCGCTTTACACACAACGCCCGTTTTCCCGTCAGGAAATGCGAATTAGCACCTTAATCCCATACAAACACAACGACGCATGCCTAACGGTGCGATGACGGATGCGTCTGTCAAACTGATCACGTCGTGATTACGTGCACGACACGCATACGGGCCCGGTGTGTGGCGCTCTTAAAGGTTAGGTTAGGTAGGCCCGATTGCCAATCGGACTTTATGAATTGCTCCTCTTTGACACGCTGGAAAGTCTGCGAATTAGGCACCATCCGCCTTACCGAATTTTCTTCTTTTACGTACCTGAATATCCAAATATCACAGAGGTGCGAATAAGAACAACCCTTTAACAAAGTACGGTCGTTCCAGCTCCGTGTCACCTTAAGCACGTGTTGTGATTAGCCGCAATTTATGGTTTTTGTACCGCGGCCATGGTAATTACGTCTTTATCGCCGTGTTTTATGGCTCCAAATTGGTAATGAGGTGAAAATGCTGGAAAAATTGATGGCGAGGTGTGACGTAATGGCGTATTATGGTGTAGTAAAGGGGCTGTTTCTATTTATGCAAATAAAGTTGTTACACAACTTTTTATGGTTCTACACAATTAATAGGCACACGATTTCAATTTGCCGCAGAAAGCCGTGACTTTTATTGAAGAAAAAAGCAGAATATTGCTTTTATTGTAGTAAAATATACTATTTCCATATAAAAATTGCTCCTAGCTTAGTGTTAGACCAATTCTAAAACTGCGCCGAAATCTTTACTTGTTGGTAAAGTCATTGCTGAGGAATTGGAAAGTACCCAAATATCAAGTAGGTATATATATTCAATGATATTGTACTCACTTACTTATATTTAATGTATGTTTAATATCTAAGTTAAGTACGATATTTTGTATTTGGAATCATTGTCACTTGTCATCAACGTCTGTTGTATTCCCAAAGTGACTCATTTCTAAAATGTTTTCCCACATAACATTTAAAGTCTTTGACCTTTATTCAAAACATTGTCCTCACTCCTCACACCGCAGTACAAACTTACATTTACCGTCATTTTATCATTACACCCTACGATTTTCGAACAAAGCTAAGTCAGCCAACGGCAAAAGTAAAGTTGCACAAATCATGACATAGATGTCGATAAAATAAACAAGTGTCGATTCAGAATGGATAATGTCGTTGTCACAGTTGGGCCTTAAATAAACGTTGTGAAGAGTGTATGACATCGCAAGAAGTGTAAAGGCAGATACACAAGCAGAGCATGAGAGCCGCTCACAAAAATACCTGTTACCATCGTTTTTAAAAACCTACGTGCTTTAGAGCGTGTGTGAGCCTAGTCCTTAGAAAATAAACATTGAAATGTGCAGTGATGGTACAATTCCTTATTGAACCCCCTTTACTCTAATTCACAGAGCTGAGTTGTGTTGTATTAGCTCTTCAATGAAGTCTTCATAAGAGTAAAGTCGGTAGGTAGGTACGTAAAAGGCGACTCAGAGGCTGCAACGTCCCTGTAACATCTTCTTAGAGTTACCGTCTGCCACCAGTTCCTACTTTTTACGCGCACTCTATAGCTTGCTTATATACCTACCCTAAGGTTAGATACCGTCAATGAATGTTGCGAACCGACGGTTGTTTGTGATTGCAAATTACATCAAGGATTTTCCACGAAAGTTGTCATACATATCTCGTACAGTTTAAAAATTATCCTTTATCGAAAATTTAACCTACTCTTAATCTATGGCACGCATTTAAATTTAACACCCTGTAATAATATTTTGACTGATGATGAGTTCTTACCCTTACAATATCTACTAACGAAAAGTAGATTTTAATTAGATGCCTATCGCGGCCACCCACGGCGCCGCCGACGCGTCGCGACGTTGCGTTTGCGTCGCGGTTGCGACAGTGCGACGTGACTCAGCGTAGCGTCTGCGATTGCGGCGTGGGTGTGTAGAGGGCTTTAGTGATTGATACTGGCAACAACTTGCCGTGTGGTGCCGGCAGAGTAGAATAGCACCACCCCCTCTCTTCGTAAGAGGCGACCGAGGGATAAACCCGATCCAAACAGCCAGGGCCAACCGTATGGTGGCGGTTAATCCACCACAAAAGCATTCCCAAGGAGGGTTGACGTCTGGTAGGCGGCCGGTCGTAAAATTCAGCTAAATACTTTGCAACACGATTTTGTGTTTAACGAAACGTGTTGCGCCGACCCCAAGTAATTGGGATAAGGGCAGGAAGATGATGATGACTGGCAACACACTAGTGTTAATATGCGAGATGACAAATGATTGTAATTGTCTTTCTCCGTTCTTTTCGAGTGGGACACCGAGTCCTCCAACGACCTGATGAAACCTGGTGTCAAAGTTTTTCAACCATCTACCACTAGTAGCAGGCCTCTGACATCGTTTTGTAACGACTCTAAGTGATCATGGATAGCAACTGGCACCGAAGGCTTAACGTGCGCTCCGAAGCACAGAACCTTCTTGCTTTTCGAATAGCCAGGTTGTACAAAGTGATAAATATCAACTTTGTGAGTGACCCTAATGTGTCGCAGGCAGTCGCACATCGGCTATACTTGTGACTTTGTGACATATTTTAATACCAAAAATTACTTTCCTACTTATAACTAATTATAATTCAGTTGTGTGCCCAGATCACTCATATATATGTCCCTAAAGGGACAGATAGGAGACGCTCAATATAAAGGTGCTACCATATAGAATCCCAGGATTTTTTTTAATTAAAAACTACCAGTGAAGATAACATATACAGAATCTGTATATTACTACGTTCGTTTAGAAAAAAAACCGTTCAGAAATATGATAGGTATATGTACCCCTTGGTTATACCTCTTTTTGTAGTACGGTCACTCGATACAAGGCCATATTGGACAGCTGTTAAATATGGCCTATTCGAATGACAGTACTATAGTACCCTTACTGTACTGCAATACATTTTTTCTTAGTTTCGATTAAATAAAAAGTAAATAAACATACCCATTTTTATCATAATTTTATTCATTCTTCAAAACATCTTCAAAACAAATGTATAAAATTATCGAATTAACAAACAATATTTACAAAATAAGCATGAATTGGTGGTAAAGGAAGTATCTAACACTAAGCTCACGTTATCATCATGAACATATTTATGAGTACCTAAAGGCAACTGAACCCTAGAGGTTTATTATAGCGTGCAATACAAATCTTAAGTAACTGGAGAATACACTGTTCTTACGTAATTCACTGGTTTGTAGTGTTCCCGTGCGTGCATGCAAACAGGTCTATCTTAGGTGCCCGATTTGCTGGTCGTGGCTTGCGGGCAGCGATGTGGTGCTGCTGTCCCCAACTTTCACTTCCCACAACACCTTTTCAGTGGATAAAGTGGCTAACATATTGTAACAAACACTGCCTGTACAACAAAATATTGCTGTGCTCTTTGCTTTATCCGTGGCAATTCTGTCCGTTGAAATCACGAAGAACTCACTTGATACAACTTCCGAATAACTTGTTTGCTTAGAACTGAAGTTAAATATAATAAAACTTGAGATTAATAATAAAAAGAATAAAATTATGGAATAAAACAATAAATTAAATAACTGACGCTTTGACTTGACGTTGACAAAGACAACTGGCGTGATAGTCCACAAACTAGAAAAATAAGTTTGTACATAAATAGGTTTGTTTGATTTGTTTTATATTTTGATCAAAAACTTCTTGAAAAGTAGTAAAGTTTTCTTTTTTGAAAGATAAGAAATGGCCGTCGTAAAAATCATCTGTTTGATAGCTGTTATCTGTGGTTTAATCTATGGGTTTAATAAGGAATATGTCATCATATTGGCGTTTCCATAGTGTGGTTGTGTGTGGAATGATGCATATTGACATTATGACATAATTATGACATGAAAAACCTTCAAAGATTTTGCTCGTAATTTTGCTTCTTTGTGTAAACAACAATCAATAGATCTTCGTCAAAATAGTCCCCAATTATAAAAATTGGCACGAACAATGCAATTAATCTTGGAAGACCTCAAACCGATGGCCGTAGGAAATGTCGATCAACAGAGGAAGGACAATGCGCATACGCACACGCTAGCCCTATTTGAGATAAGTCACGGAATATTGGCTGTGTTCTCTATTCGAAACTTCGACTGAACCTTACAGACGGACAGCAATTTCGCAACTGCACATGTGCGCGCGTTTAACTTTTGTGGTCCAAGTGAACCGCAGCTAGACGGGTTTCCGAATTAGTGAAGGTTGAACTTGGACAAGACTAGCTGAGGATAAAAATTTGTAGCACGAGTAGGCTTATATTCAAAAGTGGGCGGATAAAGACTAAAATGATTAAATTTTTTTGTCAGTATAAGCAGGTAAGTATAAAAAAACGTTTGTATTCTCTATTGAATCTAAATTGGGCTCTGATGCACAGTGGCTTCACATTCTTTTAGCAACTGATTATCGTACTTTGACTAAAAACACCCCCTATTCAGTTAGCTTTTTTGTTAGCAATATTGTCGAAGTGAGCCTGAGTTGCTCGCAAAAAATAGTCAGATCAGTCAGATCCTGAAAACGTGTATTTAAGAGTCCTAAAACAGCAACGCCAGTGACCTTGTTGTTTTCACTGCCAATCCTTCTGTTTCACCTGCTACATCTGACTGTGAGCGAGTTGCTGTTGATACGTGCAGCCGATAAAATAAAGTTCGTCTGTGCGAACCCTGAACTGGAAGACAAAACACCGATCCGCGAAGTCTCATAAACTGTTCTGTCTTGTTAGAAAACCGTGGGTCTTCGTGTTTTTTTAAACTGGTCTACAAATTCCGAGGTCACACTTCAGTATGATTAATAGTCCGTATTCCAAGCTCATTTGTCTTCGGCTACTTATTTAGATATTAATTTACGTGTAATTACGAATGAGTTTCGACCGTGAGATAGGTTCGTTTTGTAATCTCAAACTCAAGATGATTTGTACTAAATTAATCTTGTTATTATACTAAGTACTTAAATTATGACTTCGTTCAAGGTGAACAGATTTGGATCTTTTGTATTTGTATCTTACAGACAAGTAGGTAATAGTGCAGTTTTATAAATTACCGATGCCTGAGATGAAACAGATATTTTTTTCTTAAAATGCAGTTTATATCAAAAATATCCCGGTAGATGGAGCCCTGCCACGAGTATTGGCCAAGATACACTTGCTAAATTTGCAGACTAAGATTAAACCGCGGTATTCAAGCTGGTAAACTGATACCACAGACTGATACTTAAAGTCGCAGGTTCAAATCCTGCCTGCAGAGGAATAGCTTAGCAAGTTTTCCAATAACTGTGTTTTTTGAAATTAAGCATTCTCTTATTTATACCTAGCGTCTGTAATTACATCTATAAGGAAACTTAAAATGCAACAAAATGTTGTTCAATTTTAAGTTTACACACAAAAAATAATCACTTTTACGTTCGTGACAACCTTCGAGCATTTCCGTCCCGTTCCGGCCCCGGGGGAGACGGTATAGTTACTTTTCTCCAATTTGCTCGGAAATGGCTTCATTACTTTAAAAAAAGAATACGTCAATGGGCTCATTTATGTAGTCAAGGCGCAGAGGACTGTAATAGAAATTGCCGGACTAGGCCGGTAATAAAAGGGTTCTTAAACTTCACACTTTCGTGTTTAGGTGTTTTATGGAACACAATTTGTTTGAAGTTTGAAGGCTGAATGTGAATTTCCCGCGCATTCTTTATGAAACGGAACGTAACCAAAACCAGCGCATGCGCTTTGCGAACTTTAGAAGTTACGAAGTGTCAATTTTGTCACGATTAAATATTTATTATTTATGTTTCCTTGCAAATTGGAGAAAAGCACTATACAAACCTCGGCCGGTATAACAATTTCTGGTCTCGTTTACTTTAGAAGACCTCGACTTCGTCTCGGCCTTCCAATGCCACTCGACCAGAAATTGCTATATACTCGGCCTGTGACGTAATGTACTATTACTCTATACAAATATTTCTGTCATTTTTTGCGGGGGGAGAGGTAAAGCTGTCAAATCAAGCTAGTGTTGAAATCGACAATATCGATACTTGACCTTTCGATTAATTATAACAGTCTACTCAAAATTGTGTCATATTATTGAATTTTTAAAAGCAACTTAGTTTACAAGAATAGGATTTTTAGTAAATAGAAATATTGGCGCAATAACATCATTTTAAATATTGCATAAGGTACCCTAAATTAACCAAAATATTAATTTCTTACTCCAAAGACCAGATAATACAATTATGTAGGTCCAATCAATGCAATACCTACTATTTACTGATAATTAAGTATCATAGGATATTATGTAAGGGAATTTACTAAAAAAAACACCTTTACAACAAATCATAAGTACATAATAACTTCGACTGTCCCGATGACGTAGTGGTTAGTCCGCCAGTCTTCTACGCCGAGGCTCGTGGGTTCGATTTCCACCGGACACAATCAAATATTCGTGTTTTGTCTGAGCACTCTGCCTGATAAAGGATCACCGACTGGACCGAAACGGTCGTGAAATCGCGATGTAATAAGAAGTAGGTAAGTGCGAAATCCTTTTTATACCTATATAATAATTAAAGTTAAAATGTCGCACTTGAGTTTAACCAATTTATAGCACACCAAGTCGTCCAACGACCTGATGAACCCTGGTAAACGTACCAGAGTTTGTCAACCACCTACTGCAAGAAGCAACCGGGACGCGTCTTTCCGTTTTCGGAAATGCCTCCTACTGAACACGGAAACGGAAAGACGCAACCGGGACCGACGGCTAAACGTGGCTCCAAAGCACGGAACCATCTTGCTTCTCGGAAAATTAGGTGGTTCAGCCTGTGTGGTGTCCTGACCAGTCTAGGAACATATTCATAAAGAGATAAAGCGTTAATTAACTACTATAGCTTATAGCTTTTAGACATAAGGAGAGAGGAGTCATTCCCAACACAAGTTTCATTACTTACCGGGGGGACTCAACCATGTTTGTTAACATATTTTGCAAATAAAGCTTTTTGTATTATTTTTTTTTGTATTTGTATAGATAAATGTCAACTTTGTGAGCGAAAGGAATAGAACCCGGAACCTTCTGCGTCGCAGGCAGTCGGACTAGCCACTACGACACATTGGCTGACATCCGATGTCACCCGATCAGCTCAGACTGACATTAATTTTCAATGAAACTCGAACAAAATCAGGATTTCCCAAAATCCATAGTAAAAGTTGTACAATTGCATAATCTGATCATGCCTGCAAAGTTTTCGGTACAGACCGTCTTTACATAGTATAGGTTTGAAACTATGGCGATAGAAAAAGTATCGACGTTTTGTATTAGTTAGATCACTGCACTAGCTTGGGTTCAGTGTGGCTCGATACTTCAAGTTAAAATTATCGTTTTTTCATTACATATCGACTGGAAATGAACATCATTGAATAAGTAGAACAATTCCATACTAACATTCTAATCTTACTTAGCAAGCTATTAACTGTTAATAAAGGCATCGATAAACTAAGATCGTTAATTGTTACCCATTGTATGGTGGAATATTATAATTCTTTTTTTGAAAAATAAACGATACTATGATGAACACTATTGCTCGACACAAAATAATAACAAAAGGAACAAAATACAATTATTTTATTGTAGATCCACCTAAAAAAAACTCCAAATCAGTCATTTTGTACGACTTACTGGCAACACTTATGTACAATTTTCAATCGCTTATTTTAAATATTATTTAGTGATATTGTACTGGAAGAATGCTTTCGGATGAAAAGTGATATTGTTTTGTTGTAAATTGCTATTTTTACATATTTTTTTAGGCATTATTAGCTTTACAATTCGGCTTTTTATCGGAGCTCATTTGACATGCGCGACTGGACTCGTTCTAGGAAATAATCTGACAGCAACTAGTTTTTGTAATAAGAAAAGCCCCCGTGGGCAAAGGCCGTGACAGAGGGGAAGTGCTTCGTATGGCGTCTCCCCCGACGGGACGGACGGAAATGCTCGAAGGTGACAACTATCATCGCATTATATAAATGACAATCTGTGATAGCCGCTATTTGATAGGTCGACATAATGCTACTACCTATATTCAGATTTTCAATGCAATTTTATAACTTCTAAATATGGCAAAACATCGGATAATTAACCTTGGAGGAACGCTGGACTACTATGGGACGAAAGTTGCGTTGCTCGAAGTATTAAACTATCCAATAGACACTGGGTGGTCCTCCATTCCCTTCAATACTCCAAAATTATAATAAACATAATCGCCGTAAACGCGTTATATCCAAACAACCTATTTTGATTCACCCCTTCCATCGTCGCAGGCGCAACTATAAGTTGACAAAACGGCCGGTCGAAGCTAGGGTTGCCAACGTAGGCGATTTACCATTATTTAGGCTACTCTAGCAAACGTTCATCGAGTTAGAATTCCACAAGACAGAAGAATAAAAAGTACACTTACCCAACTACTGTTGGCCTACAGAGAGTTTTGATCACGTCGCAAGAGAAAGAGAACACAAACTTAGACAGCTTATAATTATCTACTTACATGGGTTTATTGCAAAATGCTGTGAGAACGAAGTCCTACGAAATGGTTAGATAATTTCTGTTCAATCCTGATAACCATACTCTGATCTTCTGATTTAACTATAACAGAATGAAGTGGACGTCTGGCAGAAATTGGTTCCATGGAACTGATGAAACATTGCGACCCTCAGCATTGTGGAATCGACGAGAGCAGTAGGTAGGTATGCTACTCTGAAGCTTCAACTAAGGTATATTTTGTCTTGAATCTTTTTAGGCGTCATAAAGCGGACATTGACTGTCATTGGCTTTCCACTGCTGGCAACACTGCGGAAGCTCCCATACGACGTCCATACGCCGCTCACCAACCACCACTGTAAACAAGCGTTTATTAACATGATCATAAAACGCGGCGTTTATCGGACCGGTGTGGGTGGTCCCTTAGTTCAAGCAAACATGAATATGACAGAAATAGTCTGTTTGAACTTTAAGCTGAATGAAGTATTGAGAAGCTATTGTAAATTCCGAAAGTTCGGCATAGTTTCTCTTACTATTGGGTCGGCGAGAAGTAGATACACGTAACCTCTGTTTATGGGGTATTTTTGCGTACCGCATGCGTTAGGACAATACGAATTTCGATCTTATTCAGACGTATCCGTCGACGCAGCGTTGTGCGATGCGGATTCGTCTGACAAATCGTTTGACATAAACCGTATTTGTATGAAAATAAGTGAAAAATCACATTTTCCTATCGCATGTGATAGCGCTGCACAAAAATAATGCTCAAGCGTACTTTGTGTGTTTCTTGCTTACTATTGGTCCATAGTTTCTAATATTGTTTGCATCAATTTGTTTATCTCTAACTAATATACCAATCTGTTGTGAGGAAAACCAAGCTTTACTCTATAAATTTTCACCACTGATTCCACCAAGAACTCCATCTCTATTATCAAAGAATACTATTTCTACTATACGGATATCACGGAATCTATTGTCAACTTTCTCAACTTTTTGGGTACGTTTCTGGAGAGAAAGAGAGAAATAGAAAAAGGTTCGACCAAAATTGACGAAAGACGAATTTCTAGCAATCCTAAACTGTTTGCTTAAGCGCGTAATTTAAATTCTTGTTAACAATTTCATTACGTGATGGAACCCAACAGGTACCCTACTTAACTGAAAAGATACAGTTTATGTCAAAAGAAAATGCAGGTAAAAGTGTTCTAAAGCTATGACACTCATTCAGTAGCAGGTTAATTAAGTTTTGGCTATTTTCACTTTTATGCTACACTCATTATTTTCCAATTACCTACCCAATTTAATTAACTCATATTGAATTTCATGTAGCGAAGAGTCACCTGTCCCCAATTGAAGAATGTCCCGTCGCAAATTTAATTAAAAACGTTTATACGGCCAATTTTACTCGCCGCTGTATAACTCGAAATTACACCTCATTAAAATTCGTACCTGCTTCTCATTTACAATTCAAAATTGTATCTACTGGTGCTCTATATCTGTATGTTTATGGGATTTCATTTATCTGGTCTCGTAAATGGATCACGCTATCGCCGGTAGCTGGTATCCTGACGTATATACCGCCCCAATCTATAACACTTCCAAATCAATTAAATCCATCGGTGACTTGTGATCTTTATTCACACCCTAAAACCTCGACGGATCCTGTCACTCTAACAAGCTAAGCTGGATCTTCGACAATCATACCTCTACCATCAAAATCTTCAAAGACATTTGAAATTTCAACTCTATCGATGAAGGCATACGATGTGTTGTTGATACCAATGAATGCAAAAGCGCTGAACGCAACCGACTTTATGATAACAATTAAGCAAGTTTTACGGTTTTATTGTGGCAAAGTCGCCATTGCTGTCAACTTCTGAGAATGGAAGGCTGAGATGGTCCTGTCATTAGAGGCTGTAAACCTGGACGACAGTATCGTAACGAGGTGGATAATGACTCGCAGTTTATGGCACCAAACTATGCAGCGGATTGATAGTTCAAAAACGCCTCTATATTTTCTCGCTGCATCTTTTGTGCGGCGATCTGTTTCATGTATGATATCAATTGAAAAAATATCGAACTGTGAAGATCGTAAACCAAAAAAGCCTCACGGGATGATGGGACTCTACAAAGTTATAAAATCGTTGCTCTGGGAATAATATTTTTAGTGTCTGCTTTTCTTTTGGTTCCCATAGGAAACTAATTGTGAAATAACCTAATGATGTCTCTACGTATAATAAACGTGGAATGACTAAACCACACACTCCTCACATTATGGACCTGATTACAATAAAATATGAAGACACACGCAGATTGCCAGCAGAACATAAGGACGATAATAAACACATAAAAGCAGACGCAACCGAGATTACTATCACAACAAATTACAGTGCTAGCATTTCTAAGTATTTTCCATCGGGCAATGTCTAGTGGCATCCCATGTCAGAGTACCTGAATTACGAAGCATATTACAATGAACATTACAGAGAAAACAAAACAAAGAGCGTTTATGCAATGTTCGTCACATGTGTGCCTACCGGGGACGCGAGCGAGCGCGGAAAGCAAGACTATCTGCTGCAATATCACTATAAAACATCAAACTCGACTCTATCCCTAAAGCACAAGAGTCACCAAACCTGAATTACAATCTTTGTAAGCAGTAAGACAGTATTGCTCCGCAGATTTAACTAACATCAAAACAAACTCCGTCTTATTCGCAGATGCCTTACGTCTTATAGTCGCTTGTACGGGAAGATGCACACTTACAAAACCCACTTTACGCTTGAAGACGGTATTTTTCAAATTGGTTTTTATCGTGCTGTGATACGGTATATACTGTTGGTAGATGTAAAGTGGTATTTGAATAAAGAAGGCTTGCTCCTACGCATGTCAACGTGTCCGTAACGCGATTTTATCTGCGCCTTGGGTGCCTTACCACGATCATATAACTTGTGATTTAATGCGCGCTTAGTGTTATGTTAACCCGTTAGATAAGACGGTAGAGAAGGTTTAGACGAAGTAGTGATTATAATCTGAGAAAATAGTAGAAGAAGGTGTTTAGCCAAAGTAAATAAATACAAATTGTATTAAATTTTGCATAAAATGGAAACTGCATAAAATAACGCAAAATGTAAGATATTAAAAGAACGGTACCTTTTTGGTATGGGACGTTATTTGTAATTCATTACGATGGGGCTAAATGTGATTGCATTGCATGTAACATAAATACAATTCAATTTCTAAAGAATTTAATATCCAATGTATGCTAGTTCTGATAGATACAAGTAAGTTACTTTTGATTTGATGTACTTTTATTTCACCATATGACATATCATTTTATTATACTTTACTCCAATATAATCTAGACCCAAAATAACAACACTAACCCAAAGCAAATTCTCAACATAATCCACCGAGCCCATTATTACAAATTATAATAATGATAATCAAAACCCTACATGACCTGAGCCCCGCAGCTAGAGTGCGGCTGACAGCTGCTGAAGCGGTGTATATGTGGTTGATATGCGGTCGGGATTCGAACGCCTGGGGCTCGCGACGTGACGCATGACACTGGGTTTGCAAGAGGATTAATTGTAATGTTTGGTACCGCGTGATTATTTAGACCATTTCTTAAATATTTGCAAATGAAATAATCTTCCATTCAAAATCACGATCAATTGAGCGATGTCAGCGTAGAAGGTGGAGTTCTGTAGATTCCCAACAAGAAACATACTCACCTACCTAAATGTTATCAGCGTATTACAAAAAATTACCTACTAAATTCTTTCTCCATACGATTGGACGTTGTCAAATGACTTCCATAGCACTGTAAATGTTTGCAAAACCTTCTACTTACAAATTAATCATTAATTTTATTAAGGCAGGAGAATTTACCTAGGTACTGTACCTACTGGTAAGTCTTCGAATAAAATCTCTCAAAAATACAAAAATACACATTTAATGCTAATATTTCATGAGTTCTTCACTTTGTACACACCTAAAAAATAAACGCTACTTATGAAGGCCATTTGTGACTGCAAAAAAAATACATCGTAGGTAGGTCAAGCAAACTGTCTTCGAGGTTTTTAACTTTCTTTACAAACATTTTAATATACATCAACGGCGTATAAAACCAATTATAATAAACATAGTAACTAAACAACATCCAAATCGACAGTAGACAAATTGGAAGGCGTATGCGCACACTTTGGCGACGAGGCGTTCACTAAAGACCTACTGCTGTTTAGACCCAGTGGGCTTTATGGCTGCTTTATTACCCGTGTGTTGCCGGCTCAGAATAGCATCACCCCAATTCTACCAGTGGGTGTCGTAAAAAGCAACTAAGGGATAATCATCCAGGGAATGGGCAGCAGCATTCCCTGCCAAGCGTGGTGAGTATGGCAATACTTCCAATAGGGGGAGGCCCATGTCCAGCAGTGATCTGTTGTAGCTGTTATGGTTGGGCTTTGTCGCAAATAAGTTGATGCGTGTTTTTTTTTTTCTTTTCGAGTGGAACACCGAGTAGTCTAATTGGTGCGCATCGGTCAGTGCATCGATAACTTAGTGGCAGAGCAGTGGGGCATCGATCGACCTATGCCCCGGTCGATGCATGACAATTTTTCAATTTCTTTATTTCATTTATGACAATAATGTAGTGTATATGTAAGTGCATACAAAATTCAAATAGATCATTCATACAATTACGATTTTCATGAAATTTCGTGTACAGGGTTATTCCGGAGTAGTACCTAAATTGAACAAGGTAGATTTAATTTTCTTAAATCAACATCAAAAATAGCTGAGTAATTGCCTTCTGTATGTAAAATAGTTCAGGCATTCATCAACATATGGCGTAAGATAAGACATAATTATAGTTTTATCTTGTCTCTAGAGTGGAATTATTACTAGGTAAACACACGTACACACAAGCACCAGCTAGTGAATAGTAATTAGTGACGGGTTAAGTAGGTTAACTAGACCCTTGGTGTGATTACAAAAAATTTAGGCGCGCGTTTAGACAGTGTTTAAATTAATTTGCCATACGATTTGTTGTTAAGCGACTAAAACCATAACTTACTTTTTTTGTAATAACAGGATCTGGGTCCAATCGTCAGTAGGTCCATCTTTGACTCCACAACGCTTCCACACTTTGACGTGAAGTTGAAAGTTTATCTCGGCTCGGTCACGACTCGGTCTGGGACAACTTTTACTGACCTCACATGTGTTAGATTATGGGGAAGCCGGGTAATTATAGAGCGTGGTATTGGTTCAAGAAATCATATGGAATTGGTACGGAAATTGATGCTTGCATCGACGCGTAGGTACGCATATAAGTATAGACGTATATCGTCTGTCAGTCAACAACACTGCAACTTTTTCTACTAGGTACTAGCGGTACTTTTAGAAGTCTAGAATCCACAGTCCCGGGTTCAAGTTCCGGCGGTCGCTAGTGAATTTTTCAATTTCCTCATTATTTAATTTATGAGTCTAGAATTTGTCAAAACGTAGCATGCTTAAAAAGTTATTTTTTTATCTAAAACTTCTTCTTCTTCATCGAGGAGGAACATCATAGGGAGACTTATTAAGGTTTCGGTCGGTGGTTTAATAGCTGGCACTGGCACAATCGTTAGAGGAGATTTAATTATTTTCAAATATGAACATATGTTCAGTTTTCGACATATTCCTATGAAAAACTGTCTACAAAATATAGATGGCGCGCTCCATCACCATGCAGGTAGATTATATGGCGATTCCTTATTAAAAGTGTAGGTATGGTTCTTGACCTCCTCTTAGTTTATTATACTACTATCCCTATTGTCACCCAATCTTGTTTGTGTCCAACAAATATGCACCCTCCCACCCTCACCAAAGACCCTCACTCACCTTTAGGCAATGTCAAACAACCCGCCAAAATGTCGTGTTTCCCGCGCAACGTGACAGATTGACACCGGAAACGTGGAAATTGAAAAAAGAACGCGTTATCGCCGGATGTTGGAGCGGAAAGAAAGACGGGCGTTCCTGACAGCCGCCATGATGCTGTCAGTCAAAGGGAAGGCTTGTCGTGAACCCCTTTCGGATATTTCAAGGAAATTTTACAAGTGAATGTGGCAACACTGAAGACTATGTTAAATGTTGCGAAATCTAGATTAATAAATAATGGAATATTGTGTGATTTGATTAGGTATATGATTGCGAAGCAAAGCTAGTTTAAGTCTGACAAGACTAAAATTAATAACCAATAACTAGAAATTTAAAAAATACTGCCTATCACTTATAGTACGATCCTAGGATGCTACATGACTAAACAAAATTTATGTGTGGGGATGTTGCAGTTGTAAAACCACACCTAGACAATAAAACCTTCGATAAATCCGAAACTGCAAATAAGGCGCCGCCGATGCAGTACTTATAAGTGAGTGAGTAGCTACTTATTAAGGCACTAACTGGAGCCCTATCTTGAGTAGAAGCGAATGTAATTGAAAATAAAATAGAGATGGCGCTAATCAGATGTTTTGTATAAACTGGTTAGTGCATACTGAATTAAGTACAAAACCAGTACGATCACAGAGATAACATACATTCAACATTATTTTCGGACAATCAGATGGTTCAGCCTGCAACTAGATGAGCAATGGGGTTGCCGGTATTAGAACCATACCTATTGTGGTGAATAGGATTGGTCAGCCTAGACTCTGCGTTACCAAATCAAGCCTGCAACGCCCTAACCAGGCTGGGAATAAATTCACAAAGTCATAAGGTACATTCTCATCTGCAGCATTTTTCACACATTCCGCTGAAAAAGTGAATCTTTCTGTGGGAAGAGGGTTTATAAAAATTTACTATAAAATACTTCAACTCGTATTAGACATGGTCAAACATTTAAATACTCAAATATGTTGACAGTTTTTTGTAAAACTCCTGTCAAACATGCATTCTCTAACGTCCATGGCGAGGAACTTTGCTACTTCGTGACAGATAAACTGTTATAGATCCTAAAATATCAGGGTAATATCATGTTAATCCTTCTTATCTTCTAACTAGATACATTTTCTATCTTGCAAGATGTTTTTATTTGTAAAAGACGTCAGAATTTATTTTTAAACAAGGTTTGTAGCGTTGAAGCCTGATTCAGGCTAAAATTTCCTCACGCTACCTTCTCACTCATATTTTCATGACGGTGAAAGCTATCTGTCTAGTTTATTTACATATGAGTAGCGGATAGTACTGCCGACAATATCGTAAGAGAAACACGTACCTCTCGCTGCTGCATTTTTGCTGGCGAAGGTAATTTCCACACATTAACGATTTGGTTCAGTACCCACCTAACTTCCATGCTCATCGATAACTAAGTATTCAGTTATCAGGTAATACTGATATTTTTTCTGGTAATTACCTTTGTTATGCTTAAAACAAGAGGCGGTATTGTAAAAAGTATGGTCTTATAGTTTTTTCGTAAACCGCAAAATAAACTTTCGTTCTAACGTCCATGTCCTTTTTTCCATGTCTTTCCATGTTTCGCGGTGACATGGACGTTACAAAATGACATGGACGTTAGAGAATGACTAAATTTTATGCCCCACTGTTGGACAAAGATTTTAAATGATATATTTTTTTTCTTAATTTAAACCAATGCGTGTCTTAATGGAAAATTTTGTGAAAGTAATTCATACTTGAATACCAAAGGTTAGGTATACAATTTTGGAAAACTTGCAAAATTTTCCACCGCAGGCAGGATTTGAACCTGCAACCTTCGGCATCTGTACTGCCGACGCCACCTGGGCTACCGCGGTTCTAATCGAGCCTGCGAATTTAGCAAGTATATCTTGTCCACTATCGCGTTTGCAAGTTTTCCAAAATAATTCATACTTTTCATGTCATTGTCATCATAATTAGCCATAGGACGGATACTACTGAACATCGGACTCCACTAAATACTTCCACCTTGACCGATTAGAAGCGGCCTGCATCCGGTATTTCCCTGCCGCGGGCCGCCGCTCCTCCACCGATTATCAGTCCTTCGAGTATTGTAGCCTGCTCATTGGCACTTCAGCTTGCTGACTCTCTTATTCGATCACGAAGAGAAACACCGAGGATAACTCTCTCCATAGCTCACTGAGTGACTTCTACTCTATTTAGGAGGCCGACAGTTAGCGACCATGTCTGCGCACCATAGGTTATCACTGGCATGACACACTGTTCAAAAACTTTCGTCTCCAGACAGTGAGGAGTTTTGGACGTGAAGACGCTGCGTAACTTCCCGGAGCTGCCCAGCCGAGCTGGATTCACCGATAGACTTCCTTCTCAAGATCTTCCTAGTTGGACTGTTTGTCCTAGATAGACGTATTTGTCCACCACTTTGAGTGTCGAGTTCCCTACCGATATTGGAGTGGGCGTTACATGAGAGTTGGCCATGACTTTCGTCGTGTCCATATTCAACTTGAGGTCCACTTGTTGGGAAACCTCGATTGAAGTCCTGTAGCATTTTGCTGAGTGATGTTTTCGCTATTGATATTGATGTTAAGTTCATCCCATTCCAGGAGCTTGAAGGCATCTTCCATCGCAAACTGATATCCGGGTCATCGGTCTATACCGAGGTCTAGACACTGTTGTCGGGTAAGCTTTACTCTAGGGTCTGTTGAGCTAATAACAGGTTTTGCGACTGAAGTGTACAGCTGTCCACAGAACAGTTTGATCTCCCACAGTACCTCTCTTTGCATGGATACCACGCTGCCATCCTCCGTCTTCAGCTTTGTCAGCCGGCTCTCCCCAATAGACTGCCCCTTGCGAAAACTTTGGTGCCATTGTTTCTCTTCATCGTTTTTTTGATATTTTTAGTATTAAAGTTTTGAATATCACACCGCAGGAACTAGCATATCTGTCTGTTGAGCCGCCGATATCACATACGAAATAAACGTTATATAATGTGTAAAAAAACAACTGCAAATATTATGAGGCATAGAAAGGAAAGTAGGTCGTAATGTGAAAATAATAATAATGGTGGGACAATACAAATTGTAGCAGCCGCCCGAGGGAGTCCAAAATTGTATGGGCGGTTCAAAATTGTTTTCCACATCTCGACCTATGTTCCTTGAGGAAAGTTGTTCAGTTTCTCGGGCTAATTCACCCCTTAAAGTATTTGTAGTTGATTTTTTTACATCTTTTATAAAGAAATAAAACGTATTTTGTTTAGCTTTCCGACATACCAAGTAGTGGACATCTAACTTCCATGTCAAAAAATAGTGGCCTTCCATTTTTTCCGTTATTGATAGTAATATGTTATATATTTTCACTAAAATACCTTGTATAAGCTCTAAACAACATTACTTACTAGTTTAATATTTATAATACACTTTATTTTTTTCATTATTTACAAAAAGAAAATAAGCCACGGAATTCTCTAACGTCCATGTTCGCAAATAGTGGACATCAAATAACTCTTAAAGCAGTGGTCCGAAAACGGGGCCTTTTAAATTCTATCTTAGAAATGAAGAAAACTTTGATAAACTGTATAATATTTTCCAGAAAATCTAAAATAAAAAAAAGACATGGAAGTTAGAATTTTCCGTGGCTTTAGGAGAATGAGCCATAAATATCATTTCTGAGAACTCATAATCGAACCCGGAACCTTCTGCGTCGCAGGCAGTCGCAGTACCACTACACCAAATCGGCTGTCGAGTATCTGATATTCCAATTATCGGTGCGTACGCTGAACAAACAGGACAGTATACTCCTGATTGCCGGACGATGCCAGAACGCTAGTTGCTACCGTCTTATAAATCGCAGCCCCGCAGTGTCAATAAATACATCCGTGCGTAGGCGACGTACCGTACTATCGCCAAGAAATCCACGTATCAATTTAAGGGACCAACTTATATTGGATTTTCATATAAATACTTAGCAAAACCAGTATAAATAAATAAATGTGTAGGTGGATTAGCTGGCGATCAGTCAAGCACACGTAAGACACTCGAACCGCCAATGTAAGTCTTCTGCGCGCGGCATAAGAACGGTCGAAAGTCCAAAACTGTCTAACCCAGCCTGAGTCGACTGTGCACAATTTGTTGGAAGTCAATTGGATGCCATATGGCCCGCTGGTTGAGTGGTCGATGTATAGCAACCGGGTATTCCTGGAGTGATCGGACATGGCTATAGTTCAGAATAGGATCTAAGTAATTTTGCTTTTAGCTTTCTACACACACACACTTTAGACCGGGATTTTTGTCGCGATTATGATTTTGTTTACCTCGATATTTAAAATCGGTTTTACCACACACTTCTTGGTTTCACGCTCCATGGTCACGTTATAAATAATCCATAATTTAAGTACCTATAGCGCGGCTAAAGATGACCAAAACATCAAGGTATCGTTAAAAGTCGACGATTGACCAAAATTTGCGGTGGCTTAGTTCAGTTGCTAAAGTGATAAACGAACGACTTTACAAAATACCATGGGTTCAATTCCTGGCCAGAATGGAAATTGTAATCCAAGACTACTTCAACTCAGAATTACACTATACTTAAATTAAAATATACTAGTGCACTACTAAAACATTTGCCGTGATATTTGTTGTATAGATGCGTATTTCAAGTGAACGGTCTAAATAAACAATTCAAATCCAAATTACTTCTGTTCAAAGACAATCGTCTATAACCAGGATCCATCTCGAATATACCCATTATAATCCAAATCAATCACTGTAGTTCATTGCTATTGGTTTCTGGTAGCCTGGTAGATGTCGTAAAGTCTACGATCAAAGTTCTGCCACCCTATAGAGATTTATGCATATACCGAGAAGCGATACGATTTCCTTTGTATTGACCCAATTTTGAAAGTGCTGTGATTTTCGATGGATACTATAAAATGTGGTAAAGTCCCTTATGTTTCTTGGAAAGTTTCCAGCAGTTTTGAAAGTGCTGTGATTTTCGATGGATACTATAAAATGTGGTGAAGTCCCTTATGTTTCTTGGAAAATTTCTGGCAGTACAGGCTTGTTTGAGCCATAAAGTCTTGAGAACATTCGTATTTATAGCAGGGTCGCGATTGCAGAACATCTTCAAAGACTTCGCCGTCCCTGATGATTCAGGGCCTCTCTGATAAGACTGTCCTAATCTAACTCAACAGTAGTAATTATACCGTCAATGATAAAGTAACTGATAAACTGTGCCAATGCAAAGGATCCACCGGCCTCTCTGCGAACCAGAGCGCGACTTCCCAATCGCTTGCTCATCGCACGCGCGAATTTGACCGCCAGTGTTTGGAGACCTTCGACTAGTTTCTTATCTCCTGGTACTTGTATGTGTTTGAAGTCTGCCCTTTATGCCAATGCTTGCAGACATTCGATTTCTTCATCATCATCATCTGCCTGTCTTTATTTGAAATCAGTTGGGGGTCGGCGCAAACTGTTTTGTTAAAAACTGAGACCTTCGACATCTAGACGCCCAGACATCTTTAGGCTCAGCTGTTTGTCTTTATTTATCCATAAGATACAGAAATTATTTAAGCAGAAGAAAAGGCGGAACACCTTTTGAAAACAATTTTTGTTTTTCCTTTAATCTCATAGCATTTTATCACGCTTAGCAGTTTGTGACCTTTTAAATGTTTATGGAGTTGAGAAAAAATTCAAGGAGAGCTCGGATTTTCAAATTGTTTTGGTAGACAAAAATCTTTATAAAAAAATATGTCACAGTCCAACCACCACTGGTTACCGAATTGCGTAAATTAGTTGTATAAGTGAGCGTGGATGTATTTTAACAGCCACTCGTTTGATACACTATACAAATTGCTGCAAGACATGCGGTAGATGATTCCGACTACTTTAATATTGTGCAATTTACAGTCGCTGATTTACGATATGCGTTTGTCAAAACGTCTCGCCGAGTGATGGGTGGCCGCTTAGCTTCAGTCACGTTGGTCCACAGAATGAAAATGTAGCCATAGAAACCATGTTAAACCACGCCCGGTAGATCCTTTCATAAAACGGCATTTTCTTTTTCGTGTGGGACACCGAGTCGTTCAATGTGAGAAGACAATCATACCAACAATCGTAACATAATTAAAAATACTTTAAAAATATAAATAAATAAATAATAATTAAAAAACATAATACAAATGGAGTCAATGGAATTACTAAAACATTTTGACAATTCTGGAGCAGACCTGCATAAAAAAACAGATTCCAGTTTTTTCTCAGTGTAAAACACGTAAAAAGTTATAAATAATACGAAAACTATATGCAAAATAGACTATTTCTATGACTATATCCTTGTTCTGTGCCGGTGAATGAATATGTAAGACTACTACCTATAAGACTGCTGTAATTATAATTTAGATAACCGTTCCGCAATAACTATTTGTATAGGACGGCATAAACACATGTAATTATTTGGTATCACGAAGCTAATTCTAAGTCTAAACAATGATCAGATAAGATAAGTTTGAAATTGGCAAAGGATGTTGTTGTGTTTAATTTTTAAAGCGCAAAGGCATAAAAGTTAATAAATACAAATAAAAATTGCATAAATGAATCAATTCATAATGTTCGCTTAAATAATCAAAACAAACTTTTCTGTATAGTAAAATCAATGTCAAAACCTTCCGCAAGAGAAACGAGGAAAAAAGAACATGTTTCAACAAAACGCTCCCTTAATACCACTTAAACCAACAATTCTCAAATTAACAAGATTGTCGACGTCACCCCAATTCTTCTTCCTTTTTTCCCGGACATGGGACTTTTCCCCGGAAAAAATAAAAACAGGGGAGACAGGGATTACTCGCCCGAGGGCTCTCAATGTGACAGATTAGCCGGTAATTTTTCCCAAATTGATATCTCAAGAGGTTTTTTCTTCTCCCCTCAAGACGTGAAAGATTGCCAGTCACCAGCGCTTATGGGATAAAAAGGTTATGGAAACATCGGACGTGAATTGGTGGAAGTTTGGCAGTTTTATTGGGAAAGTTTTCTTAGTAGGTATTCTCCTTTTTAGTCTCTTCTGATTTCTTTGTCATCGAGTATTTTTATTAACCCTCATGTGTAAGGTTTCTGATTTGGGACCCATAAAGTATGGTTAACACTGATGGATTTGACAACATGCAGTTGTGGTTTTATTAATTGGCTCTTGCTATAAGTAACAGAAATAAGCATGTTGGTTATTTTGATCTGTCGGTAGGACACCTAGTAGACAAACAAACGTGCTGTTGTTCTATTTACGTTTTATTTTTCCAATTCGCCAACAACAAAAGTTAAGAATTCTTTGTCAAAAGTCTTTCAAATGTTTATTAATATCCCGCCAAAATTCCTCTACAAACCAAGTCATCACAGAGACGAAATTAAAATTTCACCACCGACATTACGTAGGTACCTATTTAATTTCTTCTTTGCACGAAAAAAAAGCGGTCGTTTAAAAAGACAAAGTATCACACATTTCGTCCCCCCGTGCGCTCGCGAAATCTTTTAACGTCCTCCTGGGGGGATTGCGCTTTTTTATTACTCTGCCCCTAAGAGATTTTATGAACAACCTATAGAGTGCGCCTTACTAAGTAAGAACGGTTGGCTCGGGTAAGAACAGAACCTTTCTGTCGATAAGTAGCTGAACGACAGTGATAATAGGTTATACTCATATCTTTATTTCACCTTCATTCGACGTTAGTAGGTTAGGTATCTGTAGAACTTTGGCTTACGCTGCAAACAATGGTTCGGAGCGATACGCGCACTCTATACTGCATATACCTAATTTATCCTATTCTGTGCTCCCTGGTACTCCCCTAGCAGCGTACGGGATTATTTGAATTTCGAACACTAGAACACTGGTAATTGGTTCATTGTTTTCATCAATGTCTATTTGGCGATTGGCCTTTTCGACACTAATTTTTTGTTTTGTGAATTTTTGATGCTCTTTTTTAGTGTTATTTTAAAAATTTTCTCTTCAGATATAAGGACCAAATAAATCTACCGAGATAAAAGCTTTTTGACAACTTCTCACTCTTCATTCAAACTTTCACTAATCATGACGTGATTTGCGTTACATCGTAGGAGAAGACAGAAGTCAAAGAACGTTTATCCAGAATTATTTAGCTCTATCCATAAACTTTCCATACCTGATTTTTTGGGTTTAAGGGCAGAACACACTGTCTGCGTGACGTATGTGTCTGCGTGACGTGCACGTCATCACGCGCGTAGCTTTGACGTTGTAGGTAGGTACTGTACGGGACCGCAAAAGACACCGCACACCGCGCTACGCGCGTCATTACGCGCACGCATACGCAGGCAGTGTGCGGCCTCTCACACATTCCCATACATTACTCATACAACCGGTACGCGCGTGATCACGCGCACGCATACGTCCTGCTTACGGATACGGAGGCGGTGTGTTCTGTCCTTTACCTGTGGTAACTTTTTTGTTTGCTATGCGTCTACGTTTTTTTGCCTATAAGGCATTCGAGTAATCACTATAGGTACCTACCTCGACTGAACTGCTACTGAACTATTAACGTCTGATACACCAGCTTTAACAGCGTTAGAAAACTGATGAAGGTTTTTACGGCCTCCATGATAATAGTCTATCTCCTTAATCCAATATCTAGTCGTTAAAGCTAAATGTCTGTAATACGCATCAATACTTAATTTATGCGCCTTAAATTTTCTTACTTTTAATTGCGTTTTATGCTCATACCACTGACTAGATACCAAGAGAAGACTATAGATATGAATAATTGTATATGGCAAACGCGGATGGAAGGGGACGCCCATAGATGAACGTACCCTGGCTTAAATCGGGGACGTTCTAAAGAAGGGTAAGGTCAAGGTAAATCTCTCAATTATTGATGATGAATGTTCAGAAAGCGAAACAGTGTCAGCTCAGGATCGTAGCAAGTAGAAGGAAGTACCCTGCCTAACCCTCTGGGAAAGAGGCGTGATTTTATATGTGGATTAATATGTTGTACAATTTCACTGCGCTTGTTTGCAAGGAAAACGTATTTTAACTTTTAAAAGCGCTGCTGGTGTTTGCAGCTTTTATCAACGTTGTGTCATGTCATGTAACTTTTGCTCTGTTATGTAGGGTATTCTCTTGTTCTCTGTCGGTGAAGCGTTTATTAACCTGGCGAATCTTTACAATAAATCGATCCTTGAATCTTATAAACATTGTTTTAAAGGCTTAGTAAACATTAAAAAGCATAATAAAATAATAAATGCGGCCCGGCCAAGCTTAATTCTAAGGAGCTTATACAAAAGCTTAAAATGTAAAGTTTCAAAAGACGCTTTAGCGACAGACTCTTGAGAGTTTGAGACTTGTTTTGTTTCGGCAATTAGGTATATTGTGACGATTTGCCTCAATTGTATTGCTTGAGAGGTTCAATGAAAGAAGATTAACGAAACAAGTATAGAGGGTGAAATTCTACAAAAATCCAAGACGTGCTGGTGATAAGAAACAACTTTCCATAAGGAACATACACTTAGTACGAACGAATATAAAAAAGGTTTTGGTCCTCCCATAGTAACTCGAATCACCTGATCAGTAATTTTGTACGGGAGATAAATTATTTTTTTCGTTGTTCGTTATCACGAGCCCGTCCTGCATTTTCGCTAGTCGTCACTAGTAAAATTCACCATTGTGGCGAATGTGGATGGGAACGTTGGGGTATTATTACATAGCCAAATGTTGCTATATGTATCTGAGCCGACTTCAATGCAAGAAAATTGACTTTCGTTGCATTTGCAACCATCTGCTTTGTTACCTTAAGTTCCTCTGAGATCAAAGATTTTTCCAGTAAATAATCAAAATCGTCGCTAGTACTGAGTGAGCCATATGTAAAGGCGCCCCGCGCGCTGTCTCCCTGTGGTACGGATCGGATCAACAACCTTCTTTTCGGTACGATGTCAACCATTGATGTCAACTTTATCAATGCCAATGTTCGATTACACGCGTGCTCGAGTGAATTTGTCCTTTCTGCTCGTAATCCGATTTGGTAAAATGTTTTGAAGTATTTACGTTTGGTGACGGTCAGCGTTACACGGGATTTGAATTAAGCTGATTGTGCCTTGCGTATGTACCGCTTTGCGACCAAGTCATGTTTTTTTTTAAATATATCTTTTGATGTTAAAGTATGCATTATGATGGAAAGTAAAAACATTGCTTACCTTAGCAGAAAAGTAAATATTTTTAGACATATTTTAGTAGAGGTACTTACCTAATTACTGAAACAGATTTTTTCATTTAGTTTTGATAATACCTACGAAGGGTAAAGGACGCAGTACACCGTCCGTATCTCGTTATCACTCTCACCTTTTTTTATCACAAATTCAATAGAACAATACCACCCCTCCGCCGATTAACAATGTTTTGTTGTACTGTAACACGGGTGCAATCAGCTGCCCCATGCAGTTACATATACAACCCTCGATGAACACGCGCTTTAGGAGTGATTGGTCAACAATGTCTTACAACGGCTTTCACAGGTTTTGTAAAACATTAATAATATAAATTTGCCGTGTGATGCATAGAATAGCATCACCCCAATTCTACCCGTGGGTGTCGTAAAAAGCGATTAAGGGATGATTATCCAGGGAATGGGCAGCAGCGTTAACTATGAAACATCTTGCACTGTGCTCGCCAATCCACCTGCAAAGCGTGGTGAGTATGGCAATACCCCCCAATACGGGGGAGGCCCATGTCCAGCAGTGGACTGTTGTGGCTGTAAATAATACAAGCCACAAACAGTCCACTGCTGGACCTGGGTCTCTAGCTGCTGTTAGGGGGTTGTCACCACGCTTGGCAGACGGACTGGCGAGATTTTGCATTCACAGGGAACGCTGATGTCCATTCCTTGGATATTATTTTCCCAAGCATCGGCTTCCTACCTGAGTTTTTATACTTAGGAAATATCGCTGCACTTCTATCTAATTTTCCAATTTTCATAGCTATCCTCAAAAAGCACACAGCTCCCAAATTCTTAAACAAACTCCACCTTTAATAACTTTATTTGAGTTTCAAAATACAAACAAATTAAAGTCTTCGCAAGGGGAGCCCTGATTTAACTAAAACCCGCCTAAGGTTTACCAGGAGGCAAGAATTTTACCCGACTAAGAGACGAAAGGTGGGTAACGTTATATTGAAACGCTTGTGCCCCTTGCTAATCTTTAATGTCAACTATATCATCCAAACTGGAAACCTGGGATATATTCATAAGCGAAGCGGGAGCGAAAGCGATTGTATGGTTTATTAGATCTACTGTTTGGAGTGGTAGTCTTGTATTATACCCAATTGAAAGTAACTAGTAAGCAATGCAGACAATTTTTGTACAACATTTGCCTAGATATTATTTCTCTTACCACATGCCGTGTGATGCCGACTTAGAATAGCATCATGCGAATTCTATCTAAGGGTTTATTATTATACAGGGAATGCGCAGAAGCGTTCCTTCCGCTCGTCAATCCGCCTACCAAGCGTGGTGAGTGCTGCTGCCCATTCCCTGAATAATTAACCCCTTTTTACGACACGCACGGGTAGAATTGGGGTGATGCTATTCTAAGCCGGCATAACACGAAAAAGATTAGGTACTTTGCTTTGCTTCTTTATCAGAAGTTAGGCGTGGTAGTGTTGAAATTCAAAGACATAAACTCTGGTATTACTCAGCAGACAGTAGTAACTTTCTACAGCTTACCTTACCTAAGGCGGCTTCCACACTTGACTTCCATTGCTCCGTATTTTTGACGCATGCGTCGGTCAGATGCAAGGAAACTACGAATTTCCCGCACTTAGTAAAATCCGACGTTGACGAAGGAGCTACGAAAAAACACGCGTTGTTTTACAGACGTACAAATATGTCTCTGTTGTTTTATGGTAAAGGCATGATGTAAATACATACATTATTGGGATGATTCAGATACCTTTCAGTACAAAAAAATATATATTTTGTCTTTTGATGTCACTGTCTGGTTGTTCATCTGCAGTTCATTGCATGTTCAATGGCAGAATTAGGACTTTTGGCTAAAATCCTAGATTTTTAACCAAAAGCCGGCAAATGGCAAAATTGTAGACCTCGATCAGCCATTGTCCGAAGCAGATCTAGCTGACTTGTTTAGAAATTAGGCTTTAATTTCGGTTAGAATGTACTACTTTTCCTAACACCCTGCATACATATCTAATCTCTTTTGCACTAAAGAATGTCAGGTGTGGGATTCGCCTAAGCTTAGCATGGCTGGTTATTTGATATGACAATAGTTTAATTCAATGAAATATGGCGGCAATCAGATGTAAATAAACAATGTTTTCAGTAGGCAGCTAAGTGTAAGTTACGGTAGTTGATTCTATCATTTCGTAATGTTTGAAGGTGTGAGGTAGTTGGATACGTAGTGAGTACAAGTAAGTACTTTATGAAAAGATACGTAAGTTTCTACATAATGAAATGTTGGCCTGAAGCCTAAAATTTATTATAGTTTAATTAAAAATATCTACATATTTAATCCAATAACATAAAACTAGGTTAAAATTAGACATAAACTTACTTTGTTTTGCACATTACTTTTTGAAAAATTCTTGGTAAGTAGGTAATTCTGTAATTTGTTGAACATTAAATGAAATAGCGTGCATGGTAGTTAATAGTAACTTAATTTGCAACTTAATTGATTATTCATTATTTATTAGTGCCTATCTCTATTAGGATTATTTATCAGGACTCTACATTTTCGACAGCTGATAACTGAACAATGCTTTTTTAATTTTCTTCAACTGGTTTTTTATCGCTTAGTATCTATAACTATAGCTTGATGATAATGAATTACTCAAAATGAAACCATATCCACAGAATATCTTCATATCAATGTGTAATGTTTACTTTACCCCACACCGTATCTTAACCCCTAACCTGCCGCGTACCCGAAACCCTGTGATCAGTCACGCGTGACGTTGCGGACTAATATTATTTAGATCAGAGCGTCGCGACTGTAGCTTTGACTTTTAATCAGTTGGCAAATGTTTACGCTGCATATTGAGGAGGCCTGTGCAATTGTATTAGAGGGTTATTCTAAACCAGTGAACAGCTGATTGGTCACGGTTCAGTGGTTCCGGTATGTCACTCGCCAATCCGCCATTCTAGCTTTGTTGTGTGTAATTACGCGAGATCTAAGCGGTTGGTATTTGAATTTGATGCATGCGTGATTGCCTAGGGTCGTATAAACCAATTTCTTTGAAGCCCGAGGTGCAGTATTGTTTTTAAATGCCAAAAAAGATCGCGTTCAAAGTGCAACAAAATACTTGATTAAATTTTTAATTAACTTTGTCTTTACTTTCAAGGACGGTCTCCTCTATAGACATAGAAAAGACATGACATGTGCAAATGCAACGTCTAGCAAAAAGATGCTTCCGTCTTACACACATGACAGATATTTGACCACGTTCATAGAAATTGACACACGTACAGAACACGCATCATTTTGTCATTACCAGGAGACATTCCACACGAAATTGAATTGGCTACCAGTAGCAATTTGAGACAGTAGCCCCATATGAGCACACGTAGGATTCGTGGCATCAGTTTTCTAGAAAATTCGCTCACGTCTGTCTCAAGAATCGGATCCGTCATTACCGCGATTGCGTATAGGAGTGGCGTCGTCGACGTCGCGTGTTTGCACTTGTTGTGCTACTAGATCATCTCCACCTTCAACATCCATTGCTTCTTTGTCATAGCCTTGTTGAAGACTAGCTCTAGTTGAAGTAGCAATGGTGGTGTGAATTGTGTGACGGTGATGGAAGGAATGGGCTCGTGACGTACCGAAGCGATGGGCGCACGTACGCAATGTCATTACCTGCTGGACACGCTCGCCGTGTGACTCGGACGCTTGGCAGAAAAAGCGGCATTTTATGAATAAAATATCCTCCTCGCAAAAAAACCAATCGCAGAACGATTACACTTTGTAGCTCGAACATTAAGCGATAAAAAATGTATTTGAATATTATATATTTATTAAGAAACCTTATAAACTAGATTAGTCCTCAAGAAAAAGGAAACAAAATTTTGTCCCAATAGATTTAGTCTAGAAACTACTAAATATTAGTTTAAATATTGTTGCAAAAACTGTTTGCTTTATTTTGACTAAAGAAACAAAAAATACTAAGTGGGTACGACTTTAACACTACAAAAAAATAATTTAATAGTCTCAATTTATTTCTATCAAAGTTTGATAGTTTTTGTCGGTAGCTTCTTCTAGTGCTTACAAACAGATTGTATTAAACTCAAAGCGCTTTTCAACTCAACAGTACTCACGTTTTCCATTGACTTTCATGTAGTCCCTATATTTTACGTACGAAAGATGATGATGAGACAATAACGACT
The DNA here is from genome assembly GCA_024500475.1 of Phthorimaea operculella. NCBI lineage: Eukaryota > Metazoa > Arthropoda > Insecta > Lepidoptera > Gelechiidae > Phthorimaea > Phthorimaea operculella. The sequence continues at coordinate 11,887,142 of JANFCV010000002.1, forward strand.
GCTCTCCTCAAACTATAGCAACTACGGCATTCTTGTCTAACTGCGAGTACACTTGGCTACGAGATGGGCGAAAGAAAATTAGTGTGCCTGTGTGTGTGATAAAAGGAATACAAGTTGTCAATTAGTCTATATTCGGTTTTTTTTTAAATAAACAGTTGAAGGAGATAAATTTAAAAAATGATTTATTTGTTTAATTAAAAGCGTTTAAGTTAAATGCGTGTAATATAACTTAAGTTTCTTCCTTTAATTTGGAATAGGGTTGGAAGTGTAGATAGTCATTCTTTGAGTAAATGATACAAAAATACAAAAATTGGGTGGTGGGTTGGGGGACATACTTAACCAATTTAATAACTCATTTAACTAGTGTACAGATAAGTAGGTACTAAATAGTCGTTTTTTTATTCACTGCTTGTCTAAGAAGCTCTCCCTCCTCTTTTTCTATGCTTCTCAAAAAGTGATACACTATATTATTTTTTATGAACGTGTTATAAAGACACAGCAGAGGGGTTAAGAAAAAACTAGCTCACCTACTGAAACATTTTGTAAGTATGTGTAAACTTCAAATCTTTAATCGAAATTCAGTGTCGGTAAAAGGAAAAGCCCAATATTATTATTTATTATTATCAGAAACAATCTTTGAGAACCACAATGTCATGTTTCAAATTGAAATTGCCGTGTAATCGAGACTTCTGCGGAGGCAACTATGTAAACCATATTACCGACAGAAATAAATATTTCAACCGATATTGAACTCTAGCGAAATAGATTAATGGCCTAAAGTGCAGCTGCATGGGAAGCTAGCTTCAATATTGTTTTAAATTATGGGAATATTGTCATACAACGATGAAATAGTTTAAGCGAGCACGACGTTAAAGTTTTAGCTAAAGGCGCATCTCTATGATATGGTATTGGATGTTGCCTACAGTAGGTAGATACTTTTCAATTGGTCAAAAATCTTTGACGTCATATTCAAACAATACGGTAGATACTAGAGATGGGCCGAATATTCGGTTTATGTTCGGTATTCGGCATGTTCGGCAAGTTTACCGAATATTCGGTTTCGGCCGAATGTTCGGTGAATTTTGCCGAATATTTAGCCGAATAAAAACGTATCCATTTTTATTATATTGCATTTTAAATTGATATGTCAAGACCTCAAGACAAGCAATGATGCAGTTTTATTTTAATTTATTGTCAAAGTTTCGAATGTAAAATATTAGAGGGGTAAAGAGTGGAGTGGTTTGGTGCGAATCAGCGCATAATTCGATGACAAGTGATGCTCCTAATTATTTTATACAGGTTGTCCAAAGAAAAACTCTAGGCTCTGGACTGGACATCCTAAGCTACCATAAAAACAAAAAAAAAAGTTCAATATTTAAAGAAACAAACTGGACCTCCCATACTAATTTTGCTGCCTGATAGAGCATTTTGTATGGAAGGTCTATTTTTTTCTTCAAATATTGAAGAGATTTTTTTGCTTTTATGGTAGCTTAGGATTAGGATGTCCAGAGTCTAGATTTTTCTATATGGACATCAATTCCTGCCGAATAATTCGGCCGAATATTCGGTTCGGCAATCTTTTTACCGAATATTCGGCCGAACCGAAGTATTCGGTGAAACCTATGTTCGGCCCATCACTAGTAGATACTCTACTGACATGATAATTTTACCTACTTATTTTTAAAACAATATTTTGTGTGAAAATATAAATAATGCTACTATAAAAGGACATTGTTCCTACAGCAATTAAACACTAACTAAGTATATCATATTTAATAGCATTATTCGTAGCATTTTTTTTTTCAAAAGATGACAAGTAGGTACCTATTTTTTTCTTCTAACACCGCAGATTCTTTTTGTTCCACATTATCATTATCATCTGCATGTCCTTATCCCAAATCGGTGAGGGCCGGCGCAACATGTTTTGTTCGAGTGCAAAATTGTGTAGCAAAAGGATTTGACAATGTTTTTATGTCCGGCCGCCTTCCTGACGTCAACCATCTTTGGGAATGAGATTGTAGGTGGTATCACCGCCACCACCATAGGTAAGTTGACCATAGTTGACAGATACCTATTCAGTCGAGGTAAAAAACTTTACGTCGCCTTTACGAAACACCCGAAGTGGACTAGGGGTGGCAATATTATTAGCCGATACCACACGGTCCAATTCTTTTTGTTTCACCATAACAACCACAACAGTTCATTGCTGGATACGGGCCTCCCCTTATCGGAGGGTGTTGCCATACTCACCACGTTTGGCAGGCGGATTGGCGAGCGCAGTGAAAGATGATGCATTTACAGGGAACGCCGCTGCCCATTCCCTAGATGATTATCCCTTAGTCGCTTTTTACGACACCCACGGGTAGAGTTGGGGTGATGCTATTCTAAGCCGGCATCACACGGCGGCTTTTTGTTTCACACCGACCTGAAAAGTTATCAAAGCACAAATCGTGAAAACAATCCAGCGGCAGATTACGGCAGCAATCTCTTGAGGAATGTGTTGTAAAGGATGCGCCGGCGCACAAAGATGCACCTAACAACGCACTGTAAGGATCCTAGCTACTATTATACAGGGTGTTTCGAAAATGATAATGTTTATACGGCCTATGAAGCACTGCTGGCCCCACAAGAGCTAAAGGCGTAATGTACTCGAATATGTAGTTGTGTGTGCGATCGTAGAAACAATCCGGCATATTACGGCAGCAATCCCGCCAGGAATGTGCCGTAAAGGAAAAATAGAAGTCAGTAAGAACAAGCCTGAATAACCTTTTGACCATAGGTACTCAGGGTTACCTGCGCCATTTCAAAACCCTTTTTATCAAGTTTTCTTCATTTCAAGTTGTCATTCATCGAAAGTTGTAATCTCATATACCAAAAATTCTACTAGTTTTGAGTGGGAAGATCCTGACTAGCTTTAAAGTTTCCGAAGATTTCAGTAACACCCTGTATACCCCGCAGTGTAAGTAGCAGTGGGAAATTGACACATACAGCGGCTCACGACTCGCCTCTGAAATTGACACGTGCGGCAAAAATAGAGATTCTCTATGGAATTCAGATTGTTACCATAACACCCTGTATATCCCGCAGTGTAAGTAGCAGTGGGAAATTGACACATACAGCGGCTCACGACTCGCCTCTGAAATTGACACGTGCGGCAAAAATAGGGATGCTCTATGGAATTCAGATTGTTACCATAAGATTGCAGAAAAATTACTATTGGCAACTGTGGGAGATGCAACAACTACCTATAGGAGTAGGTACTTACCTATACGTATGGTCGTTCACAAATTATAATTTCTTAGAAGGAACCTAAGAGTGTCAGCAAACTATTGGAGATATCTCGACTAGGTATCTATACAAGATTCCACTAACAATAATTCTTTGACGGAATGCAATTGTTACGAAAACTTCTGTTGATAAAATAGAGTCAGTACCTCAAGTGAGAAAGGGAGCGCCATACAACTGTCATCCGTCGTCGGTGTGGCCATCTCAAGTCTCAACCACAAATTAGGGAAACGACGCGCAGGGCGCCTTTACAGATGGCTCACTCAGTAGGTACTTACAAAAATAAAGAAATTATTTAAAATTAAAAACAAAAAAGTATATGCAACGAATATTTTCAAATATGCAACAATACAAAGAAAGATAGACATAGAACAAAACAAAGACAACCGAACAGTAATAAAAAATTCGAGTCAGAGGTCGACAGAGTTGAAATCAATTTCAAAATTCGAACTGAGCATTGAGCATGAGCATCTAGTGTCGAGCATTCACGAGCATTACATGCTCATGCTACCAACGAGTACGAGGCGAAAATTGGCTGTGCCCATGATACAAACGCCGGAGCTATACTTAGACTTGTGATACAGTGTCATTCAAACAGGAGAATCTTTGCGCTGCTCGTTGGTAGAAGCTTTCAATCCACCTTTGAGCTGAAAAATATGGTAAGATAACGCTTTTAGAAGATAGATATCCATTTCTAGACAAAAAATACTAACCTTCTTCTTCTTCATTGCAAGCGTTAAAACATACATCATCATCCTGCCCTTATCCCAATTACTTGGGGTCGGCGCAACACGTTTCGTTGAACACAAAATCGTGTTGCAAAAAGATTTGGCTGACTTTTACGACCGGCCGTCTACCAGACGACAACATACATTATCGCAACGCAATTGATTCTTTGACTCTGATCTTTTAAATTTCTATTTGGTCACTTGCTCAAAAACTAATTTCTTTTTCTAGGTTTTATTTTTCCTCGGCAACACAATCATCGACTAAAATGATTCTCATACTTACCACATTTTTAAAACACTTTCCGTGTTAGGTATGCATCTTTGCAGTCCGCTAACAGGATTTGAACCTGCTACCTTCGGCATCTGCACTGCATCTGTACTGCCATTACCAACTGGGCTACAGAGGTTCTATCCTAGCCTGCAAATTAAGCAGTACAGATGCCAAAGGTCGCAGGTTCAAATTCTGCCTGCGGTGGAAAATTCAAGTTTTTCAGATGATCTCAAAGTTCTTCAACCGTCCCAGCCGTGTGCCAGCACAGTTAATCCACACCTCGAGCATTACTCGTGAAACGATATTGCCATATCATCAGCACCCAGTTATTTGCTCTCGAATCGTGTGAGAAAAACGTTGCCCAGACACCGAACCTACAATTTGGCCCCGGCGGAATGTCAAATGTTGTGTAACGCTACACTACTTACTGGCTATCCGTGCCTACGTGGCTCAAAAACGTGACACTCATTTGTTTGGACTATTTTGATCAAGCCATACGTGTAAATCGAGAAATACACGTCGCTATGACAACCGTCTGTCGTGTGGTGCATGCTTAGAATAGCATCACCCTAAATCTTTCCTGTGGGTGTCGTAAGAAATGACTAAGAGATTTGAGAGCTGATGTTATTTCAATTTTAGGCAAAAGGCTGAAGCCTTTTAAATTAACTCTCAAACTTTTGTCAGACGTGGTGTAAATGGCCGTTTTTTTGGCTGTTTACGCTCTGCCTACCCCAAAAGCGATATAGGCGTGATATATTAACGAATGCGCTGCTTAACGGATTTCGACGTTATTCTCATGCAAATACGTTTCATGTCAAACCAGGGTTCGAAAATATCCGATATTTATAATAAATATCAAAATATCCGATACATATCCAATAAATCGGATATATATCCATTTTTTGATATTTATCGGATATATATCAGTCACTTTTAAATTTTTAAAACAATGTATCAATTTTGTCGCCAAACACAGAAAATTTGTTAGAAAATTAATCTGTATCACTTAAAATTTAATTACAGTTTATTTCGAAATGAAAGTGGCTTAGAAAATTCTGTATATAATGCCCAGTAAAGTAAACACATATAGCGGATGGACAAATAGTGGATACGTGCATATCTACATTTTATAATTCGACCACCGTATAAGAGCACTCACGCATCAAATAAACTATCTGCTTCGCACACCCAATAACATGATTAAATCTATGAGTCTATCTCAATAAATACCAAATAACAAACTATAGATAATTTAATACCTATGTATAAAAATTTTACGGCATATAAACGAAAAACTGAACTTAAATGGTTTTGTCGCAAAACTGCTTATGGTCAAAAGATATTTAGCATTCCTCCACAAAAATATCAAACGTTTTTATTGCAGCACCATCTATGTTCAAAAATTGGCGAAATGGTTTTTACAGAGAAATCTGATAGTTAAAAAATTATTTGTATCATTTTGCGAAAATCTTATAGAAACACGAGACTTCCCATCAAGTTTTTTAATCATATTTTTGTCGGCTTTACAGACGTAACTCCATTCAACTTTTGTATGGAAAGCGTTCCACGTTATGCAGGAAAAATACAGAGAGATTTACATCAAACAAATTTATTTCTTTCTCGTGCATAGAACAGTGAGGTTTTCAAAATTAACTAAAGATTTTCATTAGTAGCGTAGTTGGCGAGTTTTTTTAAGTTATTGACCATAAAATTTCAGTAATCCTTAACAAATAATGGTGATATATATCCAAAAAATATATATCATAATATCACGCGATATATATCAATGATATATATCACTTTATATTTATTAAGGAGTAAATATCGTGATATATATCCGATAAATATCAATGATATATATCAAGTGATATATATCTTCGAACCCTGTGTCAAACCGTTTGACAGACTCATCCGTCGACGCAACGATGTGCGATGCGTTTCTCAAACCGTTTAATACAAACAGAATTTGAACTCGCATTTTCGTAACGCATGCGATAGGGCTTCATAAGAATAACGCACAACCGGACGTTTCGTGTGATTCTCGCTTAATTGATGCAAATAAAAGGAAAATTTACGTAAGCAATTGCTATAGTTTTAAGTGCAGATGGACCGCTGTAATCATCTTCTGCAGTATTGTAATTTAATTTCATTACGCGTGTTGTAATGTAAGTGCATTACAATATCTTTAACAATAATTGTATATGGCGGTTGTTGTTAATACAGACGTAGTTTCCACGTAACCAGCCTTCTGCTGTTTTGTTAAATAGCGTCCTGATGATTTGCGCCTTCCTATGTTTTATCTTTTAATCTCGTTTAACCTGCTTCAAATCACTATACCTAGTTGAGACACAAAATAAAGACATACAGAAGGTTCACTCGACCCCATTCAGGATTTTCGCGACCGTCAATATTGTAACATAGCCAGGGTTGCTACTGTCAAAAATCTCAAAGTAAAAGGATACCAAAACAGCAAAATCGGATACAGGAACGTTATATAAACGATGTTTATTCCAAGAAATAAGACGTTCGTGGCAACCATCTTCTTAATTATCTTGTCTTCCCCTGAGATTCCAGTCAAATTCAGCAAGCGTCAAAACCGTCGCTGCTAGTAGGTACTCGTATATTGGTAAGTCCCTATTCAGCAGCATCTCGAGTTAGAGATTTAATAACTTGAAAAATGCCATCATGGTTTATTTATATAAATGTCGGATGCTGTCCCTTATACTCTCTGTAAAGTTTTGGTCTTAAAAGTACCAAGTACACTCATACATACATCAATTTCATATTCAAACCCATTATCGACGTGTCCTAACAAGCCATCGGAGCCAATTTCAGAAACAAATCTCGGGTTCCATCCTATGACAATTTCACATGTAATTTAGCTGTTCAAACTGCCCATTATAGGCAATCTGTATACCGAGATTCACACAAGTTCTCCGATGAAATCTAAGGCAATCAATACAGCGTTGGGTGAAACTTGTGTGGCAGTGGTTATGGATACATTGACAGTCTCCTGCGCAGGCATAAGTCACGTAGTTCTCGCTTGGACGACAATTTGATAAATCGCTCTTTGGATTGCTTTGGAGATGAGGACGCACACTTATTTGCTTTCGATGTTGTTGGAGCTTGTTTTATGGAGGCTTCATTGAGCAAAATGGTTATTAGATAAAATATATTTAAGAAAATAAGAAACAAATTTCCATTTACCTGTAAATAGTTTCATTAGGTAGGTACTTTCATGCTTTCATCAACTTAGTCGAATGGTTTGATGTTTGGTGCTAAACCATCGCTCAAGACAGTAGCACTTGCAAAGGAATCTTATATAATTATCACGAATCGGGGAAACAGCGCGCGGGGCGCCAATATGGATGGCTCGCTTTAGAACTAGACTTATAGTTGGGTGTGTACACCGGTGAAAATCGGAAAATACGGCTGATGCTTATTACAAGATTTCCTTACGAAAGGATTGGTCCTAAAGGCGCATGGAGCCATTAGAGAAGTGGGCCACCTCAATATTTATAGTAATTTTTTAAAGTAAAATAGTCCAGTTTAGTTTAGGGTTTCATACAAAATGTCATCCTCTATTTTACCCATTTAGGAGGCGAATTACAAAAAAATTAAATACATTTATTTCATAGTTTACAATGTATAATAACTAAACAAAATTTTAGCGACATTTATCAAAGGAATAAAAAGTTACCTACAAACTTTCATCCTCTGTTTTACCCCCTTAAGGGATGAGTTTTTATGAAAATTATTTCTTATAGCTCTTTTGCACTATTTTGACATCCTTTGCGCAATAATTCAAGTTCCTAGGTTGTCTGTGCGTTGATATTTTACTATTTTTTGATCACCTATTCTTGTTTTTTATTTAGATAAATAATTGATTTTTAATATGTAATGACCCAAATTTTATTACGGAATTGACTTTTTGACATTTGCTTTAATGGAAAATGATACCAAACATGACTATAAACTAAACGACTCAAACAAAAAATTAAAACTGAACTTTAAAACCCCCCCTCCCCCCACCTGCAGCAATATTCTAGGTGGCCCCACTTCAAAAATCCATCTCAGTAATCTAAAGATTAATCGTGCCAAAGGAAATTTCATTATATCCTTCAGCCGTATAATTAGAGCTACACACGCCACTATTAGGATTTTGACGCTTACTGATTTTAACTGGAAATAACCGGAATCTTAGAGGAAGTCAAGGTAGCTAAGAAGTTGGTTGTCACGAACGTCATATTTCTTGGATTAAATTGACCCAGAATTATACGACGTTTTTATATCGGATTTTACTGTTTTGATATTCTTATAGGTACTTTGAGAAGATTGTTGACAGTAGCAACCCTGGCTATGTAACAAATGACAATTGCAAAAATCCTGAATAAGATCGAGTAAAACTTCTGTCTCTCTCTCTCTCTCTTCGTGTGGGACACCGAGTCGTTCAACAACCCGATGATTTTCTGTAAACTCTCTAGTTTATGTAAATAGGTAAAAGCCAAAAAGGTGTAAATACTTAGCTAAAAGTAAAATAATTGAATCATAGGTAAAGTGAATCTACTGTCTCTCACAGAAAACGCATGAATAACTTCTAGCAACGAACAATAAGTTAACCCGAAAACACATCATTCGAGTGTAACATTAACAAAAAAGCGTGTCATTGTCTGTCTGTCCGTTACACAGACCTACGGGGTACGTGTCATACCTGTCAAAAACGGTGAAATTTCGTCTCAGCACGATATATTCAAATTTCTTTCCGTATGTCATTTGATACAGACATCTGACATCTTCATGACTAACGCGTTGTACCTTCCAAAAGAACATTACTTTTGAGGCAAAATATGAATCTAATTTGAGCTTCAAGCGATCGAAATAGAGTTGTTTATTAAACTGATGTATCAACTCAATGATAGCATGAAGGAATTCGTCAAACACCGTACATCACGCCGCCGTCACGGGCCTTCTAATGCACCAATTTATTCATACACTTCCTCAGAACTCTATTCTCACATCTGAAGACTATATTTCGTTTACTTTGATCAGGTTTGACCTTGGCATTGTAACATGCACTTCTTAAGAACTCTATCTACACTCCTGAAGACATATTTTCGTTTGCATTTATGTCGCTTGACCCTGGTGTAGTAAAGGTGGTCCGAAAAGCGCTTCTTAGCTCCGTCGGCGTCAAAATGCCTTAGCGCGGTCAACTGTGATGACTTCTCGTTAGCATATGTGTTTAGTATGGAGACAAGATATACTGATTGCTCCACTGATCATGATTATGATGTACACTGAGATGGGTTTCTGTTTCAATGCCACTGGTGCGGTTAAATGTGTGGTTGCGGTCTTTAAAATAATTATTTGTTATTGTGTTCTTAATTTTTGTATTGTAGAGTCATATCGTCAGTGCCGTCACTTACTGAAGTAACTGTTTTCAGCAGGCTTCAGATTTGCAGCAATTAAAATAAATGGTAAAGAATTTCACGCACGACTCTAGGTCCCTCTGTCTCTCTCTTTCTCTCTCACTCCCTTTTCGAGATACTTCTAGGCAGCAGTTCTATTCTAGATACAGTCTCATGAACAATTCTATTTGCTAGACAAAAACATGTTGTAAGTACTATTCAGTAAATGTTTCTGCATCTAGAAAAGCAAGAATGATTGCTGTAAAGTTTAACAGTCTGAAAAAATCCAACCCTTACATTATGAGTAGTAACAATCTAGTTAGTAGAGCCGTGACACTGCTTACCATTCTCTTCTAAGTTCTGTTATCTGTCTGTTTGCATTGGCAAAAGAAGTGCAAGTAGATAAATACTAAAAATTCGGTTGCAAAATGTACAACTGAGTAGATACTTCACTTTTCCAGCCTCTTCTTGACAAGCTAATTAAAAATCCACACAAACTGTCGGCAGTACGCAGTGCCTACCTACTATTACTACTTGTTATGATTTTATAAGTAGCAAGCCGAGCTCAAGCATAGAGGCCAATGGTGCTCAAAGTTTCACGACCCTCAGGGTTAGTCAAACGCAGAGAATAACCATAACAGTTTAAATACACAGAGAATAACCATACATAAACCGATGATACTGATTGACCTATTAAATCTGAATAACGATGTATCAAAACATCTGACATACCTATAACTAGAGTTTTCTTGGGTAACCACTTGAAACTACCTGCGAAACGCAACGTGACATCTCGTCAATGTGAATTCGATACCTAGGTCCAACAAAAGCGCAAAAAATTACCACTATCTGTCTATCGTTTTGCAACTACTTCATTTATTATTTATTAACATGGACTTCAACCCATCCACTCAGTATAATAAGATTCCAGCGCTGCTGCGCCTTGTTTCAGCATCCAATTTAATAATGTTTGGTTTGAAGGATAATTTCCCTGACATATTTAATGATACTTTTATTATTATTTTTATAATGCTATATTAATTTTCCCTTAAAACTTTGGGAAACACTGATCTAGACCAGCGCCACTTGTTATAATGAATACGAGGAGGAATGAAAAGAATGCAATCTGAGAATTCCGGAATTATCGATTTATAATATAAATCGTTGTCACAAGTCCCGATCGCGCCGGAGACTAATAAGATGGACGCCATTTATCATCAGCTCGAGGTGAGGGGTCAGTGCAGGTGGACAGCCTTGTCAGGTTGGGCAATGCTGGTGAACCAGCTCGTGATTAATACGGTTGGTTAGGTAAGGTTGAAATTTTACTAGTTTAAGCGTATAAGTGAGCAATGGATGTTACGAATGACAAAAGTAGGTAAAATTGGGCAGAAAAAGAATGGATATCGAATTAGCCAAATTATTGTTGACATCCTGCTCATATGTCATCATATAATATGATATAGAGGCAAAAATAATGTTGCCAATTCAGTATATATACATATTCAATATTATTCTTCAAATGGCTCTACAAAATGCTTGATTGCACGGCCATAACACCCTTTCCCAAATAAGTGGGTATACTATACCAGACTTTTTCAAACCCCCTCTCTCTCTCTTCGTGTGGGACATCGAGTCGTTCAAACCCCCTATAACTTAGGTTGTGAAATAAAATGGAAGCGCCTGTTTAATGGCCAGCTGAGTAAGACACCAGGGTTTATCGGTCTATAAATCGAGTCGTTGGACGAGTTGGTGTACCATTCGAAGAAGAAGAAATCGTTGTCACAAGTCCCGATCGCGCCGGAGACTAATAAGATGGACGCCATTAATCATCAGCTCAGGGTGAGGGGTCAGCGCAGGTGGACAGCCTGGTCAGGTTGGGCAATGCTGGTGAACTAGCTCGTGATTAATAAAGGTAAGGTTGAAATTTTAGTGAGCAATGGATGTTATGGATGACAAAGGTTTAAATTGCGCGGAAAAAAAATTTATACCGAATTGGCAACATTATGATGATTGTATTGGATGACATCCTGCTCATTTATGGTCCTATTAAATTCACTGCAAATATTTTTAGGATATGTTCTACTCGTGAAACTGAACAACTTTAATTGGTAAATTTTTTCCGATATATGAAAAACTATTTTGGACTTCCCATAAAAAATGTCCAAAACGTTTGTCAGTTTGTATGGGAGGTCCAAATTAAGGGTGGGTTATAACAGGTTTAATTCAATACCTGTTATCAGCGTTCCAGTTCCCTAAAAATAACAGTTCCAGAAACCTGTTACAAAAATAACAGTTTGTTCCAGGCGCCCATATTTTTTGCGCCAGTGCTTTTGAAAGATCGACAGATGCGTTCGTTGCATTGACACAAAAAACTGAAAGTCCTTCATTATTTAAACAATCAAACCCTTACAATAGAAAAGCAACTGATGCATTGAAAGTTTTTATTTACCTACTAAAACTAAAATGGCCCTCAAATATTTGTCAGACGTGGCGATAGCGACCGTAATTTAACAGCCGTTGACGCTCTGCCTACCCTACAGGCGTGATTTATGTATGTTATGTGTAACACTATAATTAACAGGTAAATAAATTCCACTGAAAATAATAGGAACGAGGTCTTCAGTAGTCGTAGACTGCTGACGGTAACATTGGTCCGAAGACCAATATTATATATTAAGGCTTCTACAGCCCCCTCCTCTACCGGAAGGTTCGAAATTCAAATAATATTCGGAAGTCGCGTCCGTGCCGGGCAATGAGTATCTTTACTGCAGAGGTGTCACCATACATTAAATGTTGGAATCAGTCAATGTTACAAAATAAATAGATACAGAGTAGCTGTTTACAGAGTCTTATTAATAGTACCTCGGTACGGTAATATTTAATTAATTTATTATTAAATATTACCGTGTGTATAATTATAAATTCAATTATTGTTACAACTAAAGTATGGCCAACGAAACGAGATAATTAATGTAAACAACTTTGGTATGACTCGGTGACAGTTATTACAATCTGTCCTTATCTGTCATATGGGATAATGTCAGCTGTTTCTTTCAGATTTGTTTACACTTTTTATCTCGTTTGGTTGGCCTTACTTTATTTGGTTCATAATTTTGCGTTCCGATGTATGATATCAAAGAATTATTGACACTGGCAAAATTTGTCTTATCGGACAGAAGCCCTTATGAAAGTTGGAAAATATTTTACAACAAAATTCTTGATAACGTAATGTTATGCGTACAAATTGTTACAAATAAACAGTTTGGTGGGTCTGCCTCATTTTGCGTTTATCTTTGACCCATTCCACGTCAGTTTTGACTGCAGGGGAAACATATCAAAACAAATACCTTTTATCAACCTTTGATTCCTTGGAATGAATCCGGAAACAGTAAGTTTGTCGCAAGATTACTTGTTAATGGTGTATATTTATCAAAAAGTTGCACCTGTGATGAGTTTAACATTGAATAGTGAGTAATAATCATATAAAGTTTAATAATTTTCAATAACCATTGACGCAAAACATTTGTACAATATGGTAGCATGGTCATGATAACAGTGAAAAATAGAGGTAACTTCATATTTTTATTTCTAAGTATTTTGGGATAAACTTAGATGTTTGGGTTTCTGGAAGCGTTTCCCCGTATTTTGTAGAACAAAATTCAATTTTTTTCTGTTAATAACGTGTTCTAGATTATGTAATATATAGAAAAAGCGTAGCTCGTTTTCACCTCACTTCATGGGAGTTGGCCCCTTAAATATTTGTGGATACAGCATTAACAATCATACGTGACATTCATCCGTTTAACTACTTGTACACTAACAGGCTTTCTTTCCAAGTGTTTTTTTAAGATTGTTATTGACGACTTACCTATATATAAGAAAGCTTAGCTTTGTAAATTTTACAAAATGCAACATGTTGGCCTTAATCAGTGAAATGGTCCCACATAGGTCCATAACAATAAATTCACCTTTTTAACGATTTCACTTCCACACTTCTTGTACTTGTGCTTGCGAACACAGAACGAGAACTGAGTATTGTGAGATATAATGCTTAAACCCTTCAATATCACCTACCAAAAGTATTTTAGTACTGAAGTACATCTGTGGTCATCATAGTACTTAAAATATCAAAACAAGAGATAAGAAAGGTTTATGGTCTTTTACAGCTTCATCCCTTCTTTAATAAAAACCGCGCGAAAGTAACACAACGATTCAAAAGTTAAAGAGTTGGTTGACTAAAGTTTGTATTTGTATTTAAAACACGTGTTATGGATAGAGCAACGCAATATTTCTATTCCTTGTTACATAAAAAAAGGTTTGGGTCAGGGAACAATACCATCATAAAATATCTCTTGAGAGAATGAAAGACCGACATGCGTAAGTTACGGCGTAACCGGAACGTTTGGAACGTAGGTACCGTTCCGCGTCACCGTGACTGCACACATGTGTATTCAAAAATATCGGAACTACAAAAATAACGTCACCAATGGTGACTGCACACATGTCTGTTCCAGTATATCGGAACTACAAAAATAACAGGCAGTTATTTTGAGGAACGCGTATTTCGTATTGTGTTGAACTGTTATGAACAGAGCTTTGAAATACTTGTTATAAATAACTGTTACGATAAATACGCCTCACGACTAGTCCAAATGATGTCACGTCATATAGGTAATATGAACGACACGCAAAAATAATGTTGCCAATTCAGGATCCATTTTTTATCTGCGCAATTTATAAGTGTACTTCTTCAAACGGGTCTACAAAATGCTTGACTGCACGGCCATATCACCTTTTTCCCGAGTAAGTGGGTATACCGGACATTTTGAACCCACTGTAACTTACGTTGTGAAAAAAAGGAAGACTATGTCTGTGTATATGGCTAGCTGAGTAAAACACTAGCGTTCATCGGGTCGTTTGTCTTCTTGTTGTCTACAAGACATAAGAAGAAGTACCTAAGTAGTTTCCATCAGCAGAGCACATATCTACTCATTCAAGGGGTCATCTTACGCTCTTCACTAAGTTCAGCCAGAATACTTTGATGGATTCCTTCAATGGGTAGGATGTAGGCAGGTATGTTGCCGATAGTACTTGAGTAGGTACATGCGCCAAACGGAACACCCACTCCTTTTATATAAGCTTGTCACGCATTTACCAAAACACTGATGACATTTTGATGCTGGCCAGCATTTGGTTTACACTGATTACTTCGCAGCAGGCAGCGAACTGGTTATGCACATAAAGTTAATGGACACTGAACTGGAAGTGGCTTTGACAATTGTTGACTAACGAAGAAAATTTTACTACTTATAAGGCGAGGTACACACGCAAAGTCTGTTGCTGCTGTATTTAGCGCAGGACAAAACGCATTTTCACGTTCACGTGAAATGAATGTAACAAGAAAATGGTTTGACAGAAGCATCCGTCGACACATCTTTGCTCGATGCGCAGTGCAAGCAGATGCAACCGTATTTGTAAGAAAATAATGGTGAAAAACCTCATTTTTAACATGTTTCCCGACGCATGCGATAGCGCTGCGAAAAAATAACGCACAAACGGAAGTTACGTATGTTTCTCGCCTAACAAATAGTTGACTAAGAAAGAAAATTTTACAGGTTACGTGTTTGTTTTGTGCTTGTGACAGTGTGAAATCAGTTATGTTAGCTGGTTGCCGGTATATTGGTTGTGCAAGGATTTACTGCTTCTGGAAGTGGTAATTTTAAAGTTAAAGCACTGTATGTCATTTCAGTTTGAGTGACAGTTTTAATCACTACTGCATTTGGATTTTATGTTTTACCTTTGTGTTTATGGTAGAAAAAATCAAAAATATCCTATAGATGAGGCTTTCCATCTGTTTTGGTACAGGCGTAAACCAAAGTTGGAATGCTGGCTTGTTTCGAATTTGCAGTCTATCTAGCCGGAGAACGTCCATCGCTACGCTTGCCGAGGCAAGGCCTCTACTTCCAAATCTGCTGACTTGTGTGACCAGCCCTTTGCAATTCGCTATACTTCCTTCTTCATCTGAGTCGTTTCCTGAAGGCTGAGGGTCATGACCACCAAAAGCAGCGTCGTGGCCACTCCATCCTGCGTCCGGTGCATCGCTTATAGTGCGTTGCAGCCGATTGCTTCCAGTATGGCATCTTTCCAGCGGGTAGTCGCTCCGTCTCGGCTATACTTCCAGACAGTGTATAATTAATTGAGTGCTATATCTGTGTCAATAGGTGTACTTTGCTTGTGCAATATTTACAGGTTATGTCATTTCCAGTACAGATTGAATCTGCGCGCTCAAACTCAATATAAACAGGCAAAAAAGTCACGCATCCATTGCGCCTCCGATCGCACCGATAATTTTTCAACACACCATCTTCTCATTACGATCATAGGCAGAGCATTAACTAACGCGGCCTTTTCCAACTTCTGAACAACATTGGACGAAACTATGCCTTATCCGCAAGTAAATAGAACATAGTTTTCTTTGAGAACTGGTGTGTAGTTGCAAGAGTTACTGCAATGAAGTTTCTGCCTTATAAGGAATGAAGTAAGGTCCGTTTTGGACTGTGCCGAGGCAAATATGGAGCTAGCAGTCAGCTAGACATCGGTCAGAGAATCGTGACCGGCCCGTCCCAAGCACCTGACGTCCACTTGTTTTAATGTAACCTCACTGTAACTTAAAAACACCGCTTACATTGACTGTTTTAAATGGCAGCTGTGTTTTATTTTAGAACACTGCCAGGTCATTGCAAATGGTATTTGGTACAGCGCTTTTTTGCTTGTCATGATCACAAGACATGGAAACTGTTGGTGAGCAGGAAAATGTTTTGATGGTTTGCAGAAGATGCTAGCAAAAAGATCTGCCAATGCTTGCACAATATTGATGGGACGATAGGACTGCTTCTGATTCTTCGCTTGAAGATTTAATAGGTTCTAAATAGAAGCACTATCAGAGCATCAAAATGAAACCTAAATTGAGCTAAGTCGTGACTCTAAGTAGCGCAATTTGAGCACAATAAGAATTTAAGCACCAGGGTCTTGCTTGGTTCATAAAATAATGCTGACAATTGACTGACTAATTGTCAGAGTGACGTGCCAGTTATTAAGTGGCAGGTCAAAATATGTACCTATACCTACTACATTTAAAGGTTTTATCTATACTACAAGTTTGATGTAAAATTTATGAAGGAAAACGTTCACAAGTCACGTCAAACTGTCATAAAAAATCTATTTACCCACCTAGGTATTTGCAAATGTTGACATGGGATGTTGATCTAACTACGAGTAAGTCGAAATTTTAATGACATTTGACAAAGTAGTTGGTAAATAATTCCACAGGCAAGACGTAAGAAATGAGATAGAGACGTAAGCCGTGCAACATCGCGACGCTTGAAACAGTTTCCATATAAAATATATGAAACAGAAGAGTCGTGGTGCATTAATGACGGCTGACGATCACTTGGCTGACAATGTCATCTTACGTCTGCTCTATAGAGCTTGCGCCTAAGGTGTATGAAAAGGGGCCCTGTTGGTTGCGCCTGCGCAGTTTACGATGATGCCCTAATAAATCGTGATGCAGATTGCGATCGGCCTTGGCGATGGATCTTCAGCGCCATCTTGATTCACTTCTGTTGAATCATTGTTGTGAAGTTTTACCTAATCGATTTGGAAGACCTAATACTAAGAGGCAGTATTTTCGATGTTTTGTTCATCAAAACCCGATGATTTTGATTTTGTAGCATATTGACTATACCTATTCACAATACCGAGCGCCATATCAAACGCGTTTTTGCCTGTGAGTAAATAGGACAAATGACGAATAGGTATGTCCAAAAACCAGAATAAGTCCCTTAAATGGATAGGAGGATTTGCTGGCGATAGTACCTACCATCCGTTATCTGTGATATGGAGAACACTGTTACACTTTTACTGATATCTCATCAGTCATCACAATCACACCACACATGACATCCATCAGTCTATATAGCCATCCACATCTAGATAAAGGCTTCCCGCAGGGTACGCAAAAAGGCACGATCCCCAGATTTTGCCAACTTTTATTTTTTCAAATCTTGCCAAACAAAACCCTCACCTACTATATGGAGACCTAGCTGACCTAACTCTACTTAATCGTCTCGTCGTATTCTTTTTTTGCAAATCCCAGTAGAGACTCGTAAGTATACCACCAGCAAATTCTCCGGCACGCATCAAGACTTCAGTCCCTGACAGTCCCAGCAACAGTTTATTTAAATCCAACGTCTTTCTCCCTGTGATCTTCTACGTATCGCCACTAGGGCTGAGCGTCTAGGAAAAGCTTGCCAAAAGTTCAGACAGGTAGTCGATTTTTACGAAGTAGGTAAGTATGTTTGATGTCTGTCATATTTATGAAATTCGGGACAAATGCGAAATTACTGAGCAAAAACTTTGAGCAGACGACGTCGCCATTTCTTCCATCAATACTTCATACAAAGAACACACGAAACGTCGGTTTGTGCGTCGTTCATTCGATTCTCCACCCTACCTGCATAATGAATACGGTTTGTGTCAAAAGGCATCGCACAACGCTGCGTTGTCTGTCAAATCGTTTGACATAAACCGAATTCGTATAAAAATAAGGTGGAAAATCGAACAAACGACGCACAAACCGACGTTGCGTGTGTTCCTCGCCTCGATATTTTGGTAGACTACTTAGTGACGGCACGGCAGTGACCCGAGCTTTTCGACGGTTCACATTAGATTGGCTGCCTAGAAAACCTACTTGACATTTCCTGAAATTACTTTCAACTCTTCATGCCTTGCAGACCTGCCAACCCTAATCGCGAAGGGTAATTACCCCTAATAACGCCCCTATCTCCGACATACAGTGCATTTTTTCTTCATAGCGCACGGCGTCGTGTCGTGACCATCCTGACAGCTACTTTTTATCCTCTGCTCCGTGGACCGTGATTGCTCTCTTTGTCTACTTTATTTACGTGGCCGGGCTCCATATTCGCGAAGTAATAGCTGATGGTTGCACGACGCAGATGGGGCTGTAGGCATTTAACTTGCAGGCTGCCACTTATTATTCGAGCGCTAATAATGACATTTGTTTTAAGGTAAGTATCCTTGTGGAATGAGTGAGGGCAACTAATAAAAACCTTAAAGCAAGCTGAAATGACATATTCAATTTTGGGCCCACCCCGAATTTTTTGAATTGCGAAAACGGTATTAGAAATTCTTACTAAAACTAAAAATTATGATTGTATTTTTTATCACAATCTTGCAAATATCATCTTTATACGAAACGGGAATCACAAATTCAAAATTAAAAGTTATTATTCTATGTTATGAAATGTGGCAAGAATTGTTATTTTGCAGCAAAATGCTATCAAAACAGATTTTAGGTTATGTTGTATTTTGCGTTATTTTATCAGTTTCCCGTTGCATAATTTAAAAGTCGTTATACCAGCATAATCTAGGTAGTACAAGGAATATGTACTACGAGTTTCATGACCATACATTTTGATTTACGAGGTATTTGTGAGGGGCCTAAGCTTGTATGGCCAATTGATTATACCCTTTGCATTTCCATATTTCACGTCCACAATTAAAATTATTTTCGGCACTGGAGGGCTTGTCTGCTTACCTACCTGACGTCGAACACCAGGAGCACGGCTTAATTATAATAATATAGGAGATGTCTCTATTAGAAAAATTGTTAGCTTGATGTGTCACTTTTGTTGGCACATACCTAAGTACCTCTAAGCATCCCTTTAAGTTCGCGGGCCCCAGCTAGTCACAGTTGAAATTCCAGTCAGCTATCAAAATATGATAGACGATCTTGGATCACATTACTATTGTTCTTACCTACACACAACTTTCTCTATCCCTTCTGTCGACTACTCTTTGTCCATAATAAGGCCTTGTCCCTGGTCCTTTCCGCGGAATGCCAGCCTGGGAACGGGTAGCGGCGAGCACTCCCGATGCGCCAGAACATGACACGAAATTATTGAGGCACACACCAAATCACGATTCAAATTCTTATCAGCACTGGAGGGCCTGTCTGCTTGCCTAGCTGACGTCGAACACCAGAAGCACGGCTAAACTATAATAGATACTTTTGAAAATGGCTCTATTAGAAAAGTTGTGAGCTTGATGTGTTGCTTTTGTTGGCATATACCTTATCTAGACGAAGTTCGCGGGCACCAGCTACTCACAGTTGAAATTCTAGTCTGCAATCGAAATAATATGACAGACGATCTTGGATCAAATTGTTCTTACCTACACTTAACTTTCTCTGTCCCTTCTGTCTATTACTCTTTGTCCATAATAAGGCCTTGTCCCAGGTCGTTGTCACATTACCACTGTTTTTACCTACACTCAACTTTCCCTGTCCCTTCTGTCTACTACTCTTTGTCCATAATAAGGCCTTGTCCCTGGTCCTTTCCGCGGAATGCCAGCGCCTGGGAACGGGTAGCGGCGAGCACTCCCGATGCGCCAGAACATGACACGAAATTATTGAGGCACACACCATTACCCCATTATTGCAGTCTATGTTTAGTAGTGGAACGGCGAATGCTAAGTAATGTCTTTACGGGCCGCGCATTCTTTGAATTCGCGGGCCGTGAGTGGTGCGGGCTAAATTTGGAGACGCGGGAACGACGTTGGATATTGCAGATCTGGGAGTGTGTTTGAAAATAAAAATGTCAAGGGTTTCATACATAATCACTATGAATACGATGAATCAGTATGACAGACTGATCATTCTTAAGTCGCTAACAGGACGAACTTAAGTAGGTCTAGTTAAGTAGTCTCATCCATCATCAAATTACGAGTATGAAACGTCATGGTAAAAAATATAGTGTAGGTACGTCTACGTCTTCCCTAAATACCAAATGCTTCAATCAAAATCTTGGAAAGACATTTCCAAATACTGGTATTTGATTTGGTCATTTCATTATTTTGAGTTTGAGTTTGAGTTTTTGCTCACTTTCTTCGGAAAAAGAAAATGGACATGCTTGGAGGATAAAAATCGCTGAACGGAACTAACCTAACACGTGCCATACCAAACATTAAAAAAAAAACATCTAATTAATGAAACAGTTACACAGCACTGAAGACAATGCAACGCACAAAGAACTTGTAAGTTCCTACTAATTGGTACAACAGTCGATTTCTTTGTCTACCTTCGTCAAGCGTTTATGACTCTCGCGCTTTGTATTGCAATTACCGAGGGGTTCAGAAAATTTGGCATCGCTACCTTACCAGGGTAACAAGAGCTGAGACAAGGTGGCAAGTGAAGAAAGGTAGGATATGCCTAGGTACGTAGGTATTCTGTTTTTTTCGGATTTTGGCATAAAAGCATAAGAGCACAAAACTGAGAGCCAGTAGGTATGTGTTGTAGTTTTAGTGAAGAGCTCTACCTTACAACCTTGGTATAGAATAAAAGTAGGTAACGGTTATTCATTTCTTATCCCATGTGGAACACACTTTCAACTAACGACCCTACAAAAAACAAATAGATAGCTAGTACATCAACATTACAAACCAACTACGCTCACAATCATTCAGCCAAAACTATCATCAAGACATAGCTAGATATCGGGTATCTAAGAACCTATAAAACAAATAACAATTATTATTATTTTATATCACAAAGTTGCAGGATTGGGTGTTAATAATAGCCTTTTTCGCATTCATGAAACAACCGCAGTCACCTCAAAAGAACAACATAGTATTTCACTTACAACAAACGACAAAGGAGCCAAGTTGCGCTGGCGGTTGCAAGTTGCAATTACCAAGTCGGAATTGCGCCGCGATGTGCCGCTAAATGGCTGACAAGCACATGCACCGGATGATTCTGCGGTTCATGACAGCTGCCATAGAAATAACAACCTGTGACAATCTGGCACAGTGCCAATCTGACGCGGTAACGTCACAAAATGGAGAGTTTATAGAAGATTCACTTTCATTCACTTATTTAGGATTTTTGAGATTGTCATTTGTTACATAGCCAGGGTTACTACTGTCAAAAGTCTATGTCAAAACAGCAAAATCTGATAAAGAACGTCATATGATTCTGAGCCAATTTTAATCCAAGAAATATGACGTTCATGTCAACCATCAAGTCAGTAAGCGTCAAAATCGTCGCTAGTACTGAGTGAGCGTAATCTCATCTGTAACGGCGTCTCGTGCGCCGTTTCCTTAATTTGTGGTAATGTGGACAATGAAATGACATCTAGTTGTGATGTCGTAAACACAGTTCGTCAAAAACCGAGCCGGCAAAACAACGGAAAATCATGCAATGCGTGTGAGAATTGCCATATATTGTGTTTTTTGTTCTCCCTCGCTTGCTGAGGTCGGGACAGAGGGGCATTGTAGAAGGTGAAATTCGATCGGATGGGACACTCGCCGACGCTGTCTTTGAGGAGGCTGGGGTTAGTTGAGTAATAAAGAAGAATAAGAACATTAGAACCTAGGTACAACTAACTACCAATATTCTTCTTTGTCGAATGGACTGGCAATTTAGTATAATTTTGAACTAATGTTTGGCGATAGAGGCTGCATTTTGGGGCTGCTTCCATTAGATTCCGAAGCTAGCATGTGCTGGCTGCGGCTGCTAGAGTAAGGAAGGTGATGAGCCATGAGACTCTACATTCACAATTGTCGGTGTCGGAAAAACCCCACTTCTTCCGATTTTGTGACATCTTTCTACACGAACCTGAAGTCAGTTTATTTCGATATGATCTAAAAAGTTATAGTCAGCTTAGTCCAGTGTCCTCAATGTGCAGTGGCATAGCACTGCTCAGACACAGTGCATCTCTGTGGTGCACAACGCGTCTCTGTGCAGTGCAAATCATATTCAGGTGCCGCTGTCGCTCTTCTTCAGATATCAAGAATTCTAGAGAGTTAAATAAATCTGTTACACTGTAAATATTACCCCAGTTACAATGTCAATGTTACCCAATAGCACAGCCCGGGCACAGGGCATCTCTGTGGCGCACAGAGTGCGGTGCTAATCACTCACTTCTTGATAAAATTATACAACGTCTAATAAATTGTTTTTAGAGAGAGACGCTGGTAGATCAGCCGAGTGTCCCCAATGTGCAGTGGCATAGCTCAGCCCGAACACAGTGCATCTCTGTGCTGTTGACTACTGACAACGCGCCTCTGTGCGGTGCTAATCACTTTCACGTGCCGCTGTCGCTGTAGCTACTTGCTTGTTCTTAATCTTACCTAGCTCTTCAGAACAGCGTGGAATAAAACCTTCAAAATACGCTGTCAGATCACCCAAGTGTCCCCAATGTGCAGTGCCATAGCACAGCCCAGGGTCAGTGAATCTCTGTGGAGCACAACGCGTCTGTATGCAGTGATAATCACTTTCACGTGCCGCTGTCGCTCTTCTTCACACATTTATATTAAATAAATTCTGTTACACAGTCAAATTAGTCCAGTGAGTGTCCTCAATGTGCAATGCCATAGCACAGCCCGGGCACAGTGCGTCACTGTGGTGCAGAAGTTGCACAACGCGTCTCTCACTTTCACGTGCCGCTGTCGCTATAGATAGCTTCTTGTTTGCTGTTTCCTAGCTCTTCCAAAAAGCGTGTAATAAAACCTGTTACCTTCGAAAACCGCAGTCAGATCACCCCAGTGTCCCCAATGTGCAGTGGCATAGCACAGCCCAGGCACAGACGGCACAGTGCATCTCTGTGCTGTTGACTAACTGACAACGTGCCTCTGTGCGGCGCTAATCACTTTCACGTGCCGCTGTCGCTCTTCTTCAGACATTATATTAGTTGTAGAGGGTTAAATAAATTATCTTTCACAACAGTCAAATCGCCCCAGTGTCCCCAATGTGCAGTGGCATAGCACAGCCCAGAGACAGTGCATCTCTGTGGTGCCCAAGTTACACAACGCGCCTCTGTACGGCGCTAATCACTTTCACGTGCCGCTGTCGCTGCTGTAGCTACTTTTCTAGCTCGCTTTTCTCATAAAACCTTTTATCTTCAAAATACGCAGTCAAATTACCCTAGTGTCCCCAATGTGCAGTGGCACAGTGCATCTCTGTGGTGCACAAGTTGCACAACGCGCCTCTGTGCGGTGCTAATCACTTTCACGTGCCGCTGTCGCTCTTCTTCAGACATTATATTAGTTGTAGAGGGTTAAATAAATTATCTTTCACAACAGTCAAATCGCCCCAGTGTCCCCAATATGCAATGGCATAGCACAGCCCGGGCACATTGCATATCTCTGTGGTGCACAAGTTGCACAACGCGTCTCTGTACGGTGCTAATTACTCACTTCATTGATGAAATTGTACAACGTATATCAAATGAAATTGTTTTTAGAGAAATACGCAGTCAAATTACCTCAATGTCGCCAATGTGCAGTGGCATAGCACATCCCGGGCACAGTGCATCTCTGTGGTACACAACGCGGATCTGTGCGGTGCTAATCACTTTCACGTGCCGCTGTCGCTATACCTAGCTATTTGCTTGCTCTTCTTTAGCTCTTCTGAACAGCGTGTAATAAAACCTGTTACCTTCGAAAACCGCAGTCAGATCACCCGAGTGTCCCCAATGTGCAGTGCCATAGCACAGCTCTGGCACAGTGCATCACTGTGCTGTTGACTACTGACAACGAAACGACTGTGCGGCGCTAATCACTTTCACGTGCCGCTGTCGCTGCTGTAGCTACTTCTCTAGCTCGCTTTTCTAAAAAAACCTGTAAACTTTGAAATACGCTGTCAGATCACCCGAGTGTCCCCAATGTGCAGTGGCATAGCACAGCCCAGGCACAGTGCATCTCTGTGCTGTTGACTACCGACAACGAAACGACTGTGCGGCGCTAATCACTTTCACGTGCCGCTGTCCCTGCGTACGCGCCGCTCTTGCGTCGGCGGCTTGCACTTCCTCACATCATCACATGTCATTGATGCGGCTTTTTATCTTTATTTTTGCAGAAGACATTTTTTTTGCTTGTCTTTGGCGCTCTGTTTACCCCGGCAAGGGACACAAAGCTTGATAGATTCTTTCCGTGGTACTGATGAATTCAAATGTTTTGCAATATCTTGTGTCACAAAGACGTGAAACCTGATGTAAGTACCTAAGGTGATGTATTGATGATTACCTAGGTACTTATCGTTTCCTATACCAATATTTTGTCCGGTACATCCACATTTTGATTAGGCAAATGGCTAACTCTACATTACAGCCATTCATTGCAAAAAGTAATAAGTAAGTATTACGTTTGAAGACCACAATAACAAATTTTCCTTTATATCTAACAATAAATCATAACATTTCAGAATAACCGCAGCGTAAAACGAAATATGCAACAACTCT
This sequence comes from Phthorimaea operculella, assembly GCA_024500475.1. Lineage (NCBI taxonomy): Eukaryota > Metazoa > Arthropoda > Insecta > Lepidoptera > Gelechiidae > Phthorimaea > Phthorimaea operculella. Next base: position 11,912,145 of record JANFCV010000002.1, read on the forward strand.
TAACAAAATACCAAAACCTTATTAGCCCAAACAGGAAGCGAACCCTTCAAAACCGTTTACAACCACTCGATACGAACGCCGATACCGAATAATCGAAAATAATCGAACAACCCCAAAATCCGGCAATTTTCCAAACAGCCCTCCAAAAAAAGTTAAACAAAAAAGAGCAAAAACATCGGCTACTCAAACTAAGCGTGAAATATGAAAAAAAACGCTGCGCAAGTGAACAACGAACTTATTCAATGCTTCATAAAAATATGATTGACATTTTTCTTAATATGACATCTTTTCGAGCGGTGATATTTTTTTGTCGCCCGCTTCTGCCGGCGACGACTCAAAATTTTTCGGAACCCCGAAACTCAAAAACCGTTTAGCAAAACTAAACTCTACCACAGTTATAGAGATACTCATTTCATGTGCAAACAGCCAAAAATAGGGTCCAAATTGTTGTTTTAGGGATTAGAAACGAGATATTAAGTGCGGGGTTATCCAATTCATGGTCTTTGTCAAATTTCGGATGTGTATTATGTTTCATACTCGTTTTCCCTGGAATATAATAAACACATGTGTATGCAGTTGTGTGTATAGATTTTTGTCCTTTGTCCTTTATATGGGGCTATGTAATGACATGGCTAAGAATGCCGCCGGGATGTAAGCTTTTGTTGATTTTGTATGATTTGGAAATATGAAATTATATCGGTAAGCTGTTCGGAATTGGGCAATTTTGCGCAATTTAAACCATGCAAGGGAGGGATACGATTTTGAACAACAGACGATTATAATCTCTTTGAAAATAAACACACATTTTACAAAAGGAGATACGTAACATCATGTCAATGATATCTATCATACTTTGTTAGTAAGTATGCGTGTATTTATTTGACTTACCTACACAAAGTTTATCTTTCGCTTTCACATGGGCACATGATAAAATCTATGGATAAATTGTTATACTTGAGACGGCCACTCACTGCATTCGCCATTTGGTGGTAAAGTCAAGGAAGAAAGGAAGCGGCATACAACTGTCATCCGGCGGCAAGTGCAGCGAGTAGTCGTCTCAACTATTGAAACTTCGTATAAGTACTTAAGTACAACTAGTTATACTTAGATACCTAGTTTGATCTACATAATCTATGACTTAATCACCATCCATGTTATGTTTATTTTAGTGCCAATAAACATCAAATCAAATTATACGACAACTCCTAATCTTAATAGCCTCATTATAACCAATAATATTCTCAGAAATGGTCACTTTATTACAATTTGCTTTGATAATGACGAACACCTAATCAAACTGATGACAGTCGGTCTTATTGTGTCTCTGGGGCATCTGGTGTCAAATGGAACGGGGCAAGATGGACACATTGGGGCAAATGGGACGATAGGTTATCTAGCAGACTACAGAGAAACTTTAAGGGTAGAGTTGCCGCACATATAGACATCTTATAGGCACCTTAAAAACATATCTACATTTTTTTACATTTATCTTCCTATATGTCTTGGGAAAAGTTGGTTTATTTGAAACATTGCGGCATTTTTTATGACCTGTACCTTAAATGTTTGATTTTAAAATAACCATACAATACCTACTTACATCAATTTCCCTCAAATCACGCAATTATTTGTAACTGAAGAAGCTTATTAGCCTGCACCAAGACAGCATGTACTTAGGCCCTAACATAATAAAAAAGGTACTTATTTGATGAAAAGTATAGCTTAGTTTATTGCTTATTTCCTAGTGCATACCAAGCTTTATCGACTATACATACTTAACCATGTTTACATGATATGATACTAGACATTATGTAGGTATATTACGCATAGAGTAAGTAGATAGATAGGTACTTAATAATAAGTAGTTGGAAGACATCGAGACGTCCTTTGATAACAGCGCGGCACGATGGCATAAATTCTAATGATAGTCACTTTGCAACTATGTATGTTGCTACCAAACATGTAGAGCCACCAATCTAGATAGACATTAATTTAGAAACAATTTAGAATTTATTGTTATTCTGCTGTACAGAACATTTACGAGAATAACCACGTACGAAGTCTGCACTTCTACTGAAACCATACTCAATTTAGTACGCGTTTAGTAAAATAGCTATTTTAGAATAGCGCTGTCACTTTTAGTAAAATAGGCATAGAAAAAGATAAGAGATAATTTAAACTTATTTTTTACGACTTTACGAATTTTACGCATTATATGTCAAAATTAAACGGCTATCGAAAAGATGTCAGCTAAGCATTAAAGAGAAGATATGACTGAAAATTGTTTATGATGTCTATTTCTTTCTAAGCCTATTTTACTAAAAATTACATCGCTATTCTAAAATTGCTATTTTTGACAATCACATGGACTTTCATGTTCTCCAACTGTAGGTAGGTACGTAGAGTGTAACCCCGTCTACGTTATCATCCATGTCGAGTTTTCCACTTGTGCTACTTGACGCGCTAATAAAAAAAACAATTACTAAAGACAGTTCAATCACAAAAACAATTGCCTATAAATGTCATTCCGTCCCTACCCTCACAATGTAATAATTAGCTAATTGGTCACAGAGCAGTTTACGACTGAGAGTCTTCAGAGAGTCGCTAAAACAAAATTATAATTAGCGATAAATCGGTCCGGGGCGACCGTCGATCCCACGTGTTTCGATTCTCGATTATGAGTATCGATTATTTTCTATGTGGGGGTATATTAATCGCATGTGTGTGGGTGAGTATAGGAACAACAGATTTATTGTTAATGGTGTCCCGAACATAATTAAAATGGTTGATGTTTCGCCCTGCCCGCTGCGGCCGGCGCGCCGTCCTTCGCTCGTAGGACGGTGCAGAGTAGCTTTTAGGACAGAGACTGGCTTTACATGTGTTCCGTTCCGTGTTTTTATTTTTCGAAATGAAGGCTAAATCATATCAATTTGAGCCTGGATAGGTACGTGAAAATTTCCATAAATTATTTCCTTTCAGTTAAGTGTTTGGGTTGTGCTGGGAGTGACTGGATGGCAAAAACTTATTGCACACCCTGAACCCTGAGGTCCCTACGTCCAGCATTGGATATGATAACAGGCTGACGAGATGTGATGTTGTGTCATGGGGGGTATGAATTTAAATTTTACTTAACTAGCGGCCCGTTAGCAGTTTCACCCGCTGCAACTTATTTTCCTTCGGGAAAATGGCATTAGTATATAGATAGACCTTATTCTTGAATCACTCTATCTATTACAAAAAACTGCATCAAAATCTTTTGCGCTGTCGAGGAAGAGTTAGCGAATTCCACGATATACAGACAGACAGAGAAACACAAAAAGTAAATTCATGATCATGTATTGATGATATTTTTATTAATCTGTTTCATTCCCTACTCTGCACCTCGTACAGTGTTATAGATGATGGTGTGCGATAAGCGCATGCGATGCGATCTCACCTTGTGCGATATGTACCGCCGTTACCCCATAACTCCATCGGCGGTATTGCCCCATAGTATTAGCCCATAAGTCCATAGCGCCATCTGCCATATATATGGGATGTATACTATAAGGGATTGAGTATGTAGGATGAGAGGGCATGGGAGTCCCATTGTTTGAGTATCACCTGCCGATTGGAGAGTGTTCCTATCTATCTAAATAGAAATCAGTGGTCAAACGTTTCAACTTTTTGTATTGTCCTATAAAGCATAGAGTTACGTGCGCACTTTTATTTTGAAGTCATTTCGGGATAATTCTGTAAAGGCTTCCTTGAATTTTGTGTATAGGTACTAATTTTATTGCATTTAAAATCAAGCGCACAACGCATTTATCTTTCATCTTTGCTTTGTAGCAACTAGTCACAAATGCTAAATTAATCGGTTTAAGTGTTTAAGTACTTATAAATGGCCGCTTTTTTACAGCCGTTTAAGCTTTGCTTACCTTACAAGGGGTATAGGCGTGATATATGTATGTATGTACTTATAGGTAAAAAGAGGCGGGATAACCTATAGTTAATCTAATACCTAGTTTTGCTTTATCGAGTTTATTACCAACAAACTTGTCACTAGGTATCAATGAAATGATTTCATTGTTTTAGCTTCTATAAACACTCTCGCTAAAAATATCTTCAAAGACCAGCAAAGCCATTTAAAAAGGGTCTCCAATCACACCCACCACAACTTTTAAATCTGGCAACATTGTCATATTCTGAGAAAAGCTAATCACGCGTCACACACGACCGTGGGACTATTAATCAAAATTCCACCATCAGGTTAATTATTAGACACACGGTTTATTTAATTTATTTCATCGCCGATACGGCATGGGACGCCCCGAATATCGGATGGTATGCTGCCACGCCCTGCTATTACCGGGGACCAGGGTTGGGACTTGAGTTGAGTCAATTCGATTGAATCAACATGAGTGAATCATTTCCCTAAATACGTACATCAGTCAATTGCTCTGCCGGACGTAAGCCGCCCTCAGGGTACACCTTAGGGCACAATCTGCCGTTGTCGCTATCTCGTCACTTTCAGCCGTCTTTTTCAGCTTATCGATCCAAAGGAATTCAAGCTTGCACCATAGTCCCTAATATCGGAAGGTCTGCTGCCACACCCTGCTATTACCGGGGACCAGGGTTGGGACTTGAGTTGAGTCAATCCAGTTGAATTAATATGAGTGAATCATTTCCTTACACAAACATCAGTCAATTGGTCAGCCGGTCGTAAGCCGCTCCTAGGGTACGCCTTAGGGCACGATCTATCGTTTTCGCCATCCACTAACTACCAGCCGTCTTCTTCAAGTCTGACCGGAGGACGCCCAACGCTACGCTTGCACCGTAGTCTCTAAGCCCCGAATATCGAATGTTATGCTTCCACGCCCTGCTGCGACTGGGGACAAGGGGCCGCAGTCTGTTAAATAAAAATTGTTTCAGTTGTGTGTCGATGGCATGTCAGTTGGATGGTTTTGGTACTTTTGTATTCTGCTAACCGTTTTTAGTATAGAAAACTCCAGTGGCAATAGAATGTCAAGTGAGTGTCGCTGACATTACAATGGCAAAAAAAATGCAGACTTGGGTCCTTGTGAATCGGACCTTATGGGACTTGAGTTGGATTAAACCTGGGCGCCAAGGCCAGAACAACCTGAGGTTACCAAGTAGAGTCAGAGCTATTAAGCCGGCTACTGGGTAATAACTCCACATTTACTTAGATAGACAGTGAGACTGCTAAACATGAACCTATGCTGTACTACAAAATGGTTGCCCCTGCACAACAAACAACTAACTTCATCACCAGACCAATACCTAAATCGGTCCAAATCCAAAGTAGATACCAAGCTAGATTGTATCCTGGTAAAATGATTTTGTTAAATGCTACCTGATTTACTGAAGAAGAGGATTATTCTCATAACGTGATATGAATCACTGACTCAACTCATCAGATCCCTGACAAAAAAATCAGCGCGCGATCCACTTTCCCATCACTTAGAGTGGACGAGGGACGGGTCCTTACTCATATATCATGCGAAGGAAATTACCATGGTACTTATTACGCGTTTAAACAAAAGCAAAGGTTGGCCGGCCGAGAATGCCGGTAAACTGGCCGAGATTAGGGCATGTGACGATCGGTTTGTGTCAAGAATAATGATGAGGGCGAAAAATTGTGATGGGATGATGCCGGCGGATGGGTTTACGTGCAAATGGGTGGTGTCAGTGTGTGTGTACGTATGTCTTTATAAGGTAATGGTGGTTGGTTTTAGAGGAATATGCAGACGGTGTCGTTTTGTAAAGAATGGTATTGTAAACGGCCAGTTAATGTGGAGTGTATTGTAAAGGAAGGAACGTCTAATAAATAGCAGCAACTAACTTGTGTACCAACACGACCGACGTCTTACTAAACCATCCAAAGCACGACACCATCTTTCTGGCAACCAGGTGGATCAGTTTGCAGTCAGTCTTTACGAAACGGAATTACATGAAATGATAGATAAAATATCAACCTTGAACGCTCTACTATCTTCTGAAGATTCTCTGAAGTTTAACCGAGGACCGTTTTGGCATAAGTATCTAATCAAAAATGGGACCTATGGATTCAGACTGAGTGAGTATTCCAGTGAGAAATTTACTTTATAAAAGACAATAAAGGATAATAATAAATAAATCAGAAAATCGAATGATATCAAAGAACAATAAACTAATATTACACGTAAAGTTAATGAAGTATCGACTATTGGAACATATGGGCAAGCCACCCCGGACGGACCGACCAGAACCATTCCTCATCACGAACAAATCGTATAACAATCACCATTTTTCAATTGGTTTTTATCAACCCACAATTAATAACTTGGAAATCATTAACGAGAGGCCGCGGACAAAAGTCGGGCGAACAAAAGTCGCCGTCGTTTGTGGCATGTCGGGAGATAAAAAAGGAGATGGGAGAAAAATGTCGGCCTAGAGTCGGACTAGAGTACGAAGGGTTCAGTACCATAAAATTGCATAAAAATAGCTTTTATTATAGGTATTGGCCCCCTTAAAACTTAGATTTTTACTCTGCCTTTTAATTAGTATTTATGGTGCTTCAAAAAAATTAATGTCTGCTACCTACTTACAACCTTTCATAAGATAACAGCCTCCGAATCACTACAAATAAAATCGAGTAAAAAAACACACGTGTTTTGTGCGTGTCCTTTCAATATTTTCATGTTGATCCAGCAGTAATAGGAATGTTCAGCTACTCTGAAAATTTTAGCTCCCTATCTATAGATAACGGTTAGCCTGGGCCCCAAGTCTGATATTTTGTTATTTTTCCATACTAAAAACTAGTAGCAGAATACGAAAATACCAAACCCATCCAAGTCATCCATCCATCCAACTGACATACCATCGACATTTACCTACTCAACTGAAACGATTTTGATTTAGCAGACTAGACCCCCAGGTGACAAACGGAGAAACAACGAAGTCACAGTAACAGAGTTCCCGTTTTTACCCTATGAGTGCGGAACCCTAAAAAGGAGATGAGAAAAAAATGAGTCAAGAATGAGAACCCCGCGGGGCGGAGGCTGGTACTGGCTGTGTTCACTAAACTAACACGGGATGTGTCGACACGGGGACCCTGTGTGATGTGCCGCAAGCGACCAGCATTGCCGATTTGGTAGTCGGACATGCTGCGCTGCAAAACAAGACAAGCTATTGCACAAGATGATGAATACGAACATAGCATTGTGACTTATTTAAATCAGGATGGGCATGTTTTCCTTTTAAGAGCTGCTTGTTCTTCCATTTTACATTTCTCAGATCGCTAAAATTAGGAAAAAGTAAGAGCGGAGATGGTTCACTAAACTAACACGGGATGTGTCGACACGGGGACCCTGTGTGATGTGCCGCTTGGCAACTGGGCATGAAATTCCACCCTCAATTGAGGTGGGCTTTAGTGGACAAACATCGAAGGAAGCTCAGGAGACAGGCCTTTAGATATGCGCGGACGTTAGAGCACATAGACCGACGGGCTTCGAGTACTTAGCAAAAGCGAGTAGGAATTCCGCGTGCCGCTATTTCACGGTGCTACAAAGTATCACTCTTGGAACTTCCTGATTCGCTTACACAGTCAGTACGACCCACGTTGTACCAAGAGCGACCCATAAATATTGCACAAAGACTCTTGTCGGCCAATAGCACACAGCAGAAGTACATAAGAACGTAGCTCTCTATCCTAGCCAATTTTTTTTTCATCTTATGGTGGGTCCTTTGTGGTCTTTTGTATTCACTTCGCTCTGTTGCAGGTATTTTCGTCAGTCACGTCGCAGGAACTCATCAAACCTCTAGCCTTCTTCCCTTTTTCCAGAACCCTTGGGTGTTTATAGTGGCCACTGTTTTGCCTTTATAGTCTGCAGGTCTAGCTGACTATGACTACCCAAAATACTAGGCTACTTGCGCTAGGTAAACTTGTGTGAGTGCACCAAACGCGGATCCTTTTTGCCTACCTTTTTAAACGGGTATCTATATATAGGGTTAAATTTAATTAAGTACAAATCTCTTGAGGGTGTAATATATTCACAAAACTGAACAACTTTCGTTTGAAACTTTTCTTCGAAATACGAAAAGAAAATCCGACCTCCCATACAAAAATGCTGAAAAAGTGTGTCACTTAGTATGGGAGGCCCAAATTTTTTTTTCATATATCGAAGAAAAGTTTCTAACAAAAGTTGTTCAGTTTTGTGAGTAGATTACACCCTCAAGAGATTTGTACTTAATTAAATGTAACCGTATATAACGTCATGGACTTGTTCAACCACACAATATGAAATTTGAAGGATGTGAGGGCCGCACAGCCTAATTCAGCCACTGCCAGCAAATATGTATGACACAGCTCGAGAATCTGCCAACGCAAGCTACCCTGAAGAATTATAGGCCCAGTTTGACGCTAGCGTTGAGGCATGGGTGTGTGGTGCAGAAGTGATGGTTCTGGGCTTTAAGGAAGGCATAGAAATACAGGTGCAATGTAAATTTGATCGTTGTAATCAGGTGGGTTTGCGGCGGCGGTAGCCAGAGTGAAATAAAGTACCCATGTATCCGAAAACGTTGCTTTTACATGGCAGCACCCTTCTCCCTTAAGGCAAGGACTGTGTAAAGGTCAGTAAGAAGTGAGCACTTCCTGCTTTTTCGTTGTCTCCAAAGCCTCAAAGTAAGTGAAAAAGCAGCGAGTATTTGCTTCCCTATTGTGTTGAACTACTTTAGGTACAAGGCCCAACTCCTGAGAGAGCCCAACAAGGCTACTATCTATAATTAAACGCTATAAGGAGTCCCTCTGCCAACACATTGCTGCACAACAAAAACTGAGCTGAATTCTCTGGACAATGAGGAATTTGAATGCATCAGCTCAAAGTGCACAGAAGACACCCGAGCCCCGAGCCTAGGATGTGCATCTTCTCCCCGCAGCTGACTCGCACGTACTGAAACCTCACCCCAGGCATCAATGACAAAATAACTCTGATTTCACGGTGTGAAGGATTTTGGGATGGCGTGTATAGACCAGGAAAGCCCAAAGAAACTCTGCCTGTTCTTCTGGCGCAGCTCGAGGAAAGCAAGTGGGTACGGCTGGTGCTTTTTACATATGTCCATTGTGCACGACCCAACAGAAGCGAAGAAGAAGAAGTTGAAACAGGTCCACTACTTCAGAACGCGGAAACTCCATTAAAAGCCAACAGGGTCCATGAGATGCTGTTGGCGAGGCGCGCGGCGTCCCGCACTATTTTATTTGTTAGAGGGAGATTCCAGAGTTATAGCGCGTTCCGAGACAAAGAGCCTAAGAGCAGCAGTATAATAGGCTATTAAAAGGCATTTGTAACAAAAACCTATCAAAGGGCCAACAATACAGTGTAAAAGCAAAAGTAGTGGTCGCTAAGTAACATAGAATTTTTTTTGAGTCTGATTGCGACCGTCTATTTTTCATACATTTTTGAGGCGGTCGCAAACTAAACATGGGTTTTTAGCATGTACTAGTTAGCGACCACTCAACTAAATAACTGTTCGAAAATCGGTCAAATAATCATAATTTGACGGTCGCAAACTAACTATGGTATAAAAAATGTCTGTTTGAATGAATTAATATTGTAAGAATCAAAACTTTGTGAAACAGATAACCAGGAAAATAATAAACTTTTTTCAAAAAATTGGGTGCCTATTCGCGACCATCTAATAAATCATAGATTTACTTTAAAATAACATGAAATTATCGTTAAATTAGATACTTTACTAAAGTATGAACACCATAAAACCATTATAGTTATAAAAACTAGACGAAAATCTAAAAATTTCATTTTTGAAGTGGCACGTGCTCGCTATTTTTTGGATAGATTTTCGGTGTTTTTTCGAGGGCAGAGCGACAGGCAAAATAGATTATTTATTTGCGGTACATTGGTGAGGTTTAATGAACAGATTTGAATAGGCGTAGATTCAGCAGTTATCCTTGTCTTGTTCAAGCCACACTTTTTTACAAAGAGTGAAATATAACTCTTATTATTGCAATATTACTGAGGTCAGTCCTGAAAATGGTCGCGAACTGACGCATGGTCGCGAACCGGCACAATGACCCTAAATAAAGCTCAAAAATAAGAAAAAAATGAGACATAAGACCCCCACAGGATGGGAGCTGTATTCACAGGGACTCCCATCTCAGCATTGCCGATTTTTGACAACCGATGTGGCGCAGTGGTTAGCATGCCTGCCTGCCACGCAAAGGTTCCGGGTTCAATTCCCGGTGGGGTCACTCACAAAGTTGATATTTATCACTTTGTGAATTTGTTCCCAGTCTGGTTAGGACATTGCAGGCTGAACCACCTGATTGTCCGCAAGTAAGATGGTTCCGTGCTTCGGATGGGCACGTTAAGCCGTCGGTCCCGGTTGCTGTCTATGATGGCGGTCGTTACACAGCCATGTCAGAGGCCTGCTACTTGTAGTAGGCGGTTGAAAAATTCTGACACCAGGGTTCATCGGGTCGTTGAATGACTCGGTGTCCCACACGAAAAGAAAGATTGCCGATTTGGTAGTCGGACATGCTGCGCTGCAAAACAAAACAAACTCTTGCACAAGATGATAAATATGGACATAACATTGATATGCAACTTATTCGACTCAGACAAGATAGGCAAAGGTGCAAATAACGATAATAATGAATTCAAGTGGATCACTATTGCCATCAATCAGACTATTGTATCGTCAATGTATGTAGGTAGTGGCAATTCAATTCAGTCCTAGGAGCTGATACGTACAAACATAACTTTATCACTGATCTGAGATCAGGAGAATTGATGAAGTTTGTTTTTACATCCCGTGGGAAAGTACTTGATACCATAATCAAAGAATTTAGAGTTCCACGTTCTGAACTACAGGATATTTCAACGGTCCCCTGAAATCAAAACAAACGTATCTTCGTATAATATGTCAAACACTACCAGAAAACAGCATTTCCTCATGTCCAGAGAACGCTGCACTTCGCAAAAGCCGTGAGACACAAAATGCTCTTTATTAAATCCCCTGCAGGATATTCAGGATATATCTGCGTTGTATTACCGTCGGTCATAGCCGCTGCGGGGGCTGTCACCACGCGGGAACGACGGGTGGTAGTGATCGCGAGACGCGTCGCCCTTTGAAGAGGCACCGGCAGAGAATACTGGCCTTTTCCCAGCCCTGACGCCCAATGCGGCATACATTGCTGGCACAAATTAGGGACGGCACACAGGACGCCTTCACAGATGGCTCACTCAGTACTAACGACGATTTTGTGACTATAGGTAAGTAGAAATAACTGGAATCTCAGAGAAACTCAAGGTAACTTAGAAGATGGTTGCAACGAACGTCATATTTCTTGCATTCTATTCGGCTCAGAATAATACGTTCTTGTATCAGATTGAGCTGTAGGTATTTCGTCCTCGTATTGAATCTAGTAACCCTGGCTTTGTAACAGTAGACAATAGCGAAAATCTTGAATAGGGTCGAGTGATTCTGTAAACTCTCCATTTTGTGTTGCTGATTACCTTAGGTGTATTGTACTTGTATTGTACCCATGCCATAACCAGTAATGAATACCAAATTGGATGTCAGAGCAGGGCAAGAGAATTACCCTTTTTGAATCGGCGCCGGCAAAGAATACCATTAGCTACGTCATTTTGTCCTTTAATGCTTTTATGTTTAATATAATACCAATTGATAGAGCCTTTGTGAAAAGGTCAGTTTGACAGTTTTGTTGGGGTGATTTGGAGTTATTTGATAGGATTGTTGATGTTGATTCGTCTGTAGTGGTCCGAATTCCTTTATTTCGCTCTGTAAGTACTATTGAAGAAATAAGTTGAAAAGTAAGAGCGTAAAAAACACAAGCAGGTACCTAAGTATTCGAATAAAACTATAGATAATATGTTCATAGATATAAGTTGACCTTATAAAATAAATAACGTGAATTTTTGCTGCTTTTATTTCCAGTCCAGCTGATGCTACTACTGAGTAGTTTTGACTATAATTTCTTAATTCTTTACCACTTGTAATTATAATTATAATTAATTACAACCTCCACACATTACCTACATGTCTGCAAATGCCAGTAATTTATCTACTAATGTCTTTGTCAAGAAAGATGACCAAACCTTTCGCAGTACCGCAAGGGTCCGTCCGTACTTGGCCCTGCGTGTCTTCTCAAGTATATTACCGACTTGCTCGTATTTATGTCCTTTTGTCACGATACCCTCCAATTGGATGTCTCGGTAATTTACCGCGGTAACGTGACGACGTCCAGGACTTGATGGAGGGCCTTTTAATAATGCATTTGGGAGCGTGCTGTGACAATTTCTTTCGTTGTCGTGTCTTTTTGTGGCGCTAAGGTTAATTGAATTTGTAATTTTTTTATTTTGAGTATCTACTGATCCTCTAGATGTCTGTTTTTATTTCATAAGTTGAGGTCTAGTGAAGTGACTTTGGTATTATTAGGTAGGTACCGCTGGCCTCATTGCGTCTGCTTTCCGTGTCTTGACTAAATGTCTGGGGTTAGATAATTAAGTATTGGCACACATAATCAATTGATGAGTTTATAGGTATTAAATATTTTGTGATCTCTTCTCGGATCTGTCTGGGTGTTCTATGTGCGTGTTTCTGCGACACATGGACTAAAATGAAATAGCCATCTAGTCTTCCTTGTTCCGTAATTTTTAAACGACCAAGTACGCGCACGTAATAAAGTCCTACTCAAACGCATTTCTGTTTTCGAAAACCATCTTCTCCGTAAAGAGAGCCGCATACCACAAAATTGATAAAAGTACCAGTCCTTACTCTATCTGCAATGACCCATGCCGCCAGTAATAGTTCAATAAAGTGGCAACACCGTCCTAATCCAAAACTCAATTATTTGTGATTGCCCCACCGCCAATTGTTGCAATTGCCCCGCCAGGGGTCGCCGGGAACTCATGCAGTTCACCTGGAATGATGCAATTCTGATTTGTGGAAAAGTGATTTTCATTTGGCGGGAAGAAAGGTCTCGCGCGCTTTGCGGTTTTGCGAGGTTGCGTGATTGACAATCAGGGATTTTGTAAAGTTGTAGGTACGTGGTAGGTATACTCTATCCGCGCGATGAAGATAATACCAGAAAATGCAAAACGATTGCCATTGGTTAGCGATAACGAGGCAAGAGTGCGTTTACATGGCGGTGCAATTTCAGTCTACTTCTGTGGCTTGCACGGAGCGGACGCGTTCTTTTGTTCTTATATCGATTGTTTTATTTCTCCTACGACCTAGCGTTTTGGACTATTTCCTGTGAAACATACACAGATGTATGATTATTTTTACTTATTAAATATTGTAATAGACCAAAGAAAACCAAATTTAATAGTAAAAAATATTTATGAGTCTTCTTTAACCAAAGAGCCATGTAAACGCATCTTTACGTTTTTACACAATTGTTGACGCCCACTTACCTGGAAGGGCAATCATTTGTCCCTTTCACTTGCATGCAATAGTGCGGTTGAGAGGACGCTATATTATCTTCATCGCGCGGATAGAGTATAGTGGTCCTTATGTAGGAGAAAGATAACTGATTTAGAAATATTTAATTAACTAGAGACGGCTTGCGGCCCTTACGGATGCTCACTCAGTTATATAGATGACAACCGATGTGGCGCAGTGGTTAGTATGCCTGCCTGTCACGCAAAGGTTCCGGGTTCAATTCCCGGTGGGGTCACTCACAAAGTTGATATTTATCACTTTGTGAATTTGTTCCCAGTCTGGTTAGGACATTGCAGGCTGAACCACCTGATTGTCCGCAAGTAAGATGGTTCCGTGCTTCGGATGGGCACGTTAAGCCGTCGGTCCCGGTTGCTGTCTATGATGGCGGTCGTTACACAACCATGTCAGAGGCCTGCTACTGCAGTAGGCGGTCGAAAAACTCTGACACCAGGGTTCATCGGGTTGTTGAACGGCTCGGTGTCCCACACGAAAAGAAGAAGACTCAGTTATAACGACGGTTTTGACGCTTACTGACGTAAACAGGAATGAAATAGAAACTCAGAGGAACTCAAGGGAGCTAAGAAGATGGTTGGCACGAACGTTATATTTCTTGCATTCAAATGGTCTCAGTCAGAATCTGTGACGTTCTTGTATCCCAGATTAAGAGCTGTAGATATTTCGTCCTCGTATTGAATCTAGCAACCCTGGCTATGTAACAGGTGACAATCGTGAAAATCCTAAACAGGGGCGAGTGATTCTTCTGTAAATTCTCTATTTTGTGCTATCCGTCTGTAAGTGCCTTCTTACAAAACCTTCGTCAACTTTCATGGAGTTACGAATAACTTGAACATGACATCAAAGATGTCGCACGTTGACATATTGTTTGTAGAGTGCGTCTCATCTTATAGTTCCTATGGCGTCATGTTGGTAGCATATAGGTAATCAATCTGAAATCCTGCGACTGAACCATAAATTTTATTATTGAGACGGCGCGTGGATCGCCTTTTGTCTAGGTATTTTGTGACTGATTCGTAGGCGCGAATGTAGTACCTAACTAGGTTGCAATTCGTTGAGGACCAAAGCTACAACTTCGATCAATTAATGAATATAGGTAGATATCTTTTGTAACCAGTGTGGGAAAGAATACTCAATTTCGCCCTTAGTTTTCGTCATAGACTTTACCTATCCATCGAAATGACGTAAACGGGTCCATATTCGAATGCATAACATTATCTGTCCTAACGTACTTTTGCATACCTGTTTTAGGCATACTCATCTTTTCGCATAATCTTAATCAAGCATAACTTTTTTGCCATACATTTGTTTGGCATACGATCGATACGCATAACGAAGTAAACGCATAAAAGGCAGTAGGAATAAAAGTACAATCGCAATATGACACAATTTTTTATCTGATAAAATCTGTAAAAAATGTTTAAACAACGCTGCAATTGCCGCGCCGTGCCGCGCAACGCGGTTTCACCTTAATTGTAACAAAAATAGCAATCTTCATATGGTAGGTAAGTATTTGATTGTGTATTTGACACGATTGGCAAGAGGATTGACGAGTGCAGTGCAAGATGTTGCATTTACAGGGAATACGGCTGCCCATCCATCTTGAATGTAATCTTTAACTTGCTTTTTGCGACACCCACGGCTAGTATTGGGGTGATGCATTTCTCAAATGGCATGACACGGCAACTAAATACTATAAAAAAAAACTAAAGTTTGGAAAAAGAATGCGTTATTATTTGCATGTTTATTATACCCTAATTTATTTTTTTGTCAATACTCCACTGAGGAATACGGCAAAGTACCTACCTACATTGTGCCATTCGTGCCCGAGTGTATTTTCTGAATAAGTTTTTACTAATTATCCATTCCATGATTCTTATGAGGTTTTAAGTTTATGACTATAATCGTTATGGTAAACAAAAGTATGGATATTTATTGCTATGCAAATATATCTATTATGCATTTAAAAAATTATGCCAATTTACAATTATGCGAAATGACAACTATGCCAAAAGTGTTATGCGTAATGCGAATAGGAGTAAAAATGTTATGCGTTTGAAGGGGCACCCGACGTAAACGCCTCGTGAGTGACGAAAGCGATCAATCTCCATCTGGTGCGTCCTTACCAATCTTTGGCCATAGATAGTGCAATACTGTTGGTAAGGATACAGGGTGTTAGGAAACTCGATCATTTTAAGGTAAAAAAAATCGACGTGTGTTCCACCACACATCCCTAATTCACTCAAGTCAGGATGATACATATGAGGCAATGTAGAGATTTTTCCGTAGGTGAAAAGGTGACAAACAACTCAACCTCTGTACCTACTTATAATACTTATGAACGCTACCATATTTCTATATCGTTACTAGAGTAACCAACCAAAACGTTAAAAAAAAACTGTCTACGACGGTTACAAAAGTTATAACTAATCGAAAAACTTATAAAATCATTTAGGTACCACATTTATCCACAAACATACCTACTTTTTTTATAAAATCCGACATTTATCTATCAACTTGCTTGAATTCAAATGCAACCAATGTTTTAAACATACTATTGAAATTGAAAATAATAAAATTTATAAATTTAAGAACGCGAATTTTTCATTTTCTTATTTTCAATTTATGAGAATAATAAGTAAGGTATAGCACTGTGAGTAGGTAGTACCTACTTGGTAGGTACCTACATTAAAAATTCCAGTACAATACCTATTATAAACACTCTGTATAAATAACGCTACTATCTAACAGATACTACCAAACGGGTGCAATTGCGATAGATAACAATAACAATTGAATTGAGACGTTCCAATTAAATAACTATTACTTTTATAACTGTTAATTACACTAAAAGGTTTTGGAGATAAAAATATAGGTAGGTATCAATAGATTGTAGGTATTTGATGATGGTAGGTATTATAAGATTTTTTTTTAATAGAGACTTGTAATAGGCGACTAATTATAAAATGTTGTTTCGTAATTTTAATAGTGCTATCAACAAAGACGCTATGATCCCTTCCTTAGTCGTACTTACGTAAGTAATTTAATTTATTTTCTTTGATCTAGATTATAATTTGGCCTTTACAAAGAACAATATGAAGTACGTACAGTACAAGTATCCAATCTTTACATTAAAGAAGTAGGTATGTATTTCAAATGGTTCACCTTCCATTCATCTATGTAGGTACGAGGAAAAGTGCCTAATTATCTTTTTACTCTGGAGATAACGTACCTACCCTACTTTATCTCTTGGACGTAGGTAAAGTATTTTTTGTTAATCAATGTTTTAAAAATCTTATTCTTCAATACTAGAAACACACGTTATTTTTGCGCAGCGCTATCTGCAAACGGTTTGACAGTCGCATCGCATCAGCTAACGCAAAAATATCATACAACGTCTGATTATACGTCTGTCAAACAGTTTGAAATAAGCAATATTTGAATGAGAAAAGTTAGAAAATTCGTATTGTCCCACCCAACCGACCCAACCCATGCGATATGCAGCGCAAAAATTTATTTCTTGCCTAGGAATGGGAAAACTTTTGCAACTTCATTTTTTTTCTGCTATCACTCGCCTAATTAATATTACGAAACACAAAACCCGCCCCAGCAATATATTTCGGAAGGCATAATCAAAGTCGGAAAGGAGGACACCACACCGTAGACCCTATAATTATTTTACAATACCCCGCCATTGTTACACCGACCCAACTAATGAAGTTGGACGTTTTATTTCGCCAGTAAAGTTTCACATCGTAAATCGTCATCAGTCAAAACGGCTAGTAAAAAAATTGTCCCTCCAAATCTAATTTTTATTCATCGATCGAAAATAGACACTATTCCTATCGGCATCAAAAATCAAAAGTAATTTGTACGGGAGACCCCGTGCCTAAGAAACAAAAAGCCGTAAGCGACATTGGGTCACTTTTTGGGAATATATTTCTTTCGATGTTTTTTTGTTCAGTTCTTTGGCGCTTGTTTATTGGTACCAAATGACACGACAGGTGACGATCGTTTTTTTCTACAAATACAAAGGGCAGGAAAGAATTGTTATACCTACATTTTATTGCGTGTCCCTTGTGCGATGCGATCTCGATGTTTGAGCGATAGAAGCCAATTTGCTGGCTTTTAATTTTAAACCCAGATGTTGCGATAAAGATGTCTTTGTTATTGTTTTCGTAAAACTGAAATAGAAAATGATGTTGAAATTTACCTGGGTAAGAATGTACCTCTACTCTATGTAGGTAGGAGTTAGGTAGTTTTAAATTTAAATTTGTGGTCGTCTTAGGACACTATACAAACGTAATATATCCACTACTTAATATTTTACTAGTTAGGTATTTATTTTGCCAAAAATAACATTTGTTACCAATAAGAAGCAAAAACCTTCACATCTGAAAGATTCTAACTTTGATTTAACTTTTATCAGAAAAGGTACAGTAAATTTATTACAATAAAAAATGAAATAATTTACTAGACCCACTAAATAATATGCGATAATCTGTGGACATTAGAACACATCACTCAAAGTGGTCAAACAATAGTAATTGTGTAAAACAATAAAATACAGGGTGTTAAGGACGGTGTACCGAAAACTTTGCAGGCATGATCAGACCATCAAACTGAACAACTTTTACTATGGAGCCAATGATGGGAAACGAAAAAAAAATTCCGACCTCCCATACAAAATTCACGATCAGCTGACTGACTTTGTATGGGAGGTCGTAAAATTTTTTTCGTTTCCCACCATTGGCTCCATAGTAAAAGTTGTTCAGTTTCATGGTCTGAGCACGCCTGTAAAGTTTTCGTTACACCGTCCCTAACACCCCGTATATCGTGTCTCTAAAACATTATGCAGCACTTGTCTACGCTACAAAACGTTTTGAGCTATTAAAATAACATTAAAGGTAACTCAAGTACAGTGAGATTCAAAAATAACATCGTCGCCATGTAGAAAGCATTTTTATGTTAAAATTGATATTTAATATTGAGATAATCTGATAGATATACCTAAAAATCTGTTCAATCACAAAATTTAGGTACTTATCTCGCAACAAACATCTAATTGTTTTTATGCAATTTCATTATTAGGTAGCCTGTAATTTTAAAAATTCAAAATTCTTTTGCGTACCCAGTTGGCTTTTTATTCCAACTTAAGAATTATCAGGAAAGGTAGATTAGGAAGGTGAGGTATAGGTAGGTAAATCAATCAAGTTTAAATTAAACTTGACTGTACCGATTTATTTCGAGTCCAGGAAACATTTTTTGTACACTTGTTGTTTAACTTAATAATACTTAATATTCTAAGCGACAACAAAACATATTCATCCAATTTAACATTATTGATTAAAGTTAATGATCTGTGCTAGTACGATTTTAAGGAAGCGGTAAAAGTTATTTCTTGCGGTAACATTTTTCATACACCGATAAAGGAACTCTTCTAATTTGTATTGAATTACATTTTCAAGATCATCCCTTAATAATGATTGTGTTGTCTTAAGCAGGTGGCACTAAGACATATATATAGTGATATTTGTTCATTTTTAATGTCAAGTTTAATTAAAATTATTTTTTTATTTACTGTAGGTGGGTATACATTTTGCTGACAGTCTTTTGCCTTGTAGGTCTTTAAACAACAAAACTTCAATAATTTTGTACAATGGCAACTGGCACACGAATTCGAATTTCTTTTGGAAATATACAAAAGATAATGAAAAATAAAACCTAATCGGATGCCGGCAGCTAATCCCATTGCTCATTTCACGCTCCGCAATGTGGGTGGCCAGTGACATTCGGCCAGCAAAAAAAGTAAAAAGGGATTTTCAGATGGTACTCAAGCGACAATAATGCCATCCCTGTGGCCTGGCTGGACAACAAACCCAAAAATGTCACAATCTCATTGTCGCACAATGGTACGGTGGCGCTACCGCATTGTAGCAAAATGGAGTACCTAAGTCCTTTTGTCGGTAAAAGTCATTTTTTGTCGCTTATGGAATCGATGACAAGTGACAAAGGACAGGTGATTTTCAAAATGGTTTTGGAAGATGTAGGTAATGAGCTTTGGAGTTTTTTTTGAGCGATAGTTTTTGTAGTGTGGACGATGGTTTCTATTATTTACAAAGTTTACTCGTGTTACCTTCTTTGTTGACCTTATTGTTTTTAAGTTTTCCTAAGAATAATTCTACTCAACTTTATTTTTATTATTATTAATTATGTTTACGTATAATGTAAACAAAGACGAAACCGTCCATTCGACATCCAGTAGCTAGCACGCACTGTAGAGCGCTGCCAAACAGATTCCCATATTGCGCAAAATAGCTCTACGAATAAAATCCGTAGCCCCGCACCGGCTCCGTTTGTGCTGATCTGGCTTTAGTCCCTAAAAAGATGTTGTGGTGACACCTCCCCGACCTCCCCACCCCACCACGTGCTCCGTCCCGCTCGCACGCCCGCGCCTCCGACACAAATGCGACATGCGACACACACTACACAACTAGACGACGAAAGCGACAAACTCCGCACGAGCGATACTCAGCTCTACATACTGGCTTTAAAGCTAGCGCTCTGAATTGCGCGACACATTAGAGGACATCCGACCTCCACATCCAAAACGATGTAACTACTGCATTACAAATCACAATATCGACTTTGCTGGTTAAGAGTTAGAGGTGTTTTGTCTCGGCCATACAAAAGGTGGCGTAAAGACACAGTTTTCAAATGTCACGCAGTGTAGTCGTCTCTTTTCTCCGGAGTCCTGTCGCATCTGCCGGGCTCCTTTGGCATCCTTCAGTGTGCATGTGTCCCCCCGCGGATCTTTCATCCCGCTCTTCGCCGCCTGAAGCCCAGTGTCCGGTCTCGCTGACTGTTAGACGGTCGTGTTAGCGCGCGATATATATCTTTGCATAATCACGAATATATTTATGTCCCGTGCGTACTTACATGTATAAAGGATTAAATGTGAAATGTACTGTGAAGTGACACTTTGTGAAATTTGATGTTTGGTTTTGAGGACGATACCTGAAAGAAGCATTCATGATTCAGGTTAGTTAAAATGTTTTGTTTTATTATTATCATTTCAGGCGAATTATTTCTAGTCTCCAGGTAAAAATGTTATACCTACAAAAAATATTATTACTTCATGCCATTTTTGAGTATTGCTGGTTATTGTTTCAAATCAGACACTCCTATTGGAAAATAAGTTAAGAAAAAGCAATTAGTAAATTAATTTAAAACTAATTTTATTAAATCTTTACAGGAATATCCAATTTTACATGCTTACCTTATGATTTAATAAATATCTAAGAAGAAATGCATATGCACATTTTTTAAGTATTATATCAATGCACATCTAGAAAACTCAAAATCTTTTATAAAGCACAGCTTTGAACATCAGATTAAGATGTAATCAACAGCTGTTAAATAAATTGAATGTCCAAGACGATGTGTCCTATGTGTCGAGGCGGGCAATTAAAATGCAGGTAATTTTATAATTTACACACTGCAAATCTATTCATTCAATTCTCCATAGATACCTAGGTATCCATGCCTCGATTATTACGGCTGTACGGGCATTATAAAAAACATATTCAATAACCTACTATTTATCTTGTCATACAAAAATGTCCTGCTTATATTTAAATTTACATTACAATTTGATTTGCATACTAACGTAAAGTGTATGTAGACCTACCTAAGTATATTATGTAAAGTCGTTAAAATGGCAGTTATGCTCTTTTATTTATGGTGCAATGAAATGGACACATTTACTAGTCAAACCTTGCGATATCATACGTTTATTTCCAATGTTTTATGAGATATAAATATTGAAATTCACTTCTTAAATGGTATGTTAAAAATGAGCCTTTGGCATTTATTTTTAACTGGGTAAGCGAAGTACCTTTATTGATTTAGATTATTAATTTTTTATTACAATAAACAGTTACTTGCTTACTTACGTAGGTAAGTGCATTACGGAGATGGCGCGCAGTATCTACAGTTCTAATGTATTTCGTCACTTATTTCTTCACTCTTTTTCCTATTACCATAAATTGTACTACAACAGTACAACACCTTGCTGATTCATTAGACAGCCTCACACGCCAACTTTGATACAGTTTCTCCAATTCATATCATTCACACGTCGTACCTTCTAGCCTAGTTCGCGGTCCATTTTTTCAACATCAAAGCAACATCTATTAGCACCTACGAACCGAGACGCGAAGAGTTACTCAAGCACATCACTGGTCAATATCAAACGAGCCATAGCGTGATGTGATGATACTATCTATATATCTAACCAAGGATTTTTACACTTTTTAGCTGGTAAAGTAAAGCAGATACACCCTGAAACATAAACACAAACTAATGGCTTGCTATTCCCTTCCCGACATAGGCGGATTGATGGCTATACACACAAATAGGTAGGTACGTGATGGAAAATTACGTGTGTAATATCTATAAATATGCGAGTGATATCTTTATTGGTCGGTATTGGCTCCGATGCAGATTTTTTTCTAGGCTAATCCAGCATTCCCTTCATGAATATTGCTACAGAGCTTATGATACTTACATTTGAATTCATAGTCGTCGTCAAAATTTAAATATTTTTTCAAGAATTGTAGATATGTCAATATGACCATAACTAACCCAACCACATTATCAACATCAAAAATAAGTTCTGTAGTGTAGAGTCGAACAGACGGCAGTGTTACAACAATGCAGCATATAATAAACAGAAACTTAGTTATAGGTAACATAGGTATGTACTAACCCTGCTAGAAAACAAATGTACTAGAAGCTACAATCTTGGCTCCTGACCGTACCTGAGGCAAAGAGCGAAAGGCATGATGGAAGTAGAGAGGACAGGCAGTAATTAAATCTGCATGAGCCGGCCACGCCTTCCGGATCAGCTCCACTTCGGATGCGCGATGCTCGTGATCACGACCTGAAGCGTGCTGCAGCCAGCCACCTCACCGGAACAGGGGTTAATGAAGTCATGCGATTCTATTATAGAACAACACGGATCTTTGAATCATGACGTTTTGAAAGGTGATCTCGAATCAAAAGCTGGACTTGCGCCCGCCCTTCAAACAACTTTGTTGTAACGAGAATTTCTATTTTGAGACGAATTTTAACAACTTTTAATAAACAATGACGAGCAGACAGAATACATTTTTTTTCAACACTTGTTTAATGACAGTAAACTCTCGATTTGAATATTCGTGCAATGTTCTGTCGGTAAACGCGGTAAATAACAAAATGCTCCGCACCCTCAGGCACTCAGCAGCTAGTTTTGTAACTAATGGCGTCACGTAGGTTATAAACTTCAATAGTTCTAGTTCAGCATAGGCATAGACAAAAGACCTTAGTTATCATATTGACGTTTTTTTTCTCAAACATTCTCATTTTTTCAAATATCGCTTAGTACTTAAGCAAGCTGTCGTTCAACATTGTTCAAAATCTTTGGGTAATTACAGAAGATATGTAACTTTTATACCTACCAATCAGGAAAATGCTCTAAATACCTAAGATATGACTAGAAATGAGCATCCGAAAATTCATAATTGCTCGCTGTTATTATTAGCGTTAGGTTGTTTTAACAAATGGCATTTTGAAATTTGGTTGTTTATTGTTTCACATGTTGTGTGCCTATTGTGTTGAATACCAAATTTTAAAACTCTTCCCGAATTGCAGATTTCCTAAAAATGTCTAGAAGCAATAGTTAGGCATCCATGACACAGACTTTTTTTATCAGAATAAATTTGTCATCGAGGTGTTTCGACACTTACAAATCCTCTTCAAATGACATCGCCGTAACTTAAACCAGCAGACTGGACTCACAGTAGACTACAAAACGCCACAAATCCTGCACCGCCCGCGGGCGTTGGCGGCAGGTCTCGGAACTAATGGCGTCACGCGCTGCGCCGGCGCTGCGCTCGCGCCGACATCTGCTGCTTGCAGCCTGTCTGCCTGCATTGTGGGATAAACTGTTTTATAAAATGGCACTTGAATGAAAAAGTAGAAAACTGTAACTGAAAGTTGCTAAACAGACATTTCAGTGTAACAGTGCTTTAAACTAAAAAAGAAACAGTGTTTTTAAACTTTTATAAACGTTTACCAAACCGATGCTGTACTAACTTATTGATGACAATAATGAATGACTATTGTCAATACAATGAATTATCAGGTGCATTATATTAATAGTACCATATGTATTTTAGAAGTTATAGGTAATTTACACAACAATTTCTAAATTTACCATCATTCAACTTGTGACCAACAAGAATTTCTCAATAATTTATATTAGAAGCTAACCTGAAATTCCATAATCGTAGCTAAATATTTGGAGCCTGAAATCTCTCTCACTATCAGCCAATCTATCTATCAAAGATCCCACGCCTGTCCTCACTTCTAAGGCCCTTTAGGCTGTATCTAATCCAACAGAATATTCTGAAAGTCCGCGGGCCGGAATATTGAAATAAATCGTAGCTCATCAGCAAAATGCATAGCTTGCGCTATACGCCATTAGATGGATTGGGTCTCGGGGTTTTATGATATTAAAGATTATAGGCAGGTAAGAGGTCAGTGTTGTGTTGGATAAAAAGCAAATAAAGTACCTACTCAAAGTTTTCATAGATAGTTAGGTAATAGCATCATAAGCATTCCTTCCTATTGCTATAGAAAATTAATCAGTTTTTCAAAAATACTAAGTTTCAGTATGTGACTTCTCTTAAAAACCGGGTTTTGGCGTTTACGTGCTTTAGGTCCATGGGTATCAATATTTTGGATGAATTAAAATATCACAAACAAATTGAACAATGTAAAATATCCTATATTCATTAATTGTATATAATTAATCTGTAGTCTCAAATAATTATTTATCAACTATTAAAGAGCCATGCATTAGGTTCTTTTTCTCGGTGTTATTATTCCAAAGTTTATGAGACTAAGTAGATGCTAAAATACATTCAGCTATAATATTTATAGTAATCCGTCAAAATATACATTATTTAAACAAATTAAACAAACACCCCAGGTCAGTACTGTCTGGTAGTTTTCATAAATTACCTCCAACTTTGGTTCGACCGCAAGTAGTGGGTGTGGATAGTAGTGGATACAAATTATTTAATAACAATAATGAATGAACCGCAAGACTATCGCTTTCGTCGGAAACAATGAAAAGTCGGAGTTCAGTAAATGGGAATCGATAGGGTCAAGGTCGTCGTGAGCTGTTACTTGTTTACCCAACGAACCGGTACCGGGTGAAATACCGGAGATTTCCGATACCATCACTGAATCAATACAATAGATAGTATTAGATAGTAGTATTGATAGTGAATTGTGTTGAATAATTTTCTTCTAATATTGGATGATTGGGTAGCATGACTGAAATAAAATAATAGATTTATTATTATTGAGTACCGATAAAACATAGCCAAATCCTTCTGCTACATGATTTTGTTTTCTAGCAACTTTCTAACCCAATTGATTTGGGATAAGGGCAGGACCTATTATCCCGATTTTAGGTTTTGTATTTAAATAATTGTTAAATATTCTACAATTCTGTTAAATATTATACAAAGGAGAAGAATTTGTATATTATCTAAAAACAATGACTTATGTTACGACTAGTTTGACGTTTTTTTATTACATTCAAAGAAACCATTCGAGCACTTCAACTTGCAAACACATAGGTACCACTAGCGCCATCTGTAGTTTGCAGCGGGCACTAAACAAACTTTTACAAAAACTATCAGAGCTTTTATCTAAGGTTTTGATACTTAAATAATTACGATAATTATTTACTAAATCATAAATTATTATGATAAGCATTTTAAAGACTTAGTAAAACATTTTAGATGTTGTAAGTTTTTAAAAATGTCCTTTAGACCGTTTTGAAATTCATGTAGACAGTTTCTTCGATTCCTTTGAATAAATCATACGTTCATGTTAGCCAATATTTACGAGAGCGTCTATATCGATTAGGCAATAGATCAGCCAGCAACACGGTCCTAACGAAGAGGAACAATCGATTTTAATGACAATAACAATATCGATGCGCCCACGCTACTCGATTCGGATATCGATTCTAGATCCGATGATCCATGGTGGCTTTAAAGCGTTGACGTGCATTTGGCAATAGTAATTTAAATGTTGCTACATAGTATTCAAATTAATTTAAATGTTTGATTTGTTGGTTTATGTAATGTTTGTTTGGGCATGCAGGTAGGTATCTCTATATTCATTTAATTTGTTTGTAGGACATTTTGTCAATAACGCAATTTATTTAAATACACGAAAAAATAAAAAGAGTAGGTAGGTAGGTAGGTAGATAAATCAGAACTGACATGGTATGTAGCACATTTGTTCCGAGTCTTTCTGCGACTAAATATCACAACAAGTTAAATAGAGTACAGCTTTTATGTTATGTTAAGATTGTAAAGTTCGTGGAGTGACTAATACGTATTATAAAGTTAGGTATTTCAATATTATATTATAACTGTGAGTATCTTAACGAATGTATAAATAACACTGCAAGGTGTAATTATCGACTCTTAGTTAAACATAAATCTCTCATAATTATCTAACTTAAATGTCTGTTATCGGATGTTATCTTAGCAAACTTAACTTAGGTATTATTAAACAGTGAAGAGTGGCTTGTACCCACTCCTCCTACTCATTTTTATGACAAGATCTGAAAGAATAATTAACAACGAACTATCATACAGTTAATTTGGTTAAAGTAGAAGAGAATAAAGAAAATGTTTCAGTGGTATATTCATGTAATAAATTGTCATATCTAAACATTAGTTTAAACAATGTTGCCATAAGCAGGTACGATGCAACGCTTTCATGTCGGAATAACTGAAAAAAAACTGAGAATATCTTCTTTAAAAAATCACTTGCACTTATAAAACAAGACACTGGTCTAGTTACCTATGTTAAATTATTTACACTACAGTTATTTTCAAAACTTAATTAAGTTCAAACAGTTTCTGCTTTCAAAGCTGTTAATCAATCAGTTACTTATTCCAATTAATCAATGACAAGTGCATAAAGAACACTTACGAAAATAATGTTTTTATAATTCTGTCAAAATAATAATTAATCTTTGGCCTACATACTGGCATGGCACCAGCAAATTTAATTGAACAACTATTTCAAGATGACGATTTAAGTAATTTCTGTTATTATTGGGATATGTTACTTTTTACTAGGTACGCTATCAATTTTATACCATTTGTTTAGTACCCAAGTACCTACTTTTTCTGCTTAACTCATTTAGTTGAAATACTGCATTTACGACAGTTAGCATTCTAGGAATGCGGAACGTCTTGCTTTAATAATTTGTACCTAGATACTTTGCGCCTAGAAATAGATAAAATCGTCAACATAGGCAAACTATGTTGGTAAAGGTACCTACTCAGTATTAGTATTAGTATAAGTATTTCTTACTTACGTTACATCATAACCACGGAAACAAAACGCACACAAACCATGCACATGTAAAATTATAATTGGCAAGCAGAATTATTAGGTGCAAAGCCTGTATTACATTACAGCCTCGGGCGGGCTGGTCGAAGTCTTGAAGCCTGCTCAGGATATCTGATGAGGGAGTGGCCCTGAGTCCCTGACAGGGCAAGTGATGACTGCGGTGATAGAACCCTCCATGTGGTGCTTGTTATTGAAATGGAACTGAAATTTTAATGAGTTTGCGGAATTATTTCGATTGTATGCAATTTTGTAGTGTAGAATGTAACTAAGTATGTACTTGGAGGTTGTGTACAGTACCTACAGCTAAACCATTTGTACTTTTCTACTGACTAGGTAGAGTAGGTAGGTAGGTACTATCGCCAGCAAATCTACCTACCAATTTAAGGGACCAACTTATAGGGCTACTGGTTTCTCATACTAATACTAAGAAACACCAGATAAGTTTATCCATTTAGGAATTAGGAGTAGGTAGGTTGTATTAAATTTCCCTAACTTCGTAATAGGTAGAGTATCTACCATTGGTGTAAACATAGGCATTATCGGGCGGGCGGCCCACTCAGTTGCTTGCCTTTCCTTCTGCTTGTAGAAAATAGTGATTTTTAATGCATAGGTATACGAAAATACTTGAATACCAAATACATTTTCAAAGAAAAGTGACATACATTTGTTTAACTTCCAAGCTAGACTTTGCAAACCTTACAATATAATTCAAAAAGACATTTCGGCACACAATACACGTGTTTCTTAGACTCCTACAACGCCTTGTGACCTTTGTCCACTTCCATTTAAAAAACTATTGTTATCTTCGGAACAACCCGAAAAATTGTTTAGCGCAAAGACGGCTTATCAGTAGGGTAATAGCGCCCATTGTCGACCAAGACGCCAACCGCCATTTTCTTTTGAATTCTTTATCTATGTGTCTCACACACGGCAAACTTTAAAAGCGCCGACGTTGTTTCGAAGAAAAATCGTTATTGTTTTAGTAAGTATTGTAAATTTTGTTGAAAGCAAAAAGAGTTTGGTTCTGTCTGTCTGTGGCTGTATGTAGGTATTTTGCGCGTTGGCCTGTGACTTCGGGGAAGTTTGCAATGAAATTTTTTGGTTGGACGTGGTTATTTTTTTGGTTTCTGCGGTTTTTCCTATTATACCTACTCATACCTTACAAAAAGGCGAATGGCTAGAGGGTAAGAAAAAGTTTTTCTTAAAGCAAACCAAGTGCTTAGGTATATCTACTTGCTTCAAGAGTAACTTTATTTCAAACAAATATAGGCACCTAACCTACTTAGGTATTATACGACCAACTCTTTGTCCCGTATGTATTTCACAAAATTTTATAATACCTATTACCTATAGAGTCGGGCAATACTAGAATATTGGCACGACAATTTTTATTTTATTTCTAACTAGATAGGTAGGTATGTCCCTATCCCTCTGCAGGGCAAAGACCTCCGTCTCCACTGCCTATCAAAATTGTTAGAAACTTAAATGTCCTAATATAATTATTCTTGGGCTTGGGTAGGTAGGTAGATATTGTACAAGGCACAAGGATAATCCAAGACACCTGAAAAGGATATAAACAAGATTACAGCGACTTAAACAATGTAAAATAAGGTGGTGCGACAGATTATCGTCACCCAGTGGCGTCGTGTTACGAAAATCCCTCGGTCACCATAAAATATACTGAACGAAAGAGGATTAAAAACCACGAGCATAAAACAATAAAAATATAGAATGGACTATTATTGCGCGAACCGGCCGGTAGGGTAAACGCGCCTATTGTTGTCACCTTAAGCTTTTGTTTGACAGGTAGAGTTCTGGACACGCCTCCACCCCCACTCCCAACCCTGTCACCGGTGTCTTAAACCGTATGTCACAGGATTAGTCTTGACCTGTGCGGCTTGGCGATTGATCTTGCCAATTTGACATTTCGCTAGCTCAGTTTGTGACTTGACGTGCTAAAGTTGTGTTGCTGCAAGTTTTTCCGGATCGTTTTGTATTTGTGTGTGGTGGAAATACAGTGACAATGTGTGAAAACGATTATGATAGTTTGTTGAATCTTACGGCATTCGTCAAACGCTGGTGGGAGGATGATTACCAAAAGGTATGTTTTACCGGCTTTTACATGCATTTACAACAAAAAATTGTGGTACTTATAACGCCCTGGGTTATCGACAATCTCTATAAAAGGCTTCAGCTAAAAAGCAATCACAATTTCTAAAAGCGTGTACCATCCCACATAACCATAAAGATCTTTTATTTTTAGTGTCACACCCACAAAACGCGATCACTTGACCTCTGGCTTATCCAATTATTATTTAATACCCATAACGACGCACAAGGCGCCTAAAGCCCAGATTAAGATAAGACCCGACTATAACAG
This sequence comes from Phthorimaea operculella, assembly GCA_024500475.1. Lineage (NCBI taxonomy): Eukaryota > Metazoa > Arthropoda > Insecta > Lepidoptera > Gelechiidae > Phthorimaea > Phthorimaea operculella. The sequence continues at coordinate 11,941,495 of JANFCV010000002.1, forward strand.
TCTATATACCTTGCTCAAGTATATCATTACCTTTATATTAAACTTGAGCGATCGCTGCGAGGATAATTTCGTTAAATCTAAATTGTATCAACGTATTCACCTTTAATAGGGTAAACGACCGAATTATTGGACACTGTAATGTATAATAATATTGTCCCTGTAATATATAATAATAGGTACGTAAGAGCGACGCGCATTATAGAAAATGTCGTATAATGAAAGTAACCACATGTTTACGTGGTGTCAGTGGTATCAGTTTCCAATTTAAGTTAATGACACGGTAAATGGTGTTTAGTTTCAAAAGTGGAGTTGAAACTTTTACGTTCTTCAGGTGTCTTAATTTAAAACATGTACTCTAAATAGGTATTTAAGTTAGGTTTACTTACCTAACTTAAGTTAGTTTGTTACAAAATTGAGAAACTAATCTAACAAGTAAACTTTTAGGGTATGTTTCGTTTCCTCTGTATACACTAGATATCAAATTACCACTAAATGTATTTTTAAGGATTTGTAACTTTTGAAAATATTTTAAATAAGTATAAGATTAAAAACCTAGCATTTGTAGATATCATATTACTCAACTTTGATAGCATTGTTTTCTAATAGGTATTGTGATTTGATCATTTTTGAGATAACTTTTATCTGTCAGTAGACTGAACTCGATCCTAACTTGCTACGCCAATTATTCCTGAAATGACATGCCAAAAGCAAACCTTTCTAGTTTCTAGAACAGTGAATCACGTTATTAACAGAGCAATGCGTTAATCAAATTAATAGACAAACACAACGGCCACCCACACCGCCATGATCCATTGTTAAATGAACGACAAATATTGATACAATCGCCATGTATGATGTCGACATTGTATGAATGTTCGGTACCTACTCATATGCGACGAGAAGAGATTTCTTTTCGAAGCACGATTTGTTCTTAGACCTCGCACACAAATTCACACAATGTCGCGATTAGAAGTTGACGTTTAAATGTGTCACTTTTGACCAATATCAGTCGAGTAATTTTAGTCAATTTGCCGCAAGTCGCGTAGACACAAGTCGCAATTTTTCGAAAGAAACACCGAGTTGTCATACTTGAAGTACACCTTAGGGGACGTTTTAGGTAATTAGTTCGTTTACCTAATTCAAATATTCTAAGATATAGTACTCAAAATGGCCATTTAGCCATGGCTGATCATCATCATCTTCCTGCCCTTACTTATTTCAATTACTTGGGGTCGGCGCAACACGTTTCGTTGAACACAAAATCGTGTTGCAAAAGAATTTGGAATTTTACGACCAGCCGCCTACCAGACGTCAACCCTCCTTGGGAATGCTTTTGTGGTGGATTAACCGCCACCATACGGTTGGCTCTGGCTGTTTGGGTCAGGTTTATCCCTCGGTCGCCTCTTACGACCCCTTGGAAGAGAGGGGGTGGTGCTATTCTACTCTGCCGGCACCACACGGCTAACGGTAGGTAATGGCTGATGACGACAGAAGTTATACTTATTCCGAGCAAGATTTGTTCTAAGGCAGTTCTTAGACCTTTAGCTTGTCTATAATATGTATCGCACACCATGTAGCGATGGGTATACGACATTTGATTATGGCACTTTTGTCAAATGCCAATCCTGACTTTGTCAGTAAATTAATTGGCACTGGACGGACAAAATACAAATTGAGTGTCACATCACATTTGAGTTTCACCTCAGGGGGACGAGTATTGGTGCGTTTACCTTATTTAATTCAAATCTTCCATCTACTGAACAAAATTGCCATTTAGTTGTATGTACCTGTTTCAATATTGATTGACATGCCTGATGTCAACATTTTATGAGATTGATTGAGTACGTATGGATACCTACCTATAGATATTTTTGAAGCAGAATTTGTTTTAATTTGAAGACGCTCAGAGTTAGGTCGAGTATTGGGACGTTTACCTCAATATTATATGATTCACGAAAAAAATAATTAAAATGGCTAAATATAAAAATGTAGGCTCAGTCAAAGCCCTACATCATTAGCGGAGTAGGCAGAGTGTCAACGGCTATCTATACCCTTGTCATACAAATATTTTAGGCCCATCGCTAATTACATCAGACTGTCTAAAATAGACATTTAACCCCTGAGCCCTTTAGTCGCCTCTAAAGTAAAGAAATGTGGTGATGCTTTACTAAGCCGGCATCACACGGAATTTATTAAACGGGCAATTACAGGCCGATTTGCGATCCCCGTCACGGTGTTTATCTTGTTGCAAGTTGCAACCCTAGCTAGTTCAGGAGAGTTCCACTTTGCTCCAAACACACTATTTCTTACAGCCACAATAATCCACTCTCTCTCTTCGTGTGGGACACCGAGTCGTTCAACGACCCGAGTCCACTGCTGGACGTAGGCCTCCCCCAGGGTAAGGCACAGGCACGGTCTCCCGTTTTCGCTATCCAGTCGCTAAAAGTCTCTCTTCTCTATTGAAGTCATGTGTCCAAGTTTGGAATCCAAACACACTAGGTACCTATACCTCATCATCATCATCTTCCTGCCCTTATCTCAATTACTTGGGGTCGGCGCAACACGTTTCGTTGATCACAAAATCGTGTTGCAAAAGCACACTACCTACCTATTCCTACTTATTCAAATCTAACACTATTTAGTCCAATGTGTCGTCCTGGTTTCGTCGTTACTTGACAATGTTAAATAGGGCAATTTATAGAACGATTTGCGGCCGAAAAAGTTTGTACATTTTGACCAAATTTCTAGGTTTTTTAAAATGCCTAGAATTTTCATACTTCGACAGATATATTTTTTTGAATTTCTCATGATTTGACGTTTTCCTAGGACACTGATACCCGTATAGGTAACTAGCTGCCCGTCAGCGGTTTCACCCGCTGCAACCTATTATTCCGCGGGAAAAAAGCATTATTCGCCAAGAGATGTCGCTGTTAGTTTTCGGCGAAAACGTTTAAAACGCGAATCGGCTCAGTCACGCCACTTTTGCAAAAATATTGGAATATGCGTGATCCCGTAGGAATAAGACATTTTCCCGTAGTAAAAAGTAGCCTATGTGTTATTCTAGATACTCTTCTATGTTTGTGCAATATTTCATGTCAATCTAATCAGCCGTTTTAGCGTGATGTCGTAACAAACACACACACAAACATCCGCCTTTATAATATTAGTAGGATAGGATTAGTAGAACACATTCTTAGCTCTCTGTGGACCTACATCTACTTGCGCACCTAGCGCGGCTAGAGTGGAACCTAGCAGACTAATTATTAGGTAGGGGCTGCTTGCTGCTAGTTGCTGCAACGAATAGAAAAGTGATTCTAGTTCTTAACATATTTTTTCATATTGCCAAAGCTTGACAATGGAATAATATTCTTAGCACACAGTGGACCTACCCCTACTTGCGCACCTAGCGCGGCTAGAGTGGAACCTCGCAGACTAATTATTAGGTAGGGGCTGCTTGCTGCTAGTTGCTACGACGAGTAAGCTGTACTGGCTTATAGAAAAGTGTCTCTAGTAGGTACTATAAAAGTATATTTTTTAAAGAATTTAATTTCAACAATAAACAGACTTAAAACATAAACACGACTACACTTCGTCTTGCTGACATGTTGTTTTTACTTAATGCGAACCAAATTATGCAAACTCTACATAAGGCGTAAGAGCAGTTTGCTTACTTTGTCTCTACAAGGCACACACGCCATTGTTTACCATACGCAAAGATTTCCCACAAGAAAAACTCGGCGTCCGACTCAGGCGCATGTTTAAGCCGGTCATTACGCAAAATGGCAATGCCTTCTGCGCCGCACTGTACGGAGACCAGTCCACTTCATGTATCATGCCTGAACAATATGGCATGTCACGACAGCACGCTGGCTGGAAGACAAAACGAAAAAAAAGAAAAAGATCATCGCGAAATGCACCTTTTAAAAAAAGAACATTAAAAACACTGGCCGGCTAGTCTTTAAAAGAAAGCAGTAAGGCACAGTTTATAATGCCGGTTTAAAAATGCCGTGAATTATGTCCGCTTGTCCATTGCTGGCCGGTAGGCGTGGGTCAGATATGCGAGCAATTTTTAACTTCGGTCATTCCAAAATAGTCTCTTTTCTTTTAGCCATACGTTAATCCCTTCTGCAAAGAAACCTTTGGTCATTCACCTCTCGGTTTAACATCGCGACTTTGGACGATTTTTTGCGACTTCTTTTTTTGCCTTGACTGTTGACAATTACTTGCGAGATTCCCACAGTTACAGAACTGATTGCCTTATGGAACAGTAAAAATAAAAGTACGAAGTATGGGTCACGTTTCGTCTTTTGCCTGTAGGTCTAGAATTTAATGATCAATTAGGGTATAACGAGTGTTTTTGTGTCTCTATAATTATGTATAAGTAGGTCTATAAATAATATGGTCGGTGCTCAGAGATTGATACCAATCAAAGATTTAAACAGGTTTTAGTGTAATATTATTAATACTTATGATATCCGCACCAGTAGATTATTAAAATATTACGACTACCGCCATCAATATTGAACCGGAATCATTATCAATCAATATAAAAATATTAATATTAATGAACTGAAATTATGGACACCGTCTAATTCTATTTACACGCTTTATTTTATCTTCATTAAGTAAATATAACTTACGTATAATGAAACGTATTTTCTTTTAAACTGCCAATGTCATTACGCCAAACACCTGTGCATTTTTTGCATAAAATTCAATTCTTTAGAGAGAAATTACACACGTTCCGCGCAAGACATGTTATTTATCAAGAGTATACGAATTTACGGCGGGAAGCGCTGTGATTGGTCGAGAGCGGCCGGCCGGGCTGCGCAAACGCCGGAACATGTTGCCATAAATGACAACATCTGCTTCAAGTAAACCAGTAAAGTACATCCTTTTGAATAATGACAGTCGTAATTATTATTATTTTTACGCAAATTAATCCTTTTTATGATATTTAAATACGCACGTTTTATCATTTAATGAATCAAATTAAACAAAAACAACAAGAATGCCTAGAGTTATAAGCTTATAACCATGTTTAAGTATATTTTAGCCCTAGCTAACTAAATGACTCCTATACCATTTACAAGGCAATTTCGTCCTCAGTAAAAAAATGTATGAAGTAATTGAACGACCCATTAAACTCACATCTGTCTTTAAACTCTCTTCCAATCCCAAGAAAAGCCATCATAAACATAAAAATGTTTTAAATTGGTGACAATTACAAAAATGATATCCCTTTAAAACGACTTCAAACAAAAAAGCACGGTTCATAATCTTTTGTAAGTACACCGAAATTGCTTTCGGAACGCTCTATAATTTCGTCCCAGCAATCGTGGAACGTGTATTTTTCATAAACGACACTTTATTATAATAAATCCCTTGCGGTTTGGTTATCCTCTTGTGGCATTAGAAACGAAAATAAAATCTTTTGGTGTAATTGTCGGTTTTTACGTAAAATTGCCGCCGCCGCCGCGCCGGGAAAACGATGGGCAATTTACCAAGAAAGGGTAATGATATGGCCACCCTATCGCTAACACGCTATAATCGAGTGACAAATGATTTTGGAAGGCGACAAGCTGGTGACGTCACGGTAGAGGGACAGTGTTGCCATACATCGGATTCAGAATTTCATTTGAGAACATGTTTTTACTTAGGAATGGCCTGGTTTCACCAACGTGTAAAACCTGTACCTGTACTGTCTTGTCACAAGACGTCAAAGTACACGTCTTATCTACGAATCGACTCTCAAACTTACTTATTTATAAGTTTTATATTTCATTATTAGTTTAAAGTACCTACCTGAGTAGGCTACAAAACATTTGGTCAAAAATATACTTGCTAAGAAATAGGTATCATTATATATAACGTATAAAAAATATTACAATAAAATGAGAACAAATTTCGACATCTAAATAATAAAGGTCGACATTAAACTGTCTTTAGAGGAGTGGCCACATTAACTAGGAACTTAAGTTTGACAACGCGAGCGAAGGCCCAAACAAACCAAATGAATAGCAATTTAGTTTTCGGATTAAATCGTTCTGAACACGCGACACAAACCACTTTTCTATTCTTGAGTCGAGTCGAAACCGTCATTTTACACAATTTTACCCAATTGCTCTCCGTTCTCGGAATTAATTTGATATTAGCCTTTGAAAACGCAAGGTGTGGTTTGGTGTCGGGCCGATTGTTATTTTGAAGAGGCATTTCGAACCAGTGTTTAGGGCTTGCTCTAGACTCGATAATCTTTTACGATTAGCTATACTCATTCATGGTAATTTGATTGAATGAATCTTTAGTTTATAACCTTGTTTATGATAATTGATGCCGCATTACTACGTGAGCAACCTTTAATCAAGGTCTGAAATTTAAATCTAAAAGCTCCATTAATTATACTAATTTATGGTATTTGTTGTTACAGGAATCTCAATCGAGCAACGCTGAGCGATGGGGCGGGCGAGGACCAGAACACAACATGGCTCTGCAGCAAATTCTCAAGTTGCAAGAGGCGAGGGCTCTCCACAAGACTTCTCTTCTCCCGCTGTACAAGAAGAATGGCCTACCTTCACCTGGAGCTAGCCAGGAGTACGAACTACCTAAGGAGAAGAAACCAGACTACCTTGACACTCGGGCTTTAGATCAGATGAAAATCGAAGCTGAATTTCGAAGACTCATGGAAAATTCAGGAAAAGACCCTCGCAACGAGGAATCTTTTAAGTATTTCCAGCACATGATGGAAGCCAAGCAGCATTTTGAATATCTGAAAAGTTTACAAGAAAGAGAAATGAAGAACCATTCACTGAAAGAGGAGGGTTTACACGAAAGACGAGAAACGATGTCGCCAAGAGAAAGCAGGACATCACCCCTTCAAAATAACTCTCCGTCTCGTAGAACTTCTTCAGCCGAAGCATCACCCACCCGCAGTGTCCGCCTATCTACCTCATCCAGTCCCTTATCAACTACTAGTCCAATCAACTCATCTCCACTAAGTCATTTGCAAAATATGCAACCTTTTGACTTCCGCAAACACAAAGTCAATGACGCAACCGAGAAGGAAGAAATTAGACGGCCTAACTATGATTTAAGTTCTGCTGAAAAAGCTATGGAATTAATGAGAACTCAATTCATGAACTTTCCAATGCCAGGAAACTTGCCGATGCCACCGATGTCCATACCTTCAACTTTCAACCACCCTGCGGCGATGGTGGCCGCTCTCAGTCAAAATCCTATGGGATTAGCTTCACTGCAGGCATTACTCCCTCAAATGTCTGCGAAACCTGTAGAGTCTCCAGAAGACAAATCAAAAAACAACCCAGTTAAAGTAAGACAAGACGACATTCGACCAGAGAATGACACTGTTCTAAACTTGAGTAAAGATGCTTACGCAGAAGCAGCTCAAAATAATAGAAATCTGATGCTAGGTAAATGTATCAGTCCCCCAAAGAGACAATGGGGTGCATCACAAATACCGCTGAACCTGGGCACCCACTTCATTAATCCTGCCACGGGTAAAAAAAGAGTTCAATGTAACGTCTGCTTAAAAACATTTTGCGATAAAGGCGCCCTAAAAATTCACTTCTCTGCGGTGCATCTGCGTGAAATGCATAAGTGTACAGTGGAAGGCTGCAGTATGATGTTCAGTTCCAGAAGATCGAGGAATAGACACAGTGCCAATCCTAACCCTAAACTACATTCACCCCACTTGAGAAGAAAGATTTCTCCTCACGATGGAAGAAGTGCTTCAGCTCACTCGGTCCTGATTCCACCACATGCAGCAGGGTTAGGGCTACCACCAGTTTTAAACCCAATGCATCCTTTCGGTTCATACCCACTTATGAACCCCCCACCAAACATGAGGCAGTTTGCTCCAAACCTTCCACCAGATTTTAAAAACAGTATGCACTTCAACGACTCGATGGACCGTACAATGTTGCGGCGTGAGTCAGATTCTGACCGAGAAAAAGAAAGGGATGAACATCAAGACCAAGGAGAATCTGATGAAGATGACGGGATTGTTGTTGTTGCTGGAGACGAAGATGACGATGAGGGAGATCACATGGATACCAGTGACTATTATTCTAACCTAAATAAATCTACTGGATCAGTTGAAGACTCTGAAACTGACTACGACCAAAGAAGTGTTAGTGACAATAACGAAATTCATGACCGCAGAAAAGAAGAAAGTGCAAGCCCTGAAATTATGAAAAGAAAACGAAAAAACCTTAACCCTATTCGGGTGCAAAGCAATTATGTATCTGATAATGGCATGTATGAGAAACCTGAAGAAAAGGAAGGAAACAATGAAACTGAAGCTTTAGATTTAAAAAGAGTCAAAACGGAAAAATGTGAAACTGAAAACCATGATACATTAGCGCATGCGCCAGAAAAACAAGAAGAAAAGCCAGTAAAGCAAGAACCATTAGATATCAAGGAAGAGCCTTCAGAAAATCACGATGCACAAAATCTGCAGATAAAAGAAGAAAATGGTGATAAGTCCGAGAAAACCACTGAAAAAGTTCCTACAAATGATGAGTTCTCTTCAGAAAATGCTTTAAAAAGACTAGAAAGTCTATCAAGAGGCGATTTCCCGAATATGTTGAAAAGAAATGATGTGTACAGCACCATGGCACCATACCATTTATCAGGGAGTGAAACTATCGATTACTCAGACCGATCTCCTGCTTCATCTGTATCAAGTTATGACTGCAATACAGACGAAACACAGGGACAAATCTTCGGTCATTTTAAAAGTGGCTTCTTTGTGACAACAACAGATGTTCCAATCGACCAAGCAAATCCAAGAAAATGTTCGGTTTGCGGAAAGATGTTCGAGAATATGTACGTTTTGAAAACACATTACCAAAACGCCCATTTGAAAGTAATGTACAAATGCAATACTGAGGGTTGTAGAGCCGCCTTTACTTCTACGCGCAGTCGAGATCGGCATAGTGCTAACGTAAACATACACAGAAAGATTCTGACAGAGGAATTACGAGTAAGAGACGAATCGGCTTCTAGAATGATGGAAAAAGCACGAGAGCAAACGGAACTTTTAGCTAGATTAAGTGACGACGAGCGAGCAGTCCCTTACATTGAGTCGCATAAATACCATAAAGCAAAAGAGTCTGAAAAGCTGAAAAATCACATGAACCAAATACCTTTCAGTTCTCCATACCCGCATCTACAGTTACCTGAGGCGTACTTAAACAACCGTGACATGTTTGCCCAGCACCCCTTCCTGTTCACGCCCTTCGGCATGTTGCCTAATTTCCCTCCGATCCCTCTAGGGTTTCTCCCGCCAGGGCTTAACGCCTTTGGCTGTCAAAACCAAAACTTCTCGCCGCCATTGACGCCAAAGCTCAACTATTGCATCGAAGACGAAGCACCGCGACCGAACAAAGATGGCAGCTATCCATGTCGGGGTTGCAGAGAAAATTTCAAAGACCTCGCCGGCATGAAACATCATTGTGAAACTGTTCACGCGCAATCGTTGCATAGGTGCTCGGTGAGTGGATGCAACGCTGCATTCTTCTCAAGGACTAAAAGGAATATTCATTTCGAGTCGCACGTATCTAGACGACAGAATGGAAGAACTGGTCACCCTACGTGACCTGATTAGACTGAGTTAATGTATCCAGTGCATTTGTGATGTAATGTAAAATTATCAAAATACTAGTTTAGCTAGCTTTGTATTTTGTACACGCCGGTACCTTTCAATTCTCATAGAATAATGTAAAGTGGTGTGTTATGTTTAAGTTAGTATTGAATAAGCCGTTTCTAATCCAGTTTCGACTAGTTTGTAAGCTAAGTGTAAATACTTAAATTGAAAGTAAGTTAATGTATTGTGTAAATCGAAACATTCCATGGTAATAATCGTGCAATAAATGTGTAAATAAATAATAGCAAATAATGTACAAAATTTGGCTGCTGATGTAGGTATTTGAACCATTATCATTTTTAATAATAATTACATCTACATAATACGAAAAAATATTGTAAAACTATTGCTGATGGATTTTGTAGTGAGCGTTTATGTTATTTTATTTATCTCGGATCTGATACATAATATAAAGCCATCTTCATTGTTATAAAAATATAAACTTAACGATTTTGACTGTTTCTTAAAATAATTTCATCATAAAATCATATCTTGCTATTTGGTGCTATGCTATGTAACTACAAATTTATTTCAAATTCTATATGTAAACTCACGTATTCTACTAGATTTAAATATTTCTTAAAAATAAGTTAAAGTAAATTGTGTGAGATTCCTGTAAATATTTACTCAAATAACTGTTAAGAACCAAAAAGTATTAAAAATATAAGGTAAAACTGTAAAAATCGAAGCATGTTAATCTTCCTTTTGCCAAACAATAATGTGTAATAAAAATGTTTTAAAACTTATTTTTTGCATTTCATTTTCAAACTCCTCAAATTCAAATGCCTACCTCGACTAAGTAGAACACACAAAAGTACCTAATAGGTAAGTAAAGAAAGCACTCTTTCCTACTTCATAGGTAGATACAATAACTTACTACCTATACAACATTGCAACTTATATACCTACCTGCTAGACAGTAGTAAGGATTTTTATTTAAATAAGAATATAAAATAGATTTTATATGAAAAAAAAAACAATTATGACAATTGACGATACAAAGTTTTTAGCGCCAAATCTTGGTTTTATCTCTTAGTGGAATTGGGCCGCAATTACCTATTTTCTACACAGAAAACAAATAATAAAATGCCGAGCTACGATTGAAGTAAACACCAATTAAAGTAGATTAGCTGATATGCCGTAATTAACATATTTGCATAAGTAAAGTAAGTACCTAATTTTGTAGAACTTTTAAATCAAAATACTCTTTTAATGTTATACAGGAAATAGGGGCCGAAGCCTACTTAATAAAAATCGTTTAGCTGTGTTTCGATGGATGGTTTTTAGTAGTTTCATATTCTGCTAACAGTTTTTAACGTATATAGGGTGTATTTTTATTAGTGGCGGATCCGTTAAGGGTGTGTTCTGTCAATGAAACTGAACAACTTTCCCCAAGGAACATAGGTCCAAATACGAAAAAAAATTTTGGTCTTCCCATACTAAGTGTGTTGGCCGGCCGGGTCAATTTGTATGGGAGGGCCAATTTTTTTTTTCATATTTCGACCTATGTTCCTTAGGGAAAGTTGTTCAGTTTCATTGACAGAACACACCCTTAACGGATCCGCCACTAATAAAAATACACCCTATAGAATATAACCGTGGCAATGGAATGACAGTTGAGTGTCAATGGTATTACAATGGGTACCTGGTTTAATTGATTGATTGTCAGCCTGTATTATTACTTATTTTATTCTCTTCAAGAATCACTTCAAAGTCTTCTTATTCATGCGAAATACGAAAAAGAAATGAAAAAAACCATTTGCACTTGTAAGATTTACAGAGATGTTAAGTAGGTACCAACGTACTTAATTTAGAACCCAATTTTTATAAGTATCTATATCTACCATCTACCTATATATATCGACCTAATATAATATTACAATAACCTTATAGCGAGATCAAAAGCAGCCCCGGGGCAGATGTACCGAAAATTTAAAAATACCAGTAGCTTCAAGTTATAGGCTATTGCTGTGATTTATGAATATCAAATAAGGTACTTTGCATTTTCGTTTCATCGAGTCTTTGCCAAAGGGTTGAGGATCAAATTGGGGGAATGAAACATGAAAGAAAGTTTAATGTTTAAACACGGTTTATTTTTCTTTTATGAGATTCTTGTGAGATGTTGTTTCGAAAATAATAATAATGTTGAATGCTAATTTTGAATAAGCAGTGCTAGGTAGAAATGTGCTGAAAGCTTGACAGGACAATGGACAAAATGATAAAGTTGCTTGCAGATTTGCTTGGAAAAGATGATGTAAGTAGATGCTTTCGTAGACCTCATCGTACTAAACCCATTGAGCTTAAGAAAAAATTGATGAGACGTCAACACAATATATCACACTTAAGTGACAATCCTAAGTTAAAACGTGGTTTACATGTTGGCGGAATCGGGCCGAATATAAGACCTACCAATTAAACATTGTCATCAATCAATGGATAGTAAGTACTTATGTACTTATTATACGTACCTACCTATAGATTGGATAGGGAAGTATCAATTAGCTATTCAATTAAAAATACCCAATAGTAAGTTAAGGTACAATCAAGAAAAGAAACTTGCCAACCTACGATAAAATAAACCACAACTCCAAACTCTACTACTACCTCCAAAACTACCCCTCACACTTTACCGCCATGTAGCTTGCGCTGTCACGATGTGACATTTGAGTGTCACATGACATTTACTGTCACATAGACACGTCACGCGACGCGCGCGACATCGCCACAGAATAAGGACGATTGCAGAAGGCTTGACTCAGCCTCCTATACTTAGGTATATGTCGTAGGTATCGTATCGCAAAATCATAACCGATGACCCTTCTGTTTTGGGGTAGCTAATTACCAGCTCAGTAGTTCCAAAACGATTAAAAGCTTTTCTTTAAACCTACTAGGTACCTACATCAACATGTCGATCGATAACTACAAATTAAAATTTTGTACGCAGGTAGGTATACCGGGAGTAACGGAAAGGGTATAACAAGCCAAAGGAGGTCAAGGTACTCATGAAACTGAACAACTTTTCCCATGGAACATGGGTAGAAATATGAAGAAAAAAAAATGGCCCTCCCTGTATAGTCACATTAGTCACCCAAATAACAAAACACAGTTTAGTAAGTGGCGAAGAGGTCGAAGCGAAAAATCTTACTACTAAGCCCCGAGGCACTGCCTTTCTTTTTATTTTTTTATCCCGCCTGAGCCGCGTTTAAAGTAGGAACACAAATTGTTATAAAATAGAGAAAATTTGAATTGACTAAATGAAAGTAGATTGATTTGATGTGAGTGTATGGATTTGTCCATCTCTTGAAGGGAAGCCCATGGTAATGGGCATGTAGGGTAGGGACCATTGTGCCCTGATACGTAGAAACCCAAGTAAGTAACCTCATTTTCTTCCCTTGAGATCTTACCAAGCCGCTGTTTTAAAAAGTGTGTGCGCGAGATCTGATTGCAGTCATAGGGGAGACCGGGGCAAGATGAAGCTCGGGGCAAGATGGGAAGTTTGTTTTTTTTGCGTGACTGGTGAACACAAGCGCACCGAATACAGCGCCATTCGTACGATGTAGAGTCGCCTCATTAGGGTCCGAGCGGTGCGTGCGTGTCGTGACGTGTTTTTGGTTTTCAGCGACAAATAACTGTTTTTCGAAGTACTTTTACGAACTTTCGGGTTCTAGATCGATGTGCATGAAGGTATGTGTAAGTGTTTACGTAATAGTTTGCCATTTACTAGTTGTAATAGTGAATAACGTTCCCGTTCAGATTGATATTCGGCGCATTTATTTTGTTTGTTAGAAGTGCTTGGAAGTTTTGTAAATTTTGTCTTTTGGGGCAAGATGGTCGGGGCATAATGGGATAGTAGGTATCCCGTTTTGCCCTAAGTGCGAATGTAAAATGTTATTTCATATTTGTGTAGAAATCAGTTTAAACTCTTGTCTTCTTCTACCGTATGGGACGATCCTCTCGAAAAACTCTGGTTTCACAGTTTTTCAGCCGTCTACTACTGCTAGTACGACCACCATCACATTATCATAGACAACAACCGGGCCCGAAGGTTAGACGTGCCTCCTATTGTACGGAACCATTAATTGATTAACCAATTTCTTGTTTGCAGTTGAAATGGTACGTAATTACAAACGTAGAACCGACAAGGACATTAAACCAGCCAGATTAAATGTGTACTCGTTTTGCCCCATGCCATTTCCCATTTTGCCCCGGTCATGGGGCAAGATGGGATTTTTGACTTGTTACACTCAATTCCTTTTTCTAAAAAAAATACATGATTTAGTGCCATAGAAGAGGTCTTTCATGTTAACTAATACTATAAGTATTATTATTGTTCTAAAAGTTTATTGATAAACAATTTGATTTTCGTTCTATGAATGTTTTAGTCTTAGCTATCCCAACTTGCCCCGGTCTCCCCTACATTTTCTGCACTTCCGAACGCTTACATACCGCGCACCTACTGTTAGGCAGGTAGGTTTGCGTGAAGAAAATAGCTACCAAGTGCCGCGCTTACAATAAGTACAGTAAGTCAAAATTTTGAAAAAGTGAGATATGTATAGTTTTGGAATCAGCATTTCAAGCCCTATACAAAAATGAGACCCGTTTTTAAATACGTTATCTTGTTTCCTAAATAGCATTAAGCATATACGCAGTAAGTCATAAGTTGAGTAAATGGGTACTTATCATAACCGTAGTAAGTAAACTTACGGTTAAAATTTATGTGTCGACCTTGTTTTGGATTGTTCACGTACACTTCATACATCAACAGTAACTACACGTACTGCAGATATAATATGTAAGTTCTATTATTATTCAATATGAATTGACCTAGTATACCAGCAGTAACTAAACATACTGTGGATAAATTAAGCAAACTTCAATAATGACTACAGTATGCAGCACTGAACATATTAGCAGTAACTATTACATACGGTGGATAAACTAAGCAAACGGAATAAAAGTTAATATTATTGCACCACTTAAAATATTAGCTGTAAGGTAGACCTACTGTTTTTGTGTCAAGCATGTATTTATTATTTTAAAGCTATTAGCTACTGAATACAAAAACAGTACTCGGATGTGTGAGGGGGGTGAGCGGAACCCAGCTCTCAAACCAACCCAGAACCCAGTTTGTTACAATAACAAAACTTATTTTTTAAACCCAGATTAAACTACTCTTCATCAAATCAAATCATTCTTGCTGTGCTCCGCTAACTTTATCTCGCATCTAATACTGCTGCATGGTTTTGGTCTTATTTAACGGACAGGTATCAGCCCTCTATTCCCATTGATCACTACCAGGTCAAAGAGAATGATAGGCGATCGGACTGGTGTAGGATTAAGTCTGGGGTGCCACAGGGAGGAGTACTCTCACCGTTGCTGTTCTCCATCTTTATTGATGACATCACGTTGTCACTGACATCCTCTTTCCATCTTTACGCTGATGACTTACAGATATATACAGCTGAAATCCCTGATAGACTGCATCTTACAAATGACAGAATTAACTCTGATCTGTCCCAGATAGCTGCTTGGGCAGCGAAACATGAGCTTCTGTTAAATGTCATCAGCGTATAGAAAAACTAAGTCCCTTACTCTCAAAGTAAAAACCTGGGACTTTTTATCGACCAGACGTCATGGACACATCAGCTGTATGCATCGCTACATTTCCTAAAGAGACTGCAAAATTTTCTTCCCCTTAAAACAAAGATCATGCTGACTCAAGCTCTCCATTTGCCTCTGCTGGACTACTGTGTTTGTGACGTGGCCTACCTTGACCTTACAGAGGAACTCTTAAATAAGATGGAGCGTCTCCAAAACCAAGCCATCCGATGTATTTTTGGGCTAAGGAAGTTTGACCACATTACGGAGTTCAGAGCGCGGCTGAGGAGGCTGACTATTCGTCAGCGCAGAGACCTCCATACCTTGTCGCTTCTCCCTTAATTTTTAACCCCGCTGCTCCTCAGTACCTGCGAGAGAGGTTTGACTTTAACAATGTTGCTGATACTCGGTAGCGTTCTTGTGGTGATCTTTCTCTCCACGCACCACCATGCAGAACTAAAACATTCGCACAGTCTTTCACCATCCGCGCGGCGCGCTTGTGGATCAAGGTTCCTTCCTATAGACGTTCGGAAAAATACAAATATCGTCGCTTTCAAAATTGATGTGTAACTACTCTGGGGTTTTGATCGTATGCTATATTTATGTTTATATCATTATGTTTTCATATATTTGGTTACTTTGTATTATTATTTATTATTTGTATTAACTTTATTTTTTGTTTATTAATTACGTTTTATATTACATTTATATAGGTGTTATATTATTAGCAATTTATCTGTTTCTTCAATTTATACCATACTTTACCTGCGCACACCATGTCCGCTGGATTTCTTAAAGGTTAACTGGTAGAGATCCTTTAATGGTATAAGTCCGCCATTGTGCCTAAAAATTTATTGTAACTTCTTCTTGTTTGGTACAATAAAGTTATTATATACACATAAACATACCACTTTTATATAGATCACTTAGTATATTAACAGTAACTACAGACTTACTGTGAATATGCTATGCCAGTCATGTTTCCTCAAATGGAAACCTCACTTAGCACAAAAGGTTTCACATCATTTTGCAATATAAAGAGTTAAAATACGACGATCTTTAGATAACAGATTGAGAGTACAACAGACAAGCTATCTAACAAAAAAACAAAAACTGAAATCGCTTTACAGACAAAGTCAGGACACGTAAAAACCGAAAAAAATATTTGCGCGCCATTTTCTCGGTTTCACATCGAAGGTACTTACTGTCAATATTGTAAGCGCGGCAGAGGTAGGTACTTATAAAATGAACCATCTGTATAAAAGTCACTGTAGTCATTTGTGATGTGACACTACTGTCTGTCGTCGGTGACGTAGCGTGCCAGCTACTCGTAAATTTTTAAATTTCCCATTATACTAGGGAGTCTCTACAAATTGATTTTGTGTTTGTACGACTTCTAAGTAGGTAGGTGGGGTGTTGACACTTAATTACTGAGTGAGACGCCGTTGAAGTTAGTGTTTCATTAAAAGTTGGTGTCAAACTTTATGAATGTAGAGTTCTTAAATTTGAAAATATTTAGGCAACGGTTTCCTTGTCTTCTAATGTTTTTTAATCGATTTACTAAGTGGTATAAGTGTTTTTCATTTCAATCAATGCTTGGCAGGCAAAATTTCATATTGATTGACATGCCTTTGCCGTGCAAATTCGAATGTCGAATTGACGTCTCCTGCTTAGGTATATTTCGACATTTTCGACGCAAATCCCTAAATTGGTTATGTCTGGCCGTAATAACCACGATGGCTCCCTAAGAAGCCACACTCTCATTAACGCAAGCAAAAAAATAAAAGAAACGTTCTAGAAAGCCCCATTTCGAACTTTTCAAATTCAAATTCGGAACTCGTAAAGCCGCGGCTACGTTGGCGCGGAAAATAAAAATAAACATAAATCTTTCAACGAGCCCCTGTTGTTGAGGAAAGTGAGGTGCTCAGAATTCACGTTTAGATTTTTACGTTCAAGTATTTTTAGTTTTCCAGGAAGTTGAAAGTGTGCCTGCTGTAAGTAGGTACTCGTAGATAGGTAGGTAT
Organism: Phthorimaea operculella; assembly: GCA_024500475.1. NCBI lineage: Eukaryota > Metazoa > Arthropoda > Insecta > Lepidoptera > Gelechiidae > Phthorimaea > Phthorimaea operculella. The sequence goes on from JANFCV010000002.1 coordinate 11,958,781, forward strand.
ATATTATCAGCAGCACGTCAACCCACCTGTTCAGTTCTTTATTTTATTGCTAGGTATATCCCAAATATAGGTATATTAGGTAGTAGTATTATGTAAGTACACGTACTAAAAATAAGTACCTACTTACCTATCTACCTTTTCAAAACATTTTAAAATAAACATAAAGTACTGGCCAATATAAATCAACCTTTACGCTCGCTTGCGTGACGCTACTTTTTAAACATAGACGGCTCGTTCTTTTTGCGAATTAGAAGTGTTCTCTTCAAAACAAATTGCTGACAAGCGGGACGTTCGAATTCTTATTTTGAATGCATCAACCGCAGCCATTTTACCAACTTTTATAACCTATTTCGTAAGATATTGATTTATATGCCTATTGGAATAAGGTTTATTGTGGATGTAGAGTTAATGTTGTAGAGTAATATTATGAATTTAATTCATAGTGTGTTTCGGATGCAAATTCCGGTGATGAGAGTTGATTATGTAGATGAGCGAACTAAGTCCCTACTTTTCGGTTGCGTATTGTTGTGAGCTGCTTTACGTACGCACTCAAGTAGTTGGTAGATAGGTATAGCTAGTTTATTTGGATTATGATTAGGCTTTTTTGTTATTTGTTGGATAGGAGCGTATTCACTGGTAAGCAGGAAAGATCCTACCTTACAAGATGAAGGAAAATAAGTAAGTTAAATAATAACTTCAGGTAGTTTATGTAATGTAGAGTCCTCCGTCTGCACGCAAAACCCGTCCGTCTATGACACGAACGCCAGAACATATTTATATAATACACAATTTGAGAGGCCATAAAGATCAGCATACTTGGGATACTTCACCCACCTCCATTGTTTAAAAGTAGATTGATCACGCGAGTCCAGCCCCCCGGTCCAGCGCCGTTCGAAATTCGAATAACGTTCGAATTTTGTAACTGACAGCAAGAAGCATCGCCGCCAGCGCAACTGTTGCCATATCGCACGCAACGGTCGCGTTTTTTGTGAGTCTGGATGTGAAGGATTTTATTTTAGCTAGGACTAAATAGAATATTTTTTGCAGAGCTAAGTGGCAAGATCGAAAAAGGGGTATACAAACTATGCGGGCGGGTACTTCTGCGAAAACTCTGGTTAATTTTAACTGAAACAGCTGCTGCAACGAAAGGAATCTATGAGCCAGCACGAAACGTCACTGTCTTTATTGAACTTCACATGTTGAATCTAAACTAAAATAAGGTACAGGAGCCGAAGATGGCCCACTTAATTTCAAACCCCATTTATTTAATTAAATAAACAATTTAGGAAATAAAACAAGTCGCAATTATATAATTTGGTTTATTAATCAACTAATAAATCAAGGTTCACTGTTTTATGAGGAGGCACTATCGAGAAAAATCAACTTTTAAAAACCTGTGCCTTGGGCCATCTTAGGAGATGGGTATTTAAATAAGGCCCGTTACATAGCTGTTAATATATTTGGTAATATCCAGGTTACAACATTTTTCTTTGTTACAACCATTATTATATTATATTATTATTCAGTCTCATGTACTTGTTACGAAAATTTTACAAAAATTTGGCGTATGGGCCATCTTAAATCTATCAAAACTTAAAACATCTCTAAAAAATAAAAAAAATACTGCACGTATAAAAATCACATAGTTTTATAACTCTAAAACAGTCTGTAACAACTACAAACAAATAAAGTCTTGAAATTGAAATCAATTTTTGATCATAATTTTTAGTGGGCCTTCTTAGGATATATGAAAAGTAACTTCTATAAAATTTAGAAAAAACAAACATAAATGGCTTCCCTGCCTCTGTAACATAATTAAAAACTGTAAAGTTTATATAAAAAAACAGCAAGAACTAACAAGTGCTGAAAAATTTACTTAACATCTACGAGTATCGTTTTTACCGTGTGTTTCCCAGTGTTTGCGGTGACAGTGTCCCCGGTAAGTTTGGGGCAAGATTTTGCAGGGTGGGGCAAGGTTTGGCAGGGTGGGGCAAGGTGGGTAATAATAAGATTATGCCTCACCCTCTGCCAGAACTTCCCACCCTGCCACCCTGCCTCACCTGCCTAACCCTCTGAGGAAAGGTGTAACAGGGTGAGGAAGGGTGGGGCAAAACACTTACCATGCTTTACCTTGCCCCACCCTGCCAAACCATGCCCCATAACTTACCACGGTCTCCAGGGTTACCGAGAACACAGGATGTTTACTTATAAACTAATACTTAAGTATATATCTTCAAAATTTACGAGCATTCTGGGCACAGAAACTGTTCAACGTCTTCTTTCGTTAAACCCACACATTCCTCATGATACCATGCTTGACACCTAATACATTGACGCATATCAGCAATTCGTTCCTCGTTGCAAGCTTGGCAATACCAAGACGCATTCTTAGTTCTTTTGGTCTTGATATTTTTATTAGTTGCACTTTCTAATTTCTTCCTTTTTTGAACCTTCTCAGTTTTTCCAGATTTTGAATCTTTTTTTTTCTTATGTTGTATTTCGTTTAGCACTTGTTCAACATTTTTTTCTTTTATGTGTGTTTTTGCCTTGATATGATCATGCACTGTTCTTTTCGATATCTTACTTTTTGCTTGATCTTTTCTTTTGTTATCTTTTTACATCCTTTCCTTTTTCTTTTAGCTTTTTCGACTTTATTATCTTTTTTATCTTTGGCAGTGTCAAATAAGTCTTTGGTTATTTTTTGCCCTATGTAATTCATAGCTTTACGTCTTGGCTTGCTTTTAATAGTTGCAAAATTGGGTGTTGGAATTTGTTTATGAAACGATTTCTTTTCATGAGCGGCTAATATTCCAGCACGCTCTTTAACTTTTGAAAGTGGAATGTCATCAGAACCATCAGAATCAGAATTATCACGCTCATGTCTCGTTGTTGAAATTTGTTTACTGCTATTTAAATTCACATCATCTTCTGTTTCGGAAGATGAAGTGTATATTTGAGTATTTTTTGGGGGATATTGGAAATACTTTTGTAAAGATTCATCAATTTCTTCTGACATAGAATCATCTGATAAAGGAGAATCCAACCGCGGAGGAAACTGCTTTTTTGGAACAGAAGTCGAGGGAATTGGTGATTTTAATTCTATGTTTCTAGAAATGACCTCCTTAACAGGTGTTCTACAAGGCTGATCTTCAAGTTGGAAGACTTCTTCTACAGCAGATTCGGTGGAAGAACTATAGTCAACTAATTTTGAAGTTACCTGCGTTGAAGACTGCCTCACGTCTAGTGTAGTTGTATCTGAATCTGCGTCGTTTTCTTTTAGTTCTTCGATCTGGTAAGTAAAGGATGGTCTTAAATTTTCAAAGTTATCTTCCTGGTCTGACTCATCACTTATAGGTGTCTTGTCGCGGCGTCTTTCTGGTGTTGAAACTGAAGTCAAATCATGAAAGCTTTGAGCATTGTGGATTTGTGGCTCTTGGATTACAGTAAGCACCGAGGGGGCATATGCCTCATCCGGAATAGCCGAAGGATCATATGGGTAGAGGCCAGTTGCTCTAAATCCATTTATGATATTGTCCTGTGTCATACATTTTGACCACACTTTGGTAAAAATCCTGCCAAAGCGCTCCTTAGTAATTTTGCGGTCGGGGTGTTGGTATGCATACCGAAGGACTTCTTCATCCCAGTGGTGCTCGTAGGATTTATTAACGGATTTGTCAAGGGGCTGTAGTTCGTGTGTTGTATTTGACGGTAAACAATACAGAATAATATCATTTTTATCAGCTTCGTCCACAATCCTAGCATCTAAATGAGATGAAGCACCGTCAAATATGAGCAAACATTTTCCTGGAGACTTGTATTTGCCCAAATGGTTAATAAAATCACAGAAAAGCTCCGTTGTCATAGATCCCTTTGGTGCCATTTTGACCAAACTACCTGTTGGAAGATTGTCTTCGTATTCGGGTTTTACCCGCTTTCCTTTAAATATGACCATCGGAGGCACAGAATTTCCAGTAGCATTTACACACATAGCTATTGTTACATTCTCTGCGTGCTCTTGTGCAACGAAATGAACCCTTTTCGTTCCTTTTTCAGCGAGCACTTTTTGCTGGTGGTGCAGGGTTAATCTACACCCTTTTTCATCTATATTATAAAGGCGCTCAGGGTGGTTGGAGATGTCCAACTCATCATATATTTTTTTTACTGCTTCAAAATGTTTAAGTACGATAGGCTTATTAAGCTTTTGTGCGCGGGCCGGGTTCATAAATTGGGCTTTACGAACAGATATTTCCCGATTGCGTTTCATGAAATTTTTGAGCCACGTTTTCCCAGCAATATTTTTTTTGTCATTAAAACAATTCGGTATACTATTGGCTTTACAATACTCATAAGCCTGCTTTCGAACAAGCCTGGGAGTCAACGGAACTCCCACCTGAGCGAGTTTAATTATTCTTTTAGTTAACTCTTTCTCCTGTGTTTTGTTGAAGACAGGGAGCCGGCCAGTTATCTTTTTAAGGCTTCCCGAAATTAAATGATTTCTCAATGTACGTCTTGGGATGCTATACACTGCAGCTGCTTTTCGTTGCGTCATCTTGCGATTACGTACAGCTAGAATGGCTTTCTGCAATTGAGATTCAGTCCATGAGCCACGCTTTTTTTTCTCCGGAGGCTCCATCCTAACCTACAAACATACATGCCCATTAACAACGTATATAATCAAAATAGATACAGCCGTTCAAGAGCTAGTAAATTGGATGGACACAAACATAGACACACAGACATAAACTTCAAGAAAGGACTTGGCCAAAAGTTCATAATCAAAAAACCCAGCTTCGCCAGCAACGAAATACATATAAATGACTTCATTATAGTATTCTTATTTATTACGTTAAAAGAAGAAACAACCTCCTACTCGATTCAGTGTAGAAAATATTAGGTATACTATATTAGCGGCTTGCCCAGCAGCATTTCACCCGTTTTTCTATAGACATACAGCTTCTTTTCTTATTGAATTATGCATATAAGCCTTTCTATTGTATAACTCTGTCTTTTGAAAAAACGCATCGAAATCCGTTGCGTAGTTTTATAGATATAAGGACTGTCCCACCTCGTCCTACCCAGTCCCAACTTGCCCCATGCTGACCCACCCTGACCTACCCTGTGCCACCCTATCCCACCTTACCCCACATTGTTCCAACCTGTCTTACCTTGCCCCACCCTGTCGTCCTTGCCCCACCATGTCAACCTTGCCCCACTTTGTCCCACCTTTCCTCACTTTGCCTCACTTTGTCGACCTTGCCTTACCCTGTCCTACCTTGCCCCACTCTGTCTCACCTTGCCCCAATCTGTCCCACCTTGCTTCACCCTTCCCATGGCATATATTTCATCAGTGGCGATTCTGGGTTTTTTTGCCACTATCTTTGCGTAAGCAGAAAAAAATGAGTTTTATCCTATAAAAACATAAACTATTTGATTTGTTGACAAACGTAATTATTTTAAAAGACAATAGTTTAGTATTATTTGATAAAATGTTAAATCTGAAACTGTTGAGTGTTACATTCCGTAGTTTTAAGATGGCCCGGGCCATCTTAGCTGACCATGGGGTGGGCCATCATAGCGGAACTACCCTATCGCAGTCAATCTCTTCATAATTCAGCAAATACATAATAAAAACTAGTAACTTACCCGGGAGTCGATGCGTAAATGTCCAAATAAAGACAGGAAACACTAACAATTCAATAATTTGCGTTAATTTTGTAGAAAAATCCCAAAAACTGCGCTCAAGATTTAACAAAACAAGCTTTCATTTGAAGCTCCGTTGACAAATGACAGATGATATCAAAATGGCGGCGATTTCATGTTCGGATACACTTGCCTTTTTGTCTATGGGAGTAAATGCGCACCCCCGCGAAAATTCAAATCATTTCAAATGTAATAAGTCGTATTTTTTAAAAGTGGGCCATCTTAAAAGCCGGGCCATCTTAGGCTCCTGTACCTTAGTTGATAGCTACAAATACGAATAGAGCTACTGATGAACGTACAAAGGTAGATACTTACAATGAAAGTTCTTTGAAAAATAAGAATCCAAGCAAGCAAACAAGCATTAAAAATCCTAACTAACTACCTACCTATAATAACTATGCCTCAGGACAGTCGTTTAAATTCTTAAAATTTCATTCGTGCATACATTCCGAAATTCATAAAATTCCACATTTGAATAATTTACGCGCATGTCCCCCAAGGGATTGACAAACTGTGAGAACTTTCTCTCGTGATTCAGAATTCAAATTTATCGCATTCTCTTCGTAATCGGAATCATCAGAATATCAAATTAAATACTTCGAAAATATTACTCTAATTCTTTAAGGTTTAAAAATAAAGCTAAGTTTCTTCTGTGGGTAGGTAGGCCAGGCAGACAAGATTCAAATCTACAATTAAAAGTTTCATCTACTAAGAGGTTAAAATAAGAAAAATATGCAAAGGAACGACGCTTTGAATCTAGCTCTGACTTAAATTCAGTACTTACCATTGAATTTTTATAGGTGCCAAGGCTCAACTAGACCAATCACGCACTTAACACGAGTCTGGTCTTGACTGGGCTTAGGAGTTGTTCTGGGATGAAACATTCTGACTGAGAAAAAGACCGAATCGGACTTATTGCAAAGAAGCTTCTACTACAATGTTAAAAATAAAATTATTGGTAAAAAAATCTCAAAGCTCGAGAACAAACAAAGCAAGACATCAATGGGAACGGACCAATCTATTGTCAATTGAAACATTGTAACCGAAATCATCAGCTTTTCTGGTGATATGTGTGACCTATTCGTTTGACTTCGTGATATTCGTAAGATAAAATTCGTGATACCTGCAGGGTAGCCGTGAAGCCACAATACGATACGTGAACTACTCATACATAAAGTTCCCAAAAGTTTACAAAGTCATAATAAAGGAATTTTTGTGTCGCAATTTGGTGCAACTTTGTTGAAAAATCGAATACGTATTGAGTTATTTTTTAAATAAGTAATTCTTGCGAGTTTTGCTACACGCTTTTTTCGACACGAACCATCGAAATTACCTATCCCCATAATTCACATGGATAAAATTGTTGTTTACCAAAATTCCCGCACGGAAGCCGAATGAAATGAAAATTTTATCAAATTAGAATATTAAGCTTTTTTTTATCGACAGAAGCTCGTGCGCGATTGCGAAATTGATCTGAGTTCGATAATTTTGAGCACGCTTTAACTGGCTGGAAGGAGCACGCAATAATTTTAGTAGCCACAATAAAAAAGCTACCGATTGTGTTCTGAATTCGAAATCAGACAGCTAAAATTATTCGTTTCACGGAATCGTGCGATACCTCAACTCTACCACAAATTATTGGCGGGACTCTACACAACAAGTGATGAGATGAGTCACAAAACTTACCTTCCTTCTTCTTCTCAGTAATCATTGTAATGTCTATTATTATACAATTACCCACATATCAGAAAAAAAACTCCTTGCCAATGAGGATATAAATAGAACTAGCGCACTCTTTAAGAACATAAAGTAAATAACAACGGAACGGAAAACCAAGATTTTGAGTCGGAAAGGGAGTCAATTTGTTGGATCTTCGTTATTTTGTGCGTTGTTGTAGTTTAAGTTTCTAGATCCGTCCTTACCAGGAAAGCATTTTTATTCCAATGCCAGATCCCCGATTAATTTCCCGCGCACTTCGATGTTTTATTCGAATTTTAAATCCCAGAAATAGAACGCTCCTCTATCCCGTTTACTCTTGACCTATTTCCGTATGTCTGCCCCCGTCGCACGTTATGCGACACGCGACACGCAGTGACAACTACGTGAATGTCGCCAACAGCCAATGACACAAACTCGGCCTCCTATTGGCTGAGCGCTCACGTGGACATTTTTTGTTGACTTCCTTTTGAAGAGATTTTGAACTTTTAAAGTATTTTTATGTACGAGCCTTTAGTCCGTTACCTAAGCCCGTATTTAGAAGTAGGTAATGAAGAAGAACACCAATGGTCTAATTTTTCGAATTGTGGTTCAAGAATCAGATATCTAGGCACCGTGGTCCTTTCCCGGGCATCTAAATGCAGACAACACCTTTGTTTAGTTCTTTTAACACCTACTTGTTTGTAAGTAAAACATAATTCATCTTCTGGATCCAAAAAAAACAAGAAATTCTGGTAACATCATGTTTTTCCCTGATTTTCTACTCCAATTAAAAACCCACTCCATCTAATATCGGTCGCGCTCAAAAATTAATTAAATCCCTGAAACGCCTTTTAATTACAGAAGCTACGCCCATGCAATTAACGACCACTTGTTCTAAATTTAAAATGTCATTGCGTAGGCGGACGCAGCCGGTTGGTTAAAAATGTCACCGCCACCCACGCGCGGCCGCGTCCCATTGGTGGGAAATGTCACCGTGTCACATCGGGCGACACTGCTCATTGGCGCGCCACGCCCATGTATTCTAAATTTGAATAAATAGAGGCTTGTGAATACGCATAGGTAAGGACTGGCGGTGTTTCTAAGATGAAAAGTTTTCTTTTTCAGAGCGTGTGGCTGGCCTATTTCTGTTGGTTCGCAATTTCGCGTCGTGTTCGTGTCCCTTTGTCCCTAGCGGGCTTGCGCGGAACTATTGATTGGAGCGACGCGTCGCGCTCGCTCTCTCGGACAGAGGTGACAAATGACGGGACGCCGCCTGTAGATACTGCAGTTTAGACAGAGCCTTAAGTGCATTGGGGGTTGGGGGGTGAATCGATAGTTCTGGTACTTAGGTAGAGTAGAACTACGGAAGCTTAGACTAAACACATCTTATTATTACACATACCTAATCTACCTACCTGTTTCTCTTGTTTGGTGTCGGGCTGCATTTCATTAACAATCGAAGGTAGCTGTTGGACAAATCAGATTTAATTAAACGCTTCAACGGCAGGCAGGCTTGTCAACGTGACGCCGTGACAGCTCGAATCGAACGAAGAATTTAAATTCTACTTAGAATACATTTTTTAAAATAATTACTGCCAGTTTGTCTGATAAAACGTAGAATACCTACATGATTTAAACCTATAAAACTAGGTACCTACTTTTGCCAAGCCAACTCCTGCCATGAGAATGGTTTATACTTACTCAGCTACTACAAAGTAATAAATTGAAATCTGAAGAAAGGCCGCGTAATAGAAAGTTCGTTGGCTGCGAGGTTGAAGGGCGCGGCTCCGTTATAATTAGCAGTCGAGGGTAGCTGTTGGACAGATCTAATTGAACGTTTCAGCGGCAGGCAGGCTTGCCAACGTGACGCCGTGACAGCTCGAACGGAGAAAATTAATTTTCAAAATGGCGATAAATCCTACCAGTTTGTGTGATAAAGTCCATTCGCTTTAGATAGTGCTGCGATAAAATTATCATTCCCTTAAATAACGTCAAAGTTTGTATGGTATGATAATGTCACGTCTTCAGCACATAGAGGTATACTTAAAGCGAATGGACTTTAAAAAGTTACATATTATTTTCCAGATTGTATCCTATAAAGCTAGGTATATGATACCTAAGTACTCTTGCTAAGCTAAACCATGCCACGAAATAAGTGTAAGTAGGTATACCTACTCATTGAACGTTTCAGCGGCAGGCGGTAAAATCAGGCTTGCCAACGTGACGTCGTGACAGCAAAGAAATTTAATAATTTTAGAAAATGGCTAGCTTAATATTTCTTGTGATAAAATGTTAGTTAGTTATGAGGCAGATGCCTAATACATGTCTAGTTTTATCTAATCTGTTTTATAATCTTAGCTCGGGTACTCCACCACTTACTAAGTAATCATCATCTGTCTGTAGGTACCTATGTAGCGTTTTCGAACATGTATTCAAAACAAAACACGTAACTTCGATAGAATATATAAATGGCCCTATTAAATTCACAGCAAATATTTTTAGGGTACCTACCTACCTATGATCTACTCGTGAAACTGAACAATTTTTCTTAGTAAACACACGACCAAGAGAAACACCTACTTACACAAATTAAAAATTAGTTAGAAGCAATCCGATTTCGACTTCAAAACGACAAGCATCCCAGTCCGAGCTGAAGTGGCTTCAGATTCGGAATCGTACCAATTAAAAGAGAGTTATTAGGGTTATTAATAGCTGATTCTCGAATTAGGGCCGCGAGAACGGCATCGATAGAAAGTTTCGAGGGGTAGCAGAATAGGGCTGTAATAAAAAATTATTTAAAAAAAACTAGTCGATTATCCGAAGAAACTAAGGCTGTTTGCTCTGAATGCAATGCTCTTCTTCTAATTTATTATAGGGACTTTTTGGCAGCGACTCTACGCCCAATTTTTTACGTGAGAATGGAAATGTGCAAATCCTTCATGTTCGTTTATGGTCCCTAAGCCTAGGTAATCTTAGTGGATACAATAACGTGACGTCAATATCAGAAATCCACAAAATATCGAATCAATAATTCAATTTTTTCGTATTTGATAACCCTGCATGTAATTAGGTATATTTCAGAGCTTTCCATCGATTTTCAGTTCGAATTCGTAAACGGCGAGGGTCAAGTTTTTCATAAATGTTGTTTTCTTACGCCTATTTCTAAACTTTACTTTCGATTTTTTTTTGTTGATGAAATTATGTTATCGACCATCTGAAACTGTAGGTAAGTTAAATAGGTAGGAACCTTCATTATTACATTTGTACCTAGGGTATACCTAAGTTAGATAGATATGATAAAGTTCAGCTCAAAACTATAAAAAAGAAATTGTAAGTATTTTAGTTGGTAAGTACGTAAGAAAAATTTAGACTTAATTTGCTTAAATTCTGTCTAGCAAGTAAACAAATTTCAATCTATAGTTTGCTTTTGCCTCTATACGAATTCCGCGAGAAAATAAAAGTTTACGGTCGCCATAAAGAAAACGTCTAAAAGCCACTACACTGATGAACTCTGTTCTGATAGAAGTTGCTTAGAAATAAAAGTCAATAGGTAGGTAGGTACCCAGATAGAAGCTAGAACGTCACAGATAGAGTCTTTAATACCTAATAGATAAGTAAGTTAATTAATGTGGATTCAATCTAAAAATACAAATAACAAGCAGTGGCCTATGCAACGAAGCTACAGGCTACAATTCTACAGGTGATATTCTAGCCGTTTAGCCGTTGTGATCCCATTATTAAGCCGGCTATGCAATGTAGGTTTGTACATCGAATTTCGCCTGTAGAATCTGATGTACGTACTTTTTAAAAACAGAAACACGACTGCGGTAATTTCAAAGTTGTTATTTGCGATTAAAATGCGCCATTTCGAATTTATGATTTTTTAATGGCAGTGTCACTCGCGCTGCTGAGAGGAATCTAACAACACCTCACTCACATGTCAAGATCCACCAAGCCGTTTGAGCTATAGCCCGTGAAAACGAATTTCTAGTCTACATACATACCTACCTACCCACATACATACAAACCTACATACCTACTCTCGAAAAACATAACCCTCCTTCTGAGGCAGTCAGGTAAAAAAACGTAAGAAAATACAAGAAAGTTTGTTGTAGGTAGTTACGTACTAACTAACTGTCGAAATGCTTCAGAAGGAAAATAAAAAGAGGTTGTAAGTCAAAGCAAGGGAGTACATTCAGTTAATCCACTCAAAAAGCGGTCTTTGCTTCACGTGCCCTCACGTTCCGTTTCACTTACTCACATTTGCATTTCATTTCATTCCGGACACTTTTATACCTTTCCGCCTTTTTATACCGTTTTTAGTGTCTTTTTATTTTTATTATTTCGAGGGTAAGGGGTTGAGCAGTTTGTTTTTCTGGTTTACGAGGGAGTTTCAAGTGGTAGGTACTTAGGGAGGTTAGAGGTTAGTTGGATTTACTGTACCGCGATTTTTGTTAGGGAAAGTGGGGTGCAACTTGGGTTTAGTTTATTTTGTTTCGTGTAGTCATTATTACCAGATAGATAAATGTGATGAAAACAACAGCTACTGATGAACGTACAAAGGTAGATACTTGCAATGAAAATTCTTTGAAAAATAACAATCCAAGCGAGCCAACAAGCACTAACAATCCTAACTATAACTAGGTACCTACCTTACCTAAGCCTCAGGACAGTCGTTTAAAAAAATTCTTAAAATTTCATTCGTGCAAACATTCCAAAATTCATAAAATTCTAAATTTGAATAATTTACGCGCATGTCCTCCAAGCGATTGACAAACTGTGAGAACTTTCTCTCGTGATACAGAATTCAAATGATCCCGGACCTAAAGTATGGAAAAAGTGGTTTCAGTTAAAATTGATGAAATTTTGGTATGTTATAGGTTTCGATCATCTGAACAAAAGATTATATGGGACCAAACTCCTAGGTTAAATGGTTTTCGAAATAATCGCGTTATTTCATTTTAATCATGAGAGGAGTGGTGCAACCGCGTAAGTAATGATTAAAACGAGATATCGCGATTATTTCGAAAACAATTAAACCTAGGAGTTTTGTCCCATATAATCTTTTGTTCAGATGATCGAAATCTATAACATACCAAAATTTCATCAATTTTAACTGAAACCACTTTTTCCATACTTTAGGTCCGGGATCATTTATTGCCATCATTTCGGAGGCCAACATCTATTTTGGTGTCACTGAGCCAGCGAAGTTAGTTAGATGGTTTCTCGGGTAGTTTCTGATATTCACTGAATGCTACGCCTGCCGACCAGACTCTTTTCACGGCGTGGACTCTATCTTGACGTTAAATTATATTTCCTCGATCCTCGTGCATCGCGATACATATTAGATGCCACATGCTACAGTATACATATTAGATGCCACATGCTACAGTATACATATTAGATGCCACATGCTACAGTATACATATTAGATGCCACATGCTACAGTATACATATTAGATGCCACATGCTACAGTATACATATTAGATGCCACATGCTACAGTGTACATATTAGATGCCACATGCTACAGTATACATATTAGATGCCACATGCTACAGTATACATATTAGATGCCACATGCTACAGTATACATATTAGATGCCACATGCTACAGTATACATATTAGATGCCACATGCTACAGTATACATATTAGATGCCACATGCTACAGTATACATATTAGATGCCACATGCTACAGTGTACATATTAGATGCCACATGCTACAGTATACATATTAGATGCCACATGCTACAGTATACATATTAGATGCCACATGCTACAGTATACATATTAGATGCCACATGCTACAGTATACATATTAGATGCCACATGCTACAGTATACATATTAGATGCCACATGCTACAGTGTACATATTAGATGCCACATGCTACAGTATACATATTAGATGCCACATGCTACAGTATACATATTAGATGCCACATGCTACAGTATACATATTAGATGCCACATGCTACAGTATACATATTAGATGCCACATGCTACAGTATACATATTAGATGCCACATGCTACAGTATATATATTAGATGCCACATGCTACAGTGTACATATTAGATGCCACATGCTACAGTATACATATTAGATGCCACATGCTACAGTATACATATTAGATGCCACATGCTACAGTATACATATTAGATGCCACATGCTACAGTATACATATTAGATGCCACATGCTACAGTGCCGCTCCTGTCTAAACTACAGTCACATTCGAGCCGGTACGGTGGGTAACAGAGGTTTTCTATACATCAATAAGTAAAGCTGGAAAATCTATGACAATATTACGTATAAACAGTTACAGATCCTTGGCAAAATACTGTGTATAAAGGTATTGAAAACTATAAAAAATCGTTATGTGAGAAGAGTTGAGAAAGTTATGAAAATAAGTACCTATAGGTGGTCATTAAAAAAGACCGGTTCTTGAAGGCTACAAGGCTTGAGGGCCAAACCAACACCTACCTACTGCTAGGTTGTAAGTACCTCAAATTATTCTTTACTTTTTATATTTTCAGCCAGTTTCGGAAGCCAAAATCTATTTTGAGGCACTGAGCCAGCCAAGTTTGTTAGTTTAAGTTTCTCATATTGACTGAATGCTATACCTGCCGAGAGCCTGCTAAGACTCTTTTCATGGCGTGGACTCCATCTTGACGTTTAATTAGATTTCCTCGAGCACACCTCGTGTATCGCGCTACATATTAGATGCCACATGCTACAGTATACATATTAGATGCCACATGCTACAGTATACATATTAGATGCCACATGCTACAGTATACATATTAGATGCCACATGCTACAGTATACATATTAGATGCCACATGCTACAGTATACATATTAGATGCCACATGCTACAGTATACATATTAGATGCCACATGCTACAGTATACATATTAGACGCCACATGCTACAGTATACATATTAGATGCCACATGCTACAGTATACATATTAGATGCCACATGCTACAGTATACATATTAGATGCCACATGCTACAGTATACATATTAGATGCCACATGCTACAGTGCCGCTCCTGTCTAAACTACAGTCAGCATTCGAGCCGGTACGGTGGGTAGCAGTGGTTTTGTATGCATGTAAGTAAAGCTGGAAAAACTATGAAAATACTTACCTATTTTATAACCTACGTGTGGTGTGGTCTGGTCAAATACGAATGTAGAGTTCTTCGATATTTAAATGTAGGTATACATAAGAGAGGTAGGAAAACCATGGTCGCGGGCAGAGACAGACTCTTCAATGCAACGAGGATTCATCAGACCTGCCTCCTATGATGATTCTAGCACATGGGGAGGAAAACTAATTAATGTCATTTTCATGACAGTCAATAAAAAGTCAGAACCTTTTCGACCAATCACAAAAATAAGCACAGCCGAGAGTGAGGCGCCGCCGTTTAGTTCTCAGTTCTCTTCATTAGATTTTCCACACCCAGTCTACGAATCTTAACTGAACACCTCTTGTCTCAAAGCCTCTTGTAGGTACTGCGATCTTCATAAAATCCCACCTTTTTTTTCATCTGACGTGTGGACACCGAGTCGGCTAACGACCCGATGAATCCCGAAGACCCGATGAAGGTACCCATGTGATCTGATGATTGCGTAGTCCAATTCAATTCAATTTTGTGGCGTTTTCATTGTGATTTTGCTAGCGTCGAGTTTGGTTTGCTAAGTTTAGATATTTTATTTTATGCTGCTGATATGATTGCTTTAAAAACTGTTCCGCACGACCGTACCAAAGTTAGCACGAGCTCTTAATTCGTCTGTCTGTGAAGTTAATAGGGCGTCCCATCCCGCTGTGAGAGAATCCACCTTGTGATTCGAAACTGTCTGCCTGGGCTTCCTATGTGCATTCGCTTTTTTAATTAGATTAGGTCTAGGTCTGGCTGGAAAGGAAAGGGCAACAACATGGTTTAATTTATTCGAGAAAAGTCCGTAGCAGGGCACACGGTAGAAATAACTTTTTACGGTTCGGCTTTCAGCAGAACGATGATTTTGCCAAAGTCAAGGACAAAGAAAAAACTGTTTTATATCAAATTAAAGGTTTCAAGGTATAGCGCCGGAAATATAACACCGTCACCCAGAAAAGCACTTAGAACAATTTCAAGCGCCATTAAAACTAATCTATTGGCAAAGGAAAACGGCGGTTCAGCCGATGCGTGGAAATCAGTAAGTCACTGGCAGGTTAGCGGGAAAACGTCCATAAACAATGCCATTAGCGCGAACGAACGTTACGCGGCAGATTTTAAATTTGGAACGAGCGCGACATTCGTCATGTCGCCGCGCGCTCGCGACACTCCGTTGGCTGGTGAGGTTTTTCAGGGGACGAAGAGGGTTTGATACTTTCGCAATGTAGGGCAATTGGGTGGTAAGTAGGTAAAGGTATCTAAACTAAAATTAATAACTGTATCTAATATATTTAATTGTTTTGTTCAATAAAAGTTGACTCGCTAGAACGTATTAATAGAAATTAAGTTCTTAAAATTCGCATAGATTTAGTAGGTTTAAAGTATAGGTATTGACTATGTGGGACAAGAAATCGTTAGATAGGTAGGTATATGTATGTGAAAGCAAGTTAAGAAGCAAGCAATGAAGCAAGGAAATGGTAAATTACTAGCTTTTTCCTATCTGATTTACAAAATGTGTACCTAATGGAACTGTAAAGTACCCACCCTAAACATCGAAATAAGATCTCTTAGATGTTCAAGTATCAACATCCCCTATTCGCATCGTTTTCTTTTGACTAATGACGTCATGTGTCCCGCGCAGCAATCGCGAGCGGCAAATGACTCGAATGAATTTAAAATTTGAACTTGGAACGCTAACGAGGGAGGCGGCAACGTTGTGAGTTATTGTTCAACTGTCACCTCCCGAAGCCGAACGTTTATTTTGAGTATTGTGCGGACACAAATCGATGTTTTGTTCGGCTTTAAATGGGTGTCTGTACAACATGCTATTCAAAATCGTCATTATGTATAAAAAAAGGCAATGGTAGAGCCAAAAACTTATCAGTCTCACAGTCTTTGGTTTTCAATTGTCAAGAACAAAGTTTAAACACGGGATAAACACACCGGGACAACGCGGGTGGCCGGGGTATCAATTATTGTCCATTAGCACCCTACTGTCTACTGTCTACATTTAGGCTAGTCTATATCTGCAAACATACAGGTACTTAGGTGGATTAATACTAATACTACCTACATACCTAGGTATGGTCTTATGAATAATATGAGCAAAGTAAGTAGGTATTCTACCTACTATGATATGATTATCTATTTTTCTCTTTTTAGCCCCAAGCTGTGGTGTGGCCTAAAGTAGGAGTTGAGCAGGTACCTTCTATTGTCATTAACTTAATATTAAGTAGGTATGTAGAGGCACCTGACGGAGACCCCATTCCGGGTTTAAGTGTGGAGTTTTCCTTCTCCAGGACCCTGATCCACTTGGGTCGGAATGAATCCCTCGGTCGGCTCTTACGACCCCCACGGGAAGAGAAGGGGTGGTGCTATTCTACTCTGCCGGCACCACACGGCTAATACGGCTAATTAACGGCGATTAAGTCATATATATCGTGCGGCAGACTCCTGCAGCCGACCTGGCTCCGCACGTATCGACTCGTCGTTCCTGTGGAGTCAGCCAGGAAGGCCGAGAGGGTGGCGCAGGTCCTGGGCAGCCCTGCGTTTTCCATAATTGCGTCCCAGGCAACGCAGTGTCTGTGGAGAGGAAACTTCACCCGCGTCTCGCGGATAACAACACGGGAAGTGGCAGTGACCGGTTATAAGTCTGCACGTATGGGCGTAAGTGCGGGCGCCAGGGGTCGCTTCCGTCAGTGAGAGGGTCCATCGTAGACCCACTGATCAGTTACCGCCCGCTCCAAGTTGGGCAGCCCCCGACCAATAAGGTACTGATCCGCCCCGGTGCTAGTTTGCTCTTTTAGGGTGTAGAGAGCACCAGCCTCAACTGGACAATCGGCGCCGTTACATTGTACACCTGCGACTAACCGGCATAAAAATATCACAAACCAACCCCGCTTATCCATGCGATTTGCAACATGGAATGTCCGTACTATGAGGACAGGCCTCCCTGACACCTGTGGAGGTTCTTCTACTGACGCACAAGATCTGCGTAAAACTGCCGTAATCGACGCCGAACTACACAGACTGAACATTGCTGTTTGCGCTTTACAAGAGACCAGACTCCCTGACGAGGGTTCCTTGCGTGAGACACATTATAAATTCTACTGGAAAGGAAAGGACAGCAGCGCTGTGCGCGAGTATGGTGTTGGCTTTGCCATACGCAACGACCTCTTAACATCTATAGAGGCTCCTTGCGGCATCTCGGAACGCATTATGTTGCTGCGATTAAATACGGACCATGGTTACGTATCACTGATTTCTGCTTACGCACCAACACTATCCTCAACAGATGAAGCCAAAACACAGTTTTATGACCAGCTCTACGCGGGTTAAAACCATCTGACCGCTTATATATTCTGGGCGACTTTAACGCTAGGGTCGGACAGGACAACATTGCTTGGCCAGATTGTATAGGTAACCACGGTATAGGGAAGCTTAATGAAAACGGCCAACGTTTATTAGAGCTATGCTCTAAACACCTACTGTGTGTTACCAATACCTACTTTAAAGGCAAATCAACTCGCAAAGTGTCCTGGAAACATCCTCGTTCTGGACACTGGCATCAACTGGACCTTATCCTTACCAAAAAGAAAAATCTCCGCGAGATCCTGCACACGCGATCATTTCACAGCGCTGATTGTGACACAGATCACTCCTTGGTGGCATCACAAGTTGCTATAGCTCACAAAAAGATCCACTCATCCAAATTGCCTGGTAGGAAGAAGCTCGATCTACCAAAAACCAGAGACGATGAGGTGGTCCAAAAGTATGAAGAGCTGGTACGCGACGAAGTTGCCACCTGGGATGTAGACGCTCCAATAGAAGAGGAATAGGGCAAAGTAAAGAAGCTACTTACAGAAGTAGCCGGTACGGCTTTCGGTCATCAGAAAGCCAAAAACCAGGACTGGTTCGCTGAAAATCTCGAGCACATTACACCTCTGCTTGAGTCCAAACGACAAGCTGCGCTAAAACATCGCCTTAACCCATCCGAAAAGACGCGTATCGACCTATCGAATGCAAAATCAGCTTTACAACGCACATCACGGTACTTTGCAAATGCATACTGGACCGAGCTTTGTCAAAGCGTTCAATCATGCGCTGATATGGGAAACTTTGGTGGTGTTTACGCTGGGATTAAAAAGGCCCTTGGTCCTATCCCTTAAAGAAGCGGACGGCACTGTTATTACAGATGCTCAACGCCAACTCGAACGATGGGTAGAACATTATGTTGGTCTCTACTCAGAACCAGTGAACATAATGCCAGAAGCTGCAGATTGCATGCCAAAACTAGCTACCTAGACTGAGTTAGATGATCTTCCTACCATAAGGAGTACCACAAGGCTGTAAAGCAGCTTAAAATTGGAAAATCACCTGGAAACGATGGTACCCACGCCGAAATTATCAGGCTCAAGTGCATATTACCCATCCTGCACAATCTGTTGTGTAAATGTTGGGAAGCGGGATATATACCACAGGATATGCGCGATGCTAACATCATTACCCTATACAAAGGCAAAGGTGACCGCGGTGACTGTAACTGTTATCGTGGAATATCCCTTTAAGTATAGTAGGTAAATTATTTGCTCGGTTAGTCTTAATAAGACTCCAGAAACTTGCTGATCGTGTATATCCCGAATCGCAATGTGGATTCCGCGCCCAACGTTCCACAACAGATATGATCTTTACACTTCGCCAACTGCAGGAAAAGTGTAGAGAGCAGAAAACACCTCTGTTTGTGGCGTTCGTCGACCTTAACAAAGCCTTCGACACCGTGAGCAGGGAAGGACTCTATACTGCACTTTTAAACATCGGGTGCCCTCCAAAACTTCTAAGCCTCATTAAATCCTTCCACGAGGACATGAAAGGATCTGTTGTTTTTAACGGCAATACATCCGAGCCGTTCGAAATGCGTAGAGGTGTTCGCCAAGGCTGCGTGTTGGCTCCTACCCTGTTTGGTATTTTCTTCTCATTGCTTTTAAAGTTGCTTTCGGCGATGACCAACAGGGTATACACCTGCACACTAGGGCTGACGGGAAGCTGTACAATATCTCGCTTCTTAAGTCAAAGCGTAACCGCGATGACTTATTCGTCGATAGCCTTTTGTTCGCTGACGATGCAGCCTTCGTTGCTAATTCTCAAAGTGAGCTTCAAGACATTGTTGATAAGTTTTCCACACGTGTTCTCTGTTCTCAATGTCCATTAATGCCAAAAACAGTAGTGCTAGCTCAAGGTGGAGAAACACCACGTATTTTGCTCGGTGGCGTTCCCTTGAACATAGTTGACAAGTTTTGCTACTTGGGGTCGACTGTGTCGAACAATCTCACCCTCGATGCTGAGATCAATACTCGTATCGGCAAAGCGGCGACCATGTTCGGCAGGCTCAGTACAAGAGTATGGAATAATAAACACCTGACCACAAAACCAAGATAATTGTTTACCAAACTTGCGTTCTAAGCATACTCTTGTATGGAGCTGAAACCTGGACTTCGTACGCAAAACAAGAACGTCGACTCAACACATTTCATATGCGCTGCGTAAGAAACATCTTGCATATAACTTGGCAGGACAGAGTCACAAACGAGCGAGTTCTAGAAATTGCACAGCTGCCTAGCTTTACCGCTTTGCTTAAGCAAAGACGATTGCGGTGGCTAGGGCATGTGTACCGCATGGAACCTTCGCGTCTACCGCGGCGTGTCCTGCTTGGCGCCGTAGCTAACGCCAAAAGAGGAGTTGGAAGACCGATGCTACGTTTTAAAGATTGCGCCAAACGGGACATGGCTGCGTTTGACATCGACCATCAAAGCTGGGAGAAGCTTGCTGAGAATAGGAATGTATGGAGAAAGCGTGTGTTTGATGGGCGTAAAGCTCACGACGATGCCTGGTTCGCTGGTCTCGCAAACAAAAGGCAAAAACGACATC
The DNA here is from genome assembly GCA_024500475.1 of Phthorimaea operculella. Lineage (NCBI taxonomy): Eukaryota > Metazoa > Arthropoda > Insecta > Lepidoptera > Gelechiidae > Phthorimaea > Phthorimaea operculella. The sequence goes on from JANFCV010000002.1 coordinate 11,979,263, forward strand.
TAAACATGCATGTGCCAGTCTCTAATTCCACCTTCGTTTGTAGAGCGTGCGGAAAGTCATGCCGCTCCCGTATCGGCTTATACAGCCATGAAAAATCTTGCCTCAGACACTGAATAAATCGTCTGTCACAGACGTATGAGGCCAGTGATGATGATGATGTAGAGGCATAGGTAATTAATATCTTATCGAAACACGATAAGAAAATTAAAAATAACTGTAAAATGAAAATGTAGAGCAGACAAACTAACGACATAGAAATGCCGAAACATCACAAAGGTCTAACAAAACTGTTTTCGGTTAATATGCTCCTCGTCAATAGCCATTCAAAATGTTCAAACTAGAGCGTTAATGAATCCTAATTACACTTTTGCAACTACACATAACCGGTTTAGTGAGGCCTACGAAGAACAGAGTGTTTTTTTCGGATTGATGTAGGGCCAGGGATCAAGATGTGTTGGTCGCTTTCGGCAGCCATGTCACGCTTTTACTGTTGTATCGGTAACACTGACGAGACAAAGAAGACTGCATCAATAGAGTTGATATCAGTGGCATGTCTTCAGTCTTTTATGGTAGGTATCACTATCTTTGGTATGTATATTGTGGAAGAAACCGTGCCATGTCGTGTGATGTCGGAAGATGACGGCTTAGAATAGCGACACAACACCCCAACTCTACCCGATATGGGTGTCGTAAAAAGCGATTAGTGGATGAAACCAGAAAGTGGACAACAACAACAAGAGAACAGTGACAAAATTAGGGAAACGTCGAGCGGGGTGACATTGCGCTCAAAGACCAGCAACACGTCTGCCAAGCGTGCTAAGTACTTATGGCAAAACCTTCAATAGGACCCATTTACAGCAGTGGACTGTGCCTGTACCCAATGTTGTTGAAAAAACAAAAGCATCAATGAAAATTGAAGTCTCTTCTTTGTTTTGCCCGCCACGTGTGCTACTAGTGCGTAGTGAGTGCCATTGAGTCACTTCGGCCCGAATTCGGCATCACCACACTAATGCCACTCATTGCCCGCCAATCAGTTTAGCGGGCCACATTTGCTGTTCGCATTATGCCACGCGCTGTGCTAACTACCTCTGGCCGCCATCTTGGACAGTGTTGCCAGCGCCGTATCTTCAAAAATTACTTACCCTTTGAAAAAGTTACGTTTTGAAGAAAAAAGTTACGCCACATTATTTTTTTTTCATAAAAATATATTGTTTCGCGTGGGTAGTAGGTATAAATACAATCTTTTTTTTTTCATTGTTGTTTAGTTGAATCTTTCACTAACAGCCGATGTTTCGGTTCATGACACTGAGAACCGTAAATCTAAAATAGAAAATTGATTGCAAGTTACTATCTACATAGTATTTCAGTCTGTTCTGTAATATTATAAACTATGAATTTTCTTTTTCACGAAATGTTACGTAAAAGTTACGCCCGTGACTAGGTTACGCCAAGGTTACGATTAGGGCTGAAAATTTACGTAAAACGTAACAAAAGTTACGTTCTGGCAACGCTGAATTCTTGGAGCACGCGTCTTCGAATTAGGAATGCGTTCCAAATTTGATTATGGGCGATCGTCGCTGGCTGGAAATTTCGGTTGATTAGCAACAGCATCCGTTGCTACCTACTACAACTCTGTAGAGTCAAGAGATTAGTGGATTCAGGAGATTATTGAAAGTCAGATACGAGTACCTACTTCCGTTCTATTTTACTTATTCTGACTGACTGACCGACAAGTATCTATGTACAAACATAAAACCACCCCTCTTTTCCGGGGAGGGGTAAGCTGAGACTACGTCCTTCCACTTGCTACGACTCTGATTTCTGACACAACTCTTTCGCTTCCTCAACATTCATCATCCCTTTCAGAACAAGCGATATTTCTGAAGTGGTGATTTTCGGTTAAGTAGTCCGCAACGGCTGGTCTACCTTTTTGTATCATACTCAGTAGAACATGGTGATATACAAGCACAATAAAAATAAGTAGCAGACTTTCGCATGCGGACATCCATATCCCTAGTTCCTGTTCAGAAAATTATAAGTAGGAGAGAAAACTATCAGTATTCCAAACCATAGATCCACCAGTTCCCCCAACAGTTTCACCCTTCTGACTCTCTTCTTCTTCCTGTGTAAGTTAGGTAAGATACTTACTTAGAAAGAATATGTAATCTAAATGGTTTAGCAGGTATTAAAAATATGTAGATACGTACCTACAATATTTCTTTATGCTTTTAATTAAGAATGCTTTGGTCTCCCAATGCCCAGCTGACGCGAATTCTATGATTGATTCACAACAATAGTAAAAACTTGCAACCAATCAAAACTATGCCACCATTTTGTATTGCAATAACTGCACAAAAACTCAATTCTAAATTCAAACTGTCATTTGCTTGCCGGAAACTCGATGAATAATGATTTCTGTGCGTGCTGGCTGCTCAAAACTCAATGCGCCCTAGGAAACGTTATAGAATAGGTGTCGAATCTAATGATTCTGTCACGGAACGTATCATTATAGTTTAGATGGCGGTTGGGCCAAGAAAAGCGCGAGAAGCGTAGCTAAGGTATGAACGGCCTTAATTTTTTGGAAAACTTTCGACCGCAAGCAGTATTGATTTTCTTTGGGAGGTCCAATCTTTATTCTCATATCGACCCATCATGCATTGGGAAAGCTGTTCAGTTCCATGAGTACCTTGACCTCCTTTCGGTTTGTTATACCCTTTTGGGTCAGCGCAACATGTCTTTCTCTTCCTGTTTCTCTTTTTGTTATTCCCGCAACATGTCTTTCTCTTCCTGTTTCCCTCTTTGTTACTCCCATTGAAATCAATTTTATAAGATTGACAAGTTTATGCTCATGGGGCGAAGATGATTAAATCTGCTTATTGCTTTTCTCATCTCCTATGGCCCCAACCCAAACTCCTTCCGCGAAGTTGAGGTCATGCTCATGTTCTAATTTGAGCAGTTACTGTTTAATTGTTTTATGATTACTGTGATTTTGTGGGTGAAGTCATCCGTGGAACCCTGAATTGGAGTAAATTGGGAGAAGAAACAATTTTTTCTAGTGTTTATGCACCTATGCTATTCTCTTTGCCATTAGTTGGTAAAAATGTTACACGTTTATTGGTCTGATGACCAAAATAATTACATATTCCGTCAAGTGTCACAATTTATACAGAGATAGCAAAAAAGTGCTCCTATGTAGATGATTGCTTTTCTGAAAATTGCCTAGGTTCGATTCTATAAAAGTTAGTATGCTATCTAAATCTGCATACCTATTAGACATTTCAATAGACAAGACAAGACAACTGTGTAAGTAGGTAGGTAAACGTAGAATATCTAGAGTTCCTTGGCGATACACTATCTAGATGTACCTATCTACCTTTTAACCTACCCAAACCACCCAACTATGACTAAATCGAGTCCCAAAATCATAATAGGCAACTAAGTATGTCATTAGTCATATCTCTAGCTATGATTGATGTACGCATTACCTATAGCAGCAGTACAATCAGCCTGTCTGTCTGTATCGCTCGAGGAAGTTTCCAAGAGCTAATGTCAAGGGCAGATAAGAGTATAGTCCATAGGTCTATTATTGAGACAAATATGGGTAGGTATCTGCATGGGTATCTGTTACAATGTTGCTGGTTAGTGTCAATCATGTTGATATTGAATACCTAATAGGTACCTACCACAGAGAGTGATGTCATCCTTGCCCTCGCGCGCGATTTCTTTGCTCTGTGTGTTGTCGAAGTGTTACGTCATACTAATAAAGGTAGCTTTTTCCATTTTTCTGCAAATGCCCAGGTACATCGTCTATGCTCTCTTTCTCTCTTTCATTTTGTTGGACTCTGGATCCTATTGTTGCGACCTACGGATTGAGTTGAGACTGATGAGATGACTCAAAAAGACTCTTTCTCTACTCTTAATTTTCTTATCTAACTTTTATATTAGTCATATCAAACAAAACGGTAGTTTCGTTAGCTGTATAAAGTAGGTACATATCCCACGAATCTGACCACACATTAACCTCCAAACTTGCTTAAACTGCGTTAACTCCAAGCAATTCGTCTCTCACAAACGATGACATGAAGATAAATCGGAGCGTATGGAACGCGGCGTTCTTTTTTCAAACCTCGCGCGTTGCCGCCCTCGACCGCGATTGGCCGATAGCTGCGTACGTGCGATGCGTACGAGTTGATAGCGAGTTTGAAATATTGCGTTTGCGATGTCTTTTTCAGCGATTTATTTCATAGTGTGGATATTTTATAGGCATAGGCGGGATTATAAGGTAAGGAATTTTAATGTTTAAAGGGAAACAAGAGTCTTTACCTAATTATCACTGCTACATTAGGTATGAACTTTAAAAAACTCATAGTGTCCACAGAACGACAATATAAGTCTTTATCTCTACTACTACAGCCACAACAGTCTACTGTTGGACATGAGCCTTCCCAAATTGAGGGGTAGGTATTGCTACACTCACCACGCTTGGCAAGCGGATTGGCTAGCGCAGTGCAATGTGTGGTATATATTTACAGGGAACGCTGCTTCCCATTCCCTGGATCCATCCCTTAATCTCCTTTATGACACCTATGGCAAGAAATAGGGTGAAGCTACTCTTAGCCGGCACCACATTTCTAACTGGCTTTTATATCTAGCAATTAAGTCTTTCTTCTAATGGACAGTCAAAACACCCAAACAGAAACCCTTAATTTGTGGTTGAGGTGAGGCAATTATCTTCGCTCTACAATCAACGCATTCCTGAGAATTCACAAAAATATATACCTATTAGAGCCTGACCAACAAAAGATGGCCTCAGCTTCCGAAAGGCATAAAAAAAAGAATTGTAGAGTAAGCAAATACTTATATGCATTTGGGAATTGCATCTCTTGCCTTGCGTCTCTCTTGCGTTTACTATGTGTAAGACACATACGTAGTGTAAGATTGATGATGATGATGCTTTCCGGTGAAAACCCGCCAATAACAGCAGCAACAACAGACCACTGGGCATGGACTTCCCCAAACTGGGGGGTATTACCATACTCATCCACTATGCTTAGCAAGCGGATTGACAAGCGCAGGTGTTGTGCACATACCCCCAGTTTGGGGAAGTCCATGCCCAGTGGCCTGTTGTTGCTGCTGCGATTGGCGGGTTCCCTGCATTCATCCCTGTTGCCTTATACGACGCCCACGTGTAGAAATGGGGTGATGCTATTCTAAGCCGGCATCACATGGTACCTGTCTCGCCAGTTGCTGTCTACTAATGATCGTAGCAAAATGTCGGTGTCCTAATACGTAGTAGATGTAGGTAAGTAGATATTTGACGATGTAGGCAGTAAAAAAAGGAGAATTAGTAAAATTTGTGTATTTATTGTAGGTAAGTATAACCGCTGAACTGGCGCAGATAAATAACATCCCGTATTGGCAACATTATTGTTTTCCTCTCTATCATATTATATGACATTTGAGCAGGATTTCAACAATAATGTTACCAATTCGGGATTATGTTCTTTATCTGCGCCAGTTAATTGTGTTTTATTTTTTCGCCCGACATTTGGGGCCATCTTTCGTTGGTCAGCCTCCATCCATCCGTGTCAAATCTGGTCAAAAAATAGTTCGAAATTGGAGAGTTTTATGGTGAGCTATCATTAAACCGCAGCGTCAGAGGTTCCCCGGTATATCTAATTAGGAGATGCCAATCTGCCAGGGTTTATCATGTCGTTCGTCGAAACGAAACGGAAGAAGTATTGCGTACATATACATATATCAAGTCTATATCCCTTGCGGGGTAGGCAGAGCGTAAGCGGCTGTAAAAACGGTTACCTATTAGCACCACGTCTGACAAAAGTTTGAGAGTCATTCAGAAGATTGTGTATCACCATAGTGACAGGTTGTCAGCCCGTCGCCGAAAATTGCAATACACATTAACTCTCAAAATCCCTTAGTCGCTTCTTACGACACCCACGGGAAAGATATGGGGTGATGCTATTCTAAGCCGACATCACACGGCAAAGTAAGTAATTGCGTAATTTGTCAAATGTGTTTATTTAGCACAAAACAGCGAATTCGCACTCGCCAATACTTTTTGTGTATTTCTTGAGCCTATTCATTTTTTTGGCCGACATTTGGGGCCATCTTTCGTTGGTCAGCCTCCATCCATCCGTGTCAAATCTGGTCAAAGAATAGTTTGAAATTGGAGAGTTTTATGGAGAGCTATCATTAAACCCGCAGCGTCAGAGGATCCCCGGTATATCTAATTAGGAGATGCCAGGGTTTATCATGATGTTCGTCTAAACGAAACAATAGAAGTATTGCGTATTTTGACGAATAATTCGCGCTTGCCATTACTTTTTATGTATTTCTTGTGCCTATTTTTTTTTTGGCCTACATTTGGGGCCATCTTTGGTTGGTCAGCCTCTATCCATCCGTGTCAAATCTGGCCAAAAAATAGTTTGAAATTGGAGAGTTTTATAGTGAGCTATCATTAAACCGCAGCGTCAGAGGTTCCCCGGTATATCTAATTAGGAGATGTCAAGGTTTATCATGTTGTTCGTCGAAACGAAACGAAAGTATTGCGTAATTTGACAAAAATGTGGTTATTTAGCATAAAACAGCGAATTCGCGCCCGCCAATACTTTTTGTGTAGGTATGCCTATTTATTTTTATGGCCGACATCTGGGGCCATCTTTCGTTGGTCAGCCTCAATCCGTGTCAAATCTGGTCAAAAAATAGTTCGAAATTGGAGAGTTTTATGGTGAGCTATTATTAAACCGCAGCGTCAGAGGTTCCCCGGTATATCTAATTATGAGATGCCAGGGTTTATCATGTTGTTCATCAAAACGAAACGAAAGTATTGCGTAATTTGTCAAAAATATGGTTATTTAGCACAAAACAGCGAATTCGCGCTTGCCAATACTTTTTGTGTATTTCTTGTGCCTATTTATTTAATTGGCCGACATTTGGGGCCATCTTTCGTTGGTCAGCCTCAATCCATCCGTGTCAAATCTGGTCAAAAAATAGTTTGAAATTGGAGAGTTTCATGGTGAGCTATCACTAAACCGCAACGTCAGAGGATCCCCGGTATATCTAATTAGGAGATGCCAATCTGCCAGGGTTTATCATGTCGTTCATCGAAACGAAACGAAAGTATTGCATAATTTGACAAAAATATGGTTATTTAGCACAAAACAGCGAATTCGCGCCCGCCAATACTTTTTGCGTATTCTTGTGTAATTTTTTTTGGCCGACATCTGGGGCCATCTTTCGTTGGTCAGCGTACATCCATCCGTGTCAAATCTGGTCAAAAAATAGTTCGAAATTGGAGAGTTTTATGGCGAGCTATCATTAACACGCAGCGTCAGAGGTTCCTCGGTATATCTAATTAGGAGATACCAGGGTTTATCATGTTGTTCGTTGAAACGAAACGATAGAAGCATTGCGTATTTTGACAAATGTGGTTACCTTTACAGCCACAATAGTCCACTGCTGGACATGGGCCTCCCCCGTATTGGGGGGTATTGCCATACTCACCACGCTTGGCAGGCGGATTGGCGAGCGCAGTGCAAGATGTTTAAATTCACAGGGAACGCTGCTGCCCATTCCCTAGATAATTATCCCTTAGTCGCTTTTTACGACACCCACGGGTAGAAATGGGGTGATGCTATTCTAAGCCGACATCACACGGCAAATTCTAAGCCGACATCACACGGCAAATGTGGTTATTTAGCACAAAACATCGTATTCGTGCTTGCCAATACTTTTTGTGCATGCCTATTCATTTTTATGGCTGACATCTGGGGCCATCTTTGGTTGGTCAGCCTCAATCCGTGTCAAATCTGGTCAAAAAATAGTTCGAAATTGGAGAGTTTTATGGCGAGCTATCATTAAACCTGCAGCGTCAGAGGTTCCTCGGTATATCTAATTAGAAGATGATTTATAACGGGCAAAGTGGGCGCAATTACTGTGAGACGATTAAGAGTGAGCCCGTCGTTAGAGATCGTAAGGTGACCATGATACTACCTGATTCATAGATAGAAGAAGGGTACCCAAAATGGCAAAATTATTGTAGACATCTTGCTCAAATGTAATATGAAAAGGACGCAAATATTAATGTTGCTATTTCGGGTCCCTTTCTTCTATGAATCAGGTTGTAACTGAGGTAATTCTCAGCAACCTACCCATTCAATAGATCAACTCACAATGGCTTTTTTTAGTAACTAATTGTAATAAGCTCTCGCACTCAACCTACCCATTTATTTGAAAGATCAACTTAAAATCTTGATTAAAACAGATGTTCTTTTAGTTACCTTAATATAAATAAAACCAGTATAAGTTGGCCTCTAAATGAGTTTGTTAGGGCGCTGCTGATTTTACAGTATTTTGTGGGAAGCTTGGTACCTATGTGAAGATAAACGTTGCATAATGGCCCAGCATCGCCGTCCGGTAGTCACAGTTTTTTTTGCTATACTGGGTTATTTTTTAGTCAGTGCGCAAACTTTGCAGGGTATTTCTACTCGTGATTCTGAACAACTTTTACTATGGGACCACCTTCGAATTCGCAAAAAAGAAATTTGCATAGAAAATTTCATACCTACTCGGCAAAAATGTATGGAACAACCAAAAATTTTTTTTTTTATTTCGCAGGTGGCCCCATAGTAAAAGTCACGTCATCTTTTCTATTTCTTATTTTCACTTGTTAGTAAAAGTTGTTCAGAATCACGAGTAACCTGCAAAGTTTGCGCACTGACTAAAAAATAATCCTGTATAATATTGATAGCATAGTCACAAATTAGGAAAACGGCGCGCGGGCGCCTTTACCAGATGGCTCACTCAGTACAAGCGACGATTTTGACGCTTGCTGACGAAAACTGGAAAAAACCGGAACCTCAGGGGAAGTCAAGGTAAATAAGAAGGTGGTTGACACAAATGGCATATTTATTGGATTAAAAATTGGCTCAGAATCATACGACGTTCTTTGTCAGATTTTGCTATTTTGACGATTTTATACTTAGATATTTTTGACAGTAGCAACCATGGCTATATAACAAATGCCAATCGCGACAATCCGAAATAGGGCCGCGGGCCGAGTGAACCTTCTGTAAACTCTCTATTTTGTGGCATAGTGTTTTCATTGCTGGGAAAAAATCTCAAAATTGTGCGACGCGTGAGCTTACATACAGATCGCTTAGATATCCCAAAAGTTCTAAAGTGCATTGTTACCCTACAATCTTCGCAGCAAGCAATCTGGAGACGTGGCATATGGAACAGACCAGACAGCTACTTTATGATCCCCAACCAACCTTACCAACCCACTATTATTGCAAAATGACCCTACATTTTCAAAAAAAGAACCTATTTTTTTCTTTAAACCACGAGATAAAAAAGATTCAGCCAGTATCGCGCGCGTGCCATAGAATGTTTGATGCTGGCCAAAAAACAAAGCAATTTCGAATAAGCGCTCGTAAAACAAGGGACCGTTCCAATTTCAAATCTTTAATTTCGATGATTCAGTTTTTTCTTCTGAAATTATATGACGTTTAGTTTAACTTTTTTTGCAAAAAATGCCGTAAAACGAAACATATCGCACGACACGGGATCATCATGGGACTTTGTTTATGTCTGTATTGGAAATATAGGGCAATTTATATTTTAATAGTTACCATTCGTCAAATATTTAATAAACGGCCTCTTTTATTCTTCCATACAAAAAATCGTACCTTTTTTATAGATTCTTAGTTTATTTTAGACGGGGAGACCTACAGTGTACCAAAAACTTATGATCACACGGTCACTCTCACAAAATTCACTGTCAGCAGACTTAGCTTGGAAGAAAACGTAATTATTTATTGTTTCCCAACATATGCTCCGTAGGGAAAGTTGTCCAGTTTCATGGACTGATCGTTCCCTTACACCCTGTATTGTCGTATAGAGGAATATCCTACAGTAGGCCGCACTGATAAACGATAAATTTAGCGACTGGCACCTATCTCGAAGGCAATCGTATGCCCTGCAGATAAGGGCAGCACAAAAAGAAGCTATCGTTCTATGAAGACCTTACACTTTGCTCGGTAAAGACAATAGCCGCCTTCAGGGCTGATGCTGAAGGGCTTTGCAGACGAAGGACAATCCTACACTTATTTTTGAACTGTGGACTTACTTACGGCAAGCTACGTCAATGCAGGTAGACCTAGGCTCAACTAACTAGAAAGTAAGGTTTGGTTAGTTAGGTTATGGTAGGTACCTACGAAAACAAAATTAGGAAGCAAGGGCAAGACTATATTAAATATAATACCTATCCTGAATATCCTTCATAAATATCTTCCCTATCTACTAAATTTAGGTAACTAGGTAGCTTAGCATGAGCACATTTGACTCTACCACAGAACACACGCAACAAACAGTTAGTTGTTATTTAGAAATCACGCGGTTCGGCCGATCGGCTACAATATGAGCACAATGGCCTTTTTTTGTCATTTTCCTATTATTTTCTAGGGAAAGTCCGTCGTCTGCACCGCCTTGATCCACCAAATCTCAGGCATTCCGTGGCACGCATACGCAACAAACAGTTGTTATTTAGAAATCTCGCGGTCCGGCCGATCGGCTGCAATATGAATACAATGGCCGCTGTAGCCCGCGGTGCACTAATTTTTCTTTTTTTCCTAATTGTTTTCAGGTTTTTCCGGAAAATCCTTCGTCTACACCGCCTTGATCCACCAAATCTCAGACATTCCGTAGCACGCATACGCAACAAACAGTTGTTATTTTGAAATTTCGCGGTTCGGCCGATCGGCTGCAATATGACTACAATGGTCTTTTTCGTCGTTTTCCTAATATTTTCTAGGGAAAATCCGTCGTCTGCACCGCCTTGATCCATCAAATCTCAGGCATTCCGTGGCACGCATACGCAACAAACAGTTGTTATTTAGAAATCACGCGGTTCGGCCGATCGGCTGCAATGCGACTACTATGGCCTTTTTCGTCGTTTTCCTAATATTTTCTAGGGAAAATCCGTCGCCTGCACCGCCTTGATCCACCAAATTTCAGGCATCCCGTTGCACGCATACGCAACAAACAGTTGTTATTTGGAAATCACGCGGTTTTTCACTTTTTTAATGTTTTCTAGGGAAAATCCGTCGTCTGCAACGCCTTGATCCACCAAATTTCAGACATTCCGTTGCACGCATACGCAACAAACAGTTGTTATTTAGAAATCACGCGGTTCGGCCGATCGGCTGCAATACGACTACAATGGCCTTTTTCTTCATTTTCCTAATATTTTCTAGGGAAAATCCGTCGTCTGCACCGCCTTGATCTACCAAATCTCAGACATTCCGTTGCACGCATACGCCACAAACAGTTGTTATTTTGAAATTGCTCGGTTCGGTTGATCGGCTGCAATACGACTACCATGTCCTATTTTTCGTCGTTTTTCTAATGTTTCTAGGGAAAATCGGTCGTCTGCACCGCCTTGATCCACCAAATCTCAGACATTCCGTTGCACGCATACGCAACAAACAGTTGTTATTTAGAAATCACGCGGTTCGGCCGATCGGCTGCAATATGACTACAATGGCCTTTTTTCGTGATTTTCCTAATGTTTTCTAGGGAAAATAGATCGTCTGCACTGCCTTGATCCACCAAATCTCAGACATTCCGTGGCACGCATACGCAACGAACAGTTGTTATTTAGAAATCACGCGGTTCAGCCGATCGGCTGCAATACGATACAATGGCCTATTTTTCGGGCCTTTTTTCTTCATTTTCCTAATATTTTCTAGGGAAAATCCGTCGTCTGCGCCGTCTTGATCCACCAAATCTCAGACATTCCGTGGCACGCATACGCAACAAACAGTTGTTATTTAGAAATCACGCGGTTCGGCCGATCGGCTGCAATATGACTACAATGGCCTTTTTTCTTCATTTTCCTAATGTTTTTTAGGGAAAGTCCGTCGTCTGCACCGCCTTGATCAACCAAATTTCAGGCATTTCGTTGCACGCATACGCAACAAACAGTTGTTATTTAGAAATCACGCGGTTCGGCCGATCGGCTACAAAATGACTACAATAGGCCTTTTTTTCGTGATTTTCCTAATGTTTTTAGGGAAAATCCGTCGTCTGCACCGCCTTGATCCACCAAATCTCAGGCATTCCGTTGCACGCATACGCAACAAACAGTTGTTATTTAGAAATCACACGGTTCAGCCAATCGGCTGCAATACTACTACAATGGCCTTTTTTTCGTCATTTTCCTAATATTTTCTAGGGAAAATCCGTCGGCTGCACCGCCTTGATCCACCAAATCTCAGGCATTCCGTGGCACGCATACGCAACGAACAGTTGTTATTTAGAAATCACGCGGTTCGGCCGATCGGCTGCAATACGACTACAATGGCCTTTTTTCTTAATTTTCCTAATGATTTCTAGGGAAAATCCGTCGTCTGCAACGCCTTGATCCACCAAAACTCAGACATTCCGTTGCACGCATACGCAACAAACAGTTGTTATTTAGAAATCACACGGGTTTTCACTTTCCTAATGTTTTCTAGGGAAAATCCGTCGTCTGCACCGCCTTGATCCACCAAATCTCAGGCATTCCGTGGCACGCATACGCAACAAACAGTTGTTATTTAGAAATCACGCGGTTCGGCCGATCTGCAATACGACTACAATGGCCTTTTTTATCATTTTCCTAATGTTTTCTAGGGAAAATCGGTCGTCTGCAACGCCTTGATCCACCAAATCTCAGACATTCCGTTGCACGCATACGCAACAAACAGTTGTTATTTAGAAATCACGCGGTTCGGCCGATCGGCTGCAATATGACTACAATGGCCTTTTTCTTAAATTTTCTAATCTTTTCTAGAGAAAATCCGTCGTCTGCACCGCTTTGATCCACCAAATCTCAGGCATTCCGTGGCACGCATACGCAACAAACAGTTGTTATTTAGAAATCACGCGGTTCGGCCGATCGGCTGCAATACGACTACAACAGCCTTTTTTTCGTAATTTTCCTAATGTTTTTTAGGGAAAGTCCGTCGTCTACAACGCCTTGATCCACCAAATCTCAGGCATTCCACTGCACGCATACGCAACAAACAGTTGTTATTTAGAAATCACGCGGTTCGGCCGATCTGCAATACGACTACAATGGCCGCTGTAGCCCGCGGTGCGCTATTGTTACTCGGTTGCTCCTTATCGATTCTGCATGACATTTAGCCGGCCGCTTTTACACCGATGCGTGTGAGTTGGAGGTCGTTTCGGTGCCTCCATCAGAAAAATCGCCTCTGCTTGCTGCGCCTTGAAGAACGAAGCGACTGTCGATGCTTGTCCGTCAGTCCTCAGATAGGATTGCAGTAGTGAAAAAGCAAGCTGAAATTTAATTCGAACTGCATTTAGCGCACAGTGACAATAGTTCAATGCGCCTGCCAGGCGTGATGGTACCATGCACATCACGCCTGGCAGGCGAAATGGCAAAAACAGCAATATTTAGTAGGTACCTAGGTAGGTTTTCACAGGAAACTCTGCTGCACATCCCCTGCACATGATTTATCTTAAAGTCGCGAAACCGAAACCCATGGCAAATGCAATAGGCGCCATCACGCATCAACTGTATCTCTATACATGCCATAGATTCTAAGTGAGGTTTATCAAACCAAATAGCATAGTTATCGAAACAAATAGCATAAAGCACACAACCTTCGGTAATTCCCAACATACCTAAATTTGATGCGAAACGAAAATAACATACACATTCATAACCGTAAAATTACACATTTTACAGCCCAAACGACATGTTCCCAAATATTCTGTGGGTAAATTCGGCAAATTACTATCATAAATCTCCAGCAATTACATTGCTGTGTAATAAACGATCGCATAATGCGTTCCCAGGCCAGCGACAAGGGACGTCCACTCGCGACGACTGCCCGAGGGCGAATGACTGGAAATCAGTGTTGCCGGTAGAAGAAAAAAATGCACCAAACTCTTGTCAATAAGGGGCTTAAAAAAGAGTTAAAATCTACTAAGTAATCCCCAGTGATGAGCTATGGAATGCATTTGGAATTAATTTTTCCATGCGTTGATATTAGGCTGCTATATAACCGGGCGTTCGATGTTTACGACGTCCCTATTTATTGGCTCTGGAAGTCTCTTTTTCAATTTTGCACCAGATACCACTAGATTTTTTCAAGGACTTAAAAAGCACATTTTTTGTCATAAAGCGCTAAAACGACAATACTGACTGGAAATCTTCGGAATTTATTTTTTCACTGCGTGGACCAGGCTGCAATACCACGTTCGATATGTCCAGCGCCGCTCAGGGCAGATGACACGAGTGTACGACGTTTCTATTTTTTGGCTCTACTCGTAGACCCTGACTTATGCCTTATTAGTGCCTGAATGTCCCCTTTTAAATTTTCCACCAGATTCCACTAGTAAGTATTTTTTTTAAGGACTTATACTTAAAAAGCACAATTTTTTGTCATAAAAAAAATTAGTAGTTGAAAGTGTCTTTTCAATTTTCCATCAGTATTTTTATTGCAGAAGCGCTCTCAAGGGCTTAAAAAATCACTAGATCTCGCTCTTTCACGCTACAACGGCAACACTGGCTGGAAATCTTCGGATTTTTTTTTTCTCTGCGTGCGTGTAGGCTGGAATGTGACCGGGCGTGCGATATGGTCCGCGCCCGCCCTAGGGCAGACGACACGAGTTTTACGACGTTCCTATTTACCTATTGGCTCTGGACCCTGACTTATGTACCTAAGCCTTATAAGTGCCTGAAGATGAAGACTCAAAAAGCACAATTTTTTGTCATAAAGTGCTAAAACAGCAACACTGGCTGGAAATCTTCGGAATTTATTTTTTCTGCGGCTGGAATGTGACCGGGCGTGCGATATGGTCCGCGCCCGCCCTAGGGCAGACGACTAATTAGTATATGAAAATGACTTTTCAGTTTTCTATCAGTATTCACAAATGTTAAACGCGTGATTTTTTTGCAAAAGCGCTTTCAAGGGCTTAAAAAAGCACTAGATCCAGCTCTTTCAGGCTATAACGGCAACACTGGCTGGAAATCCTCGGAATTAATTTTTTCTCTGCGTGCGAGGTAGGCTGGAATGCGACCGGGCGTGCGATATGGTCCGCGCCCGCTCTAGGGCAGACGACACTAGTTCACGGCATTTAATTTTTTTTAACTTTGGACCCTTTAGCTTAATTAGTGAATTTCACTGATTATTGTGAACCGCGAGTGCACTCGCATATTTTGCAAAAACTCACGAAAAGCGCTAAAACGGCAACACTGGCAACACTGGCTGGAAATCTTCGGAATTTATTTTTTCTCTGCGCGCGGGTAGGCTGGAATGTGACCGGGCGTGCGATATGTTCCGCTCCCGCAATATGGTAGACGACACCAGTTTACGACGTTCCTATTTACCTATTGGCTCTGGACACTGACTTTCTGCCTTATTAGTGACTAAAAAGTCTCTTTTACAATTTTACACCAGATTCCACTAGCTATTTTAAAGACTTAAAATTAAAAAGCACTAGTTTACAACGTTCCTATTTTTCTAAACCCAGATTTTAGCCTTATTAGTGAATTTCGCTGAATTTTGTGCGAGGTGTGTGCATTCGAATATTTTGCGAAAACTCACGAAAAGCGCTATAACGGCAACACTGACTACACTGGCTGGATATCTTCGGAATTTATTTTTTCTCTGCGCGCGGGTGGAATGTGACCGGGCGTGCGATATGGTCCGCGCCCGCCCTAGGGCATACGACACCAGTTTATGACGTTCCTTTTTTTTGGCTCTGGATCCTGAGTTTCTGCCTTACTAATCCCTTCTTCAATTTTCCACCAGATTCGACTAGCTTTAAGTCCTTAAAAGCGCTTATTTTTGGTGAAAAGCGCTATAACGGCAACACTGGCTGGAAATCTTCGGAATTTATTTTTTCTCTGCGTGCAGGTAGGCTGGAATGCGACCGGGCGTGCGATATGGTCCGCGCCCGCCCTAGGGCAGACGACACCAGTTTTATAAGGTTTTGTTTATCGTGTCTCGCCTCGTAGGTATGTGATTTTTGTGTTGTGCTTTTTGGCGTGTGTGTACTTTTTGAAATGGTAAGAACTTAAACTCTTCATTTATTTACTTTTTGAAATGGTAAGAACTTAAACTCTTCATTTATTTGAGTTCCATACCTCATCTTGAATGCATTTAAGGTAAGAGGTTTCCAACCGCTTATTAGGATAACACGATGATGATGATCTCTCTGACTGATTTCGACCATGGCGACCACTTCTACTCCTAATCAAGTCCTCGCTGATACTCCCGTGGTGGCTATTGTAGCCGATTTTGGCAGTAAACTCCCGTGCACTAAGTTAACAGACGAAAAATACCGTCAAATCATGTGGTGTGATGCGGACGTTCCATTTTGCTTTAGAAAATATCCGGACAGAATCGGGGAAATTACCCCATTAGCTACAATCTTCATAAGCAGAACCTGTTCCTACTAACATTACTCCTTCTTGTTCCTCTTTGTTTGAAGATCTTCCCAAGGGCTGGTGGCGAAAACTTGTAGTTCATATGGTGTTTTGAAGATTAGAAGAACCTGCCATGCCATACCTTCTTACTTGCCGTCTTTATTTCTTTTTCTTTTTAAGTTGTAAGAGAGAGGGTCAAATCTCTCGCCATTGCTAAATTAAGGGAATACCTAGCAGGGGTCTGGTCAAAATCGGGTACAAATACTGTTAAAACCACTTAGTTTAGCCACAGTTAGATCATGCCCATACATATTATGTACCTACGCTATATCCTATTATTGGCTAGCTGTGGGTGGTAGCTGAGCTAACATAACCTCTTCTCTTCCTCCTAACATTACCACAGAATACCTATAAGTATAATCGGCATAAATGCTAAGCTCTTTGTTTGAAGATGTTCCCAGGAGCTGATGGCGGAAACTGGCAGTCCATATGGTGGTGTTTTGGCCGGTGATTAGAAGAGGAATCAGTGCAAATTGCACCCCAGTGCATGCTCAGTTACAGCCACGTAATGACCAGTTAGGGGTTGCGCAGACGAGCTGCATTACGACTGCAATTTAAAGATTGAATGAAGTTGAAATGTGGTTTTGCGACAGCCTCGTAATGACCAGTAAAAGGGAGAGCAATCGAAGTTGCAGATTACATGCAGCTGGTATGTGGCTGATTGACCAGTGCATGCTCACTCGAAATGACTAGTTAAGGTGTGAGGAGACGAGCTGCATGCAATAGGTGCGTTAGATCTATGCAGTTGAAATGTGGTTTGCCGTTAGTGTTGTTTTTTGTAAGTTTTGACACTTTTGACCTTTAATTGAGGGTAGTTAGATTCAAATCACTGGTACACAGCCCATAACCGTGGTATGTAGAAGAACCTGAAGAAAGCCTATGTTGAGCAGTTGAGTCACGACTGGGTCTGTACCCACTCGGCCCAGGTTCAACCCGGCCCGAATGTATATGTATAGGTCGGTATGTCTTGCAAAAGAGTAACATAGTTACTAAATAAGTAGATAATTATCTTCAAAGCAAAACATCTTAAAGCTGGTATGGAACATCACGAATGTTATTAATTATTATAGGTAAGTATTATAACTATGTTTTTAGATTTTTATGGTTGTTCACACCACTCAACACACTTATTGGACACACAAATATTTAAATTCTTTTATAAGTTCCACTATCAGTAATTTTGTAGTGAAGTAAATCTAGCAGTTCGTCTGTACCAACCCTTGTAATCACCACTTACGCCTTTCCCACGAAAGACGATCGGGCAAGAGCACGCATGTACGTCGTATTGTATTGACAAAAGTGAAATTGTTCTTATGCATGTAAGTTTTTTATTATTTCACTTCACATTATGGCCGTCTTTTCGGGACACGCTGTAATTGTTCATGCAATTTCGGTGGTGGTTTTTGTGGGATTTTCTCATGGAGGAGTGGAATATTATTGAATGACACTTCATTCACGACTTCACCGCAATTTTTATCCTCTTGTGTGAAAATTTGCACGTATTCTGTTCATCTCTGCCTTATTATATGGTTTCGTTATTAAATTATTTCATAAATGAATACGAAAGCCACATAATAACTTATTTATACACATAAATAATTCAATGTTTTGTTGAATGTAGACTGATGTAGTTCGTTCGTTTCGTACCTTTTAATTTTACAATACAAAAATTACAAAAATACGTCCTCCCTCACGTTTCTGAACTCTACCTAGTATAGTAAAATCAGGCATAAAAATCCTCCTTGAACTACTACTTCTGCAGTCACAACATTCCACTGCTGGACATGGGCCATTACAATTGCTGGATGTTGCCATATTCACCACGCTTGGCAGGTGGATTGGCGAGCGCAGTGCAAGATGTTGCAGATATTCACAGGGAACACTGCTGCCCATTTCCTGGATCCATCTCTTAGTCGCCTTTTACGGCACCCACGGTAAAAATAGGGTGTTGCTATTCTAAGCCGACACCACCTAGAGTCCTAGAACAATGAATTTAGATTTCACAAAACACTAAGGAACCATGTAGGTACCTACTCTATCTAATAAGTTCCGATTCAGCATACTTACCTACATTGCGAGTTTTCTCGGTAGGTAGCAACGACTTTTGTCAGACGTGTAAATGGCCGTTTTATTTACAGCCGTTTACGCCCTGCCAACCCCGCAAGGAATATAGGCATGATATAGGTACCTACTTTTTTTTTTGTCGTATCCTTTCTTCATTACTGAAGGTCGTGTCCTTTATGAAAGTCCTTCACGTCTTTGATGACTTGTTTCCATACATCACGTTGTTCGGCTTTCCTTAGGGCAGTTGTTATAGGTGCTTATGTGTATTGTGTATAGGTAGATAGATAGGTATGTATGTAAAATCAGTATTCGCAAAACAAAGAAGACCAACAGACCAAGGAGCCACGAGCAACCTTCGAGACACAAACAAAGGATTGTTCCACCTGCTTACAATTACACGGCGAGCGAGACACATAGTTACTTCCAACGAGCTTCACTCTCCACGCTAAATTACTGTCTCGAATTACCTACCGCCTTATTATCTGAGTAGTCGCGCAGATCAGAAAAGTCTTTTCATACAAACGTATTCCCCTGTTTTCTTTCCGAAAGTATGCAGGTACCTGCCTAGAGCTATTATATTTTTTCTAATATTATACTTAATTTTTATCTAATTAGGGCTTTCCATAATCATGATCCTATTTTTTATATTTTTCGAATAAATCATTATAAAACGAAAAAAAACAGTCATTATCTACTGAAAAAGAAAATTGCTCATATTTTCTCTTCGTAACTATTTCTTGAAAAAGTAATAGAAAAGAAAAAAATACAGCTCTTCAAGCATTATTCGGGAAAAAAAGAGGGGAATGAATATGTTTGTATGAAAAGGAGAAAGAACTGGTATTTATTCAGGTATCCTCATAAAGAAGAAGTTCCAATTACCTATGGCATTATTTTCGTAACTCTATAAAAGCTTTTGCATATTAGACTCATTTCCTTTAGATATGTAACTTGATGTTTAGCCGAAAACTGTAAAAGTGTACCCGATAATTTCTTACTTACACCTTAAACTGATTAATAAGTAAAATATATACGTCCGGGTACTCGTAAATAATTCCCGATACTTTCATTATTACCTGTTGCTAAAAAGAACATAAAATGTAGAGTCCATAGTTCCTATCACTTACCCTAACGAAGTCTTACTCCGATTCTTCACACTCCTCGGCCAAATCCCTGGGAAAAGGCCTTCCTCCCCCCCTCCGTAATTGTCCCTCCCGCCCCCCCTTTCCTTTGTAAATACCCGCCGGGCAATTTGCGTATTGCTTACGGAGGACCGCTTAGCAGTTAATTGGTGAGGAGAGTGAGGAGAGTAAAAGTATGCGCGGGGCGCGTACTCGCTCGGCCCGGGTTCTGCTCGGCCCGAAAATATTAAACTACTGTAAGTGTGATGGAGAGTAAAAGTATGCGCGGGGCACGTACTCGCTCGGACCGGGTTCTGCTCGGCCCGAAAATATTGAACTACTGTAAGTGTGATTTCGACTTTATCTGTTAGGTATTTTTACCAAAGATAAGCTAAGCTAAGGTGTGAACCTTTTTTACAATACTTACCGAAATTTATGATAGAGAGACAAATTTCTACACTTTTTTCTCTTTCGATCAACAATAACATTCAATAACTCTCTCTCTCCCTATCTCTCTCTCTCTCTCTCTCTCTCTCTCTCTCTCTCTCTCTCTCTCTCTCTCTCTCTCTCTCTCCCTCTCTGTCTCTCTCTCTCTCCTCGGCCAAATCCCTGGGAAAAGGCCTTCCTTCCCCCCTCCGTAATTGTCCCTCCCTCCCCCCCTTTCCTTTGTAAATACCCGCCGGGCAATTTGCGTATTGCTTACGGAGGAGCGCTTAGCAGTTAATTGGTGAGGAGAGTGAGAGTAAAAGTATGCGCGGGGCACGTACTCGCTCGGCCCAGGTTCTGCTCGGCCCGAAAATACTCAACTACTGTATTAACATCAGAATGGCGGGACCAAGGCTAAAGTTTGAATTTGAAAATAACGAATATTTAGTGCCTAATTTCTTCCAATTAGTTCCTATGGTGAGGTAATTTCTTCCGTTTCGGTTTTCCAGATAATTCAATTTCAAATTGGTCTGCGATTCTGATGTCAGATCCGCGGAACCATTCACGGTTTACCAACAATTACACACTGCAATGTTTAACTTTATGTGTCATTAATTACTTCTCAATTAGTTCCGTAAACACTTATTCAATTCAAGCTTGTAACTGTTACCATTACCTCATAATTTAAGCAATAAGATATACGTACGCCTGTTACACGCAGTAGAGCAAATTATTGATGAAATGAATTGCTATGTTCTCATATTTAGGCGTAAAATGTTCATAATATTTCATATCGTAATTTAAAGGTAACGGCAGCAGCTATTAGCTTGATTTCAATAAGTGCCTAGGAACTAATTTAGAAGTAAATAATGATATATAAAGTTAAACATTTCAGTGTGTAGTTCTTGGTAAACCGTGAATGGTCCCGCAGACCTGACATCAGAATTGCGGACCACTTTAAAACTGAAATAATTTCTAAACCGATCAGGAAGAAATTTCCTTATCATAGGCACTAATTAGAAGAAATTAGGTACTAAATATTTGTTATAATATGGAAAATTCAAACCTTCGTCTTGGTCCCGCCATTCTGATGTTAATACTACTGTAGATAGGTGTGATTTCGATTTGGTCTGTTAGGTATTTTTAACAAAATTTTGCTGAGGTGTGAACCTTGTTTACACTGCTTAACGAAATTCACGGTAGAGAGACAAACTTTAACGCTTTTGTCTTTTTCGATACCCAACATTAAAATTCAATAACGCCAAAACGTTAAAGCAATAATTAGACTATATTTAATGTTAATCACGACTAACCTTGTTGTTTTAAGTCGAGGCTTATAGAGTCTCGACGTTTCGATACATTAAGTGCACCTTCATCAAATGCACTTAATGCATCGAAACGTCGAGACTATACCTCTATACAAAGAGGATATAAGTAAAACTAGCGTCCTCGACTTAAAACAACAAGTTTAGTCGTGATTAACATTAAATATGAGTTATCCTTGTTCGTTTAATAATTAAATTAGACTCTAAGTATACCTAATAATTTAACTTTGGCTTTGATGCAAGACCAGCAAGTGGTGAGGCAAGCAATGGATATCCATACTTTCTTGGGCATGATCCTTTAATTTAAGTCAGATCAAAAATGTTTTAAGCTCCAACTTAGCTACTTTTCTTTATGAACTTTCGGACTGGACGTAACCTGGGTAAGGCAGTAACTGGGCGCCAAGTCTGCTATTTTTAGCCACTGTAATTCCAGCGACACCCAACTGTCATTCTATTGCCACTGTGGTTTCCGTACTTACAGTCCAGAAAAAAAGAGTAGAAGATAAATAAAATGGAACTACAAAAATTTCATACTAAATTGTTGCCATTCATAGCCAATGTAGCCATTTAATTTTGAAAATTCATATAAAGTGGCGCCCTCATTTTTTGTCTACTCTTTTTTGCTGCACTATCAAAACCATTGAACTTACATGTCGTCGACACACAACTGAAACTATATTTATTTAGCAGATTTCGGCCTCTGAGCCGGCCGGCCGAGCTAAACCTGGGCCGAGCTGGTACCTACTACTAAACAGACCCAAGGTATCAGTACCTATATGAGAGCTTTATTATTACTCTTACTTATACCATGCAGCTTGTTTTATTACGCTTAATATTGTATTTGCACCTTTAAAGGAGGATGTGATTATTATCATTAGATATGTCTATTTTGCCGTATCATTTGAAATGTAAGAGGTTTTTTACATGGGCAGGTCGATACTAGTCATTTCACTGAAACCATTTTCATGTAAAATGACACCAAGGCCTCTATACTAGTCTTCGGGCTTAATCTGTGAAAATTATTATCAGATCTCAACTAAAGCCAAGCTTTTGATTCCCTAGCTCCAACAACTCACACGAACTCTACATCTTCGTCAAAAGGTGAGGCTTTACATTTTAAGTGTTTTAGGTAGGTAGGTTTATCATCATCATATCCCAAATCAGTTGGGGTCGGCGCAGCATTTTTTGTTACAACACAAAAGATTTAGCAATGTTTTATGACCAGCCTCTTGGCTGACGTCAACTCTTTTTATTAGCAATGCTATTTTAGGTGGTATCACCGCCATTATGCGGTTGATCATAGTCGACAGATACCTATTCAGGTGAGGTCAAAAACTCTACGTCGCCTTTTACGAAACACCCTGAGTGGACTAGGGGTGGCCAAAGGGGTGGCAGTATTCTTAGCCACTACAAGGTGCTCTACTTGCCTGGTACTGTACTGTAGTACGTTTTATGTAGAGATAACCGAAACTTTAAGCTAAGATAAGCGTAAGCAAATTCAATAGAGCCTAAATGGATTAAAATTTGCAATTTTTTTCTGAGGCGCCGCCAGTTGCCTAAGCGCCAGTTGGCATTGTTGATTTACAAAGTTATCTTGCAGTTACATTTAAACAAGTGCGCCAAACATTTATATAAAATGTAATGTTATACATCAGGAAATACAATTTGGTCCCCCGTTCACCACCACAAAGTTATTTATGCTACTCAAAACCAAGCGATTCTTCTTGAATAGTTCGAGACTCTATTTTCGTAAGTGCAAACTTGCCTTGGTTGTTCAGTTTTGCTTCCCGGGGGGTCCTACCATCAAAAGTTGTCATATCTCCCATTGTTACTCACAAAGATCATTATTGTTCAGTGAATATTTAAAAGTTATAATTGCATTATATTACCGAATAATTGGTGGACAAAACTCGATTGACATATTTTTGAGTAACTCTACTATACCTTTGTTGAGTAGAAGTTTATTTTTGTTGCCTTTTGTCGGTTTTATTTGTGAGTAGACTGAATAGATTAATAGTACTGTTTGGGATATCACAGTGGATTCAAGCTGTATTCATTTGATGAAACGACTGCAAAAAAGAAATAAGGCTTAGTATTTTCATTTTAATTGTTTTTCAAGTTCTAACTTAGAACAGCTATAGACTAGAGTCAGTCCTGTGGACAATTTTATTGGGCGTATGTAAGTATCTCCTGAAATAGAAGGAGTTTGAACTTTCGATCGCAGTGTCTCTACAAAGTACCCTCTTATGCTAAATAACTGATGTTTGATGCTATTTTAAACTGGAATCACACGGCAAACAAAACTGCATTAACAAATCAGCAACGGGATTGTCATTGGTGTACCACGAGCATCGTCAATAACTAGAAAGTCGTTGTATAGCTGATACCTGCGCTACCTAATACTTTCGACACGACCTAGGAAGAGTCAGGTAACCTGAGCGATGTCACGATACATAATCTATGAAGATTAATCTACCAACCAATGTGCGGAAGAATTGTGAGAGATGGTTCACTTGTCCTGTGATGCTGGATAAGAACAGCATAAGCCCATTTGACAGACGCATCGGTAGACGCAGCGTTTTGCGATACGCCATCCTTTTGCTACTTGATTTTGTTTTTTACCAATTCATAATCGCTAATCCCAACTGATTTGGGATAAAGGCAAGATGATTATATGTTCCACTAGCTAGACTGAATAATCCGGCACTCTGGTTAAGACAAAATAATTCAATCTCCTAACACCATCCACATCGACTCACCACGCGATCCCACAACTGCACGACTTTGATAAAACCACCACATTCTAAGAAATAATTTCATTAAAACCACACTCGCTAGCTTCCTATACGCGAAGGATTGACAAGATTGTACCAAGATAAACCTCCTTTAGATCATATGAAAATGAATCTTATTTGCAAAGGAATAAAGGGGAAAAGAAGTGAATGCGTGATGTTGGTTTCAGTAGACGTAAGGTTAAAAGTTAACCACTATCCGGAGCCCGATTCACGATCATGGACCTTTCGAGCTGCGGACTTTGTTTATATGCAAAATTGTAGCTGTAAATAGACCGGCACTTATAAAACTTCTAACAATAATTTCACCATGTTGTAATTATTCCTCTTTTACTAAATTCATCATCATTAGATTCTACCTATCTAGTATGTCATCACATCAATGTAAAAGTGTCGCGCTTGTGAGTAGGTAAAGAGTTTTCCAGTCTTCTTTATGTTTCACCCTTTAGATGTTTTTAAACGTCTTGACATATTTTCCATTTTTCTCTTTTATCTATCTCACCAGAGCGGAGGCAGGGTACCACGAGTATTACGTCTTTTTCTTGAGTTGCTGTAAAATTCAATGATGTAGATAACGAAATGAACACCAATCAGAACCTACTTAAACGTTTCTATAGGTAAGGTACCTATCTATCAGTGTGGGGTATAAAGAAAGTCGAAATTAAAAAGTCTTAGGCTGGGTTGGTATCTAAAAGTAGGTACGTTGACTAAAGGATGAACCGAAGACCATAACTAACTTCCCCGATAGGTGCAGCCTTGCAATTCTTATCAGCTTGCACTAAGTGAGGTTCCTCGTAGGTCGTGTTGCGTGCCGCCGCTCTATAAAGCTCTTATCTCCTGTCCTGGCTTACCCACAGATTGTATCGAGGGATGGGAAGGAATTTACTAGCCATTTTTGAGTTTCCAGGGTTTAGTAACGAATTTGTACACGTGTAGCTGACAAAACTATGCCGAAGGGTACGTTCCTTCATACATTGATACAATGTTGCATTATTAATCAGCGCAGCACACTTCCTCGTAGGTCGTTTTGCGTGTCGGTACCCTATAAAGCACTTATCTCTTGTCCTGACACTCCTGACATGCCCACAGATGCTCACCCGCTGATAGCATCACAGGATGGCAGGAATTTACCTCCACGTTTTCAGATTTCGCAAATTTCTGCGCAGCTGACATACCTACCTACCTACTTATCAAAATAGAACGTCTTCTTTTCGAGTGTGACACTGAGTCGTCCAACGACCCGATGTACCCTGGTGTCGGAGTAGTATCTACGGATGTCCACCCTTTTAAACTTGTTTGACCCGTAACTTCCAACTTCAGAATGTAGAAAAGGTAGATAATCTTGAAGAGGTAGGTAGGTACTTATTGCGAATTCCTCTTCTTTTCGGATCATTGGAAATGACAGCTGGTAGGTATACATCCCAGTTCAGAAGGTGGCTCCGTCAATATTCTTTTATTTACAACTATGCTGACGCAGGTTCTCCAGTACGTACAAGTAGCAGGACAAGAATTGTGGCGACGTTTGTCATCATCAGTAGAAGTCCCAATTCCTCATAAACTTACCAAAGTTTGTTCAGCTCCTTCAATCAGAGAAGGTTGTATTGTGACCTGCCGGCGTGCTTCTCTTAGCAATTTAGCAAAGAATAAATGCATTTGCACCTAAGCCCTTTATGACTTCAACAGACCCAATAAACTGACGCAACAGCCAATAATATTTTGTAAGTAACCATCTGCTAATGCCTTCCTACATCGATAGTGAGGCGAGAAGCGTAATGTGAAACTCTCACCGAGACGGTCGCTTGCTACCAGCGGGTTGACCAGGGTGCTCGCTACATCGAATAACGAAATCTCGACGACTATTAAAACTAAACACCACATTATTGCTGGGTGGCGGTTCAAGTTGGAGAAGTTAGCGATTTAGGTTGCCAATTCATTACTAACTTTAAGGGATCTTCATGTCACGAGCGCTGCAACAACCATCTACATAGATGCTGTGCCCAATGATGATGATGATGTAAGGGACACTCTTGAAAAACCCTGCGTCTGCGCCCCATTAAGATGGCGATCAGGGCGAGGATATGGTTTGATTTGATTCAAGATCACAAATCCTATTTAAGGTAGATTGTTGAATCACGAGATCATCCAAGTAGAGTAATAAAAAGAAGTAATTTCTACGGTATTTAAACCCTGTGGATAGTGTAGGTACATTCCTAAAAGTTACTACCACTCGTATTCCTACATATATCTAAACGTATAAGTAGTAACTATCAACGCTACGAAAAAAATACAAAGTCGTCGGTATCACGAAAGAGCGTTACTGACTGCAGCAGCAGTTGAGAAGCATTCTAACGGCTCTACCAAATAATTTAAAACGTTTATTAGGTTTTTAAAAGTTCTTCGCTTATGCCTTCTCCGCCTTCTCGGCTAGTGTCAGTATCACCGTGGCGATCGGGCGTTGGCAAATGATGTTAATTTTCGAGTTTTACAGCGAAACAAAGCAATGTGTTATCTCCGAACGCATCGGCTCACGAGCGCGCCGTATCTGCCGCGCGACGTGTTAGGCTGGGTGCTTATTGAGAGCTGGTTCGAGCAATAACGCCTTTTTTGAATGTCGTTAGCTTTGAAGGCTGGGATCCTTGTGAACCGTGGAAACTGAATCGGGAGATTGGTTGCTTACATGCTTTGTTGGTTGGCTCTAGTGGTATTTTGCAGCTGTGAAAGTCACGCTATAAGTAGGTAGGTAACTGTTTTTAAAACATGAGATTACATTAGCGTGACATTACGTTACCTGCCTGTACGGTCTGTTCTGGCCACCTCGACAATATAAGCCCTCTTGGCCGTCCTAAGCCAGCTGATACAATATCTATTATGGTCCACCATCTAAGGGCGTACACCTACTTACTCCGACACTTCAGGTTGCTAATCTATACAAAATTCAAAATTCAATTATTTATTTCTTTGTAGGAATGTACAAGATTCTCTTAAAGAAAGTCATATTCTAATACAATCTTAAAAAAGAGAAAATTTCTAATGCAAAATTTTCTCTTTTTTATAACAATTTGAGTTCCTACTCTAAACGCGGCTCACTCCTACTCTAAATACGGTTTGCTATGCCTGGGCGTACTCCTTGCAAGATACCGTTGTACTATCAGCCTAACCCGACCATAGAGACCGACGACAAATAACCACAACCACGACCATTGGTCTGTCAAACCTATCTACACTGAGTTTTCAGATCACTGTCTGACTAGAAAACTCATGTTTCTTCCAAGTAGCCGTTGTGCTATCAGCCTAAGCCGACCACACGGCAACACGCACGGCAGACCGACCGAAGATAGCATCCGACGACAAATAGCCGCAGCCACGACTAACCATCGCGGGAATGCCCACCTAGAGCCGTTTTGTCTGTGGTGTTTAGTAGCTTAGGTACAGTAGCCATACCTTGATGATATCGTGATTTGGCGTACTACTTGATAACCCGTGCTAGATTAGCTGATGGGCTTACAAACCTGTAAGTAAGAAATTGAATCAAAAATTTGTTTTGTCAGCCCATCGCCTCATCATCATAAAGTATGGCAATTCATGCTTGAAAATGCTTAAGGCATTAGATGTAATATCTTTCTATAGATACCTACAGCGTTTCTTCGTCATCTCTTGCGGCACTCGCGGAAAAGTTAAGGTGATTTTATTCTGAGGCCCATCACATGGCCACTTTGTTGCTTACAATGCGAGATTGGTATCAAAAATCTATCACCGCTTCGTGACCCTGGCGTCGGGACGGTGGATCCGTTTGGACCCCAACAAATTAGCTGGCGCGGCGTGTGATCGCGAGAACGATCACGCCAGCAAGGGTTATTCGCAAATCGTCGAAAATGATTATTTTTATTGGATTTAATTGTCGATCTATGTCGCGCAGTGGTCTTAGGTATGCCTGCTACGAAAAGGCCTCGAAGGAAGGACGAAGGAATCGAAAAGAATACCCAGCGGGGGCAGATGATATGGAGGATCCGATTGGTTTGTTTGGAGTTTTGGACCACAACAAATTAGCTTTTATTGCGAGAACTATCACTTGTTTCTGGGTTATTCGCCGTTCAGCGCGGAAACAATGCCTTTTGACAGCAAATAAAAGAAAATCATAAGGAAGGTCAGCTTTTATGTGTGAAGAGCTTATACACTACTTCGACTGGATTAGAGAACAGTTAGCTGCTTCATGGGACGAATATCGGGGCGGTTGGGGATGGCGTCAAAAAAGAGCACAACTTTGCAAATTGATCTAGAAAGCTGAAACTTAGCAAGACGGTGCTTCTAGTCCTATTGACCAAAACTGACGGTACTGCGAAGCGGGTAGAATGCTTTGTCTATTGTCTAAAGAAGTAGATGAAGTAGGAAGAAACCATCTTGCTAGATCGCTCACGATCTGCGCCTGCGCTTGATATCTCGCGATTTACTGCTCTATTGGTCGATACATCGCGCTGCCGTGCGACTGCGAATCGACGAATGTTTTCTTTAGTTCTCGATGTGATTTAGATAGGTAGGTACCAGACCTTCTATGATTCACGTTTCGTGGTGAAAAGTCGTGAAGTTGTTAGTATCTAGCTAGGTACTACACTTACAGTAGTCGATATACCTAGGTAGATACTTAAAGTCGTCAGAAAGTCGAACCAAAGTTTCAGACTTTTTCAATGAGTCTGATGATGAGTCTTCTCTCAGAAAAAAACAAGTTCACTATCGTCAATCTGGTTATTATAATAATTTGTCACCATTATCGCTCGGTACCATCAGTCTCTTTTCTAAACGGACAATCAGGTTGTTAAACAACTGCTTTTTGTCCCCAGTAATCGAACCATAACATATTAGACCTCCGGATTCTAGACCGAACGCACAGACCACTAGACTATCGAGGCAGTTTTTAAATGACCAAACACGTAGGAAATAACTCGATCCTTTTCTTTGTCCCTCACACACACAAAAAGCATGACTAAAATCCACACTGGACGATTTTCACATCGTTCTTTGAGACGTGTGCTTCCGGAATAAGACACCCAAATTGGCCTACATTGTTCCACCAAGGACGTAACAGCTTGGCTGACAGAGTTTCGATTCTGGCAGCTGAGGCTTTATATACCTAAGCTATTTCTGTCGTTTTCTCCAATAAACATAAGAGAAGAGATAGAAACATCTTGCGTACCCTTAGAGTATTCACAAGCCTTGAAGCCCAAGCTTGAAAGATGACTCGTCCCTGCTTGTACTCTAACGTAAGCGTCGTTTAGCGTAGTGGGAACGAGACGACGCACGGAAGGTAGCATTGCTCGAAGAGCGTGGTAGTGTAATTTTTAAGAAAGCAAAAGTAGGGGCATAATCTATTCTATTCTATACTCTAAAGTAGAAATGCGGAAATTATGTAATCAGAGGTGAATTTTAGGAAAAGCTGACAGCTGTAGGATTTCTGTCTCCAAGAAAGTAATGCAGGTAATTTGGGTGTAATGATGAAGAAATCAGGGGAATAAGTGAGGCCACATTAGACTCAACTGTAGGTACTTCTTTTCTGTGTCAATACAATACTAGTCAATATAAAACTTTGAGTTGCGACTCTTATTTTTGGCACATTTAGAGACATCATCTGTGCTAAGCTTTGCGTACCTATTCGGTCTTGCTCCCCATAGTTAATGTATTCTGTGCCATAGTCAAGAATTAGCCACAGAAGTTTGCTGACTGAATTGAGGCCCAGTACAGACATAATGGTAAGTACATGGTATAATTGCATAATAACAGCTTCACATCAGCCCTGCAATTACTGGTGTGATACAAGGTTATCGATTTGGTGATGGCAAGTACTTTTAGCTTTTTGTGGCGTTTAGAACTGGCTTTGTTTTTGTTTAAGTGCTGATTGTAATCTATTTAATCGTGGTTTTATCATTTTGGGAACTCGTTACCGTGTGATGATTAACGTGATTCATACTACACAACAAATAGTGGTAAGTGCGTAAATAACTCAATTTTACTAGACCTACTTCCTAAAATTGCCGTCTCTTTCTTAAAACCGTCTACGATTTTCCATTTCTCAAACTTCCCCTAGTACCTATGCAACTACCTTTTCAGTCCAGCTACTTGGCTATTAGGTACAGTACGCGCGCGAGTTCATTGCCATCCTGAAGTACGCGCCTCTTTGTCGCACGCACACTCCGAGATACTGGCTAGTGCGATAAGGATGCGCATAGTTCAGGATGGTAATGAACTCGCGCGTGTACTGTTCCTACTTTATCGTAAAATGTTACGGCAATTTTAATAAGTTACTTTTATTCCCATCATTCCTAGAGTTTGATTGAAAGTGGCAGATCTGTAATGTAGGTAAGGTAGTTAAAATTTTTAGGTCGTATCCCAGATCGAGTCTTAAGAACCTAGGTACTAGTTAATTTAAACCAAGTATGATTGATCCTTAAAGGTATGATTGAGAAGACGCAAGACCTTCGCAAGACCCTAGAAAAGTAATGGTAGTGTTTGAAAAAAAGACTCGACGATCGTGGAACTTGTTCAGATGGTGCACTTGCCTACCTATAGAGTATACGTACAATGTCAGAGTTGAGGGCGGGTCCTTCGCGATCGTTCACCAAGGCTGGAAGACACACACGGGGTCATTCCTGTCGTCGAAAGGGGAAAAAGCAAAGCAAACGGAGGAGAGCCATTTCCAGCAGATATTCTGACACCAGGGTTCATCGGGTCGTTGAACGACTCGGACACAAAGATAGAGAGAGAGAAGATATTTAACAAAGGGGGGAAGCATCTCCAGCAAGTATCCACACTAACTAAGATAACTAACGTAAGCAAGCAAACAAAGCAGACGTGTTTCAAATAATCATTGCATTAAATCGCGCGCGAATATTCGTGCCCTAGATCTGATTATGCAGTAATAGTCAAGTTTAATTAGTGATGTAATAAGTTAAGTGTTTTGTTTATTTAGAAAAAGTGTTACATATGTTTTTGGTGTTTGTACTAAAAACTAACGAATCATGCCGGGGGATCCTAGATCGCCCATATCTCCGCTTCAGCCTCGGCAGGAGGGAGTGCCACCTACAGGACTAGTGAGAACAGACCATGTACATAAATGGTTAACATCTATTGAACAGCATCTTTCTGAAATCTGTACTATTGCATCAGAGAGTAAGCTCAACATGGACCAAAAGAACAAAATTCAGCATTACTGTCGCAAAGTGACCATCGAGACTGGGCATATATTGATAGAATATCAAGCAGCTAAACAAAAAGCGATGACCAACTTTGTAGCACTTGAAGCCTCCTTAGAAAAAGAAGAACTTGCTGATCGTCTAAGTGAATTAAAGGTATGCATTAAAGAGACTGCCCAACCTAAACCATCTTCATCATCATCTTATGCAGACACCGTCAAATTAAGAAGCAACACAGCTGTCCGCCCAGCAACCACCAGCAGTATTGCTATCTTCCCTGCGAGTAAGAATCATTCCAGTGAAGATACTAAGAAATTAGTCCAGACCTTGATCAACCCGGAAGAACTAAAACTGCATATTCGTGGAGTCAGAAGCACAAAAAACGGAGGTGTCATTATAAGCACTGACGGAAAAGAGGACCTAGAAAAGTTGAAGAAATCTGAGATACTCAAAACTTCAGGACTGACGCTTGAGGAGCCCACCAAGAGACGGCCCACAAAATTATTCTTCTAGGAGTGCCCTCAACTACAACTGAGAACGAACTTAAGGACTGCATCTTTGAACAAAATATTGCCGATAAACAGCCTAGTTTCTCCAAAGAAAAAGCTATGAGCTCTATCCGGCTAAATCATAAATCCGGGAAGAAGGAAGCCGCATCCTGCAACTTTATCTTGGAAGTAACAGCGGAAATAAGGAAACTGCTTATACATCAAGGACGTGTATTTATTAATTGGACCTCCTGCCCTGTGAAGGACTTCACCCTTGTTACCAGGTGCTATAAATGCCAACAATATGGACATTCTGCCAAATTTTGCAAGGATGCAAACCCCACCTGCGGCCACTGTGGTACTACTGGACACAGCATCAAGGAATGCACAAAAAAGAACCAACCGGAGAAATGTGCAACATGCCAGCGCTTTAACAAACCCAGTACTCACAAAACTGGAGATGACAATTGCCCTGCTAGAAAAAGCGCTAAATTAAGACACCGTAATTCCATAGATTATGAAGGCGCCTAATGCGCCGTACAACCATTATCTAGCCATATTTAGTTACTTTATTATTATATATAAGACATATTCATGTGATCTGGCCATAGTGGTATTTTTCTATTTATAGATATTTGACATAGTTTTAAGTTGTGTGAATTTGTAAAGTAAGCAAGAATTCTGAACAGTAGGTACCTATTCTATTTTGTCGCGACCGATGATTATAATTGCAACACGTACTGTAATGTTAAACTAGGTCATGTTCATACAATTTGCAGGCTTTAAATTTTTGTACTAGTACGTAATTAGTTTTAGATTAAAATATTATATTGTATAGTTTATTTAAGTTTATTTACATTGTATAGTATAGTAGTTTTCATTATAAAACAATAGTTATGGTGGCTGGTTATCCATTTACCTAAGATACAGGAATTCTAATTCTTAGTTTAGGAAATGGTCAAGCCTCATAACTATTTCATATCAGTGTACCTATTAGTAATTAAGTTTATTGAATAAAGAATTATCTTATCTTATCTTATCTTATCCAACTATAGAGGCAGTCATGTCTAACAATCATCTAAGAATAGGGAGACAGTCAAGTTCAGCAATCATCTTAAAATAGGGGGACATTCAAGTCCAGCAAAAATCGTAAAATAGGGGGAGAGTCATCTCCAGCAGTTATCTTACAATAGGGGAAGAGCCATGTTCCGAAATCATCCTACAAAAGATGAAGGGCCAGCCTGTCCAGCAATGATCTGAATATAGTAGGAAAGTCATGGCCAGCAATCATCCTAAACTAGGGAGAGAGTCATCTCCAACAACCATCTTACAATGAGAGAAGAGCCATGTTCAGGAATCATCCTACAAAAGAGGAAGAGCTTGTCCAGCAATCATCTGAATATAGGAGAAAATCCCGCTATCAACTTAAAATACATTCATAAAAGACAGTCTAGTCTATCAGTGATCTTAAAATAGGAGAAGTCATATCCAGCTGTCGTCCAAAAGTAGGGGAAGAGTCAAATCCAGCAATCATCACAAAATAGGTAAAGAGTCAAGTCAAACAATCATCTTAAAATAAGGGGACCGTCATGACCAGCAATCATCTTAAAATATGGGGAGAGTCATGTCCAACAATCATCTTTAAACAGGGGGAGAGTCATGACCAGCTGTCATCCTATATAGAGGGAGAGTCATGTCCAGCAATCATCCTAAATAGAGGGAGAGCCGTGTCCAGCAATCATCCTAAATAGAGGGAGTCATGTCCAGCAATCATCCTAATACAGGAGGACAGTCAAGTCCATCAATCATCTTAAAATACAGTCAATTCCAGTAGGTAATCATCTTAAAAAAGGGGGGAGAGTTACATCCAGCAATCATCTTGAAATAGGAGGACAGTCAAGTCCAGCAGGCGTCTTAAATTGGCGAAGAGCAAGTCTGATGATGATAATGATGATGAAGGCTTTATCGCATTCCGCCCCGTGTGTTCCCGCTGTTGGCGGATGGGACGCACGGTGCGTTATTGTGCGAATTAAAAAGGGCATCGCAATCGGGCGGCAGCCGGCGGGCGGGTCACGACGCGGCCAGTGTGTGCACCGCTTAATGACATACTGCGGCGCTGTAAGGCCGAGTGTACATGAGATAAAAAACGAAAATTAATATCGCGGATGAGCTATTGATCTGGGCCTCAAGTCTGGCTATTTTTAGCCATTGTAGCCAGCGACAATCAACTATCATTCCATTGGGATTGTGAATTTTCCATACTAAAAGCTGTCAGCAGAATATGCGTAACTACCAAAACAATTTTTATCGGGCCCTGAAACTGTAGCAATCAGGTTCCATCCGCTACTAAACAATTCTAATTGAATCCCTAGAACTGTGGTAAACTGCTGGCTATTAGAGAAAACCTGATACTGGAAGAAAGGACTGGGAGGGGCAAGTTCTATAGAATAGAGCAGATGTCTGAAGAAAATTACCTGCACGTGTGGCTTTTTGGCGATTTTTAATTAGGTATAATAGACGTTGATTTTCTATTTGCTGCTGAAAACTCCCTGCGTCTAAATAATAAAATCTTTATTTCGATAGCATACACATGGGTAAATTATATAGTGATCGTAATCATCTTTTAAACAAATAATGCCTGTACTAGATGATCACGCACAGTCTAAAATTGTGCCTCCAAAAACAGTACTTAAAACTTTTTCATTCGTGAAAACACTGCCTTATAAATTTCATACCAGTACCTACCTACACTGCAGTAATCGTCTGTAGGTACGTATAGCCGATTAAACGATCGCGCGGGAAAGAAATTGATGAGTTCAAATGCTCAGCCACGTATACAGCGTGTCTATAAAAGTGCTTATCTGTAATTTCTTCTGTCGTGTGGGATACCGAGTCTACGAACGTCCCGAAAAACTCTAGTGATAGAGTTTTTCAGCCGTCTCAAATATCTAGGTATTAAGTTAGAGGTAAGTTAAGTATCGGCGTACGCACCCTACAATAAAGTTATCAATTAATCACACGTAGATTGCACACGTCACGTCAAATCGTCGGGGCTTTTCGTGCCCTGCGAAGATCAGAACCATCTTTCTGGCAGCGATTCCGTTAAAACGAATGTACAGTACATTCCCAGGATTGCGATGTGAAAGTTTTTCAGTTTCATGGGCAGGTTCACCTCATTATAAATAGGGACGCAGTACTTTTACTACGCCCCACACTGGATCCATTTAAAAAAGAAGTGGACATTAAGGAATTTCAGATCGAAGGTCAACGGATGTGGCCGATTTTTTTTTGTGGACAGCTGATGCAATTACAAGTATCTTTTATATATGTTGTTTTTTTTTCAAATATGACTTATCTACAGAGATAAAAAATAATGAATTATTATTTGTATGGAGAAAATCATAATTTTGACTATTTCTTCCAAGATTCACACGTATTCAGAATAAAACTTAACACAGCTTGTAGAGGGGCTAACTGCTCACAACTTTGTCATAGACACTCAACTGCGCATTTTTGCGCGTTTTGAGTTACAGGCACTTTAAAATATATTTTGTCACCGAATGAGCATAATATTTTTTTTGTAGATAGCTGACACAATTACAAGTCACTTTTATAGATGACGTTTTTTTTTCAAATATGCCTTATCTACAGGGATAAAAAATAATGAATTATTTTTTTGTATGGATGAAATCAGAATTTTGACTATTTCTTTCAAGATTCACACGTATTCAAAATAAAACTTAACTCAGCTTATAGAGGGGCTAATTGCTCACAACTTTATCATAGACACTCAACTGCGCATTTTTGCGCGTTTTGAGTTACAGCCACTTTAAATATTTTGTCACCGGATGAGCAGTTGTGAAGAAAGTCTTGGAAGAAATAGTCAAAATTATGATTTCCTCCATACAAATAATAATTCATTATTTTTTATCTCTGTAGATAAGTCATATTTGAAAAAAAACAACATTATATAAAAGATACTTGTAATTGCATTAGCTGTCCACAAAAAAAATCAGCCACATCCGTTGACCTTCGATCTGAAATTCCTTAATGTCCACTTTTTTTTAAAATGGAACCAGTGTGCGCCCTACCTGTAAACAAGGTGATTTTATTGGTAACCGTTTTTTATAGGTAGGTAGGTAAGGTACCTACTTACACTAGAAACAGAACTGACAAATATCTTTCAGCTGACTTCCATTTACGATACACCCTGTAGACAAAAACGTTATTAAAAATGTTGCAGTAACAGGCTGTTTCGGTCGCGCTAATTTGTTACTTAGAACTTGGCAATTATTGTCCACCAGATGTCGCTTAATGTTTACTGCCGTGATGTTTACCTTGTGATTACAACATGCATTGCCACATTAAAACATTAAACTGAACATTTCTAATGTCAGGCATTTTTTACCGCTAATGCCTGGCAATCTTAGTAAAGACAGAGTACCTATGGCTATCTAATTATTTACTGTCGCTATGGACCACACTTTGTGCCTATAGTGTATTTATTGCATGCCCAACGGTTTCACCCGTCTATGATTACTTAGACGGCGGTTGTTACACAACTATGTCAGAGGCCTGCTACTATTAGTAGGCGTAGGCGGATGAAAACTCTGACGCCAGGGTTTACCGGGTCGTTTGAAGACGTGGCGTCCCACGCGAAAAGAGGATGTGAAGATGATATTTTCACATGGTATGTATGTAAAAGCTTCATGCTAGTCAGAGATGGTGCAGCTTTCTCACGGTGAAAGAATTTATTAAGTCGGTCCAGTGGTTTCAGAATTTATCGATTATCTACTTACCTACAAATAAACAAATCTTACCTTGACGTGAAACGTAAGATGGCATCTGTCAAAAAAGTGTTCGTTGGAGACGTAAGACGTACGACATCGCAGTGCTTGAAACCGTTAAAATATAAAATGTATGAAACAAAAGTAACAAAGCTACACACCTGAGTAACCGAGTCGTTGAACGACTCGGTGTTGCACAATAAAAGACGGAAGACCTGAGATGCGCATCGCATCGATAACGGCTGACGATCGCTTGTCTGACAGATGTCATGTCCCGCGTCTATTCTGTGGAGCTTACCCTTAGAGTAGTGTAGGTAGACTACTCCGGCTCGACGAGATTGTGGTCACAAAGAAGTCACAAAGAGATCTTCTCAGGTTTTAGTTATTTTTCTGTGGTACCAAGGTGTTTGTTTTTCTCTTTACAGAACCGTGTCACTTTACAAGTTATCAGAAAAGCCTCTCTGACATCATGTCTAAAGGTTTTTCGATGCAAATAAAATCAGATTCATAACAAACAAATAACAACATTTATTTCATTTCTCCTCCTTTACTTCTTCTTTCACTTTACAACTCTTTTTGTGCTTCAACATTTCTACTGGCGTTAAATACAAAGTCTCATTACAAATTTCACACTTATACTCTTTGGCATTAGGTCGAACTTCCCTCGGTTTGACTTTTTCAGTTTCTTTTTTCTGCTCTTTACTGGTACAAGTGAATTTTCGATGTTGTAGTCGTTCTAAAGGTGAAAAAATGGCGAATAATTCGCAGTCTGGACATGTCCAAGCGATGTTGTAGTATTCTTGATATAAGTTGTACGACCAGTCTGTGTCGACCACGCTGAAACAAAAAAATACCAACTGTAATAATAAATAATCAAATCAACTACATGCATACATATATCACGCCTACATGCGCCTTGCGGAGTAGGCAGAGCGTAAATGGCTGTACAAAACGGCCACTCCTTCTCTTCGTGTGGGACACCGAGTCGTTCAACGACCTGATGAACCCTGGTGTCAGAGTTTTCCAACCACGTCTGACAATAGTTTGAGAATCACTCAAACGACTGTGTTTAGTGACCAACGCCAACGACTTTCAAATTCCATAGTCGCTTATTGCGTCACCCACGGGAAGGATATGGAGTGAAGCTATTCTAAACCGGCATCACATGGCAAATTAACTGCGTACAACTCAACTCTTACTTTTAAACTAAATCCTGTTCCTATAAGAAAAAAGGTGAACGCAATAATGAGAGCGCCTAGTCGTCAAAGTATAGCAAAGTATCGATAGTATTGGTACACTATTGCGTATTTGTAAAAATAAGGCACAAATGGTATGTTAAAGAAATGCAGCACTATTAACAGTTGATAAACTACAGGTTGTAAGAAACAGACGTGATGTTCATGTAGAACAGATAAAGAACTTACCAGT
The DNA here is from genome assembly GCA_024500475.1 of Phthorimaea operculella. Classification (NCBI taxonomy): domain Eukaryota; kingdom Metazoa; phylum Arthropoda; class Insecta; order Lepidoptera; family Gelechiidae; genus Phthorimaea; species Phthorimaea operculella. The sequence goes on from JANFCV010000002.1 coordinate 12,017,394, forward strand.
TATAAACAACATTATCTGTGATGTACACTCCGCCTTTCTTCTCGTGTGGTCGGCTCTCGAAGCCTTCTTTAAAGGGATACGGGTCTATGGCTGAATGTGCCTCGTCCGGTCCATAGTATAAAACCTGAAATTACGATTTTTTATAAGGCCTAATAAATTCACTGCAAATATTTTAGGGTATGTTCTATTCGTGAAACTGAACAACTTTTATTCGTAAATTTTTTACGAAATATAAAAAAATATTTTGGACCTTCCATACAAAAAGGTCCAAAACATGTGTCAACTAATTTTTCTTCATCCTTTACCTTTACTTACAGCCCCAACAGTCCACTGCTGGACATGGGCCGGGGGACCGTACTTCATTTCATAAAAATGTTACTAAGAAAAGTTGTTCAGATTCACGAGAAGAACATACCCTAAAAATATTTGCAGTGAATTTAATAGGACCTTAAATTATAATTAGATTAATTAGCAAGAAAGATCCCACTGCTGGGCAATCGGTCTTCCATTTACTGCGATTCAGTGCCTTTGAATATATGTATCGAGATCGTCGCGCCTTTGGTTCTGGGGTCTACCTACGTATAGACCCGTTTTGAGGTATCCACGACTCAGAAACAATTTTGGCGTCGAAATTACGTCACTTTATAAATATTTAGACTTGTGCAAGGCAAAGGGAGGGATGCCCTTGCCCTGCAGCAAGACATTTTGGGCTAGTAATCTAGTTACACGTCTGATGCCAGGTTAGAACAGTTGATTCGATGCGCCTAACTGGGTTTAAGAGATTATCTGAGTGCAGTGAGTGACTGAGTGCATCCTCGGCATCACTCTATTTCATCCGGCAAAGATGTTAAAAATTAACGATCGCTCAGGTGTCGTTATATTTTATTCACACGACAGAAGAAGATATTGCGTGATTTTGAATAATGAATATGAATTTGCAAGCGAAAGTTTGTTACAATATCACACAAAAATCTTAAAAAATTCGTGAAGTCCTGTTGCAGTTTTGCACATACACTATTGCAGATTGGATCTAACTGTTTAAAAACGTTTAGGGAGATTTACATTATGTGGTTAATTACCTTGAGATCGCCAGGTAGAAGCCTCTTGATAGTATAATACACGTCGGACGTCATGTAAGAACTCATATCACAAGACAAATCGTGCTGTAGCTCGTCGTACGATTCTAAGGGTTTGTTCTTTTGTAGTTCCGATTCTACTGATTTGTTCGGATTTGCATCTGGAAGGAAAACACAGAACTCTATTAATATAACTGACATTGATATTATTTTTCCTTCGTTTACAGCCTTTTCTTTATTTGCCACTACTTTAGTTTGTTCTAAGTTCGCTTTCTGAGTACACTATCAATCTTCTTTACTTAGTTTTAATCCTGCATTGCTAACAGAATTGCTAAGGTGTAACAAAAATGCTGCAATTGTTTTAAAGGGTGAACCAGCCCGTGAAACCTAACTACTTCCCCCAAGGAACATAGGCTGAAATATGAAAACTTAATGGGTCATCCAAAAATTTGACTTGGTCGGCAGGTAGTCCGGCAGGCAGGCCGGACAAGGTTGTTCAGTTTATTTTTCAATTCTGTACGCAGAAAGCTAGATAGATAATATACCTGCTAATCGTCTGTTTACGAGAGCATCCCATCTTTGTCTGAGTTTGACAGCTTTCAACAAGAGATTCAGACCAGTCTCAGGATAAGGGAACTCTAGAAGTAACCACGAATCACATACTATCCTGCAACAGATATAAAAATAAGAACAAATCGGTCGTAGGCTCAGAGTCCAAAACGATCTCACTTGCAAGAAGATAACAATAAGGAAATACTGTACTGGTTTTATAAGGAAAAACTTGTAATTAATTCTTTACCTATGTATTGGGATTGGGAACTCACAGTACTATATCGACCCTTTGAGTAACAAATGTCGTAAAAGCCATTTTGGCGAAAATGAGCTTTTAATGCCATCTTAAGTAGTTTGACGAGCTCTATCGATCTGTATATTTAAAATTTTGATATCTTGAAAAAAATGGCTTTTACTACACAGATTTTTAGACAAGAAAAACTGTAATTTTTAAAGTTTTTTGTCGTAAGTACCTTGTTTGGACGCCTTGGACACTAAAAAAGTGTCGTAAATAACATGTATGTAAAAAGGTGGCTTATACGACATATTTTCACAAAAAGACCAAGAAAGTGAAAACGTTCAATTTGTCGTAAAAGACAAATTATTCGATACTTTTTCTTTTACAACATTAAGCATGATGCGAAGCTTACAGCCATTTCAACAACAACAATTGGCTTTTACTACATTATTTTTGTTTCCTCACTGGTGGTTATGACAGAATTTACTGTTTTTGGGACAATAGAGCTTGACGTTTATTGATGTTGATACATATTGAATGAAATAATATTATTTTTTCATGTAGTAAAAGACCAAGTTGCGGATAAAATAGGTGAAATAATGTAGTATATAAAAGTATTTATTTATTCAAAATATTAATTTATTAAGAACGATATCACTAAGTAACATAATTAAATTCTAGTTTTTAAACTAGAATATGCCGTGTGATGCCGGCTTAGAATAGCATCGCCCCAATTCTACCCGTGGGTGTCGTAAAAAGCGACTAAGGGATATTTATCCAGGGAATGGGCAGCAGCGTTCCCTGTAAATGCGACATCTTGGCACTGCGCTCGCCAATCCGCCTGCCAAGCGTGGTGAGTATGGCAATACCCCCCGATAGGGGGAGGCCCATGTCCAGCAGTGGACTGTTGTGGCTGTTATGGTTATGGTTTTAAACTTGGTTGTTAGATAATGACAAAAGTTTATTTTTGAAGTGTTTTCTACTTTATTTTAGCTTTTAAGCTTATTTTGGTGGATTGACAGTCTTATTAAATATTTTACTAATTTGGTAATATTTTTAATAATTTGATACAACATAAAATTCACTTTTTTCAATTATTCACATCTTTTTCAATAATTTTTCGTATTATCAATCATCGACTGATTTTGTTTTCTCTTTTGTTCAATATTCTGAATTCTTTTAATTCGATATTATTACAGCCCAGTAGTTTTTCATCTGATTCAAATTATTATCGTTCAATTTATTATACTTTTTCTTTAATTTTGATAATGTTTTGTAATTTTCGTATAACACAATAAAAATATTATCTAAATGTATCTGTCCCAACGTAATAAATGAAATATTGCACGTAGTAGCTCTTTCTTTTTCTGTACAAACATACATTGCATTTATCACGCCTTTATCTCTTATGGGGTACGCAGAGCGTGAACGGCTGTAAAAATATGATCGTTGTCGCCGTGTCTGACAAATATTTCAGGGACATTTCAAAATAAGGAATTTTTTGTTCACATACGTCAATAAGTATCTCTTTTAGTTTTATCAAGTTAGTGGACTGTTATTTAATCTCAATTATCCAGACAAGAGCTTATTTATTAATTGTACACTAAAACATACACAGTAAAAAAATACAGAGAGTCACAAGACACTACAGGTCCTGCTATCCTTCTGTAGATGTCAAGGCTAAAACAGCTCTGATGTTGCTTTTTTGCCATATATAAAATAAAACACGAACACAAGTCTTTCATGTTTTTCCACTAATTTTGACATTTTACTGGTAGATGGCACTAATTTTTCACTAAATGCTAGTATATCAAAGTCTGGTATGCTAACTAGGCTTGCTGACGAGATGCGCACGATCAACATGAAGTTTTTCCAGTAAAAAGTTGCATACAGCATACTTTATTATCTAGCTCTCATTCTGATGCTTTGCAGAATTGAATACCGTTTAAAAAATCTATATCTGACTCTCTAACCCCTTGTCAGTTATCAAAGAACAAATGAATTTGTCAGATGTGATTGAAATTTTTTTAATAAAGGGTTACATTTATATTTCGAAGAAAAGTTTCTGACAAAAGTTGTTCAGTTTTGTTAGTAGAACACACTCCTAAGAGAAATGTACTTAATTAGATGTAACCTTTTATAGTATAATGTAATTTATTTTGATGACACAACTTCAAGTCTTTAAGCTCATTCGAAAAATAAACCTACCAACGTCATAGGCACATCGTACGAAACTTATAAACTTTATAAACTTTCTATGTTGACTTAAACCAGCTCATCTTTTCGCCTTTCGATCGGTCTTATACGTGAAGTGACTAAGGAACTTTATAGTTTCATATCCATTAAGTACGCGATTATTATATTTTATGCGATAGCCCAACAATTGTTTACTATTGATTGTGGAAAGTGTACCACCGGTAAATACGCCGAAAAGTAAGTCAGAAGTGCTGAAAACTTCAGATTTTTACATTCTTTAATGCTCTAATTACTCTGCAAGGGGTAAAGGCTTGACAATGTATCTGCATTTGAAAAAAACTATGCGAGATTGAGCGTATTAGCGTTACTACCAAATAAATATAATTTTACCTACAAAAATCTACCCATTTTTTACAGATTTTTGTATTTTACTACAAAAAAGTGGGTCATCGTGTTATACAAAAAGTAATTACAACAATTTTGATTGTCTCCATACATAAAAAAAATGTCGTAACCACCAATTTTTCTAAAACAAAATGTAGTAAAAGCCACCCTATCTCTTGAACTATTGAAGTTAGCATATTTATTCTTATACACTTTGAAAGGGATTTTTGCGGCTAAAAACATGTGTAAACAGTACTAATATAGCTTTAGAAATGTAAAAAATACACAACATTATCGTTTTCCATTTTTAGTTTTTTGCGATTTCCCAAAAGTTGCGATTTGGCTTTTACGACATTTGTTACTCAAAGGGTCGATATTATTCTCATCAATTAAAAATGACAAATTGAAAAATTCATTACATTAGCGACCACCGGGACTTGAAGCCGGGACCGTGGGGTACTGTCCCACCGATCTGCCAACTTAGTTTTTAGTTGGCAGATCTACTAGATGCCGCTTAATTGTCGCTTCGAGACGAGCATCAAGAGGTTGAGAAATTCATCAAGGTCCGCTAGGCGCCCGTAGCTCAGTTGGCAGAACGGTGGGACGGCACATCACAGTCCCGGGTTTAAGTCCCGGCGGTCGCTAGTGATTTTTAAATTTTCTCATTTTCAATTTATGAGAATAATATAGCGCTGTGAGTGCATTTAAAAATCCAATACATTAATTCTTTACCTTGTAAAACTAATGTTGGTGTCTATTGAATGTGCAAGCAGCAGCAACGTTTGGGCAGCAGGCATCCGCATTGAGTTCACTATGTACGGCTTTGTTGTCTCCAATAATGATCTGCAAATAAAGGCATAAAACTGTATAAAATCGGAATCATCATATCAGCCATATGACGTCCACTGCTGAACATAGGCCTCCCCTAAATATTTCCACCTTGTCCGATTAGAAGCGGCCTGCATCCAGCATTTCCCCGCGGACTTGACCAGATCGTCTGTCCATCTCGCGGAGGGCCGTCCGGGGAAAATCGGAATATTTCTGTTAAATGCAGGCAGGCGCAAATGACTGTAAGAACGTCAATTTACACAACATCTGACAAAGCCATTCAAAAGACTGCGTATCACTGGTAAAATTGCAATTCACATCAACTCTCAAATACATGGGGTGATGCTATTCTAAGCCAAAACCACAAGACAATGTTACTTACAAATAACACAATATCTGGTGCTTGCTGGACAGAGGCAGCTTGGATTTGAAGCCGGGCGGAGTTTCTGTCTGTATGTCTGACCAATAACAATGACAATGTCACATCTCATTCAATGTTACTTACAAATAGCACAATATCTGAAGCTTGCTGGACAGAGGCAGCTTGGATTTGAAGCCGGGCGGAGTGTCTGTCTGTATGACTGCCCAATGACAATATCACATACATACATACATATATATCACGCCTAAATAACTTGCGTGGTAGGCAGAGCGCAAATGACTGTAAGAACGTCAATTCACACAACGTCTGACAAATTTTTGAGAGTCATTCAGAAGACTGTGACAGGTTGTCGCCTAAAATTGCAATACACATCAACTCTCAAATTCCTTAGTCGCTTTTTTCGACACCCACGGGTAAAATATAAGGTGATGGATGATATATTCTAAGCCGGCACCACAAGACAATGTTACTTACAAATAGCACAATATCTGATGCTTGCTGGACAGAGGCAGCTTGGATTTGAAGCCGGTCGGAGTTTCTGTCTGTATGTCTGACCAATAACAATGACAATGTCACATTTCATTCAATGTTACTTACAAATAGCACAATATCTGATGCTTGCTGGACAGAGGCAGCTTGGATTTGAAGCCGGGCGGAGTTTCGGTCTGTATGTCTGACCAATAACTATGACAATGTCACATCTCATTCAATATTACTTACAAATAGCACAATATCTGATGCTTGCTGGACAGAGGCAGCTTGGATTTGAAGCCGGGCGGAGTGTCTGTCTATGTCTGACCAATAACAATCACAATGTCACATACAAACATATATCACAGCTTAATCCCTTAAGGGGTAGGCAGAGCGCAAATAACTAAGAACGTCAATTTACACAACGTCTTAAAAAAAGTTTCAGAGTCATTCAGAAGACTGTGTATCACAGGTAAAATTGCAATACACATCAACTCTAAAACCCTTTAGTCGCTTCTTACGACATCCACGGGAAATACATCGGGTGATGCTATTCCAAGCTGGCACCAAAAGACAATATTACTTACAAATAGCACAATATCTAATGTTTGCTAGACCGAGGCGGCTTGGATTTAAGGTGGATCGTTTTCCATACAAAATTTAAATGGAGTTACGTCTTTAAATGAGACAAAATTATGATTAAAAAACTTGATGGGAAGTCCCGTGCTTTTATAACATTGTCGCAAAATAAAACAAATAATTTTTTAACCATCAGATTTCTCTGTAAAAACCGTGTCGCCACTTAATGAACATAGATGGAGCTACTGCTGCAATAAACACGTTTAATTTTTTTGTGGAGAAAATACTTGATATGCGACATATTTACGTGTGCCTTCCTCATCTCACATAAAGATTTTTTGATAAAATTGTTGTTTAGCTCATGTGTAACTCGGTTGAAGTTCAGATTTTAGTTTGTATGACGTAACGATCCCCCTTAAAGCTGAGTGTCTGTCCGTATGTCTGACCAATAACAATGACAATGTCACATCTCATTCAATGTTACTTACAAATAGCACAATATCTGATGCTTGCTGGACAGAAGCAGCTTGGATTTGAAGCCGGGCGGAGTGTCTGTCTGTATGTCTGACCAATAACAATGACAATGTCACATCTCATTCAATGTTACTTACAAATAGCACAATATCTGATGCTTGCTGGACAGAGGCAGCTTGGATTTGAAGCCGGGCGGAGTGTCTGTCTGTATGTCTGACCAATAACAATGACAATGTCACATCTCATTCAATGTTACTTACAAATAGCACAATATCTGATGCTTGCTGGACAGAGGCAGCTTGGATTTGAAGCCGGGCGGAGTGTCTGTCTGTATGTCTGACCAATAACAATGGCAACGTTACATACATACATATATCACACCTAAATCCCATGCGGGGTAGGCAGAGCGCAAATGACTGTAAGAACGTCAATTTACACAACGTCTGACAAAAGTTTCAGAGCCATTCAAAAGACTCGTGACAGGCTGTCAGCTTATCGCCTAAAATGTTACTTACAAATAGCACAATATCTGATGCTTGCTGGACAAAGGTAGTTTGGATTTGAAGCCGGGCGGAGTTTCGGTCTAAATGTCTGCCTCAGTGAGCGACACTATTCGCGGCTGCTTGCCGAAGTATGAGGTATGAGATTGATTTTCATAATCTTGCGAGATCTCGTCCGATCCTCAATCTCGCGAGATTGCATTCTCTTTGATATTACTTACAAATAGCACAATATCTGATGTTTGCTGGACAGAGGCAGCTTGGATTTGAAGCCGGGCGGAGTTTCGGTCTGTATGTCTGACCAATAACAATGACAATGTCACATCTCATTCAATGTTACTTACAAATAGCACAATATCTGGTGCTTGCTGGACAGAGGCAGCTTGGATTTGAAGCCGGGCGGAGTGTTTGTCTGTATGTCTTCTCAATAACAATCACAATGTTACATTTCATTAAAGGGTGCCATACAACGGGGCCGTATGCGTGATTACACATGCGTAACGCGGTGTGCGTTGTCTCACACAATCCCATACGATACAACGTCATCTTTACGCACGTAATCACGTCGTGACTACATGCACGTCACGCATACGGGCCCGGTATGTCGCGCCCTTCAATTTTACTTACAAATAGCACAATATCTGATGCTTGCTGGACAGAGACAGCTTGGATTTGAAGCTGGGCGGAGTTTCTGTCTGTATGTCTTCCGGTTCATCGGGTCGTTGGACGATTTGGTGTCCCATTTGAAGAAGAAGAAGAATGTCACAACTCATTCAATGTTACTTACAAATAGCACAATATCTGATGCTTGCTGGACAGAGGCAGCTTGGATTTGAAGCCGGGCGGAGTGTCTGTCTGTATGTCTGACCAATAACAATGACAATGTCACATTTTATTCAATGTTACTTACAAATAGCACAATATCTGATGTTTGCTGGACAGAAGCAGCTTGGATTTGAAGCCGGGCGGAGTGTCTGTCTGTATGTCTGACCAATAACAATGACAATGTCACATCTCATTCAATGTTACTTACAAATAGCACAATATCTGATGCTTGCTGGACAGAGGCAGCTTGGATTTGAAGCCGGGCGGAGTGTCTGTCTGTATGTCTGACCAATAACAATGACAATGTCACATTTTATTCAATGTTACTTACAAATAGCACAATATCTGATGCTTGCTGGACAGAAGCAGCTTGGATTTGAAGCCGGGCGGAGTGTCTGTCTGTATGTCTGACCAATAACAATGACAATGTCACATCTCATTCAATGTTACTTACAAATAGCACAATATCTGATGCTTGCTGGACAGAGGCAGCTTGGATTTGAAGCCGGGCGGAGTGTCTGTCTGTATGTCTGACCAATAACAATGACAATGTCACATTTTATTCAATGTTACTTACAAATAGCACAATATCTGGTGCTTGCTGGACAGAAGCAGCTTGGATTTGAAGCCGGGCGGAGTGTCTGTCTGTATGTCTGACCAATAACAATGACAATGTCACATCTCATTCAATGTTACTTACAAATAGCACAATATCTGATGCTTGCTGGACAGAGGCAGCTTGGATTTGAAGCCGGGCGGAGTGTCTGTCTGTATGTCTGCCCAATGAATATGACAATGTCACATCTCATTCAATGTTACTTACAAATAGCACAATATCTGATGCTTGCTGGACAGAGGCTTGGATTTGAAGCCGGGCGGAGTCTCGGTCTGTATGTCTGCCCAATAACAATGACAATGTCACATATTACATATATCACGCCTAAATCCGTTGCGGGGTAGGCAAGCGCAAACGACTGTAAGAATGTCAATTTACACAAAGTCTGACGAAAGTTTCAGAGTCATTCAAAAGACTGTGTAGTGTAAAGTGCATTTCATCTTATACTTCCTATGGCGTCAAGTTGGTAGCATTGGAATTGTAATATTATGGCCGCTGTTTAATATTACATACTTTATGCTACCAACATGACGCCATAGGAACTATAAGATGAAACGCACTCTATCATAGGTTGTCAGCTTGTCGCCTAAAATGTTACTTACAAATAGCACAATATCTGATGCTTGCTGGACAGAGGCAGCTTGGATTTGAAGCCGGGCGGAGTTTCTGTCTGTATATCTGACCAATAACAATGGCAATGTCACATTTCATTCAAGGGCGCCATACAACGGGCCCGTATGCGTGATTAGTGATTACACATGCGTAGTGCGTTGTGCGGTGTCTCACACAATCCCATACGACACAACGTCATCTTTACGCGCGTAATGACGTCGTGACTGCGTGCACGTCACGCATACGGGCCCGGTGTGTGGCGCCCTTTAAAGTTACTTACAAATAGCACAATATCTGATGCTTGCTGGACAGAGGCAGCTTGGATTTGAAGCCGGGCGGAGTGTCTGTCTGTATGTCTGCCCAATAACAATCACAATGTCACATACATACATATATCACACCTAAATCCCTTGCGGGGTAGGCAGAGCGCAAATGACTGTAAGAACGTCAATTTATCGTCTGACAAAAGTTTCAGAGTCCTTCAAAGGACTGTGTATCACAGGTGAAATTGCAATACACATCAACTCTTAAATCGCTTAGTCCTTTCTTACGACACCCACGGGAAATATATGAAGTGATTCTATTCTAAGTCCGGCACCAAAAGACAATATTACTTACAAATAGCACAATATCTGATGCTTGCTGGACAGAGGCAGCTTGGATTTGAAGCCGGTCGGAGTTTCTGTCTGTATGTCTGACCAATAACAATGACAATGTCACATACATAGATATATCACACCTAAATCCCTTGCGGCGTAGGCAGAGCGCAAATGGCTGTAAGAACGTTATTTACACAACGTCTAAAAAAAAATTGAGAGACATTCAAAAGACTGTGTATCACGATGTTACAGGTTGTCAGCTTGCCGCCTAAAATGTTACTTACAAATAGCACAATATCTGATGCTTGCTGGACAGAGGCAGCTTGGATTTGAAGCCGGGCGGAGTGTGTGTCTGTATGTCTGCCCAATAACAATGACAATGTCACATTTCATTCAATGTTACTTACAAATAGCACAATATCTGATGTTTGTTGGACAGAAGCAGCTTGGATTTGAAGCCGGGCGGAGTGTCTGTCTGTATGTCTGCCCAATGACAATGACAATGTCACATCTCATTCAATGTTACTTACAAATAGCACAATATCTGATGCTTGCTGGACAGAGGCAGCTTGGATTTGAAGCCGGGCGGAGTGTCTGTCTGTATGTCTGACCAATAACAATGACAATGTCACATCTCATTCAATGTTACTTACAAATAGCACAATATCTGATGCTTGCTGGACAGAGGCAGCTTGGATTTGAAGCCGGGCGGAGTGTCTGTCTATGTCTGACCAATAACAATCACAATGTCACATACAAACATATATCACAGCTTAATCCCTTAAGGGGTAGGCAGAGCGCAAATAACTAAGAACGTCAATTTACACAACGTCTTAAAAAAAGTTTCAGAGTCATTCAGAAGACTGTGTATCACAGGTAAAATTGCAATACACATCAACTCTAAAACCCTTTAGTCGCTTCTTACGACATCCACGGGAAATACATCGGGTGATGCTATTCCAAGCTGGCACCAAAAGACAATATTACTTACAAATAGCACAATATCTAATGTTTGCTAGACCGAGGCGGCTTGGATTTAAGGTGGATCGTTTTCCATACAAAATTTAAATGGAGTTACGTCTTTAAATGAGACAAAATTATGATTAAAAAACTTGATGGGAAGTCCCGTGCTTTTATAACATTGTCGCAAAATAAAACAAATAATTTTTAACCATCAGATTTCTCTGTAAAAACCGTGTCGCCACTTAATGAACATAGATGGAGCTACTGCTGCAATAAACACGTTTAATTTTTTTGTGGAGAAAATACTTGATATGCGACATATTTACGTGTGCCTTCCTCATCTCACATAAAGATTTTTTGATAAAATTGTTGTTTAGCTCATGTGTAACTCGGTTGAAGTTCAGATTTTAGTTTGTATGACGTAACGATCCCCCTTAAAGCTGAGTGTCTGTCCGTATGTCTGACCAATAACAATGACAATGTCACATCTCATTCAATGTTACTTACAAATAGCACAATATCTGATGCTTGCTGGACAGAAGCAGCTTGGATTTGAAGCCGGGCGGAGTGTCTGTCTGTATGTCTGCCCAATGACAATGACAATGTCACATCTCATTCAATGTTACTTACAAATAGCACAATATCTGATGCTTGCTGGACAGAGGCAGCTTGGATTTGAAGCCGGGCGGAGTGTCTGTCTATGTCTGACCAATAACAATCACAATGTCACATACAAACATATATCACAGCTTAATCCCTTAAGGGGTAGGCAGAGCGCAAATAACTAAGAACGTCAATTTACACAACGTCTTAAAAAAAGTTTCAGAGTCATTCAGAAGACTGTGTATCACAGGTAAAATTGCAATACACATCAACTCTAAAACCCTTTAGTCGCTTCTTACGACATCCACGGGAAATACATCGGGTGATGCTATTCCAAGCTGGCACCAAAAGACAATATTACTTACAAATAGCACAATATCTAATGTTTGCTAGACCGAGGCGGCTTGGATTTAAGGTGGATCGTTTTCCATACAAAATTTAAATGGAGTTACGTCTTTAAATGAGACAAAATTATGATTAAAAAACTTGATGGGAAGTCCCGTGCTTTTATAACATTGTCGCAAAATAAAACAAATAATTTTTTAACCATCAGATTTCTCTGTAAAAACCGTGTCGCCACTTAATGAACATAGATGGAGCTACTGCTGCAATAAACACGTTTAATTTTTTTGTGGAGAAAATACTTGATATGCGACATATTTACGTGTGCCTTCCTCATCTCACATAAAGATTTTTTGATAAAATTGTTGTTTAGCTCATGTGTAACTCGGTTGAAGTTCAGATTTTAGTTTGTATGACGTAACGATCCCCCTTAAAGCTGAGTGTCTGTCCGTATGTCTGACCAATAACAATGACAATGTCACATCTCATTCAATGTTACTTACAAATAGCACAATATCTGATGCTTGCTGGACAGAAGCAGCTTGGATTTGAAGCCGGGCGGAGTGTCTGTCTGTATGTCTGACCAATAACAATGACAATGTCACATCTCATTCAATGTTACTTACAAATAGCACAATATCTGATGCTTGCTGGACAGAGGCAGCTTGGATTTGAAGCCGGGCGGAGTGTCTGTCTGTATGTCTGACCAATAACAATGGCAACGTTACATACATACATATATCACACCTAAATCCCATGCGGGGTAGGCAGAGCGCAAATGACTGTAAGAACGTCAATTTACACAACGTCTGACAAAAGTTTCAGAGCCATTCAAAAGACTCGTGACAGGCTGTCAGCTTATCGCCTAAAATGTTACTTACAAATAGCACAATATCTGATGCTTGCTGGACAAAGGTAGTTTGGATTTGAAGCCGGGCGGAGTTTCGGTCTAAATGTCTGCCTCAGTGAGCGACACTATTCGCGGCTGCTTGCCGAAGTATGAGGTATGAGATTGATTTTCATAATCTTGCGAGATCTCGTCCGATCCTCAATCTCGCGAGATTGCATTCTCTTTGATATTACTTACAAATAGCACAATATCTGATGTTTGCTGGACAGAGGCAGCTTGGATTTGAAGCCGGGCGGAGTTTCGGTCTGTATGTCTGACCAATAACAATGACAATGTCACATCTCATTCAATGTTACTTACAAATAGCACAATATCTGGTGCTTGCTGGACAGAGGCAGCTTGGATTTGAAGCCGGGCGGAGTGTTTGTCTGTATGTCTTCTCAATGACCATGTCACATACATACATATATCACACCTAAATCCCTTGCGGGGTAGGCAGAGCGCAAATGACTATAAGAATGTCAATTTACACAACGTCTAAAAAAAGTTTCAGAGTCATTCAAAAGACTGTATCACGATAGTGATAAATTGTCTGCTTGCCGCCTAAAATTTTATGTATTAAAAGACTGTGTATTACGATAGTGACAGGTTGTCAGCTTGTCGCCTAAAATGTTACTTACAAATAGCACAATATCTGATGTTTGCTTGATAAAAGCAGCTTGGATTTGAAGCCGGGCGGAGTTTCTGTCTGTATGTCTTCCAAATGACAATCACAATGTCACATACATACATATATCACGCCTAAATCCCTCGCGGGGTAGGCAGAGCGCAACTGACTGTAGAACGTCAATTTACACAACGTCTGACAAAGTCTCAGAGCCATTCAAAAGACTGTGTATAACGATAGTGACAGGCTGTCAGCTTGTCGCCTAAAATGTTACTTACAAATAGCACAATGTCTGGTGCTTGCTGGACAGAAGCAGCTTGGATTTGAAGCCGGGCGGAGTTTCTGTCTGTATGTCTGCCCAATAACAATGACAATGTCACATCTCATTCAATATTACTTACAAATAGCACAATATCTGATGCTTGCTGGACAGAGGAAGCTTGGATTTGAAGCCGGTCGGAGTTTCTGTCTGTATGTCTTCCAATTGACAATGTCACATACATAGATATATCACACCTAAATCCCTTGCGGGATAGGCAGAGCGTAAATAGCTGTAAATACGGCCATTTTCACCACGTCTGACAAAAGTGTCAGAGTCATTCAAAAGACTGTGTGTCACGATAGTTATAACTTGTCAGCTTGTCGCCTAAAATTCCCTTTAGGGACACATACATAAGTAATCTGTGCCTAAAATGTTACTTACAAATAGCACAATATCTGATGCTTGCTGGACAGAGGCAGCTTGGATTTGAAGCCGGGCGGAGTGTCTGTCTGTATGTCTGCCTCAGCGAGCGACAGTATTCGCGGCTGCTTGCCGAAGTATGAAGTTGGGTGAAGAAACACAAATGGTTTGCTCCATGTGTGGTAGAGTTGGTCTGAGATCGACTGTAAGGAAGATTGAAAGTTGTCGTTAGTTAGCTCTTTGATTTATACATACAAGTATCGCAACGGTTTATGAGCTCTGACCTTGAATGCGCAGTATTCATATTTTGGGTCTGTTGGCATTCGGCTGACGTCTCGAGTCCCTGAAGTACACTTGCGCACAGTTACTTTTTTGTCGAATATTGATTTTGTTGATTTTTGTTATCTGTTCATTTTTGTTTATTAAATCTTTTGTTTTTATTGTTGTTGTTTTGTTGTGCGGTGTTGGTAAAAATGCCAAAGAAAAAAATATTGACCCGACAGGCCAGAAAAATGGTGTATGATGTAAACAATCATATTAAAAAAAAAACAGAAGAACTTATTGGCGGCTTGAAAGAGATCAAAAACAGAACGGCCGGGACGATTACATCTCTCCAAAAAAATTTTGACGCGGTAGTTCAATATCTTGAGCTTCATAAGAAACGAGCTCATTCTGCAGCACAACCAATATACACTGACATTTGCAGTCAATTAAAGAAAATAGGCGTGTTCGTTGCGTATGGCTTTAATATTGTAAAAAATTCGGGTACCTATACACATTTTTGTGCGCGAGTGTACACCTGCGCAAACATCCCCTCCACTTTGGCCGAGCGCTCATAAACCGTTGCGACACTTGTACACTAGCTGCCCGTCAGCGGTTTCACCCGCTGCAACCTATTATTCCGCGGGGAAGAAAGCATTATTCGCCAAGAGATGTCGCTGTTAGTTTTCGGCGAAAACGTTTAAAACGCGAATCGGCTCAGTCACGCCACCTATTTCAAAAATATTGGAAAATGCGTGATCCCGTGGGAATGAGACATTTTTCCGTGGTAAAAAGTATCCTATGTGTTATTCCAGATGCCCTTTTATATTTCTGCAAAGTTTCATGTCAATCTAATCAGCCGTTTTTGCGTGATGTCGTAACAAACACACACACAAACATCCGGCTTTATAATATTAGTAGGATACATACTGGGTTATTTTTTAGTCAGTGCGCAAACTTTGCAGGGTGTTTCTACTCGTGATTCTGAAGAACTTTTATTATGGGACCACCTGCGAATTCGCAAAAAAAAAATTGGATGTTCCATAGAAAAATTCATTACTACTCGGCAAACATGAATAGAACAACCAAAAATTTCTTTTAATTTCGCAGGTGGCCCCATAGTAAAAGTTGTTTAGAATCACGAGTAGAAACATCCTGCAACGTTTGCGCACTGACAAAAAAATACATACTTACATACATACATCACGCCTTTATCCCTTGCGGGGTAGGCAGAGCGTCAACGGCCGTAAAAGTACGGTCGTTATCGCCACGTCTGACACATATTTGAGGGCCGTTTTAGCTATTGTCGTGTATCGCTATAGTGACAGGTTGTCAGCCTGTCGCCTAAAATTGCAATACACATGATACCCTCGAGTCCTTTAGTCGCTTCTTACGACACCCACAGGAAAGAAATGGGGTGATGCTATTCTAAGCCGGCATCACACGGCCAAAAAAAACACAAAAAAATAACCCTGTATATCACGTCTAAATCACTTCCGGGGTAGGCAGAGCGTAGACGGGTGTTCTTCTTCTTTTTCGTGTGGGACACCGAGTGTTAAAAACGACCATTTACACCACGTCTGACAAAAGTTGGAGTGTGTGTATCACCATAGTGACAGGTTGTCAGCCTGTGGCCTCAAATTGACATCAAATCTTAAAACCCTTAGTCGCTTCTTACGACACCTAAGAAAAAGATATGGGGTGATGCTAGTCTAAGCCGGCTCTTTGATTGTTAATACTGTTTATATTGGACTTCTTCTTTATCGAGTCGATAGTAACAATTGGACTGTCTTATGTATGGTACGATGTATTATCAATTCGTCGAAACCAAAAAAGGAGCATACCTTGCAGTGATTGAATTCATCCGCAACAGCAATTTGTGGGTAGAGAGCTCTGCATAATACTATCTGGAAAAGAATATAATATCTAAGTTTAAATTAGCAACTTTGAGTCTACTAGAAACCCTTATAGTTTCGTCATGTCTGTCTGTCTGTCTGTCTGTCTGTCTGTCTGTCTGTCTGTCTGTATGCCGCGCCCTCATATCTTCGTCAGTTTTAGAGCTATCGACATGAAATTTGGTGAGAAGATAGATCGTGTTGACCCAAATATAGAAATGTATATGTATAGAAAAGAAAAAAATATTTTAAATGTTTTTTGGACCCCCTCCCATACAAGTGAAAGGGGGGCAAAAAAATTTTTTTTCTTCTGTAATATTGAGGTAGGGTATTGTTGAATAGGTCTTTTAAAACTAAGGTGAGGTTTCTTTGAAACAAAGTCACTAAAATGTTTCTGTCACGAGATATTTGCTTTTAAAAAGTGCGTTTTTGACCCATAATTTGTTCCAGCTGTAACTTCTAAAGTATAAACGCTAAAAATTTGAAATAAATATGGAATATAGCTTACAATCTGAAGTTACAATGAAAACTATAACGGATATTGTACCCTTAAAGGTTTCAGAAAAAATTGAGTTTTTCTATTTGCGGTTGGTCATCATACTGCTGCTAACAAACCAGCAACAAAATTAAGTTTGTAATGCTGAAAAACCTGATATTTAAACGTTGACTACGAAACCCTATTTGTGGGCGTGTCTGACACGCTCTTGGCCGGTTTTTTTTATTAGAGTTTTACTTAACTCTACTAGCAGCGGGATCACCCGCTGCAACTCATTTTCCCGTAGATAAAAGTCAGTTTACCGGTTTGAGTCATAAATATAAAACTTCATTTTGAATCACTCTATCTATTACAAAAAACCGGATTAAAACCCGTAGCGTGGTTCAAGAGGAGATAGCGAATTCCACGACAGACTGACAAAGAAATGCAAAAAGCGACTTCATTTTATACTATGTATTTATTGATGACCAATAATAATGACCAAATCCTTGCTACTACTGGTACTAGCTCCAGAAATGAGTCCTTGTATTCTCTTAGCGTCGTTGCTCATACGAAACTCTACGTATATCCCAGTAGGTTATTGGGTAGTCTAACGACCCGATGAACCCTTCACCTACCTTCAACATGACCAAATCTCTTCCACTGCTGGTGCTAGCTCCAGAAATAAGTCCTTGTATTCTCTTAGCGTCGTTGCTCATACGAAACTCAATGTCCCGATGAGTTTTTGGGTAGTCTAACGACCCGATGAACCCTTCACCTACCTTCAACATGACTAAATCCCTTCCACTACTGGTACTGGCACCAGAAATGAGTCCTTGTATTCTCTTAGCGTCGTTGCTCATACGAAACTTTATATCCTAGGTCATTGGGTACTCTAACGACCCGATGAACCCTTCACCTACCTTCAACATGGCCAAATCTCTTCCACTACTGGTACTAGCACCAGATATCAACCCCTGTATCCTTTTAGCGTCGTTGCTCATACGAAACTCTATGTCTCGGATGTCTAAAGGGTCGTCTTCGTCTTCTCGCTCGTCTACTATTTCCCAGGAGTCTCTGGCAGTCAATAGATGTCGCTGTTAGTTTCTACAACACGCTATCGCTTGTTTGACTTTGGATACTTACCTTCAACATGACCAAATCCCTGCCGCTACTGGTACTCGCTCCAGAAATGAGTCCTTGTATTCTCTTAGCATCGTTGCTCATACGAAACTCTATGTCTCGGATGTCTAAAGGGTCGTCTTCGTCTTCCCGCTCGTCTACTATTTCCCAGGAGTCCACTTTGAGCCGCTTCTTGCGTTTGGAGTCTTCGGCCGCTTTTTGTTTGTATTGCCTGTAAAGAAAATGTTATTGAAAAAATGAAAAAACAACAGAGATTCTTTTGATTCAATTGTTTTGAGAATCGTGGAAGGACTAATAATTGTGTAGAATCACGGAAACAGCTCCCAACAATTTCATGAAATCTGATATGTTGAAGGTTTCGCAGGCGACGGATTGAGCTAACTAGGTTATATTTTACTTTTTACTAATAAAATTATTGAGCAATGCTCGGGCGACCAAGTACCTATACAATTGATAAGATATCATTCAATATCTGACCAAGTGGACAACTTAGTCTATCCGCTGGGTTTATCCGTAGACAATTTGTGTCAACGTCTTTGTATTTGTAAAGAAACTACTTTCAACTTTTTTGTAAAGTAAGTAGATTGTATTACCTTCTCATATCCTTCAGTTGTTTTAACTGTCCATGCCACATTGCTCTCTCGGCAGAAGACATTGATTCTGGCTCAGGGGTCTCCATTAAGTTGTTGTCCTGCAAATAATCATTCATGATCATGCATGACAATCAGGGCAATCACTGTTGGCAAATCGGTAGCATTAAATTCAACATTAACTTCTTACTGCAACAAGCAGACGACTGCGGTAATTTCAAAGTTGTATTTTGAGATAAAAATCCGCCATCTTGAATTTATGATTTTTTATATAGCCAGTGTCACTCACGCTGCTGAGAAGAATCTAACGACACCTCATATGTCCAGATCCACCCAGCCGTTCGGGCCGCTCATGAAATTCAGCGCGTGGAATAGTTATTTGTTCAACAAGAAAGCAAAATAGATTTTTGCTGAGAGTGCTAATTTTGAAAGCCGAGGTAGCGAAAACGATACTAAAATTGAATCACGAGCGTAGCGAGTGATTCAAAAGTAGTATCCTGAGCTCAATGAGGGATTCAAAAGCACGAGTTGTAAATTTGTTTGCTTTCCTGTGGTACACACAACTTTTCACCTCTACCAGTAAGAAAATAATGTTTTCACCTCACCAGCTTGAAAAGAACTATTTGGCTGCGAAAATTTAGTCGGCAAAGGTCGTCTTTAACCATCGTTCGAAATTCAAATCACATTTCTCAACTTGTTGAGAAAAGTAGTGGAGAAAAGTAATTTGAATTTCGAACATCTAATTTAACACTAAAGATTTCAAAAACTAGTCGTAATAAAGGCGGCGATTTCAGAACGAAAACTTCTAAATATTGACATTTTGTAAAATTTCTGAACGCATCTTTGAAAATTTGTTTGGCGGGATTATTATTATAGACTAAATTCTAGGCAGTATAGTCACACCCTTCGCCTAGCCATAAAGAACAAAAACTTAAAAACATAACTTTCTTACTGGTAGAGGTGAAAAGTTGTGTGTACCACACGAAAGCAAACACATTTACAACTCGTGCTTTTGAATCCCTCATTGAGCTCAGTCGCTACGCTCGTGATTCAATTTTAGTATCCTTCGCTACCTCGGGTTTCAAAATTAGCACTCGCAGCAAAAATCAACTTTGCTTTCTTGTTGAACAAAAGGATCAACGTCAGAGCAGATTTCCATACAAATTTTAATCGGCAAAGACAGAAAAACTACCCTGTTTCATACATGGAATATAGTGTTATAACGTAAATTAGACCATTTTAATTAATTGAATCTGATAAAAATATGATATTTAAGTTATTTATGAGGTTTTTTTAGCTTTAGAAAGTATGCAAATATTTGATCAATTTCCGTATGTGTGAGTGCGATCCATAGAAATCCTAGAGCACATTGAATAAAAACCTCCTCAGAATACATTTTAAAACTCTTTTATCTCAGTATGAAACTCACTGAACGGTCCTGATTTTGACATAAGCTTTCAATGACTGACACAAATAAAACTCAAAATCAAAAGTTTCAAAAATGTAAATATCAAAAACTTGATTTTGATCATATTTCTTAATTATTTCGCAGAGAGAATATAAATAAAACTAGCGTTTTATTATTTCGTACATATAGTTAAATTTAAAACCAATTTCAAACAAAAGTCCTCCTTTAGTACCTATAAATTTCCATATTCAGCCGTAACTGATCCGTAGCTCAGAATCCTGGACCCTCAAGGCTGTTTATAAAAAGAGAATTGGTGTCTACGTGATGTGGTGTTGGCGTCACATGCTCCGGATTCCCTGGGCGGCTTTATGGACCAACCAACGTAACCATATTAGAGGAGCTGAGACTGGAAAAAACACACGGCTGTCTACACCACGAAATGCACGCTCCGGAAACTGCAGTACTTTGGACATATTGTCAGAAGAGAATCAGACAATCTGGAAAAACTGCTGTTGACAAGGAAAATAGAGGGAAAGAGGGCCACAGGACAATGCGCGGAACGGTAGCTAGATCAAGTCTCCGAACAAATGGAGATGTCCACCAACACGGCTCTACATGAAGCAAAAGATCGAGCTAAATGGGAACAAATTACCAAAGAAAGATAGTGTACGGAGTCATGATCCTCAGCAGTGAGGCAACCGACGGGAAGAGATGGATGCAATGCACCTACAAAATTATTTAAATAAACGCTAAAACGGTAGGTAATCCTACCTAGAACACCTGGACTAAGAACCGAAATGGAAGTGGTAGTAATAAAATATATATACGGATGTACGACACTTATACCTAACTATATAGGTGCCTACAAAATATAAAAAGGTAAATAAAATTTGCAGGAAAAATGTATTTTTATTTCTACGAGTGTTACAAATATGGAACCTAGACTAATATTCTCCTCACCTAGAAGTCCTAGACTAAACATGGTTCAGGTTTCATAAAACGATTGAAATATCCTTGTTTATCAAAGCGCACGACAGTGCGCCAGCCAAGTTCTAAACACAAGCCGCGAGCACAGTGTTACACACTGCACTCTTTTGACCCGCCTGTACAGGGATGTGAAAAAAATAAAGATTATTTAAAAAATAGATAAATATTTGAATTATTTAGAAAATAGATAAATATTTGAAAAAGAAATATCGATTTTATAAAATAAGAATTAATCGATTATTTGAAAATCGATTACATTTTCAAAATTTCCGAAGTCCGCGCAAAAGAAACAATGAAAATTAGATTTTTGTTAATAATCGATGCTTTTTTTAATTACTCAAGTCACATCCGCACCCTGTACCTACATAGGTATCTATTTATCTACTGTACAGAATGAAACTTTACACAGTTTACACACATAATGACACCATGTAAAACTTACTTTGAATACCAAGTTACATTTAAATTGTTTAAACTTCAGTGCGCCATTTTAACTTTAATTATATATGTTACGGATTTTAGCTCTTACATAATTTAGGTTCACTCGCGGTCCAGTCGGTGGACCTTCATCGGGCGGAGTGACATCCGACACACCACCGACTGGACCGAAACCAGGGTTCGAAAATATCCGATATTTATAATAAATATCAAAATATCCGATATATATCCAATAAATCGGATATATATCCATATTTTGATATTTATCGGATATATATCAATCAGTCAAAAAACTTTTAAAATGATGTATTAATTTTGACGCTAAACACAAAAAAATTGTAAGAAAATTCATCTGTGTCACTTAATTTTATTACAGTATATTTTTAAATGAATGTGGTATGGAAAATTCTGTATTTATTGACCAGTAAAGCAAACACATAAAGCGGGTGGACAAATAGTGGATACGTGCATACCTAAATTTTATAATTTGACCATCGTATATGAGCCCGCACGCAGGAAATGCTGTTCCAAATAAACCATTTACCTTGCACACCAAATAAAATAACAAATCTATGAGTTTACCTAAACAAATACCAAAGACAAAATAAAAATAACTTTAATATTTATAAAATTAACTAAAGTAAAAAAAATACAGAAAAATATATTAATTATTACATGTATAATTGATTTCTTTCTAATGCATAAGAAAAGTAAGGATTTTGAAATTAATTAGAGATATTCACTGGTGGCGTACTTGGCGAGTTCTTTTTTAGTCAAATTGACCAAAAAATTTCACTATAGCTTAACGAAAAATGTGTGATATATATCCAAAAAATAAATAACATAATATCACGCGATATATATCCTTGATATATATCACTTGATATTTATTAAACAGTAAATATCGTGATATATATCCGATAAATATCAATGATATATATCAAGTGATATATATCTTTGAACCCTGACCGAAACCGTCGCTATACCTACCGCGAGTGAACCTAAATTATGTTAGTGCTAAAATCCGTAACATATATAATTAAAACCAAGTTACATCATTGTAGCTATTGATATAAAAAATATAGACCCGAGAAAGACGTACATTTGGTATTCACTGACTGACTGATTCATTGATCACCAAATGTTTGACTACTTCTAGAAGACCTAGAAAGCTGAAATTTAACATGAAGCTAGTCGTTAGCATGAAAAGAAAGAAAAAAGTATAAAAATGGATAGTAAAGCCCTAGAATTTGAAATTTGGGATCAAGCTAGTCATAATTATCGTTAGCATGAAAGTAAAACAAAAATTTGGAAAATGGACAAGTGCACGTCAGCTTATAGACATTATTATGTGTAACAATAATAATCGATAACAAAATAAAAATTTAAAAAATGGATACTAGACTAGTGAAAATCTGATTTCAAACCAAAATTATAAAAATAATTTGTAGTTACTTTATCACATTCCGAACAAAAAGAGATGGAATCCCACCAAAAACATATAAATGTGAAATGGAGGTCAAATTCTTACGCCTAAAACAGAGTTAAAATCTAAATTAAAGCCAAATTTTATCATAATTAAAACCATAACATTATTCAATTGAATTGGCGGGTTTTAAAATTTTGTGATAGAAACTGATAAAAGCACAAAGTTAGCTCCGTAAGATCTGCTCTTCTTATCAGAAGTAGCTCATTAGCTGTGCCTCGAGTAAGACCGCCAAGATCGAGTGAATAAATATTATGGTTATAATTATGATAAAACTTGCCTTTAATTTAGATTTCCACTCTTTTTAGGCGTTCGAACTTGACCTCCATTTTAAATTTGTGTTTTTGGTGGGTAATTTTTTTACTTAACCTATCTGGAGGCACAGCGGTGCCCCGCCAAGACAGGCCAAGTGAAGAGCGACGACATTACCTACCTTTTTCAAACTCTAGTTTTCCGTATACTTTAGAAGAGTGTGATCTTTATAGGATAGCGTTTTCTATAGAAATCTAAATATAGTACTCTCTGTAGGTCGAACTTAGAGTAGGTACCGACAAAATTCTACTACGCCGCGTAGGTAGTCAATTTTAAAAATCACGGCAATACCGTGGCGTTCGCGTTTTGCCGAGAAAAAACGCTTATGTAACGCTGGATATCACAAATACGCCGACGCCAAAACGAGGGTGTGTAGATTCAAAAGCCTGGTTCTACTTGAGACCTGATAACTTTTTTGCAGGGTAAGACATAATGCGCTCATCTTGGCGACATTTTTCGTGAAAACTGTTGGTGGCAGTTATTTAATGTAAAAGTAGTTTTCAGTAATCAAAAATGCATCTACACAATTTCATACGATATAAAAATAAAAATCATAAATAAAAATAAAAATACGTCAATAAATAAAAACATTTTGCTAGGACCATCCAGGAGTACTATTTTTGAATTATCGCATGCGGAAGTCTGCTTCTAAATGTGCTCGTATCACACGTTCTACTACTGACACATCCATATTCTTCCATTTCACACATCCTAATCAATTCCAACACGTCCAAGGTATTAACAAGTTCGAGTAGTAGAAAATATGATAAGAGTGTTACGGATTTCCGTAAACGATTTCACAAATCACACTTTCTGAAATTGAGCTCTGAGTCTCAGGATCGAAACCTACTTCAGATATAATTGCAAATCTTAGTTAGCATTATCAAGCCACAACGGCTGTCAAAGCTAAGGTCAAACTCAAAGCATAGTGTCAAATTGGTCTTTCCTTTTTCAAACTGGCCTTGTCTGTGTGTGAGTGAGTCTCGTCTATACAACCTGTTACATAACTAACCAAAAAAAAGAATATTTTTCATTATCATCAGTCGATAAAATAATCACATCACTAGTCTAGGTCAGATGCTACACTACCTGGCGAACAAAGTCCGCTTCGGCATACATTGCTGGTTGACTTAGTTTCTTTTATTGATGACATTCATGTAACAGCCAGCAATGTAAACCGAACTGCGCTTCGCCGCGTCGGTAACTTCATTTGAACCAATTGAACTTTGAGCTGTCAAAATTAGTGCTGCGATTCCACGATTAAAAATAAGTGTAACTAAATAAAAAAATATTTTTTTCGTAGTTTTCAAAAACGATACTACGGCTTTAATTTTTATGTTAATTAACTCTTTGCAACGGACCTTTCCACATCCTTTGAGCTTTATTGGTTGTTTTGTAACACGTTGTATACAGAAACGCAAAATGTAACTTTGTATCGGCAAATGTAACAGAATTACTTAAAAAATATACTAATTGTGTTTAAATTATTGTTCCTAGCAGTGAACTATTTTCGAAGGTTGCTGCTTACTCGAAAATTCATTGTTATATTGTAAAAAATAGTAATACCACGTTACCTACGTAAAATAACGTAACTAACGCCATCTATTGACATACTTTGGGCGGCTTGCTCTGACGTTGAACCTAGGTTCGAGACTCACTCACACACAGACAAGGCCAGTTTGAAAAAGGAAAGACCAATTTGACACTATGCTTTGAGTTGGACCTTAGCTTTGACAGCCGTTGTGGCTTGATAATGCTAACTAAGATTTGCAATTATATCTGAAGTAGGTTTCGATCCTGAGACTCAGAGCTCAATTTCAGAAAGTGTGATTTGTGAAATCGTTTACGGAAATCCGTAACAATCGTATCATATTTTCTACTACTCGAACTTGTTAATACCTTGGACGTGTTGGAATTGATTAGGATGTGTGAAATGGAAGAATATGGATGTGTCAGTAGTCATCATCATTGGCCTCATACGTCTATGACAGACGATTTATTCAGTGTCTGAGGCAAGATTTTTCATGGCTGTATAAGCCGATACGGGAGCGGCATGACTTTCCGCACGCTCTACAAACGAAGGTGGAATTAGAGACTGGCACATGCATGTTTAGATGTCGTTTTTGCCTTTTGTTTGCGAGACCAGCGAACCAGGCATCATCGTGAGCTTTACGCCCATCAAACACACGCTTTCTCCATACATCCCTATTCTCAGCAAGCTTCTCCCAGCTTTGATGGTCGATGTCAAACGCAGCCATGTCCCTTTGAAACGTAGCATCGGTCTTCCAACTCCTCTTTTGGCGTTAGCTACGGCGCCAAGCAGGACACGCCGCGGTAGACGCGAAGGTTCCATGCGGTACACATGCCCTAGCCACCGCAATCGTCTTTGCTTAAGCAAAGCGGTAAAGCTAGGCAGCTGTGCAATTTCTAGAACTCGCTCGTTTGTGACTCTGTCCTGCCAAGTTATATGCAAGATGTTTCTTACGCAGCGCATATGAAATGTGTTGAGTCGACGTTCTTGTTTTGCGTACGAAGTCCAGGTTTCAGCTCCATACAAGAGTATGCTTAGAACGCAAGTTTGGTAAACAATTATCTTGGTTTTTGTGGTCAGGTGTTTATTATTCCATACTCTTGTACTGAGCCTGCCGAACATGGTCGCCGCTTTGCCGATACGAGTATTGATCTCAGCATCGAGGGTGAGATTGTTCGACACAGTCGACCCCAAGTAGCAAAACTTGTCAACTATGTTCAAGGGAACGCCACCGAGCAAAATACGTGGTGTTTCTCCACCTTGAGCTAGCACTACTGTTTTTTTGGCATTAATGGACATTGAGAACAGAGAACACGCGTGGGAAAACTTATCAACAATGTCTTGAAGCTCACTTTGAGAATTAGCAACGAAGGCTGCATCGTCAGCGAACAAAAGGCTATCGACGAATAAGTCATCGCGGTTACGCTTTGACTTAAGAAGCGAGATATTGTACAGCTTCCCGTCAGCCCTAGTGTGCAGGTGTATACCCTGTTGGTCATCGCCGAAAGCAACTTTAAAAAGCAATGAGAAGAAAATACCAAACAGGGTAGGAGCCAACACGCAGCCTTGGCGAACACCTCTACGCATTTCGAACGGCTCGGATGTATTGCCGTTAAAAACAACAGATCCTTTCATGTCCTCGTGGAAGGATTTAATGAGGCTTAGTAGTTTCGGAGGGCACCCGATGTTTAAAAGTGCAGTATAGAGTCCTTCTCTGCTGACGGTATCGAAGGCTTTGTTAAGGTCGACGAACGCCACAAACAGAGGTGTTTTCTGCTCTCTACACTTTTCCTGCAGTTGGCGAAGTGTAAAGATCATATCTGTTGTGGAACGTTGTGCGCCAATCAGTAGTCCGTCAGTAGTAGAACGTGTGATACGAGCACAATATTTAGAAGCAGACTTCCGCATGCGATAATTCAAAAATAGTACTCCTGGATGGTTCTAGCAAAATATTTTTATTTATTGACGTATTTTTATTTTTATTTATGATTTTTATTTTTATATCGTATGAAATTGTGTAGATGCATTTTTGATTACTGAAAACTACTTTTACATTAAATAACTGCCACCAACAGTTTTCACGAAAAATGTCGCCAAGATGAGCGCATTGTCTAACCCTGCAAAAAAGTTATCAGGTCTCAAGTAGAACCAGGCTTTTGAATCTACACACCCTCGTTTTGGCATCGGCGTATTTGTGATATCCAGCGTTACATAAGCGTTTTTTCTCGGCAAAACGCGAATGCCACGGTATAGCCGTGATTTTTAAAATTGACTACGCGGCGTAGTAGAAACTTCTCGGTACCTACTCTGAGTTCGACCTACAGAGAGTATTATTTTTAGATTTTTATAGAAAACGCTATCCTATAAAGATCACACTCTTCTAAAGTATACCGAAAACTAGAGTTTGAAAAAGGTAGGTAATGTCGTCGCTCTTCACTTGGCTCGTCTTGGCAGGGCACAGCTGTGCCTCCAGATAGGTAAGGTAAAAAAATTACCCACCAAAAACATAAATTTAAAATGGAGGTCAAGTTCGAACGCCTAAAAAGAGTGGAAATCTAAAGGCAAGTTTTATCATAATTACAACCATAATATATATTCACTCGATCTTGGCGGTCTTACTCGAGGCACAGCTAATGAGCTACTTCTGATAAGAAGAGCAGATCTTACGGAGCTAATTTTGTGCTTTTATCAGTTTCTATCACAAAATTTTAAAACCCGCCAATTCAAATGAATAATGTTATGGTTTTAATTATGATAAAATTTGGCTTTAATTTTGATTATACACGTAACTCTGTTTTAGGCGTAAGAATTTGTCCTCCATTTCACATTTATATGTTTTTGGTGGGATTTCACCTCTTTTTGTTCGGAATGTGATAAAGTAACTACAAACTACTTTTATAATTTTGGTTTGAAATCGATTTTCAAAAGAAGTAAGTTTTACATGGTGTCATTATGTGTGTAAACTGTGTAAAGTTTCATTCTGTACAGTAGATAAATAGATACCTATGTAGGTACAGGGTGCGGATATGACTTGAGTAATTAAAAAAAGCATCGATTATTAACAAAAATCTAATGTTCATTGTTTCTTTTGCGCGGACTTCGGAAATTTTGAAAATGTAATCGATTAATTCTTATTTTATATAATCGATATTTCTTTTCAAATATTTATCTATTTTTAAATAATCTTTATTTTTCACATCCCTGATACAGGCGGGTCAAAAGAGTGCAGTGTGTATGTAACACTGTGCTCGCGGCTTGTGTTTAGAACTTGGCTGGCGCACTGTCGTGCGCTTTGACAAACAAGGATATTTCAATCGTTTTATGAAACCTAAACCATGTTTAGTCCAGGACTTCTAGGTGAGGAGAATATTAGTCTAGGTTCCATATTTGTAGAAATAAAAATACATTTTTTCTGCAAATTTTATTTACCCTTTTATGTTTTGTAGGCACGTATATAGTTAGGTATAAGTGATGTACATACGTATATTTATATTTTATTACTACCACTTCCATTTCGGTTCTTAGTCCAGGTGTTCTAGGTAAAGGTATTACCCACCGTTTTAGCGTTTATTTAAATAATGTTGTAGGTGCATTTCATCCATCTCTTCCCGTCGGTTGCCTCACTGCTGCGGATCATGACTCCGTACACTATCTTTCTTTGGTAATTTGTTCCCATTTAGCTCGATCTTTTGCTTCATGTAGAGCCGTGTTGGTGGACATCTCCATTTGTTCGGAGACTTGATCTAGCTACCGTACCGTCCTGTGGCCCTCTTTCCATCAATTTTCCTCGTCAACAGCAGTTTTTCCAGATTGTCTGATTCTCTTTTGACATATATCCAAAGTTCTGCAGTTTCCGGAGCGTGCATTTCGTGGTGTGGACAGCCGTGTGTTTTTTCCAGTCTCAACTCCTCTAATATGGTTACGTTGGTTGGTCCATAAAGCCGCCCAGGGAATCCGGAGCATTCGACGCCAACACCACATCACGAAGACGTCAATTCTCTTTTTATAAACAGCCTTGAGAGTCCAGGATTCTGAGCTACGGCTCAGTTACGGCTGAATATGGAAATTTATATGTACTAAAGGAGGACTTTTGTTTGAAATTGGTTTTAAATTTAACTATATGTACGAAATAATAAAACGCTAGTTTTATTTATATTCTCTCTGCGAAATAATTAAGAAATACGATCAAAATCAAGTTATTGATATTTTCATTGTTGAAACTTTTGATTTATAATTGTGTCAGTCATTGAAAGCTTACGTCAAAATCAGGACCGTTCAGTGAGTTTCATCTCGGGAGTTTCATACTGAGATAAAAGAGTTTTAAAACGTATTCTGAGGAGATTTTTATTCAATGTGCTCTAGGATTTCTATGGATCGCACTCACACATACGGAAATTGATCAAATATTTGCATATTTTCTAAAGCTAAAAAAACCTCAGAAATAACTTAAATATCACATTTTTATCAGATTCAAGAAATTAAAATGGTCTAATTTACGTTATAACACTATATTCCATGTATGAAACAGGGTAGTTTTTCTGTCTTTGCCGATTAAAATTTGTATGGAAATCTGCTCTGACGTTGATCCTTAAGGCTTTGTTCTTTATGGCTAGGCGAAGGGTGTGACTATAGGTACTGCCTAAAATTTAGTCTATAAATAATCCCGCCATACAAATTTTCAAAGATGCGTTCAGAAATTTTACAAAATGTCAATATTTAGAAGTTTTCGTTCTGAAATCGCCGCCTTTATTACGACTAGTTTTTGAAATCTTTAGTGTTAAATTAGATGTTCGAAATTCAAATTACTTTTCTCCACTACTTTTCTCAACAAGTTGAGAAATGTGATTTGAATTTCGAACGATGGTTAAAGACGACCTTTGCCGACTAAATTTTCGCAGCCAAATAGTTCTTTTCAAGCTGGTGAGGTGAAAACGAATTTATTATCTACATACAAACATACTTACTCTCGAAAAACAGACAAGGCAGACGGGGCAGACGGGCAAAAAAGAGACACAAAAGGAACGTAAGTGTTACACTGAGGCAATACGTATAATGCGGCGGCCATATAGCAAGTTGCCTTCTTTACTAAGTCACCAAGCTTTGGCTCCTCGCCCTTCGATTTCACTGTTAGTAATTTTTATTCTTAATACTGTTAGTACTTATTTTACCTGCAATAAGTTATTCAGCTGCTTAGCCAGCTTCGTCAGTTCATACAGTCTCTGTTCCTCTATACCCCTTCGTTTACACCACGCTTTGCCTCCCCTTCCTTCGGATTTGACCGTCAACCACGCACAGTATAGAGAGAGTAGAGTTATTGGGTCGCCATGGTCCGATTCTTCTGGTTTCCTTGCGTTCTGGAATGAGAAAATTAAGTTTTAAGAGGTATAGCATCACCCCATTTCAAAAAAACTGCTAGGGGTTAAATCCAGGGATCTCGCTAACCAGCCTGCCTATCGTGATGAGTATGGCAAATACATGGCGTTAACTTTTTGTGGCAACGTATTATTTTTTGCTTAGGTATATCACTTGACAGGATATACCAAAGCCATTGCTGGATACATCTGAATGAACGTTAACTTAGTCCAGCTTGACGGCAACTGACTAACATCGAGTAGATTGACTCCCAATCCCAAGGTCCCAGATCCTTCATGTAGAATGAAATAGAAAACAAATTACTGCTTGTCTTAGAACTGCTATTTCGCAATGGCCATCGCCAACGTTCATACCACGTTGAAAACACCAGTTCTAGTCCGATCACCGAAGTTAAGCAACATCGAGTGTGGTCAGTACTTAGATACGTAAAAAAAGAAAAGAAAAGAAAAGAAATGAAAAGAAAAGAAAAGAAAAGAAAAGAAAAGACAAGAAAAGAAAAGAAAAGAAAAGAAAAGAAAAGAAAAGAAAAGAAAAGAAAAGAAAAGAAAAGAAAAGAAAAGAAAAGAAAAGAAAAGAAAAGAAAAGAAAAGAAAAGAAAAGAAAAGAAAAGAAAAGAAAAGAAAAGAAAAGAGAAGACAAGAAAAGAAAAGAAAAGAAAAGAAAAGAAAAGAAAAGAAAAGAAAAGAAAAGAAAAGAAAAGAAAAGAAAAGAAAAGAAAAGAAAAGAAAAGAAAAGAAAAGAAAAGAAAAGAAAAGAAAATAAAAGAAAAGAAAAGAAAAGAAAAGAAAAGAAAAGAAAAGAAAAGAAAAGAAAAGAAAAGAAAAGAAAAGAAAAGAAAAGAAAAGAAAAGAAAAGAAAAGAAAAGAAAAGAAAAGAAAAGAAAAGAAAAGAAAAGACAAGAAAAGAAAAGAAAAGACAAGAAAAGAAAAGAAAAGAAAAGAAAAGAAAAAAAGAAGAGAAAATCAAAGACTTCTCACCTCACACTCGAAGTCTCTATGCGCCCTCGTGGTATAAATAGACCTTATACCCAAACCAGCGGCCAAGGCAAGGGCGGAATCCCGTTTGTGAGGGGGCAGAGTCGCCGCGCCGAGCACTAGGGCTTTCGCTAGGGCCACTTCCACAGGCAGGTTGGCTAGGGCTTTCCCTAGGGACGTCAGTTTCTCGTTTGAGGTGAGGGCGCCCTGGAATAGAAAGTTACAAGTTTTTGAATTCGGCAAAAGCATATCAAAAGAAGTTGACTTTTGGAATATAGATAAAAAAGGGCTTTCTATTTTGCTTACGTCACTCAGTAGAATTTATCAAGCTTGTCGAATTATACGAAAATATAATAAACTAGCAGCCCGCCCAGCGGTTTCACCCGCTGCTACTTACCTGTTTTCCCGTAGAAATTGGATCTTTGCCCGTAGTAAAAAGTCCATTACTCCGATCCAGCAGAGGTAAATGTGCGAGCAGAAGCGGCCCGTCATGCTGAATAACTTTTACTTTGAAGCCATGGCCGTATCTCTTATAGTTTAGATGGGATGCTGGTGGTCTTCATCAGGTGCTCCAGATCCTCGATGATCATGTTTCAGCAAAAGCGGCCCGTCATGGTTAACAATTTTGTCTATGAACCCATTGCCGTATCTCTTATAGTTTATATGGGATGCTGGTGGTCTACATCAGGTACTCCAGACCCTCGTGACCATTTGCCAGCAGAAGCAGCCTGCCATGCTGAGTAAATCTTACTTAAAAACCATTACCGTATCTCTTATAGTTTAGATGGGATGCTGGTGATCTTTATCAGGTACTCCAGATCCTCGATGCCCATGTGCCAGCAGAAGCGGCCCGTCATGATGCACAACTTTTTCTATGAAGCCATGGCCGTATCTCTTATAGTTTAGATGGGATGCTGGTGGTCTTCATCAGGTACTCCAGATCCTCGATGACCATGTGCCAGCAGAAGCGGCCCGTCATGGTGAACAACTTTTCTATGAAGCCATGACCGTATCTTTTATAGTTTAGATGGGATGCTGGTGGTCCTCATCAGGTACTCCAGATCCTCGAGGGCTGACAAAAAGTAATCCATGTCCTTCTTTACTATGCTAGTATCAGTGCCAAATTTCGCGAAGATCGGTAAAGCGGTCTGGCTTATTTGGGTAATATCCGCTGTATTTCCCGCCTTTCCTGCTGCTTACCGTTTTCCCGTGGAAATGAGAAATTTTCCCGGGGTAAAAAGTAGCCTATGTTACTCAGGAATGTTGTAGCTTTCTAATTGTGAAAGAATTTTCGAAATCGGTCCAGTAGTTTCGGAGTTTATCGATTACATACATACAAAAAAACAAACAAACAAACAAAAAAACAAACAAAGTTTTCCTCTTTATTATATTAGTGTAGATATGAGTATGGTCTGATGACAGTTGTCAAATCAATGCTAACCGTATGTTAAGTTAAGCTTCCCAAATCATACGCCTCACAAATGAAGAGTTATAGCTATCTTTTTCTATTGATATCCTTGTCACGGCCCCAAATAAATACTACTTATATAGGATGATATTTTACTAGTGACCGATAGCGAAAACTCAGAATCGGCTGGTGATAAGGAACAACTTTCCCCAAGGAACATAGGTCGAAATCCGAAAAAAGAAATTTGACCTTCCATACAAACTTGCCGATCAGCTGATTTCAGTAACTATGGGACGTACAATTTTTTTTTCGTCTTTCAACCTATGTTCCTTGGGGAAAGTTGTTCCTTATCACCAGCCGATCCTGAGTTTTCGCTATCGGTCACTAGTAAAATTTCATCCTATATGATCAACATCAGTAGTAACAGAGAGGCTAAAGGGACGCGAGATAATTATAAAACAAACAGACCCTGTCTAATAAACTATAAGCGATATGCGTGCGAGCAAGTTGGAATTCCTCTCAGTTATAATGTTCTTTTACTTCTGTAGCTAGTATTGACTAGATGCAGAGAACGGGAAATTGTGCCTATAAGGCGTACCAACGGGAGGAGGCCAACGTAAAATGGACGGCTATAGGTCGATATGATGTGTGTGCGACTTTTAAAGATACCTTCGGAATACTTACGTGTTGTTTAAGCTCCAGTAAAGCGTTTTCAACTGCGTTTTCCGGTGGTGCATCTAGGAAAGGGAATCTCCGAACATCATTGACTCCTAAAGAACTCATCAGCAGTAATAGTGAGGTTAAAGGGACGCGAGATACAAAACAGTCCCTTTCTAATAAACTATAAGCGATGCGTGCGAGCAAGATGGAATCCCTCTCATTTTATAATGCTCTTGTACTTTTGTGGCTGGTATTGTTGCAGAGAACGGGAAATCTTACCTATAGGCCAACCTTACCTAGTACCTTAGGTGAGGCCTAGTGCGACTTTTGAAGATACCTTCGGAATACTTACGTGTTGTTTAAGCTCTAGTAAAGCGTTTTCAACTGCGCTTTCCGGTGGTGCATCCAGGAAAGGGAATCTTCTCACATCATTCACTCCTAAAGAACTCATCAGAAGTAGTAGTGATGCTAAAGGCACGCGAGACACTTCGGGAGTCGAGAACGGTTCCATCGCGTCGAATTGCTTCTCGGAGTAGATTCGGTAGCATACGCCGGGGCCTAGAGTTTCCAACAATAATATAATTTTAGTGTACAAGATATGAAAGGTGAAACAGAAACAGTTATAAGGCAGCTCTACAGTTGAAGTACAGCTAATGAAGAAATTTGCGAGTTATCCTACTAATATTATAAAGGCGGATGTTTGTGTGTGTGTTTGTTACGACATCACGCAAAAACGGCTGATTAGATTGACATGAAACTTTGCAGAAATATAAAAGGGCATCTGGAATAACACATAGGATACTTTTTACCACGGAAAAATGTCTCATTCCCACGGGATCACGCATTTTCCAATATTTTTGAAATCCTACTAATATTATAAAGGCGGATGTTTGTGTGTGTGTTTGTTACGACATCACGCAAAAACGGCTGATTAGATTGACATGAAACTTTGCAGAAATATAAAAGTGCATCTGGAATAACACATAGGATACTTTTTACCACGGAAAAATGTCTCATTCCCACGGGATCACGCATTTTCCAATATTTTTGAAATAGGTGGCGTGACTGAGCCGATTCGCGTTTTAAACGTTTTCGCCGAAAACTAACAGCGACATCTCTCGGCGAATAATGCTTTTTTCCCTTGGAATAATAGGTTGCAGCGGGTGAAACCGCTGACGGGCAGCTAGTTACCATAATATTTGCATAATATGCTTAGAGAAAAGTGTAGGTAGTTAAACTTCGTAATAATGCGTCGATTACCTTTCAAACTCATATTGTGAACAACAGCGTAATTCCAGTATGGAATAATGTCTTTTTAAATACAAAACAAATAAACTACTCTGGTAAAATATTCAGCGATATTGTGTGCGTACATTCGGATTATAAAAAGCGGTGGAACGATACTCCACAGTTCTGGGTTTCAGTTCTGGATGCAGTCAACACTTTTTCATATATTTTTTGGCAATAAGATTTATTTAGCACTTAGTGTAAAACCTCATCTGTGTGATGCAGGGTTAGAATGTCATTACCCCATATCTTTTCCGTGGGTGTCGTAAGAGGCGACTCAGGGATAAATTCATCAGCGGTTCAATGCCTGGATGAATTTCGCAATTGCAACATCTTGCATTGCGCTCACCAACCCGCCTGCCAAGCGTGGTGAGTGTGGCAAATACCCCCCTTATAGGGGGAGGGCCATGTCCAGCAGTGGACTAATGTGGCTGTTATAGTTAGTGTAAAAAGCCAAATGCATATATTAACCTACCCGTACGTCCCGCGCGACCTTTCCTTTGGTCAGCACTGGCTTGCGATATCCAAAATTCCTTCAGTCTTTGCATCTTCGTTGTCGAGTCGTAGCTCATTTCTTTTACCTGCAAACAAACAAACACGTTGAATAAATTTCTCATTTCAGCTTTACTCCTGTTTACAGATGTAAATCAACCGGTTTAAAACGTTTAAAACCAAATTTCGCGGTTTAAAACCTGAAATCAACCGTTTTCAACCGTTTAAAACTCGCCTACAAAAAAAAAAGTTCTGTGTTTTACATACACATACATACATACACAAATCACGCCTTTATCCCTTGCGGGGTAGGCAGAGCGTAAACAGCCGTAGGTACCTACAATACAGCCGCTATCGCCACGTCTGACTAATATTTCAGGGCCGTTGTAGAAAAATCGTGCCGAAATGCAAAAAAATTTTTGCCGAGTAGGTACTTAGGTATGAATTTTTGTATGGAACATCCAAATTATTAATATAACCCTGTATATACAAAATTCGGTGTTTCCAACGATTTTACACTGACTTGCTCATCATAGGTTACCTACGCTCGGGCCTCGGAGCGACAAACTAGGTAATAAACCCGCAAAATCACATCATTAATCCATTTCAGTGATCCTTACCTTTGTAATATTACGAAAATGTATTAAAATCAATAAAACATTGTTATCAACCATCCGCCGTTTTAAACCGAAAAAAACGGTTGTTTATGATTTAAAACGGTTTTTTTCGTTTAAAACGATTTGGTTGAATTGGTTTTAAACCGGGCTTACATCTATACTCCTGTTAGATGTTGCTTAATTTCGCCAAAAGCAAATGAGCCGTCGCAGCTTTGTTAGATTACAGGCGTGGTCAGGCCTGTCACTCCGCGTGTAGGTACTAAAAACATACCTCCAGGCGCCGGCCACTGCGGGAAGGCCAATTTAGTAGGCTGCCACAAGCGAAAGAAGACACACGCGCGCGCTATTTGTTCGACCGCGTTCAACTTTCTCGACAATTTTTTGCAAGATGGAATAAATACGCGAAAAATAGCAAAAAAAATACTGTACTGTATTTAATTGTTTAAATACAGATCATGATCAGAATTTAACTTTTTTTTGCTTGCCTAAAGACGCTGACATGTAGGTAAAATCTACTTTGAAATTAATTCAAACTACAAACCCTTTCTTTTTTTGTTGAACAAAGTACTATTACCCTAATATACTAGTACCAAAACCCTAGAAGTATTTAAAAGTAAAATAAAAAGACATTTTATTTGTATCATTCGAGTAGCAATTCAGTTATGAACTTAAACTACATGAACATAACGTACTCGGCGCTGCGTGCTGAGCTTTGCCCGCCAAAAGTAGGAGTAAACACTCGTGCTGTGCGCTAGATGGCGTAAGAAATTTCTCGAAGTAAGCAACCCTACTCCGCGGCTTTTTCAATACGTATAACCACGTCTAACTTATTATGAACCGTAGTCCAGTGAATTAAGGCCCATTTTCCCTCGAAACAAATTTGAAGGTATTTAAATGAACACGTGCTCGACTGGAACGCGAGCTAAATTAAACCATATTGTCTATCAGATTGAGTACATATTTCTTTGAAAACCATTGCGAAGAAAAGCTTCTGTAACGCTAGTTACTATACTCTATCCGCGCGATGAAGATAATACCAGAAAATGCAAAATGATTGCCATTGGTTAGCGATAACGAGGCAAGGGTGCGTTTACATGGCGGTGCAATTTCAGTCTACTTCTGTGGCTTGCACGGAGCAGACGCGTTCTTTTGTTCTTATATCGATTGTTTTATTTCTCCTACGACCTAGTACGTGTTTTGGACTATTTCCTGTGAAACATACACAGATGTATTTACCTAAAATTATTTTTACTTATTAAATATTGTAATAGACCAAAGAAAACCAAATTTAATAGTAAAAAATATTTATGAGTCTTCTTTGACCAAAGAGCCATGTAAACGCACCTTTACGTTTTTACACAATTGTTGACGCCCTCTTACCTGGAAGGGCAATCATTTGTCCCTTTCACTTGCATACAAAAGTGCGGTTGAGAGGACGCTATATTAACTTCATCGCGCGGATAGAGTATAGTTATTATTCTGTGGCGTGGTTTAAATCTTGTGTAAGGTAAAAAATGCAAATTTTCTAAATTGTTATCTACGTTTAGTAGGAATTTTCCAGCTGCATATTTAGCATACCTAAAATACTCAAAAGTTGCAACCCACCATAGTCTAATAAAACATGGTCTTACATTCCCAGAGAAACACAAGCCTACGTCACTAGAATTGCCATTTTATTTCAATAAAATACGTTATGGGGTAAATTCAATCTCAGAAAAATGAGTTAAAATATTTCTGAATAATTTTATAATTTAGATTTACGTGTGTATTAACTTGAACTTTACAACAACACTAAAATTGTATTTATTAGTTAACAGTATCTTATATGATTTACAAAAATAATCATACATTTTGGTAACCCACAAGCATGATGACGTAGGCTTGTGTTAGTCACGTGGTTCACGAGTCTCGGAATGGAATACCAGGCGGAGTATCTTATTATACCATGCAACCCACCTTCCCAGAATCAACGACAAATCTGATCCCATAGATAGTCACAGATGTTTCAGCTATATTAGTCGACACTATACACTTCCTAACCCCCTCGGGGGGATAATCTTTGTCTTGCTCAGTGAGAGATAGACCACTGTGTAAGGGTAGGACTATTCATTTCTAGTTCTTAGGCGTTTTTAGAGGTTATACATGTAAGGAGTCAAGATATACTGGTTTCACATACAGTTACTGAGTAAAATTAATGTAGGTTGACTGGTTGATACCTTACACAGATCGTAAGTAAAAAAGTCCACTTACCTTCCCAGAATCAACCACAAATCTGATCCCATCTATAGTCACAGACGTCTCAGCTATATTAGTCGAAACTATACACTTCCTAACCCCCTCTGGAGGATAATCAAACACTTTGTCTTGCTCAGCGAGAGATAGACCGCTGTGTAATGGTAGAACTATCCATTTCTTAGTATTTTTCTGTTTATTATTTGACAGCACAGTAACTTATTTAATAAATTTAATGGATCAAGATGAACCAGTTTAGTATACAGCTATTGAAACATACCAGTATAAGTCGATAGCTTACATAGATAGATTGCAAAAAAATCTACCTACCTTGCCAGAATCAACCACAAATCTGATCCCATCTATAGTCACAGAAGTCTCAGCTATATTAGTTGAGACTATACACTTCCTAACCCCTTCAGGGGGATAATCAAACACTTTGTCTTGCTCAGTAAGAGATAGACCACTGTGTAAAGGTAGAACTATCCATTTCTTATTTTTTCCACGATTTTAAGGAGTTGGTTATGTTATACATTTAAGGGACATCATATCTTTCATACTAATACTGAGCAGAACCAGTAAAAGTAGATAGGTAAAATTTTGTAAAAATCTGCTTACCTTCCCAGAATCAACCACAAATCTGATGCCATCAATAGTCACCGAAGTCTCAGCTATATTGGTCGAGACTATACACTTCCTGACCCCCTCAGGGGGGTAATCAAACACTTTGTCTTGCTCAGTAAGAGATAGACCGCTGTGTAAGGGTAAAACTATCCATTTCTTGGTTTTTTCAGCGTACTATTAGAGGTTGCCTGGTGGAAATGGCTACCTCAGCAATAATGACGCATTATTTATTATTTTCATTATGCGCTTTTTCATACACATAGCGCATCATGTTTTGTGTTGTAATGTATTATTAGAGTGATCAACATAAACTGGTTTTTGACATTCAAACAAATAAAATACAAATAAAGTCGACTAACCTTTCCAGAATCAACCACAAATCTGATCCCATCGATAGTCACTGAAGTCTCGGCTATATTAGTCGAAACGATACACTTCCTAACCCCCTCAGGTGGATAATCAAACACTTTATCTTGTTCAGTAAGGGATAGACCGCTGTGTAAAGGTAGAACTATCCATTTCTTAGTTTTCTCGGCGTACTGTTGAGCTGCGTCGCATATAGATGTGATCTCTTGTACGCCAGACATGAATATTAGCATGTCGCCTCTTTCGTCACCTGGAAGAATATCACAAGTATTTAATTCCATCAGCTAGTTCGTCGCCTCGGTGACCGACACGATAGAAAGAATAAAATTTAATGTTTCGATATAATTCGGTTATCTGACTAACATTATTGTAACACCATTCACAGTCACAACACAATCGCGGTTTGAACCACACCACGATTTGCAAGCAGCTTTGCGAACGCTGTGTACGTATGGGACGTTGTGCCGTGGGGTAGCGGCTGAGGATTCTGCCACCCCTATTCTAGGGTGATACCACCTACGATAGCATTCCCAAAGAGGGTTGAAGTCAGGCTGGTGGCCGGCCGTAACATAATGACAAATCCTATTATAACATGATTATGTGTTCAAACAAAACATGTTGCGCTGACCCTAAGTAATTGGGATAAGGGCAGAAAGATGATGTGTAGGAACGTTGCTGGCCATTCCCTTGATCCATCACTTCCATTCCATTAGTAGATATCCCGTTTTCGCCATCCCATTACTACCAGCCACGACGACACATAACAAACGTAAACATCAATTATACATTTAGGTACTTACTTGGGTACTTGTTGTCAATCAACTGCATGATCTGAACATAAGGTTGGGGATCCAGCCGATCGTCTCTTGTTGGTTTGTCTTCAATAAATATTGGTTTGTAGTTTAGCTCTATTGGAAATAGACGTCCAGGGACCTGAAATAAAAAAAAATAATGTTTTTTAGGGTTTCGTAGTCTACTAGAAACCCTTATAGTTTCGTCATGTCTGTCTGTCTGTCTGTCTGTCTGTCTGTCTGTCTGTCTGTCTGTCTGTCTGTCTGTCTGTCTGTATGCCGCGCCCTCATATCTT
Source organism: Phthorimaea operculella (assembly GCA_024500475.1). Classification (NCBI taxonomy): domain Eukaryota; kingdom Metazoa; phylum Arthropoda; class Insecta; order Lepidoptera; family Gelechiidae; genus Phthorimaea; species Phthorimaea operculella. Next base: position 12,057,479 of record JANFCV010000002.1, read on the forward strand.
CGTCAGTTTTAGAGCTATCGACATGAAATTTGGTGAGAAGATAGATCGTGTTGACCCAAATATAGAAATGTTAAGAAAAAAATATTTTAAATGGTTTTTGGACCCCCTCCCATACAAGTGAAAGGGGGGCAAAAAAAATTTTTTTCTTCTTTAATATTGAGTAGGGTATCGTTGAATAGGTCTTTTAAAACTAAGGTGAGGTTTCTTTGAAACAAAGTCACTAAAATGTTTCTGTCACGAGATATTTGCTTTTAAAAAGGGCGTTTTTGACCCATAATTTGTTCCAGCTGTAACTTCTAAAGTATAAACGCTAAAAATTTGAAATAAATATGGAATATAGCTTACAATCTGAAATTACAATGAAAACTATAACGGATATCGTACCCTTAAAGGTTTCAGAAAAAAATGAGTTTTTCTATTTGCGGTTGGTCATCATACTGCTGCTAACAAACCAGCAACAAAATTAAGTTTGTAATGCTGAAAAACCTGATATTTTAACGTTGACTACGAAACCCTATTTGTGGGCGTGTCTGACACGCTCTTGGCCGGTTTTTTTATCTAGCCTGTGTAATGTGAAATTATTTTAAAAAACAAATTAAAATCCCGAGTAAGCAAACTTAAAATAGTATCACCCATTATTAGCCTTGGTAAATGGAGTTTAAGGGATAAATTCGTGGACGGCAGTTTACTATGAATGCAATATATCTTGTACTATGTTTGCCAATATGCTTAGAGAGGAGAATGGCAATCACATTCCAATAGGAAAGGGCGTATGTTCTACAGTGGATTATTGCAATCATCAATGCATGTTTTTATTTAAATCACTGCCAGACTAATCTATTTCTATCTAAAATAAGAAAAGAAAAATAATTTCTAAATAGATACTTACTTGAATAACAACAGCCTGTTCCGCAGAAAAGTAGTCTTCAAACAGTTTGATATTTATAGTGGCGGACATCAAAACCAGTTTGATATCAGTGCGAGTGTGAATCAGGCATTTGAGTATGCCCAATAGAAAGTCCCCCATAAGATGGCGCTCGTGGATTTCGTCCAGTATTATGACGTCGTAGTTTGGCATGTTTTCTGAAGACATCTGAAGAAAGTAATGGGTAGCAAGTTAACAGAGAATGTTCAAGTTAACAGAAAATGTTCATATTTGTTGCACTGTGCAATAATAGCTTTTTCAAGCATAAATATTTTTAAAATTTCTGCAATTGTAGCTAGAATATTTTCCCACAAATAAAAAGAATTGTTTTTCCATAAATAAACAATCTTGTGCTATAGATAATGGTGTCGCATTACCTGTCTCAGCAACAATCCTTCAGTGATGAAGCATATCTTAGTGTCGGCAGTCTTGCTTTTCTCAAACCTGATCTGGTATCCGACCTTGCTCTCAAACTGAGTGAGCATCTCGTAAGCCACTCGCTTCGAGAGGGACACGCAGGCTATCCTTCTTGGCTGGGTACATGCTGAAAGAAATAGCAGATATTTTCTATAGGTCTAAAATTTTAATAGCGGTGTGGTGCCAGCTTAGAATAGCATAGCTGTTGTAAGAAGCAACTGAGGGATTTGAGAGTTGATGTGTATTACAATTTTAAGGGACATGCTGGCAACCTGTCACTATGTTGAAACTCTCAACCTTTTGTCAGACATGGTGTAAATGGCCGTTTTTTAGTTGTTTACGCTCTGCGTACCTCGCAAGAGATATAGGCGTGATATATTTGTGTGTATAGGGCTATGGAATTTTAAATTAAAATTTAAATACAAGGAGTGGATCAATTACAAAAAAAAACCTTAAAGTTATCTGTAAAACTGAACCAAATCAAATCAAATCCCTCATAAAATTTAATTATTTATTAATATTTAGAACGGTTTTTTATCAACCTTTTAATTTTCTTACAATCAATAAAAATATGAGGACATTATTTTTCTAAGAAGAAGAAAATTAAGATATTCCATTTATTTTCTACTGAAAATATGTTTATCTTTTATTCATAAAAGAAGAGTACTACAAAATACAAACCTATATTATCAAACCCAGCTTCATGCAAGTACTGAGGCACTTGTGTTGATTTTCCACAGCCCGTGTCACCAGCTACGATAACCACTCTTTCATTCTTCACTGCCTCTTGTATTTCAGTCCTGAAAACACATAAATAATAAATAAAAAGTGGAAATATGCTAAGGGGTTGTCTATTACCTAAATAAATAATTGTCAATTTTTTTCCCCCTTCGATTGTATGAATGTAACACCAGTAATGCTATTTAAGTATAGAAAGTCAGAGTATAAGTCAGTCAGATTATAGGTATATAGGTACTTTTCGCCTGTCACATTGTTTTAAAGATTTTGGAAATAAAGGGACAAAATATGGGAATGGGAATTGTTTTATATGTACTATGCAGTAGGTAGGTTATTTTAGTAATAGGTTATTAAAGTATATATGGTAGAGTTTAAGTCTATTCTATATATTGAGGACGCTAATAGATATTTTAATGAATAATAAATTTATTATGCAGTGAAGAAACAACTTACTTGTATTTAGCAACAGGTAGTTCTCTCTGAGCTTGCCTTAATTTCTTCAGCTTTTCAAGCTTTTCCTTATTCTTAAAATCTAAATAGATAGAAACTATATTCAAGAAAGCTTCAAACAACTTTTTATCCAATTTTCTTCTGTCCCGATCATCACTGACAATGTCCACATACTTTATTTTGGTAGTAAAATTAATACAGTGAAACTTGGAGAAGTTTTCTGGCGCTCCAATGTCGTTACATACAATTTCTTTATCATTTTGGTATTCCACTATGGGTTTACCAGCTTTCCTCAAAGTAGCTTCATACTTCTTCAAGAACACCCAGAAGTCATCAAGACTGTTTGCCACAGTATTACTCTCACTGCTGTACAGAATTATCTTGTTTAATTCGCGTTTATAGTGCTCAAAACTGAATTCAGAGTCCGGAATGGAGCGTTTTGGTGATGGGCTGATTCTGCGTAATTTGTGCTTCTCACGGTCATAGGAACGAGAGCGCCTACGCTTGGAAGGCCCAGCTTTTGATGAGAAGGAATTTCGACCCATCTTTTCCTTGGGAACTTAAAATAATATTAGAAATTCATAAATACAACCTCAAGGAAAATGTAAACACAAAAAATTGTGTTCCCCTGTTTTGACAGCATATAACAGCCACAAAAAGGACAGAGATATACAATATTTCTGTGTGACAAACAGAGACAGCAAATACATACGGGGTAGCCAAAAGTACAAATGGAACGCGCTGTATTAAAATAAACCATAGACAATGGTATCCCCTACACGATCAAGTATTTTTTTTTGACCTGTAAAAATAGATAAATTTTGAAGGATTTGTACATGAAACTAAACATATTTCTCCAAAGAACTTCGTCGATAATTCTACTAATAATAAGAAGTCGATATTTGAAAATTTGTTGCTCATATATAACTTGCACGAATATTTTGAGGGGATTCATAGGCTGGTTCACTCTTTAAAAATAATGGAAGATATCTTTTTTCACATAGGTACAGAACAAAAATTAAAGCCAGTCAGTGTGAACAAGTCCGTTGTAAAAAGTCTTTAGCAAAATAACTAAAGCCATAGCATCGTAATTGAGTTTTTTTATTTTATTACATTTTGACCTGACTCCGACTTTCCGAGGTGTATCCGTACCGATTTCCGACCATCTTGATACGCGATAGTGGACATGATATACTTGCTAAATTCGCAGGCTCGATTAGAACCGGGGTAGCCCAGTTGGTAGTGGCGTCGGCAGTACAGATGCCGAAGGTCGCAGGTTCAAATCCTGCCTGCAGTGGAAAATTTTGCAAGTTTTCCAAAATTGTATACCTAACACGAGATGTGTTAAAAAAAATTTGGTATTCATCTCCATCACCATTCCATCTCCGGTGCACGAGACGCCGGTTGGGATTCCACCCTTATATCGTAGACGTCCCACAATTTCAAACAAAGCGCTTCGCTCTACATTTCTAATGCGAACTGCTCTAAGTGGAACTCCCTGCCTGCGGATCTGTTTCCGGAACGTTACAACCTGGGCCTTTTCAGGGCGGGAGTGAATAGACATTATCTGGGCGAGCATGTTCCATCATCGTCTGCATCGTCACTTAACATCAGGTGAGATTACGGACAAATGCTTACCTTTATAAAGAAATAAAAAATAATGTGGCAGGCAGGTCGCATTAGTCTGCTATCACTTCGAATTAAGTTACCAACGTGGTACAGCGCATTCGGTCTACGATGCCGACTTTTACATTAGTGTCATCATTACAATAAATTCAAGTCAACCAGCAATGTATACCGAAGCGAACTTTGTTTGCCGGGTAGTTTAGCACTGACTAGTGATGTGATTATTTCATCGTTTGATAATAATGAATAATATTCTTTCTTTTTGTTTTTTCTGTAAAAAGGTTGTATGTAATGGTAATGGTTAGACGGGCTGTTATCCGCAACTCGACGTCTACATGATTTACATTTTGCGTGAAGGGTGGGAGCTCCCTACTCGAGCCATCCTAGTTCCCCGAGGAAGCTCAGCAACCCTACCAAATCACTGAGTGCCTCAGGAATTGACCTCGGATTTCCGAGGTGCTTTGCCCGGTATGTTGCCACCTCTTTGCAGTGTAGTACCACGTGGGCAGCTGTTTCTTCTTCTTCCATGCAGACTCTGCACAGAGGACTGTCAGTCAGTAACACCTATGACTGAGAGGTGCTTGTTAAAGTGACCGTGACCGGTTATGATGCTGGTTATCATGCGAAGTTGGGGTTTTTTCAGTCGGAGCAACTTCTTGGATAGGCGACTGGACAGTGTTGGCATGGCTTTTCTAGCCTGCCTGCAGTCTTCTAAACCGGTCCAGTATGTATTGTGTTCGTTTTTAGTACGTTCTCTCAGTAGGGAGCGGAATTTACCTGCTGGAATGGGTATAATCGGTTCCGGCCCGTAGGCATCGGTATCCGATCCCCTTCTGGCTAGTTCATCCGCTGCATCGTTACATCTGGAGCCGCTGTGTCCTTTGATCCATTGTAGAGTTAAGTGATTGTGTTTACATACCTCCATTAGACGTTGGTGGCTTTCGTAGATTAGCCCTGATGTCATTGTGTGACTGTTCAGGGCTTGCAGTACTGACATGCTGTCTGAGAGTATACGGATGGAGTGGCCCTTTACTTCCCTGGCAGCAATGGTTGTTGTGGCTAGTGAGATAGCCAAACACTCTGCTCGAAAAACTGAGTTATGGTATCCCAGAGGAGTTGATAGTCTGATATTTAAGTCCTCCGAGAACACACCAGACCCTGTACCGGACTTCGTCTTAGACCCGTCCGTGAAGATCCTAAGTTCTTTGGGGGTGAGGCCTTCGTAGAGGTCATCTTCGTAGAGTTGTATTTTGTACTTTTTGTCAAATACGAACTGTTTCGGGATTCTGTCACCTGCATCTGCGAGCAATGGCAGATCTGTTTGTGCTTCGTATAAGATGGCGGTGTGTGGGGTATTGTTGTTTCTCCAGAGTTTCAAAGAGTTGAGCCTTACTGCAGCCGCAGCCGCCACCTGCTTGACAAACAGGTGAAGTGGCGGCAGATCCAGCATGGCTTCCAGGGCTGCAAAAGGTTGTATATATCCTTTGTGACGAAAATGGCTGTAAAACATTATTCTTAATGACTTTTAAACTTTGGCCAGATGTGGTGCAAATGGTTGTTTTTTACACTTAATTATATTATGCTATGTTCCTAAGCGAAAGTTATTGAGTTTCACAGATTGGTACGTCCTTTCCGATATTCTTAACTATTTTTTTCCGCCATCTTCTTTTTGAGTCATTGACAGTGAATCTCAGACACTTTCAGCATTGTAACTGGTTAAAGCAATATCAAATTCAAATGCTATACCTACGTCGTACAATTTACCTTTATTTTGAGTTGATCTCAACTTTTAAAATTGAATTACACATATTTCTTTTCATTAATAAAATATGCCGTGTGATGCCGGCTTGGAAAAGCATCGTTCCAATTCTTTCCCGCGATTGTGACGGTTTCATGTGTATTACAATTTAAGGCGACATGTTAACAACCCACTATATTGGTACACAGTTTTTTCTTAAAAATCCCTTCTTCTTCTTCTGAGTCGTTTTCTTCACTGCTGAAGGTCGTGTCCACAAAGTTTCGCAAGCACGTTCGAAGTCAAGGTTCTCCATTTATCTCTGCTCTCGGCTTTTCTTAGGGCATCGGTTACAGGGGCTCCAACCAGCTGTTTCACTTGGTCCACCCATCTCGATGGAGAGCGACCACGTGAGCGTTTTCCTTCCACTTTCCCAAATATGACCAACTTTTCGAGGTTGTCTGGTTCTCTACGCGCCACATGTCCAAAATAGCTGAGGATCCTTTGGTAGCATATGGTGGATAAACGAGTTTTTATTCTCAGCTGCTCGAGAATAGATTTATTTGTTCTTTTCGCTGTCCAAGGAATACGTAGCATGCGTCGCCAACACCACATTTCAAATGCATCTATCTTCTTTCTTTCAGTAGCACGTATTGTCCACGACTCAGCTCCATACAGGAAGATTGAGAATACCAATGTTCGCATTAGTCTTATCTTTGTATTATTTCTAATATTTCGATCTTGCCAGATTCTAATAAGCTTGGTCACAGCTGTTTTTGACATCTGAATGCGACGACGTATCTCCTTCTCACATCCGCCCTGGTTACTAATGAGTGATCCTAGGTAGACAAATTCGTTTACATACTCCAGGTCTTTTAACTCTCCAGTAGTTGTAAGTTCGCCGGCTCGGTCCACTATCATCACCTTTGTCTTTGTCCGATTGATTGATAGACCTACAGCCTCACTTTCTCTCTACTCTCCGAATGAGTTCAGCCATCTCACTCTCAGAAGACGCAAACAGTGTGGTGTCATCTGCGTAGCGCAGGTTGTTGATTTTTGCACCGCCTATGCGAAATCCTTCCTCCCATCCTTCCAATGCTCTCCGCATGATGTACTCTCCGTAGATGTTAAACAGCACTGGCGATAAAATGCATCCCTGTCGGACGCCTTTTCGGGCTTGAATGGGTTTGATTCGCAGTCATTTACTCGGACTACGGTTTCTCCATTTTCATACAGATGCGATATAAGGATTACCAAATGCTCTGGGACACCCATCTCTCCTAGGACGCGCCATAAACAATCCCATCTGACACAGTCAAAGGCCTTCGAGTAGTCGATGAAACACATCAATAGTGGTCGGTTGAACTCTCGACTCTTTTCAATAATTTGCCTGATATTAACTATTTGTTCCTTTGTGCCTCGGCCCTTGACGAACCCAGCTTGTTCTTTAGGATTTGCCATTGCAAGTATCTATTTAGTCGGCTATTAATGACATAAAGAAGAATTTTGCTTGCATGTGAGATAAGCGCCACAGTTCGATAGTTGCTGCAAACCTTGGTGGATCCTTTTTTGTGTAAAGGTATGAGAGTGGATCTCTTCCAGTCGTTAATCCATTCGCCTGATTTCCAAATTTGGTTGCATAAGTCACGTAGAACTTTCACCCCATTTGGCCCTACGTGCTTCAATTCTTCTGCAAAAATAGTGTCACATCCGGCAGACTTGTTGTTTTTCAGCTTGTTGATAGCACATTTGATCTCGGAGTCCAAAATATCTGGTTCCAGCTCTTTTATGATTTTGCAAGATGTCGTAGGTTGTCCGACCGACTCTGCACGATTATCCTGTACAGCTCCTCGCAATACGCCCGCCACCTTTCAGTAACCTTGTCTATTTCTGTTATCAAGTTACCCGCATCGTCTTCCACGGCCCAGGTCTTCGGCTTAAATTCTCTCGTGATGTATTTCACTTTCATGAAAAGATCTCTCGTATGGATACTTGCAGCATGGTCTTCGATATCTTGACAGATAGAGTTGATATGATCATTTTTATCACGGCGACATAATTTTTGTATTTCAGCTGAGCGCATCTGATATTGATCTTCGCTGGTACCAACATTATTCATCAGCAGATTCTTTCGCTCTTTTATAGCGTCCCATGTTTCCTCAGTTATCCATACTTTTTGGGTCCTTCATCATTTTGATTTGCGATTTCTTGCGAGTCGTGATAACAAGGTTTTTAAAACTGTTCCAGTTTGCTTCTTTGTCCTCGTTGCTGTTCGCTGCCAATTCAGACACTTTTTCATTAAAGTTTTCCTCAAAGGCAATAAGCTCTGTTGGTTTTAAACGTCTTTGCGACTTATAGTTATTACGTTGACAGCGCTTTAGCTTGATATTCAGCTCAGCCACTAGCAATTTGTGATCACTACCACAGTCAGCCCCGGGATAGGTTTTGTGTTCGTGATACATGATCTCCACCTTTTGCTATCGCGATATAATCGATCTGGTTACGAGCCCGATCTCCTGGCATTATCCAAGTATAGAGTCTTCTTGGATGATTTTGGAAGCATGTGTTCATAATAGTGAGAGAATTTTCTGTACAAAACTGAAGCCACATTTCTCCCCTCTCATTTCTGTCGCCTAGTCCGTACTTTCCGACTGTTCCTCTCAGGTGATCATCACTAGAGGTATTGCCCACTTTGGCGTTCATATCCCCATCACAATTGTGATCTCCTTCTTGGCATTGATTGTAGGACGTCATCAAGCTTGCCATAAAACTGTTCAATTTCATCTTCCGAGGAATTCGATGTAGGTGCATACACTAGAACAATATTTAAGCGACATGGTTTGGTGTTTAGTTTTAAAGTCATGATCCTGTCATTAATCGGGTTGTAGCCTAGCACAGAGTTATTGATATGAGGTGATACAGATATAGCTACTCCATTCTTGCTTTCATCCACTGGTCCTGAAAAGTATGTTATGCGGCCGGAGGCAGTTGCATAAAAACCAGAACCTCTCAAATGAGTCTCGGTCAATCCTAGAATTTCGAGATTGGAATTGGTCTGCTCTTTATCTATGATCTCTCTCTTTCCCGGTTGCAAAGGCCACGAACATTCCATGTGCCTATTCTTATCCTTCGAAGAAGTGCGCGGTCACGAAGACCAGATGCTTCACCAGTAGCATTCTGTCCACTCTGGGCCTGGTGTGCCACTCCAGGGTGGCCAGTAGCATATTTCACACCATGTGACCTGGACTCAACATGGCGCCAGGATATACCTGGGTCGCATTTCTTCGCTTTCTCTATATTCTTGGTGCTCATTGTGGATTTCTTGGGAAGATAGTCCAGTGGTTTCCCCTTGCCTACTGGACCGCTGTGGTATTATAGTATAGCCATAGCATCCAGCTGCCAATGCCTGACATCCGAACGTGGTAGAAGGAACGCCGGACCCCCTTTCTCCTTCTGCTTGCCGACCTACGCCTCCAAAGGGGTTGGTTACCACAATCTCAGCTATAGGTTACTCGACGTAACAGGGTTCACCGCGGGTAGGCAGGAGTGGAGTTGGTGAGAAGAGGCTAGCGTGACATGGTTGTCATATATTGCGCATTACTCACCCTTGAACCCCCTTAAGTATTTGTTAAGTACCAATTTTACCTTTTTAATAGCCGTCAGAAAATAGTTTTAGATACAATCCATCGTGTAGGGTAACTTGGAAAGTAAGAATATTGCGAACAGCGCCCTCTGTTATTATTATTCCGCTTTACTTTTTATTTCCGCCATTACATCCTACTCTATGGCCATTACATTCCGCCATTTTGCTTTGTCGCGGAGTGAACGTAAAAATTATTCCTATGTATTTTATCGTGGATTTTAGTTATTTAGATTAGAAAATAGTGTTTTAGCACACTGATGGCTTGCTTAAATACCCTTAAGTTAGAAATCAAGACCTTAGAACAAGTGTTTCCCAAAAACCATGAACGCTTTCAGATAATGTCAGCTAGTGTCGACGAATTGACCTGCAGATTCGTTGGCAAAAGTGGAAAGAAATATGAAATACACGCAAATATTACCGTAAGTAAACCTTTATTATACGAACTACTAAACTAAGGTTTAATTTTGGCATAAAGTTGCTGCGTTTATTGATTATCGGAGGAACAAAGGTTCGTGTTTATGAGGGCAGGGCAGTCAACAATGGGTTTACGGAAGTGATTAGCCCCTCACGAAATCGAAATCTATCCGAGCAGTTCACTCGTTTCTCCTCGTACTATTTACCAAATATTGCCTTGTGTATACTAGCTACATCAGAATTAGCAGCGATAAGACCATAAGTGTTGTTAGTAAATCATCTATCTCTAAACATTCGTGGCGATGTTTGTATCGATCTCGGTTTCATTGCACTCCAGTCAAGTTTCGTCAACATTCAGACCACATTACAGCTACGTTTCACACTGAAACAGCGTGGGTTTTGTTAGGATAACGGTACTATCGCGTTTTTGGGACAAAGACAGTGTTAGTCATCCCTTCTACCTGCTTTTTGTACCAATACAATCTTTATTGGTCCCAAGCTAAAGTTTTTTTTTGTTGACTCAGGCATATCTTCCAGCCAACTCACTAGTGTGAGTGTGACGAAATTCTTAGAAATATGTGTGTGTATCTAGTCAGTAAATAGGAAATTAATGTTTCTTCTAGTTAGATAAACAGTGATATTTGTTATGATGTCGTTTTGTGTGTAAACAGTAGGTACTATGAACATCCCATTCTGTTATTTCTGTTCTTTGAAACTAAAGTAAAATGTAGACATTAATATTGATAGTTAAAGTTGTATTGTTTTATCGAATGATAAGATTCCATGATTTAAATTTAATATTTCCATCCTTTTAACCTTATTACCTACTTGATTTTTCTTGTTTGTTTTGCTTGAATCATTATTCATTGTGACATCAATGAAGGTATAATGTTGTTGCAAAGTATGTATCTATAGCTAATTAGATAGGTAAATGTTAATAAGCACATGTTTGGATACAAAATCAATGAATGGCATACTAAATCTTGGCTATCTTCCATATCTAGGCCAAACATTTATTTATAGAGGATATCTATCAACCTATCGAAGCTAATCAGCTTTCACTCATCTATGAACTCTTTTACAAGAATCACAACATTCACAGCAAATCAAGTATGAAGGGTTTGCTTGGCACATTTTATACAAGGTGTTACGAAAAATACTGCATTCTTTGTAACAATTGATAAAGCCCTTGAAACTGAACAACTTTCCCTTAGGAATATAGGTTATAATATGAGAAAAAGATGGAGCCTCCTACATAAATATACTAGGTTGACTGACCCCATATTTCTGGGAGATCCTATTATGTATGGAAGTATGGTTAACTCAAACACAATAGGAGGACATCCCACACATTCAAGATCAAATTAATCAATCAATCATTTTCTTAATTGCTTGGCATGATGACCTACTGTTGTCTAGAACATAGATGATTATGATATCTGTCAGGGGATAATCTAATACACATGTTCAAGATAAATTACCTTGCTAAGACTAACTTGTAAGATAAATAAGAAATTAATCATTTACATTGTAAATCAATATTATATTAAACAACAGCCATCCCAATAGGCCATATTTGACAGCTGTCAAACCTATTCTTGGATAGGAGACATGTCAACAAAAAAAAGACCTAATAACAGCTGTTGAATATGGCCAATTGGAACGGCCGTACTGTAATCCTAAATTTTAAGAATAGTTGATCTAGGCAGAAAAATGTGATAGGAATATCTAAGATCAATATACCTAGAACTATTTTTTGTAACATGAAATTAAGTTTTAACCTTAACAAACACTTGAGTAAACTTTGCAATGGCATAAAAGGAAGGATGAATAATATTTACCTATTGAATAAAGATAATAAGCTGAGTGGAAGTTTGAATTGATCCACAACATTCCAAGAATTTCAATATGCCACTATGTTATGTTTGTATTGATAGATTATCTTCAAAATATTATTATTATTATTATTTATACGTAATATATATGTAATAATACATATGCATTTTTTCAATAATAAGTGGTGTAAGGGACAGCGCTCTGAATACTGACGGTGCATTCAGAAACTGAACCAAATATTTCAGGAGAATTGTTTTTTTTTTGTCTTCCCATACAAAAACATGATCAGTTGACTATGAGAAGTCAAAATTTTTTATATTTCCTGAAATATTCGCAAGTGATTAAAAAGTTATATGATTAAACATATCTATAAGTCCCGTATGTTTGTTTGTCCATACAGGAGACATACCCAAACACACCGCCCGTGTGGTTTGCAGACAGCGAGGACCCAATTGTGACAAACGCGGTACAGATACTCAGCCATACGCAGGGCAGGGACAATCATGTAATAAATCAGGTATGTTGACAGACACTCGCATTTTAAAGCCTCCCGTTATCAGACAGTTGCATAAACTAGATCGATTATACAAGTGAATGAGGTAAAATAAGAATTCCTCAATACTACCCATTCCTAGCCTGTAGAACCTATTTTTAAAATGTAGGTTACAGTGGCAAAGGGTGACATATTAGCGAAGGTAGGCCGGAGAAGAAAAATTCACAAAATTAAAGTAGATTGATGTGAGAGTATGGATTTATAAATTTCTGAAGGGAATCCGGTAGGAATGGACTTGTATAAACCTTTCGCCACTGGTAGGTGTCCGATCTTGCATGGAGTACTGCTGTCACCTTTGGGATGGCTCGGCTAAATACCAACTTGCTGCACTGGATTCGGTGGAACGCAGAGCCAAGAGATTAATAGGCGATAAAAAACTGGTGGCGACCAAGCTTCACAGCCTGGCTCACCGCCGCAAGGTTGCTTGCCTATCGGTCTTCTACAGATTGTACTTCGGAGAGTGTGCGCGTGAGCTGCATGAGCTCATACCACCGTCTCCTTTCTTCCATCGGACATCCAGACGCACGGCCGGCTACCATCCGTTCTTAGTTGATATACCCACATTACGCACTAAGCGCTTCAAATCATCTTTCATTATGCGCACGGCTAAAGAATGGAATTCCCTGCCTGCGTCTGTATTTCCGAGTGCATATAACCTGAATCTCTTTAAGTCTAGAGTGAATAGGCATCTTCTGGGCAAGCTCGCTCCACCGTAGATCCCATCTCTGCTCTAGGGTAAGATTGGGGTCAAGAGTAAGCCCATCATAAATAAAAAAAAAAAAAAAAGGTTAATAATTTTCAGAAAACGGACCCTTTACCAGCGACACTTTGCCCGCTTTGCTTGTGACAAAATGTCGCTCGTCTGTCGCCAAATTGTCGCTGGTCTGTAGGAGCTTTTATTAAACTTTTCCAATATCTCATTGCCAGTGTACGAATGTATTGTAATATTCAATGTTGTTGTCCACAGGTGGGGATACTGTTGCGGGAGCTATGCACATTACACGGGATACCGGAGCCGCCCGACTTAGACTCGCTCACACTGCCACTACACCCAGCACCACCCCAGCACAGGTAAAAAGAACTTTGTCACATTATATTAGCCTTTAGCAGTCCACTGTTGGACTTAGGACTTCCAAAAAGTATCCCAAAAGGCAAGACCTCCCGAACTCTTTTGAAGTCATCGGTCTATTTGGCCGAAGGGCGCCTGTCGCTATAGGAGAACCAGTCAGTTGTAAGACAGATGTGGCCAGCACACTGCCTAAAGAGCAAACGATAAGTTATGGAAAAAGAGAGCGGCTGTTAAGGTGCGTACGGACTAGAGGCAGCCTCAGGGTGAGCAGCCTCGCCACGCACGGCTCGTGGTGAGGCTGCCTCGGTAAATAATTAAAACAACACGAGGCAGCAGACTGAGGCAACCAGCCTCGGGTCGAGCCAGGCGCGACAAGATGACGCCGGATCGACAGCTGATTCACTCATATTTCTGAGTCGGTGTCTTCCGCCATTTTACTCCTATCCACTCACGGCAAACCATGACGTCGAACGAAACCCGTGCTGCTGCTGCTGCGTTTATTTACTTACCATGCATCTGTTTTCACATTTTATCGAATTACTTTTCATCGCGGGGATTACACAAAACCTCTTTTTTTTTCATATAAACTTACAAGTTGGTTACATTTTTCCTTGCTTCAATTGCCCATTTTCGGACAAAGAGCATATAATAATTTGATAGCAGAAATAATATGAACTTTTAATCTAATTTCAATCTAAGACACAGATCGAAAACAAAGTAACCTCAAAAAAGACAAAGAACTGCGTGGCTCGCTATAACCGTGCTCAAATCGCGTCCATACTTGCGAGGTACGTACGCCGAGGCGCCTTTGAGCACAGTCAAAAAACCGACACCGAATGGCTCGCGCCGAGGCATCCTCGCGTGAGGCGCGCCTCGGGCTGAGGCACGTACGCACTTGAGGCAACAGGGCGAGCCGTGCGTGCCTCAGGCGAAGCTGCCTCTAGTCCGTACGCACCTTTAGCGACTGGATGACGAAAACGAAAATTTGTACCTTGTAGTGTATTCTAATCCTAAGAGAGGTGTGGCAGTGAGTAGTGTATTGAACTGTTAACGAAATTAGTTATGATGCTGGAGACATAGTACCTGCTTAAGCTTTTGAATTTAGTACCTTAAGAGCGCATTCAATTTTTTCTAGCAAATTTGCAAATATTGGCTTTATAAACATGCGAGTTTCTCGAAAACCGTTATGTAAAAATAATATGTTACTTGAACATTTAATCAAGCATATCTTCATTTAAAAAATGTACAATGTAAATATTAACATTTTAGTTTTAAACCTGTTATAAACAGCGATATCTAAAGCGACAAAACCAAAATTCAGGAAAAGACCTCAAATCAAGCGTGAGTTTTAGAGTTTTGGTTCACTGTAAAAAAAAAACAATTATACAAAAAAATAGAGTATATATTTGAGAACAAAGTCTACAGTGAACATTTTACAATTTTATTCAGAAATATAGAATAATACCACGTTTTTATATACGATTTTTTGCAAAATAATGCGCCATTATAACGGCTTCTGTATGAAAAAATAACAGTAGTAAAGATTTAAAAAAAAAATATGTTATTTAAGAAGATGTACTTAATCTAATTGCAGAAAAATATATTTATTTTTATTCATAATATCACTGTAAAAAATATTCAAACATCCCCACGTATTTCGCAAAATGACGCTCCGAGAGGTTTGGCAGGGAAAATTGTATGGGCTTCGTGAAAAGCTCTATAGCGGCCTTAATCAAAACTCGACTAGCACAATGGCATAAGTACTCGAGTTCACTTGAAGATGTAGCTGGGTCGTAATTGGGTGCGCTGCGCTTCCGTCCTCTTCAAATAGCTACCGTGCACTTAGATTACCTACTATACATACTTGCTAATAGGTAGCATATGTAGTGATGTGCTTCGTATAGGGAATCTATTGTGTATTGCAGAAGTAAGCTTATCACTGACGTTAGAACCAAAACAATGGTCAGTTTTCCAATCTTTTCCAAATTTTTCAAAGCTCAAACAGCAATCGGCGGCCTAGACATTTTCTTTTGCCTCATTGTAAGGTTTAGGCTTTTTGAACTATCATTAATATACTTAAAAACATTAGACAACTATATATTTTTTCTTATCAAAAATGGATTAAGTAGCCTGAGGCAATCGACCTTAATTATTATCACATTTCGAGATCTTCCACCATTAAGTGTCTATCCACTTTAATAATTTTAGAATCTAGTGTTCTATTAATGCTAGTTTATGATTATGAGCATTGAAGTCCATAATATTTTCACACGATTATGTGCAAAAACAATTGTATTGTTAAGTGTGTTTGTATCTTTATTTCACTGTTGTCGTTCAAATCCCCCCATTATGAGATGAATCAGATAATAATATTTTAAGACTGCATATCTATTTAGCCACATTTTTGCATGAAAAGATTGATGAACGTACGTTGAAGAGGTGTGTCAGAATCGTAGCAAGTGGAAGGATGTAGTCTCTGCTGCAAAGGTCGCAGTGGCTATTGGTCTGACCAGGACCAACCACTTCTTCTGAAATAATTAAATACCCCCCCGGGAAAGAGGCGTGATGTATGTATGTACATTTCTTAAAAATCAGGGTCTGCAGCCAGGTATTTCTTTGGGACAAAATCCCTGATACTTTGTATCATAGACAATGTTTGGACAATGTCTCCAATGTGTACGCATTTTTTTCGGGATCTTAGTTCGGGGACATTGTTCAAACCACGTCCACATTGGGAACATTCTCCAAATACTTTGTGTCTTAAGCAACTTCCTGGGATTTTGTCCCCAATGAATACCCGTCTTACAGTAGACAGCTACTTGTTGAGGAAAGAAAATAAACACATTTCATATCGATGTGTGTAATATCGCTACATTTATAGGCTAATCACATCATTCACTTACTATTGTAGATGTTTATGAGTCTTTGTGATTGTAAGTACAATTATTATAGTATTGCAATCGTACACGCTTTCCTAATAATAACTATTCCATGTGTGAATATACTTACTGTTGTATTCAAGTTATGAAATCGTAAAGTACGCAAAATGTTTTCTTCAATACATAGTATAAAATGAATGCTTTCTGCGTTTCTCTCTCTGTCTCTCCTAACACTCGCAATGGATTTTGATGTGGTTTTTCGCAATAGATATGATAGGTATAGATAGGGTAATTTAAGATGAAGGTTTATAGTAGACATACCGGGAATATGCCTTTTATCCGCGGAAAAATAAGTTACTGCGGTTAAACCGCTAACGGGCCGCTTTAATATTTAAATTTGACTTTTAAACAAGATTTCATTTCGTAGATAGAAAGAAAACTAAGAAGATCATTATTAAATTCTTTGTGAATTGCGTCTGGATTATCATTACACTTATCATGTCAAAATCACATTTCAAGATTTTCTCAAATTTCAAGACCTCTGCCCTGCCCTTTAGAGTACTATTTTATTCACGAATTGTAGAAAATTTTATTTGAGTGAAGGAAAAATAGTCGTCAGAAGTTTTATTGTAAACATATTTAAACCTGCTAGAATCATCACGTAAGCCTATTGTAACCACTTATATGACGTATAACCTGATTTATAGAAGAAAGGGACCCGAAATGGCAACATTATTGTTCGCGTCTTTTTCATATTACGTAACAGTTGAGCAAGATATCAACAATAATGTCGTCGCCATTTCGGGTCCCCTTCTTCTATGAATCAGGTGGTATGCCTCTTTTTCGCCATCTCTCCACCAGCCGCCCTCTAAGTCATCGGTTCACAGCTTGGTTCACTGTATATTGTTTTATAAATAAACGTATCAACAAATCTTGTCCACAGAGTCCCAAGCGTGACGTCAAATGGAGCCGAATCGGGCACAGAAGAAGACGAAGAGATGGCTGCAGAAGATGATGATTCCGAAGGAGAAGATGATCTTCCTATGGAGATGGTCGAGGACGCTGGGCGCAGCAACAAGGTATGGAAACATTCGTATATTAGACCTCTGATATGGTTGTTTATCTACTGATTTAAGTGCCCTTCGAAGCATGGACACGTCTTTCAAATGGAGCCCAATCGGGCCTAGAAGAATCGCGCGTTGATTCTGAAGGCGTAAACGATCTTCCCATGGAGACTGCATTTAACATTTTGCTCGCTCGCAACTCTCACGAGCTATGATGCCTAAAATATACGTTTTTCATTCTTTTTTTCAAATACAGTACATCTGATCTGCATTGTAATCATTACGGACTCCTAAAATACATCTTTTTCATTAATCTTACAGCTGTACTGTAATGGTTGTAGGTTGGAAGGTTTAATTTTCGCTCTCTTCTTACAATTTTTCCTAAGTATATCGTATTCAATGTTTCCTTATACCAAACAAATTCTATCCCTTTTGTTATTTAGTAGTACTATTAAATTCATACACATTTGTGAATCGCGGAAGCGTTCAGTATTCAAATCCTTGAACTGAACACTCAATTTGAATACAACACGACTATCCTTTCATTGGTTGTCAATCGTTCAACTTTGTTATCTGTCTGTTAACTCGTCGTTGCGTACAAAATTAAGATAAAGCAACATAGTGTTGTTGAACTCTTCATCGTCGAGATTACGATACGTGTCTTTGAATAGGAAAATAGGTTCGCCGTTTTTTTTACTTTTATTAGGTATTTGAAATTTCTGTTAGTTATTGTTGTCGATTTCGTCGATTTTGACCTTCTGAGCAATTTTGACGCATTTTATGTAAATAAAATAAAAGAGAACGGAAAGCAAATATTCGTTGAACAGAGAATTTAAATATTTGTTTTGTCACATCTCCTGACTAATTATTGTTGACAAAAGTATAGTTGATTTGACGACCATTCAATAACCATATTGACCGTGCGGTGTTAAGACATCTTTATGTCTTCGTACCATTAAGAGTTGTTTAAATTAAAACATTCTTAAAACAATCTTACAAAGGGTAATTTGTAAAAAATGGTCTTCAATATGTTATAATAACCAAATCATTCTCGTATTACAGGACGACATGGAAACAGAACACCTAGCGACACTGGAACGGCTGCGGCAAAACCAACGACAAGACTACCTCTCTGGCAGCGTGTCAGGGAGCCTACAGGCCACCGACCGGCTCATGAAGGAGCTGCGCGACATATACCGCTCTCACTCCTTCAAGAACAACATGTATTCCATCGGTGAGTGTGCTGTCTCGCTCTGACACCAGCTCTCTGCGGGTCAGGGAGCCTACAGGCCACGGACCGGCTCATGAAGGAGCTGCGCGACATATACCGCTCTCACTCCTTCAAGAACAACATGTATTCCATCGGTGAGTGTGCTGTCTCGCTCTGACACCAGCTCTCTGCGTGTCAGGGAGCCTACAGGCCACCGACCGGCTCATGAAGGAGCTGCGCGACATATACCGCTCTCACTCCTTCAAGAACAACATGTATTCCATCGGTGAGTGTGCTGTCTCGCTCTGACACCAGCTCTCTGCGTGTCAGGGAGCCTACAGGCCACCGACCGGCTCATGAAGGAGCTGCGCGACATATACCGCTCTCACTCCTTCAAGAACAACATGTATTCCATTGGTGAGTGTGCTGTCTCGCTCTGACACCAGCTCTCAGCGTGTCAGGGAGCCTACAGGCCACCGACCGACTCATGAAGGAGCCAGAGACATATACCGCTCTCACTCCTTCAAGAACAACATGTATTCCATCGGTGAGTGTGCTGTCTCGCTCTGACACCAGCTCTCTGCGTGTCAGGAGCCTACAGGCCACCGACCGGCTCATGAAGGAGCCAGAGACATATACCGCTCTCACTCCTTCAAGAACAACATGTATTCCATCGGTGAGTGTGCTGTCTCGCTCTGACACCAGCTCTCAGCGTGTCAGGGAGCCTACAGGCCACCGACCGACTCATGAAGGAGCCAGAGACATATACCGCTCTCACTCCTTCAAGAACAACATGTATTCCATCGGTGAGTGTGCTGTCTCGCTCTGACACCAGCTCTCTGCGTGTCAGGGAGCCTACAGGCCACCGACCGGCTCATGAAGGAGCCAGAGACATATACCGCTCTCACTCCTTCAAGAACAACATGTATTCCATCGGTGAGTGTGCTGTCTCGCTCTGACACCAGCTCTCTGCGTGTCAGGGAGCCTACAGGCCACCGACCGACTCATGAAGGAGCCAGAGACATATACCGCTCTCACTCCTTCAAGAACAACATGTATTCCATCGGTGAGTGTGCTGTCTCGCTCTGACACCAGCTCTCTGCGTGTCAGGAGCCTACAGGCCACCGACCGGCTCATGAAGGAGCCAGAGACATATACCGCTCTCACTCCTTCAAGAACAACATGTATTCCATCGGTGAGTGTGCTGTCTCGCTCTGACACCAGCTCTCTGCGTGTCAGGAGCCTACAGGCCACCGACCGGCTCATGAAGGAGCCAGAGACATATACCGCTCTCACTCCTTCAAGAACAACATGTATTCCATCGGTGAGTGTGCTGTCTCGCTCTGACACCAGCTCTCTGCGTGTCAGGGAGCCTACAGGCCACCGACCGGCTCATGAAGGAGCTGCGCGACATATACCGCTCTCACTCCTTCAAGAACAACATGTATTCCATCGGTGAGTGTGCTGTCTCGCTCTGACACCAGCTCTCTGCGTGTCAGGGAGCCTACAGGCCACCGACCGGCTCATGAAGGAGCTGCGCGACATATACCGCTCTCACTCCTTCAAGAACAACATGTATTCCATCGGTGAGTGTGCTGTCTCGCTCTGACACCAGCTCTCTGCGTGTCAGGGAGCCTACAGGCCACCGACCGACTCATGAAGGAGCCAGAGACATATACCGCTCTCACTCCTTCAAGAACAACATGTATTCCATCGGTGAGTGTGCTGTCTCGCTCTGACACCAGCTCTGTGTCAGGGAGCCTACAGGCCACCGACCGGCTCATGAAGGAGCTGCGCGACATATACCGCTCTCACTCCTTCAAGAACAACATGTATTCCATCGGTGAGTGTGCTGTCTCGCTCTGACACCAGCTCTCTGCGTGTCAGGGAGCCTACAGGCCACCGACCGGCTCATGAAGGAGACAGAGACATATACCGCTCTCACTCCTTCAAGAACAACATGTATTCCATTGGTGAGAAAAAGCTATTGGTCACACTGCACGGACAAACATGTCACATAAATAAACTCCGCATTCAAATCACTCACAAACGTTTCTCTTTCTTTACAGAGCTAGTAAACGACTCCCTATATGAGTGGAACATCAGACTGCGATCAGTCGACCCGGACAGTCCGCTGCACAACGACCTGCTGCTCCTCAAGGAGAAGGAGGGCAAGGACTCCATACTACTCAACATCATGTTCAAAGAGACCTACCCCTTCGAGCCGCCCTTCGTGCGCGTCGTCTACCCTATCATATCTGGTAAGATGATAACGAATAAATACCCTCTCTTGCGCCCTGTATAAAATTTAGGTTAAAAAAAAACAAATCTTTCACTTTCGTGAGTGGGGTAAAAGCCGGGCCCAAGAACTTTAAAGTAGTGTGTATAGCAACCAAAGGCCGGCTACGCTGGCATATATAGTCCCGGTCATAATTCCTGCGAATAGTTTGACACAAGTTTGACATTTGGAGTGATGCCACCTCAAAGAGAAAAAAAATAGTGTTGGGGTAAATGTCGATATTTTACTATCGATATGAGTGTAGTGTTCAATTTATTTTGTTGTTAGGATCTATAAGGCCAGGTCTCTTGCGGATGATTTCCCAAACAAAAGACTAAACATCGATATACGTTATATAAGTATATGCTCGGATGAAAGAAACCCTATGGATCTGAAATACCTACGAAAAAAACGTGCCAGTCTAATTTTGATGGTAATTTGTAATGGCGGATTGAACTAGGGATGTTACTAGAGTATCAGAAGAGAATTATCGATATCGATATTATCAATGTACCTACAGTCAAACTGTAGGCAACTTGATTCTGTAAATTGAATATATTTAAGAAAAAAACAATAATCGAAATAGATTACCAAACATGTTTTTTTTTTCATTTTGTATGCATATCTCTATGTATCGGTGGATTGGAATGGTAGTAACTGAATATCCTGCTAATCATCTTAGATAACTGTTATCGGCGCTCGCTCGAGGATGTCTGGAATACCTGGCGCTGAACACCAGTCCAATTGAACTAAATAGCTTGAAATTTTACTAGTGACCGCCAGCGAAAACCCAGAACCGGTTGGTTATAAGGAATAACAACTTTCCACTAGGAACTAAGATCGAAAAATAAAAAAAAATATCCTCCCGTACCTACTAACTAAATCAGCTGAATGGCTATTTTGTATGGGAGGTTCATTTTTTTTTATTTTGACCCATGTTCCTTGTGGAAAGTTGTTGTTCGTTATTACCAGCCGGTTCTGGGTTTTCGCTATCGGTCACTGGTAAAATTACACGCTATATAAGAGGTATAGTTTTATGGGTTTTATGGCAATGATTGTTCAGCATAATGGTGAGTTTCTGTTGGCGATGCAGCTAAGGCACTTACAGAACTAGTTAGTTGATAAGACAACCTGACTAATAGGGCGTTATAAATGCGTTTGTATGCAAGCAACTACCTACAAAGTAGCTTAATTTAAAAAAAAAAAAACAAGCTAACCTATCAACCCACTAGGTAAGTCGGTTTGTATAGCAACATGGTGATATCATAACAATATTTCAAAATTATAATTTTAAGAATATTATAGAAGAAAATGACCAAACAAAATTATACTATTTATTTATAAATTTTGTAAAGTATTAACAATTTACAATATTTACAAATTCATTAAAACAGTTTGCATTTTTCATTTCATTTAACCAAAAGTATTTTAATCCGATGGCGTAGTGGACAGTGCCCCTGCCTTCTACGCTAAGGGTCGTGGGTTCGATTCCCACCGAACACAAATATTTGTTAAGTTATTTATCGAATATTTGTGTTTAGTCTGGATGTTTTCTATGTATTATATGTATTTATTTACAAAAAAAAAGTTTCCATAGTACAAGCTTTGCTTAGTTTGGGGCTAGATGGCGCTGTGTGTCTCGTCCAGAGATATTTATTTTATTTATTTATTTACAACAATATTTATAAATCACTTACAATTTGTTACAAAACTTCACAATATTTACAAATTATTTACAACAGATTGCAATTTTTATTATTTTATTAGCCAATCAAAAGTAAAAAATAACAGTTTTCATAGTAAAAAGTGAAAAAACCCGACTTATTTGAGAACAGACGAATTTTGCCATTTGAATCAGAAACAATAAATGTAATGAAGGCGGAGGATTAATTAATAAATTGAATTATCATTAACCAATAAAGTATGCGATGGCAAGGCTCCATCTCGTAGTTTTACTATAATTATTCATTGGTCGGTTAAAACAGGAATTTTCAAAATGTGAACAATTAAAGCTATGCAGATCTTGGAGCGTCTATATTCTCCACACCAAGTATTTCCAGCCATGCATTTCGCTTTTCTTCCATCTTAGGTAAACTGAAAAGAATAGGTATGTCTGTAAGTATGTGCCAGGTTCTTGTGGGTTGCGGAATTATTGCGAGATGGTGCGGGATAAAGCCAATCCCCACACTGTTTCGCAAGAATCCCGACCGTTACCGCAAGATTTCGGTATCAAGAGTTGAGGTGCATTTAACGGCTACAGCACTAAGCAACATTTCAAAATGTTCGCTTTTAAACCTTCTCGGTTAGAGTGCAACAAGGGGATCTGCCTAGGAAAAAAAGTCCTCCCGAGGGCTCCCAGGGATTTTTTGTCTACAAAGTTTTGTCTGGGGGCCCTTGGCGGTCGGTTTTTATTCAGGTAAAGGGTCTGCGGGGCCTTTAAGGCTAACCCAAAGGCCCCAGACCAAAACTTTGTAGGCAAAAGTTGTTGTATAATATAATCTACTCTTTCCACTTTTGACGTAACGTCGAAAAATCGGGAGGCCCATATTACCCCCAGAGGCCTCTGGGGCCTCCCATCGATTTTGGGGTCATAGAAAAAAGAAGCCTACTTTCGTACACCTCAACCACCGGAACACATTTAGAAAATTTAGTAAATAGGTCATTTGTATAGCAGCCCGCCTAAGTGCACTCTAACCGAATCATCGATAGTCGATATGGGAACAAACCCTACATCACTAAATCCCATACAAAACATTTGTACACATTTTTACCACTTTTCATCAAATCTAAATAAAAATATGGACTGTATTTGTATGAATAGTAAAGCAATAGGTCTATTTACAGCAAGCGCACTTAAGAAATTGAAAAATACTAAGATATTTCAATGGAATACGCAGTACTTACTGGTGTAATGTTATATCCGGCGGCATTTTTCTACTACCGGTGCCGCAGCCAATTACGCTGCACCGGGGCATTTTATACACGTTTTTCTTCACGTTTTATTAGTAATTTTCACACAAATGATTACGTACTTATTAATATTCAACAACAAAAATTTATTTCAACGCTTGTTGACAGATGAGCTACCACAGACACGTGTTTTTTGTAATGACGGATTTGCCACGAAGAATGGTTACGGTGACGTCACAGAAAATAATTTCTGGAATGATAACTGTCAAAATTTGTGTCGTCTCTTTCGGCTTACCAAGAAAACCATTAGAAAGAAAGAAATCGCATTACGTTTATAAGTTTTCCGTCAAAACGCATCATATATGTATAACATTTTTTCCTATAGACAACTATTTCATATCCATAGGGTTTCTTTCATCCGAGAGTATATGTCGCAGTACGATGGCAGAATCAGGTTTTTGGCCAAAAGCCGGCATATGGCAAAATCGTAGACTTCCTTCGGCCATCGTATTAAGCTGATCCAGGTTGGCCGAAATCCTAGATTCGTTTAGTATTATGGCTTTTTTTGCATTTCGAGGTAACTTCTTTGTCTTCGAGTGGTACACCAAGTCGCCCAACGACCCGATGGACCCTGGTATCAAAGTTTTTAAACCGCCTACTGCAAGTAGCAGGCCTCTGACATGGTTGTGTAACGACCGCCGTCTAAGTGATCATAGAAAGCAATCGGGACCGAGACGTCTTACCGTGCGCATGTGGTTCGGGGGAACGAGAAGTGGAGAGGTACTTTATGCACCTCCCTCTGATCTTTTGAGGGTAGACTTAACATCATGAAGGCGTTGGACACCCTGAAGGACGGGGCGTAACATTGGACAGCCTGAACAGCAGGATTGGACTCCCATACAAAATTGCCGATCAGCTGATTTATGTTACTATGTGAGGTCAAAATTATTTTTTCGTGTTTCGACCTATGTTCCAGGGGGAAAGTTGTTCCTTATCACCAGCCGGTTCTGAGTTTTCGCTATCGGTCACTAGTAAAATTTCACCCCATGTATGGCGAGTCTGGATGGGAACGTTGGAAGGGCAAGACCTAGACGAACGTACCTGGACCAAATAGGAGACGTTTCAAAGAAAGGTCTGGTCAAAAGTACCCTTAACCGACGAGCGTGCGTGAAAAGATCGATGAATGTTGAAGAAGCGAAAGAGGTATGTCAAGTCAAAATCGTAGCAAGTGGAAGAACGTAGTCTCTGTCTCGCAACGTTATACGTCCTGTCTACGGGAGCCTTTAAATTCACACTTTTTTGATACTTTTTCTACCAACCTCTACTTACTCTACCTATACATACATGCAACCTCAGGAAAAAACTCTTTAGATGCAAAAAAAATATGTCTGTCAAGTATTATGTTTGACAATTGATTTGTTTACTTTAGGTTTTGTAGATTATTTTACCAAATTCGTTGGATTTTTATTATTTATTACATATTTTACCAGTACAAAGGATCTTGAATAATGTTAAAGATAACTACAGCAGTTGGTTTTAAGTGATGTATTGTGTTTCTTGACGAAGAACATGGTGTATTGTTTTTTGCGTCTAAATCAGTACAATCCAGTATACAACATGTGCGAACGAAGTTCTTTTTTAATACAATTGAGCTACTAAATGTGCAAAGATAAGTGTAAAATATTCTAGGGAAATAAATATATACCCATTTTGAAAGAACGAAATACATTGTTTATGTTTTTTTGTAGGTTGTTTTGGTTTTATGACAGATAATAATGAATGACAGTTTACTTTTTAACATTGATACCTATGCCATAATTCATAAAGGTTTCATAGATACGAGGGGTGAACTGAAAATTGTGGGAATCAAGAAACTGATACAACTGTTATTGTGGAAAACATATTTATTGCTTTTCGAAGTATATTCCCGTGAACTGGCGACATTTTTCCATTCGATGGAACCAATTATTAAAGCACTCTTGCCATTCTGAAGTTGGGGTACTCAAAATGGCCATTTTGTAGGCATCTACAGCTTCTTCAGGTGACGAAAATCGTTGACCACGCAATTTATTTTTAATTTTTGGAAAAGTACAGAAATCATTGGGGCTCAGGTCAGGGCTGTACGGCGGGTGGTCCAATAATTCAATATTTTCACGTTCCAAAAACTCTTTTGTTTTGTGGGCGGTGTGCGAGCTCGCATTATCGTGGTGGAGGATGATGCGGCGGTTGCAGTTGTTTTTACGGAGTTCCCTGACGACAGCTGGCAAACAAGTGTTGACATACCACTCCGCAGTAACTGTTCTTTGTCCCTCAAGAGGAATAGTTGCAACATGGCCAGTTTTGGAGACAAACGTGGCCACCATTTTCTTGGCAACGCTTCGTGACCGAACAACTTTGGTTGGCTTCATTTCATTTTCAAAGACCCAAACTCGTGACTGATTCTTTGATTCGGGTTCGTAGGCATATATCCAAGTTTCGTCATCTGATACGATGTTGTATACGGCGTTTGAAGATCCTCCATTGAATCGATCGAGAGTTCTGGTGCACCAAGCAACGCGAGCCGCCTTCATCTCTTCAGAGAGCACATGGGGTATCCACCGGGAAAACAACTTTTTCACGCCTAATTCTTTATGCAAAATTATTTGTATTTGGCTCATACCCAAGCCTAAATACGCCTGAATTTCTCGATATGTAACATGTCGATCCTCCTCAATCAACTTACGGACAGCATCAATGTTTTCCTGGGTGACGGCCGTTTTGGGGCGGCCTTGACGCGGATCGTCACAGAGCTTGGCACGTCCACGTTGGAATTCCGCAAACCAGCGATAGATTGTCGTTTTAGATGGAGCTTCACTACCAAACGCAGAAATCATCCGATCGACACACTGTTTTTGTGTTAAACCACTTCGAAAGTCGTAATAAATCATAGCTCTTGAATTTTCTCGAGTCAATTCCATTTTTGCACCGACTTTATAAGTTCGACAAGAATTTGTGCCGTAAACGCGTTCTTATTTTAAAATCAAATAATTAAAATTCGATAAATAAATCAAAGGAGTTTCTGATAAAATAAGTTGTATTGTACCAGGATAAACGGTACTTGTCTATTCCCGCAACTTTTAGTGCGCCCCTCGTACAAATGGCGTCATATAAGAAGGTTCCATTTGATTTCGATGGCAAGAGAAATGTTGTTTTATATGAAATTCCGATTGGAGAGAACTTCGTACAATCCTTTTCATATGCAAAATACACATAATTTTTGAAAACTGGTAGTTACATCGCCAAAAGTACGCAATACCATCTATTTTGAACAGCGCACTTTACTGGGAGAAAAAGCCTAGATTCCAAACATGAAACTATTTATTTTATCGATACATACAGCACTGGTCGTAACATGGTATCACCCAAGTGTCACCAACTATCAAACTACTCGCAGGAATTATGACCTGGAGTATAGTAGGTGTAGCAATCTTGACTCAAGTAACCCTAGGCCGGCTACGCCGGCATATAGTAGGTGTAGCAATCTCGACCAAAGTAATCCTAGGCCGGCTACACCGGCATATAGTAGGTGTAGCAATCTCGACTCAAGTAACCCTAGGCCGGCTACGCCGGCATATAGTAGGTGTAGCAATCTCGACTTAAGTAACCCTAGGCCGGCTATGCCGCCATATAGTAGGTGTAGCAATCTCGACTCAAGTAACCCTAGGCCGGCTATGCCGCCATATAGTAGGTGTAGCAATCTCGACTCAAGTAACCCTAGGCCGGCTACGCCGGCATATAGTAGGTGTAGCAATCTCGCCTCAAGTATCCCTAGGCCGGCTACGCCGGCATATAGTAGGTGTAGCAATCTCGACTTAAGTAACCCTAGGCCGGCTTCCCCGCCATATAGTAGGTGTAGCAATCTCAACTCAAGTAACTCTAGGCCGGCTACGCCGGCATATAGTAGGTGTAGCAATCTCGACTCAAGTAACCCTAGGCCGGCCACGCCGGCATATAGTAGGTGTAGCAATCTTAACTCAAGTAACCCAAGGACGGCTACGCCGGCGTATAGTAGGTGTAGCAATCTTAACTCAAGTAACCCAAGGACGGCTACGCCGGCGTATAGTAGGTGTAGCAATCTTAACTCAAGTAACCCTAGGCCGGCTACGCCGGCATATAGTAGGTGTAGCAATCTCGACGCAAGTAACCCAAGGACGGCTACGCCGGCGTATAGTAGGTGTAGCAATCTCGACGCAAGTAACCCAAGGACGGCTACGCCGGCGTATAGTAGGTGTAGCAATCTCGACGCAAGTAACCCAAGGACGGCTACGCCGGCGTATAGTAGGTGTAGCAATCTCGACGCAAGATTGGTTACGTCTCAAAAAGCATATAAATCAATGAATAGTTGACCTACTCCTGTGTTTTGGGCTATCGTACAATTAACCTGACAATGGGTGCTATGAAACTTCTTATAATGGTCTTAAAATCCCTCACAATATTGTCAATGTTCCTCCTTCCAGGCGGCTACGTGCTGGTCGGCGGCGCTATCTGCATGGAGCTGCTGACCAAGCAAGGCTGGTCGTCCGCCTACACCGTGGAAGCGGTTATTATGCAGATCGCAGCCACCCTAGTTAAGGTATGTAGTAGTAATCCAATAGATAAAAGAAATACGTTATGATTAGGAGCAAAACTCGCAGTAGGCTTGAAAGAAAATCTCATTGCTGTGTTGCTTTTGCATTGCCAGCTTCGCAGTAGTACAAATACAAACTTGTGTGTTCCAGGGCAAGGCTCGCATCCAGTTCGGCGCTACAAAGGTGGTGTCCACCAGCCAGTACAGCCTGGCGCGCGCGCAACAGAGCTTCAAGTGCCTCGTGCAGATACACGAGAAGAACGGTATGTTAACATCATTATCATCATCATCTGTTCGCCCTTATCCCAACTTATTTGGGTTCGGCGCAATCTGGGGGCACGGCAGTGCCCCCGCCAAGTCGAGCGCGGAGCAAACACTGCCGTACCATACTTTACTGGAACCATTTCGCCGCATTTTCAGGACCCTATTTGAGAACCTTTGGATAAAACCAGAACGCAGAAATTTTCGTCATCTAGTAAGCTATAATATCCCAGGCCATCTGTTCCAATAACTAGGAAACAGCGAAATTAAATTCCCGGCGACGAAATATTGTGGATTTGTGTAGTGGTAGGTCCTCTTTACAACGTCCAATAAAATCCCCTCAATTATATGCGGTGCTGGGAGTAGGAGGGTTAATTATGTGTCCCTTTTTTCAGTTTCTCGACTGTAACTCGTAAACGGTGCATCGTATCTTCAAAATGTCTAAGAAACTATTAAAGCTCATTAAATTTCCTATTACTTTGTCATCAACATGAAAACCATAACATGAATGGTTTTGAAGTTATGGCCATTTCAAAGTCGGTAGTTTTTTCACTTTTTTTATTACGACACTAAAAAGTGTTCGGACGTTTCTGTGAATCTTCGTCATCTTTAATGCAAACTATTTCAAAATTTGTGAGTTAACTAAAAAAATGAAATGATTAAATACGTGTTTCCGCATTTTGTAAATTTTAACCCTTAACAGGGTAAAAAAGAGGTTAAGAGTTTGTATGAAAAATCGTCATTTTTGATGTGATCTGTTTCAAAATTTGGGAATAAGCGAATGACCCAAAATAATTAAACACGTGTTTCAGCATTTTGTCAATTTTAACCCTTAACAGGATAAAAAAGAGGTTAAGAATTTGTATGAAAAATCGTCATTTAATTTTTTTGGCTTATTCGTATATTTCCAAGTTTTGGAACTGATTACATCAAAAATGACGATTTTCATACAAACTCTTAACCTCTTTTTTACCCTGTTAAGGGTTAAAATTTACAAAATGCTGAAACACGTGTTTAATTATTTTGGGTCATTCGCTTTTTCCCAAATTTTGAAACAGATAACATCAAAAATGACGATTTTTCATACAAACTCTTAACCTCTTTTTTACCCTGTTAAGGGTTAAAATTTACAAAATGCGGAATCACGTATTTAATTATTTCATGTTTTTAGTTTACTCACAAATTTTGAAATAGTTTGCATTAAAGATAACGAAGATTCACAGAAACGTCCAAACACTTTTTAGTGTCATAATTAAAAAGTTTAAAAAACTACCGACTTTGAAATGGCCATAACTTTAAAACCATTCATGTTGTGGTTTTCATGCTGATGACAAAGTTATAGGAAATTTAATGAGCTTTAATAGTTTCTTAGACATTTTGAACATACGATGCACCGTTTAAGAGTTACAGTCAAGAAACTGAAAAAAGGGACACATAATTAACCCCCCTACTCCCAGCACCGCATATTATCGAAGGGATTTTATTGGACGTTGTGAAGAGGACCTACCACTACACAAATCCACAACATTTCGTCACCGGGAATTTAATTTCGCTGATTTTGCTATCTTTCTTGGGATATAATCACATACTAAAAAATTATAGATTCAAGATGGCGAATTTTTACAGCAAAATACTACTTCAGACTTACCGCAGTCGGGTTTTTTGTTTTTTAACACATCTACTTGTTTTACTTCAGTTATCTTTTGACTACTTTCGTGGTTGAGTTCACTGCAAATATTATTAGTGATTTTTTGAGTAAAGCACTTAACCAATAAACATTACAATAAATAAGTTATTAAATTGTATCGATAAGTCGTTGTTTTCCGGTTCGGTTCTCGATATTTCGTAACAAGAGATTAGTGCCACAGTGTTTAATTCCAAGCAAGCAGACTATGATTGCGAAAATGGAAATGTACGTTTTGTTGTCTACTACTTACTTAAGTTTGTACTCATTTCTACGTTCTCCACATTACCTACAAATGTTTAAATATTATAATGTTAAACCGTTCTTATCCATAATTCAAGGGTTTAAATAACATGTTTCTTTTCCAGGTTGGTTCACGCCCCCAAAGGAGGACGGCTAATGTCCGCGCTCCGCGCCCTAACATTAAGACTAACGTGCAACATCTGACAGTTTACGCCCCCACGTTACTAGTTTATTACCAAATGGACAAGTGTATGTTCGGTACGGGCGGCTCTCACACGCGGTCGCGCCATAGCGGTGGCTCACACACGTGACTGCGCAAGCATTCTCAAATATTAATTAATAATGATGATTTTTTACCAATACTTTAGATGCGATTTCTTTATTACCTGATTCATAGAAGAAGGGGACCCGAAATGGCAACATTATTGATGACATCTTGCTCAAATGACATGTAATATGAATAAGACGCAAACAATAATGTTGCCATTTCGGGTCCCTTTCTTCTATGAATCAGGTAGTATAAGTGGCCATCGCAAATAATATCTACGAGAAAACTCATACAATCTATCGTAGATTTACATAGCGAATATTTGCAGTTAGAAGTGGGCCCTTTATCCCAGATTTTACCGTACTACCCACCTACTGTGGTGTAATCCAATGGTAGTATTAGTTTTATTTCACGGCAGTATTGCCTCATGCTTTAATGACGATATCTCGTGATGACAATAAAGGTAAAACTTCCAAAACCCCGGATGCCGTATGGCGCCGGTATTACCTCCCGATTTTCAAAGTTTTGCCCACATTCCGTAGTCAGTTACAATTTCTTTGAATGAGTATAAGACGAATTACACTGCCATCATATGTAAATGCACTTCTATTGTAGTCTGGGATATTGAGTCGATTCCGAAAGTTCGTTTTGAAGAAATGTTTTCAGTGATATTTACATTTGTACATTATACTATGTACATTTTCATCAGAACATTATTATCTCTTCAAGATGTTAATTTAAACTAGTTTCTCCATACAGTTTATAAGTAAAACCAGTATAAGTTGATCTCTTGAAGGGTTAGTACTTCTGATAGTGAAATGGCGTTACCGCGTGTGAGTGACCGCCCAAATCCGCCAGCGACAAGACAAAGTAGATTTGTCGAAATTTCGCGTCTAGTGTGTCACTAGACTAACGCCTCGGAATTTCATACTTGAATTTGGGTATTCCACGGTTTTACAATCGCGGGATGGCAACATTGTAATTTTTTCTTGTTATTCCCAAGCAAAAACTGCGAATAAGCGTCGATTCTATAAATGTACAAAATATTTCACCAAAAATTCAATGATTTGATTCCGAGGCGACCTTATTTCCGAGTTGGTTGTCTCTTGTGAAATGCGACTGAAGCTAGGTCGATATCTCGAGTATTGTATGTGTACTTTAATCGATATAGTTAAGTGCTATTAATGTTTTGTGCGACGGGCGAACGAGAGACTATTCATAAGACTTATAGGGACTGTGTAACGTTTTTTGTAATCATTAATTTTCTCATAGTTATCCATATGGTAGCCCTACTACGTTACTGGAGTGTAAAGTTGGAAAATTCTTTGCATTTCTTTTTAGTTATTGAAATAAAAGAAAAAACCTGTGATTCTTAATTGTGGTTTCTGTTATCTTTTTGATGCGGCGACGTTGAGTTGAGATCTACGCCAACGGTACATTAAATTAATAATATTTTCACCTTAGAATGGACAAAAAAGAAAGAGAGCTTAGATAGAAAAAATATTGCTGACCAATCTCATTTAAAAAAAAAAAACTTGTTGAGATATCTCATTATATGGCGATATTAAGACAAAACGACGTACGTAACTTGTACGTACAGTTACTTATTCAAAAAACCGCTAATAATTTCTCAAAACTATGTAGATTTTACTTTGTATTTTTTTTCTAGATTAAAACCATGTGCTGTCGGCAATTGTAAATAAAAATCAAAAGAAGGGCTCAACTAAACATCGTTGTGTTTTACGTAGCAAAAAATACACAATTATTCAGTTACGTGTTTCCTTGGAAAAGACTGCATTTTATTTCATACAAAACTGTTAAAAAAAAATCTGAACACACTGTCTTAAAATATACCCTGTATAACAATAAACCATTATAAACAATAACTTAAAATACGTCATAGAAGAAGAAAATCAACATTTGTGTAAATATTGTGAAAGTATAAAATGGAAGTTTGTTATAAAATATTTATAGTGCTCAACACTTAGCAACGACTCAATGGCGTTTTATGGTAAGTAAACTTTCTTATAATTTATTATCATGTTTTTCCGATTTTCATGAGGCTGAATTAGACTTATTTTGAAATTTCTTTTTATTGTTATATTTGTTTACTATCTATTTTACGTTGTGTTAGAAATTAATCTTTGCATAAAAAACTAAATGCTATACTGAGTGAAATTTTACTAGTGACCGTTAGTGGAAACTCAGAACCGGCTGGTGCTAAGGAACAACTTTCCCCAAGGAACGAAGGTTGAAAAAAAATAGGTCTCTCATATAAAATTGCCGATCAGCTGATTTAAGTTAGTATAGTATGGGAGGTCCAAATTGTTTTATTACATATTCCGACCTTATGTTCCTTGGGGAAAGTTGTTCCTTATAACTAGCTGGTTCTCAGTTTTCGCTATCGGTCACTAGTAAAATTTCACCCTATACTTTGGTCCCGCCAATCCGAATATATTCCTTATGTGGTAATTATTCCCATATACATTCATGGGCATAGAGGGAGATCTCCTTTTCCCATTTATTCCCAACATGATTATGATTTATATTTACGAGTCTTCATAACGAGACGACGTAAATAATACTTATAATTTGGCCTTTGTCTGTTGCCTTTCCTTATTTATTTCCATTATCTTCAACAGAGTAGCGCCGTGCATACTGCCGCCCGGTTCATTCACGCGGCGAACCACATCCAGATCTGACATGGTCTTAAACCATCGCCTGAATTTCGCCCATCTGAAAAAGGAATACCTACTTGTTTAGTTTTTGCCGTTACTTCTAACAGTAGTTTTCTAAACCTCTAATTCAAACAATTTGAAACTCCGATAGGTATAGTCCATTAAAATTAAAATCATAGTGTCATGACCAATCTAAGCGGGAGGCCAAGTTACGCTGGTCGCGAAGTATCTAAGTATTGCGACCAGCGCAGCCTAACTTGGCCTCCTGCTTAGGCTGGTCATGTCGTTTGATGACACTATGATTGCGAATGGACTACTAAATTCTGTTCTTCATCCAACACTGACGGAATTACCCCACAGTACTATCACCAGCACATCAACCCTCCCTTAATTTAATACTATACAAGTTGAACTGACAGATAGACCCTTATTGATATGCTTATTACTATTATCGTGGAACGACTTACCCGTTAACTTTATATTCTTGTTCGTAACTTAAAAAATAATGTTACCTGTTTTCATCACCAGCAGGATGCATGGTAACCATGGTCTGCACCGTGGTATACACGCTCAAGTCAGCTATGGTTAATCCGTCACCAGCTACAAACTTGTTCTCAGAAAGATACACCTCGATTTTATCGTATGCGTCTTCCATATTTATTTTCATGTATTTCGACAGCTCCGTGAGTCTGCCGTGATATGTTGGAGCCTGAAAAGGTGGGATTCAGTTAGCAAACAGGTTTTGAAAAGGAAAAACGCAACGGCAATTTTTCCTGAAAGTCTTTACAACTTTCAAGAAAAATGGCCCGCACAATTCAAGAAAAGAGTTCCACTCGAATCATGAACTCTTGCTCTACCTACTGCAACCGGGATTTGAATCTGCAACTTTCGCTATCTATAGTGGATAACGCTTACCATGCCTTTACCTCTGACTGGACAGCCGATGTGGCGCAGTGGTTAGTATGCCTGCCTGCCACGCAAAGGTTCCGGGTTCAATTCCCGGTGGGGTCACTCACAGAGTTGATATTTATCACTTTGTGAATTTGTTCCCAGTCTGGTTGGGACATTGCAGGCTGAACCACCTGATTGTCCGCAAGTAAGATGGTTCCGTGCTTCGGATGGGCACGTTAAGCCGTCGGTCCCGGTTGCTGTCTATGATGGCAGTCGTTACACAACCAAGTCAGAGGCCTGCTACTTGCAGTAGGCGGTTGCAAAACTCTGACACCAGGGTTCTTCGGGTCATTGAACGACTCGGTGTCCCACACGAAAAAGAAAAAACCTCTGACTAACTGGGCTACCGCGGCTTATCCGTAAACTACGAAAATCAACCTTTTCAACAAACTACAATCCTTACTCTAATAAATAATAATAGGTCTTACCATGATAGCTCTCAGTCTTGGAAACAAAATACCGCATTCGAAGAACAGCAGATGATTTACAACGGCCCGTTTTCTCACATCTTTTGGATACAGATACGCGTGTTCTGCTTTTCCATATTTTTCTATTAAATATATCATAATGGCGTGGCTAAAAATAAACATACACGTAAGTATTATGAGATATTTATGCGATGAGGAAAAATGTTTCCTTCATAATGAATTTATATGATAAAAAAATGTTAAGGCATTATTCCATATATTCCCGGAACTTATTATTTCTTTTTTACCTGTTATTTGTGTAGGTATAGTTTTCGTAATGCCAAGAATTTAACAGTCTAATGTACTTAGTTATAAGAATAAGTAGGTTAGCTACTTACCTGTCTCCCAAACCGAAATCTCCATCATTTAAAATAGGTACAGTTTTCATTGGGTTCATCTGAAAAGTAGGGAAATAAATTACTATAATAACTTCATGCAGGGTAACTGGACAGTGAATTCAAAAGACAAAATTTTAAATTAAGTACAAAAAATCCACTCTGTATAAACTGTTTATTAGTAGATTATTGGATACTTGTTGCTATCGATACCCATCTAGGAATCTTGTAGAGCTAACTTACAAAATATTTTATTTCTTTTCTACAAAATTAATTTAGTAAAAGCCGAAAGTTTCAATATCAAATCAAATCAATTAGTAAACAATTTGGCACAATTAACTAGACTGTAACCGTAGTCTATAAAAAAAACGGTTGCTACGGTTGCTACGAGGCGTAGACGTTTTTTGCCTCTTTGTAAAACCTTGGGTTTAGTAGGTACCTCCTACCTCGTACTTATTATATTTGAAAATCATATCCAAGATCATATCTTACGTAGATATGTGGGTGTCACTCCGGTTGGCGGCGGCAGGTATTAAAATGTTTAAATGAATATTTACTACGAGAGACTACTTAGATACGTAGCGCCGTAGCGTAGGCACAAATAGAGAATTTACAGAAGAACAGTTTGCCCCATTTCCCGATCATTTATGCCTACACCCTAAGGTTACTTTTCTTACTGAATTTTTAATATGCGGTACTTGGGTTAAACATAGAGGTAGTTGGGTACATTACTTACTTACATTATACCAAACTTGAACGCACTATACAAAAATATTTGTCGTCATTTTGTCGTCCACCCGTACGGATCGCTGTTGACATTCGCTACTAGCCGGTTTGAATTCGGGCTTAAATGGCGGCGAGTAGATTAATGCATGATACATGTGTGTTGAGTGTAGTGAGTGACGCTTTCTTGTAGCCGTCTTTCTGTAGGTATATGGGCGCCCGCCAATACTTACTTTGTGGCGGAGGCGTAGTAAAATCGTAGCAAGATGTTTTTCAAAGGATTTGTAATTTTTAAAGGTCGAAATACATATTTTGTGTAATTGAATTGATATTGTAAAGGTTATTCGGTACGGTGCGATGGTAAAAATATCAAATTACCTCCTGTAAGTGGGACGACCTTATAATTTGATATGATCATATAATTAATTAGATAAGTAACAAGATCTTTCAGTCTAGTAATATTGGATGGTTACAATGAGAATAGATTTTAATTGGCATAATAGGAACATAGTAGGTAAATTAATAATTATCTAACATTTGGTTCCTATTAAGTAATTATTACGCCTATAGAACTTGTATTGATTAATTTTAATTTCATGTTAATTTGGCATTATTATAGGCATACATTATTATTCTTGTTTAAATGTAAGTTTTAAACTTAATTTCATCAAACCAGTTGTTACAAGGTCACGTTCAAAAGTGGAGACTATCATCTAATAAAAGATTGAAAAGTTATTTCAAACTATCCTCACCAAAAAAATCGGGATATTATAAATTGCATATCAAATAAATAATCACCTATCAATACATATTCATCATTTATATTTTTTTTACATCAAATATCTTACTTCACTACAAATAAACTAAATGTTTAACAAAACATAAACTGCAGATAATTCGAAGTTTTACATCAATATTACATAACTTTTTCCTCATAATACAGATAAATTTATTTTTGTACAAAAATACTACATACATAGCATGAATACTGACTGCACAGCAAATTTTCCATATTTCATAGCAAAATAAATATCCCAGTCGCATATTAACCAGTAAAGATTCAAAGATTCAAAACTTTATTTGCAATAAAACGTGGTATTTAAGGTGATAATGTTAGGGTAATGTACAAAACATGTTCAGCCATCGTAATAAATAGCACGCAAATATTATCACAACAACAACAAAAACAGAGTAGGTGCTTAATTAATTATTTGGTTGCAGATATTCATTTACACTATAAAAAATCTTAATCTTGAGCCATTTATATAAGTATGTGAACATACGTAAGTAAACATAAGTTTATAGGTCCGTTAGGTATAGCCTAACCGAACAGGTTAGGTTAGGTTAGGTTAGAACTGTGACCACAAAGCACAAGCCGAGCGAGCGGAGCGAGCGTGCCGCGGCATCGGCCGGCGATGTGCCAGAAACGACACGCTATGCGCGTCATCAATTTAAAATATGATTATCGATGTGTACGATTAACGATGATGGTTCATCTCTAATAAAAACTGCTGTAAAAAATATAGAAATAGAAGCTATATTTAAAAGAAAAAGAGTTAACAGGTATAATGTGCATTAAGATTATTAGCTGTGCATTGATGAAAAAGCTTTTGCTTTAGGAAAAATCGCTGTACGCTGCGAAAATAAATTGTAGTGTGTTTAGTGATATTTTGAGTTGAATATTATGCTGTGCAATCAGTAATTTTGATGGGAATGTGGAATCTTATTGCATAAAAAAGGATATTTTTTGATTTGCGTTTAAATACTACCCAAAAAAATCTAGACGCTTTCGTTTTCATAGTCAAACAAAATATGAAATCTCTGAAATTTAAAGTATTATTTGGTATTATGTAAAAAATTTACATAAAGATTTTGAAACTTCGTAATACTCACTTTTAAAGTATATTTACCTACATTAGACATTTATTCCAAAATAAACATATGTCTCAGATAATATGATCCGTAAAAAACTTAAACTTGCTAAGTGTATCGATTTTTCTGATGAAAAGTGTATAATGAAGGCGATGGACGCCAATTTTGGACACGACTGTAATTCGTCGGCAAATCCACCTAACCATTTAAGAGACCAACTTACACAGTATTTTTGTACAATTACTAAGAATAAACAGTTTAAGTGTAGGTATCCCTTAACTTAAATTGTTAGGTGGATTATCTGGCGACAAGTATTCCGAATTACGCAAAACTCTCAGGGTAGTGTAATATAGCCTCTAACTAATAGCAGATTAATTTAAAATTACCTACCTTAGTAAATTCAGGTGTATCCTGCTCCCTTGTGATAGGATTCAGTTCTTCCATCTTCACGTCCAAGCCCAGAAGATCCAAGGTCATCATTACGGCTCTCGCTGGCGGGCTTTGCGCCATCTTCCAAAGAGTCAGCTGAGGTTTGGTGGCCATCTTTTTGGACAGTCTATTTGTAAGAAAATTTAGTAAAATATACGCTGCACGACATGCTAAGTAAACTTTAGATGGTAAAGCAGGCATGAGAGTAAAAAATAAAACAATATTTTGTAGTTTTTAACTGAACTAACTGTCTACATAATTAATAACTAGGTAGCTAAGTAGGTATTTATAATTCAGCCAAATATTGTGCTAGCATTTTTTGATATTTTTAGCGTTATCTTATCTGCTAATAAACTAAACTAGGTGCCTATCTCATTCATTATCTGTACTCCTACATACTATTCATCATGTTTTGCAGATTCTTTATTATTTTCGCGCAAAATACCTAGATGAAGAACCAAAATTGGAATCTATTGCTAGCGCTATTTTTATTTAGCGTTGTTAAGTGATTCTGTAGAATCGAGGCCAAAAACGAAAAAATACCAATTTTTTTAGGAGTGACTTGACTTTTAAAAATTAGTCCCCTGATATCGGTTCAGGTTAGCAAAATAAAAGTTGGATAACCCGCAAAGCTTATCTATTAAGATTTGTTGATACTTAGTTAGTGATAGAGTTAGGTCTTAATCTTAACGTAAAGGGTACATAACAATGAAACTACTCACCTTCGTAACTACACAGTAAAATCAACGCAAAATTAAAAGGACTAAAACTGCCAAAGTTTACATAAAAAATATTTTATTCCAAAAGTTTTAGGTTAGACGCTACATTCACTCTTGTTTATCAACGAAAGAAATAGAAAGTGGGCTGGTCGAGCGAGCCGACTGTTGCCCCCTCGTCATTGCAGAGTCCAAGCAGAGATTATAATACCCTGCATCAACGGGTTCAGCATACATTGCTGGTTATTGCAAGGGTGTCGTTGCAATAAACTCAGGAGAACCAGCAATGTACCTATTCGGAATCGGGTCCTAGTAGCAAGATATCTCGTTCTGCTTATCTGTCATACAGCATCTGACATAAGGCTATCTGCTTTTAGTTCCATTTTTCGCCGCATGCCTTTAAGGGGCGTCCTATCATGAAGGGGATTTTTCTATTCTATTTTCTAACCATACGATTCTACAGTATTTATTTATGTTTGTATTTTATTATCCTCAGCTTATACAAAGTTTATAAATCACGTTGCTTAGCTTAGTAGGTACTCATAAACCTTATCTTGATTGTCCAACCGAGCGCTGTAGTACAACCATGCATTGCAGTACTAGTAGTGTAGGATTAACTGGATAGATGGCAGCACAGATGTCACTACTGGTTGGACGGGCCTTGATTCTGTTGAACAATTTATTAGCTAATTCATAATCAAATTATTGATTACCTTCAGCCTAGGAACATTGGGTTATTATTATTTATTACTTTGTTTGATATTGTTTAGCTAACATACTTACAAGTTTTCTTGTGAGAAGTCTCTAGAGAAGGGGCCCGAAATTTTTCACGTTTTACAGCTGCATCTTTTGCGTCTTTGCGCGAAACGACATTCTTGTTAAAAACTAAGGTCCAAGAAAAAGTATCATGTATCGCAAGCGCAATTTTAAAGTTCAGGGTCTGACTGTCCTTCGGCACTTTAGTGAAATGCCACTGGCGTGCTTTCAAGGTCACTTTAAGCCATCGCTTCCTCATATAAAAGTTAAATGGAAGTATTTTTAAAGGAAACAAAAGTCTTATTAAAAACTCGTTGGGAAGTCTTGTGTTTACCCAGAGTGGATTATACACTGACGTCAATAGATAAAATTTCGTTATCTGAGGTGTATCCGAAACACGCCCATGTATATATGTTTCCGAGTTATACATCTTTTAAAGTTGTACGGGAAAAATTCACCGACAGGATTATTCTTTTTCTTCTAGAAAGTAAAAATCATAAAGATTATGCTAGAGAAACACCCGCCTGGAAACTCTTACAAACGAAAGAAAAAAGTAAAAAAGAAACAGCCAGTTAACAAACAGATGTATAAACCCGACTGCGGTAACAACAAAGTTACCTATTTTTGCGAAAAAAATCCGCTCACTCGCGCTGCTGAGACTAATCTAACGACACCTCATTATGTCAAAATCCAATAATCCGTTTGAGCTGTAGCCCGTGAAAAATATTTTTTTCGTCTCGTACTCATACATACCTACTCTCGAAAAACATAACCCTCCTTCTGAGGCAGTCGGGTAAAAAACTAAAAAAAATCGCGCAACATACATGGGGGTGATAAGAAAGGATCTTGATTTTTTGCCATACAAACCAGTATCATGTTTAA
This sequence comes from Phthorimaea operculella, assembly GCA_024500475.1. NCBI lineage: Eukaryota > Metazoa > Arthropoda > Insecta > Lepidoptera > Gelechiidae > Phthorimaea > Phthorimaea operculella. The sequence continues at coordinate 12,098,097 of JANFCV010000002.1, forward strand.
CGCATCCAAACGTTAGCGTACCAAGAAGAAACAATACTTTAACAATAACTTAACTAATTATCTAACTGCACAGCTAAAAATAAAAGATCTAGGCTGAAGAAGATCTTGGATAATTTAGTAAGTTATGCTAAAAGTACAGAAATAAGTTTTGTATGTCAAAGATGGCCGAATAATTTTAGTTACGTGAAGAACCCATAGATAGCGCTACGCGAAGAAAAAGGTGCTCTAATCTAGTCTCTATTTCATCTGATATTTTACTATGTAAACTATAAGATGGCGCTTTCTGTTTTTCTTTACTTTGAAACTTCTTATAAAAACCTTGTTGACCTACTTATCGGGTACTTTGTCGACTCGCACATTAATTGGTAATAGAAATAAAACATGTTTTTTTCTAGTTTTTTAATTATAATAAAAACAAGCAAGTATATACAAATACAATAAGGATTGTTGTAATGTAACACATTTAGATGTTATATTCGTCCTTACAAATTAATTTCATATATTTTTTCGAGGATATACCTCTGCTACGGTCTTGCTGCAGTGCCCTTCTTTGCACCTCCCTGCTGGTCAGCAACCAACAAAACCAGCTCACTCGCTCCAATCAGGATACCTTAAAAGACAAGCAATAATTAATTAATTGAAAGGGGAAAAGTTCGTGTGGTAGCGTCTAATAATACTGCCACCCCTAGTCCACCTCAGGGTGATTCGTAAAACGCAACGCAGAGTTATGGACCTCTAATCTCTATTGAATATCTATCGACTATGGTCAACCCTTGGTCAACCGCATGGCCGCGATGATACCACCTACAGTAGTATTCCCAAAGAGGGTTGACGTCAGACAGGCGGCCGGCCATAAAACATAGCCAAATCCTTTTGCTATATGATTTTGTTTTTACAAGCAGAATTAGTTCAGTATACTCCAGTTGGAAATCCCATCTTCTTCTTCTTTTCGAGTGGGACACCGAGTCAACGAAGGACCCAATTAACCTTGGTGTCAGAGTTTTTAAGCCGCCCACTACCTACTGCTAGCAGGCCTCAGAATTACATCAAAAGTGCACTTACAGTTAGTCCGTTCCAAAAGACTTTAACCATGTTCATGCAGGAGAAATTATGATGGATCTGGTCGATCAATTGCGCCAACCAACCAATATTATCTTCAAATATACAGACAGTTTACTTACTATTGATTGTCCCGTTGGCGTAGTGGATAGTACCCCTGCCTTCTACGCCGAGGGTCGTGGGTTCGATTCCCACCGACACAAATATTTGTAAATCAATTTTCAAATATTTGTGTTCAGTCTGGGTGTTTTCTATGTATAATATGTATTTATTTACAAAAAAAATGTATATAAGTATTATATCAGTTGTCTAGTTCCCATAGTACAAGCTTTGCTTAGTTTGGGGCTAGATGGCACTGTGTGTCTCGTCCAGGGATATTTATATTTATTGTATTTTTCTGAAAAATAATTTGGCTTTAGATTGTCAATATAAAAATAACATGTCAGTCACGAACAAGTCACGAACACAGATGAACTTAAATATGTAAAATAAACTGACGTGACATCTTTCACAGACTTATTTTGACGCTGATATTTCATACCACCTTCAGAAAAGATTATTTTGAAAGAGTCCCTAATATTATGACATTTAAAATCTTATTCATAAATCATAAATTCTTCTCGCGAGAAAAATGGCAATGATTTGACATCATAGACCTCCATATGATGACGTTACTCAGACTTTGACTGAGAAAGAAGTCAAATCGAGCGGATGTTTTTATGACACGGGAAATGAAGATGTTCTTGGGAGAATAATATTACTTTTATTTTCTACTAATTTCTCCCTCAGGAAAGCCCGTTGTTTTTGAGAGCAAAGGACCGCACAAATCATATTAACTTTTAATAAAATGCGAATTTATGGTACGGTGCGTATTTCAAGATTTTAAAGTAAGGGTTCCTAAATGACTGAAATGGGGGCGGCGGGGGTAGTGGGCCCAATCCACGGCATGATCCTTTAAATTGTGTCTTTTGACCACACTGTATAGGTCTACACTGTATAACTTTTTCGCAAAATAATGAAAATATATTTTTAGCAACAAGATTTCACTGTCAATTTGTTACTTTACCTCGAAAGATAGAGCTATTACAGCTGCAAGAAATTATTTTATCCATAAGTAGTTTTGCGACATCACCAAAAGTAGGTATTGTGGAAATATTGCTCTGCAAGTCACTCATGTTTAAGTCGATTGATATTCAGTTCCGACGGGATAAAAGTATCTAAATACTTACCTTCCTTCAGATTTTTTTTTTATTGGGATTGAGTCTTCCTACCTACTTATCATTAACTAGTCGCCAGCAAATCCACCTACCCATTTAAGGGACAAACTTACTGGTTTTTTATACAACTACTAAGAATAACCAGTAAAATTATGATCCTTTAAAAGGGGTAGGTGGATTTGCTCGAGATAGTTGGTACGTCGAGTACCTACGCTTATCAAAATATTAAAAGCAAAACTGCGGAAATCAACATCACATTTAATTAATTCATCATTAACTTAAGATGATTATACACTGAATACAAAGCTCGGAAGCGACATCAAAGGGGAAGTCAAAATGAATTTAAAGGAAAAGCTGAGGCCTGAAACCAAAACTTTGAATACGCACGAGTGACTTCAAATAAATTACGAACTTAGCTTTCAATAAGGCACATTTGTGAACAAATACGAGACTGATTCCGCGTAATGTGTTCTTCTAATTGCTTCAGCTAACATTACAGATATATCGATACACTGAAGCTTGGGACATAACTTCATGTTCTTATCTTGAGGAATAGTGTTAGTCACTACGAGTGCTTCTAGACATGAGTTGTTGATCTTGTCAATCGCGTCGCCGGCTAAAACACCGTGTGTGGTGATAGCGTAGATTTTAGTCGCTCCAGCTTCACGGAGCTTCAATGCTGCTTTCACTATAGTGTCGCAGGTATCAGCTAAGTCGTCAACCATGATGGCGGTCCTGCCTTTGACATCACCGACTAGAACTGAAGAGTCACCTTCGTTGGCTCTCTGCCTTTCTTTGTGAATGATAGCGAAGTCGATATCGAGTCTGTCAGCGATCGAAGTCATTCTCTTCACGCCGCCAGCATCGGGAGAAACCATCACGCTGCTCTTCCATTCTGGAATGTTCTCTTTGATCCACTTTGTGGTAGCTGGTTCAGCGTAAAGATTGTCTACGGGGATGTTGAAAAAGCCTTGGATCTGTGATGAGTGCAGATCAATGGTGATCACATGGTCCGCTCCAGCTACCGATATCAGATTGGCGAGAAGTTTAGCTGTGATCGGAGCTCGGCTTTTTTCCTTCTTATCTTGTCTGCAGTAAGGGAAGGCGGGGATGACGGCAGTGACTCTAGAAGCTGATGCAATCTTGCAAGCGTTGATCATGATAAACAGTTCCATTAGGTTATCATTGATTTCTCCGCACCCGCTCTGGACAATGTAAACATCTTCGCCTCTGACCGACTCGCCAATTTCTACGTTTGTTTCTTTGTTGGCGAATTTCTTTGCAGTAGCTTTTCCCAGAGGTAGGTTTAGCCTCTCGGTGATTAGCTTGGCGATTTCAGGATGGGAGCTCCCGCTGAAGACTTTGATGTTGGGCATTCTGGCGTTGGGGTTTAAAAAGTGTTTCTTTCTTTCTTCTTCTTGAAGTTTTGTATTGTCTTGATCTTCGACTTTCATTAGCGTTTGTGTTTGCCAGCTAGTGAAGTGTTCACTGGCTGGTGTCCACTTGAGAAATGTTATTTATTTTGTAGTTATTTGCTCAGTAAATAATCTTATCTGTGCCGTGTGGGGTCAGGTCATATGATGCCCCTGGCGATGGAAGTGTACGCATATAACTTATCTGTCTTATTACAGAAGTACAATTGTTAAGTAAGCAAGTGTAGGTAATTATTTATCTATTACTAGCTGCCCGTCAGCGGTTTCACCCGCTGCAACCTATTATTACGCGGGAAGAAAGCATTACTCGCCAAGAGATGTCGCTGTTAGTTTCTAAAACGCGAATCGGCTCAGTCGGGCCACCTTTTTCATAAATATTGGAAAATGCGTGATCCCGTGGGAATGAGACATTTTTCCGTGGTAAAGAGTATATGCTATTCCAGATGCCCTTTTATATTTCTGCAAAGTTTCATGTCAATCTAATCAGCCGTTTTTGCGTGAAGTCGTAACAAACACACACGTAGGAAGTATAGCAAGACCAGTGTGTAAGATTTTCCAATATCGTAAGACAAAACATAACGTCGTGTGGTGCCGGCAGAGGAGAATAGCACCACCCCCTCTCTTCCCGTGGGAGTCGTAAGAGGCGACCGAGGGATAAACCCGACCCAAACAGCCAGGCCAACCGTATGGTGGCGGTTAATCCACCACAAAAGCATTCCCAATGAGGGTTGACGTCTGTTAGGCGGCCGGTCGTAAAATTAAGCCGAATCCATTGCAGCACGATTTTGTGTTTAGCAAAACGTGTTGCGCCGACCCCAAGCAATTGGGATAAGAGCAGGAAGATGATGTAAGACAAAACTTAAATTAAATAAAAGTTCGAAAAAATAAAAACAAAAATAAGGAGAACACTATCCGGATTCGAACGCGAGTCACCTTGTTTGGTAGGCAAGCGCACTATCGCCGCAGCTACCATGACTTTAAGATCACTGTTGAATTAACGGATATGCTTCCCCACAAAGACGCGAATCGGCTCAGTCACGCCACCTACGTCAAAAATTTTGGAATATGCGTGATTCCGTAGAAATGAGACATTTTCCTGGGGTAAAAAGTAGCCTATGTGTTATTCCAGATGCCCTTTTATATTTCTGCAAAGGTTCATGTCAATCCAATCAGCTGTTTTTGCGTGATGTCGTAACAAACACACACACAAACATCCGCCTTTATAATATTAGCAGGATTATCGGTTCTACGTATTGCCGAAATTTTCCTGGGATTCTGTTTACTTAACAACGAGATTATGATGCTCACTTCCGAATGATTTAAAATTACTGCTGCAGTCTAATCTAACGCAGCACTAGCGCATGCGTCTGTTAGTCGCATAAACATATTGAATTTCCCATACTAATAGCCAACGTTAAAATAACGCAACTCAAGTTTATGCGTTGCGATATTTGAATCAGCGCAGCGCAGAAACTTAATTGAATGCATCTGACAGACGCATACGTTAGCGTAACGCTAAATAAAATAGCGTAGCAACGGACGTAACGTGTGGGTCCCGATTTCATAAAAATGTTACACCTTACGGAATAGGGAATAAATAATATTTTGACTACAAAATAACACTTTCTGCTTTGTAAACATTGTTTACGAGCCTAGGGAATTCTCTGCCGACAGTATTTCAAAGTCGAAATTCAGTAAAATACTTAGATAACAGAATATTCCCCGGTATTTTGTAAGTTAGAAAGTAGGTAAATACTTATTCGAAATTTTACGTTGTTCAGCCGCAAAATATTTCTCTGAGGCCTAACCTAGTTTTTGCAGGTAAGCACCAGAAAATAAGTATTGGCAGGTGCGCCGATTACCTACGTACCTATAGTTAGATAGGTAGGTAGGTACTCTTTTTATCTTAAGTATACAGAATTTATTATTTGGGTGTTCAAAATTCCTTATTGATTTTTAATTATCTACGCACTTAACCTATGCTGACTACGTTCTGTAATGACAGCGAAAGTTTTAAAACTTACAAGTGAGTAGTATAGGTAGGTACACACACATATTTAATTAGCAGCTAGTCGAATTAGACTGTATGAAATAACACAACAAAACCGAATTGTTTTAAGTACTTTTTATTACAAATAAGAGGCTGTGTTATATTAATTTATATTTAAGTACCAAAACACAGCCATGTAAACAAAATAAGCAAATTTTAGAAGTACATGTAGGTATAGGTGCCTTCCTAATACTTATACATTTATTTTTGAACGTATTTACTAGCTACTCCCCTGATCAGATTAACTTTACGACGATTTCTTCCTGACTCTGCAGCTGACACAAATTAGCCCACGCGACCACATTTCTATAGTTATCAAAATTGTTATATTTTTCATCTAAACCGTACACATTAATTTCTCTTATCATATTAAACCAAGCACCGTTCTGAGAGTCACAGAAAGTTGTAAAGTCATCACCCAGGGCATGTATTTTCATTTCTTCAGAATTTGCTTCCATAATGATTGTCATATTTTCGTTCATATACAATTCCCCTTTTGCTTTGCAAACAGTAACGTTTTCAGCCCTTGAAGTTTCTGTTGTGTTAGAGACTTCGCAGTCAAGAGCTACCGTCAAGTAGAATGATGAAGTTTTACGTGTTTCTTCAGCTGTTTCTTTCGTGTCCTGAAAACAGAAATCTCATTAATTATTGATGGAACATTCAAATATTCAAAAGTTATATGCCAGTCTCAGCCTTACAGGGGAAAGAGAAAAATATTTTTAGAAGGAACTCTGCAAAGAGTTAGAGTGAAGACAAAAACTCCTTTCGCAAGTTTTAAGTACTTTTAGAATCTGTTTCTAATGCAAAGTAGGTAGGTTAATCTGCATTTTTTGAACATTCAGGCTGGGCAGAGTCAATATACCTATTTATTTAAACCGACTAGGTATTACACGGGTCTCACATTTTTTTACGGCAGAAGGAATGAATTGGAGGCTTGGTTTACTTTTTAAGTAGAAAAGTAATGTTTTAATGGGATCAGTGCAAAGTAGAGTTCTCTTCCTTCTAAACAATATAAATGGCTCAAAGACTTACCTTCTGCATAACAACAATGGAGCCACCCCTGATAAAAGTTAAGAAGTCAGCAGCGGTCGTTGCCATGGTGACAGTTTCCCCTTCTTCAGCCAACAAAGCCTGACCTCCCAGGAACTCGAACCAGCGGCCCGGAGGCATTTGTATGTGTACATGACTTTGGCTGGGCTGCAAATTCGGGGCTATCAAAAGATCGTCGCCAACACTGAACTGGGTTTTTGAATTCGTCACGTTCGAAAACGGAAATTGATAGAACATCGGTCTGAGTAGCGGCCCTTTTTGCAACGTAGTGTAGAAATAAGGCAGAAGGCTGTATCTTTGATTTATTGCCTTTAGAATATTTGCTTTATTCGTGCCGGTAAAAGCTAGAGGATGTCTGGCGGTTTCTTTGGAGTGTGTTTTAATAAGTGGTAGGTAAGTGGCCGCCATGTACCACTTCACACACAGCTGTGTTTGAGTTGTGTCATTGTAACTGGAATCGCCGCATATCGGTGAGGAAGTGAACCAGTTCCCGGAAATTCCGGCTAATGCTACTTCAATAAGCTCTTTCTGTAGATTCGCCCACGACGCGTGTACATTTTGCCTATTTGCGATTTCACCAGTCATCCTTAGGGTTGAAGTGTACACAGGGATACGTTTTTGTAATGTGCTCCTAAAAGCTTCCCTGAAATGGTTGCCGTATTGATTGTGTGTGTACATGTAAATGGTGTCGTTCGGTCTCCTGACGTTCCATTGGGGAGTGCTATCGAAGGCTGCTTCGAAATGCTGAAACAAAAGTAAATATTTGGTGTTTTTCAACTTTTTCTCGATGCAAGTTAAACATTTGATCTTTCTATCTGTTTGTTCAAGTAAGCAAAATATTTATTCATGCATCGGGAATAGGGATTGCAATCCCGCAGCTCATTCAATCCCGCGGGATACCGCACGTATGAAATAATGTTAAAAGTCGAAAAGAAGCGGCAATCATTCTTTCAAAATTAACTTTCATTAATTAAGTTTTCAACAATTCTCACATTTTGCAAGAAGAATACCTATTCGTTTTCAAACATACTATAACAGCCACAATAAAGTCCACTGCTGAACATGGCCCTCCCCTAGGCAGGGGGGTATTTGCCATTGGTCACCACGCTTGGCAGGCAGGTTGATGAGCGATTGGTTGGTTGGTTTTCTAACATAATATTAATATTATAATAAAATGACTAAGATGTGAATACCAAATTTTAAAACACTTCTCGTGTTAGGTAAACAATTTTTGGAAAACTTCCAAAATTTTCACCGCAGGCAGGATTTGAACCTGCCACCTTCGGCATCAGTACTGCCGACGCCCTAACCAAGTACCGCGGTAGCCCAGTTGGTTAGGGCGTCGGCAGTGCAATACTGATGCCGAAGGTCGCAGGTTCAAATCCTGCCTGCGGTGAAAATTTTGGAAGTTTTCCAAAGACTAAGATGTGACTGAAAAACTTGGTTTTTTGCTGATATTTTACAAATTTGCGGGATCCGCGGATCCGAGTTTTGAAAATGCGGAATCCCGCAAGGCAAAAATTGGCACGGGATTGCGGAATCCCGTTTTGCGGGATTGCAAACCCTAACTGAAAGATGACAAGGACGTAGACATACGCAGGGCCTACAGCGTACAGAAAATGTTTTGTGATTATAAGGAGCGATGTTAGTTTAGACGTTTTTGTTGTTTTTTATTAGACAAGGTAGATGACACCAAATAAAATAAATAGAGATACTTACGCACGTAAATTGAAAGTATTAAACTAAATTTCAATTTACTTTTTTACACGTTTAAGTTCTTTTAAAAAGTTTATAGAAAATTAGTTTCGGCAACAAGACATGAACTACCTATGTTTATAAAAAAATATATCAGTTATTTATATTAGCTTTATTAAGGTAAAATTACTTGAATATAATTGAATAACTTGCAAATTTCTTAAGCCTCAGGCAAGATTCGAACCTTTGTCCTTTGCTATCAGAAGTACATACCTTGCCTACCTACTAGCTAGGCAACGCCCTTTTGAGAGGGTTTTAGATGAGAAACACACGTAACGTCCGTTTGTGCGTTATTTTTGTGGTGCGTAATGCATGCGTTAGGACAATACGAATTTTCTCAATAATCCCTTTCAATTCAAATACTGTTATGGGTTTATATGGAACGGTTTGACAGAGGAATCAGTCGACGCAACGTTGTGCGATACCTTCGCAGCGCTAATGAAAGCATCTGTCAAACCGTTTGACATGACCGGTTTTTTCTTGAAAATAAGGAGGAAGTTCGTATTTTCCAAACGCATGCATTACGCAGACCTCAAGTTTTTTTACTGTAACGTAGTCCTGCATTTGTTTGCTATCTCATTTGTTGGTAGGTGATGATGCAGACGATGTTGGAACATGCTTGCCTAGGTAGTGCCTATTCACTCTTGCCTTGAAAAGGCCCAAGTTTTAATTTTCCGGAATCAGATTTGCCGGCAGGGATGCTACGTGTGATTCTCGCAATATTCTCTCTCACAAGAGCGTACCTATTGAATCGCGGCATTACCTGCCAGCGGTGAAATAAATGAATACCTAATTAGCTAAGCGAATTTTGATTGATCATAATCATCCATCATCAATTTATTATTAAAGGATTTACATAGCAAGTGAATACTGTGAGGCGGGGTTCACATGTAACGACTATTGTTGCGAGTTATTTTAGAGCAGCGCTTACGCATGCGTATGTCAGATGCATATGTCGCAGGAAATCAGCGCATTCCCGGAAAATGGCGAAAAGTTTTTATCTCATCAGATCAGAGGTCTGTCTAACCATGTCAGAAGCCTGTCAACCATGTCAGAAGTCTACCTAACCATGTCAGGGGCCTATGAAAAATGTCAGAGGCCTACTGCCTAAATAGTTTTTTTCTGCGTATTCCCTAGAAAATACGTTTTAAGTTTTAGGATTGCGCGGATTTCCTGCGACCATACTTTCAAATCCCCCACACCTACTAAAAACTGATATGAAAATAATGCAACTCAGAAAATTGTGTCGAAAGAGCGGAGCACAGAAACTTGTATTGCGTTATTTTGACGTCGAATTTAGCGCGAATATTTGAAATTTGTATGCATATGACAGATGCATTTAAAAAGCCCCTTAGTACCGGTATGCTACAGTCCCGCTATGCTACCTTTTTCGAATAAGTAAAAAAATGGAAAATACAGCTAGAGACGTTACGTATGGGTGTCGCTTTTACCTCACTAAAATACGGCAACAATAGCCGCGTCTTATTATGAAGCTTCACGGATTGATCTACAGGCGAGGTATTCTCCAGCACGACCGCATCCACTTCCGGTCCACTCCACAATTGCTGCATGAACTCTTCAGAAGCCATTCCGTAGGGAATGCAAGTTAACAGTTACAAAGTTTCTTAACCCTTAGCTATCAGGAAACGGAATCACTACTAGAATACATAGCCTAACACATACACACACACACACAACACACACACACACACACACAACACACACAACATACACTCATACACACACACACACATGCACGCACGCACGCACGCATCCATACCGTTACTTCACATAAGTATTAATTAATTTTTGTACTCTTACTATTATTCTTTTTCTTTTAATTATTATTATTATAAATTATTATTATCATTGTAATTGTAATTTTTATTAAAATTTAATCAAAAAATAGATTTTATTATTATACCTATGACAGACGCATGCGTTAGTGCGCCGCTAAAATAACGCCTTACCTACATGTGGGTCTCGGTCTTACCTCATTAAAATACGGCAACAATAGCCGCGTCTCATTATGAAGCTTCACGGTTTGATCTACAGGCGAGGTATTCTCCAGCACGACCGCATCCACTTCCGGTCCACTCCACAATTGCTGCATGAACTCTTCAGAAGCCATCTCGTAGTCGGGGTAAACGACCGGTTCATTGTTAACCTATCCTAACCAATCCTAACCTAACTGTGTCAGGAGCCTGTCAACCATGTCAGAGGCCTACCTAACCCTGTCAAGGGCCTGTTTACTACGTCAGGAGCCTATGAACCATGTCAGAGGCGTACCTAACCATGTCTGGATCCTGCTAGATTTTTTCCAGGTATTGTCAGGGAAATATGCGAAATCCAGGATTTCGCGGATTTCCTGCGACCATACTTTCGAATCCCCCATACCCACCTACTAAAAACTGACATGAAAATAACGCAACACAGAAACTTGTGTTGAAACAGCGGAGCGCAGAAACTTGCGTTGCGACGCGTCGCGACGTCGATTTTAGCGCAAAGAATTCGAAATTTGTATGCATGCATACCTTTGCGTTAGTGCGCTGCTAAAGTAGAATAAAACAAAAAAAAAAAGCGCGCAACAACGGTCTTTACGTGTGGGTGTCGTTCTTACCTCATTAAAATACGGCAACAATAGCCTCGTCTCATTATGAAGCTTCACGGATTGATCTACAGGCGAGGTATTCTCCAGCACGAGCCCATCCACTTCCGGTCCACTCCACAATTGCTGCATGAACTCTTCAGAAGCCGTTTCGTAGTCGGGGTAAACGACCGGTTCATTGTTAACCAATCCTAACCTAACCTAACCTAACTGTGCCAGGAGCCTGTCAACCATGTCAGAGGCCTACCTAACCCTGTCAAGGGCCTGTCTACTACGTCAGGAGCCTATGAACCATGTCAGAGGCGTACCTAACCATGTCTGGAGCCTACTAGATTTTTTCCAGGTATTGCCAGGGAAATACGCGAAATCCAGGATTTCGCGGATTTTCTGCGACCATTACTTTCGAATCCCCGATACCTACTAAAAACTGTCTTGAAAAACACGCAACGCAGGAACTTGTTTTGAAACAGCTCAGCGAAGAAACTTACGTTGCGTTATTTTAACGTGGATTTTAGAGCGTTGAATTCGATATTTGCATGCATCTGAAAGACGCATGCGTTAGCTTTGTTCTATAACAGCAACCAGATATCACGTGTGTGCGTCGCCTAGCTTACCTCATTAAAATACGGCAACAATAGCCGCGTCTCATTATGAAGCTTCACGGATTGATCTGCAGGCGAGGTATTCTCCAGCACGACCGCATCCACTTCCGGTCCACTCCACAATTGCTGCATGAACTCTTCAGAAGCCATTTCGTAGTCGGGGTAAACGACCGGTTCATTGTTAACCAATCCTTGGTACACTGGAAAACATATGATTGATATTTAGCATTTTGTGAATTTGTTTCCAGTCTGGTTAGGATATTTTGTTCGAGAGCAACATGGTTCCGTGCTTAGGAGGGGACAACTATCCCAATATAGATAGGGTGTTTCAGACTATGAAATTGAACAACTTCCCCTAAGAAAATATTTCAGGGGACGTACATTTTTTTGAAAATTTAACGAAAAGTAATTTTTGTTCGGCCAAAAAATAGTGCTGAAATAGTGATAATTAGTGACCCATGTGAAATAATTAGTGACTTTATGGTTCTGGAGATGTAGCTATAGATTGGTGAGGATTACAGATCGAGGCTCATGCTGTAATCCTCACCTCTCGTGTGAGCTAACGGTAGGGTATTTTCACTTGGTTTATATTCCAAAAAATAGTGACTAATTAGTGACTATTACGTACAAAAGGTGAGAGATATTCGCTTTGTAGTTCCGAAGTTATGAGTGCATCTTGGTGAGGATTATACCTAAAGCAAATTTGCTATAATCCTCACCTCATTTTCTGCTGAACGCTTTGGTCTTTTAATTAAAATGTAGTATCAAAAAATAGTGTTGAAATAGTGTTCTTAAAATGCATTGTTATTTATTTAATTTAATAAGTAAAAGCCATTTAAAATCCCGTAATAACTTCTTCATACCGTCTTATTATCTCATTACTTCAGGTACCGTCGCGAACACTACTGAATATAATGGAGGTAATGTTTTGTATGTAATCAAATAAAACACACCTATTATTTCCCTTCAACTGTTTTTTTTTTTTTGTGTCTGTTAGTACATAAATAGAGTGTGCCGTGTGGTGCCAGCAGAGTAGAATAGCACCACCCCCTCTCTTCCCGTGGGGGTTGTAAGAGGCGACCGAGGGATAAACCCGACCCAAACCGCCAGGACCAACCGTATGGTGGCGGTTAATCCACCACAAACGCATAACCAAGGAGGGTTGACGTCTGGTAGGAGGCCGGTCGTAAAATTCAGCCAAATCCTTTTGCAACACGTTTTTGTGTTCAACGAAACGTGTTGCGCCGACCCCAAGTAATTGGAATAAGGGCAGGAAGATGATGATGATGATGTTTGAGCACTTACGTAAGTATTGTAGACAACTCTAGTTACTCAAAGTCCACTCTAGGTTCATTTAAAGTCCATTAAAAGAGGGAAATTAATAATAAATAAGATAGTCAAGGAAATAATAAATAAACTAAGAATAGTTTTTTAGAATGTCACAATTTGGTTTATTTAGATCCCTATAAAAAAAAGCCGAACGTATTTTTTTATATCTTGTTTGTATTTATTAAAGACCTTGGTCAAGTTTATAAACAACCCCATTTTAGAATTTATGAAAGCCTATTTTAATTTATGTATGTATTTTAATTTAATTATCCGCCAATAATTTTTCGCTTTAGAAGAAAATCTATTGCCACAAAAGAAAATCACTGCCAGATAAAATTTAAATTTAACCTCAAAAACTCATTAAAAAGTCGCCGCTTTCTATTTATGATATTACCACATGTTACCTCAAATTAGTCGCCAAAGTAGTCTATTTACAATCAATTTTAGTTTTTTTAAGACCCGGAATGGTATCAATTTGTCGCCGCGTTAAATACATGCCTTATTTTAAAATAATTTACTACGCCCAAACTAAATCTACTTGAAAGCAAACAGTATGATAAACACACCCAAAAGGCAGATATCACTTTTGTTTGCGACTGTACCTGACTTTACAAATGTATGGGATTTTTTATATGGACTTTTTGACTAATTTGGGAATGCAAATGAATAAATTGCTGTGTAGTTTAGAATCACTATTTCAACACTATTTTCTGATACAACATTTGAATTAAAAGACCAAAGCGTTCAGCAGAAAATGAGGTGAGGATTATAGCAAATTTGCTTTAGGTATAATCCTCACCAAGATGCACTCATAACTTCGGAACTACAAAGCGAATATCTCTCACCTTTTGTACGTAATAGTCACTAATTAGTCACTATTTTTTGGAATATAAACCAAGTGAAAATACCCTACCGTTAGCTCACACGAGAGGTGAGGATTACAGCATGAGCCTCGATCTGTAATCCTCACCAAACTATAGCTATATCTCCGGAACCATAAAGTCACTAATTATTTCGCATGGGTCACTAATTATCACTATTTCAGCATTATTTTTTGGCCGAACAAAAATTACTTTTCGTTAAGTTTTCAAAAGTGAGGATTACAGCTTGAGGGACACTTTATTTTGACTTCCCATACTAAATGCAGTTGATACTGATTTTTAATGGGAGGTCAAAACATTTTTACGTCTTCTGAAATGACTATTTTCTTTCATGGTCTGAATGCATCTTGTCAGTATTCGGAAACTTGTCCCATAAACCCCTTAGTAGTATACCTACTAAATTGCACAAAAATGAAACACAAAATTGAAAAACACAAATTGTACAAATGGCCGCCTTACTGCTCTGGTAGAAATATGTTTTAGGCAACTAACTCGTAAGGCATAAGCTACAAACATTTCAGGGGCCAACTTTTTAAAGAATTTAGTATTCAGTTAATTTAACATATTATTATAATTAAAACAGTTGTTTCTTTATTAAACTAAGTTAAATTAATTGATTTTTCAGACAATTTTGCTTTTAAATATTCAATTAATTTTATTTCACTTATTTAAACAGTTGGCTCTTGGTGAACCGGCCCTTGAAACTTAACAACTTTCCCCAATGAAGATAGGTTTAAATATGTAAAATAAAGGTTTTTAAGTGTAGGTAGATACCTCCGGAATCAGTTTTGAGGAAATGGTTCTCAAACTGCGTTACGAGGTTAGAGCAGTTGAGATAATGCTGTCCTCTTGGCTGGACCGTTTCAGTGCTGTTGTTTGAGTCATCTTCGGCTTCTTTGTACAGTATCTGTAAAACAAGTATTATTTATTAAAACAAGTAGATGTGATAAAAAACAAAAAATCCCGAGTGCGGTAATTTTAAAGTAGTATTTCGCTCTAAAAATCCGCCATCTTGAATTTTTAGTTTTTTTATATAGCCAGTGTCACGACACCTCATATCTCCAACTATCCGTTTTTGCTGTAGCCCGTGAAAAAGAATTTTCTTGTCCACATACATACATACTCTCGAAAAACATAACCCTCCTTTTGAGGCAGTAGGGTAAAAACGAAAACCCGACTGCAGTGATGTGAAGGTCATTTCGCCACTTCGAATTGATTCAATTTTGATATTGTCACGAGTCACGTCCATGCAAAACAACGAATTTGAAATATTCGTTTGATAGATTTGTAGCTTTGACTGAAGACTAGATAGGTTGAAAGTTGTATTGACAAATTTTGAAGAGTTTAGCATGGTAGTGACGATATAGCCAGTGCCACTCGCGCTTCTGAGGCGAATCTCACAACACCCCATATTATTATGACAAAATCCAGCAAGCCGTTTGGGATGTAGGCCTTAAAAAAATATAGCCCTTTCTTGTCTACGTTCATACATACATATAACTTTTAAAGCACTCGCGATTACTTTCACACATAATAATTACTTTAACGAGTCTTCAGGTAAATCGCTTATTTACCTAAAAAACTATCGCGATAAGACTCGTTAAAGTAATTATTACATACATACATACTCTCGAAAAACACAACATCCTTCTGAGGCAGTCGGGTAAAGACAACGCAACGCTGAAGCATTATCGGTTATTAGTACCTATGGGGTATTCGAAATTTAAAATGCACCTGATAGACGCATGCGTAGCCGATGCGTAAAATAACGCAGCAACGGACATTGGTTTGACAGACGCATCCGTTAGCGCAAAAATATCGCACAACGCTGCGTTGACGGAAGCGTTTGTCAAACGATTTGACATAAACCATATTTGTATGAGAATTAGCGTTACCAGTTATGTATGATTTCTTAGTATGTTTCTCAGAACCTCTCAGAACTAGGATTGAATATTTCAATAAAAAAGGTTTTGTAAATTATGTTTTATTTTAAATACCTATTTGTTACAATTTTTTAAACACGTTCGAGACATTTTTTTATACCTACAGAACTCGTGGTTTAAAGGAACGTACAACTTTTCCAACACCCTGTATAAAATATACCAACGGCGCCGTTTATGTAACAAACTTCTAAATACCTAGTTACTTAAATATTCATACAGTGAAAGAATTTTTCATATGTGTCGGTGTTAGCTAGATGTTTCGCAGAACATCGATTAATCTGTGAATTGTTATTAGACGGCTATTCTCAGAATGCTCGCAATAAAAAATCTTTATCCAAGCAAAAAATATAGCGATTTTTGACAGCTAGCAGGCAAAGTACCTTACCTACAGCATGTGTCAGCCACACCGCAGTGCGATGCGGCGAAGAAAACCGGACCGGTAAAATATTGCAATTTCCAAATGTGGAAAAACCACACTTGAGATTTTAAGATGTCCTTTTTTGCGTAGATAGAGGGAAATCATCATAGATACCATAGGCCCGGGCGTTATGGCATGCCTGACTCTGCTGGCAAGATGACCCAGCGACCTACGGACTAAAACCCCATCCCTGTGAATTATCGTTGGTATGCAATCCCACGTTTTGGACTGTACATTTTGTATTAGTTAAAAAACTGTGACTAAAATTCCTGCGATTGTGTTAGTAATGTTAATAAGGTTTTTTTTTGTTATATTAGTTT
This sequence comes from Phthorimaea operculella, assembly GCA_024500475.1. Classification (NCBI taxonomy): domain Eukaryota; kingdom Metazoa; phylum Arthropoda; class Insecta; order Lepidoptera; family Gelechiidae; genus Phthorimaea; species Phthorimaea operculella. Next base: position 12,114,762 of record JANFCV010000002.1, read on the forward strand.
ATAACAGTAAGTGAACTGCGACAAAACGCTTATTTAAACGTGGTGGAGCAATTTGCTTTAGCCGCATTTAGAAATGACTCTTCAGCAAAACAAAGAAAATGAGTCCTTTGTCCTCAGACATTATCTTTTGCATGCAGGTTTTGTTCTGTTAGAGAATATTCCATTCGGCTTGGGCATTCAAATAGGATTGTCGAACAGTTTCCTCTTTCGCATCGCAGGTGAAGTATGGATAGTCCACTAATTTAAATCTGTAACGATATGCTTTTATTACTCCATGTTCCGATATTTAGTAAATGCGGTCCTAAGTTTTTACCCGACTGCCTCAGAAGGAGGGTTATGTTTTTCGAGAGTACGTATGTGGACAAAATTAATTCTTAGATTTAGTTAGATTCGTCTCAGCAGCGCGAGTGACACAGGCTATATTAAAAATTCATAAATCCAAGATGGCGGATTTTTATCGCTTAATACAACTTTTTTTTTAAATACATCTGCTTGTTCATGCCCATTTTCATTAGGACCTTTTGAATCAGTTTGACATCCCCAACAAACGCTTTCGTGGTAGATTCTGTATTAGTGCTGGCATATATTTTCTGCCTCAAATCCAAAGTGTCTGCAAATATTTTTTTTTTTTCGTGTTGGACACCGAGCCGTTCAACGACCCGATGAACCCCGGTGTCAGAGTTTTTCAACCGCCTACTACAAGCAGCAGGCCTCTGACATGGTTCTGTAACGACCGCTATCATAGACAGCAACCGGGACCGACGGCTTAACGTGCCCATCCGAAGCACGGAACCATCTTACTTGCGGACAATCAGGTGGTTCAGCCTGCAATGTCCTAACCAGACTGGGAACAAATTCACAAAGTGATAAATATCTACTTTGTGAGTGACCCCACCGGGAATTGAACCCGGAACCTTTGCGTGGCAGGCAGACATACTAACCACTGCGCCACATCGGTTGTCGGCAAATGATTGATTATTAAAGAAGTCACCTCGAAAGTTTAAGACGAGAAACTATGATATAACGTCAATTTTATAACGACAATGACATGTCAAACCCACAATGACATGTAATGACACTGTATAAAAGTACTATTACGATCAGAAAGTTTGCCCATAGGGTACCTAATAAGTAGTAGTGCTACTATAAAGGTGTTCCAATGTAAATACATTAAATTGGAGACGTTGTGTAGGCCATCGTACCGAATAATTTTCATTGTACCGAATAATTTTCATTATATTCATTATATAAGTTATGAAAACCCCTCGTTTAGAAATTATTAGCAACTTAAATTTGTGAAATTTAATTGAGTCCCACATTATGAATGGAGCTTTATTGATTATGACCCTTATTTTTGTCATGTTGCCGTCTTGGAAAAACTGTTGAAATTACCGCCACAACTGTTGCCAAGGCAACGGTTTTGGCGGTAATTTAGTTGCCAAGGCAACAATTGTGGCGTAGACCAAGGTCAAATGTCACGTTCGTCAAAAACTGACACAACTGACAGACTCTACTGGTCTTTCTGATTGGCCCTTTCTCTTTGCGGTCTCTATGGATGTTCTAAGTCAAAAGAGGTTTTTAGTTTGAGGCGGCAATAAAATAAAGTTGACACCAAGAAAGAGATCTTTTATCTTAAGTTTTCGTTTAAATTTAAAACATTGACAACTATGATCCAATCTTTTTCGAAGATTCAAATCATACAAGTTAAAAAGGCAAGGTTGCAATCTTGGATAAGGGGTAATACATAATGGTTGTAGTAAATGTAGGCATTTAGTTTGTATGAAAATTTTAACTTCTTAATTGTTAAGAATTCAAACTTGGTGCCATAATGGAAATTGTTCAGTACAATGGTCTTACACAAAGTCTCTAATTTAATGTATTTCCTTTGGAACACCTTGTATAAGAGTTGTTGCTTTAACTTTATAGTCACAGAGCACCAAAATGTCATGCGCTGCGCGAAAAAGGTTTCATTTGTCTATGTTTATAGTAGTTAAATATTGTTTTCAAGTTTAATAGACAATTTATCCTCTTGTCTAGCAAGAGAACATTTTAAAACTGAATAAGTACCTTCTATAACTAATTAAGATCAAAACATTTGCCTTTTGAAAACTTTGATTCTAAAATCTAATTTTTTTATTAAACTACTCATTATTTTTTAATTAAAGAACCTGAAACTGACTATCTATTTGCTTTTGAACCCGTTCCAAGTATTTCCAAATGGTGAGATAAAATAAGAATTTATACAACGTGTTACAGAATATTTATATATATTTTTCTTTACCATCAATCGATGATATTCTTCTAGCTTCACTAGTCTAAGTCAGTGTTAAACTACCTGGCGAACAAAGGATATAATCAATTGGTCATACAAGTTTAGGCCCCTCACAAATGTCTCGTAAATCAAAATGTATGGTCATCAAACTCGTAGAACATCTTGTATTACCTAGATACTATCATTGATGCTCTGCCTGCACCATAAAGGCTGCAGGAGTGATTTTATGTGTTGAAATATCAATACTAATTAACATTGGAGCAAAATGCTATCAAAACAGTTACTTTTGGATTGCCTATGTAATTTTTAGGCTAAGTTGTAGGTATTTTGCGTCGTTTTATCAGTTTTGAGTTGCATACCTAATTTAAAAGTAGTTAGATCACCGTAATCTAGATAGTACATGAAATATATACTATGAGTTTCATGACCATACACTTCGATTTTCGAGGCATTTGTGAGTGGCCTAAACTTGTATGGCCAAATGATTATATCCTTTAGCTTATTTAGCTATGATATTGACATAGAGATTCTGATTAACTTCCCTATCACGGGAAAATATTTTATTCCCAAAAGAAAACGATTAGCAGCTGAGCTTGTTTCTATTGACTTTGGTAAAACTGTTCTAGTAATTTTTATTTATTTATTTTATGTACTGTACTTACATGAGGCGAAATATGTGGCACGAATCTTTTCTTCCTATTCCTGATCTCCTGCAGGCCTTTGACCACACTGTCTCTGTGTTCTATCACTTGACAATCATCATGAAACACCACAGGAGCCACTCCGCAGTGGCTGTCGTAGGGCAACTTCTCGCTCGCAGCCGTCGTAGTAAATGCTACGAAGTCTTCGTAGTAAATGCTACGAAGTCTTCGTAGGCCTCCGCAGCCAATTTAGGAGTTAGCTTAGTTATCCAAGCGTCGCGACAACGACGCGCGTCAACGACGCCGTCAAATTTTGACGGCGTCGTTGTCGCTGCGGTCTTGTAGAAAAACCCGACCGCATCCCATACAAACCCTGAGCTTCTCAGCGCGCTGTCAACGTGACGGCGTCGTGGCGCGCCGCAAAGACGCCGACGCTCGGTCTTTCTGGTTCCCCATACAAACCAGTCATTTGACAGCGACAACGACGCGCGTCGTTGTCGCTGTCGCTCGGTTTTTAAGCCTACCATTAGCTTAGTTAGCTATGATATTAACATATCGGCTGACTATTATCAAATATTATTCCCAAGAGAAAACGCGGCAGCTAAGCTTGTCTCTATTAAGTTTGATAAAACGGTTATATGCTGTACTTACATGTGGCGAAATATGAGGCACGAATCGTTTCTTCCTATTCCTAATCTCCTGCAGGCCTTTGACCACGTTGTCTCTATGTTCTATCACTTGACAATCATCATGAAACACCACAGGAGCCACTCCGCAGTGGCTGTCGTAGGGCATCTTCTCGCTCGTAGCCGTCGTAGTAAATGCTACGAAGTCTTCGTAGTAAATGCTACGAAGTCTTCGTAGGCCTCCGCAGCCATTTTAGGAGTTAGCTTAGTTAGCTATGATATTAACATATCGGCTGACCATTATCGCGGGAAAATACTTTATTCCCAAGAGAAAACGCAGCTGCTAAGCTTGTCTCTAGTAACTTCGATTATAGTCCGACAAGTTCGTGCGCAACCTTCCTGCGGGGTACAGACGGTGGGGGGGCGAGGAAGCACGTCATTTTAATATGACGTGCGGCGCGGATGCACGCTTCTCCCTTCCTTGCTACACCTCCCGCTACCCGCTGACATCTCTCCCCCCAACGTCTGTCACCCCTAGGGAAGGTCGCGCACGAACTTGTCGGACTATAAACGATTATGTGCTGTACTTACATGTGGCGAAATATGAGGCACGAATCTCTTCTTCCTATTCCTGATCTCCTGCAGACCTTTGACCACACTGTCTCTATGCTCTATCACTTGGCAATCATCATGAAACACCACAGGAGCCACTCCGCAGTGGCTGTCGTAGGGCATCTTCTCGCTCGCAGCCGTCGTAGTAAATGCTACGAAGTCTTCGTAGCAAATGCTACGAAGTCTTCGTAGGCCTCCGCAGCCAATTTAGGAGTTAGCTTAGTTAGCTATGATATTAACATATCGGCTGACCATTATAATGGGAAAATACTTTCCCAAGAGAAAATGGAGCCGCTAAGCTTGTCTCTAGTAACTTTGATAACACGATATTTATACTGGGTTATTTTTACCCGACTGCCTCAGAAGGAGGGTTATGTTTTTCGAGATTATGTATGTATGTATGTATGATTATGTGCTGTACTTACATGAGGCGAAATATGAGGCACGAATCGTTTCTTCCTATTCCTGATCTCCTGCAGGCCTTTGACCACGTTGCCTCTATGTTCTATCACTTGACAATCATCATGAAACACCACAGGAGCCACTCCGCAGTGGCTGTCGTAGGGCAATTGCTCGGTAGCAGCCGTCGTAGTAAATGCTACGAAGTCTTCGTAGTAAATGCTACGAAGTCTTCGTAGTAAATGCTACGAAGTCTTCGTAGGCCTCCGCAGCCAATTTAGGAGTTAGCTTAGTTAGCTATGATATTAACATATCGGCTGACCATTATCATGCGAAAATACTTTCCCAAGAGAAAATGGAGCAGCTAAGCTTGCCTCTGTTAACTTTGATAATTATTATGTAGGTTTACGCGACTTACTTGTTAATTAGTTGGTAGAAGGTGTAGCCCCGGCTGGTTACGACAGCCTTCTTCCCGGAGGACGACAATCACACACGCGCGACAGCCAGTTGCGATTGTCGACTATTTGATAATTATGTTTTTTATGTACTGTACTTACATGTGGCGAAATATGTGGCACGAATCTCTTCTTCCTATTCCTGATCTCCTGCAGGCCTTTGACCACGTTGTCTCTATGCTCTATCACTTGACAATCATCATGAAACACCACAGGAGCCACTCCGCAGTGGCTGTCGTAGTAAATGCTACGAAGTCTTCGTAGTAAACGCTACGAAGTCTTCGTAGGCCTCCGCAGCCAATTTAGGAGTAAGCATAGTTAGCTATGATATTAACATATCGGCTGACCATTATCACGGGAAAATACTTCATTCCCAAGAGAAAACGCAGCTGCTAAGCTTGTGTCTAGTGAATTTGATAAAACTGTTCTAGTATTTTTTATATAAGGTCCTATTAAATTCACTGCAAATATTTTAGGGGCAGATCAAATAAAATATAAGCATGTACTTGGCAAATTTTTAAAGAAGTCTACACGCTAGTTTTCGAGAAAATTGCATTTAACTAAAAAAACACAAAACGAAAAAAGTGCACCTGTTTGTCCTAGAAACTCACACTTCGATGAATTTAAATTACGTGCCGAAAAAAGTTGCTGTGATTGGTTGGTTGTTAGTGTGCGTGCCGTGTGAGTGAATCCTGTCTACGTGGCGGAACGTCAGTCGGGTCAGTCAAAGGGTGTTCACATAATTAATTAAAAAGTTTGTTTGAAAATGAAAAAAAAAATCTAGCGTGTAGATTTTTTTAAAAATGCCTTAGATGTTTTTCTTATACATATTTACGCATGCCCTTAAAATATTTGCAGTGAATTGATTAGGACCTTATATACTCTACTTACATGTGGCGAAATATGAGGCACGAATCTTTTCTTCCTATTCCTGATCTCCTGCAGGCCTTTGACCACGTTGTCTCTATGCTCTATCACTTGACAATCATCATGAAACACCACAGGAGCCACTCCGCAGTGGCTGTCGTAGGGCATCTTCTCGGTAGCAGCCGTCGTAGTAAATGCTACGAAGTCTTCGTAGGCCTTCGTAGCCAATTTAGGAGTTAGCTATGATATTAACATATCGGCTGACAATTATCGCGGAAAAATACTTTATTCCCAAGAGAAATACTTTATTCCGCTAACAGCCGTCGTAGTAAATGCTACGAAGTCTTCGTAGGCCTCCGTAGCCAATTTAGGAGTTAGCTTAGTTAGCTATGATATTAACATATCGGCTGACCATTATCACGGGAAAATACTTTATTCCCAAGAGAAAAAGATTATCTGCTGAGCATGTGTCTAGTAACTTTTATAAAACGATTATGTACTTAGGTACTGTACTTACATGTGGCGAAATATGAGGCACAAATCGTTTCTTCCTATTCCTGATCTCCTGCAGGCCTTTGACCATGTTATCTCTGTGCTCTATCACTTGACAATCATCATGAAACACCACAGGAGCCACTCCGCAGTGGCTGTCGTAGGGCATCTTCTCGCTCGCAGCCGTCGTAGTAAATGCTACGAAGTCTTCGTAGTAAATGCTACGAAGTCTTCGTAGTAAATGCTACGAAGTCTTCGTAGGCCTCCGCAGCCAATTTAGGAGTTAGCTTAGTTAGCTATGATATTAACATATCGGCTGACCATTATCACGGGAAAATACTTTATTCCCAAGAGAAAAAGCCGCAGCTAAGCGTGTCTCTAGTAATTTTGATAACAGGATATTTATACAGGGTGTTAGGGACGGTGTACCGAAAACTTTGCAGGCATGATCAGACCATCAAACTGAACAACTTTTACTATGGAGCCAATGGTGGGAAACGAAAAAAAATTTCCGACCTGCCATACATATTTCACGATCAGCTGACTGACTTTGTATGGGAGGTCGGAAAATTTTTTTCGTTTCTCACCATTGGCTCCATAGTAAAAGTTGTTCAGTTTCATGGTCTGAGCACGCCTGCAAAGTTTTCGTTACACCGTCCCTAACACCCCGTATACTGTACTTACGAGTACATGTGGCGAAATATGAGGCACGAATCTTTTCTTCCTATTCCTGATCTCCTGCAGGCCTTTGACCACGTTGTCTCTATGCTCTATCACTTGACAATCATCATGAAACACCACAGGAGCCACTCCGCAGTGGCTGTCGTAGTAGGTAAATGCTACGAAGTCTTCGTAGTAAATGCTACGAAGTCTTCGTAGTAAATGCTACGAAGTCTTCGTAGGCCTTCGTAGCCAATTTAAGAGTTAGTTTAGTTAGCTATGATATTAACATATCGGCTGACCGTTACCACGGGAAAATACTTCATTCCCAAGAGAAAACGCAGCTTCTAAGCATGTCTCTAGTAATTTTGATAAAACGGGTATGTACTGTACTTACATGAGGCGAAATATGAGGCACGAATCTCTTCTTCCTATTCCTGATCTCCTGCAGGCCTTTGACCACACTGTCTCTATGTTCTATCACTTGACAATCATCATGAAACACCACAGGAGCCACCCCACAGTGGCTGTCGTAGGGCATCTTCTCGGTAGCAGCCGTCGTAGTAAATGCTACGAAGTCTTCGTAGTAAATGCTACGAAGTCTTCGTAGGCCTCCGCAGCCAATTTAGGAGTTAGCTTAGTTAGCTATGATATCCTACTAATATTATAAAGGCGGATGTTTGTGTGTGTGTTTGTTACGACATCACGCAAAAACGGCTGATTAGACTGACATGAAACTTTGCAGAAATATAAAAGGGCATCTGGAATAACACATAGGATACTTTTTACCACGGAAAAATGTCTCATTCCCACGGGATCACGCATTTTCCAATATTTTTGAAATAGGTGGCGTGACTGAGCCGATTCGCGTTTTAAACGTTTTCGGCGAAAACTAACAGCGACATCTCTTGGCGAATAATGCTTTCTTCCCGCGGAATAATAGGTTGCAGCGGGTGAAACCGCTGACGGGCAGCTAGTTATAACATATCGGCTGACCGTTATCACGGTAAAATACTTCATTCCCCAGAGAAAACTCAGCAGCTAGGCTTGTCTCTATTAACTTTGATAAAACGATTATGTGCTGTACTTACATGTGGCGAAATATGTGGCACGAATCTTTTCTTCCTATTCCTGATCTCCTGCAGGCCTTTGACCACGTTGTCTCTATATTCTATCACTTGACAATCATCATGAAACACCACAGGAGCCACTCCGCAGTGGCTGTCGTAGGGCACCTTCTCGCTCGCAGCCGTCGTAGTAAATGCTACGAAGTCTTCGTAGTAAATGCTACGAAGTCTTCGTAGGCCTTCGTAGCCAATTTAGGAGTTAGCTTAGTTAGCTATGATATTTACATATCGGCTGACAATTATTACGGGAACGTACTTTATTCCCAAGAGAAAACTAAAAACGTAGCAACTAAGTTTGTCTCTAGTAACTTCGATAAAACGATTATGTGCTGTACTTACATGTGGCGAAATATGAGGCACGAATCGTTTCTTCCTATTCCTGATCTCCTGCAGGCCTTTGACCACGTTGTCTCTATGTTCTATCACTTGACAATCATCATGAAACACCACAGGAGCCACTCTGCAGTGGCTGTCGTAGTAAATGCTACGAGGTCTTCGTAGTAAATGCTACGAAGTCTTCGTAGTAAATGCTACGAAGTCTTCGTAGTAAATGCTACGAAGTCTTCGTAGGCCTCCGCAGCCAATTTAGGAGTTAGCTTAGTTAGCTATGATATTAACATATCGGCTGACCATTATCACGGGAAATATATTATTCCCAAGAGAAATCGCAGCAGCTAGTCTTGTCTCTAGTAACTTCGATAAAACGGTTATGTGCTGTACTTAACCCGACTGTCCCGATGGCGTAGTGGATAGTGCACCTGCCTTCTACACCGATTGTCGTGGGTTCGATTCCTACTGGACACAAATATTTGTAAAGTCAATTTTCAAATATTTGTGTTAAGTCTGGGTGTTTTCTATGTATAATACGTATTTATTTTAAAAAAAGTATATAAGTATTATATCAGTTGTCTAGTTCCCATAGCTTTGCTTAGTTTGGGGCTAGATGGCGCTGTGTGTTTCGTCCAGGGATATATATTTATTTATTTACTTACATGTGGCGAAATATGTGACACGAATCTCTTCTTCCTATTCCTGATCTCCTGCAGGCCTTTGACCACACTGTCTCTATGCTCTATCACTTGACAATCATCATGAAACACCACAGGAGCCACTCCGCAGTGGCTGTCGTAGGGCATCTTCTCGCTGGCAGCCGTCGTAGTAAATGCTATGAAGTCTTCGTAGTAAATGCTACGAGGTCTTCGTAGGCCTTCGTAGCCAATTTAGGAGTAAGTTTAGTTAGCTATGATATTAACATATCGGCTGACCATTATCATGGGAAATACTTTATTCCCAAGAGAAAACTCAGCAACTAGGCTTGTCTCTGGTAACTATGATAACAGGATATTTATACAGGGTGTTAGGGACGGTGTACCGAAAACTTTGCAGGCATGATCAGACCATCAAACTGAACAACTTTTACTATGGAGCCAATGGCGGGAAACGAAAAAAAATTTCCGACCTCCCATACAAATTTCACGATCAGCTGACTGACTTTGTATGGGAGGTCGGAAAATTTTTTTTGTTTCCTACCATTGGCTCCATAGTAAAAGTTGTTCAGTTTCATGGTGTGAGCACGCCTGCAAAGTTTTCGTTACACCGTCCCTAACACCCCGTATACTGTGCTTACATGTGGCGAAATATGAGGCACGAATCTTTTCTTCCTATTCCTGATCTCCTGCAGGCCTTTGACCACGTTGTCTCTATGTTCTATCACTTGAAAATCATCATGAAACACCACAGGAGCCACTCCGCAGTGGCTGTCGTAGGGCAACTGCTCGCTTGCAGCCGTCGTAGTAAATGCTACGAAGTCTTCGTAGGCCTTCGTAGCCAATTTAGTAGTTAGCTTAGTTGGCTATGATATTAACATATCATTACATATTACCACGGGAAAATACTTCATTCCCAAGAGAAAACGCAGCTGCTAAGCTTGTCTCTATTTACTTTGGTGAAAAAATTATGTATCTACCTTAGAGTATATATAACCAAGCTATAGAGTACGCATTAGGCTCTGCGGCGTACTGTCAAAGCGTAAGCATCCTACTTTTTACGCGCACTCTATAGCTTGCTTATATATTCTCTAAGGTATCTACTCTACTTACATGTGGCGAAATATGAGGCACGAATCTCTTCTTCCTATTCCTGATCTCCTGCAGGCCTTTGACCACGTTGTCTCTATGCTCTATCACTTGACAATCATCATGAAACACCACAGGAGCCACTCCGCAGTGGCTGTCGTAGGGCATCTTCTCGCTCGCAGCCGTCGTAGTAAATGCTACGAAGTCTTCGTAGTAAATGCTACGAAGTCTTCCTAGGCCTTCGTAGCCAATTTAGGAGTTAGCTTAGTTAGCTATGATATTAACATATCGGGTGACCATTATCACGGGAAGATACTTAATTTCCAAGAGAAAAAGATTATCTGTTGAACATGTGTCTAGTAACTTTTATAAAACGATTATGTACTTAGGTGCTGTACTTACATGTGGCGAAATATGAGGCACGAATCTTTTCTTCCTATTCTTGATCTCCTGCAGGCCTTTGACCACGTTATCTCTATGCTCTATCACTTGACAATCATCATGAAACACCACAGGAGCCACTCCGCAGTGGCTGTCGTAGGGCAACTTTTCGCTGGCAGCCGTCGTAGTAAATGCTACGAAGTCTTCGTAGGCCTTCGTATGGTTCGTAGGCGTCGGAGTATCACTGGAACAAAATTGATTTTTGCCTGTAATTTTGATTTGTTACTTACATTCATAAATAGGTATCTACTACACAAATTACGCCTTTGTCTTTTGCGGGGAAGCTTTGATGGACGTAAAAATACGGCAGCTACCGCCACGTCTGACAAATATTTGAGGATCGCATCTGTTTTCGAAAAATCATGCATAATGTTTTTTTTGTGACAGTTGATAAGGTGATAGAACAACTAAGTAGAACAATAATAGATATGACGTTTAAAAGAAAAATAAGGGCAACTACAGTACGGCCGTTCGGATAGGCCATATTTGACAGCTTTTAAAATCATGTCAATGCTGTGACAGAAATTCTATTTTTCTTTGTTGACATTTCTTCTAGTATCGGGTTGACAGCTGTCAAATCGGACTAATAGAGCGGCCGTACTTTAATATATTTACGAAAGGCTTGAATCATGTTTTACATTTTATATGTAAATTACATATAAATCATTATAACATTATTCCCAATGTCTTTGCTCAGCCAATCCTGGGACTCTTTTGAGCGACATTTCGGAAAAAATGTCCAAATCTTATAGTAGTTATTACAGGGTGTAAGGGACGGTGTACCGAAAACTTTGCAGGCATAATCAGACCATCAAACTAAAAACCATTGGCTCCATAGTAAAAGTTGTTCAGTTTCATGGCCTGAGCACGCCTGCAAAGTTTTCGTTACTCCGTCCCTTACACCCCGTATAAACAAACTATAGCGTGCGCTTATCACCCCGTGCCCGTATTGTCAAACTCAAGCCGTTGCTTCATAGACAACTACGTTACGTGAAATGTATGAGAAATAGAGGTTCAATAGTGTTGTCGCTGGAGTTTTGCTTCAGACAGGTTGTGTTCTTACTACTGCCACTTTTTTACTGTTTGTTCATAGGCGCACTCTACAGGGAGTTAATATGCGTGCCATAGCTTCAGGGTGGGTTCACTTTCGATAAAGGATGCCGTAAAAAATATTGAAAAAAATCCCAGGCACAAGTACATTATTTTTACTTAATGGTTGACATTCGATTCAAATGCCTATATCTCAGCCTCAATTCGTTCAATCTCAAAGTTGTTTAGACGAAAGTACTTGTATGGGCACACTCTAAACAACAACAGTGTCAAAAAATAATTTTACAAAAAAAAAAAAAAAAACTAAATCCGAAAAAATATGTTTTTGACTGGGATTTTTTTAAATATTTTTTACGGCATCCTTAATCGATACTTAAACTACCCTGAAACTATGGCACGCATTTAAATTAACACCCTGTATAAGTCTATGGGTTCAATAGTGTTACGTTGTTGTGTTGGCGTTTTGCTACTGATGGGCAGAGAGGTTGTGTTCATACTGCTGCCACCCGTTCTAACTTTTTAGGCGCACTCTATAGCTTGCATATACCTTAAGCTCCAAAGCTACTTCGAAAGGTCCAGCAATTCCAACATAGGTAGTAATTTTAAATGTCTAGGTCAAATCTCAATTTTCGTGCTATTTCTAACGATAAAAGGACTTTCCTAAATTGGTCAAGTAGTTTCGAAGGCTATTAATTAAATCGTACAAAGAAATCTTTCCTCTTAAATAGAATTCAATAGTCTAGGCCAGTGTTTTTCAAACTTTTTGATTACGCGACCCCCTTTTAGGCCAAAACTCTATGGCGACCCCCCTGTGGGGTCATCATAGAAACATAATAGTAATTTCATTTATTCAATGGCGGATACAGAAAAACTGCAAGCGTTATGCTCATTCTTAGGATATTTTTGTGGGTAGGCTGAAATTTTCAGGCAAAAACAAGTCACAGCGAGTCATAAATATCGCGAGCGAAGCGAGCGAGAATTTTTACACTAAAAACAAGTGTAAAAGCTTGAAAGTTAGTGAAAAACAAGCTGAAAAATACACGTATCGCGAGCTTTTCACGTTACAATCAAGTCAGAAGTATTAATACTAGCCGTGATTGTAAAACAGGCCCAAAAGGTGCATGTATCGCGAGCGAAGCGAGCTCGACTTTTCACGCTACAAACAGGTAAAAACGTATACAACACAGCATACTGCATAAAATAGCAGTACGTTTTGAAAGTTTTGAAAAATAATCATGCCCATTCTTTGTCACTAAAATTGTATTTTACTGAATTTTATCCACCTGTGGTTCTGCTTTGACTCTTAGCTTTTGCCGGTGACCCCCCTAGGAAGGCTCCGCGACCCCCCTGGGGGTCGCGACCCACAGTTTGAAAAACACTGGTCTAGGCAATTTAGAGCTTCAATAAAAAGCTTTTCTCTAATTACTCGACTGCTTCAGAAGGAGGGTTATGTTTTTTGAGAGTATGCATGTAAGTTAGTTTGTGGGTATATAATTATGTATCTGGACAAGTAAATTCTTTTCTCGGGCTACATAGGTACCTACAGCCTTAATGGTTTGACGGATGTTACGAGATATGAGGTGTCGTAAGATTCGTCTCAGCAGTACGAGTGACACTGTTTAAATTTTAATGTCATAAACTCAAAAGGGCGGATTATTAACGCAAAATATAACTTTGAACTCTACCGCAGTCGGGTCTTTGTTTTTTTAATAGTTAGGCTTGTTTTACTTACTTAGCTATAACTTAACCTTATAAGTACAGAGATACCTGTGATAATTTAATCCAAAATTGTATTAAGTTTCTTTGAATGCGATTTGATGAATAATTGAATAGAACGCCTACTCAAAAACTCAATGCACCTTAAACTTAAAACTAGTAGCGTGATACGCAGTTTTACTTGTTACTTTTAGATATTTTATGGTGGAATAACATATTTTTTAGGATATGTTAGAGTTAGATGTGAGACCAAATATGTATAACCAGAGTGTTTTTTATTACTAAAATTTTTGGGCCTTACCACAAAAAAGATAGACCAGCGTTCAACGCGTGTGTAGCGTTTTTTTGTATGAAGTTTTATTTTAAACACGCGTTCGACTCGCGTCCAACTTTTTTGTGGTAAGGCCCTATATTTCTTTAAAATCGGTTTCATATTTTCAGAGATATAGCTGTCTAAAATTAACTATTAAGTATGCTTTTTCAAACCTTCTTCACCAACGATAGTATGAACCTAGTATTTGACATGAAAAACAAATGAAGAACATTGCCATACAAGGTTCCGGGATGGTAACGTCATGAGGCACGATTTGCATGAACACCGGCACGAAAATTTTGAAAAAGTGTAGTTGATTTTGCAAAGTTTTGTTTTATCTCTGAAAAACTGGACCGATTTTGATGAAATAAATAATTAAGTAAATAGACATCACTGTAGATTAGCTAGTGATACCGATAAGTGTTAAGTTGTGGTGTGAGATTCGCCACATGATCCTTATAATTAATACTTTTTTTGTTATTTGGCGAGGCAGATACTTAGGTATTCGTGATTTGTGTAAATCTGTAGTAGTAACAAAACAAAAATACATACATTTTACCTTAATTAATTTAGAGATCAGTGCTTTGATTCAGCAATTCAACAAATCGTAAATCTTTACACTGGAGTTGTTTTAAAATTAGTAATTATACTGATTCAACTGATTCAGGTGCGGTAATTTTGTATATTGAGCTGAATTGCACTAATCATTGCGTACTTAAATCAAAATTGTGAGAGCCTTAGTTAGAGTATAATAAGCAAGCTGTAGAGTGCGTCTATCGTTTCGCGCCGTACTGTCAAGCGTATGCAATAATTTAAAACTACATCAAATGTATAAGAAGTAGGTAAAGAGGTTCCTTAGAGAGGTACTATAGTGTTGTCACTGTCGTTTTGCTTATGGACTACTGGATAGTAAAATAACTATTATGTCCTCGTGTTAGAGTAGTTATGACTTATGACAGAAAACTCTCTTTTCAGCAGCACATCAATTTAACCCTATTTAACCATTTAGGGGACCAGCATGTAATTGGTTCCCCATACATTTAATAAGGGGTAAACAGTAATAGCTAGATCCCCTAAATGGGTAATGCTGTTGTTAGTACAGTACGTATACTTGTGCTTGACGTACAGTTAGACACTTGTAACAACAGTCCAAAGTATAAGTAATTTTGAGCTTGACTGTACCAGTCGCCAGTTTAAGTATCTTATCTTAATCACTTCATACTATCTACTACAAACTAACTATCTACTAGCCGTAGAATTGTAGTTTAAACTCAATTCGTATTCTATAATTGGAAATGGTGCTGTTTCTTAGACTGGTTTCTGTACGTACGTACTTAATTGAAAATTGCGATACTATTTCCCCTTATTCTGCAAAAAGATTTCTTATTGTACCTATAAAATAATTATGTTTTCAGCTAGGTTCTTACCTTTCCTGACAAATCTACTTTAATAAAATCGTTTGTACATACTAACGAAAAATATTTTGAAATCTGTTAATATTTTACGTATTGCGAAAATTCGATGTCGAAAATTTTGGATTCTTAGTATTTATCGTGTTCTTTGATGTGTAATTTAAATATTATTTCATAAAGAATATCTACCTTACCTATGTATGTATGTATATGTGACTGATGTACTTGCTGAGGTAATCTAAATAATTTATTAGATTGATTCTATTCACTACAGTATTTTTTGCCTCGCAATTTTTTTTTATTATTTCATAACGTCCTATCTTATTAATTTTCGTTAATGATCTTGCTACGAAAATTGTGGTTTATCGATTTGAAAGCTACTAATTAGTGCTGCTGAACTATTGAAAATACTGTTATACTGTCATTCGAATAGGCCATATTTGACAGATGTCACATAAGGTAATTTTTTTTGTTGAAATGTTTCGTAGTATGGGTTTGACAGCTGTCAAATATGGCCTATTCGAATGACCGTACTATATCGGTAGTTTTCATTCGAAAACCCCTACACAATCGGTAGGCCTAACGATAGTTTAAACTGTAGCAATACTATCTTCAAGTGCATTACTATCGACAATATTGATAATTCCATACTATCGATTGTTTTGTAGTGAATCGATACAATCGATAGTGTCGTAAGTATTACTTAATTTTTCACTATCGATACTATCCTGAAATATCGATATCACTAGGCCACTATCAAACGACAACACTCTACATAAAATACCACTTACCTACAAATATGTACTCCAAGCATCCAGTATTCCAACTCGTTTTTGAAACCAATGACTTCCAGTACATCTTTCATAATATCTTTTGGCTCTGGACCAGTAAATACATGGAATTTCATCCCACGTTTTGTTAAACTTCTCACAACAACCTGATTTCCACTTTCGAACCTCACTTCTGTAGGTTCCACTATGTCTATCAATAAACCACTATAGGTCTCATTGTTTTTCGAGAAAATCAACGGAATAGAGTTGGTACTTCCATCATGAATGTATAGAACTTTAACAGTACCTTCAACTATGGGTATCTCTCCAAAACCAAACATTACGTCATCAGTGGTTTTGAAAGCGACCTCCCAAATGTTATCCGATGCTATAATAGGGCCTCTTACAGTACTAAATATTTCATATCCTCTTGTGTCGTTGATTATTATGTTTAGTTCTGGTGTAGACACTGCCCATGTGTAATCCTTGTCAGCAATCCTCCTTCCTTCAGCTACTGTTTTGTTCGGATCAAAAAAGGTTATAGAAACGTGAGTCGAAGATACTTCATCTATAGACATCTGTATTTTTGTACTTTCTTTCTTTTTGTATGGGACAGTACTGATTCTCGGTGTCAAAGTTGTGTTTTCAGTCCATTCCCCGTCTACTAAGTAAGAAAACCTTGACGGGTATCTATGGAAGCAGACAAGTAGTTCATAATCGTAGCAACATTCGGGGTGGCATTCTGTGTCATTCACATTGCTTATTCCACAAGGAAGTCTTGTTGATCTTGGTAATAGACATGACCCTGTTGAAAACCCATCTGGCGGTGGCAGGTCTAGGCTTGAGAAAAACAAGTAGTGGTATATCAACAAGGGTGTTATAACTGCTAAAACAATCCCAGTTGCCACAACTTTTGCAGGTCTATTAAGAAGTATCCTGTGCTGCCATTCAATTTCTGAAACAAAATCAGTCGATCAACATAATTTATTCCCGAGTGAAATATTGTAAGCATTAATAATGAAAATTAATTTCTTGGCGAGGGGAACGAACGAACTAATTTGTCAAAAATACATTGAGCTTTTCCGGCTTTAAAAGAAATTAGGAATTTTGTTGTTATCTTATGCCTATCTGAGAAATTTAAGAATTAAATTTGATTCCGGACAATTAAATTGCGTATAAAAGTAGGTGCCGTAGTTCTATGACCTCTTAACGCCCACGGGGCTATAAAAAGGACGTCTGCCGAAAATAACTAAAAGTACCTTACAATAAAGTAGGCTAGCATGGTTAGGTATAGTCCAGATGGACTATGAATGCAAAGGTCTCACAAGTGTCTTACGAAAACTCTTGTGACTTTTGTCCTCTACGATAAGCCACTTGTACCCATTACAGCGTAATCCTAATTAACTTAGTTAGCAATTAAAATTTTTGGTATTCAAGGTCTTCAAGTCGGCACTGACTCCACTGTTTGGAATACTAAGTCATGATCATCATCTTCTTGACCTTATCATAAATTAGTTGAGGTCGGCGCGACATGTTTTGTTAGAGCACAAAATCATGTAGTAAACGGATTTGGCAATGTTTATGACCAGCTGCCTGCCTGACGTCAACCTTCTTTGGGAATGCTACTGTAAGCGGTGCGAGGTTAGAAATTCTTCGTTGCTTTTTACGAAACACCTTGAGCGGACTAAGGGTGAGTATTATTAGTTGCTTTGCTATTCTACCACATGCTAAGTGTATTATGAATAAAAATAAAAATATTTGTTGAACTTACTGTGATTTGGACCCCCATAATTATTCAAAGACCCTTCCGCTTCCGCTCGTTTATCATCGTTTGCGTAAGGAATCATTTTTCATTTTCTTTTCCTGTAAAAAACGTATAAAATTTTAATCGCAGCTTATATAGGCGCATTACACGCATAACTTCCGTTTCGACCTTATCTATTTTTGAGCTGCGTTTGGGACAATACGATTCTTAAATACCTAGGGGCCTGAAAATGCTTCGAAATGGTTACAGTAAAGGATGGTACGGCAGTGTTTGCTTTGCGCTTGATGGCGGGGGCACTGCCGTGGCCCCAGATTATTATCTCTCTCATACAAATATTTTATATCAAATTGTTTGACAAATGCTTACGTCAACGCAGAATTATGCGATATTTTCGCGCTAACGGATCCATCCGTCAAACCGTTTAACATAATCCGCATTTCTATGAAAATAAGATGGAAAATCGTTTTTTTGCAAAAATAAAGCACAATCGAAGGTTATGTGTGTAAAGCACCTTACCTTCGCACCACAAGCCACCGTTGTATTCGTAGCGTCGCCATGACTTGTGAATATCTACTAGGATACCTGTTTTGCGCCTTTACATACAAACGTATTCTCCTGTTATTTTTACCGAATAATGCATGTAGAGCTAATAATTCTTATTTTTATTAAATGACAGCCTACTATAGATACGTGCCTATTTTAAATTTTTCGAATAAGTAATTATAAAACGAAAAAAGAATCGTTTTTATTTTCTATTATTATTCTCTGTACTTACTTGTTTTTAATACAAGTAGGTACTGAGAAATACCAGTTAAATTCATCCCTCAAAGGTTGATGTCCTAGCGATAGTACAAATATCGTAGTTACCACTGAAAGTTTGTATATCTTTGACAGTTTAAATCACAGCAGCCATTGATAGATAGATAAGATAAATTATGCAGCCGTCTCGTCCAAGGTCGAGATGATCATATTTCTATGACAGCAGCACATTGAACTCATGATATTATCTCTCTCTTCGTGTGGGACATCGAGTCGTTCAACGACCCGATGAATCCTGGTGTCAGAGTTTTTCAACCACCTACTGCAAGTAGCAGGCCTTTGACATGGTTGTGTGACGACCGCCATCATAGTCAGCAACCGGGACCGCCGACTTAACGTGCCCATCCGAAGCACGGAACCGTCTTGCTTTTCGGACAATCAAGTGGTTTAGCCTGCAATGTCCTAAACAGACTGGAAACAAATTCACAAGGCGATAAATATCAACTTTGTGAGTGACTCCACCCACCGGGAATTGAACCCGGAACCTTCTGCGTGTCAGGCAGTCATACTAATCACTGCGTCACATCGGCTGTCATGATATTATGCGGCCTACAGTCACAAAATAGAGAGTTTACAGAAGGTTCACTCGGCCCCATTTAGAATTTTGTGATCGTCATTTGTTACATAGCCAGGGTTGCTAGGGTCAAGAATCTCAAACTATAAGAACATCAAAACAGTAAAATCTGATACAAAAACATCATATGACTCTGAGCCAATTTTAATCCAAGAAATATGACGTTCTTGGCAACCAACTTCTTAGTTACCTTGACTTCCCCTGAGATTCCGGTTATTTTCGGTTAAAGTCAGTAAGCGTCAAAATCGTCGCTAGTTCTGAGTGAGCCATCTGTATTGGCGACCCGTGCGCCGTTTCCCTGATTTGTGCTAAAGTGCTTGATAGGTTATCCAATATGACAGCACAGAATGGACACCGGAAGGTTGGCAGGGCAGTCTGCGAATCTCTAAACACATGTTACATAAAAACATTCAGGAAACCTTCGTTCGCAGTAGTCCTATAAAGTAACAACTGCGAAGTAGGTATTTTTTCACACTAGTTCCATTGAGGTACGAGTCAGAATCACTTTTTATTTATTTATAATGCAGAAGTCTTTTTAACCAGCTGAATTGCACTGCTTAATGAGCAAAATAAGCAAATAGCAAAGCTTCATTTTGCTTTTTTCTTGTTTGCGGGGCTCCTTCCGTTTTTCCCTGTCTTCTTTTTTTTGTGTGTAGGCGTTGTAAAGAAAACTTTACTAGCAAAGTTCGTCAAAGCGAAAACACCGGACACGAAAACGGACGGAAGATGAATAACCCTCTTTCTGAGGCAGTCGGGTAATAAAAAGTTTTAGATGACGACCCGGCTGCGAAGATTGTTCTGTGTTTGATCGCAACCCGAGATTTTTTATGCTCGAGTTACCTTTTCCTTTACAGCCACAACAGTCCACTGCTGGGCATGGGCCTCTTCCGTATCGAAGGGTATTGGCATACTCACCACGCTTGGCAGGCAAATTAGCGAGCGCCGTTCAAGATGTTTATTTCACAGGGAACGCTGCAGCCCATTCCCTGGATAATTATCCTTTAGTCACTTTTTACGACACCCACGGGTAGAATTGGGGTAGTGCTATTTGCTATTCTAAACCGGCATCACACGGCACCACCATAGTTTTACCTTTTAGATTTGACCTTTGCTAAACTACCTATACGCCCACATCTATTATCTTACTTTATTTTCTTAGGCTCCACGCACACTGGAAAACACACACACGTTCATTTGAGACTAAGGTTAAGTGTAAATCGCTCAACTTGTTTTTTTTAGTTTTGATTAAAAACATCAATGAATGAGGTAAGAGTGAGTGCTGGTCTGGGAATGCAGGAATTTAGAAATCATAAGCAAGTTATTGCCGTGTGATGCCGGCTTAGAATAGCATCATCCGAATTCTACCCGTGGGTGTCGTAAAAGGCGACTAACGGACAATCATCCAGGGAATTTATTTATTTATTTTTATACTTTATTGCACATAGTACAAAAGGCGGCATTCTCTACCGGCCAACCAGAGGGTAAACAGAGAGAAAGATACGGGTGCACTCGGGTGTAAAAACAGCAGGAAATGGGCTGCAGCGTTCCGTCAATGCGGCATCGTGCACTGCGCTCGTCAATCGACCTGCCAAGCGTGGTGAGTATGGCAATACCCCCCGATAGAGGGAGGCCCATGTCCAGCAGTGGACTGTTGTGGCTGTTATGGTAAGCAAGCTATAGATTGCGCGTATTGCTCCGTTTTCGTCATTCAGTCGCTACCAACCAGCCCCTATAAGACATCGGTTCATCTGACCGGAGGGCGTCCAACGCTAGTAAACCTAGAAAACCCTAATTGCTGAGTGTCGAGTAAAGGATTTGAGAGTTATATGTATTGCAATTATAGCCGACAGAATGACAACCTGTCAAGCTTTTGTCAGACGTGGTGTAAATGACCGTTTATACAGCCATTTAACCTCTGCCTACCCCGCAAGGGACATAGGAGTCATAATATCATGTATAATTCTATGATATGATGTAACATCAAAATCTTTCATAATTTATTAATTTAGTCTATTTAATTATGTCAAAAGGACAAACTAGGTATTCAATATAGAGTATTTCAAAAAGTAGCAAATTCTGAAAAAACTATCGTTAATTGATGTATTATGATGTATTTCTCGCGAAGTCTAAAGTTAGTATTTTAGTAATTAATAAATTATAAGTAAAAAACATTTTTAAAACAAGCTTTTATTTGGGTGCGCTAAAAAGTATAAAATAATCTATTTACTTTTTTTTTTTTTATATTTAATCTCGCGACAAGCTTTTATATCGTATAAATTGTGAAGACGTAGATTTAATGCCATTAAAAGTTACAAGTTAAAGTTTTAGTAAATAGATTATTTTATACTTTTTAGCGCACGCAAGTAAAAGCTTGTTTTAAAAATGTTTTTTACTTATAATTTATTTTTTGCTTTTTAGTAATATCTGGCAAAAAATTACAACATTCTTCATTGACTTTGAAACTGCGTCCATTCCATACGGACTACTGGTGCGAATCTGCGAGGCATTGGTCTCATGACTGTCTTACGACAACTCGGTATCTCGGGGCAATCGCTGAACTTTATGTTGCTTCTTCATTGACAGTGCCATGAACAGAAGATTAAAAACCCCAACACAACAACCATTCAACCCCTAAAAATCTGTACAAAGCGACGTCATTTACCTCACACTAGTATTTATCTTTCATTTGTCTATGTTTTTCACCCATTTAGTAAGAAAACATAACAAACTTAATACGCCATCTAACCTTTAGTCCGTCATATCTGGTTTTGTTTTGAGTGACGTAAACGTCACTTTATTTTTCGAGTTATTCTGAAAAATTCCTTTCATTTGATATCCATATTGTAAAAAAACATAAAAATTTTATTCTGCCATCATAAGAAGTCCACCATAGTTAATTTAGAATGACGTCAACTTGTAATTCGAATCGGTAATTCTCAGCAAGCCCTTTCATCTGACACCCATATTGTAAATTATCATAGGTGGCCATCTTTAGATGTCCGCCATATTATTTTCTGAATTGTACTCAGCAAGCCCTTTTATTTGACACCCATATTGTAGAAGTGCGTCAAAGATTACTTGTCGGCCATCTTGGATATTCCGCCATATTGGATTTAGAATAACCACACACAATCTAACATGCATTGTCATCTGAGTTAAACGTGTTTACAAAATTTCAGCTCAATCGGTTGAGGATATCTGCTTCAAAATTGAGTTGCAAGATTTGACCCGAACAAACATTTTTACTTACTTACTTACTTACATACACTGCAAATTAAATAAAAGCTTTTAAAAATGAAATGACACTCAGATTTCTAATTTCTTGAAACTCAAGTAAACCAGCCTAATTACAGAAAATAAACGAACGTTTTATGAAAGGAACGTATTTTCTTTGATGTTATAATACTCACCTACATTAATGCTTGACAAAGTTAATTCAATTTTCTACTTGACTTTGAACCAATGTTGTCATATGAGATCTACCTGTCTTCATTGAAGTTCATTGTTTTCTTTCAGTCTGGGAAAAGAGGCGCTCCCGAGTGATGTTTCTGTATTTTGTGGTCTGGGTAAGAAAGTTACGTAGCGTAGCTATAAACCTACGGAACCTAGCCTATCTCTCTCTCTCTCTGTCTCTCTCTTCGTGTGGGACACCGATTCGTTCAATGACCCGAGAACCCTGGTGTCACAGTTTTTCAACCGCCTACTGCAAGAAGCAGGCCTCTGATATGGTTGTGTAACGACCGCCATCATAGACCTAGCCTATTGGGGGATATAAGGTGAGAATCATACGTAGGTAACGTCCGTTTCAGGGATATTTTTGCGCAGAGATATCGTCAGAAAAATGCGATTATTTCCATACAAATAGGTACGGTTTATATCAAACGGTATGACAGACACATCCATCGACGCAGCTTTGTTTTGTGCGATGCGTAACGCAGAAACGGACATTACAAAAGAAGTTGTATGAAACCGCATCGAAATGCCGCATTAATGTGACCACCTTTTCTTAAGCCGTTCTGATTATGTAACTGAAACCCCAGTTTCAATGAGATTTAAAAAGGCTAGTGCAAAGGATATAATTAAAATAATAAACAACCTGAGTGATGAGAAGTCACCTGGTTCAGATAGGATAAGGGTATGTGATATTAAATATGTAAAAGAAAAATTCAGTCCAATAATAGCAAAATTTATTAATCTTTGTGTACAGAGAGGAGTTTACCCTACAGAGTTAAAGATAGCCAACATAAGACCATTGTACAAAGCAGGCAAACACATTGATTACACTAATTACAGACCAATTGCCATACTATCTGTTCTAAATAAAATAGTTGAAAAATATATCATGAAACAGGTGTCTAACTTCTTAGAAAATAACAATGTTATATCTAACTGTCAACATGGCTTTAGAAGAGGACGTAGTACTTCAACCGCTCTTGCAGGATTTACAGACTTTATTAATGAAAGCCTGGATGGTCGGAAGCAGCTGGTGGTGATATTCATTGACTTTAAAAAAGCATTTGATACTTTAGAGCACCACCAGCTGCTTCAGGCTATGACAGAGTGTGGTATTCGGGGCCCTCTGAACCTGTGGTTCAAAGCTTACTTGCAGGATAGAACACTACAAACTGTTATAGATGGAAAAGTAGGTAAAAAATTCAATATTACTTATGGTGTGCCAACTGGTTCAGTTTATGGTCCTGTAGGGTATAGCATGCATGTCAATTCTATGTGTAATGTAATAAGGCATGGTAAAGCTTTCATGTATGCAGATGACACCTGTATAATGTATGCAGATAGTGATTTAAATATTATACAACAAAAATTGCAAGAGGACTTAGATAGTGTAATTAAGTGGTCCCATGATAATGGTATAATTGTGAACATGGCCAAAACTAAATGTATGCATATATATTCTCCACACAGTAGAGTGTACTGCGAAAAACCTGTGCTGTTGGGTCATTCTTATGATTGTTTACATAGAGAAAAACATAACTGTAATTGTATGACAATTGAGTTGGTAAGTAGTTACAAATATCTAGGTTTGACTATTGATAGGGATTTTCATGGAAAACACATATTGAAAAGGTCAGTTCAAAGCTAAGAATAACATTGGAAAAGTTTTACCACCTTAAGTTTATTGTGAATAGAGCTACTTTGTACACAGTTTATTACACTTTAGTAGAGTCTATATTAAGTTATGGTTTAAGTAGTTATGGCCGAACATTTAAGTCCTATTTAGATCAGATCAAAGCAATACAAATGAGGTTTCTTAAAATGTTAGTTGACAGGCAAGTGAAAGAAAATTGTAACAAAGATTATTCCCTATTGTTCCATATTTGTAAAGTTCTACCGGTTCATGATAAGGTTAAATTGTTAATAGCTCTGGAGGAATATAGAAATACTGAATTCAAATCTGAAGCAGAACATACTTATACCACCAGATCTGTTAGCAATGATAAATATGTTGTACCTAGAGTTTGTAACTATTATGGCCAGAGGACAAGATGTTATCTAGTACCTACAGTCTATAACAAGCTGTCTGTAGATGAGAAAGATGTATCAAAGTTTGTTTTCAAAAAGAAAATTAAAGAGGAGTTGTTATCAGCATATGAAAGGGAAGAATAGAACTAAGTTTTATACTTATTTTTGATAAACTACTTATATTGTATTTTGTAGGCATAGTTTTAATTTCGAGAGTGTGTTTCTGCCAACAAACTGCTTTGCAGTTTGGCGGGTTCTTGATTATGTTGCCAAAATGTTTAAGAGAAATAAAGACTTTTAATTATTAAAAAAAAAAAAAAAAAAAAAAATATGAATGACAAAAAATCGCTATAAGCTGTCATTTGCTCAATGGCTGTCAAAAACCACAATACCGTGCGGCACCGCATGTGCGATTAAATTGTAAGATCGCGATTCGTATGTACTGTCGCTAGCTAGGAAATCCATCATTTAAGGGATCAACTTATACTTGTTTATCATACAAACACTATGGGTAACCAACCAGTTTAGATGATCCCATAATATATGAGTAAGTGGAATTGCTGGCAGTAGTACTTACAATAACTTAATCTGTGTTGTTATTCTGAGTCTTTGAGACAAATGTTATTAGGTGAATTGTTTTAGAGCGAATCGCTTCCTTTTTTGGTCTTTTGTTACAAAAATAAGTACAATAATATTTCTTTCTTGGGTTAAAATGAATAATTATAAGGGAGGTATATGCGTAGTAATAATTAGGAACCTATATCATATTGAGTATTAATTAATATACTCTTTTATTTTACATAAATTTTATTTGAAAATATAAGATGTGTTATTTAATATTTTCGATATTTATTTAAGAAAAAGTTAATTACAATTAGCCTGGGGGCATGCCTCTAGAAAATTAGTTTTATTAAAAGAACTGATTAATTAGTTATATTGAAATTATCTGCAGAGAAAAGGGGGAACAAAATTGTATGAAAAAGCGCCACTTATAGAATACAACTTGCCACTTCTTTGAGAAGTCAAGTCGACGAACGACCCTTCCAGTATTCAGGGTACTGTGTCTTATACCTGGTATTAGTTGTTCCTAAGTTATAATCTTGTTTTAAACAATGTCGTGGGACTTAAAACTTCAGCGCAGGCAATAGTTTCTGAGCTGTAGGTAAATGTTATTGCAAACAATGCCGTAGCACTTAGACCTACGGGGCGTAGCACGTAGCTGACTATGTAGTAGCAGCGTAGACACACAATCCCATAACTACACAAACTTACCGATAATATGGACCAGCATAAACTGGTTCTTCATACTATCCTACTTCCTACTAATATTATAAAGGCGGATGTTTGTGTGTGTGTTTGTTACGACATCACGCTAAAACGGCTGATTAGATTGACATGAAATTTTGCACAAAATATAGAAGAGTATCTAGAATAACACATAGGCTACTTTTTACCACGGGCAAATGTCTTATTCCTACGGGATCACGCATATTTCAATATTTTTGCATAGGTGGCGTGACTGAGCCGATTCGCGTTTTAAACGTTTTCGCCGAAAACTAACAGCGACATCTATTGGCGAGTAATGCTTTTTTCCACGGAATAAAAGGTTGCAGCGGGTGAAACCGCTGACGGGCAGCTAGTCGTTAATAATAACCAGTAAAGCTAGATCCCTTAAATGGGGGGGCTGATAGCATCTAGTGCGTAGCCTGTTGCTTAATTAAAAGGTGTTGGGTAAGGCCTAAAAGCTTACCTTGTCACACAGTTGTCGTACAATTGCGAAACCTTATTTAGAAGAATAAAACTAAGACCACAGTTGCTGATATTAATATTGACATAGCTACCTGCGATCTGACCTCTGAGAGGTTGACCTATATTAGCTACTTTCTTTTTCGAATATTCTTTACTTTGTGTTGTAATTATCAGAGAAAATATAGATAAAAAATTAGAAGTTAAAAAGAATATTCTTTACTTTGTGTTGTAATTATCAGTGAAAAAATGGATAAAAAGTAAAAAGGTAAAATGTGGCAAAAAGCGTTTAATTTTCCGTATTGGAATATTCACCTTCCTTTGAAAATTTGTAATAAAACAGTTTGTTAATTGTGCAAGAAAATGCAACCTTCCTAAAGTCGTAGAAGAAAATTGTTGAGCTGAGTTGAGTAACAAAGCTATCGTTTATATTGTGAAATCTTAGTTTACACAGATCCATACTATACTATTAATATTATAAATGCGAAAGTGTGTTTCTTTGTTTGTCCTTCCTTCACGTCACAGCAGAGCGACATCATGCAGTTTTTTTGAGTATGCAGTTTGGTGAGAGGCTGGAGAGTGACATAGGCTACTTTTTATCCCGGAAAAATATATTTTTCCCATCAGAAAACCGTTTTTTTATCAATAATTGATATATCGCTATGAGTACGCGGGTGAAGCCGCGGGTAACTGCTAGTAGCTACATAATATGATAATAGGAATTCGTTGACGTCACAAAAGCATCATGACACATTTATGCATTATTTTTTATGTTACTACGACGCTTGAGAAATATGCCTAAAAGACGGTTGGCCTTTATTGCCATTTGGCCATTTTATGCCAGGGCTTGAGATAAAATGTTGATTGTGATTGTGACCTTCTGGTTATATCGGTTATCTTGAAATTGACATTTCATTTTGTAGGAATACCATGGTTGCACAAAATTTCACATTTTTGACAACACGGGTATTCGGTACGTATTCACCTGTTTTCTTTCCGAATAAAACATGTAGGCTTTCATTCTTTCTTTATTACATTAACACCTACTATATCATGCGCTTATTCTTATATTTTTCGGAAAATAATTACGAGAAGAACTTAATTGAGCAATTTTCTTCTTCCATAGAAAATAAACGATGCCTTTTAATCGCTTTATAAATATGTTTCCGAAAGACAAATATGAACATGTCTATGGTAGGCCTTAATTTCAATAAAAAGAATTATAGCTTGACTTGGTATCCTCTCACCTAGTACATGTTGATCTCTCAAATGGTTAATTTAAAACTTTGTGGTAATTGTGCGTCATTTTTACCTGCTGATACTGTAATGATGTTCAAAGAAACGTGGCAGGCTCCTGAACACTGTCAAAACATTATTCACAGTCAATTAGCACTGTTTTCGTGTCACGTCACTTCAATTGTTGATATTCACAAATCACTGCTGATTGTTCTGACTTTATCACTGAACAGTGAATAGAATCAACAAATTAATATCTTCGATAATTCCTCTAGTGTTGCCGATTACTATCGATAGTTTTAACACGAAAAGCCCTACACAATCGATATGTCCATCGATATCGATAGTTCAAATTTAGCAATAGTCTAGTGACAGTGATTTTCATTCTTCTTGATGTGTGACCCCTTTTCAGGCAAAACCTAACTGGCGATCTCTGTTGGGTCATCACATCATAGTAAGACAATATTAGTAATTAACTATATAGTACTAGTAGTATTTTGCCGGTGACCCCCTAAATAAGGCTCTGCGACGCCCCTAGAAGTCGCGACCCACAGTTTGAAAAACACTGGTCTAGTGCAATACTATCGATTCTTTTTGTAGTGCATAGATTCTACCAATAGTTTTACAATTATGAGAGACAATACTTACGATATTGCTGCATTTTATACTATCGACAGACTTTCGAAAGTCCATATATCGATAGCATCGAGCGACAACCCTAATTACGACTATCTCTAAATTATTCAAAGACTATAGGCCGGTCCAGAGGTTTCACCCGCTGCTTCTGCATCATAATCGTCGCTAGTACTGAGTGAGCCACCTGGAAAGGCGCCCCGCGCGCCGCCTCACAAATTTTTGCTAACTGTGTTACTCAGGGAAGTTGTAGCTTTCTAATAGCGAAAGAATTTTAAAAATCGGTCCCGTATTTTTGGACTTTATCGATTACAGACACACAATAAAACAAACAAATCTTTCCTCTTTATGATTAGTGAAGATGTAGATAATTAATAGCTTCGCTTTGCTAGTTATCGTTTGATGCCTGATATGATATCATGAGATAAGATAAAATTGTGATTCAAACGGAAATTATAGAAGATAATGTGGTTTTAATGTTATACTATTTAAGGGGCTTACCCTGTCAAAACAAGTGTCAGTTCCTTTGTATACGAACAATGTGATGGATGATTTCCTCTCATGTATGTTACGGAACCCTAAGGCGGGGACTAAACTACACTAAACAAATGTCAGTTTTGAATATTATAGGGTTAAATTTTAATTAAGTACAAATATTTTAAGGGTATTGATAGACTCACAAAACTGAACAAGGTTTATTAAAAACTTTTCATTAAAATATGAAAAATTGTACCTGTCATACCAATTGACGAACTTATTAAATTAGTCTGCATAATGGTATGGGAGGTACAAAATATTTTTAAATAAATTCAAAAAAAAAGTTTCTGATAAAAGTTGTTCAGTTTTGGGAGTAAAACAAGCCCTGAAAATATTTTGTTATACTTAATTTAAAGTAACCTTATATTATTTACTTACAAAAACAGTTTTTTTTTTCATATGTCGCTAGTTTCTGTGTCAGTCAACACAGTTGACTTATTTTAACATCGGTTTTAAGATGGTTTATTTGGTTTTTGGTAGCGGCTAAGAATACTGTAGTCCACTTAGGGTGTTTCGTAAAAAGCGACGTAGAGTTATTATGTTATTAACCTCGGCTGGATATTTGTCGACTAAACTACAATACCATTCTCAAAGAGGGTTGACGTCAGGCAGGCGACCGGTCATAAAACATAGCCAAATACTTTAACTACTTACATGATATTTTGTGTTCTAACAAAAAATGTTGCGCCAGCCCTTAACTGATTTGGGATAAGGACAGGAAGATTATGATGGGTTGTTTGGTTGTTTACCTATTTAAAAGATCATGATACCTATATGAATTACTTAATTTTCTTTCCTTTGAAGACTGAAGATATTCTTTTGAGTTAGATATTGTTTGTCGAATAGGAAATGGAGTAAATGGAGAGAAGAAATCGGCAAAGTCCGAGTTGTACTAGCGAACAAAGGGTTCACTACGTATAAAAATGGCATGAAATGAAAATCAAGTTTGATGTAGGTCCAGGAGCCCTTAAGATAATTTACTCTAAGATAATTTATTCTAAGATAACTTATTCTAAGATAATTTATTCTAAGATAATTTATTCTAAGTTTAAGTCATATTTGTTGTTATGCCAACAAAAATGCCTCATCCTGTCACTCACGGTGTCACTTCACTGTCATAGTTTATGAGATACAGCCTGGTAAGGTTGACGGGGAGACGGAATAAATCCCTTTGACTATTTGACCCTCGGCTGGCTCTCACTCACAACACGTTCAGCGGGTAAACTGCCTTGGGATACGGAACCCTAAAAGGCGTAACATTACATCATAACAAAACATAACCTGTTATCATAAAATATATTCACCAGATACTATTACGAGGCTTTTGAGATCAAAGTATCGTGAAACACGTCAATAAAATGTGCTCCCGCTGAGTGTAAGGGTAACGTTACAAGAGTAAGGACCATTCAAACCTGAGCGGACCCATTTTCTATGTTTTGCTGAAGAGTCTTTTCTAAAGGCGGCAAAAGCAAACGGGTCCACCATGTTTAAATAGGTTCATTCTTTTAATTAAGTTACCTAACAAAAAAAAAAAAAAAAACTAACTTACTAACTTTACTAACACACTCATACGTTACAATTTAAGTCACAGTATTAACTAATAACATTTACAGTCTAAAACGTTGGATTGCATACCAACGATAAGTCACAGGGAGGGGGTTTTAGTCCGTAGGTCGCCTGGGGGTAACCCAGCGGAGTCGGGCATACCATAAACGCCCGGGCCTTATGGTATCATTGATGATTTCCCCCTACCAACGCAAATTAAAAAAAAAACCTGAGTGGTATCCACGCGGTACGCAGTATACGCTTTATTTTGTCGGTACTTTTTCTAACTTGCAAAAATTTCTACCGGTAGCAGGATTTTAACCTCTTGACTTTTGCTATTCTGTACTGGCTGCACCTCTACACCTACTATAGCATTCCCAAAGAGGATTGACGTCAGTCAGCCAGCTGGTCATAAAACATTGCCAGATCCTTATGCAAAATCAATTTGTGGTCTCGCAAAAAATGTTTCGCCGACCCCAACTGATTTGTGATAAGGGCAGGCAGATGATGGAATGATTCTTAAGTCAAGACATAACTACCTCTGATAGAAAACTGCTCGGTCGGTTATATGGTATTTCCAATTTTTCGCCTGAGGCTTTAGGTATACGTCATGACATAAGGTCTTTTTTTCTTTGTTGACATATATTTTATTAGATATGGGTTTGATAGCTGGCAAGTATGACCTATTCGAAGGGCCGAACTTTAGGTATTTTTAGTACCTATTTCTGTTTTGTGAATAAGATAAAATTAACAATGTAGTAAGTAATGAAAATAAAATATTCAACTTTTCCGAGTTCTTTTTACAACTATTTCCGCTTATTTTACTAGCTGTAATGCGCTTTTAGAAGACACTAAGCAGCTTTGCAAAGAAAATGCATTTTGCACCGCAGCCACGTTTTATAAAATCGCACTTTACTATACCTACCTAACATATTGAAGTTAAGTATTTAAAATGTCATAGGTACATGCAGCTTTATTTTTACCCGTCTGCCTCAGAAGGGGGTTATGTTTTTCGAGAGAATGTATGTATATTTATTATGGATATGACTTGTATGCAGTCAAGAAATTCGTTTTTACGTGCGACAGCCCAAGGGCTGGGCGGATCTTGACATGTGAGGTGTCGTTATATTCGTATCAGCAGCGCTTGTAGTAGGCGGTTGAAAAACTCTGACACCAGGGTTCGTCGGGTCGGTGAACGACTCGGTGTCCCACACGAAAAGAAAGAAAGAAAGCAGCGCAAATGACAATGGCTACATTAAAAATCATACATAGAATCAAGATGGCGGAATTTTATCGCAAAATACAACTTTGAAATTACCGCTTACCGGGAATTAATTAAAAAAATTATAATTTAAATTTAAAAATAGATGTAAATTGTCTCTGTAGGTAGGTAACATCAAAACAAGCCCCACCTTTTAAGGAATTAACCAGCTCATTTAAGGTACCTACCAAGTTATAGTGGATTTCTAAACCAAACAAGAGTAATTATTAAAAAACCAAACCCGACTTGTTATTAAAATTCGCCACTTTTAATTTAGGTATGAAAGAATATAACTTGAGTCACTCGCGATGCTAAGCCAAACGACACCTCATTAGTAGAAATCCGACAAGCGGTTCATATGTGCGACAACATATTCATTCATACCAACGTAACATACAACGTGTTACAAAACAACCAATAAATCTCCCATACAAAGTGAGTTCATTTTGTATGGGAAGTCCAAATTTTATTTTCATATTTCGACCCATGTTCAGTTTCATGAGTACCTTGACCTCCTTTCAGCTTTATTCGTTGTTTTGTAACACCTAGTATATACTCTCGAAAAACATAACCTTCCTTCTGAAGCAGTCGGGTAAAAGCCATAAATGGGTAGCTTGATGAGCTGGCGATCCTTCCTATACAGAGTAGGTTAAGCTGTCAAACACGCTGCCAACGTCATTTGTGTATGACATCTTAATTATGAATCCTTCATCCTTCTAAAATTCGTTGGAAGAGTAGGATACGTACGGAAATAATTTCGTTGGCGTCATATTTACCCTACTGCCTCAGAAAGAGGGTTATTTATATTTATTTTATGAATGTTCTCTAGGATACATGTAACACATTCAGTACTTACACATTTTTGAAGTTAGGCACTAAGTAACGGGACTAAGTAAGTCCTATCGCCAGCAAATTCTCCTACCCATTTAAGGAACCAAGTTAAACTAGTTTTTCATGAAATACTAAGAATAAACAGGTTAAGTTGATCCCTTCAATGGGTAGGTGGATCTGCTAGAAACAGTACTTACTTACCTCAAAATACTTATTCCTGTCTTAGTCATTCAATTTGTTTAGAAAGGTTTCTACTACGGCCAGGATTTGAATCTGCTTTATGCACTTAGGTGGGTCCCACACGTATCTACCTTCTTATCTTACACATTGCAGTTTATTGACAGCAAGCCCAAATGACCCAGTGACAAAAGAACGCACGACACAGGGAATGTGAAACGACTCAATAAACTAGGTGTGACTTATATGTGGCCCTACTGAGAAGGTGTTTATTTTATTACACTGCTTACGCCCTTGGGTGGGTTTCACACATACCGCAAAATGTTGCGGTTTTTGACGCTTACTGACTTTAACTGGAAATTACCGAAAAATCAGGCGAATTTAATGTAACTGAGAAGATGGTTTCCGCGAACGTCATATTTCTTGGGATTAAAATTGTCTCAAAATCATATGACGTTCTTATATCAGGTTTTACTGTTTTGTTATTCTTATACTTTGAGATTTTTGAAATTGGCAACCCTGTAACAAGTGCCAATCGCGAAAATACTAAATAGAGTCGAGTGACCTGACGTACCTACTGATGCACATATAATGGATCTTCGCGTGGTATCTACTTACGCCACAAGGCACGATCTTCTGTCTTCGTCATCCAGATAGGGTTTGGACGTGTCTTACAAAACGTGGCATTACTATGCGATTGCATGCAACACCTGCATAGAAAAAATACTATAATTGGGAGGTCACTCGATGGATTCGAAGCTGCCGCCCGCTGTAAGACGCAAGCCCTATTGGTGGGCTCAAAAACTCAAGTAAGAAAGGAGGAGCCATACAACTGTCATCACACGGCGACGAATGCGGCGAGTGGCCGTCTCAACTACAGGTTATTCATAATTGGTAAAATATCGTTTAATAACTCGGTATGTGTGAGATCCGCCTTGTATTTACCTTGGAAAGCCTTTCGTGTTTATGATACCCACCTATACAAGACGTGATGAAGGGAGACAGTGTAGAACCTTTTGTAGGGTTATATACCGACTTTGAATCCAAGAAACACAAAACAGTTTTTGTACCTAGATACTATCAGCTGCTCTGAAAAGGCCTCTTTCGATGTGGCAGCCTTTCGATATGGCGACTTTTCGATGTGGCGACCATTCGATGCGGCGGCCTTTCGATGTGGCGACCATTCGATGTGGCGGATTTTCGATTTGGCGACCTTTCGACGTGGCGACCATTCTATGTGGCGACCTTTCGATGCAGCGTTGTCGATGTTGCGACATTCCATGTAACGACCATAGATGTTATAATCTGGACCCATATTTGACTGCTGGCATACCCATATTAGATGACATGTCAACAAAGAAAATAGACCTTATGTCCTAGCATTAATATGATTTTGACAGCTGTCAAATATGGCCTATTCGAACCAACGTACTGTATACACTGGTTTTTCTTAGTACTAACATTATAAAACAAACATAATGTCGATACCTCTGGGCTCAAAGGGCGTAAACGCCATTTTGGCGAAAATAACTTTTTAATGCAGTCCTATTCAGTTTTTTCCGCTCTATCGATCTGAAAACCTTCGAATTCCACAAAAAATGGTGGTTACGCCCTACGGAAATTATTACTAAAGTAGGTACTTTTGGGTGAATTTGGGTAGTAAAGGTTTTCGGTTTCCAATGTTCAAATTTTTGTGGTTGTATACGTTTTGTTTTAAAACACTAAGGGTGCTAAGGGGCGTATAAGCCTATGATGGGGCTAGCATGGCATTTACGCCAAAAAATATTTGGAAGCTTCCATAAATTTGACTTTTACGCCCTAGATTTTATTAAATAATGGTGTTTATGCCCAAAAACATTTCAACCTTCCATTCACTTCCATTCACATCAATTTTTATACAAATAATGGTGTTTACTTCCAAAATATATGTGCAGAACGGGACTTGAACTTCCGTTACAACCCCGATTTCCTAACCGAGAGACCACATTTTCTAAGGATGTTGTCATGAAGGTGCAGAACGGGACTTGAACTTCCGTTACAGCCCAGCCCAGGATGTTGTCATGAAGCGTAGTAGTTATTAAAACTCTTGTACTCGTTTCACTTATATTTGCTGGTTTAAGCCAACCAGTTTCACTCACATGAGCATCTTCAGGGGGATTTTTATGTTTTATGGGTAAAACCAGTAAATAATAGTGAAACGAGTGCAAGAGTTTTATTTACAACTATGTCTACTACGAAGTTTCATCATGCGCCGACAATCGCAAGTATACATTATATGCCATGAAATCCTTTGGCGTTTCAGAATGTTCGCGTTTGTGACGTGACGTCGTATGACTTCTCCTCGGCCTCTGCTTCTTCTATGGTCCGGAACTCCGAAGGGGAGGGTCGCTGTTGTTCACTATTAGGTTTCTTGTCGCGTTGAACTCGTGCTGCTGTATCGTACGGATCAATCAATCGGGCTAGATGCGTGCCACCAAAGTTGGGACATGTTCAATGTTCATGGTGGCAGTAATGCTTCACGTTCATCAACTTACGGTGGTTACAGTTGTTACTGTGCTGAAACTACTGGCATTTGCAACACTGGACTGGACCTTGTTTGATACATTATCGCTCGGTCTGCACGACGGGCACAAAAAGCCGATCCGTTGTAGGTGACCAAGGTGAAATAGGTACCCCTATTACAGTGAGACAGCGCTGGTAGACACCAAAAATTTGTTTAGTCTTACAGGACCAGAACCGTAGGCTGGTCCCAGGTGTAAGGCGTAGGCGTCCCCTTCGTCTAGTTTAAGTGAAAGGCGAGAACAATAGGCTGCAGCTGTATGGTACATCACTGGATGCAAGTGTCAGTGATGTGATGACACTTGCAAGTCCATCTGTCGGACTAGATTAGCTCGAGCCATTCTGGCATGGAGACGGAGAGTGCGATTGAGATGTCAGTTTCACTGAAACGGTATACGCTCGTTCCGGAGTAACGTTTACATGTATTTTTATTGGATTGCATTATACAAAAACTAACAAGGGCTGTGATTAGCAAAGGCCAAGACAGTTCTGATTCAGTCTCCTGTGCGTGAAGATTTTATTACATTTGTATTTCAATTCTCTGTCATCGATCTAGTTGGTCATTTAGTGTAAAGTAGCAACGCTTAAATTTGGATAGCCCTATTTACTTGTGCAATATTCAGAGCGATGGATATGGAGCTGACGAGATCAGTTGAAATATTATTTTTTTAATTAAAAATACAGAAAAAATATTTATCCAAATTTATCGCATGAAGATCTCTTCCAGCCAAGCCATTTTTTGTGAGAGAGTTTGAGGCAAATTGGCAATAAAAAGGGAAACAGTTTTTTTTTAATTAACATATAACTAACTTAGTAGAACAATATAATACGGACGACACCTACGATTCGGTAAAATTCGGCCTGTTATCGGTTTCACCTGCTGCAACTCATTTTTCCGCGGGAAAAATGCATTTTTCGGGTATATATAAACCTTCTTCTTGAATACAAAAAAACGCATCAAAATACGTGGGCGAATTAGACGATAGACATAGAAAGAAAGAAAGAAAAAACGTTTATTCAAACAGTTGTGGCACCTTACACACTAAAATACAATACAATACTGTAGGTACAAAAATAACATAAATAAAGTAAGAAATAGAGTCACTATTATATTTCAGTCTGCAATGCAACACAACAATGAATAGGTCACGCCTCAGCATATGTCTATCACAGCAGAGATAGACGCTGTTTTTCAGTCGCGCCTGGTTTGTCGTCGAACGGATCCCAAGACATAGGCAAATAGCGAGTTCATTTCATACTATGTATTGATACACACAGAGTGTAGGGGATAGCTCTCCGAATAATGATAGAGTACTTACATGCAGACCATGAAACCAAACAACTTCCCATAAGAATTTTTTTTTGTTTTCGCATAGTAAATGCAGCTAATCGTAATTATGTATAGGAGATCAAAGTTATTTTATTGACTCCTGAAATATTTTCTTAAATGGGAGGTGGTCCGCTTTCGTGGTCTGAATGCACCCTATCAGTACCTACATAGGTATTTGAAAAGCTGTCCTTTACACCTCGTATTTTTCTTTACATTGAACTTTATTTCAAAGGAAAAGTTGTGTTCTGACTACCTTGACCCCTTTTTCAAAGGTACACATTGAATAAATTACACAAATTTGTTCGTAACAAGGAACAATACAACAACAACGGAAAGTAAGTTAGTGTTTACCTAAGTAAGTAATAATTTAACATACAATTCCTTAACTTAAATACATAACATATGTAGATAGGGATGGTCGTTATCGCCATGTTTAACGAATATTTAAGGATCCACATGCTATGAATTTCACCATTTTCCAAACCGAACCAGTTGAGCAATCAAAGAGTAGCAAGTTCAAGCCTACGCAGTTTTTCCATTGAAGGGCCACTAGAGCATAATTTAATTAAGTAGACTGTGAGAGTCCCTTAATTAAGAAAGGCTATCAGGAAGTCGTCTCGATTGAACCACCCAATAATATCTTTCAATGTCAGCCCTTAGTAACTATGGCGAGTGCCGCACAACTAGCTCCAATTCGCAAAAAAAAATTACCTTTGCATGCAAACCATTTATCAAATTACTCTCCGCACATTTTTTGTGTTATCTACACTTCTACATTAATATAATAAAGAGGAAAGATTTGTTATCTAAACTATAAGAGATACGGTAATGGCTTCAAAGTAAAAGTTGTTCTGCATGAGGAGCCACTTTTTTTGTCAAATGATCATCGAGGGTCAGTAGTACTTGATGGAGGGCACGGAGCACAGCTACCCTAGTACTATTATACAGGGTGGACCGTAGGGTGACGTCAATAAAAAGAAATTAGATTCCTCACATCTTGGGGTATTCGAAAATACCCCATGTATGTTCCGCGATTATTTTTAGTTTCCGAGTTAGTTGTATGGGTTTTTTTTTATTGACGTCACTCTATGGTCCACCCTGTATATTCTGTGGCACAGCTAAACTATATGAGATACAAAAATGGCTTCATAGCAAAAGTTGTTCAGCATGACGGGTCCCTTCTGCTGGCACACGGTCATCAAGGATCTGGAGTACCTACCCGATGCAGACCACCAGCATCCCATCTAAACTCTAAGCGATACGGTAATGGCTTCAAAGTAAAAGTTGTTCAGCATAACGGGCCGGTTTTGGTACTGAATACCGCTTAGGTACTCTTCATGGAATTTGTAGTGAGTGTCTAATTAAACTTTATCATAATACCCAAAGACATTTGTAATACCATGACGTGTGTGCAAGAGACATTCTGATATTATTGTTAGGTATGTTTTTTTTTAATAAGTGGCGCTAGTTCTGCGGGATGACAAGCCAATGTCAAGAAATTTTATTTTCCCGTCTTTTGTGCGAAACAATGGGGTTCTATTTTCATTCGCCATTGCCATGGGTGAGTGTAGATACGTCACTGCCATTGCTCTGGGGTTTGAGAAAGTTCAGTTGCCTTGTATTTCGCAGAAACTTAAACTTGTGATATATTGTTTAAATTGTTTTAAACTTTCGCGGTCACACATAATAATAATTAAAACTTGTGGTTGAATATTTTAGAATAGTTCATTGTCCTCGAATAGCACACGTGTCTGATTGATATGAGTACATACTTACATACATATATCACGCCTACATCCCTTGCGGGGTAGGCAGAGCGTAAACGGCAGTGAAATCGGATATTTATCTACACCACGTCTGACAAAAAAATGAGAGTCATTCTCTCAAATAGTCCCTGCTTACGAACCCACTGGAAATACCTAGGTATGTGGGTTGTGCTATTTTACGCCGGCACTACCCGGCATTCATATCTAGGTACTACTTACACTGCATTACCTAAAACATTCTTCTGAACACACAAGTTTCGCGCAAAATACACTTCTCATTAGACAAGTAGATGTGTTAAAAGACAAAAAACCCGGCTGTGGTAATTTTAAAGTAGTATTTTGCTGTAAAAATCTGCTATTTTGAATCTATATTTTTTTAATATAGCCAGTGTCACTCGCGCTGCTGAGACGAATCTAACGACACCTCACATGTCAAAATCCAACTATCCGTTTGGGCTGTAGCCCGTGAAAAAGAATTTTCATGTCCACATACATACATACATACTCTCGAAAAACATAACCCTCCTTCTGAGGCAGTCGGGTAATAAACATATGTCTCAGATAACGTGGTCCCTACAAAACATAAACTTGCTAAGTGTCTCGATTTTTTACCCGACTGCCTCAGAAGGAGGGTTATGTTTTTCGAGAGTATGTATGTATCTATGTATGTATGTGGACAAGAAAATTCTTTTTCACGGGCTACAGCCCAAACGGATGGTTGGATTTTGACACATGAGGTGTCGTTAGATTTGTCTCAGCAGCGCAAGTGACACTGGCTATATTAAAAAATTATAGATTCAAGATGGCGGATTTTTACAGCAAAATACTACTTTAAAATTACCGCAGTCGGGCTTTTTGTTTTTTAACACATCTACTTGTTTTGGAATAAATGTCTAATGTTTTTTTTTTATATAAACAATGGGTAAGCATTTGTCCGCAATCTCACCTGATGTTAAGTGACGGTGCAGACGATGATGGAACATGCTCGCCCAGATAATGTCTATTCACTCTCGCCTTGAAAAGGCCCAGGTTATAACGTTCCGGAAACAGATCCGCAGGCAGGGAGTTCCACTCCTTGGCAGTTTGCAATAAAAATGTAGAAGCGAAGCGCTTTGTGCGAATTTGCGGGATGTCTACGATATAAGGGTGGAATCCCAACCGGCGTCTAGTGCACCGGAGATGGAATGGTGACGGAGGTATCAGGTCATGGAGAGACTGTGCACACTCCCCGAAATGTGATTAATGTAGTTCAATAGTGATATAAAATTCTAATGTCGATTTTCTACATTCAGTTTTTTAATAATATATATAATAAATATCCCTGGACGAGACACACAGCGTCATCTAGCCCCAAACTAAGCAAAGCTTGTACTATGGGAACTAGACAACTGATATAATACTTATATACTTTTTTTTTGTAAATAAATACATATTATGCATAGAAAACACCCAGACTAAACACAAATATTTGAAAATTAACTTTACAAATATTTGTGTCGGTGGGAATCGAACCCACGACCCTCGGCGTAGAAGGCAGGCAGTAGGTGTACTACCCACTACGCCAACGGGACAGTATTATTTTACAGATTTCATATTTTGTTTGACTATGAAAACGAAAGTGTCTCGATTTTTGATGAGGAGTAGGTATATGTAAGTTTTCTCATATTTTGTAAGTAGTTAACCAAGTAAAACATCCGTAAGGCAATATCCTCCTGCTCAGCGTGTGACACATGCAATTTTATGCGAAACCCTTTCACAAATCAATATTTCGTTACTATGGAAGTCACGAACTCAATCTGAGTAGGACCAATGATTGGAAGCAAAATCTAATATTACTCTTCGGAAATGCGATGTTTCCGGAAACTTAGGTAATAAAGATGTGGTTCACAAACTA
Source organism: Phthorimaea operculella (assembly GCA_024500475.1). Lineage (NCBI taxonomy): Eukaryota > Metazoa > Arthropoda > Insecta > Lepidoptera > Gelechiidae > Phthorimaea > Phthorimaea operculella. Next base: position 12,154,844 of record JANFCV010000002.1, read on the forward strand.
AGCAGTTGGCCGCGATTCGAGAAAACAATTATTTTCTAGCTTATCCGTGTGGTAGCGGCTAAGAATACCGCCACCCCTAGTCCACTCAGGGTGTTTCGTAAAAGGCGACGTAGAGTTTTTGACTTCGGCTGAATATCTGTCTAATATGGTCAACCTTTTGGTGGCGGTGAAACCATCTACAATAGCATTCCCGAAGAGGGTAGACGTCAGGCTAGCGGCCGGTCATTATACATAGCCAAATCCTTTTGCTACATGATTTTGTGTTCTTACAAATCAGGTGGCTCCGACCCCATTGATTTGGGATATGGGCAGGTAGATGATGATGAAGAGTGAAGGCCTTCACCCAAAGAGGGATCCAAGAAGGGATTCACCTTACTAAAGACAACTACCATGACAATAAGAATTAATTAACTAACCATACTAATAAATACATAGCAATGCATATAAGAAAACGTTGTTATTTAAGGCCTTCACCCAAAGAGGGACCCAAGAAGTGATTCACCTTACTAAAGACAACTAACATTACAATAATAATTAATTTACTAACCATACTAATAAATACATAGCAATTCATTAAGAAAACGATGTTATTTAAGTTTTTCTTGGAAATAAAAGGCTTATTTTATTATTATTATACATAGATGATGATGAATTCTTTTAACCTAACTTAAATTGGTGCTGTCACTTTCCTCAAATAGGCTTAGAAAAGGAAAGGAGATCATCTTCGTCATGTCATGTTTAAAAATGTCAATTGGTTCTTCGCCATTTCTCGTTAACTCGTCGCCTTTTGGCAGATAACGTAGCAGTGAAGATGATGGGGATGGGAGACAACATTTTGCTTCAAATTATAAGACATACACGACTTGGATATTTTATTTGCTTTTCCAATCTTATTTTGATATAAAGTGACAGTATCAAAGAGCTACCGACATGGTTGGCATATCTGTGATATTGAAACAAAAAAAAGCTAATTTTCACGGCAAGAAGCGCTAAGTAAGAACTGGGTCGAATTTTTCAATTAGTTTGTTTTAATGACGTATGTAGATAAGAGAGTAAAGGTTTTGTAAATGAATTAATTAATTTTCAAACCATATCTCCAAAGTTATATGTTGAATAAGTTCTAGGTAGCTAACACACTATTATAGTTATAAACTATAATAGTTATAAACTATAATAGTGTGTTCGAATGCTTAACTAAAAGAATTTCATAAAGTTAATATTATTTTCAGCTTTTTATTGTGTACGTCCTTCGCAAAGTCTAGACATAGCCATCACATAGGTATATTTGACGTGAATTCTTTATCTATGATATGAATATGATATTTTTCATAAAATGTTTTATACAATATAAACATGCTAATTAAGGCGTAGTAGGTACATCAGCAGTAAAACGTGCTCACGTCAATTTACCCATTAAAAATACTAATATGTAGGTACTATCGCCAGCAAATACACCTACCTACCCATTTAAGACATCAAATTATACTCGGTTTCCTTAGTATTTGTATAAAAAGCAGTATAAGGCTGCGAATCCACCAGAGCTGTGCGAGGTAGCTAAGCGGTGTACGAGGAAAAAATCCACTATACACAATAGAATCACTTCATTTTCCTAGCCTCGCTCAGCTCAGCTCTGGTGGAATAGGGTTTAGCGAAGCGAGACCATTCTACATACAAAACAAGCGAGAAATGTGTGCGAAGGATGTGTTGCGGCGAATGTGTAGCGAGGAATGTGTTGCGAGAAATGTGCTGCTAGGAATATGTTGCGAGGTTTCCACCACATCGCATTCTCCCCCGCTCACACATTTCACAGCTTCGTAACGCATCCTAATTAATGCACATTTTGACAGCTCCGCTACACATCCTCGTATTAGACATTTTCCTCGCACAGCGCTGGTGGAAACATTTCCACAGCACAGCTACACATCCTCGTACGACACATTTTACTCGCACAGCTCTGGTGGATTCTCAGCCTAAGTCTCTTAAATGGGTTGGGGGATTTTGCTAGCGATGATAGTATTGGTTTTTCATTTAGCTACTGAATAGCCAATTTATGCGGGTTCCTTAAAGGACAGAGCACACTGTCTCCGTATGTGTGACGTGCATGTCATCACGCGCGTCACTATGACGTTGTAAAAGAATGGGACTGTATGAGATACATACAGGGCACACTGCGGTACGTGCGTGAAGACATTCAAGCATACACAGGCAGTGTACTATATCTGTCTCATAGTTACAAACGGAACGCGCGTGATGACGTTTACGCATAAGCAGGCAGTGTGCTCTGTCCTTTAATAAAATGTTTTGCGCCGTAAATTTGTCATTATAAAGCGCCTAATTAGGGGTGTCTTACTAATTACACCCTTGATTGTGCTTTAAGGCGGTGTTATGGTTCCATTTTCATACCTTAATTATGTCTTTATAGCACTTAACCTTTATAGAAGGACGATTTTTAAGGTAAAATGCGATGTTATTCATTTTATTTATAGCCAATTTTTTTTAAAGAATCTTGACGGTCTCGAGGTAGGCTAACCTTTACCTTAATTATTTGCAGATTTGCCTAAGAATCCATTTATTTTTGTTTGCAAAATGTAGAAACCTCATTTTGACTACAGTTATGCACAGATCTCGGAACTATTGCTTTTGAAAAGGTTGCTCTTTGTATTTAACTTTAGGCTTAGAGTGTAGTTATGTTTTTTTGGATCGGGTACATAGCCTAAGTCTAAATTTCATTACTTCTTGGTTGAGGCTATAGTATTCGGTGTCGGAATTTACGTCACATTGTGGTGCGCATATTTTGGAAAATTCTCTCCATCCGTCGCTTCACCCGTTGCAGCAGCCGAACTTTTTTTAGGCGTGGCGTGAAGTTAGTTCTTTAGAAACAAGGAATACAGGGTGTTAATTTAAATGCGTGCCATAGCTTCAGGGTGGGTTAAGTATCAATTAAGGATGCCGTAAAAAATATTGAAAAAATCAAAGCAATTTTTTTTTTCTGTTTTAGACGAATTTTTTTTTGAAAAATCATTTTTTGGCCCTGTTGTTGTTTAGAGAGTGCCCATACAAGTACTTTCGTCTCTACAACTTCGAGATTGAACGAATTTCGGCTGAGATATAAGCATTTGAATCAAATGTCAGCCAAGTAAAAAAAAAAATGCTACAGGTTTTTTTTTCAATATTTTTTACGGCATCCTTTATCGGTACTAAACCTACCCTGAAGCTATGGCACGCATTTAAATTATCACCCTGTATAGGTACTATTCTAATCGATTGCTCTCTGGAGAGTCAGTGAGAGTAAAAGTTTAAATTTAGAAAAACAAAGTTCTTAATTTATAAAGATTTATTCACTTACACATCTTCAACATTTATTACAAAATTAAAACAGTTTTGGAAACATTGAGATTACAACCTTCAAACTTAAATACCTTACCTTGTATTTACAAGTAGGTACTTACTTTATATCAAAGATCACATCAATTTCTTTATAGGTAATCTAGCTATTTGAGGAGGAGAGTACAAAATTTGAATTTATCTACATTCTACATTTTACATATTTATATTTTATTTTTTGTTGAAATAGTTAGAAGAGCTATTCCAATCTGCCATCCCAATAAGGACACCGAAGTGAATTCTTTGAAATGCATGTTCAAACCTACACTTTGTATCTGTCTCTGTAAAATAACAAACAACGCTAGATTATAATATAGGTATCGCGCTAAATTACAATCAGTCGAAATATTGTCAAACGTACACTAGTCCTAGCGGTAGTTCCAAACGTGCTGCACCTGAGAGAAGAGTTCTGAAATTTGGTACACTTAATCTTTAGGGTAAAAGAATCGATTTGACCCGTAGTACACAATTTTAAAAAAATCCTGCGAGGAGTTATGACGTCATCTTTTTTTTGTATGGGAAAAAAACACTTTTTGTTTTTAAACCTATCGTGCGTGGTATCAAATGAAAGGTCTTGCTAACCCAATTCTAAAAATATATCACATTATTATATTTAAGTCATTTGTTTTAAATTAAATAGGAAATAATTTTCGAAACATGCCAAGTTAGGGCTCCTCCAGATATGGTACGGCTGAATCATTGGTTATAAAATATACGTGATATGACGTGCAATATCCTCATTTCCAACCTCAAGAAAAGGTACTACGGATTTTCTTTCATAAAGTATTTTTTTTTCGAATTTTAAAGTTACAGAAATTTATGAAAACACATTTAGTTGAAATATAGCATCAAAAGTTTAATATTGGACACTGAAAAGCATAAAAATAAAGCCAAATGAGTTTTCAATCATATGTGCATTATATTCGTTCACAAAAAACAATGGTATGTGCTTCGGAGAGCACGGTCAACCGTCCGCCCCATCGCGATTGCTCTCTATGAATAATTAGGCGGCGGGGGTCGGTACAAAACCATGTCACGTGAGCAACCATGGTTTATCGGGTCGTTTTTGGACTATATGTCCCATATGACAGAACAAAATTAGTGAATAAAAGGATGAAAAATGTATGTAACTTTAAAAATTCAAAAAAATATACTTAATGAAAGAAAATCCGTAGTACCCTTTCTTGAGGTTGGAAATGAGGATACTGCACATCATATTACGTATATTTCATAAGCAATGATTCAGCCGTATCATATCTGGAGGAGCCCAAACTTGGCATGTTTCGAAAATTGTTTCCTATTTAATTTGAAACAAATGACTTAAATATAATAATGTAATATATTTTTAGAATCGGGTTAGCAAGACCTTTCATTTGATACCACGCACGATAGGTTTTAAAAAAAAAAGTTTTTTTTTCCCATACAAAAAAAAGATGACGTCATAACTCCTTACAGGATTTTTTTAAAATTGTGTACTACGGGTCAAATCGATTTCTTTACCCTAAAGATTAAGTGTACCAAATTTCATAACTCTTCTCTCAGGCGCAGCATGTTTCATACATTTGCCTTTCGAGCCAGTAGGACTACACGCGGATCATAATTTAACGTATTCATTTTCGGAGGATTACAATTAAATGACAAATTAAACCTGAAAACTACAATATTTCGATGGTTTGATTTAGCGATGTTTGTAATTTGACATAATATCCACTCTTGCTCAGAGTGACTGGTTCGACATCGTTTTCCTATTTCTTTTCCAGTGTGTCCATACTAGAGTATCAGATTGGATAACCCCATCCGAAAATTGAAAATAAGAACAAAAGACATACCTACTTTAGTATCACTGATCAATACGATACTTAGAAAGCCGGCACAACTAATTACCAGCTTCCATCTATTTACTTTTATTCATAAACTCAAAATCTGATGCGCAAATTAATTACGTAACCTCAAAGCCCCTTTAACCTTGTTTACAACATCAGTGTAAGGCGGGGCCCACATGTAATGTCCATTGCCGTGCTTTACCAACGCAGCGCTAACGCATTGGCAGATATAAGTGAATTTCAAATTCAATTATCTGACAATGCACACAAAAAACCGACGATGAAACAATGCAACGCAGATACTTGCTTTGTTGCATTCCCCATAGGCACAAAAAATCGACGTTGAAACAATGCAACGCATTGCATTGTTTGACAGACGCCTCCCTCCATCGATGTAAGTTTCCACGTATAGCATTATTTTAACGCCGGTTTTAGTGTTTACGACGGAAATTACGCGACGGAATTCGGCACAATTACACTAGCAATGTTAGTTGCAGTACGGATGCCACACTTCAGCTGAATTACTGACACCGAAATTACGCCGCCGAATATCGGTCCGAAGTAATTATAACGTGATTTAGGCGTAATTTTGGTGCTCATACCGAAAACACCGGTAACCGACGGGACGGAAATTCAACCGCTGAATTTGTGTGTCTAGCTAGACACTTAGTATGGGGAACTCGAAATTTGACAGACGCATGCGCTAGCAGCACAGCAGCGGACGTTAGATACGTGTGGACTCCGCGGTAGGTGCAGTAGCTATAGGAAAAGCTTCGTTCAAAGTTCTTCGTCACGAATTTGGTTTTCATTTCTGACTTTGACTGGAGTACTTTTTCTTTGAGTCCAGTCAACGAGAAGATCAAAATACATTTCTGGTAAAAAAAAACAGCTGTTAAAAAACTGTTCCGTCAATCTCGCTGACAGAGGGGATTGCGCTAGCCAATACTTACTTTGTGGTGCTCTGCTCCTGTCTGTCAGTTCCCAGTAGTCCGGTACGGCTAGCTTTTCATGTTTGAAAAAAATTAAAGTTTGGCTAATAGTATATGGACGTTTGCAAGGAATTTGGAAATTTTGCACGTTTTCCAAAAATTGATATTCAGTATAATATGGACTATTAGCCGAACCCAATTTATTATTTTCTGTCATTTTATACTGGGTGAATTTTTACTAGTGACTGATAGCGAAAACAACAACCTCGGACAACCTACGACATCTTGCAAAATCATAAAAGAGCTGGAACCAGATATTTTGGACTCCGAGATCAAATGTGCTATCAACAAGCTGAAAAACAACAAGTCTGCCGGATGTGACACTATTTTTGCAGAAGAATTGAAGCACGTAGGGCCAAATGGGGTGAAAGTTCTACGTGACTTATGCAACCAAATTTGGAAATCAGGCGAATGGATTAACGACTGGAAGAGATCCACTCTCATACCTTTACACAAAAAAGGATCCACCAAGGTTTGCAGCAACTATCGAACTGTGGCGCTTATCTCACATGCAAGCAAAATTCTTCTTTATGTCATTAATAGCCGACTAAATAGATACTTGCAATGGCAAATCCCTAAAGAACAAGCTGGGTTCGTCAAGGGCCGAGGCACAAAGGAACAAATAGTTAATATCAGGCAAATTATTGAAAAGAGTCGAGAGTTCAACCGACCACTATTGATGTGTTTCATCGACTACTCGAAGGCCTTTGACTGTGTCAGATGGGATTGTTTATGGCGCGTCCTAGGAGAGATGGGTGTCCCAGAGCATTTGGTAATCCTTATATCGCATCTGTATGAAAATGGAGAAACCGTAGTCCGAGTAAATGACTGCGAATCAAACCCATTCAAGCCCGAAAAGGCGTCCGACAGGGATGCATTTTATCGCCAGTGCTGTTTAACATCTACGGAGAGTACATCATGCGGAGAGCATTGGAAGGATGGGAGGAAGGATTTCGCATAGGCGGTGCAAAATCAACAACCTGCGCTACGCAGATGACACCACACTGTTTGCGTCTTCTGAGAGTGAGATGGCTGAACTCATTCGGAGAGTAGAGAGAGAAAGTGAGGCTGTAGGTCTATCAATCAATCGGACAAAGACAAAGGTGATGATAGTGGACCGAGCCGGCGAACTTACAACTACTGGAGAGTTAAAAGACCTGGAGTATGTAAACGAATTTGTCTACCTAGGATCACTCATTAGTAACCAGGGCGGATGTGAGAAGGAGATACGTCGTCGCATTCAGATGTCAAAACAGCTGTGACCAAGCTTATTAGAATCTGGCAAGATCGAAATATTAGAAATAATACAAAGATAAGACTAATGCGAACATTGGTATTCTCAATCTTCCTGTATGGAGCTGAGTCGTGGACAATACGTGCTACTGAAAGAAAGAAGATAGATGCATTTGAAATGTGGTGTTGGCGACGCATGCTACGTATTCCTTGGACAGCGAAAAGAACAAATAAATCTATTCTCGAGCAGCTGAGAATAAAAACTCGTTTATCCACCATATGCTACCAAAGGATCCTCAGCTATTTTGGACATGTGGCGCGTAGAGAACCAGACAACCTCGAAAAGTTGGTCATATTTGGGAAAGTGGAAGGAAAACGCTCACGTGGTCGCTCTCCATCGAGATGGGTGGACCAAGTGAAACAGCTGGTTGGAGCCCCTGTAACCGATGCCCTAAGAAAAGCCGAGAGCAGAGATAAATGGAGAACCTTGACTTCGAACGTGCTTGCGAAACTTTGTGGACACGACCTTCAGCAGTGAAGAAAACGACTCAGAAGAAGAAGATAGCGAAAACTCAGAACCGGCTGGTGATAAGGACTAACTTTCCCCAAGGAACATAGGTCGAAATGAGAAAATCAAATCGGACCTCCCATAAAAAATTGCCGATCAGCTGATTTGAGTTACTATGGGAGATCCAATTTTTTTTTCATATTTCGACCTATGCTCCTTGGGGAAAGTTGTTCCTTATCACCAGCCGGTTCTGACTTTTCGCTATCGGTCACTAGTAAAATTTCACCCTATAATTATGTATATTAGCTAACATACTTTCATTTTAGTATAAACTGGGCTATTTTTATTTATTACACATAGGCAATACTGGTATTTCTTCTTATGTTGATTTAACTATACACACTTAATAATTGAATTTATTTAATAAGCTACCAATTGCCACACATTGAATCAACAATTTACGCACGCATAAATAAAGTGACTCAATGGAAAATGTGCTTTATAGACACACTAAATCGTACAAAATATAAGAAACTTTAGAATTTTTGTAAGTTATGCCCTCAACTGATGCCAGCCGTACCGGACTACAGCCCTGACAGTGATGGGCTTGAGATTGAGGGCTTGGGTTTGCTAACAAATGTTTGGAAGCTTTAGGTAGATATGTTGGTCATCCCTTGCTTTATATTTGTGTACAGAATGTAAAAAAAATACTTTGTCTAACATAACAAAGAAAGCATGCGTAGAGAAAACTTGTTTTTAACCTACTAATTTACATGATGTTCATTTAAATACTTACTAGGTACATTCAGGGTGTTTGCAGACGGCCGCTTCGATAGTCGACCCAACTAAATGATACCTACAAAAATTTCTAGGTACCTTTATTTCGCTCAATTTCTGTAGTTTCTGTACGTACAACTATCTCTCTTTTTTGCATTTCTTCTTTCGTCTTTTAGTCGAGTAGTGTGTGAGATTTTGGTTACACTATCTTTTTTGGAGGTCAAGCAGGATCCTCTTTGGGTTGCATGCAGAGTCAGCGGAGTGAGTTTATCTTTTTGACAAAGTTAAAGGTCGTTTGCAAACACCCTTATTTGGCTAAGTATAGAGTTTAATTCATTAATTTCCCTGTTTGACAATATTTTACACTTAAGTTGACTTAATTAACTTTCTTATAATTATGGTTTATACCAGGTTGTTTGGTTATTATGACATAGTAATTATTATTATTACAATAATTTTACTGGTTTACAATTAATTAAGCTATTATCACAGTTTTACGACTTATATTAAAGCTTAGGTATTACCTGGTTCATTAAAGAAGGGGATTATACCTAAATAGTTCGTTAAGTGGAAGGGGGAAAGCATGCATAAACGCCTGGTGGACCTATGTAAGAGCCTCAGTTCGAGTGAGAAATCATAACTTTCGGCCGCCATTTATATTCCCTTTCTTTATTGAACTAGGTAATATTTCTAAACTAACAGATGTAAGAGCCCGTTTGAAATGTCTAGGTATAAATATTTGACATACTGTTTCTAAATAATCTGTTTGATAGACTTTGATGGATTAGCTGTCAAATTTTGACAGTTATTACCTCAAAGTCTACGGCGGCGTACAACGCCATCTTGCGTATTAGTTTTTCCTAAAAACACCCATATACCTACAAGCGAATTTCCATACGCAACGCACGCATGATTTTCCGGTGTTTTTCCGGGTCCGGCAATTCGATGAAAGTGTTTTACAAAGTTCCATAATAAATGATGGCTAGGCAGGTTTTCATTCGTATGTAGCAATAACGTCAGTTACCTACGTCAGATCTCCAGATCATCGTCCTGGATAAAGATGAAATTAAACAAAGTGGTAAAATAAGTACCTATACCTACCAACTTATCGCAAGACGATTGCTTGCATCTTTTACCTAAAGCACAAAATATATACCTCTCATCAAAAAATAACACACTTTCTGTTTTATATTACACAAGACATAAATTCTATGATATTAAAAGTTGAATATAGACCAATGACTTTAGGATTTAGAAACCTCGTAATACTCGCTATTGAACGATATTAGATGTATTCTTAAATAAGCATTGTTCTCAGATAATGGGATGTCTCGATTTTTCTGATGAGAAATGTATAATACCTAGACACATTCTGTTTGCTACGTACGAAATTTGAGACCTCTAAATTATTTATGATCATGTTTGTCACAAATAAAGGGTTATTTGAATTGAACCCGAATTATTTGAACTGAACCCGAATTCCAAGAGTTGTAATATTGCAAAGCTTGAAATCTGATGCTTCCTGCAAATTCTTGTCGCTCGAGCGTTTATGCTCTTCCGCACGTTTTCATTATAAATGTAAATTTCTTGCATGTTTGCACAATAGATAATGAATTGAATTAAAATAATATCTTAATAAAATACGAACTCGCAGTAGGTAGATGAATACCTAATTAAACTCTTTATAAATGTAAAATAGGTATAAACAGGTAGGTCTAAAATAAAATAGAAAAACAGTTTTGTGTTTGAAACCAAATCTAATATTTTTATAGATCTGTATATACTTGTACTAATGAGAAATTGTTTATCAAAATTCGACGCCACTTCAATTAAGAAGGGCTCGAAATGGGTCTAGGTTGTTGTGCGCTGCCCCTTATTATCCACTCCCTAAAAAGTTTTACCCTTAATAAAAGGAAAATCAGGTAGGCAGGAAAAGATTTATGTTATCCTGAGTACACGCAGGTAAATATAAGTATTTTCTGGTAAGAATGGGATTCGGTTGGTCGACAATTTAATACCTAAGCGATTAGGATTTCTTGAGTAGGGTCTCGTTATTTGGTGAAGATTTTATTTGTCTGTTAGACGTATTACGGTCTACATGATTTAGTACTTTGTCTATTGAATATTTGCTCCCAGACATAGTGCTTAAAAATGATACCTATTTCATATTTATTTGACCTTTACTGAATGTTAGCCATATACTCATATGTCGCCGTGAAATTACAAACAACGGTAGATTACAATATCTTGCTTAGTAACAATCTGTCGAATAACGTGTCAAACGTACGCGTGGATCACAAATTAGGTATTCATTTTAAGAAGATTACAATATTACTGAAAACTGTAAAATTATCATCTTGTGCTCTGATTGTTCGAACGTCATAAGGTCCGCGCGGCCATGTTTGTTTAGCAGCAATGCAGTTTCGAACAGAAACAAACAGTGTTAATTTGATACTATATTGTTTTCGTAAGTTTACGTAAGCTGTTTACAACATGAAATTATAGAAATAATCACAGACATAATAACTAAACATGGCGAATTACTGGGAACATGGCGGCTAGACCAATCAAGACGCGATCTACAATAAGACGGATGTATGTTTTACAATGTTTCGACGAATTGCAATTTAGCGAGATACATTATGGTCTATCGATGTTTTTAATTTTACGGTGACGTAATATTTGCCACAGTGGACGACACGGCTTCCTGAATCAGTATTCATGAAAACATTTAGACCGTGATTCTAAATCACAAATTCACAATCCATCGGAATTTGGTATGTTTCTCATTGGATGTTAGTCAAATTTAACCCTTAAGTAGGCGCATGGGGTAGTTCACACCCCAACGCATGTCAAAAGATTCAGATTTCCATAAACATGTCTCAGAGAAAGAGTTGAAATTAGTGTTTTTTCTTTTGTTTTTGTTAAAAGAAGGGTTTACCACATTAGTTTAACCCTTAAATGCATGATTTTCCCAATCCTAATCAAATTTCTGTAATTTATAGAAAAAAGTGTATAAAATGTGGGAAAAATAATAAAAAAATATTTTATTGCTTTTTTTCAATTTTTTCTACTTTTATCCTAGAAATAGCGGTTTTGATTTTTGTTTATAAAAATAAAATAAATAAATAAATCCGAAAAAAATAAAAGTTAAATTTTAGTACGTTTTATATTTGACATATTCTTTTTTATTTTGAGTTTCTATCTGGATTGGTGAATTATTGGCGATTTTTACAAAAAATAGTCAACTTTGAGAATGTATGCCGTTTTTTGGCAAATCTGGTATCAGGCTCAAACATTTTTTTTTTTTACTAAATACTTCCTAAATTCATACAGCAAACATTTTTTATTTGTTAAGTAATATTTCAAGAGCTTATATTTATTTTTTGTGATTTATTGGAGTTATATATATTTAATAAAAATTAAATTTAAATACCTGGTATCATTTTTGATACTGTATGCACTTAAGGGTTAAAATAGATTTATACCATTCATTAAAGTCTGATTTTGCATGTGTTTCCTATTTAAATATAATGAATTAAAACTACCCCACGCCTACTTACGTAACTTTTTTGGCGCGCCTACTTACTGGTTAAATATACAGTACGGTGGTATAATTTATGTTTCTCTTTAGGTAGTTCTTGGAAACTATCAATGTTTTGGCATATCACACTTCACAAATAACTAATTACAACATATTTTTGAGTAGTTCAGTCAAACCTCCTTGTATTTTTATCCTGTTCAGTCAAACCTCCTTTGCGGCGTATACACAGTGAACACCTCACAACTCTGCGAAGGTTTCATAGGTCGCAAGCATATGTCATCCAAGTTGTGGTCGCTACAGGGTTGAATCGGGTCGGAACTGATTCTGGGGCCCTCTAGTGAAGACTCGTTAGAAACTGTCATTGTTCTGACTTACCACACATCACAGGTAACTATTTACACATTTTTAAGTAGTTCAGTCAAACCTCCTTTGCGGCGTATACACAGTGAACACCTCACAACTCTGCGAAGGTTTCATAGGTCGCAGGCATATGTCATCCAAGTTGTGGTCGCTCCAGGGTTGAATCGGGTCCGAACTGGTACTGGGTGCCGCAAGCGAAGAGTTCTTGGAAACTATCATTGTTCTAGCTTATCACACTTCACAAATAACTAATCACAACATATTTTTAAGTAGTTCAGTCAAACCTCCTTTGCGGCGTATACACAGTGAACACCTCACAACTCTGCGAAGGTTTCATAGGTCGCAGGCAGATGTCATCCAAGTTGTGGTCGCTCCAGGGTTGAATCGGGTCCGAACTGGTACTGGGTGCCGCAAGCGAAGAGTACTTGGAAACTATCATTGTTCTAGCTTATCACACTTCAAAACTAACTATTAACAGTTTTTTTTAAGTAGTTCAGTCAAACCTCCTTTGCGGCGTATACACAGTGAACACCTCACAACTCTGCGAAGGTTTCATAGGTCGCAAGCATATGTCATCCAAGTTGTGGTCGCTACAGGGTTGAATCGGGTCGGAACTGATTCTGGGGCCCTCTAGTGAAGACTCGTTAGAAACTGTCATTGTTCTGACGTATCACACATCACAGGTAACTATTTACACATTTTTAAGTAGTTCAGTCAAACCTCCTTTGCGGCGTATACACAGTGAACACTTCACAACTTTGCGAAGGTTTCATGGGTCGGAGGCATATGTCATCCAAGTTGTGGTCGCTCCACGGTTGAATCGGGTCGGAACTCGCGCTGGGTGCCGCAAGCGAAGACTCGTCGAAGCGAACAGCGTGACGGCGAGTGAACTTCGTCCGGGGCTGGGGAAGACAGATCGGATTAGAACCACAAATTAGGAAAACGGCGCGCGGCGCGCCTATACAGATGGCTCACTCAGTATATACTAGCGATGATTTTGACAGTTACTGACTTTAACTGGAAATAACCGGAATCTCAGGGGAAGTCAAGGTAACTAAGAAGGTGGTTGATACGAACGTCACATCTTCGATTTAAAATTGGCTCTGAATCATATGACGTTCTTTATCAGATTTTGCTGTTTTAATATTTTTATGCTTTGAGATTTTTGACAGTAGCAACCCTTGCTCTGTAACAAATGCCAATCGCGAAAATCCGAAATAGGGCCGATTGAACTATCTGTAGACTCTCTATTTTGTGTTAGAACTGAAATAGGTCTGACAGGAGTAATGTGCAACACAACATTCTACTCAAGAGTTAAACATACATACATACATATAATCACGCCTCCTTCCCATAGGGGTAGGCAGAGACTACTTCCTTCCACTTGCTACGATCCTGACACACTTGTTTCGCTTCCTCCACATTCATCAATCTTTTCATACATGCTCGTCGGTTTAGGGTGCTCTTGACCTGACCTTTCTTTAAGACGTCCCCGATTTGATCGAGGTACGTTCGTCGAGGTCTTCCCCTTCCAACGTTCCCATCCACGTCTGCCATGTATACTTGTTTCGTCAATCTTCTTTCATTCATCCTCTCAACATGGCCAAACCATCTAAGCATACCTTTTTCTATACCAGTCACTACGTCTTCTTTTATACCGCAACGTTCTCTTATCACGCTATTCCTTATCTTGTCACTCAATTTCACTCCTATCATACTTCTTAACGCTCTCATTTCTACTGCATTTATCCTACTTTCATGATTTTTCTGCCATACCCAACTTTCACTTCCATACATAAGTGTTGGAACTAACACCCCTCTATGCACAGCCAGCCGGGCCTTATTTGACACTTTCTGGCTATTCATAAAGGCATGCAACGCTCCATTCACCATGTTGCCAGCATTCACCCTCCTCTCAATATCACTTTCGCACTTTCCATCCGATGTAAACTTCGATCCCAAATAAACAAACTCTTTCACTTGCTCCACCCTCTCTTCTTCTATCATAATGTTATACTCTGTCATGCCTTCCTCTTTTTCAAAAACCATAAACATGCGTAGTAAAACAATAAGAAAAAACGTACGTGAGTGTTGCGTGCACGAATAAGTTTTTTGATAGTATTAAGGCTGTAGTGAATACAGAGCAACCCTTAAAGTTTTGTTGAGTGAGCCTTCCGTAAAGAAGATCTATGTACCTATAAGGCGTTTTATTGGCACAAGGACTTGTGTAAAATCGTTTAGAAACTAAGTGCACACGTCGCCGCGTCTCCGTGTTTCTAACATGTGCTGTCATTTGCTATCTGGCTGTCAAAAACCGCAAAATTGTACGGCACGCACGTGTGCGATCCACTTATTTCGTGGTTCTGCAGCAAAATTAATTTTTTGAGTTATTTGTGAATACATACATAATTTGCCATGTGGTGCCGGCTTAGAATAACATCAATCCATATCTTTCCCGTGGGTGTCATAAAAAGCGACTAATCAATTTTACAGGTTAATAACCTGGCACTATGGTGATATGATAAGTCTTCTGAGTGCCTCTCAAACTATTGTCAGACGTGGCGTAAGGGGCCGTTTATGCTCTGCCTTCCCCGCAAGGGATATAGGCGTGATACATGTATGTATGTATGTACATAACATGGACAGGCCAGTGACGTCATCACACGCCCCCCCACTTTCTCTATGATAACATGACTAAAAAATACTACTTACTGCAAATATAATTTATAATGTTAGTGGTGCACTTTTCCATGCTTGTTTGACTCGCTTTATTTATCAAAGGCAACCGCAAAACAAGGCCGTGTCTCAACTCGGTCTCGTTTATGAAAATAAAACTAAATTGTGTTATTTATAAACTCCATTCTAACGAGGTTATTAAAAAGAAAAGCGTGGCTTGCAAGGCAGCCTGCGCTCCGCGTGCGATCTCATGGCAGTCGCATGTCATACATTGTCTTTGCTTTTCAATGTCATCAGATCGCGCGCGTAGTTCAGGTTGGCCTCCTGTCAGAGTGTACAAACTTGACCGTCTATAATTATACTAGCTGCCCGTCAGCGGTTTCACCCGCTGCAACCTATTATTCCGCGGGAAAATAGCATTATCGCCTCAGAGTTCACACACTTTTATAATACTTAAAACCTGTTTCCTGTATGAATCAAGGTTTCTTTTCGCGTGGTAAATTTTATATTATGTATATAGTGGCCTGCCCCGGCTTTGCACGATTGTAATTTATTTGGGTGGTGTTGGTGGTTAAAACTGATAAAAGTTTAATACTTTAGGGGTTTAAAAATCAAACCCTTGAGACATATATTTACCTTTTTTACCCGACTGCCTCAGAAGGAGAGCTATGTTTTTCGAGAGTATGTATGTATGTATGTATGTATGTATGTATGTATGTATGTATGTATTTATGTATGTATGTATGTATGTATGTGGACAAGAAAATTCTTTTTCACGGGCTACAGCCCAAACGGATAGTTGGATTTTGACATATGAGGTGTCGTTAGATTCGTCTCAGCAGCGCGAGTAACACTGGCTATATTAAAAAAATATAGATTCAAGATGGCGGATTTTTACAGAAAAATACTACTTTGAAATGTTTTTTGTTTTTTAACACATCTACTTGTTTAGGTCTTTGGCCTTGTCGCAAATTTTAAAACAGATGGCATATAAAAATCACGATGATCCATACAAACTTTTTGCCCCATTTTTACCCGACTGCCTCAGAAGGAGGTTATGTTTTTCGAGTACGTATGTATGGGATGTATGCGGACAAGAAAATTTTTATGTGACAAGTATAGCAAGTAGACATGGGCGCCGCCTGAAAATTTGCCGGCGGCGGCGCGCTGACATTTTGCAGTCAGCGGCGGCGTGGCGCCGGCGGCGTAGGAATTTTTCAACTTTTTTATAAAACGCGCTACATAACAATTTAAACCTAGTCTAGTTTTATAAAATGCCGAAAAAACATAATTTTATAAATTAAAACATATTTTAATTAAATCTCATATTCTTATTACGTAAAAAATAAGTGTTTATCATAAAAAAACAATTACTTATTTTTCATATTCAAAAATCACAATATCAATGGAATGAATTCTCTCTTTACGAGTTCTCTATTGTTTGCCCTTAAATTTATGATCCTAAACTTGGTTGTCCTAATCATTGTAGTTCTAATACTCTAACATTCTCATTTCAATGCTCCTAATATTCATTGTCCTAATTTTCGTACGTCCTAAAGTTTCTTGTCCAATAATCTATAGTCCTAAAATTGAGAATTTTCCTTAGACCATTTATTACGGGATACCCTTGTTTATTAATAACTAGCTGCCCGTCAGCGGTTTCACCCGCTGCAACCTATTATTCCGCGGGAAAATAGCATTATCGCCTCAGAGTTCACACACTTTTATAATACTTAAAACCTGTTTCCTGTATGAATCAAGGTTTCTTTTCGCGTGGTAAATTTTATATTATGTATATAGTGGCCTGCCCCGGCTTTGCACGATTGTAATTTATTTGGGTGGTGTTGGTGGTTAAAACTGATAAAAGTTTAATACTTTAGGGGTTTAAAAATCAAACCCTTGAGACATATATTTACCTTTTTTACCCGACTGCCTCAGAAGGAGAGCTATGTTTTTCGAGAGTATGTATGTATGTATGTATGTATGTATGTATGTATGTATGTATTTATGTATGTATGTATGTATGTATGTGGACAAGAAAATTCTTTTTCACGGGCTACAGCCCAAACGGATAGTTGGATTTTGACATATGAGGTGTCGTTAGATTCGTCTCAGCAGCGCGAGTAACACTGGCTATATTAAAAAAATATAGATTCAAGATGGCGGATTTTTACAGAAAAATACTACTTTGAAATGTTTTTTGTTTTTTAACACATCTACTTGTTTAGGTCTTTGGCCTTGTCGCAAATTTTAAAACAGATGGCATATAAAAATCACGATGATCCATACAAACTTTTTGCCCCATTTTTACCCGACTGCCTCAGAAGGAGGGTTATGTTTTTCGAGAGTACGTATGTATGGGATGTATGCGGACAAGAAAATTTTTATGTGACAAGTATAGCAAGTAGACATGGGCGCCGCCTGAAAATTTGCCGGCGGCGGCGCGCTGACATTTTGCAGTCAGCGGCGGCGTGGCGCCGGCGGCGTAGGAATTTTTCAACTTTTTTATAAAACGCGCTACATAACAATTTAAACCTAGTCTAGTTTTATAAAATGCCGAAAAAACATAATTTTATAAATTAAAACATATTTTAATTAAATCTCATATTCTTATTACGTAAAAAATAAGTGTTTATCATAAAAAAACAATTACTTATTTTTCATATTCAAAAATCACAATATCAATGGAATGAATTCTCTCTTTACGAGTTCTCTATTGTTTGCCCTTAAATTTATGATCCTAAACTTGGTTGTCCTAATCATTGTAGTTCTAATACTCTAACATTCTCATTTCAATGCTCCTAATATTCATTGTCCTAATTTTCGTACGTCCTAAAGTTTCTTGTCCAATAATCTATAGTCCTAAAATTGAGAATTTTCCTTAGACCATTTATTACGGGATACCCTTGTTTATTAATAATTCGTCTTATCCGGTACTGTCCCCCTACGTCTACGATGTCCTTTGATCATCTAGCAGGTGGTCTGCCAACTGACGCCTTTCTATCATCGCTTTTGTCCAGCGGGAGTCATCTTGTCTAGCTAAGTGTCCTGCCCACCCCCACTTTTTACTTATTCGCTTACCAAGGTCTTCTTAAATTAGTCCGTCGTGTGATTTTGATATTGCGAATGCGATCGAGTAGTTTAATACTTAACATGGAACGATCCATGGCTCTCTGTGTGACTTTAATTTTCTGCATAGTCGTCCGTCCATTTCAGCACTAAAAGTAAAGGCAGAATGCACTGGTTGAACAACTTGGTCTTCAGGCATTGTGGAATCTTACGTGACATAATAACGTCCGCCAATATACCAAAATCTACCCACCCGATTCGACTGGGGCTCTTTGCTAAAGGATAAAAGATGTCCAAGAGTGACCTAGTCTCTATAGTAGACTATAGTGCTTTTACCAACAATGATGTTTGGTACGGAATACAGATACGTGACTGGTCAGTTTCTGTATATTTTACTTTCTTGAAATCAAAATTTTACTACTTATTAGGACTACTAAACCATAAGGCGAACAAAATCAGGACGTTGAAAGCTTAGGAACATCAACATTAGGACTAGAAAACAAATATTAATATTATGACAGACGTGTTTGGACGACTGACTTTAGAACAATCAACGTTAGGTCAAAAAAGGGACCCGCCTTTACGCCACTCACGCCGCGCGACGACCGACGGCGGCGGCGGCGGCGTGCCTGTGCAACACGGCGGCGGCGCGCCGGCGCGGCGCCCATATCTAATAGCAAGACCAGTGTGTACCATTGGCAAATAGGGCCCACTGAAAACCAGCGCTGCGCCCCTGGTTGGTGTGGCATGAAGCTGAGTGTGGTCCTATTATTGACGGATGCTGCAATACCAATTACATAATTATTTTATTTTTCGGGTTCATTGTGTTTTTTTTTAATTTGTCCCAGTTTTCTATTTTTTGTACCCTAGGTTTAAGTGTCATGTTTTGTGTTGTGGTGTCCGCTGAATAAGAATGTCTTATTATTATTAGTATATTATTATAAATATCGTAAGACAAAACATAAATTAATTAAAAGTTCGATAAAAAAAAGCAAAATAAGGACCATTCTATTCGGGCTCGAGCGCGAGTCGTCTTGCTTAGAGGGCAAGCGCACTACCGCTTTGCCAACGTGTCTTTAAGATGCCTGTTGAATTAACGGATATGTTTCCCCACAAAGTGCCCGTAATTTCAAAATAAGAAAAATTATTGCCTTTCACGCCAAAAAATGATGATTCGAAAGATTGGAACAAAATACGAAAAGGTTACTTACAGAAACCCAGCAGTAAGTATTAAAGAACATATCTAGCGATCTCCGATCGCGCATTAAAACTCACACCGTTGCTGTAAAATAACACCCTATATTGTATCTATGTATTTGTGGGATCCAATAATTTGGTAAAACATTTTCACCGGCATATATATTTTCTTTACGCATTATGTGGGATGTACGTGAATTTTGCCTTACTTACTCGCCAAGAGATGTCGCTGTTAGTTTTCGGCGAAAACGTTTAAAACGCGGATCGGCTCAGTCACGCCACCTATGCAAAAATATTGGATTATGCGTGATCCCGTAGGAATAAGTCATTTTCCCGCGGTAAAAAGTAGCCTATGTGTTATTCTGGATACTCTTCTATATTTGTGCAAATTTTCATGTCAATCTAATCAGCCGTTTTAGCGTGATGTCGTAACAAACACACACACAAACATCCGCCTTTATAATATTAGTAGGATACTGTACCACTTAAGATTAAGGAAATATCAAAGTTTTTCAATTTGCGGTTGGTAACCATACAGCTGCAAACAAACCAGCAACAAAATTAACTTTGTAACGCTGAAAGACCTGATATTTAAACGTTGACTACGAAACCCTATTTGTGAGCGTATCTGACACGCTCTTGGCCGCTTTTTTAGTATTAGAATTTGCTAAAGTCTAGGGTGTGCGTGAATTGATTTGTATAGCAGGGCAGGGTTGACTGGCGAAGGGTCCCGGCATTTCATAGATCACTGACTAACGCGCGCGATTTTACATCATTCACCAATATGGCACCGTGCAATCATCAGCGCCACCTAGCGGTCGCAACTCTCCTGGGCTAGCCGTGCTGTCATTTGAGGGCGGGAACGAAGATCATTGTGGCGGGAAGTTGAAAAATATTTGTGAAAGTGTATACATACATAATGTTGCATTAATATTATGAAAATTATTGATAGTAAGGTGGCCAGAGTGTTTTCAAATTGTTTCTCGTCATTTAAATTGAACGCGGTAGTAAAAGCAATTCAAAAAGTGAGGGTTGTTTTTTTCACTTTTACTAAACGTTTATTTTAAAACAAGAAAATAAAGCTACTTTAATTGCTTTATTAAATGATAATAAGCATATACACCTTACGTAAAACCAACACTTATTTACCTTAAGAAAAAATATTGCAACTCGGTGATTTTACTGGGTAGCGTATTTCCCTATAATTTGTGATGTTGTCTACTAGTAGAAGTAGGCAACTTTCTAAGTAATAATGACATCAAACGGAGCCGACACGGTTTATCGTGCACTCCGAAGCACGGAATCATCTTTATTTCGCACTTTCAGAAGGTTTAACATGCAATGTCCATGTGAACTGGGAACAATTTCTCAAAGTGATAAGAATTCATTGAAATGTGAAGAAAATGCAGAAATTCCAGGATTTGGAAACCTGAATTCTACATGCTCAGACTAAATAATTCAGTATTTTAATAATTCTTTAGTCTTTTCATTCATTATTTTCGTCATTTCATTCTAACAAATTGTTCGCCTCGCCATAGAAAGATTACAGAGAGTACCAGGATTTTTACTGCTTTTCGCCACCAGGGGCGCTGCAGCTGCGCTGTCTAGTACAACGCGCGAACTGCGCACGTTGCCAATTGATATGGAGCTTAATTTCTGTAATCGTGCACAGAAATGAAGTCCGCAGCAACTGGTCTTACCACTCTTATCACGTCTTCTTTTAAATACTAGAATTAGCTAAAGTTTAGGGTGTGTGTGAAGTGATTTGTACTATAGTAGAACACGTGATACAAGCACAATTAGTTGCACACTTTCGCATTGGAAAATTTAAAAATTAAAGCTCTTAATGTCTTGCCGTAACATAAAGTATACGCCTTTGCCGTCTAGCAGGCAATGTGCTTGTTGGATACTTCTAAGAAACTTCTAATAACGGATTACTCCTCCGCTAGAACCTACATAAGCCTAAAGCTTGACTTTGATGAATAGGAAGGAACCAAGTACTGTGATTGTACATTGCGTTAGTCTCGCTCGATTCCTTGTATCATCGGTATAATAGGGGTAACTTAGAATAGCACTGTTTAGAAAGGGATAGGACGGATTTAGAACGTAGACTAAAGGTAGGTATTGCAATAAACATCCGACTTTGACTTTCGTTAAGCCCAGTGTGGCCAGTAGTAAAATGAGGTGACTAATCTTAATGGTATAGTAGTTAGCTTAGCGCACATTACTTTTTCATGCCATCTCTTCACTTAGGTCAATAAGACCTCTGTGAAGAAGACTGTCGTAAACAGTCAAAACGTCGAGGTTAAACCCTAGACAACAAGTGGATGTGTTAAAAAACAAAAACCCGACTGCGGTTATTTTAAAGTAGTATTTTGCTGTAAAAATCCGCCATCTTGAATCTATATTTTTTTATTATAGCCAGTGTCACTCGCGCTGCTAAGACGAATCTAGCGACACCTCATATGTCAAAATCCAACTATCCGTTTGGGCTGTAGCCCGTGAAAAAGAATTTTCTTGTCCACATACATACATACATACATACATACTTTCGAAAAACATAACCCTCCTTCTGAGGCAGTCGGGTAAAAAGTGAGTCGTTCGTTAATATTTTAAATTGAGCGTATTTTGCTAGTTTAACAAAACTGTTATCTGAGTTACTTTATTTCAAACCTTTCTCGACATAGGAAGGTATAGGGAGGTATCGAACAACCGTATCACCCGGAAAATCCCTGTATCCTCCTTCCTCTTTCCCTGTTTTATTATTCTGTGTCAAAAGCATCCCAAATATTATGGTTTCGTCAAGGGTTGCACGTAATTCAATAACGCAATTTGGCACGGGCATTCAGTATGGAATTCTGGATTCCGCTGAATACGCCGTGAATTTGCATACAGATGAACCCAACTTACATTCTCTGGATGAACTGCGTCGTTGTTTGTCGCTATTTTGGTCTTCAGTGTTCCGGGAGCCGATATTACTGTGGACAAAGTAACAGAGTCACCAGTTGCTTTTTTATTTTACTATCGAAAGGGCAAAGAGTTTTAGGGATGATACATTTTGAGATAGAGAGATAGAGATTTCCGTCTTCAGTTATCAATTAACAGTACAACTGTTCTCAAATAAAGGTAATAAAAAATCTTTCTTTTCCACACATAATGTGTCACAGCTAGGGTAATCTTTGGATCAAAAACAATCCACTGCTAGTATCTCTATTTCTATCTCTCTTCGTGTGGACAACGAGTCGTCCAACGACCCGATGAACTCTGGTGAATCTCAGTGGGACTGCTAGTAGTTTTTTGGGTACATAATGTGCATTTTTAGGGTTTCGTAGTCTACTAGAAACCCTTATAGTTTCGTCATGTCTGTCTGTCTGTCTGTCTGTCTGTCTGTCTGTCTGTCTGTCTGTCTGTCTGTCTGTATGCCGCGCCCTCATATCTTCGTCAGTTTTAAAGCTATCGACATGAAATTTGGTGAGAAGATAGATCGTGTTGACCCAAATATAGAAATGTTAAGAAAAAAATATTTCAAATGTTTTTTGGACCCCCTCCCATACAAGTGAAAGGGGGGCAAAAAATTTTTTTTTCTTCTGTAATATTGAGTAGGGTATCGTTGAATAGGTCTTTTAAAATTAAGGTGAGGTTTTTTTGAAATAAATTCTCTAAAATGTTTCTGTCACGAGATATTTGCTTTTAAAAAGGGCGTTTTTGACCCATAATTTGTTCCAGCTGTAACTTTTAAAGTATAAACGCTAAAAATTTGAAATAAATATGGAATATAGCTTACAATCTGAAGTTACAATGAAAACTATAACGGATATCGTACCCTTAAAGGTTTCAGGAAAAATTGAGTTTTTCTATTTGCGGTTGGTCATCATACTGCTGCTAACAAACCAGCAACAAAATTAAGTTTGTAATGCTGAAAAACCTGATATTTAAACGTTGACTACGAAACCCTATTTGTGGGCGTGTCTGACACGCTCTTGGCCGGTTTTTGTATTATAACAATAGTACATTACGTCACAGGCCGAGTATATAGCAATTTCTGGTCGAGTGGCATTGGAAGGCCGAGACGAAGTCGAGGCCTTCTAAAGTAAACGAGACCAGAAATTGTTATTTCGGCCGAGGTTTGTATAGTGCTTTTCTCCAATTTGCAAGGAAACAAATATTTAAATCGTGATAAAATTGACACTTAGTAACTTTTAAAGTTCGCAAAACGTTGGCGCTGGTTTTGCTTACGTTCCGTTTCATAAAGAATGCGCGGGAAATTCACATTCAGCCTTCAAACTTCAAACAAATTGTGTTCCATAAAACACCTAATCACGAAAGTGTGAAGTTTAAGAACCCTTTTATTACCGGCCTAGTCCGGCAATTTCTATTACAGTCCTCTTCGCCTTGACAACATAAATGAGCCCATTGACGTATTCTTTTTTTAAAGTAATGAAGCTATTTCCGAGCAAATTGGAGAAAAACATGTTACGCCGACCCCAATTGATTTGTGTTAAGGGCAGGAAGATGATAATGAAGTGCATTTCCGTCGTATTTAGAACTATGAGCTCTTGGGCAAACTTGTTTAGCTACCTACATGAACTATTTTCAGTTGATGGTAGTTATAAAAATAACTCACCTGGCATATCCGAAGCGCTAGGGCTGTGCCCACAGAGTATTTTCCTCAAGGCCCTCAAGTAGGTCTTGAAGTCCAGGGTATAGGAGCCGTAGACCAACGGGTCCATACAGGAATTGGAGACGGCCATGATGAAGAAGAACTCCTGGACCCGCGCTGATACGTGGACCGCTGACTGCCTGTCCAGCATGTACCTGGGGGTAGATAAGGTAGTTTTTTAAATCAGTACTTTGATTACTTTCGTGGCGGCAATTAAAAAACCTTTCGCGCTGTCATATGTGTGTGTGGCGTCGCCTGACTGATTTGACAACTGCCATCTTGTATATTGGCGAAAATTGCCATTTGTATCGCTATCTATACCATTCTTTGAATACCATTCAAAAGACAATCTGTGATGTCTGTGACAATAACTCCCAACGCAATTTTACGCGGTGAAGTGTGAAAAGATATCAATAAGCAGTTTTTTTCCATGGTACCTATTTATTCCTTAACAGCCGATATGGAGCAGTGGTTAGTAAGACTTCCTGCGACGCAGAAGGTTCCGGGTTTAATTCACGCTAAGCTGTCGGCCCCGGTTGCTGTCTATGATTACTTAGACGGCAGTCGTTACACAACCATTTCAGAGACCAGGGTTGATCGGGTCGTTGGATGACTCGGTGTCCCACTCAAAGAAGAAGAAGATTCCTTGAATTTCATGTATCCGCGTACATCCAAAAAATACTAACCGTCAAAAACTATCGACTGTTACCTAAACATAGTCCGACATAACTTATGGAGCCTTTTTAATCCACTTTAGGGACCCCAAGATTTTTGTAGCAACCTGTCGCTACAAAAATCTGAAATGTGATTATTTTCGCATGTATACCATTATATTTATTAACTTTGTCACCATTTCGGTCCGTCGTCGTCGCTAAAGTGGCTTTTATAAGGCTTTCAAAGCTTTATTAATCCCGTAATATATTATGAAAGCTGTGCCGTAAGTAATATCTCGCGTGTTATATTGTGGTGCTTATATAACTCAATTTCCTTATACTTAAATGTAAAAAAGTGTCTTTACATGGATTTTTATTATTAATATAAAATATGCCTTAAGAGTCCATAATAAAAGTTCCTAAGCATATTAATATGGACATGACATACAATTGTGTAACATTATAGATTTGGTGCCAATTTTCATGTTTGAAAAGCAAATTAATGGCTTCTTCGTCTTCTTTTCTTACCGCGTAAAATACGCGTACGAAATTATAGAAATATGACGTCATATTTCAATATTTTGGATGGAGTCAAAACAATAACTTTTATATTATTTTTGATTATTACATTATACTTTTATATTATTTTCAATGGTGCTGATGTAGCCTGCAGTTGGCGACATGGTTAAGATGCTGGGAGCTGGGTTTGGTTGGGTTTCCTGTGCAGGTATTGTAGTTTTAGGCGACAGACTGACAACCTGTCACTATAGTTACGAATTTCTGAATCAATCTTCGTCAGACGAGGCAAAAACGTTCACGTTAATACGCTGTCTACCCCGCAAAGGATAAACACGTGATTCTTGTGTGTGTAATGTAATACAGGCTATTAATTAGTGCTAACGATCCTAACCTTCACCTGTAGCTACCGTAGCCTTGCCCTCAAGTGACTAAATCTTAGAGTTTATATCAGAAAGCTATAGCGCATTAGGCCCCGCGGCATACTGTCAGAGCGTAAGCAGTTGCAGACGTCAAATGTATGAGAAGTTATAGAGGTTCAGTAGTGCTGTCACTGTCGTTTTGCTACTGACAGACAGAGAGGTGGCGCCCAGCCTACTGCCGCCAGTTCTAACATTTTACACTAGCCAATACTTACTTTGTGCTTTTTAGGCGCACTCTATAGCTTGCTCATATATACTCTAAGGACAAAATTGAGATAGTTTCTCAACTGGCTGGTGGTTGGAGAACTTTGTGAAGATGTGTGAAGGATGTGAACTAATTTGTTCAATAAGATATTATATTTCATTCAAAGTTAGACAAGCATTTCTTCACAAAATTGTGTCCTTCCTATCAAAGGAATAAAAATTTCTACTGTAACAAAATTTACGAGAGAATTAAGAGAAAGAGAGAGTTCTTAAGAGATTTAATACTTGCAAATTGAATTTCAAGATCAAATATTTTTACTAAGCTTACTTCAACTGTAGACCTATACTACTCGGTTTGCAAAAGAAGGGGACCCGATATGGCAACAATATTATTTTGCGTCTTTTTCATGTCAACAATAATATTGCCATTTCGGGTTCCCTTCTTTTGTGAACCGGATAGTAGGTATGTGTTTAAGAATGAGACGACAAAAAAATATCAAAGTAAATATTTTTAATGTACTTACTCTATCAAATGTTTTTAGTGTATAAGTACGTCTTCACTTTTTTCTTTATTTTCATATGGGACAGTGAATCAACGAACGCCCCGATGAATCCAATTGTCAGAGTTCTTTAAAGACCTAAGACAAAGACAAGACGCCCCCTATATTGAAATTGACATGTTTGTGTAACGAACGGCCACCGTCTAAGTAATCATAGGCAGCAACCAAAACCGAGACAGCTTAACATACCTTCCGAAGCACAGAGTGATCTATACTACTAACTACTTTCACAATGTTATACAGGGTGTAAAGGACGGCGTAACAAAAACTTTGCAGGCGTGCTCAGACCATGCAACTGTACAACTCTCCCCATGGAACATATGGTGGTAAACGAAACAATATTTCCGATTCCCATACAAAATTCACGATCGACTGACTGACTTTGTATTGGAAGTCATTTTTTTCTTTTACCTCAATATGGGGATGCCTGCAAAGTTTTAATAACACCGTCTTTTACACCCTGTATAGAAAATAATAGACAGTTGTTTTCAGCCAGAGGTGCTTGAAAGCTTTTCATAAAATTTTTAGCTCATTACCGGCTTTATTGAATGAAACTCAATACGCTATTCTCAGAAAGTCTGAGCCATATTTTTATCTTTTTTATTTTCTTTTTGAAAGATTTTCTCACTGCCCCAGTTTCAAAGAGTAGTTTTTATCTACTTACTACTTTCCTCGGTCTTTTTACCGGTAATGTAGATTTTTGCGAAAAATGGTTACTCGGTCTGGCACTCACTATTCGCGGTGTGAATAGTTCAAGCGGCAGTGATTTTTTAAGAAATAAGTGAAATATGTGAAACGTAATTAAGTGAAATATGGCAGACGATGGTGCATTATGTGCAGCAGTAGTGATACTTTGCAGTTGCTTTTTTAGTCAAAAGAAAGTATTTTTGCAACTTTTTCGCAGTCTGGCAATTCTACATGTATTTTACATGAAAAGCTATTGCCTCGAACATATTCCAGTTTTTACATTTGCGAAACTTCAGAAGTTCATTGCGCCTAAACGCAATGGAGAGCGGTTGCCAGACTATAACGTATTTATAAGAATAATAATTTATTTGCAATAAACAGTACGCCATGAAAAACGAGATACCGAAAAAAAAACACAAAATCACTTTGGTTTAATGTCACTACCTCTCTACCTAAAGGCCTGGAGGCTCTTGTTTGTTTTTGTATGTTTTACCATATTTCATGGTGTCACGTTTAGGTGGGACGCACGTGGGACGTGACTTGCCCCAGATTTCCGTCCACTATACAAACTCAAACACAGATTTTTAGGCGAGTTGCACACGCCCGGATAATATTGCGGTTTGTGACAGCCACCAGAGGGGTAACGTGTGACGGTTGCTCGACATGTGCCCTGTTTAAGCAGCATGCGCATCATTAAGATTTATTTATTTATTTTATTTTTATACTTTATTGCACATAGTACAAAAGGCGGGCCTAATGCCACGCGGCATTCTCTACCGGCTAACCAGAGGGTAAACAGAGAGAAAGATACGGGTGCACGCGGGTATTAAGACTTCAGACGAGGCAAATCAAATCGTTTGGATTTTATCAAAAAGAGACAAGAATTTTAACATAAAGTTGAAGAGAGACGCATGCTAACCGAGATGGTATTCGTTATTTGGGCAGGCTTTCGTGAACTTCTTTCGAAAAATGACTTAATTCAGAAAAACACCGGAAAATCTTAGGTTGCGTGTAAGAAACGCCTGACACCGGCGCCGTTGACCTCGAAACTAACACCAAACTTAGTTGTTGAATTTTCCAACTCCCCAATACGCTGAGTGGCTGAGGGTAGATAGTACGTGTTTCCGTGTCCTTAATAAGTTTATGGCGCCCCTACCACAATACAAATAGAGAGCTTACAGAAGGTTCACTTGACCCTATTCAGGATTTTTGCGATTGTCAATTGTTCCTACTGTCAACAATCTCAAAGAATAAGAATATAAAAACAATTTAATCTGATACAAAAACGTCATATGATTCTGAGCCAATTTCAATCCAAGAAATATGACGTTCGTGGCAACCAACTTTTTAAAAACCTTAACATCCCCTGAGATTTCGGTTAATTGTAGTTAAAGCCAGCACGTGTCAAAATAATTGCTAGTACTGAGTGAGCCATCTGTATAGGCGCCCCGCGCGCCGTTACCCTAATTTGTGCCCCACACATAGAAAATCCTATAATTATCTATATTTATCTTCCTATGTGTGGGAGACACAAAGTGCCAGCTTAATAGCATCACCCATCATCAGTAGCTTAGAATAGCTTTACATTGTGGGTGTCGTAAGAAGCGACTAAGGGATTTCAGAGTTGATGTGTGTTGCAATTTTAGGCGACATGCTGACAATCTGTCATTATGGTAATACACAGTCTTCTGAATGACTCTCAAACTATTGTCAGATATGGTGTAAATGTCCGTTTTTACAGCTATTTACGCTCTGCCTACCTCGAAAGGATATAGGCATGATATATGTAATAGTATGTATGTTCTTTTGTGTGGGAGACCGAGTAGGCGAATGACCCGATAAAATCTGATGTATTAGGTTTTTAAACCGCCTGCTACAAGTAGATAGTAGGCATATGACATGATTTGTGAAACGATCGTAGCTGTCTCAACTAAGACCAACGGCTTTACATGCCCTCTGCAGCACGGAACCATCTTTCATTCCGCCCATTCTCATGGCATGCCATGTCTCTCACGAAACTAAATTATTAGCTTTATGAATGCAGCACCCTCGAAAACCGAACCTTGGATCTCTTGGGAAGATACAGCTAGACTATGAAGTGGAGGCAGGGCAGGGTGATATAATACCTAGCGAGCGTGCTAACCTTTGTCCATATCCATAGACTTATAATATACTAGCGTCACAAATTAGATAAACCGCGCCCGGGGCGCCTTTACAGATGGCTCACTCAGTACAAGCGACGATTTTGACGCTATAATTGAAATGTCAGGGGAATTCAAGGTAACCATGAAGTTGGTTGCCACAACTGCATAATAGGTCTGATGTTTTTATATCAGATTTTACTGTTTTGATATTCTTTTACGTTGAGATTGTTGACGGTAGCAACCCTGGTACTTACCAACAATTGACAGTCGCGAAAATCCCAAATAGGGTCGAGTGAACTTTCTGTA
The DNA here is from genome assembly GCA_024500475.1 of Phthorimaea operculella. Lineage (NCBI taxonomy): Eukaryota > Metazoa > Arthropoda > Insecta > Lepidoptera > Gelechiidae > Phthorimaea > Phthorimaea operculella. The sequence continues at coordinate 12,184,556 of JANFCV010000002.1, forward strand.
TACTCTCTATTTTGTGCTAGCGTTAAAAGTTTATATCATCATAACATAACTGTCATACATAAAATAACTGTTATACATAACATAACATATCTAAAATTGAACTCGGTCAATAGCTACTATCTCACAAGTTTGAATATACTTTCGACACTGTTACGAGTTTCGAGTGTGACCCAAATCTAAAACGACAGCAATATTCAGTGATTTGATTTATAACTCTCTGATCTACCATTCCCTTGGGATAATCCTGTAAGCTAAGTTTGCCAATGAAAATATTTAAATCAAGATTAATTGGGTAAACTTCTGATAATTCTGAAACCAATTTTGCGAGTCCAAATAATTGAAACAAGCACGATAATTAACACGACTGTGGTGACTTCTCAGTTATATTTTTGTGTTTAAAATCAGCCATTTTGAATTTATGACATTTTGATATAGCCAGTGTCACTCGCGTTCTCGGCTCGCGTTGCTGAAACGAATCCAACGACACCTCATATATGTCAACGTCCGTCCAGCTTTTTTGGATGTAACCCATCAATAGTAGGTACCTAGCTTAGTCTATTCAAAAAACTTAGGGCGCACTAAAATGGGATCTAAATAGGTCATTTTTAGCCCCTAGGGATCAACAAAATTGCTTTGAAATGCAGCCATTTTTTTTCTAATTAACAAGGTAGTACTTAGGTAATTATATACCTTGAAATAAACAAAGTCACTATGGATAGTTCTCAAAAAATTGGCCGCAAGATTTCATTTTTGCGTGTTTTTAAAAAGTTCGTGTTTTCGAGAAAAAATATATCTTGATAGCTAGATTAATGGTTCCTTATTACATATTTAATGGAGGGAAGCAATTTTTTTCATCACTTTAGGAAATATGGGCAATCTAAATTACGAGGGGGGTAGGTGAACGACAATGTCGCCAGGTTAAGGACAATGGTGCAGGTTAACGACATTTTAGTACAAATTTACTAAGTAACGTCAGCAGGTTAACGACTACGGGTACGGGCTGTAATTTCTCAGCAATAAAAGCACAAAATACCTAATCATTTAGTAACTTAAATTCGTACAGCACACATATGAACATTTTTGCACTTCAACTAAATCAAACTTTTAATAAGTATAATAAAGTATCTCTATGAACAATTCAATGTTTTTTAGAAAGATCCTGCTAAAATTATTGTTTAATTAATTTAGGACTACTTTTATCAAATGAGTAAAATATCAAGCAATGAATTAGATCATTTATTTTATATTTTTAATTACACATTTGTACTATAATTGTCGCTAACCTGCTATTTGGTCGTTCACCTGCATTTTTGAGACAGGTGAACGACCGGCAGGTTAACGACTAAATAGCAGTTATTTCGTCATCACAAGAGAATCATTTTGTACAAGGATTGCTCACTTAGGGCTATTTCTCAAAAAATTGGCCGCACAACCTGTGCATCAGTTTACGTCAGATATTTTTTATATTTATGCACCCAGCTGATAACTTTTGCCATATTCGTTTTTAAACACAGTTCTTACACAAAGGCCATGTGTATATAATATCGCTCGAGGTATATTATATACTTTTATTCTGATTTTTACGTATATTTGGTCGCTAACCTGCGTGTCTTTTCACGATGTGCTTAAGTTTAAGCATTAAAAAAATATATTAATGCGCAAAAATAAAATATTCTACCAAACGTTTCTATTTACGTATATCCATAGGAGAAGAATCATACAATATAATAACCTAATATTCATTATTCATAACATAAAATATAATTTAAAGTTTTGTTCGATATTTTTGGCGTTAATCTGCAAATGTGAAAACACGATCGTACCGCGGGTACCACTTCACCTCTCCCCTCTCACTCTGCAACACCTGAACCAGCCATTCACTAGCAAACATCTGCTGAGAGAAGGCCTTGTCAGTTGTTCAGTTTCCGGAGAAAAGGCGAGCTATATATCGGATTCTTGAGTTTGTAACGGGTATGTAGTCGTTTTTATGCCTCTTTTATGTAAAAAACTATGCTACCTGTTGCACTCATTTCAAGTTATAATGTGTAAAATAGTGTTTGCTTTAATGTGTCTAAGTGAGCAATCCTTGTACAAAATGGTTTTCCTGTGATGACGAAATAACTGCTATTTAGTCGTTAACCTGCCGGTCGTTCACCTGTCTCAAAAATATAGGTGAACGACCAAATAGCAGGTTAGCGACAATTATCATACAAATGTGTAATTAATAATATAAAATAAATGATCTAATTCATTGCTTAATATTTTACTAATTTGATAAAAGTAGTCCCAAATTTATTAAACAATAATTTTAGAAGGGTTTTTCTAAAAAACATTGAATTTTTCATAGAGATACTTTATTATACTTATTAAAAGTTTGATTTAGTTGAAGTGCAAAAATGTTCATATGTGTGCTGTACGAATTTAAGTTACTAAATGATTAGGTATTTTGTGTTTTTATTGCTGAGAAATTACAGCCCGTACCCGTAGTCGTTAACCTGCTGACGTTTCTTAGTAAATTTGTACTAAAATGTCGTTAACCTGCACCTATTGTCCTTAACCTGGCGTCATTGTCGTTCTCCTGCCTCCCTCGTAATTTAGATTGCCCATATTTCCTGAAGTAATGAAAAAAATTGCTTCCCTCCACTAAATATGTAATAAAGAACCATTAGTCTAGCTAGCAAGATATTTTTTTTCGCGAAAACACGAACTTTTTAAAAACACGCAAAAATGAAATCTTGCGGCCAATTTTTTGAGAACTGTCCTTAGACACATTAAAGCAAACACTAGTTTACACATTATACCTTGAAATGAGTGCAACAAATAGCATAGTTTTTTACATAAAAGAGGCATAAAAACGACTACTTACCCGTTACAAACTCCAGAATCCGATATACCGGGAGTAACAGAAAGGGTATAACAAGCCGAAAGGAGGTCAAGGTACTCATGAAACTGAACAACTTTCCCCATGGAACATGGGTCGAAATATGAAAAAAAAATTTGGGCCTCCCATACAAAATCGCCGATGAGCTGACTGCTTTACTATGGGAGGTCCAATTTTTTCTTTCATATTTCGACCCATGTTCCATGGGGAAAGTTGTTCAGTTTCATGAGTACCTTGACCTCCTTTCGGCTTGTTATACCCTTTCCGTTACTCCCTGTATAGCTTGCCTTTTCTCCGGAAACTGAACAACTGACAAGGCCTTCTCTCAGCAGATGTTTGCTAGTGAATGGCTGGTTCGGATGTTGCAGAATGAGGCGTCAGAGGTGAAGTGGTACCCGCGGTACAATCGTGTTTTCATATTTGCAGATTAACGACAAAAAAGTTCGTACAAAACTTTAAATTGTATTTTATGTTATGAATAATGAATATTAGGTTATTATATTTTGTGATTCTTCTCCTATGGATATACGTAAATAGAAACGTTTGGTAGAATATTTTATTTTTGCGCATTAATATATTTTTTTAATGCTTATACTTAAGCACATCGTGAAAAGACACGCAGGTTAGCGACCAAAAATACGTAAAAATCAGTTTAAAAGTATATAATATACCTTGAGTGATATTTTATACACATGGCCTTTGTGCAAGAACTTTATTTAAAAACGAATATGGCAAAAGTTATCAGCTGGGTGCATAAATATAAAAAATATCTAACGTAAACTGATGCACAGGTTTGCGGCCAATTTTTTGAGAAACGGCCCTATAAATACTTTTCAATATGTATTCAAGACGCCAATCCCCATTGTGTTCGGCCTTCGATCGAATTTCCATTCTACGTGATATGTATTATTTACGTTATAATGACGTGAATTGACGCGTTGTAGGTGTATATTACCAACGCATCATGTTTTTCATTTTAGAGCAATCCCTATTAAGCCAAGTCTTCATTAAAACGTATTATCCTGTTTCGTAGATGCCTGTTTTTGTCCTGGCTTACGTATTCAAAAGGTTATATTGGCTGTTGCAAAACAAACAATAAAGCCGAAAAGAGGTCTAGGCACTCATGATATTGAACAGCTTTCCCCATGAAACATGGGTCCAACTATGAAAAATAATTGGACCTTTCAACTAGGGATCCATATACAAACTAAAGCATTTTACAGAGTCATTTTACATCCTACATCATTGTATTTTAATTGACTTCTTCCGTATTGTAATAAAATACTCGAGAAAAGTTGTTTACTCATTTTATGCTGCAGCAATCATTCGAAATAACGACATCTTATTTCTCTTTACACCAGTGTAAAATAAACTTGCTTTCTTTTCTTTGTTTCTTGCAATGAGTTTATTTTTGTCGCCACATCTGCTCTGTAAGACGGTTGGTGTGGTGGGTTGGAAACTGAAAGGACAATTTTGTTTGACATTCTTAGCACTTGTTCTAAAGAAACACCTTCTTTCAAAGAAAATGTATAACTCTCGTTTACATGGTGTTAGCAAAAGTAGTGCGTTACCTCAAACCACGCCTTCTATAGGTATAATAAGGTATGTTAAGCGTGTTCAACGTTTTATACAAGGTTATTTTTTAGTTAGTGCGCAAACTTTGCAGGATGTTTCTACTCGTGATTCTGAACAACTTTTACTATGAGGCCACAAGAGAAATCTAAAAAAAAAATTTGGGAGTTCCATACATTTTTGCCGAGTAGGTATGAATTTTTCTATGGAACATACAATTTATTTTTTCTTGAATTCGCAGGTGGGCCATAGTTAAAGTTGTTCAGAATCACGAGTAGAAACACCATGCAAAGTTTGCGCACTGACTAAAAAATAAACCCGTGTAGCTATTTGTTTTTTTATTAGAAGTGTATTTATAAGAAATATAGAATGATTTAAATATTTTACTAAACTGTTCAACACTAAGAACAATAACTAAAAGCACGTTCAACCCTACAACGCAGCACACAGTGCAGTCAATTACCGCTCTGAAAACTTTGCATAGTTTCTTCACTGCGCGCTACAGGTCTACAACGGTGCAACCGCAGCAGCCGAACGTGACTGTAAACAAAAGGTACTCTGTGACTGTAAACACGGATCCCACCCAAAACATAAATGTGAAAGGCTGCCAAGTTCGATAATATTGGAATGCTTCGCCTATAAAAGAAGTGAGATCTAAATAACTACCAAGTTCCATACACAGACCTCAGTTAAAAATAGTTACAGGAATGCAAGTATGTAATGATATAACTTGGCAAGTTCTCACACACTTTGTTATAAACCTACTAAACGCAATGAGTCAAGTATATAATTTTCTATTAAAACTTGCCAAGTTATATCATTACATACTTGCATTCCTGTAACTATTTTTAACTGAGGTCTGTGTATGGAACTTGGTAGTTATTTAGATCTCACTTCTTTTATAGGCGAAGCATTCCAATATTATCGAACTTGGCAGCCTTTCACATTTATGTTTTGGGTGGGATTTCATTTATTTTTGTAAGGTTTATTTTCTTTTTTTCTTATGATTAAGTTAGTTAAGGAAATGTCTCATTTATACTAATTTTCAGATTTTTGAATATGGACTATATGGACCATGCTTCTTACAAAGAAATAGACTAGTTTTTTTTAAATTTTTCTACGTTTGCGTGCCAAAGGGAACTTTTTTGTTTTGTCATTTTGTATGCTGTCTTGTACGACTGACACGCTAGAGCGCATTGCCCATTCAATATCTTGGATTTTTTTACACGTTTTCTATTTACTGATAAGCTTGCCAAGTCAGGGCGGTATAATGTACGTAGCCGGATATATTCAATTTTTACTTAACATAACACAACATAACAGCTACAACAGTCCCCTGCTGGACATGGGCCTCCCCCTATCGGGGGGTATTGCCATACTCACCACGCTTGGCAGGCGGATTGGCGAGGATTCCCTGGATGAGTATCCCTTAGTCGCTTTTTACGACACCCACGGGTAGAATTGGGGTGATGCTATTCTAAGCCGGCATCACACGGCATAGCAATTACAGCAATTTTTACTTTACTTTGACTAAATTACAAACCTTCGTAACGAAGTTTAGATTGGTACGACAATTGGAAGATATAGATAAATTTTTTGTTTTAGTTCCTTAGGGGTATGAATTTACACCTTCATTATTTTTAAAACCGACTCACACTTGGCCATTTTCAGATTTTTTCCTTTACATTGACCTAAAGATCTACCTCCATGCCAAATTTCAAGTCAATACGACCATTGGAAGTGCTCTAGGTTTTTGATGAGTGAGTCAGTCAGTCAGTCAGTCAGTCAGTCAGTCAGTGAGTGTATAGTAAAAATAGCGATTTTCTGACGTCAATATCTCAAGACCTACAATAGGTACATTAATGAAATTTTGTATTTTAGATAAGTAAGTAGATCTCGACAGATACTAGAAATTTCATATGCGTAGATAAAATAGATTTTGAGTTATAGGTAGGTCGAACTTGGCCCGAAATGGTTCGTGTAATATAACCCACGGCCAGTATGTCGGTTCTTTGCTCGAACTTGGCGGACACACTGCCGTGTGTCTAGATATTGCGCTTCGAACTAGGGCTGAACATTTTATTAAAAAGTTTTTGAAAAATAATGTTTAACATATTTTATAAAAAATTTATGCAATCTCAATGATGCTTTGTTGTGCTTACAGATCGCGTTGTTTGAATGAAAGCACAACTTTTCCTAACAATCTGAATAGTATTTATTGTGTTGTTGTTGTAGGTATCCAAGGCCTCCCCTTGCGAGAACCCGTCGGAGGCATATGTCCAGCAGTGGACTGCTCGTAGCCAAGCACTGGTCAAAAGTTATTTAAACCGTTACTATCGACTCGGTGACGAAGAAATACCTACATTAAAATTATCTCCCAGTTGAAATTGTTTCTCTGTGTCTCTGTACCTTATATAAGTAACAAAAGCGAGTTGCAAATTACCTTTCTCCCGGTTCTGCTTAAGAGTGACTGTAATAGTATAAAATTAGCAAATGAAATGTCCTCACAGAACTAAAGTGCTTTACACACATAACATCCATTTCGCCGTTATTTTTGCGCTGCGTAATGCATACCTACGTTGGCACAATACGGATTTCGACCTTATTCTCAAATATGGTCTATGTCAAATTATTTGACAAATACTTCCGTCGGCGCATCGTTGTGCGATATTTTTGCGCCAGTTATTCCCAACGGTCCCCGCGGATAGCCCCCTGAGGGGCCCGTTGGGAATTTTTCTTCCAAACGGCCCCCGAATTCAAACTTATAGTTTCGGATAGCCGATCCACGGGGGCCGTTGGAAATAACCGGTATTTTTGAGACGCACGCAACGGATAGCGTTGAGCAAAAATAACGCAAATACGGACGTTATTTGTGTAAAGCACCTTAGAGTCTTTCACTTTAGCGCCTGCAGTTGCACAGAGTACTTTGAAATCCAATCTCTAGCGTGCACTTAGCGCGCACGTAAGAACGTAATAGGTTTCGTATTTTCTATTACTGCCAAAGGAAAATACTTTAATAGAATTTTACACTCCAGAAGTAATATTGTTAGCACAGATACATAATAGCGTACGGCAATCAAAGAGGTTCTTTGTGACCTGTTATATCACAGTGATTTTTTAATTTTACCCGACTTCCTCAGAAGCAAGATTATGTTTTTCGAGAGTATGTGTGTGATATTTGGGTTGGGTATTTGGGTATGTAGATAAGAAATTCATTTTCACGAGCTACAACCCAAACGGCGGTTGGGCGGATCTTACCTAACATGTGAGGTGTAGTTAGATTCGTCTCAGCAGCGTAGGTAACTGAAACTGGCTATATTAAAAATTCCTTAATTCAAGATGTCCGACTTTTATCGCAAAATACCACTTTGAAATTAACACAGTCGGGTTTTTTAATACATCTGCTTGTTATTATTTTCATACTTTATTTATAAGAGTAGTTATGTTACCATATTCACTGCAATTTTCTTCCCTTTATGGGACGGAACGTATCAAAAGCGTGTTTTAAACTAAGCAAAATAAACAAACTGTGAAGATTAGAGGCATTACTTTATCTCCAAGAAGGCGTAGAAAGCTTAACATTTATTTATTACTGTCCATTTAAATTTAAGTTGCAGTGGGCTGTTCACATCTGTCTTGAAAGACAGTGGAATAAGCGAGGTTCCTTAGTGAAGGCCATGCCTCGGTAAGCGTAATGTTGGACGTCTTCCGCCCAGATGGACCGATGACATAAAGGTGGTAGCGACTGGGTGGCGGAATCGCGAGATCGTGCCTCATGGCGTACCTTGAGAGAGCAGTGGACTGCTATGCTGATATGGTGTGATGGTGGTAGCATATGGAAGCCAACAGCACGCAAACTCAGTAACTACTTACGCCCGCTCTAGAGGCCTTTGTTTCTGTTAATTTTTATATTATCATGTGGAATACCGAATTTCAAAACACTTCCCATACAATTTTTGGTAAAGTTTGCACCGCTGCATCTGAACTACCGACTCCTCTGCGAACAAGGCTACCGCGACTCAACCGTAGCCTGCGAATTGAGCAAGTGTATCTTGGCCAGTAACGCGTGGCAGGGCTCCATCCTGCCTGCGGTGGAAAATATTGCATTGACTTCAATTTCTTGACGTTCATGTTGGTGTTTGAATTAGATGTCGATGTCGATTCTTCGTGTGGCCCGCGCCAGAGGCCTTTGTTGATGTTGAAGTTTATATACATGTGAATATGACTTACCATAGAGTCATGGTGGCATAGGGCAGCCAGCAGCACGCGAAGACGGTTACTATGGTGACGGTCATCCTCAGCGTTCTTCGTCTCGCTCGCGCCAGAGGCCTTTGTTGATGTTGATGTTGATGTTGATGTTGATGTTGATGTTGATGTTGATGTCGATGTCGATGTCGATATCAATGCCAAATATGTCGAACATATCGATGTCGATACATAGATTTTTATGTTTAATGGGACTTACCATAGAGTCATGGTGGCATAGGGCAGCCAGCAGCACGCGAACACTGTTACTATGGTGACGGTCATCCTCAGCGTTCTTCGTCTCGCTCGTGCCAGGGGCCTTTGATCTGACCGCCTCAGGTGGATTCTGCTGTGGTCCGATTGGATGTACTTGTCTGTGGAAGAGAACACTTATCAACATTTTCATAAGTGAGAATAAGGATTCGAAATGGGAGAGTAGACGAGATTTGAACCCGGGATCTTGCTCTACCGACCTACTCAGCCGTCTGAGCTATCGAAGTCATAACTGACACTACATTTTCGACAAAGATGAAATAATCTGTATGAAATAAAATAGCAGAAAATACCGCATTTAAGGTACACGTGTATGTGTTAGGGTCCATCCGCTATTATTGAGTTACGACTAGCCTAAGCGGGAGGCCAAGTTACACTAGTCGCTTAGTATCTAAGTATTGCGACCAGCGTAACTTGGCCTCCCGCTTACGCTGGATGGATTCAGTGACGTTGCGTATCTATGCGGCTATCAGATGTTGTCATTGGCTTGCTGTCAAAAACCGTAATATCATGCGGCACCGTATAACAGTCAAAAAGGTAAATATAAAAATGAAAAACAGTAGCAACAGTAAATCCCTCTAGAGAGTAGTCTGTGTAACACTTCACCCTATCCACAGGATCAGCTTATACAAGTTTAAAAATAATATACTTAAAGTAACCCTTTCAAGGGGTAGGTTGATGTGTTGCCAGTAGTACAAGTGACTGATCGTAGAAGATTAAATTTATACGAGTACCCTCAAAGCACAGCTGCGGAAATGCCTTGTTAAATACCGCGTGGGACTTAGGTATTACCGCTACCCACTTCCGGCGGCAGATAGCTGCGGCTTAAATAGACCTTTACGACATATAATGTCGTAGGTACCTAAATTCTGAAATATAACTATTCAAAATCTGTCTCAAGTACTACGCCTCCATTATCGTAAGTAGGCAAATTATTCCATTTGATCTAATTTTTATCATTACGTTTCCTTATTTATGAAAAACAATTTTATTTCTGCTCTTCAAAGTAGCCTATAATTAGAATCTTTTAACTTCAGTTGTAGCAAAGTTGTAGCGTTCTTTGCTACGCCGTAGACATTTCATTTGCTACGAATAAAAGAAACAGGTTTATAAGAAATTAAAATGTTTTGTGGTGGCAAAATGGCTTTGTACAGTGGAATTGTTCAAAGGGAAGTGAGACAACCCGATAAGAATTTGTTTTGAATCGTTCTAAGAATAAGAAGCTTAGCGAGAGCGAATTTTAACTTGCCAAATAGAATTCATAAAAAATAGTAAACTCTATGGATGGACTAATAGTTGGGTAATTCTGGAAAATAAATGTATGGCGGTTCTTTTAACTTGCCGAATAGAATTCATAAAAAATAGTCAACTCTATGGATGGACTAATAGTTGGGGAATTCTGGAAAATAAATGTATGGCGGTTCTTATAGACATTAATTAACGGATTTTATTTTTGGTTTTTAGATACCTGTAAGTATGATGTTCAATACCTTAAAATGAGAGGCGGCCTCCCACCGTCCGCATCTCCATTCTCTTTGCTTTGTGACCAAAATTTGTGTTTTTTCATAATTGTGAGTTAACTGTTATTCTTACAACAAAAGTGTCAGCACAGTGTCTTAGAACAGTACGCTGATCTGTGTAAAGTAGGGTTGAGCATACTGTATCTACGTGACAAATAGGATTCTTTTTATGTGTCTGGACTTTTTTACGTCCGTGATTTACTCGATTTTTTACGATGTCTTGATGGATATCAGACGTGACGAATAAATTTGCTGTATTTTGTCCGTCTTTTTTAATAACGAGTATCTAGGTACAATTCAGATTTCACGTATTGTTAACCTACTCGTTCAAGGGATCAACTTATACTGGTTTCTCATATTTTACTTAATATTATCCAGCATAAGTAGATCCCTTAAATGGATTAACACCTACACATCCGTAACAGCCACAACAGTCCACTGCTGGACATGGGCCTCCCCCTATATCGGGGGGTATTGCCATACTCACCACGCTTGGCAGGCGGATTGGCGAGCGCAGTGCAAGATGTTGCGTTGACAGGGAACGCTGCTGCCCATTCCCAGGATGATTATCCCTTAGTCGCTTTTTACGACACCCACGGGTAGAATTGGGGTGATGCTATACTAAGCCGGCATTACACGGCAACACCTACACATATAATACATCTCCTAGAATGATTAAGCGATTCCACTTATATTAATTGCTATACGTCGGCCTCCATCAAAACCAGATGCGTTTATTTCTTACGTTAAGGCGAGTAACTAAGTATGTAGGTAGGTAAGTAAAACACTTCACGAATTGCATTATTTACACTGCAGTAGCAACGATAGGATAGGATTCAAACCCGTGACTTTTCTTATGTATCAAGAACTGAACCACTAGCGACGCCTCTCACCTTTGGGCCTTGCGGTCAATGAGAGACCGAAATGTCTACTTATTTTTAGTATTCGAGGTATTAGTTTTTGTATAATTAATCAGGTATATCGGGGGGCAACCGATGTAGCGCAGTGGTTAATATGACTGCTTGCGAACCAGAAGTTTCAATCCCGGTAGGGTCACTCACTTTTTCAATTTGTGAATGGGCTCCCAGTCTGGTTAGGACATTGTGAGCTGAACCACCTGTTTATCTGAAAAGCAAGATGGTTCCGTGCTTCGGAGGATACGTTAAGCCGTCGGTCCCGGTTGCTGTCTATGATCACTTAGATGGCGGTCGTTACATAACCAGGTCAGAGGCCTGCTACTCACAGTAGGAGGTTGAAAAACTCTGACACCAGGGTTTATTGAGTCGTTGGATAACTTGGTGTCCCACTCCAAGAAGAACCGCAGTCGCGAATTTCGTTATCAGAAACTGATCTCTCTACTAGTGACGCCTCTCCCCACTGAGCCATTGCGTTATGGCACTTAGCAAAATGCCGTACAGTATTGCGGTCCATGTGAGACAGAATCACTTTTTTTAGTATTCCAGGTGCCTCATATTTTTTTGTATAATCAGGTATAATCCCATCACATAACATCAGTCCACAGTTTATGTACAAAAAGTTATTGAGGTGCGTAGCTTAAGGTGTCTGACTACATACGAAACTTAAAAAGTAATTGCGTTTTTATGACAAAATTTCATGTAACTCGAGAATCATTGAGGGTTCGTTGAGCTCTGAACCCGAACTTAGATATTCTTTAAAATTCAAAAATATAACGTTTATTTAAAATTTCAATCTTATTGGAATTTGTAATCATGGCGTTAAACATATTTTTCATTCAAGCTACTTATCAAGTTAGTCGAGGTGAGAAGGTGCGTCAGAAAAAACCTTAGGTATATTAAAAATATTTTAAATTAAAACCGATGGCGTAGAACTGAATTCTGAGAACTATTAAGCCCTATATCAAAACAAAAATTAAAAATAATTACTGAAGACTTGGCTTGATGTTGATTTTAAAAAGGCTAAAAAAATGTACCGGGAGGTACGGAAAGGTCGACAATAAAAAAAGTTTACATCAAACTTAACAACTTTCCTCATTGGCCAAAGGCCAAAAGTCAATAAAGATAAATAAACTGGACATTCTAACAATACAATAACTAGACGAGATATTAACATTCTAAAGAGCACTCAATCATTTTGTCTACTTCATAATCTGTTGTACTCTCTCTTTGTGTGGGACACCGAGTCGTCTAAGGACCCGATGAACCCTAGTGTCAGAGTTTTCCCGGACTGGCGAAAACCTACAAATGTCACACCAGAACATAGTTGCAAAATTTCAAATTGTTTTAATTTGCATGTTATTGCCGTCCTCGTTAGGTGCAGTCGTAATGAATTTATGCATCAAACTAATGCTACTCGTAAGGCGAAGCCCACACATAACTTCTGCTGCGCATTATTAGTAAAGTGATTATAACAGTGAAACAGCGCGCAGGGTGCCTTTACAAATGGCTCACTCAGCACTAGCGACGATGTCATGCTTACTATCTTTAACTGGAAATAACTGGGAGGAAGTCAAAGTAACTAAGAAGATGATTGCCCCGGCCCCGAACGTCATATTTCTTGCATTAAAATTGGCTCAGAATCAAATGACGTTCATGTATCAGATTTCGCTGTTTTGATATTCTTATTAATATTTTTGACAGTCGCAAGCCTGGTTATATAACAAGTGGCGATCGCAACAATCATAAATAGGGTTGAGTGGTAACTTCTGTATACTCTCTATTTTGTGCAAATAACGTAATAAAATAACGCAACGCAGAAACTTGCTCTGAAACAGCGCAGAACAGAAATGTGTTGCGTTGTTTCAACGTCGGTACTTATTTCCTTAGGTACATGCGTTAGCGCTGCCCTAAAAAATGTGCACTTATTGACGTTACGTGTGGGCGCGGCATAACCTTATTTCACAGTTTCACAAAGTACGGTCTTAGCCAGCGTAGGCGTACTAGTCTGATATTTTGTGAATATCTACATAATGATAACAATTATTAATATTCAACATTTGCTTAGGTCACAAAAGAGGTTATAACTTGCTTGTTTCATTATCATAACTATATTGATTTAGGCACATATTTGAAATTCTTACGAAATAGTCAGCCATTTTGGCCTTCATTATTAATTTATGAGCCTGGCATCATTTACACATTTTTCTTTTATTAAATATGAGAGACTGGCACTTCATATACATTATATATAGCTTTTACTATTTGCATCTTCAGCGAACTATGTCTTTAGCCCAGATTCTGAAAATATCTATCATACTCATTCTTCACAAAACCACGTTGAAATTACTAGGAATAAAGGCGGTTTAAAACTTTGACATGGCGGTTCGTCAGATTGTGCGTCAAAACAATTTCCGAAAAAAATACGTCAATGTCAAGACACTGACTAGCCTACTTCTGGAATACTAGTCCTTTTTTTCTGGACGAACTCACCATTTCACAAAACTAGCTAGGTAATAAAAAAAGTATGCAGCTTCTGGCTTTACCCTGTACTGCAGCATTCCATTACCAATCATAATGAGTAGAGCAAAAACATAAGATACAGAGTTTATGGAAGGTTCTCTCGAACCAATGATGGATTTTTGCGATTGTCACTTGTTATATAGCCAGGGTTGCTACTGTCAAAAATCTCGAAGTATAAGAAAATAATAACAGCAAAATCTGATACAAAAACGTCATATGATTCTTAGCAGATTTTAATATAGGGAATATGACGTTCATGGTAACCATCTTCTTAGTAGAGGTTACAGTTATTGCCGTTTAAAACAATAAGCATCAAAATCGTCGCTAGTACTGAGTGAGCCATCTGTATAGGCGCCCAGCGCGCCATTTCCCTATTTTGTGGCAAAAATGAGAGTAAAATTACTCCATACCCATTAACCTACTTCAGGCATACATTTAGGAAAAGAGACATGATTTATGTACCCTAAGTAATGTTGAAGTAATGTATGTGTAACGAGTACAAAACCGACAGAACGATCGTAATGAGAAGAAGTGGTAGGTAAATGCGCCAGCAAATCCACTTATACTTTTAAGGGACCACATTAAACTGGTTTTTTATACAAATGCTAAGAAAAACCAGTATAACTTGGTATCTTAAATAGAGAGGTGGATTTTCTGGCGATGTACGTAGGCGTTACGTGTGAACACTTATATTCATTAGTGTCTTGAGTAAGCGTGTTTTCTTAGTACATACATACATACCTAATGTAGGTCATGTACCGATTCTAGCTTCTAGTACTGAATACTCAGCAAATATCTTTAGGGCAGTGAAGATACTTACGGAAATATTTTTTGACGCGATGAATGTTATCTCTAAGCGACTCCCGAACGAAACATTTTAATTATTGTGTTAATTCTTTTGTTCTATTGTGCTTCGCTGGCCGAATCGAGGCAAATTAAATTTCATAAACTTATACCAACGAATTTATTTAACATTTTATGTTTTTGCAAGAAGAAATATGTTTTAATTAATATATTTATGTAACTTTGAAAATATCATAGAATAATGTTTATTTTAAGATGTTGGTTAAATATTTCCCACTTCTCAGAAAACGTAGCTTTCCCTAACTTTGCACATCTGAAATTAAATTCTTGGCGTTTTAATGTTAATTCAAAATGTTAATAATGTCCAAGTTGCAAAATGTCATAGGTCATAGGAAAAGTATTATATCGCGATAGACCCAGCTGACTTAAAATGTGCTAAATGTTAAGTAGTCGTTCAAAGTGTATTAGTATTCACTACAAAATTATGGGTAGGTACAAACTTACAAAATTCTTATGAAACAAGTTCGTAAAGTAACTGTTACAAGTAGGCTTCTATTTGTTTTCTAAGACGTCATAGCTTACGTCTCGGACCTTTTGTGTAAGTGCGGTCTTAAAGAGAACAAACGAACAAAACTTTGTAAGGTTTGCTTCCTTGATAAGTTTCTTCATAAATACTTACAGATTGTTCAATAGGGTCGTAGAGTGCGCCTAACAAGGTATGAACGGTTGGCAAGGGTATGTATGTAATGTATGTATGAAGAACATCTGCGTCCTTCAGTAGCGAAACGACAGTGACATCACTATCAAACATCTATATTTCTTCTACATTTGACGTAAGAATCTATAGAACTTTTGCTTATGCTAGGAACTATGACCTGGGGCGATGCACGCACTCTATAGCTTGCTTATCTATACTCTAAAGGTAGTACTTTGACTTGTAACTACCTACGGAAAATAATATAATATTTCTGATCTAAAAGCTAACGGAAAGAAACACTTTAGTTTCTTGGTTATATTCCCGAGTGAAATAGAAAAAAAGACGACAGTTTATTTTACGTGACGCAGGCGCTACGCCACAAAGTAAGTAATGGCGGGCGCACAATACAGAGAGACGGCTACAAGGAAACGTCAACTGCACTCACACAGACTTCACGCCGTCGTTTACGCGCTAAATTAAAACCGTCTCAAACCATATAGTAGTTGAGTGTCACACACAACAGCGTTCGGTGCGGGCGGACAGCAAAATGACGACGAATTTATTATTGTAGTGCATGCTGTAGGTACAGAGTAAGTGTGATATAATGGTCGTAATGTACCTAAGTTATTTCCAAAAATTCAGAAAAATCGTAGCATGTCTAGGGTGTAGGAATATGTCGACACCTGATTCGAAGAACATTGTAACTCAAAAATGCAAACTTTACAGAGGAGCCGTTTGAAGATTTTGGTATTGGTTTTTGAACGTTAATATCTTTTTACTGATGCAGATTTCACAAGTTTTGTGTTATTTTAGCATAAAAAGGTATGGTCTTTCAAGTGGCATAAACCATTTATTTTATAAATCATCAGAATCCCTTGAAAACCCCTTTTTCGTTGAGTTACAATGTTTTGATATTATGATACTAATCATTTTGAGTCTTTATAACATTGTAACTACACGTTACCAAATTATACTTTTAAAATCAGATGACGAATCACTAACTGAATAACATTGTAACGTATACTTACGAACATCATTTTGTGCACATATTCATACAAAATTTAACACAAAACATTGTAATGGGTTGTTACAAACTGATTTTAAACATTATCTCTAAGAAAATTTGCGTTATAATATTGTAAAAAAGAAAAACGTGGTTTAACGAAGCTAGAATGTGATTGTAATTTTGTGATTTAATATATTTTCAATATTTTTTTTACAATGTATATTAACTATTTAACTTTATATAATTATTTTAATATAAAAAAACAGTAACTTCATCTGAAATACACTTCCCATCAGAAAAATCGAAACACCTCGGTTTTTCTTGTTTTTGGCCGAATTAAACACCGAAAAGTATTGTTTGCATTAAAAAAATTATATGACTGTGTAGCTGGCAGTTTTGTCTTTTCAGTGTGTATAAAAAAATTCAAAATTCAAAATTGGAACCCCACCTGTTTGTTCTGTAAATGAGATGACTGACTGAGACACGTTTGCAGTTTGCGCCTTTTAACGATTCATAACATTTTCAACATTAAAATTTTGAGCTTGTCTTATCTTATCTTAAAACTTTTGTTTTTTTAATTGTTTACTGTGACTTTGGATCGCCTGAAAAAAGTTAGATTTTATCTGAATCATGGGTATTTTGCCCGTAGAAGCCGCCCAAGTGGTGACATTGCCAAATTTTGGTCTTGGTCATCGTTTTGTGGCTGAATGTTTGCATTTAAGCCTCACCTCTATTCATAAAGCTTACAAACGCTATCAGAAGACTGGTCTGTTTACGCGACGTTCAGAATCTGTCGGAAATTGGGTCAGTTCTGACCGACATGATCGAATTAATGTTATGAGTTCTTTGCAAAATCGAAGCCTTAGCACTTTTCAACTGCGGCAAAAGCTATCAAATGTACAAAAGGTGTCTGAAAGTGGCTCTACAATCAGAAGAAGGTTAAAAGAACGTAGACTGGTACCGCATTAGCCATAAAACGAGTCCAAATCAACTGCAGACAATTAAATAGCGCGCATTAACTTTGCAAGTGAGCACCTAAATTGATCATATACCCAGTGGATCAAATTCCTCTTTTCTGCTGAGTGTAGAATTACGCTGAATGGTGACCACGGAAGCACTGTGGTTTACAGAAGGGATTAAAAATGCTTTACACAATGCTGCATTGATAAAAAGGTCAGTTATGGTGACAGTTCGTGAACGGTTTGGGAAGGAATCAGCGCCGACGGCATGACAGATTTTGTCTTCGTGTCTGCAGTTGATTTGGGCCCGTTTCCTGGCTAATGCGGTACCAGTCTACGTTCTTTTAACCTTCTTTTGATTGTAGGGCCACTTTCAGACACCTTTTGTACATTTGATAGATTTTGCCGCAGTTGAAAAGTGCTAAGGCTTCGATTTTGCAAAGAACTCATAACATTAATTCGATCATGTCGGTCAGAACTGACCCAATTTCCGACAGATTCTGAACGTCGCGTAAACAGACCAGTCTTCTGATAGCGTTTGTAAGCTTTATGAATAGAGGTGAGGCTTAAATGCAAACATTCAGCCACAAAACGATGACCAAGACCAAAATTTGGCAATGTCACCACTTGGGCGGCTTCTACGGGCAAAATACCCATGATTCAGATAAAATCTAACTTTTTTCAGGCGATCCAAAGTCACAGTAAACAATTAAAAAAACAAAAGTTTTAAGATAAGATAAGACAAGCTCAAAATTTTAATGTTGAAAATGTTATGAATCGTTAAAAGGCGCAAACTGCAAACGTGTCTCAGTCAGTCATCTCATTTACAGAACAAACAGGTGGGGTTCCAATTTTGAATTTTTTTATACACACTGAAAAGACAAAACTACCAGCTACACAGTCATATAATTTTTTTAATGCGAACAATACTTTTTGGTGTTTAATTCGGCCAAAAACAAGAAAAACCGAGGTGTTTCGATTTTTCTGATGGGAAGTGTAGCTGTGTATGTGTGTGTTCTATCATATATAAATTGACACTATGATATAACATTAATAGCTTCACACATATACTAAGATCTGTAACAATTAACAAGCTTAATTTTTTGTGAGAAACCGTTCCAGTCAACAAACCGGAAAATAAATATGGCGCAACTCTGGATTGGTCACGAATGTTCAAATTTTTGGAAATCGAAAGGACCTCTGGAAATATTTAGTACTAGCTGGTGCCCGCGAACTTCGTCTCGCCAAGCGATGTTTTCCTGTGTTTCGTGTTTATGTTATATTTATTTCGTATTTATAGTTTAGCCATGCTCCTTGTGTCCCTCGTCAGGTAGGTAGACAGGCCATCCAGTGCTGATAAAAGTTATCATCACTTATCTATCATCATAAACGTTGATGAAGACCTTAATCAAAACATTTGTCAGCCACCATTTCAAACATCAAACAACGCCCACAGCGCAGGGCTAACGCATGCATCTGTAAGATGCATACCAATTTCAAATGGTTGGATGGTTGTTTGTCGGGTATCCGGGTTCTATTCCCGGTAGGACACTCAAAAAGTTGATATTTTCGCTTAGTGTTTTTTAT
The DNA here is from genome assembly GCA_024500475.1 of Phthorimaea operculella. NCBI lineage: Eukaryota > Metazoa > Arthropoda > Insecta > Lepidoptera > Gelechiidae > Phthorimaea > Phthorimaea operculella. Next base: position 12,203,537 of record JANFCV010000002.1, read on the forward strand.
TTCCTAGTCGCAGTCTGTTTAGGACATTGCATTCTGAACTATCTGATTGTCAGAAAATCAAGATGGTTCCGTGTTTCGGCCCCGGTTGCTGTTAATGATTGAAAAGACGGTGGTCGTTACACAGCCATGTCAGAGGCCTGCTATTTGGAGTAGGCAGTTGAAAAACTCTGACACCTGGGTTCATCGGGTCGCAGAACGACTTGGTGTCCCACACGAAAAGAAGTTTCCCTCCAATTATTTTTCAGGGTTTATTACCTAAAGGGCCTTTAAACCCAGTTACTGATACTTCACTGTCTGTTTGTTCATCCATCTATCACCAGTGGCTCATGCAACGAAACTATATGCTACAATTCTACAGGTGAAATTCGATGTACATTGCGTAGCCGATTAGCAATTATGATTTCATTAATAAACCGGCTACGCAATGTACATCGAATTTTGCCTGTAGAATAGTAGCCTGTAGTTTAGAAAAATCGGGTACAGGAGGCTGTATCTCATATACCGTGATAGTTAGAGTTGCCGCTATAAAAACAAATATTACTTAACACAGAAATAAAATAAAATTTAAAGGGGGCTGCCATTTATTTATTTAATTTAATTTTTATTATATACGATATTTATTTAATATGGTTTTTTTTGGGGGAATGAGCAACTTTCCCGCGGTAAAAATCCTAGATGTTGACCAATGCTAGAAGCTACATATTACAAAAAGGTTCATCAATATATTTTACTTCTTTTCGGAGATTATCGCGTACAAACAAACATCGCGAGAATTCAAATATGAAGCCGCTGTAGGTTTGTATTTTCAAAGTAAGTATAAAGGGTTGCTTGCGTAGCACTAAACTTTTACAGTTTTATTAAATAGACCTTTCACTGTTGACATTAAATGTGTCGATATAGATAACAAAAAACGGAATAGTTTTAGGCAAATATCATAGGCTACTGATCTTGAGGTCCACATCTACGTGGTACCCAGACCTTTCATTTCAGCATGCAAATGAGTAAATTTCCGGCAGTAATAAGTAGTTTATACTTTGACCTTGTGTGCTTAATAAGTTAATAACTATAAGTACACGACAAAAAAACTATATTGAAATCCACCTGGTTAAAGATTAAATGTTTTGAAAGAATTTAAAGATTCTACTTGTAATCGTATTTGAAATGAACGATTTTTCCGCAATAAAAGTGTCTTAGATGTTGAGCAGAATTTACACGACAAAATGTTTCATTCAATTTCAAGTCCAACCGGTCGAAGAGTCCATTTTACGTTTAATCGTATTTCCCGTAGGAAAGTGCGATTTTCCTGCAGTAAAATGTGGCTTAGATGTTGACCAGGTTTAGTAGCTACACAATACAAAAAGTTTCGATCAAATCCGTCCAGTAGTTTCAGAGATTAGCGGTTAACTTATCTTAAAAATGTAAAGATTTTACGCTTTATCCTTTTTCCCGTAGGAAAGAGCGATTTTCCCGCAGTAAAAAGTGGCTAAGATGTTGACCAGGTTTAGTAGCTACACAATACAAAAAGTTTCATTCAAATCCGTCCAGTAGTTTCGGAGATTAGCGGTAACAAACAGACAAACAGACAAACGGACAAACAGACAAAAATTTTGATAATTACTGAAATGCGTTCTAATGCTATTTTTACATCACCCCCAATTAGTTTTTCGTATTTTTATTCAATGTACAGACACACGGGTTTTACTGTTTTATTATATGTATATTACTGAAATGCGTTCTAATGCTATTTTTACATCACCCCCAATTAGTTTTTCGTATTTTTATTCAATGTACAGACACACGGGTTTTACTGTTTTATTATATGTATAGATTGTACGATCGCCATGTCTTAGGGTGAGAATCCACCAGAGCTGTGCGAGGTAGCTAAGCGGTGTGCGAGGAAAAAATCCACCAATAGAATCACTTCATTTTCCTAGCCTCGCTTAGCTCAGCTCTGGTGAAATAGGGTTGAGCGAAGCGAGGCCATTCTACATACAAAACAAGCGAGAAATGTGTGCGAAGGATGTTTTGCGACGAATGTGTAGTGAGGAATGTGTTGCGAGAAATGTGCTGCTAGGAATATGTTGCGAGGTTTCCACTACATCGCATTCCCCCCGCTCACACATTTCACAGCTTCGCAACGCATCCTCGCTCCGCACATTAATGCGCATTTTGACAGCTCCGCTACGCATCCTCGTACGACACATTTTACTCGCACAGCTCTGGTGGAAACCCCTACACATTTCCACAGCACAGCTACACATCCTCGTACGACAAATTTTACTCGCACAGCTCTGGTGGATTCTCACCCTTAAGACCAGGGCATTGCACTAACGTGTGTTTTCTACGCTCACGTAGGTTTTTTATGCACAAAGGAAACTGTGCATAAAACTGAAGTTTTGCAGAGACCCACAGAGCTTGCCATGAACGGTATAAAACTTCAAGAGTGTATCTGAAATACTAGAATCTGATAATATAAAGCTGAAGGATGTACGTAAAATGATAGCTAAGCTCAACAGGGTGCGGGCAGGAAACTTTACTAGCTGATGTGATGTTCCTGGAAGATGTGGGATGCACAAAGGCAGTGACTGTGTGATAGCTAAGGGACGGAAAGTGGCTAATGGGCAGATCATCGGTCCGATGTTTAGATAATGGAATAATATTACAGATAATTTATAAATATATAACGTGATGAAGTGTACAATTGAGCGTGCCGCCTTGTTGAACTGTTTCTTCGTTTAGTTCATTTTCTCTATTTGTGCAATGAATGTTGGAGTTGTTTTTATATTTTGATAGATTCTTATAAATTAAGTGAGCATATTGTATGCTATATGAAGAGGATTACACGGTAAAAAAGTGACATACTGGATTCGGAGAGTCTTGGAGAGTCATCGGCCAGTCGCATAACATTAACTATAATAATAAGGAAATCGCAGTAAGGAACCTTAGACTAGGCACGACTTTGTCTAGATTTCATTACTTTTTAGAGATAAACAAGCAGCCCCATCGAGACTTAGCTAGTTTTTTACAGAATGTTTTTGATGGGATTACTTTACTCGGTGTCTCATACTTAATAATAAAGAGCCACCCTTGGCGTAATATCTTTATAACGTACTAAATAATCGTATTGTACATACATACATAAGGAACTGTTAGGCTTGTTACTATTGTTTTTAAATCGCTTTTGTGGCAGATAATTTGAGATTGACTTAGTAAGTTTTGAGAAAAACTGTTACACATAGTTCGAGAGCCCAGGGGGTAAGTGGCTATCTCATAAGGTACCACGATAGGCTAGGTTTGGATCGTTAACCAAGACTTAAACAAGTCGTATGACCCAGGTCTGCCAGAGCCAATCCTGCCGAAACATAAAAATAATCGATATTTTTCAGAGTCATTTTTTCGTAAAAAATATGTCATAAGGTACCACAATGAAAGTGCTGGCATCAGTTAACCATTGAAAAATTATGTAAAAAAAGCTTGGTCTGCCACTGCGCACCCTGCCGGAAGTGCTTGCCAGACCTCTCCAAAGATGCCCTTCCGACACCCCTAAACTATCTCATCGGGTACCACGACGCGACCACCACAACATAATAGCCAAGATCACTCTGACAATAGATCACAAGGTCTGCCAGGCCTAAACTTGCCGCATCCTAGTGTTTCAGACATTTTAAGTTGTAGGTCCAGTGTATGAAAAATGACCTATATATTTTTCCCCCCGTGTTTGATTTTGATGGTGCCTTAATACGAAATGCTCTCCATAATGAGGAGCTTCGAGTCATATAGGACAGTTGGGTGGAGGGTTTCAGTATTGAACGCCATCCTGTCAAAAAGTTTGAAATGGAGGTTTGGCCTATGAAAACTGGCCTGTATCTTATTCCCCCCGGGTTTGATTTTGATGGCGCCTTAATATGAAATGCTCTCCATAACTAGGAGCTTTGAGTCATATAGGTCAGTGAGGAGGAGGGTCTCTGTATTGTACACAATCCTGTCAAAAAGTGTGAAATTGTAGGTAAAGTGTATGAAAACTGGCCTATATCTTTTCCCCCACTGGTTTGATTTTGATGGTGCTGTTATATCATAATTATATAGAGTACATACGCATCATAAAACGCTGAATGCGTATACCTATTGCATTGTCGTCAATGCAATAGGATGCCGCTGTTTTCATAAAAGCTAATAAATCATCGCAAATTCAGATTGACTTGGACATCCGTCGGGCGCACACCTCTTTATTATATTTCCCGTGTTTTTATTTAAAATATAATTTCAGCTAATTAAAATTTGTTTTTAAAAAGTAAATCCTGACCCATCCCGTAACAGTGGTGTCAGAAGTGGGATACAGCATTGATTTTCCCGTCAAATCTGCTGTATTCCATAAACGCGCGTCGCGTAAAATAAAATTAAAATTGACTTTGTGAATAAACTGTGCACGTGTACCGCTGTGTGACGCCGCTCAATCTCCGGGGCATATTTTTTCCTAGCTACTTCGCCGTTTCCTGCCTCGTCAAATTCCTGCTGTCCGTGGTCACTGGATAGTGACAGCCTTCATCATCGTGCTACCTAGCTACAGGAAGTCTTCTCTGCGTCCTGCTGCGGCCGCCACTGCGCCGTAGCCCGTAAACCTGACAGAACAAGAAATCTCTGCATCCTGCCGCCGCCATCGCCGTATCCTGAAAAACCTATCGACTAGCTACAAGAAAACTACTCCACATCTCGCTACTGCCACTGCCGTGGCATCATCTCGCCGTCCCGTCCCGTGTTGCGCGCTGTTGTAACACTACGCCACTGTCGCCGCCGTCTCCGCGTTACTTCCACTGTCGTCAATTCCGCCGGAAATTTTCCCTTGTTGCCGGTACTGCTCGCCGACACCGCCGCTGTCGCCGCATTCGCTCCTGACACTATTTGCTGCTGCCGAAGAAATGAAAATACGTCTTCTCGTTTTCCTGTTGACTCTGTAAGTGAAACATATAATTATCCGTTGTCGCTACTATTTTATATTTCTTGTCCTTTTCTCTCCCTGGTTCGATAAATCGTACATTTTACATATTTTTATTATCACTTCCTAGATTTTTCTCTAACAAATACTTACTATTTTCCTTTTTATTACGCTGCTATCCATATTTTCGACCTCTTACGAAGATAAAGACCATCAAAATGCCGCCTAAACCGGAAACTAATGATCAAGATCAAGACAAGACTAACCCTGATCCTACCCCTGCTTTTGACATTGGTATTTTGTGCAAATTTATCACCTCCTATAAAGGCGACCGTGAAACCCTCACAGCTTTTCTAACTAATTGTCAAAATGCGTTAGATTTGGCATCAGCGAGTCAAAAGGTCTTACTATTTAAATATATACTCGCCAGGTTGGAAGGCAAAGCCCAAATCGCTTGCTCCAACAAAATCTTTGAAAATTTTGATAGCCTAAAGACATTTCTAAAACAGAACTTTGGAGAGAGAAAACACTACAATCATCTTTTAATCGAATTGCAAGCCTGTAAACAACAGCCGAATGAAACAGTTACGCAATTCGCCCTCAGGATTGAAAGCTGCTTAACCGATTTACAGTCCGAGATACATAACTCGGAGTCTCTCAAGAAAGATTTACCGGGCCGAATTGCGATGACCGAAGATCTGGCTCTCCACACCTTTTGTCTCGGGTTGCATCCGCGTCTGGGCAACAATGTAAGATGTAGAAGCCCCAAAAATTTGAATAATGCGATTAACATTGCTGTAGAAGAAGAGAAAATCCAAAACCTTATCTTCAAAACAACCTCAGCTAAACCAAAGTGCAGAATTTGCGGAAAACATGGGCACTCCGAACCAGAGTGTCCGAATAAACGCCACTTTGTCCCGCCGCGTAGACATTTCGAATCGCAACCTTCAACCTCATTCCAAAATTCCAATTCACAGGCAAAAGTTTTCTGCAGGTACTGCAAGAATCCGGGACATGACATTTCACAATGCCGCAAACGTAAATTCAATAATGACAAGAACCGGAATTCTAATAATCAGAATGTTCAAGCGGTGCATCATGTTACACTCGACCCGCCGTCCCTAGCTTCGTCGCCGACACCTGAGCATGTGTCGGGCGATTACGGATACGATTCTAATAATGATTTAAACTAAGTGACCGGGTTACGAGTTCGTGCCGTCGTATTCCGAAGATTCAAGGCACAAAATCTTTTACTAACAGCCGATCCAATGCTTGTAATAAGGTTTTGAAATCTAAATCTAATGCACCTCAACCCTCCTTTTCAGGAGCCTCTGTTTCGTTGAGTCCTAACTCTAAAGCACCTCAACCCTCCTTTTCAGGAGCCTCTGTTTCGTTGAGTCCTAACTCTAAAGCACCTCAACCCTCCTTTTCAGGAGCCTCTGTTTCGTTGAGTCCTAAATCTAAAGCATCTCAACCCTCCTTTTCAGGAGCCTCTGTTTCGTTGAGTCCAAAATCCAAAGCATCTCAACCCTCCTTTTCAGGAGCCCCTGTATCGTTGAGTCCTAAATCTAACGCATCTCAACCCTCCGTTCCAGGAGCCTCTGTATCGTTGAGTCCTAAATCCAATGCATCTCAACCCTCCGCTTCAGGAGCCTCTGTATCGTTGAGTCCTAAATCCAATGCATCTCAACCCTCCGCTTCAGGAGCCTCTGTATCGTTGAGTCCTAAATCCAATGCATCTCAACCCTCCGCTTCAGGAGCCTCTGTATCGTTGAGTCCAAAATCGAACGCATCTCAACCCTCCGTTTCGGGAGACACTGTGTCGTTGAGTCCTAAATCAAACGCATCTCAACCCTCCGCTTCGGGAGCCCCTGTATCGTTGAGTCCTAACTCCAAAACATCTCAACCTGCCATTTCAGGAACCTCTGCTCCGTTGAGTCCCAATTCAGGTAAAATCTCTGTTTCGGGAGACGCTGTCTCGCTAACTACTAAATCTAATCACTCTCGAACTATTAACCCTGAAGATACTTCTTACCTATCGACTTCTAATTCTAAGCCTGCTAATTCTTATGCATCCGCTGTGTCAAGGAATTTTAAATCCAATCTTCGACCTTCCTTACCAAATCACAACTCGCCTTCATCTCAACCTTCCTTATTGGAAACTTCTAATTCGTTGAGTCTCAACAATGCAAACAAATCTCGAAAATCCATTCCAATGTATGAGATCAGCTCCTCGATCAAAAGAACAACTCTACCTTTCGTTGTCATAGAAACAAGATATACTAATAAGCCTTTGCGATTTCTCGTTGATTCAGGATCTACCGTCAGTATCGTAAAATTTGCAAGCTTTGACACTAAACCTTCACTCTCAGACGAAATAGTAAACCTCAAGGGCCTAACTAACAATAATTCTTGTTGCGAAACCTTAGGATCACTGTAGTTAAAATTAAAATTCACAGAATCTGAACAGGAGACATTCTTTTATTCCTACAACTTCCATGTCATTGCAGAAGACGTGGATTTTAATTATGATGGTATCCTCGGAAATAACTTTCTGAAACATTATCGTGCTGATATCCGATACTCCATCGACCGTCTGGATATAGAAGGACACTTATTCCCAATGTTTTATGATCAACATACTTACATTGTTCCTCCTAGATCAGAAGCCATCATTGAGTGCCAAATTGCAAACCCTACATCAGAAATTTATAACCTAACGGAAGGCTTAATTCTTGACCAACAAATATCCGAAGGAGTCTATCTCGCGAACTGCATAGTCAAACCCAAATCAAATCGGCGAGTCAATGTTTCTGTCCTAAATACAACTGACGAAGAAATCGTTATCAAAGACTACCAGGTTCGCCTGTTACCTTTCGACATCAAATCAGCAAAGCAAATAGCTCGTGACACTGTAGACGTCCATAACATCGAAGTCCAGTCGTTAGTCGACAGAACTCAAAAAGTCCTCGACCTAATTCGAACTTCTCATCTTAACGATGAAGAAATCAAAGCTCTCTTAGAATGCTGCTCTGACTACACCGATATATTTTACCTCGAAGGAGAGCCTCTCACTCATACTAATGCCATCGAGCATTCCATTAACACTAAAGATGCTGCTCCCATTCATGTCAAATCCTATCGATTCCCCGAGTGCCACAAAAATGAAGTCGAAAATCAAGTTAAGAAAATGCTTGATGATGGAATCATTCGACCTTCAATTTCTCCATGGAGTGCCCCTGTTTGGGTAGTACCCAAAAAACTAGACGCGTCTGGAAAACAAAAATGGAGGATCGTGATAGATTACCGAAAACTTAACGATGCTTCGGTCACGGAAATCTACCCTCTTCCATTAATCACAGACATCCTGGACCAGTTAGGTCATTCAAAATATTTCACAACGCTCGATCTAGTTAGCGGGTTCCACCAAATCAAAATCAAGTCTGAGGACGCTCCCAAAACAGGTTTTACGGTTATGACTAACGGCACATCTGGTCACTATGAGTTTACTCGTATGCCGTTTGGGCTGAAGAACGCTCCGGCTACTTTCCAGAAACTCATGAACACAGTCCTAACTGGCTTGCAAGGCCTTCACTGCTATGTCTATTTAGACGACTGTATCATCTACTCGCATGATCTTCAGTCCCACATGGAGAAACTTCGACTAGTCTTTGACAGACTACGTCAATATAACTTAAAGTTGCAGCCCGCCAAGTGCGAATTCTTAAGGCGCGAAGTTGCCTATCTTGGCCATATCATCACCGACAAAGGTGTCTCCCCGAATCCTGACAAAATCAAATGCGTTTCTGCATTTCCTATTCCAAAAACTCCTAAAGACATCAAATCATTCTTAGGGCTAGTTGGCTATTATCGCCGCTTCATTGAAAACTTCTCCAAAATCACCAAACCTCTAACTTCACTTCTCAAAAAAGATGCTCAGTTTCTTTGGGGTCCTGAACAAGCTAAGTCATTTGAACTTCTCAAGCAGAAACTGACCACAGCACCTCTTCTCCAGTACCCTGATTTTAACAAACCGTTTGTACTTTCGACAGACGCCTCAAATTACGCTGTGGGAGCTATCTTATCACAAGGCGAGATCGGAAAAGATAAACCGATTGCCTATGCGTCACGCACACTAAATAAGGCAGAAGGTAATTACTCCACCATCGAAAAGGAGCTTCTAGCTATTATATTCGGAGTAAAAACCTTCAGACCATACCTATTCGGCCGCACCTTCCAAATCGTCTCTGATCATAAGCCCCTCCAATGGCTTATGAATGTAAAAGACCCTAGTTCCAGGTTGCTAAGATGGCGCCTGAAATTAGAAGAATACGATTACAAAATTGTATACAAACAGGGTAAATTAAATGCAAATGCCGACGCCTTGTCCCGCTTTCCTATAAACACACTAACCGACTCAGTAGAATCAGGCACCCCACATTCAATGTCATGTAATCCTACACTTGATGCGCATGTCGACGCGCATGATGACTCAATAATGCCCTCTATTTCAGAAACATATGAGCAATTTCTACAAATCAGCAAACAGCCTGGAATAAAATTCGACACTGAAATTCAAGAACATAACGATTCTTTACTTAAAGCTAAATGCAAACTAATTGCTTATCCTACCTCGATAGATTTAGATGACTCTGTTCCATACTGCTCCGAAATTATTAATGCTTCCACAAGTCAACCGGACATTCGTGAAATCGAACGCGAATTAAACACCTATTCCTCTACTTCCAACGATAAACATGTGTTTACCCATTTATTTGTCCGTGTCAACCATTTCGACGAAATGACCTACAAAGATATCTTCAACGTCCTTCGCGAATACAGAGACATGATTAAATATTGGTACATAGAAGAAAAAGAATTCGCTATATCGGATTTCAATGATCCATTCAACAAACTGTCATTTACTAAAATATACAACATGTTAGCCTTTCTATTTCATAATACAAGTATCAAGGTCAATATCTTTCATAATAGTATCAAATATCCTACACCTGATGAAGTAAAACAAATCTTAAAAGAAAATCATGACTCTGCATCCGCCGGTCACCCCGGTATTACACGTATGTTGGACAGAATAAAATCGCAATTCTGGTGGAAATCCATGCGACAAGATATCGAAGATTACGTAAAAAAACTGTCGATCTTGTCAAATAAATAAGCCATTACGTCAAACGAATCGTGCTCCTATGATTATAACGTCAACTTCCACTAGACCTAATGAGAAAATCTTTCTAGACCTAGTCGGTCCATTGCCTGAAACCCATGAACATAAATTTAAATTCATACTTACCATACAAGACGATCTCACTAAATTCTCGCAAGCATACCCGATGCAAACCTGTTCCGCTGAAGAAACAGCCAAGACGTTTGTTATCTATATATCTCATGCAGGTATTCCAAAACTCGTAGTATCCGACCAAGGCACTAACTTTTGTTCTGAAGTCTTCAAACAACTAACTAAGTTATTCGGCATAAAACACATATTCGCATCCCCTCATCACCCTCAAACTAGTGGTGCGCTTGAAAGAAGCCACTCTACTTTGAAGGAATATTTAAGGTCTTACATCGGAGAAAACCAACATACTTGGGATCTCTATATTCCCAGCGCTATGATCGCTTACAATTCTAATGTGCACAGCACAACCGGCTTTTCTCCTTGGGAACTTCTATTCGGTTTTAAGCCGTATATACCCAGTAGTATCGATACCTTGGATCATAATACCTATACCGATTACATTCGTGCACTTAATCATCGGCTTTACTATTGCCGCCAAAAGGCACTTCAAAATATAAGTGCATCCAAAGAAAAGTCTAAAAATTACTACGACTCTCACACAAAACCCGTAACATATCAAGTAAACGATATGGTTTACGTTCGATGTCACCACAAACAAAACAAAGCCTTATTACCAGTTTGGAAAGGACCATTTAAAATAATCAAGCTTAATGGTAAACACACAGTCACACTGCTCATGGGCCGTAGACACGTACGTCATCACTTTGACGAAATAAAACTTGCTGCACCGCTCACGTCATCGTAAACAGAAGACTCTATAGTAAATAAGCACCTATAGTTAGTCATTGTATATCTATTTCAGATGGGCCTCAACAGCTGAGAGCAACTATGTGTCACCGATTAAAGGAAGCCCAGGATTATATTTCGATAAGCTTTTAGACGTTAAATTCACTAATAACGATTGGAATATTATTACATATGTCGACATTAGCCATATTAAGCCAAACTTAGACAAAGTAGACTTTCTGTTCGAAAGAACAAACATTCTTTGCAATTCCTTTGCGTCATCAAAAATACAAAATGACTGTAAGAATTCTCTCTCCAGTTTACACAACTTGCATAATAGCAACATTAATAAATTTTCTTCTATCTCTTTCTTACTCGTTGATGACAAACCTAACAAACGTGTAAAAAGAGGACTCATAGACTTTGGTGGTTCTTTATTAAAAACCTTCTTTGGCACTTTAGATTCGGAAGACGCAATAAAATTCTCTAATGCGATTGACGATGTACAGTCAGATGAAAAACGCCTTGCTCACCTTATGAAAGACAACATTCATGTCATTAAGTCAACTATGTATTCATTTAATAACTCGATATCTAAGGTTACGGAAAACGAAAAACACCTTTTGAAGAACATGGAAGTTATACATGAAACTATGGATAAAATCACAACCACTAATGACAAATTAGAAATCTCAACTCACTTAAACTCACTTTTAAATTCATTAGAATCTATTATAATGACATTATCTCTTGATATCGATGATATTAATAACGCTATACTGTTTTCTAAATTAAACATTTTGCATCCGACTGTACTCAACCCACATCAGCTGTACAGCGAACTTGATAAACACCGAAATAGCCTACCTAAGCACTATGAGCTCCCCGTCTCTCTCACGTTACAAAATATGCATGAAATTATAGATATTTCTAAATTAATTTGTTATTATCACTTCAATAGAATTATAGTTGTAGTAAAAATACCTCTTGTGTTGCCGCATGCCTATAACCTATACAATGTAATTCCTTTACCTGTCCCGTACGATATATCGAAACCAGATACTTATGTACTCATTGCTCCATCTGAGCCTTACATAGCAATAACTGTTGATCATATGTTTTACTCGCAGATAAAAGACATAGACAAGTGCAAGCTTATCAGTGAAAAGTGCTATTTGTGTGTGTTGGTGAACGTGTACTCGACTATAGCAAACCCGATTTGCGAAACGACACTCTTAACTGAGGCAGTCAGTAGTCTGCCTGAATCGTGTTCCTCTAGGTTTATTCACGGTTCTATAGATTTATTTCATAAAATTAGCGGTAGTCGTTGGATTTACGTGCAATCAGAACCTGGAAAATGTCATATTACCTGTAATAATGAACCAAATAGTTCCGATGTTATTTTATTTGGAACCGGTATTTTAAACATACCTAAAACCTGTAAGGCATTTTATAAGACGCAACAGTTTGTTCCTGTTTATGAAATACCGATAGTTAATGTGACCAGCGTAGTTTCCGATTTTAATATAATTATGGATGATTGCTGCGAAAAATCTAAACTTAATAAAACGTTAGGTAAATTACCTTTTAATAAATTAGATAATATTAATAATTTAGATTCCCTTGTTCATGCAAGCGTTACTTTAGATTCTTTTGAGAAGGAATTAGATAAATTAGAAAACCCCTCTCACTTTCAAAAATACGGTATTCACTACATGTCATTGAGTTATGTTTTTACTGTTATATTCTTTGTTTACCTACTTTACAGAAGCAGAAACATGTTTTGTAAAAAGAATACATCTGGCTGTTGCATACAGATTTTCAATCAATGTAATAATAACAAAACCACTAGAGAAAAGTCTGTCATGCCTATGGTAATAGTTCAAGATAAAAATGTAGATATTTCAGAATCTTCCTCAGATGAGAATGACACTAGAGTCACTCCTTCTCCAGTCAAAAGAAATATCTTTATTGCCAGCAAAAGCCATGAACAGTGAAACTTAGTTTTAATTATTTTTAAGATTACCTTTTTATATAACTTTGTATTCTTTTAGTCAAACGCTTGTCCAAGCCCATTAGAGTCAAATCTCTCATCACTTTGAGATGTGATGATCGATCTTAACGGGGGGGTTGTTATATCATAATTATATAGAGTACATACGCATCATAAAACGCTGAATGCGTATACCTATTGCATTGTCGTCAATGCAATAGGATGCCGCTGTTTTCATAAAGCTAATAAATCATCGCAAATTCAGATTGACTTGGACATCCGTCGGGCGCACACCTCTTTATTATATTTCCCGTGTTTTTATTTAAAATATAATTTCAGCTAATTAAAATTTGTTTTTAAAAAGTAAATCCTGACCCATCCCGTAACAGTGCCTTGGTATGAAATGCTCGTAATGATTAGGAGATTCGATTTGTATAGGTCAATTGGATAGAAGGTCTCTGTTCTGTGCACAATCCTCCTAAATATGAAAATATTCGATAACTTCTGCAGATTTTATCAGTTAAAATTGTCATATCATAAGGAACTCGAATAAAAGTGCTTGCATCACCTTACCTTTGACAAATTATGTATAAAAAACTTGGTCTGCCACTGCCCACTCTGCTGGAAGTCCTTAGATGAGATAGGTTAGGGGTGTCGGAAGGGTATATTTGGAGGGGTCTCCCAAGGACTTCTGGCAGAGTGCGCAATGGCAGACCAAGTTTTCTTAACTCAATTTATTAATGGTAAGCTGATGCTGGCACTTCTTCTTTCTTCTCGTGTGGGACACCGAGTCGTTCAACGACCCGATGAACCCTGGTGTCAGAGTTTTTCTACCGCCTACTGCAAGTAGCAGGCCTCTGACATGGTTGTGTAACGACCGCCATCATAGACAGCAACCGGGACCGACGGCTTAACGTGCCCATCCGAAGCACGGAACCATCTTACTTACGGACAATCAGGTGGTTCAGCCTGCAATGTCCTAACCAGACTGGGAACAAATTCACAAAGTGATAAATATCAACTTTGTGAGTGACCCCACCGGGAATTGAACCCGGAACCTTTGCGTGGCAGGCAGGCATACTAACCACTGCGCCACATCGGCATTCGGGTACCTTATGATATGACAATATTAACGGCAAAAATCTGCAGAACATATCCAATATTTTCATGTTTAGCAGGATTGAGATTTTTTCCGTTAACATTGTAATTTCATAAGGTACCCGAATATTGTGCCAGCATCAGCTTACCATTGATAAATTGAGTTAAGAAAACTTGGTCTGCCATTGCGCACTCTGCCAGAAGTCCTTGGGAGACCCCTCCAAATATACCCTTCCGACACCCCTAACCTATCTCATCTAAGGACTTCCGGCTGAGTGCGCAGTGGCAGACCAAGTTTTTTTAACATAATTTGTCTATGGTAAGCTGATGCAAGCACTTTTATTCGAGTTCCTTATGATATGACAATTTTAACTGATAAAATCTGCAGAAGTTATCGAATATTTTCATATTTAGGAGGATTGTGCACAGAACAGAGACCTTCTATTCAATTGACCTATACAAATCGAATCTCCTAATCATTACGAGCATTTCATACCAAGGCACCATCAAAATCAAACCAGTGGTTAGGTAGGGGTGAGATAGGTTAGGGGTGTCGGAGTGCATATTCGGAGGGTCTGACAAGGACTTCCGGCAGAGTGCGCAATGGCAGACCAAGTTTTCTTAACTCAATTTATCAATGGTAAGCTGATGCCGGCACTTTTATTCGGGTACCTTATGATATGACAATATTAACGGCAAAAATCTGCAGAACATATCCAATATTTTCATGTTTAGCAGAATTGAGATTTTTTCCGTTAACATTGTAATTTCATAAGGTACCCGAATGACAGTGCCAGCATCAGCTTACCATTGATAAATTGAGTTAAGAAAACTTGGTCTGCCATTGCGCACTCTGCCAGAAGTCCTTGGAGACCCTCCAAATATACCCTTCCGACACCCCTAACCTATCTCATCTAAGGACTTCCAGCAGAGTGGGCAGTGGCAGACCAAGTTTTTTATACATAATTTGTCAAAGGTAAGGTGATGCAAGCACTTTTATTCGAGTTCCTTATGATATGACAATTTTAACTGATAAAATCTGCAGAAGTTATTGAATATTTTCATATTTAGGAGGATTGTGCACAGAACAGAGACCTTCTATCCAATTGACCTATACAAATCGAATCTCCTAATCATTACGAGCATTTCATACCAAGGCACCATCAAAATCAAACCAGTGGGGGAAAAGATATAGGCCAGTTTTCATACACTTTACCTACAATTTCACACTTTTTGACAGGATTGTGTACAATACAGAGACCCTCTTCCTCACTGACCTATATGACTCAAAGCTCCTAGTTATGGAGAGCATTTCATATTAAGGCGCCATCAAAATCAAACCCGGGGGGAATAAGATATAGGCCAGTTTTCATAGGCCAAACCTCCATTTCAAACTTTTTGACAGGATTGCGTTCAATACTGAAACCCTCCACCCAACTGTCCTATATGACTCGAAGCTCCTCATTATGGAGAGCATTTCGTATTAAGGCACCATCAAAATCAAACACGGGGGGAAAAATATATAGGTCATTTTTCATACACTGGACCTACAACTTAAAATGTCTGAAACACTAGGATGCGGCAAGTTTAGGCCTGGCAGACCTTGTGATCTATTGTCAGAGTGATCTTGGCTATTATGTTGTGGTGGTCGCGTCGTGGTACCCGATGAGATAGTTTAGGGGTGTCGGAAGGGCATCTTTGGAGAGGTCTGGCAAGCACTTCCGGCAGGGTGCGCAGTGGCAGACCAAGCTTTTTTTACATAATTTTTCAATGGTTAACTGATGCCAGCACTTTCATTGTGGTACCTTATGACATATTTTTTACGAAAAAATGACTCTGAAAAATATCGATTATTTTTATGTTTCGGCAGGATTGGCTCTGGCAGACCTGGGTCACACGACTTGTTTAAGTCTTGGTTAACGATCCAAACCTAGCCTATCGTGGTACCTTATGAGATAGCCACTTACCCCCTGGGCTCTCGAACTAACACAAATATAACATGTAAATATGTGGTATTCAAATATTAACACGAGACGTTATTTTATGAGAAGGTTTATGAATAATTCGTGAAAAAAATTCATTTGAAAAAATAATTTATATTGATATCAATACATAAAAAATGAATTTTCGTTGTCGAAGTTGTAAAAGATTGCTTTGTTGTAGTTGAAATATATGAAAAAATCTAGATATGGTCAACAAAAGGTCAACAATTTGAAATACTACCGCATAATTCACTTTCATTTTGTAATAATAACGTTGTAACTTGTTTTACTAGCGCTGAAAAATGCTTCTTGTTGTACGCGATCGGAAAAAGTTTAGAGTGATAACATTGTATCAGAATATACGCTGCAAAATATAACTTAAGATTTTGATATATATGAGTTAAAACATTGTAACATTTGTATACAATGTTTTAGCTACGAAAAATTGTTAACATCATAAAAGTTGCCGTATTGTAACTTTAATTACAGTGTTTTAAAGACTGAAATTGTGAAAATTTGGAAAAGTGTACTTTGGAAAAACATAGTTACAGGTTACCTAGGACCATGTTTTATACATCAAAAGGTGCGTATTGGACCGTGGAATCCAAATATACAATAGTTATATAACATTGTAATTATAAGTTACAATGTTCTTAGAATCAGGTGTCGATATGATCGATCGGAGTAAGGGACGAGCCGTCCTTCTGAAAATTATATATTTTGTAACTGCGCTCTCACGTCTACAATAAGTATACGCTAAGGTAAGGTAAGGAGAGGTAATAGTTTATACATTTCCCGAAAATACATTTACCGAACGATATTTGCGGTTCGTGACAGCCTTGCAGCCACCACTGGGACAAATAACAACCTGTGACAGCATTTTTGATGCGGCTACGTGTAGTATGATAGCACAAAATAGAGAGTTCACTAGAAACTATTTAGGATTTTCACTTGACTCTTGTGACTTAACAAATTTGACAAGGTTGCTAAGATTTATTACTTAAAGCACGAATTACAGTTCTAAATCTGTCAACGTCATTTGATTCTGAGCCGATTTGAATATGACGTTCGTGGCAACCATCTTCTTAGTCACCTTGAGTTCCTCTACATATAACATCAGTTGCAATCTGATTCCGATGCAGTCAGACGTATTTATAATCTTCGGCTGTATCGATGCCGTAAATTGCAAATAAGCGCTATTTTATTTGCATTCGTCGAAATGGCGTCTCCTAAGCGCTCTGATACCATCGTGGTCAACGAGTTGTTGGCGTTCGTGCAGAACAAGCTGGATGTGATGGACGTGGTCAGCCTCGAGCAGATCTGCCTCACCAGCTACTCCGACGTCGACATCCACGCGGCCATGGTGTTCCTGAACGACTCCGCCGAGCCGAAACGTGTGCGCCTCAACACGCGCAACCGGGAAGGAAGCGGGAAGAAAAACATCCGGGACATCATCCGAGTGTTCCAGGGTGAAGATCCTGATGACGTCCCGACCTATGTCGCACGGGATCTGAGTAAGCTGCCGCCGGTGACGTTCGACCACGTCGACGTCACTACGTTGCTGAAGGATATCCTGCTTCTGAAGGCTGACGTCACAGACATCAAAAGGAAATTAGAGGTTTCTGAGCAAGTGAACACCGAGCTGCGACGCGAATTGACCTCGTTGCGAGGGCAAAACACCGCATCAGCAACTCCGCCAGCCGCGTGCAACGTGACTGTACGTAGCGACGACACCGTGCAACACGAAACCTCACCCGTCATCAATTCTGCGAGCCGTGCAACTGCCGCCGATGTACTGCGAGTCAGCGACCCCGCAGCTGATAGGAAGAGGGACAATAACATCCCGCCACCTTCAACGCCCCGCCCCGAGCCTGCGCTGCATCCCGATGCTGCTCCTTTTATTCCCGGGAAGCAAAAGGAAGAGCCGCCGCGGAAGACTCGCCGCACTCGCCGCAAGCGACAGCCTGCGCCTCCCGTCACACAAAAGGGGAAGCAGACGGCAAAACCTGCGGTCGAAGAGCAACATGTCGCGTCTAAAGCGATTGTTGACGAGGATGGCTACACACTGGTAGAACCCAGGAAGCGTCAACTTCGTCGCAACCGCAATAAACGCGGCACCGTTACTGCAGCCTCAACATCTCTCAAGGCTGCCGAACCCATCGCACAGCTGTATGTGTCCCGGCTAGACAATAAGACGACACCGGAGGACATCTTACAGCATCTGGAGCAGATGGCAAATCTACGCCGAGATCCTTCACGAATCGACACCGGTATGACGCTGGGAATCCGGAAGCTGGAATCTAAAATTTCAACAAATTTTAGGTCCTTTGTTTTGACGGTTCCCCGCAAATACGTGTGTGAATTCATGCGAACAGATTACTGGCCACAGGGAGTCGTATTTAGGCGCTATCGGCCCCCTGCGCAACGTGAGTCGCTGTCACGGAAAGTGCCTACGTAGCTTATTAAGTCATGTTATTGTAGTGTATTTATAGTATTTGTGTTAGATTGTAAGTGATATTGTATAGTTTTATTTTATTTTATATGGGCCTAGTTGCCTGAAATAAAAGGATTTATTATTTATTATTATTATTATTATTATTATAACAACCTGTGACAGCATTTTTGATGCGGCTACGTGTACCATGATAGCATAAAATACCTAGAGAGTTGACAGAAGGATCATTCGAAGCTATTTAGGATTTTCACTTGTAATTTGTGATATTGCGCTCCAAAACTGGCATAATAGATGTTGGCAAGAAAACTGCGAAACTGAAGTGGGACTGGGCGGGACATGTCTGCCGCATGCAAAATGACAGATGGGCCAAATTTGTTACAGACTGGGTGCCACAAGATGGACGCCGTCGTCGTGGCCGACCTCGGAGAAGATGGCGAGACGACTTTGATGCCTTTCTCCAAAATTGGCAGTTGGAGGCCCAAGATAGAGACGGGTGGCGCGAAAGAGGGGAGGCCCTTGCCCTGCAGTGGGACATTACACAGGCTACATAAAAAAAATATTGTGATATAGGCAATTCGACAGGGTTGCTAGATTTAATACAAGGACGAAATACAGCTCCAGATCTGATACAAAAATAAAATTTGATTCTGAGCCGATTTGAATGCAAGAAATATGACGTTCGTGGCAACCATCTTTTAAGTTACTTTGAGAGCCTTTGCGATTCCAGTTTATTCCAGTAAACGTCAGTAAGCTTCAAAATCGTCGCTATACTCTATCCGCGCGATGAAGATAATATAGCGTCCTCTCAACCGCACTTTTGTATGCAAGTGAAAGGGACAAATGATTGCCCTTCCAGGTAAGTGGGCGTCAACAATTGTGTAAAAACGTAAAGATGCGTTTACATGGCTCTTTGGTTAAAGAAGACTCATAAATATTTTTTACTATTATATTTGGTTTTCTTTGGTCTATTACAATATTTAATAAGTAAAAATAATTTTAGGTAAATACATCTGTGTATGTTTCACAGGAAATAGTCCACACACAGAAGTAGACTGAAATTGCACCGCCATGTAAACGCACCCTTGCCTCGTTATCGCTAACCAATGGCAATCATTTTGCATTTTCTGGTATTATCTTCATCGCGCGGATAGAGTATAGTACCTACTGATCGAGCGAGCCATCTATAAAGGTGTCCCGCGCGCCATTTCCCTAATTCGTGATGGTAGGTATATACTGTAGGTATTTGAGCTAAGTCTATTTCATAGTTTCTTGCGTTTGACAACCTGATCAAAATTAGCACGCAAAACATGCCGTTAAGGCCCGTTTAAGTGGAAGGTTAAATACCTTCCTGTCTAGTCCAATAAAATAGGTATTTCTCGTTTCCCTGCATAACATAATTTTGAGTTAAATCGAGCGTCAAGTCACGCTTCATCAAATTTCTTGGAACATTTTAACAAAACATAATTATAATACACAAACTTACCTGAGATTTCCTTGGAGTTCTTGGAAATTTCGTAAAATATACACGCGTAGCACACGGTTATTATCATCAAGGGTAGAAAGTACATGGCACATAAGCAGAACACGTTGTAGGCTAATTCTTGGTTTTGGCTGGAAAATGCATCAAATGAGACGCATTGCTGGAAGTCGGGGATCTTCGGGTGTCGCATCACTCTGAATACGAGACTCTGAAAAGAAAAAGGTTGTTCAGTAAGTAATATTAAGAGCACACCAGCTTACTTATTTAAGGGATCAGCCTATTCTGGTTCTCTACCTTTACCACTATTTAGTTTGCCACCAAGTGAGAAAGGGACCGCCATACAACTGTCATACAGCAGCGGCGGCGGCGTCAAAATATGAGTCTCAGCTATCCTACCTACCTACCTACCATGTTTATGAATACCTTGGAATGAATGAAATCGCACAGAAAATTGTTGTCACAAAGTTTTACATATAGAGTGGGATTATGAATTCTGATTACGAAGACAACTCACGTGGATATTAAGTGGATAATCATTGATGTCATATTCAAACGAGTATTCAAACAATCCCAAGTTATGGAAAGTGTTTTTGTCTTTACTTTTTTATTTTTAAGAGCATTCCTTTGGGACAGATTCGTTTATTGCGTTTATACCAGACACAATTTTTTAAACATACCTATTTAGGTAATCGTTGTATTAACAAAAGCACAAAAACATCCAATTACTTTTCTGAATGGAACTTGTTCCTGACCCAAATAAAGCATGAAGATAAAAATCAAAGGAATCGCTTTCTTAATTTATTTTACTTCTTTCTCTTTAACAAAAACAAAAATCACTAAGTACCTAAATAGAGATAGGTTTTAAATGTAAGAAAATATTAGCGATATTTTCTTTCAATATTTTGTGTATGTGACATTTCAAGCTAGCTTTGATTATATTGTGTTTATTTTATGATAGGAGTCATTCACTGTGACTAAAGGTAACCTTTTCAATATTTTTCATTTCCGAAAATATCATAAACGCATATTTTTCACCTTTACATTATAAATGCCGCAACCTCAGTTTTCTTAGAATAACGATTTCTTTTTCACATACTCTTGAAGATACATATTTATTTCGAAGAACTCGTTAGTATATGAACTCCTTTCTCATAATGATCCTAATTTTGAACACGCACCTGAGGTAGACTACATAGTAGGGCCACGAACCAAGCGAAGTAAAGCATCATTTTGCTTCTCTTTCTCGCTATAGGCAACCGGAGGGGATACAGCACCGCGAAAAACCTGGAAAAGAAAGTCTGTTTTAGGTCTAGCTAGGGTTAATACAGTTGCTATTAGCGCAGCGCTAGCGCAAATTTCGAATTGATAGGTTTAAATTTACTAGTAACCGTCCGCCCCATAGTAACTTGAATCAGCTGATCGGCAATTTTGTACGGGACGTTCAATTTTTTTTCCTATTACCTAATTTCTACTTATGTTCCTTGCCTAAAGTTGTTCCTTATCACCATCATCATATTTCGACCCGTGTTCCATGGAGAAAGTTGTTCAGTTTCATGAGTACCTTCACCTCCTTTCGGCTTGTAATACCCTTTCTGTTACTCCCGGTATAAATCCTCGGCCTATAAAAAGGCTAATATTGATAACTCTTATTGGCAGCAATAGTCTGGGTTGCGTACTATTGCTATCCAAAACTCTTATCGATATGTGATTTTTATAGGCCGAGGATTTATACTTTTTTACCGACCGAGTCTGCACGGAGCGGATAACATTAGTATACGCGTCAGTACCAGCAATGTACGCCAAATCGGACCCTGGGTAGTTTAATAGCCACTTTATTGACATATGAGTATTAAAGGCTGTCTAGCTGTCTGTCTCCAATAGCCCTCAGGCTTAGTAGCTATTGCTTCCAGAAAATGTCGTAAAAGGCTTATTACAGGACTTACAAAACAAGAATAGAATAAAATACATTTAGAGGTCTTTAGGTCTTATATTGGTTATATAAAAGGTCATCTTACTGTGTATCTTAATATCAAAAGAACCGATTTGATAACAGAGTTTGTGTTTGTTTATAAAAAACTTCCTAAAAAGGAGTGAACCAACAATTTTTGGGAAATGTTACTCATCTAGATGGATATAAAGCCCCCGAAAACCCCTGATTTACGTGATTTCGAAAAATCGTTGAAGCTGTTTCCTAGATTTACAATTTTTGCTCGTTCAAAGGTTTATGATAACCGATTGTTGGTTGTACCATATACCAATGCCTACATGCAGTTTGCAATAATAACCAGAACAATTGATTTGTAACTACCTCCTTCCCTATTCAATCAGAATCAATCACGAGTGTGAACCACACTACAATAGAGAGAAATGCTGCGGGGATCCCGTATACGTCGTTGGATTTTCCGGTTATTTGCCGGATCCTTTTACGAAACGAGTTGGTTACAAAACTCGGAATAAAAATCAAATAATAAAACTGCATCAATTTACGGCTGTCACCCACCGTGGCTATCACGAATCGTGCCAATTATCGCCCGGTGTGTCTGCGATTCATATGAGATTATCAGAAACATGAAACCTATCGATGTAGGTATGACCAGTATGTATTCTGCCGTTTTCATCTACAGTATGAGATTGCCCATGTTAGCGCTGTTACTTCCCGGCAAATAGGATTGGAAAAAGATAGGAAATATTTAAGTCCTGTGTCAATGGGTTTTTCGACATTTCTAGTCAATTTAGTCGTCCGTCATTGTCACAAATTAAGGAAACGGCGCGCGGCGCGCCGATGGCTCATTCAGTACTAGCGACGATTTTGACGCTAACTGACGAAAACTGGAAAAAACCAGAATCTCAGGGGAAGTCAAGGTAAATAAGAAGGTGGTTGACACGAACGTCATATACCTATATTGGATTTAAAATTGGCTCAGAATCATTTATGACGTTCTTTATCATATTTTGCATTTTTGATATTTTTATACTTTGAGATTTTTGACAGTAACAACCCTGGCTATGTAACAAGTGCCAATCGCAAAAATCTAAAAGAGGGCCGAGTGAACCTTCTGTAAACTCTCTATTTTGTCTTTATGTTAACAGATAACGCGCATTTTGCGTCAAATTAAAAGACAATTTTAGTCGTGATCATCTCGACTGTCCTTCTCTAAACCTATCTGACAAAAAATTATAGCACTAATTTAAGGTAAGTTAGGAGAATTTATTTACCGAATTGCGTAAAGTATTGAGTTTTAAAGGGTTAGTTGTCATACAGATCTCGTTAAGGTCTACAACTTTCCCAAAGAAACTAATAGTCTAGCACGCTGATTTCCGATATAAACGACTTTTTAGTATGACAGCTGACACCTGTCATGTAGATCTCGTTAAGACCTACAATTTTCCCAAAGAAACTAATAGTCTAGCATGCATAGTTTCAGATATAAACGGTTTTGTATATGTTTCGTCTTATTTAGGTATTGACAATTTGTGACAATGAAGGATGACACTTTGGGATGACACATGACACGACAATCCAAAAAAATTCAGATATATTTTGCCGACTCAAAAACAATATTTTTTATGTATTATTATTTAGAAAACAGGGGGTAACCGTTACCCCTGCACGAAAATATTAATATAGATTAGTTGACTTGACAGTATCTTAACATGATTTACAAAAAACAAGAAATCATAAGAGCGGGTAAATCTGGTAACCCACAAGCATGATGACGCAGGCAAGTGTTAGTCACGTGGTTCACGAGTCTCGGAATGGAATACCAGGCGGAGTATCTTATTATACCATAAGTCCAGCCAGGATATCTGGAAATAATCATCTTCAAATGTTCTTATAACCAACTCAGTAAACACTTTTCGTTCTATCTGTATTTTCCATTTTTTGACGTATTCAAAAAAGGTAGCATAGCGGGACTGGTAGCATACCGGTCCTAAGGGGTTTTAAAATATCTCGATCCGGTATGGTCCTATACCATAAAATTTATACTTGTAGAAAATAATTGGTACCCACTTCACAGAGTGAAGTTATCGAAAATTTTCACTTAAGGTGGATCGTTTTCCATACAAAAGTTAAATGGAGTTACGTCTTTAAATGAGACAAAAATATGATTAAAAAACTTGATGGAAAGTCCCGTGCTTCTATAACATTTTCGCAAAATAAAACAATTAATTTTTACCATCAGATTTCTCTGTAAAAACCGTTTCGCCACTTTATGAACATAGATGGAGCTACTGCTGCAATAAACACGTTTAATTTTTTTGTGGAGAAAATAGTTAACGTTTTTTTACTATAAGCAGTTTTGCGACAAATTTACGTGTGCCTTCATCATTTCACATAAAGTTTTTTTGATAAAATTGTTGTTTAGCTCATGTTTAACTCGGTTGAAGTCCAGATTTTCATTTGTATGACGTAACGATGCCCCTTAACAGCAGACACAACACACTCAATTAGCTGTTATTTTAATATTCAATTATTTTATGAACTTACATAATCCGATTATGATATTTATAACATGTAATGAGGCATAATAACCTTTTAAGTACTTACTTTGAAAATAAAAATAATTGCCGTAATTTTTGCTTCGTAGAATAATTTATTATGATGAAATGAGTTTTCAGACTTCAAACACAAGTAGGTAATGTAAATACATGGCAAATGAAAATATTTGATGCTATATTCGAAGGTAAATGGAAATGCTATTACAGAGATTTTTCCCAAAAATACACAGGGAGTAAAAGACAGACCTCCGAATACAGGTAGAAATGCATTGAGACGATGAAACTGAACAACTTCCAGCAAAGAAATATTTCAGCGACCGTAATTTTTTTCCTTTATCGTAATTTAGTATAGGAGGAGGCCATTTTTTTTTGTCGTTATCTGCCATAGGGGACAGTGTTTAAGTCTGAATGCAGCGTTTCAGTACCTAGGTATTCGGAAAGCTGTCCCTAACACTTAAGTTTAAGTTTCGATCTGTAAAGTGTTTTTTTATATACATTCTCTTTGGCACTCAAGGTCTGTGACATGTAAAATTTACTTTTAAGTTTCAAACAATGTATGACCGTCTGTTGTCCAAAATAAAATAAAATAAAAATAAAAAACACCTCGTAGGTATAAGGTGGCGTCAAAGTCTGCTCGGCTGGAGGAAGGCCATAAGGGCATATCAGGTGCAAAATACTGGTTGAAAAGAATTTAATTGTTACTGAACGACTGGACGAAGAAGAAATATTTAAGTTATTTTAGGTGCCTATGTATTTGATCAAATTAGATAGGATATTAATTTGACTAACTGTAAAAAAAAACAGTTGATGTACTGTTAATAGTAATTTAAGTATGTACCGAACTTGTATACTACCTATAGCATCACATCAACCTATCAATTTGAAGGATCAACTTATATTGCTTTTTCAAGTTATTTATTCGTTTTAGAAAGCAGAAAGTTTAAATTGAACAAGTACTTTATATCTCGTGGTGCCCCTGATAATGCAAACTGAAGTCGATAAGGCGAAGACGAATTTAATGGGATTGAAGAATCAAATAAAACCCAAGGTCTAGACTGTTTATCTCGAAAGCGTATAGCTGCTGAATAAGTAATGAGTCTGTCAACGCTGTACAGCTATCAGCTATAAAACCTTTGTATAAAGCTGGCAGAGTTGCGACATTTAGATTGAATGCCAAACAAAATACTTCCCGTGGATATACAATTTTCGGAAAACGTGCGAAATTTTCCACCGCAGGCAGGATTTGAACCTACGACCGTACTACGATCGTACTGTACTGCCGAAGCCACTACCGATTGGGCTACCGCGGTTCTATCTTTGCCTGCGAATTAGGCAAGTATATCTTACTTACGTGTGGAGATTTATGTTTCCGTTTTTATAATCTCTTTGGTGTATTTGAAACAAAAATTGAATTCCGCTTTTTAGATTTTTTCATTTGCGTGTTTTTATTTATTAAGGTGAAACGTCACATGATACAAACGAAACACTGAAATTCAATCGACTTAACCATGAGTTGCAGAGCAATTTTCTTTAAAATGTTATGTTCAATGATGAAGGCTTACATATAATTTTTCGCAAAACTAGATTACAAACAAATATACTGTCGTTACTGCCAAGTCTAATAATGTTTGAGCGTCTTTTTGAATTGTGTATCATACACGACAGGTTCTCATAATTTGTCAGCATTGCTAGAAATTGTAATACAAATTAAACCTCTGAGTCTCTGAGACTTGGTAGAATCTCACATTCAACGTGCTGCGCTATTTTAGCGCTGCGCTAACGGATGCGTCTGTTAGATAAGTTTCTGCGCTCTGCTTTTTCAATGCAAGCTTCTGCGTAGCGTTATTTTTCAGTAGGTACGTATCTATCTGACATATTATGCCGTATGTATCTGTGAGAGGCATGCGTTAGCGTACCAACGGATGTTGAAGACTCGTCGGAAACACTGCTATTTTTAGGCATCAGATGGCAGCAAAAAAAAAGGTAAAACGTGTAGGTACCTCAGTCGGCAGAAAGCGAGTTGGCGAATCGCGCCGGTTCGCGAAACGAGCAAGTTGGCTTACCGCGCGTACTCCAATATTTCATATTCTTTCGTGTCTGTCATAATTCGTAATATTATTATTATTATCTAAGTGAAACTGCTGAAAAAGATGTTAGGGTAGGTTAAGTAAGACTAGAATACGTATCTCAATATAAGTGGAATCCAGGTCACTGTACCTGTAATGGCGGGCCTAGGATTGTAGCTATCACAAGAAAGGTAACTTTTTCAAATACCAAATTAAAGCACGTTGGATAAACGATAGGGGAGCATGCAAGAATATAGAGACAGCAAAAGTTGCAGGTTAATCCAGCCTACTGTATAAAAGGGTTCTGTAATATTATTTTTGGTCTGCGTGTACGGAACACCAAAATAGGTCTATCAAAGTCTTTTAATCCTATCATATATGGGCGAGAGCGCTTAAAATCAAATATGGGCTTCAAACCCAACAGGATTACGATCGACAGGATGTAAGGGACTCGACGGGACGTCTGGCTTCTGTGGGTCATTTAATTACCCTTTAGATACCCTTCCGGGAAAACCGTGGTTGACGAGTTTAGGTAGGTACTATAAGCAAAAGTTGCAGGTTCTAATTCTGCCTAATGTATAAAAAGATTCTCCAGTATTATTTTTGGTCTCCGTGTACGGAACACCAAAATAGGTCTATTAAAGTCTTTTAATCCCATAATATATGAGCGAAAGCGCTTAAAATCAAATATGGGCTTCAAACCCAACTGGATTAGGTTCAACAGGATGTAGGGGACTCGAGGGGACGTCTGGCTTTTGTAGGTCATTTAATTACCCTTTAGATACCCTTCCGGGAAAACCGTTGCTGACGAGCTTAGGTTCTATCAGCAACACGTCAACTTACCCATTTAAGGGATCATATTTTCGTCATGTCTCTCGCATATTAAAAACATGTAGATGGTATACACACACACACACACACACACACACACAAATACACACACACATACACACACACACACACATACACACACACACACACACACACACACACACACACACACACACACTTTGTAAAAGCAATTTTTTTATTATTATTATTAGCGTGCCTGCTTTCAGCGGGCCTCTCGATAAAAAAATGGTAAGTAGTTTCACGATTCTACTTAATCATTTTAATAGGAATTTTTTTTTGTGACACACCTAACCGAGTTTTCTTCATCGCTGTCAATCTAAAACCTGTTGGAAGCAGGACGCGAAAGCCACAACGCTTTCATAATTCGTTTATTTCCATTTATAACATTATTAACAAATTTAATTAAGTTCTGACAATAATAATTAAGTTACGTGAATGGATAAGTTGATTTGCTGCTGATAATCTACACAAAGACAAGCAATAAGCTACACAGGGGTAGTTCAAACAAAATCCAGTGAAATTTATACCATCACAACTATTTACGTGAAATATAAAAAAATAAGGGCAGTTTCCCAAAATGGAACGAAAGCTATAGCCAAGTTTATCATAATATTACCTAAGACACAGCAAATACTACTATTCTTAGTTTAGGAAACAGTTTAGCTTCATATTGTTTTGTATAGTTTTACCAATTGGTAGGTACTTATATTTATTTTAATAATTTTTACTTTTCAAATAAGTAGGTATTTCATTAATTACAACCTTGATACTACCTACTCAAGCTTGGTGGGTCTACATTACATCCAAATATCTACTTCTGATAAGAAGCCTTGTGGCCTTGCGGAGGTAACTAACGTCTAATTAATTAAGTAAGGGCTCCCACAACAGCAAATTCGTATCGCCAGCGACTTATCGCATCGTAAATCTTATATTTATAGTTAAACATACGGGTTGAATAGGAAATTTTCACTGCTTTTTATTGGCGTTTATAAAAAAGAGTACCTATTGACGATTCACGTAATTTAAATTTTTTGTCTATGCCTGTGTTTAAATTGTAATAGAGCAAAGTTTATCAACAGAGCACCTGACTAAGTTATGTCTATGGTTAGAATTGGAAGGGATATTCTCAAATTTTTTTTTTCAATTTCTCAGATACGAATCATCATTAGGATACCAAAGTCTCAACACACAAAAATAGGGAGTTTACAAAAGTTTCACTTGACCATATTTAGGATTTTTGAGATTTTCAATGTTACATAGCCAGGGTTGCTATTGTCAAAAATCTCAAAGATTATCAAAACAACAAAATCTGTTGCAAGTACTTCATATGATTCTGAGCCAATTTTAATCCAAGAAATATGACGTTCGTGGCGATCAACTTGCCTTCCACTGAATAATTCCCCTTAGATTCCAGTTATTTCCAGTTAAATTCAATAAGCATCAAAATCGTCGCTAGTACTGAGTGAGCTATCTGTATAGGCGCCCCGCGCGCCATTTCCCTAATTCGTGCCAAAGTCGTTAAAATGACATTTGTGACACAATTCCCTCGAGGTGCCGAGCACCGTTCCAGGAACACATAACCTTTATGAATGGACATAAACAACTTCTTGTATCAATAACTATCATACAATTTCGTTTCTAATCATTTGGAGTGTATTTGGGCATGGCATTTCGTAATAATAAACACCATAGCTCGCACAAGACATGTTATGAAGCTCCGTAACCGAAACTATCGGATATCCGATATAAAAATACTTCCGTAGTCGTAAGCGACACTGAAATTAGTTATGCGAATTGTGACGTGTGCCCTCATCATTTCACAAAAAAGTTTTTTTAGGCAAAACATTCTGCAACTCATATCTAACTTGATTGAAGTTTAGTTTTTCATTTACATGACGGACGTTACATTTCACCTTCATAAGCACTGGTCCAATTTATTACGGTTTTCATAGATTTGCATTTGTTTAGTTCATTATAGGGGATATGAGGTAAACAAGTTTATATACCTACTTGCTTGTTAATCCCAATACAAGAGACATGAATATGGGCCAGCCATTAAAAATATTCAATCTTATTCGTAACAAAACCGCTTAAGTAAAACATGGGTTCCAAACATAACCGGATTAGCTCTACCACAGGACAGGATGTAGGAAAAATTGAAAGAGGGTCTAGCCACAAAACAGAGAGTTTACAGAAGGTTCACTCGACCCTATTTGGGATTTTTGCGATTTTTATTTGTTACATAGCCAGGGTTGCTACTATCAACACAAAGTAGAAGAATATTAAAACTGTATCTGATACAAAACCGTCAGATTATTTTAGCCAATTTGAATCCAAGAAATATGACGTTCGTGGCAACCAACTTACTATTTACCTATTTACCCTTTTCCTTAGATTCCGGTTATTTTAAAGTCAGTAGCGTCAAAATAGTCGCTAGAACTAAGTGAGCCATCTGTATAGGCGCTCCGCACGCCATTTCCCTAATTTGTGGTGTAGAATTTCTAGGGCATTTAATTAGGTAGCTTTTCCGAGTGAAATAAGTTTGTAAGCACATGCCTACGAAAAGGCAAAAAGCTTTACATTAGTACTCAATTTTTATGCCATGTTAATGTTGTTTTTAACGTATCTACGCCCTTTTTACCCGACTGCCTCAGAAGGAGGTTAATGTTTTTCGACAGTATCACACAGTATGTAAGTATGTATGTGGACAAGATTTTTTTTCTACGGGCTTCAGCTTATACGGCTGAGCCGGTCTTGATATAATATCGACCCTTCTGGCCTCAATTGGCGTAAATGACATTAAGCACTTTTTACAGGAGAGCCAAAAAACGAAAAAATAAAAATATAAATTGAGATATCTTTTTTGCCTTTTTAGCTAGAATAATGCTTCTTTTATCAAAATACTTGCCCAAAGTTGCTTCAAAACCTCATTACGTTTGCACAGGAGTAGAATGCAGATTTAAGAAGTTAGCATGCATATACGCCCTAAAAAATTTTTATCGAATGTTATTTACTACCCAAAAAATGGGTGAAAATTTTCTGTTTCTAAATAAGTAGGTAGTAAAAGACAAGAAAACAACTAAACCGACAATGAATTGAGTCGTAAAAGCCTATTAATTTGAACCTTAACGTCTTTATTTTTATTCTAGGTTAAGATAGCAGTGTGTTATTTATGTATATTTTTCATAATTTGCTTAGCCTAAAATTATTTTACTTATAAATAGTTATAAGTTTAGGTGTTATTATATAAAAGATAAAAAATTCATTGTGTATTGTGTGTAAAATATAGGTAACTATTTTGTAATTTATGATTCATTTAAAATGAAGGTGGCCTTTTTTCAGACTATGAGCATTAAACAGATAGGTAGACATATACATAGGCAATGCCAAGGCAATGCCTACATACAACAAGAAAATAACCTACTACAATCTTTAAAAAACGTTTATTTAAATAATCACATAACGGGTACGTAGATGTCTCATTTTCATAACATGAGTGAGTACTTCTTTTTCCTTTTTTCGTGACAACGGTACTAATCCTAGGTACTAGTTTTCTAATCTACCTATACTTTAAATGATATAGAACATAAGGAAAAGAAAAGATCTCGAATCAAATAATGAAATCATGTATGAAACTATATTTAAATTATTGAATTATCAAATACAATTTATTGAATTGAATTATCAAATACAACCTCAAATACTTAAACTGTTCACTTTCGTCATCTTTGTCACTTTCCAATAATACATCCATAACTTGAGCTTCATTTGGGTGTTGTAAATATACATTAATAACATCTAGGTATAGTTTGATTACCTAATAGACGCTTCAAGTCCTTGAAATTTGCAACTGAAATCAGTAGGTGATCTGTTTTAGTACAAACGGGACGGTTTTAATTTCTTTTATTTTCTTCCCTTTTCTCTTCCCTTTACCTTTTTCTTCACTTTTGTGCTCAGTATGCATTTACGCAATTGTTTCTGAAGCATCTGGATTCATGGAGTATTTAATTGTTGCAGTATCAAATTTATTTACCTATTTCGAAATATGCTACTCGGATTTCCTTCGTTTTCATCTTTTTAACTCAAATTCTCTCAAAATATATATTCTCTAATTTTGAGTAACCGCAAAAAAATCCTCGTCCAAACACAGTGGAGGTCGTAGAATATACTGAATTTTCCAATTTGGATGAAATTGCCAACAAAACATTTTCGACTGATAGCGTTAAATATACGAAAACAAAGGGAAACCTAGTGACAACTTTCGAATTAAATAAATTAGAGACTGCACAAAATAAATCCTCCATGAAACCAGATGCTCCATAAACAACAATGGAAATGTAATGGAAGAAAATAAGGGATGTAAAACCCCGTCATTTCAGTAGCAGTTGCAAAATTCAGAACTTGAAGTACCTTCGTGACATCATCATACTGAATATTTACTACATCCAAAAAAGCTCAAGTTTTAAATGTATTATTGGAAAATGACGAACTGTACTTGAGGCTAATTCAATAACATAAAAATAATTGAATTCGTGGTTTTATTATTTGCTTCGATATCTTTTCTTTTTATTTTGTTCTTTATAATTTAAGGTAAAATAGGTACATTAGGTAATTAGTCCCAAAGATAAGTACTCACTCATGTTATGAAAATGCATCATCCACATCCTCGTACCCGGTATGTGATTAATAATATAAATTATTAAAGAAGGTTTTAGCAGGTTATTTTCTTGTTGTATGCAAGCATTAGCTATGTACACCTACCTACTTATTCAATGCTCATGGCATGAAAAATGGACGCTTATATTTTTCAAATAAATTGGGATAAGGGCAGGCAGATAATGAATTGATTCAAAAATTACAAAATACTTTCATTTGACACACAATACACAATGTTCACCTTTTATTTAATGAACACCAAACAAAAAATAATTTACTAGTACAATTATTTTAGGCAAATCAGCAAGCAAACTAGAATGAAAAAAGACGTTTTAGTTCAACTAAATAGGATTTTACTACTAATTTTATCGTCTGTTTGGTTGTTTTCTTGTCTTTTACGACCTAATTATTTATAAACAGTAAATTTTCACAAATTTTTTGGGCAGTAAATGACATTCAATAACAATTTTTAGGGCGTATATGCATGCTAACTTCTTAAATCTGCGTTCTACTTCTGTGCAAACCTAATGTGGTTTAAAAACAATTTCGGGCAAGTATTTTAATAAAAGAAGCATTATTATAGATAAAAAGACAAAAAAGATATCTCAATTAACATTTAAATTTTTTGCTTCTTCTGTAAAAAGTGCTTTATTTCATTTACGCCAATTTAGGCCAAAGAGGTCCATATGCTTTTATTAAGCTGAATAATACTTTTGAGTCTTACATACAGCACAAAAACTTAAATTTATGAATAATAATTGTCATTTACAACTACTGCCCAGATGCCATGATTATAAAAAAATCTTTTACATATAAGAATTGTCATTTACGACTTAAAAGTCACGCAATGAATATTTTTTCATGAGAAGATGTAGAAGTAAATGACTATTTTGTTAATTACACACATGAAATAATCTTTTACAGCCTTAGACTATGAGATAATACTATGAAATCAGTGTTGCATTTTGTAACAAACAATGAAAACCTAAAGACGATGTATTGTGAAATGAACACATTGAATTATAATATCACGCAGCAAATCAGTTTTTTGCCTTCAAGACCACATTTTTGGATTATGATTAAGGTTTCATTGGGTTGTAAACGACAACGTTTCGTAATCTTTAGGGTTACAACTGCGTTTTACGCCCTGTCTTCTACGATGGATTCTCCGAATAATCCTACATTCGGCATTTACGACTAACATTTTTGAACTTCTGTTACAATTTTTTGGGTCGTAAATGACATATTTTATTATTGATGGGCGCCAATGTATTTTACGCCCTTTGTTTAACAAGCAATTTGTTTTTTACGACACCTGATCCAAATTCATGAAAATAAAATGTCTTTTACGGTAAAATTTTAAAAATATTTTTAAAATTGAGTCAAAAATATCGTGGTAGTAAAAGACATTTTTTTCGAGATATCGAAATTTTAAATACACAGATCGATAGAGAAAATAAAACTGAACAAAACTGCATTTTTAACTCATTTTTGCCAAAAATGTCATTTACGCCAATTGAGGCCAGAAGGGTCGATATGAGATGCCGTTAGATTTGTCTTAGCAGCGCAAGTGACTCGGACTGTATTAAAAATTTATAAATTCAAAATGGCTGGTTTTAATCTAAAAATACTTATAAAAAAAATACGTTTATTTCAGGCACAAGTCCAATATAAATAGTCACAAAGCAACATGTCATAGATTAAACTAAATTAGGTACATAACGTCATTAATAAATAAAGTACTACAATACTAGTAGTATTACATGACAAACATACGAATCATATTAAAGTCATTTAAGTAACATGTTCTATACAATGCTTCAACAATACAATTTTTTTAATCTGACCGTCTTTTATGAAAAAATAATTTTAGTCTATTCAATAGAACAAAATTCTAACTTCAAAATTATTGCAGTCGGGTTTTTGTTTTTTAATATAATTATCTGCATGTTGAAATATAATAATATTGTAGGTACCTACTATATAATTTAATACTCATTTATTTTATTTTACTTTATGAACGTTATTTGGCAAAAATACCATTTCAGTAGATAATCGAAAATTGAATTATTGTTCGAAGCTCGTTTGTGATTAACGTAATGATACCTAAATTGGATTTTGACCAATGTTTAAATGGAATTAAACAATTTCATTGGCCACGTTTTGTTCTACATTACAGATACAAACAGTCCACTGCTGGACATGGGCCTCCCTTTATGGGGGGTATTGTCATACTACGCTTGGCAGGCGCATTGGCGAGCGCAGTGGAAGATGTTGCATTTTCAGGATGAATAGCGTATCCATACAGCGGTGTACCGAAAACTTTGCAGGCATGATTACTATGGAGCCAATGGTGGGAAACGAAAAAAAAATATTGTCGGCCTCCCATACAAAATGCACGATCAGCTGACTGACTTTGTACCTATAAGAGGTCAATTTTTTTTTCTTTTAACTACCATATTATTATGTTCCATAGGGAAAGTTGTTCAGTTTTATGGTCTGAGCACGCCTGCAAATGTTTTCGATACACCGTCCCTTACACCCCGTATTATATCATAGGTATATTTATCTGTCAGTACCAACTGTAGACGTATTTTTTTTCTATCGGGCTATCTTTTGAACAAAATGTAACTTTACATAATTTGCCGTAAATAATCATAATTATAGTTTGCCGTGTAACGAATAGACTCAAATCTTACTGAAATCAATTCTAAGCATGGGATTAAATAAATTCTAAACAACTTAGTCATTTTTACGACACCCACGAGTAGAATGATATATCCCAAATGAAAAGAAACCTACTACAGAGTACTGACAAACGAATAGATACGCTATTCATCCTGACAATCTGAAAGTCAAATTAGATTTCTCTAGCGATACGGCAGCAGAAAACCGCCCAAAAGGCCTTTTGGCAACGTTCCCGTTTAAAGCTCGTGGCAATGGCAACGGATTCATCATAAAACTTTTTTTGCTGGCCAAGTGCGAGTCGGACTCGCGCACGAAGGGTTCCGTTCCAAATTGTAATACAAGCAGATGTAAGTATTAAAAAACAAAAACCCGACTGCGGTAATTTCAAAGTTGTTTTTGCGATAAAAATCCGCCATCTTGAATTTATGAAATTTTGATATGGCCAGTGTCAGTCGCGCTGCTGAGAGGAATATAACGACACCTCATAGGTATGTCAAAATCCAACTATCCGTTTGGACTGTAGCCCGTGAAAAAGAATTTTCTTGTCCACATACATACATACAAACGTACATACATACTCTTGAAAAACATAACCCTCCTTCTACTGCAGTCGGGTAAAAATGGCATAATATTTTGTTCTGATTCGGAGCATTTGTTTTTATAGCAGCAACAGATGTACGGCATCTCTCAAAATTTTAAATCTCCTACTATCTAAGATGATGATATATAGCCTGGTTCTTCTTGTCGTATCAATGTTATTTTCCCAATTTAATTTGTGCAAAAACTTATCAAACCAGTAACTGCCAGTGCTTGGCTACAGCTACCGCTGCTGGGTTGGCCGCATTGAGGTCCTCCTGTGTGCAGGCAACTGGTAGGCTTGGGCAAACAAGCAGGTGGGACATCGTCTGTATAGCCTGGTGACAGACGGACATATAGACAGACAGTGATGTATGAGTAACAGGGTTCCCTGAAGTACAGAACCCAGAATAATCGTTACTCGATTTAAATCCCGCGGTTTCACCGGCAGCTGGTTTTTGGTTATCCCGTGGGGTGGGGATGGAATGTTTTTCCAATTAAAAAATATACAACGTTCCATGTGATACTCTATTGGTGTACCAAATTTTTCAATCCGTTTGAGCGTGAAGAGGTTACAAATATAGACACACAAACTCTCGCATTTATAAAGCCCTATACAAACCTGAGTGGCACCGCCGAGGTAAGCCGTGGCACGCCGGGCTTAAATTAGGGAAACAGTGCGCGGGGCACTCATACAGATGGCTCACTTAGTACTAGCGACGATTTTGGCGTTTACTAACTTTAACTGTGAAAACAGGAATCTCAGCTCAGGGTCTTGATACATCTTTTTAAATAGGTAGATACAGTGAAATAGAAAATGAGTTACAACGGGTGAAACCGCTCACGGACCCCTAGTATATAAAGCTTAAAGTAGAGCTCGAATATCATAAATCTAAATACTTTATCGGCCTATATTGTACCCAACAGGGTAGGTATAATGTCAGAAATTGTTGCTTAAATACCTAGTACCTAACATGGAAATTGTTTTTAGAATCTAGACACACGGCAGTGTGTCCGCCAAGTTCGAGCAAAAAACCGACACACCGGCCGTGGGTTATATTACACGAACCATTTCGGGCCAAGTTCGACCCACCTATAACTCAAAATCTATTTTATCTACACATATGAAATTTCTAGTATCTGTCGAGATCTACTTACTTATCTAAAATACAAAATTTCATTAATGTACCTATTGTAGTTCTTGAGATATTGACGTCAGAAAATCGCTATTTTTAATTTTTACTATACACTCACTGACTGACTGACTGACTCACTCACTCACTCACTCATCAAAAACCTAGACCACTTCCAATGGTCGTATTGACTTAAAATTTGGCATGGAGGTAGGTCTTTAGGTCTAGGTAAAGGAAAAAATCTGAAAATGGCCAAGTGTGAGTCGGTTTTAAAAATAATGAAGGTGTAAATTCATACCCCTAAGGAACTAAAACAAAAAAATTATCTATATCTTCCAATGGTCGTACCGGCCTAAAATTCGTTACGAAGGTTTGTATTTAGTCAAAGTATTCAAAAATCTGAAAATTAGTATAAATGAGACATTTCCTTAACTAACACAATCATAAGAAAAAAAGAAAATAAACCTTACAAAAATAAATGAAATCCCACCCAAAACATAAATGTGAAAGGCTGCCAAGTTCGATAATATTGGAATGCTTCGCCTATAAAAGAAGTGAGATCTAAATAAGTACCAAGTTCCATACACAGACCTCAGTTAAAAATAGTTACAGGAATGTACACTTGATTTTCCGCAGTTTGGAAAATAGATTCTGAATAAATACCTAAAATTCTAATACTTACAAAAACGCAAACCTGTTTTTTCAGCAGTTTCCTTATAACATTTTTTTTTCTGTACTTTTTAATGATATAACTTGGCAAGTTTTAATTGAAAATTATATACTTGACTCATTGCGTTTAGTAGGTTTATAACAAAATGTGTGAAAACTTGCCATGTTATATTAATTTAGTATTACTGTAACAGATTTTCATCGCTTCACATTCAATTTGTAAAATGTTTGTCGTTCGGAGTTCTGACTATCCCGGTAAATGGAGCGGAGTTATGCCACGCTTGCCATGCCTTGCATTGGAAAATTGCATAGTTTCGCCAACGGCAGACGAGATAAACTCCTCCGGAAAGCCATAATTTGAAACTTGCCGGACCAGATACCTGTACCCAGCTAGTATGGCCCATCAGCCGTCAGTTAATCACCATGCTACCGTCGCCAGCGCACATTTTTTTATTGCTTTGCAATAAAAAGTTGCATAATTTTTTTTGTAATTCACGACCTCCGAAAAAAACGTTCCAATACCGTTTTACCAGGATCCCGGTATTGAAGTAAATGATCCGGTATTCAATACCGGTATTGAATACCGGATCATTTGTCCAGGATATTTATTTATTTATATGCTTCCCACTTTTGGATCCATAGGGACAGCTGTAAACTTTAGTTTAATGGTCTGATACTCTGTCCGTTACACCCGGAAAAACTCTGACATCTGGGATCAATGGGTCGTTGGAGGACGACCCTATATTTTCTGTGCTGATACTGCAAGGTTGCAGTTTCTTAACATCAGAGAGCATCTGATGCTAGCGGCCGACAATGTGGTAAGCGTGGCTGAATACTAGGCTAATGACATTTGAGGTATACGGGCATCATGGGCATGCCATCGACTCGATAGAAAATTTTTCTGGGTCACAATTTCACTTACCTATCTAAAGATATGCACACGAGGACATTCGACGAGAGGTACAAGCCGAACGCCCGTAGAACTAGGAAGCACTTGCAAGCCAGGTTGCCGGCCAGCCAGGCGTTGGTGGTTCGCCAACCAATCTGTGGACAAATGAAAAATTGATAACCATGTAACATAACAGCAACGTGCGGTATGCGCCCGTACTAGGGGATCTGTACAGTTTTGATCTGACACCCGGCTATATAGGTATTAGGTACCCATGTTTGATATTGTTGGATTCGTCGTGAAGCTCTGACTACCCGGTTTAACCACTCGCTGCTGTCGGGTTCCTAAAACATGTTGTAATAAAATACTGCACTGACCTTTTTAAATAATAAATTCTATCACTAATAGCTTAGCAACAGTGCCAAAATAGATGTCGCTGTTTTAATGCCAGAGTATCTAAGGATACTACGTTTTACGACCCCGACGGCAGAGAGTGGTTATAAGAAGTACCTACAATTAAATGGATACCATAGCATATTTTGCCGCATGAAGTTGCGGCTATAACATGTTATTTGTGATGTATGTACGTACCTATGGTAGCTGTCGCAAACTACAATATCTGCCGATGAGATTACCACATAGCAACAGGGTTCTTGAGCAATCATGTCGTCATAGACTGATAAATGTCGGATAGGTATTCCATAGGAAAATTTATCGAATACCGTCTACACATACACATCCTTTGAATTGTCTGGCTAGATGGATCGCACACTAATCGGATAGGATTGCGGTTAGTGATACCACGATACAAATGACAGGTTGTGACAGCCGCAATTTGGATGCAATACCGTGTGTTTTTACCCGACTGTTTTTTTTCAACAGGCTACAGCCTAAATGGCTACAGGGATCTTGACATTCTTGACATCTAATCTTGAGGTGTCGTTAGATTCGTCTTAGCAGCGCGAGTGAGACTGGTTTTTGGTGGAATTTAAACGTATAATCTTTGAAATTATTACAATTGGGTTTTTGTTTCTAATCTATACTTGTTTGAACAGAATTTTGTAATTTCCTTTCACATGTTAACCGGATCTGTCAAAACATGCAGTAGGTGTGAAAAGCGCCTTAGAAACTAGGACCAATCGACTAGGCTAATTATTACAAAATTCCTTCAACCCCGACTACTAGTTATATTTCAAACTAGGGCGGAGATCACAAGTAACGTCCTTTTCTGCGCTGCGTAACGCGTGCGCAAGGACAATACAAATTTTCACCTTATTTTCATGCAGTTACGGTTTTTTCGCAACGTTGTGCGGTAGGTACGCAGCACTAGCGTGAATCGTTTTGACATAAACCGTATGTGTATGAAAATAAAGGGGAAATTCACGTGAGTTACGCAACGCTACGGAGTTATGTGTGATTTCTGCCGAAATTAGGGAATTTCTGTATGAATATAAGGTGGAAATAATTTGCATTTTCCTTACAGAGTTACGTGTGATTCCCACCTAAATTAGGGATTATATTCCCATAGTCAAATCTCTTTGACAATCCGCTCGAGTAACTTATCATAGGATAATGAACTCTAGACCCTAGTCCTCGAGTTAGTTTCCTTGCTTAAATTCTAAAATACCTAGGACATTAATTGGATAGAAGTTCTCAAGCTATCGAGATCGTTCCTTTTAATGGAAAATAAATTTATTTCCTTTTAATCTTTTAATCTTTACACATGGAAGCACAGTGGGAAAATTATTTAAATTATTATTTCTATTGCCGTGCCACCCAATTTCATTCCCGCGGGTATCGTAATCTATAAAAATATTAGGCGACAGGTTGACTACCAGTCACTTTAGTGGTACACCACGACTCTCAAATATTTGTCAGATGTGGATATAACCACCATATTTTTACGCTCTGTCTACCCCGTAGGGATGTGATGTGTGTGTGTGTGTGTGTGTGTGTGTGTGTGTGTATGAAATTTTATAATCCGCAGATGCCAGCTCAGAATAGCATACCTACCCTTTTTTGTTGACGCTGGGAATCCGTCAACTTGAATCTAAAATTATAACGAATTTTAGGTCCTTTGTTTTGACGGTTCCCCGTAAATACATGTGCGGATTCATGCAAACCGATGTCTGGCCACAGGGAGTCGTATTCAGGCGCTATCGACCCCCTGTGCAACGTGAGTCGCCATCACCGAAAGTGCCACTTAGCTTTATTATAGTGTTTTTATAGTATTTGTGTTAGATTGTAAGTTATATTGTATTGTATTATTTTATTTTCTATTGGCCTTGTTGCCTGAAATAAAGGATTTATTATTATTATTATTTGCCACCTATAAGGTGACTTAGGGTTTTCAGAGTTTCATGGTTCTTAGTATTATGATTATGTGATGTATTGAAAATCAATAAACCGCAAATATATCATAGATGCGGCGATTATTACGAAATTAACGGTTATTATAATTAAATTAACGGCGGTCTATAATACGGTGCAAAGAGTTATAGCGTTATGCGTAGATATATTTTGGATAATAATGATGCCGTAACTACAATATTGTGGTCTTTAGCAGCCAGCTAGCTTGGAAATATGACGATTGTCACATTGAGTCGCATATGCAGTGTTAACAAAACCTTTCTTTTGACAGGGGATATAAAGCCAAGCCGTGTGGTTACATTTGTTTTGTAATCTATACTACCATAAGAGCCTTACCTTACCACAAAAATATAGATTTTATACGCGTGTTCATACAAAAAACGTTTAACGTGCATCTAACTTTTTTGTAGTTAAGTTAGGTCCTCATTCCTCATTTCTCATATTTTTTCAGAATAATTCCTCATCTAGGTGAGGTACTGAGCTACGTACACTTGTGCAGTCGAGAAATTGATGCAAATCTATTAAACATACTTATGTAGGTACTTAGGTATGCAGTCTGTTCCGCTCCGAACCTGTCATGTTAGATTGGAAACATCGAAAGTTTGAGATGAAGCCAATCTCCAAACATAATATATGAGAATCACCAATATTCACCATACCATCAAAGCTACCATAAATAACGATCCGCCAAATCTCGAGTTCGGTCGTATATTCTAAATTATGATACCTACAGCCTTTGAGATTGACTAGATTAAAGCAATTTATTCGTAGTTTGAATATCGTGAGTTGTCTACCCCTTCAATATCAGTGTGTAGGGACACGTAAGGATCGGTCATTCTTCAAAACCTTTGATGAAAACCAATTTGAATTAGTTATAGAATTTCGGTGAGGGCGATACCCTGACAGGTCAATGACCCGGTCATTGGCCTACTATGCCTATCTTTACTTTTGGTCCAGTTTTCTGAATGGCACGCTGATTCGAGATCATTATATCTAATTGCAATGTTTGACCGGACATCCCCTAAAAGCCGCCTTGGGCAAAATCTAGAGTAGATAACATTTTCGTCCACCGGTAGTCTCATTTACGAAAATAATGCACATTAGCCCTTTGTGGATGAAAATTCAATTCGTTTAACAAATGGAATTAAACTATATAGTTAGTCAAGTTGACCCATGTTCAGCATTGGACTTTTGTGGCTACACTCGTACCGCCAATCTAAAATGAAAACGTCCCAAAGTCTAAATTGTCGGAACGAATTTTCTATGCAGTACAGTTAGTCCATCGGATAAAAAAAAGGCAGAAGCTATAGAACGGAGCCAGATTGAATATCTATGGGCCATCAAACCAGCTCGTGTGCAAAAATATTTTTTATTCACTTTAACGTAGGATGTAGTAAATCTATTTCCTCGAAGCTTGACTAACATCAAACGCAGGGCAATTTAAAAGCAATTTCTGCAAGAATTAATAACTTTACGACACTAATAGTCTCCATTTCTCGTTACCGTCTAATCTCTGACTAAAAAGAGCATCGACACTTTCCGTTAGGTTTAGAAAATGATAGCAGATATCATTGACAATTTTAGTTATGTCATGTTTAAAAATTCGTATGGTTTCTTCGCACATTCTCTCGGTCTAGCTGTCATATTTTAACCGCCGCTTAATATTGCAAGTAATCGCGCAAGTAAAATAATAGAGAAGTTTAATTTT
This sequence comes from Phthorimaea operculella, assembly GCA_024500475.1. Taxonomy (NCBI): domain Eukaryota; kingdom Metazoa; phylum Arthropoda; class Insecta; order Lepidoptera; family Gelechiidae; genus Phthorimaea; species Phthorimaea operculella. The sequence goes on from JANFCV010000002.1 coordinate 12,245,628, forward strand.
GATTGTCTTAGCACATCAACTGAAAGAAACAGTTTTATTTTTAGTTATCGAGGTTCATCGGGTAGTTGGAAACAGTGTCTTACACGAAAATAGATTTAAATAAAGCTTGGTGAGAATGGCAAAACTTCGAATAAAGGTAGGGAGTAGATGTTGTGGCTGTAGGTGATTGATGATGATTTAAACAAACATTCCTTTATTAAGAGTGTGATAAAAGCGAAAATTATTCAGGAGCCAAAGTGGCATGTCACGACCGTCATATCTCTCTGTCTTCTTAGGCGAGAACCACACGGTGATGTCCGTTTGTGCGTCGTTTGTTCGATTTTCCACCTTTTTTTGCATAAGAATAGGGTTTATGTCAGACAGTTTGACAGACGCATCCGCCGACGCAGCGTTGTTCGATGCTGTGTGACATATACTGTATTCGTATGAAGGTAGGTAGGGGGGAAAATCGCATGAATGATGAACGGACGTTGCGTGTGTTTGTCGCCTTACCCATCTATTTATTTATGCTAGATATTACTTACTTACTGTGAGAAAGATAGCCCCTTCATAAGAATGAGACTTTTGATAAGTAAGAAAAATAGGGCGCAGTATCATATGACTCTTATTGTCTCTTATTTATACTTATATCAAGATTTTCTTGGTTGTTTCACTCACTAGTAAATGATTTTCTTTATAGGAGTAATACGAAGTGTAAGGGACCTCTTCGAATGAAGATAACGAGCCGCTATATAGACCATGAAACTGAACAACTTTCCACCAGAAAATATTTCAGAAGACATAAATAGTTTTTCGACTTTCCATACGAAATCACGATTAACTATAAATAGTAGGTATAGAAAGAAAAAAGAAGTTTACGTCTACTCAAATATTTCCTATGAGAAATAATCCAGTTTTGTATGCACCCTATATGTTTTCGTAGAACTGTCCCTTAGACCCTGTATTTTACCGTGGGTTTCCTTTTTTTCCAACGACCGTTATCGTGGTAGAAACTGGCTACTATTATTTAGAAATGTATGTTGTAATTTGTAAATAGTGAAACATTTTTTGATCCGGTGCTGTAGTTTCGGAGTTTATGTTAGCCGGTGGGAGTTTGAGTGGAATTTTATGAAGTCCGTTTGTGGAAATATCGGATTTGGAAAAGCAAGCAAGTTTTTTAGTTTTTTTGATCCTAGCATTTTGTTGCTTGGATAGTTTAATAGTTGCTAAGATATTTAATCACTGCAAAGTTAGTTCTTTTGTGAATTAATAGAAAGTTGCCTAAAAAGTATTTCAGTTGCCGTGTTAGGAATATGTGTGCTGAGTAACTGAGAAGCATACATAAAGCTCATTTGACTTAAACGTTCTTTAACAATGTTTGACCTAAAAACTTTATACTTTGATAATGTAAGCACACGCTGAAACGTGAAATCGTTTGACGAATAACCGACAATTTTCCTTTTAAAGTTAAAATACAAAATGTGATTGCGTATAATCATTGTTCAATGCCTTTAATGTTATTCGAGTTAAGAAAGATCTGACGTCCATATTCGCCTAAACCACCTATAGTACCGTTATCCAAATAGGCCATATTTGACAGCCGTCAATATCAAGTTAATGCTATGACAAGCTCTATTTTTCTTTGTAGACATGTCTTCTAGTATGGGTTTCACAGCTGTCAAATATGGCCTATTCGAATGCCGGTACTATAACTATGCCTAAGACGCTTTACACAGATAGTCCGCTTCGACGTTATTTTTGCGTTGCGAAATCACAATGTTAGGAAAATGCGAATTTTCACCATAATCCCACATATGAATACGACGACGCATGCCCAACGGTGCATTGGAAATTCGTATTTTCCTAACGCTGCGATTAGATTAGATTTGTTACAACTTATTATTATAACTAATTACTAGATTTAAGTTGTTACACGTTTACTTAATTTTCTTTAAAATGTTCACTGTTTAAACTTGTTAGAATAATCATTACATAGTATAAAGTAAAGTCCCTTCCCGTGTCTGTATGTTGTTTCCTTATATCTTTAAAACCCCTCAACGGATTTTGATGCGGTTTTTTGAGTATATAGAGTAAGTTAAGGGGCAGGTTTTAAAATATTCTTTACCTCAAATTTTAACCCCAAAGGGGTAAAAAAGGGGTTAAAAGTTTGTATGGGAAATCATTATTTTTAAATGTGATCTGTTTCAAAATTTGTGATTAGATCAAAGAGCTAAAATAATGAAACACGTGTTTCAGGGATTTTCGATTTTTAACCCCTAAAAGGCTAAAAAGGGGTTAAAACTTTGTATGGAAAATCTTTATTTTAAAATGCGATCTGTCTCAAAATTTGGAATTACGTATTTCAGGGATTTTCGATTTTAACCCCTAAAGGGGTAAAAAAGGGTTTAAAAGATGGGTTGCAGCGGGTGGCAGCCGATGTGGCGCAGTGGTTAGTATGCCTGCCTGCCACGCAAAGGTTCCGGGTTCAATTCCCGTTGGGGTCACTCACAAAGTTGATATTTATCACTTTGTGAATTTGTCCCCAGTCTGGTTAGGACATTGCAGACTGAACCACCTGATTGTCCGCAAGTAAGATGGTCCCGTGCTTCGGATGGGCACGTTAAGCCGTCGGTCCCGGTTGCTGTCTATGATAGCGGTCGTTACACAACCATGTCAGAGGCCTGCTACTTGCAAAACTCTGACATTAGGGTTCATCGGGTCGTTGAACGACTCGGTGTTCCATACGAAGAGAGAGAGAGAGCGGGTGAAACCGCTGACGGGCAGCTAGTTTTCTTTAAAATGTTCACTGTTTAAACTTGTTAGAATGCTGTACGCCTGTAACTGCCTTTTAAATCAGTGATTTAATGCCAATAATAACCTAAGCTCATTGTATGTTAGATTTAAAGGATGTTGACGTTCCTATGTGTAATAAAATAAAAATAAAAAATAGCGCAAAAATAACGTCGAAACGGACGTTCTGTGTGAAAACCTTATTGTTCCTTCGATGTTAATAATACGCACAGCTGCATCAATTTCCGTACATTTACTAAATTCCATTTGTCTGTTTTCAACGCTGATTAATCAATTAAATTACATTCGGGTTGGTGTCCGACACATTTATAATTAAATTTATTATAATTGCAAATGGGGTTTTCAGAAGGACCACACGCATGCCAAACTATATTGCCGTATTTGACAGCCAGTAAGCAAAAAGGATGCCTTTGACAGCCGCATTGCGATGCTGTTTCAAGAGAAAAGATATCCCACCGTAAATAAAACCGGACTAGTAAACAACCGCAAAAATATGCGGTGTGGCAAGAAACCCAATTCACGAATACCTACACCAAATAGATATGAGAATTGTAATTTCTAGTAGTATTCTTACATAACAGGCTTCTAGGTACCATTTTTTATCTGGAGATATAAATCATATAATACTCAGAACCCGCTGAGATTTTTCATTAGGTAGGTACCAAAAATAGCGAGAATGTGGGACATGACCTTATGTAAGTATGCTATTTTGTCTGATGTTTCTAATATTTCAGTCCCTTAGATAGATGTGCCGTTTGTTGTCGGCTAAGAATAGCACCACCCCAATTCTGCCCTCGGGTGTAGTAAAAAGCGTTTAAGGGATAATGTGCAGCAGCGTTCCCTGTACAATAATAAAACAACACAATCCATTTATTTCCGCATAATAAGTATCATAATAATTACCATCATATCGTAGGCACATTTTATTAACACTAGGCAGTTATACAAATAAACATAATATCAGCAATAGGTACCTTCCTCCTGATACGTGAAGGCCCATGTCCAGTAATGGACTATTCGGGCTGTTTGAGCTAAAACCTATCTATAAGAAGGCGAAAAATAATAAAACTTATGTTTTGTAAAACATTGGATTATCGAGAAAGCAAATAAAAACCTGTCAACCATGGCCAATAATTTCGCTTACGTTAGTTATTTATGATTCTTGGCAGGATGTAAAAAGAATAAATAAAGTAGCTACCTAGATCCGGGATAAACATAACAACTTGTATCGTAAAAGATACAATGAGTTTACATGTCAATAAAACATACAATGAGTATACCTACTACTTGTCTAAAAACTTAATGACAATAAAATACAAAAACAAAATTAGCTACACTTTTTATCCGGGATTTGCCATAAAAATGCGTAAAAAAGGTAGATTACGTACCTACCTATCTATACGCAGTGATGTACCTGTATATGTAGAGTGGTTGTTATGTAGGTAAAAAGGTACTGCATTGTTTTAGTGTAAACTAGCTGTGGAACTGAGCATTTCTCCCTTCCATATAATCTTTTGATTTGATTTCTCCCTATTCTCTAAATAATTTTTCTTTTTTGAAAGTCGAACTGTGAAATACGAATCGAACCATGAGTAAAAATAGTTTGAAGAGAATTACCGTACTTTATAATAATAGACGTGGAAGTAGGTACCCACCCACTACAACATCAAAGACATTGTCAAAGACGTCTTACAAAAACGTTTTTATGAACCTCTGTTGAGTTATTTATAGTACGGCAGGAATCACACGTAACGTCCGTCCGTTGCTGCGTTATATTTGCGCTAGCGCTTTCGCATGCGTAAGAAAAATGCGATTTTCCACCATATTTTCATACAAATACGGTTTGGCAGACGCATCCGTCGACGCAGCGTTGTGCTAGATAACCATAGATATTTGTATGGGAATTAGGTGGAAAATTGTATTTTCCTAACGCCTGCGTTACGCAGCGCAAAATTATCGCGCAGACGGATTTTACGTGTGTTTTCGCATTATAGTAAGAACGCGGAGAAGGAAAACATTAAAGACAATTAATTTAAGCCTGGGCAAAGTTTTTTTTATGTTCCTTTATCAGAGCTCTTGTGTTTCTCATCAGTAACGTGAGATGAGTGGACAATATTGTGTTATGTCATAGAGCCTGACAAACGCATTCTTTACCTTACTTATTTAGGTAAAACATACCTGGGGAAACTGATGCGGTTTATTTTGATTCTTTATCTCTTTCTGTTGAGTAAACTGGCTACTCCTACAACAGTTGGAGGCAAAAAGCAAAGTCTTTCAAGGTCATTTATTTGCTGTTTCGAAGTGCATTTTGCAGTGGTGTACACTTATAATAAAATATCTTATATCTTGGAAGATGAAACTTATTACCTACATATGGCAGCAGGCCCAACTGTGCCTAAACACACCAATAAAAAACAATTAAAATGGGTATGAAATGTCAAAACATTGACACATGTTTGACGAATCAAAGAAAAAGGCACAGTTGACAGTCGGTTCTCTATCCATTTGCATAAAAAGAATTGGCATAATATATTTTGGCACACTGTAATTTGAACTAATGATACTTACGCATAATTCATGTACGCATAACAGTTTAGGCATAATTTCTTTACGCACAAAAAATATTGCCATAATAGTACATAAGCCTAAAATACAAAACCATAAATTGTCATATCCATAATCAAAATAGGCATAAAAATCTGATGCATTAGAAGAACCCCTAAATTGTATAAAAATAACCTAACCTAACCTAACCTAACCTAAACTGACCTAATTTAACCTAATATATCTTAAAAAATACTAAACTGACTTACATTTCCTGCCATTTGAACTTAATAAAAAATATATTATATTATTCCAAAAAAATTATTACAAAAGCAATTATGCCAAAATATTGTTAGTATAAAATACAATAGTCTAAAATATGATTATGCCAAGATAAATATTATGGCAAGAAACTATTATGTCAAAGCAATGGTAGGCGAAAAAAAATTATGCGAAACATGTTATGCTAAAACATATTAGTGGAAAAAAATTATGCCTATGAAAGGGATACCTTGACAGTCATAATCATCATTATCTGCCTGCCCTTATCCCAAATCGGTTGGAGTCGGTGCAACATGTTTTGTTAGTCGATAGTGAGCTATTGAATATTTCGCACATTAAAAAAAAGCCAGGAAAGCTTACGCCATAATCGGCACTGACGTGAACACTCAACACACATGAAACAGAAACTTACTGCTTATTTCTTGACAGTTTTCCCAGGTTATTATGTCACCTAGTACCCAATTAATGAGTGAGACCGAAACAAGGTTACCGCAACAGTAGGATCTAGTTTCGTAGATTGGGCAAACATTATTTCAGTTACGACCAAGCCTTTATGTACTAAAGGGGACGAATGGAAGGGCAGAAGGATCGATTTACATACATAATTTGCAATTTTGGGTTAATATAATAGTCACTTCAGTTATACAGGGTGGCCCGAATAGCAACGTCCAGAGACAAAATTAGAAGGCCTTTCCTGAGAGGTATACAAATCACGCCCTCGAATTTGTCACAATTTTTGTAGTGTACAAGTTATTCAACTTAACAGCAATACCAGGATTCAATACCAGGATTTTCATGTAGGTAAGGTACGTTTATAGTATTATGTAAGTAAGAGGAAGGAGTTTTTGCAGCGGTTGTTATTGCATCATGCATGATCTGAATTATACAAAAAATATTTCAAATACAACTTCAAAAGTTGAATAACTTAGAAACTATCTTCTACTTCTTCGAGTGTGACACCAAGTTATCCAACGACCCGGTGAAGGTGTCAGAGATTTCCAATCGCCTACTGCAAGTAGCACACCTCTGACATGTTTGTGTACCTTAGTGATCAATGATCATAGACAGCAACCGGGACCGACCGTTTAACGTGCCCTCCGAAGCACGAAACCGTCTTGCTTTTCGGAGAATCAGGTGGTTCAACCTGCAAAGTCCTGACCAGACTGGCAACAAATTCAAAAATGATAAATATTATCAGCTTTGTGTAGTGAGTGACCCCATCAGGAATAGACCCCGGAACCAAGTGCGTTGAAGGAAGTCATATTAACCACTGCGCCACATCGTCTGGTAAACTATATCAGAAACTATATGAAGTGTGAAACGTACCTTCTTATATAGGAGTGATTTCGTCTTTGAACGTCACTATTCGGGCCACCCAGTATAGGAAGGTTTATTAGATTATGGCATGGGATTGGATTACTCAGTTTCAAAATTAATTGACCTTCGTCGCATACGTGCTTGTTTAAATAATTACACAGGGTAGCGGGTCAAATTCTTGCGCTTCATACATGGGGTGAATGTTAAACTAAGTTTTAAAATATCGAGAAATTTACAGGGTGTAAGGGACATAAAAACTGAACATCTTCCCATAAGAACATATTTCAGGAGACAACAAACTACTATGGGAAGTAAAAAATAAAATTACTTCTCCCGTTTTTTTCTTACGGGAAGTTGTTCAGTGTTTGGTCTAAATGGATAATCAGTATTCGGAGAGCTGTTCCTTATACCCCGTATATTTTCCTAATTTGCACTCTCGTCTTATAATGAGCCGTGTATCTACTCATCTTATAATAAGAAAGATTACTTAATTATAATTATACACTATCTGTATATATCTATATACTTTAATGTCTTTCGATAATCTCCTTTCATTGCAAAAAACAAGATGAAACTTACGATCGTCACGGATGTGAATAAAAAATCTGAACAAAGTTTTTGGCATGTTTTCTGTTATTTCTGTATTATGTATGACCATAGCACAGTCTGCTTTTGGAATTTTGCGGATGAGACTGCCATTCGTAAACAGAATGTAAACAACATTACTTATACTCAAGTAGAAAGCACAACACAGACTCCAGTGGGATAAGTATTTATCATAGGATCAGAACATAATACTCTCTGAAGGCAGTAATAAGGAATAATGTTGCCCATGGCTGGCCAGTTTTCTTACGCTTTAGGCGCTATCTACACACGTGAGACGCGATGAGATGCACATCTCGCGAGTGTAGACGGCGTCTCTTCTGCTTTATACATTCTATACTCACGTGTGAGGATAGCGCTTGTGCATGCACCGGAAGACGTTGCGAATTTTGACAGCTAAATACTGTCTGTAACGGTGGCATAGGAATGTGACGTTTTTATATTTGAATTTATAATTTTTTTTAGCCAAAACTGCGCGGTTCGTCTGAAGAATATCTTATTGCGGAACACAAAGCATATACATACTTCGATAGAAATATAGGAAGACACGACACGAGTAATGTATCTTAAACCTCTATGGTCTATAAAATATTCTATACAAGAAATGTGAGAAAATATTGTAGGTACCCATTGGGATATAATACAAGCCAAACTACGAAAAAAAACATTCGATAATAATTTGTTTTCTTTTATAATAACGACAGTCAGTTATCTCATTAAAATACAGTACCTAGAATTGAATACAGTATCAAACTTAATATTACCAGGACGAGGCGAAAAGTTGCATACGTAGCACGCTAGAACAAAGTTTTTGCTGTCTCTTTGCTTTGAATCCTTCACTTTGTTCCGGATTTTACATTCTCCCGCTTTTTCCGTTCCGTGATTAAAATTGTTAATTTCTTTGTTAGCTCGAATTTTAATTGCAGAAGTTTTGTACAAACTGATATTCGTACCTATTGCTATAATGATGCTTAATTAAATACAAGTGAATCAATACGCAATTGATTGCTTCTATAACTCCGTCCAAACTCGTCTTATTTATTTAACAATTAGCGGCCTGCCCAGCGGTTCCATCCGCTGCAAATCGTTTCCCCGTGGGAATAAGACGTTTACCCGGCATATTGTATGAAGCTTCCTTTTAAACGAATCTATCTATTTATGAAAACCGCATCAACATCCAATGAGTAGTTTAGGAGCAATTTATTTTAATGATACTTATTGATATTTAATCTTTTGATCAATATTGAAATTGATATTGATGATGTATACTGATGATTGTTATCTGCCGCGGTGTCAAAGTTATTAAAAGTTTAATTGATAAATTAATTGACTTCCGAAATTTTCACTCGCGGGATCTCGAGTTTTCTGACATCAAAGATTCCCGCGCATAATTAGATTTAAGGGATCAAATCATACTGGATACTTTCGATACAAATACTAATATTTGTATCGAAAACCAGTATATTCTGGTCCCTTAAATAGGTAGGTGGATTTGCTAGCGTTAGTCCAATATTTGGAGGTGGAATCCACATTGTAAGATGTTGAGTTTTGAAAATGTTGATTTTTGTTCGTTAAATGTAGAGTTATCAAAATGTTCTAGGAGCATAAATTACGGCGATTTTGACGCCCACTCACTTTAACTGGAAATAATTAGAATCTCAGAGGAACTCAAGGTAAACTCGAGAAGATGGTTGCCACGATCGTCATATTATTATTTCTTGGATTAAAATTGGTTCAGAATCATATGACGTTCGTGTATCAGATTTTGCTGTTTTGATAATTATATCATTATACTTTGAGATAGTTGACAGTAGCAACCCAGGCTATGTAACAAGTGACAACGCTAAAATCTTAAATAGCGTGGAGTGAACCTTCTGTAAACTTTCTATTTTGTACTAATAGGGTTGTTGTGCAAAAAATAGTACAAATTGCTGGCCTCTTAGGAAAAACAATACCTAACAGAATATATTTTCATTTGAATAATCAGATTTACAAATATAACTCCTTGACCTTATAAAGCCACAGTTCATGATTTTCTAGCCGACTGCATCCAAGAGCTGCAAGCAATCCTTATGAGTAAATTCTCGTTGAAGGCATTCCCACGTCTTGGACAAAGAGGAAGTTACTTGAGAACTTTGCTCCTAAGTGGTGCACCCACTGTCGTTTCCAGTAGATTACTCCGGAATACTGCTTTACATAAACTTCAGGAAATCTCATCTATTATTTTAGTTACATAGAATAATTTATGCACAATTCTTGAGCTATAATATTCCATGTAACTTTATATAAAAATTATTTATCATAAACCAAAACATTTCATAATAGGTAAAAGTCCTTATTAAAATTTAGGAAAACTTGCATAATTTTCAGGTTATACAATTTTCCTAAATTGTATACCTAACACGGAAAGTGTTCTAAAATTTTATAATCCTTGTTAAAAGTTACAATAAAACTTTTCTTTAATTTACACAACTTTAAACTAGGGTACAAATATCTGTTAGTCCATGTACCTAACTGTTGGCTACAATTCCCGATCAATCAGTGTGTGAGCTCAAAACAATAAGACCGTCATATTGTGTGGGAGGCTACACGAGTATTCTCCTCGTGATAAATTAACGCCGTCATGAATTGCAAATGACTCTTCAGTGCGCTGGTTGAGAGTGTTCATCTTGGTGTTTCTGGCTAGAGCCTATTGTTTTGCAGTTTTGATAGCATAAACTTTGAACCAAAATAAAATGTGGTAAAGAAAAAATGCATTCTAAAAATAAGTGTGTGAGCTTATAACAATAAGATCGTCATATCGCCAGCAAACCCATCTACCTATTTAAGAAATCAACTCATACAGGTTTTTCATAGAAATACTAAGAAAAACCAGTATAAGTTGCTCCCTTATACTTACACGATACACGAGTATTCTCCTCGTGATAAATCAACGCCGATATACATGAGTAAACTACTCGTACTTATGATAAATTAACGCCATCATATATGAGTAAACTACTCGTAGGTACTTCTGATAAATTAACGCCGTCATGAATTGCAAATGACTGGTGATAGCCCGGTCAATATCGACATCAAACATTGCAAACGCGCATGTAACTATGATTTTGTTATATATTGTTAGGTCCCTTAAGAGTAGTTAACACCCAAGTTTGCAACACTGAAAACCCTGTGCTGCCAATGTCAACGTCAAATCAAAATTTGTTCAAAAGTTTTTGCGCGTGTATCTCATGAACCGTGATAGCTAGAGAGTTGAAATTTTTACTGGTGATGTATGTCTATTGCTGCTATAACAACAAATACTAAAAACCAGAATACAATAAATATTAAGGGGGGCTCCCATACAAGAAACGTGATTTTTTTGCTCATTTTTGTGGATAATGTTTCGAAGGCTGTTTCTCGTGAACCGTGATAGTTAGATGGTTGAAATTTTCACAGATGATGTATGTCTATTACCACTATTACAACAAATACCAAAAACTAGTCAAGTGCGAGTCGGGCAACAGATATGATATTTCTGTCATTTTTATAAATGATGGTACGGAATCCTTTGTGCGCGAGTGCGACTCGCACTTGGCCAGTTTTTTTGTATTTGTTGTTATAGCGGCAATAAACATACATCATCTGTGAAAATTTAAAAGATCTAACTGTCACGGTTCATGAGAAACAGCCTCCGAAACATTATTTACAAAAACCAACAAAAAAACACGTTTCTTGTATGGGAGCCCCCCTTACTATTTATTGTATTCTGGTTTTTAGTATTTTTTGTAATAGCGACAACAGAAATATATCACCTGTGAAAATTTCAACTCTCTTGCTATCACAGTTCATGAGATACACGCGAAAAAACTACTGAACGGATTTTGATATGCATCATCTGCGAAAATTTCAACTCTGTAGCTATCACGATTCATGAGATACAGCTTGGTGACAGACGGATGGACGAACAGACAGCGAAGTCTTAGTAATAGGGTCCCGTTTTTTACCCTATTGGGTACGGAACCCTAAAAAATGGCTAAGTGCAAGTCGGACAACATAATATGATTTTTTGAAAAAATGAAATGTAACAAGAGCTGTTACATCGGAAATTCTGTAATTTCACAGCTTTCTTAGCACTGCGGAAGATTTGCCCATCTTTGACTTGCTGTATCTTTGCAACCAAAAGACATAGTGTGCTCAGGTTTCGCTGAAATTGTAGCAAATTTAGTTATCTTTAATAAAGTTCTATGAATCGTACTTTAAAAAATCTTCGTTATGGTAGATTTTTATAAAAAACTGAAATATGGGCCAAAATTTCGCAGTTTATTGAGCACCGTGGAGGCAGCACAAGGTTTTCAGTGTTGCAAACTTGGGTATTAACTACTCTCAAGGGACCTTACAACATATAAAAAAATCGTAGTTACATGCGCGTTTGCAATGTTTATTTATTTTTATGTCGATATTGACGGGGCTATGAGTGCGCTGGTTGAGAGTGTTCATTCATCGCCTATAGTCGGGGTTATTGGTGCTTCTGACTACGACATTTATGCTCGTAAACTAAACTCACAAATACGCCTCGAGTATGGCCGTTCGAATCTTCTGACTACGACATTTATGCCGGTGGATAATCAACCAACCTCACAAATACGCCTAAAGTACGGCTGTTCAAATATTCCATATTTGAGAGCTGTCACATTCATACTAGAAGAAATGTCAACAAAAGCCTTTGATTCCTTGGAATGAATCCGGAAATAGTAAGTTTATCGCAAGATTACTTGATAATGGTTTAGGTTTATCAAAAAGTTGCATCTGTGACGAGTTCAAAATTGAATAGTGAATAATAATCATAAAAAATTAATAAATTTCAATAACCAGACGCAAAACATTTATACAATGTAGGAGTGGAACCTCCATGGAAGATGGCGAGTGAAAGAGTAAGATAGAGACGTATGAAAGGGACGGATGAAATCAGTCAAAATGTCAGCGTGCTTCGAGCTAGACGTAGTAAAGATTTATAAAACTAAAATATAATAATTATTGAAGATATTTATTAGTTTCACTTCGCCACTCGCCGCCCCGTCTTATATTTTTGGGGGCTCGAGTCAGGGATATGGAGGCAGCGCAATTTTGGCGAAGAAACTGAAGACGACTACGACGACGAAACAACTGCAACCGGTTTTTCATAACCTGCAAATGGGAGTACGGCGATCAAGAAAACAAGAAGAAAGTGACAAAATATTATGAAGACTTATGACGAAGACTACAAAACGACGGAACGACGAACCGACAAAACAAGACGACGACGAAAGAAGTAGGACGAAGGCGAGATGCAGAATACGACGTTTGAAATTATACAAAGACTGACTAGGTTTAACGGTGACGTGAAGAGTGTATCGGTAGGAGAATGGGCGCGAGGCATAGAAGAGAATGCAGAAGAGTATGGGTGGTCTCCGAGGAAGACTCTTCTTATTGCTCGCAGGACGCTAGAGGGCACTGCGGCATTGTGGCTTCGTAGTGAGGAAGACCATGAGACGTTTGAAGAGCTGAAGGCGGAGCTCGTCAAGTGGTTCGGAGGTGATGAAGACGGCATATGCAAAACGGCTGTGAGTGTGACAGTACCAGAAGTCAAAGAGGAACTAATTGTGCAAGAAGGCTATGATGACGTTGACATATCTTGGCTCTATGAAATTGACGAAGACATGACATATCAAAATTTGACGACAAAATATCACATGACAGAACTGACAGAAGAAATCCAAATGACGGCAAAACCAAAACAAACAAAGATAGTTAAAAAGGGGAACCACAATGCACGACATACTCAATGTACAGCAGGTTAAGGCACGGCAGCGTATTGTACAGCAGATCATTGTACAACGTGATGGATGGATGGTCTTGAAATACGGGCCCGGACCAATAATGTACAGGGGTGGAAATGGAATCAAAACAAATGACGTCACAGCGGATGTAGTGATGTGACAGTGTTGACTTTGATCGAGTTATCGATTTATTATTGGAACATGACATGCAAGGCAACCCACGGAGGGGGACGGGGCAAAGCCCCACAGGGGTTTGGGGCGCAGCCCCCCGCAGTAAAAAAAACATACTTAACACAAATCCGACACAGTAGGTTAGGTTAGGTTAGAACAGTGACCCCCTGGAGCGAACGAAGTGAGCGACCAAGCTTACTAAAGAATATATTAAATATAAAAACAATATCGATTAAGTTAAAAATGCATAAAATATTATCGATCCAGTCACATCACTATTCTACCACAACACGTGATGTCTCCAACCATCATGTCGTGCAATCCACCCCTGTGCACTTTCGGTACGGGGTGATGGATGGCGACATTGTTTTGATTCCATCCACCATGTCGTGCTCCATCACGTCGTACATTCCTCTGACGGCCAATATTATGCTGTACAATACTATGTTGTACATTGTAGGGACTCGTTAAAAATTACGATAAAATACGAGAAAACTGCAAACACAAGACGAAGAAAATTACTGGAAAGAAGACGAGAGCAGTAGAAATGGTAAAGAGTAGAAAATCTGGTGAAACTACAAAGCAAGATCCTACACAAAAGGCAGTATGGCGTAATGGAAGACGACTGAGGAAGTTGAGCTTGGCAGCTGTGGTTCAGAAACATTATCAGGATTATCAGAATCAGACTCGAGGTGGTTATGATGACCATTATCCGATAAAGCGGTTCCCAAAGAAAGGACCCGATAAGATATTCGATGTGAAGAAGAAAGGGCTTTCGATTCCCTATGATAGAGGAAAGAATTGGTGTATTTTATAAGGTGTTATAGTGTTTAATAAGAGTGAGTTTGATTTGATTTTTAAGTTTCTATTGGTTTGTTGTTAAGACGTGTTTTATGTTGTATTGTTGTGTTGCTGGAGTTGTGAAAGAAGATGTGTGTAAGAGTTTTAGACGAAGTGTTAAGGTAGAGTTGTTTTATTGTATAGAGTCAGTATGGAAGAAGGGATGTCTGAGGGCAGACATGTTATCAGGAATGGCCGAGGATGTAGGAGTGGAACCTCCATGGAAGATGGCGAGTGAAAGAGTAAGATAGAGACGTATGAAAGGGACGGATGAAATCAGTCAAAATGTCAGCGTGCTTCGAGCTAGACGTAGTAAAGATTTATAAAACTAAAATATAATAATTATTGAAGATATTTATTAGTTTCACTTCGCCACTCGCCACCCCGTCCTATATACAATATGGTAGCAAGGTCGTGATAACAGTGAAAAATAGAGGTAACTTCATATTTTTATTTCTCAGTATTTTGGAATAAACTTAGATTTTTTGCTTTCTGCAAATTATCTTCTAGAATAAAATTCAATTTTTTACTGATAATGACTATAGGTAGGAAAATGTAGCTCGTTTTCAGCTCGATAATTTTGAAGTTACGGTAGTCGGCTTTTGCTTTTTAATAATTAATACTTGTTTAAAGTTTTAACTTAATCCTTACCACAATCTTGATTCGTGAAGGTTAGTCTATAAAGTTTGAAAGTCCTTCTAAGAAACTTCTGAGAAGCTGGTCGTTTTCCCAGAACTATATCTATTTCATAAGCATTGATGTCATTCTAATCAGAAATACCTATTTCTTATGCGACACAGAGAACCAAAACGTCATTCGCGGTCCCCGATAGAGACGCCCTTTGAGCAATATAGCCTGCCAATTTGGTTTACCGAATTGCCATTCCCAGTGTTGCCACCAGCTTATATTTCTCGAACTTGACGTCCTTTTTTGACTCCCACGTGTTATTTGTAATTTTACCATTTTGTTTGTAAATCACCCTTACTCTAATACTTATGATACAATAAATATAACAGCCGCAACAGTCCACTGCTAGACATTCCCTTATTAGGGGGGTATTTGCCATACTCACTACGCTTGGCAGGCGGATTGGCAAGCGCAGTTCAAAGTGATGTATTCACAGAAAATTTTGCTGCCCATTCTCTGGAACGACTTTTTAGTGTGACAGCTGACACCTGTCATGTAGATCTCGTTAAGGCCTACAACTTTCCCAAAGAAACTAATAGTCTAGCACGCATAGTTTCTGATTTAAACGCCTTTTTAGTATGACAGCTGACACCTGTCATGTAGATCTTGTTAAGGCCTACAAATTTTCCAAAGAAACTAATAGTCTAGCATGCATAGTTTCCGATATAAACCACTTTTTTGTGTGACAGCTGACACCTGTCCTGGACCACAGGGAAAAAATAACGTACCCGTGGTCCACCAGGTGGACCAGGAGGTGGACCAAGGGGATAAAGGGGCCATTTTCAGTCTCTTTTTTTATTCAATCTCATACACTCCAAATTTAGGTTTTGGCAACGGATATGTGTATTTTGAAAAGACGGTTGTGGCAACACTTTAGGGTGAACGCACTCTGTTCCGAACCGTACGCACAGCACCCTGAGTGGCATAGAATTTCATACAAAATTTCTAAATATGACGTGTACGGAACGGTTAAATGAGCTATCACCTCAAATTTGCCTCAAATGACAAACTCGTTCAAAAACATTCAAAAATGACAGGCTTGTCTTGTATGAAATTTTGACAAAAGGCGTGTCTAGTAAGGTTTCATTTGTCTGTGTTATGCGAGTACGCATTTTCTGATACAAAATAGTACCCACATACTAACCACTGCGCCACATGGACTGTCAAACTTAGCTGCAGTAAATTACAGATAAGGCGTGACTGGCAGATGTCAGTTTTGACACATAACCCGACCAAGTTTCGTACATACCCAGACTGGGTAGGTTGATGAGCTGGCGATAGTACCTGCCTATAGTTGCAATGAGAAGATCATTCGCTGCATTCGCCACCGTATGGCTGTCATATGGCGCTCGTTTTACCAATTGGTGGTAAGCTAAAGTGAGATAAGGAGCGCTATATGGCTGCAAATGTAACTAGTGGTCTTCCGTAGCACATAAGATAATTTTTAACTCTCGTTTTTATACATAGTTTCAATTTCGTTAAGATAGTTATAATATCATCCTACTTCCTACTAATATTATAAAGGCGGATGTTTGTGTGTGTGTTTGTTACGACATCACGCAAAAACGGCTGATTAGATTGACAATAAACTTTGCAGAAATATAAAAGGGCATCTGGAATAACACATAGGATACTTTTTACCACGGAAAAATGTCTCATTCCCACGGGATCACGCATTTTCCAATATTTTTGAAATAGGTGGCGTGACTGAGCCGATTCGCGTTTTAAACGTTTTCGCTGAAAACTAACAGCGACATCTCTTGGCGAATAATGCTTTTTTCCCGCGGAATAATACACTTCCCATCAGAAAAATCGAAACACCTCGGTTTTTCTTGTTTTTGGCCGAATTGAACACCAAAAAGTATTGTTTGCATTAAAAAAATTATATGACTGTGTAGCTGGCAGTTTTGTCTTTTCAGTGTGTATAAAAAAATTCAAAATTCAAAATTGGAACCCCACCTGTTTGTTCTGTAAATGAGATGAATGACTGAGACACGTTTGCAGTTTGCGGCTTTTAACGATTCATAACATTTTCAACATTAACATTTTGAGCTTGTCTTATCTTATCTTAAAATTTTTGTTTTTTTAAATGTTTACTGTGACTTTGGATCACCTGAAAAAAGTTAGATTTTATCTGAATTATGGGTATTTTGCCCGTAGAAGCCGCCCAAGTGGTGACATTGCCAAATTTTGGACTTGGTCATCGTTTTGTGACTGAATGTTTGCATTTAAGCCTCACCTTTGTTCATAAAGCTTACAAACGCTATCAGAAGACTGGTCTGTTTACGCGACGCTCAGAATCTGTCGGAAATCGGGTCAGTTCCGACCGACGTGATCGAATTAATGTTATGAGTTCTTTGCAAAATCGACACCTTAGCGCTTTTCAGCTGCGGCAAAAGCTATCAAATGTACAAAAGGTGGCTTAAAAAGGCTCTACAATCAGAAGAAGATTACAAGAATGTAGACTGGTACCGCAAAAGCCATAAAACGAGTCCAAATCAACTGCAGACAATTAAATAGCGCGCCTTAACTTTGCAAGTGAGCACCTAAATTGGTCGTATACCCAGTGGATCAAATTCCTCTTTTCTGCTGAGTGTAGAATTACGCTAAATGGTGACCACGGAAGCACTATGGTTTACAGAAGGGATTAAAAATGCTTTACACAATGCTGCATTGATAAAAAGGTCAGTTATGGTGACAGTTCGTGAACGGTTTGGGAAGGAATCAGCGCCGATGGCATGACAGATTTTGTCTTCGTGTCTGCAGTTGATTTGGTCCCGTTTCCTGGCTAATGCGGTACCAGTCTACGTTCTTTTAACCTTCTTCTGATTGTAGGGCCACTTTCAGACACCTTTTGTACATTTGATAGCTTTTGCCGCAGTTGAAAAGCGCTAGGGCTTCGATTTTGCAAAGAACTCATAACATTAATTCGATCATGTCGGTCAGAACTGACCCGATTTCCGACAGATTCTGAGCGTCGCATAAACAGACCAGTCTTCTGATAGCGTTTGTAAGCTTTATGTACAGAGGTGAGGCTTAAATGCAAACATTCAGCCACAAAACGATGACCAAGTCCAAAATTTTGCAATGTCACCACTTGGGCGGCTTCTACGGGCAAAATACCCATGATTCAGATAAAATCTAACTTTTTTCAGGCGATCCAAAGTCACAGTAAACAATTAAAAAAACAAAAGTTTTAAGATAAGATATGACAAGCTCTAAATTTTAATGTTGAAAATGTTATGAAATGTTAAAAGGCGCAAACTGCAAACGTGTCTCAGTCATTCATCTCATTTACAGAACAAACAGGTGGGGTTCCAATTTTGAATTTTGAATTTTTTTATACACACTGAAAAGACAAAACTGCCAGCTACACAGTCATATAATTTTTTTAATGCAGACCATACTTTTTGGTGTTCAATTCGGCCAAAAACAAGAAAAACCGAGGTGTTTCGATTTTTCTGATGGGAAGTGTAGGTTGCAGCGGGTGAAACCGCTGAGAGGCAGCTAGTTATATCATAAAAATGAAATCGAGAATATCGCAATATACCGGGAGTAACAGAAAGGGTATAACAAGCCGAAAGGAGGTCAAGGTACTAATGAAACTGAACAACTTTCCCCATGGAACATGGGTCGAAATACGAAAAAGAAATTTGGACCTCCCATAATAAATCAATCAGCTGATCGGCCATTTTGTATGGGAGGCCCAAATTTTTTTTTCGCCTTTCGACCCATGCTCCATGGGGAACATTTCGGCTTGTAATACCCTTTCCGTTACTCCAGGTATACCTTCATACATATCTACACTCACATAATATCATACCTTCATCCCTTACGGATAGGGTAGAGCGTCGTAATAATACGTATGATGTGTATTTGAGGACTGTTTCAGAAAAACATAACAGAATCTGCCAGTTTATCCCCTAAAACAATTGTAGGTACTCCTTATACCTACCGTGAAACGTTAGAATCTCTTAGTCACCTCTTACGACACCATCGGGAATAAAAAAGGGGGAAGCAGTTCCAAAACAGCACCACACGGCCTACATTCGACAAAATAATGCGATTACTACACAATTTTTATTTGTCCACGTATATTTTCATACACTTAAGTGCCTACACTTTCTGTCCTAATCCTAAGTCAATATTTGAAGCTTTGGGGCTCCTTTGAGAGACTTCAGCTGCTTATTGAGTTGAAAAGTAGCAAATTCAAATAGGATTTACTCGGCAAAGTGGCAAAATCTTTTGGAAATAGAAGACTTATTTGAATGCGTTCATATATTTCGTTTATATTCGTATTTTGTATTTACTTGGTGTTACAAAACAAGCAACAAAGCTGAAAGGAGGTCAAGGTACTCATAAAACTGAACAACTTCCCCCACGGAACATGAATAGAAATATGAAAAAAGAAATTGGGCCTCTTATACAAAATGAACTCAATTTGTGTGGAGCTTTATTGGTTGTTTTGTAATACGTTGTATACCTAGCACAGGCATGCAAAATAGGCGTATGTAGACGTCGAGTTGCGGAAAACAGCCCGTAATCTGATATCACCTTAACCTACCTTACCTAGGTACAAAATAAAAACACAATGTTTGGAAAAAAGAAATCACCGTAGGCAGGATATTGTAAGTTTTCCAAAAATAGCATACCTTTTGAATTTTGGTACTTCTTCTTCTTCTTCTTCTTGTCGTGTCAATGGCAAAGGTAGAATTTATATTTTAGTAGCCCAAAACTTGGCCACATCAATGGCTCTTTGGTTGGCGCTGAACAGGTCGTCTTTGGTGCATGTGAAGGGGGAGGTGGGGCACGACAATAAGTGCGACATGGACTGTATGGCGCCGCACTCACATTTGTCGTTCTCAGTAAAGCCCCATCTCTTTATGAGTTCATTGCACCTGCCAACACCTGACCTGAGTCTGTTCAACTTCTTTCCAGATATACCAGGGGAGGTCGTGACCTTGGGGCAGCTTTTCAGCAGCGGGGAGACGTGGGTTGTGCGGTGGATATTTGTTTGACCACAGCTCTTCCCTGGCCTTGGATGGCTCTGTCTTTAGAGGTTTGGTGCTCCGAGTAAAGCTGTGTCGGCTTTTAAGGCGTGAAGGTACGTGTTGGTAGCCATACAGCGGGTGCCTACTATCGTTTTCTTGTTTTGCCTTTTCGATAGAGGAAGCAACTTGACGCCGGACACATGGGGGTGCTATTCCAGCCAAGGAATACAGCGAGCTCAGGGGTGTTGGTTTAAGCGTGCCCGTAACCACCCGACAGGTTTCATTCAATGCGACATCCACATTCTTCGCGTGCGCTGAGCGCGCCCATACGGGGCACGCGTACTCGCCGGCTGAGTAGCATAGTGCCAGACAGCTCGTGCGAAGAACGTGGGGAACTGCGCCCCAGCGGGTGGTTGTTAGGCGCCGGATGATATTATTCCGAGCACTGACTTTACCCCTTACTTTGTGGCAGTTGCCTTTATAGGTTAAAGACCTGTCTAATACAACATCAAGATATTTTGGGTTGTCATTGTGCGAGATTTCCACTCCGCGCCAAGTGGTACTTAATTTTAGACTTGAGTAACTTTTCTTTTCTATGCGACGTGTGCTATGTAATATCCGTTTTTTGTACTTTTTGTGCAGTATTTGTTGTACTCAAAATCAAAAACTAGATCCGGAAAAAGATCGAAAATCAGACATTAGGGGCCTTACCACAAAAAAGTTAGACCAGTGTCGAACGCGTGTTTAAAATAAAACTTCATACAAAAAAAACGCTAGACACGCGTTCAACGCTGGTCTAACTTTTTTGTGGTAAGGCCCTAAGTATACGTGTGCGAACCGATTTAATTTTGAACAAAGCATTGAAGTATTTGCATAAAACTTGAATAAAACACGTCCCCTCTCCCTAATAGCTGGGACCTTTTGATTAAAATCGTATATTGTAGGATTTCATAGTTAGAATGTATATTCATAGTTTTACCTATGAAATTGAATTACGTTCAAGGTATACCAGTAGGCTATTTACAATATTATATAGGTACCTACGTGCCTATATGCCTACTCATTTCATAAGTTGTTTTAAACTTGAGTTATAAAGAAACTTTGCTGTTTTAAGTTGAACCATAAAACTGAAACCTAAAAACTTTACACATCGTAATCAATAAAATAAACTTTTCATATTGACGCCATTTTGATGTTTGCGCACAGCATACCTAGAGATCATAAAAACTAAAGACGCCAAAGTTATAAAGACAAGACAACTCACTTATCCCGGCAATAGCGGCCAAATTGAATTGACCCCATTTTCAGCAATACGCTTATTCACTATTCAGCTTTCATGATATTGAAAAGGCGGTTTAGACTCACCCAAATTTGAAATTTTGCACCACATTGCACCAAACAAACAAACTCTATCACCCTTTACGAATAATTAATGATACCTACATATACGACGTACGTAACATAATTATAGGTATTACAAGTCAGAAACCCGCCATGTAAGAGACCAACAAGTACTAGTTTTTCTTAGTATTAGCTCGTAAAACCAGTGTAATTTGTTCCTTTATATGGATAGATTGTTATTATTTCCATTTATCTTTTAAATAAAACATAGTAACTTATTGAAATAAACCCATCTTTGTCATAGAAGTATGACTGTTAACTTCAATTACTACATTAGCATGTCTAGGAATAAGAACCTTTTAGCCAAAAGTTTGTATAAAATAAACATGAATATTTAATGTAGGCCAGAGCGGTTTTTCAGAATCCAACCAGAACCTTTTACAGACATAATTAAAACCGCAGGAGGGTTGAAGCTATTTATTAAAAGTGAGTACTTTACAGAATTAATTACCGGCAATACCTATGTCTCGCTGCAGGCTGAATCAAGATTGTCCGAAAAGCAAGATAGTTCCGTGCATCGGAGGCCTAGTCTATAATTACAGATGGTGGTTGTTGTACAACCGTGTCAGGGGCCTGCTACTTGTAGTAGGCGGTTGACGCAATCTGACACTAGGGTTTATCGGGTTGTTGGACGGCTTGGAGTCCCACTCGAAAATAAGAAGAATATGTCACGATCCCGTCGCTGCACGAGTTAACAAAACTGAACAACTGTAAAGATTCAGAAATAGCACAATGCATAAATCTGTTTTTCGTATCGAACGCAATTTTCTTTTTTTATTACGGATACTACAACGCCAATCCGTGATCAATCCATCTAGTCTTGACAACTGTGAAACGTGATGAATGACATTCGCAATGTATTGTGATGTGAGTACTGATGGCAAATAACAAGCAAATGTATAGAAAAACAAAAACTCGACTGCGCTAATTTCAAAGTTGTATTTTGCTTTGCGATAAAAATCCGAGGTCTTGAGTTTAATTATTTTTAATTAGCCAGTGTCACTTGCGCTGCTGAAAGCTAGCCCACGAAAACAAATTTCTTGTCCCATAGATATACATACTATACATACATACATACTCGCAAAAAATATTACCCTCCTTCTGGCGCTGTCGATTATATAGCGGGGTTTTTTTAGTTTCCTAACGCATACGATAGCGCTGCGCAAAAAAAAAACGCACAAACAGACGTTACATTTAGGTAGTTGCTTCAGTCAGTTTAACACATTTTATTTGTTTTTTAACGCCTCCAAACCAAAGAATGCTTCATTTAGGATTTAGAAGGTACATTAAGAATACATTACGCAGCCAGAGTAAGCTTTGACAACCTATAAATCTTTGCATAATGCGAAAATAGAAGTGGTGTTTTGAGGAACTGAATGATTTATTATTTATGACAACTAATAGTAGTTTATGCAACTGCCTAATAATGAGAGGCTTTAGGATGAGAGTGTCTGTTTATCACACGAGGCGCAGCCGAGTGTGATAATAGTTTGACACGAGCATTCTAAAGCCTAATTATTTGCAGTTGCATACACTATTTTATCTACACTCTACAAGAAAAACTATGAAAAATAATTCAAACCTCCGCACTGCACTATGGCGATTGCAAGCCTATCTACTGAACCACCAACTGAACGACTTTTGTACATAAGTAACTTTTTAACTAAACGTTAAAATGGAGGCTCATAAAAACTGAACAACTTTTAAAATTAAATAGCATTTATCGGTGAATTTTAATTCGAAAAATGATTTGAAGCAAAGATTTAATAATAAATAAGTCCTTATAATTTCAAGTGTCGTCCCACCGCGGGTGACACTTGTTTTTTTTTTTCATTCGACTTACTGATGGCCAGTGTCAAATTGGAACAGATTAAAATTTGGTACGCGGGTCAATTCGTTTAATTTTTTTTCAAATACTAGAAATCGAGTTACTTTATGTAGCTGCCAGTAGTATGAAGGTTTTTTTTAAAGGCTGTATATTCGTAATGCAGTTCATTACGTTCGTACTTTCGATTCTGTAAAACGAATATTACGAACTGAGTGTAGATAAAAGCCTAAAACTTGTAATCCATTTCATAATTTCATCTAACCTAAAGTTAAAGTTGATAAAATAAATAAATTCCAATTTAAAATCAAAAGTACTCGTGCATAATGCATCGTAGGGGTGTCAGGCAGTAGTTGATAAAATAAACAAATTATAACTAAAGTCAAGAGTAGGTACTTACTTGTATTATGCTAACGTCGTAGCTTACCTCTACACTATAGTTCGACAACTTCGTGCGCGATCTTTCTGCGGGGTACAGACGGTTGGGGGGCGAGGAAGCACGTCATTTTAATATGAAGTGCGGCGCGGATGTGCGCGTCTCCCTTCCCCGCTACACCTCCCGCTACCCGCTGTCATCTCCCCCCCCAACGTCTGTCACCCCTAGGGAAGGTCGCGCACGAACTTGTCGGACTATAGGAACATTTATTTTGAATGTGAAGGTCACGAGCTCCATTTTTTATTTTTGCGTCTGAAAGTCTGTTACTATTTATATCACACGAAATTCGCACACAAGTACCTGCACTTGACATAAAAAATTGAATAGTAAATAGTTATAATATGGGTGGTTCGACCATTCGATGCGGACTTCGGGAAAAACGCCTACAGTTCCGTGAATAGTTTTCAATGGGTTTGTTTATAGGGCCACCCACGCCCAGAAAAGTCGCGTCTGTCATGAACAAAAATAAAAAGGTTAGTCGTGTTTTTAAGCTCAGGGTGGGTTTGTTATTATTAACTGTTTATTGCACAAAAATATTACCTAAAAGATACACATTTGATATATATTAGGGCATTTTATTTCTACGAATAAAGATATGGTTGTAGTATTTTAATCAGATATGACGCCGTGTGGTAGCGGCTTATAATAGAATACTGCCACCCCAAGTCTACTCAGGATGTTTGTTAAAAGGCGTTGTAGAGTTCTTGACCTCGGCTGAATATCTGTCGACTATGGTCAACCGCATGGTGGCGTGATACTACCCACAATAGTATTCCCAAAGAGGGTTGCGTCAGGCAGGAGGCGGGTCATAACACATTGCCAAATCCTTTTGCTACGTGGTTTTGTACGACCGCAACTGGTTTGGGATAAGGGCAGGCAGTTGATGATAAAGACATGGAAAACTTTTACTACCAGCCAACCTACATTAATTGCAGCAATAATTCCTCGCATTGAGGTTACCTTGTTGGCTATTAGGCTGGAAGAATACAAATTTATTGTGCCTTGTGCTTCATTAATTACAACCTAAAAGTGGTTTTGGTTTTATGGCGTCACTTTATGCCCTTTTTGCCCCGTTTAGAAAGCCCCCATAAACTTTAGCGTTCACAGCTGGTGACCCCAATAATGTTAAAGAAAAAAAGTGACCGTAAATGTAGGTAGTAAAAAAAGTAAGTGGGTGAATCACACACGCACCCGCGGATTTTACGTCGGTCGTGACGGTACCACAAATTAGGCAAACCGCGCGCGGGGCGCCTATACAGACGGCTAAATCAGTACTAGCGACGATTTTGACGCTGACTTTAACTAGAAAAAAACTGGAATCTCAGGGAAACTCAGGTAACTAAGAAGACTGTTGCCACGAACGTCATAATTATTTCTTTGATTAAAATATTCTCAGATTCATATTATGATATTCTTGTATCTGATACTTTGAGATTTTTGACAGTGGCAAACAAGTGGCAATCACAAAAATCTTAAATAGGCTCGAGTGAACCTTCTATAAAGTATTTTATGACGGCACCATATAATTTATGATAAGTATACCTACCCCGTTATCCTTGAAGCACGAATAATATCTTCGTAGAATTGGTATACCTACTAAAAGTTTACCGACAGATAAAATATCAAACGGTAAATTTCAGGCGGTGGCGACGTAAGACTTTAAAAAATAGCTAACGAATTTTATTGTTGTACGACAGCACTATCATACCTCTTGGTTCCATATTATTTTCTTATTTTGATCCATTTTACTTAGAAAAATGTAGGTTCATCTTGTATTATTATATCTAGGTTAGGTAGGTAGTATGTTTTTGCATCCGTTTTTATTCATGTAAGTATATAGCATATGTAAACATTGATGTTAAAATAGACTTAGTAATTTTTTTTAAGATATCAGAAATTCCTTATCTCGCAAAACTCCGGTAAATCCTGCGGTGCTTGTGAGACCCGCCTAGTTAGGGTCGGAACTCAACCGCAGAAAGTTTAGTTGCGGACTGCGATGTTTCATACGAATAAAAAGTTTGGGCTCTCTGACGGTGATTGCCAACCTTAACTTTGCTCTAAAATAAAACTATTCCACCGTAGTTTGTAACTGCAAGTTACTGAGATAGAACATGACATGTGTAATATACAAGATGTAAAAATCCACTGAAAAAATTTTAATGGGTTAACCAGCCCACGAAACTGAAAAATTTTCCCTTAGGAACATAGGTCAAAATATGAAAAAAATTTGCTGCCATACAAAATGTATCAGCCGACCGCGTCAATTTGTATGAGAGATTAAATTTATTTTGTTCCTTCGGGAAAGATGTTCAGATTAATGGGCTAGATCACCCCTTAAAATATTTACAGTTGATTTTTTTACACCTCATATTTTTACTTGACTGGACTGCCTCAGAAGGAGGATATTTTGTAATACTCTATTACATGTATGATGTATGTGGTGCCGGCAGAGTAGAATAGCACCACCCCTTCTCTTCCCGTGGGGGTCATAAGAGGCGACAGTGGGATAAAACCGACCCAAACAGCCAGGGCCAACCGTATGGTGGCGGTTAATCCACCACAAAAGCATTCCCAAGGAGGGTTGACGTCTGGTAGGCGGCCGGTCGTAAAATTAAGCCAAATCCTTTGCAACACTCTTTTGTGTTCAACAAAACGTGTTGCGCCAACCCCAAGTAATTGGGATAAGAGCAGGAAGATGATGATGTATGATGCATGTGGACAAGTCAATTCTTTTTCACGCTCTACAGCCTAAACAGAATGGCTGATCTTGGCATATGAGATGTCGTTAGATTCGGTCCAGCAGCGCAAGTAACACTGGGTATATTAAACTTTCATAACTTGAAAATGGCGTATTTTAAACCCAAAATATAACTTTGACATTACCGCAGTTGAGTTTTGCTTTTAATAATTAAAGACTGTTCTGAAAATGTTACCTGCGTGATGGTGGCGGCGTAACATTATCTGATTTACATAATATACCAGACGAAACATCACCCCTTTCCTTCATATCAAGCGGATGTATGAGCATTACCTACTCCAAACACGTAAACTGACATTATATCGGCGACATTTCAACCTACCAATTTAAGTAAAGGGATCTACATATACGGTCTCTCTTAATGAATGTTTCACTAACCAGTTTATTTTTATCCTTCAAGTGACAACAACAGAAAATAGTCGATACTGGAGCGAAACAAGTTAAGGGAAGTGAAACATCTTTCTTACTTCAAGAGCCTTATCACACTATAATGTGATATTGAATCCTATAGTATAATAACAATATAAAACTAGCCCAAAACCTGATTAGTGGTATGCTACTGATCCCAAGAATTTATTTATTCGTAGGGCTAATCAGGTATTAACAGTGCTAACTCTAATGTTTATATATAAATATATTAGGATTAATATGAAAGGGTAAAATTTTAAATAGTACCTACATTGCACTGTTATACTATTGTAAAATTACTTATTGGCACTTTCTCTTATTTCTTTAACTCACAAACAGACCACATTGTACCTACACAACTAAAATAAATTGTAGTACAACTAAAATATTTAGAAACACATAATGTTGTTGTTGTAATTTAAGGTAATAAAGTTGAGTTAAATATGAACTGTACTGCATCTAAACCTGAATAGTGGTATGCTACTGATCCCAAGAATTTATTTATTCGTAGGGCTAATCAGGTTTATCAGTGCTTACTCAAATGTTTGTATATAAATAGACTAGGCATAATATAAAAGGGTAACCTTTGAAATAGTACCTACATTGCACTATCATACTAATGTAAAATTACTTATTGGCACCTTTTCTTATATCTTTAACTCACAAACAGACCACATTGTACCTACACAACTAAAATAAATTGTAGTACAACTAAAATATTTAGAAACACATAATGTTGTTGTTGTAATGTTTTAAGGTAATAAAGTTGAGTTAAATATGAACTGTACTGCTTCTAAACCTGATTAGTGGTATGCTACTGATCCCAAGAATTTATTTATTCGTAGGGCTAATCAGGTTTATCAGTACTTACTCTAATGATTGTATATAAATAGATTAGGCATAATATAAAAGGGTAACTTTTGAAATAGTACCTACATTGCACTGTTATACTTACTATTGTAAAACTACTTTATTTGTAAAATTTCTTACTAACACTTTTCTTATATTCTTCAACACACCAACAGACTACATTGCACACAACTAAAATAAATTGTACCTAGTAATAAAATACTTTCAAATAAAAACGTTGTTGATGTAATGTTTTAAGTTAAATAAGTTGAGTTACATAAGAACTGTACCGCTTCCTGGGGGAAGGCCTGATGACCTATATTACAGGGTTAAACCTAGTTTAGGCATCAGCCCTCCACAAAATGTTAACATAATTTTTTGTAACCAATGTCTGTAACATGAAAATGCTTTTGTGGTGTGGAAATAAACATATTATTTATTTTATTTATTTATTTATTTACTAACGGTTTGAAAACGAAGCGTATACGCGGCGGATACCAGATATTGGCACGAAAACTTTGCGAATCCGCTGCGTGTCCACGACGAATTTGCTGCGCACCCCCCCACACGTCCGTCGTGCGTCCGCAGCGAATTCGCTGCGCTTTCGCTTTGCTTTGTATCCGCTACAAAACAGCTAGACTCTAGCTGCTAGAGTGATAAGGCTCTTATGGTTCTCATTCTCATTGACACCAAAACAATTAAGGACGGACAAATAATTCGTATTGCGTACAAACACGCAATATTAGCTGTGATCACGGCAAATCTCAATTTGGACATTTCTTTGTTTGTTTTTACGAGACGAGAGGAAAACACAGTTAGTAAACATGTATTTACCTACCTATTATATATGTCGCAGTACGGTGGCAGAATTAGGTATTTGCCCAAAAACCTAGGTTAAAAAGCCGGCATGTGGCAAAATCGTAGACTTCCTTCGGCCATCGCCCTAAGTTGATCCAGATTTTTGGCCAAAATCCCTCCTTACCCTCCAGGGCATCCGAAGCAATCGTGCTGTTCAGGCTGTCTGATGTTACCCCCCGCCCTTCAGGGTGTCCAACTCTACCCTTAACAGATCAGAGGGAGGTGCATAACGTTCCTCTCTACTCCTAATTCCCCGAAAAGCAAAAAAAGCCATAATACTAAACAAATTTAGAATTCCGGCCAAAAACCTAGGATTTTGGCCAAATACCTAGGATTTTGGCCAAAATCGCACCTAATTCTGACTGATATATCACATAATATGGGTGATAACATTACATCACACCCATATCTATCCCTTGCGGGGTAGGCGAAGCAAAAACGACTATAAAAAATGGCAAAAGTTTGAGAGGTTGAGAGTCATTAGGATGACTGTGTATCACCATAGCGACAGGTTGTTAGCCTGTCAAGTAAAATTGCAATACACATCAACTCTCAAATTTCTTAGTTGTTAAGTTTCATGGTCCAACTCCGCCTTTGTCGGTCCCAAGCCCCGAATGTGAAAGGAGGAGGGTAGGCAGAGAGGTGATATAGACTGCCGTAATCTCACCAACGCCGAGCCTCGGGCGGCGGTCAACTAACCCGATCTCATAGGCTGCCACAAGCCCCGAGGGAGCAAATGACCTCGAAATAGAGTGGACTCGCCAACCCGCAATGGCCAGCGTGGCGTTTTAAGGCCAATATCCCTTCAATGAATAAGACGACCAAGAAATGGCCCTCAGTCCCCAGCGGTCCTGAAAGGCCTGGCTACGGCAGCGGTCGGGGAACCTCCAGGACAGAGGGTGCTAAGAATCCCTGGGGGAACGGACTCGGCTGCCTCAACAATATTTACCTGGCTACGTATAATGTTAGAACTCTGCTCACAGATGAAAGGTATGAAGAACTAGAATCACAAGTATTGAACAAGATCAAATGGGATATAATTGGTTTATCCGAGACAAGGCGTCGGGGAGAAGAACTAATTAAACTTAATTCCGGACAACTATTTTATTACAAAGGTTATGATGACAACAACTCACAGGGAGGTGTAGGTTTCCTAATTAACACCTCAATGTCCAAATTGTTGCTAAACATCTGCGCAATTTCACCACGAGTAATTTATGCAACCTTTAAACTGAACCGGCGATACACTTTAAAGGTGATTCAAGTCTACGCTCCAACATCAGCCAAAAAGCACGACACAGAATTAGACGTTTTCTACGATGATGTCACCAAGGCACTCAATGAAAATCCCTGCTTTTATACATTTGTCATTGGGGACTTCAACGCCAAACTGGGAAAAGGTTTAGCGAATGAAGAGTTTGTGGGCGGTTTTGGCTTGGGCCAAAGAAATGAGAGGGGGCATACCTTGGCTAGCTATCTCGAGTACCAGAAACTCTATGCTATGAACACCTTCTTTGAGAAAAAACCCCAGAAGTTATGGACATGGAGGAGCCCATGCGGTAACACTAAAAACCAAATTGACTACGTATTGTCCAATAAAAAACACATAGTTCACGATGTCGACGTCATAAACCAAGCGAGTGCAGGTAGTGACCACCGAATCCTAAGAGCACGGATTGCAATTAACCTGCCACTAGAACGGAGACGACTCGTTGAAACGATCAGACCACAAAGGGATGAAACATACTTATTAGCCCAAAAATCTTACTACCAGGACAAACTAGCAGAAAAACTTATCGGGACGGATCAATGGAGTGTTGATAAAATAAACCAGCAGTTGGTAGATTCAATCAAGTGCACAATTAAAGAAATAAAACCAACACACAAATCGGAACCTAAGATGTCAAGCGACCTGTCGCTTCTCCTCGAACACCGGAAGCAAATATTGTCAACAACCGACCAAAAGAGTATTAACAAAATTAATACACGTATAAGGCATGCTATACGGAAGCTTCAAAGGAGAAGAAAACACGAATTAATCGTTGATACCATAGAAAAACACAAGGGTCCAAAAGTGTTTAGGAAACAGTTGAATCGCGGTAACAACCAGATACATCGGCTAACTAAAGAGGATGACCAACAAACCTCAGACCGTAAGGAGATTACAGACACAGTAGAGAAGTATTACTCGGAGCTCTATAGTTCTCAGTCCCGAGAGCCACATCCTGCTGTTTCGAGTGATCCACGAGCTACCCTTACTAGGCACAGAACGGAAGATCTCCCAGAGTTTAGCCTGTATGAGATAAAACACGCGCTCAAGCAGATGAAGAAGGGTAAATCACCAGGTGAAGATGGCATCACTTACGAACAATTACTCCACGGTGGTAGACCAGTGCTTAAACAGCTTCAGTTGCTCTTCAATAAAGTGTTGTTCGAAGGTAAATCTCCAGAATCATGGAAGAATGCGATTGTAATACTTTTACACAAAAAGGGGGACATCACTAAACTGAAAAATTACCGACCCATATCATTGCTTAGCCACATTTACAAATTGTTCACCAAAGTGGTCACCAATCGTCTGACAGTTCGGCTAGACTCAGCCCAACCAGTGGAGCAGGCAGGATTTAGGAGTGGATTCTCGACTATTGACCACATATTTACAGTACGCCAAGTCATAGAGAAGTGCAACGAGTATAATCAACCCTTAGTAGTCGCATTCGTGGATTACGAAAAGGCGTTTGATACGGTAGAACACTGGGCCGTAATTCACTCTCTACAACGTTGCCAGGTTGATACAAGATATGTGGAAGCCATAAGAGAAATATACCGCTCAGCCACTCTACAGGTGAAACTGCATGAGCCTACAGACCAAGTGCGCGTAAATAGAGGAGTCAGGCAAGGGGACACCATATCACCCAAGCTTTTTACAGCCTGTTTGGAGGACATATTTAAGCTTCTAGACTGGACTCAAAGAGGCATAAACATCAATGGCGAACATCTTACCCACCTGCGTTTTGCTGACGATATGATTGTCTTCGCGAAAACTGTAGACGAAATTCAGATCATGGTCCAGGAACTTTATGAGGCATCGCTTAGTGTTGGTCTTAAAATGAATGCCTCAAAAACCAAAATAATGTGCCGCGACGATACTATTGACCACATATCCATCCAAGGTAATCTGATAAAGAAAGTGAAAGACTACGTTTACCTAGGGCAGACCCTGAGTCTAGAAGTTAATGGACAAGATAGTGAAATAAAGCGTCGCATTCAACTCGGCTGGGGTGCTTTTGGTAAACTATCTGACGTACTCAAATCTAAGACGGTGCCTATGAACCTAAAACGTCGCATGTTTGAGCAATGTGTACTCCCTATCATGACATACGGCGCTGAGGCATGGACGCTGACCCAAAATACTATCAACCGCTTACAAGTCACCCAAAGAGCTATGGAGAGAGCCATGTTGGGCATTTCCCTATGCGATAGATTAAGAAACACCGAAATACGCAGAAGGACCAGGTTAATTGACATAGCCAAAGTGATAACGGGTAGAAAGTGGAAGTGGGCGGGTCACATAAGCCGAAGAACGGATGGCAGATGGGGAAAGAAAGTGCTAGAGTGGAGACCGAGAGAGGGAAGACGGAACGTGGGACGACAGCCGGCAAGATGGACAGACGACATAGTCAAAGTTTGTGGGAGGAATTGGAGGAGACAAGCCCTGGATCGTCAAAAGTGGAGATCATTGGAGGAGACCTACACTCAGCATTGGGTGGCTACGGGTTGAAGAAGAAGAAGTTTCATGGTCAAGCATACGAATTACATATTCGGAACATCGTCCTTTCCACCAAGTACGTCCTACAGTCGGTAAATATTTGTAGCTCTTCAAAACTTTTTAAACACTGTCAATATAATTTATGGGCTTTACCTAACTAAAGCGATTAACTAAAACATCGAATAATTCGAAACCCCTTTTTATATAAATAAATTGCGTTGCGACATTTTAATTCGATAAAGTTTGAAATAGGTTTAATGCTTTAATGGCTTCGCTAACTTACAATACCAAACCAAATACGTTGTTTACGAATATTAATTGTGATTGTGCGATGCGATGAAAAAGAATTGTATATTTTGTAACAAAAGATATTAAACTTATTGTTGTTTAAAGGGGATCCCAGGGAATTAGGAACCGAAGCTATTATCCTATTAGATATGCCTAACAATGTCGAAACTGGAGTTATTCGGTTTAAATAAAAAATTCCTAAAAAGTGTCCAATTTTATTTGAATCAACGTGATCCGCTTCAAACTTCTATTAAGCTATTATTTCAAAATTCTAAGCAATTCGCGAGATTCCTCCTTATTTTCGCATACCAGATGTTTAGGGTTGCTGGAAAAATATTTTACGGGAAACCAAGCAAATAAAAATATTGCTATGCCAAAATACTTTGATTATTTGATACTTTACCTATAAATGTGCCTCAAAAACCGAGAAGCTCGTAAATTTGACTTTGGGCGTAATCTGTCAAATAAGTACACAAATCGACCAACAGTTTGCCAAATGGACTGTCTACGTTTTATTTATTAATTGTTTGTCAAAACTGCCAAATACACAAATGGAAGTAACAAGAAAGCGTCCGGATTAAACGAAAATTGTGCAAATTACTTTTGTTGGTGGTCTGAATAACCATAACAATAAAAGAAAATGGGTCAGCGAGGGGTAATTAGAAAACAAAATCTAGACATTAAAATATATATCGTATCAAATGTTTTCATTTGTCTAAAAGGTTTCATCCTAGATATACCATGTACTCATTAATTGTATTAGGCGTAACTCCAGATTTACAATTCAACTGATCCTAGTACTCTTAAGGTGGAATACGCACGCAACGCATATTTTAGCGGTATTTTGTAGGTCCGGTTCTTCAACGAAATAAGTTTATAAAATCCATGTCATATTACCTATGTCCATGTGGTATACGGCACCACAAGAGATTGTGGCACATCATAGCGGCATTATAATTCGGTTACGACGTGTACCATACAAGATATCCGCAAATTCATGTTATGCGAGTGTTTTTCAGAGGAGTAGTAAAATTATGTGACGCAAAAATTACAAATATTTGTCCCCCGAGTCAACCATTTAACGGGACCGTAACCCTTGGTTAGAATAATTCGTGGAGGACTCCTAATAGTGTCAATAGCTGCTTCAATGAAGAGCTCTGAACTATTTGGCATAGACCAAATTACAGATTATTTACCATTTAATATTAGCGCTAGTTTAATTAGAAACCACTAACACAAGGGATTTTAGTTAAAGGTTCTGTATTTCCATAGTTTTTCATATACAATGTTACGATCAAAGTGTCCGCCCGCCCCTAAGCGGTGCTAGAATGACAGAAATCACAGACAACACATACCAAAATAGGTTCTATCCGTTCTATCTAGTCTCTATGTAGAGCTTTGCCTCATACATGCGCTTAATCTAGTATGCCATAAACGAAGACAAAGGGCTATGGGCAATCCAGCTATTCGTATGCATATGAGACCATAGATAAGTTGTTTTAGTATGGCTGGAACATTACCTAAGAAGCGTGGAGAAATGAAAGCATTTCTCCGTAAGCAAAAAGAACTCCACAGAACTTGTGGAATAATTCTAGAATTCTGAACTAAGTATTTATGTTTGAAAAAGATCAAATGATTTTGCCAAACGAACTGTAAAGTAAACACAAACGGATGAAGTTGTCTGGCCGGCATAACTGGCAAACAGTTTAGTTAGTTCCTAAGGAATCTTAATTAAATTATTTATCTAAGTTTGAAAAGCTTCTGGCGCCCTTTGCTTTGTACTACAATTTTCACTTCTTTGACCTACTTCAAGAACGGAACAGGTACTTATTTGATAGACTAGATCTTTATTGTTTTTTACCCGACATCCTCTGAAAGAGGGTTTTGTTTTTCGAAAGTAAGTATAATAATGTGTGTGTATGAATGTGGGTACGTGTGCAGATATGTGGACAAAAAATCTTTTTGACAAGCTACAGCTCAAACGGCTGGGCGGATGTTGACATATTAAAAGGTGTCGTTAGATTAGTACCAGCAGCGCGAGTATAAATTCAAATTAGCGGCGTAAAAACACAAAATATAAGTGTGATATTACCGCAGTCCGGTATACATTTTTTAATTTTAATTTAACGTTGGTTTCCTATGGAATTATAATTTGGATGATTGGATTCTATAAAATACGAGACAAGTCATCAAATATAGGTATTTTTAGGTACTCGTAGGTATCCAATTTCCAAGCTTCTTCATTCAGTTTAATATTTTGGGCTCTTAAAAATATTGCATGTATTTTTTTCCGTAAATGTCTACTTATACTATATTTAGTCGCAGACTAGGTCGAGAGGTATTAATAGGAAACAAGATGTTATTTTTATATGTAGTAGGTGAAAGCTTACGCATTTAGCCTAATGCTGCTGCGTATTCCTTCAAATTTCAGAACATAAAATCGTGAAAACAAAGATAAAATTTCCAGCAGCTTATCTGCGATTCACCAAAAACGAGCACACAAAAGATTCATTTCGCGACGACGAAAAAGACCGTCGCTTTTCTAGAACAGGGTTCAATTGCAAGCCAGTTCAAGTCAGGCAGTTTATATATGCCACAGTACGATGGCATAATTAGGATTTTGGCCAATATACTAGGACTTTGACCAAAAGCTGGCATCATAATGGAAAATTCATAGAGATTGTTCGGGCATCGTGCTAAGCAGATTCAGGATTTCCGACTGTAAATCATAGGATTTTCGCAAAAAACCCTAATTCTGCCATCGTGCTGCGACATATCTTTTTCGTTATTCCACGTGCCTGGTTGCACTTTTGGGCTTCTGGGGCTTACCTACTCAATCTTTAACTCTGTCAGGGCTCTGGATTCCAGATTGCGCGTCCGCCAGTACATAATTGATTCCTTCAGTTTATATATATTTATATGGTAATCCGTCCCCAAAAAAGTAAATAGCGAGTCTTTTTTATAATCCTCGACATTTTTATTTACAGTCTACAAGAATAGAGCAAGATGTTGCATTCACAGGAAACTTTGTTGCCCATCCCCTGGCCTTTATGACATAGTTGCTTTCCCGCGACACCTATGGGCAGAATTGGGGTGTTGCTATTCAATGTCGAGTATGTTTTCATCTACCCCCAACAACACGAACCAGATTTGCCCGGAACTTGAATTGCCAAACTGCCAAATTGGCTCTCCAGTCGTCGGATTCTGGCTCAAAGAGTAATTTGCTTATTCGGAATACGTACTGCCAGACGTATGCTGAATAAGCGAAATTGCGACAGGTGCATACTGTTATTGTTAGATATTAAGCTAGTTAGAGGTAGACTGCTGAAGTACAAAGAGCTTTTCATTATGTTATTTCAAATTTTGGCAAAACGCGGTATGTTTCTAGTGTACTAGACGTAATGTATCTAATTTAGTTACATGCTATCCGTTTATTATTATTGAAAGGGTTCAATTTTTGTAAATCTTATTATCTTGCTACTTCTCTATAAAAATATGAAGTGAAGTGTGAAAACCATAGCAGCCACATAGATAAAGAAAAGATGTTTCGTTAGTGCACCCGCTTTGACTCTCTCAGTTTACCTTTTGTTTGACCGGTAGAAAATGCTGCGTGCACCCTTTGTTCATTCTGTGCAATAAAGTTTAATAAATAAAATGATTAATCAGCAGAGTTACGCGTGATTTCATCGCACTTGTGATGCAAAAACTGCAACGTTTTATTCGCCAGCAAAGCCCTTACATCCCAAAAACAAATCCTTGTTCTGGCACTATCAAATCATTTTCTTAAGCACAAATTATGGTTTTCACTTACCTCTAAAGGAATAACAATGAAGGTGACAATCATGTCAGCCACAGCAAGATGCGTCATCAACAGATTGACACGTGATTTTCTTCTTCTCGACCGCACTAGTGACGCAAAAACCGCTACATTTCCTAACGCACTAGTAGCTAGTAATGCACTGTACATCCCAATCACAAAACCCTGTTCTGGCACTATCATAGCATTATCCCTAGCATAATATAAGTTTGTCACTTACCTCTAAGGGAATGACAATGAACGTGACAATCATGTCAGCCACAGCCAGATGCGTCATTAACAGATTGACGCGTGATTTTCTCCTTCTCGACCGCACTAGTGATGCAAAAACTGCAACATTTCCTAGCGCACCAGTAGCTAGTAATGCACTGTACATCCCAATCACAAAACCCTGTTCCGGCACTATCATAGCATTATCCTCTGTCGCATTCATTGCGTTCACACTTTCACTAGGCGTTGCGTCTAGGTTGAAGTAATCTAAGAACTTTTGGTCCGATTCCGACATCGTTGTATCGGCCATGCTTTGTATTTGCAACATGTTTATAGTTTATACTACATTTTTACGTGGATTGTTAAGTTTTATTATTTTTCTATGAATCAAAGATCTACACCTAATAATAATATGTTTTTTACATTTACAAAACACTTCACATAGGTTTGTTAATTAAATGCACGCTTAGCATCATCAATCACTTTTATCCTAGGTTTTTTTATTATAATCAACGTTATAGATTATTTGTTTTATTTACACATGGTGTTCAAGCACAAATATTAATACACAAAACTTTTTAACACAAACTTCCGTGTTCTTTTTCGTAAACCTTTTCACCGCATACAAAATCACATTTCTAATTCTTCAAAACTGTATTTGTCACACAACAAATTTTTACACGAAGTTGTAAGTTTCTGAATCACCTTGACAGCAAGTTGACAACTTTATTCCGTCTACGCGACTGCTACGAGCGAGCGTAGCACCGGCGAATTGCTACGAACGCGTCTACGCGGCGTAGCTGCGCGCGAACCAATGACGGACGACGGTTGAAAACCTACTCGTATTTCTTGAATGAAAACTTAACAATGGACTATCTGAAAGACACCGGATTTAAATTACAGCCGGTTTTATTATCACAGGACTTAGTATTTTTATTTAGTCACTATGTCTGCTTTTCATATTTTATATTTTTGTTGGCTTGTCATTTTAAAATACTGATAGCATATCTGATGAGACATGTACAGCAACAATTTTTAAATATCCTGTCAAAACTCTTGATAGTTAAAGGGTCCATGTCCACTAGAGAACTGTTGTGGCTAATTATGTATGTGAGTTCCTAATACACGTTGCCTAATTTTTAATGGCCCAAACTAAAAATCTAGATTTAGTACATATCCAAACTACAAACCAAAATAGTACAAAATATGTTAATTAAAAAATTACATTTCTAAAAAAATATTCAAAAAGATTTTCTTCATTGATGATTAAAATCTTCAGAATCGAAATTTATTTCTGGATTACTTATAATGGGACATGCTGAAGAATGTAATTAATACGATTAAGGCAGCTGTCAATTTAACCTAAAAAGTTTGAGAGACACTTTGCCAATATCAGATAAGTTCGACATCTTGTGATTAAAATACCTGCTCTGTTACCCATTTAGAGCACAGATCAGTTTTTTTTAGATAAGCAGAATTAAGCAGATGGACAGTTCTGAAAAAATTGGCCGCAAGATTTCATTTTTGCGTGTTTTTAAAAAGTTCGTGTTTTCGCGAAAAAAAATATCTTGCTAGCTAGATTAATGGTTCCTTATTACATATTTAGTGGAGGGAAGCAATTTTTTTTATTACTTTAGGAAATATGGGGAATCTAAATTACGAGCGGGGCAGGTGAACGACAATGTCGCCAGGTTAAGGACAATCCCACCCAAAACATAAATGTGAAAGGCTGTGTAGAGAACCACGTCGTTCGACATAAAAATTGAAAATGTTTATCTTGCTAAAACATTAAATATTTGACCCATTTGACCGATCGAACCCTAATTTTGATTTTATATTCCGTGTTGGAGTAAGGAACTTCTTTATGAAGACTTCATGTCAAAGTATAAGGCGACAAATGTTGTAGGCGGCATAGAAAATTGAAATGTGTGTGACGTTTTTGGTTTGAAAGTTTTTCTGACAGTTTTAGAACAGGAAAGATGGAGCCAAATTTTTTCGGGTGTTGAAGAAACAACATGAAAAATGAATTCTACTGAAAAAGGTGTTTTCAGTGCTCGACAAAGTCGAAAAAATTGTGAAAACTGCCAAACTGGAGGTGCGCCACCTTCCTGGAAGCATTGTGGAATTCTATTTGAAAGATAAGTATAATTTTTCTTGTATCTAGGAAAAACAGAATAGAATAATATCTTCTATTGCAGATTGCTGCTAGGGAGCTCCTATAAGGTGACCAAACACAATTGGATTTGTAGGGCGGAGGATGGGCGATAGGTGGTATGAAATTGAAATACGTGAATTTGAGAAAAAAATTGTTTTATTGAAACTTTCTAGAATTATGTTTTTATTTGTGTTATATAGGAAATACTAATATTGTTCATGTTTTCAGGTTGAAAGAGGAAATAGTTCGGCATTATAATATGAATGCAATAAATACAATTACACCGATTGGAATGAACTCAGAAAGAACAAACACAGGTTTGAAGCGGCAGCCGTGAGTACTCTTGTTTGTTTCTTTTGTTTTTTCCGTCACTGATTTTCCGCGAATATGACGTTCCGCAAATCTAACGTTGTGCCGATGACGTTGCGCGAATGTAATGTTCTGTGAACCCTTTGTTACACGTGTTACACTTCGCGTGTCTAACATTTTGCGATTTATTATTGCGCGAGTGACATCCCGTGTGTTTAACGTTTTGCGAAATTATTATTGTGCGAGTGACAATCCGCGTGTACAACATTTTGCAATTTATTATTGCGCGAGTGACATCCCGTGTGTCTAACGTTTTGCGAAATTATTATTGTGCGAGTGACATTCTGCGTGTGTAATGTTTTGTGAATTTATTATTGTGCGAGTGACATACCACTAGTGTAACGTTGTGTTAATTTATTATTGTACGTGTAACGTCCTGTGAACCCTTTGGTTTTCGTGTCATATTCCGCAGGAGCAACGGTTCCCGAACCTAACGTTGAGCTGGAGATATCGTGCAAGTGTAGTGTTGCGTTATTTAAGTTTGAGAAACTAAAGTGTTCTACTTAGATTTTACTTTTGAGTGATTTCCCTTTTGTGTAATATTACAACATAGAATATTCCAAGGGTTCTCAAGTTTTGACACTTAACATAGGATATTTCAAGGGTTTTCAAGTTTGACACTTAACATAGAATATTTCAAGGGTTTTCAAGTTTGACATTTAACATAGAATATTTCAAGGGTTTTCAAGTTTGACATTTAACATAGAATATTTCAAGGGTTTTCAAGTTTGACACTTAACATAGAATATTTCAAGGGTTTTCAAGTTTTGACACTTAACATAGAATATTTCAAGGGTTTTCAAGTTTTGACACTTAACATAGGATATTTCAAGGGTTTTTAAGTTTGACATTTAACATAGAATATTTCAAGGGTTTTCAAGTTTGACACTTAACATAGAATATTTCAAGGGTTTTCAAGTTTGACACTTAACATAGAATATTTCAAGGGTTTTCAAGTTTGACACTTAACATAGAATATTTCAAGGGTTTTCAAGTTTGACATTTAACATAGAATATTTCAAGGGTTTTCAAGTTTGACATTTAACATAGAATATTTCAAGGGTTTTCAAGTTTGACACTTAACATAGAATATTTCAAGGGTTTTCAAGTTTTGACACTTAACATAGAATATTTCAAGGGTTTTCAAGTTTTGACACTTAACATAGGATATTTCAAGGGTTTTTAAGTTTGACACTTAACATAGAATATTTCAAGGGTTTTCAAGTTTGACACTTAACATAGAATATTTCAAGGGTTTTCAAGTTTGACACTTAACATAGAATATTTCAAGGGTTCTCAAGTTTGACACTTAACATAGAATATTTCAAGGGTTTTAAGTTTGACACTTAACATAGAATATTTCAAGGGTATTCAAGTTTGACATTTAACATAAAATATTTAGAGATATTTCAAGTTTTGACATTTTTATTCTTTCTTTAATAAACTATCTTTGACACTTTGACATTCAGATGTCTAGTTTTATTTATAATTCTTTTATTTCAAATTTGAAAATTTGCGTCAACTCGGCCTTTTGACAACAAGCAATTATATCATTCTTTGAAAGTGAGTGCAACAATATACTCGTGTTTTATAGGAGTGAATTAAAAGTGGAAAAATGTAAGTATAAGTTCTTTTAATTTATTTTTGAATTATGATTTCAATTTTATTTATATTTAGATTAGATAATAATCCAACGTTGAGATTTCCTTTTTTCCAAATTGGAACTGGGAATATTTTGATAAAATCGGAAAGAAAGGAAAGGAGTGAACGTTTTCAACCTTATATCTTTTGTCTAGGAGACTCATGGATGCTGATATATGAACGTTTTCTGTGAATGGATATGGATGAAGGACAGTCACAACATACTTACTTCAATGCCTAGATCTTCTTACTCTTCAGCTAGGAATGCCTTTGTAAATTAATGATTTAATTATTCCAAACGTTACAACCTTTTTTATAACACTAATATATCTTAAATCAGATTAATCTTCCAAATTATAGTAAAAATTATTTTAACAAATTTTAAAAGGGGGACTGTCGAATTTTCTAATTTAATTTAAATATTAAATTTTATTAACCTGTGTATGTATGCTGTGAAGTGCCACCGCGCGTACAGAGGTTGATTTGAACTGTAGAGTAAGCGCTACACTCTATACCTGTTCTCGGACTAGGGTGTGAGGTAATGCTAGTTGCCACAACACCTAGTATTACAAGATCTACTTCTAAGTTCCTGGGTTGGTATTGCAAGCATAAGTTACTATACATGGTCTAGTCCAGACTACCCCGCGTTGAGGTGCGTAGCTTTCCGGCCCTGGTGCCTTAGAGGGAAAGCTTCCATACCTCAACAAAACACACAACACGAAGGGTTTGGCCACCCACCCATTATTCTACAGTTCACCTTCTGGGTTTCTTGTAAAAGATTGTCCCCAAAATACTTTTCGGCCTTAGGGTACGCGGATGCTCAGTCTTTCGACTTTGAGCTAGTTAGGTAGGCTTAGATAGGTAGGAATCCGGGTTGGTTGGCCACGGGGACTATCCCCGGGGTTGCCATGGACCAGGTCTCTCCGGACCTGGTTCCCCAACCTAGACCCCTTTTAACTTGCTTCCTAGTGGAGCGCAATTAACTTCGTTAGTTTCCATAATATTAGGAGTATTTGATCTTTTGGCTTTCTTCTTCAATATGCAGAGCGTCGTGTAATTCAAAATTCTTCGGTCGTTTAGGATAGTCGTATGAGTGCGTCTTGGCCCCTTTCGGACGGGTGTGTAGGATGGATGGGAGCCCCGTATTCCTGTAGTTTTCTTACTTTAACTTAAAATGTTCCTCTCCTTACATCTCAAGCAAAACACTGCTCCACTTCGTAAGAACTAACAAGTCACTACTTTAACGCAATGTATTCCTAACCCAATAGACGATCACACTTAATATTGGCCATCTTCAATTCTAAGTAAACAGTCTAACTGTTTTACTAAACTTATAAGGACCTCCAGAGGGCAGGTTCCTTTCAGCTGCCAAGTTCGATAATATTGGAATGCTTCGCCTATAAAAGAAGTGAGATCTAAATAAGTACCAAGTTCCATACACAGACCTCAGTTAAAAATAGTTACAGGAATGCACACTTGATTTTTCGCAGTTTGGAAATAAGAATCTACTTTCCAAACTGCGAAAAATCAAGTGTGCATTCCTGTAACTATTTTTAACTGAGGTCTATGTATGGAACTTGGTACTTATTTAGATCTCACTTCTTTTATAGGCGAAGCATTCCAATATTATCGAACTTGGCAGCCTTTCACATTTATGTTTTGGGTGGGATTTCATTTATTTTTGTAAGGTTTATTTTCTTTATTTCTTATGATTAAGTGAGGTAAGGAAATATCTCATTTATACTTTACTTTGACTAAATACAAACCTTCGTAACGAATTTTAGGTCGGTACGACGATTGGAAGATATAGATAAATTTTTTGTTTTAGTTCCTTAGGGGTATGAATTTACACCTTCATTATTTTTAAAACCGACTCACACTTGGCCATTTTCAGATTTTTTCCTTTACCTTGACCTAAAGACCTACCTCCATGCCAAATTTCAAGTCAATACGACCATTGGAAGTGGTCTAGGTTTTTGATGAGTGAGTGAGTGAGTCAGTCAGTGAGTGTATAGTAAAAATAGCGATTTTCTGACGTCAATATCTCAAGACCTACAATAGGTACATTAATGAAATTTTGTATTTTAGATAAGTAAGTAGATATCGACAGATACTAGAAATTTTATATGCGTAGATAAAATAGATTTTGAGTTATAGGTGGGTCGAACTTGGCCCGAAATGGTTCGTGTAATATAACCCACGGCCGGTGTGTCGCTTTTTTTGCTCGAACTTGGCGGACACACTGCCGTGTGTCTAGATAGGTGCAGGTTAACGACGTTTTAGTACAAATTTACTAAGTAACCTCAGCAGGTTAACGACTACGGGTACGGGCTGTAATTTCTCAGCAATAAAAGCACAAAATACCTAATTATTTAGTAACTTAAATTCGTACAGCACACATATGAACATTTTTGCACTTCAACTAAATCAAACTTTTAATAAGTATAATAAAGTATCTCTATGAACAATTCAATGTTTTTTAGAAAAATCCTGCTGAAATTATTGTTTAATAAATTTAGGACTACTTTTATCAAATTAGTAAAATATTAAACAATGAATTAGATCATTTACTTTATATTATTAATTACACATTTGTATGATAATTGTCGCTAACCTGCTATTTGGTCGTTCACCTGCATTTTTGAGACAGGTGAACGACCGGCAGGTTAACGACTTAATAGCAGTTATTTCGTCATCACAGGAAAACCATTTTGTACAAGGATTGCTCACTTAGACACATTAAAGCAAACACTAGTTTACACATTATAACTTGAAATGAGTGCAACGGGTAGCATAGTTTTTGACATAAAAGAGGCATAAAAACGACTACTTACCCGTTACAAACTCCAGAATCCAATATATAGCTCGCCTTTTCTCCGGAAACTGAACAACTGACAAGGCCTTCTCTCAGCAGATGTTTGCTAGTGAATGACTGGTTCGGATGTTGCAGAATGAGGCGGGAGAGGTGAAGTGTTTTCACATTTGCAGATTAACGACAAAAAAGTTCGTAC
Organism: Phthorimaea operculella; assembly: GCA_024500475.1. NCBI lineage: Eukaryota > Metazoa > Arthropoda > Insecta > Lepidoptera > Gelechiidae > Phthorimaea > Phthorimaea operculella. The sequence goes on from JANFCV010000002.1 coordinate 12,289,446, forward strand.
AAAACTTTAAATTGTATTTTATGTTATGAATAATGAATATTAGGTTATTATATTGTGTGATTCTTCTCCTATGGATATACGTAAATAGAAACGTTTGGTAGAATATTTTATTATTGCGCATTAATATATTTTTTTAGTGCTTAAACTTAAGCACATCGTGAAAAGACACGCAGGTTAGCGACCAAATATACGTAAAAATCAGTTTAAAAGTATATAATATACCTCGAGTGATATTTTATACACATGGCCTTTGTGCAAGAACTGTGTTTAAAAACGAATATGGCAAAAGTTATCAGCTGGGTGCATAAATATAAAAAATATCTAACGTAAACTGATGCACAGGTTGTGCGGCCAATTTTTTGAGAAATGGCCAGATGTATTAAAAACATAAACCCGACTTCGGTAACTGCAAATATTTTTTTTTTGTGATCATGATCACTAATTTTGAATTTACGAAATTTTAATAATGACCAGTGCCACTCGCGCTGCTCAGACATATCTATCTAACGACACCTCATATGTCACGATCCGTTTAACCGTTTGGACTTTAGCCCGTGAAAAAAAAAATTCTTGTCCGCATACATCAGTGGGATGACTACCGATGTGGCGCAGTAGTAGTGCAACTGCCTGCGACGTAGAAGGTTCCGGGTTCAATTCCCGGTGGGGTCTCCCACAAAGATGATATTTATCTCTTTGTGAATTTGCTCCAAGTTTGATTAGAACATTTCCAGCTGAACCACCTGATTGTTCGAAAAGCAAGATGGTTCCGTGCTTCGGATGGGCACGTTAAGCCGCCGGTCCGGGTTGCTGTCTATGATTATTTAGGCGGCGGTCGTTACACAACCATGTCAGAGGCCTGCTACTGGTAGTAGGTGGTTGAAAATCTCTGACACGGGTTCATTGGGTCGTTGGACGACTTGGTGTCCCACTCGATGAAGAAAAAGAAGGAAAAGAAGAAGTAGGTTGACGTAGGCTAGATTAGATGAGGCTTGGAGTACATAATATAATCAAGCTATAGATGAGAAAAAATACATACAAACGTACATACATACTAGCGGAAAGCATAGTATCAATAGCATCCTTCTGAGGCAGTCGGGTAAAAAAAGTAGGAAACAATTCAAGGGGCGAACCAGTTCTTGAAACAGAAAAACTTTCTTCAAGGAACATGGTCCGAAATAGTATGATCAAAAAATTTTGACATCCAATACAAAACGTGATGGCAGACTTGCCATTTTCATATTCCTTAGGGAAATATATTTAGCATCTTGGACTGTAAAAATAGTTGGATCACATTGTTCACTCCCTGTCTATAGATAGAAACGATATTACCTAACTACCAAGACAACTGGAAATCTACAGAATGCAGACCCAATTAACACCTTGGAGCAGCTTCCAGGGATAGTTCTATTTAAATCTGAAATAGTGCTGAGAATTAAACAGAAGTAAATGGTTTTCAGATTTCTGCTGAATTATTAACATTGCAATCATAAAAGCATTTAAGAAGACGGGAATCACACATGACCATTCTTGGATGCTATAGATGCGATAGAAGAGCACCGCACGCAACATACGTCAAAGTATCACTAATATGTTGTGTAGATAGAGATCAACAAATAAGGTGCTCTCCTCACAGTCCTGCGATTTTTTTCTTGTGTGACGCAATAAATTCGCTGTGCTGAGCCTCATAGATTTTCCTATAAACTGTTTGAACAACTAGTTTAAATTGGATATGTTGCCGATAGATCACATACACACACACACACACACAAATGCTCTCACTATCCGACACACACATTTTGATACACTATTTTAATAAGGAATCACACCTATGGCAGGAATAAAAATGAGGTGAAATGTGACTGACCCATCAATTGATACAAAATAACATGTGTGATTGCTGCTCAGGTGGGCAGTTGCGGGGATAAATCAAATTTAATTCAGCTACTTATAGCACAAAATAGAGAATTTACAGAAGGTTCATTCGACCCTATTCATGATTTGTGCGATTTCCATTTGTTACATAGCCTACACATGTGTCATAATCTCACAGTATAAGAATATAAAAAAATTAAAATCTATTTCATAAACGTCCCAATCAGCCAATTTAAATCCAAGAAATAATATGACGTTAGTGGCAACCAACTTCTTAGTTACCTTGACTTCCCCTGAGATTCCGGTTAGGTATTTCCATTTTCCAATCATTAAGCTTCAAAATCGTCGCTAGTTCTGAGTGAGCTATCTGTATAGGCGCCCCGCACGCCTTTTCCCTAATTTGTGCTCATAGTTTCACAAAGTCTGCGAACTTATAACTTCGATGATCAATCTAAAGTTGGTTGATGTGCTGCAATACAATACAAACTAGTGAAGTTTTATGAATTTTACCCTATGAATTAAAAATAACCAATTTTTAAAACTCGATGCAGAATTCGTATTACGTTTCAGAATTTGAACCTGTGACCTTTCTGCTGATATGATTTATTCAGTGCCACGCGTTGTCACCAACATTCATTTACTTAATCACCGTTATATCGCTGCGCCCGCTCGAAAAAGAAGATCGAAAGTTTGAATCCCGTCCATGAAATAAGAACTTTGTAAATAACATACCTAAATAATACGGTTAAATATTTTTAAATGACTGCCTCAGAAGGAGGGTTAAATTTCTCAATAACATAAGTAACTTGGGCCTTTTCAAGGCAAGAGTCGATAGGCACTACCTATGCAAGCATGTTTCAACATCGTCTGCATCATCACTTACCCACAGTTGAGATAGAAGACTAATGCGGGCCTATCTTATTTTAAAATGCAGGTGCTTGTGGAGGGATGTAGGTGGAAATGTATGACAAGAAAATTCATTTTACAGGCTACAGCTTAAATGGCTAGTCAGATTTTTACAAATGAGATGTTGTTAGTTTTGTCCCAGAAGTACGAGTGACATTGGCTGTATTAAAGTTTCATAAATTATAACTTTGACATTACTGCAGTCTAGTACCTAAATAATTAATTAGGTATGCTTGGTTGGTAAATGTAAGTATTCCATTGGTTCTAAGAAAGGGTAAACCTATAAATCTCAAAGATACCAGTATTATGCCGGCAGGAAGGTTTTGGTCGACGAAATTAAAAGTATGAAGTCTCGTAGAAGTGCTGGTTGCGGCAATCACAAGCTGTCATAAAAATTTGTTTACTGGCTGTCAAAAACCGCAATTCGTGGGGCACGTGTGATCTTGTAAAGCAACAGCTAAGTGGGATGTTTACGACACTTCGCTAACTTAATAAATACCGGGTGTTAGGGAGGGTGTAATAGAAATATGGCAGGAGTCAAATCATGACACTGAACACTGAATTGATCAGATCATGAAACTGAACAACTTTCCGTATGGAACCCATCCATAATGGGCACTAAGCAGGTGTAATCAGAAAATGAAAATTAATAACTTTCCGTACGGGACCCATGGTGGGTAACTAGAAGAAAAAACTCATGTTTATGCGGTCAATACATTTTTCAGGGAGTAAATTTTTACTTGTCATTTTCCAACATATCTTCCCTGGGGAGAGTTGTTCAGTTTCATGGTCTGATTAAGCTTGCAAAGTGTTTGGTACAGTCTCTCCCGCTAACTCATGAACAATTCTGTTTTTATGATTTCGATTTTCTTGTGATTGATACCGACAAGCCGGACAAAAACTATGTTGTACGATTCAGTTAATGTTGCTGCATCTAGAAAAATAATGATCATTGCTGTAAAATGTGAGTCTGAAAAAAATCAAAACCAGTTTGGTTGTTCATGAAATCATGAGATAACGGGAGAGACAACACCGTTAACACCCTGTGTAAAGGTCACAATCACAAATCACGTATCATGGTGGGCGCGTAAAGGTGAACGTACTGTGTACGGTTAACTGGATTTCGCTCACGTACATTAGGTACGTATAACTTTTTGACGTTGATTGATTGCTTTATCTACACATCCCGGTATTCTTTATTGTTTTTAATTTGATTTCATTCGAAGGAAAACAAACCAGAACGTTTACTGTGTGGTGCTGGCTTCGAATAGCATCAACCTGATACCTACTTCTTGTGGAATTTGTAAAAAAAACAATTAAAGCTGGGTTGATACGTTCCAATTTTTTACTCGGATCTGTGTGAGCCAGTCCAAGCTAAGGCGAAAACACACGATAACATCCGTTTGTGCGTCGTTCGTTCGATTTTCCACCTTACCTATTTTCATATGAATACGGCTTATGTCAAAAGGTATCGTTGTGCGATGCCGTTTGACATATAAAGAGTATTCGTATGAAGGTAGGATGGCGAATCGAATGAATCACGCAAAAGCGGACAATGCGTGTATTTCTCGCTTAATTATTAGTGGTGTGACAACCTGGCATAATTAATAAATGCTACATTATGCACTACGCTCGCCAATCAAAATATGTACATACCCCCTGATAGGGAGAGGGCCCTTTTAAGCAGTAGATTGTTGTGCCTTTAAAGGAAAAATGCCAGAAATTTCATTCTTGCAGATAATCCCCTCTTAGAGGGTGTCATTTTGATGATGGCAGCACTTTACATAATGGCCGAATGAAAGCTGTCCATTATCGAATAAATATTTGCGTAAAGTGCTCCCTGACTGTAAGTTGGAAAGAGATTTCGATTTTTGACAGTCGATGTGACGCAGTGGTAGTGGGACTGCCTGCGGTGCAGAAGGTTCAAGGTCACTTTGTGCAGCTTCGTACTTTTGCAGACTGGTTAGGACATCGCAGCATCGAAAAGTAAGAGGGGTCCGTGCTCCGACGACACTTCAAGCCATTAGTCCCAGTTCCTGTTTATGATTTCTGAGATGACAGTCGATACACAACCACAACCATGTCAGAGGCCTGCAGCTTTTAGTAGGCGGTTGAAGAACTCCGACAACAAGGTTGATGCCACCACAATGTCCCACTTTAAATAGAAAAAAAAGTCCGATTGTTGCTAAAATTAGTCACACATTCATGAAAATTTCAGTAGTTACTGTGAAGTCGTTCCCACGAAGCAAGTTGTGATCAATCGGTTTAATTTTTTCCCAACATGTAGTCTGGAAGCACCAGAATGTAGAGAGTAAAAATCTTTTTTAGTCATCCAAATTCCTTCAAATAAGGAATGCATAAGGCTTCTAAGGTAGGTAGAAAACTATTATAAGATAAATTAAATTATATTTCTAAAACCTGTGTTTTTGTAAGTAGCTAAACAGAACGCAGTCTGTAGTTTGCTGTTAATAGGTTTAAAGTACCTGTCTACCTATTTATTGGGGTATTTGAACTTAGAACATGCATTTAGAAGTATTTTCTAGAGATATAAGATAAATGTTGTAAATTAAACTTACATGCATTGACATGACAGTGATAGATAACGTTTTACTTCATCTACATCATCAGCCAACCATTTAAGGTATTAAGTTATACTGGTTATTCTAGTAACTGTATGAAAATCCAATTTAAGTTATCTTTTGTATTACTAGGTTGAGTTGTTGAGTATTTCCTCCCTTACGTCATTTTCCTTGGATAATATGGATTTAGAAAATGTTTGAGAAGCGTTTTACGCTTAATATGCGTCTTTCTTTTACTGCGGCGTCGTTTTGGAGAGTCTTTGGGTAAACCACACACACTAGATCATATTTCGTTTTGTGACAACTACCATACAAATGACTATCGCTGCCGCAATTCGTTGCGGTGACATGTGCCAAGATAATATTGTAAAGCTTTTTCACATGTACACACACACTACCGTGTGTAGTAATTTGGACGTAATTTTGGTGCGTATAGTGATCCCAACTCATTGTCCCAAATAAAAGCCCTTAAAACTGACGGAACGGAAATTCAGCAGCCGAATTTTGATCGTAGTGTGTCTACACACTTAAAAGCGAATTCCAATTCTGCAGCCTAGGTTCAAGTATTATTTATTGTTAAGAATTCGCCATGACATTTACGAAAATAGTATCCGTCAGAAAACCGGCCCCGGAAAATCACCGGATATCATGCGGTGCGTGTGGGAATTGTCTTATAACGCCGTATTGCAAAGAAATTTCGCTTTTTTACGACCACTTTGGATTAAACGTTTATTATTATCACTCAGTATTGAAGTATCTCATGAAGACGTTATGACGTCGGCTGAATCTCATTACAGAGCCTCATTATGCTATTTTTAAGGATATATTAAGATCTGTCGTGTGGGACACTAGTCTTCGAACGTCCCTATGTATTGTGATATATCGAGATTTCCTCCGAAGCATAGCACAGCACTATATTTCTTAGGGAAAATTTTGCAACCAAAATAGGAATTCATGGCGAAAGTTTCAAATCCTGCATGCAGAAAGTGATTTAACAAATATCAATTCGTGTCTTCCCTTCAAGAATCAAAGCAGAGTATTTCAGATCCTACAGTGTATTCGGTGTAGGACCTACACCGAATACTTACCACAAGTTAGTATTTTGAAGAAACTACAAAAATACCCACACAGGATATTTTTACTCATGGAAAAATGTCACATTGTAATTCTTAATTATTATCCTAGTACTAATTATTATATAGGGTGTTAAGGATAGCTCTCCAAATACTGACAGGCGAATTAAAACTGAACAACTTCTTATAAAAGAGTTTTAGAAAACCTTCCCATAGTCAGCTGATCGTGATTTTGTATGTGAGCCATGGGAGGTAATTTTTTCTGCTCCTGACACGTTCACACCCTATAATTATCGAATCGAAGATCTGTTCCTTACACCCGGTATCTTAATGCCTTGGTAGATATTATTGACATCAAATCCTACCAGCTAGGTATATTGGTTGAATAGAGGGGCAAAGATAACGTATTCTCAGCTTGAATTCGAGAAATGGAATTACGGAGGAAGTTACGATCAGATGCAGAGGCCGATGACTTCTTAATCTATGGCACGAAATAAAGCGCCTACAGAAGGATCATCATCATCTTCATCCCAATTACTTGGGGTCGGCGCAACACGTTTCGTTGAACACAAAATCGTGTTGCAAAAGGAATTAGCTAAATTTTACGACCAGCCGCCTACCAGACGTCAACCCTCCTTGGGAAGCTTTTGTGGTGGATTAACCGCCACCATACGGTTGGCCCTGGCTGATTGGGTTCATCACTCGACTCTATTTAAAATTTCTGCGATTGTCACTTGTTACATAGGCAGGGTTGCTACTGTTAAAAATCTCAAAGTGTAAGACAATCAAAACAGCAAAACATGATATAAGAACGTCATATGATTCTGAGACAATTTTAATGCAAGAAATACGACGTTCGTTGCAGCAATCTTTTTAGAGATTTTGAGTTCCTCTGAGATTCCAGTTATTTCTAGTAAAGTCAGTAAGCGTCAGGTATTATTGACAACAAATCCTAACAGCTAGGTTGGTTGAATCGAGGGTTGAATCGATAACGTATTCTGAGCTTGGATTCGAGAAATGGAATTACGGTGGAAGTTTCGATCAGATGCAGACTGAGGCCAATGACTTATTAATAAGGCACAAATCAGAGCAGTTACAGAAGGATCACTCGATTCTATTTAGGATTTCGCGATTGTCACTTAATACATAGTCAGGGTTGCTACAGTCAAAAATCTCAAAGTGTAAGAATTTAAAATCAGCAAAATGTGATATAAGAACGTCATTATGATTCTGAGCCAATTTTGATCCAAGAAATATGACGTAGCAACCATTTTCTTATAGTTACTTTGAGTTCCTCTGAGAATACAGTTATTTTCAGTTAAAGTCGGTAAGCGTCTAAAGCCTAGTAGTTGAGCCATCTGTAAAGGCGCCCGTGCGTGCTGTTTCCTGAAATTATGTGTAAAGTGAATCGCACACAAACCTGACATTGTGTTTTGCGCAAGATTTTTGACAACCGCCAAAAAAATTACAATTTGTGACAACCGTATATTATTTGGAGCCATGCGTCACGGTATCCGGTTTTAGGAGGGTTTCACATCCGTCAGTCAGAAATAATTGTAACAGAGACAGATGCAAAGCAAACGAGAGTTTTTGCGTTGTCCCTGCGTCAACATCAGTTTTAATTATATGTAAAAACCTAGAATAAGGTCAAAATAAAGACCGAGCGCGGCGGCGTCGTAGTGCGCCGTCAACTTGGCAGCGCCGTTCATAGTAGGACTGGTTTGAATGGATGTCAGAAAGACCGGCGCGCCCTCCGTACTATGAACGAGGCTGTCAAGTTGACGGCGCACTACGACGCCGCCGCGCTTAGTCTTTAAGGGCATATTAGCAAACGATATCTTATTTAATTATATGCGTAAATTATTGACAGCTAATCTTATTCTGAAGTTCTGATAGATAACGTATCGCTTGGATTCGAGAAATGAAATTATAGAAAGTTACGACGATCAGGTCGAAATGGCGGAATGTTGACAATCTATCTGAGGCCAATGACTTCTTGGTCTGTGATGCGGTTTGCGCAAGGTTTATATGTATGGCAAACGGTTTTAATTTATTAAAATAATCATGTCTCTTTATCTTATACCTTTAAATGACCAAGAATTGAATTGACTTCTTGCTCGTATGAACGGGATCTCGGGAACGACTCCAACGATTTTCACGAAATTTCGTAAATCGAGGTGTTTGGGGGCGATAAATCGATCTAGATAGTTTTCATTTTCCAGCAATCGTTGCTTCACCCCTTTTTGAAAGTTTTTTATTGGTAAAGTACAGCGCCATCTGTTGAAAAACCGAGGAATATCGGTCACCCATCTCTACAAACAATAACGAGTCAAAACAAACATAAAGGGCCAATTATAAAGGAAGTTACGATCAGGTTCAATGCTGACAACCTACCCGAGGCCGATGACTTCTTACCTACTTATTTATTTCATCGTTTATTGTACACAATAAAATACAAAGGATTTAACAAATTGAACAATACACAAAAGGTCAACTTATCTTAGGTGAAACGTACACGCACTTTTTACAAGGTTCATGTCAGACATCGAACAAATGACAACTTGTACTAGTGGCAGATGCAATTCGGTGCGGCGACATACGCCATGGTATCCGGTTTTTGTCGTCTTTCTCTTAAGGTGTGTGTTAAGGCGTTCCGTTTTCCATACAAAAGTTCAATGGAGTTATATATGTAAAGGAGACAAGAGTCGGTTTAAAAAACTTGATGGGGCGTCCCGTGGGTATAAAAGATTGTCGCAAAACACTAAAAAGAATTTTTAAATCATCAGATTTCCCCGTAAAAAGCGAGTCGCCACTTTACGAAAATAGATGGAGCTACTGCTGCAATAAATACGTTTAATTTTATTGTGCAGAAAATACTGATTATCTTTTAACTATAAGTAGTTTTGCGACAAATTTACGTGTGCCTTCATCATTCAGAATAAAGTTTCTTTAAAAAGAAACTCTACAGCTCATGTGTAACCCGACTGAAGTGCAGTTTTTCGTTTGTATGACGTAACGAACCACCTTAACGCAAAACTATAATATAATAGTTAGCAGAACCAGCAAAAAATTCTCTTCAACAATACCTTTCAACGTCCTATGCTTAAATGTTACCGTAAAGCAAAATTTAAAACCTGCAAACGCTGTAAAATATTTTCTAGATTAAAGATATGAATGAAAGTGCCAAAAACGGCCACTTTTGTTTGACGCCAAATTTTTTATATAAATATTTCACCAAGTTGGTAGGGTCGAGTAACTGAGCATTAACATTATTACAATAAAAAAGGCAAAAACATAATTTTCAATATACAGGATGTAAAAAAATGAACACCTCCTGGGAGCTCCAAAACTTTTTTTCATATTTCGACCAATGTTCCTTGGGGAAAGTTGTCCAGTTTCATGGGCTGGTTCACTCCTTAAAATATTTGCATTTGATTTTTACACCTTATATAGGGTGTTACTAGTGACCGATTGATAGCAAAAGCTCCTAACCGGCTGGTGATAAGGTACAACTTTTCCAAATGAACATAGGTAAAAATAAAAAAAAATTACCTCCCATTCAAAATTGCCGATCAGCTGATTCGAGTTACTGTACCACTCATGTAAAATTTTTCTGTTCCTTATTACCGCCGATTTTGAGTTTTCGCTATCGGTCCTAGTAAATTTTCACTATATTTTGTTTTGTTTTGTGAAGTGGCTGATCGCCTTAAAAGTTTTTTCATAAATAAATCGGATACACGTAAATCAAAAAGGCTCTTGTGAAAACCACCTATCTTTTGACAAACATTTTCTCTCCCTCTTTGTATATTCCGTTTGTAGATAAAAATATTTTATTCTATTCAAATAATATCAGAACCAAGACGAGGTTGAGTTGAACAAAAAATAAGCGTTTAGCTTTTTTGTTCCTAATCTAATAAGATTAGAATGAAAAGGTACTAAATTGTAATACTTTGAAAGCGGTTTTGAATAGGAAATTATTTTGTAGCGTTATTATTGACAACCTAGAATTCGAAGTAAGCTTTTTGATGCCTCATTAATTACCCAAAGATTTGCATACCTTTACACCGTAGCTTTATTTACTTTTTAACAAAATAAATAGTTAATATTGCCGCGTAGTATTTTGCTACGAGACAACATTTGTTGTCTCGTAGAAGTATCGTAGCAAAATGCTACGCGACTCCTTTTTCAATTTCAAAGCAATTCACAAAGCATTTATACGAGTCCGAAGTATAGCAGCAATACGGGGTGTTAGGGACGGTGTAACGAAAACTTTGCAGGCGTGCTCAAACCATGAAACTGAACAACTTTTACTATGGAGCCAATGGTGGGAAACGAAAAAATTTTTCCGACCTCCCATACAAAGTTAGTCAGCTGATCGTGAATTTTGTATGGGAGATCGGAAAATTTTTTTCGTTTCCCACCATTGGCTCCATAGTAAAAGTTGTTCAGTTTGATGGTCTGATCATGCCTGCAAAGTTTTCGTTAGACCGTCCCTAACACCCTGTATAAATATGTGTGTTGCTAGCAAGTGGGCATTTATTCAAACTGGTGGTTCTATGATATTTTTTGTACAACGGCGCCATCTGCGAAATTACAAAAAGAAACAGGCAGTTTCTTTCTCCGGTGTCATCACTCATCAGCCTGCATACATGACCCGCTTGTCAATAACCCACTTTAGTTTTGTTTTGTTCTGACAATATTAAATTATTATGATTAATATTATGATTTTTAATGTATTTATTTGATTAAGGGTCAGTTCCCACAGAAGGCGACGAGACGAGACGCGACGCGACGATGCAATGTCATTTTCAAGCGGCATCAAGATGCAACGCGCGGCGCCGCTCGATGCATCTTGAAGCCGCTTCAAACCCAGACGAGACGAGACGCGACGCGACGCGACGATGCAATGTCAGTTCAGGTGACGTCAATTTCGGCCGCCTGTCAGTCAGATTCCCACGCTCAGTGTTGCCGCGATGGGAAAAAAATCCTACAACTTTTGAAAACTCGATACGAAAAAAAGCAAAGTAACTTGGATCTACTTGGTACCTATGAATGGTAGGAAGTTTTTATTGAACTAAAAAAGACCAATCATTCGCAGTAGTTCAATTTAGTATAGTTTCATGGAACTACTGCGAAGTTTTTTCGCACTAGTTCCATTGGGCCAGGTCAGACAATGGCGGAACTATCGCAAATCTTAGTTTACGATCATTCGCAGTAGTTCCGTTGAGTAGTTGTCAGTGAAATAGTGTATGCTAGACTATCAGATTGTTTGAAAAAATAGTAGATCTTGAAGTGATCTTTCAGATGACAGCTGTCGAAAATAAGATCCGTTTATCTCGGAAACCATAAATCTTAGACTATCAATTTCTTTAAGGAAATGGTAAGCCTTGACGAGTTTTATCAAACGACAGCTGTCAAACTAAAATCACATTTATCTCGGCAATCATTCATGCCAGTCTATCAGTCCTTTTGGGAAAGTTGTAGGCCTTGAAGAGACCTTTATTTTATGTGACAGCTGTCAACCTAAAAACTAGTTTATCTCAGCAATCGTTCATGCTAGACTATCAGTTTGTTTGGGAAAGTTGTAGGCCTTGAAGAGACCTTTATTTTATGTGACAGCTGTCAAACTTAAAACTCGTTTATCTTGTCAATCGTTCATGCTAGACTATCAGTTTGTTTGGGAAAGTCGTTGGTTTTCATGAGACCTTTATTTTTAGTGTTGGCAAGCGTAGTGTTGGACGCCCTCCGGCCAGATGGACCGATGACTTAAAAAAGGCGGCTGGTAGAGACTGGATGGCAAAAACGGGAGATCGTGCCTTATGGCGTTCCCTGGGGGAGGCCTACGTCCAGCAGTGGACTGCAATAGGCTGAAATAGTAATAGTATATTTTTAGTGACAGCTGTCAAACTTCAAACTCGTATATCTCGTTAACTGTGCATGCTACGCTACTAGTTTCTTCAGATAAGTTGTAGGTCTGGACGAGATCAACATTTTAAGTGACAGCTGTCAAACTTCAAACTCGTTTATCTCGTTAACTGTGCATGCTACACTACAAGTTTCTTCGGAAAAGTTGTAGGTCTGGACAAGATCTACATTTTAAGTGACAGCTGTCAAACTTCAAACTCGTTTATCTCGTTAACTGTGCATGCTACACTACTAGTTTCTTCAGAAAAGTTGTAGGTCTGGACGAGATCTACATTTTAAGTGACAGCTGTCAAACTTCAAACTCGTTTTTTTCGTTAACTGTGCATGCTACACTACTAGTTTTTTAGAAAAGTTGTAGGTCTTGTCAATATCTACATTTTATGCAGTGTTGGGCGTAATTAATTACTTTTGTAATTTAATTAATAATTGAACTACTTTTAATTCAATTACATGTAATTGAAATTACATGTAATTGAAATTAACAGTAATTGCAATTACTTTTCCAATTATGTAATTAAGTAATTATAATTCGTAATTCAATTACTCAATTACATTTTGTAGTATGATACATTGCAGTATTGGCATAATCATAAATTTTGACGATTAAAACTGTTAAGTTTGTCACTAAATTAGTGATGATTGAAAATCTAGTTTTTGTGATGATTATTAAGTATTCAATCGCTAATTTTTGAGTCAAAACTTAAACTAATTTGTAGGTATAAGGTAGGTATAAGTACATAATGACTCGGCCGGCTCGGCCCTTCGAATTGCTTGTCAATGGGTCTTTAGAGGTCAGCCATCGAGTCGTAAGGGTTGTTAGGTTTGTAATGGTTCAACGGGTTCAGCTGGTCGCCAGGATTCTTCGGGTCGTAAGGGTTCATTGGGTCGTAAGCATTCAACGGGTCGTAAGTGTTCAACGGGTCCTAAGAGTTCACGAAGAACCCTTACGACCAGAAGAACACTTACGACACGAAGAACCGTTACGACCCGATGAACTCTTACGACCCGATGAACTCTTACGACCCGACGAACCGTGACGACCCGAAGAACCATTACGACCATAAGAACCCTTTCGACCAGAACAATGAAACCTTACGACCCGATAAACTTTAACAACCCGATGAACTCTTACGACCCGATGAACGCGTACGACCTGATGAACTCTTACAACGCGATGATCCCTTACAACCCGATATACTTACACTAAAAAAACGAAAGGTTCAAGGAGTGCAAAAGGCCAAGCAATTCTAAGTATTGATTCATGTACTATCAGCAGCACATTAACCTATCCTTGATACATTACTGTTTTTGTTTTTGAATAGAGATGATAAAAACACCTTTTTATTTCATCATATTGTTTTGTATGGGTCATTATTTAGAAATAAACACATAGTTAAAAATCTTAATAGCTGTTATTTATATGGCCCTTGTTCATATGTAATCGAGTAATATAGTAATTCTAATTACAATTACATCAAAGTAATTGGTAATTGAAATTACTTTTTAAAATTATTAATTCGTAATTGGTAATTACAATTACATACAGTAATTGTAATTTTGTAATTAGTAGTTAATTACAATTTGCCCAACACTGATTTTATGTGACAGCTGTCAAACTTCAAACTCGTTTATCTCGTTAACTGTGTATCCTACTGTAACAATATTTCTACCTACCTAATAAAATCTTTAAAAGATTTATAGTGTAAAACTTGGCCTTTGATTCCTAACTCGTCTAGTGGATTTAGTTCAGACTCTACGTTGTGAGATTATAAGTACGCGCGTTTCTACATAAGGAAAAAACATAAAATAGGGAAGCTGGAACGGAATACACAACATTATTATAAATTAAAATAAGCGTCCACTTAGCTGTAATAACTCCAGACGTCCTAGACTGCACATATTGATCTGAAGCCATCGCGGGTCTCGTTCTGAGCTGGCAGCGTTGACTCGATTAGCTCGTAGTCTTACACGGCCTAGCGGTCCTTTCTTCGTGAACGGCTGCTTTACCTGTTTTATTAAGGGTAAAAGAAAGACAATAATATCACGGTTGTGAGAAGATCGACTCGAACGGCGGCAAGTTACGCGTGCTGTAAGAAAAGAGTATGACACGACTTCCCAGGGAAAGGTTAGGTTTTGATAGAGACCTCTAGGTCTAGAAAGGGATAACCATCAGGAATACCCGGATCTCCCAGCACACCTTAAATAATCCGGCCATCACGCAAAACCTTAAGAGGTTTATGCCTAGCCAATCCATACCTATTCTTTCTATAACATTCAAACCTTCGTCAAACATTCTGATCACCTCAAAACACATCAATCTTTTCGCTAATCTTTCATTCATCCTTCCAGAGTACTCTTTCATAACAATTTCCTACGGACTGCAGTCCATTGTGCAATTCTAGACTTTGCAAAGTTGCATAACCATTTACATATGTATCTGATCGGCACTACATTCTCTCAACAGAGCCCAAATTAATTAATTAATTAATTAATTATGAGCAAGACATTCGGATTATCCAAAACATATCGGGTCGCGAATGCCATACCTGGCAAAACATAGCCCGCCAGATGTCTATGTGCATATGCCAAAAATGGTGATACATCAATTGGTCAGTCTCTAACTCCTATTCGAGAAATTGTTGTCGAAAAATAATTCAAAAAGAAAACCGTCAACTTTAATATTCAGTGCCCTTTTTAACGTGTCAGCACCAAATATTAAAGTGTACAAAAATACGTTTAATATCGAACGGAAGGTATAAAATAAATAAATAACAGAAGGTCAAATGATTCACCCGTCACATTCAAACACATACATTAAACTCTGTTCCACTTCCCTAAAAACCTAGGTTACGATAATCTGGAGTCCCTAATTTTTTCCTACCCATAATCAAACACCTCCAGCGGCTTCCTCGCGTTCCTGTTGAAACAATAAAATGTCAATAACACGGCAGGAAAACTCTAAGGAGCCTAACAAATCTACCGCTGAAGCTCCGTCCGAGGCCTCGCTGGACAGCTGTTAAAACACATTAAAACCCACCAACGAAGAAATAACCGTAGCTCGTGGAGGACCCTGCAAAAGAAAATAGTTGTTAGTTCACTGATTCTAACTGGGACGAAGTAATTAAGTACGCGCGGTTCGCCCCGTATTTCAATTTTTTTTCCCACCGTGGCTTGAGACAACCCCGCGCGTCGTAGCCTCATCAGCCCCGAGGATTGACTGTCTCGCTTTGCTCAGCAAAATCAAACCCAAAACAAATTATTATTGCAATCATGCAGGTAGGCTGTTTTAGTCTTTATTCCCTAGCAAAAAGGTCCAGCCAGATGCGATTGCATTCCTTTGTCCCGGGTGGGTGCGTCTACGCACGTGTTATTTACTGGTAAATGGTGCCGATTCTTGAAGCGGGTACGTATTCTTAAGACGATGACTTCTATCAGTCCCGCGTAGAAAATATAATAATCCACTTTATAAAACTGTGCGAATTAATATTCGTTACACTACACTAATAGTTTCTTCAAAAAAGTTGTAGGTCTGGACGAGATCTACATTTTAAGTGACATCTGTCAAACTTCAAACTCGTTTATCTCGTTAACTGTGTATCCTATACTACTAGTTTCTTCAGAAAAAAGTAAAATGAATTTAAAGTTTGACAGTTGTCACTTAAAATGTAGATCTCGTCCAGACCTACAACTTTTCCAAAGAAACTAGTAGTGTAGCATGCACAGTTAACGAGATAAACGAGTTTAAAGTTTGACAGCTGTCACTTAAAATGTAGATCTCGTCCAGACCTACAACTTATCTGAAGAAACTAGTAGCGTAGCATGCACAGTTAACGAGATAAACGAGTTTGAAGTTTGACAGCTGTCACTTAAAATGTAGATCTCGTCCAGACCTACAACTTTTCTGAAGAAACTAGTAGTGTAGCATGCACAGTTAACGAGATAAACGAGTTTTTGGTTTGACAGCTGTCACTTAAAATGTAGATCTCGTCCAGACCTACAACTTTTCTGAAGAAACTAGTAGTGAAGCATGCATAGTTAACGAGATAAACGAGTTTGAAGTTTGACAGCTGTCACTAAAAATAAAGGTCTCATGAAAACCAACGACTTTCCCAAACAAACTGATAGTCTAGCATGAACGATTGCTGAGATAAACTAGTTTTTAGGTTGACAGCTGTCACATAAAATAAAGGTCTCTTCAAGGCCTACAACTTTCCCAAACGAACTGATAGACTGGCATGAATGATTGCCGAGATAAATGTGATTTTAGTTTGACAGCTGTCGTTTGATAAAACTCGTCAAGGCTTACCATTTCCTTAAAGAAATTGATAGTCTAAAATTTATGGTTTCCGAGATAAACGGATCTTATTTTCGACAGCTGTCATCTGAAAGATCACTTCAAGATCTACTATTTTCTCAAACTATCTGATAGTCTAGCATACACTATTTCCGAGAAAACTAGTCTTAAGATTGACAGCTTTCACCTGTAAGGTCAAAATAAAGACCGAGCGCGGCGACCTCGTAGTGCGCCGTCAACGTGACAGCGTCGTTCATAGTATTGAGGGCGCGACGCGGCGTGCCCCCCTTTTTTCTGGCATCCCCATATAAACCCATTCAAACCAGTCATACTATGAACGACGCTGTCACGTTGACGGCACACTATGAGCTGCCGCGCTTGGTCTTTATTTTGACCTGAAATGTAGATTTTAACCAAAATAAACCAAAAAAAATTAAATACTATATAGAAAAGAAAGACCAGAGGATTTTACACACAATTATGTAATAATTAGCTAAAACGGCAACACTCTACTCTGCAATTTACCAAGACTGAAAGCTGCTTCGCGCGGCGTTGCGCGGCGTCGCGCTACAACAAGCTGCAACGAGCGACGCAGAGCGGCCTTGTGCTCGGCAATTGAGCAAAAATGCCGCGTCGCGTCGCTCGATGTAGCGCGGCGTAGCGCTACGCCGCGCGCTGCATCTTGTTGTAGCGCGACGTCGCGAGGCGTCAAGCGGCATCGGGATGCATTGGGATACAACGAGCTGCAATGTCAAGAGGCCGCATGATGATGACTGACATTGTCCATCAAATACCTGTCACTTTATGGTCTACGAGCCTGAAGTTGGGAAAGTCTTGAAACATTATAGCATATTATGGTGGCCCCGTAGCCCCATACAATAAATCTACATTTATATCTACGCTTCAACACTATCTACATCTACACTTATATTATTATCTAGACTTCTACATTATCTACACGAATCTACACTAATATAATAAAGAGGAAAGATTTCTTTATTTGTATGTATGTCTACCTACACTAATATAATAAAGAGGAAACCTTTGTTTGTTTCTTTGTTTGTATGTAATCGATCAACTCCGAAACTACTGGGCCGATTTCCAAAATTTTTTAACCATTAGAAAGCTACAACATTCATGAGTAACATAGGCTACTTTTTATCACGGGAAAACGGTTAACAGCAGAAAAAGCGGGAAACAAAGCGGACATTACTCAAATTAGCCAAACCGCTTTACCGATCTTCGCGAATTTTGGCACTGATATTACTAGATAAACTCTGAAACTGCTGAACCGATTTCAAAAATCTACCACTATTGAAAAGGTACAACATTTCTGAGTAACATAAGCTGCTTTTTACCACGAGAAGATATCATTTTCTTACATGGAAACGGTTACCAGTGGTAAAACCGGGAAATTAAGCAGATATTACCCAAACCGCTTAACCGATCTTCACGAGATTTTAACACTGATATTGCTAGCATATCGAAGACGGACATGTACTACTTTTTGTCAGCCCTTGAGGATCTGGAGTACCTAATGGAGGGCACCAGGAGCACTGCTGAACTACATGAGATACGAAAAAGGCTTCTATCAAAATTTTGCTTAGCATGACGCGCCGCTTCTGCTGGCACATGGTCATCCATCGAGGGTCTGGAGTACCTGATGTAGATGACCAGCATCCCATTCAAAGTATAGATAAGAGATATTTGATTGCTTCATTGTAAAATTTGTTCAGCATTACGGGCCGCTTCTGCTGGCACATAGTCATCGAGGGTCTAAAGTATCTAATGTAGACGACCAGCATCTTATCCAAACTATAAGGGATACGGTGATGGCTTCATTGTAAAAATTGTTCACCATTACGGGCCGCTTTTGCTAGCACATGGTCATTGAGGGTCTAGAGTACCCGATGAAAATCACCAGCATCCCACCTAAATTATTAGAGATAAGGTATTAACTTCAAAGTTGAAGTTGTTCAGCATGGTGAGGCCATTCAACTGGCAGTTAGATATCCAGGATGTGACATACCTAGAATGGAACACCAGAAACCTAGTTTAACCAAAAGAGACGGGCCGCAAGTTATTCATAATACTTATATTTTAAGTATTTTTGGTATCTTTTTCGGATAAATCGATGATAACCTATTAAATTGGTCATGACATGACAGATTATGTATTTTCATAGAAAAATTACGTAATACTTACTTACCTTTAATTTAAAACCCGGCGTGAACAAAAAATGCAGATTTTTATATGAAACCTAATAGATATTAAACAAACTGCCTAAATCTATACAAAAATGTACCACTGTTGCAACATTAAAAACAAAATTGAAAGATCACTTTTTATCTCAGTTATAACAATTTTATTTATGTACAAAATATTATTATTAAACGTTTATCGTATTAGTTTATTTTATTATTTTATGTGTATTCGAATTTATTTAGTAGGTATATATTCTTGCAACATGTTTCTGTTTTATTTATTTAACTTAATGTATTTTATTTAGAAATTGTTCATATTTTATTTTCTAATGCTCCCGTATACTCCTCGATTTTCATCCACGCTAGGTTGGCTGGAAGAAATCTCTTATAGCGATAAGCTCGCCTTTTTTTTCAATTTTATGTATAACTGTGTATTTAATGGTGAACAATAAAGAATTTTATAATAATAATAATAATATTTAAAAAAATTCACAAGTTCCTTAAGGTTTATTAATTACCACAATTTTTTCCCATTTTGTGTAGAAAGGAATTAAACTCCAACGAGCATTCTTACGTATCGAATGCTCTTTCTTTGTTTTACTAACAGTTAAAATTTTTAAATAATTAAATAGCGTATTAACAGCTAATCGGGAATTGTACGTGAGGACAAAATTAACATACACGAAAGATTTTTCGGTTTTATTCTCTAATCATGCCAGCAAAGTTTTCGGTCACCACGTTGTGCGGCTATAGCCGTAGTATAAAAGTATACGGCGCTGCATTCAAGGAGTGCGACAGACGCGTTCGACTTTCATATGACTATAGCCACACCTGACGAACTTACACCTTTACGCCTACCTTGCTCTACAAATGCTACTATCAACCATTTAAACTTAACTTATTTAGTCGTCAGGATCCCACTGCTGGGCAAAGGCCTCCCTCCCCTTCATCACTGGTACCGGCACCACCTCCATTCAGTAATGGTTTTAGCCCATAGTTTCGCTTGGCATGTGGCAGACATGACCAGCCCAATCCCATTCGAGCCACATAGGCAATTTGCGTTTTGGGATGCAGTATAGTATTTCTGACCTAATCTACGAGTTTCAGTTTCCAAGTCAGAGTTTTCTAGTATACTGCGCCCCATTGCTCGCTGAGATATTAAAGCTGGTCTTCTGAGCTTTTGTCAAAGGCCACGTCTGTGCCCCATAAGTGAGTATCGGGAGAATGCACATGATCTTGCGATTTCGCCTTTCATTTGTTCCCTCGCTCCTCCAGGCTTTTTCGGTGCATCTCGTAACTTGTTTGTCTTCTCGCGCCTGGATGGAGACTATTTGGCTCAGATATATGTTTTCATGGACATATGTCATTCTTCCGCCCGCCACGTACAATGGCTCATATATTATGAATTATATGATAATTGATAAATTAACAGGCGCTAATTCGTCTGTCCCGGTTGCTGTGTTACTTAGACGGCGCGGTGGTCGTTAACATGGACGTATAAAAATCCATGGTCGTTAACTCTGGCACCAGAGATCATCTAGTCGTTGGACGTCTCGGTGTCCTAGACGAAGAGAAAGATGTAGATAACGTTACACCATCTATCTATCTGACAGCATTTTTTTTTTAAATTTAAAAACTTAACAGCCACAACAGTACACTGTTTGGACATGAGCTATTTTCTGGCAAACAAGCATATTGGCGAGCGTAGTGCAAGGTGTTGTACACACAGAAAACTGTTGCTTATTCCCAGAAATTTAAAGAATACTTAATTTATTTGACTCACAAGCAAACCACAGGTCAAAAAACGACTAAACTACATATGTTGGCTTGTACTAAGTGGCTTTTAAAAGTAGTTATCTATAATAATTTGTATCTTAAATGTAGCTGTTAACTTCAAAAATATACCTATTAAAATAAAATAAAAGAATTTTGGGCTCTAAGAGAAACACGGTCTTCCGTTCCGTTCCGATCGAAACTCATACAAAGCTATCATATCACATAACCTGCACATACATCAAGCTCTTGAACTACTAAAGTGAATTGACAAGCTGACAAGCAGCACCGAGCGGCCGGAAGCGACATGAAGATGCATCGAGCGGCGCCGCGCGTTGCATCTTGATGCCGCTTGAAAATGACATTGCATCGTCGCGTCGCGTCTCGTCTCGTCGCCTTCTGTGGGAACTGACCCTAAGTTATAATTAATGTTCATTGTTCGCACATAATTTGTAATTTTTTCTGAATAAATAATATGAATATTACAACTTGATAGGTATGTTACTTAAAAATTACTAACAATTCACAAAATTTCCTAAATGTAGGTTAGCGCAATAAATCTTCCACAAAACTGATTCGAAGTAACAAGCAGATGTATTTAAAAAACAAAAACCCGACTCAGTAATTTCAAAGTAAATACTCGCGCTGCTGAGACTAATCTTACGATACCATGTTAAGATCCACTTAAGCATTTGGGCTGTAGCCCGTGGAAAGGAATTTGTTGTTTGCATACATACCTCAATTGCATACAATAGTAGGTTGTTGACGAGGACGGGAAATAAGACTTTGACTGACGAGTAGAGTTTGAAGTCCGAGCCGCAGGCGAGGACTTTAAAAATACGAGTCTGGCAAAGTCATTTTCCCCGAGGCTTACATATTGCTTTTCTCAAAAAAATGCTAGGAAATTATAAAGATTTTAATTTATTTTATAGTAATTTGATATAAAAAGTTGTTTTACTGATTTTAGTAATCAGTAAAACAACTTTATGATTACTAAGTCATGATGTGGATTAGGAGTTATTCTTTTTTTATTTTGTAATTTCTGAACGATTTCGATATCGCGCCAGAAAAGTTGTATTGGAATCCATTGCTGGTGTGTAAAAATGAAATCGTTCAGAAATTACAAAATCACAGACAATGTCAAACTTTCTGGATTGTTTTCTTGAAAGAAATTGTCATATTTCCTAGCATGTTTGAGAAAACATATATTAAAGTCTCGAAAAACATAACCTTCCTGAAGCAGTCCGGTAAAAGTCATGAAACGGGCTAAAGACTCATTTAAGTAAACGTTACCGTACCGTGACTTTGTAAACAAGTTATTAAGCATAAATTAAACAGAAAGGGAATAATGAAGGGTCCAGGTAAATATTACTTTAGTTCGGCTGGTACTTTGGTAATGCCAGTACATCAACCTACTTATTTAAGGGACCAACTAATTCTGATTTTTCATACAAAGTCTTAGGAAAACCGGTATAAAATGATCCTTTAAATGGGATGATAAATTGGTGTTCCTTATCTTATCAAGCCATCGGGATCCCACTGTTGGGCAAAGGCTACCCTCCCTTTATCCACTGATCTCGATCCTGTGCCTATGTCGCAGTACGATGGCAGAATTAGGTTTTTGGCCAAAAACCTAGGTTTTTGGCCAAAAGCCGGCATATGGCAAAATCGTAAAGTTCTTTCGGCCATCGTCCTAAGCGTCTCCAGGTTTTTGGCCAAAAACCTAGGATTTTGGCCAAAAAACTAGGATTTTGGCCGTAATCCTAGATTTGTTTAGTATAATGGCTTTTTTTGCATTTTGGGGGAACTTCTTCGTCTTCGAGTGGTACACCAAGTTACCCAACGACCCGATGAACCCTGGTATTAGAGTTTTTAAGCCGCCTACTGCAAGGAGCAGGCCTCTGACATGGTTGTGTAACGACTGCCGTCTAAGTAATCATAAAGAACAATCGGGACCGACGGCTTAACGTGCCCGTGTAGTTCGGGCATACACCTCGAAAGGCAGGAGGTAGCATTGGACGTTCTGGAGGGTGGGAGGTAGCGTCAGACGCTCTGGAGGGCGTGGGTAGCGTCGAACACTCTGAAGGATGTAAGATGACGGGCGTTGGATTTTCTGGGGGTCCGACGCTACCTCCTGGTCTCCAGGGCGTCCAACGCTACTCTAGAGCGTTCAGTGGTACGTCCTGCTCTTATGGTGTCTGATGCTTCCCCCTGCCCTTCAGGGAATCCGAGGCAATCCTGCTGTTTAGACTGTCTGATGTTACCCCCCGTCCTTCAGGGTATCCATTTACGGTGTCCAAGTCTACCCTCAAAAGATCAGAGGGAGGTGCATAAAGTACCTCTCAACACTCCTCGTTCCCCCGAAGCACAAGGGCATGGTAAGTCGTCGGTCCCGATTGCTCTCTATGATCACTTAGACGGCGGTCGTTACACAACCATGTTAGAGGCCTGCTACTTGCAGTAGGCGGTTGAAAACTCAGATACCAGGGTCCATCGGCTCGTTGGGCGACTTGGTGTACCACTCGAAGACGAAGAAGTTCCCCCGAAATGCAAAAAAAGACATAATACTAAACAAATCTAGGATTTCGGCCAAAATCCTAGGTTTTTGGCCAAAAACCTGGATCAACTTAGGACGATGGCCGAAGGAAGTCTACGATTCTGCCATATGCCGGCTTTTGCAAAAACCTAATTCTGCCATCGTACTGCGACACCTACACATGCCAATATTTAGAAAATCAGTCCATTTCGTCTCGCCATCTGCGTCTAGGTTGCCCGTGACAACGTCTGTCTGTTCCTGGATTCCAACAGTATTTTGGATGGAGTCAAAACAATAACTTTTATATAATTTTAATGTTTATAAAATCTAACTTTTATTATTCTGACAAACGATGAATGAAGTCTGTAGCATTTTCGAACAATTATTTTAAGCATACTATAACATTTTTTATGGCCCTGGCAAGTAGCGAATTGGTGGTAGTATGAGCCTATCACTCGTTTGGCATGCGGCAGACATAACCGGCCCAATCCTATTTGGGGTTTGCGGCTGCGTAGGCTACATCAGCGATTTGAGTTTTGGAACGCAGTAGTATTTTTGACTCGGTCAAAAATACTACTCGGAGCTTCAAACCCAGTATACTGCGATTGTTGTGCCTATTAGTACCTACAAAAAACATACAGTGTAACGCGTCAGCGGACATTTTCAAACAGTAGTCCTAACGCGACTAGGTGCATTGCACACGCACCGCATGAAATTGCAGTTAGTGACATCTACCACACAAATGACAAATTGTCACTTCTGTAATTTGATTGGACGGCCGGTGTGGCGCAGTCGTTAGTATGACTGCCTGCCACGCAGAAGGTTCCCGGTTCAATTCCCGGGTCACTCACAAAGTTGACATTTATCACTTTGTGAATTTATTCCCAGTCTGGTTAGGACATTGCAGGCTGAACCACCTGATTGTCCGAAAAGTAAGATGGTTCCGTGCTTCGGATGGGCACGTTAAGCCGTTGTTCCCGGTTGCTGTCTATGATGGCGGTGGTTACACAACCAAGTCAGAGGCCTGCTACTTGCAGTAGGTGGTTGAAAAACTCTGACGACAGGGTTCATCGGGTCGTTGAACGACTTGGTGTCCCACACGAAGAGAGAAAGAGAGAGAGAGATTGGGTGAGGGCTGTCATGATATGCGGTTTGGTTGATGTTTCGCTTCAACAAATACGGTTTATGTAATATGGTTTGACGGATGATGCATGCACGCAAAAAAATTGCACGACGCTGCGTCGACAGAAGCACTTGTCATACAATTTGACATAAACCATATTTATATGAAAACAAGGTCGCAATTCGTACTGTCTCAACGCTTGCGTTACGCAGCGCAAAAATATAGAAACGGACGTTATGTGTGTAAAGCGCCTTATATTTCACGGAAAGAGAAAATAAAATTAAATGTGACATCAATTTGTGGCTTTCAAATGTTCTCATAATCAACTCACTAAACACTTTTCTTTCTAACTGTATTTTCCATTTTTAACGTATTTAAATAACAAGTAGATGTGTTAAAAAACGAAAACCCGACTGCAGTAATTTTAAAGTAATATTTTGCTGTAAAGATCCGCCATCTTGAATCTATTTTTTTTAATATAGCCAGTGTCACTCGCGCTGCTGTGACGAATCTAACGACACCTCATATGTCAAAATCCAACCATCCATTTGGGCTGTAGCCCGTGAAAAAGAATTTCCTTGTCCACATACAAACATACATACATACCTACATACATACATACATACATACATACATACATACATACTCTCGAAAAACATAACCCTCCTTCTGAGGCAGTCGGGTAAAAAGATAGCATAGCGGGTGTAGCATACCGGGACTAAGGGTCTCTTCCTCTGTCCCCCTCCTTATAGTCCCCTCTATTCTAAATATACTTAGTTCCAATTACAACTCTCGAAGTTTTTTTTTCCGCGAATAAACTAATATATTTGGGTACATCCAAACGCGCGACTGAAAACGAATTTATTTGAAAAGTTTTCGGAGAAGAGCTTTATCTAAAATTGCGAGACTCGTGTATTGCTTGTCTACCTAGAAATCGATGATTAATGAATTCGGTATTTCTACACTAAAAATGACACTGTAATAATAATGTAATCAATAAACTCCGAAAGTACTGGACCGATTACAAAAAAGTAATGACATCCCTCAGTAACAAAGGCTACCTTTTACCACGGAAGAAGAACCACGGAAAAATACCTTATTCCATGAAATACGGCAAGCAGCCCGGGTGAAACCACTTGGCTGATCTCAAATGTTTAATTTTATTGAAATAAATTGATTGATGACAATGAATAGTTGATAAATTACTTCTCAAACTTCACCACCACAATAGTATGAAACAAAGTTACTTCCAAGGTATGTCTGTTTCTATATTTGCTCATCTAACTACGCATTGTATGTTGCCACGGTTCTACTTATTTTAGACTACGCTGCCATATTATTTTAATCTGCTAAATAGCAAACTAGCAAAATGTTCTTTTTCAAAGAGTCTTGTCGGTGAAGTAAATGGCAGCTTTCTTTTTATACTGACCGTTTGACATTTTGCTATTAGCAAAAATGAAAATGAGAAAAAGAGGCTTTTTTAGCAGTTTTATGCATTGCAACTAAAGCTCTCTTGCAACTTACTCAAAAGTAAAGCTGTTACTTATGTAGCATTTTTTTTCTTATGCTTCTTCATTGAGGCTTTTTTATGCAATTTACAACCATTTGCAACGGCCTACGCGCCGGCCGCGTGTCCTGCTACGAGGCGAGTCCTGCTACGCCGTAGCGACACGCACACAAGCGCACCGTCACAAGGCCAAGCGCGCCCGCGACGCTATATAAGCTCGCGTCCCCCCGCCACGGAAGACAGTCTGCCGCGATCCGAACCCTCCACCGGTAGCCAGCGAAAGGCTGCTCCCGCGACCCAGCGCGTAAACTGGGTCTCCGCCCAGGCTTCCGAATTTTACCCGCGTATATGTAGTGACTTTTTGGCCTTCAGCCCCCGATATTTGCAATTGTGGTTCCAGCCCGCAGCAGAGGTCCAGGTTAGTGGCGATCTACGTACTCTCTTGCTTAGGCCCGTTTAAGACCCCCGACTTAGAGTAAAGCTCCGCTTCGTGCGCGAGCTAGGAACTGACTACCCGACTTGACCTGGATAAGGCTTAACCGTGAGTGTGAGCCGAGATAAAGTTCCACTTTGGTGAGAGCTAAGATAAAGCTCCAATTTTGTGCGAGCTAAGATAGAGCTCCGCTTCGTGCGCGAGCTAGAGAACTGACTAACCCGACTTGACCTGGATGAGGCTTAACCGTGAGTGTGAGCCGAGATAAAGTTCCACTTTGGTGAGAGCTAAGATAAAGCTCCAATTTATGTGCGAGCTAGGATAGAGCTCCGCTTCGTGTGCGAGCTAGAGAACTGACCAACCCGACTTGACCTAGATGAGGCTTAACTGTGAGTGTGAGCCGAGATAAAGTTCCACCTTGTGTGAGAGCTAAGATAAAGCTCTGCTTTGTGCGCGAGCTAAGACAAAGCTCCGCTTCGTGCGCGAGCTAGGGAACCGACGAACTCGACTTAACGTGGATAAGGCTTGACTTTGAGTGTGAGCCAAGGTAAAGCTCCGCTTTGCGCGCGAGCTAAGATAAAGCTCCCCATTCGTGTGCGAGCTAGTACAAAGCTTAACTTCGCGTGAGAGCTAAGAAAGTTATCAGCTAAGGGTTCAACCCCCAGTTAGGAAACTGAGCAAGAGATTCGTAGTAGCCCTTTTTCACTATTACTGTGCTTACGCGCTCTATTTACCGTATATGCATTTCGCTTTGCGCTTCCCCCCTACGCTCTTTATAATTGTGTGTTTAGAATAAGGAAAACCGTGCCATTTTTATGAATAAAATGTATCTTGTTGTTATATTGTAAAACCGCCGTATTTCATTTCGCACACCCCCAACCTACACAGAGCTTAACCAACCCATAATCTCAGCCCCCTGAGATCAGAGTATCAACTCACTTAAATGTCAATGTCAGAGGCTACCTTAGAAGGATAGCCGCATCATTACATTTTGGCGCCCAACGTGTTGAAATTGTGCTTGTTTCGTTATCTTAGTGGCGACTTGCACTTATATTTCTTTTGTGGTTAAAAGCTCTGTAGGTTCGGGTGATATACGGTCGCATCTTAGGTGGTAGGAACGTATGTCCGGGCCCGCGCCGAAGCCGAATTTGAGAAAGAAAGATTTAATAGAATTGGCAGAAAGTAGAGATTTGCCAACCGCTAATCCCGTAACAAACAAACCGTATACCGTGAAACAGCTCAAAAACGAGTTATTAAATTATTTAATATCCGTGATAGACCCAGTAGGCCCGAACGCAGCCGCCAAGCAATTGTTAACGTCGGTTAACAGTGTCGAGTCTGAAGTAGAGTTGGACAACGAGTCGTTGCAAGACAGTAAAGAGGATTTGGAGGATTCTCTTTACGAGGAAGCTAGCGTAATAGTCAACCCAGTACAAACAAGAAACATGCCGCCTAAGCAGGAGAACACCTCCGCATCAGGCGAGGAGAGCGTCTATAACATAGTAAAAAACTGGGATATCAGTTTTGACACGTTAAATGACCCAGTAGAGTTTTTGGAATGCCTAGATGAATATGCCACCTCGTGCGAGGTCCCGAAGGAGAAATTGTTGCCCGTTTTGACCAGGTTTCTGAAAGGGAAAGCCAATTTGTGGCATAGAAATAACCGTGACGATTGGGCGACATGGGAGGAATTTATAAAAGACTTCAAAAGATATTTTTACCCAAGTGGGTATGAAACAAATCTACTTGAGAAGATTATCGCAAGAAAGCAGGGTTTTCGAGAAAAGTTTGTAGATTATTTAACAGACTTACAAACAATTATGCGTCGCTATGGAAAACTTACGAAGGAAGAGAAACTAGAGCGAATATATGAGAACATGAACGCCAACTATAAACTGTATGTACAGCGGCAAGATTTTGATTCCGTACATGACTTGATAGAACTGTGCACAGAATATGAGAAAATAACCGAGGAAAAATATAGAAACTGGCAGCCAAGAACGTTCGAGAACGATCTCGCAGCCAACCCGTGTGGTAGCAGTAAGCCCGACATGCGACACGACGCCGGCCCGAGGGGGCCACCGAAACCGTCCTACGGCAAGAACGCCGAAAGGGGAAGTAATCACCCGTCTGAAAATAGAGAGCCCAGGTATTTAAGGAACTATAACAGCCGGACGTCATGTTTTTCTTGTGGAGGTGAAAACCATAGATACACAGAGTGCACAGGGAGAAAGCGGATCTTTTGCAGCACATGTGGTAGAATTGGTGTATTAAGTCGAAACTGCTGCAAGTTACCAATCGAAAAAGTTTATACCGTGGGCAACCCGACCGATAATGAAAATAGAGTGTTCATTCCAGTAACCATTTGTGGCAATCATTACCAGGCATTGCTCGATTCAGGTTCTACATCTTTATCCGTCACCCAGGAAGTATATGATGAATTATGCATGCGCAGCTCCGTCCAACAAAAGAGAGTAACGGATAAATTTGTCCTTGCAAACAATACACTACTCTCCGTGACGAGTAGTGTATTTCCTACAATGGATATTTTGGGAAGCCGTTTACGTCATCAAATGTACCTTCTACCTGATTCTGACGTGATAATAGTCGGCATGGACCTGATGAGAAAAATAGGTCTGCGTAAAATATGGGAGCATATCGAAGAGACCGAAACATTAAGTTTGGAAGCGCCTGCGAATAACGTTAGAGCAACCAGTGGAGAACAAGAGAAACCGACGAGTTCTTTCCCGTCCGACGAACACGCTGTGGATAACCAGCCAGTTGATGAGCCCACATCGCCGACAGGCAGCAGTGAGCCGCAAACCGGTGTTACCCAAAATGGTGAGGTTCCGTCCGAGGCGAGCGACGAACGCCAGCTAGAAGTAAATTCGAAGACACTGAAGAGGAGGCGTCGTAGAAAGCTTCGAAAGTTAAATGACCCGACTCCAGAAACGACAGAGGTCGTAAACCCGAAAGAACCCAGGAAAAATCATATAAAAAGCATTTGCTCGGCCAGATTATTATCGGTAAAGCCAAATTGGTACCAAAGAAAGATTACCCACGTCCAGGAAAACCCGGAAGAATGTCCCACATATTGCGTCAGAGACGGAAAATTACGGCGAAAAATTGACAGTGCATCGTACCGTTTAAAAATGAGTGAAGGGGTGCAGTGGAAAGTATGTGTTCCGCCCAGCGAGACTGACGCAGTTATACATAATCACTACAATGAAACAAACCTGACAGCATCAAAATTGCTACAAATTATAGCGAAAGATTATTACTGGCCCGGGATGTTCAGAGACGTTTCAAAATACGTTAACAAACGCAAGCATACCGACATCCGAATCCCGCCGATAGACAGACCCCGTTTATAAGAATAAAGTTTCCCGTGTGCATAGCAAGTTCATACTTATATTTCGTTATGTTTAAACTTGCCAATGTACGATGCTCCGTCCGACTGTACTCCCGACCTGACCTGTTAACTTGTGGCGAAAACCGTCGACATCAGTTTGACGTACATTGCGCGCTAAAGAAAGCCAAGTACCAGTCAAACATACTTGTTCCTGTTAAGTTTAAATACGGAAAAGGACAGTATGTCACGCATTAAATAGGTTGTAGCCAGTAAAATAGTTTTACAGCGCACCTAAATAGAAATGAAAAATTTCGCAAAAACGGCACTTCGCAATGGATATTGCAACATTTACGCGTCAATAACTCGGCGCGCCGGAGTCAGAACCACCCGCGCGGCAGGCAGCGCGCGCGCAAACCGCCGCCACGCCCCACTCGCCAGTATTGCGTAGTGAGGAGACGAGACCCGTCGCGTCGCGCTCACGACCGTCTCTCCGCAGCCCGCGAGTGTTAATTGAGATTAAAAATTTGCGCCGCTAAAAAGTGCGAGATTATTGTGCTGGTTCCAAGTACGAACCGCAATGTCAGGTGTTACTGTCATGTGAGTAATAGTAATAGTATTTTAATTAAATAGTTGTTTAGAACCGATTATTTTAGCGTTACGGAACGCATAAAATTGATTGTATTATGATTAGTCATTTAACCGCTATATTTGAACCGACCCGATTAATACCCCGAAAATAAGTTATACCTGTTAACTGCTTAGGTAGTGTAACAAACCCGACCCCGCAGCCTTATGAAGGACTATACGCCTCCAGCCGCCAGTCTCTGTTGTTATGAAGATGATGTCTTGAGTTCTAGTGTTCATAGAAACCCAGACCTCAAGTATAGTATAAATTAATGGCTCGTGATATAAAAGTGAAGTCTAGTTAATTATTGACCCATACGTTGTGTTAAATAAAGTAATATGTAACCCATAAGTTCTTTTAAAGGTAATTGAGACATCTCTATACTAATTATTGTAATAAAGTGACTCTGGTGAACAGGAGAGGGAAAGGGCAGGAAACTGAACTCCAAACGGGCCCCCAGAACTGCATCGCCCGAGGATTGTGGAATCCCACGCCAACTATACCTATTAGTATTCATAAACACTCCGCAGTCATCTTCACATAACCAATTTATGTATGTAAAGATAACTCTTAGAGTATTTACCAAATACAAATGGTAAATTACCTGATTCCCCCAGAAGAAGGATAAAAATATGGTGAGACGTGCGTCTCTGCTGATAGATGCGTCAGCCACAGACGCTTGTGATGCTTAAAAGCACCACGAAGAAGGATAGGTGATCAGATTCAGACGTCCTTTGCAGAACAACTGAAGTAGTTTAGAATAAACATTCTTATGACAGACCAAACTGACACCCAAGTGTCTAGTTGGTTAAGTAAGTAAGTATGTTGTAAGTAGGTATGTTATCAGTCAAATGACATGATTTCAACAATTATCTTTAGGTTTCCCTAAAGAGGTACCAGCAAGGCCGGTAAAAGCACCGAATATGAAATTGCACTGGTCAGTCAGTCTCCACCCACATTTTAACTTCTATAAAAGTCAGAATATAATATGAGAATGCTTTATGCAAGTCCCAAATCACATGTGAGCATACATTCCTATCAGTTGTAGACGGGAGAGCAATATTTTGCCCATCCCAATAGAGAGTAGATAGGATATGTTGATCACATGAACTTCCTGAGAGCATATGGGCTTCCATGACCAAAAGCTGCCATTACAACCATATCGAATGCTAGATAAGAAATAGATAGGTATTCGATGAAGATATGATAACAGTTGTCCCATGACATTTGATGACAACCATTGTAGTTAGTAGGTAAGTTGTAGTCATAGTTTCACTATGATGGGCACCATTTTAGCCAGTCATAAGAAGAACTTTAAGAACTTCATGACTAGAATATTACTTTAGATATGATTCATCTGAATCTGTTATAGGATAGGATGATAGGAAAGGATATTATCCGTTCTCCAGCCATACATATATTCTTAGATAAGAGCACCAACCAAGATATTATAGCAAGTACCATAAAATATTATTGTGGTAAGTGTTGTCCACGGCTGGACACATTCCCATTCTGAAGATCACTTTGCTTGTATAACAAAATATTGTTACAAATAAATGTTCGTCCACTGCCGGACATATTCCAAAACTGAAGACTGTTTTCTTTGTAAGACAAAGAAACTGTTGTAAATGATTATTTGTCCACTGTTGGACATAACCAATAAATTAGTAGATATTTAACAATATCTATTTATGTATATTTCATAAATATTAATCAATTAAGTCCATAGTCGCTCAGCAACCATAGTACTTAAAATAGAAATCTGTCCACTGATGGGCCAAGCCAAACAGTAGGTAAGTAGATACAATATGTAAGTATGTTTTAACCACATGAATTTTATCAAATAAATCCTTGATCGCTCAGCAATTATAGAATAGTAATTTATCCACTGATGACCACAGCAATTAATAGATAAGTAGATACCTAACCATATCTACTTATGTAAGTTTTAACACAGGAACTTTATGCTAGTAGCGCATAGCAATAATAAATTATGTTATTAATTTGGTTATTAAAGTCATATATATATGGCATGATAGATAGACAAGTAAGGAACAGGAGTAATGGGATTATAGGGTATCCCACCCATTCCTAACATCTAATTTACCTATCTACCGACACACTAAATAGCCCAGATTCCCTAATTAAAGATTAGATGCGAATACCTACTACAAAGTTTATATAAAACAATCAGAACGCAGGCTCTTCGACAACAAAACAAAGTTATTGCAATAAAATGACCTTAGCACTAAAAACCAAAGCATAAAACCATATTCCGAATCTTATCAGCTTTCAATGAATACAGAACTATCAAGCATAGGTAATCAATATGTTTGTAAACATTCATATAGGGAATATATACTGCTGATAGGGTTCGAAAGAAAGCATGAATTGTACTTATCCATCTGGAACTTGAAGCCACCAGCACACGAAGAACCAACAACGACGACATCCACAATGCCGATTCCAGTGCACGCTGAAGCATGCATCCTCTGTATCCAACATCACACCATACACGGGTTCAAAGCACTTTTCACCATCCAAACACACTCGCGAAACGAGGGGTGACCAGGCAAACGTCGATACTCCCTGGTCTGCGGCGCGACTCCACCAGGACTGATATGTAAACTAATCACTGCACTAGGTATTCCTTTTCTGTCCTGGGAGACTTCACGATTAGAACTGAACTGCCCGCAGGCCGTATGGCTTGCTATTTTATACCAAAAAGCTTCGAACTTACGAGAAGAATAATGTTCTCGAAATCTGCTACTCATTACGATAGAAGATATTCTCCTCTCTTTCATACACATTTTAGAAGACATTCGACTATTCTAGATTTTTTTAGAATGTCTTGTTTCGCTACTTGTTGCCAGACACCAATTCAGGAAGGGGCCACGACCCATCCTGACATCCAAGAAAACTTGTAGTGTATATTGAGTAAATCATGGGTTTACCAATATTATTAAACATTTATTGTTGGTTTATAGAATTTTTAGAAAATACATCAATTTTCTATAAACCGAAGTGTGACTAATAGAATAAACCTTAGGTATTTCAGTCGCTATGGCACTATAATAGGCCTAGTAGGGCCCTGTCTAAAGTGACACCTTGCAGTTTCCGCTACTCGACAATAGATGGCAGCAGATTACACCACCTCGCGCACCCAACCTCACTTCAGTCACACACCCCTATCATTATAAATGCCACGAAAAATTATAAATGCCACTGCAAACGCTGATCAACTATCAGACTAATAATCCAAAATTATTTAGACTTGCAAATATGAACAATATAAAAAGAAAATAAACAAAACATTTCAATATTGCTTCACGCACATAGCGCCATCTCTCAGCCGCATTCCGAACCTCCATACCAAGCTTGACAGAACAGAACCAAACCCACAAGTAATGAATCACATCCCACAGCGGCGACACCAATAGATGTCGCTGTCCCGAATCTTTATAATTAATAAAGACCAGGATACAAGCCTTACAATTCGCCCCCTATTTTATGTAAAATTTAGCTACTTGGAGCTAAATTGAACATAAAATATCAACAACAGTAAACACTTCCCGCCCCCAAGACTTTCAAAACTTCATAAATATGTATGCCTGAACCAAATGTCATGAAGCCCTAATGGATTTTACGCTAAAAGCTGTATACATCTCTTAATGAAGTTACCTACGCCAAATGCTGCAAATCACGCAATTTTACGCTGAATGCAGAATTAACTATCCTTATGCCAATTTGCTAAGTTACGCCAAGTGCATAAAAAAAATTACACAATTTACGCCAAATGCATAAACTAAATTAAAACTACGCAGTTTACGCTTAATGCAACTATGCCTACGCCAAGTGCTTTATTACCAGTAATACTACGCTAAACGCAGCCAAGTGCTTTTAATGTGATTATTCTACCCAAAGTGCTTGTGCCAATAATTACTATTGGATTTCCTGAAAATCATGGATGCTTCATAATAAAGAATTATACAAAGAATCTGAATTGAAAAATGTTAAAAATTGAATTTAAGCGTTTAAACCAAATCTTTGTGCAATCTGTTGTGTGTAGGTTGATTGCAGATAGATTTACTAACACTAGATGCTAGAAACCTATTGCAACCTCTTGTTGGTCTGTAAAATTGGCCTTGTTCACAGATTTTTGCACGAAAACCTGCTGTGGATTTCTGCTAGCAACATTACCATAAACAGCGAACCAGCTGAAAGCTAGACTTCATGCTGACCCAAAAAATCCAGCCTCTTCGCCAGCTATCTGCCACAGTAATGACAGAGTAATGAATGATTTGGCTTAAATCAGACCTTAACTCAAAATAGCTAAGATCTTAATTCGCAAAATCAGAATACATATGTAATTTAATTAAAATAAGGTTCCCTAACTCACATCCATGACATGATAGAACCAGAAAAAGATATATTAGAGAACTGTTCTGATCAAATCGTGACATATGTTGTGTGTTTGGACCAACCTGGTCCTTAATGTTCAGTCTGCAAAATTACCATGTTAAGAAGAATACACTCGTATTCTTCCCTTTGTGTTTTTGCTAGCAATACTACCTCTAACAGTGAAATTACGCAAACATATCTTGCCATTGTGCTAACAAAACATGCCTACTATTAAATCACTGCAGAAGTAAATACAGAGTGTCGTGAGATGATTTGATCCTGAACCTTTATATGAAAATAACAATTCTATCTAATTACTTAAAAAATTATAAAAAATAAATCCATATCAGGCATGGATGGAGATAAAATTCTAGTGTTTTATCAAAGTAAAACATCTATAAGCAAGTAAATCAGATTTTCAGGAAAGTAAAAAAAAACTTCTGTGCTAATTAAACCACCATAAACTTATGGCACTTACAAACTGAGCAGAACAAATATACCACTTATGCAAAAGTGCCACCTAGTTCAGACATATCTCATTATCAAAAATGTCGCCTCCCAAATTATTCAATTTTAAGAAATATTAGGTAAAATTTTCCGCCCCCCAAACCTTCAGAAAAAGTCCTACACTTGATCTCATCATACAACAATAGGCAATTCCTAATCTCCTAACAACAACCTATTAAGTAAGCAATGAACCAACAGAATTATATCTACCCCAAACATAAACACTAACTCCTATACTATAAGTTCCAAATCATTACCTCCTAAACCACAATTTAGTCAACACCCCCTAGACTACTACTATCTCCTAGACTATAATTTGTCATCACCTCCTAGACATACACCTATATATGACATTACCTAGACCATACCCAGTCACCAGCTCCTAGCCTACAACCACTTTCTCCTAGACTATAACTATATATCACCTAGACCCCGACCTACATCTATACGCAACATTATCTAAACCATATTTAATCACCAACTCCTAGACTACAACCACTACCTCCTAGACTATAACTGGATATCCCCTAGATCTAGACCTACATCTATACACAACACTACCGAGACCATACTTAGTCATCAGCTCCTAGACTATAATCACTATCTCCTAGACTATAACTGGATTTCACCTAGATCCAGACCCATACCTATACTAAACCATATTTAGTTACAAGCTCCTAGACTATAATCACTATCTCCTAGACTATCATCACCGTTTCCTGCAATGTACTTATTAACACCTTCTAGACCTAGATCTATAGATGAAATGACCCAGACCTCTATTTGATCATCGGCTCCCAGACTACAATCTATCATCAATACTGCTTGAACACTAGATAAAACCTAGACTTAGACACATACATATGACCTCAACTATCAACTCCCAGTAAACCAGACAAAATTGGACACCGCCTCCCTTACTACATAATCAGTAACTCCCAGATAGTAGACCTGCAAGATAAAATTAAGTTTAGTTTATTCAAAATAATTAAATTGAATAACATAATCATTAGGACGCTCGCTTGTGATATTTTTATGTTTGCCTCTGAACGTTACAACCCAAAAATATTAGATGTTTTTACAACAAAACCACGGGCTGCAACCCACAGAAAAGAATCTCCCCGTCCGATCACATACATACATATACATACACCCAAAAGACACAACCCCCCCTCGAGGCAGTCGGATAATTATCTTCTTCTTTTCCATTTTACTTATTATCATCAGTATAGATAATCAGTCAATCATACATACATATTACATACATACCTACTACACATGTACACACATACACACTCACTCACATAAACTTTCGACAGTACAACCCTCCCACCGAGGCAGTCGGGTAGAAATATTTGATTTTCTTCTTCATTTTACTAGTTATTATCAATATACTAATCACTTTCACTGGGGGGCGAAGCTAGTAGAAGAGCGAGGGTGGGGTTAAATAGTGCCAAGACTATGAATCCCTAAAAAATGCCCGGTAAATGCTCGCTGCAATACTCTGGTGGTGGAGTATTCAAGCAATGCAGATACTAGCCAGTCCGATGTGTCCACGTCCCAGTCGTGCTCCCCGGGACCTTCTGCGACCGTGCTACGGCACGCTCACCACCCAAGTTCAGATCGCAGATGCTAAGGACCAAGGGCGAAAGGCGGGCAACTAGCGCCTCAAAACTAGTCCATCTTGGCAGGGACGATACCTGAAACAAACGGAGTCTGGTCGCGAAGCTCAAAAGTGGCAGCCCCACTAGTGGCCTAGGGTGCTTTGGGCTAATTACCCACTCGCCTGAAACTTATAAATAAATTACTGAAACCTCAAAGAAAAACTCGGACCGATTAAATACGACGACTTTTGGCTTGAAATCACGGATACGGATATGTTGCTGGAATGTTAGGACACTTTGGAGACCGGGTAGACTGGAAGAACTTGCTACCTTTATAAAAGACTACAACTTAGATGTAATTGGAGTCAGCGAAGCGAGATGGAATGGCTTTGGCGAAGTTAAGAGTGACCATCATACAACCTTTATTTACTCTGGAAAGCCAAATGACAATGACAGGCATGAAAACGGCGTGGGCTTCCTACTATCGGATAGGGCTAGTAAATGTCTTATAGACTGGCAACCAGTGTCTGAGAGGATTATTACTGCTAGGTTTGGGACTAAAGCACGAAAGCTGACAATCGTGCAAGTATATGCGCCTACAGAGACCTCAAAGCCAGAAGAGAAGGACATGTTCTATGACCAACTCAATCAAACTATGAGAAAGATCAAGCGCCAGGACATAGTCATGGTAACAGGTGACCTAAATGCAAAGGTTGGCAATGATAACTCCGGCAAAGAACTCTATATGGGAAAACATGGCGTCGGTGTTCAAAATGATAATGGCGAAAGGTTTTCAGACTTTTGCGCAGAAAACGAACTGATCATAGGAGGTACCATCTTCCCTCATAAGAATATACACAAAACTACCTGGAACTCACCCGACAAAATTACCAAGAACCAAATTGACCATATTACAATCAGTAGGAAATGGAGGCGTTCATTGCTAGATGTCCGTGTCAAAAGAGGTGCTGATATCGATAGTGACCACCAGCTACTAACATCTGTAGTACATCTGAAATTAGCTGTGCAGAAGACCAAGGCAACCCGAACATCACCTCTCTTCAATACAGCACTTTTAAGTGATCCGACCACCCGGGAAACCTTCAAAAATGAGCTGCGCAAAAAGTTTTATGAAGAACGAAACTTGGAAGACCTCGATATTGAACAAAACTGGTCCCATGTGAAGAACTCTCTTTCTGAAACTAGTGAGGCGATCCTCGGTTTCCGTAGCAGTGAAATGAAACCTTGGATGTCAGACTATACGTGGAATCTTGTAAATGAAAGAAGATTGATACATGCCAATTTAATTCAACTAAGACAAGACGACCCAGAATACAAAAATATCGATGCTCGCTACTCCCAACTGCGAAAGAGGCTGAAAAGAAGTGTTCGGCGTGATAAAAGAAGCTCTGTAAATGAAATAGCCATACAAGCTCAAACAGCAGCAGCTGCGAAAAACATGGGTGGAGTGTATTCTGCTACTAAAGCACTTATAAGCCAATCAGGACCGCGGCAAATCACGAAACCTGTAAAAGATGAAGATGGGAACTTGCTTGTAACACCAGACCAACAACTAAAACGATGGTTCCGACACTTTAAGTCAATTTTGGAGACAAATACGACTCACGACGATTCTTCTGACAGCATACCAGTCACACGATCAATGGGTGATATTAACGCGGAACACCCCACTTTTATCGAAATCAAAAGAGCTATTGATGCCTTGAAAAACCGGAAAGCGCCAGGCTCAGACAAAATAACAGCAGAGATGCTTAAAGTAGACAGTGCAATGACTGCCGATATATTATGCCCCCTTTTTAAAAAGATCTGGGACGCTGAGACCTTTCCAAATGAATGGAAGGAAGGCGTGCTGGTGAAAGTCCCAAAAAAAGGCGATAGGAGCAACTGCAACAACTGGAGAGGCATAACTTTGTTGTCAATCATCTCTAAAGTCATGTCGAAAATTATACTATCTCGTATATCAGATGCTGTAGAGAAGTCTCTAAGAGAAAACCAAGCAGGTTTCCGGAAAGGACGATCTTGTGTGGACCATATAAATGCTCTCCGAATGATCATCGAACAATGTGAAGAATGGCAGTCGGAGGTCTTTCTCCTCTTCGTCGACTTTGAGAAGGCCTTTGACACGGTCAAATGGACTGCACTCTGGAGATCATTAGAAAAGCGTGGCATACCACCAAAAATAGTCAACCTGATCCGCGAACTCTATAAAAATAGCTCATGTCGGGTTATGCATTGCGGCCAGCTATCAGACCCTATACAACTTGCGACGGGTGTGAGACAGGGATGCCTACTATCGCCAATTCTCTTCATCATTCTCCTGGATGATATACTCAGCGAAGCGACTGAACATAAACATGGCATTAAATGGCGCGACGGAGAAGACCTGCATGACCTTGACTACGCAGACGATATATGCCTCTTAGCAAACGATATTACTAGTTTGACTGGAACTGTGAATGCGGTACAAAGTGCATCAAATAAGACCGGTTTGCGTATAAACCTTGCTAAAACCGTGGCTATGAGAACGGCGACAACAGACTTAAGACCTGTATGTGTGGGCGACCAACCACTTAAAGAAGTGTCCTCTTTCTGCTACTTAGGGAGCGTCCTTACTCCTACAGGTGGAACCGCTGAAGACGTAGAGAGCAGAATAAAGAAAGCCAAGGGCGCTTTTGCTCAGTTGTCGCCGATTTGGAAATCCAACATCATCTCACGAAAAGTCAAACTGCGAATCTTTGAGAGCAATGTCAAATCTGTCCTTCTATATGGTTGCGAGACATGGAAGGTCACAAAAGTGCTATCCAATAAACTCCAAGTATGTGTGAATAAGTTCCTCCGCACCATCCTCCGCATCTTCTGGCCGGATACTATAACCAACGAAGCACTCTGGGAAATGACGTCGCAGAAACCAATTAACGACGAAATTTTTCGGAGAAAATGGAGTTGGATAGGGCACTGCCTAAGAAGATCGGAGGACAATATATCAAGGATAGCACTAGACTGGAACCCGACGCCTGGCCGTAGAAGGCAAGGCCGCCCTGCCATTACCTGGAGAAGATCTATCCTGTCCGAATTAAAATCTGCCGGAACAACATGGGCAGAGGCAAAAGAAAAAGCTCAAAATAGAAATGTATGGAGGAAATTTATTGAGGCCCTATGCTCCACGAGGAGTTAAAGGATCAATCATCAATCACTTTCACTCAAATAAAAGCAGATAAACATCTTAAATTTACATACATACCTATTACACTTACATCTACATCTTTTACAATGTGAGCAGGCAAATTATATACCTAACTACTAATTTGTAAGTAATTTGGATAACGGCAGGCAAATGATGATGACATTTGTTTTGTTGTCGAATAGTGTCAACAAATAATACCTATAATACTTAAAAAAATTACATAATTTTAGTAATTTTAAATAATTTAAAAACTTGGTATTCATTTTTATACTTAATTACACTGATAGTTTATGTTTAATACAATTCATAAAATTTCCCTCCGCCCCCTAGTATATCAAATTAATTGTCATCATGATAAATTACCTACTTTGATTTACCTAATAAAGGTTTTTGGTTAGAAGCAAAACTAGCCTTTTGATTTCTATTTATATACCTAAACTCAACTAAATCATCTAAAAGTTAACATGTTGTATGTTCACATGTCCTGCTACTCAAATCAAAACATGTTAGGACCTTATGATATGTCATTGCTTGCTATTGTAGATAAAATATGTAATGGGTATAAGATACCTACACTTTACTTCACATGATATTGTATAGTATGCAACAAGACCAGGTTTATATTTCCCTGTTATAGGCACTACCAACTTCAAACGAGTACCGTCTCTTCAACTATAAAAGGTAAAGCAACGCTAGATACATAAAACCAAAATCTTCAAATCCATGAGAAAACAAGCTGCAACGCCCTAATATCTTTTCCTACCTATTAATTTTGTTATGAAATACACAATAAATAAAAAAACATCAACTGATTGGCGACAAGCAGCTCAGGACAGGGAAGAATGGCGAAATCTTGTGTCGGAGGCCAAGATCTACTTTGCGTTGTTGAGTCAGCGAAGTGAGTACACTTTGAATGGTAAGTATCTTTCCTATGTATGCGCACCAATTCTTAAATTCTAGCTGTCAAATGCCTAGGTTATGTTCAGCTCAAAGCATTCCTATGACCCCAAACAATACCTACAATATCTAAGATTGTTCAAAATGCAATGCCCAATTGTACTCAATGGATTTCTTGCACAAATTACATCAAATTAAGAGGTTAAAACCTCCATCAATCAACAAAGTTTTGTAATGAAATTCAAGTATAGTGAGTAATTTTAACCTATTTTAAAACTTACTTGAATGTTGTTAGTGCTCCCATGTACATGTTCTTCACAAAACAAACGATAACATCACTAAATGAGCACATCACAAATCCCCAAAATAAATTTTGGGTCTGAAACATTGCACAACACAAAAACCTACTAAATACACAAAGTTTCCACCGGTATTTGCCTCCATGCACACGGCACACATGGATTTGAGCCGAACTAATTTAATTCAATTCGATTTCTACTAGCGAAATCATAAAACTAATTTATTTATGAAACCCGTCGGCAGTTTTTACAAAGAACTGTCAAAACATAACCAAAAACAAACACGTACTTTTTTTCCACACATTTTAGTTTAATCATAAAGTCAGAGCGAGATAGCAAGACACAAAAATACTACTAGTATGACAGACTGCGTCTCTTTCTTAAATAGAATTTAGCTAATCAAGCGAAAAAATAAAGCATCAGGCTGACGTATCAAGGCTGCGTTTCGTTTTCGTTCAAAAATTTTTCTCAATGTTATTTTTAGATGGAAAAATGTTTTACAAATTTACCATTTAAAATTATAATAGCATAAAAATAACCTAAATAATGATTATTCTTACACAAATATTGTAAAATCTACGCGAAAATATAATTTGCAAAGTTCCTAACGTGAAATTTCTTGGTTTGAATTTTGACGTTTTCAAAAATTATTAGACGAAACCTTGTCGTGCGAACGCACCCCACTTGGACATCTCAATTGCGTAAATATTTATTTGTACTAATATTTACTTCTATTTTTCAGGAAAATCATTGGAAAATCGCTTGTTAATGGATGCCCGATGACTCAAAAACGCTCCCAACCTACCCAAGGGACCCCACGGAACCCAGAATCCAGCCACCCCTCCGCCAGTTCACAGAATCACAACATGTACATGAAATGTCTCAATTTTGGGACCTTTTTATTCTGGTCACGCGCAACAAATGTAACAAACCCGACCCCGCAGCCTTATGAAGGACTATACGCCTCCAGCCGCCAGTCTCTGTTGTTATGAAGATGATGTCTTGAGTTCTAGTGTTCATAGAAACCCAGACCTCAAGTATAGTATAAATTAATGGCTCGTGATATAAAAGTGATGTCTAGTTAATTATTGACCCATACGTTGTGTTAAATAAAGTAATATGTAACCCATAAGTTCTTTTAAAGGTAATTGAGACATCTCTATACTAATTATTGTAATAAAGTGACTCTGGTGAACAGGAGAGGGAAAGGGCAGGAAACTGAACTCCAAACGGGCCCCCAGAACTGCATCGCCCGAGGATTGTGGAATCCCACGCCAACTATACCTATTAGTATTCATAAACACTCCGCAGTCATCTTCACATAACCAATTTATGTATGTAAAGATAACTCTTAGAGTATTTACCAAATACAAATGGTAAATTACCTGATTCCCCCCCAGAAGAAGGATAAAAATATGGTGAGACGTGCGTCTCTGCTGATAGATGCGTCAGCCACAGACGCTTGTGATGCTTAAAAGCACCACGAAGAAGGATAGGTGATCAGATTCAGACGTCCTTTGCAGAACAACTGAAGTAGTTTAGAATAAACATTCTTATGACAGACCAAACTGACACCCAAGTGTCTAGTTGGTTAAGTAAGTAAGTATGTTGTAAGTAGGTATGTTATCAGTCAAATGACATGATTTCAACAATTATCTTTAGGTTTCCCTAAAGAGGTACCAGCAAGGCCGGTAAAAGCACCGAATATGAAATTGCACTGGTCAGTCAGTCTCCACCCACATTTTAACTTCTATGAAAGTCAGAATATAA
This sequence comes from Phthorimaea operculella, assembly GCA_024500475.1. Classification (NCBI taxonomy): domain Eukaryota; kingdom Metazoa; phylum Arthropoda; class Insecta; order Lepidoptera; family Gelechiidae; genus Phthorimaea; species Phthorimaea operculella. The sequence continues at coordinate 12,332,331 of JANFCV010000002.1, forward strand.
TATGAGAATGCTTTATGCAAGTCCCAAATCACATGTGAGCATACATTCCTATCAGTTGTAGACGGGAGAGCAATATTTTGCCCATCCCAATAGAGAGTAGATAGGATATGTTGATCACATGAACTTCCTGAGAGCATATGGGCTTCCATGACCAAAAGCTGCCATTACAACCATATCGAATGCTAGATAAGAAATAGATAGGTATTCGATGAAGATCTGATAACAGTTGTCCCATGACATTTGATGACAACCATTGTAGTTAGTAGGTAAGTTGTAGTCATAGTTTCACTATGATGGGCACCATTTTAGCCAGTCATAAGAAGAACTTTAAGAACTTCATGACTAGAATATTACTTTAGATATGATTCATCTGAATCTGTTATAGGATAGGATGATAGGAAAGGATATTATCCGTTCTCCAGCCATACATATATTCTTAGATAAGAGCACCAACCAAGATATTATAGCAAGTACCATAAAATATTATTGTGGTAAGTGTTGTCCACGGCTGGACACATTCCCATTCTGAAGATCACTTTGCTTGTATAACAAAATATTGTTACAAATAAATGTTCGTCCACTGCCGGACATATTCCAAAACTGAAGACTGTTTTCTTTGTAAGACAAAGAAACTGTTGTAAATGATTATTTGTCCACTGTTGGACATAACCAATAAATTAGTAGATATTTAACAATATCTATTTATGTATATTTCATAAATATTAATCAATTAAGTCCATAGTCGCTCAGCAACCATAGTACTTAAAATAGAAATCTGTCCACTGATGGGCCAAGCCAAACAGTAGGTAAGTAGATACAATATGTAAGTATGTTTTAACCACAGGAATTTTATCAAATAAATCCTTGATCGCTCAGCAATTATAGAATAGTAATTTATCCACTGATGACCACAGCAATTAATAGATAAGTAGATACCTAACCATATCTACTTATGTAAGTTTTAACACAGGAACTTTATGCTAGTAGCGCATAGCAATAATAAATTATGTTATTAATTTGGTTATTAAAGTCATATATATATGGCATGATAGATAGACAAGTAAGGAACAGGAGTAATGGGATTATAGGGTATCCCACCCATTCCTAACATCTAATTTACCTATCTACCGACACACTAAATAGCCCAGATTTCCCTAATTAAAGATTAGATGCGAATACCTACTACAAAGTTTATATAAAACAATCAGAACGCAGGCTCTTCGACAACAAAACAAAGTTTTTGCAATAAAATGACCTTAGCACTAAAAACCAAAGCATAAAACCATATTCCGAATCTTATCAGCTTTCAATGAATACAGAACTATCAAGCATAGGTAATCAATATGTTTGTAAACATTCATATAGGGAATATATACTGCTGATAGGGTTCGAAAGAAAGCATGAATTGTACTTATCCATCTGGAACTTGAAGCCACCAGCACACGAAGAACCAACAACGACGACATCCACAATGCCGATTCCAGTGCACGCTGAAGCATGCATCCTCTGTATCCAACATCACACCATACACGGGTTCAAAGCACTTTTCACCATCCAAACACACTCGCGAAACGAGGGGTGACCAGGCAAACGTCGATACTCCCTGGTCTGCGGCGCGACTCCACCAGGACTGATATGTAAACTAATCACTGCACTAGGTATTCCTTTTCTGTCCTGGGAGACTTCACGATTAGAACTGAACTGCCCGCAGGCCGTATGGCTTGCTATTTTATACCAAAAAGCTTCGAACTTACGAGAAGAATAATGTTCTCGAAATCTGCTACTCATTACGATAGAAGATATTCTCCTCTCTTTCATACACATTTTAGAAGACATTCGACTATTCTAGATTTTTTTAGAATGTCTTGTTTCGCTACTTGTTGCCAGACACCAATTCAGGGAAGGGGCCACGACCCATCCTGACATCCAAGAAAACTTTTAGTGTATATTGAGTAAATCATGGGTTTACCAATATTATTAAACATTTATTGTTGGTTTATAGAATTTTTAGAAAATACATCAATTTTCTATAAACCGAAGTGTGACTAATAGAATAAACCTTAGGTATTTCAGTCGCTATGGCACTATAATAGGCCTAGTAGGGCCCTGTCTAAAGTGACACCTTGCAGTTTCCGCTACTCGACAATAGATGGCAGCAGATTACACCACCTCGCGCACCCAACCTCACTTCAGTCACACACCCCTATCATTATAAATGCCACGAAAAATTATAAATGCCACTGCAAACGCTGATCAACTATCAGACTAATTATCCAAAATTATTTAGACTTGCAAATATGAACAATATAAAAAGAAAATAAACAAAACATTTCAATATTGCTTCACGCACATAGCGCCATCTCTCAGCCGCATTCCGAACCTCCATACCAAGCTTGACAGAACAGAACCAAACCCACAAGTAATGAATCACATCCCACAGCGGCGACACCAATAGATGTCGCTGTCCCGAATCTTTATAATTAATAAAGACCAGGATACAAGCCTTACAGTAGGATGCGTCCTACTAGGTAGGAATAAATAAACGGATATTTGGGCGGAAGATACCTTATAATTATTATGTTATCGTGGCAAAATAATTATTTTTATTAAATTTAAAACACATAACCCGTAATTGGGAAGTGCAAGCGGATGTGTAAAAGCGCGTTATAAAGCTTGAATTTTTTTTCCTGAGCGGACTAAATTAAATTAATCCGGGAGCTCGAGAGCGTGATTAAAGGAAAGTAAAGGCTATTTAGTTAGCCCACCGATGACGAGGTGCCCCTGGAAGTCCAGTTGTAGGCCCCGTCCCGAAGGCCACCAGTGGCGAAAGCCGCTCCGGTGGTGGCCCACCGTTTCCTCCAGACCGTGATAAACCAGGTCTGTCGAGGAATCCGAGGCTGGTGGCGAAGATTTCCCCGAGGTGAACCACTGTCGAAGGGAGGTGCTGGCGAGGCTCGAGCGCCGAGAAGGCCAGCTCTGAGCCTGTGCCCCCTCAACTTGATACCGCACCAGGAGGAGCCTTCTAGCCGCCACAGCCACCGTTCCTGTCCCCGCGACTCCGCGCGCCCAGAGGCGCGATCCAGATGCCGCCGCCGCTCCAGTAGGATTGCCGCGCGCCCAGAGGTGCGGTCCTAGCGCCGCTACCACCGCCGCCAGCATATCCAGGAGTGAAGTATAATTCAAACATTGAAGTATGTATTGATCCAGATATTTTAATATGTTGCAGTTTTTATTTGAGCACTAAGTTTTGTCTCAAGATAACTTTGATAACTTTAGCAGTGAATTCTAAGTAACAAATAAGGAGATAGCCGAAACCAATAAGAGAAGAAGATAACCGATTTTGTTTAGACTTTGGAAATGATTTTTATATTTTGTGAATATATTTTTTCTGTTACTTTACCGATACTTAGGAACTTATGATAAAAATCATGCTGTATAGTGCAGTCCCGGGTTTAAGCCCCGGACGTAGTATGGAATATTTTAATTTATTTGAACTCAAGTACAAACCAGAGTGTTATTTAAGATTGATATTCATCTTTATTTATGTTTTCTTTCTTTTGTACAGTAACCGATACCGATAGAATGGAAGCGTAGGGTAAATGATAATGACATGTATCTTATGTGAATTTAGCACCAGGTCGGTGCATATGTGTAAACATTTTCTGTCCGGTGATTTTTTCCTTGACAGGAAAAAATCTCACAGCGAAGGAGGGGAGTGCAACGGCCTACGCGCCGGCCGCGTGTCCTGCTACGAGGCGAGTCCTGCTACGCCGTAGCGACACGCACACAAGCGCACCGTCACAAGGCCAAGCGCGCCCGCGACGCTATATAAGCTCGCGTCCCCCCGCCACGGAAGACAGTCTGCCGCGATCCGAACCCTCCACCGGTAGCCAGCGAAAGGCTGCTCCCGCGACCCAGCGCGTAAACTGGGTCTCCGCCCAGGCTTCCGAATTTTACCCGCGTATATGTAGTGACTTTTTGGCCTTCAGCCCCCGATATTTGCAATTGTGGTTCCAGCCCGCAGCAGAGGTCCAGGTTAGTGGCGATCTACGTACTCTCTTGCTTAGGCCCGTTTAAGACCCCCGACTTAGAGTAAAGCTCCGCTTCGTGCGCGAGCTAGGGAACTGACTAACCCGACTTGACCTGGATAAGGCTTAACCGTGAGTGTGAGCCGAGATAAAGTTCCACTTTGGTGAGAGCTAAGATAAAGCTCCAATTTTGTGCGAGCTAAGATAGAGCTCCGCTTCGTGCGCGAGCTAGAGAACTGACTAACCCGACTTGACCTGGATGAGGCTTAACCGTGAGTGTGAGCCGAGATAAAGTTCCACTTTGGTGAGAGCTAAGATAAAGCTCCAATTTATGTGCGAGCTAGGATAGAGCTCCGCTTCGTGTGCGAGCTAGAGAACTGACCAACCCGACTTGACCTAGATGAGGCTTAACTGTGAGTGTGAGCCGAGATAAAGTTCCACCTTGTGTGAGAGCTAAGATAAAGCTCTGCTTTGTGCGCGAGCTAAGACAAAGCTCCGCTTCGTGCGCGAGCTAGGGAACCGACGAACTCGACTTAACGTGGATAAGGCTTGACTTTGAGTGTGAGCCAAGGTAAAGCTCCGCTTTGCGCGCGAGCTAAGATAAAGCTCCCCATTCGTGTGCGAGCTAGTACAAAGCTTAACTTCGCGTGAGAGCTAAGAAAGTTATCAGCTAAGGGTTCAACCCCCAGTTAGGAAACTGAGCAAGAGATTCGTAGTAGCCCTTTTTCACTATTACTGTGCTTACGCGCTCTATTTACCGTATATGCATTTCGCTTTGCGCTTCCCCCCTTCGCTCTTTATAATTGTGTGTTTAGAATAAGGAAAACCGTGCCATTTTTATGAATAAAATGTATCTTGTTGTTATATTGTAAAACCGCCGTATTTCATTTCGCACACCCCCAACCTACACAGAGCTTAACCAACCCATAATCTCAGCCCCCTGAGATCAGAGTACCAACTCACTTAAATGTCAATGTCAGAGGCTACCTTTGAAGGATAGTTACATCATTACACATTTTGAACGTTTTTATGTCAATAATGATCAACATAATTTTATGTCTGCTTCCTATTAGCACAATGGAAATATTTCAAATTTTTCCTAGGAGGAAAAAGTTGTAACAAAAGGAAAATAACATCTAATTTTCAGACAGTAAAAGCCTTTTTAATAAAGTTCGTTACCCTGCTCCAAACTTGAACAAAAGTACTTATTTTATTTTACATTGTCTCCTTGTAAAGTTCGCTTTCAAATAGACAATCCAGATAAAGGGCAGAGCGCACTGCATGCATATGGAATAGAATAGAATAGAATAGAATAGAATAGAATAGAATAGAATAGAATAGAATAGAATAGAATAGAATAGAATATATAGACATTTATTCACTGTAAACAAACACAATACACAAAAAAGAAAAAAACAGCAATTAAGTTTAAATAAAGTGAACTATATTTAAACATTTATGGAGTATAAACTCGTATGGAGCTCGTATACCTACACAACTAGTCACGCGAGCCTACCTTGAAGAAGTGTATGAGATATGGCACACTTGACGGTGCATATGTCTTGCACCGCTAGCGTGATTACGCACGCAGGTGTTGTGCTTTGCCCTTAATACATTAGTAAAATGGAAGAGTCAGTCATCACATCAGTCAGTTGATCAATCTGTCAAAAGGATTAAAGGTATTTAAAGCTGCTGTTGTTCTGTTTGTATTTTTAAGTACAATAGATTGGCACATGTTTCACCCTCTATCGCCAAAATGCATGATTTGTTTTATCATCGCAACTAGGCTTCATTGATATTCTGTGGCTTCAAACTAGAATGTCCCATGCTCTTTGATGATAATGTAGCTTTAATATAAATCAAACGTGATCGTAGTCTACTTTGATTGCACGGTCATCAAGCGCGTGTGGTTGCACGTAGCGTCCGTTTTGCTGCGCTATTTTAACGTAATATGAATTTGCGCCTATACCTACAAATAGGTACGCTTTAACGGACGCATCAGATCTGTCAACGCAGTGTTGTGTGATATGATGCGCAGTGCTAGTGGATGCGTCTGTTAAAGTAGCGTCTAAAAAGGCGACAAATCTACTTTCTCAAAGCATGCTTAACAGTGTAAACGCAGCTTTACACATTTTGACCGACTTGATGAAAATTATGTTTTATTCACATTTTTCGTTTTTGCATCCGTTTGTTTCTAATGTTTTTTCCTGGTTTTAATTGGACTGTCTCTCCAGACACACATGCTTACACGTGCTTAAATAATGTAAATACTATTAGCAGCACATCAAGTTACCTCCTGTAAATTAGGCTTCTTAAATCGCCGGCACACTCTACGCATTGGAATCAATTTATACTGGTTTTTCTTAGTATTTGTATGAAAACCTAATATGAATTGGTCCCTTTAGTGGCTAGGTTAAAGTGTTGTCGATAGCCTACTGCTTTAATGAGATGACTTGTGAGGATAATCTTTGATGTCATATTTATTTGATGACACTTCTGACTTGTTTATCTTGTTTCTTAATCATAAGCCTTCATCGGGTCGTTGAATGACTCGGTGTCCCACCCAAAAAAAAGAGAGAGAGAGAGAGAGAGAGAGAGTAATGAAATGACAGAAGACACTATATATAAATTACTTACTTTGCGACCGGTAGATACGTCCACTCAAGAACTTTTCAGCCGTTGCTCCAAAGTTGCTATGACTTTAGACTTTCAAAGTATAAACTTATAGGCGAGAAACACATAATGTCAGCTTGTGCGCCATTCATTCGATACTCCACCCTACTCTCATACGAATGCAGTTTATGTCAAACGACATCGCACAGCGCTGTGCCCACGGATGCGTCTGTCAAACCGTATTCGTAAGAGAATGAGGCGGAAAAACCAAACAAACGACGCGCAAACAGACGTTACCCTGTGTTTCTCGGCATAAGTCTCTACGATGTCAGTACATTTTAGTTACCTATATGTTTGGTGTTTCAAACTAGTTTAAATTGAACTTGTACAGTCAAGCTCATGTTCAGATAGACACTCGAACCACCGATGTAAGTCTTATGCCCGCGGCATAAGAACGGTCCTACTCGAAACTGTCTGACTCAGCTTGAGCTTTATTACACATCATCATCTTCCTGCCCTTACCCCAATTACTTGGGGTCGGCGCAACACTTTTCGTTGAACACAAAATCGTGTTGCAAAAGGATTTGGCTGAATTTTACGACCAGTCGCCTACCAGACGTCAACCCTACTTGGGAATGCTTTTGAGGTGGATTAACCGCCACGCGCCACCATACGGTTGGCCCTGGCTGATTGGGTCGGGTTTATCCCTCGGTCGCCTCTTACGGGAAGAGAGTACTCTGCCGGCTTACACAATGAGTTTTATTTTATTTATATGTACTTAAGCTGATGACAAATGTTATAATTTGAAAATATTCAGAACGAACCGATACGATAATCTACTTTGCAAATACATTTCCGTAAACAAATTTCTGTATACGTGAAAAGAATAAACTTTTTATGTAAAAAACTCTTAATCGATATGGTAGGCTTAAAAACCAAGCGACAGCGACAACGACGCGCGTCGTTGTCGCTTTCAAATGACTGGTTTGTATGGGTTTGTATGGGGAACCAGAAAGACCGAGCGTCGGCGTCGTTGCGGCGCGCCACGACCCCGTCACGTTGACAGCGCGCTGAGAAGCTCATGGTTTGTATGGGATGCAGTCGGGTTTTTCTACAAGACCGCAGCGACAACGACGCCGTCAAAATTTGACGGCGTCGTTGTCGCGACGCTTGGAAAATAAGGGTACCATTAGTCAAATCATATTTCGAGAAAATGATTTTTATGTCAACGTTTTTTTTTAATATCTTATCATCAAGCCTTTCCCTATGTTTTCAGTTTTGAAGAATTTTGTTTCAAAGTAACTGTAAATCCTGGTAAAACTTTTTCATTGGGGGTCAACGGACAACCTTCAGTTCAGGTATTTACAAAATAATTTGCCCTCTCAAAAATCCGTCTTATTTCAATTAGGATTTTGAACGTTGTGTAAAAGGAAGTAGCTTCTGTAATGCTTAAAGGAATCTTATATTATACCAAGCAGATGCGAAGGGTGACATATTAACAAAGGTAGGCTGGAGCATGAAAATGCACTACATTATATTGATGGGAGAATATGGATTTGTATATTTTTGAAAGGGAAGCCGATGGAAATCGGCATATATTATGAACCCTTCGCCACTTTACATAGGTATAAATAAATTCCTTAAAGGGCTTGAATGAATGATATACCCTTACCGAATCAGTATATTGATTTCTCTAAACTTAGATGTGGAACAGAAGCGTTCCACATTAAACGTCTTGTTTTTTCATACTTCCGTAAAAGTTGTTACTGATAAAAATTAAAATGAACCTAAAAGGATAATATGTTTTACACTTTCACCTATTTTGTATTTTTACTGTAAGCTGTTTTTGGATTGCTTTTAGACAAATACAACACGAATTTAAAAGTTACAAGGATAATTTCAAAGTTGTGGTTTATTTTAAAATAAAACAAACTAAATAATAGTAAAAATACATATTTATTTCATAACATTATTGATCACAATGAGAAGTTACTTAAAATAAGGAGCTCCTCACCTGAGCCCATACTATAAAAATAAGATAGGTAACCTTAATTTCTCACAAAAAGCACAAAAACAAACTTAACTTTTCACCGGCTTTTGTTTTTGAATATTGTACAGTGTCTCCTGCTAAGTCATGAACAGTTCAAAATTTAAGGTTTCGATTGTGTTCAGACTAACACATTTTACAGTAATAATAAATTATTACTTTTCTAGGTGCAATAACATTTACTGAATGGTACATACATAATGTCAGTATCAATCAAAGAAAATGCAAACCTTAAAAATAGAATGGTTCATAAGTTAGTGTGAGAGACTGTTCAAGCTACCAGCCTTGCTCTCTGCAAACCGTTTTCCCGCAGGAATAAGATATATTTCCTTAATGAAAATGTTGCCTAATGTGGGTATAAAATGGATAACGTAGCATTCTGACAATGAAGTCGTTTTTGAGCCTTATTGTTGTAAACTTTCATACAAAAATAATCACACATAAAAAATCTCCCCTATGTACAATACAAACATTTATGTTATGTGATTAATTTATTACATTTTATGATAATTATTTAAGGGTACACATAAATATCTTTTACCAGTAGTTGTATACCTCAACGCATAGATACTTTTATTAAACTTTAAAATGACTAGTAAGACTAGAATAAAAATCTTTATAGAGACAATATTCCTCTCGAGTTTTTTGAATTCAAAACTTCATAACACATTCAATGTGCTCTGTAAAATAAATTGTAAGTTAAAGAAAGGTAAAAACTTACCTAACGACTTCAAATTCAATATTGACATTAAACGGACTACTACACCTAAGGTCCCTTCTTTACACATTATCTTTTATTTTAAATTAAATATCCTAAACGAAAAACTTGCGCAGATAAAAAGTGGATGCCGAATTATAGCAACAATATTGTTCCCCTCTCTATCATATTATATGGCATATGAGAACAATTACGTTGACAAATTCGGGATCTATTATTTATCTGCGTAAGTTATACTTTGGCATCGCCACATTTATATCTAAATATACGAAATAAAGTAAGTAGTATGGTAAAAGAAGTTTGCAACAGCTGAAATTAATCTCTTTTGAGTATATTTCAAAAATAAATGTTTAGAATAATATACAATTATTATGATAATGCAAATGAAAATTGTTTACTGCAAAATAGCCCTTACTATAAAAAAATTCAACGCGTGAATTTTAGATTGGATTATAAAAGATATGACAGTTTGTCATATTTAAGTACCTTAACTCAAAACTTTGAAGTTCAGTAAAGTGAGTCTTTGACATCTTGCTCAAGTTGTATTTAAATACAATAAATAAGGTCGTACAATAATAAATAATACTATGTAGCTGTACGGTTATTGAACTTGTTTCCTCTCATGTTTTTCCAAATTAATGGAAATAACATACCTATTATTATTCACAAAGAAAATTTTATCCTGTATGTAGATATACCCAGCCGTTTTAACATAAAAAACAAACAATATCTTAGAGTAAGTTTCTCTGAAATGTTTTTCTTTTTCTGTTGTTTTTCCATCTCTCTCAAATTGATATAAAGATAAAGAAAGTAAAACGTTTAAATACTTTCTACTAGACGTTGCTGGATCGTCACTTCGAGACGAGCATCAAGAGGTTGAAAGATTTGTTAGGGCCAGCCAGGCGCCAGTAGCTCAGTTGGTAGGACAGTGGGATGATACCCCACGGTTCAGCGTTCAATTCCCGGCCGACGCTAATGATTTTTTCAACTCTTCTTATTTTTATTTAAGAAAACAAAGTAGTAGTAATCTGCAGCATATCAAATCAATCTACCTTTTTTAGGAACCAATTTAATCTGGTTTTTCACACTGTTTATAAAGAAAACAGCGTAGATAAATCCCTCAAAGAGGTAGGTTGATGTGCTGCTGATAGTAGTGTCTGCTGTAGGTACTATCGTCAGTAAATCCACCTCCCCATTTAAGGAACCAACTTATGCAGGATTTTCTCAGTATTTCTTTGAAAGGTCAAGGGTTCGTCGTGTCGTTAGACGATTTGGTGTCCTACTTGACGAAGAAGAAGGTGGTTGGTAGGTAGATTTGCTGGCGATAGTAACTTAATTAAAATGTAAAGCTAGTATACTAGCCTGTTAAGTTATATTACTTTGTCAACGGGCACGATTCAGCTTACATTGCTGTGTATAATAGGATATCCTTATAGCAGATAACCCGCAAGGAATGCCAAATCAGGCTCTGTTGGCAGCTTAGTATGGAGTCAACTTTTTTTTATACAGCCAGACAGCAATTTAATTTTCAACTTTCATGACCATCCTGAAATATGTAGATACCTCCTTTTTGCCAATATCACTGCAAGTGCAACAAAGAGGCACATATTTTAGGATGGTCATGAACTTACGCATACTGTATTTAGTTGAAATTTCTATGATGTACTTAATCAGTGTCTTTCAGGCATCGGAGAAACTGATCTTCTGGCGGCGAGAGCTTTGTTGTCGCAGTATGACCGGGCTTCCGAGATGGGCATCATCAGGAATATGGGGACGTCGTCATCACGTTTCTGGAATTAGAAAATTCAAAACATGTGTCACTAAACGTGTTTCCGTGTTATAAATACTTCAAATTACGTAGTGTAAATAATCGCGTGCTCAAAGAGTTAAGTAGGTAAGTATCCCATTTTGTATTGGGCCAAAGACAAAAATCTAGATCATTTTAATAAACTGAATATATGCGCAAATGCACTAAAGGCGATTTTATGCAACGACGAGTGTTATGATACCGTTTTTAAGAAGTAAACAGTGCGTGTGAGAACTATAGGTAGACTCGATGAATTGAAGGCCAAAACCGGCTACAGTAGCCACCTACGGGCGCATCAGCACTGACTTTATCAGGAGTAGAAGTAGTAGCCATGGCCGAAATCGGCCGGAAAGATCATATAAAATAGAACAGTAAGAATATCGTAGCCTGAAATAATACCTGAAATAAGACTTCTCCTTCGAACCACGTGAGGTGGTGCTTCCGCGTCCGGATGAGAAGCCCTACCAACTTGTCGTTGATCACCGTGTATATCTGTAACAAACAAAGTAGGTAGCATTATTCACAATATCGTCTTTGGGTTTCCAAGGTTGTGTGTAATAAGTTATTACTAATAACTTAATACAGGGTGGACCAGAGAGTGATATCTAGACAAAATTTAAATTTCTCATGCTGTGGGGTATCTGAAATTCTAATTGCGAATCATCTACAAATCATTTCACTGCATATCTCGGAAACTGCAAAAAATTGCAAAACATGCATGGGAGTGATTCGGAATCCTCTCTGTATAAGAAATTGAAATATTTCCTTTTAACGTCAGTGTATGTTCCATCTTCTTGTAGACATTATAAAAAAACGCTGCATTGTTCAAAATGATTGTTTATATCTAAAGAGTCTAAGAACAGCGTAAGACACAGAGGAGACTAAAACCACCAGCATTGTATGGGAGGTTAAAACCTTTTACTCGTTTTAAAGCATAGTGAAAATTGTTCAGAACGATGTTTTTAACATACATACATACATCACGCCTTTAAACAATATGTCGAATTTAAAACATTTCGTCAGAAACACGGTGTAGGTATATGCATTTGGTTGCAATCGAAATTCAAGCAACGAAAATCCTGTAACAAAAGATAAACATTACGAATGATTCACCTAAATTAAATTTCCTTGAAAATTCCATTTCAAATAAACGTTAAATGTGTTTCGAACGTAAACGTTTCGAGCTTTGAAAACACAGTTTATTTTCATATATTATATTTTGTTCAGTGCTTCCGTTAAGAGAATACGCGTGCGATGTCTGTTTTTTTAATTATTATTTTTTGCAATAAGTTGCGGTTGTACGTGTGGTTCACTCAGCGGCATAACTTGCCATCATACCTAAGTGCGGAAGAAGCTAAACATATTTCTATCACTTTCATCAAGATGGACTTCCGCAAAGTAACGCCTGATACTATTTGTTTTTTGCCTTTTCATACAAATGTATTTCTCTGTTTTCTACCTGTTTTCTTTTTTCATAATAATAAATAAAGATGCAAGCGGGAGTTTTTTTTATGTAAAAGACATGTCGAAAATACCGCTTATTTCCACGGGAAAATGATTAGAAACGGGAGGTCGGCCACTATTGTAGGTAGTTATAGGTATATGTATTTCATCTGCGGGACGTCACATTAATCTCTATCAAAGTTTCTACGACTCGGGTGACACCTGCGGACAGTTCTGTAGAGCAACTTTTGAATTTGAAATATGACAACTTGCTCAACACGAGCGTACATAATATTGACATGCTTATATCCACGCGCCGTTTCCCTATTTTGTGCTTATATCACGTAAGTTATCAGAGCGTTAATGGCTGTAAAAAAAACTGCCAAAGGCGTGTCAAACACAACTACGTATAGGTAAACAACCATAAATTAAGTCAGTGGCATTTAGACTGCTGCATGCAAAATGTTGCAATAAAAGGCGCCACGCACGCGCGAACAGCCAGCTATTTGACAGCTCAAATAATCTTTATGCTACGAGCCTATGACATACAGCCTATTTTTCTTTGTTAACATGTTTTCTAGTATAGGTTTGACAGGTGTCAAATATGGTCTATTTGAACGGCTGTACTGAATTTTTTGATAATACACCTTCTTGCATAATGATTAAAAATAATGAGAAAAACGAGTCCTTTAACAAAGATTTTTATTTATTAAAATCTTATGGGATCAAAGACGTAGGTATTATATATCGAGATTTACTTTATTGCATTGTTACGTCAATAAACCTCCCTACCCCGGGATCTCAATTCCCCATTCAAGGAAAATTCCGACGCACAAAGTAGGTATTTTCTTTTAATTAAGTACGAAATGTCTCTTGTCATATTATTTTCCAAAATATATTTTAGTAACTTGATTCGCATGCGCTATCATAATAAAAGGATTTGAAATGAAATAAGAAATGATTTTGTTTTATCTACAAATATTATGTTGGATTAACCATTAGGTAGTCTGCAACGTAACATTTTCATTACTAGCAATTTCGTAGGTTGTAAAATTTGTATTTTTTGGTTACTATACAGGGAGTAACTAAAAGGTAGGTCAGGGAATAACAAGCAGAAAGGAGGTCAAGGGGCCCATGAAAATGAACAACTTTCTACCCCAAAAATTGAACCTCCTATGTAGGTAAATCACTCATCGAATCGGCGATTTTGTATCCACTGTGCATTTTTTTTTTTCATATTTCGACCCATCTTTCATGGGGAAAGTTGTTAAGTTTCACAAGTACCTTGGCCTTCTTTCGGCTTGTTATACACACTGCTATACTCGTAGAAGGATGAACGTAAACGTTATGCACATCCGCAAGTCTTAAATCTTTCAAGCTTTATTTGACGCAATCATCCATGTATGTGTAAACTGTAGGTATGCAGTATTAATGGCACTTACTCAGCCAAGTTCAGATTTAGACCATCTGGTGCATTTTGGTATTTATTGATGCCTAAATAAGGAGAGGGGCTCGCTGGACTGACGTACGTGAGGTGTTTATTTTGCTAATTACGCGCGTACATGAGCGACTGCAAGCACAGAACTTCGAACACGGGTAGAAGTGGAATCCAATCTTGAAGACGGATTCGGTCTCAGTCAGGTCACAGAAAAGACAAATCTTCTCGGTTTCTGGCCTTGTCGACCGATTTTATCACACAACATTTAACACAGAGTTAATTTTTTTTTGTCGACTCTCTGCCTTGTTACCCAAAAATGCGACAGAGAAAATAGTGTAACAAAAGGTAGCTGTTCGACATTAAAAAGTTATTTCTTGTCGTTCTTTGAAAAATCAGTGATTAATTATTGTTCTCGCCATTTCGGTATGATGTGTGTGACACAACGATTTTTCCTTTCTTCAACAGTTCACTGCGGACCCCACTATTTCAGAAAAACGCGTCAATCAAACAAAGGCAATATTGATATGTTACAGTGGCACGTCTACAAAGGAAGTGTCCGTTGTTCTGCGCCCGCGCATTAGTAAACCAATTCCAAATTTAAATCTTGGCCGCGGCGGGGTCGCGCCGACGCGGAATGCTGTGACGTCACGTGCGCAAGAGTCTTGGCACGCGGACGTGCGGCTGGAGGAGATCGTTTGAGAGCTCGTTTTGTTTACATTGTGATTTTTGTTGACTGAAACTTTGTTGCCGTCGTACATAGTCACTCCCGCTCACTCGTGAACAATCCAAAATTTACGGTTTGAATTTTTTTCAAACCGTAACATTTTACAGCAACAATTGTTACTAGGTGTAACAACATTTATTGAATCGCACAACCTCCCTGTAAATTGAGGTATTTGTCATACTTATCAATCATCATTCTTGGTTGGTAGATTTGCGTGGCAAGGCGTTCACAAGGAATGCTGCTTACCGTTCCTCGGAATCACTTTTGTCGACTTTTGGAACATCTACAGGTAGAAATGAGGTGCTACTTTTTCATTTTGAAAAAATATCACTTTGAATCTTACTTCCATCAGGATAAAAAGGAATAAATTAAATATTAGAATTTAACCCTGTAAGATTTTTAACATCACAATATTCGTATTAGCGAATTTTCTCGTAAAACACATCTCAAAAGGGGCTCTATAGCAAACAAATCATACGTTTATGAAATTTACAAAGGATAAAATTGACTTCCGTTTTATATTACAACGTAGGTATACTAGGTATATTTTACAAACCAACACCATGGAAACCAATACAAACGAAATTCCGAGATTACCGGAGGGCAATAATTTATATTACAAAAACTAGTGTCTCGACACACTTCGACCGTAATTATGCGACGGAATTCGGCGCAATTACGCCAGCAATGTTATTTACAATACGGATGACACACTTCAGCCGAAATTACGTCGCCGAAATTAAGTCGCCGAATGTCAGTCCGAAGTATTTCGGCGTGATTTGTATGAAACTTCGGCGCTTATTAAAACCGAAAACGCCGAAAACTGAAGGAATGGAATTTAGCCACCGAATTTCGGTCGCGTAATTTCAGTCGTAGTGTGTTTACTCACATAAATTTGAAGTTCGACTTACCTACAATAATATTGTCTAGGTTTTATAAACTAAGTATTATTATCGTCAGCAAATCTACCTACCACCGGAGTGTGATCCAATTAATTTGACATTATGCCAACCAATCAGAGAAATAATAATGGTGGACTATTCATCACGGGTTTTTGAGGAACGTTTTTTTTTATATACGTATAAATTAGTACACTTCGTCGCTAGGCAATAAAATTGCCTTTTTACCGTTATATTGAGTGGCATTCATTTCAATAAACTGGCAATTAAAATAAAGAACACGAAATAAAATTGTTTTTCGAAGGCGAAAAAGGAAATATTTAAAAAGGACGTTCCTCGTAATGATACGCTGGTTCTGATTCGTGCTTCTCATTAAAGCGGTTTTGGACAGCTAATCGGCAGCATATTTTTTTTTTTTTTTGATGTTATTTTAATCTACGATCAGTGCGGAGACTATAAGCAGATTTTTTGGGAGGTTTTTGATTATATGACAGCATATGCCAGCCGAACGGTGATACGGCATCTTCTACCAAATTCTGCGGCGTGTCTATGCAATATTCTCAACACTTTTCTTCTACAAAACTATAACGGTGAAACACCGCAAAACCGTGGGTTGCGTGAGAAAACCACCAAAGACGGGCACATTCATCTTGTTAAATAACTTCGAAACGCAAAGTCAGACTGTTGAATTATCCGTCTTCATTACTTGTCGTCGCACTGGGGACTTAATACAGATGGAAAGAGTTTCTTATGAATTTCGATGAATCGCGGAAAAAGTTCCAAACTCTCTTGAATAACAATACCTATTTACGTGATCTAGCGGTCTCACTGTTGCCGAGCTCTTTTAGCCCAGCGCTAACGCAATTTGTCAGATGAATCGCAGAAACTTACGTTGCGTTATTTTAACGTCTTTTTGTAGTAGATATGGGAATTCGAAATTAGTGTAATGTATTCGTTAGCTTTACGTGTGAGCCTCGCCTTTAGTAAATGTAGTAAATAGTCAATTATACACCGTGTTCCGGAGGAAATGCATTGCATTGTCATCATACTGAACAATTTTCTCTATTGGACTAATGTTGAAAAAGAATTTTAAAAAATCGACCTCACATACAAAATTCTCGATCAGCTGACTGAATAAGTATTTTTTAATCAGGTCGTTTTTTTTTCTCGTTTTTCTGCATTGGTCCCATACTGAAATTGTTCATTACGATGCCCTAAACAACGTGTCAATAATTTTAATACATTTCTCCTAGAACACGGTATATATCTAGGTACACTAAGTATTTATCAAATACGTATATTTAAGTTTTGTTTGTTCTCCATCCAATAAACTTAAATGAAAACAAAACGTACGCAGTTTTGAAAGTTCGTCGACTCAGTATATTACAAGAAAATAGGAGATAAGTTTTATTCCTATTGGAAGTTCAATATCAACATACCTAGATCTGACGAAAGGCCTAAAATATTGTCTAACTTTTAGTCCCTGTACTCTTTTCGCAATATTTCTGTTATTTTATTTTGTGATCAAAGATACCGTTTGAACTGTACGTTTGAAAGAAAAAAAATACAAAGTGAAGAAATATGTTTTCAAACGGAATATCCGTTGAGTATTTTGCTTGTTTTATTTGATCAAGCATTCAAATATCACGGTTCAATGCAAAGAAATACATAAATGAACTCTACAGAGTATATGTAAAATACCTATTAAGAAGCCGATTTGTAATATCGACCCTTCTGGCCTCAATTGGCGTAAATGACATTTTTGGCGAAAATGAGTTAAAAATGCAGTTTTGTTCAGTTTTTTTTTCTCTATCGATCTGTGTATTTAAAATTTTGATATCTCAAAAAAAATGTCTTTTACTACCATGGTTTTTTTGTCCCAATTTTAAAAATATTTTAAAATTTTACCGTAAAAGACATTTCATTTACATAAATTTTGATCATGTGTCGTAAAAAACAAATTGCTTGTTAATGAAAGGGCGCAAAATACATTGGTACCCATAAATTATAAAATATGTCATTTACGACCCAAAAAATTGTATCAAAAATTCAAAAATATTAGTCGTAAATGCCGAATATAGGATTATTCGAAGAATCCATCGTAGAAGACAGGGCCTAAAACGCAATCGTAACCTAAAGATTACAAAACATTGTCGTTTACAACCCAATGAAACCTTAATCATAATCCAAAAATGTGGTTGTTAAGGCAAAAAACTGTTTTTCTGCGTGATATTATAATTCAATGTGAGCATTTCACAATACATCGCCTTTAGGTTTTCATTGCTTGTTACAAAATGCAATACTGATTTCATAGTATGTCTCAAAGTCTAAGGCCGTAAAAGATTATTTCTTGTGTGTAATTAAAAAAATAGTCATTTACTTCTACGTCTTCTCAAGAAAAAATAATTCATTGCGTGACTTTTAAGTCGTAAATGTCAATTTTTATATGTTAAAGTTTTTTTTATAATCATTGCATTTAGGCAGTTGTAAATGACAATTATTATTCATAAATACAAGTTTTTGTGATGTACGTAAATCTCAAAAGTATTTGAAATAAAGCACTTTTTACAGAAGAAGCAAAAAATTTAAATGTTAATTGAGATATCTTTTTTCTTTTTAGCTATAATAATGCTTCTTTTATCAAAATACTTGCCAGAAATGGCTTTAAAACCACATTAGTATTGCACAAGAGTAGAATGCAGATTTAAGAAGTTAGCATGCATATACGCCCTAAAAACATGTAATTGAATGTCACTTACTACCCAAAAAATTTGTGAAAATTTACTGTTTATAAATAATTAGGTTGTAAAAGACAAGAAAACAACTAAACAGAGGATAAAATTAGTAGTAATAGCCTATTTACTTGAACTGAAATGTCTTTTTTATTCTAGGTTAAGATACCTGTGTTTTATTTATGTGCACTTTTAATTATTTGCTTGCCAATTTGCCTAAAATAATTGTACTAGTAAATTATTTTTTGTTTGGTGTTCATTAAGTAAAAGGTGAACAATTCATTGTGTATTGTGTGTGAAATGAAACAATTTTGTAATTTATGAATCAAATATTTAATAATCAAAATGTAGGTGTCTATCTTTCATGCCATGAGCATTGAACAAGTGGGTTGGTACATAGCTTATGCCTGAATACAACAAGAAAATAACCTGCTAAAACCTTCTATAATCATTTATTTTAATAATAACATAACGGGTACGTGGATGTCTCATCTTCATAACAGGAGTGAGTACTTAACTTTAGGACTAATTACATAATCTACCTATTATACCTTAAACTATAAATAACAAAAGAAAAAAGAAAAAAAAAGATATCGAAGCAAATAATAAAATCACGAATGACATTATTTTTGTTATTGAATTAGCCATTAAATTGAGCCTCAAGTACAGTTCGTCATTTTCGACACTTTCCAATAATACATTTGAAACTTCTTTTAATTTTGGATCATTTGGATGTTGTAAATATTCAGTATGATGATGTCTAGCTAGGTATAGCTTGATTGTCACGAAGGTACTTCAAGTTCTGTATTTTGCAACTGCTACTGAAATGACGGGGATTTACATCCCTTATTTTCTTCCATTACATTTCCATTGTTGTTTTTGGAGCATCTGGTTTCATGGATGATTTAATTTGTGAAGTCTCTAACTTATTTAATTTGAAAGTTGTCACTAGGTTTTCCTTCGTTTTCATATTTTTAACAGTCTCAGTGGAAAATGTTTTGTTGGCAATTTCATCCAAATTGGAAAATTCTGTATGTTCTTTGATCTCCACTGTGTATGGTCGAAGATTTTTTCGCGATGACTCAAAATATGTCAGCCACTGCGAAGGAGCCCAAACAGTTAGTTCTCTAATTTAGAGAATATAATTTTTGAGAGAAATTGAGTTAAAAGATGAAAACGAAGGAAATCCGAGTAGCATCTTTCGAAATAAAGAAGTTTGATACTGCAACAATTAAATGCTTCAGAAACAATAATGGAAATCTATATTGAGCACAAAAGTAAAGAAAATGGGAAAGAAAAGGAAAAAAGGAAGAAAATAAGGGAATTAAAACCATCACGTCTGTACTAAAACAGATTACCTACTGATTTCAGTTGCAAACTTCAAGGACTTCAGGCGCCTATAAGGTAATCATACTATACCTAGATGTTATTATAATGAATATTTACAACACCCAAATGAAGCTCAAGTTGTGGATGTCTTATTAGAAAGTGACAAAGATGACGAAAGTGATCAGCTTAAGTATTTTAGGTTAAATTTATTGGATAATTCAATTATTTAAATATATTTTATAATTTACGTTATTTTCTTGTTGCATGCAGGCATTAGCTATGTATCTACCTACCTGTTTAATGCTCATGGTATGAAAAAAGAACACATACATTTTAAATGATTCATAAAATATAAAATAGTTTTATTTGACACACTACACAATGAATTATAAAACTTTTATTTAATAACTATTTATAAGTAAAATTATTTTAGGCTAATCGGCAAGCAAATAATTAAAAATCTACATAAATAACACACAGCTATCTTAACCTAGAATAAAAATAAAGACGTTAAAGTTCAACTAAATAGTCTTTTACGACTCATTTTATCGTCGGTTTAGTTGTTTTCTTGTCTTTTACTACCTAATTATTTATAAACAGTAAATTTTCACTCATTTTTTGGGTAGTAAATGACATTCAAAAACAATTTTTTGGGGCGTATATGCATGCTAACTTCTTAAATCTGCACTCTACTCCTGTGCAAACGTAATGAGGTTTTGAAGCAACTTTGGGCAAGTATTTTGACAAAAGAAGCATTATTACTATTATTATTTTTTCGTTTTTTGGCTCTCCTGTAAAAAGTGCTAAATGTCATTTACGCCAATTGAGGCCAGAGGGGTCGATATATAGATTGATTTAAGAGGCCGCGGGTAGAAGTCATTTTCACGGCATGCGTTATACATAATGCATAAACCTTTCTCTTAAATCAATCTATATATTACAAAAAAGTGCATCAAAATCTGTTTTGTGGTTTAGGAGAAGTTAGTGGAATCCACAAGTTTAGTTTATAATTATAACACATGCCGGGAAAATGCTTTTGTCTCGCGGGAAAATGAGTTGCAGCGGGTGAAACCGCAGACGGGCCGCTAGTTGCTCATAATTATGGGTTGAATACCCTGCAAAGTTTTCGTACCTACTGACTAAAAATAATCCTGCAGAAATGTTATCTTGAAATCTGATTTCTCTAAAATTTAATCTTTAAGACTTCTGAATTGTTTGCTCAGAAAATATTTGGTGTTACATTCAAACAATCCGGAAATCTACAAACGAATTTTATTTTAATTTACGCTTCCGGATTTCGACTCTTAAGCCTAAACAAATTTTATTTAGGCTCTCCTAGCTAAATTAAATTATACCTCTCTAGAGGATAAAAACTCTTGACACCGGCGTTTGTCAGGTCGTTCGCCGAATGGTGTCACACGACAGAAAAAATATATTGACCTTTGACACATTTTGTCGATTTCGTGTTAGACATATAAATGAAGGGTGATGAAGGGTTCCAAGCAGAAAAAACGGGGTGCTTCGGAAGGACCGAATTAGGAATCCAAAAACGTTAAATGTTAAATAGACCTAAGAATATTTATATGGGAATTAAAATAATTTATTGTATCCTATGTTAGTCAAACTCTTTGACAAGTATATTTAGCGAAATTGAGAAAAACTGACTTTTAAAATCACTCCATATATTTTAAAAAAATCTCACGATAAATAGTTCTCCGAACATGATATATCTGCGAACGTCTTGCAGTTGGCTTTTGATTAAACCTCCTTAAAAGTGTCCTTAAAGACTGAGCTTGACGCGACGGGGTGCGCCGTCAGAATGACTGATTTGTGTGGGGATGCCAGAAAAACCAGGCGGCACGCTTCGATGCGCCCTCCTTACTATGAACGACGCTGTCACGATGACGGCGCATTAAACGCCACTTCGCTCTTTAATATGACATTTACTATTATATAAAACTCACCGTAAATAATTCTCCGAACATGATATATCTGCAAACGTCTTGCAGTTTGTCTGGTAGTTGGCTTTTGGCCGGCGTCTTGCCGTACTGGTCGATGATCTCACATAATTCCTTCATTTCATTGAACACTCGTACTTCTGGTGGTTGATTTTTGAACCACTCTTACTGTCAAACAAAACTCACCGTAAATAGTTCCCCAAACATGATATATCTGCAAGCGTCTTTAAGTTCGTCTGGTAGCTGACTTTTGGCCGGCGTCTTGCCGTACTGGTCAATGATCTCGCATAACTCCTTCATTTCATTAAACACTCGTGCTTCTGGTGGTTGATTTTTGAGCCACCCTTACTGTCAAACAAAACTCACCGTAAATAGTTCCCCAAACATGATATATCTGCAAGCGTCCTGCAGCTCGTCTGGTAGCTGACTTTTGGCCGGCGTCTTGCCGTACTGGTCGATGATCTCACATAACTCATTTCATTGAACACTCGTACTTCTGGTGGTTGACTTTTTAACTACTCTTACTGTCAAACAGAACTCACCGTAAATAGTTCTCCGAACATGATATATCTGCAAGCATCTTGCAGTTCGTCTGGTAGTTGACTCTTGGCCGGCGTCTTGCCGTACTGGTCGATGATCTCACATAACTCCTTCATTTCATTAAACACTCGTGCCTGGGCTTCTGCGCCTCTGAACTCAGTCATTGACCCGGGAATCGGTCTGAGGACAAGAAAAGTTCGATTTGAAAATGAGAGTAAGGTCCATCCTCTATCATAATGTCGTTACATGAGTAGGCAGGAGGCCAAGTTACCCTGGTCGCAATATTTAGATACAACGCGACCAGCGCAACTTGGCTTCCCGCTTAGGCTGGTCATGAAACTGTGAGAACCGATGGAATAAAATATAATATATGATCAAACGAACTTACCAAGTGAAGTTCGATCGATATTATATGAGTCGCTCTGTTCGAAGATATAATTCTAGTTAACCATGTAGTTTCTTCAAGCTACTGGCATTCATCGCACTTTTAGAGAAAATCGATTAAATCGATCGATTTCACTCTTTTTTTTTTTTTGTCTATGGCCACCCTTTCCTGTCGCCTGACAGATGGCCAAGTACTCATTCTTTAGAGATAGCAGTAGATCTAATCTTTTTCTATTATACAACTGGGTTTGGGTGGGAGGGACCTTATATCTTCGAACAGAGCGACTCATATAATATCGATCGAACTTCACTTGGTAAGTTCGTTTGATCATATATTATATTTCGTCGCTCTGTTCTTCAGATATAATTCTAGTTAACCATGTAGATGTTCAGAGATATTGTGTTGTATTTCACAACACATTATAATAGAAAAGATTAGTCAGTTGTACAGACAGCCCTTAAACATAAGTTGGATTATGTGTAGGGATTAGGTACATTCACTTTAAATTATTTTATTCTAAACATATCTTTAAGTTAACTACTAAAAATAGGTTCACCACAAACCCCGATTAAGATAAAAGTTCTGATTATCGTTGTTTTTGTACTTATGTCAAAAATTATACGAGCGTTACACATTAGCAAGCAATTTCTAAGGCGTTGAAATAAAACGTGGTGAAAACATAGTTTTCTTTCTATTTCTGGTAATTAAATATTAACCATAATCTTTACATTATCATCGAGCGCTGTGAGCCAGCAGTGATGATGATGATGTTGACTCAACTAAATATAAAGTTATCAAAGATTATAAACACACCTGAAAAATGTTTTGCTTCAAAAGCTTTTTCAGGCTAAACTACATCAAGTTCGGTTTGAATGGTACATTATAGTATACCTGTAAACTCGAATACGTGTAGGATAATTTTTGAGCTACACAAATATTTGATTATTGATATAGTTCACTTTATAGTTAATTAAGGCGTAAATTATTAAATTTTTATAGGAACTTAATTAACTGTGCTTACTTCGTGTATACTCACACAGCAACGAAATTTTATAATTTGATTATTTAAACAGGAATTATAATTATTAAATTGTAATCCATGTACATAAGATTAAATAAATAGTCTTTGAATAAGCATTTAAATTATTAATGCTATTTTTCCCAAAGAACTTTAAAATAAATGAACTTTAAAAGAATTAATGATGCAGGATTTTGGTTATAAAATAATAAAACACTAAAACAGTCATAAGTCAGACATCTAGAATTAATGTCCTAAAGAATTAATGTCTGCTTTCAAATAATAACAACACTTTGGATAAAACGGTAATATAATTACGTTTATGTGTTTACACTTGATTTAATTATTTTTTAATAATAAAACGGTAAAAAATTTACGTTTATGTGGTTACACTTAATTTTATATTATTATAATAATCAATAAATAAATTTAATATTATTATTGATGTCTTATATTTTTCTCATTGCTTTTATTAATAAAAAGCAATTCAAAATACTCAGAATGTTAATAGGTTGTTAATAAATTTTATTATTTTAAAGTTTTGTGTACCTGCAGAACGAGGGAAGACAGATTTTCTTCCTAACAATATTGTTATTGGTTCTAAAACTCAATATTATTTCTGTATGTCATAATAATAATATTGAACTAAGTTTTTTACATTTTATTTTGATGTAAAATGTTTATGGTAATTTAAAATTTTTGTAAATTGCAAGGATACTCTTGTGGTGAACGAGGTGAACATAATGTTTCGATTAGGTTACTGCATGTAACCTTCTAATCATGACACAATAATATTGAATAATATGATTTCCTTGTTAAATATTAAACCATGTCTAGTCTACTAGAATAGGACCAAATTTATTTATCACTTAACAACTTGTACTTGGTTGAAAAGCGGAAGTACAAGATTTAACTATTTTCAGGACTACCTATTTATTTTAAAACAATGTTATCAAACATTGCGAAAAAAGATTTACTCGTTTTCATTTTTTACACGAAGTCAAGTAAAATGAAACATTTGGTTAGGAGATTATTGATTTCATAAGTAATTTCATTGAAATTGGAACGAAATACAATATTTATAATAAAACGCTTTGTCTACTGTGGTGCATAATGTATGGATCTACGTAGAACGAATTAATTGAGAATTCCTTACAATACTGTAAATAATTAACAACTTTTTTACCCACATAAAATCTAACAGCAACCTTGTTAGGTCCTGAGATAATTCAATAGTATTTGTAAAATACGTAACAAACGAGATAGGAATAAGATATAACATTTTGATCCCACCTTATATTTAAATAGGTTTGATCACAAAAGAAGTAAATAGTTCACCAATTAGGTAAGATAATTTTATTATCTTCTATTGTTTAGTATAGAAAAATATAAAAGTTACTCGTTTTCACTCTTCATTTATACCGACAGGGTAGCAAATATTCATGATATTACCTATATGACATAAGTCATTTAAGTTATTCTGTCTGAAGAATATGTTTATCCAACTACCAAAATATTTTGGTAATTTTATCCTCGCAATACGTGTTCGTAACATAACATTCCAATTGAATTGAAATTAAATAACCTTAGGACAGAGGTTACATATTTTACAAATAAAAATCATAATATTCAATTCCTAATAAGGAATAGTTGAATACTTAATGTATGTGCTTTGGTTAAATGTATGTATTTGGGTAAATAAGTGTGAATCCCAAAATAGGTTTATTTATTAGTGTTCAAAATATAATGTTTTATATTTCTTGTCGTAATGTGGTAATTTATGAAATGAAATAATCAAAGTATCACATTGTAAGTAATAATTAATTTATATTAATTATACTTAATAATAATAATATAGCGAGTAGGAAAATACTTGTATTTTCAATAATAGGATATTATTTATTATCTACTTATTTCGTTTCTTTCTGAATGATGGACTTTCATAGACCAGTCGCAATATGTGCACGAATCTGGCCTGTATAGACCTACCTACATAGGTACACATCTATTCCTGCAGGAAGTACACACTCCTCCCCCCCCCTTTTTATGGGAGGTGGGGTGGGCAACCAATGGTTGGGTAAGTTATGTATTGTCAAGTCGACTAATCATTCTATCCTTTGTTTTATTTAATGAAAATCAAAAACTGTAAAAGATTTTTTAAGGTAAGACCATAAGCGTATTGAAGTAAGCTTTGGCGAGCAGGTGTCTATCATTATATGATATAATATAATATAAATCTACTAGAAAGAAGTAAACAAAATCTTGTCTTGAATCTTTTCTTTCTATAAAGAACTTACGTCCTAAAATCTTGCTGAATAACGGGAAACTTGCATACAACACAACCAGTTAATTGGTTTATCAAAAGTATAATAAATACAGGGTATCCAAAGTAGGATAAATACAGGGTACAAACATTTATGTTTGTACAATAAAGAAACATTTTTTCCATATGTTAAGAAAGCACAATGCGTTGGTTTGGTTGTATTTAATACGGTATTTGTATACCAATATATTTTTCTTATTCACCTGTAGGCAAATAGGTACGTGAAATTTAATTGACATTTCACTACTCAATTGCACCATGGTTCGATAAAACGTAAATCGAAAAGAAGGTAGATTTAAAAAAAATATTTGTTAATCTAATATTGGTGCGTTCTTTTAACAGAATGTAACTTATATTGCGGTTTTCGCGTGTAATATTATGCATTTGGCATTATTAATTACTTGTATTTTTGAAGGGTATATTTTGAGCTAGGGTATTCCCATGGTATAAAAAAACTGCGCACAATGTCGCGATTAGTTGCAAGTTTCGCAATGACTTCAATAGTGTTATTCACAAATAGATACGTTTTTGTATAAAATACAAAATTTACGTAATTAATGAAATATTCCATGGTGATGTGATATGATATATAGAATCTTAGCCATGTTTTAGTAAGTACATCATTATCTCGTGGCATTGCCTTCGAGTTAATTCTTTTTCGTAGGAATAAGGGGCGCGTACCGTATATAAGAGGAAAAATAAATGTATTCCTTATCAGTAACCTTATGCGAATAAATTGAATCGCATAGGTGAAAATGTTGACGCTCTCGCGTAATAACTTGACACAAATCAACAGTTGTTTTTCTGCTAGCAAGCTTATATGTGTGACATAGCCTAGTGGTTCGAGTAACGACCAAATAACAGTTAACATATCTATTTCTAAGTAGAAATTTTATATATACTTTTAGGAATACATTGGGTATGACACGATCGTGTGAAAAACAGATCATAAGACAAAGAGAGGTCTATGTCAAGCTGTGTACTGTTGTGTCCAATAATTGCTTGATTATTTAAATCGGTAGCGGGTACTTATAAGATATTCTTATAAAATTTTGTCAAGGTATAAACTCAAGACGTTACTGATGACTTTTGGGCATCGTTTAGGCTAAGATGTATTTCGTGGAAGACTGGGGTCGATTACCAACGAAATAAAGATTGACAGCAACCATTTGTATTATATAACATTTGCCTTCGTGTTAGCTCGCGGCATAACCTCCAGACGTTATATATCGCTTGGGCAAGCCCTATGCGAATATATTGCACACTTATAACATAGATCCAGTTTGAACCGTATGTTTTGCTATGCAAAAATGCCATCGTGATGACTCGCGGTCAACCTCCAGGCTTTCCAGTGGTTCGAGACCATCTAGGAAAAATGGTGTGGTTTTCCAGCGAATTGAGTCGTAGACCCACCGTCAAGGAAAAAATGGTGCATCAGGTGAAAAACACCTCAGTCAATCAATCACATCAAGACACATAAAAATACCAAAAAATCACTCACCCGGTGTATCACTGAGTTTAAATAGGGAAATAATTAGTTTTCCCAACAATTAACACTGAATTTATTAATTATTTTACGTTTTTTGTAAAAAAACGTGCGAATCATGCCGCGCAAGTTAAAGAATGAGTACTTGGCCATCTGTCAGGCGACAGGAAAGGGTGGCCATAGACAAAAAAAAAAAAAGAGTGAAATCGATCGATTTAATCGATTTTCTCTAAAAGTGCGATGAATGCCAGTAGCTTGAAGAAACTACATGGTTAACTAGAATTATATCTGAAGAACAGAGCGACGAAATATAATACGATGTGGCACTTGTATGAAAGGCATTATTTTTATTTTAGTACCGTCATTCGAATAGGCCATATTTGGCAGCTGTCAAAATAATGTTAATACTATGACATAAGGTCTATTTTTCTTTGTTGACATGTTTCCTAGTAAGGGTTTGACAGCTGTCAAATATGGCCTATTCGAATGATCGTACTATAACAGGCTTAGGTGGGGCCTACTCGTTAGGGCGCCGCTATTTTTTGAGGGTAAAGAAAGTTATCAACTAAACTAGTTTACCGTATGTTTTTTTATTAATAATTCGAAATGCTATGAAAGCAAACTAGAAATAATCGAATAAAATTTAATACCGATCAGACTATTACCTAATGGATGATTGCCAAGGATAAGATGTCTAGAGTCTAGACTTGAGGACTCATCAAAACGACCGCTTTACCCGCCATTTTGAATTATTGTCAGAAACGTCATATCGAATTAAAGAGTTGTTTAAGTTTATCAGCTTTCAGTGTAATCTTTAAAGTCTCTGGATCGGGATTTTGAGGCCCTAGATATAAGACGTGAAACATGAGAGACGACATCGCGACGCTTGAAAGCGTTTCCATTATAAAATGTATGAACCGAAGGGCCAAAGCTAACCACGTGACATGTCGCATTGATGACAGTTGACGATCATTTGTCTGACAGATGTCGTCTTACGGCTCACGTCTTCTCTATGGAGGTTGCGCCTCGGGATCCCTAGATAATTAATGAAAGACTCTACTACCGAAATTATCCGTAAGTACCAAGTTTACGTCCAAAAGTATCCGTAGCTTATTGTTTTTTTATCTGCCCTATTTAATATACCTAAAAGAGACTAGGTATGTATATTAAACAATACTATTAATATCATGTTCTCACAAGGAACTAATAATTTTTCTTGTATAAATGTCCGAGGAAGTAAACCAGGCTTTTATAATATTCGTACTCGAGATAAAGTATTTAGAACAAAAAGTTAAATACCTAAAATTTTGAATTCCTAAAATGTTCAACAAATTTTACTTTGCAAACTGAAAAATGCCTAAAAAGTTGAGTGCCAGTTTCAAATAATCATATCCATTCACATTTTTCTCCAGCTTAAGTAAAGGGCAGATAAATGCGTTTTAAATCTAAATGACTTTAAGTCATAGTACCTAAGTAGGTACACTAGGTACTATCAAAGAAATAATATTAAGACTAATTCTAAAACGGGCAACAGCATCTCACTTTTTGTTTCACTTGCCAGAAAATCTACCTACCCATTAAAGGGACTAACTTATACTGGATTTTCATACAAATACTAAAAATTATCTGTGTAAGTTGGTACCTAAAATGGGTGGTGGATTTGCTAGCGATAGTACCTACCTATGTAATCGAACATCTGCAAAATCATCGAACCGATCCTAAAAAACCTTTCACTGTTTAGACAGCTAATTAGTCTTTCGTAAAAGGGTTTTTTTCCAAAGAGAAAATTACTTAAGGCGTATCCCACACCTGACGCCCGTTTGCGCAAAAAGATAGGTATAGGCATGTACCATAATAAGGTGTAACAGAGACAGCCACACAATATTTAGCTTAGCCCCTGCAGTAACGTTGCTATTTTGCATGGGAAATTCGAAATATCCTTGCATCTGACAGATACATGCGTTAAGGATGCGCCAAAAAAGCGCAGCAACGTACGTCAAGAGCGGGAACCACCCAAAGGAGCCAACTAGAGCACAATATAAGGAGTTTACAGAAGCTTCACTCGGCCCTATTTCGGATTTTCGCGATTGGCAGTTTATTGTTACATAGCCAGAATTGCTACTGTAAACAATAAAAACAGCACATCTGATAAAGAACGTCATATGATTCTGAGCTAATTTTCAATCCAAGAAATATGACGTTTGTGTCAACCGCCTTCTTATTTACCTTGACTTCCCCTGAGATTCCGGTTATTTCCAGTTAAAGTCAGTAAGCGTTAAAATAGTCGCTAGTACTGAGTGAGCCATCTATAATAGGCGCCCTGCGAGCCGTTTCCCTACCTAATTTGTGGCCAGAGGGCGGGTTGATGCGGGTACAACACTGAGGGCTTTTGAGGTTTGGAGTCAAACTTGTCGGTAGAGGTAAATGACCCTACGGAGAAACGGGTAGTAGCTGGTGAATTGGCTGCAAATATTAACAATGCCAAATAACTTACTTTGAGGCAGTACAGACATTTAGCACATCCGTGAATTGTATTTAATTTTAATGTAATAATTATTGACTGACTGTATTTGTAACGATTTGGTTTTTATTAACTGTTATGTTACAAATTTATTAAATAAACAAATTGAAATTTTCCTTATGGAAATAACGGAATCCGACATACTTACATGAAACGAACGCCACGGCTTACGTTGCCACATCAAAATTGCGGTTGTCAAAACTTATTATCATATTTCATAAATGACACAAACATAAATGCGCAATTCCCCAAGAAAAACTCATGTGGTGCCAGTTAGCATAACGCTATTTCTACAAGTGGATGTTGTAAAAGGGATGAATCCGAGACACAGGCAGCAGCGTTCCTTGTGAATACAACTGGTTTGGTTTTCGTACTTTGCTCGCCAATCCTCTTCCCAATTATGGTGCAGTGGTGAGTAGGTAGGTATGGCAAATAGCCCGAATAGAGGGGCTCTAAGCAGTGGACTGCTGTGGTTGTCGGTTGATGTCGACAATGTAAGTTCGATCAAATGACTAACTCGAAACGCTGCTACCCGCTTGTTTGCCAAGAGAATAATTTTGTATGTAGCAAGTACCTAATTAATTTAAATAAGAAGTTAAGCTAATTATCCATTGGCGAAACCAAACCCATTAATTAATTAATAGTATTGTGTTTCCATGTCACCAAAGCAACAATACATTATGTTTCTTGAAGAGATATTCTCTTATTAAACATACATCATATCACGCTTATACCAATTGCGGGGAAGGCAGAGCGCAAACGACTGTGGAAAAACGGCCATTTATACCACTTCTGTCAGAAGTCTGCGAGTCATTCCGAAGACTGTGTATCACCATAGTGACAGGTTGTCAGTCTGTCGCCTAAAATTGCAATACACATCAACTCTTAAATCCTTCGCATCTTAAGACTCTCACGGGATGCTATTCTAAGACGGCATCACACGTCAAATTATCATATAATTTTTTCGGAGAGTATCCCACACAAGTTATATAAAAGGTTTTCTTTACATCACGAGTAAATACAACATGTACCCGGTGTAAGAGATGACGACGTACCGAAAACTTTTCAGATTTGATTAGCAGCCCTAGAAAATAAGCAACTTTCCCTGTGGACGGACCGAGTGTTGGGAAACGAAATAAGTGAGTTGGGTGTCTAACCCACGACAAATAATACAAACTTTAGCTACCCAACGGATCACACCCAGGGATGAGAAGTAAAAACGCTACAGAAAGTTAATCGGTTTTGTATATCATGTAGAGGATGTTTAGGTATATGTCGCAGGTTTATTTTGAAATCAGGTTTTTGACCAAAAAGTCTAGGTTTTTGATCAAAATCCGGAATATTATAAAATTGAAACTTAATTTCATCATAAACCTAGGTTTACGATAAAACAGTTCATGTCTATGATACAATTCTTCTTAAAAAATTAGTTTGCCTAGTTTCCTGAAAAATTATGCTGTTTAAGTACGAATGACGCTGTGTAGATGGCAGCTGGAGACATCTGTTGACCGCTGTGATCGACTCATTGACAGCTGCCAATGAAGATATCGATGCCGCTGCCATGTGTCGCCATTAGCCATTAAGACAGTCTCGTTTCTACAGACAAGCAGCTTATTTTCTCAGGATTATTTTAGGTCTTTTTTTATCACAAATCGAAATGGTTTTTGATCAAAAATCTAGGTTTATGATGAAATGTTGTTTCAATTTTATCACATGCCGGTTTTTTATCAAAAACCTAGGCTTTATGTCAAAAACCCGATTTTGTCATAAATCTGCAACGTATACATTTGTACCTTTTGCCGTCGAGTTACCTTGGGTCCCTGGGGCCCGGCTGGAAAAGTTATTTTGAAAGAGACTTCAGGGCGGGCTATCGAGGCGTTGGGTGTATTTTTCTCTTAGAATTAACCTGGCAATCCAAAGAGGATGTTGCCTGCATCTTAGCTACTCTGCCTCGGTGCGCTTCACTGGAAGAAGTTTTTTATTTACATTAGTTATATTAATGTTTCATGCTAATCTCATGAATATATAAAGACAAACCTATTTCCACATCAGTTTTTTCGTCTGATCTGCTTGTTAAGTTTTTGGCAGGTACGCTACCGTCTAGTTATTCATATTTCGTACCCACTTGTTTATTACGTTTAGGTGATTAGATTCTGCCAATAATAAATTTCTCATCTCATCTGGCATATTGAAAAGCTTTTTTGTAACTGATACCGAAGTAACCTTTCTGAGTCTCTTTAAGGGTAAAGAGTCAATTTAAGATTGGTATTTACTTTACGTCCGTTGCCGCGCATTTTAAGTTGACACAGAAACAACACATAAAGTAACATGTGTAGGCATCTGTCTCTGCTACACTCCATTATCAAAAACTCTGAAACCAGGGTTCATCGGGTCGGTGGACGACTTGGTGTCCCACACGAAGAAGAAGAAGAAGAATTATCATTATGGTAAGTATACAATAAACCTATCTTTTTTGTACAAACGGACATCCGCCTACGGCACATCAAACTAAGATGTATCTACACGTGTGGAAAATCACGAGAAGGATTTCTTATCGTACTCGTATGAATAATAAATATGCATAGGTACGATATACAAAAGCTCAATTTTGTTATGACTTTACAATCTATAAAACGTTAATGATCATATACAGATATGAAATTAGAACCTTTGTGTGCATTGAAATCCCAATGGAGGTTAATGATCTTTTGAAATGAAGTATTTTTGGTCACAGATCGGTGTAGATCGTGGGTTTAATACGACTGAAGTCAAAATGAAATGGTTTTTATAACAATAATCTCCTGTGGGTGTACCTATGTGTGGCTTTACGTGAGATAGGCTCATTTACGTTCAAAATAAAGGTCCTGTAAAGTACGCAGGTTAATCTTTCGATGAAAAATAATCACGAAGAAACCGAAAAGGCAAATTATATAAAATCACAAAGATGGTAATTTTACCTTTCCTAAACTTCATAATTTTCGTGGGCACAACAGTGAGAAACACGAGTAACGTCCAATTGTGCGTTATTTTTATTTTAGAAAAATGTCATTGTCCGCCTTATTAAAAAGAAAATACGGTTTATGTGACTTGCATCGCACAACGCTGCGTCAAAAGATGCGCCTGTCTAACCGTTTGACATAAACCGTATTTGTACAGTCGATCCCGCTCAGTCATACATAAACATAACATAAAGCAATTCAAAGATTTAGATTTTTTCAGGCCGTTACATTTTAAGCCCGGCTTGTCCGTATCAGTCACAAGAAAATCCAAACCTTAAAAACAGAATTGTTCATGAGTTAGCGTGTGAGACTCTACTGACTAAGGTCAAAATTCGTCCTAACGTTATGAATACAAAAATAACGTAGAAACGGACGTTACGTGTGTTTTTCACCTCCGAACTTGTATTTATATTAGATCTGCATAATAATGCGAAGGTTGACGAACTTTTAAAGACAACGTAATTCAATCCGTAGTCAACAAATTGAATGGAATTTTATTTGACGTTGAACATGAATAGTTGTTCAACAGCCGTGCAATCAAAACTCGCGTTTGAAACGTGATGTCAATTTATTTTAAATATTTACCTTCAATAAAGCGGCTTTAATAAAGGCCTTACACAAAACTTTTACTTTTACTAACAAGCAGATGTATTAAAAAACTAAAAACCGACACAGGTAATTTCAAAGTTGTATTTTGCGAAATAAATCCGCCATCTTGAATTTATGAAGTTTGAATTCAGCCAGTGTCACTAACGGCACCTCACATATCAAGATCCGCCCAGAAATTTCGGCTGTAGTCTGTGTAAACAAATTTCTTGTCTACAAACATACATACATAAATACATACATATACTAGAAAAACATAACCCTACTGAGGCAGTCGGACAAAAAAGCTTTTACTAAAAAGGCAAAGCTCACTAGTGAATGCAGAATTTATTTGTAGCAGTCTACGTTTGAAATACGACAACATAAGAACGAATATTTAATGTTATACATAAATACTCTATTTACAATAACGAGCATAGAGCTAACTCAAATAGGTATACGTTTTTGTATGTGAGTAAGAAATAAAAAGGTTGAGCTCTCTAGAGAAATTTATAATTTTCATAATCTAGCTAGCAGTACAATTTGAAATATCTACGAAAACATGCTTCCTAAGAAAAAATATTTAATGCCATAACTACTCACGCTGTTTGCCTAAACAAACACTGTCTTTTTATGCGGGGCCCACACGTACCACATGTGTTTACAAATTTCAAATATTCCATACTCTAAACCGACGTTAAACTAACGCAATGCAAAAACATGCGTTGAGACCAGTAGAGACCAGTAGAGTATATTATAAGCCAGCTATAGGTAGAGCGACAATTGCCAATCAATAACAAAAGAAAAATTCTAGATACGTGTGTCCTACCTTGCTTAACTTACGGCTGCCAAACTTGGGCGCTAACTAACAAGCACAAGAAAGCACTCAAGGTGAAACTCAAAACAGCATGGAAAGAAGTATACTTAACATAAAACTAAAAGATAAAATCAGACTAAAAGACATTAGAAAAAAGACCAAAGTAGCAGATGTATTGAAGACTATCAACAAACTAAAATGGAACTGGGCAGGTCATATGATTAGAAACAAAAAGAACAAATGGTCAAAATGTGTTACTGTCTGGTATCCTAGAGATGGAAAAAGGAAGAGAGGAAGACCGATTAGAAGATGGGAAGATGACATACGGGTGCTGGCTGGGACAACTTGGAGAAGAATGGCAATAGATAGAAATTCATGGAGAAAACTGGGGGAGGCCTATGCCGAGCGGCAGGCCGACATTGAAGATGAAGAAATGACAAAATAAAAATTTCAATGAAAAAAGAATTTGTATAAAATTGATTTTTAAATAATTTTGTAATGAATGTAATATAGCATGCTTGATTTAATTATTTATTTATTTATAAATTAATAATAACTATAATTTATTTTAAGACTAGATTATTTGAATGAAATGTATTGAAAATGAAATGTATGGTCGGCAATAAAGGCTATTATTATTATAGGTAGAGTGCGCATTAGGCCCTGCGGCGTACTGTCAAAGCGTAAGCAGTTGCACACGTCAAATGTATGAGAAGTTATAGAGGTTAAGTAGTGCTGTCACTGTCGTTTTGCTACTGAGAGACAGAGAGGGTGCGCCCAGACTACTGCCACCAGTTCCTACTTTTTACGCGCACTCTATAGCTTGCTTATAATACTCTAAGGAGTAAACAGTGCAGCGCAGAATGTTGCAAAAGATATGCGATGTGAGACTCAAGCTGCCCAGAGGAGACGTAAGACGTGGGACGTAAAATGACATCTTTCTGACAAGTGATCGTCGGCGCGTCTCACGTGTATAGCCGGCGTTTCTTCTGTTTCATGCAATTTATATGGAAACTATTTCAAGCGTCGCGATGTCGCACGTCTCATGTCTCCTCTGTGGAGCTTGCGTCTCTCACAATGTCGGCCATTTGTCAGAGGTAAATCGCATATGCCCCCGACGAAATTTCAGGTTCTGACAGTCACCATACAAAGAAATCTATGACATCCGCAACTTCATGCTTTGATGTGTACCTACTATGATTATGAATGACATTTGATTTTTGTACGAGATTTTGTAAAATCCTATCCTGATGATAAAACCGGATCCGGTTAAACACCGTAGGATCATGCGGGTCGTGTGACAACCGTACCCTAGTCTATTCGCGTGTTTGTTCAATCTGTCACATCATAATAGGTCTGTGTCTGAATTTAGAAGATCCTGATAGCTAGTGGCGCCTTCGTGGTTAAAAATCACAGTTTCATTAAAAATTAATTCGACCAAAAACCATTGTATCACCAAGCCGCCAAAGACATATAAGACGTGTGGTAATGATAAATATCTCATTCTCAAGGTTAGATACACATTCCTCAATTGAAAATTAATATTCGCCTGATGACAGCTATATTATCCTGCTCAATAAGGAAATCTATCTCAGCTGCTACTCACTTTGCGCCACACGATATTTCATTTTTGACAGATAATTAATTGCAAATTACCATTACCGTGTGATGCCGGCTTAGAATAGCATCACCCCATTTCTTTCCTATGGGAGTCGTAAGAAGCGACTAAGGGACTCAAGGGACTCAAGGGTGACATGTGTTTTGCAATTTTAGGCGACAGGCTGACAACCTGTCGCTATAGTATACACGACAACCGACAAAAGCTAAATCTGCCCTCAAATATTTGTCAAGTGTTTTTTTAACGATAACGACGGTATTTTTTATTGTATTTAGATTTATGTATACGTATAATGCAAATTACAGCCTGTGACTGCCGCCGCTCGTTGTTAAGGGTAAATAACTTCAGTGAGTGGCGAATTTTTAGTAATGGCGGCGATATTTTCGTTCAAGATCCTCCCCTAATATTTTGCTGTAAGTACCTAAGCATCGTGGAAGCCCAACACAAACAAAGATAAGACACGTTTTAGCCCTAAGGGATCAATATGGCCTGGGTTAGATTACGTAACTATAAATGATGTCGTTTTATTGCGGGTGTCAAATTTGGCGTTTTTTGCTGCTATTTCTTATCGCATGTGGTATGAAAATGCGAATTTTCACCGTATTTCCATACGCGCATTACGCTACTGATTGATCACTGATTGTCAATTTGACAGACGCATCTGTTGACGCAGCGTTACTGCAATGCCGTATTAGTGTGGGATTTAGATAGAAATTCACATTTTACTAACGCATGCGCAACAGATGTGATAAAAAAGCATAGAAATGGACGTCAAATGTGATACCCTCGTAAAGCATACAAATGGTTGTCTCCCTTTATGTCGATCATGAAATTCTCTATCATTTATTTCGGCGTTAATAACGAAATATGAGTACATTCGCTAATCACATTTTGTTACATGATATTTCCTTGTTGTTTTGCCGTGATTATTAATATCTAAGGACATTTCAAATCTGTTTACGACAGATTTATTGTGGTTGGAAGGACACATTGATAGATGTCTATCGAAGAAGCAAAATTGTTCTACCTTTTACTTTAGTGATAAAAACATTCGCTAGGCACCAACCAAATATTTAGTTCAAAATAATTTCACGGATCTGGATACCTAACTAAGCATAAATAAATTTAAAATGCTACCTATGCTACCGCAAGCACGCCTGTGGTATTAAGCTTCTTTCTCACCTAAGCTGTGCTGCGGAAATCTATCGTACGAGGATGTTACGCTTTGCTGTGGTTCGAGAGATAAAATGTGTTGAGAGTATGTGTAGCGGAGCAGTGAAAAAAGTAACTAGGCTATTTGCAGTTTGCAGCATTATCAACTACCTATATGGGATTAAATAATAATAAATAAAATAAAAATAAAAATAAAATCATTAAATAATGGTTACCTACTTTAAAATTGTATGGAAACCCAGTACAACTTTCTTTCTTAAATGGGAACCTCCCTACTACACATCCCTTACACATTATGACTCGCTTGTCACTCAGTAGGTACAGACTTTGCTAAGCCCTTTTCCAACTGATTATACTGGTAGATTTTTCCGCGCCTACATTTTAGGTGGAAAAGCAAACTAAATCATTGTCTGGTAATGCTATGACGATGCCACACTTTTTACTTGTAGACAGTGTGTCTGGTAGCACAACAGAACAACAAAATTACGTACCTACCTACTCCGTACGGGTGCCTTACATAATTAATGAGAGCTCACTGCGATACAAACCCTGAAAAAGGAATTCATCGCACATGGTTGCACAACTCAACTGTCTAAGGGAGTTAATTAAAATCATTGTCAACATCATCAACACAACAACCACTTTAGCCCGTTCGTTACGGCTTCCCCCTAGGAGACAAATGTTTGCTATACTCCATGCTTGGTATGCGGGTGACGAGAATTGTGCAAGGCATTGCATTCACACAGAATTTCTGCCCATTCCCCGGATGGATTTATCTCCTAGTAATTTATACGATTAGAAATTGACACCACACAGATAAAGAAAGGATAATGAAGGCAAATAGTACTCACTTGCCATAATCTTCTTTTGAGAACGTTGGCTTGATGTTCTTGTCGAAGCTTCCACTGAAGGCTGTGTTCTTCTGCTGAGCTGTGTGCTTCTGTGTCTTCGTGTCGAAAGCCGATATCAGGTCTGTCAGTGAGGAGCTCTGCAAAGATATACGGATATTACCCTCCTTTTGCTTCGCGTAGTCGGGTAATGAGAGTTTCGGTTAGTTTTGTATACAAGTTAGTGCTTAAGTAGTAAGTCGGAATATGAAGCTGAAGTTTTCCTGTTTGGAATTTTCCTTTTAGGCGAGGAACACACGCAACGTCGGTTTGTGCGTCGTTCATTCTATTCTCCACCCTACCTGCATATGAATACGGTTTGTGTCAAACGGCATCGCACAACGCTGCGTTGTCTGTCAAATCGTTTGACATAAACCGTATTCGTATAAAAATAAGGTGGAAAATCGAACAAACGACGCACAAACCGACACGTTGCGTGTGTTCCTCGCCTTAGGGTGTACATCAAGCGGATCAGAAAGTTTACCTTTTTATAAAGATGGAACTTTCTCTTTAAATACTCAGAGAGGTTTTTCTGAGGCCTTATCTTTCTCAAGAAGTTTGCATAGCTTCCATTTCCAATTCCAGAACAGGAACTAATTATAACTTTCCAGGTATTCGGCACTCAGGTTTCTTGTGAGTGTGACTCGGGAAGTTACGAAATCTATTTATGTAGAAGTAATGTTATTTAAGTAAGGTACTTGAACCAAAAATACCAACATCTTTTCTGTTGGCGCGAGATAGGTTTCAGTTTCGTAGAAATTTAATAAAACTCAAAAAGTTCTTTTACGTACGCAGTACATATGTTTCCGATGTTTTGCCGGATCTGGTATTTTACAAAAGGAACTTACGAAATCCTATTCATAAACCGAATATATGACACACGGCATCGCTATAAAGGTTGTCATTTCTAATGGTGGCTGTCACGAACTACAAATGACTACAATATCATCCGGTGCGCGATGCATTTGCGATGCACTTTTATCCAACTGCCTCAGAAGGGGGTTATCTTTTTCGAAAGTATGTACGTAGGTATGTCTGTGGACAAGTAAAATCTTTTTCACGGGCTACAGCCTACATCGTCGAATTTATACAATAGAGGTGTAGTTCATCGCAGCAGCTCCAGTGACACTGGATATAACATAAATTCAAAATGGCGAATTTTGTACGCATAAAGTAACTTTGAATTCATCGCAGTCTGGTTTTCGTTTTCAATAAATAATTAATGCTTGTTTCTTTAATTATATGTTAGCTGAAACTAACTCAGAAAAATCGTCTACCTTGTTAACCCCTCATGTGTGATTGTTGGTATGTCCAACATCCTGTTTACTGTTAGGTTGGTATTTTTGGTATTTCTGACATGTTGTCAAATTTCGTTTCCTTCCGTCTGTAAGTACAAAGTGATGCTTGACTAATTTCTAATAAAACGCAAGTGTTATATATAAATATCGTGGTTTAATTCACTAATTAGGTACTAGACCAAAACCTATGATTAAATCCGCAGTCCACTAATATATAATACATTAACATAATGGTCCGTCAAACCGTAAAAATAGTGAAAATATTCGCGAGTGTTGCATTTTCGTAGCCATCTTTGTTCGTAGCAAAATTTCGTAGCAAAGACAGTGTGGACTCTACTACATATTACATAATTATAGACTTGTGGAGTGAACATGAAAGTGCAGTGCAGAAAATAACATTCAGCGTGTATTGGTCAAGTTTACATATTACTTTTTCATCGAGATTTTGCAGTCATTTAAAATTATTACGCAATCTCATAGTACATACATTCCATGGAAGCAAGCTACAAGAGCTAAGTGAAACAAGGTGG
Organism: Phthorimaea operculella; assembly: GCA_024500475.1. Classification (NCBI taxonomy): domain Eukaryota; kingdom Metazoa; phylum Arthropoda; class Insecta; order Lepidoptera; family Gelechiidae; genus Phthorimaea; species Phthorimaea operculella. The sequence continues at coordinate 12,372,247 of JANFCV010000002.1, forward strand.
AATTTTGCAGTATATTGACGCATTCCACCAGAATTATTTTGTTTCAGCTTTTTCATTTTCAGCTCATTACAAATTACAATCATTCATTGCATTATTTTGATTGATCATACAAAGGTCATACAAGAAGCCATATTGCCCATTCTTCGTGTGCAGTCGGATTTCGTCGGGCGGAAGTCGGAGATATGCAACAAGCGCCTTTATTGGCCGGTGCTTCCACAGGATTGGTTTGCGCCAAGTCTGCGCCGAGTTCGCGCAACATACTTGCACTGACGCCATTGGTCAGAATCTGACTTTCGTCGACAAGGTCACGTCGTTTTCATCGTGAGCAATATTTTGACGGTTCTATTTTGTATTGTATTCAAAGACTTTTGTATTTTATTTTGCAGTTTGTTATTTTACGCATTTACGCATTTTATATTTGCAGTCTATAATTATTAATTTGTGACACGCGAACAAAAAGTGTATTTTATAGCTTTCGTTTACATATTCAGCTTGCAATTTGTTGTGTGTGTTATAATCGCATTGTAAACAACATGGCTGAAAGCGAAGCAATTTCAGCGCTTGTTCGCAAAAGAGGCAACCTAAAAGGTAATATAACTAAATTAGTAAATTCGTTTGCTTCTAAGGAGTTTACAAAGTTTGAGCTTGTGCGTATGCAGGAACGTTTGAGATCCACCTTCGATAAATACGAAAACTGTAACTTGGAGATCTGCGCTATAGACGAAACCAAGTCAGACGCAGATTTCGAAGCAACAGAAAGTAATTTCCTCACAACATGTGCTAAGATGGATGAGATATTAACTGCACCCAAACATTCCTGCTCAGCGCCAATGCAAACAAAGTTGCCTCACATTTCCATTCCCACATTTAGTGGAAAATATTCAGATTTCAAGACTTTCATCGGCTTGTTCGACAGTCTTATACATAATAGTGAGCGCCTTGATAATATTCAAAGGTTCTTCTATTTGAGAAGTTACCTACAAGGTGAGGCTCTAGATTTAGTAAAAAACTTGACGATTACAGGTGAAAACTATGCAGAGGCAAGAAAAATCTTGAATGATAGGTACAGCAATGAGTACAAAATTACAAATGAACTTATTTGCTCTTTGTTAGATATTGTACCAATCACAAAGTCAACGGCTCAGAATATAAGACAATTTGTTTCTGTCGTAAAGCAGCAATTAGCAGCACTAAAGAATTTAGGCAAGCCGGTCGATCAATGGGATGATATCCTGTTGACAATTCTCACGCGTAAGCTGGATACTTTTTGCGGTAGGGAATTTCAATTAAATAGAAAGAAGGAGCCCAAAGTATCTGATTTATTGGACTTTCTAGAAACCCGCGCCCTTGCACTGGAAAATGTGGACAGACCTTTGCCTGCGCAGTCTACTCAGTGGAGCGGCGAACGACCCAAGGTATCTCATGCAGCGGTGAAGTCTCCGATGCCAACCTCCTGCTTGATGTGTAAGTCTTCTGCTCATAAACTTTATCTATGTGCGCAGTTTAAGCTTCTTTCTGCTGCTGAAAGGCTCAAGTTTGTTAAAGAGCATGAGATTTGCAAGATTTGCCTGAATATACACAAAAATAAATGTAGGTACTACTACTTCACATGCGACCAATGTAAAGAAAAGGGTCACAACACTCTCTTACATCAATCTAACACAAAACCTCCTGTGAGTTTAATATCACAAAAACATGACCCGCACACACTGTTGCCGACTGTTAAAGTGAAGCTTTTTGCTAAAAACGGCACTGAAGTACATGTTAAGGCTTTGCTTGACGGTTGCTCCCAGGCATCTTTAATTACAACTGAGCTGGCAAACCTGCTTCAGTTGGAGCCCAAGGATGTAACTGAAACAATTACAGGTGTTGGTAACGCTACAAGCAACATATGCAAGTCTGTCAGTGTACAAGTTCATTCGCTTACACGCGATTTCAAAATGAAAGTTCACTGCAATATTATGGATGAAATTACAACTATGTTGCCACAAATTCCTTTCAAGATTGAGGATTTGGAGCTTCCACCTAACCTTGTATTAGCTGATGACAAGTTTAATGTGCCTAGCAAGATCCACATTCTATTGGGTGCTAACGTTCTTTTTCAGACATTGCTACACAACGACCCAGAATGGCTTCAGAGCAGCCAAAACAAGCAACATGTGAATAATGAAGGGCTTCCTCTGTTTCGCGTGATAAACACCCTCTTCGGACATGTAGTCGGCGGCGACTTACCTGCTTCTGCTACTGACCACCAGGCACACTCACCAATTACACTTCATTGCTTAAGGGAAGACGATACTTTACATACTCTAAATGAAAACTTAAATAACTTTTTTCAAGTAGAAAAGGTTCCTGAGTATTTCCCAGAGAAGTTAAATGAATTTGAGGCTTGCGAAAAGATGTTCTGTGACACTGTAAAATTAGACACAGAAAACAAGAAGTTTCAGGTAGGATTGCCTTTAAAGTTGCCACTAGAATCCGTAAAAGAGACTCTTGGAGATTCGTTATATCTAGCTCTGAAAAGATTTAATAACTTAGAGCTTAGATTCAAAAAAGACCCCTTTTTGTTTGGTCTTTACAAAGATTTCATTCATGATTACATTGAACAAGGGCATGGAACTTTTGTAGACATAGATAAATATGATCTTGAAAATGACCCTGTATGCTTCATACCACACCACCCTGTATTAAAACTTGATAGAAAAACCACGAAGTGTAGGGTAGTGATGGACTTTTCTATGAAAACTTCAAAAAAGGTCTCAGTGAATGATTTGTTATACAATGGCCCGATATCACAAAAAGAGCTCTTTGACATTTTGCTCTTGTTTAGAGTAGATGAGCATATTTTTATAACTGATATCAGAAGCATGTTTAGGTGCATAAATTTAGATCCTAAATACAGGCCATTGCAAAACATTCTCTGGCGGGATAGCCCAGACCAAAAGATACAATGCATGCAATTAAACACGGTTAGTTTTGGTATGAAGTCTTCGTCCTTCCTTGCTACAAGGTGTTTAAAGGAGCTTGCCATCTTGTATGGAGAGCAGTTTCCTTTGGCGGCTTTTATCATAAATAACTGTATTTATGTCGATGACGCCATCGTGTCGCAAAGCTCCCCAGAGTTACTGCTAGAGTCCAAAAGGCAGCTTTGCACCCTTCTTGAAATAGGAGGTTTTCATTTACACAAATGGTTTTCCAATGTCCCCGAGCTGTTACAAGAAACTCCTAAATCTAAGCACCATTTTGATGACTTGGATCTAGAGAAAAATAATTTTTCACTCAAAACATTAGGGTTGAATTTCAATACAAAGGATGATTCTTTTGTAATTTCAAGTCCAAAACCAATCGAGGCCACACCTTCCACAAAACGTGAGATTTTGAGTTTCATAAGTAAATTCTATGACCCATTAGGTTTGGCAGGTCCAGTTATAGTAGGCGCGAAGGTTATTATGCAGCAGCTATGGCTAACCAAGATCGGTTGGGAGGATAGTCCTCAAGGTGAACTATTGATTTCATGGCATAAATTTTACAATAGTTTGCTTAAAATGAAACCTATACCTATACCACGATACACAAACTTACACAACACATTTTCAGCACAGATTATCGGTTATGCAGATGCGGCACAAAACACTGCGTACGGTGCATGTGTTTATTTACGAGTGGTCGATGAGTCAGGTAATGTAAAGGTTTCGTTACAATGTTCAAAAAGTCGAGTCAATCCAATTAAGCAAGACTTGACTGTTCCACGTATGGAGCTCAATGCAGCCGTTTTACTGGCCAAGTTAGTATCGAGAGTCCATGATACAATTACACTAAAGTTGAAAATCGATGAAGTGCTTTTGCACTCCGATTCTCAAATTGTATTAGCATGGATTAAAACTCCACTAACTAAACTAAACGTATACGTAGCTAACAGAGTGAAGTTGATTTCTGAGCTCACGGGTAGCTTTACATGGGCTTACATTAATACAGGAGAGAACCCCGCCGATTGTCTCAGCAGAGGAGTACTGCCTGATGAGTTGGAGAAGCATCCGCTATGGTGGAGTGGCCCACAATCATTGCATGACAGTAAGTACATGCCAGAATTGTACAATTCAGTACCCAGCGTCTTGCCAGAAACTAAGGACGAGCCTGCGCCTCTCAACATCATGGTATGTTCTCAATCTAGCAACGATAATGAGCGAAATGTATCCTTGGGGCTCCCTGAATATTCAAGCATAAATAAAATGCAAAGAGTCCTAGCTTACGTGTTGCGTTTTGTACATAATTTAAGGTCAAAGGACAAAAACAAGTTGTGTTATTTAACAACTAATGAATTAAATGAGTCGTTGATGCTTATTGTCAAGCAAGAGCAACAAAAATATTTTAAAAATGAGATAAATGATTTAAAGTCTAACAATGTCATTACAAAAGGTAACTTGAAACCTTTGATGCCATTTATTGATGCCAGTGGTTTGGTTCGTGTAGGGGGAAGATTGCATTTTGCTGCCATTCCATTTTCACAAAAGCACCCGGTAATTCTACCTACAGAATCGTATGTTACTAAATTAATAATTGAAAATGAGCATGTCAGAAATCTCCATGCTGGACCTAGGCTCGTATTGGCATCAATAAATCAAAAGTTTTGGATTGTACAAGGTATGAGACAAATAAAAAAGGTTTTACATAAGTGCATTACATGTTTCAGACTGAAAGGTGAATCAGCTAAGCAATTGATGGGCGTATTTCCCAAGGACAGAGTAAACTTTTGTGGTGGGATATTTAAAAAAATTGGTATGGACTTTGCAGGACCTATCAATTTAAAGGTCGCTAGAGTAAGAAAGCCCATAATCACAAAAGGATACATTTGTGTGTTTGTTTGTTTCGTAACAAAAGCCATTCACCTCGAACTGGCCTCAGATTTGAAAACTGAAACCTTTCTTGCTTGTCTCACTAGATTTATTTCTCGTAGAGGTATGCCTACAGATATATATTCTGATAATGCGTCTACTTTTAAGTGCGCCAAAACTCAGCTAGATGAATTGTATAAGTTACAGAATTCTGAAACTCATCAGAAACAAGTGTATGATTTTGCAACACAGAAGGGTATTAATTTTCATTTTTTGCCCTGTTACTCCCCTACCTTTGCAGGTTTAGCAGAGGCTGGAGTAAAAGTATGAAATTTCATTTAAAAAGAGTTCTACAGACCCGTTCTCTTACTTATGAGGAACTTAATACTCTTGTGTGCCAGATAGAAGCTGTCCTAAACAGCAGACCTCTTATGCCACTGTCGGCTGATGTAAATGATTTTTCCTGTATCACGCCAGGTCATTTTTTAATTGGTTCTGCTTTAAATTCTTATCCTCAGCAGGAAAACTCACGTATATCGAGATTAGAGTCATGGAGGATTTGTAACAGCTTAAAGCATTCATTCTGGAAAGAATGGAGTAGGAATTATTTAAATACTTTGCAGTCGCGTCCCAAATGGACAGATGTATGTACAAATATAAAAGTAGGATCTCTTGTTATATTGAAGGATGATAATTTGGCACCTTTATATTGGCCAATGGCCAGGGTGATTCAAACTTTTCCAGGTCCTGATAATAGGGTCAGAGTAGTAGAGGTTAAAACCGCTAATGGTAGGACTCATAAACGTTCTGTAAATAAAGTTTGTGTGTTACCTATAGAATAGTATAATATAATTTTTAACACATGAAATAGATAGGTAAAGGGTGTTTACTAATTTTTACCACCATGTTTGTAGAGGTATTTTCTGTAAAAATGTTTTTTGTTTTCTTGGTGGTGAGCTGACTATGTCACATAAGTACCTATAGGATGTTTCGTTAATTACCTGCTTGTCTATATATTTGTAATTGTTTGCCTATGTGGTTTATACCGATCCCAAGATTTAATTTTTATTTTCGTAGGGCTAGGCTAACATGTTATACGTACCTAGAGCTTTGATTTCAAGTTCAAACTAAGTAAGGTTACAATAATTGTTTCATTATTATTTCAAGAATTGTCTAAAGTACTATAGTTAATCTTGTCTTCATTAGTGCAAGGAAAGTATGTCGGCCATTGCATTTTTTGTTTTATGAACTACAACAAGTTTATATTGTTTTATGAATTGCATCAGTAGGTATTTTCATTTATACTTGCTGTTTAACTTTAGCATCATAATTTCAGCTATTTGTTAAAAGATTTCTAGGGTTGTTACAAATGTCTAGGGTTGTCAAAACTTAAACTTATATTATGAATAATTATTAATGTTTTTGTTTGCCCTGGGCAATATGTTGGTATGTCCAACATCCTGTTTACTGTTAGGTTGGTATTTTTGGTATTTCTGACATGTTGTCAAATTTCGTTTCCTTCCGTCTGTAAGTACAAAGTGATGCTTGACTAATTTCTAATAAAACGCAAGTGTTATATATAAATATCGTGGTTTAATTCACTAATTAGGTACTAGACCAAAACCTATGATTAAATCCGCAGTCCACTAATATATAATACATTAACAGTGATGGATGACTGTTAACCATACATCAAAGATATGGCGTCCGGATTGAGACGTATGAGACGGCTTAATATTAAGGTTAAGTCACTGGGCTCATCACCATCATCATCAAATCAGCTTTAGGACGTCCACTGCTTAACATAGGCCTCCCTTAAATATTTCCCACTTGTCCGAATAGAAGCGGCCTGCATCCAGCATTTCCCCGCGGACTTGATCGTCTGTCCATCTCGCGGGGGCCGTCCTACGCTGCGCGGTGCGTGGTGTCCACTCGAGAACTCTCCTGCTCCACCGATTATCAGTCCTCCGAGCAATGTGGCCTGCCCATTGCCACTTCAGCTTACTGACTCTCTTAGCTATGTCGGTTACCTTGGTTCGTATACGGATCTCCTCGTTTCTGATTCGATCACCTAGGGAAACACCGAGCACTGTTCTCTCCATAGCACTGTCACTGGGTTAGGTACTTTATTTTGTTTTAAGTAGTATAACTTTCTAGTTCAGTTTTGAATATTTGTCACTTGGCCATTTGAGGACTTTATAAATTCCATTATTTATACACCAGAATCAATGCACTCGCGTATCACGACAGGAAAGCGTGTCAACACGCCTTGTCTCACAGAACACAGCTGTCTGTAGACAATAAATCGTTGTTAGTACTTTAGACCAATCATTAGTGTCGGATAATGTGGCAAGTGAATCAACGCGAGTTGGCACTGAAGTGAAAGACGGATCTAAAATAAATTGAACGGAAATCACACAATGAAAATTGAGATCGCTTTGTGAAAAGTAAATGATAAAATCAGACGCAAGCTTCACAGAGGAGTGGTCGCTTCCCGTCATAGATGCGACGCGCGTCTCACGTATGTATCTGTTATGTTTCATATACCTATAATCAAACTTTCGTAAATACCAAATTTTGCCCCTTCCTTGCTTGTATGTCTACCATCGCAAGTAGCGGTGTTTAAGAACGAAAACATACACTTATTTAAGAGGAAGGGCGCAACCTGCGCAGCAACAGGAACGAAAACCAGCTCACTGCCGAACCACACAAACTGGCTAAATCCGAGCGATCCGTTTATTATATTGGGCCTGAGATATATAATCGCTTACCGGATGAATTAGTCAATGCAGCTTCCATCGTAGCTTTAAAGAATTTCTTAAACAAGTGGCTACACACTCAGTTGTTTTACAGCTATGACGATTTCTTCAAATTGGCGGCAACCGACAGAAAATAAGGAATTATTTTTTCATTTTAATGTATTGTTAATGTACATTTTCTATATTTAAAATGTAACGTTTACTTACTTACTAAATAATAGATTAATGTAATTATAATAATGGAAATGCATTGTACAAATCGTGACATGTAATAAATTTGTTATCAATTAATTTTATCTGATCTTATCAACCTTGCGATCCTCCAAAATAAATTTATAAAATTTATAGCCATTAAAGACAAAATAAAAAATCAGTGTAACGTTATGTGAAAATTACCACGAAAATTCATATTTATAAATTACCTATTCTTCCCAACTTCCATGAAAATGTCATTCACTGGTATATTTTAGGAGAGTTCAATTTGCAGGTAGTTTATTTCTATAGGAAACTCGCTGCAAATATTTTCATGATTCATAAATGAAACGTACAAAATACTTGCTACAAATTACGAAATACCGGTGCTAAAGTTTCAAGGTAGTGTTCGAGAATTCCACGTATCTTGTATGAGACCGAGCTTTAGGTGAATGACAGATGTGTGAGTCATGAACGCCTTGGCCGTACGCCTGAGTCTCAATGTTACCGGTAGTGCCGTGTTGGTATATACAGGGTTATTTCTTAGTCATTTCGCCGATAGTCCCATAGTAAAAGTTGATCATAATCACGAGTAGAAACACCCTGCAAAGTTTGCGCACTGACTAAAAAATAACCCAGTATATAGAGTGAAATTTTACTAGTGACCGATAGCAAAAACTTAGAACTGACTTATGATAAAGAACAACTTTCTCCAAGGAATAAATTCATTTAGATTTGTGAATTTTTAAAAAGGAAGCCGGTAGGAATGTGCATTTAAGGACACTTCGCCACTGATCTCTAAGGAAGTTGATTTGCTGCTGATGTAGGTAATACCTACCCACATTAATTCAGGTACTACCTATCCAATTCAGGTAATCTAGGTCCACCTAAAAGCTTTTTGCAAATAAGGGTTCTAAAGGATTTCGAGGACAGATTCTACAGATAAAATGATGTTAATCGTAACCGATAATGGAAAAAGAATACGGTTATCGGGTTTTTAGTAGGAAGTTAAAGAGATATTGCTTCTGGCGTGTTTTAAAATAATTTGAGCAGATCTTCTTTATATACTTAACGGGGATTTGTAACTTAATAAAAAAGTATTTATTTGTTTAAGCGAATCTTAGAAATCATTTTCATAAAATATTTGCTTACCTACTTCTAATTGTTTCACACGAAAACAGTTTAGTTGTAGAGTTTAGAATAATATGTGGGACACAAAACTGGCTATATAAAAACTAAACGAATATGACATCAGACATTTTCTAGGCTTATATGACTTATATATATCACAGCCTAGAAAATGTCTATCTACCTATATGATAAGTTATCATATAGGTAGATAGACATTTTGATAACTATTCATCACAATCTTAAGTTATAAACGTTGCAAGTCACAGGTAGGTACTACGTACGTACAGCCAGTAGGTATATTTAATCAAGCTTTATGGATGTGCCGTAAAATGCAGCTGTTTTTGGTTTTATTATTTCCCTTGAGATATTATTAGGGTTATGTCATACTCAAAGATGTCATCCAACGCAATATTGGACAAGTTATTGGATCAAACCTATTGTCTTGACAGTTTTTGATCTTTTAATATTCCGGTTATTGGAGGTGGCTGCTGGCACGTCAGAGTTTGACAGCCGATGTGGCGCAGTGGTTAGTATGACTGCCTGCCACGCAAAAGGTTCCGGGTTCAATTCCCGGTTGGGTCACTCACAAAGTTGATATTTATCAATTTGTAAATATGTTCCCACAGTCTGGTTAGGACATTGCAGGCTGAACCATCTGATTGTCCGAAAAGCAAGATTGTTCCGTGCTTCGGATTGGCACGATAAGCTTTGTTTCGGTTGCTGTTCATGATGGCGGTCGTTACACAACCATGTCAGAGGCCTGCTACTTGCAGTAGGCGGTTAAAAAACTCTGACACCAGGGTTCATCAGGTCGTTGAACGACTCGGTGTCCCACACGAAGAGAGAGATTATAGGTGGATGCTGGCACGTCAACCGACCTCTCAAACTGGTTTACAGTTTACAGCTTCGATAGTTCATTTCTGGTCATGGACCTTGGTTTCCATACAGTTTGCAAAAGAAAATTTAAAATAAAGTATAGTTTTGATACCTACAACTAGAAATGTACTATTATCTCGGTAAACTTAAAGGAAAGTATCTTTGTTAAATTACGACGAAACAGGAGCGTAAGATGTCATAAATATTTGAGCTATACTACTACAATAGGATTTTCCTGTAATAGGTACGCAATTTCTATGTAATCTGTTTTGATACAAATATTTTTCTTGAATTTCTCGTTTATACCTACCCATTTCTTTGCAAATTGTACTTTTGTAAACACATTTCATAAAATGAAAATATTATTAATTTTCCTTATTTCGACAAAATGTATTTAGAAAGCGGCGCTTGTAGGGAGTTGCTACCCAAAAACTCTATAGGTAGAGATGCATGGAATAGGGGGGAAAACCTGCTATGTTTTTGTAGAGATGTAACAGTGCATGAAACTGAACAACTCAATTTGTGACTTTTTGGTAAAAATTATAAAAAATATTGAAATTTCCCATATTGTGTCAACATAATTATGAAGTTGTACTGTTCTATTTTACATCTTGCATTCCTAGAAATTTTTTATTACATGTAATGCTTATGAAATGGTAGGTATGCCTTGGAGCTCCGATGGTATTTTTCCTAACATTCCTAACCTACTTATAACGAAAGTCCAAAGAATGTGATCTCGGCACAAATATCCGGTACTTTTCGCAATGAACGCGTGAATCCGGGACATGTCGGTAGCTAAAAATACCATTCGGCCTTGCTTCGAACTTCTCTCATTAGCTGAGTACAGCCCTACAAACGTAACTTTACCGTTACGTGTGTCGCCACCGTCGCTGTCATCTCTTCAAACCCTGTCAGAAAATGTATCGGACAGACTTAGTTCCGAATGCCTCCGCCCGCACAAATATCTTTGTAGAACTGCAGACTTCGTCATCAGTTGGCATGAGTCACCTTCCATGTCCACGCTTTTGGAGAAGCGCAAACATTCTTTTCAAAATTAGAAGCTCTATTTTCAAATATCGGCATTGTATTTGTAGTAAACAGTTGCGTCAGGTGAGTTCGGTTACGTCAAAGGTTCTAATTTTGAATTTTGCCGCGAATGTGATTCAAGTTTTGTGTATAATTGAATCAATATTTTTGTAAACAGATTATGGTACATTGTTACCTACAATTTGTACCGGCAATCATTCATATAAGTAGTTGATTGTTTGAAATTAATTATTTAGGTTTTAGTAATTGCTGGTAAGAGATATTAATTCAGTTTTGTTGTCAATAAACTGCGATTGGTGGGCAGTAAGTAGATTTCAATATCACTTTTTTTTAAAAAGCAAACCAAAAACATGTTTGCCTAATAGTTCATTCATTTGTATAGTTTGTTGTCGCGAGGAATAGCTAATATTTCTATTTACTCAGTGCCTTTTTAGAAAACCTTTCGTATGTACCTACTGGCGTCACCTCTTCTTTCTGGGGTACTTTACAAATGTCAAAACTGACGTAATAGATTTGCAAAAGTTGTACCTATACTTACTTATCGAGGAAAGTGTTTTAAAGTTTGATATTCAATCTTATTTAGGTCGTATTTAGACTTGATTAATTATGTTTCTCTCTTCATAATCATGGTATAAGCTCATAAAAAAGATATTTTACTTCAATGCACAAAAAATAAGGTCTGGCAATCGACTTGTCTTATTTGTGTCCTAGAAATGCAGACAGGTAGAAAATGTAATTCCTCTATAACGCTAACTCCTACTGAATCTGATTCTGGAAGTTTTGTCATCCATATTCTGAAATCAAACACGAGGCAAAACTTCCTAGAGTTAGATCTTCTTCTTTTCGTGTGGGACACCGAGTCGTTCAACGACCAGATGAACCCTGGTGTCAGAGTTTTTCAACCGCCTACTGCAAGTGGCAGGCCTCTGACATGGTTGTGTAACGACCGCCATCATAGATAGCAACCGGGACCGAAGCACGGAACCATCTTACTTGCGGACAATCAGGTGGTTCAGCCTGCAATGTCCTAACCAGACTGGGAACAAATTCACAAAGTGATAAATATTAACTTTGTGAGTGACCCCACCGGGAATTGAATCCGGAACCTTTGCGTGGCAGGCAGGCATACTAACCACTGCGCCACATCGGCTGTAGAGTTAGGTAAAACTAATCGTATTAAAATACGAGTAACAAAATAGCGTAATTTTTTATAACTAGACAATAAAACAAAATATTAAATCTTTCGAAAGGTAACGTTATCGATGAGCTACTTAGGTATTTATTGCACAAGTTTTTTGGTTATTTAATCTACTTATGGAGCTTTTATATTTAAGAATTTATGATGTATTTTGTGACCAAAAAAGAAACAATTCAAGTCTCCTTCAGATATTTAGTGAGTAAATAGATGTCTGTTTTAATAGGGTATTGAAATATTATTAAAAATTTACCTAAGTTGAAAAATTACACGGTCTCTTCAGATATTTAGTCAGAAAATAGATGTTTATTTTAATAGGGAATTGAAACATAATTAAAAATTTAGCTAAGTTGAAAAATTACACAAAAATTATTATGTTAAGTTTACCTTTAAGACCAGTTTTTTCTCTTTTCAGTTCCAGAGGAAAATTTATCTACCTAAACGTTAGCCAGAAATGCTTTACAATTACGAACAAGAAAGAATTTTCGTTTACATTTTTGTGACAACTGAAATTATTCGCCAAAGAATTAATGAAATATTTGGCTTATTGCCACGGAAATGGCTGGCGATGATAAGAGACTATTCGTGTATAAAATGTAGAGGTTGGGTCTATTGGACATCTAGTTATTGTTCATTTTCTAAGGAAGGGCGAGAAAATACATAAAATTTTGATTTTTCATTACAAAACCTTATGTGAAATGATGAAGGCACACGTAAATTTGTCGCAAAACTACTTATGATTAATAAGTTGTATAAGGGTGGTTCTACGAAGTGGCAAATAAAAATAAATAAATTAAAAATTGTACTTTTATCAAGTTTTTTTTTGCTTAAAGTACATGTTGATGTCATACTAACTTTACAAAAATAGTATTACAGATGAATATTCAAAATAAATCGATAAAAATGAAATTTTCACTTTTTGTACGTCGACAGACGTGACGCACATGGCGACAGAAGTGATGAATATCACATGTTTAAACATAAACAAAATCGGTACGTAAGTAAAAAGTAGTTCTAAACTTTAATTAAACACTATAAGTCATAATGATTTTAAGTCAACCAGTATCCGACTACTCTCTCTTCTCTTCTCTTTTCGTGTGGGACACCGAGTCGTTCAACGACCCGATAAACCCTGGTGTCAGAGTTTTTCAACCGCCTACTACAAGTAGCAGGCCCCTGACATGGCTGTGTAACGACCGCCATCATAGACAGCAACCGGGACCGACGGCTTAACGTGCCCATCCGAAGCACGGAACCATCTTACTTGCGGACAATCAGGTGGTTCAGCCTGCAATGTCCTAACCAGACTGGGAACAAATTCACAAAGTGATAAATATCAACTTTGTGAGTGACCCCACCGGGAATTGAACCCGGAACCTTTGCGTGGCAGGCAGGCATGCTAACCACTGCGCCATATCGGTTGTCACTACTAAATTTCAGTTAAAAAATATACCAAGAAATGTCGACAGAACTGACATCACTTATGTCGACAATAATAAAAATAAATCTTCGTCGGGTGATTACGATAACACTCGTAGTCGATGATAGACCTCAATTAGTAAAGCTTTATCATCGCTAATGAGAAAGCCCTAACCCAAAATATTTGCACTTTTCTGTTATTCTGGTGAATTATTTGGGGTTCACTCTGTTAGGTTTTGGGGTGTTGTCGTGGTGTCTGCCTATCATCAGTAACATCACCGTCGCTTCCAAAGCACATTTTATAAAACCAAAAAACCTGGGAATTCCTGTAAAAATAATGTGGTTAAACTAATAACTTAGTAAGCAACAGATAACTAAATCTAGTGATTGTCTTGAAGCCTGTGCTTTGGTGGAACTGATTACGAGTTTTTTTGAGAATATTGTTTACCTTTGAATAAAGTCTGGAGAAACTATGCGAGATAGTTGGTGGAAATAAAGAGCAAAGTTATTAATGCCACAAATTATGTATATTTTACGACGATAAACCTTTATTTTATAGTGGAAAGTCATAGGTGATGTTCCCAAAAAATACTCACTATTTAAGCTACGGGATTGATGAATTCACCTTTAAGCAGTATATTAAAGACAATTAGTAAAAAAAAATTAAAAACTTTTTTATCTATTACCGTGCAATTACCCAAAAAAGTCACTTCTGTCGCCAAATATCACTTCTGTCGACAACTTTGTCAACAGGAGTGACGTCGACAGATGTGAGAAATTTTACAATACCGTCACAAAAACAACAAAATACTGAGTTTATATTGAACTCAATCAGTTTTAGAATAAATATCAACGTTTCAAACAAGGCTCAACTCACGAATTATTTTTAATCCGTTGCTTATCTTTTGTATATCCAATTTAGAAGTGACTCGTTAACTTTGACACGGCTGTAGAACTAGTTCTCAAATCATTTTTGGGCCACAATTTAACGCTCAAACGCAATTTTTAGCATTTGTCCTAACAAATGACTATAGTATTGCCATTATAATCCAAATAAATGATCAAAACTATCAAAATTCTTAATTTGAGAGTTAATTTTTGAACTGTCGACAGAAGTGACAAGATTTTTATAACGTTTGTAGAATCACTTGTTAATTCTTTTGTTCTGGACATAATTTTTTGTTATTTTAGTAGTGATAAGTTAAGGATATAGAAGTTAATTATCGAGGATCTGTGGTGTCATAATTATATTAGTTAATTTTATAATTGCTGCTAAACCTCAGCCGGGCTCACGCGAACAGTCGACAGGACGTGACATGTCACGTACTGTTGACATAAAAAATCGGCTAAATTATTACATTATTGGTTCATATTGTCGACTGTCATGTAGAATATGTAGCCATTTCAAACGTTAACAAAAAGTGCCCTTCTGCAAGCGATACTTTTCAATTTATAAGTCGCGAACACAAATTTCGTTGTTCTGTAGAATGACCCATAACCACGGGATTCCTCATAAAGATTTAAATCAGCCTTTTGTCTCCTTTACAGACGTTAGTCCATAGAACTTTTGTATGGAAATTGGAACGCCTTAATATCCTGCTCATATTTCATATAGGTACTATGATAGAGAGGCAAACACCAATGTTACCAATTCGGGTCCATTCTTTATCTGTACAAGGTATACCTATGTCGATAAATTCTTTTAACTTATTGCTTACTTCATTTAACTTGATAAACTCAAGATCAAATTAACTACAAAAATATGAACTAATCTAACTAAATTACTAATCTGAGTTGAGCACTTTCGACAGAGGCTCCAAAAGTTTTATCTTTAGACATGCTCTGGACGAGTTTGTTAAGTGAAGTTATATTATCTACAGAACAGCAGTTTCTGTGTTCGTAACAAACTCGTCTGAAGTTTGTAAACTTCCCGATTTATGAATACCTACTAACGGGTTTAAATTTAGCTTTCTGATTCTAATATAATTGAGTTAAGATCAGTTTCGGAATTTGCAAGAGCCCCTCTATCATACTGTCTTAAAAAAACAATATACCTATTATTTCCTGAACATTTTAGACCTCCAAAGTTGTAACTCAAAAAAAAACCCACTTCATCAAAATATAAACATGTCTGGGGTCCAGTAAGCCGATATAGACTTATTTTAAAATCTAGTATAATTATTGTAATGAATGACTACCAAAAACAACATTTTTGAAGAAGACATTTAAAACTGTAACTTTGAAAATCGTAATTTCACAAAATTGCGAATACCTCGGAAACTAAATACCGATACTTGGACCCGCTTGGAAATCTTGAACGCAAGATCAAAATAAAGATCAAATATTAAATAAGTACAAGTTGTTACAGATCAACAAATAAAGTCGAAAGGAGGTCAACGTACTCATGAAACTGAAACATTTTCCCCATGAAACATGGGTCTAAACTTGAAAAAAATTTGGAGCTCCCATATAAAATTGCCGATCAGCTGACTTAAATTACTATGAGAGACCCAAATTTTTTCATATAGGTAATATATTATTATTATTATTTAATTTAAAAAATTGATCAGTTTCATGAGTACCGTGACCTCCTTTCGGCTTTATTTGTTGTTCTGTAACATAGTATTGTATGTTAAGAGAAACAAAACAACACCTAATACTACTTATTATAAAAAGAATAAGGTTTGGTGATTTATTCGGCACAGGTAGCCCGCTGGCAATATTACCTACGAATGATGTTCTGTGAAAAGCTGGTGGCAAGGTTACAGGGCGATGTTTGCGAGACATGACTTTTAGGAAATTACCACACAAACGTTACACGTTTTTTTACATATAAAAATACCTCTTTAAACCTGAGCGGAATTCAAAAGGCACGAGGGTAGCGGTATCTTGATGGGCTGTCCCAAATCATTTTTCTTTTTTACGATAAGGTTTGATCTGAATAAGATCTTGAACCTAAAGACAAGACAACCGCCTATAAGTAGTTCAAATCGCAGACGCGAATCTTCGGATTGTTTGGAAATCAAAGATTTTCCTTGCAAACTGTGAAATTTTGTTACCAAAGAGGCTAATCTAACCACATAGATTTGATCTTTTGCTCAAAAAAGCACTGGTTGCTGGTTGATATTTTAAATGTGAAAATTTTGCCTGTAGATATTACTCGTAAGTATGATTTACTTGGGGTCGGCGCAATATGTTTTGTTTAAACACAAAATCATGTTGCTAAAGGAAATCGCTTAATTTTACTACCTGCCTGACGTCAACTCTCTTTAGTAATGCTATCGTAGGTAGTATTACCGCCACGGTTGACCATAGTAGGCAGATATTGTAGCCTAGGTTAAAAACTCTACGTTGCCTTTTAGAAAACACCCTGAGTAGAATAGGGGTAGCAGAATTCTTAGCCGCTACCACTTTTCACACTCTGAGTACCTTCTGAGGTACACATATAGGGTGAATTTTTACTAGTGACCGATAGCAAAACCTCAGAACCGGCTGGTGATAAGGAACAACTTTCCCCAAGGAACATAGACCGAAATATGAAAAAAAAATTTGGACCTTCCATAGTAGCTCAAATCAGCTGATCGGCAATTTTGTATGGGAGGTCCAAATTTTTTTTCATATTTCGACCTATGTTCCTTAGGGAAAGTTGTTCCTTGTCACCAGCCGGTTCTGTGGTTTCGCTATCGGTCACTAGTAAAATTTCACCCTATATAGTCACAGTGAAATTATTATATTACTTGAGTACGAGGAAGTTTACTTTCCTTTCATCGCTCAATCTGACTTGTCCTGTCACCAATAAGATGGATTTACTTATTAAACAGGATAAAGGGTTTTACACACAACGCTTGACTCTACGGTATTATAGCGGTCCGATTGTAAAATCTTACAGAAACGCCGCATATCTATGACATACTATATTACCATATCGATAGCAAACGACGTGTGACTGTCACAGGCTGTAATTCGCTATTTAGGCGTTATCTCCACACGTGACACGTAAGACGTGAAAAAGCGCGACACTTAAAACCGTTTCCATTTATAATGTAAGAATAGAAGACAGATACACCACAAATTAGGAAAACGGCACGCGGGCGCCTTTGCTGGCTCACTCAGCACTATATAGCGACGATTTTGACGCTTACTGACGAAAACTGAAAAAAACCGGAACCTCAGGGGAAATCAAGGTACCTAAATAAGAAGGTGGTTGACACGAATGTCATATTTATTGGATTTAAAATGGCTCAGAATCATACGACGTTCTTTGTCAGATTTTTCTGTTTTGACGTTTTTATACATAGAGATTTTTCACAGTAGCAACCCTGGCTATGTAACAAATTCCAATCGCAAAAATCCGAAATAGGGCCGAGTGAACCTTCTGTAAACTCTTTTTTTGTGAAACACCGTCTCGACATTCGTAAGACGGTCGACGGTCTGCGTTATATAGTAGTCATCTTACGTCTCACGTGTCATAAGCTGTCAAAAACGCAATGTCGTGCGGCACAATGTGAGAAGCAGCTGAGATGGATTTCCTTATTGAGCAGGATAATATAGCTGTCATCAGGCGAATATTAATCTTCACTCGAGGGTGTGTATCTAACCTTGAGAATGATATATTTATCATTATCACACTTATACGGCTTTGGTTTCTGATATACAGGGTGTGCGTCGTCGTATTTATATGGGACTAAGACGGAAATTCTCATTTTCCTAACGTTGCGATAACGCAGCGTGAAAATAACGGCGAAGCGGAAGTGTGTACAGCGCCATAGTATAGCAAAGCAATGAATGATCTGGGTACCTGCAGGAGATCTTATAAAAACATTTAATAACAAATAAAAGTAGGTATTCACTTAAATTCCTACCTACCTGCCTTATTAAAGTATCGTCAGTATTGCGGCCTGGATTTCTCAAAATTACTTCTTCATTCCGAGAAAAGAGGAATTGTAGCAGAAATCGACGATTAAAAGATTTCGGTTTCGTGCTACCATTATAATATTTTTATGTTCCTTCTTAGGTTTCAAGGATTTAAAGTATTAAATACTCACCGAAGCAAAAACTCATTTTTTGCAAATTTAGACATTTTTATTTCGTGATTTGGCGAACCTTATTAGACCGAACGCGGGTAGCAGAAAATTAGGTAGGTATCATTTTTAAAAAACCTAACCGTACCAAGGACGTACTGAATGCTGTATTTTTAAGGGTAGGAATTTTTTGAAAATATGAAACATTTCTCAAACAAATATCTTTTCAATCATGTTAAAACCATGAAAATTTGTTTATTTTCCCTTCTATAGAAGCTGTGTTTTTATACATGAAAAAAAACCTTTACATTTTTTGTCCCAATAATCAGCTGACTAACTATCTGTAAGTACTAAAAGATAATTAATTTTACAACATAGGCTTCAATAGTAAAAGTTGTTCAGTTAAATGGTCTGCTGAAGCCTGCATACTTTTCAGTTCTGTACACTCTTACCACCAATAAAAAAATGTTAACCGTAAAAAGGGCTTAGCAACTCAAACGTGTCAAAAGCAAGTGAGGCCGGATTAATTTGGCGAAATTGGATAAAGAGTAAGCGAAAAAAATATGAGGATGAAAGTGAGGATCTGTAATCGGATAATCTCTTCGTAGCCTTGGAAAACGTTTGTTGTTGTTCCCTTGACTATACTTTTTTGCCGTATGATGCCAGCTTAGAACCGGCTTGATGTCGTGTGAACTCGTGTGATAGTGCCACCCCTAGTCCACTAAAGCGACGTACAGTTTTTGACCTCGGCTGATTATCTGTCGAGTTTGGTCAACTGTATGGCGGTGGTGATACCACCTACAATAGCATTTCCAAATAGGGTTGACGTCAGGCAGGCGGCCGGTTATAAAACATTGCCAAATCCCTTTGTTACATGATTTTGTACTCTAACAGAATATGACACGCCGACCTCAACTAATTTGAGATAAGGGCGTATAATGATGATACCGCTTTAAAAAGTTCATGTGGCATAAAGGTTTAATGCTCTTAACTCTGAGATCAACCTTGAAAGTGATACCTATTGACAAATGTCAGTAGGTAAAACTCACAACTTTTCAAAATCGCTTTTACCTATATCGATCTAAATTTAAGAGCAGTTTATGAATATGGGCTATCAATAATACTTTCTGAAGATGATAATTAGGATCAATTTATCCCGTGAAACTACATACCTAGGTGCCTGTAATAGCATACGATAAACATTGTAGTACCTAGGTGAAATGCGCCTGATAAGTACCTTCTATTGCCAGATAATCCACCTGTAACATACCCGAACCCGGGCCTATGAAGGACTATACGCCTCCAGCCGCCAGCCTCTGTTGTTATGAAGATCATGTCTTGAGTTCTAGATTTCATAGGAACCCATACCTCAAACATGGCTCGTGATATAAGAGTGATCGTCTAGTTAATTATTGACCCATACGTTGTGTTTAAATAAAGTAATATGTAACCCTTAAGTTCTTTTAAAGGTAATTGAGACATCCCTGCACAAAAAGTGACTCCATGAACAGGAAAAGGGAAAAAGGCAGGAAACTGAACTCCAAACAGGCCCCCACTGCTACGCCTGAGGAATGTGGAAGCCCACAAGTCCAATATATACCTTTCTGTATTCATAAACGCTCCACGGTCATTCCCACATAATCAGCCCTACGCATGCAAGTTCTTCATGCATAAAACTTCATTGTAAAGACAACCATTAGAGCGTCCACCAAATACAAATGGTAAATTATCTGCTTCCCCCAGAAGAAGGATAAATATGGTGAGACCTGCCGTCTCTGCT
The DNA here is from genome assembly GCA_024500475.1 of Phthorimaea operculella. Taxonomy (NCBI): domain Eukaryota; kingdom Metazoa; phylum Arthropoda; class Insecta; order Lepidoptera; family Gelechiidae; genus Phthorimaea; species Phthorimaea operculella. The sequence goes on from JANFCV010000002.1 coordinate 12,392,499, forward strand.
AATAGACGCGCCAAAACCACAGGCGCTTGTAGTTCTTAAAAGCACTACGAAGAAGGTTAGATGATAGGAATCATTTAGATTCTGATACTCTTGGAGCAGTACATGTAGAATTGATATAGTTAGTCTCATGACTAACCCAAAATAGATACCTTAGTATCAGTTTAGTAAAATTAGTTTGATGCATATTATCAGTTGAATGCCATGATTCCAACTGAAATCCGTTGAAGGATATGGGTAGTGACCCGAAGGCCAGAACATCCAGATATACTTATGCAAAAGACGTCTGTCTACATTTATTCAAATCCATATGGAGGTCTGATAGGGAAGGAATATTCAATTCCTTAAATATGAGATTCACATTGCGAGCCCAAAGGGTGATCTGGGAAAGCTAAAAGCAAATCCCATATAAGTAGTAAATAGGCTGATGCAATTATGAAAACCCATATGACCGCCTGTGGTCGAATAAATGGTCTTTGATCAGAAACGCTAATGCATAGATATCGAATGCAAAATGATAGTATAGCTGGAACAGATCAGTGATGATGATAGATTACAATTGTCACATGACATTCAAGGACAATTAGTAGTTAAAGATAGGTTGTTTAGTCATAGATTTATTAGGCATCTATGAGCCAGTCATGAATAATTTTATAAATAATATAAGCATTTAGATGATTGATACAAAATCAAGCATCAGAACCCAAATAAGGGTAGGAATAAGGATCGTAGGTATTGTCTACCAAACATATCCATTACTTCAGATAAGTATTTACTTGAATTAACAAGTAAGAGCAAATTCACTGTGAACACACAGTCATATCCACATTCTTTATAGAATAAACAATTATGTCAGTTATGCTTGGTAGACAGAAATATAGGATAGTATATTATCCATTCTACCAGCCATACATATTCTTAGATAAGAGTACTAACTAAGTACCATAAAATATTATTGTGTTAAGTACATGTTGTCCACGGCTGGACACATTCCCATTCTGAAGAACATTTTGTTTGTATAACAAAATATTGTTATAAATAAATGTTTGTCCACTGCTGGACATATTCCAATACCAAAGACTGTTTTCTTTGTAAGACAAAGAACCTGGTGTAAATGATTATTTGTCCACTGTTGGACATAACCAATAAATTAGTAGATATTTAACAATATCTATTTATGTATATTTTATAAACATTAATCACTTAAGTCCATAGTCGCTCAGCAACTATAGTACTTAGAAATCTGTCCACTGATGGGCCAAGCCAAACAGTAGGTAAGTAGATACAATATGTAAGTATGTTTTAACCACAGGAATTTTATCAAATAAATCCTTGATCGCTCAGCAATAGTAATTTATCCACTGATGACCACAGCAATTAATAGATAAGTAGATACCTAACCATATCTACTTATGTAAGTTTTAACACAGGAACTTTATGCTAGTAGCGCATAGCAATAATAAATTATGTTATTAATTTGGTTATTAAAGTCATATATATGGCATGATAGATAGACAAGTAAGGAATAGGAGTAATGGGATTATAGGGTATCCTACCTATTCCTAACATCTAATTTACCTATCTACCGACACACTAAATAGCCCAAATTTCCCTAATTAAAGATTAGATGTGAACACTACAAAGTTTATATGAAACAATCAGAACGCAGATTCTTTAAACGACAACAAAACAAAGTTATTGCAATAAAATGACCTTAGCACTAAAATCCAAAGCATAAGACCATGTTCCGAATCTTATCAGCTTTCAATGAATACAAAACTATCAAGCATAGGTAATTAATATGTTTGTAAACATTCATATAGGGAATATATACTGCTGATAGGATTCGAAAGAAAGCATGAATTGTACTTATCCATCTGGAACTTGAAGCCACCAGCACACGAAGAACCAACAACGACGACATCCACAATGCCGATTCCAGTGCACGCTGAAGCACGCATCCTCTGTATCCAACAACACACCATACACGGGTTCAAAGCACTTTTCACCATCCAAACACACTCGCGAATCGAGGGTGACCAGGCAAACGTCGAAACTCCTTGGTCTGCGGCGCGACTCCACCAGGACTGATATGTAAACTAATCACTGCACTAGGTATTCCTTTTCTGTCCTGGGAGACTTCACGATTAGAACTGAACTGAACTCCCCGCAGGCCGTATGGCTTGCTATTTTATACCAAAAAGCTTCGAACTTACGAGAAGAATAATGTTCTCGAAATCTGCTACTCATTACGATAGAAGATATTCTCCTCTCTTTCATACACATTTTAGAAGACATTCGACTATTCTAGATTTTTAGAATGTCTTGTTTCGCTACTTGTTGCCAGACACCAATTCAGGAAGGGCCACGACCCATCCTGACATCCAAGAAAACTTTTAGTGTATATTGAGTAAATCATGGGTTTACCAATATTATTAAACATTTATTGTTGGTTTATAGAATTTTTAGAAAATACATCAATTTTCTATAAACCGAAAGTGTGACTAATAGAATAAACCTTAGGTATTTCAGTCGCTATGGCACTATATAATAGGCCTAGTAGGGCCCTGTCTAAAGTGACACCTTGCAGTTTCCGCTACTCGACAATAGATGGCTCTTAAACAAAATAGCAAAATGTTATGTCCTGTATCATATAAGCACGAAAAATTATAAATGCTACTGCAAACGCTGTGCAACTATCAGCTAATTATCCAAAATTATTTAGACTTGCCTATACGAACGATATGATGAGAAAACCAAGAAAGTAACTTACAACTCCACCGTTTCATACACATAGCGCCATCTATCAGCTGTTTTCCTAAACTCCATACCAATCTTGACGGAACAGAACCAAACCCACAAGTATTGAATCACATCCCACAGCGGCGACACCAATAGATGTCGCTGTCCCGAATCTTTATAATTAATAAAGACCAAGATACAAGCCTTACACACCTACCCATTTAAGGGACTAACTTATACTAGATTTCATACAATACCTACTCAAAAATCATGTACAAGTTGATCCCTTAAATGGTAGGTGAATTTGCTAGCGATAGTAGCTACTTTAATTGCAGGATGTTTGTATATGACAATTCGATAAAACCTTTGATGTGATATCTAAATACGATGACTGAAGAATACGGAATTGTTTTGTTTTGACTTGTCGAGTACCTATTATACAAGATAACATAAAAGAAAAGCCCAATTGCAAGATAAGATCACAAATTAGGGAAACAGTACACGGGGCACCCATAATTCTCTATTTTATGACAAGATACTCATTTACAGCTTTCTACAAAGAAAAAAAAGACATATTTTTGCTTCATTAATAAGTGGCGTGTCGACTGCCGAGTTTTTTTGTATGGCTTGTTCATCTTCATTTTCAGTTTCCTTAGAGAGAGTAGTTTTTTATGAACTAGCAGTCCGTTAGCGGTTTCACATGCTGCATCGCATTTTACTGCGGGAAATTGGCATTTTCCTGGCATATGTTGTACATAGGTAGGCATCAATAAACCTTCCTCTTGAATCACTCTATCTTTTAAAAAAGACCCCATCTAAATCTGTTGCGTGGTTTGGAAGGAGATAGCGAATTCCACGACAGAGAAATGCAAAAAGGCGACTTAATTTTATACTATGCATTGATGAGTCACCTTTCGGGTTCTTCCTTCAATCCCTTATTGCCACACTCGTTCTATAAATATCAGTAGCAGGTCAGTGCATCGGTTTGAACTTGACCGGCTCAGACAAGAAGACCCTGACCTGATAGACTGGCGACTGGTCTGCCGACAGATGTCTCGTTGCCTTTTAAGGTACGGAAGTAGTCGGAACTGCAGTCTTGGAGTTCATGATTGCTTGGTTTTATTGAATTATCTTATTTTATAAAACATTATTGCACAAACGTACAAATGGCGGGCCTTATGTTACGCAGCATTCTCTTTCGGCCAACCGTAGGGTACGTAGGGATGGATATGAATATCGTGGTGAAAAATTTTCGTTGTCATATGGTTGCAATTTATTTCCGCGACTGAAGTGTTGTGAATTCAAAATATGATGTCATATTCATATTAAATGAAATTAAAAGGACTTTAAATCATACAGACATAGGTACCTGCGAGTTATAGTACCTAATTCATCATATGACTAAGCATACCTACATACCTAATATCCCTTTAAATCATTGAATGTTTTAATTTATTTACTTCAAAAATTATCGCTTCTGATCTATTATTTCTATTTTATGTTAGACTACTCGCTGCATAAGCCGCAAAATGACGTTTTATGGCGCTCCCTTTCTCACTTCAGTTTATTTGGAAAAGAGAGTACCGTCATTCGGCGACAAAGGCAGTGATTGGCCGTCTCAACTCTATCAGCCTATGCTTTCTAGATTTTCTTACTATCTTCTGCATTTTACACCCTGACCCTGCAATTTAAAAAATTGAGGGACACGCTTAGGACTAATCTACATTAGTAATGTTAAAATAGTAATAGTAATAAGTAAGTTATAAGTAATAAGTAGTACCTAGTAAGTAATAGTAATAGTAAAATAGTAGGAAATGAAGAAGCTGCCATAAGATCCTCAATTCTTGCGTAGGTGCGCTAGGCTATTTCCTGTCATATTTCTAAACAACAGAGATAGGAAAACTGTACTACTTATACGAATATTTGATATGACAACTGTCAAAATCATCTACTTAAATGATATGATTTAAGGTTGATTTAAGGTCTATTTGCTTTGTTGACCTTTCATCAAGTATGGGTTTAATAACTGTCAAATATAGACTATATTCGAACGGATTCACTTTAAACTGCGGTTGTATAAACTACTCATAGTCCATTATTTTTTTTTACCGATTTTTGTCAACATATTATTTAATATAAGTGTGTAAACCCTGTTGCCTTCATTCTTGTAACAGCTAAAAGCCAAAGAGTGCACTTATTACAGGAATAAAATTAAAAGAATAGGTATAGTTTATAGCTAGTTTAGCCATATTTTAGTACCTACACGTAAGTATGACAACAGTGCGGTAGCAAGGAAAAATGTATCGTACGTAGGTATATAATCTCTGTCATACTCCACTTTAATAGTAAGACGCGGGACCATCTATACAACCCTTTTTAAACTTCTTCGCTTCTATCTAAATGTGTCTGCAGCTTTAGAAAATGACAGGAATAGCTGAAGGAATTTTGATTTCACGTGACTCTGGCTAAATCGCCAATCTACAAAAGTCAGAAATGAAATGAAAAAGTAAAAACAATTGCCGCGCAAAATTGAGGCTATTACGGCACGTCTGAGAATGCACTGAAGCCTTACCCGTTGCCGCCTTTGAATCGGGTCATCCCCAGGTATCGTCAGAAAGTTTCCGCTCATCTTCACAATATCACAACACACGACTTTGTACTGTCAAGATTCAAGATCTTCAGCCCAAAAATAGCGCGCGAAAAGTTTGACCGAGAAACGTGCGTACGCGGCGATGAGCTGGCTTGCAATGCTGCCGGGAGTTATGAATGAATGTGTGACGTTTAAAATAGCCCCCCACTTACCCTTGCTCACCAATTATGACGTCAAATTTACGTCATCCAAGAATGCAATAGTGGTAGTGGTAGGAGCTAGTGTAGGAGCGTCTGCGTTCCGATCCGTTTGTTTTTTAGGTTTCTTGAATTCTTGCAAGATTTCGTTGACGGCAGAGAATCTAGTGAAACTTCAGTAAAAGTGTTTCTGTAACATGCAACCATTAAACTGTTTTATTTTGTTTTATAATCAGAATCACATTAAAGGTCCTGTTTAATTAAAAATAAATGATTAGACCAAGTCTAGTAAGCATTATCTAGGTACCATACAATTTATGAAGACAGTAAAGACTGTTGCTACTGATAGACACTTGCAGCTTTACGATGAACGAGTGATCGATGCCTGATTATTTTGTTTAAAATCGAAGTTATTTATAACTAGATACGTACAGCTATAAAACACTTGGGGTGATAGAAATAGATCTAGGTACATCATCCTTGATCATGCGTAAAAACTAACAGTAAATATTTTTGAGGAAACGGATGTGTATAAAGGCGGCTGGCGTCTGGATGGCGAACGAGTGATCATATTTAGAATATCAAATACATTTCAACCAAAGCTTTAATAAATATTGACTTGACTAAACGCCAACCAAAGAAAATTCCGATCAACACAAACAATATAATAAAACAAAACCAGCTATATTTGAAATACGGATATTTATTTATTTTTTCATAAAAATTCTAAATTCAATAATGTGTTTAAACATGTAACATTTACATATATGCATTTATACAAAGATATATGCAATGTTTAGTGATTTTTATACTAAAGTTGGAGCGTAACAGACTTACAATGAATGCCGATGCTGTGACAATCACATTTATACTTAAATTATATATTTACCAAGTATTGTCAAATGGTAAAAATTTTATGTGTCAATAATGTCTTTTTTAATAATATTTTGATTGATGAGATTACAATGAATACTGTGCGCTTTCCTTTATTCTAGATCGAATCGCAATACCTTCATATACTGGACTAAGTAAGGGTTAACATGGATGTCTTTGAAATTGATATATAACACGGTTAAGTTTATATATTAAACATAATACTGATACATTGGTATATGTATATCACACGATCCCACCAGAAAAGTTTCCGTTCATTCGCATACACTGTAGGTACTTACGAATTGTAGTTATTTATTTACATAATGAATGATTCAATGAAGTTATTATCGTCAGTGATATTATTAGAAAACGCTCAACAAAAAACGCTATTATAAAATTTGAATCGATTGAAATCTACGACAGGCGATACAATTTTGTAAATAGCCTTTACTGCCTTTTTTCAATGTTACGATGTAGGCACGAATAATATATAATTAACTTATTTACGAATTTATTTATTTTTATTGTTTTGCTTATTGAAATGGACAAAGTAGCTATTAATTTAATATTTTTACCAAAAAGTCGTACCATCGCACATTGAAAAAAGTCAATACGAATGCTAAAGAACCAAAAAAATACATTATTTATTTTTATATTTTTTGAGACATTTGATAAGTATTGTTCTCCTAGTACGCTATAGTTACACAGATTCAGTCGACTTGAAAATTACAAATTAAAACTTTTATTAAGATCTTTAAAGACGAGTAAATATATATTTTATACATAGAGGATCCAAGAAACTTGCAATATATAACATTTCAAAGAAGAACTAGATTCCATTTGAGAATCAGCAGTAGAAATGACTTTGACTATTTCTTTGGATCCTAGATTATTGAGATTTGGACTAGACAAACCACGTTCTCTATCTACAGATATGTAATCCATGATAAATGCTAATATTTAGAAAATCTAACTCCCGTGTTATGTGATGTGCTTCCTACACATCGTATGTATTTTCAAAACCACCCAATGCGTATTGTTAATCAAAAATGTGTTTTGTATCATAGCAAGAGCTTAGTTTTAATAAATATTCAAACAATTTGGCAAATATGATGTGGGATAATAAATGGATCGCCTTACAGAATATTTTAAACGGGGAAGAAAATATTCTACGCACATCTTTCAACCTGCCATACTGAAAAAAAAAAAGCAAATATCTTGTTCATTCTATTATTTTTTTTTCTTTCCTGTATATTACGTACAAGATCAGCGATAAAGAATAAAAAGAAAATCTTATGTTTGAGGATGTTTTTTTCTTTATGAATGTTGGTTTCATTTATAAGGAAAAGACATCCTCAAACATAAAAGTAGGAATGTTGAGTGGAAACAAAAGCGAATATCTTGTTCATCCTATTAAATTGTTTTCTTTCCTGTATATTACGTGCAAGGTCAGCGATAAAAATTTAAAGGAAAATCTTATGTTTGAGGATGTTTATTTCTTTATAAATGACGGTTTCATTTATAAGAAATAAACATCCTCAAACATAAAAAAAGGAATGTTGAGGGGAAACAAAAGCAAATATCCTATTAAATTGTTTTCTTTCCTGTATATTACGTACAAGGTCAGCGATTAAGATTAAAAGGTTAATCTTATGTTTGAGGATGTTTTTTTTCTTTATAAATGTTGGTTACATTTATCAGGAAAAGACATCCTCAAACATAAAAGTAGGAATGTTGAGTGGATTTGAAAATACATACATACTAAATTTATTTATGTGATGACTATCAAACATTGTGTCTGAGTTTTGGACTGTGAATTTAATTATCTTTTAAAATCAACAGTTATTTTGTGTGTGAATAATGTTAGCCTTAACAAATTATTTTTGAGCACTGACTGGTAATTTAACAGTCATTATTTTGGAACATTTAAAAGGTATTATCATAGAAAATTCTTTTTAATATTATTTCAGTTTTAATAAAAATCACAAAGATTATAGAAATAAATCCATCAGTGCCCTGTAAATCAAGAAACTTGAACCAGAAATGTTAACAGTCAACAGTTGATGAAATTTAAACATCTATAAAACAGATTTACATAAATATCCACGACAGTTATGATGAACTTTAATTTATAACAATATCACAATTTTCAATAATATACATAAGACATAAGAGACTTTAGATTACACATTGAACAGGCCAAGCGTATTAAAAGTAAGATCAAAGTTTGTGATATAGGTATATTTAGTTTAAATAACATTTTCTTATTGTATTTACATCAGCTTTATACTGAAACGTATAACGTCGATCACTCAAAACGGGAAAGATATAAAAGATGACAAGACCGTACATTTTAGATAAACTCATAGCTATCACTATATTAATTCCATTTTAGAACACTCATCTCCTAACGTACATGCTTACGACGCATAATCCTATACACCACGCGATACGAAACAAAATATTATGAACGCAGATTTAAACACTCATATATTATACACGATGCTGTTTGAAGCAGTCAATGCATAAGTACTTACTCATTCCGTTTTGATAAAAGTTAGTTAATATGAAAAATACTTCCATGATATGATAAAACGGATTAACATGAAAATTATATTTTAAAGACGTTGAAAATAAAGATGCATAACACGATCATTAGGTATACCAAATGACATGGTAACAAATTGGATTTCATAACAACATTATTTTTCTGTCCTTATCCCAATTACATGGGGTCAGCGCAACACGTTTTGTTGAACACAAAATCGTGTTGCAAAAGGATTTGGCTTAATTTTACGACCGGCTGCCTTCCAGACGTCAACCCTCTTCGGCTTGGGAATGCTTCTGTGGTGAATTAACCGCCACCATACTCTTACATTGGCCCTGGCTGTTTGGGTCGGGTTTATCCCTTGGTCGCCTCTTACGACACCCACGGGAAGAGAGGGGGTGGTGCTATTCTACTCTGCTGGCACCACACGGCTTTCATAACAACATGTTTAATAAATAAGTACTTATGGATTTCAAAAAGCACCGAGTATTTTAAACACGTTACTAACTTGACAGAAGCAAAATATTTCAACGAACTTTGGGAAATAATTTACATAAGGCCATATATAATTATTTACTGTACACGTTTAACAAGTAGATGATTAGTTAGATAAATAATTATGCAGTTATATTAAGGGTTAAGGATTAATGCATCCGTATTATGACAGTTTGGTCCATATAAATATTATTACATAGGTCTTTTTTGTTGCGTCCACAACTTTAAAGAATCCAGTAAAAAATAAACTTGAGCTAACGTAACTCGTGCACCATAAGAATTCCATTTGAAATTGGAAGACGCCAACATAAAAGAAGTTATAGATAACTCTTACAAGTATCGAATTATTACGTAAATTAATGAAGAATAGCTTTTACTGAATACCTAAAAGAGAGTGGACATTGCGGCGCCCACAGCCGCCTACGGTCAGTCTTTTCGGCTAACGTTTACGAATTTGTGCAAAATATACTACTAGTCGCGTAACTTAACAGAGTAAATTTATTTACAAAACTCATCTCGACAACGAGACATACAAACAAACGAATACTGACCGGGAACTGCCGGAGCGCCGAGTCGGTTCAATGAAAATGTTCCAAGTCAGAAATTCTCCTTGACAGTTCCTGAAATAGTACCTCGAAGTGAGACGAAGTAGACTTCACAACCGGTTCATTCCAGCCGCAGTCTTCAAGATTCAAGATTCGATCCTCATGGATTCCTGTATGTCTGTCACGTGTTTTGTTCTTAGAGGCTTCACGAGGGTCCCTGTCCTTGTCCGGCGATGACTTCGGATCGCATCTCGGACTTGAGCTTGACGAATTCCTTGGCCACCTCGTCGCTGTGCCTTTGGGAGAGGATTCGCAGGATCGTCCAGCCCGTTTCGTCCATCTTGACCCGTGTGCCGAGTGGTAGCCAACACGCGCATGAACCCTGTGGGGAAAATGTGTTGTAAAAAATTAGGGAAATGGCTTGCGGGGCACCTATACAGATGGCTTACTCAGTACTAGCAACAATTTTGACGCTTACTGACTTTAACTGGAAATAACCGGAATCTCAGGGGAAGTCAAGGTAACTAAGCAGTTAGTTGTCACGAACGTCATATTTCTTGGATTAAACTTGGCTCAAAATCAATATTTGTTTTGTACCAGATTTTGCGCTTTCGTATCAGATTCGTTTTGAATCAGATTTTACAAAACTCTGGCTATGTAACAAGTGACAATCGCAAAAACCCTGAATAGGGTCGAGTAAACCTTCTGAAAATCACTATTTTGTGGTGTTGTCATGATTCCAAATAAAGGCCCACACTCATAGATGTGGGATATCCTACCTATAAACTGGATGTCTTTATTTGATTTTAATTGGGTATATCAGAAATACTCGTATTACTCTTACAGGTTTATCATAATTATTATTTTTTTAAGAAAGGATGAGAATAAGGTGTTGAAAAACTTGACATTTTTCCATACCTGTTCAGCGATGTCGGCCAGACGCATCACAGCGACACCGACCAGCCTGTCCTCCCGGGCGAAGCAGTAGTCCCTCACGCACACATGCAGTTCAAACAGCTCTAGCTGCTCCGTCGCGCTCACCATACTACAAAAACAATGTTTGTGTCTTAGTGTTTTAAGAAGTACTAAGACTTAGCCTTAGTAACTAAGGGAAAAAGGATTGTACATTGTAATGTGTACAAGTAGCTTATCGTAGAGGACGCAACTCACAAGTGTTGTCGCAAAACACTCGTGAGACCGATGCCTCGCAGATTGACATTGATAGTCCATCTGGACTACATCTATCCTTTTTAGAAGTAGTTTGAAAAATATTTGACTACAGTATTGTCGATAACGTAATTGAGATCTTGCCCTTACATTATTTAAAACTCTGAAATGTGACACCAGGATTTTGAACTGAAATGAACTCTCTTTTTGTTTCAAAAGTCGCTGAACTTGACGAACAACCGGATGGACCAAGATGAAACAAATTTTGTCGGCCTTTATAATATCTAATTCTGTTCCAGGATGCAGCCTGAAACTTTAAATTATTTCAAAGTTCCAGAACTGGAAAGTTTATAATTAGCCTTACAATAAAAGTTACCATCTATGTTTAATTTGAATTTACTTACAAATGGAAAGTCTCATTGAACTTGGGGCTCCAGTTGTTGCTCTTGGATTTGGTGGCGAACTTTCTCTTCTTGTCCGCGAGGTGGGGTCCGATCAGGTTGACCTCAATGAACGGCCGGAACATTCCGCTGGCTATCACCCACTTGAGGTCGTTTGCTGCTACCACTGTGTAATCAAAATAAAATTTTGTTATTGTTGGTTCATTTAAAATGTCCAGCAGTAGTATCCCGAACGAGCATGAGGCTAGTCCCCTATACGTTGGACTGACCAGAAAGAGTCAGCTCTCGGCGGCCCTCTATTGAACTGAGTACACAAGAAAAGCTGCCATCAGCAATGAATGGCGACGACTGGTAAAGCGTGCCACCAATAACGACTACGACTCTGCACCGACATAGAAGAAGAAGGGAGAAGTATGTTGCGATTGTGGCAGTTGATGCGAATTTGAGTATCATTAACGACTAAAAAAAGATTCGCATTATCCCTGATGGACTGTGCTGTGCCGGAATGCTTAATGTGAAAAGGTCTACCAGCTTCTGCTAATACCTGCTGGTGTCCAGCAAGTCCCAGGTCTACCTGTGAAGTAGGGTGGGAAGGATGATGATGATGATTGATGATCTCTTACCCTTGACAGTGATCTTGTGCTCGCCGGTGCCTGGATGTGTGAACAGATCCACTTGAAGTGACACCTCACCCACGCTGCCTTCTTCCGCCACTGCTGCATCTGAAGAACAAAACACAAGATCATTAAGAATTCCTGATTTATTGGCTAATACATACAATGAAGAGAATGTAAATGAATCTAATAAAGGCAGATAAAACGTTGGCATGCGAAGAAATAACAAATAATCTGTTTGTTTACAGGCTTAGACCGTTGAAAACATTGTAACACCTAGATAGATTTGATTCTAGGTAGGTACATAGATTGATTTTGGATATGTTAACAGTTTCTTACAAAGCATTTACTTTGACTTTTCTGGTCGTGTTTCTTATGATTTATAGCGAGAAGACGCAAAAGTGTAAAACGTTTCGAACGTTGCCAGCTATAGACGTTTTTATGTCTGTTTGTTATTCTTGTTTCACAGATGGAGAGCGATGTCGTGTTGTACTATAAAACATGTTAAGAGTAATATTTTGGCATCACATCCAGAAAGACACGGCTGGTGATTCGCCAATTCGCCGGCCTTTGATCAAATCAAACAAATATATTCCGGACGTCAATACTAATCGAACATAAATAATTGTAGTGTGTCGGTCACGTCTGTTAGTAATGTATTGAATTTTTCATGCTCGGTTACTTAATTGGAAAATAAACGACTCAATGAAGCTGTCTGCGTTCTAAATCACGCAGACTTTAACGACGCGAATCTAGAGAAAAGCATCTATATAGATATCACATTACTATACATCTATTCTTATAGCAGGTATGCTTTTTTAAATCTCTTTGTCTCACTGTTAGTCACAGACATACGTATCATTCTTTGTTTCGTCGTAATGCCAAAATATGTTAGCAATTAAAACTCGTGCGTCATTTTATATCGCCCGTCCAGCTTCCGAAACAACATTTCATTTCAAGACTTTTATTCACGAAATTTGTTCAGTAAGATTTTCTGGTTACGAACTTTTAGTAACAAAAACGAGAAAAAAAAAATATTATTAGAAATTAATAAGTACCTATACAAATAGTCGGACAATTGAACTCGTATTCAGTGTATTCTTGTATTAAAAAATATTTAAACTCTCATTAAACTTTTATGTGGCCATATAAATTTATTTAACTTTATGTATTATCAAAGAATACTAAATTATAACACAGGCATTATCTAACTGTCTATTTAGTAGGGCATGTGAAAATGGGTAAGAAAGGGCAAAGTAAATGTGATCCTTTAGAAAACTTTGTGAAAACTTAAAATATCAGACGATTCCAATGAAATTCGTATCGCGGTAAGAATCCCGTATTTTGAGTCAATATGTCCGCAAAAAATTAAGACCGTTGATTCTACCTCTAATAACCTTGATTCTGCTGACCCGTAACAAAAGTCCTGATCAGCGTATCTGTCTTCTGCACTGCATGTAAAGACTGAGTGCGTATCTCAATGATTGATGTTCTGTGCTCTTCTCTAAGATGGCCTTCTTTACTAACCTTGATTCTGCTGACTCGTAACAAAAGTCCTGATCAGCGTATCCATCGTCTATGTGTACAGACGTTCTTTAGGAGCAGAATGTCTTTTTTCCAAAGTGCATCTATAGTCTGATTTTTATTCAGATGGACTCAACTGACAGCTAAGAATGACCTATTTTTTTTTTAATGTTGCAATCATTTGTCTAGTGTTGTGGTTTGACTCATTCATTTGATTCTTTGAACTTTAGTGACATGATTCCTCGATGTATTTGTTTTCGTTAATAAATAGCTTAATAAATACTTGCGTATTTATTACGCATCTTTATTTTACGTAAAAGAGTTTACATTACGCGTATATTTTATATTTATACGCATAATTTTTTTCTTATTTTATGAAAATAAAATTATAGAATTAAATTGTTTGTGCAACTACTTGTAAATTTGTTTCAACTATCTTTTTCAAGGTAAAGGTTGCCTGGAAGAGATCGCTGCAACTGCAAGCGATAAGGCTGCCTTTGCTTATTTCTAGCTGTAAGTTTTAAAAAGATTCAATCACAATCTTTGAATCACATAACTTAATCATTTGGGTACAACACTATTTTTTTACCATTTTTAAATACAATAACGTGGCAACCCACCAAATGTCAGTTTAGTCCATCTGAATAAAAATCAGACTATAAGTGATTGCTGCTCTGGGCTCTTCTCTAAGAAACTCTTCTTTACTAACCTTGATTCCGCTGACTCTTCTGCGTGTACAGACTGAGTGCGTACCTAAACGATTGCAGTTCTGGTCTCTTCTTTAAGAAGGTCTTTACTAACCTTGATTCTGCTGACTCGTAACAAAAGTCCTGATCAGCGTGTCCGTTGTCTGCGTGTACAGACTGAGTGCGTATCTCAACGATTGCAGTTCTGGGCTCTTCTCTAGGAAGGTTTTCTTCAGCCCGTTTCCTCCTGCGTGGAAGTACAGCTTGATGGTGTCCAATGCTGCGTCGAGCACAGCGCATTGCTTCGGCGTCAAACTCTTCTCTGCTGATAAATGCTGAGGACAAAAAAATATATTTTAATAACATCTAAAGATATCGTATGATGTTTACAGTATTGGTAAATGGATAAAGCTATTGTACTATCATCAGCACATAAACCTACCATTTATCTAAAGGATCAACTTACACTGGTTTCTAATTCAGTTACTAGGAGGAACTCATAAATTGATCTCGTAAATGAGTAGGTTGATGTGCAGCTGATAGTACCTACCTATTGAATCAAGGATCCGACAGAGATTTTGTGTTCCCATATCCCTCAAATTTGAAAATACAGGTTGTAAGAGATGGTGTAACGAAAACTTTGCAGGCGTACTCAGACCATGAAACTGAACAACTTTTCCATACACCATTTGCCATAAACAAGTTTTCGTTACACCGTCTCCCCGTATACCTATCTACATGTTTTCAATCCATTGCTTAAAAAGAACTGTTCCTAACAGTAGAGAACAGATGTTTTTTGTGAGTGTAAAAAGATTATCCGCAAAATGATATAACCATATGCATGTAGAAGTATTATAATCCAACGGATAAATTATTTGGCTGTATATACGGCACTGCGTTCCTGAAATTCTTTATGCCAGCGTCAACCTTGAGATATGCAATAAAACAGTCTGCAGCGGAAAATTATAAATAGCGTGTAACAACGAACGTGTAATAATTTTCCATCTGTTAATGTTGGAAACAATGCCAAAGAGCCGAGAATTTTGCGAGTTCTCAATTAACACCTACTGATTGTTCGAACTGTTATGTGTAGTTTCTATTGGTGTGAAACAGCTGGAAAACATTTTGAAGTCTTTGCGAATGTTCAGTGATCTCGACTGAATCCGAATTGTATCGGTTGTTTTATAAGTATAAGAAGTCAAAATTGCTTTACTAAACTTAGCGAACTACCAACAAAAGTAGAAGAACAAAATACCAACACTATCTGTAGGATGTATCTTTTTTTTATTGAGTGCCTGCCTATATCCGTTGCATTCCCACTTTTAATAGTTGAGTCATTCATGACTCGTGACCTCAATAATATAATGTTTAAAAAGCTTTTATAGGCGTCCATTCTTTTTAATCCTTCAAATGACCTCGCTCTATCATCATTTCTAGTAGGTCACTGAGTACATTAGGAGCATACGACGAAAATGTTCAGCACAGGAACCTCTGATTTCTAGTATTTCCGTATAAGGTACAAAGATATCACAATTACAGTTTTGAAAGAAACTCAAAAGCATTAGGCGCAAACTCCAACAAAAAGACGAAGGGCATAGGACGTAAGAATGACAGTTGACAGACAAGTAATCGTCAAACATTCTTCTTAATTTTTGACGCTAGCTGTCATAGATGCGACGCTTTGGCGACGCTTGTGTGTGCCTTTGTCAATACGTTTTCATACATTTTATATGGAAACCGTTTCCAAGCGTCGCCAAAGCGTCGCGATATCAAACGTCAAGCATCGTAGGGCATGTCCTATGTCCTCTCTCTGGAGCTTGGGGCTTAGAATCTACAAGTCCTGTAGTATCTCAAGCATAAGTTTGTGCGGGACAAAGTTGTCGTTTTTGTGGAAACTTCATCACAAGGTAAACATACCTCTTTAGAGATGTCCATCACCCCCGAGAGTGCATGCTTGACGTCTTGCTTGCCAACCGTGTTTTTGAACAGCTGCGTCATATCCTCAATCTTCGCGTTCGCTGCCAGATTCTTTGCGTTATTCGTCAGGTTTTTCAACATCATCTGCGGAAAAAAGAATGTTTAGTCAAAATCAGCTACCATCACATTATAGTAAACATTTTAGGTACCTATTGAAATACGTTCTCCTGTCAGATGGACCGAAAATTTAAATAAGGTGGCTGGTAGTCACTGGATAAGGCCCAAAAAAGAGCATGTGATAAGATCCGTAATGGATATTGCAGAATCAAAGCGATGCCGAGGTAGACTGTCGACTATCTACCTGCCTACCTGGATAGGGGACGAAGAAGAAGGAAGTCACTGGATAGCGAAAACTGGAGATCGTGCCATAAGGCGTGCTCTGGGGGAGACCTACGTCCAGCAGTGGACTGCTGTAGGCTGATATGATGTAATCCGTATTATAGACTAAACTTACCGTCTTATCAGTCATAGGCGGAAGCACAACAGTCTTTTCTAATATCTTCATGACAATCTTCCACAACTCTTTGAGCAGTCGCTTCAGAACAGTCTTTTCACACGACTCGGCGTACATTGTCAGAGAGCCGTCCTGTAAAACAAAAGATATTTGATTAGACATAAACTAGAAAAGTAGATTATAAAACTAACAATAATGTCGCATTGCGCATTGTAGATAAATAATAATAATAATAATAAAGCAATTTGAACCAACCAAATGCTCACTTGGCTTAGGCCCGTGAGTATTGGAATACCGGCAGTATTAGCCGAGCCTAAATAAAAGGAAAAAATAAAAATAATAATAATATTTATTTTCATTTTTCGTCTCTTGCCAATTCAGTCTTTATTTTTATTTTTCTTTCGATCTTTTTACAACTTTAAAGTAAAGCAAGTAAGTTGTGTTCTGTTGTATTGGATATTTTAATGCACTCAAAGCGCTTTATTTTCTTATTTTCAATTCGTGTTCTGTTTCTCAAAACTATGAATCACAGTCATCTAATAGGCACTTAGAGACCGATAAGTTGTTGGTGCTAACTGTAAAATGGGTAGTGGTCTGCATTAAGATGATGTGATGAGATGAAGTACTTACCAAAATATCCATCAGTGGCCTGAGCACCTCATCCGCTTCATGATGTGCGGGTGGCTGCGGCTGCCCTGGCGCTCCACCGCCACCGACTTTCTGAAGTAGATCTCCTAACTCCTTCACACTCGCTGTGATGCGGCCCTCCAAACTGAAATAAGAATAACGTTGGCGATTATTATAAGAAATAAAGAGATGGTCAAACTAATTGTAATTGAAAAGTATACTTCAAATCCTACCAGGCGCGAATACAAGTGGGGGCATAGGGCAATGCCCCTAAACCCTTCAATAGAACCCCTCATATAATTAAATCGAGATTTTTTTATTTTTTACATAATGTGTTGCAAAAATATATAACCATACCATAACAGCCACAACAGTCCACTGCTGGACATGGGCCTCCCCCTATCAGGGGGTATTGCCATACTCACCACGCTTGGCAGGCGGATTGGCGAGTGCAGTGTAAGATGTTGCATTTACAGGGAACGCTGCTGCCCATTCCCTGGATGAATATCCCTTAGTCGGTTTTTACGACACCCACGGGTTGAATTGGGGTGATGCTATTCTAAGCCGGCATCACACGGCAAAAATATATGATTTTCTCAAAATGGCCCCCTCCTGAGCCAAATCTTGTATCCGCGCCTGAATCGTACAAGATTTTTCGGCCTAATTTGCACTGCTGCAAGGCTAGTTCGAAGGAAAACTCAAATGCCTGTCAGCAAACTTGGAAGCAAGCTCATCAAGAGTTCCATTCAGACTCTGTTGTATCATGGAGAATTACAGTCTTGTCTCGGCTTAAATTTACATTGAACTTGTAAAATACCTATCAACATCAACAGACTTAAACGGAAGCTCGTCAAGAGTTCGTTCAGACTTTGTTGTCAATCGTGGTGGATGTTTGCGGCATCTCTTTTAAGCTTGATGCCGCCCATTACCTCAAACATTCCAAACCTCTTATACACTGAACTTGTAACAGTACCTGTCAGCAAACTTAGACGCAAGCTCATCAAGGGTTCCGTTCAGGCTCTGTTGCAGATCGTGGAGTATGTCGGCAGCGTCTTGTTCGGGCTTGGTGCAGATCGTGAAGGATGTCTGCAGCGTCCCATTCAAGTTTGGTGCCGCCCATCGCTTCGATAATTTCTAATCACTCTTACATTGAAATTGTAACAGTACCTGTCAGCAAACTTAGACGCAAGCTCGTCAAGGGTCCCGTTCAGGCTCTGTTGCAGATCGTGAAGTATGTCGGCAGCATCACGTTCAAGCTTGGTGCCGCCCATCGCTTCGAACATCTTCTCGAGCTGAACCCGCAGCTGCTGGATGTTATTCATCAAGATACACGCCTGGAAAAGGATAAGTTTTGTTTATGTGAAAGAAATCAATAATTATACCATGATAAGTAGGTTATTGCTAGTAAAGCCTATGTGACTATTTTTAGCTATGTGATAAAAAATGAGGAGAAATACCAAAATAATCAAAGCTTAGACTATAGGCTTTTTGATTAAGTCTATTTTAGTCTTCAAATGAAGAGGTAAATCTTATAGACAAAGACACGCGTTAAATACAGTGTTGTAACCTCATTTCCTCATCTATGGAAATATCATTGTCAAGTCATATCTATTGTCACTCTATTACATTACATACAACATGAAGACTACGTTATTTTATTGGCGACGAGAAAAAGTGAAATAAAAATGAACGACGAGCTATTTGACAAGCTTTTAGCCCAACAACAAAGAAACACAGAGCTATTAAAGCAATTTACGTTGTTGGTACGCAGAATTTACAATGTTGATACATCGACACAGTCATCGGACTCCGACAACAGTGTGACGAGCACTGCATCCGCAACCGACAATACAACAGCACACTGCCGCGTCGACGAGACGACGGTGACGACATCGCCGGATGAAGGAGGTACCGATGAAGACACGACGACCACTCTAACAACGCCACTAGACAAGACATCAACAAAGTCAACACCAACGGAAGATTCTTTTTCAACGACGGCATCCTCACAGTCTTCAGCAACTGAAACACCAGAAAATACACCTATACTACCAGGAGAATCAGCAATCGACAAGTCATTCCCATCTATGTCCCAACTAACCATGACAACGGTGTCTTTGGAACGAGCAACAACACCAGATACGCTCACTAGCTCAGCTGATGACTCTGAGAAAGATGATGATAACGTAGGCAAAATGACTACGGCAATAATCACTTCGTATGCACGGAAGGGAAAAGAAATAAACGGACAAAAGTCAAGACCTCCTCAAACGGAAAACGAGGCCAACGACGACGAAGACTGGAGATACCGTACTCCCGGTGCAAACAAAGTGAAGGAAAATGCTACAAATATTAAATACGCCGATCGAGTAATAGTCTGGGATCCAGGTCCCACACGGCACCATCAAACCATGAACGAGGGGCACATCCAATGGTATTCGCTGCGACCGCGCCCGTTCCAGCGGGGGCCCCTCGTGCCTCACGTGACACCTCCAGCGATACTACCTCGACGAAGCCAGCGACTGTCCAGGCGTTGCAATGAAGATACCTAAGGGGGGACGAATGTTGTAACCTCATTTCCTCATCTATGGAAATATCATTGTCAAGTCATATCTATTGTCACTCTATTACATTACATACAACATGAAGACTACGTTACACTTTATGTTGTCTACTTCTCTTACCACTCGCTCCTCCTTCAAATGCTCAGGGAACTCCTTCTTCACGATGTCTGCATACGCCACCAGCACCTTCACGATGGTCTTCGCGAACCTCTTCATGTACCGCTTCCAGATCTCCGGGTCTGGACACTCCAGCTTGGACACCACGTCGAAGCATTGCGTCAGTTGCGTGAAAACATCCACCACTGAGTTACTGAAGAGTGCGTGTTCGCTGGATTTTTGGAACTGGAAAAAAATTTAAAAATTGTGTTATATTTTATACGTGTAAATAACCTATTGGTCGTATTATGTGCTATTCATAACATTAGTTTGCATGCTTAATTAGCGGTATACTCAGTTTTCCTCATGAATGAAATACTTCACTATACTGCATTTCACATAGGAAGGGTAGGCTGACGTTTTGTGACATAGTGTTGCCGGCACTTGACCACAAAAGATTTGAAAACTATTCTGACGGGTCGATTAAAATTTTACTATATTGAACCCTTATTTTTAACCACTTTCTTTTCCTACACTTGACTTGTAATTTTATTACGATTTTCGTTGTTTTTTCTAATGTTTTACCCATGGATACCCATCCGTTGTTTACAACACGCCAGGTGTGGGGAGCGCGTAAATGCACGTGCTAAGCCACCATTTGTGAGTTACTTACTTAAAAATATCCGAAATCGCGCCTTATGATCCGCGCCGGCAACTTTACTAGAGATGTAGAAGTATGAAAGAAGATCGAACGAAAAAATACGATTACCTATACGGTATATCGAGTAGTATTACCTTAAGAACCTAAAAAAGAAAATTATAGTATACTTAAATAGTTATTCTTCATCAGATGAGTCGCTTTAATTCTCGCTTAAATGTATGACTAATTGGTTGTCAATAATATTAGCGATTTGTATGTCCCCCCATCCCCCCCACTCCCAAACGTGGAGCACAATTTTCTTTGTCTTTTTCAACCACTTTGCTCCAGTCCTCCAGTTTCATCATTTTGGTAGATAAAAATCGATTATTTTTTCGTTCGATTTAACACTACTTCATCAGTAGTTATTTCAAATTATAAACGTCACAGTACCCATCGGCTGTGAAATACACTATAGGTACTTTCCATAGTCATCAACAGTCAACAGATATTCGGCCGAAGTCAAAAACTCTACGTCACCTTTTACGAAACACCCTAAGTGACTAGGGTAGACTAATATTCTTAGCCGCTACCACACGCTACAGCTACCACAGCAGTTGAACAAAAATACTGTAGAATAATTTAAAATTATACTTACGCCGTCTCTCTTATCTCTGTTGAATGCTCCGTTCAGGTATTCTAACGAAACATCATCGTTTTCGTTCAGCCACTGCATTACAAATGGCTCGAACCAAGCAGGGTACTCTGGTACTGCTCCACAGTAAGGTGGGACGTCTTTCACGTAGTTCGTATACAGCCATTTCACCTGAGAAAGAAATTGGAATTAGAAAAGGTAGAAACTTTATCAAGAAGAATGACGTACCTATTGAATTAATAGTAAAGGAACTAAGGTTCTCCCTTGGGGAACGCTCCTAAATATTTTTGTGTGAAATTATTAGTTTTATTTTGTCATTTAATTTTTACTATGTGACTGGAGATGAATTTAAAGATAATAATAACCTTGAAGTGCAGATTCATGTAAGCGGAAGACTTGCAGAGCCGTTGTTGTTCGTGTTCTTCTAACGCGTACTTCATGTCAACGGCAAATAGCGACCACATGGTCGCCGCAGAAAGCTGTAAAAATTAAGGTACAATTAGTATAAAGTCAAACTAGCATTATATTCAATGATTGGAAGCTCGAAGTACGAGTGACTTTTCGTTGATTGTACTTAATTAGTCTGGTTTGAACAACTGATTTTCACTCTTTTTTTTGGAAAACTTCCAAAATTTTCAACGCAGGCAGGATTTTTCTGATCCTGCCTGCGGTGAAAATTTTGGAAGTTTTCCAAAAAAATTGTTTACCTAACACGAGAAGTGTTTTTAAATTTGGTATTTGATTTTCACTCCTTTTTCCGCCAATGGCACCAATGCTTTGTCTCTTGATACAAGATTTCAGTTTTTCTCTGAGTTGTTTGAAAGTGTATCGCCTCGTCAAGAAATGTTTTTTTTTCTTCCAATCCCTGGACACAATCAAGACTAGACTTTCCGTAGCTTTTTTCTTTAGTTTTCCTCAAATAATCACTCACCTGACCAATATTCAGTTCCTGCGGGAATTGGTTGAGAACGGGAGCGTAACTGTTCCTGTCCTCTTCTATCACAGATACGATGAGAGCGATGAGCTTGTGCCAGAAATCTACGGAGTCCAGCTGGGGGCCGTGGTCTGACGGGTCGCGTTTTGCTTCATTTGGATCCACCTGGAAGTGAAATCAGTTGTTGGATAAGCCAAGTTCGATATGCACATTATTTTCAAGACAAACATGTCTTACCAGCCCCTAATAAACTTAGATTGGAGAGAAATGAAAATAGTAAAGCTATTAGAACCGCCAAAATTGCAAAAACTCAGAATTAAAGAAACCTGACCTAGCGTTAGCTAGCATTTACCTAAACACCGACAAAGAATCTTTACTTTTGATTAAATCGGTTTAAAAACGTTGCAGTATAGATATATTTTGAACCTATCCTTCTTATGAGGATGCCTATCCATGAGTTTCCTACCTGTTTAGGTATTATTAACAAAAAAACGTCTCATGTTTTGATTTACATGTAATTACGTAACTATGATACGTAACGTTATAAAAGCAAAACAAGTACATTAGGCTTGTAATCTTCTAAAGGTCGTTAACTCGAAACTTTTTCTAACTTCCTTATTTCGTTAGGGGTGTTTTGCAAGTTAATTTTAGAGACAGTGATTTACGATAAAAGTTTCAGTAAGAAAATGAATAGATTATAAAAGGAAATTACCGGATTTCGGCCAAGAAATAGGCTGATGAGCCTTTTTATGCTAACGATATTTCAATCCAAGCTGGAACAAAAACTTTTTTCGTGGCGTGATTTCATGAAACTTTTCTATAAACCCATTATTTTAAATTGCTACAGTTCTATCATCTTTTCTATGTAGTTGGTTTTAAATTTTAAGGCTATATCATATTTATACGTATATACATGTAGCCCGAGCGGCGACTGGTCTCATCCATACCTCACAAAAGAATAGAATAATTTAGCTATGTACGGGTAGAGGAGCTCGAGTACTTCGGATTGGTCGTGGTCTGCCGCGGCGCAGCTTGGCACGTTTGGCGGAGTAGCTAAAAGTTTGCCCTCTGAAAAAAGTTAAAAATGAAGAATAGAATGAGACATGGCTGTAGCGATAGGAGCAGTTTAGTAAAGCTTATAAATCTTGGTCTGCCGGCTGCTATCTTGGCACGATTGGCGGAGTAGCTAAAAGTATGCCCTCTTAAAAAAGTAAAAAATATCTCATCGAAGAATAGAATGAAAAATATATCGTACCGATAGCTTGCTTGAGTCTGCCTACATATATACTGGTCTGCCTGGCCACAGCCTGGCAGTTTTCCCGGTCCGACCACTTTTACTTTTTTTAGTAAAAATTTTATCTCTTCGAATAAAAGAATAAAAATATGTCGTACCGATAGCTTGCTTAAGTCTGCCTAGAAAAATACTGGTCTGCCTGACAACAGCCTGGCAGTTTTCCAGATACGACCACTTTTACTTTTTTTGGGAAATTTTTATTTCTTCGAATAACAGAATGAAACTAAGTTGTAATAATAGTTTATTTAAAGCTGAACACATATCCCTTGGTCTGCCTGAGCTCAGTCCGGTAGTTTCTCCGATGCGATCACTTTTCACTCTCAGTAAATTTCAATTTTAAAGGACCCTGACTTTGTTTATTAGGGAGTGGGCCTGGCCAATAAAATGAAAATTTGTCAGTGTATAGAAGTGAGATTTACAGAGCTGTAATCTCTCAATGTCCAGATGAAGAAAATGTTTTCCCAAGTATTGTATTTTTGAAACTACGAATACATCTGAAGTTGTAGATTCTTGAAATTAACATACTTATTCTTCATCTAGACACTGAGAGATTACAGCTCTGTAAATCTCACTTCTATACACTGACAAATTTTCATTTTATTGGCCAGGCCATAAACAAAGTCAGGGTCCTTTAAAATTGAAATTTACTGAGAGTGAAAAGTGATCGCATCGGAGAAACTACCGGACTGAGCTCAGGCAGACCAAGGGATATGTGTTCAGCTTTAAATAAACTATTATTACAACTTAGTTTCATTCTGTTATTCGAAGAAATAAAAATTTCCCAAAAAAAGTAAAAGTGGTCGTATCTGGAAAACTGCCAGGCTGTTGTCAGGCAGACCAGTATTTTTCTAGGCAGACTTAAGCAAGCTATCGGTACGACATATTTTTATTCTTTTATTCGAAGAGATAAAATTTTTACTAAAAAAAGTAAAAGTGGTCGGACCGGGAAAACTGCCAGGCTGTGGCCAGGCAGACCAGTATATATGTAGGCAGACTCAAGCAAGCTATCGGTACGATATATTTTCATTCTATTCTTCGATGAGATATTTTTTACTTTTTTAAGAGGGCATACTTTTAGCTACTCCGCCAATCGTGCCAAGATAGCAGCCGGCAGACCAAGATTTATAAGCTTTACTAAACTGCTTCTATCGCTACAGCCATGTCTCATTCTATTCTTCATTTTTAACTTTTTTCAGAGGGCAAACTTTTAGCTACTCCGCCAAACGTGCCAAGCTGCGCCACGGCAGACCACGACCAATCCGAAGTACTCGAGCTCCTCTACCCGTACATAGCTAAATTATTCTATTCTTTTGTGAGGTATGGATGAGACCAGTCGCCGCTCGGGCAGTGAAGATCGTCCTTTGCGTTGCGCTTGTTGCGGAAAGAATGTTCGTTGAGTCGTGCGGCTAGACAGAATCTGATAGGGTTGGGATAAAATCGATTGAAAAGCAATCGACAGTATCCATACTATCGACAGTATTTACCTTATAGTTAGATTGTTTTTGTTTTTAATCTTGAGAAGTGATACAGAATTT
The DNA here is from genome assembly GCA_024500475.1 of Phthorimaea operculella. Taxonomy (NCBI): domain Eukaryota; kingdom Metazoa; phylum Arthropoda; class Insecta; order Lepidoptera; family Gelechiidae; genus Phthorimaea; species Phthorimaea operculella. Next base: position 12,417,654 of record JANFCV010000002.1, read on the forward strand.
TTAACTATCAATACTATCGATAGTCCATTATCGAGCGGCAACACTAAATTCTAATGAGGCTAATCAAGAATCGTGTACAGGAAAGGTTTTATGTCTATCTGTGGACTAACATAGTTTGGCAATGATGGTGTAGTTATCCAAGGCGTAAAAAGATTTTAAATGTTGGTTAGTACCTGAAATTCTCTATTGTAGAGCTCATAGCAGTTCTCGAAAAGGAATTGATATGTTGATCTAAGGCAGGCTTTCACGCAGTCTTTGACTACTGTGCTGGCACGAGGCGGACTGCTTAGTTCTTGGACCTGGAAAAAAGCAGTATACGCATTATAAATAATAGTAAGTCATTAAATGGTAAGAGCTCATGTAGGTACAATCAATTTCAGGCTGCTTTCGACAATTTCAATTTGAGATCGTCCTTATGCCAATTTACATTGGCGGTTCGAATGTATTACAGAACGTGAATTTGACCCTGTGTAGCAAAAGAAATCAGAACTTTATCACCGTTTTCTAGATTTATCAAGCGAAACGAGAGAAACCTATCAACCCTTGTTAACTTGTTGTTACCTGTTTGGAAATTTGCCACACAAAATCTTCTCTTAGAACAAAAGACTTATCTTAGACAATCTGGAAAGTCTGACAATTCCGAAACAGTGATCACTTTGTATTATGAATTATGATTATCCTCATGAGTAAATATAAGATTGTTTTGTGCTTATGAAGGAGCCTTTGCCGTTACTCCTGGTGATTGCTCCCTAAAATTACTTAGACGTTCCATAACATGTCAATGATCTGGTCGAAAGATCTACTTGATGTCCCACATGAGAGATGAAGATCTCATGGTAAATTAGTTGCGAAATTTTGAAACCGGGGTTTATCGGATCGTTCGACGACTCGGTGTCCCACTCATCAGACTTCACGATAAGCAAGAAATCTTTGAGTTGTTATTTAGATTATACGGTCTCGGTAATAAAATTTGTGAATCGGTCGAAGTAAAAGGATCATACCTTCATCCTGAAGAACGTAATACTGGTAAGCAGATCGACGGTGGACTTGAGGTCCATAAGTTTCTCAGCGCTGGAGGCCGGAAAGTTGTTTCTGTACATGGACAGGTCGATCCGCAACGAGTTGTGCAACTGGTCCAGCAGCTTGACGAACTTCTCTTTCTGTGGATAGAAAAGTTACATGAGAGAAAAATAAAAATAATTAGCACTTCCTTCTGGAGCCTTAGTGATAAAAAATATAAATGTTAACTTTATAGACACTTTTGTACTAATGATTATTCCTTTTTTTGTGCTTTCTAACGTAAAACTGAAAAAAGAGAAAAAACTTTCCGAAATGCCTATTTTTAGGTCCTCTAGGTTTTTGGTCCTTCATGAAACCTCCTCCATTCCTCGATCAGCAGCAAAAAACCTACCTTCGCATATAGAACACGCCCAAAAGACAGTCGTCGACTGGATATATTGTATATAGTTACATTTATTTAAGTACAAATATTTTAGGGACGTGTTATAGTCACAACTTCGAACAACTTTTATTAGAAGCTTTTCTTCGGAATATGAAAAAGTTAGAAAAGTGTGTCACTTAGTACGAGAGAATCAAATAAAAATTGTTCATTTTTTTTAGTAGAACCGGCCCTTCAATTATTTGTGCTTAATTAAATGTAACTTTATCAAAGTAACTTATGTAAAGCTACAAGAAAAGCTTTCGCATAATTTACATGAATAACGTTCTAAAATCCCCAACCAAGCTTTAGATCATGGCGGTTCAAACCAGTAGCCGGAACGGCCCCTCAGAGATTTAAGCAAGGCCCGGCCATAAAAAGTCTCATTCTCGTTATCGTCTTGTAAGTATCCGTTATCAGGCGTTTCGTTTACGACCTCTCAGTACGTAAGTTAATTACGTTTACAACGTTGACGGAGTACCGATATACTTTGTTTGTAAGAGAGTGACTAACTTGCTCAATTCAGACTAGATAAGATACTATTTTAGAAATCAATACCACCCCGCGCGCCGGTAAGGAAGGAAGGTAGGAAAGCCTGACAAGCTAAACTTACCCCAAAGTTAGAAGCAGCAAAGCGGTCAGAGGCCGAAACGGCGGACGACGCAGTAGTATGGGCGTAGTACGCGTTGATGTTCGCCAGTAGAGTTGACATGACCGCCATACAAGGTAAACTTACCCCAAAGTTAGAAGCAGCGAAGCGGTCGGAAGCAGAAACGGCGGACGACGCAGTAGTGTGGGCGTAGTACGCGTTGATGTTCGCCAGTAGATTTGACATGACGGCCATACAAGGTAAACTTACTCCAAAGTTAGAAGCAGCGAAGCGGTCGGAAGCAGAAACGGCGGACGACGCAGTAGTGTGGGCGTAGTACGCGTTGATGTTCGCCAGTAGAGTTGAAATGAAGGCATACAAGGTAAACTTACCCCAAAGTTAGAAGCAGCGAAGCGGTCGGAGGCCGAAACGGCGGACGATGCAGTTATATCGGCGTAGTACGCGTTCATGTTCGCCAGTAGAGTTGACATGACGGCCATACAAGGCAAACTTACACCAAAGTTAGAAGCAGCGAAGCGGTCGGAGGCCGAAACCTAAATAGAGCTAAAAAAAACATGAAGTCAGACAAGGTAAACTTATCCCAAAGTTAGAAGCAGCAAAGCGGTCGGAAGCCGAGACAGCGGACGACGCAGTAGTGTGGGCGTAGTACGTATTGATGTTCGTTAGTAGGGTTGACATGACGACCATACAAGGTAAGCTTACCCCAAAGTTAGAAGCAGCGAAGCGGTCGGAAGCCGAAACGGCGGACGAGGCTGTAGTGTGGGCGTAGTACGCGTTAATGTTCGCCAGTAGAGTTGACATGACGGCCGGCACTCCCGCGCACAGGTACTTCGTGGATAAGCAGTGGAAGTGCCTGGAAAAATAATTAACAACATTTTGAATAGTTTATCCTCCTCGCGTCTTTGTCCTCATTACTGAGGGTCGTGTAGCTTTTCTTTAATGTTCTTTCTCCATTTGTACCTATCCTAGGCGTCAAAGAGTGCTCTCTGTAGCTTGGTGTATAGCGTGAATTTTACACAAGTTTTAAAAGTCAATGCGTCACATTTGATTCTGTGACAAATCCAGCTAAATTCCAGATAACATTCTGTACCTAAAAGGTCTGGCAACCGAGGTCAAACAGAAACTGATTAGCTTAACTTTGTTTTCTTGTATAGAAACTATTGTCTGGCATTAATCTAGCTATTTGCATAATTTTCGCAACCGTTTTTGGCTGACATTCAGATCCTGAAAATATTCTATTTCTGCTCTTATAGGCACTTATGTCAAATGGTATCATCCAGACGCAAATCAATTTGTTCTGGTTGAGCTCAGTAAACGTATAAAGTTTCGTCTAGAAGGGAGGTTTGTATATTTTGTCTCATTTTACGGTCCAAGGTCGTTTCATTGTAAATAGCCGTGAGTTCAATAAGCTTAGTTTAGTATTAGCATGGATTGGGTGTGTATCGTAAGGGTGAGAATCCACCAGAGCTGTGCGAGTAAAATGTGTCGTACGAGGATGCGTAGCTGTGCTGTGGAAATGTGTAGGGGTTTCCACCAGAGCTGTGCGAGTAAAATGTGTCGTACGAGGATGCGTAGCGGAGCTGTCAAAATGCGCATTAATGTGCGGAGCGAGGATGCGTTGCGAAGCTGTGAAATGTGTGAGCGGGGGGAATGCGATGTAGTGGAAACCTCGCAACACATTTCTCGCAACGCATTCCTAGCAACGCATTCCTCGCAAGGCATTCCTCGCTACACATTCCTCGCAACACATTCCTCGCACACATTTCTCGCTTGTTTTGTATGTAGAATGGCCTCGCTTCGCTCAACCCTATTCCACCAGAGCTGAGCTGAGCGAGGCTAGGAAAATGAAGTGATTCTATTGGTGGATTTTTTCCTCGCTCACCGCCTCGCTACCTCGCACAGCTCTGGTGGATTCTCACCCTTAAAGGCGCCGTAGAGTTTCTGACCTCGGCTGAATATCCGACTATGGTCAAGTGCATGTCGGCTGTGGTACCACCTACGATAGCATTCCCAAAGAGGATTGACGTCAGGCAGGCGGCCGATCATTAAACATTGCGAAATCCTTTTGCTACGTGGTTTTGTGCTCTAACATAACATGTTGCGCCGACCCCAACTTATTTGGGATAAGAGCAAGAATTTGATTATGATTGTGTGGGTCGAGCCTATTAACTGAATCATTCGAAGAATCTTTTTTTCTTTTGAAACCAGTCTTAGTTTTATTTAGCAGCCATTTAAAAAATCCGTTAAAAATCTATTAAATTATTATAAAAAATTAAGTAAAGTAGTGAGTGATAGCACAGCACAGTTATGGGTTGAAAGCCGATGTGGCGCAGTGGTAGTGCGACTGCCTGCGACGCAGAAGGTTCCGGGTTCGATTCAAAACTTCACAAAGGTGATATTTATCACTTTGTGAATTTGTTCTCGATCTGGTTAGGACATTGCAGGCTTAACCACCTGCTTGTCAAAAATCAAAATGGGTTCCGTGCTTCGGAGCGCACGTAAAACCGTAAGTCCCAGGCTGCTGTCTATGATTACTTAGACGGTGGTCGTTACCCAATCATGTCAGAGGCCTGCTACTTGTAATAGGCGGTTGAAAAACTCTTGACACCAGGGTTCATCGGGCCGTTGGACGACTTGGTGTCCCACTCGAAAATAAGAAGCTATAGGTTAATTGTAAAGTCTTTAAAGCTTACACCGAGTTATAAAATGGCTTGTCTGCATTGTCAATTCAAGCAGCATACAGGATAATAAATATAATTTAGGACAGGCGTATAGCCATTTAGTTGATGTAGTGAATGGAGAATAATGCTTGCTACGAGCTGCACCACAATATATTATGCAATATATTATCGGCTATCTATTTACCGCATGATAACATTTAATTATAGAGTATCAGGTTTTGAAGCTGAATTAATTTTCATTGCAAGGGAAGTTAATAAAATATCAGGATTTTATATTTGTAGAAGAATGTTTTGTAGGCAAAACTAATTGGATTGATTTAATACCGTATAAGGTGAATTTTTTTTTTTTTCAGTTTCTCGTTGAAGTGAAGTGAATCTTCCGCATAACACCTACTTCTCCATTATCGCAACTAGGAATTCGCTACTCTTTAAAAAATAAAAAAAAGAATTATGGATTTCGACACAATTTAACTTACGTCATAGCCTGGTAGATAGCTTCGATGCCGTATCTCATGGCGAATTCGTCCACGATCTCCTCAGGGTTTTCGTTGAAGTAGATCTTCCACGCATCGTCACCTCTGGCTGCTGGTAAAGTCACTGCTCCTCCGTTCTCTTCGCATAAGTAGTGGAACAGGTTCTCGTGAAGGCAGGTGTACTGCAAAGAAAAAAATACAAAGCATAAGAATCATTGTCCATACAAAATTACCCCACGTAGAGTAACGTAATTAGTACTAAAATATGGCATAGGTCCGTATTCCATGCTCACATGCAAACATATCAAAAATTGCTATGAAAGTTTGTTCAGGGGCTCTATGAAAATTTGTTCATAGAATTAATTCATTAAAATTTTAGGAAGTGGGGCACTTTTGAGCCTCCGCGGCTATACTGCCTAAGACGTAAAAAAGGGTAGTCTAATGTAAGTCTAAAGTAACGTACACTGGTTGTTATCGTTTATTTCTGCAATAACTGAAAGACAGAATCAAGAGTACTATCAAATATAAAAATAATTATTGTTTAAAATGGAAATAACAAACAGTAACCAAAACTCATGACGTGTGGACTGTACCAACGCCTTTAGTTACCAGACACAGATGAACTAATTTATATTGAAAACTTTAATGACAATCGCTTGGGACCTATCACGGTCAATTTATGTTTGTGATTTAAAACTATTAACATGTTTTAATTTGCCGCTCGATTCCTACCATGAGGTCGTAAATTTAAAAGTAGGTACCTACTTTTAACATAATTTAAATCCATTGAATTTTGAAACCGATGTGTGCTGAAAATGTAATTTAAACTTTTAGGTACAAATTGAATTGCAGTTCAAAATGGAGTTAATAATAAAAATCGTGATACCATTTTCCCGTTTGCTGCTACGATTGATTGTGTACGTTTTTGAAATTGAATTTATTTTTGAAACTCGAACCCGTTCGATAATACGCATGGGAAATCACGAAATGTACGACTCTAGAAAGTTTCAACAATGCGTAGGAAATTCAATCGATTTGAAATGTTAACGCCATGTATTTTTTTCGGGTAAAAATAATGTACAATAACAAAATTCATCCTAATAATAATAGAAAAAAATACAAAACTGGACAATTTCAGCAGTGCAGCTCTTTATGAAATATGTCTTAAAAAGCACTTGCAAATTTTTATTTCTTATTTAAACAGGTCAAGAGAAGTTCATGTAAATAAGAAAATAATACATACAATCTTCTGGTACTCAAATTACGGGATGTTAAGCTAAGGACCCTTAATGTGTCTGGTAAAACGAATGACAGGCGAAACGACATAATTTATTGTTCACTTCCGCAGATTTTCTTCCGTAAGTAATTTTGCTCTTCGGTATTCATCAATTTCATGAGCCGTGCTTAAAAAATTATATAAAAAATAATATGAACGAGGCCAATGGTTCACAATTTTGCCGCCTCGGATAGAGCCTGCCGTAATGTAGCGGTTAACACGTCTGAACGTGGGTTCGAATCCTATCGGTGCGCTAACTTGTTTTTTTTTCCATTTGTTCCGTTTGTACTAACTTTGTAACCAAAAATTTAATAGCCGTACTTAATTCGTGCTTCGGTTCAGAGTACTCAGTAGTTCTGCATGAAAACTGACTACTCAAACTACAATACTAAATTGATGCCTCAGGAAACTACCAGGCTTAGATCTATTGCGTCACGGAGCGGCGTGATAGAGAGTGACGTAACTCTACGAGAGTATGGCATGTCTGACAGTGATTAATTCATGACGTATGCTCTGGTATCCATTACGTACCATCCCTGAGAGGCTTCGGGGAACATGGAACGGATTTATAACGCCTGTGCATTTGTGTCAAAGCAACATTCGTTTGAAGTTTGAGCAAGATAGATAAAAGGTTATAGACTCCAGTTAAAAAATGGTCAAACTATGTAAATAACCTGTCACGCCGTGATTAACGAGTTTGTTATCAATTTGTCAAGCGATAAGGCATCAATGTACTTTTCTAAATATTTATTATTTATGTCTTAATTCTGTTTATTTTTTATAAAAATACCTACAGAATTTTGGTGCCGTAGCCAGGATAATAATTTGTGTCTCTGTTTAGAGTTTTTTCTTGATCAGACGGAACAAAAACTAAGTCAACGTTTGAGCAAACCAACTTGATTGATCGATATCCACTCTAAATTTGAAGACAAATTAAAAACCAATATTACAAAAATAGCGTAGAGGACGATATAATAAAATCGACCTACTTTCCTACAAGAAGGAAAACCGTAGTTGATTTCCTATCCAATAACACGATGATGCAGGAACATGATGGACTGTTTCATATTAGCACATTGATGGAATTTAGATTGGAAATAGTTTGACAGACAAACTATTCGACAAGGCAGGCAATATGAACATCCTCGTGATTGTTGCTGAACTTAACGGCATTTCAGAACATTTCTGTACTATCAATTCGTCATGATTAATACCATGCCAATGCAGATGAGAAAATTAGCTTTTAAACTGAAAAATAGATAGGTACCCATTTACAAAAATTATAAACGGAGTTCCTAGGAGCGACTAAACCCTAAGTTCGAACCGGTAAACTGACCAACTTTCCCTATGAAAAAGAACGTAGGTCAAAGTGTCAACTAATTCTATTTAAAAAACCATCCCGATGCTAATCTTTCTTGTATTGTTTTTATGATCAAACAAACACATTATTGCCTTCATCTCTTGCGCGTTAAGTGTAAATAAACGACCTTAAAAACAGTAGGCTATACTTAGTATTCTTTGGTAGTACAGTTTTATTTATAAAAATATAATATTCAATACACTTTGTCAGTCCTTTTTGAACTACGGCTAAAAGTTCAACAAAAACGTCGAAAAGCTTTTAACCATCTAAACTCTTTGCGGATTTCACAAAATAATTAATATTTTTTATTTTGCATTTTCAAATATAATCCGGAAATAGCAAGGAAAGTTAGATGCAATTGGATATGTAGGTACAGTAAATTATTTCTAACCTCTTTATATTTTTTATTGTGTATAAGTGTTTCTTCATTTACCATGAAAAATAACGTATGGGTGAAAAAAAAAATGTTAATAAATGTAGGTATTTTCTGCGCCTAATGCAAAAATCTCATTCATATTTTAGGTACACGGCGGCGCTGGCACACAATCAATAAAAGAGTTTGTAGCGTAAGGTTTCCCGTTACGTTACGAATGCTTTTAATAGTGTTGAGAAACTGTTCATATTTCAACACAATGTATCGATAAAATCAGAAAAAGCAAAATCAAATACGATAGAAAGGTAAAAAAAAAAACTTGCGCAATCGATGCCTAGTCCAGATTGTTAATGGAGCCTCACTCTGTCTCTCTCGCTCGTCTTGTGGGACTCTGAGTCGTCCAACAATCTAACTCTAGAATAGTTTGATGCTCTAGACTAGAACCCAAATCAATAACCGTATATCGACATGATACGACAGACAGCCGATGTGGCGCAGTGGTTAGTATGAGTGCCTGCCACGCAGAAGGTTCCGGGTTCAATTCCCGGTGGGGTCACTCGCAAAGTTGATATTAAACACTTTGTGAATTTGTTCCTAGTCTGGTTAGGACATTGCAGGCTGAACCACCTGATTGTCTGAAAAGTAAGATGGTTCCGTGCTTCAGATGGGCCGTCGGTCCCGGTTGCTACCTATGAGGTGGTCGTTACACAACCATGAAAGAGGCCTGCTACTTGCAGTAGGCGGTTGAAAAACTCTGACACCAGGGTTCATCGGGTCGTTGAACGACTCGGTGTCCCACACGAAGAGAGAGAGAGAGAGACCATATTCGACATGATACGATAGTTCTACATACAGCACTAGTTTTAAGGAAATTGAGCTGCGACGCTTCAATATTTTCGTTTCCTATTTGTTTGCAGTTCATATGATTGATTCATAGGCAGATTTGTTCAGCGCTCAAGTTGCTTTTCGGAATACAAGTGAAAATATTGATGGATGAATGATGAGTGTATTTCGTTTGCAATTACTATGAATAATGCATAGTGTGTTGGGATACTAGGTATAATGATGGAGCTATTTTTCTTTCCTTCATAACGAACTACCGCTAGAAATATGCCACCTTATTCCCATACGAAAATGGTTTTAAGCCAATCTGTTTGACAGACGCGTCCGTCGACGCAAAATAAGGCGGACATTCACCTTTCCATAACGAATGCGTTACGCAGCGCTAAAATTGCGAAGAAACGGACGTTACAGTCATGTGATCCCCGCCTAATTGACATGTCAATTGTAGGTATCTTTCAAAAACTAATATCTTTGTTGGATTATATTGACACGATAAAGAAGGGTAAATCATTTATTTTATCAAAGATTCATTTAACGTTTGTATTTTTTTTTACTTACAAAGATTCTTCACAGATAATTAATTGTCTAAAAGCATTTCAAAAAACCAAAGCTCTAATATGAAGATTAATTAAAGCGACCTCAAGGATCTCCCGACCAAGAAAACGCTGTTCATTTGCAAATAATTAATTATTTTCTAGTCCTTGCTAATATTTCGATTTATTCTCGACCTTATTCTGGCTTTGTTTAGACTACTAATTGGAAAGCTTGAGCTCCATTTGTTTATAGAAAGGCTAAAGTACATTATTGAAATGAGTAAAAATTATTTAACACCCACTCTTTTTTCTGTGAAAAACCGAGTCAACAAAGTGCCCGACAAACTATTTTATACTCTGTAAATTACAGGACCGTTATACTTGACAACCATCGGAATAAAATGGTCTTTCTTCTGTACTTTCCACATTTGATTAGTTTCTTAACTAGAGTTGAGAAGACCACTCGCTACAGAGGCGCTGGAAATGGGTCCACTTGGTGGTAAGAGAAAGAAAACTCCATTGGATGCTATATACCTGCTGTCGAGGGAACCATAAATTCAGGGTGTAAGGGACGCTGTACCGAAAACTTTGCAGGCATGATCAGACCATGAAACTGAACAACTTTTACTACGGAGGCAATGTTGGTATGTGCTTTTTGTTACAGAATACACGTCATCTTTTTCACATACAGAGTGTATCATCGGTATTTTTGCACTTTACAAAAGGAGGAGATTCTGCCCAGCTTAAGCTAATAAGCCTTAATTTTACTGCTCAATTTGGTGGACTTAATTTTTTATTTAATTAAAATATTAATAATCCTCCAGTAATTTAAACCAAGCTAATAAAATTCAAACGACTTAAATGTTTAAGCGATGAAGCTGATTATAAATAGCAACATAAACTGCGTTATGGCATCATCAATCATGGTGAGAATATTGCGAGATCCTGGAGGCATATTTTTGAAACAATTTCGCAGGCAGAACCGACCGTTTTGTAATCGCATTTCGTATACTTTTACTATAAACTATACAGTGAGTAACAAAAAGGCTATAAAAAACCGAAAGAAGGTCTAGGTACTCATGAAACTGAATAACTTTCCCCGAGGAAACGGGTCGGAAGTCCATAAGCAGCTGTTGTGGCGATTTTGAATTTGGAGTCAATTTATAGCAATACTGCCTGCGGTGGAAAATTTTGCAAGTTTTCCAAAATTGTATACCTAACACGCGAAGTGTTTTAAAGATTAGTATTCAGGTAATTGATCGCAAAACTGTCTCCCTTTGAACTGTGATAGAATCTTAACAAAATGTTCCGGAATCTAAAACTGTCAGTAAATTAATAAGGTCTTTAGAAGATTGATTGCTTTATACCTTCGTAAGTAGAGTGCCTAATTTCCGCTTCCAATTTTAGCTTAGGTATCAGAAGAAAATTATCGTCTGATCTAGAACTTTCAAGATAATTAGGTAATTAGGTAAAAGGCATTTTTAATGCTTAACGGTGCTATATTATTCTCATAAATTATTACTTCAATACGAGCATCAAGGGGTTAAAAAATTCATGAGGGTCAGCTAGGCGCCCATAGCTCAGTTTGCAGAGCAGTGGGACAGTTTCCTACGGTCCCGGGTTTAAGTTTTCAATTTTCTCATTTTCAATTTATAATTAGGCAGTAATGCATGTTTATTATGTACATATATAGGATGTAAGGGAAAGCTTTAAGGTGCATTAAGACCATAAAACTGAAGAACTTCACATGATAATATAATATTTCAGGAGACGTAAAAATGTTTTTGACTTCTTATGCCCAGTAAATGCAGTGATGCAATCGTAAATGCAAAAATAGTAATCAGTTGATTTCATTAGATTTTGTTATTTACATCACCTGAAATATATTCCCATGGGAACTTGTATAATTTTAAGTCGGTGGTCAATAAGGAGAGGATTTTGTCCAGCAATAAAATATGATAAAAAGCACATCCACAATTTGTCACGATTATCATATCACATTTATCATGAGACTCTCAAATAAATACCTAGCACATAGTCTAGCTTGAAGGTCATCCCAAATACGAGGGAAAAGTGGCTATTACCCAACCGACAGAGCCTGATTCGGCATACATCGATGGTTAGTTTAGGGCGTAACTATCACTAATTTCAGATAACCAGCAATGTTTACGAAATTGAGCGCTGCCGGCCTACCCTAGGTTAGTAATATACCCACTAAATTTGCATAGAGCAACCCGGCGTCATTAACGTAGGCGGCTTTTCAAACGATCTGTTTGCAAAGGGGATGATTGAAGGGCGGATTATGGATAAAAGGACCTGGTGTGGATCCCGAAAAACTATTTCATTTTCTTGGTACGAAACTTAAAATGTACATTCTTTAAATGTAGATAATAGTTGGTGCATAGATACGCATTGACGAATAAGAAAATAGGTCAAAATGCTATGAGAAATAGATAACTAGGTCTGCAAAACATTACCTACAGATTTTAGTTTACCATGAGTTTCCTACACTGATTGCATCGAACAGTAGGACGTTTTGAATATTATAAACAATTAATACCACCATCCTATTTACATACATACATATATCGCTATATCCCTTGCGGGGTAGGCAGAGCGTAAACAGTTGTACAAAACGGCCACTTACACCACGACTGACAATAGTTTGAGAGCCACCATAGTGGCAGGTTGTCAGCCTGTCGCACTAAATTGCAAATCTCTCGAATCTTTTTGTTGCTTCATTCGACACCCACAGGAAAGATATGAGGCGATGCTATTCTAAGCCGGCACCACACGGCAAACTAATTACATACACTTTCTTAAACTTACAAAAAGGGATACTTATAGATTAAGTACCCTTTTCCCTTCATGAACTTCGTTAATAAAGTAGGTCAAGTATGTGAGTAAACGAATAAGGGTAATTTTAGATACTTATTAGTGACGCGAAGCACGCATTTTGGACATTAATTTTCTTAACTTCCCGGAAATGTCGCACTAAATGAAATTCTTCGATTTTAATAAGTCCTTATGAATTTTTGACTTTCGTTGTAGGTACCTATAGTACTTCCCTACATTTCTTTATTATTATTTTTCACGATATGAAACCACACAGCGCTACTAATTGATCATTATAATAAATATTGTGTAAAAATTAACTTAGAATTTCGGTAAAAAATAACTAACATTTCAAGTAGGTTTTCGTTTATAATGCTCAGTTATTTTGGCACCTTGTTAGATCAAATTTGGCCTATACTACTTCCTATGATGTTCAGGTAGATATAAACACAGAAATTACATAAAATCTAGGATTTCTAGTCTCTCCACTTCTTCTTTTTTGTCACCCTCCACTTTTTTATGTTATCTACCTACCTATCTCCGTCTCATTTTTTACCTTTCCTCCTTTACCCACATCGTATCAGCTAAAGTTGATTTAAAAGAAGATCTGTCTTTATCACCAAAAACACTTTGTAGGGTGCGCTGGCTGAGTAAAATATTACCTACATGAATAAATTATGTTCTAAATTACACGCGAGGCGTTCTAAGATAATCTTACGCTTAACTCCACGTTCTTACGTAATCCAATTTATACTATAGCTAACTAAAGGTACTAGACCCTAAGACTTCTAAATATATGCTAGATGGAGCTTTACGAACCGAAAATGTAGTGGAACTATTGAATGATGTCGATACGTTTTTCTAGGTACGGCGCGGCACTACATTGTTTTTCAGGACAAACGCACTGTCACTATAAAAATTAAACATGTGACAGTCTCAATTTGATGCGCCGTCGTGTGCCAATATAAAGGTGCAGTGCAAGTTAAGTTACACGGAGTCTGACGCACCCCTCAAATGCGGTGCCATACACTTTCATATACTACGACTATAGCCGCATCGGCCGCAGCCCCATGCGAATGTAATCGTCCGCACCTGAAGAACTTGCACTTTAAACATTTACGTAAGTTCAATTATAGAAAAATCCAGAACCTGCAAAACACCAGAAAACCATGCAAGGCGTTAAATGTATAAATATTTTGAGTGTAAGGTTTTTGTGCCTATACCAAAATGAGTACCTTTTTGGCTTGTAATAGGTTCGCAAGGGTCTATGCATCTTAATTCCAGATCTAAGGTTAAGCTATCATACCTAGAAACGTAAGAGAGTTCGCTTATCTCGTTTGATGTAGCCGACTTGGCTGAAATATTATGTAGGTTAGGTAAAACATGAACATTTTGTAGCCGAGTCAAATATTTTATGAAACTCCCGTGTATTTTGGACTCACTTTGGCTTTTCTCTCAGTATAGTCTAGAAGATCACTCACTGCATTCGCGGCCGTTTAGCTCACTTGAGTTTACCAACAAGTGGGACAGGCAGAGAGAGCCATATGACTGTGATAAATACAATAGGATGAATGCAGCGAGTGATCATCTAAACTAGAATAAAATATAAGAAATAAATTTTTAAGGACCTTAATTTTTAAGTTGTTTTGGCACAAAGACATTCTAATGACGTATCCTACTTATCTCATAATCTTCCTGCCCTCATCCCAAATCAGTTGAGGTCAGCACAACATATTTTGTTATCCATGTTTATTTTTGAATTCTTAGAAAGCTACATTTTGTTTTAGATAGGTACAAGCATAGACATAGAAACGATAGACGAACATAGTGTGCAAAAGAGAAGAAAATGATTTATGGAAACTCAGTAAGATAGAAAAGAATAGCGAACCTTATGTCACTGTGTCCTGTTTTGTATGACAGATCGTCCTAATTCAACCCGCTGGTTTTTACCTGTACATTATTTTGGTGTTTTTTTCAGAAATCCCGATTTATTTTTATAATTTGATTAGTGTGCAACAATACTTATGTATTCAGGATGCTAATTTGGTGCGAATCTTTACATTTACCCGGAAAACTGCACATTTCACAGGTAAATTCTCCGAAAGTTGTCACTGGGATTACACGTGAATTTTTTGTTTAAATGTGCCTTTTTTTGTAAGTAAAATAATAAAATACGCAAATCCTTTTATTTCCTTTCGTATTTTCGATACGTAAACGTGTAATAATAAGTAATTTTCATTATATTTGGGGATAAAATAATTTCGCATTTAGGCCAGGGATTGACTCCAATTTATCGACATAGTTATCGATAGTTACCTAGAGGTACTTTACATACTTTGAATGATATAACAACAAAAAATATGTAAATTTGAAAGATTCGCTAAATAGGTACTTGAACAATTCTGACATAATTTTTTTACAAATACATGTAACATTATTTACAACTACGTCCAACAGATTCACTTTAGATCCAGTTATTAGAGATCAACTCGGTGACTCATACGAAATACTTATGAATATTATTTTCAGGGTCGTATTTACGAGACATTCGCATCATCGTACGTAAACCGTGACATAGTTCATCTACGTCTCAACATTAAAGGATGAAGAAAGTTGTGTTTGTGCAGTGTTCGTCTATCACCAAAAGTAAAAAAGCTTTTAGAATAAATATATAAATTGAAAAATAAAAAGCTGTAAGGAAGCAATTGAACAAATTAGTGCTGTTTAAATGTCAGTGAACAAAGATTTCAAATAAAAACTTGTCAAAAGTTGGATAGTCTATTTTAATATTTATTTCATTTAAGGCCTATCTTCGCACATGAGATGTAAGACATTAGACATAACACGTGAGACGTGAGAGATCGCAACGCTCGAAACCGTTTCCATATAACATTATGAAACAGAAGAGACGCCGTCTATATATGTAAGACACGCATTGCAACGATGACCACCGGCAACCACTTGTCTGACTGACAGATGTCATTCTAACTCTCGTTTCTCGTTTCGCACGTCTTATGTGTGAAGATACCGCCAATTGATCAGGATTCTTACGAACAACCTTCTCAGATATTTCTTTAAAGAAACCTACGTAGGAAACCTACGAAAGGAAATAAGCTGACTGCAAAAAAGGAAACGTCCCGCCGCAGCAAAGAAAGCATTATGTCGACATTTCAATTTAACAAATAAAGTATAAAATCAATTTATTTAAAACATAAAATAATTAAATAATACAAATAAAGTTGAAATCTTCATACAACTTTTTATTTGAAATTATCGATAACCCTCGAAATTGAATAATGTACATCACTAGCTGAGATAAACGCGCCAAAACCAAAATTGGTCACGCGAGATCGAGCTGTCAGTTGGTCTATAAACGCTAGTTTATATATATAAGTCTATGGGTACAAGTAAGTTTGTTTTCTTCGCAAATGTAAAAATATTTTTCTCGCAACACTGAGTTCCTTTACCACAAAGCATAAACATTTTCTTAATCTTCCTTTCATATGCGACGCTACAAAGTACACTAACTTTTAATATTCACAACTCTGAATACAACTTCAAGCGTTTTAACTTTGAGTTAAAGTGTGATTTCAAAGAGAGCGGCAGAAATTATTTTTATATGGTTCCTTTATATAAGACTAAGACAAGAAACAAATAGATATGATTGATAAGATTGACAAGGACGTCCTCTCAGCAGTTCACTTTAGATAACAGCATGATTACCTAGTTCTTTCAGTGGGTCGCTTTGTACCTATTAAATTAGCTTTCCTGATAGTTTCAAAAGAATAAGTTTATTCCATCAACACAGAGAAAACTAAGCTCTACAAGCTAACATGTCGAGTGTAGTCACCTAAGATACAAGAACTGTATCCTAGAAGATTGAGGGTTTCCTGGTTTGTGACCTGTATTCAAAATCCGCCACAGCTTACATTGTAGCAACAGCTCTTAACAGGAGCAAACAGTATATCATGATGAAACAGCGTGTAATATTTCCAAGCAAACAACTAGAAAATTGTGTCGCTGTAGTTCTATTATTCATCCCAAGTTGCGCTCTGAAGGTTATTGGAGCGAAATAATTAAAAACTTACATTGTTATAGCGCGGTTATAGCACTGTATACACAACCTTGTTTCCGCGATGCTCGGTTAAAAGTTGTCAAGAAAATAATTGGTTTTAAGATGTAGGGTTGTCCTGTCCTATCAGACGCAAACCAGACACAGCAAAGGCAAGGATTTATTAGTTACGCTTAAAACTTAGAGAATAGGTCAGTCACTGCTATCCTATTGTTTTTAAGTTTGGGGCAGCACTGCAAAGTTATAATTGTAATTACTTTGGAAAGAGCACATGAATCGGTGTTTGAGGTCATGTTTTAATCGGTGTTTATGGTCAAAAAACCGTTGATGTATCATACAGACATTTATTTTAAGCCAGCCTTTTACACTCACCGCATATGTTTTTATTTGAAGGTAGTATTATTCGATGTCAGTTACAGCGGTTGCGGTTTTTGAAACTTGATATTACATCAACAGCATATTTAATTATATTAAAGTAGCAGAGTTCTTAAATAAAACAGAGGATATCGCTATGACAAGAGGATAGCACTGAATATCTACCGTTACCTAGTAGTGATGGCGACCTTAATTTTCAGCTCCATTTTGTCTATATCACGTTTTAGGGGAGTGGAGACAAAAGGTTTCTAACTGCCGAACAAATTGGACATGTTATTGAAAGGGCCTGAATTGGCACAAAATGTTTTAGAATCTTTACATCAGCGTAATATTGTACGAGTAGATTTTCTTACATCAATCTAGTTAATAGGTATTTCATTTTCAATTTAAAGATTAAACTTATGGGCCTTGTTACCAAAATCAACAAACACAGCGAAGAAAGATTTCCTACTTCCAAACAATTTGCACAACATATACCCCTTAAAAAGGTATGCACGAGTAAGCATTACTATAGGTTCTTACCTACGAGAGTATATAAAAGGAACCTTTTCACCCTCTTGCCACATAAACGGAATTAGGTATACGCGTCCTCTTAACAAAGATTTGTGTTTGAACCAGGAACAATAAGAATACGAACGTCTTTTTCCCAAATCAGGCAATTTCGTTCGTCGTCAAAAGGTTGAGCCAACACAATTATGTTCACGCAGGATTTAATCAAAATCTCAGCATTGTAGATTTCGAAGAGACGAGAATGTTTTTCAAGATTTAAACAACGATTCAACTGATTAAAAATTTTACATGAGAAGAAGGAGATATATTTTTGATTATTATTTATTACTGAATATAGAGGTATTTCACTTTACTTTGGGATTTGTACTTAAATTCATTCGGAGTTCCGGAACGTATCTACCGCACGATAATGCGGTATATGACAGCTAGCGAACAAATAAAATAGCAGCTCATGACAACCGCACACTGAGTGCTTCTTTTGTCATGCGGTAAGAACTCCATTTTGTTGCTGTTTTGAATCAAAACGTGAAAGTAGACTTGTCTTAACAGCGAAAATTATAGTGTGAGTTATTCTAACTGATACGAATATCAGAAAAAAATGCGCGTAAAACATTTTGGAAAAACTATTCTCTGTGATTATGTTATTTACCAAAACCTTTTCTAGAATACTTTCTTTTTACGTAAAGGCCGATAGAGGACTAAAACGTGGCTAAAACGAAAATCCTCTTGACAATAAATAGCAATAA
The DNA here is from genome assembly GCA_024500475.1 of Phthorimaea operculella. Lineage (NCBI taxonomy): Eukaryota > Metazoa > Arthropoda > Insecta > Lepidoptera > Gelechiidae > Phthorimaea > Phthorimaea operculella. The sequence goes on from JANFCV010000002.1 coordinate 12,435,779, forward strand.
AAATGTCCCAAAATCCGGTCCTATTGTACTCTTAGGAAAGATGAAAATAAACTTCTTACTTGCTAAATTGGTGTTACTTGTAGTTGGTTGAGTAGGTAGGTTAATAATGTTTTCTTGTCAAAACTTGCGTGTTTTTTTATTTTAATTGTATTTCAAAAAGAAGATATTTGAAACGGACTGGTACACTGAAAATGCACATCTAGCTAAAAGTCAGATGAGTTTTTATGCATTAAACTAGTATTTTTTATAAATTTTGTAAAACTAGAAATAGTTATGAAAAATTACGGATCTCTCTATATGTACAAAATTATCTATTTTTAACGTATTTAGAACACAAACAATTTTTTATTAGATTCTACGACCTTAAAAGTAACCTCTTCACTTAGTTTACATTTTTTTAATTCATTACAATTACGAGACTTAGGATGTTTTTACCGATAGATTACCAACAAATTGATCATGACGGTCCCATCGTTTATTCCTCGTTTTATCAAAACTAAAGACATCATTGAAGCTATACATAACATACACTTGCTACATCAATGTTTTCTTTGCAGAGTGTAACGGAAAATCCTCTAAATAATGATAAAGTGCGATAACATCATAAAATTGAACAACTTTCCATACGAAAATATTTCAATAAACGTCATTTTATTACTTTCCATCGCCCATATTTTTTTTGCCTCTCTAAATGCAGCCATAGATCGTAAATTTGTATCGATGGTCGAATTTTTCCCTTAGGACCGGTATGCTACCAGTCCCGCTATGCTACCTTTTTCGAATACGTTAAAAATTGAAATTTTTTCGCGTCCTGACATTATGTTTCTAGGAAAGAGCTGTTCTGTTCCTGACATGGTCTGTATTCAGTATTCGGAAGTCAGTCCTTTACAATTCCGTATACTCAAAATCATGACTAGTATGACTGCCCCACAATTGACCGAGTTAATTCATTCATTAGTAAGGGATAGGAAATTGTCCCTTCTATAAAGCTTCTATCCCCAACGACAATAGTCGTTAATGAACGGGGGGGCTTTCAAAGGGTCTATTAACACTTTGGCTGCGAACACTTTTATTGCAAGAGCTTACACGAGAAAAAAGTGTAAAGGATAAGTAAATAAGCTAAAGGTTATGACACTATTAAAGGAACAAGGATCAAGTCTCTTCTACTAAAAATAAGGTTAATCGTTAAAAAGTACAGGATAAGCTAAAGGCTGTGAAGAGAAAAAGATCCAAAGGTGTAACTTTGGATTGTATTAAAACTACGTTTGCGGAGAAGTGATCGTAATTTTATCTTTTTTCCTGCGACAGATCTAGCGGTTTACTGCACGTTCAGGTTGCTACAGTTCGTGAACTAAGCCTGTCTCTTTGGTTTTCCGAAAAACCATACAAAATACCACATTTGCAGAAGAGCAAAGTGATAGGAATAGTTATATATCTATCTATCTATCGCTTTCTGTATACGCTACTATCGCGTATAAGAATTTTGCCTCCGTGTCGCAAGTATTGTCTACAATTTTGTGCCTGTGCTACGCCGTAGCACGCCGTAGCAATTACCTACGATAATAGTATGTACCGCCATAACAATATTGTAAGATAAGGCATCATATAGCGTTTGCTGATTGCATAATCACTTATGCAAATAGCTAGAATACGTTCTTGCATCTCGCACAATACACATACACATAGAATTGATAATATCAATACACACTGAAATACAAACACCCTTATTTGCTTTAGCTTATAATTGGTCAGAAATACTTTATGACATGGCTACCGTGTAATGCCGGCTTAAAATAGCATGACCCCTATCTTTTCCGTAGGTTTCGTAAGAAGCAACTAAAGGATTTGGAGAGAGGACATGTGGGATTCGCCTAAGGGTTTTGATCCCAATAAATTTACGATTGATTGGAAATTAGACGGCAATTTTTCTTCATTACAGGTCAATTTGGGTAAATGTAACCATTAAGGTTGAATGAGCAATCAAGAAAAGGAAAGAAAAGGAAAACGGGACCATTTTCTTAAACAAAAAACGTTTTTCAAGAAATAATAGCTGCAACATCTTACGGAGTTTAAGGAATAGCTCTCCAAATACAGCGCAAGGTTTTGCAAATATTCACAGGGAACGTTGCTGCCTATCCCGAGGATACATCTCTTAGTCAGCTTTTTACGACACCCACGGGTAGAAATGGGATGATGTTATGTTGTGTTGTGTTATTATTATAAGCTGGCACCACACGGCACGGCATTCATATCTATCGGCAGTCAAATACTTACGTTTTTTTGTTCATGCCGTCTTTTATGCAATCTATCCAAACTTTTTATACCTTCCTCTCCTGCTTCATCCACCCACATTCATATTCATTCCATTATTTTGGTTAAAGTACCTATGGTTGTTGCCACTTTTATTGTACGTTGTTAGCGTAAGAAGGAATAACTTTTCGCTCACAGGCGTGAAATTTAGGTGCTGACTCGGAACCGTCAACAGAGAATCTCTCTTTCGGAAAATTTACGACTCCCTAGGGATCTCTGAAAGGAAGAAAGTAGGAACATGGAAAGTGTAGGTACTAGTTACCAAACAATCGAATTTCCCCGAAACTTAACAGCTTTCCCTAAAGAACATAGTATCACACCATTAAAAATAAAAAAAGAATCAAATACCTCTGTGATTCTAGATAAAATGAATAGTACCCACTTTTTAACTTGCTGATCTTAGACACATTATGATGAACGTATTGACAATCTTTTGGGTCTATTACTCTCAAACTCATAGTATTTATTATACACTAAAACGTGCTTTTTTATCGTAATTATAAACTACTTCTACTTAATAACAATAATAACCGGAAAAGGGTCGAGTTGTCACGCGAACAACTTTTAATTGTATTACTTTACTGTGGAGAATTCACTCTTAGTACAGTCAACGGGAAAACAAAAGAGGTAAGGAACAATTGCTTATAATAAGGCACGCAACAATTAGTATTGTACAGCTATACGAAATTAAATGATTCCTGTAATATTTCCATTATAGTTATATATAATGAATAAATTGAAGAACTTATTCTAACTTCCAAATGGCTTTACATTTTACTAATTGTCACAATAACCATAACTGATCTTGAATAAGAGCAGGCAGATGATGAGATGAAATAAAAAAAGAAGAGATATTTCTAAGTCATTTTCTGGAACCTAACACAGACTTGCTGTTGATGTCAAGTTTTCATACTTATTTGTGATCGCTTCTGCTGGCACAATGATAATGGTGGCATTAAATCAAAACCTAGTTGGTGTAATAAAACCTAATAGGAGAGGTAGGTACGATAACTTACTAACCTCCATTATAAACCTATAAAATATAATATATGAAGACCACAGAGACTTAGGTAAATCCTACTTAAATATGCACATAACTGACTAAAATATCCGAACCGTACCGACAAGGTACCCTAACTAATTAGCCAACCGACTGTACCTGTTTGAAAGTAAACAGACCGAACACATAAAACTTTAGTGTTGTTCTAATATTATTTCCCCACACGATGCTAATTTTGTGTGGAAATTGTATGAGATGAACTCTGAATTTGAGTTTTCTAGATTTTATTACGAACGTTTGGATGTACTATACTAAACCACAAATGAATTTTACTTTAACCAACTACAGAAACTATTTTAGGAAAATCATAGCATAAAAAATCCTCAATTCTACCAGTGGGTATCGTATTATCCAGGAAATTAGCAGCACTGTTCCCTATCAGTATGGCAATACCTCCCGATACATTATAGGCCCATGTCCAGCAGTGGACTGTTGTGGCTGTAATGGTAGGTAAAGATAAGCTAAACAGGACTAACAAATCATCTATTATTTAAAAAGTATAAGCATGTGTCTCTGTGAGCATTGTTCCCATTAATTTCTGCAAAACTCTCTTTCTGAAAATCTTGTATTTAAATAGATAGGTAAGTAATATGAAATGGGTGGGTCCTACGGGGTTCTTGGTGGTTACGGAAAGTAAGTTAGTATTAGGATATATTATAATCTCTCATTACTTAAACACTTGGAATTCTCTGTAATTTACAGCAAACGACATCTATCATTGAATCTGATTTCAACAAGTGTGCCAGACGAATTGATATTCACAGCACAACTCCGAAGTGGCAAGACGAAGGTTTAACCGCGATTCCTTTGGTAAAATCACACTCATTACTCGCCCTGTTTCACCGCTAAAAAGTTTTTCTACTGCGATCCAAAAATATTGTTTCTATCATGTGAAATATTATCGGACATTGTGAGATTTAACATATTTTTATCCAATAAAAAAAAACAATGATATTATTCTATGTTAACGAAAAAAATTACGAAACTTTCTACGAATTCTTAAATTTTCTTATTTTTACTAAAGAGAATAATATAAACCTAGCACTTTGAGTGCATTAAAATCCCAATACATTATTTATACTCGTACTAGAAATAAATAAGCTACAAATTAGATAGAAAAACTGCATACAAAGTACTGATGGTAGGTGGTATCATCGCCACCATTCGGTTGATCATGGTTAGCAAATGTTCAGTCTCGGTTTAATTTATTAGGAGGATATTTGCGAAATATAATTGGGTAGACAAGGGCTGGTAGTAGAGATAAAACTTAAAAATAGCGTACCAAGTTTTATAACACATCTCGTAGGTATTATTTTTTTGTAAAACTTGCAAATTTTTCCACCGCAGGCTCGACTTGAACCAGGGACTTCGTAGATTGAAAAAGTCACCGGCGTCTTGCAAGTTTTTCAAGAACTTAGAAATTCTAGAAAGCAGTAGAATACTCCAGAATCATTATGTAAAGCTTTATTACGTCACAGTCTGCGATCTAGGCGACTGCCAATGTTAAAGCGGTGAACATTTACCTTGGCGCTGTTACCACTTTTCAGTCCCTTCCGAGAAAATAAATTGGTTGAGGAAAATGAGAAAACGTCAAACGAGAGCGTCAAGGATTAAAGGAACAAGTGAGGCGTGTCAGCAAACGTCTAGAACATTTTCAGGTAGGAGTGTGTCTAGTAAAAAGAAAATTTGAGATCAAAGCAGAAAGAGTAGCTTAGTTAGGCTACATACCTGATTTTACTTAATTTACTAATTGAAAATAAATACAATCTACCTAGGTATGAATAAAAAATGGCTCTGAGGTAAAATCACAGAGCAATGACGTCTTCCATCATGCGCAGGTAAATTTTTCATGGGTGAAATAATCATCAGAATCATGCATCAGATTAGCAAACATCGTTTACAAAGGTTCATGGGTTTCAATTAGTTAGGACGATCTTATACAACGAATAAAAAAGGGAAAAAAAAACACAACTTTGTTGCAGTATATTGAATACTAGCATTGTAACGTCTATTATGTAAAATTTCTATACGACAAAATGATGTACTATGCAGAATGTCGGTAACAATTTTTTTCAGATTAAAGTCAATTAAAAACACATCACGTGAAACACACCTCACATAATATTTTTTACTTCCGCTAATTCTATTTACTTGTCCCTCACTCCCAGAAACATAATTTGTATAATAACCGCTTTTTAGGAGCAAATACTCAAATTAGGGAAACGGCGCGCGAAGCGCATATAAGTACAGATGGCTCACTAGCGACGATTTTGACGTTTACTGGCTTTATCTGAAACTGGGATCTCTGGGGAAGTCAAGGTAACTTTTTCTTAGGCATGTAAATATAATCAAATTCAGATTACATGAAAAAAAATGTTACATGCATATAATTAGCCAGGATTGACTTACACGGCACGCACACTAACAACCAATCACAGCACCTTTTTTGGCGCGTAATTTAAATTCATCGAAGTGTGTGTTTCTAGGACAAACAGGGTGCACTTTTTTCGTTTTGTTTTTTTTTTTTAGTTAAATGCAATTTTCTCGAAAACTAGCGTGTAGAATTCTTTAAAAAATTGCCTAGAACATGCTTAGGTATATTTAATTCGATCTGCCCCTAAAATACTTGCAATGAATTTAATAGGACCTTATATAATTTTTGTCCAAATATAGCCACAGTCTAGGTAACTAAGATCATATTTCTTGGATTAAAATTGGCTCAGAATCATATGACGTTCTTGTATTAGATTTTTGATATTCTTATACTTTGTCATTTTTGACACGAGCAGCCTTAACTACGTATGTAACAAGTGTCAATCTCGAAAACCCTAAATATGCTCGAGCGAACCTTCTGTAAACTCTCTATTTTGTGGCAAATTGTTCTAATATTTCTTTACGAGACCAATTTGGTCGGCCATTTAAAATGTTCCCGATGTACGTTGGTGAATGGAATTTTTATGAGCAACAGTCTTGGGTTGAGAGTGGATTGGATGGCCTAAATTTGTATAGCAACCCGGAAAATAAGTACCTACGGGAAAATGATACTTGTAGGTTTATTTTTTTCCTTAATGCTTCTTGTCGTCACGTAAAGTTAATGGTAGAACTTTGTAAGTGTCTATGAAATTTTGAATTATTGTAACATTTTATATATTAGGCAATCAGAAAAAATCAATCACAAATAAAATTTATCATAACACAAAATGAACAACAAGCATGACTGTTTTCAATAAGAAACCTACAATGTAACAGATAAATTAATTTACAAAGGTATTTTATATACAATGTTTTTAAAAATACGATATGAAATTAATCTGCTAACGCTGCACTTATAACAGAACTCTGCGTCGAAGCATACGTCTGTAAAACCCTTCGACATAAGCCGTATTGGTACTGTAATAAGGTCCAAATTCGTATATTAGGCAGCGCAAAAATAACGCACAACCGGATGTTACGCATGTTCTCGCCTAAATGATAATGCTATTATTTTTTCAAAAACTGCAAAAACCTCTTTTTATGCCCATACGGACCCACACACACATACGGACTCAATAAATAACTTGTCCGCAACTTGAACTAAAAGGCCGTGTTACAATGGAACTAATACAATAACTGGGTTTTCGGCAAGTTCAGAAGTTGGAACCATTTTCTCTAGGGAATAAAAAGTTCTCTTCTAATCCTTTACGTTCCAGTACTCTTCTAACTTTAATACAATGAATTTGAAACGTATAATTAACCTATTGCTATTTAATAAATATTTTTTGTAGAAACTCTTATTATACCGTGTGGTAACGGCTAAGAATAGTATCACCCCATATTTTTCCCTTGGGTGACATAATAAAATAAGCGATTGCAATTTTAGGCGACATGCAGACAACCTTTCACTATAGTAATACGCAGTCTTCTAGAAGACTCTGAAACTTTTGTCAGACAGGGTGTGAATGGCCGTTATTTACAGTCGTTCGCACTCAGCCTACCCATCAAGAAATACAGGCGTGGTATTAATGTATGTATTATTATCTACTCAAATTATGTAGGTACATAGTACAAATAAGGTGATAGTAAATATTTTTCTTTAATATTCATACTGCAAAATGTTCTCAGTTAAAATCCTAAACATTGTAAATGATGTGAAAAGGAACAAAAATATTTATTAAAAATCCTAAAACTAAACCCTATTTCCGTATATTTCAGCCTTTAATTTTTTTGCCTCCTTTTTACAAGTAAGGTTCAAAATTAATATACCCTTTTACGTTCTCAGTAGAATACCCGTAAAAATATCATGTTCACACATAATTAGAAGCACAAATTATAATGTCAAGTTCCCAACCCGTGAAACCCAAGCTTATAAATGCGAAATTTCTGTGAAAATAAAAGTCAAGAGAACTTTTTTACAAGAAGGTACCACTTTTTTCCATTACGAAAAACAGAGCTGTTTAAAATATAAACAGAGGCAAGCGGGCAAGTTTTAATAACATCGGTCCTGGAGCGTCGTGCCGCGTATTGTTATACTGTTATTATTCTTAACAAAATGAGATTTAATGGTTTTTTTACTGGAAAGGCTTTCAAAAGTTATTCCTGTTTTATATCAATACATAAAAAGCACTCGCTTTTTGTGTTTCTCTGTCTGTCGTGGAATCCGCTAGCTTCTTCTAAACGACGCAACGGATTTGATGCGATTTTTTTCTAGATAGAGTATTGCAAAAAAAGGCTCGTATGTATAACAGTCACATGCCGGGAAAACGTTTTCTTTTTTCGCAAGAAAATGATTTGCAGCCGGTAACACCGCCGACGGGCAGTTAGAGTACTTATTTTAAAAATTAACATACAGACCAAACTAAAACCTCTCAGGGTCTACTCCTCTGATCAGTAAACCAAGTAGATTAAACCTAGGTTCCTATTTTTGTGGGATCTACCCTTAGCAACAAACCGTTTTTAATGGTCATAGGCAATTTGTAAATGATTATGGTAAGTGAATGTAGAACCACGGGTAGAAGCCATTATACTTTAATAAAATAATGTCTCAATATACTTTATAGGTAGTATGTTGTAGTAGAGGCTCGTAGTGCAAATTTTACAAGGTAAAGTAGGTGGTTAACAACAAGTTAGCCAGACCATTAGGCAATATTCATGAGCTTGATCGTGCGGCACGAAATACGTACCTAATGTGTGTTTATCTTTTCCTTAAATAGGCTACCCAATTTTGGCTGTTGGTTTTTAATAAATGTTCTCAAAAACTCGAACTTTAAAGTATTGTATAAAACAAAGTAATCTTTGTAAGACTTGGATGGATGAAGGTCATTGCTTTCGCATAACCTCTAAGTATCATCCACACTAGAAACCTTTTTGGTAGTCTATTTATCACTAATAGGTAGTTTGGATAATAATTTATTTTGTATTTAACAATTATTTGAAAATCGTCAATGACTGCCTATTATTTAACCTACACACCTACCCATCTAATAGTAGGTACCATTGCAAATCTTATAGACAAATACGTATCCACTATCCAGCTGGAGAAACAGAACCAAAGTTGAACAGTTGTAGTCTACAGGACAATAGAGCAGACTGACAAACTTTGCTTCACTCATGAACAACCCGGTATTTAATCAGAACCGCATTTCACTCACTGAACATCACCTGCATTCAGACAAGGGACTTTTGAAGTGGCTAAAATGCTTGGCTACGCGTTTTAGCTGTTAGTAAAATTACAATTCTCGACACGGGCGAGAGTCGCAAACTGTTTTTTACCAACAGTTACGGAGTTTTGAAGGTTATATTATTGGAAGGTATTCTCATAATATGTCTAAATCAACCACTTCAAGATTTAGGGCCTTATCTGTTATCCGCCACTATTCACGGTCCTGTACATCATTATCATCTGCCTGCCCTTATACCAATTTATTTGGGGTCAGCACAACATGTCTTTTGCTTCCATTCATCTCTATCACCAGTCAAATCCTCACTTACGCCTTTATTTTCCATATCGTCTTTTATACAATCCATCCAAACTTTTTAGGCCTTCCTCTTCTTCTGCGTCCATGCATGTCCACGGTCCTGTACCTATTATTTTATAATAAACTTATCGAATTTGTGAGCTTCAAACTTCAAGTGTTGCCAAATATGTTGGTAGTTGAAAGCCTTTCAAACTAGGCACGTAATTTCATTTTAGAAACTATGTTGTCAGCTCAATCAGGTATTACCAAGCTAGGATGAAAACTATAGGTACCTACTATCGCTAGCACATCCTCATTCAAATACTAAGAAAAACAGTATAAGTTGACCCCTGGATTTGCTAGCAAAATAGTACGAATCTTTTGCTCTCTGTTCAGAACAAAGATCATCTAGTCAAACTTTCTGCATACATTTTCCGTCTAAACACCTTCGGAAGTTATTTCAAGTTATATTGCATTCCGTTCTCGTTCGAAATCTGGCCGTGATATACCTAGTACCTACATAGTTGTTTTCTAAGGTGAATTGCACACACTCGCGACGTAATGGGGAGGAAAATGTAAAGTTTATTGCAGATGGTAGCAGGCGCCTAAATAACGGACAGCCAATAAGAGGTAACTAAACATTGATATTGACACATTTTCAACCAATTACAGAAAAAAGTCACACTCGAAAGTGGGACCATTACTTTTTCAGTTTGCTAAGTCATTGCGGTTCGTGACAGCCACCCATTGAAATGGTATCAGATGGCTTATAGCGCGAGAAAGCTATTAGGTACATATCGATGCAGCCGCCATACAAATGACAACATTTTAAAGCCGCAATTAGATGCAGAAAAGAGTGTCAAGCTGTTCTATTTATGTATCGGATTTTGTAAAACTTTTTTTTTTAAACTGGATCCAGCAAAACACCGGATAATCATGTGTTACGTGTGAGAACCGTCTAAATGTTCGTAGCAATACCAATAGATTCTTATTGGATTTTTCGTATCGCTGAGCTCGCTTGATTAAATTTCGCTTCATTCCTCACTTTTCGAGATAGATCCTTATTATTGTACGAGGTAGGTATTGCATTTTCGCGCTGGCATATAGACAGACTGACGAGAAAGTATAGTCAGTTTATATTTCAAACTAAGTTATTGTGTAGAATTAAATCAGTCTGCGCTCAGAATAAGATCGAAGGTTAAAACCTATTTTCAGCATAAACTGCTGTGTGATGGTGGTTCAGAATAATATCACCCTATTTCCTTTCTGCGAGTGTAATGGGTTCAAATGTATTTAAAATTTTTGTAGATAGGCAAGTGATGGGCGGACAATGTGTAAGTGATAAAATGTTTTTAGATCCGCGCGCCGTTTCAGTAATTTTTGCTTTTATAATCAACCATCAGATCATACACAGAGTGGCAATGATAATGATACAATTTTCTAAAATTCCCCTCAATTCCTTTTCCAATTGTGATGACAGCGTCGTAAAAATTTACGGCCATTTACGTTCTGCATACCTCGCAACGGATGAAGGCATGATTTGTGTGTGGGAGGACAAAATACTCCATGCCAGCATTTCAAAGTTAGCTACTAATGGAATTACAACCACCAGTACAAAAGGATTATCTGATTATCATTTGGATGGCGCAATTTTGTCTGGAACAAAGTTTATGTTAAGTATTTGAGTAATTTTCAGATATTCACTCTATCCCGTTGGCAACATTAATTTTAAAATAACTTTCTATGTAAGTACATCTTTTTTTGAGTAGATCTATACAGTAACGACTGCCGTCTAAGTTATTATTATAGACAACAACCAGGACCAACCATCATCATCTTCCTGCCCTTATCCCAATTCATTGGGGTCGGCGCAACATGTTTTGTTTGAAACACAAAATCATGTTGCAAAGAATTTGGCTTAATTTTACGACCGGCCGCCTGCCTGACGTCAACCCTCCTTGGGAATGCTTTTGTGGTGGATTAACCACCACCATACGGTTGTCCCCGGCTGTTTGGGTCGGGTTTATCCCTCGGTCGCCTCTTACGACCACCACGGGAAGAGAGGGGGTGGTGCTATTCTACTCTGCCGGCACCACAACCAGGACCAACCAATCTACTTATTAGTACATTACAAGTAGGGCCATAAATCTTAATTCCCAATTATCGTCGAATAGCTTGCGAGTACGCAAGTGCTAAAGGGAGGTAATAAAGTTTTCTAGGTTTATCACTAGCCAAACGTCGCACTAGAAATTCTCAACAGTACAATACCTTTATTACGTACCATTCCAGGAGGAGATACGACTTATATAAGTTAAAAGGAATATATCACGCAAGTCTGAAAAGCTTCCGCAACTTGAATGGGAAAAGCTCTGAATAGCGCAGTGACCAAGGCTGCGAGGCAACGTGTTGAAAGTTATTTTTGAGGGAAAATCCTGAATCCGAAAGACTGTCTGGTTAGCCAAAGTTACGAACTATTTACAATTCAAATTAGTGCCGGAATGAGTAATAGGTAGACGGTTTACATTTGATAATGTTAAGCAACTGAAATTTCACTAGCTCCTACACGCTACCGGACTAATTTACATTAAAAATCACACCACGGCGCCTGGTAGCAAGAAATTTTGCCCACTTTTGCATTAGCTAGCAGTTTCGCTTAGTTAGCCAGCCCGCAGAACTTTCCACATTTATCCCGGAAAGTTGTCCCATTCGGTTCCCTGTTTCCCGCATTTGGGCCTGGACCGCTTCTTCCCCTAAAGCTCTCGATTGTTTGTTCGACAAATTCAAACTAAAGTTCGATTCCACAAAACTATCAAGACGATTTGAATGAAACGAACAAAACATCTTTTTATGATAAAAATAGTTAACAAATTTTATAGCCTTCAGTTCAGCTCTTAATAAAGTTTAGCGTTGGCTTTATTGTTATTTCGTAAATCCCAAAACATAAATTGGTGTAACCAGCCAAATCTAAGGCATAAACTTTTAATGAAAGGTAAAATAATATCTTTTGTAATTAGTAACTTCTAATTCAATCATAAATAATAACGAAGTTCAAAATTTAGTATCTATAATGAATAATGTTTGTATTAACAATCATCTCGACCATTTGGTTGATTATCGACGCACATGATAAAAGAAGATCTTCTGCAGAAAGAATTAGAATGTAAATTTTCTTTGTACAAAAAACCATAAATTTCAGTACACATAACAACAATCATCCTTCATGAAACTTTGCTCAGGCAGCTACAAAACAGCGGAAATATGTTCCGGAACCAGCACTAACGGTCTGCGATTCCATTCGTCAAGCCGGTAATTGTGAGAAACAACATTGTGATTACCAAACCTGGCGTACGTCCAAGGCCTGATGGCAGTGTCCTCGACAACCTGTTGACTTGCCATATGGACTGTTGCAATAATAGCAAAAACAAGGAACTATCGCGCCGTAAAAGTCGCCGGTCCGCCATGTTTTACTGCGTTCTTTAATCGAGTGGGTAACAAATGGGTCCACGGATTTGAAATCACGCTTACATTTATGGCAAAAGCCGTATAGTTCCGGCTTAGTATGGTATCACATTCCCCCAATTTCTATACGTGAGTGTAAAGGGCGACTAAAAGCGGCTGTCGCGCGTAAAAACGGCTCTTACCGAGAGCCACTCCTAAGGGTTGAACCTGTGAATTTGGCAGCAGCGTTGCTTGTAAATACCTATATGAATATTTCTCGCCAATACACCTGCCAAGCGTGGTGTATACATATAAGTGGTGGTCCTCTCCAGCTAGGGAAAGCTAATGTCCAGCTTGGGACTGTTCTAATTATTGATTAATAATAAACATTTTGTGACAGAAACTGGGTCTGATAATACATGCATACCTATTCTTTCATTTATCAGACAGTAACCGGCGGTCTTTAATTTATTCATGTATTTGAAACCTATCTGATAAAACAATTAAAAACTGTTATCTTCACAATTTCCTCTTCCGGGCTACAAACTCGTTAGGAATGACCGAATCGGCAAGGGTGGTGGTGGTGTGGCCATCTATCTCCGTAGCGATATAGTCCACAAAGTTGTTAGTGTTTCACCTAATCCCTACAAGGACAATGCGGAACATCTGTTTATTGAGGTCACCCTACATCACCAAAAGATTCTGCTTGCGGTGTATTATAGTGCTTCTCTTCACATTGACTATTTTGACTCTTTAGAAAGCCTATTAAACACACACTGTCCAAACTACGATCATACGCTGTTGTTGGGTGACTTCAACACATGTTTGATCAAAGATGACAGCCGCACACATAAACTACAGTCACTCTTGTCATCGGTCAATCTCCATATACTTCCTTTATCAGCTACACACCATTTTCCGAACTGCGTTCCCCTCTCTTCTTGACTTGCTAATAACTTCTTCTCCTGATCTGGTTGCAGTGCACGGTCAGTTCCCCTGCTAACTTCTCATACCACGATTTACTTTATCTTTCATACAAAATTCGACCCCCCCGGCGTAAACCCAAGTATCGTTTCCTACGTAGTTTCAGGGGCATTGACTTGGAGAAGTTGCGGCGAGATGCTTCCAGTATTGACTGGAATCCTGTTCTAAAGGCTGACCAAATCGATGACAAGGTTAAACTCTTTAGCGAGCTTGTTTTAAAACTTTATGATACTCACGCCCCCATCAAGAAGGTCAAAATAAAGCACGTTCCTGCTCCTTGGCTTACTCAGGATATTAAAGACATGATGGGGAAGCGTGACAGAGCAAAAAAGCGGTTTAAACATTGTCCAACAGACCAAAATTTAGCGCGTTACAGATTCCTTAGAAACCGTTGCAGTCGGATGTGTAGAGATGCGAGAAGACGCCACATACACAACTCTATTGAGGCCTGTGATCCTACCCGTGTATGGAATTTCCTTAAAACTATTGGTATTGGTAAATCAACAGTTTCTTCCCCTAGTGTTGGTTTAAACCTGAACGATCTCAATAAACATTTCTCTCTCCCCCCAGTTTTTATTGATGACACCGTGAAGTCCAACACCATATTCAATTTATCATGCCAAACTTTACCTACGTGCTGCTCTTTTAGTTTCAGTTCTGTATCTGGGGAGGATGTTAAGAATCATTTGCTTTCCACCTCTTCGACTGCTGTGGGCGATGACGACCTATGTTCCCGTATGATCTCCTTACTTCTCCCTGAACTTTTGTCTATTCTAACGCATATTTTAAATTTTTCTCTGACATCAAGTTCTTTCCCTAGCGCATGGAAACGTGCGAACATAATTCCTCTCCCTAAAACGTCCAATCCTACTTCCTTTTCCGAGTTTAGACCCATATCCATACTTCCTTTCCTATCCAAAGTCCTTGAGCACATCGTCCACAAGCAGCTTGCTGAATATGTCACGTCAAATAATCTACTTTCTCAATTTCAGTCCGGTTTTAGACCTGGTCACAGCACTGTAACGGCTCTGATCAAAGTCAGTGATGACATCCGGTTTGCTATGGATGAGAAATCACTGACGATCCTTACTTTGCTTGACTTTAGCAGCGCATTTAATTCTGTGGATTTTGACGTTCTCATTTCAATACTTCGTTCTCTTAACATCTCTTCCCCAGGTTTGACTCCTACCTTCGTGGTCGCTCGCAGCGGGTCTGCTCTGATGAAGTTTCTTCTGATTGGTGTGACCTTGTTGCGGGAGTTCCACAGGGTGGCGTACTTTCTCCCCTTCTTTTTTCTATTTTTATTAATACCGTCACTTCAGTAATCTCCTCTAACTTCCACCTCTACGCGGACGACTTGCAAATTTATCGACATTTTAAAGTCACTGATATTAATAGTGCAGTTGATGAACTCAATTCTGATCTAACTAAGATCAGCGGTTGGGCAACTTCATTTGGTCTGTTGGTCAATCCTAAAAAGTCGCAGGTAATGATTTTGGGTAGCAGTTACATGTATAAGCAGTTGGATATTCGCAGTATCCCACCTGTCATTTACAATGGAGCCACCATTGCTTACACTAGTACTGCTAAGAATCTTGGGGTTATTTTCGATTCAAATCTAACTTGGATCCCACAAGTCAATGAGCTCAGCAGGAAGATTCATTACTCTTTCCACTCGCTTAAACGTCTCCAAAGTCTCTTGCCCTTGAAAACTAAAATCACTCTGGTACAGTCGCTTCTCTTTCCTATACTGGACTACGCCGATTCTTGCTTCCCAGATGCCACTGAGGAGCTTTTAAATAAGCTTGAGCGCCTCCAAAATCTGTGTATACGGTTTGTCTTCGGACTCCGTAAATACGACCATGTTTCCCAGTTTCGCAAACAGCTCAAGTGGCTCCCGATCCGTTTCCGCAGGAATACTCGCATTCTTTGTTTACTTTTTAACATTTTACACAACCCGTGCGCACCCAACTATCTGCGTGAGCGTTTTAAATTCTCTCGCCCATTGGACAAACCTTGTCGTTCTAATGTTAGAACAATTCTTGCCATTCCTCACCATCATACTGATTTTTACTCCTATTCCTTTACTGTACATGCGGTAAGGTTATGGAATTCACTACCCTACACTGTTCGAGACTGCTCTTCCATCGCCGTCTTTAAGAAGAGAGTAAGAGAGCACTATCTTTCACTATCCGACTAAAATAGGTATATTATAGTATGTATATTATTATAGTATGTATTTATTTTATTTATGTTTAGGTAGTATTTTTATGTTATATATAGGTATTTTATGTATAAGTATGTAGGTATTTCGTTAGTAGGTATTAGTAGTTAATTTGAATTTAAGTAAGTATTATGTGCACGCCCAATCTGCCTATCTTACAAAAGTCTCCCTTGCTGTAGGTCAGCTGGAAGAAATTTCTTAGTAGAAATAAGCTGCCCTGTTGTGTCGTCTTTCTTTGTATATGTCTCTTGTAATGTTTCTTGTGTGCAATAAATGGTTAATAATAATAAAAAAAAAATTAATGATAATCAACATTATGTTCCGCGAGAAATGTAAAAAAGACTTTCAAATAGAAAACCTAAGGCTACACTTTACCGCGATGCTTGTTGTTTTACTGTCGTCCGCTTACGATGTTTTGATGCTACCCCAATAGTTTTACTGAGTGAAGCCGTGATAAAAACTCCGCTTTCCTTCTGCTTTTATGGAAGAGAAACATTTCCGCTTCAACAAATGGAATGTAATGCAGGTAATATATTTTTACGGTTGTTTCTCCCGTGTACATTTTGTTAGTTGCGCGTATAAATCTTACGGTTTGACCTAAATAAATGGTCCAAGAGTAAATTTTAGGGATTATTGCGATCGTCATTTAAGCTTCTGGTGGTAGCAATTGTAAAAGATTTAAAACCTTAAACATTGTGTATTACCGTAACGGTCTTCTTTTTGTAAATTTTGTTTGTACTGTCACATTCAGCGAAACCAGTTAGTTAACTGATTATGCTTATCGACAAACGTTCCATTATAATCCATTTTGTCTGCATGTGACAGTACTCTCCGTCTGGGTCTTTGCTCTGTTCTACAGTTAGGCACTTTCCCACTTTGTCTGCCTACAAACTTAAGGTACTGATGTAAGACGCTGGAAAGTCTGTTATAAATATAAGATGTAAAAAAAATGCAGCACATATTCTTAGGGGCGAAACTGAATGACTTTTTCTCAAGGTAAACATAGAGATATTTTATACGAGAGGTTCAGTATTATTTTAATTATTTCGATCTATTTTCCTTGGGGAACGTTCTTCGGATTCACCCATTAAATATGTGCAGTTATTTCTTTTAATTCCTGTATATAATCTAGCACTTACCTGGACGTGATAAGGCGCAACTTTCTCTTCACCCTTGATCTCGACGTTGATGTGCAGCCTGATGGCACCGGAGACAGCTGACTTGTCGGTTCTCTTCTCCAGATTGTACCAGACGTCCATCTCACCGGATAGTGTTCGAACCTAAACAAATTTTAAAACATTACAAAAACTTCAAGCATAAGAATCAGCGACTAGAGTTATCTTCAGGGAAAAAAAACGCGACAGATAGTAAAATATCAAAATTTTGTCTTTTCACTCAGGCGTTTCAAAAGGAAAAGACAAATCGAGTAACTAACATGGGGGTGGTAGTTACAGCAAGAACAACGGTTGTGTATGTGGGTCCTGTCTCCTAACGATTAGACGAGTACATCTAGGTATTAAACTGCCCTGCGAGTCAATAATCTTGCACGCAAGAGAGAGAACCTTTACAGTGCCACTGACTTTACAATGCCTCTGGAATTGGTCCATTTCATGTCTTAGTCGATCGACACGCAAAAAAATATACGGTAACTAAAAAAAATACGGTAACTAACCTCAATAATGGTTTGTCCTAAGAAGTCATCCGATTCCCGAGTCAGTTTCTGTCGGAGTTTCGATTTCAGATCGTTATCTTCATCCCACACCCGGACTTTGATCCGATCGGAAGAGTTGTGACATTCGCTGTGAAAAGAATAAAATAGTTTACAACTTTTCTACCTTTTATTATTTTTATCAATAAAATAGATCATAGACCAAAAAAGTCATGGTGTAGGCGCATGTCGTCTTAAGATGCGGTATCTGTACCTACCGTGGATTTTTGTCTTGAAGAAACAGACTTTAGTTTTCAGATAAAAAGTATTCTAAAAAGAACTGCGCCTAAGTTTCACAAAGATTACACCTTATCTTAATAACTGCAGTACTAATACTGGAGTTCTGTCTGAATCTTGGTTAGTTTCCAACTTCAAGACACCAAAGAGAGTAGTTACCCGAGATCACAGACTTTGTACTAAAAACTTTATAGTTTCAGTGTAAAGTTCAATACCTACTTTGGTACTTCGTACGTGGCTGACATTTCGATTTGTAATTTAAATAGAATCACTAAAAGTGTTCCATGAGGCGAGTGCCAAGAGCGAGCGTGGTGGGGACTTTTGCACCCGAATCGACGCTTAATTAAGTTTAGTTTTTGATTGCTTGCGTTTGTAATCAACCACATCAGCCTGTGAAAGTCCATGGCAGAACGTAGGCCTCCCCCAGGTTTCGCCACAAGGCACGATCTTACAATTTCGCCAACCATACGCTCTGGCAGGAAGCCATGTTGTGGATACCTTATTGGTCTATTTTAGCAAAATAAAGTAACAATTTAAATACTCACAAGTAAAACTTCTCGTTCCACACCGGGTTCAGTTCTTGAGGCATCGTTCTCGTCCGTTTCTTCACCTTGCTGACCTGCACCGTCACGTAGGGATCCGAGGTACCGCTCTTGTCCTTCGCGATCAACCCTTGGGCACAGATAACTGCCCAACAAGGGCAAGATTAGAAACAAAATACGATAAAAATGTTTTTAAATCGAGTGTCATAACAGTTGACAAATAAGTGTTATCTATACATAATGCGTCCGTCTGCCGGCAGCGACAGGGGAGGATAATATTTCGGAACCAAGGAATTAATAGTATCAGACAAAAAAATTATCATAAAATATATTTGATGTACTATCATCTAAATAACTGTCGAAGGTATAGGTTTGATGAGATGACTGAAAATACATACAACAAATACGCAATTCACTTCAACTACCGTGAAGCGGTCTTATTTGCCAAGTTTGACGACAGAATAAATTTTAAAACTGTATTTTACAAAACAGCTCTCAAATTCCATAATTACCTTTTTTGACACACCGAGAACGTAGCTAAGTAGAAAATAAATAGGACAAGCTGTTCTACGTCGTTATCGCTGCTCATTAACGACAAAAATTCGAATTCTGCATGACAACGCAATATTCTGGTTACAGAATACATTTCCCAAAATGGATACCCACCTACTTATTTCAATTCTACGCTCGACCGAGTGCGGTACGTATACTGCTGAACAAGAGTAATTGCCGGCTGTTCTATAAACGGTCCGGGACGCCTGAATGAATGCTGATAAACGAATTTCAGTAAATCTACCTATAAATTATACAGAAAAGGGTAGTTGTAAGGAAAACTGTATGCATAGTGAAGGAAGTTAATTTTTTTGGGAAATAAAATACTATATTTTCAAACAAAGATGTGCAAATGATATATATCCTCTTTTAGTGGATGCACTAATCATTTCAGACTTGGAATGCAATGAAAATTTTAGCAATTACTCAGTAGCTTAATTAATGCATCTAATAGCAATAGTTATCTCAGGATATTAGATAATTTAAGTATCTCAGATAAGCATTAAGCATATTTTACTCCTTCATTATGCATATTGCTATTACCGTTTTTAAGTTTTTAATACCTTTTGCCCACACACTTTTACGAAACAAACTGTTAATTAAGCAATAAGCTTTTACTTACTTTAGCACTTACCAGTTTATATTGCAGTTTTCACTTACCAGTATTTCAACAAATTTTAACAAACCTTGCTACTGACGGGATAAATTTTGTGTAACGGGATGGGGTCAAAGAAGAAGACTCTAGCAGCAAATTCTACCAAACTTTTTACTATGAATCGATACCAATTCGATATCTAAACTCGAATATAGCGACTACATTATCGCAAACTTCTAATGCAAACTTCGACCAAGAAGAAAGTTCCAAAGAAGTAGTGTAAGAGATGGAATCAAATCTAATGGTACCGGAATTTTCACGAATCGGAAAGTTATTGACAGAAAAGTTGAAAGGTAAGAAGGAGCTTGTTAATCAAAAATTTGGATGGGGTCATTCTCCATGCGGCAATTTGATCTAAATTTTGTATCTCTAACTTCAGAAACTGGTCACGATGCTCTGAAAATTTTAATCAAATTACTTCAATAAAGTACCTACTCTTCGTGTGCATACCAATTCGAAACGTTCACAAATTGAAACGTCGAATTTCGTGAAATCATGCAATTTGTGTCAATTTAGCAGACGTGCTGCCAAATTGCGGTCCCGTACTTAATTAATGTGTTATTTCAGTGTCAAAGAGGAATATATTAGTGTGCGTGAACCTTAATATTGAACCTAATTACTGTTCTTAATTTCACTGTGTTTGTGTTAGATTCGTGGAATTTCTTTGGTGTTCTGTTCAAACCAAGCTATAGTTTTGTTTTTAAGTGATAAAGAGCGGGTGCAGTATCGACCGTGGTAGGGCTGGGTTAGTACTGAAGTAAAGTATGCAAAGTGTTTTATGACAACTGCTCGTAATGTTGGAAATTCCGCCCAAATGAAAGATAAGTAGTTACATATTACATTCGGCGCCTAAATCAATTCATTATTGCCAACGGCGTATAAGGGTTTTGAGCGATGGCCCTGATTTTTATTCCGATAACATGAGTATAAATGGAAATGAAAAATTTGGTAAATTGAAAATGTGTATGTTTAATATTAGGGTTTACGAGCAGCTATCAATAAAAGTTAGAGTTCAGGCGAAGAGACTGTCTAATAGAGCCAAAACTGCGAACGTGCGGTTCGAAGCCGCAAAAGACCGTCGCAAACCTGTAATGGCGATCTTGCAAGACCATTTCGAGGTTCCTTCTATCGTGATTTGCTCGGCCTGCTCTAGACTGTCAATGTGAGTGTCTGGATCGACGTTAAAAGTCCGCCTGGCCGCCACATGAAACGAAAGATGGAAATCTATTTAGTAGGAGTCTTACGCCGGTGCTTCTGGAAGTTTCGACGTCCCGGTGTCTGCGTCTGCTATCCTGTTAGGAGTAATATGATTAGTGTCACTGTCTTCGAACCTGTGATAGCAATCTTCGCGCTCCATTTCGAGGTGCCATCCAGGACTGACTGCTTCACGGTGCTCATGTGTTGTGCGTGCGGCTCCGGTTCCATGCTGAACACCTGTCTGGTTATACACATTGGTGTCAGCGATCAAAGGTTTTTGTGAAGAATCCAATTCGCAAAATATTTCAACTGAAGTATGGAATACAAAATAATGTTACGACTTACTGGTCAGCTACGGCTGAACTTTAAAAGTAACGAAATAGTATCTGTACATTTTTATTTATTATTTAATTATTTTTTCATAAAGTTCATTTTTCTTCTATAAAATATCTTTGAATAAGGCTTTTCATCATTTAGTATGTCAGATTGTGATTTGAAATAGATATTAAAAGGATCGTAAAGTTTATTTTATGTAGGATACTTTATTTTACACCGTTTTCATATAACTCAGCGGAACCAGATCCAATTTTTAAAGCCATATTTTATCCGACGTGCAGGTTAATATAAGATTTCATGTGAAAGAGTTAGAGATAAATCAAAATACCTGAGTATCCGTTCGAACAGCTTTTCAGGCGGGATAAAATTTATGTGTTTCTAGATAAAAAAGATGGGATACCTGATCAGTTCGAAGATTTCTGGTTTGTCTCGTTCCCGTTGTTTCATGCGTTCCTTCATGGCGGTGATGATGGAGTTGGCTTTGTCCTCGGCGCCATGTTTGGAAGACTTCTCGGCCGCCCCTGCGAAGCACACTGCTCAGGCGGTGCCAGGACTGTTCTTGGCAGTAGCGGGATGCGCCGGGACGGCCCCCCCGCCCCGCGTTCACGTCCGCCACGACCTCTCTCGACCCCGACCCGGCCAGATCGCGACTGCGACATAGAAACTGTCCGGGAAGTTTGACACGACGTCGGATCTGATCGAGTCGCTGGTCTCGAGTGGCGCCGGCCGGAGCCGACTTGAACACGGCGCCTTCCTCACAAACTTGAATACAATCTAACGTATTTATCAAACATTGTACAACTCTGGCGAATTATTAATCGACTATTTATCAACAAGCCGCCAGGGCTTTGATACAATCACCGTTAGTATTGTATTCTGAAACAAAACACCCTTTGTATTGTATGTATAAGTGCTGTTTGTTTGTTAAACACCTTCGTTTTGTCATTTTACAACACCCGTATTCTAATCTGATTGCGAGTAAGATTCTATAAGACAACTAGTTAAGTATATTATTTGGTTGGTAAAGATTTCGTAACACGTCCTAAAGGGATAGAATAGTAGAAACGAAAAATAGTGAAACAAAAAACAATAGGAATCTATAAAACAAAGTAGGAAAGAAAGAAACTAAGGGACCACATATAATATCGAAGTAGACAGACATTGGTTGGCGTGCACACATTGCTAACAGGCACATTTTTACAACAATGTGATTTTGTTTGTAGAGCATTTGTGTTATTAAATTCATAGACAGATTTCGCAAGACGGGCCGTGTGTAGAAAGTGTAGATTGTAAAGTAGGGCAGAAAGACATAGGTAACGCAATTCAGTTTAAAAAGGGCTTTGATAAGTTTCGGCGCTGGGCGGGGCGACCCGAAAGGAATAGGATGACGGGACCAAAGTCCCAATCTACGTGAACTTTCGTCTACACTTCTAAACCATTTATACACATTTATGTAGTCCTATAAAAATAAAGAGAAAATAAACTGAAATTAAATAATTTATTAAGTATAACATATTTTAAATAGAAACCATAATACATAAGATATAGAACAATTTTAAAAGAATACATGAAAGAGAAAAATTTTAGAGATAAATCAGTAAACAAAGTACAAAACCAAAAAAATGTGAAGTTATAAAGGAAAACCGAAAGTAAAACTTATTTGCATAGAAGTGTAGACTCATAAAAGATGAGAGTAGCGTGCAGTCGATAACTCTAACCAGAAGTTTTGCCGAAATTTTGCCCAAACGACTGCGCGCCTAAATGATATCGTGCAAATGTATGGCCAGATGCTTCCTATGGGAATATTAATTTAGAAAATAGTCATGTTAATCGTAAAATTGATAGCCATGCACACCGATAAAGCGATTGGAAAATTCAAAAGGGGAAACATGCTTATTATATGAGGTCAGAATTAAAAGATAGAAAGAAAGACAAAAATAAAATACAACATTTAAGACATCGACACTAATAACGGTTTTGATGCTTGCTCTTTGTGGAGTTTGTGGTATTTGCTTTACTATCTAACAGCTAATATTTTTGCGTCCATCACTAGTCCTGGTTGTGAAAAAGTGAAAAAAGTTACCACATATTTAATTAAGAAATTGAATGCATGCAAAAATTTTAATCATGCACATAAACTATCGCTTTTCACTACGTTTTCAGGTGTTGAATCACTATTATAATTTACCTTTTTACACGGACGCTTTCACAAAAGAATCTAAGAAATTATTTTCGTGGACACTTAATTTATAAACTAGCACAGTGTTTAAAGGCCGTCACTTTCGTCAAGTTGTTATATCAAAAGCTGCAAATGTAAAGATCAATCATTTCTTTAAAAAACATCTATTGATGTTAAAGAACAATAATTTCTTTGTTGAATGAGCAAAAAACTAATTCTTTTTTCTGCTTGTAATGTCAAGGCTTAGATTTCACTTACTAGCACAGAAAAGTTCCTTTCTGCAACGAGTGACCTGTCAAGTGATGCTTGACATCACTTCAGATTAATAAGGGTCTTATGCGCTTGCCAGCCGCGGAGACCTGAAGCTTTTTCAACCAATCCTTAACATGAAGTGGCGACCTTTGAATTTATTATACTAGAGTTTTTCTACCTGTATATTTGGGAGTAATAGAACACTTTCAGACCCCAAACCCCATTATATTATATCAAATTCATTCAAAACGTGTTTCGCGTTCTATTACTCACCATTTCAGTAGTTATTTATTTATTTAACATTTCAGCAAAGTTCGTTTTAATTTAAAATTTATTTTCTTAAAAAAAACTAGATCTTAATGTATCTTTATTTGTTCATTTTTTTATGTGTGGTATACGTAATTCGTACTTCTTAAGACGAACTTCACTCGTTTGCAGACTTTATACAATACCTCCTCGAAACCCTACTTACTCTGCAGACAGTCGGCATTGAGCAAATCTTTGCACTTTTCGTGACACTTGACGCCGCATTCTGTGCACCTGACACCTTGCCTTGCGATACCCCACAATAGCCCTTCACACTCGTAGCAATATGTCGGTGAGGTGGCAGTCCATAAAACGAAATTGTGAGGTGTGGTCGATGATATGGGATAGATGAGAGCTTGCAACGTTTTCTTGTACACGTGCATTTTCTGGAATACATCCTTCATTAAGTGTCAGCATAAGATAAAGTTTGTTAACAATTACATTCTAAAAAGTTGAGAATGTATGTTGATGATATTATTAAACAGAAGATAAAATTTACTAACACTAAGTTTTAAATAAAACATAAGATATGTATCAGGTGTAAAATCAACTGCAATACTTTAAGGAGTAAACCAGTCCATGAAACGGAACAACTTACTCCATACAACAAAGGTTGAAATAAGTAAACTAAAATAGGGCTTTCTATACGTATTGACTCTGACGGCTGGTACTTTTTGTACAGTTTTTTTTTCAACTTTCATTTTTTTTCTCCGTATTTCTAATTCATATTTCTACGTTCATTGGAGAAAGTTGTTCAGTTTTATAGAATGTTTCACCTTTTAAAATATTTGCAGGTGTTTTTTACATCCCTTTTTTGATGAAATTGTAAAGACATCGATTACTTACCAGTTCTTCGTCGTTCAATGTTGCTCGGTGCACTGCAGACGTCAATCCCGCATTCCGTTTTGTAGCAGCCATGGTCTAAATAGAAAAAAACTCAGTCAATAATACGTATTAGAAATACTTCCGATACCTTTACGGTCAAAGCTGAACTTTAATGTGATTTCAATGTGCTTTTGTATCCTGACTACTGAAAATAAATAATTTTAAACTAATCTCTCTTAAATCGAAAATGTCAGTCTTTCTACACATGCTTTACCAAACTGTTTTTTAAGCCTTTTGTATTTACAATTTCAAATTTGCATCTACGTTACTGAAATTATCAAAATTATTAAAAAAACTGCCTACAAAATATTTACAGAAAATATGTTTGGTAGAATAATGCTTGTGTGATACTCTGAAAGTACAAAAGATGATCCAAGAATATTTTTGTGCAGATGTTTTGAATTGAATCAATTTATGCAAACATAAATAACAATAATTTTGACTTGCAATGAAACAATGTTTTTAATTCATGTCGCAGCAATTTGACAACCATTTTTGCAGTGATTTCGAAGCCTCGCTATGAAAACAAAATAAATTCGCAAGCACGTGCATCATGTCCAGCTGAAACTCCAATCCTTTTTCATCGTTGACCGATGCATTACTCGTATGAACGCAATCATAGTAACAGTGAAAGAAATTATCGCTATAACATGTAACCATATATTACAATACTAATATACAAACCTTTAATACCCAAAAAATATTTGACTGGAAATTAATGTGGATTCATGCAAAGAATATTATTTTCATAAAGCAAGCAGACAAGTATACTATCAAGAATTCAGTGGAAAGAAAAAAACTTGATGCGTGCAATCCTGCAGTTCCAAGTTCCCTTTTCTTTTCACTGGCACTTGAAAACATGCATAGAAAAAGTATGTGTTATCGGGAGAGTATATACCTTGAGAACCTGCAGGTCCATGGTTAGGGGGTAAAATGCAATGACATCATTAATTTTAATCAGGAATATATTGTGTTAGGTTTCTATACGGATTCGCTATGGTAGACCGGTGACCCTAATATGAATACTGTAGGTTAGGCCATTTAAGGTAAGGCTGTTGTTGATAGTGGGGACACATATAATACAGGAACGAATATAGACACACGGATAAAGATAGAAGAAGTTTCGAAATTTTATCATTTTCAAGAACAACCAATGAGGAGTATTTAATGATAGATTAAGTTTATAGCAGGTTTAAAAATGATAACAGAAAGTCTCACTCCTCATAAATTGTTTGACACACATATATTATAATAGAAATTTTCCGAGGAAGAAAACATTGATTACGCGCCTAATATTTACTAAGCTTCAGGAAGCATACAATTATGCACAGTGCCGGTTCTAGGGTAAGGTATAAAAATGACAACTAATCATTATCTTTTGATAGGTTTCTTGCATATGGTCAGCTAATGGTAATATAACTGAAAAAAGTATTTTAAATCGAACTACTTCAAAGTTTCTTGTTTAACGACAGGTTCTAAATTGGAATAGTTACGAATAGACTTGTTTAAATCCAGCAACGAAATGGGTTCTGCATAATTTAGCGACACTCCCCAATTCCACCCGGCCCTGTTCCTGAGTTTACCCTAAAATCGGTTCTGGCGAGCTGTATACATTTACAGCCAGCTTCGAATATCTACCTTGCGCGTACAAAGGGAATGATTGATAATTCCCATGAGCACGCTTGGGAGTAAGATATTGAAACCAGCCCAAAAATCAAGATCAAAGTAATTTTGTCCGATCTTAATATTGAATAGTGGGTTGTTGGAGTAGAAACGAAATGTACTTACAAGTTCTGAGACGAGCGGAATGGATTTTCTTCTCGGTCGAATGTCAGGCATACTGTCGATGTTGCTGTAGAACGGATTGTCTCCAGGATGCCTATAAAAAGATCAAAGTGTAGTAAATTGCTTTGAACAAATAAAAAACATATGTGAAAATATAATAGCTGACAATTTGTGGTTTGTGTTCCATAAACAAAACATGTTGCGCTGACTAACCCCATGTGATTTGGGATAAGAGCGCGCAGACAATGATGATTAAACAGACGTTTAATTCACATACCCATTTCCTCTTCCTCCTTGATCGTTGAAGCCACCGGTGCCATTCTAAAAAACAAAAAAAAATAAAAACAATTAATAACAAAATATAAAAAACTAAACAAAACGCTAACATTTATTAAAAATAACAACTTTACTAATTAACAATAATTTTTTGCTTCGATAAATTTTTCATTATCTTTCTAAGTAAGTAGTTGGGTATGACATTCAGCATTTTTGTCATTAGGATTGGTAGCAAAAATGCTTTCACAATTTTAATTACCAAACATTTTTCTTTTTCTAATTTTAAACTTAGATTTGAGCATGAAAATTCATCAAAGCGTATATGCTTAGTATTAACAATAACGTAAACATACTACTAAATGGAGAATTAATAGTAGCTTTAAACAATTATATAACAATGTTATTCATATGAATCAGTAGTTGGTATGATCCAAAGCAAGATTCTGCTAGAATGAACTTATTCGTTTTGCACTGTCTCTTACATTTTGAAGTAAATTTTCTGGCGCATCAAAGAAACCACTGCAACTTTCTATTTTTTAACAATTAAACACTACAATAATACCGTTCAACATCTATATATTTCCACTAAATATGTTAAATACATAAAGTGCCCGCTATCTTTTATATGTAGGTAAGTGTAAATATCTATACGATTATCCTAAGCAGTGAGGTTTCTATGACAAAATTTTGATTCAATAATTTATAAATATTTCGTGAATGTATCGAAGCATATTGTGTTAGTATTTATATCACTCTCAGAAACTCTTAAATTTTACTGATGTCAGATTGCTTAATTAAGTTTTGTAATTAAAAATTAAAAGAAGAATTTGTTTTTCTTTTAATGGCTTTGCGTATTTTTTATTATGTATAGAAATTGATTATTAGGTAAATATAAAAGCGACAGCTGTCTTAAAATACAATTTACTGGAGAGGTTTATTGAAACATTAAATTTAATTAGAATACGAATCTTCAGATGTCCTTATTAGATGCCTCTGAGCGGATAGGCTATTAGCTACGAACAAATGTGATATTAATATGACAGACAGCTTATCAAAATGTCAAATTAATTAAAATAAACGATATTAAAATGATTATTCGGAAGTCATACTGCATATCGTCAAAATATAGCACAATTTTGATCGCAAATAAATGTCTCAACCTGAATCTGAAAAAAAATAAGTGTTTCTTCAAGTGAGTATATTTATCTCACTAGGTATATAAGGATCTCTTTTGCTTTGATATGAGGTGATATGAAGATGAGTTTTAGAGCTGAATGAGCTTTGTACGGGCTATGCTCCCAAAACTAATTAAGGTACATTTTGATATTAAATGTTTTTTTCATTATGTAGTGTGTTTATGACTGCGCTTTTTGCGATACTAATATCATCAAGTAATACCTAAGCAACAAACACATTATTTTAATACTGAGTAAGTAATTGTTTATATTTTAAGAGTATTATATAGGGTATATAGTAAAGCAGGTATATTTTCCTTATAAATTGTATAATTTGTTTTGTTTGAATAAGATTTTTCAAGCATCATACAAAAGTCACTCAATATAGAAAGTTCTTATTACCTATGACGTATTTAAATACTAATTATTGCCTCTATGAAATAGACAGAGCGTTAATGGGTAAACAAATGTATATTACGAGCACCTATCTGTAACTTCAGGTTACGAAAGTTTGAAAAGTGTTATCTGTGAAGTAAGTAATGATATTTTCACAACCTCGGTAAGTAAATTCTGTGTGTAAAGTTTGCAATAAATGCATTAGGTGATTCAGTTTTAAACTGTCCATTTTGACAGTATTCTGCGTAACATTGGTGGTTACTCCACCTTTGTTGCTGACAAATCTGGAAGTAGTTCATGTAATCAATAACAGTTCCCTAAAAATACACACCCTACACCTATTCCTATATACTTATGTCCTTAATAATTGAAAAGCAGGTTAAACATTTATGCGATGGCATAGAATTCAGTCTAACTAGTAGTTACCTGATCTACGGCCAGGATTATTTTACTATCAGAACAGAATCCTCAGCATTACTCAATTTCTAATACAACATTACGTTCAACTCTTAACTCTAATTTCGTGAAACTTTTGCATTAAATAACTTACACCTGCGCTCACTTTGTCTTTTTCAGTTGAGGGCGTAGTAGCAGCAGGAGATTCTGATGTCTTCTCTTCGGCTTTGCGGTCCTTGAGCGCCTTCAGGAGCTTCCATTTACTTCCGACACCGCCGCCATCCTGCTG
The DNA here is from genome assembly GCA_024500475.1 of Phthorimaea operculella. NCBI lineage: Eukaryota > Metazoa > Arthropoda > Insecta > Lepidoptera > Gelechiidae > Phthorimaea > Phthorimaea operculella. The sequence continues at coordinate 12,464,894 of JANFCV010000002.1, forward strand.
AGGTTGGGAATCTTGGATGGGAGCTTGAGGTGGTTTTTTGTATTCTTGTGGTAAATCGTAGTCTTCATCTAACTCATCACCACTTTGTACAGGACTATCGGGTCCGGATGTTTCACCAGAACCAGAATCATCAAATGATTTAGGTTCATCGTCGTATTCTTCTTCTGGCATAGTTTTTTCGGCTGATTCCACCATATCTGGAAAGGTTGTGATATCTTTCCATGTCTCTTTTACAGGGGTTTCGTCACATTTTTGTTTGACATCAGCTGTTTTAAGTTTCAGCTCTCGTAACACTAACCCCATTTTTTCTTTCAAATTATCGTTAGGTTCTTCGAGTAATTCAAATTCAGGCTCTTCAGCGAGAGTATCATGTCGATCTTGTTCTAACTGAGATTGATTTTCCATTTCTTCAAGTTTGCGTAACTCGTAGCAATACCATTCATCTTCAGAGTCAATACTATCCTCCGTACTCTGTCTTCTTGACGATACTCTAGAACCACTTCTCCATGAATGCGTGCTTTTGCTGTCATCATCGTCATGTTTGCTTGGAATTTCTAAGCTTTGTTGATGTCGCGGTTGGAATTTACTTTGTTGTAATCCTCGTGAGCTTTGCACTGACGGACTTCTTTCTGAAAAAGTTGGCGTCTCAGCCGTTACAGGCACTGAACTACTTATGATTTCTGGTGGACTTTGTTTGCGAACTTTTTTCTCTTTCTGACTAACAGTAGCAAATTCATCCTTGGGTTGGGATTCTAGTTGTTCTTGTTCACTCTTAGGAGGAGAGACATCATCAATTCGCTCATCAGAAACAGAAGTTGACTTTCGTAGACGATATTTTCCTAATGCTCGAGATACTGCAAATTCTTGTGAACTACCATTATAAGATGTATTATCATTAATACCTTCTTCAGAAGTTGTAGATGCCTTTTTTACATCACCTATTGTTGCAAAAAGTGAGGCTGGCGATTGCACTTCTTCTTTATTGGCATCTTCGAAAAGATCTACATTCGAAATGTCAGTATCAATATCTAACTTTTCTATTTCATTGATATTGTCTTTTGTCATTTGGCTAACACGTGCAAAATGGAAGTCAATGTCGTCACTTTTATCACGTGGTATATTAGCAGTGGCATTTGAAGGAGTTTTAGAAAATTTGTTGTTCATTTCCTCAAGTTCACCTTCATCTTCTTCTACAGGAAAGTCTAATCCCTGTTGTTGTCTTTCTTGAATCATTTGTTGTTGCCCAACTATTTCTTGGTTGTTAATCTTTCTTTGCTTAGGTTTTAAAGGAACTTTTGCAAAAACATTGTTTTCATGAGCGGAATCTGAGAACACACTATCACTATCTTCAGACTGAGCGCTGGATCGACCTCCAGACCATTCCGTTTCAGACGTTTCCGGGTCTGATAGAGACTGATGGCTAGCTTGTTGTTTTCTTCTTGCTTTTTGTAATAAACCGGACATAGATGCAACCAAATGGTATTTCTTTTTTCTTCTTTGGGCAGATAATAATCTTTCTTTAAGAGATTTTTCTTGTTGCTGTTGTTCAACCGCGTCTACTCCGGAAGGCAACGAATGAGACCTATGCTTTTTCGGAAGATGCAACTCCGGTAACCATTGACTTACGGAAGACATGGCAGATTTTAAGGATGATGTTCTCTTTGGTTTTTTAGCTTGCTTATCTTGTTGAGCCTTTCCTTTTAAATTACTGGAAATAGATAAATATCCCGACTCTGATACTAAAACTCCACTTGAATCTCCATATCCTTCTTTTCTTGTATGCTCATGGACTGCCTGTTTATCATATCCTTGATTATCATACATTAGGTTACCATTTCGTTGATCATATTGTTGCTGCTTAAAATATTCTTGCTGTAGTTGATTTTGGAATTGCTTTCTTTCCGTAATACTTAGAGAATGGGATTTTAAACTAGAAGTTTCCATGGAACTCGTAGGTGATCTGCTTCCACCTTGCCAAGACAGTTGATCTTCTAACGAAGCTCGCTTAGGTGAGTCATATCTAGTCGATGTCGGGTAATAGGATAAGGCATCAGTAAGATTCCCCTGTGGGTAACCTGCTCTGTGGCTAGCTTTGTTAAAACCATTTTGAAAAAATTGGGGGTCATTTGCTCCCATGGTATTTGCTCTTGTTAAAGGTCTTCTAGAATTTACAACGGTTTGAGCATGATAACTCGGTTCTGGAGGATATGAATCAGGTGCAGGGCGCAAAACAGATTCCGCAATTTCATTTCTATCTAATAATTCGGAAAAACTTCTATCTTCTGACAACATTCCTCTTGGAGTACTATAGACTGTAGTAAATATAGCTTGTCTATTTCCAGCCACGGAATATATTGAAGGAGCATCGTTTCCGTAATAAAAATCACTTAAACTGCTAATTTGAGTTACTTGACCGGCAATCGAAAATGGAATATCGCTTTTCAAAAATGGATTTTCTGGTTTTGCTTGTAATTTGTTCAAGTCTTTTGCACTAATTTCTTTTGAAATATGATCAAGTTTCTGTAAACTGTAGTCACTTTTGATGCTTTTACTGTCATAAGCGTAGGAGTCTACTAAAGTTTCTAAGTATGGTTTTGGGTCCACTTCATAGGAAATTCTTTGAATGGTTTGTGGTGATGATATTCTCACTTTATGCGAATCGTGGCTGCTATGAGTTCGACCAGTTTTTGGAGAACCAGGGCTTTTCTCAAGACTTGACCATCCACTCATTGACGACAAACCCGAGTCTGATTTCGCTGCTACTATATTAGTAGTATCCCTTTTAACATGTTTTGGTGACGTTTTAGGGGACTTGGGTGATCGGGGACTTAGTCGCATGCTGTCAACTGGTAGATTGTTTGTTGACAATCTTGATTGTTGACTTGTTAATGTTTTGTTATTGTTTTCGATAGCTGCGAATAACTCAGCCCCATTTGGGGGTGCAGGGGGTGGAGGACTTGGTGATTTGATTAATCTGTTATCTTCGTAGTTTAATTCAAGCCTGTTGTCAGCAGGTCCATTATAAATTTCGTGGATAGACATAGGAGAATGTTCTGATCCTGTTTTATACATATCTGTTATTGGTTGCGAAGAACTTTTGTTCGAATAATAACTTTGTCTTGAGTCTGATAATTGATAACTTGAGCTATATTCAAACCTATCTCTTGACAGAGCACTAGGTGATTTGTTAGATTTTGCATCTGCATTTGCTACTGCTGAACTATAGGCTAGCCGACCAGTTACTGTAGTATAAGGTTCTGTCGTTGTTCTTTCAGGTACAAATTTCCGTCTAGGCGAAATTGTGGACGATAAATAATCCATAGTTCTATCTGTTACTGACTGCTCTGTTAGTGATAACCTGGATGGTGACTTTTCTCTCATAGACTCTTTGGGCATAGATAACATAAAATCATCGAAACTCTTCATCATGTCATTCATAGCCCAGTTTTCACTGCCCGAATACACATTTTTCAATTGTTCGTTTATGATGTTTCCATCTTCGACAAGAGCTTTAGCTTCTATATCTCTTTCATGCTTTGCTTTTGATTCGGGGCTAAGAAGCCTAGTTTTCAAGTCTTTTAACTCTCTTGAATCTTTGTGTAATTGGGTAGTCAGCCTATCTAATTCGTGTAATTTATCTACTGTGATTTGATCTATTGTACTTAAGGTAGACAAATGCACCAAGTCTCTTTCGCTAATACCGGGCCCACCCTGTAATCCACAATAATCTTTGTAGTCTGTGGCACTATAAATCTGATTAGATCTTCCTGGTATCACTTCTATGTCAGTTTCTTCTGGCGCTTCCCAAATCATATCCAATTGTGATGCTGGTCTAGACGCTTCTTCAATAACAAGATCATCACGGTAGGCTTGGTTCAAGCTTTTATAAAAAGCTTCATTTGATTCCATAGTCTCATCTTGTTGATCTAGTAATATGGAGCTTCGGCCAATATCCAAACCTTCTTCTATGCCATCTTCAATTGTTCCATTCCCCAAGATTTCTCTGATAACTTCCAGCCGACTCATTGGATCTCTCGATGAATTGCGACATGTGTAGAAGTCAAGTAAGGTAGATATGACTCCTTGTTGGTCAGCGAGCAGGGTCTCAAGTCGCTCGAGCCGCTCCCACATCCTGACGTACTCCTGGCTGAGAAGGTCGAGAGCACGCCAAGCGTATTTGAGTTCTGTCTCGAGGATATTAAGCCGAGTGCCGAGACGCTCCATGTAGTCCGCGATGATGTAGTCTCCGGAGTAGGGCGGGAGTTCGGGCGGCAGGGCAAGCGAGCCGCATATGGACTCGTCCATATCGCCCTCGGCAGCCCCACTCCCGCCGGCCTCGCTTCCCTCCATCCCGCCGCCGACGCTTCCCCCAGCATTGTCGTGAATATCGCGCATCATCTTCGGATCGAAAAGAGGGTTTCACGTAACATTTTTCACTATGAGTCATCCCATATCGTTTTATTTCTCACACTTTCTACACAAAATTGTTCTTTTTTTGTAACTGTCCTTCGCATTATCATTTTATCACTCGCGAACGTCAGTATACATTGTTTTTTAGTTCCAAAGTTCACTTTTAACTAAGTTATAGTTCACTTTATAAGTATACTTTGTACTTCGACGGAATGAAATTGCTAATTTTACATCAAAAATAGACATTCATTTACACTTATCACTTTACTGTAAAAGAAGACTGATGTTAGGTTGTGTTGAAAACCACTGGTCTGGACATAAGATTTACTTATGTTCACACCAGTGATAATAAATTCCACAACGGGAGGGGTCTAGGGAATACCTCAACAGAACACGTTAACTTATCTCAAGAAAACATTTTCCAAAATCATCATAATGGTCAGTAATAAATTTTGTGGTATTGCATGATTTAAAAAAAAACTTAACAAAGTTAATATGTTCTGATCCAAGGCAGCTAAGCGGTTCAAACTCGATTCCACGTGAGGAGTACTCAGAGGTGGAAGGTCTGCCTGACGAGGACAGGAAACGGGACAAATGAAGGGAAATGAGCGCCGGGCGAGACCACCGCTTCGCTGGATTATCTGAGGACTTAGGAGAGAGATATGAAGTGAGTGCTGTGTTAATGACATCTTAGAAATATTTCTATCACAAAATAGTAAATGTACTGGAGAGTAGAGCTCATTTTAAGCTAAACCTTGAAATATATGACCCGTATCCCTCAAAAAAAACGAGGCGTGCATCTCCAGAACATCTATGCCTAAACCTATCTATACCCTAAAATTTGATAGATAATCTTACGTTGCAATTTTCAACATAACACGTACACTGCAGAGACTGCATTGCTGTCTAAGCCAAACCAGATTTCCTTGAAATCTATGACCCGAATTCCTCAAGAAACAAACGAGGGAAGCATGCCCAGAATGTCTATGCCTAAACCAGCCGCCTCATACCTAAGACAACAACGTGACGTGGCAGCAAATAAGGTATGCTTTTGATGTAAACAGAATTACGGGAAACATGCATGCAATGTCAGGAGTTGGGCTAAGTATTCTGTTGATATCATAATATCACCGTGTCGTCGACGACAGCCGATGTGGCGCAGTGGTTAGTATGCCTGCCTGCCACGCAAAGGTTCCGGGTTCAATTCCCGGTGGGGTCACTCACAAAGTTGATATTTATCACTTTGTGAATTTGTTCCCAGTCTGGTTAGGACATTGCAGGCTGAACCACCTGATTGTCCGCAAGTAAGATGGTTCCGTGCTTCGGATGGGCACGTTAAGCCGTTGGTCCCGGTTGCTGTCTATGATGGCAGTCGTTACACGACCATGTCAGAGGCCTGCTACTTGCAGTAGGCGGTTGAAAACCTCTGACACCAGGGTTCATCGGGTCGTTGAATCACTTGGTGTCCCACACGAAAAGAAGAAGACCGTGTCGTCATGCTTACATATAACGACGCTGCTAGTAATTTGATGCTTTAAAGGGAAAGGCGATAAGTGCACTTGTAAGGTTTCTCTGCAATTGAAACAGCGATGAGTAATTTTGTAATGAATAAATATTACAATAGTTGATACAGGCATTTTATAAGTACCTTGGAATAACAAATTTGAAACAATGTAAAAAGAATATGAATTTTACCAATATCATCAATACATAGTTAAAAATATAGTTGCTTTTTGTTTTTCTCCGGTAACTCCTCCTAAACCACAAAAATATTTCAGATGAGTTTTTTATAAATAGCGTGATTTAAGAGGAAGTTCATATAAATAATGAATGTCAGGAAAACGTCTTATTTCAAAGGAAAAACTGATTATCAGCGACTGCAACCGCTGGGCGGGCCAGTAGTTAGTAAATAACAAAAACAATGGGTTGTTTCTTTCTTCAAATTCTTGAGTAGACGTAATTTGCTCAACCTTGAAAATAACGCAGCCCATTGGGTGAAGAACATGGACATACAACTGTAGAACAGTGACATTTGCCATACGAATAAATAAATAGGGTAAAGTACGGATAGATGCGCCGTTGGGATAGTTGCGCAGGTTTCGAAAACACTATGTTCTAGTGAATTTCAGCACTATTGCTTATTAAAACATAGTAGTCTTCCTCCTGAAAGCCCAAGTACCACGTTAATTATTGGAGTAATTGCACAATTTACGCCAGTTTAAGCAAAAATCTTCGGTAACGTGGTCAAACCGGGCGTCGAAATTATTTTAGCACAGTTTGTTTTTCGGGTATCTTTTCTCACGATTGTAGAATCGCTCACATTTTTATTTCCTCATATGCACCACTTTATCAAGTATGTGCCCATTTATTAATTATTCTAAAATATCAAATCATTATTTTTTTAATGAAATGCGCAACTATCCGTACCAAAACGTATATTTGCGCAGGTTTTTAGGACGGATAGTTGCGCTTTGGGGGATAGTTGCGCAGATCGATATTTTTGTTTATTTTAGTATGTTGCAGATAGATAAAATGCTTCTAAATTACAGTCTAGATATGGACGTTGTTCAACATACATTTTTACGCTACCTACGCGTTGATACAATTTTTTTACTGAAATAATGACTTAGCATTCAATAACTTTAGAATTAGTAATTATATTAAGGTTCGGAGGCCTATTCGATTTTTAAAATAAGTATTTAATCAAATTAATTTCAAATTGGTTTGATTTTAATAAAGTACAAATTTCATAGTAAGTCACCTAGGTAATCTTCAAAGCGCAAGTATCCCCCCATGATTTTTTAGAGCTGCGCAACTATCCGTGCGGGTGCGCGACTATCCCCTTTTCAAGAGGTCAAATAAAACTGGATTTACAACAAAACAATAAAAAATAAATTCATGAATTAGGGCTTAAATGAAAGATTAAAGATCAATCCTTTAATCTGTTAAGATAATTTTGTAAATAAGTTCTTAATTATTGAGTTATAGAGCATTTTCCAAAAGGTGCGCATCTATCCGTACTTTACCCTAAGTAGAAATACGATATTAAAGTGCCTACACAGAAATAATCATTCAATGACAACTGATACATACTCAGGCTTCCTTCAAAGAACTATCAACAGCATTTTCAATTAACCATTTAAGAGATCATGATAAACTGATTTAATAACTGGAAAATTAGATGGGCAACATGAGGTGTTACTCATAAAACCTACTAATGAGATTATTATACTTGACTTTAAGCATCAATGTACAGTTACTGCTGCGTGAAATGCTTAGTTAACGGAACAGTTTTGCCACGCTCGTATCTTTTAAGCTATACAGGGAGTAACAAAAATGGTAAAGAAGCCGAAAAAGTGATCTCCTTTGGATCGAAATAGGAAAAAGAAAATTGGACGTCCCATACAAAATCGATAATCAGCTGATTGATTTCTATGGGAGATCCAATTTTTATTTCATATTCCGACTCATGTTCCATGAGGAAAGTTGTTCAGTTTCATGAGTACCTTGACCTCCTTCCGGTTTGTTATACCCTTTATGTTACTCCCGAGATAACGTTTTATGTATATACTACTGTTTTTCTTTTTGTTTCAAATTCCCAAGAAGTTTTCTTTCGAACATAACAACTACGTAGGTAATACGATTAAAAGATTAACAAACTTTTAGATTATTTTTACAAAGGTGCCTACCCGATAATAGCGTTTTCATGTAAACATTAACGTTACCTACTCATTCTCGTTACGTTAATTTCGGTTTCATGTCAAACAAAAACTGCTATCAATACCCTGTCATGCTCATCAAGGTAATTGGACTATATTTAGCTTAATAGTTGCGTTATGTGTACACCTATGTACACGTAAACATTTACTTTCGCCTACACATACCCTCTTCTCTATCTCTTCAAGTGGGACACCGAGTCATCCAACGATACGATGAAACACAATGATGGTGTCATAGTTTTACAACCGCCTTTACAAGTAGCAATCCTTTGACATGGCTATGTAACGACCACCGTAGCCAGCAGCCGCGACTGACAGATTAATTTATTTATTTATTAAACTTAATGCACATCTGTACAATGGCGGACTTAACGCCAAAGGCGTTATCTCCCAGTCTACCTTAGGGCATGTGGAAAAAACAGGGCAGGTGCAGTTAAAGTTTTGAAACTTTACCAAACAAGTACAAGAGTACCTAATAATGATACAAATAAAAGAATAATTTATAATAATAGTAATATATAAATTATATATACCTAACCTCTATTATACACTAATATATAAACATACTATATAAACATATTAATGTGCCTTCTGAAATACGGAAACAACTTTCTTTTCCGGTAAATCGGGTGGTTCGGCCTGCAATGTTCTAAACATACTGGGAACAAATTCACAGAGTGATAAGATAAATATCAAAGTGGGTGTCGTACCCGGAACATTCTGTGTCGCAGGCAGTCACACTACCATTGCGCTACTTCGGCTGTCAAAATACATACACATACTTACATACCTACATAACTAAAATAAACACGAAGACCCACGCTTACCGTTTTGGTACACGGAAGTTAAAAAGTGTACAACCGTATTTGTCAAACAACCTAATGATATAAAACATTATGGTAAAGGTCTTTCCAAATATAGTTTTCTTAAGTGTAGGAAGGTCTTTAGGTGAAATAAAACACCTGTTAGAAAGGACTAAAACATCATTAATAATTGTAGCATACTGTTCAAATTTCACCTGACACTAACAGGTATAGCTTTGACCCGATTCGGCTAAGCTAATTATATTTCCTGAACTATACTAGTTTTTTGTGTAAATCTTCTGTTGAGTTTACTTAGATTTCCATGATAACAATATTAATTAACAAGTGAATACCGATTGCCCCTTATTGAAAACATTTTAGAAATTACTCTCTCTTTGCGTGTTTAAATGCGTCGCACCAGAATTTGGCTTAGATAGGTATTACAACCACAAACCGAATCTAAACCATCAACGATGATGAAACCGAGTAAAATTATCAAAGTAAAAGTTTATGTTGCAGTGTGATTGACCGTACAAGGTCTCGTATTGGTTTTCGATAAACCTCTTTGGCTCAGCGGCAGTTGGGGTTACAGTAATCCTCAAAATGTTTCGCTTCCCGTGCTGACTGATTTGTTTGTAGACGACTTTTTGATTAAAACTGCTTGTCAATAAATGTGTCCGAACGTTTTCATTTTCCTTTTTTCAATTATCGCCTAATTTTTCTTTAGACTAACCACAGAATTTTTGTCCATGTTACACGAGGGTAGTTTTTCAAACTTGTAGGCATGCCAGCTAGTGAAGTAAGCGGGTTCTCGAGTAGTGGCCAGGCCTCGGTAAATGTTGCGTTGGGCGCCCTCCGGCCAGATAGACCAATGACTTATCTAAAGAGAGCCGCTGGTACGGGGAATCCGGGAGATCGTGCCTCGTGGCGTACCCTGGGGGAGGCTTACGTCCAGCAGTGGACTGCTATGTTCTGACGTGATGATTTCATGTGATTATGACTCAAGTCAGTGCTGCTTTTTCAGCTGTTTCACACTCTTTACGCCCGCTTTTTTGGTACGGTCAGTATAGTTAGACATCACTAGAAATGTCATGAATATTGTAAGTTTATAAAGTGATGAAATCATCAACGGTACTTTTGGTATTTAAATAGGCTCGAATATGCACTTATATTAGCGTAATGTTGCAAAGTAACCGGCTTGCGGTTGTCTTGTGTCTCACGACGTTCGAAACTCAATTAGAAGCAATGAACTGTTGGACTGTTAATTTTAACCAGCTGGTAGACCGAGCTCGCTCGGTGTTTTGTTCTTTATGCGTTAGTTTCAAAACAACTTACAAACACGGTTACACTGTCTTACTCACCAACAGCTGTCGCTGTTAGTTTTAAAAAAATTACAAAGAAAGTGTGAAGCAACGATTCTTGGAAAATAAAACCTATCTAGATCGATTTATCGCCCCCGAAAAAGAGATTACGGCTTTCTTGGTTTCTTAGAGCCTAGAAGTAAGTATTGTAATCAGCCAGAATCTGCATCAATATCCGCATAGTGATGCAAAGGCAGCCGATTGTCTTGCGTCTCACGCCGTCGAAACTGAATTAGTAGCAATGAAGCAACGGAGTGCATAAACTTCCAGCTATCCACGATTGAAACTCTTGGAGGGTGGCCAAAATCTACCCGGAGTTTCCACTTTGTCATCACTAATTGGATTTGTAGCCCCTTCATGGAATCTTTAAAGTTTTTTTTGTTTGAATAGATGTTTTGTTTAAGTTTTTGTTGTTGAATGAAAGGTTTTGGTTAAGTTAAATAGGAGAAACTGAACAGCTCAAATAATTTCATTCAAATAATACGAATAACGTTTATAAAATAAGAGTAGCTAAGTTAGGTCGTTATATTAGTGAACGATATTTATTATCTAATAATCCCAAAATAGGGGAATGTGGGGAAGCATTTGTCTAACAGCAGGATCAAATAAGCTATCTAATAATAGTAAGAATCCCAAAGTAAGTATTTCATAATTATTGAGAAAGTGCCCTGAACATCTGAAGTTACCTATATTTTATGGTATATATTGTAATTATACAAAGGAACATTATGAATTCTCCTTAAAAACTAGTAAAAAGGTTATCATGTAAAATGATAATATAATTTTGTAAACGGCCATTCTTCTTCTTCTATTAAGTCATTGAGACGGCCATTGAAAGATGCATTTGTTACAATTTTCGTCGTACCTACTTCATCTCATCTGAGACAATTTAAAGACGAAAGTCAGACGTGATGTCATTAAAGTGGCATAAAAGTCTTGTTTACGGCCCATTCCAAATTCTTTAAATTTAAGTGATACAATGATAAAACAGTTTCACTGCTTTATAATGTAAAATTGTGATTTTTTTATATAGAAATATTAATTTCTAATATTTTTGCACAAGTAAAATGGTGTATTTATTAATTGTAGCTTGTACCTAGTAATTGTAATGTTTCTTACAAAAGAATTAGTAAAAAGTAGATGCTTTCCAATTTATATCCAGTATTGCCTGCAGTTTTAATAATAACTGACTTGAGATTCGTTAGAACTTTTCAAATGTGTTTGTAGGTAGGTAAGATACCGAACATAATCTGCTTTATTCAAAGCTAGACCCTACTCTACAAGTAAAATGACCCCTATCCTTTTGACGTGAAATACAAGCGGTAGGCTTAAGGTAAACTAAACAATTTTCTTCCTGCGGTGATACCACAGTAGAAATATGAAGCAGTATCTAGTATCTGCCTTATAGTAAAAAGTGACATTCAGGATGTTATCGAATCAAACGGTTCTTTAGAGTATTTATAGATACTAACTTTGTTACAACGGTAGCAACATCACACTCGCAATCATTCAATTTGATTTTGATAGACTGTTGAATAACTTTAACTTGTGATCATCATAAAGTGCCATCTTCAAATCAAGGTTATCCTGATAAATGTATTATTCTTTCCTTAAAAAATTAAATGCTTTCAAACATTTTGATCGAAGGTTCAAGTTCGAGATAATAATGGCGGAGGTTTTTGTTAAGCTGCAGTATCAGTACGTTTTTTAATGATAGCATTGTTCAAAGTAGTATATTTCGCGGTTTTATTTATTGTTATACTTCGAAATGAATAAAACTGATTCTAGGTATAGTTCGTGGAACTTATATTCATTGACACGAACCAAACATTATCATACTTATACTCGTAGATTTGCACCGTTGTCCGTATGGAAGGAGTTTTAAACTCCAACTGTCGTAAGGTTACTTCCATACCTGAAGAGCTGAATCTAAAGCGAAACAGTTGCCTAATTAAGTTGCAAATATACTTTTCTACTTTCATTCTCCCTTCCCTCGTTCAGCGTAAAAACTGAACTAAACTACATACCTACCTAAAGTATGGCAAACGAAACAAGATAATAAATGTGAACAACTTTTATATGACTCGGTGACAGTTATTACAATCTGTCCTTATCTGTCAAATGGTATAATGTCAGCTGTCTCTTTCAGATTTGTTTACACTTTTTTGTTACTCTTTTTTTTGTTTGGCCTTACTTTACATATCGTACTATTTTTTCCTTTACTGTAACGACACAGTATCCCTACGGGGACTGGTGGTCACGCATAAATTCTTCAGGTACCCCGCCGCTGGAAATTTACGGTATCGTCTCCAAAGTAATTTGTGCCGAGAGTCAGGTAATTTATGGCAAATTATAGGAAACTTAATTTCGCGTAGCTGGTGGACCGGTGTTGGAAAAACGTTATAATAAAATCATTAAAATAAAAGATTTTGGTGGAACGGTACCAGTTCTCTTGTAGATAAACAAGAGTTTATAACGTTGCTTCGAATTTTATCAATTAGTTAGGTTTTCAGTTTTCGCTGAAGCTTGTCAATAGGTACCTATATTTATTATACAGGGAGTAACAAAAAGGATATAACAAACCGAAAGAACTATGAAAAAAGAATTGAACCTCCTAGATTAAATCTACGGTCAGCTCATTGATTTACTGTGTTTTTTTTTTCATATTTTGACCCATTTATGGAAAGTTGTTCAGTTTCATTAGGACCTTGACCTCCTTTTGGCTTGTTACATACCTTTTTTTGTTACTCCTGGTATCGGTATACCTAAATGATAATCAAAGCATCAGAATATTGCAGTTCGCGGCAACCACCATACAAATGACAGCCAATATTGATGCATCGACGTGTGCCACGGTATGCACATATTTAAAATCTGTGACGGTATGGTATCCAAGTTATGTATGGAATTTCTTTTGCCTGACAATGACTGGGCAAAACCCAAAAAATGCGAAATCGGGAAGTGCGGTTACCGCATAAGTTGCAGGAATATTCAGCCATATTCCTGGAATCTCACTCCCGTTCGATTAATGAAAAACGTTCGCCCGAAAATGTCTGATATTTCCACAGAGCGGAACGTCGAATCAGCATGACAATAAAACAAATCCGACCGTGCCAGCTTCGGACGAATTGTGGCTGCCAGACAGATTGGCTATTATTGGTCGACGAACTTTTGGTAGCATTTTAACGTGCCGAATTAAAAGATCAACTTATGACGTGTGGTGCCGGCTTAGAATAGCGTCTTTCTCGTGGGTGTCATAAGAAGCGACTAAAGGATTTGAGAGTTGATGTGTATTGCAATCTTTGAAGACAGTCTGATAAGTGATAGCCTGTCACTATAGCGATGAACAGCCTTCTGAACAACTCTCATGTCAGACATGGTGTAAATGGCCGTTTTGTACATCCGTTTACGCTCTGTCTATACTGCAAGGGATATAGGCTTGTTATGTTTGTATGTAAGATACCAATTTATTAAAAATTTAAGTACGTCTATATATTTTATTATTCTATGCATACAATCAGCTTTACATCCGTTATCAAATTTAATTCCAAGCCGATGCTCTACAGTAAAAGTTTCTAACAATTTCTCTGAAAAGTTTTTGCATAATATAAAATAAATTTTGGCAATGTAGCAAACTTTGTTACAGAAAAGATATCAATGATAAGAGTTTCAGCTGTTTTTTAGTATGTAGGTAAATTAACCTTTTTCACGCAATTTTGACTCATTTAGGTACTGGTCGTTCAAACCTATGGGCCTAACGACAAAAAAAAATAGACCTGTTTTGAACGCTTGTCTAAAGTAAAACTTCATAAAAAAATGCTAGACACGCGTTCAACAATGGTCTAACTTTTTTGTGTTCAGGCCTGTTCGTCTCGGTGATGGATAAGGAAAAAAAAACATCTCACTAACGCAAAAAGAATTACCTACACTTTGTTTTCAAACTTTCGATAAGACCTTTATCCTGCAGCTTACGAGAATACCCTTACAAATAAGGTAGAATCCGATACAAAGCAAGTCACCGTAAATCAATATGTTTCACTTTGTGTGTAATTTTCCTGGTCTTTCACCGGAAGCGAGCAGCTGTTGGCACGCGCTCAACTCCAGATGGCTCACTCAGATGTTGTTCCATTTCCGGTAATGAATGAACGTAGTTTTGTACGATTTTTGCCTAACGATTTTCCTCGCAAACATAGGCCTGCATGACGTTGATTGATGGGTGATGCTATTTCGAGTATGGAAAATACGAGGAAAGAGTAAACAAATGGATTGCTATAAAGATCAATCGGTAAATAAATTTTGTTTCGGCATAGAAGTTGAAGAAAAATACCATAGAAAAATCTCATATCATAGCATTCATCGCTGCATCAAATTGTGACACGCTATGACTTTATACAATGGCTCTCACTAATCGTGAACTTGAGTGGCACATTTGCGATCCACATTGGATTTCTTTTGAGGATTAAAAGCGGTTATATTATACTTTTTACATACTAGATAAAGGAAGTTTGTTACTCAGTAAAATCCAAATAACCCTGCCACACGATATCAGAGTTGAGAAACCGCCATTCACAGTCAAGTTGTATGAATTAATTACTCAGCTAGTTTAGCCAAGTTTGCATTCGAAAGTTACAAGTTACAAACTAGCTAATGAACACAAACACATAATATATATTATATTAACTAACCACTTGACTATAACTAAATTATATTAACTAACCACTTGATTTGGGGTAAAAACTTTGCAGAAAATTTACATAAACAAGGGGGTAAATCTGTAAAGCGCTTCTGGCTTCGGTTACGTTTTTCGCCGTCAGGAAGAACTTTATTAATGCATCTAAACCCTTCGTGTTGATAGCGACTATATTTTACTATTTTGCATACACCCCAAAAGTGTTATAGGTGTGTGTAATACGTGTATATCAGTGGGTTAAATAAAACTTGTGACAGCCGTAATCCGAGAGTCAAATCGATAACAGCTAACGATTGCTTGTCTGACAGATGTCATGTTGCGCGTCGCATCGCACTTCCCTTTTGTGGAACTTGGGTCGCAAGGAAATCACAAGAAAATCACGCGACACTACTAAAAACCGGCTTAGTTATACAAGCATGACAATTTTAATTTATAACCCCGTAGCAAGGAATTGAATCCAGTACCTAAGTAAATAAATGCCTTAGTTAAAATGAAATTGCAAATGAGTTGGCAGGCACGACCTAGAGAATTAATTCCAATTTAAATAGCCACCTCAGGTAGAATTCTCAGGCAGAAGTCAATTGCCTACTTGATATTTAAATTAATTTTCTTAACGACCAGCTGGAGAATTTGAACTTTCAAGTAAGGATAGATATTTCTCATTTTATATTACTATTCAGGCTCGGAAGTAGAGGTTTCCAATTTGAAGGCTAATTTCGTAGCAATTCTATCTTATTTTGTTACTAGCTGGTGCCCGCGAACTTCGTTTCGCCAACAGAAGCGGCTCATGCTAAACAACTTTTTCAATACAGACATTTTCGTATCTCAGATTTGCCGAGCTCCTGGTGTTCCGTCAGGTAGGTAGACAGACAGGCCCACCAGTGCTTTAAAGGTTCTCACTAATCATTACATATGATCAGGACGTTTATCTTCGATTAGGTATATCAAACATCAAAAAACATCGCTAATTTTTGATTGTTTGATGCACAATTAATTAAACCACACAGACAGATTTACTTCTTCTTCTTCCTTGCACCTTCCAATTTTATGTGGTGCTAGTTTTGTTATAACTAAAATCTAATATTATTTGTGGTAGCAAATCAATACTTATTATAAAATATGGTATGATATATTTAGTTAAAATACGGTTCCGAGTTCAAGTCCCGGCCGGTCGCTAATGAATATTTAATTTTTTTCATTTTCAATTTACGAATTACGAAACCCAATACATGGGCCGTTATTCAATCTATAATTTTACAGATTAACCTATGAGAACCATTTTAAGTTGAACCCTCAAAGGGAAGTTTATGAGCTGCTGATTAATATTTATTCGTAAATCATACAAAGGGTGGAGCAATAACCTACGTCGTAGCACTTATTTATAAGTTTCAGTGCTACGAGGTGCTACGAATATTTATGACACCATTTCATCAGACAGTCTGAGACTTCTTCGTCATAAAATCAGGACAGTCACCTTCCGAATTATCATTGAACCGTAATAAAAGCACCGTATCTACTGTGATTTGTTTTGACAGCTGTTGGGTTTCTGTTATCTGGTTCTTCTTATTTCGCCGGGTCATCAAGTCGACTAAAAACTCAATAGATTCTGGAGTCTCCTGTTGTAAATTAATCAGTCAATCGGTGATTTTGTATGGTTGGACCATATCTTTTTCCATATTGAGACACTTGTTCCATGGGGAAAGTTGGTCAGTTGTGCCTTGACCTCCTTTAGGATTGTTATACCCTTTTTGTAACTCCCTGCACACCAACTCTGTGAGTGCCCACCGGGAATTAAACCAGAACCCTATAGCCATCAACGGCGAGACCGTTATACCACGGAGGCACCGTATCTGCCCTGATTTGTTTTGACAGTCCTCGGGTTTCGCACTTATCTGGTGATTTACTATCTCAGACGGGAGTGAACGCAATTTCTGCGTGGTAACGGCGACAGACACATCTGTCGAGTGGATCACAGATGAACTTAAATATGTAGACTAGCTAGAGTGGATGCCACCTGCGCATCGGAGTAAAGAGGTTTTGATAATGTTCGATGTATTTCAAAGAGGGAGATGGATGGAATATTTTTCCCGACACTTTGAAACGTTTAACCGAAT
Source organism: Phthorimaea operculella (assembly GCA_024500475.1). Taxonomy (NCBI): domain Eukaryota; kingdom Metazoa; phylum Arthropoda; class Insecta; order Lepidoptera; family Gelechiidae; genus Phthorimaea; species Phthorimaea operculella. Next base: position 12,481,991 of record JANFCV010000002.1, read on the forward strand.
CTTTTCTAAGGGGTATTTATCGATGCGATGCGCGTCTCACGTGTGTAGCTCTGTTTCATAAATTTTATGTGGAACCCAAGGGTGGAACCGATCACTCGTCTGACAGATGTCATCTTAGGCGTCGCGTCGCGTCGTACGTCTTCTCTGTGGAGTTTATATTCTACACGTAAAAAGATGTGTGCTTATGAATCTGAATAACTTGCATATAGAACATATGGAAAAACATAAGAATTTATATACCCCGTACAAAATTGTTGAATAGATGTCATGATTAAGAATAGGCTTAACCTATATTTGTGGGGAAAAAATACTTTTACTTTTCGGGTTGTCATGCGGTTATACACTTTTTGTTACGTTTTCTTCAACATAGATTCAAAGAGCTAATAAAAAGCCTCCTCTAACGTAATGAAAAGGGGTATCGAAAATATAATACCATTAAAGAAATGCTTTCAGACCGAAAGTAGTTTCCATCAGGTATAACTTTACCCAAGGTCTTGAAGAATTGCTTTGATGATTTTATGCTCGTATTTCAGTACGCTATCAATATCGTTTTAAAGTGCTGTCTGACGACATGCACTTATAGTAATTGGTTGGAATTTAACACAGGTATACCTTATACTTGGTTATTTTGACAATTTTGACAGTTGTTGTACTTAAAGCAAGACTTAAGATACCCTTAAAAACCAAGCGTCGCGGCGTCGCGGTGGCGTCGTTGTCGCTGTCAAATGACTGGTTTGTATGGGGATACCAAAAAAACCGGGCGTCAGCGTCAATGACGCCGCCGTGTCGCCGTCACGTTGACAGCGCGCTGAGAAGCTCAGGGTTTGTATGGCGCTGTCAGTTGATGCGGTCGGGATTTTCTACAAGACCGCAGCGACATTTTCGCCGTCAAATTTTAATTAATAAGCGTACCCTTAGACTTTACAATTGTTATACGGCAGTGAATGCAGCGAGTGGCCGTCTCAAACGCATTTATTTTTTCGCATTTTTTCATTAAAATTAGGTAATTTATTGATGCTTAGTTTAGATGCATATTTAGATCGAAACAAAATATAGGGTGAAATTTTACTAGTGACCGATAGCAAAAACTCTGAAGCGGCTAGTGATAAGGAACTACTTTACCCAAGGAACATAAGTCGAAATATGAAATAAAAATTTGAACCTCCTATCTATAATAACTTAAATCAGCTGATCGGCAATTTTGTATGGGAGGTCCAAATATTTTTTCGTATTTGGACCTATGTATCGTTCACAAAAATAGTGTAAACGATCTTTTTCGTATAAAACCCGTGACGAAGGATCAATAGAGTGAACGTCTCGCTTGTGTCCTATAAATCGATCAACGTTGTACTGAAAAAGACGAGCACAGGTATTGCAGGCAATACGGTATCGGCGCTAAAATATTTTCCAATATTTAGAGACTGGAACACTGCAGTTTTAAATGCACTTACGCTTGAACGGTTTTTTTTTATTAACAGTGCGTTTCAGTAACGGAATTTTGTATTTTTCAAATATTGTGAATATTATTAATGACATTATAATTATTTTACTCCACGACTTAATGAATACTGTTGATGAAAACTGATCTTTAAGGTCCTAATAAATTCATTACAAATATTTCCAGGGTGTGTTTTTCGTCAAACTGAACAACTTTTCTTGGTAATAGTTTTTCAAAATATGAAAAAATTACCTCCCATTGAAAAATGTTTAAATTATGTATCATTTAAATTTAATAAAGTTAAAGATCGGCTTAGTAAGTACAAGTAGTTGTCGTGATTACTGATTATCTATGTCCAAATTAATGCTAATTGCTGCTAATGCATACACATCACTTTTCCCTTAAGGAGTAGGCAGAGCGTAAATAACCACTTTCATCCTCAACTACCACACTATGTAACAATGTTCTCTAGCCTCAGTGTTACACTAAACAAAAAAGTAAGTAAACTGCAAAAACGTAGCTTCAAATGAAAAGAGTTTGCCGTGTAGGCATCCGACGTGGCTGCCTTCATTAAACACTTTCTGCTGTGTGGGTAGTTCGCAACATGTTTCCAACTGTCACGAGTGTCGTGTTTAAACAGATGTCGCTTTTAACGAACCGTTTTTTATATTGTTGTTAAAATGTAACTAGATAATTTACGTCAAAATTATTTTTGAGCCGTTTCAATTGTGATTTCAGTTATTTACATCAACTTCGTATAATTTCGTGATAGTTTTTTAAATAAGATAAGTTCACGTCCTATAGGTACTACATCTATGATAACTTACTATAGAATATTACATAAACTTTAATTTTAAATTCGGAGGCCGAGATCAATTTCGGTTCTCTGAGCCAGCGGAGTTAGTTAGTTAGTTAATTTTAATTAATTATTATTACTCGTGGCATTTGTGTCGTTAAAGCGACCAAGTATTATTTTAGGGAATAAGCAGCAGCATGCCCTGTGAATGAAATATCTTTGCTGTTCTATACTTGCCAACCACATGTGACATAGCATAGTACGGAGTGTAAGGACGGTGTAACGAAAACTTTGCAGGCGTGCTCAGACCATGAAACTGAACAACTTTTTAAATGGAATGTATGGCAAAAAATGACTTCCCTTACAAAATCAGTAGGTAGGCTGATCGGGAATTTTGTATGGGAGGTTGGAATATCATTTTTCATTTACCGCCATACGTTCCTTGACGAAAGTTGTTCAATTTTATAGTCATTTACACCCTGTATACCTGTTTTGCACAATCTATGTCCAGCTGGACACTTGTGGCTCTTGACTAGTCGATTATATCCGCAATCTATTGAATTATCGAGCGGCTTTAGCAAACACGATTTCAATGACATACCTATTATTAAAGTGGGTTAATTGGATGTATTGATTTTAATATACTCACGTAGAGAGACCGCTCACCAGTTAACCACCAGTTTAACCGCTCAATGAATTGTTAAACTAAATAGGATAAAGGCCTTTAATCGAATTGCTTCTGTGTGAATATATCAAATCATATCTCACACATAATAATATCAAATGGCTATTACGCCTTTTTACCATGCAGGATAAATTCAGTAAATTTTAATAACATATTATGCTACACTATTTATTTTCCTTCGACAGAAATATCAGTAAATGGATTAGATTAGCACAGGATCATGAGGAGTAGAGCAGAATAGGCATACCTATACCATGCAAGTGGGCTGATGATGATGAAAAATATCACATTGATTATCAGTACATTGCAAATTGCAAGACATGAACCTCATAGGCTATTAGTCTTAAAAGAACTGTTTTCTAAGGTCCATCAACCTGCGGCCTGTACTGTCAATTTGGGTCCTTTATTGACCCTTCAAGCCCTTTCCTTTTTTGTGTCACAATCTTAGCCCTTTTATAGCGAGAGAGACGCTGTCAAAGCACGGGAGGTTACAAATCAAATTACATAGTAAGCATTTACAACTTTGTTGTTTCTTTTAGCTTCTTCTTTGTGTCAAGGGTTCGAACATAGATTTTGTCCTGTCAGTACTTGGCGACGGCAATGGCATTATCTATCAGTCGCCAAGTTCAAATCTAATCTTTTAGCTAAATCAATGCATTATTATTTTAAATTCGAATGGCAGCAAAGAAACGTAAATCCAGAGAAAAACTTAATCTGTTATATAAAATTTTCTTTAGCTGAGTCGGAAAATTTGAAACGAAACTGTTGAAAGAGGATAAAATAAACGGCGTATAGGCAGTAAAATTTGGCCGTGAAAAGTTAACTCAAGTGACGGAAGTTACTGCTACAAAACTATTTTTCTTTTAGATGTGTATGAAGGTGACAAAATAAAATTACGTGAGTGGTGACAATTTTGTTCCGGTAGATAATTTCAAATAGCAAGACACTAAAAAATCATCAGGTGCAAATCTATCCTATTACATTAAAACTTTTTATTTATAACAAGTTTAGGGTTATTAATAAGGATACCCAATGCATAGGCAGTTTTTTCTATTTACAGGAAAAAACTATGAAATACATTTCGAAACAGCAAAAAGTTGAACGAGTTCAAAATCCCTGTAACAGCATTTTTAAAATGCGGCAAGCGGAAAAAGTAGACGCTAAATTTTTCGACAGCAAAAAAATGAGTGAACCAACAAATTGCAAAGAACCAACTCTTGAAAGACAAGAAAATGAGGTCAACAAAAATCACTGGATGTAGGAAACGGCAATAAGATAAATGAAGATTTTTATACGAAGGCTCCATGAGACTCAAAATTGAGGATGCTCGCAATAAAAGTAAATTCTTTTCAAAGATTTTCGTTCCGTTTGTTGCTTCTTTCTGAAGGCCATTGCTGCTATTCTTATTTCCGTTATTGTTGACTGTAACTTCTTGAAAATTGTTTTTCAAAGGAAAAGTACCCAAAGTCATGCTTGAAATTTAATTTTGTACTTCAGAATTATTCTGGTAGTTCCAAGTCTTCGTAGACGTGGGTCTGTATAAGGAAACATTTTGATGCAATATTTAAGCAAATTAAAGCACTTCGTTGGAGATATTCAACAAAATATTCAGCTCCATTTTAAAAAGCCTTGACAAAAAAGTGGAGTCACATTTAGCTTTACTACTGTCAGTTTACCAGTTAAAATGAATTGGTTCTAATGAATGAAAAGAATGTAGGTCAACCGTATAGATTCGTGTTTGAAATATCGTGCCGATGTCGCCGGCTATCGCCCTTCGGAATCGCTTCGGAGTACGTGTTACATTTATTATTGATACATTGATAACATTAAGAGCCTATTCCCCGAGACCATTAATGTATTCAAAAGGAGCTTTGAGTACGTGTGAAGGATTGACGCTCAATTGACAATTGAACAAGGCTTAGTTTAACTTGGCAGGGCTTTAGCAAAGCGAATGTGACTAAGTTCAAAGCGATATTTTACAAAGAAAATGTATGTATGTAAAATGAATTAATTTTATAATCTGGGATGGCCTAATTTAGGTCAATGTCTGGCCTCTAAGATTAGTTGTGTTATTAAGCCAGCAATGAGTCGTTGAAGATGCAATTTTTTGTAAAAGCTAGAATTATGTGTCAGAAAATAGTGTTTAACGTAAGAAAGCACGTCAATACGACTTTTTCTCGTTGATTTTTGCCAAACTGTAATGAACTTGCAGAGTCACTTTCTTTTTGTAAATTTTTTGCCACTTCAGCAACTTACTCCCCGTACGTAACCACTTTCAGCTGACACATTTTGACCGAAATAATCCGCATCAAGTCCAAATTGTAACATAAAAATATTATTCTTATATATTCCTTAGAAATGTTTTTAGAATTATGTCACTACCTCTTAGTTTATTTGCAGGGTTTGTCGGGCCCTTTATGTCCTCCGGTCCTGACGTTATCAGGCCCGCTGTTTTCCGCAGCGGCAATTTCGTAAATTAAACCCTATACGTGATTCGCTGACGACGGTGGCATTGCGTGAAACTTGATTTATATTGTCGTGTACATCGCACATTGTTGTCAAGGGGTATGGGAGATATAGCTGCCAGAACTTGAGCACTATTCCGGCAGTATTTATCACAAATATTTATTGCCGTTTGATGCCAGTTTATAGCATAGGATCACTCCATTTCTTTTCTGTACTCGCCATAATGTGGAAACTAATGATCTCGAGGGTTCCTATTGTATCAAAATTTTAGGTGACATAGCCCTGTCATTAAAAGTGATAGATTTTTCTGGGCCGGTTTTTAAATATACGATTTATTTGTAATGATTGGCGGCCTTTATTGCGACTGAATTTTTACGGCCGTTATTGATCTGCTTGTGCGTTTGTATATTTATAAAAATAAGTTTAATTTTATTACTTTAAAACGTGTTCATGAAAATCTTCTTACAATCAATTTAACTATAAAGCCACGAAATGATAGATATGTTTTTTATTTTCAGTCTAAATCACAATACCAACCTACTCAGACTTGCAGTCGAATTTGTCGAGCGTAACAAGAACTAGGGCGAGGAAATAGAGCACTTCTTAATTCTGAAACTAGGGCTCGATAAATAGAAGATAGTATTGCTCTCACCATCTTACTTAAAGTCGAGGAGAGCAAACAAAGAAAAAGGCAAGACAAAGTTGAATGAGATATCTAATATTCATCAGGTTGTAGTTTTACATGCAAAATATATACGTCTACGGAAAAGGACATAGACGCACCAAGCACCAAAACATCGGGAATATTTATAATTAAGGTTGTGGTGAAATAAAATCAACTTTTATTTTTATTGCTGTGTGGTGTCGGCTTAGAATAGCATCACCTCATATTATTTCAGTGGGCAAAAGATTTCGTATTGAGTATGTAGCCATAATAGTAAAAACTAATTCACGTCTTACATACGCAACGGCTTAACACGATAATCATTATAGAAACTACGTACATACCTACCTATATCAACAGTCACATCGACCTGACCTAATAACACTCTGTCAACTGTAGCTCAGGTATATTTATACAAATGCTTGTATACAGAGTAATTACGATAAAAAAAGTAAAGATATCGAGGAAAAATACGGAGGAAAAGAATGGTTTTAATAAAATAACGGTTATTACTAAGAAAGCTATGTCATTCATGGAACACTCAAAGCAATTATGCGTACAGCAATGTTTTATAGAATGAATTTATAACAAATATTTTGTTTTCTGGTCTGACGAGTAGACCACATAAAATTTTACTATTTAAGAAGACCACTCGGTGCATTAACCGTCGTATGGCGCTCCCTTGGTGGAAAACTTAAGTGAGAAATATGGCGTCATACGGCCGCAAATGCTTCTTGACTAAAATTTTAAGTTTTATAATAGCAACAGTAAAACGCGGTGATGTTATTCTATTTCCATTTATGAATATGCTATTCTGAGTCAGAACCTCCATATAAACTTAGGAATGCAACACTAAAATAACAGTTCACAGCCGTGACCTAAATGGGCAAAGTAAAACAGAAAAGGGTAGGAAGCTTAAATTTACTTTGCGTGTGTAACCAAGTTGCTCTCGAGCTTTAGCGGAGCATGATAGATGTACGCATAAAAGCGGGTCAAACATTCTACCACGCAAAGCTCTGCCACTTAAGCGAACACTTTTTCTTTTTGATAAATGAATAATAGAGGCACTGGTATCGGCACTACCAGAAATTAGGGGAACCGGAATCTTAGGGGAAGTCAAGGTAACTAAGAAGGTGTTGACACGAACGTCATATTTCTTGGATTTAAAATTGGCTCCGAATCATATGACGTTCTTTATCAGATTTTGCTGTTTTAATATTTTTATACTTTGAAATTTTTGACAGTAGCCACCCTGGCTATGTAACAATTGACAATCGCAAAAATCTTGAACAAGTGCAAGTGAACCTTCTGTAAATTCTCTTTTTTGTGACGAAAAGCTCTACCACTTTAGCGAACACTTTTTCTTTTTGATAAATGAATAATCGAGGCACTGGTATCGACACTACGCTTTCGTGCCTCTCAAGAACGAATTTGTAACTGGTTTTGATTCATTCGCCTTTTTCGATTGGTGATGGTTTCAAAATTGGAACACCAACGTAAGTACCCAAAATATCCGAATACATTCATAATTTGAAACTAAGCTATTCAGTAAGATAACAACAATACTATTCATTCACTGAAACTGAGAACGACTAGTTCTTCCACTTAGAGAATAACAACAATTCTAGCGCGGCCATTTTGACAGCCGCTCAGTCAGCTATCTCTCGTTAGCAAAGAAACGTTTACGAAGGAAGCGGAGGCATTGTGAGGCAACTGGAAAGATCCGCTCGGCCCTAATGAGGCACAGTCACGGGCCGAGTGATGCGATCCCAGCTGACCCCGATTTGAGAACAAGAATGAGTATTTGAAAACAAAATCCAACTACGGTAATTTCAATACAATGTATAAGGTGCAAACCCCATAGAGGAGTAGGTATGCGTCGCAGCTCATGAGATAGAATCTGACAAGTGATCATCAAACGTCATCGATGCGACGCGCGTCTCAAATGTGTAGCTTTGTCTTTTCTGTTTCATACTTTTTTGAAAGAAGCGGTTTCAAGCGTGTCACTATGCCGCACGCCACACATCTTAAAAAATCAAATGCATACCGGTTTGAAAAAATGCGAGCGTCTTGGTAACATACCATATTGGCGTTTAAAATCCACCGATTTGAGTTTTTGATAATGATCTAGTATAAATTGTGCTGCTGAGACAAATCAAAAGGGAGCTAAAATGTGAAAATCTACCAAGCCGTTTGGACTATAACGCGTTGAAAAGGATTTATTTGGCCACATTCGTACATGTACCATATCTCTATTGTCGTAAAACATAACCCTCCTTCTGTTGCATCGAGTCAAAAACAAAAGATAAATGCCTTCGGCCGAATTCTTGAATCAAACGCTTATCGGCCGTATAAATGAGAAGTCGTTTGCAATGAAGCTGAGAGACGATTGTCGTGAGCGCGAGAAAAGTTAAAGGTCATTTAAAAACATTATTTGATAAATTTTGAGCCCCTAGCAAAAAGTTCTTCTCGGTAAACTACGATTCTCGCTTGTTAAAACATGGGCTAAATATCAGTTTCACATTTACGGTTAACATTATTATCGTATTCACAACACTACGACCGAGTAACTGAAACGCAATGTTTCAAAAAGAACGAAAATAATACCCGAACATATCAGTTTTCAATTAAATTTGATGTCATTCAATTTGAATCAAAAGATTAATTCACGCCAATTCGTTATAAAAATCTGATTGATTTTCCATAGCTGGAATATTTAATAGCTGTCGCACTCCACGCATTTTACTCTCTCGATTCATGATTCTTTCCAATGAAATAAAATCTGAGATATATTAATGGAAATTCCAGATCAATGTCAGTCGTAATTTTTGTTATTCTCTTTTAATAAAATTCTTGAACAATTTCAAGCGCCCAGAAATATTGTAATTTCCTGATGTGCGCGTGAAAGTAACCTAACATTGACAGTTTCAAAAATGTTAGGCAATTTACTACCATAAAAATTTGTTAAGAAATTAATTGTACTTAAATGACTTATGATCAGATAAATAATTGTAACAAGATAAACTGCATTCTAGTCGCCAGACCACTGCTGGTAGACAGTGGATGCAGTAGGCATAGGACCGGCTTAGTTGGTGTAGATAGCTTCGATGCTCTGCAGTTAATATTAATTATATTGTGGGGCTGGTTCTTGCCTAGCTACGTAAATGAAACTGAAAGTATTTATGAGGATAAAAACTGGTATATTTCTGCTATGCAACACGTCCTAGCTCCATACAGAATTCAAGAGCAATATGGCCACACGTCAAGTATAGACAAAACTTAGAAACTAAAAAAGATCTAAACCTAAAAGGTTATATTGTGTTGGAAGTATCCAACAGTTGGCAAGAAAAAGTAGAGGCCTGCACGCGACACTGATGTAGGCTGATATGATGATGATGATATATTATTATTCCGATACATTTTTACACAGTGGCGCTAGTGGCAACATGGACCTCTTAATTCGTTCTCTTTTATTGTGTCCGATGAACGGATTATTGGAATTTTTCGGGCAAGGTCACTGCATAATATGCCTTTATTGCTTTTCCTCCACGGCACATTGTTCGAGCTATAAAATTACATCGTATCATGTCGGTTTTTATCGTTTTTAAATTACGTTGTAAAAGTAGTCGTAGTTTTGCATTTTTAACAGGTAATAACCTCACTTGGTCGGACTAATATTTTGTTCAAAGTAAGCGACTGAATGCCGAAAAGGAAGATCGTGCCTTATCGTGAACCCTAAGGTAGGTATTCACCAAATAGTCAACTGCTATAGGTTGATTTGACTTGATGAACCCAAAAACTATTCGAAAGGCAAACCGCTGCGTATAATTAGGAAACTAAATGCTTGAATAAATTTTATGGCAAGAAATAAAAAGGAAATAACATTTTAATGCAAGATAAAACAGAGTTTCCACCCAGTTTCATAATTATATTTTATACTTTCCACTTAACTTCCGGCACCATCAACGTATCTCGTAAATAATTTTAAATTAAATTTCGTATCACGTTTTCACCCCTTTGTTGTATACGCCCTTACTGTCTTATCTTAAACATGTAATTTAACTTATACACTTGCTTTGATATATTAAAATTAATAGCTGTCCTTGTAGGTCAGAAAACACCGTCAAAAGTCCACTACTGGACATGTGGTGCTATGGCCTACATGAGAGTATTATCCACGTTTGGCAGGTGAAATGGTGTGCAAAATATTGCATTCATAAGGAACGCTGTAGCCTAGTCCCTGAATGAGATAAGAGTATATTTAGGGTGATCCTTTTCTAAGCTGGCATTACGCGGTACACTAACAAAATTGCTGCACTGAAACTAATTATCTAAGGCCAGACAAGCATTAATTACCTGGACCTTTTAATCGATCATCAATCTTATCCCCCTCCCCTTCCCCTTGCGACCCCCATCCCCTCCTAACCTCCATTTCCTGGAGCTCTACTAGCCTCATTAGTGTCACTTTGATCTCGAGGCTACAACGGATCACCTCGTGTCAAGATTGGCAAAATTTTGGAGATAGAAAAGTTCGAAACATAAGAAGATTAAATTCAGAAAAGTTCGGCGGACAGCACTAAAAAATAAAACTAAAAAATCCGAAAGGCATCGCACAGTGTGATCGCATTAAAAAGAATTAAAAGTTTGGTTCTAAAGTTTGAAAATGGATAGAAATAAATTGCATTATGTAATGGTAAAGTCGTTTAAAATTAAGAAATTTATCGGCACTTCATGTCAGGAATTCAACTTCAGCTTTGACAAAAACATAATATAATAGTTTTCAATGTTAAATGTTATGCAAAACAGTTTTACAAAATGGTCAAGAAATATATTGTGACAAACCCAAAAACAAACCGCATTTCAGTTGAATTGTTTTGCTTGCTTTGTAAGGATAAGAACACAAAGAGTTTAACGTAGCTGTATGCTCTTAAGAAGACATGTCAACAACAGAGTTGTACAGAGTTTTGTACAACCATTGTAGAGTTTGTAATATATATTTATTTTTTTCTATTTAAACTGTACTCCATTATTTACCTATTCAAAATTTTTCATAAAAATATTACAAAAGCATTTTTTGTTAAAGTAATTATTTTGCTGGCTTTGTGGATCTTGACAGAGGGATAAGCTTTACTTTGTGATTACATTTAATATTAAAAGTTTACTGTACAATTTAGTTGGTACATAGAACAGATATTTTGAAAGAAATCTTTCCTACAAAATTTACCAAAGGTAGACCAACAAGGCCTGAGTCGCACACAAATATATTTCTGTTTGACGAAATGCATGTCAAAGTAATTTCCACTTTTAATTTACACAAGCTTTCCGATTAGACTGCCACATTAAGAAATTAATCATTTTCACTGACCTGCCAGCTAAACTTGTTTAGAAATAAAATACGTTCATGATAAAGCACCAAGTTATTTATGCAGTCATATTTTCACATTGAACGAAAAGAGGAAAAAAGCCATTAATAATTGATTTCTTCTGTAGAAGATTGACTGTTTGCACATTTTTTTATGATATCACTTTTCCTTTTATGTTTTCGTCGTATACATAAAACGGCTTATCATAGCTAATGGAACCCCAAAAACTGGGCGTAGCTCACGCGTAGCATTGTTGTAGCACCTGCTACGATACGGCTACACAAATGCTACGACGATTACATGTTTCCAAGACGCTTGGTAGGGTATCTAATTGTTACGGCTCTGACTATATTAAAAGAAGAAATTGTTCATAAATCGCCATTACCAAGAAAAGGCGGAAAGTTTTTCTAAGTAAAACATTGTTAAAACGTTTAAAAGGAAACCACAGTGTAGCGGTTTTGTTTCTTTGTATAAGTATGACAAGGGTGTAAGCCAATTTTGCCTCGACTTCCTTTTTCCTTAAAAGTTTGCTTTGTCATCTGTTATAAAAAAATATAAGTAAAACCCAGTTTTTGATGGAACCATTAGGATACCGAATCTTTTTAGATCATTTATTTATTGTGGGAAAATTCAAATTCCTTCAAATTTCAAATGCCCCATAACTTCTGGGTATGTCAAATTGTAAACTTGCCGCGTGATATTGGCTTACAAAAGCGACACCTAATTTCAACTCATGGGTACAAGACACCTAAGATATTAATTTAGGGAACGGGCAGCAGCGTTCCCTGCGAATTCAGAACTTTGCACTACTCTCGCTAATCTGCATACATATATGTATCACGCCTTTATCCCTTACGGGGTAGTAAGAGCGTAAGCGGCCATTTACACCACGTCTGGCAAAAGTTTGAGAGTCATTCAGAAGACTGCGTATTAACATAGAGACAGGTTGTCAGCCTGCCGCCTAAAACTGCAATACACATCAACTCTTAAATCCCTAAGTCACTTCTTGCGACAATTAGGGAAAGATATGGGGTGATGCTATTCTAAGCCTACGTCAAACGCTCCAATATATTAAACTTTACTTCATATATTTGATAACCAACGACCTCCGTAAGTGCTACGTTAATAACTCGATTACATAATAGTTATTAAGTGCAGACCAAAATATTGTGGTGGTTATCCACTAGCTAGCTTTAATTATGGAATGGGTTGTCAGAAGGTACCACCGCTGCTTACGTAAGTAACCGGCACGGTGAGGTGACACAAGTGTGTATACCGGGAGTAACAAAAAGGGTGTAATAAGCCGAAAGGAGGTCAAAGTACTCATGAAACTGAATAACTTTCCCCAAGGAATATGGGAAAATGGAAAAAAAATTGGGCCTCCCATACAAAATTGCCGATGAGCCTATTGATTTACTATGGGAGGTACAAATGTTATTTTATGTTTCGACCTATGTTCCATGAGGAAAGTTGTTCAGTTTCATGGTTACCTTAAACATCTTTCAGCTTGGTACATAATTTTTGTTACTCTTGTATATGTTACCGTAAAGTGTGTGTATGTTACCGTAAAAGTCCAAATTACGGCAGTTTCTATAACTATAGTTTCAGTTGACGTGTGGTACCGGCTTAGCATAGCATCATCCCATATCTTTCCCGCGTGTGTCGTAAGAAGGGATTTGAGAATTGATATGTATTGCAGGTTTAGGCAGCAGGATGAAAACCTGTCTTTTTGGTGATATGCAGTCTTCTCTGCCTACCCCGCAAGGGATATATTTATGTAGGTATGTATGTATGTTTCATTTTTTTTAAACTTTATTTGACGATAATTCATCAGTTTGGTGTTAAGATGCTGGTTCTGAACTATTCATAAATTAAGTCCTAGTAAGTACCTAGGTAATCTTCAAGAAATCTTTCATTATTACTGTCATTTCATTAGTCAATACTATTACTGAAAGTTCAATATAGTTTGGTAGGTAGAACCACATATGTAACATTAGTAGAGTAGTAAATATACAGGGTGTTAGGGACGGTGTAACGAAAACTTTGCAGGCGTGCTCAGACCATGAAACTGAACTACTTTTACTATGGAGCCAATGGCGGAAAACGAAAAAAAAAATTCCGACCACCCATACAAAATCAGTCAGCTGATCGTGAATTTTGTATGGGAGGTCGGAATTTTTTTTTCGTTTTCCCACCATTGGCTCCATAGTAAAAGTTGTTCAGTTTGATGGTCTGATCATGCCTGCAAAGTTTTCGTTACACCGTCCCTAACACTCCGTATAATTCAGTAAGGCGTACTGTTGGTTCAACTTGCTTATTCGTTTTGTCAGAATTACTTATTTTAGCGGAATTCAAACCATTTGAATTTTATGACCGAATCTTTTGCAGAAGAAATATCTAACCCTTATCCGGCAGACGTCAATTAACATGAAATCTTTCTTAGAGTCGTAAAGAGCATGAATAAGTAGGTCTGAAAAAAGTACTATTTCTAAATTTCATGACTGAAAAATAAATATACCGCCTTTAACCACAGCACATCACTATAAAACAGGACGCAAAGATAAGGGAGTCAGGAATGGGAAGGAAAATGCTGACTCAAGTCGATACTCGACTTAATCCGCCGTAATACCTAATACACGCACTAATTTACACGATATGGAACAGGCTTATTAAACGCTTTGCGTCTCCAAGCTGATAAAACGAAAAACAAGCCAGCTTAAGCCGGATTCACTAGTTCACTAGGGCAGATCCAGTTACACTGCACATCACTATGACAGGATATGATCGAGGGTTTGGCTATCGGCACGTGAGTGAGCCGACTGAGTGGCCGCGCACTTTCACTAAGATGATAATAATATGATATTTGAGCTGAGCTCCCGTTCCGGTTTCGCAGCACAGCACTATGATATGAATGGGGGCTGTTCGCGCGTGTTGTGCGCGCGGGAGAAAGCGGCACGGCCGGCCGGGCTGGGGGCGAACGGTGCACTGATGCGCGCGCCGCGGCCGACGCTCGATACTACGCCGCGCCCTCTACACCCCATTGCCACCTGTACGCTCAGTCACAACACCACGCCATGGGTTTTGACTCAATAAACAGTACGTTTCCCTTGGCACACGACTCGGTTTCCAATGAACCAAATCTATTACACTGGGTTATTGCCATCAGCAATAAACCGGCCGACAAAAGCGCTCGCTTTACGCAAGACTCGGGCAAGACTCTGGATCTCTCGCTCTCACCCTAAAAACACATACAATTTGGTCATTTGAAGAGCTCACGTTTGACCCAGAAACCAAAAGGAGAACGTTTCTATTTGTTTATGAGTTTAAATAAGCCTCACTAAAAGCACTTAAGTTGGTTTTAATAACTTCAGGAACAACCATCACCGGAAAGTTTAAGCTAAGCTAAGAGGTGAAATTCACTAGAATTATCCTGACTCCAACTTGGCTTTTACGCCATGAAATAGGAAAGCGCCTGGCAGGTTAAAATATATGTTAAGCTTCAGGACTTATCCGTAGACTAAGCTACTAGAATTTACCTGGCTAGTTATTTAAACATTTGTAGTAATTTAGTTTCGATTTTGCTTAAAGCTTTTGATTTTGACCATACTAAGGTATATTTTTACTTTCTCTTAAATCTATTTTAAAGATTTCTTCTTTAAATTCAAGGCTGCACATGAATAGCAAACCACTCAATCCTAGAAAGGGCTATCAAACATTACGGCTGCTGAAATTCACACCTATAGGGGTTATCACCCATTAGACCTTCACATAGTAAATTCGAAGTACCCCGCCTTACTATCAACCTTTATGCTTATTTCCTGTAGTTATACTGAAATTCGGTCGTTGTATAGTGGTTTTGCTCTATGCTTAAAATAAATGATTGGTACTACGAATTTCTTAATTTGACCAAACAACATTGAGAAGAACTCGACTCCGCGGATAAAGTAACATATTGTTAAATTAAATCTAAATATCTACTACGTTTATATCTTAAACTAGTTACAGGTAGTAAGGTGCTTAAAACTCTGACTTTGGAGTTTAACATGGTGTGTCACACAACAAGGAAAAGAAGAAGACCGGCGCTAAGACATCAAGGTTCAGAAGCTGAAATAAAAAGTTTCCTTACAAATGACATGGTACGTACTTTCGACATTTTCTGTGGTAAAAATCTTATTTTTGAAGGATAATGCTTCACAAGAACAATTTAAATTCGTTTTGGAGGTAGTAGAATAGAACACCTTACAAACAGATTTAATAAGAAAATAAACAATAATATAAAATCTGATAATTTTGTTCTTTTGTATCTTTCTTCTTTTTTTTCATGTGGGACACCGAGGCAATGAACCTTCTAATATAATAGTGTGATAGATAACAATGTACCATGTTATAGTTACTATCTATCAGCATCAAAGTACTTTTGAAACATTACCCTCGTCAAAGGCCTTTGTCATGTCACATCGTAACTATCTGATTTTAGACATCGTGTTTGTATTGTGTACGTATAATAAATTTATCGATAATATTGCTATTGCCGTAGAAAAGCTGAATTGTGCTACTTAAACTTTTGTGCTTAATTTTAGGAGGATACACGAGTATTGCCTGTATTTCGCCTTTTCTTACAAGCCCTGAGTGGTTTATATTTCTCTATTTTCTACCCTATTGCTTGCCTACTTGTAGAGCTATAATTACTTAATTGGCTTAGTGGTGCCAATTTAGAAGAGCATCAACCCAAAACTTTCTCGTGGGTGTCGCAAAAAGTGACTAAGGGATTTGAGACGGTCTTCTGAATGGCTTCCAAACTTTTGTTTGTCGTGGTATTAATGGCCGTTTTTACAGCCGTTCACTCTCTGCCTACCCCGCAAGGGGTATTTTATCTGCAATTAACAGATTCTCAACTAATTTTCTTGTTCAGTTTACTAAGCTTACCAGCAAACGATGCAACTCGGTGGATTCTGAACTATCTATTCTAATTAATGGTTCGAAACCAAGTGTGTTAACTGTACCTAAATGGTAGGAATTCCATGATATTGCTTACAGTTTTGTGAGTATTCAGATAACTTTAACGTTGAAATCAATGAAACTATCAATTGTTTCACCGTATCTTTCCCGTAAGTGTCGTAAGAAGCGACTAAAGGATTTGAGAGTTGAAGTGTATTGAAATTTCAGGCGATAGATTGATGACCTGTCGCTATGGTGATACGCAGTCTTCTGTGAATCTTCTCTGAATGACTTTCAAACTTTTTTCAGACGTGGTGTTAATGGCGGTTTATTACAACCGTTTACGCTTTACCTACCGCAAGGGATATAGGCGTGAAATATTATGTATGTATGAAGTAAATGAAACTATTAATTACTGTAAAATTTAATCGTTTGAACCGAAATTGTATATAACTCTCATTCATACATAGCAATGACGTTGAAATGTCGAACGTTTGTTTTTATTATAACAATAGAGATAACAGAATTTTAAATCAAACATGGCCATTGAATTCGTTATATAATTCAGTCTAGTGAAATCAAATATTCGGTGAGTGATAAAATTTATTTTATGAACCCAATTTTATTTTGTCGACATTATTTTGATACAGATACGAGTATATGTTATATTTTTGCTAGATTGAAATAACTAGGCGCTGTTTTCTTATTCAAAAAAGATTCTAAAAGGAATTATCTCAGTCGTTGGTCTTAGATTCAGATAATATTTCAATTCCCTTTAAGCTTTTTCTCTTATCCTAAAGGCAACTCTGCTCCTCTAACGGACCACTGCGCTCGACCATCTGCTCGTCGTGAAGTCTCTTGGAAATAAGGATGTGACTTTAGTCAAAATAAATCGTACTTTTAATAATCGATTATTTCTTTTTAGAAGGTAATCGGTTATAAATTAATCGATTTTATAAAAAATAAACATCGACTTAGAAAATCGTTCTATCATTTGTTTTATTTGATATTACGCAGTAATAACTTTTATAATACAATTACCGGCAGAGGAAATAATATACCTACATCATTTCACTGAAACAAAATATTAGAAGGGACCTAAAATTCGGGTGTGCCTAATATTCTAACTTACATAACGTAATACAAGAGACCCGAAATTTTAAATTCATTGTCGCAAAAGCTTGAGGAAAAAATTATTTAGGCTATGAAAATTGGTAAAAATATATGGAATTCATAGTTTTTTTTGAAAAAAGTTATCGATTTTTTAGAAAACACATCGATTATTTCAAGAATCGATTATTATTTCACATCCCTATGGAAACTGCTCCAGTTTTACCAGCAGCTGAAAATTGCCAACTGTAGTATGAGTTCCGAGTTACGGCGCATTCAAAACTAAAGGGGTTTAGAGAAAATTATGCCTTAGGGAAATATGTTAATGGGGCAACACTTTGATTAAATCTATTAAATCACGAATAAAAGTTATTTTATTGCTTTCTGTGATGGAAATGTTTCGTACGAAAATTACAAAAAGATATCGTGTCTATCCAAAAAATAAAAAAAGTAGCATTAAAAAGTCGTTATTCCGTTCGTCGTTACACATCATGACTCTGAAAACAGTTATGCATGACATTCATAATTTTAACCAAAGAATGTTCAGAAAACCAAGTTTAGACACCTACAAGATTTATTTACCTACTTACACCAAAACATACACCTCATGGTTTTGGATTTGAATTTTCATTAAAAGGAGTTTATGAAATCCCATTGAAAACCGCATATCATGACACATGACGTCGCATAAACTTTCGGTTGTCACAGACAGTCATTTGCTTCTCGAAAACTGCAAATTCATGCGCCTTATTACTTACTCGTATTACAAGGAAGTGTGTAACGCTGCCAACCTCATTCGGACCATACTCCCCCACCAAACTGCTCATTCATAACCGTGACATCCATCATCATACTTCTAAATCAAATCGACATTTTCTGGCACTTGACTTTCTTTCGCAGACAACATTTCATTACATCTTTATTACGAATATTTATTATTTCCATCTCTTATCTAGGAAGTACCACTAATCAGGCCACTTCCTTCCTTCTCTTCATAATAAACGTCTCATCATCACCAATCCGGCCTTTGAATCCAATCCACAAGTCACAATCCCTGCCGACTGCAGCTCCGGGTCTTACAAGTGTATAGTGATGTCTATTTTTTATCCTTTAAAAACAAGTAGATGTGTTCAAAAATAAAGAACCCGACTGCGGTAATTTTGAAGTAGTATTTTGCTGTAAAAATTCGCCATCTTGAATCTATAATATTTTTACATAGCCAGTGTCACTTGCGCTGCTGAGACTAATCTAACGACACCTCATATGTCAAATCCAACTATCCGTTTGGGCTGTAGCAGAGTATACATACATACATAAATACTGGTACATACATACTCTCGAAAAACATAACCCTTCTTCTGAGGCAGTCGGGTAAATATACTACCTACGACTAAAGTAAATGTTTGTACCTGTAATTTCTGTAATTAGGAAAAGAGTGCTTTTTATTTATTTTACGTAAACTTGTAACCAAATTTCCGGTGTATAAACGGAAGTGAAATTTGGTGGTTGTTTAAATTGATGACGCGTCAAGTATGATTAATAGCTCACTGTCCCAGATATAAAGGCGATTAAAAATAGGGGCCACTTTGCCTAATAAAGCTTAAATTATTATTTTTCGAATGCTCTTACAGTGTTATATTATTCTGATAGACACAAAATAAATTGAAAAATATTCAAGCTTCGACGAGGAATTGAAACCAAGGGAGGCCGAATTTCAAATACGTATAATATAATATACATTTTTTGGATTACAACTGCTAGAACAAATATGAACTACTTTTATATACAGGGTGTAAGGAACAGCCCTCTGAATAGTGATAGGGTGCACTCAGACCACGTAATTGAACAACTTACCTTAGGAAATTATTTCAGGAGGCGTAAAACATTTTTTGACCTCCTATAGTCAATGCAGTCAGCGGATCGTGATTTTGTACGGGAGGCCAAAAAAAATTTTTCGTCCTCAAAAAAAAAACTTTGGGTAAGTTGTTCATTTTATTGGTCTAAATGCACCCTATCAGCAATCAGAGAGCTGTCCCTTACACCCCGTATTAATTTTTCATAGTTTCATGACCAAGTCTCGCATGCCATGAAGTCATAAACGTTTCGTGGTTGCTCTAACGTATAACGATTTTTAAGATTTATTTGATCCTTTGAACGCTATTCGTATCAAAACATTATTAAAAAAATAGAGCTTGTAAAAACAAAGCTTTTAACTTTGTAGAAAATGATTTATGTTTCATATACTATAATCAGCGACTCGCTGCAGTTGGGTGCTTAAAACGTGGTATATTAAATATTACTCTGACCTGATTTACAAATAGTTAAGCAATTATGAGTGCTAACAGATTAGATGTGTTTTAAAATTAATTCGTTACATAGCCCAAGGTAGTATTTATGACCCCGGCTGCAGCGAGTAGCTGACTATAGTATAGTATTACATAATAATTGGAAAATTTTCTTCTACACAGTCAAGTTTAGTATGACATTTTCAAAGACATTTATTTAATGATCTCAATTTCGAATCGAGGACTTTCTTCTGGAAAAACATCCTATCAAATCCAATTTTCCTCAATATAGAGTCGTTTTAATCTATTAAACGTTGTGAGCGAGTGATAAAGTATTTTTTCCTGTCTTTTATGTAACATCTCTTGTTAGAAGCTAAAAGTAAGAATTGTTTTCAGAAGGAACTCTACCAAAACGAATTCACGAAATACTGGGCTAAGAATACCCCTAGTCCACTCAGGCAGGGCGTTTCATAAAAGGCGACGTAGAGTTTTTAATCTCGGTTGAAAATCTATCGACTATGGTCAACCGCATAATGGCGCTGATACCACCTACTACTAATGAGAGTTGACGTCAAGCAGGTTATAAAACATTGCCAAATCCTTTTGCTACACGATTTTGTGCTCTAACAAAAAATGTTGCGGCATCCCCAACTGATTTGAGATAGGGACAGGCAGATGATGATGATGCGCACATGTCTAGTTTTTAATATCAATGTCAACCCAGCTACAAATGTTACCTCATCTCAACTGGATCGGAAAATTTCGCTTAAAACCGATTCACGGTTGTTAATTTCCAATGAAGGTGCACCTTTACCGTTTCAAATATTCATTGAGCAATCCTTCCTTGATGTGCTTAGTGTGGTTTTCATACACACTGTATTTTTCCAGAGTTTTACGAAAAAATATATATGGGAAACAAGAAAGAAATGGGGTAATGCTATTCTAAGCCGGCACCCCACGGCTATAATGAAAATAGTACTGACAAAAAATTTAAACAAGCTCTCACCACCAACTAACAGTCACAACAGGCCACTGCTGGACATGTGCCTCCCCCAAACGGAGGGTATTGCCGTACTGACTACACGCTTGGCAGATGGAGGATGAATTGGCAAACGCAGTGCACGATGTTACATTTACAGGGAACCCTGCTGCCAATTCCATGGATGATTATCCCTTAAGTCGCTTTCACGACACCCACGGGTAGCATTGGGGTGATGCTATTTTAAGCTGGTATCACACAACAGAAACAGCACAGCAACACGATTCAAAAAATAAAAAAGTGTTACAAAATGAGTAGCATAATACCAGCCAGCTATTTCTGTCGTAAAGCGCTTGCCTGTCGCATTAGTGTTCCAATTCTAGTGCCAGTGATAGAACTGACATTTAGGCTTCAGCACTTCTACGAGTATCAAGAATTATTAAAAAGGTGAAACTATATAAGAGATTCATGAGATACTAAAGTGGCTACACCTCTCAACAGTTAGGAAATAAGTCTGGTGATAAGGAACAACTTTACCCACGGAACAAAGGGCAAAATATCAAAATATGAACCTTTCAAACAAAATTGACGATCAGCTGAGTTGAGTTACTATGAGTGGTCTAAATTTTTTTTCACATTTTGACCAACAATGTTCCTTGGGTAAAGTTGTTCCTTATTACCAGCCCGTTCTTCATTTTCGCTATTGGTCACTAGTGGAATCCCATTTTAAATAGGAAAAAGAAGATTTTAGCGTCATCTCATACTGATTTTTCCAAACTATTCCATCAAATAATTAAATGACAGGTCGTGGCAAGCCTCACTGGTCATAAATTATTTAGGTAATCCGTTACATTAATGACGAAAAAGAAGGACTAGAAGAAGAAGGTAGTGCCTATATAAAGAACGTGATACTGATAGGTAGGTCATTGATTTCATAACGTTTCAAGTCAGTAAAATGAAATCTGTGGTATCTACCTATGAGCTGTTTATCACTAGCATGTATCAACTTATCTGATAAGTCAAATATCTTCAATCTAGCTATTGCCAATATTCACGTGTTCCTTATAATAAATTCCGGTCTCGTCTTCGTATTGTGGTAGGCACCACAGTAAACTGAAGGAAGAGTAGGTATGTTATATCCAGGATAAAATGTTTGAGGATTGTCCAATCTTCATTGCGGAAAATCATAGATTATTTTTTTAAACGAATGGAAATGAACCACTTGGTTAACTAATAGCGGGATAGCAGGAAGACCTATAGTGCGGGGGTAGAGCAGGAACGAGAGGATTTTTTTCTCTTCCTGTATTATTTGGAGTTTTTAAGATGCGCCAAAGACTGTTCCTAAATCGACTGTGGCATTATCTGGTCTATACTTTATTTATTACTGACATTCTAGAGGTACGAACATTTGCACTTTTTATTTCATTTGTTCTTTTGTTTTCGCGCGTCGTTAGACAATTTTTTCTCACAATATAATCTAATCTTTGTCTAGGTACCTACCTAAATGCTTTCGTTTTGGTTTTAGAAATTTTGTTTCGCATTAAAAGCACATTAATAGGAAAAAGCTAATAATGACAACGTTCACGTTTTTAGTGCAATTCCCTATTTATTTATCTAATCATTCCATTTATGCTAATCCTCATTTGCTTATCTGTCAAAGCTTTCATATTATTTATATTAAGCAGTAAAGCTAAACTATCGTTTTTATGGTTATTTGCGTTAGCAGAATTGACCCTACCTACTTATCAAGTCCTACCACTCACTAGAAATGTTTTAATATTTATGTGTATAAGAGAATTATTTTTATTTTATACTTTTTACTTTTATTTCTATTATTACCAAAAATTGCACATTAAAGGGTTAAATTAAACATGTTTATCATCTTCTATACAATCCTATAAGTAGCATAACTTCCTTGCATTTATTCAAAAATACTATTGTCGTAGGAGAGTTGTATAATTTTATATTATTTAAATAATTATACCCATGAGAGTTGTTGAACTATTTCATACAACCTGTATATAGGTCTAGTCGTTATTTTCAGCTTGAGTCTGAAAATACCCGGTCGGAACAAAACCAGTTCGCAGATCGATAAATTCTCTAACTTGAAAGGCGACTGTTAGGTTGGTCACACTGGCTGATTTGTACTTCCATGATCTACCTAATATTCAAAATAAATTCACACTGTGAACGCCGATTAACTCTGGTGTCAGAGTAACAAGAAACTATAGGTAGACTGAAAATAACAAATGGTCTTGCGATATTTATCGAATCATAATATAAATGCTAACATTTAGGTTCCAATACCCACTGGAAATCATGACTTACAAAATAAATTGCTATGAAATATTTCCATTTTTACTCTATTTTTTCCATTTTACCTTTACATCACGGAAAGAGTAATGTGATGTTGTTGGGAAGTGGAAACCTGTGTTAATATATTTGCGTAAAGAAGTTTAGTTTGCAAAAGTATTTTTTGTGTAAATATTTTGCGAAAATGGCAATGAAGGTAGATCGTGCTTTAGCGCCATGTGGCTTAGAATAGCATCACCTGATATCTTTGCTGTGGGTGTCGTAAGAAGCTACTAAGGGATTTGAGAGTTGATTTGTATTACAATTTTAGGCGACAGGCTGAGAGTCTGTTACTATTGTAATAAACAGTCTTCTAAATTACTCTCAAACTTTTGTTAGACGTGGTGAAAATGGCCGTTTTTTACAGCTGTTTGTATTCAAACTACCCACCTCGCAAGGCGTGATATATGTAGGTATGTATGTTTGTCTTAGTGCATTGGGAGAGGTCTACGACAAACAGTGGACTGTTATAAACTAATGTGATACGAAGTAAGGTAATATTTCTCGGAAAAGGTAGCTTTTTCGTTTTACAGACACGTTACGCAACTGAAAATTATGAAATCAATGCTCACTTAAAACACTACGTTTTAACTAGACAAGGTAACCTCAATCATGCGCAAGTTAGCCGTAAGTTACTACAGCGTTATATATATTCATCTAATTTGAACCCAAGTGCAAAATAATCATCAAACGATAAGAATTCAATTTCAGCCTGTCAGAAATATGAACGTTATTCGTTCAAAGCAAACAATCGGAATCGAAAGAAAACAAAATATGACGGGCGAATTCAAAATTGGCACGCAATTTTAACGTGTCAACCAAACGGTTTTAATATTTGCGGCAGATATTTGCTTTAAGCCGTCAGAACTGAACGGTGGAATGCTTTTGGCAAAGCCATCCATGCAACAAGTGACTGCCAGATGTGCAAGGAGTCAGCCATGTTTTTCCTGCCAACTGCCAACCGCCATGGTTGAAGTTACGGGGTGAGTTTTGCAATGTCAGTTAGTATGGGGTTTAGCAGGGACTTTGGGTGGTTGCCAAGTCTGGCGGTAATGGTGTCAATAACCTTAGCAATCTGGCACCTGGCTGTTTTTTTAGAGGTTAGCGAAGTTTATGGTACGATGTGAGTTTTATGGTCTAAGCAAGTAGTAAATAATGCCTTATAACATTATTTGAATGTGCGACTTTCAGAGTGATTTGACGCAATAATATTGGTTGTAAATGCATGACATGCGTTTAGGTGACAGCGTAGGCACGAGTACAAGTTAACATCAGACACAAATTCCATAGAGGAGACGTGGGACGTGAAACTTGAAGTCTGTCAAACAAGTGATCGTTGGAGATGTGAGACGTGCGACATCGCGGGAGACACAGCTTCAAATTTGCGTAGCATCGATAACAACTGACGGTTGCTTGTCTGACAGATGTCAAGTTGCGCGATGCGTCGCACTTCTATTGTGTTCGGCTCGCCCCTTTGTTTTGTGTAGACAGTAGGTTTCACCGTGTCACGCCACGAAGCGAATGCATGTTGCCGCCTCAAAGCTTAACATTAGCTCGATTCTACGCAAACATTTATAGCCCCTGTCAACGTCTTTGTAAGGTCTTCGTAAACGCCGGTGACGTTTACGATGTCGTTCCGTTGGCACGCACCAGTTCCGGTCAGACAAATGACGACGCGGTAAAAGTGTGAAGGTATAAAACGGAACGTAATGAGACAAAGTCTACGTAGTCCACCGAGTAGTATAAAGTGATTGTTTGTTTTGTAACTCATTTGAAGTTTTTATTATTTTCAGACAATAACATCCTAAAGCGCAAAAAGAACTAAGATTTTTCTGAGAAAATAGTTGAGATTAGAAAAATAAAATTATTTTATTTCTCTTAGGTATTTGGCACATCATTGATATTTCTGTCGCATCGTACGACTAGGTTTTTGGCAAAATTGTAGACTTCAATCAGCCATCGTCATAAAAAGATATAAGATTTGTTTATTACTATGGCTTTTATTGCGGTTCGGGGGAACTTTCTACTAAAAGGTATTTGCTATTCTTACTAATGTTGACAAGTGGATTGGCGAACGCAATGGAAGGTGTAGTAATCACAGCCTACTCTGCTATCCACTCCTTGTATTCTTTCCAAGAGTTTATTTGATCTTTGACAGCAGTTGCTTGAAAAGATTAAAGTCATCCTTTATGACTCTCTGGGGTAAAAATAAGGCAGTACTATTCTAAACCAGCACTACATGAGGCAACAAATGTTCAACATCAAATTGATTTGAGGAATGCAACAAATTAATTAGCCGGGGAGTTAGATCGGACATCCGGAGTTCCGGACATCGCGTGCAATGACAGCTATCGGGCGCTGAATCCCAGTAGGGTAGAAACATAGAACAGTTATAATATGTACTCGTTTACAGAGGTATTCAAACTTGGACTGATACCGAAGGATAAGTGGGAAGCGGTACTGTCCTTGCGGGTCCTACGCAGTTTCGGTGCGGTATTATTAGTATGAAAGTTCCGAGGAATGCAACAAATTAATTAGCCGGGGAGCTAGATCGGACGTCCGGAGTTCCGGACATCGCGTGCAATGACAGCTATCGGGCGCTGAATCCCAGTAGGGTGAAAACATAGAACAGCCATTATAAGTACTCTATTACAGAGGTATTCAAACTTGGACTGATACCGAAGGATAAGTGGGAAGCGGTACTGTCCTTGCGGGTCCTACGCAGTTTCGGTGCGGTATTATTAGTATGAAAGTTCCGAGGAATGCAACAAATTAATTAGCCGGGGAGCTAGATCGGACGTCCGGAGTTCCGGACATCGCGTGCAATGACAGCTATCGGGCGCTGAATCCCAGTAGGGTGGAAACACAGAACAGCCATTACAAGTACCCGTTTACAGAGGTATTCAAACTTGGACGGATACCGGACGGTAAGTGGGTAGCGGTACTACCGTTGCGGGTCCTGCGCGGTATCGGCGCAGTAATAGTATGAAAGTTCCGAGAAATGCAACAAATAAAGCTATCGGGCGCTTATCTTCTTCTTCTTTGAGTAGGACACCAAGTCGACCAACGACTTGATGAACCCTGGTGTCAGAGTTTTTCAACCGGCTACTGCAAGTAGCAGGCCTAAATCCCAGAAGGTTGGAAACATAGAACATTTTACATTAATGGACCCATCTAACCGCTACCAAGGACCGCTACAAGAGACGCGAGACAAGATGACAACTATGACGCCGATCTTTAGCGAAGAGATGAATCAATTTCGAGAACCGCGCAGTCTCACGCACGTCTCATATATTTCGCAAGAGATAGCGTCTTAGTAAGCAAGAGATAAAGATACGGTCGTTACCACCACATTTTTACAAATATTAGAGAGAAAATATTGCTACGTTTGACAATTAATACTCCGAAAAAAAAAACTTTTTTTCGTATAAATGCTACCCGATAATTAATTAAAGCTGGTACTGAAATCGTGCAATATATTTTATTTTCCCGTGTAACGTGGTCAAAGTCATTAATAGTCTGTTGCAAAAACTGTAAGGCTGTTTCATTTGGAATCAGTTCTGAAAGTAATTATCCCTTTCCTTTATAATTGTTTTTGGTGGATTTGAGTGATCAATTTGCCTGCGGGGCTTAGGATTTCGTCCAATTTAAAATTATATTCGTTATTTTCGCTTTTTCATATTTCATACTAGTTTTATAATTAAATTTTACTGGCATCAGCAGCTAAAAGCCTAAATAAAAATACACTTTGGTATACCAACATAAAAATCTTCTTCGCAACTTTATAAAATGCTATCTTCACCTCGTAAATATTAATATCCGGAGTCAATTATTCGGACCATCAGACACAAGATATTCATGATTATACAAACAACTTGAATCTTATAAAAAATACATTATACAAGATGTAAGATGTACCAAGCTGTCTGCTAGTTGTTTCTTTTATAATAGCCTATGTGTTGACATAAAGTAAAGTTGTTATTTTATTACCAAGGACGTAGGTATATTGCTAAGAAAGTCTTTATCTATTTGTAAGTAATTGTTCATAGCACTCTATATTAGGTGTCCTAAACAAAATTTTATAACGTGTTTATATAAAAGAGATTTAATATTTTTCGAGTATTTCTAAAAAATGTTTGCATCTGAATGTTCATATATTTCTGCTGCAGTACTGTCCCATTAGACATGAATAATGTCTAGCTAGCTTGTGGACCACTCAAGCTGTTTGCTCCTGACTTCAATGCGAGGAAATTTGCAAGCCAGACGGTCCTATAGGTACTTGATACATACATATATCACGCCCATATCTCTTGCAGTGTAAGCAAATCAAAAAAGCTGAAAAAACGGCCATTTACACCACATTTGGCAAAAGTTGGAGAGTAATTCAGAGTTGTCAGCCTGCCGCTTAAGATTGCAATTCTTATGACACCCACGGGAAGAATGGGGTGAAGCTATTCCAGGCTGGCATCACTCGGTAATCTATAGGTACTCACTCAACCTTACAAAACTGATTACTGCTAGAGACAGCAAAGAGAATAATTTTGTACCAGGAATTTTCCCAAGAACCCAGCCAGCACGTAGGATAATCAGACAGCTCATTCGCAGTAGTCATCCAACGCGTGGATTTGTTTCCTTTGCGTACATAAATTATTTATAGGGATTTTTTTTCTGCGAAAGCTCACTTCGTATCTTTATTATAAGGAAAATAAAAATGAGAGTGCTGTTTGTTCAATGAAATTACCATACATGTAAGTTTAAAATGAAAGTAAATATTTTCGGATGTGTTCTACTCATGAAAAGAAACAAAATTCTTTGTATCATTTTTCAAAACTTAATAATTTTAACCCACTTTCAAAAAAAAAAAAAAAAGTGTCACTCTGTATGGACGATATTTTTTTTTTAAGTAACCGAGAAACGATTTTGATCGAAAATACTCTGACCACCGAGTTCACATATTTTTTGGAAATATTTATTGTATATTTATAACATAGACAGTGGAGTGGTTTCGTGCAACAACAATTACAATATCTCAATTGAATTACTTCTATTGTCTTAATTAAACACTGGAAGGTTGTTATATCTAAAAGGAAATGTCTATTCACTGTCTTTATCTTCGAATTTCAAATTGATTGAGTTCATTTTACAAGAAGCATTCTTGTGAAAGTTATTTTAGGAGAAGTTTTACATAAATCCCTTACGATTCTGTCCGACTAAAAATAAGAGTACCAAATCAAAGACTCGTCATTTTAATTTTGTTTTACTTCTTCTTCTGTCGAGAAAGAAGAACCCATTGAACCTTGGGTCGGGGTCAGTTTTTCAATCGCCCACTACTACTAGTACAGGCCTCTGACATGGTTTTTTTACTGAAATATAATTCCAGTAAATGCAGAAGGAAGGCAATTGCTCACCGAAGGAAGACTTATCTCGCGTAAAGACAAGATGTGTCAAATCGTATGGGATCTAACAAAACAAGTGAAAAATTTTGACATACAAGTGTAAAGAAAATCTATGTCGCATGGTGGCATGCGAAGAAGACTGGTTTGATTTTGTTAAGGTTCCTGGAAAAGTCGATTCAAGAAGGCAACCTTTCGAAATGACCCAGATATTCATGTTTATTGAAAAATTCCGCACAAGCTCAAAACCCACACACAAGATACAATTATTTCTGGCTTGTATCATAAATAACTTAATAACAGAAATGGCTCGCGTAATAATGTTTTCTCACGTTACAAGGAAATTTCATAATAATTTGCTTATTAAGAGGAAAATGGGTCAGCAGTTAAATGGAAATATAATGCGAACAATTTATATAAAGACCGTTTTATAATCTTTGCGATAAGTGATTATGGGACGTTTTAATTTAGCAGCTTGACAGGATATTATAAAATTTGGAAAAGAATAATTACAGTTGGAAAAGATTGAAGTAATCTGTTTTGCTATAGTACGTAATAAACTATCTAAGCGCGTATCTTGTAAAAATAGTTTTTTTTCCCTTTAGGCAAAATTAATTTTGCCCAAAACTTTATTCATTTTTGAGAAGAGCAATTCCTATCTTATACTAAATTAGTCTTCTTTCGCATAAAACAGATACATGACGATTTAAAAATGTAAGCAAATTTTCATGACGCTGGCGTATAAAATACTAGGACTTTAACTGTTATGCAATAACATTGAAAACAGCCGAGTTCTATTATGTCTGGCTGGCCGCTGTGTAATTAAAATTTCAGGGTCTCAGCCTTCGCGGAAATTTGCAGGAATGTCCATAGTATGCGTAGGGTTGACTGATATAACGTATAATTATAATAAAATACACTGACGGAGGTTTCGTTCTTATAGTAGGCTATTGAAAAATTCTGACACGGTCTAGTAGTATTGTGCATCAACTCCTAGTTCCGAACAATAGAGGAATAAGAAAACAGTCACGGAAACTAGATAATATTCTGTAGAATATGAAAAGTGCTTTTTAGTAGCCTTTTATTTTGGTAACTGGTGTTAATGTTAAAATAGTTATTACAAGATATCTTACCGGCACCTAATTTATAGAACATTGCAACTCCATTTTGCAGTTGCACACTTTACGACGCCCGTTTAAAAATTTTGGTATCGGTTTTTCAATTTTAAAATCTTCTTAGAAAAGCATATATTTTCAGAAGTTTTGTGTGTTTTAGAAATAAAATATATTGTCTTTAAGGTGGCATATACCAATATTAATCAGTAGTACTTAATAATAAATAAATAAAACTCTGCGGATACTGTGTAATGTTGTCTGTCGTAGCAGACGCGTAGCAATGTGCTACAAATGCTACGCAAAATTGTCTGGATTGAATTCAAATATTATTTTAACTCAGCATAATTGAGCAAAATTGTAACAACCCTACACAAAATGCCATTTTCAAGAGTGACCACAAAAGTCCACTGTTTCCACGAGAATTCTGTCATTCTGACTCAAATAGCTATTGAAACCATTTTGCCAGCGATAAGACATTACTTGGGGGTATCCTAAGAAACATTTAACTGTGTTATCAGTGTTTTTGAAATTGGTAATGTTTTAAGGTTTATTTGGTTAAGTACGTAGTACATATCAAGAAGGCCACTCAGCATGGTGACAACACAACTACTATTATGATGATCACGATCACTACGCCAAGAGTGTTACTATACGACAAAGAAGAAGAAAAATGTGTGCAGCCACTTACGCTTTGCCTATCCCGCAGAGATAATAGACGTGTGTATGTATGTAACTACTACAAGCCGCCTTCTTTGAGTCATCAGTCCGTCTGGCTGTGCAGCACCAAACGCTTATTAAATAAAATACGATATTTAAATCACGTGATTCAAATATTAATTTAAAAGCTTGATAATGAGCTTAAAAGCCTAAATAACCCCAGTCGCAGTAGGTAAATTTTCAATAGGTAAATTCCAGCACCCGTTAAATGAAATTTATTAATTATTTAAAACGCTGAAAAGTGATGCCCCATGTATTATTAATTAGTTGAATTTGACAACGACAATTTAATCAAAGAGAAATTAAACGTTCAATTTAGTATTAAAATTAAATGATTTTCGTGATTGCTGATATTTTTAACACTTATTGACGGGTATTTTTATAATATGAATATAAAAACGACTAAATTTGTTTTCTAATAAACAACAACTGCTTAGGTTTCGCAAGTCACACGAAAAGATAACACACACACACACACACACACGCACACACAACAGCTTTATTGCCTTCCGGGGAAGGCAGAACGAATAGAAAAGGCTAAAAAATATCTACTGTCAATACACAGCAATGCATAAAATACATTCTTCCTTAGGTGCAAGTTATACAGCGTAGAAGTGCGACGCGACGCGCAACATGACATATGTCAGACAAGTGATCGACAGCCGTTATCAATGCGACGCGCGTCTCACTTGTGCAGCTTAGTCTCTTCTGTTTCATAGGTACATTTTATACGAAAACGGTTTCAAGCACCGCGATATCGCACGTCTCACCGTCTCCGTCGATCACTTGTTTGACTAATGCCATCTTATGTCTCCTCAGTGCAACTTTCACCTTATATACGAAAACAATTTCAGAACTCCAAATGTGTCTACTCAGCGGACTACTATGAAACTGGGCTACAATCTGTCAATCCGTTACAGTGGCGGGCACCAATTTGCCGGCAGTGGGGCAATGCCAATTCAGCCGGTGGGGCAAAGGGAATCAGGGATGTGACTTTAAAAACAATAAATCGTTTTTCTTTAATAATTATCTACCTACGTTTAGTCAGGCATAAATAGATAGAAAATAAATTGATTCTATATGAATAATGATCGATTTTGAAAATAATCGCTTTTTGAATTTACAGACAGAGGAAACATAAACAGCATACTTCCGAAACAAAATATTGTTTACCTAAAAAACAAGGTTTCGTGTAAAACTAATTGATGTTACGTAATACCCAAAATGATTCTTAGGTGCATTTAGGTCACGCGAAAAATCCGAGTACATTTTTTCTTAGAAGTTCTAAAATAGATTTAAACCTTTTTGACTTATTGAAATTTCATACCAAAACCATCATGATAGTCACAACAGTCCACTGCTGGACATGGGCCTCCCCATGTCGGAGGGTATTCCGATACTCACTACGCTTGGCAGGTGGATTGGTGAGTGCAGTGCAACATGTTGTATTTACAGGGAACGCTGCTGCCCATTCTCTAGATAATTATCTCTTAGTCGCTTTTTACTACACTTACAGATAGAATTGGGTTGATGCTATTCTAAACCGCAGAAAGGTATTATTTAAAATTGATTTTTCGATCTTTTTTTTTTACAACCTTCTCTACAATTCAGCCTGTGGGGCACAGCACACGTCACACTTTCCGCCCGACTGCCACACGGTTCCGGACAATATGCCGACTATCCGGATCCACGGATATTGTGACTTGTGAATGCGGAATTTAAAAAGTTGGGTCGTCATTTCAACATTACTATATAAAGGAATAACTTTTTAGAACTGGTCATTCAAGTCCCATTTTGATATTGTGGGTTTAATGATAAACAATTTAAAAGTCTCAGAGAATCAAGTTTACTAAACAGTTAACGAAAATGTTGCTGATCTGGAACAAAACAAGTCTTCTGTCGATAGTATGAGATCGTCTTCTGTGACTTGTCTTGGTCTGTTTAGTTTTATTGATCAATCGAATCAAATCAAACCAATAAAATTTATTTCTGTCTTTGCATAAAAACCAGCCAGGTCTGAAAGAAATCATGAATGATAACATGCTTGTAGTATTAACAACATGCATTAATATAATTTTATTTTATCTTCGTTTCATTATCTGTTGTAGTATACTGATTGCTTGACTCCCACTGGTATTAACAGTTTGATAGTCTGTGGTGAATCTCGAAGTCTAGTTGTACTGGGAACGTAACATATACGTCACGTCTCCTAACCAACTGATTGTGGTATTGTGACCTGCTTTCGTTCTCTTGTTACCCGACTGCTTAAAGAGGGTTATGTTTTTTGAGAGTATGTATGTATCCAGAAATTCATTTTCACGGGCTGTAGCTCAAACGGCTGGCCGGATCTTGACATGTGAGGTGTCGTTAGAATTGTCTTAGCAGTGTGAGTGACACTGACCGGCTATAAATTCAAGATGGAGGATTTTTATTGCAAAATACAACTTTGAAATTACCGCAGTCGGTTTTTGTTTTTTAATACATCTGCTTGGTATCTCCAACATTGTGTGTGACATGTTTATGGCGCTAGTTCTGAGACTTAGTTTCTTTGCTAAGCAAAACCTTTTCTTGATACCTAGGAACATCAAATAAATGTAGACTTTGTAAGTGTACGTAGGCATTATTTTTACAAGGATAGAAAAAGCAAACACAAAAAAACCTTTATTCTACCACAAGTTAAATTATTATGCAAACAAATCTATGTGAGAAGTGATTTAACTTGTTGTACGTCTATGTATGAAAGGTTACTTTTAATTGAGTACAGATAGGTTAAGGCCGTGTTCAAGTCGCAAAACTGAACAACTTTTATTAGAAACTTATCACAGAAATATGAAAAATAAAGAAAAAATCTAGTATTACTAAATCAATGAAACTACTTCCCTTTTTCCAACAAACTAAAATACGATAGCTATCTAAAATACAGCGACCTAACTTTAAACAGTTTATCTAAGCACAATCTTGCTTCAAATGGCCTCAATCTGTGGCATCTTTATATAAAATTGCTTATAAATTGTACTTTAATACAAAGCCATGTTTTACACAACTTTCGAGATAATGGCTTAATTTGTTGGAATAGATGACTGTTATGAAATTTCTATTATTACTTCAAACTTTACGAAATATTTAACATAACTTGTTTTGAGTAGGACTTTTGAGTCAATTATCAGTTGTTCGTAGACTATAAGAGGTACCTTAAAATCCGCAATCTCAGTTAAGTGTAATTTTGTAAAAATTTGTATGTCGTGTCGGATATCAAGACTAAGATCCTTGAGGCACAAGAGTAGGTATGTTTATGATTTCAGTAAATTAAGTAAACGATTTTTCACCTAAATCAATTTCACCTAAACAAAAAATTATGTTTTTTTTTTTCAACAATAACCAAAAAAAAAAACCCAGGCCCGGCGCAAACATTATGTATCTCAGTTTTTCAGTATAAATGAGTAATGAAATGACATATATGTGCCATTACCAAAAACGATGGCTAAATGTAAGAAATTGCTATTTGTTTTTTGACAGGGATTGTATTTACATTGATCAATAGTAGAAGCTTTTCAACTGATATGTTGATGATGACAATGATATTTAAAGGACTTTGCGAGTAAACAATATTAAAACAACTGTATACATAATAAAAACATCATTTATTCAACCTCATCCACAATTTCTAAATCTAATATTATATTTTGGAGTGCAAGTGCTGGGTGTGCAAAACCATCTTGATGCCTTGCCCACCCAAGGTAATATATCACCGACATAACATGTGCACAACAACCTAGCGTCCTTTTTCCATGTATGCATGAACGATAATATTCGGCAATGCCATTTATCCCATTCTCTCTTGTATATAAAACGTATGTATAATACGTTCTATTGGTCACCCTCTTGTGGCGGTTCCATGTTCTGTAGAACGCTCAGACAGAACATGTCTCCGGACTCGTCGCAGTGGACGAGCACACGTAACACAATTTTCCATTTTGATAATTGTCCATTCATATGCAAAATCGGAAGTCCAGAATAACGCCAATGTCAAAGAAATATCTAAATGTGGTAATAGAAAATAAAGCACAGATCGCAACAAACACTGACGAGAGACTGCGCATGATCATATCCTTTTGTCACTTATACAATACACCTTTTCTAGGTATAAAATGCCACGAGGATATTGTAGTATCCACAAAAGTAAGCGAGATAGCACACGTTTGCATTGTTTCTTGTCTGACCAATTCAACAAGTCAAGTAGTCGATTCGATAGTTTTCTCGAACTACTCGCAATACCGCGCGCGGGATTTTCGCGATTTCTGCCTTTCCCCGGACGCCTCTAGGATAGGACCTGCCTGTTTTTACAGGCAACGTTTCGAGACATCGCCCATGAGCCTCAGCCTCGAAGGCGACTCCCCGTCGGTCGCTTCACGCCCGACGAGAAGATGCTACAGTGCAGTCTTGCTCGCACTTGTAAGACTTATACTACTCTGTAATGATGCTCACGGTGAATTCGGAGCATATTAACTCAATAAAATAATGAAAGTTCAATATAGCAAAACAATCATAAAAAGTACACCTTATAAAAAATAAATAGCAGTTTCCTATATTTAGCCATCGTTTTTAGTAATGGCACATATATGACATTTAATTACTCATTTATATTGATAAACTGAGATACATATAGTTGGCGCCGGGCCTGGGCTTTTTGAGCATTCTCCTTTCAGGCAAGAATTTATTTCCAAAACTCTCGGCATTCGGTAAAGAAAAAAAAGTGTACAAAGTCAATTAACACAAGAACGAATGCCCGACCCAGTTTCAGGGGTTGCTTTTATAGATTTTTTGGTATTGTTACCTACAAGCCAGTTATTCCGATTGTTTATTTACAAACTAACCAACACGCACGACGCAATACCAATAGACTTTCGCTTTCATTGTAGGGTTTCGTTTTGAATTATTTATTATAATACAACTTGTTTACTATAAACAACTAACACTTAATAAAAGTAATGTAGTTTTAACGTGTGAAAAGGTATAAGCAAAATTATTTTAATTAATTACCCACAGAACACCAAACAATTAATTCTGACAATTCCATGAACGCAAAATAATTTAATTGAATAAATAAACGCTCTGGTTTCGGTTTCACAGAAATGCAAGTAAATTTAATTCAAACAAGCTCGTAATTCTAAAGCAATCATAGTTCAGAAGCTATTTTGTGTGGTGGTCAGTTAGATTAGTCCAGTTGTTATAACTCATAACTTCTGAAAGTTGTTCAAACATAATTGATAGACTTTTAGTTTAATTTAGTCGATATGGTTTATAAAACACAAGTTGTGCCGAACACGTACAAATAAGGATATGAGGAAAAAGATGATGATGTCTTAATGCATGCTGCAGATGCAGCTTTAAAACATTGGAGTAGGTAGTATTCAGTTTTCATCTACTAAAACACGCTTCTAAAAAACTTTTCAATCTGAAAACCGAGCACACCTCCACGGGAAAGTCATTTGGGAAAACCGGCACAGCTATAAACTTGAAAAACCTGTGTACACCTCTTGACAATAAATTCAGAGAACTTTTCAGTTGCGAAACAACAGAAAAACGCTCTCTTTCATATTATTTCAAAAATGATTTTTAAGAAATGAACACGGAAAACGTAACAACAGATTTTCTTTCGGCCATATCTTTAGTGTAGCTTTTGGCAGTCTTATTTGTTTGTTATTTCCAGAATTTCGTTCCAGTCTTCCTTGGAGCTGCAAAATAACAAATGAGCGTAGACGTCAAGTGCAAATCCGTCTTATCACTCGCCCCGGGCGGCTGGCATTTTGCAAACGCCACATTGTATTGTTGCCAGAATGCCAGCGCAATTCTTTGCCGATCGCTAACATAAGAGCATTACGACTTTTGCCTTGCGATAGTTAGATAGCTTTTAAAGCTTTCAGGTTTGGTTTTTGTATATGACGTACAGGTTTCTCATAAAATTGAGGCAGTAAACTTTCAATGTTTCTTTATTCTTGATATAATAGATTAGACAATTAACAGTGGCAAATATAATACGATATAATAATAAACGTAAACGGGCTGTCACAGAATCTATTTTGAAAACTCAATTGTAGAAAAGAACTGTATTTTAATTCAATATTTAACCAAATTGAAAAGTTTATATGACGGTTTCTAACCTGGTTCCGAAGCCCAAAATATACGGAAGTACCTAGTTTTCTCTTGGTTCCTGCTAATAATTTCCTTCTGACCCTATGCATACCTATGCGTGAAACCTTAATGATATTTGTCTTTTGCATACAAACTCGCAAACTTTAACCGTAGGATTCTCACGACCGCAGAGAAATTTAATTCCAGCGACAAAAGCAACTGGTTTGTAACAGAAATTTGAGTTTTGTGAAGAAAGAAAAACAGAATTAACAAACACGGGAGTTTTAGTTGGTTAATGTGGTAATGTGCTGGCACACAAAAGTTTGTCCCTAATGACGCTTTCCAACTAGATTAGGCGAATCTCACACTGCACTGGGGCAGTGTGTGGTGCGCCTTTTTATCTTTTAACTTTCGGAAAATTCAGATAAAAAGCCGCACCGTCCAACTCATTGACAACGTGCTTCTGCTGTATGCAGGGATGCGGATTACACAACTATTCCGTACTCCCGGGGGAATTTCTGTCTGTATAGCTAGCATGCGACCCGGGGCATACATTTTTCTACACTCTTATGTAAAAAGTGTTCACTTGTTTTGATAAATCTAATATCTGTGTCTTCTCAAGTGCAAGATAAGTCTCTCTACAGTGCGCATGCTAGCCATTTCGATCACACTACGCGCAGTCAGATAAAACTTGGGATACAAAAATATATGCGGGCACAAAATGATTGAAGATGTCAAATATGGTCCTTACGTCTCCAACTCCTATCACACAAGATCGGGCATAAGCCAAGGTTCAAATTTAGGACCTTTCCTATTTGTCCTTCTAATAAATGACCTTCCTGATGTGATACAGGATTCCCATTTGTCAATCTTTGCCGACGACGTCAAGTTGATGAAGGCGTGCAGATCGCAGGCTGATTGTGATTCACTGCAACGTGACATTGATTCTGTACATAGGTGGAGTATGGACAACAATTTACATCTTAATTATAGCAAATGCGAAATGATGACTTTCTCCCGCTCTCACCAACCTCTACTGTTCCAGTACTCAGTGGGAGGGACGAGCATGGCGCGCGTACAGCGGGTGCGGGACCTAGGAGTTCAGTTCGATCCACAGCTCACATTCCGCGATCACGCGCTGAGTGTCGCCATCGCTGCTAACCGACGCCTCGGATTTGTGTTGAGGAATTCTGTTTCCTTGACCCCTACGGCTACCAAAACCCTGTATTCCGCCTTGGTTCGTAGTATCCTCGAAGCAAGTTCGAACGTTTGGAGCCCTCATGAGGATAAATATATCCTCATGTTGGAACAGGTGCAGAAAAGATTCCTGAGGAGCTTGTATAAAAAGGTATTTTCTTGGTACCCATACATGTACCCCACACTGTTTATTCAAGGCCAATTAGGGTACCAATCTCTAGAAGTTCGTCGGTCATTAGCCCTCGCTAGATTCTTTCTAGGTGTCCTAAAAAACAAAATTGACAGCTCAGCTTTATTGGGATTGTTCTTCAAGTTGTCTGTACCCGACGTTCACCAGCTGGCGCGCCTGCGTCCGCGCGCGCGAGGCCCGCTGGCCGCGCCGCCGGCTCGCACCGTCAGCCACGACCATTCGCCGGTCGCTAGCGCCATCTCGCTGCTCAATTCTGTGCTCGTTAGTAATCCGGAATACGATTTATGTATGACAGGGCTGGCATGTCTGATGAATGGGTGCAAGCGAGTGGTCGAGATGAATGCGAGGGGTACTAGTATTAAATGTTAAGAATATAAAATGTATTTAATGGAATTTGTATTCAATGGAATTTATTTTAATGATGATAAATATGACATGATATGTACCTAATGTAAGAATATAATTTTCTCGTTATTAAATTATCTATTTAAACTTGACACTGTATGTACTATTGTACTTAACGAATTGTACGTATTATTTTATAATAAGACTGTCTTTATAACGCTTTGGTTGTTACTGTTATGTTATAAATTGATGAATAAACAAATTATGAATGAATTATGAATTATGATTGCAGAACAGAGCATATACGAGTAATGTTACACCGCAGCTTATTACGGAGGCATGAAGAATATCGCACAGTAGGTGTTAGTGTGAGTTTTGCCTTTAGTTGCTATTGGTGCACGTGTAATGGAATTCTGTATTGGACTGGGACACTATCGACTTATTTCAGTGCAGCGATACCTATTGAATATTAATTAAGGATAGGGAATAATGTTGCTGCTGTTTTTGCAATGATCGTTTTATTTTTGCCTATCGTGTCTATTATCTTAATTAAATTATTTCAATTTAAATTAAATTGTAGTGGACGGCTTCAAAAATGTAGTGCTACGTGAAAAAATACGTGTATTGAAAATAAAATTGGAATACATTTATTTAAAGTAATAGGTAAGTTAGGACAGCTATAAATATTAAACTTACAATTAAATTAAAAAAATATATATATCTTTTTAATTTAATATTGAGTAACTGTCTCGACTACAAGAATGATGATGAAGATCTCTCGTTGACATTTTAGAAAACGTTCTAAGAATAGATATGCCATCAGCACGGCCTTGGGCGCATATCGATGGTTCTAAGACATACCAGAGGAGAGACGACCAAACGAGCCGTGCATATAAAACCACACTCACTACGTAATATGAAAAATATCTACACATTCCTTTCTCGCATTCTATGCCGCGAACTTTATCTAAACAACCATTAGGTATTTTCGTCACGTATCACACAAACTTGATTATTATTATGAAATGAAAGTATGTCCTAATCTAGGGACTGTTAGGGCTGTGGTCGTGCCCTTAGTTCCTAATTTGTGTAATTTATTTAGGAGAAGCGTGTAATTTGTGGGCGACGAAACTAGTGTAATATGTGCGAATGTGTACAGTACGATCGTTTGAAAAGGCCATATTTGACAGCCGTCAAAATCAAGTTAATGCTATGGCATAAGGTCCATTTTTCTTTGTTTGCATGCCTTCTAGTATGGGTTTGACAGCTGTCAAATATGGCAAAGTACGGCTGCTCTGTAAGAATTGTAACTGCGATAATCCAATAATTAATTAGTGAGACTGAGGTTCAAATACCTAAATATATGTCGCAGTACGATGGCAGAATTAGGTTTTTGGCCAAAAACCTAGGTTTTTGGCCAAAAGCCGGCATATGGCAAAATCGTAGACTTCCTTCGGCCATCGTCCTAAGCTGATCCAGGTTTTTGGCCAAAAACCTAGGATTTTGGCCAAAAAACTAGGATTTTGGCTGAAATCCTAGATTTGTTTAGTATTATGGCTTTTTTTGCATTTCGGGAGAATTTCATCGTCTTCGAGTGGTACACCAAGTTGCCCAACGAGCCGATGGACCCTGGTATCAGAGTTTTCAACCGCCTACTGAAAGTAGCAGGCCTCTAACATGGTTGTGTAACGACCGCCGTCTAAGTGATCATAGAGAGCAATCGGGACCGATGGCTTACCGTGCCCGTGTGGTTCGGGGGAACGAGGAGTGGAGAGGTACTTTATGCGCCTCCCTCTGATCTTTTAGGAGTAGACTTGGACACCGTAAATGGACACCCTGAAGGACGGGGGGTAACATCAGACAGTCTGAACGGCAGGATTGCCTTGGATTCCCTGAAGGGCAGGAAGGAGCATCAGACACCATAAGAGCAGGACGTACCACTGAACGCTCCAGAGGATTGGTGGTAGCGTTGGACGCCCTGGAGACCAGGAGGTAGCGTCGGTCCTCCAGAAAAGCCAACGCCTGGCATCTTACATCCTCCAAAGTGTCCGACGCTACCCACGCCCTCCAGAGCGACTGACGCTACCTCCCACCCTCCAGAACGTCCAATCCTACCTGCTACCTTTCGAGGTGTATGCCCGAACTACACGGGCACGTTAAGCCGCCAGTCCCGATTGCTCTTTATGATCACTTAAGACGGCGGTCGTTACACAACCTTGTCAGAGGCCTGCTCCTTGCAGTAGGCGGTTTAAAAACTCAAACACCAGGGTTCATCGGGTCGTTGGGTGACTTGGTGTACCACTCGAAGAAGAAGAAGTTCTCCCGAAATGCAAAAAAAGCCATAATACTAAACAAATCTAGGATTTCGGCCAAAATCCTAGTTTTTTGGCCAAAATCCTAGGTTTTTGGCCAAAAACCTGGATCATCTTAGGACGATGGCCGAAGGAAGTCTACGATTCTGCCATATGCCGGCTTTTGGCCAAAAACCTAGGTTTTTGGCCAAAAACCTAATTCTGCCATCGTACTGCGACATATACATTAACTTTATAATACTACTTAACATCAGGACCTAGACCTCTCCTAAAGTACACCCAAAAGCAGAATTTTGCATTTTCACTATCCAGTCACCACCAGCTGCCCTCTTCAAGTCATCCGTCCATTAGGTCTTCCAGAATTAAGTACACTAATTATTAAGAAAGAAATAAATTAAATTTAATTTCGCATAGTGTAAAAACTTTAAATTAAATTAATCTCTCATAATCCTCTAGTATAAAGTAAAATAGAGTTATTAATTAAAGTAAGAAAAGTACCCTCCAACTAATCATATCTTTCCAACTAAGCATCTGTCTGTCAGATGAGTTGTATAAACAGTGCAGTCTTGAGTTATGAAACACTTTGATAAATGAGGTCTTGAAAAATCCACGGAGAAATCTCCTGACAAATTGGCACTTGAAAAATAAATGCGTATGGAATTACTCCCCCGGTGCTTCTTTTGTGAACTGTCAAAAATACCTGGATGTTTGGGTGTTTTCAGTACGAGAGGCAAAATATGCTTCTTTTTTATTAAAGCAGATTTGTCTAAACTAGCAATTCATTTTGGTGTCTCTTAAGTAGGCAAATCACTTTAAGTTAAGTTTTCCTCGCCTTCTAAATTGACAAACTAGCATGTTCAGCAACACTAATTTTAAATCAATACTGACTTAGTTTCTTTAATTAGACTTGTAAAAGGCCGTTTTTTAGTAGCCATTAGTAGCAGTAACTAAATAAGAAGGCTATCAATCATCATCGCCAACTAGAAAATGATAATTCCGCACATTGTAGTGAACTTTTCGCAAAAACTTTTTATTTCAACCGACGTGATCCGGCCAATCAAATTCGAATAGAGAGCTGAAACAAAAGACCGTCGCATTCCACATTTTTAATGGCCGCGCCAGAACAATAAAAGGTGCTCTAAAATCCGGGCGTAGAGAACCGCAATACATCCAGCGCATCCACGGGTGGGGTGCACTATTTCAACGGAGTCGAGACAAAGTTTCATACAACTACACAGTAGTGTGTACTTATGATGGTGTGGTAGAACCAGTCATGTTGTGATAATAGTGTGCGCGTGTGATTTTGTTTGTGTGTGTGTGTGTATCTCAAGTCTCAAGGCATGTCCAATAAAAGTAATAAAAGCGCTAAAATTCGGGCTTAGAGAATCGCAGTACTTCCACGGGTGCACTATTACAACGGAGTAAAGACGGGGAGAGTTGAGATAAAATTTCATACAACTGCAGCGTCTGTGATGGTTTGCTAGAACCAGTCATTTTGTGGCAATATGTGTGTGTATCCAATTAAAGATGCGCTAAAATCCGGGCGTAGAGAACCGCAAGACATTTAGCGCATCCAAGGGTGCGCTATTTCAAATACTAAGGCAATCCAGTATAAGGTGAGTCCCTTAAATGGGTAAGTGGATTTGCTGGCAATAGTACGTCGCAGAGAGAAAAGAGCGAATTGTGCGGATGTCAAAGCTCATGCACACAGGATGCAAAGTTATTGCTCTCCGGCGCAAACCATTGTCCGGCAGACCGGGAAGGCAGGTGCCGGCATTCTCTGTGAGGCCTATTATGTATTCTGTGGTGAGGCATAAATTTGGTTTGTCACAACCGGGATTTGATGCGCCTATACTAATATCATGGTATCCGTCGTTTAAGATTCCATGAAATTTAACTGGTGAGTATGGCAATACCCCCAATACGGGGAGGCCCATGTCCAGCAGTGGACTGTTGTGGCTGTAAAGGTAGGTAGGTAGGTAACTGGATCCGAAAAATATCTGGTGTTTTGACATGTGTGAAATTATCTCACAACGTGTCAAAAATCTTGGGTCTAGGGCTCAGGTCTTCAATATATAAAGTCAGATTAACACTATTCATTTTGTTACGAGTAAGTATACGTCGCCTACTCAGCACCATCTGCACCATCTATTTAGTAATTTGCTCTTTTTAGGGTTTCGTAGTCTACTAGAAACCCTTATAGTTTCGTCATGTCTGTCTGTCTGTCTGTCTGTATGCCGCGCCCTCATATCTTCGTCAGTTTTAGAGCTATTAACATGAAATTTGGTGAGAAGATAGATCGTGTTGACCCAAATATAGAAATGTTAAGAAAAAAATATGTTAAATGTTTTTTGGACCCCCTCCCATACAAGTGAAAGGGGGGCAAAAAAATTTTTTTTCTTCTGTAATATTGAGTAGGATATCGTTGAATAGGTCTTTTAAAACTAAGGCTAGGTTTCTTTGAAAC
Organism: Phthorimaea operculella; assembly: GCA_024500475.1. Lineage (NCBI taxonomy): Eukaryota > Metazoa > Arthropoda > Insecta > Lepidoptera > Gelechiidae > Phthorimaea > Phthorimaea operculella. The sequence goes on from JANFCV010000002.1 coordinate 12,524,935, forward strand.
AAAGTCACTTAAATGTTTCTGTCACGAGATATTTGCTTTTAAAAAGGGCGTTTTTGACCCATAATTTGTTCCAGCTGTAACTTCTAAAGTATAAACGCTAAAAATTTGAAACAATTATGGAATATAGCTTACTATCTGAAGTTACAATGAAAACTATAACGGATATTGTACCCTGAAAGGTTTCAGAAAAAATCGAGTTTTTCTATTTGCGGTTGGTCATCATACTGCTGCTAACAAACCAGCAACAAAATTAAGTTTGTAATGCTGAAAAACCTGATATTTAAACGTTGACTACAAAACCCTATTTGTGGGCGTGTCTGACACGCTCTTGGCCGGTTTTATTTCTCTGTAGAAAAGAGAGAATTGTGCGGATGTCAAAGCTCATGCACAAAGGTTGCAAAGTTATTGCTCTCCGGCGCGAACCATTGTCCGGCAGACCGGGAAGGCAGGTGCCGGCATTTAGTCGAGCCGTACACATGCCGGGTTATATTGCGGTTTGTGACAGCCGTGATTTGATGCGCCGACTTATGTCCTGGGTCCCGGTTTTCGTATGGGATTCCATAAACTCCTTACATCAATAACTGGATCCGAAAAACTCTTACTACGTGTCATAAATCCAGGGTAAAGGCAATATGTAAAGGCAGATTAACAACGCTAATTTTGGTACGAGTATACTTTGCTCTCTCAGCACCAACGACACCATCATACTGCACAGTTTAGTAATTCGCTCTTTTTTCTCTGTAGGTAAGAGCGAATTGTGCGGATGTCAAAGCTCATCCACAAAGGTTGCAAAGTTATTGCTCTCCGGCGCGAACCATTGTCCGGCAGACCGGGAAGGCAGGTGCCTGCATTTTGGTGAACTGTACACATACAGGCCTATATTGCGGTTTGTGATAGCCGCGATTTGATGCGCTAACTTATGTAACAGTATCTGTATAACTACATCCCAAAAACATCTGGTCATGGTATCTGGATTACTGGATCCGAAAAACACGTGTTTTAGCTTGCGTAAATTACAAACGCAATGTGTCGTAAATCCAGGGTCAAGAGCTCAGCTCGTCAATTCAAAAAGGCAGATTAACGCTGTTTATTTTGTAACGAATATGCGTCGGCAACTTATCATAATACGTATACTGCACAGTTAAATAATTCGCTCTTTTTTCTCCGTAGAAAAGAGCGAATTGTGCGGATGTCAAAGCTCACGCACAAAGGTTGCAAAGTTATTGCTCTCCGGCGCGAACCATTGTCCAGGAAGGCAGGTGTGCAGCCGGGTTGACTCAACCACAGCAGATGTAACTGTGCTGACACGACGGGACACAGGTAAATTATAAATATTTACCTAAATATTATCGCGATAGACCCGGTTCAATACTTAAAATGTGTGAAAACAATCGCGAATGCTTCAAAAGTTATATATTGCGGTTTGTGATAGCCGCGATTTGATGCGCCAACCTATGTCATGGTATCCGGTTTTTATTTGGGATTCCATAAACTCCTTAAATTAAAACTGGATCCGAAAAACATCTGGTGTTTTGGTCAGTGTAAAATTGCTCTCACAACAAGTCAAAAATCCTGGTTCAAGAGCTCAGGTCTTCAATTCATAAAGGCAGATTAACGCCGTTCATTTTGTTTCGAGTATGCGACGCCGACTTAGCAACATACCGCGTAAGACAAGATATTTTATTGATAACCCATTGTCATGTTACATAATAGGCAAATGATAATCATAATCAGTTAAGATAACGTTTTTATTTTACTTTTTATTGACTTAATCTTATCTTCTTATTGGTATAGATTCTGGAAATAAAAATTCTTAAATTATCTTATTTTTAGCGCTGTCACTTTCTATCAAATTGGAAAAAAATAAAAGAAGATAAAAGCGAGTATACTTGTTTTATAATTTGACGGATAATGCGAGTTATCTGCCAATATAAAGTGACAATGGCAACAACATTGACTAGAAAGGTCGAATAAACCATTGACATATTTTATTTAGATATGTCAGGACTGAGATATATCCTATCCTTTACTAAATCTCCTTTACAGAAAGTAACAGTGCTCATTTAAATGAATTAAGAGAATAAGTTAAGAGAATTTATTTCCCGAATTAAAGCCAGCACTTATCCTTAAGGTCGATGACATGATGATAAGATGAATGTTATCGCACATCAATAAAAAGTAAAACAGTTTTCCTGTTACATTACTGAAGTGAGCACGTCTGTCAAATTCTGATCATGAGTTTTAACAACAAAGTGGTATTGATAACAGGAGCAGGTTCTGGTATTGGTGCAGCTGCAACCATTCTCTTTGCCACAGAAGGAGCTGATGTTGCTATCGTTGATAAAAACGAGAAGGACCTTGATGAAGTTGCTGCCAAAGTTGCTGGTCTTGGCAAGAAACCATGCATCATATACGCTGATGTATCCAAAGATGATAACGCCAAAAGAATAATCGCTGATACTATTAACACTTTTGGCAAACTAGATGTGTTGGTCAACAACGCTGCTTTTGGAAGTCTCGGATGTATTCTTGATGGAAAAGCTCTCAAGGCCTACGATGATGTTATGAGTGTTAACGTACGTGCTGTGATTCACCTTACAACTCTAGCTGCACCCTATCTAGCTGCTACAAAGGGGAATATTGTTAATATATCAAGTATTGCTGGAACACATGTTCCATCAGCTCCTAGTGTAATTGCTTACTCTGTGTCAAAAGCTGCTTTGGATCATTTTACTCGAGGTGCTGCTCTAGAACTGGCGTCTACAGGTGTAAGAGTGAATTCCGTCAACCCTGGGCTAGTCAACACAGAGTTTATGAAAAAATCGGGCTTGAAAACAAACCTTCATGAATACAAACTATTAGCACCACTGAAAAGAATGTCGGAGCCTGAAGAAATAGCAGATTTGATTTTGTATCTGGCAGGTGAAAAAGCAAGAGGTATTACTGGGTCCTGTTATGTAAATGATAATGGATTTTTGTGTAGGTAATTGAATAAATTTAACTGAAAATATATGAGTAAGACTTTAAATTAACATTTGATTCTCAATTTTCATATAGGTTTCTAACTAGTGTTCTTATATTCCGATTCCAAGTCATTCATAATTGTTTCTCATATCAACATACAGACAGATAAACATATATAGATATGCTAAGATCATGATAGTGTCAGTTAAATCTCCGCAAAAAAGTGTACATTTGTAAATTGATCACCAAGTTCATTCGACGTACCGGAAATACGTTTATTCATAATTTTGCTATCTATTTCTCGGCAACAGATAAACATTTCTAAACACTGCTCTGTGTTGTATTAAATGTTTACAAGACCATCTATATTTCATTAAAACAACCTATATATAACTTGGAAACCTCAATACGAAGATTGTCCGGATTGAACAGCTGTGACCCGCTTCCAAGACAGAGTTTCAAGGCTATTGCAAAATACGCTACAATTTTATTCTCTCTCCAAATAGCTTAAGCGGAAGTGACATGTCAAATAATAAAATATACATATTGTAAAGAAAATGAATAATGTATTTGCAAAATTAATAACAAATTTCAGAATCTGGACTTAAAAGGACTAATTCGATCAAAGTCTGCCAGCTGAGAGCAGTTTTGTTTAGCAGCAGTTAGCAACCAAAGTTGCAGAAATTTATTTGCATAGAAAGTGACTTTGCATTTTAAGAGTTCTGTTTATAAAAAATGTATTTCCTGACAGGTTCTAGATTCTACAAGATTTTATTATTTTCAGCGGCTCTTTCCTCTTAAGTACAACCACTTTCAGATGCCAGTTTTGACCTAAATAGTCAGTATTACAGCAGATTTTAAAAATTGTCTTTATATAATACAAAATATAGCTCAATAATTTAGTCACTAGCTCCTAGCTTGAAAAAGTTGAAGGGAAAAGTCTAGTCGATAATTCGATATTGCTTGTTAGTCGTTTATCTTGCAGCTGTGTTTCGGAGTGTACGTTGAGGATGATTTACGGTTATAATAATATCTGGTAACCTATCTAGCAAAACCAGGACTTTGGGGAAACAGAATTGATATGGAAGGCAACTGGAAGAACAGAATTCAATGTGGAATGAACGCCGAGCTTTTAAAATTTGTAACATATTTGTACTTAGACGAGTTTAAAATTGAAAACCACCTCTCATCAAGAACATAGTACGTTTTTTGAAAATTCGCATAATTTGCAACTTTTAGCATCTGTAGTGCCGATGCTTCTACCATTATGTCTACAGCGGCTCTTTCTTTTTCTTTTTCGTGTGGGACACCGAGTCGTTCAACAACCCGATGAACCCTGGTGTCAGAGTTTTTCAACCGCCTACTGCAAGTAGCAGGCCTCTGACATGGTTGTGTAACGATCGCCATCTTAGACAGCAACCGGGACCGACGGCTTAACGTGCCCATCCGAGGCATCTTACTTGCGGACAATCAGGTGGTTCAGCCTGCAATGTCCTAACCAGACTGGGAACAAATTCACAAAGTGATAAATATCAACTTCGTGGGGGTCACTACCCCACCGGGAATCGAACCCGGAACCTTTGCGTGGCAGGCAGGTATACTAACCACTGCGCCACATCGGCAGTCGACAGCGGCTCAATATTACCAAAGAAGCGATTCTGACATGATTTATGTGACGATCTTTTATTTACCCAGAGCATGTCTGTATCTTACTTTACTATAGTGTTGTCAGCAGACTAATTTCACACAAATAAATTATTTAAACTATCAATTTCACGTTTGTTGGCTCTGCCGTTCACACAAGGCTCATACTACTAGAATACACAGTTCCCTTTACTGTGCTACCCTCATCATGTCAAGATTCGAACGATACTCCAACCCCGATAAAGTTTTATGCATACCCATCAGCATGCGATACTTCGCGCCTTGCTTGCTATACGTGAATAATAAACATTGCCAATAACATGCTCCGGGTACAGTTTTCCCTCGATGTTTTAGGCCAATATGAGCATTAATAAAACAAGTTTTTTACGCCTTCACACCATTTTTTTCCATGAGGTGTCGTAGACCTCTTTTACACACTGATAGACTCGAGTGTTTCGTATCTATTTTTACAATTTTCAACGATACGCTGATCATCTGCTAAGTCACTTATCACGCAACGATACACAATTTTCTATATTTGTAAGAAGTGGCGATAACGACCATTTTTACACCCGTTTGCGCTCTGCCTACACCAAAGAGGATAAAGACACACATAATCACGATTTGTTTATGTGTGTTTAAATTGCGTACGTGTGTAATAAATAATAACATAAATTGTGTGTTGTGTATTACTATTTTATAGTTAATTCAAAATCATAGTAAATCATGACCAACCTAATCGGAAGGCCAAGTTATGCTGGTCGCGTAGTATCTAAGTATTGCGACCAGCTTGAACTTGGCCTCCAGTTTAGTCTCTTCATGTCATGAAATGATACTATGATGGCGAATGGACTTTACTGAAGTGTACTGACACAAAATATTTTTTCTTTCGAAATTATCTTCTGTATAAACAAACTGCAAAATTATATGAGGTCCGGATTTAATCGGAAAGTTGTTTATTCGATTTATCCGATTGAACTATCGCCTAGCTGGAGAACTTGGAGGGGTAATTAAATGCCGGGCATTTATCAGAGAGCTAGTTAGTTCCTTATTTGATTAAGCACTGAATTCCACTACGCTATGTTCAAAAGGGGCTTTTGAAATGAATTGCAGAATACAGAATTTATTTTGGATGCGAACTTTGGGAATATTTTAAAGTGTAAAGTGTTGTAACAATGCTCAGCGAGTGATGCTGTCTTAGAATAGCATCTCTCACACTCTTTTCCGCTGCGGTTATCTTATCGAGCAGATTTATCAAAAACGAAATCCCGACTGCGGAATTAGAATATTTTGAATTTATTAAATTTTAATAAAGGCAGTGTCACTCATTGCTGAGACAAATCTAACGACACCTTGTAGGTATGTGAAGATCCAGCCAGCCGTTAGGTCACAGCTCGTAAAAAAAACTTTTCAAATACATACACTCGAAAAACGTAACCATTCTTCTGAGACAGTCAGGTAAAAAGCATCTGAGGCGCCAAATCTTTTAATATGCCCATCGATTTGACGAGTGCATTAAAATATCCAGCTATGCATCACATAAAACTTTGCCGACCAAAAATAGCTGTAAATTTTTTATTCCCACTAAAAGCCGTAGTCCATTTAAGCCCCATGATACAAGCGTATGTGCCATAAATCCTACAGTCATCTAGATTGAGAGCGACCACCTGCCATGTAGCTAAAACAAATACATGCATCAGTTATTTTAGAAGCTTTCGTACCATATTTGATAACCATGAAAATAGCTTTATTCGCTGAATAATGATCCATGCATCAGGGATATTTTAGAAGCTTAAATTTAGAATTCGAAATTACTTACTACAAAATTCGTTAACCATGAAAATACCTCTAGCTTTATCCGCTGAATAATGTTTGGTGAAACCAGTAACACTAGTTTGATTGGACACTTTCCAAAATAGCGTACAAAAGCTTTTCGGGAATTAGCTTACATTTCTATACAATTGGTATTTTTTGTACTCTTTTTACTTTTATCAAGGGTTCGTTTTCGTTTATAATCTAAGGCGACAGGCTTACAACCTGTCACTTCTTTTTTCAAGCAACGTAGCTATTTTAAAAGCTTTTATTTAACTTGCAGTGTATGTATGTAAGTATGTAAGTAAAAATGTTTGTTCGGGTCAAATCTTGCAACTCAATTTTGAAGCAGATATCCTCAACCGATTGAGCTGAAATTTTGTAAACACGTTTAATTCAGATGACAATGCATGTTAGATTGTGTGTGGTTATTCTAAATCCAAAATGGCGGAATATCCAAGATGGCCGATAAGTAATTTTTGACGCACTCCTACAATATGGGTGTCAAATGAAAGGGCTTGCTGAGTACAATTCAGACAATAATATGGCAAACATCTAAAGATGGCCACCTATGATAATTTACAATATGAGTGTCAGATGAAAGGGCTTCCTGAGAATTACCTATTCGAATTACAAGTTGACGTCATTCTTATTTAACTATGGTGGACTTCTTAAGATGGCAGAATAATATTTTTATGCTTTTTTACAATATGGATGTCAAATGAAAGGATTTTTTCAGAATAACTCGAAAAATAAAGTGACGTTTACGTCATTCAAAACAAAATCAGATATGACGGACTAAAGGTTAGATGACGTATTAAGTTTGCTATGTTTTCTTACTAAATGGGTGAAAAACATAGACAAATGAAAGATAAATAATAGTGTGAGGTAAATGACGTCGCTTTGCACAGATTTGTTGGGGTTTTTAGTCTTCTGTTCATGGCACTGTCAATGAAGAAGCTACATAAAGTTTAGCGATTGCCCCGCTTGGGTACAAGAAGCTTATCGTAGAGGACGAAACTCATACCGAGTTGTCGTAAGACACTCATGAGACCGATGCCTCGCAGATTCGCACCAGTAGTCCGTATGGACGCAGTTTCAAAGTAAATGAAGAATGTTGTAATTTTTTTCAGAGATTACTAAAAAGCAAAAAATAAATTATAAGTAAAAAACATTTTAAAACAAGCTTTTATTTGGGTGCGCTAAAAAGTATAAAATAATCTATTTACTAAAACTTTAACTTGTAACTTTTAATAGCATTAAATCTACGTCTTCACAATTTATACGATATAAAAGCTTGTCGCGAGATTTGACCTGTGTCTAAATCAATAAATAAATTAGAAAACCAGTGTAAATGATCTTGAATAAACTTTTAAACTAAGTCACGCCACACGAGTACCTACTTAAATCTCGCGACAAGCTTTTATATCGTATAAATTGTGAAGACGTAGATTTAATGCTATTAAAAGTTACAAGTTAAAGTTTTAGTAAATAGATTATTTTATACTTTTTAGCGCACCCAAATAAAAGCTTGTTTTAAAATGTTTTTTACTTATAATTTTTTAGATAATTACTTGATTTTTAGGCACTCTCTCCCAGTCCACAAAGATCACTCCATTTTGTGTTCTTCGCAGCATGTAGCCGGTAATATACACGTCAACGTTATATGAATTGTCGGTATACTCCGAGAATTACTTCTGACACTCTAAAAGGGCGATTTGTATTCTGTCAGGTTTTATTTGAGCCCGAACGCGGCTCGTACCGATGATAAGTCAAGCGAATTACTTTATATGGTATATCTGTAGAACCCTTAGATTATATATATAAGCAAGCTGAAGAGTACGCCTAACGAGGTATGAACAGTTGGCACAAGGATGAAAACAAAACTGTCCATTAGTAGCATAAAGGACAGTGAGAACAAAATTTAACATCATGTTTCTTCGACATTTGAAGTAGATAAGTATCTATAGATTTTTTTTGTACGATATGAACAATGGTTCGGAGCCATGGGCGCACTCTATAGCTTGCTTATAATATACTCTAAGGTAGAACCCTATTCATGACAGAAACGACCTTCGGGTTTCGCAATAAGGATCATTTTTATTTCTTATCACTTGATTACACATCATGTAACTTGCAAGAGCTATTTCCTTTAAGGTTGTCAAAAAAGTCACTTTGATCACGTCTTAAAGTTACAATGGGAAAATAATTTTTGAGTTACCCGCTTGACAACATAATTAAATTTTGGTTACGTTATTTTTGCGTTTACATAGTAAGCAGGATTATGGGCTGTTAAAAAACATTTTTGATACCTGTTAAAAGTAACCTGAGGCCGTGCTGAACATAAGGTATGCTACAATAAAGAAATACTTGAAGAGCGTATAGTACAATCGCGATCTGATTGCAACAGCTATTATACATATTTTCGCATCCGAATGCAACTAGATCACGCGTCGAATAGACAAGATGTCATGTCTTTACTTTCAAATTAATCAATTTATGTTTATAAGTTACCCGCTCGACAACATAATAAAATTTTGATTACGTTATTTTTGCGTTTACATAGTACGCAGGATTATGTAATGGGCTGTTAAAAAACATTTTTAATTCCTGTTCAAAATAACCTGGGGCCGTGCTGCCCATAAGGGATGCTAAAATAAAGAAATACTTGAAGATCGTATAGTACGCTTGCGATTTGATTGCGACCGCATGCAACTAGATCGGTGGTGGATAGACAAGATGTCATGTCTTTACCCAAATTGATCAATTTATGTAAATCAAAGCTCCATAATATTACATAGCTCATGCTAAGTCATGCGAGTCTAATCGTCCAGTCATGCGTGTATTTCCAATAAATACTGACATACAACAATTAAACGGGTCACCCTGTTAGAACCCTTACATGGTCAGTTGTAACCTTTATGTTTACCCACGGGTTTCTTTAAAAAATATAATAACTTGACAAGTCACTCAACTCAATCAGCCAAACTTGACAAAACTAACTTTTTATTAAATATACTTTTTTCCCAAGACCTACCTAACGATTTCTTTGGAAGACAAATTAGATAACAAGTATGATATCACGATGACAGTTCAATTACTGCAGGATACGAGTAATTCAAATGCCGTGTGGTGCCGGCAGAGTAGATAGCACCACCTCCTCTCTTCCCGTGGGGGTCGTAAGAGGCGACCGAGAGATAAACAAGACCCAAACAGCCAGGGCCAACCGTATGCAATCCACCACAAAAGTATTCCCAAGGAGGGTTGACGTCTGGTAGGCGGCCGGTCGTAAAATTCAGCCAAATTTTGTGTTCAACGAAACGTATTGCGCTGACCCCAAGTAATTGGGATAAGGATAGAAAGATGATGATGATGACGAGTAATTCAAAGTGCACAAAAATTCAATGTCGCACAACTCATGACATCATCTATCTACTGATCAAAGCTTTCAGTAAGCTGTTTAAGATAATGGCTATGTTGCACAGTGGTACCGCTTACTAAGATGGGCGGTCATTGGGGGTTGTATGGTACTGAATTAATAAAAATCAATGTTTAAATGTTTCCAAATATGTTTCTGTACAAAGATAGTAACATTAAGTGTAACTCAGTATTTGTCACCAATATTAAGCCAATCGCCTCTTTTGAAAGCTGAACGGACTTCTTTTTTGTCATTTTTCTGATACTAGTTATAATGGTTGGTTCTTTGACCGCATTCAGAAGAAGCACACACTATTAAGTATGATCTGAACCAGTCCCCCAGTATTTTAATAGAACATCATATTAAAATAGGAGGGTGTTTTTGTAGGTTCGTAGAAATGCATTTGGCTGACGTAGACCCTGCCTGCTGCTGACTGTGGCAACCAAAGGCAGCTGAAAACTAGTTATTTCTGACGCCAGTTAAATGGTCATTATTTATATGTAAGTCGCATGTTTGGCATACGACAGCGAAAAGTTATAAGTCACAATAAAGAAACAAAAAAGGAAAATTACGAAGTCCAACAAAGGCCTGCGTAGCACCCCAATTATTAACAAATCACGCAAATGTATAAATATATAAACCTATAGAAATATTGTTTATAACGTAATCTTCAAAGTCCATTACAAAAAATTGCACAAGTAATTAAAAAAATGCTAATAATTACACTTCGCGTAACTTCGACTTTTGCACGTTTTACGACGGCGGAATACCAGAGAGAATATGTGGACTTTGAATCGAAAATACAAAAAAGTGGTTAACCATATCATTAATCCGTTTCTACTATCACATAGAACAGTCAATAGTGAATAGCCATGATAAGTTTGACGTCATAATTCGGACCCAAGAATTTAAGCTCGATGACCTACTACGGTACCACTGTGTGTTGAAAACAGATAAGAAAGCATCCAATTTAAGAATTCCATCTTCAGAATTCCGCAGAAAGTGTAAACCAAGGATAACATCAGGATAGGAACAAAGTTATTAAAGATATTTCGATATCCGAAAACTTTTGCAAGCTCTTGTTTCAGCCGAAAATTTTAATTATGCCTTTATAATATTAGACAAAACTACGATGTGGTAGGAAGAAACAATCCCCTTTTTTTCCATTTCTACCGCGAATAATGAGTTACTTGCTACAGTCAAAAAGTACTTATACTTAGCATTGTATCAGCATATCCAAGATTTTCAAACTCGTTTATTTTCTTACAGCGCAGCGTTCAAGAAATTGAAGTTTCAGAAATGATAGGTCTTTGTTTTAGCGTTTCCAGAAATGCACAATTTGCTTTGTACCGTTCAGTAGTACGTAAAGATCTCTTACATTACTATCATAGCAACTGCCTGGAGTAGTTTGCTTTGTTAGAATGTTTCCTTTGCAATATTTAAAAATTTTACTATAGAGCAAGTGATGAATAAAGTTTTTGTTCTACTTTTCTAGATTTTTAAATTTGGTGCAGTATTTTTCCAGAAGAATCCCAAAAATAGCCCGGACTAAAAGTGCGAACATTAATTTGAAACATGTGTACGAAATGTTAATTTTTTCCATATTTTGACTTATAAGGTATTCCTTGGGAGAATTCGTCAGTTTTTATGGGCTGGTTCGACCTTTATAATAATTTGCAATTAACAATAAAATAAGTAGGTAAGTGATAGCGTCACAATATTAAAAAAGGTTAACTTTCTAAATCTTCAGAAGTTATATAGGGTGTATTTTTATTAGTGGCGGATCCGTTAAGGGTGTGTTCTGACAATGAAACTTAACAACTTTCCCCAAGGAACATAGGTCGAAATATGAAAAAAAAATTTGGCCCTCCCATACAAATTGACCCGGCCGGCCAACACACTTAGTATGGGAAGACCAAAATTTTTTTCGTATTTCGATCTATCTTCCTTGGGGAAAGTTGTTCAGTTTCATTGACAGAACAAACCCTTAACGGATCCGCCACTAATAAAAATACACCCTATAGATGCTGTAAAAAGTTTAGGCAAAGTTTAGGTGATAAAACTTCCACGTAATAATAAAAACAAATTAAAACTTTCGTAAAAAAATCTCAGAACAACGGTCTTTTAAAATGAGTATCATATTACATTAAAAAAACTGAAATGTGAATTCCGGAAAAATACAATGGCAATGGCACAGTTTTTTAGACAACAACCACAAAAAAAAATTTGAATCTCTCTAGCCTCCTCAAAAATAATCCAATTTTCATCAACGGAACGAAACTACAATTTCTACCAACAGCACATAATTGCTGCAGTCAGAACGGAACGTAAACGGGGAAGAGAATGCACTTTTATTGCGTGAAACTAGGGCATGTCGTATCGGCAGGTCCTCAAAACCGGTTTTGAATTCCGATCCTTAAGCTTAATTCCAGAATGACGGAATTTATTCCAATTTTGATCAACTTGAATAATTAACTAACAATTATTTTTTAATTTTTGAAATTCACGTGGAGTTTGAGGAGTTACTTTGGTATTAAAGTGACAAATTGCCTGCTAAGATAGTGCAAATGTAATTTTTTCTCTGGTAACGCTTCAGAAACGGATAAAAACGGAATTAACAAGAAAACCTCATTAATCCAAAACTAGTTAAGAAAATGAAGTTTAGAAAATTGAAATTAAAATAACGGTAAAAACAGTAAAAACAGCTTATATACCGGTTTTTCGAAATTCCGGTTTACCGGTATTTGTCCCCTACGTAAAACGGAACTAGGTCAGGGGTGGGAGCGAGATCAAACTGTGAGATGTGTGGAACAAGGACAAAGCTAAGTAAAGGCGATAAACAGGATACAGATCTGATACGACAATATTGTAGCAAAGAATCGTGAATACTGATGTGATGAGTTTGTGTATTGTGGTTACAACGCAGTGCAGTAGTATGTTCAAAAGTTTCAGGGTTCCGGAAAATGGTTGAAAAATACTATTTTTGGTTGATTTGGTTTTTCGTTGTGTACAGTTTAGGTAGGTTTTGTAAAAAGGATTAATATGGGGAATTGGCGGCAGCGTTTCCTATGAATAAAACACCTTGCACAGCGCCAAATCATCTAACACGCGTGGTGTGTATTTGCCGATTTCTAGCAGTGGATTGTCGTAGCTGTTGGAGCAGATAGGATATCCAAGGGCTTTGAAATTGTTTGTACGTACCTACGTATTTGATACTTAAATGCTTTCATAAGTGCACTTTTCCGAACCATATCTTTAGTAATCGTTAATAACCATATCGAGGAGTAAAAATAAACAAAAACAGTAGCACCTGCTTCTTCCGTATTCCCATTGTGATAATTTAGGTTTTGATCCCAGTAAATCCAGTATTTTACGAACAAGGAATAACGGTATCATAAATATTTTTAGGGTTTCGTAGTCTACTAGAAACCCTTATAGTTTCGTCCTGTCTGTCTGTCTGTCTGTCTGTCTGTCTGTCTGTATGCCGCGCCCTCATATCTTCGTCAGTTTTAGAGCTATCGACATGAAATTTAGTAATAAGATAGATCGTGTTGACCCAAATATAGAAATGTTAAGAAAAAAATATTTTAAATGTTTTTTGGACCCCCTCCCATACAAGTGAAAGGGGGGCAAAAATTTTTTATTTCTTCTGTAACATTGAGTAGGGTATCGTTGAATAGGTCTTTTAAAACTAAGGTAAGGTTTCTTTGAAACAAAGTCACTAAAATGTTTCTGTCACGAGATATTTGCTTTTAAAAAGGGCGTTTTTGACCCATAATTTGTTCCAGCTATAACTTCTAAAGTAGAAACGCTAAAAATTTGAAATAAATATGGAATATAGCTTACAATCTGAAGTTACAATGAAAACTATAACGGATATTGTACCCTTAAAGGTTTCAGAAAAAATTGAGTTTTTCTATTTGCGGTTGGTCATCATACTGCTGCTAACAAACCAGCAACAAAATTAAGTTTGGAATGCTGAAAAACCTGATATTTAAACGTTGACTACGAAACCCTATTTGTGGGCGTGTCAGACACGCTCTTGGCCGGTTTTTTTACTTAAACCGAGCCGGCTCTGAAAAAAAAACAATGGACGACATTTTTTATAATAAATATCATATTTTTAACAATATTTTCACAGACATGACTGTTATTCTAAGTGTATCGTAAATCTTCGCTTTTGAACGAACAACATAAACAAAACCTTCTTGTGATGTAAAGTAAGCATAATAATTAATAAAAGAGAGACCTTATGCTGTTCCATCGTCAAGTGGTTAACTTATCTTTATTCATAGAGGGGGATGCTATTTATATTTAATTTAATACATAAACTTTTCTCATAAACCCGTTCGAGTGTTTCTGCATAAAATTGCCAGACAACAGAAGTTCTTTATGCTCCAAAGACCTGGTAACTTTAAGAGGCTGCTTTGAACAGTATACTGTACAGTATGTGTCTAAATATTATAAGCGCCGTTTATCTAACATCTAGAAAAATAACGCCATAATCAGGCATTTGTTGGCTTTAATATTGACAGTTTGAGTTGAGATGATGATGGCTAGATGAGATGAGAGTGAGAGTCGGGTTCAAATCTGACCTTTATACCTTAATACTAGCTTCACTTTTTTGATATTGCATTCACATTTTGCCTTGCGATTTTTAAAATTTATTTTTGTTTATAACACTAATTAAGACATGCTAAACACTATTTCAATTTTATTATCATTACTATGCAAAGGAATTAGTAGAAAAAGTTAGCTGTACAATTAATAAGACCAACAAAACAAGATAAAAATGCATCATTTTAATGAAAAATGGTAATAGCTGTCATAAAATCATTGTTTACATTCTATAACTTGTTTTGTAAACCGCACAATTCAGCTTCACCTAATTTACACATTTTTTCTCTCACGGAGAACCCCGTCTATAGTTATTATGTCTAGGTTCAAACCTCATTCAATTTGCCTTGTCGCATTATTTTACGATAGTGCGGTGTAAAAACCAAAGTGCTTTTGAATTTTATTCTAGCGGCAGGCGGATTTAATTTACTGAACGGCCACATTTAAAACACGTGATAAGTTTGCGCTACAATTAAGTATAGCTTTTTGTACCTGTAATTAATGGATCTACGACATGAAATAAAAAAAAGTACCTACTTGGTCTTTTAGATTGAACTGCCTGAATTTTGAATGTCTCTAATATTAGTTAGCTTTATTGTCTCGATCCTGATTAAACTATTTCTCGACTCTGATCTTACGACTGCATTACGTTCGACACTGCCGTAGTAACTATTCTACCATCATCTTCCTGCCCTAAACCTAATTGCTTGGGTTCGGCGCAACATGTTTTGTTGAACACAAAATAATGTTGCAAAAGGATTTGGCTCAATATTACGACAGGCCGCCTGCCTGAAGTCAACCCTCTTTGGGAATACTATCGTAGGTGTAATTACTGCCACCATACGATAGACTATAGTCGGCAGATATTATAGCCATATGGTCAAAAACACCCTGAGTAGAAATGGGGTGGCAGAATGTGGCTACTACTCGGCATAGTAACTATTCCATGAACAAATATATATATATCCCTGGATAAATAAATAAAAAATGTACACTAAAAGCCATCTAGCCCCAAATTAAGCAAAGCGTATACGTATACTTGAAATATTACTCAAGTTTTTGTGTCCGCTTGGAATCGTACCCACGACTCTCGGCGTAGAAGGCCTATGCCTTGCGTACTATCCACTAAGCCATCGAGACGCGTGAAATACATAAATCATCTAAAAATGTAGTTAAACTACTCTCTTTACAAAATCATGAACTCAGAAGATTAATCCTCCTTTTCCATCTTAAAATATTTCTTCCCGATTATGGCGGGTTTAATCAAAAGCTGTGAACAGTTTATTAGTTCAGAACTAAGTGGATTCCATCCACGCCGATGCTGGGATAGTATAATAAACTTCAGTTATTTAAGCGAAGGATCTAGTGGCTACTTAGCTTAAGTTTCACCTCCAGATATTCCAACTATATTTTGAGACTATAGCTTGAGATGTTAGCTTGAATTTGACTGGAACATAGCGGTTAGTCACCGAAGCTTGTGGGGCCAAAATGGCACAAATATTTCCTTAGATTTTTTTTATGTGTAGTTGTGGTGTTTTCTATGTATACTGGGAATAACAAAAGAAGTTCCCAAGAAGGGTTGACGTCTGGTAGGCAGCCGATCGTAAAATTAAGCCAAATCTTTTGCAACACGATTTTGTGTTCAACAAAACGTGTTGCGCCGACCCCATGTAATCGGGATAATAACAAAAATGGTGAAAGGAGATGAAGATACTCATGAAACTGAATAACTTTCCCAATTGAACAGAGGTCCAAATATGAAAAAAAGGCCCTCTAATAGTAAATCAATAAGCTGACCGGCAATTTTGTATGGGAGGTAATTTTTTTAAATATTTTTACCCATTTAGTTTTCTTTGCTTCATACACAAAGTAGCACATAGCTACGGCGTAGCAATCAACCTACGAGAATCGTAGCACTTGATTTACGTACTCTGAGAATATTCTGTACAGTTTAATCTCTACTCAATTAAACGCAATTACTAAATCTAACCACTGAGCTTAACAAATGAGGTTATCGTATCATATTACAACAAGTAACTTAGATAGATAGCTAATGGAAAATGATGTACTATAATCGTTACGCTATTAACATTATAATATCATTGCTGTAATCTGTTTTAAAGACAAGTTTATTAGTAGCTAAGAAATAAAGTTATTCTATACAGGGTTATTTTTTAGTCAGTGCGCAAACTTTGCAGGATGTTTCTTTCTACTCGTGATTCTGAACAACTTTTAGTATGGGGCCATATGAGAAATAAAAAAAAGTGTGTTCCATACATTTTTTTCAAGTAGGTAGGTAATTTTTCTTTAGGTATCATTTTTTTTGCGAGTTCGCTGGTGGTCCAATAGTAAAAATTGATAATAATTACGAGTAGAAACATCCCGCAAAGTTTGCGCACTGACTAAAAAATAACCCCATATAAATATTGAATGCTCTATTTTCGTATAGGACATCGATTCGTCCAACTTGACTTGGTTTTTCAAGGACATAAATCTTTTTTAGGGTGCCGCACCCAAAGGATGAAAACAGGACCATACTACTGAGACTTCACTGTCTATCTGTCCGTTTGTCATTTCATCAGGCTGTATCTCATTAACTGTAATAGTTAGAGAGTTCAAATTTTCACAGAAACCGTATTTTTGGTGCCGCTATAACAAATACTCCTCATCCAAATATTTGCCTCAAATGTTCTTTTCATCCTTCTTTCAGGTAGACTATACCCTTTATTTTACAAAAGTCTCCAAATAAAGTAAACAAAATGGCTACTTTATTATGCATACTAGTCTCGGAAACAAAACGTAATGCGGAAGTACACAAAAACGTGAAAGTTCACGGGAAAACAACAACACACAGAATTTAAACCAACTCCGGCAGTTGCCCGTAACATAAAATTAATGAAATGCACCCAGTGTTATATGAAATTGCAATAATATTAGCTAACTTTTCTGTATTTTTCCTGCAGTTTTGTATTTTTCAAAATGTTGTTCAAAGATAGCAAAAACAAGTCGTTATAAAGTCAAACAAATTTTATGCTGCATTCTTAATTGCAAAGTCAAGTTGGACGTATGATATGTCCAACCAAGTCAAGTTGGACGAATCGATGTCCTATACGAAAATAGAGCATTCAATATTTATATGGGGTTATTTTTTAGTCAGTGCGCAAACTTTGCGGGATGTTTCTACTCGTAATTATTATCAATTTTTACTATTGGACCACCAGCGAACTCGCAAAAAAAATGATACCTAAAGAAAAATTACCTACCTACTTGAAAAAAATGTATGGAACACACTTTTTTTTATTTCTCATATGGCCCCATACTAAAAGTTGTTCAGAATCACGAGTAGAAAGAAACATCCTGCAAAGTTTGCGCACTGACTAAAAAATAACCCTGTATAGAATAACTTTATTTCTTAGCTACTAATAAACTTGTCTTTAAAACAGATTACAGCAATGATATTATAATGTTAATAGCGTAACGATTATAGTACATCATTTTCCATTAGCTATCTATCTAAGTTACTTGTTGTAATATGATACGATAACCTCATTTGTTAAGCTCAGTGGTTAGATTTAGTAATTGCGTTTAATTGAGTAGAGATTAAACTGTACAGAATATTCTCAGAGTACGTAAATCAAGTGCTACGATTCTCGTAGGTTGATTGCTACGCCGTAGCTATGTGCTACTTTGTGTATGAAGCAAAGAAAACTAAATGGGTAAAAATATTTAAAAAAATTACCTCCCATACAAAATTGCCGGTCAGCTTATTGATTTACTATTAGAGGGCCTTTTTTTCATATTTGGACCTCTGTTCAATTGGGAAAGTTATTCAGTTTCATGAGTATCTTCATCTCCTTTCACCATTTTTGTTATTATCCCGATTACATGGTCGGCGCAACACGTTTTGTTGAACACAAAATCGTGTTGCAAAAGATTTGGCTTAATTTTACGATCGGCTGCCTACCAGACGTCAACCCTTCTTGGGAACTTCCCCAGTATACATAGAAAACACCACAACTACACAAAAAATCTAAGGAAATATTTGTGCCATTTTGGCCCCACAAGCTTCGGTGACTAACCGCTATGTTCCAGTCAAATTCAAGCTAACATCTCAAGCTATAGTCTCAAAATATAGTTGGAATATCTGGAGGTGAAACTTAAGCTAAGTAGCCACTAGATCCTTCGCTTAAATAACTGAAGTTTATTATACTATCCCAGCATCGGCGTGGATGGAATCCACTTAGTTCTGAACTAATAAACTGTTCACAGCTTTTGATTAAACCCGCCATAATCGGGAAGAAATATTTTAAGATGGAAAAGGAGGATTAATCTTCTGAGTTCATGATTTTGTAAAGAGAGTAGTTTAACTACATTTTTAGATGATTTATGTATTTCACGCGTCTCGATGGCTTAGTGGATAGTACGCAAGGCATAGGCCTTCTACGCCGAGAGTCGTGGGTACGATTCCAAGCGGACACAAAAACTTGAGTAATATTTCAAGTATACGTATACGCTTTGCTTAATTTGGGGCTAGATGGCTTTTAGTGTACATTTTTTATTTATTTATCCAGGGATATATATATTTGTTCATGGAATAGTTACTATGCCGAGTAGTAGCCACATTCTGCCACCCCATTTCTACTCAGGTGTTTTTGACCATATGGCTATAATATCTGCCGACTATAGTCTATCGTATGGTGGCAGTAATTACACCTACGATAGTATTCCCAAAGAGGGTTGACTTCAGGCAGGCGGCCTGTCGTAATATTGAGCCAAATCCTTTTGCAACATTATTTTGTGTTCAACAAAACATGTTGCGCCGAACCCAAGCAATTAGGTTTAGGGCAGGAAGATGATGGTAGAATAGTTACTACGGCAGTGTCGAACGTAATGCAGTCGTAAGATCAGAGTCGAGAAATAGTTTAATCAGGATCGAGACAATAAAGCTAACTAATATTAGAGACATTCAAAATTCAGGCAGTTCAATCTAAAAGACCAAGTAGGTACTTTTTTTTATTTCATGTCGTAGATCCATTAATTACAGGTACAAAAAGCTATACTTAATTGTAGCGCAAACTTATCACGTGTTTTAAATGTGGCCGTTCAGTAAATTAAATCCGCCTGCCGCTAGAATAAAATTCAAAAGCACTTTGGTTTTTACACCGCACTATCGTAAAATAATGCGACAAGGCAAATTGAATGAGGTTTGAACCTAGACATAATAACTATAGACGGGGTTCTCCGTGAGAGAAAAAATGTGTAAATTAGGTGAAGCTGAATTGTGCGGTTTTGAAATGAGTTGGTTGGAAAAGCAAAATGCATTTATTTGCATGTAAAAAGGAAAACATACCTACTTAGTTTTTATCGTAGGGTTCATGCGCAGTTTAGCTCGAAAGGTTAACAATATAACTTTGGAAAAAGGTACAAAATATAGGTAAGTGCTTTTCTAGGTTATACGTGCCCTTAATAATCTAGAAAAGCACTGTCACACTCATAACTAGATGGCTCACTAAGAGCCCTTTTCCTGTCATGCGTATTTTCGCACGCGCGCGGATCTGGTCCGCATGCGGGCCGCATGTATCTTATCTTTTGATACATGTTTTTATGTTTTTCCTATCATGCGGCTAGCACGCGCGCGGAACAGGAGCGTGCTATCATCCGCATGCGGACCAGATCCGCGCGCGTGCGAAAATACGCATGACAGGAAAAGGGCCCTAAGTACTAGCGACGATTTTGACGCTAAGGGCCCTTTTCCTGTCATGCGTATTTTCGCACGCGCGCGGATCTGGTCCGCATGCGGATGATGGCACGCTCCTGGTCACACGCAAAACAGGGATTTCGTTTGCGTCAATCCGCGTTCCGCGCGCGTGGTAGCCGCATGATAGGAAAAACATGTATCAAAAGATAAGATGCGTGCGGCCCGCATGCGGACCAGATCCGCGCGCGTGCGAAAATACGCATAACAGGAAAAGGGCCCGATAAAAACTGAAAAAAACAGTATCTCAGGGAAAGTCAAGGTAAATAAGAAGGCGTTTGACACGAACGTCATATATGTTGGATTTAAAATTGGCTCAGAATCATATGACGTTCTTTGTCAGATTTTGCAGTTTTGATATTTTTATACTTTGAGATTTTTGACAGTAACAACCCTGGCTATGTAACAAGTGCCTATCGCAAAAATCTGAAATCTAGGGCCGAGTAAACCTTCTGTAAATTCTCTATGATGATACTATGCCAAGGGTGTCGTGGATTCGATCCCCACACAGCATAAATACAATTGCCGCCTGAAATACGGCGAGAGACAAACCACCTTTACCATTTTGTATAAAATTATTATTCTGCTATACCTTCGTGATCTTCCCGCCCTTAACCCAAATCAGTTGGGGTTGGCGCAACATCTTTTGTTAGAACACAAAATCATGAAGCAAAAGGTTTTTTATGACAAAGCTGTGTGTTATGATTGGCTGCCATCTTTGAGAATTCTATTTGTAGCTGGTATCACTGCCACCATGCGGTTGACCATAGATGACAGATATTCAGTCGAGGTCAAAACTGTGCTATAGATCACCCTATTTTGACCGCGAGCCAAACACAAGAGCAATAACGACAATAACACTTAAACTGACAGTATCTCAGATCGATATATCTAGTGAACTCTATTATCTGAATGGGTAAATATAAATAGCCTATTTGTCACTACGAGTTTACCCAGTCACGACTAAATGGCACCATTTGTATTGATGCTATTCGTGATTTGAACATCATTTAGTGTGTTATCTTATCTATCATTTAATGTATGTTTTTACGAGAGCTTATTAAAATTATGGATAAAGGTCTTGACATCCTTATAAAACTGAAGTATTGCAATCAGTAGGTAAAACCACGAATAACCAAATAATATTAGTTGCGTGTAATACACGCACCGGACACGATATTGCATTTCATGACAGCTATAAAGACAATCCATGACAATCGCAGTTTGAACCGGTGACGTGTGCCATGACATCCGGTTTTTAAAGGGTTTCGTAAAATCCTCTCGTCAAAAACCGAAAACATCAAAATGCCTAGGTATAAGCTAAATCTTTTATTAAAAAATCTCAGTATTTGTACGTGAATAATATTTTCACAGCTTTTTTCACTTCTATTGAAAATAAAGTTGAGAAGAAAAAAGCATCGTGTTTGAAGATAAGCTGTATTGAATTTGTGGTTCTTTGATTAATGGCATGCCTCTTTTGTTCCATAAATCTCCTAGGCATCAAGGACAAATGGTAACAAATTGCTTTATCTTTCACAGCAAAATGTTTTTCTGAAAATACTAAATGGCAGAATTATCCCTGTATAAGAATATTTTAGGGCAAAGTTAATGATTAGCAAAACTATAAAAGAAATCGTGATCAGTCGTGACATTGGATAAAATAAAAGTTTCTTTAATTACATTATTATTATTATACTACTAGTTACTAGTGCCAATACATCAAAATTTGTAAGAGAAACCAGTTAACCCCTTAAATGGAAATTCACCAAGAAAAGTCAACGAGATAGAGATAGATTCCTTTGGTAAGTAGTTTATTATCCTTTTTTTAATTTTAAGTTTTAAAAACCGACATACCTATTCTTTTCAGTCATAACAGTACCAAGAACCAATTTCATACACAAATAATAGATCGATTGGTCTAGGCTATAGGAAAGGCCCAGACTCAGCAAATACGTTGACACATTGATGGATGATCGATCTCGCACATACAAAATGAACGTAGAAATAAATACATTCATCACTCTGATAATGTTATTATTAGAACGATGTGGATCACGGTACTAATTCGAGGCCTCACCAGTATCTAAATATTTATCAGAAAATTATTTGATCGTCACATTAAATTATTAAGAAGTACATTGGATTTTAAAACTATCCAACTATTCGTACATTTTTCAGTGTCTTCGATAGTTGCGCAAAGAAAAATAAATATATTTTTAAGTATAGTCACTTCATAATTATCAAACGAAAGCTGATTTTATATGCAATAAATAACAGAGGATGAACGATGAACGCCCACTTTTTCCCTAATTTTTTCGCTTCTTGGCTTCTGATACCTACATTTAATTTGTATTAAGAGTGGCTTTATTTCGTATTTTTTGATATTAAGTAATTTCTCAAAAAACAATTTCACACTTAATTATTTTAGTAATTGATTCAGTTGAAAAAGAAAATAAATATTATCTTCTTACACCTATGATTCACGACTTTCATAAGTAGTTCGTAGGTGTATGTGTTACCTGCCAAAATTCTATGATATTCTAGAAATCACGTTATCATATCACGTGTCCTTAAAACACGTGATTTTCTTCATGTTCACAAGGTAGACAGATTTGGCTCTTATAAAATGGTAGGTAGCGTTATCTTTTAATACAGCGTTAATGTTTGATAGAAGTTTAAATCGACTCAAAAATTTGTACTAAAAATTCTTTCGAAATCAAATGTCGGTAATAATACAAATTCATCTCCTATACTGCATTTTTCTTTCACATTATCCTAGTAGATGGCACAAGCACGTTCCTTTTCTCATACGTTTGAACAACTGGAAAAGGGTGCATTTGTGCGTAAAAGAGAACTTTGTAACATGAACGACTGTCAAATTTCTCAAAAAATTGGAACAAAGAAGTTTCCGATACAGAAGAGTATATCGAATATCCAACAAATATCTCCTTATAGGGAGAAGACCTGTGTCCAGCAGAGGAATATTGTGGCTGTTGAAGTTATTTGTTTGTAACAAATTAAAAAGACATATGGATAATACCCCCGATCAGAGGAGGCCCATGTCCAACAGTTAACTGTTCTGGCTGAAGTTGTACTTATGTTGTGTGTGTACGTATAAAAATTTTGTAACTGTTTAATGTTGGTGCCTAACATTCAGGAGTTTGATCGTACATTCAAGATTAATTAAAATTGTGACCTGTCACGGCGGAAATTGAAATTTCGTGTGTAAAAGGGCTTTTGTTGAGACGAAATTACTTCGTGGAAAATTTGTTTGTTACTGGAAATAAATCGCCTAAAAGAATACAAAACAATGATAACTTATTTTGAATTAAATATCTATTATTAAGTATCTTTCTTCATTAGGTAGAAAAATGAATATTATTTATGCGACGCGTGATTGTAGATTTGTGTGTACGAATTGGCTCAAAAACAAAATGTATATTAGTTACATGATTTCCGAGTGCTTTATGCTTCCGACAGGCGGACGCCTAATGTATGGTTAACACTGATTTAAGGGAGCTACACACCGTCTCTGTATGCGTGATGTGCACGTCATCACGCGCGTAGCTATGACGTTGTACTGTACGGAATTGTAGGGGACACCGCACACCGCGCTGCGCGCGTGATTACTCAGGCAAACACTTATACAGTCCCATACAATCATCTCTACGCGTGAGACGAAGTGCACATCACGCATACGGATGCAGTGTGTGTCACGCTTTAACAACTGTCATACCACACAAGGAGATAAGCTATTTTTTCCCCGTAGATGGCGTATAATTTGTGCACTAACCAAAAAACAACACATTATGTACGTCTAGTTATTCACATGCTATCACGACTTTATGCTGCAGCTTAAGTGTGATGACTCCATCTGCACAGCTCTTCACCAATTTTATGACCTACGAAGAAAATTCTAGTAATAAAAAAGCACTAACGTTAGTGCTTTAAGTAAGATATCTAGGATATTCAGGGCTTGAAGCGGCACCTAGCTGCTTAAAGTCAATTTTATTTGTCGTAAATGTAGGTCATAAAGCGCATTTATGCATTTTCTAGACAAGATTGTTAAATAAATGTGAAGGGTGTCCTTGTCGAGTTTTTAAGAGCTTTCAAATGTTCAACAAACTATTTCATTTCATAATTAACCTTTTTCATGGGATTACCGGGAATTTGCTCTTTAAAAGTTATTATACTGATGTTCACTAAATATTTAGTTCAATTCACATTTTTACATAGAAAATGAAATTTGTATGTATACGGTTGATAATATGATTAAAGAACTAAATTTTAACTTCTAAGTACTTTATAATAATATAATTCCCACTATATATGCACACAAGTAAACCTCAAGCACTTTGCAAAAAACTATCATTTTCAAAGCTTCTCATTTCCCGCAAGTTGAGTGATTAAAGCTCACATTCGCAAGAGGAACTCACATAATTTTCCCGCGGTTTTGTCGGGCCTTCCTGCGTTTTGCCCCCCCTTCCCCTGACTACCCTTTGTTACCCCGTCTTCCCCTACACCACCTATATAAACTACCGCTTGCGGTAAAAAGGCAAATTTATGTTTAAGATTTGAATAGGTTAACCTTTTCAAACCAGTTACAATGTGAAAATAAAAACCGGCCAAGAGCGTGTCAGACACGCCCACAAATAGGGTTTCGTAGTCAACGTTTAAATATCAGGTTTTTCAGCATTACAAACTTAATTTGTTGCTGGTTTGTTAGCAGCAGTATGATGACCAACCGCAAATAGAAAAACTCATTTTTTTCTGAAACCTTTAAGGGTACAATATCCGTTATAGTTTTCATTGTAACTTCAGATTATAAGCTATATCCCATATTTATTTAAAATGTTTAGCGTTTATACTTTAGAAGTTACAGCTGGAACAAATTATGGGTCAAAAACGCCCTTTTTAAAAGCAAATATCTCGAGACAGAAACATTTTATTGACTTTGTTTCAAAGAAACCTCACCTTAGTTTTAAAAGACCTATTCAACGATACCCTACTCAATATTACAGAAGAAAAAAAATTTTTTTGCCCCCCTTTCACTTGTATGGGAGGGGGTCCAAAAAACATTTTAAATATTGTTTTCTTAACATTTCTATATTTGGGTCAACACGATCTATCTTATTACCAAATTTCATGTCGATAGCGCTAAAACTGACGAAGGTATGAGGGCGCGGCATACAGACAGACAGACAGACAGACAGACAGACAGACAGACAGACAGACAGACAGACAGACAGACAGACAGACATGACGAAACTATAAGGGTTTCTAGTAGACTACGAAACCCTAATTAGGCAGTGAAAAAGTTATAAGAGTTTCTCGTAAAGTATTGAGTATTTTTTAGATTTTCGTAAGTATTATGCATGTTTAAGATTCAAGATGATATTACTAAATTTTGGTACTTCTATTAAAAATGAAAAGCCTAAGTAACACATACCAAAGAAATGGTGCATGGAAGCAGTTAGCAGTATAATAGTGATATTTTTGAATTGAACCTTGATAATGTGCTGCTAGTACCTATTACATAGCATAATGGACGACACAATACGATATTTTGTATGTTTGTTAAAAAAACTATTGTCAACTAAGCACATCTAGTGGAATATAGAAGAGGCTACATAAAAAATACACATCCAAACAACAACTCTATTTCCCCACTTTCTTTAATAGCTTTTAAAACTCGTCATTGGTTTTCCAATGGCACGACTATCTATAAAGATCGTCCGAGTTATAAAACTAAGATAAACGGACTTTATTGAAAACCAATATGGCGACGATACTGCAAGATGGGAATGACAATGTTCGGAGCAATTTAAGGCCATCAAAAACTGTCGTCAGGTTGAGATGTCCGGAAAAGTACAGCATCCATTACTTTGACCTAAAATTACATTTTAACCAAAATCAAATAGATATATTTCTTAATAGTGTCATCTCCGGAGTTCTTCCTTTAGTTTCTAATAGTTTAAACCTTAGGTTAGGTATTACAGAGAGGTTAGATTTAGTGACCTAGTTTGTTTTTTAATTTGAATATGTTTCAGATATCCGGATTAAAATGGATATTATAGTTTATAAATTGGGATCACAGATACTCTAATATGATAATGCAATGGGATAGTAGTAATTATCCTTATTATCTTTTAGTAGGTCGTATTATTAACAAGGTATTTGTTGGTAAAATTATTTCCATGGTAAGTAACTGGTAAGTGTTGAGTAACACTATAATTATCGATAATTAAATATTATTAAGTATCGTACTGGGTAAATTCTTGTCACTACACATAATGTGCGGGATGATTCTACGTACATTATACAGGGAGTAGTGGAAAAGGTATAACAAGCCGAAAGGAGGTCAAGATACTCATGAAACTGAACAACTTTCCCCATGGAACATGGGTCTAAATATAAAAAAAATTTGGACCTCCCATACAAAATCGCCGATCAGTTAATTGATTTACTATGGGAGGTCCATTTTTTTTTTCATATTTCGACCCATTTTCCATGGGAAAATTTGTTCAGTTTCATGAGTACCTTGACCTCCTTTCGGCTTGTTATACCCTTTCCGTGACTCCCGGTATATGTCGCAGTACGATGGCAGAATTAGGATTTTGGTTTTGGCATATGGCAAAATCGTAGACGTTGTACGGCCATCATTTTAGGATTTCGTCCTGTCGCCTAAAATTGCAATACATCAACTCTGAAATCCTTGCTTCGTACAACACCCACGGAAAAGATATGGAGTGATGCTAATTCACTACACGGCATGATGGCATACATAATTTTACCATCTCTAAAATCGCATAAAAGTTCAATACTGCCATTTCCATACAATAAAGATGACTGGGTAAGTAGGTATTATTTTATTTTTCTATGAAACTGCTCTTTTTGTTCGATGCGTGTGATACGCGCCATAATAAATCAGCTGTCTATTGTATTTTCATTAGCCATTATTACGGAATATATGAGGCAAGTGTGAGTGAATCAATTTGTTACTCCCAGCGGGGTTTAGGATACCGTATTATCATTTCCGCGTGGAGATTGCATGGAAGGGTTTGAGGGTATTATATGATGGAAAAATATACGAACAACACGTGGTTAGATATATCTGTCAGTCATTAATTTGGCAACAGATAGCCAGCTTCTATATACTTTTGGGGTGGTATATCTATCTTCTAACAAGGCATCCCAGGAAATAGCGCCATAAGGTCAAAATGGTGTCTACAGAAGACAACGTAGCATTTAGAACCTCTCGGTCAGATGGACCGAAGACCGATGACTTTAAAAGGGCGGCTGGTACGAACCGAATGGTGAAAACGGGAGATTGTACCTCACAGCGAATTTTGGTAAGCTAAGTAGTAGAATCTTCCTTCTCTTTTATACAAAATTTTAATATTAGGAATAAATTTTTTCACCGCAGACAGGATTTGAACTTGCAACCTACGACCGACCAGTAAAAATTTCAAATCCTGCCTGCGGTAAACTTTTACACTTACTTCCTTCTCTTCTGAAGTCGGATAAAATGAAATCGTATCCTCATAGCTACCCGTCACAAATGTTATGTAAGTGGGTTTATAGCGGGAGCACTTCTGGTGCAAACAACCTCGGTATCGTATTGCAGTAGGGATGAGACTGGGGTGATAAAAATAGATGAATTATTATAAAAACTTTGACACCAGAGTTCATCTGGTCGTTGGACGACTTGGTGCCCCACTGAAACCCTTATAGTTTCGTCAAGTCTGTCTGTCTGTCTGTCTGTCTGTCTGTCTGTCTGTCTGTCTGTCTGTATGCCGCGCCCTCATATCTTCGTCAGTTTTAGAGCTATCGACATGAAATTTGGTAAAAAGATAGATCGTGTTGACCCAAATATAGAAATGTTAAGAAAAAATTATATTAAATGTTTTTTGGACCCCCTCCCATACAAGTGAAAGGGGGGCAAAAAAAAATTTTTTCTTCTGTAATATTGAGTAGGGTATCGTTGAATAGGTCTTTTAAAACTACGGTGAGGTTTCTTTGAAACAAACTCACTAAAATGTTTCTGTCACGAGATATTTGCTTTTAAAAAGGTCGTTTTTGACCCATAATTTGTTCCAGCTGTAACTTCTAAAGTATAAACGCTAAAAATTTGAAATAAATATGGAATATAGCTTATAATCTGAAGTTTCAATGAAAACTATAACGGATATTGTACCTTTAAAGGTTTCAGAAAAAATTGAGTTTTTCTATTTGCGGTTGGTCATCATACTGCTGCTAACAAACCAGCAACAAAATTAAGTTTGTAATGCTGAAAGACCTGATATTTAAACGTTGACTACGAAACCCTATTTGTGAGCGTGTCTGACACGCTCTTGGCCGCTTTTTTTACATAAAGATCCACTTACGATAGTACGTGAAAACCAGATAGCGGCTGTTTTTGTAGTAATTGTCACTTACGTTACGTCCAGGGATGCAACTTAGTAACAGAAAAATGATTTTTCGATAAAAGATCATTTTTAGTTACACAAAAAATCGATTTAAAATAAATCGATTTATAGAAAGAAAAAAATCAATTTTTAAAATAATTTTTATCATACGTTTTACTCGATTCGATCAATAATAATTTTTATTATTTATAACATTTTTGACGAAATGAAAATAATAATTATGCCACTGAAATGTTTTAAAAATTGTTCAGTTTCGGAATTTTTTCAGTTTTAAAAGTTGTTCAGTTTTGTAAGTTGTTCAGTTTTAAATGTTTTTCAGTTTTAAAAGTTGTTCAGTTTTGAAGTTTGTTTAGTTTTGAAGGTTGTTCAGTTTTGAAGGTTGTTCAGTTTTTATAGTTGTTCAGTTTTGAAAGCTGTGCCGTTTAAAAAGGTGTTCAGTTTTAAAAAGTGTTTAGTTTTGAAAGTTGCTCAGTTCGAAAAGTTATTTTAGTTTTTAAAGTTGTTCAGTTTTGAAGGTTGTTCAGTTTTATAAGTTGTTTAGTTTTTAAAGTTGTTCAGTTTTGAAGGTTGTTCAGTTTTAAAAGTTGTTTAGTTTTTAAAGTTGTTCAGTTTTGTAAGTTGTTCAGTTTTAAAAGTTGTTCAGTTTTAATTTGTTCAGATTTGAACGTTCTCGTGTTAAATTTTTCTTTGTTCAATCACAGTGCGAGTGGACCTTGTGATGGCCGGTGCGCAGGTAAAGTGTGCCAGCCTAGTTTTTTTAAAATACTTTTTTGAGTGTAGATAAAATAGTGTATGCAACTGCATATAACTAGGCATTAGAATGCTCGTGTCAACTTATCACTAAATAAACAGACACTCACATTGTAATGCCTCCCATTATAAGACTATTGCATAAACTACTATAATAGGTACAATATTTTTCACTGAAAGATAAGTAACTCATACAAACCAGTTATTTTAAAGCGGCGTGAGAAAAGGCAATATTTGACAGCAAGATGATGATGAATAAATGATGATGATGTTGCATTTACAGGGAGGAAACGCCGCTGCTCATTCCTAGACGGTTATCCCTAAGTCGCTGTTTACGACACTCATGGATAATAAAGAGCCGATCAATACGGCTGCATGGGCCGCTTTTTGGAAAAAGAAGTACGTGGACTTAGAACTATGAACTTTGAATTTAAGTAGGTACTATTTCAAGACAAATAACTCAAGACTGTTATGTTATAATTATTATAATGTGAAAAAACGTACTTAGTTGTTTATGGGGCAGAAATTAAACTAACTGGTGAGGTACCTATTAAATCGCATGAGGATCGAAAACTTAACTCGCACTTGCCAGGCATTTTCAGTTAGATCTCCAAAACTACGCAACTGAGTTTGGTCAGGTTTTTTTTAATTAATGGAGTGATTGAAGAAGTAAGTTTATATTATGTAGGTTTATATATAAGGTGTAAAAAAATCAACTGCAAATATTTTGAGGGGTGAACCAGCCCATGAAACTGAACAACTTTCCCCAAGGAACATAGGTTGAAATAAAGAAAAAATTTTGGACCTCCCATACAAACTGACTCGGTCGGGTGGTACATTTTGTATGGGAGGTCCAATTTTTTTTTTATATAATTCGACCTATGTTCCTTGGGGAAAGTTGTGTAGTTTCATGGACTGGTTCACCCCTTAAAATATTTGTAGTTGATTTTTTTATATCCTGTATGTAACACATACCGAGAAAAGAGCTTAGGTACTCCTGTAGGAAAAGGCAGCCGCTTTTTATTAATTCATAGTTATCGTACTTCATCATTTACACATAGTACCTACAATAATTTACCAATTTCAGCCGACAGTCTGACAAACTGTCGCAAATTCACAAAAGTGATACAGGATTTTTCTGAAACGGTCTACTAATAATAAGAGACACAACAATTAAAGCAATATCAAAAACGAGACATAGCAAAAGCATCCTTTTTTCTAGGTATAGTTGGTGCTCTGCCTACCCCGCAAGGGATAAAGACATGATGTATAATTATGTATGAGCAATCTTTGTAGTTTGTAATAACATCTTTTTGGATAGACTTTTTGTTATATTACGAAACGAAACTAAATTCCTCGTCAAAAAATTTCTAGGCGAATGCAGATACGATAGTACGTGAAAACTTTCCGATGTATGAAAATGTAGTTACGATACTTTGTGATTTTTTATGCTGGCTTCTAGGATAGGAATTCAGACAAATCCTTTCGTGACATAATAGCATATTCTGGAATACCAAGGTGTATAAAACAAAAAATCGAAATTTTGTTGGTTACGATGTTACGTGAAAACTACGACGAGTATGTATGTAGACACAGGCTGATCTAAGAATTTTGAATTTTGAAGATTTATTTATTGAATGAAAATAAGAAATAGATAAAATGACATGCATCGACCGGGGATCGAACCCGGGCCGCATGGGTAAACGCCCCACCGCTCTGCCACTGAGCTATCGATGCACGGCCGATGAACGCCAAATTATCTATCTCTTGATGCTCGTCTCCAAGCGACGATCCAGCGACATCTGTAGAAAGTATTTAGAACTTACTACATGGTTAATCCACATTATGAGTGGAATTCAAACCATATGATGAAGCTTGCTTAATCAATCTATTGGGATTGTAATGCACTCACAGTGCTATATTATTCTCACAAGTGAAAATAAGAAATAGATAAAATGACATGCATCGACCGGGGATCGAACCCGGGCCGCATGGGTAAACGCCCCACCGCTCTGCCACTGAGCTATCGATGCACGGCCGATGAACGCCAAATTATCTATCTCTTGATGCTCGTCTCCAAGCGACGATAAATATTGAGAATAATATAGCACTGTGAGTGCATTACAATCCCAATAGATTGATTAAGCAAGCTTCATCATATGGTTTGAATTCCACTCATAATGTGGACTAACCATGTAGTAAGTTCTAAATACTTTCTACAGATGTCGCTGGATCGTCGCTTGAGACGAGCATCAAGAGATAGATAATTTGGCGTTCATCGGCCGTGCATCGATAGCTCAGTGGCAGAGCGGTACGCCGGGTTCGATCCCCGGTCGATGCATGTCATTTTATCTATTTCTTATTTTCACTTGTGAGAATAATAATGCACTGTGAGTGCATTACAATCCCAATAGATTGATTAAGCAAGCTTCATCATATGGTTTGAATTCCACTCATAATGTGGACTAACCATGTAGTAAGTTCTAAATACTTTCTACAGATGTCGCTGGATCGTCGCTTGGAGACGAGCATCAAGAGATAGATAATTTGGCGTTCATCGGCCGTGCATCGATAGCTCAGTGGCAGAGCGGTGGGGCGTTTACCCATGCGGCCCGGGTTCGATCCCCGGTCGATGCATGTCATTTTATCTATTTCTTATTTTCACTTGTGAGAATAATATAGCACTGTGAGTGCATTACAATCCCAATAGATATTTATTGAATGATGTACCTAGTAATTATGAATTTGATTTGATGATCATCAAAATTTGATCCTCTGGGTAATTTTTTATGCGTCAAGAAGAAGAACCCGCGCTCTACGAAATCAGTCAACATCATTTAGAAAACTTAGGTTGTTTGATTCCGAAGCTGATCTTAGCGCAGTGGAAGCAAATTAAAGTTATCTTAAAATCTAAAACTAAATGGTCGATCAGCCTCGGAACAACATTTGACTACGATTCGTAGTGCTCTTTACTATAGCTAAATAAAATAAATTTAATGAGAGAATTTTGTTCCGGAAAGTTTCCGGCCGAGAAATTCTTGTTTCCAAAGTCTACTTAAACAGGGCCTAGCAGCGAATTGCTTACCGTGCGAACCATGACGCCGCCGTTTCCTTGTAAGTCTAGTTTTTGACAGGAAAAAAGGTATCAGGTTTTGGAGGAAGACATTTGGATCTGGATTTAGACACTAGACTTACTGCACCCGGGTACCAGCTCGCGTGGTACTCCGTCCAACAATTTTCACCAGCACTTGAGTTCACTATTTCACAGTTCAACATCGAATAATGTTTTAACACACTAATAACAAAGATTTCTCCGCACTACTGCTCGCGACAGCAACACGTTTTACTGTACAATACGCGAACCAAAGGACTTCTCCCGCATGGAGAAATTACTTAAAAATATGTGGCTAACACTGGACGCGCGAGTGACTAAAAAGTAAGGTTATATTTTCCGACGGCCGCGTGGTTATCGAACCGACTGACAATCAAAGCGCCGGAACCAAATCCACTTGGTTCTCTTCCCCACCGAACAGGGAAAACCACACGAGAAAACCGAAAGCACACTAAATTACACCATTTATAATTAAAATTTGCATCAACGACGCGCGCGCACGGCCACAGGACGGGGCAATGACAAAACAGTGTTGCCAGCGCCGCGCGCCCATTTGATACGAAACTAAACATAGGTTAAGGAAAAAATATGAGATTCGGAAAAAGTTGTAACAAAGGAAAGAAGTTAGAGACCCTTAGGTTAGACTTTATTCAACAGCTACCCAATTTCACTGCTACGCCGTAGCACCGTAGCATTCATAGTTTCTGTTGTAGCACTCGGCTACGATCTTACTGCAATCCACACGAAATGGAGCTTGCGCGAGAAAATGGCTGCTCACATTGATTTTGCATAGATATACCTACAAAGATATCAAACATGTGTATCTAAGGTATATTGTAACATATCATTCTGATAACTGACACTTTTTAATTGTACTGGTATCTTCAACAGCTTTTTATTTCTTAGAGTTGTCGTTATTGACTAGTTTTCTAAACAATTTGTAAGAAAAACCGGTATAGGTTGACCTCTGTATATTGGACAGCAGGAATGCAAAATGTTTGATAGATTAAATTCTTTTAGGAAGCCAACGCAACGCTAAAAATAGTATTACGCTTGCTTAATTGTATTAAATATTGGTTGTGCTAGCTTTAAATAATTGTAAAATATAACAAAAAGTTACTTTCTGTACGCCAATAAATAAATAAGATAATAAGTCAAAAAAGTCGTGCAACTTTCTCTAATTGTAGTAACTGAATCTAATATTTAAATTATAATACCACCCCTTTTATTACACAAAAGGTATATTTTTATTCCGAAACAATAAAAACTCGATCTGTCTGTAAAGTTTTCAGATGAGTTTCTTTAAAAAAGAAAGCTGAATTAAGTATTTTGTAAAGTACCTAGCTACAAGGAGATATTACGAAATACCTTGGCGTAATTTTCTCGTCTAGTAAATCTGGAATGCCTTTTCAACAAGCTTTTATGCAATAGAAATTCTACTACAAATCCTAAGCAAAATCTGAAACTAGGTAACCTAAGCGCATGTTAGCAAAGTCTAAATGGTTCTAAATCATGCATTTATGTTGTAACTTATTCAAGCGATGTGTTGTGTGAGCGAAGACGCAACCAAATCCGATTATGGCCAGTGCTTGCCAAACTGGGACACAATAATATCTATTCAAGGTGTAAGAAACGGTATGTATACGGTTACATTTAATTAAGTACAAATCTCTTGAGGGTGTGATCTACTCACAAAACTGAACAACTTTTGTTAGAAACTTTTCTTCGAAATATGAAAAAAAAAATTTGGACCTCCCATACAAAAATGTTGAAAAAGTGTGTCACTTAGTATGGGAGGTGAGGTACTAATATTTTACTACCGCACCCTCAAGAGATCTTTCATAATTCGAAGAAAAGTTTCTAACAAAAGTTGTTCAGTTTTGTGAGTAGACCGCACCCTTAAGAGATTTGTACTTAATTAAATGTAACCGTATATAGAACTTTGCTTGCTTGATCAGACCATAAAAGTGGACGTCTTTCCTCTGGGAACATATATATATTGGAAACTACAAAAAATCGACATATACACAGAATAAGTATGTATTCAGATAGTGAATTTTGTATTGAAAGTTGAGTTTTTTCTCTCGTTTCCCACCATTGACCCAGTAATTAGTTTCTAAAACTTTTTCTTGTAGCCCAGACAAGTTTGGAAACCACTAGCTTACACAATATCGTACGCTTCCGGTCATGGCCCGGATGTGGCGATATATTATTCACTGACCGAGCGTTCACTCGCTCTAAACCATCGATCTGGCGAAAGGTTAAGCCCCTTTGAGGCTACTTTTAAATTTCAAAATTGAATACTGAATTTTAAAGCACTGAATAGCTCATTAGTTAGAGGTGTAGCTTAGTACAGACTGAAAGGGCGCAAGTTATGGAGAGCTTTTTTTAATTTATTTTCAGAGGTTATCTCTGGCCGTGTGATGCCGGCTTAGAATAGCATCACCCCAATTCAACCCGTGGGCGTCTAAAAACCGACTAAGGGATATTCATCCAGGGAATGGGCAGCAGCGTTCCCTGTAAATGCAACATCTTACACTGCGCTCGCCAATCCGCCTGCCAAGCGTGGCGAGTGTGGCGATACCCCCCGACAGGGGGAGGCCCGTGTCCAGCAGTGGACTGTTGTAGCTGTTATGGTATGGTATGGTATCTCTGGACATTTGTCTAGACTAGATAAAGCAGACAGTGCTCGAGACAGTGTTAGAGAATAGCACTGCCATTTCTACATGATAATGGAACTTGGTTTAGAGCAATTAAGACATAGTTTCTTGAGACATTTGTTGATTTGGTGTCCCACACGACAAAAGCACAAGTTCAGAGCTAACTTCAACTCTTTGGTATTTGTCAAGATCTGCTTATTTGGCTGAGTAAACCCACCAGAGGTTTGGCTTTATTTCCCAAACCATCTGTATTTTCATTCGTATTTCAGACAGTACCAAACCAATGCAGACACAATTTATAAAACAGCAAGACCAAGCTAGATTGAGACCTAAATAAGGAAATCCCTCGAGATGGAGCCCTAAATGAATTAGGAGTACGCAGGAATGCCGAGTAAGGACAAATGTCGAGTGTCGGGAATTCGACGGCCTAATGAGAAACGCAAACTGAGCGTGGTTTGGACACAAATAGTCCATTGGCACATTTGCAATGCGTTCGAATTTGGGTTACATTACTGCGGAAATTCGAACACTATCGATAGGCAGTAAACTAGGGTTGTTCATTATCGACATTGCGAATTTAAAGGACATGAAAGAGAAACCAATAACTAATAGTATCAGGCGTTACTTTGTGGAAGTCAATCTTGAAGAAAGTGATAGAGAAATGTTTAGCTTCTTCAAAAATGGCAACGTTAAACTTTCCTTGCTACGAGATAAGGAAATAAGCAACTAGTTTTATCTAAAGAAGAAGTCTTTTTTAACTAAGAAAGGCAACAAAAGTAACCTACATATAGATAGGTAGGTTGAATACTAGAGATCAATGAGGGTACGTTAATACGATCCGGTGATAAAGGAACCAACCGAAAAAACAGGCCCTTTATTCGAAGAATTTCCATATCAGAGCCCTTACTTACTACAATACTGAGACCTATTTTCCCCTAACAACAAGGGCAAGAAACCTTGCTAAACTAGAATCTTATGTATTGGAATATTATTCTGAAAAATGAAAATAAGAAATCGAAAAAAAAAACTAACGTCGACCGCTGGGACTTAAACCCGGCCCATGGGCTAGGTACCGTCCAATTGCTCTCACCTTGACCGATACTGCCAAATTTTCAATCTTTTGATGCTCGTCTTGGAGCGATGATTTAGTGACATTTAGTAGAACTTATTGTTTTTATTAATAAAATTAATAATGTCATTGTATTTAACCAAGCGTTAAGATGCTACCCAACATAAAATCTGTATTTACTGAAGCCTTTCTTTAAATATTTACACGAAAATGTTTGTTAATCTATACAAGCATAACAATGTGAAACAAACGTGTATGTTTGTTTATCTACCCTTATTACAAGTCAAAACAAGAGACTGTTATTGTTGAAATAGTAAAATAAAAATAAAAATATGTATCTAAAAATTCGCAGGGAGAAGTTAAGGCTTATTGTTTCCATAAACAAAAAAAAATTTAAAAAATAAAAAGTTAAAATCCTCATATTCCAATGTTTAAACAATTTAAAACAGCGTACAATGTACAAAACCATTGGTACCGGGTGTAATGGACGATGTACCGAAACCTTCGCAGGCATAAGCAGACCATGAAACTGAAAAATCATTATTATGGAGCCAGAGTTGGGATACAAATCAAAATTCGAGTTCGCTTATTAAGTTAGCCAGCTAAACAGCGTATCAACTTTGGTATAGAATGTATTTTTTAGTTTACCAATTATCCTCATTTGAAAAAGTCGGTCAGTTTCTTGGTCTGATCACGCCTGCAAATATTACTGTGAACTATTCCTTACACATCGTATACCTATACCAGATAACCGTATATCAAACTATAATATTTATGGAGTAACGTGTATTTGATTGAACTTCCTTGTTTATGGTGGTCTTGAACTTTACACCATTAAGGGCTAAATAGAGAAGGATGAAGATTAATGGGACAACCTTAATAACTAACAAAAGGCTTCAATGTTCAAGATCATCAAATGTGGGTTCAAAGTCAATCCATCCGATCAATAAAAAAATGTACGAGATACACAATTGAAATCGGGCTAGAGTTCAAAAGTACTTTTATAATTATTTATTTAGGTCACCAAACATTATTATAATGTTAAGACTGTAATAAATACAAGTCATCAAGTTCCTGTTATCATTTTTGGAAAACTGCCAACCGCGGTAAACTTTCAGCTTTGCTTAACGCTTTCATAAGCAAAAAGACATTGTGATACATTTGTTTCACACAAGTAACCTAGTATTTATAATACACTCATCATATCAGCCTTAAGCAGCTCTTTTTCTCGACTACGGTGTCCCCAATCTACCGTTTTCGCCATCCGGTAGCTACTAGCAAGCCCTCTGGTGCTATATCTTTTTTGAAAATCTGACAAGCCATTTAATAACCAAACAATCTTTCTATTATCAAAGCGTCGAATTCCTGATTATATGAAAAATGGAGGGCCATATCAACCGGCCCTCGAGGCTTCAAAGTTCCGAGTCCCGAAGTCCTCGAGGCCTGAAGTCCTGTTGTGACGGGGGGCGGGGTCGCGCCTATTGATTTTGCCCCGCGCCCTCTCACCCTCACGCATCTCTCAACTGTTGCTTGGGCCACAAAGTAAGTACTGGCTGGTGCCTAATACAGATAGATGGCTTAAGAGGCCATTTGACATTTCACCCAGCTGAATTTTGGAATTCGCCGACTTGATGACAGCCCGCGACCCGTCCGACCAGAACCAAATTATCTTGACCCACTGTCGTCTGCCTCGCCGCCGTCGCGCTTTCTTGGTGGTTTATTGTGGTTTTAATGTTATGAAGTTTATGATGCAGTATGGTACCCAATCTGTATAATCTTTATAAATAGAACAACTACTACTACTACAACCACAACAGTCCACTGCTGGACATGGGCCTCCCCAAATTGGAGGGTATTGCAAGCGGATTGGCTAGCGCAGTGCAAGATGTTCAATTTACAGTGAACGCTACTGCCCATTCCCTGGATGAATATCCCTTAGTCGCATTATACGACACCCACGGGTAGGAATGGGGTGATGCTGTTCTAAGCCGGCACCACATAGCAACAAATAGAACAACTATTGTATGATTATTGCACCCTTCATAATCGTAAGTGAGCAGAAGATACTAAATATTAGATAGGTAGTTAATTTCAGGGGTACTAATTAAACAAGCATCTTTTTATTAACATTTTTGCCTCTAAAAATATAGCACAGCTACCGAATTATTAGCATGGCCACAAATAAAGTGCATCTGAATAATACTATCTTCGCCACAAGATAACATAATTATTGGGAGTAAATGTTAATCTCGCCACTCTGGGCAGACAAATTTGCGAGCGCAGTATACGTAAGGTAAGGTAACATTATCATAGAATAAGTTGCTCTTTCCTATAGTATATAGCTAATCAAGTGTTGAATAGTGATTTAAATTGTGTGGTGAGACCAATATTAAGGTAAATAGTTAAAAGACGTAGGCACTTAAATGAATTCATTTTTATTATTTTAATTCGATATACATATTATTATGAATCAATAAGTCGCAGAATCATGATAAAATTAGGTTTTTAATCAAAACCAGGCACTAGTTTAAGTCAAAGTTATATTAAACTTAAAGTTTATAATCATTTTCTTCCTAGATATTATATAAAATTGCTTTGTTTTCTGATTGAACATGCTGCTTGAAGACAAACGGTACTGAGTAGATGGGAACTGGCGACTTTTCATGTTAATTTATAATAAAACACTTTTTCACAAAACACGTTTTTGTTTTTTTTTCATTGTTTAATTTTAACAATTATACTGAATGCGAAAGGTTTCAAACATCATCGCCCGAAGATGCGAGCAATGACGTTCATATTAGATCAATTGTAACTTACAGCAGACAAGCTTCTCTTGAATAGCATTATTAACCTCTAAGAATCTAACTCAGCCACAATAAACGCGCCTCTCAATAAAACTATTTTAGCTGTCATCATCATCATTATCATTGGCCTCATACGTCTGTGGCAGACGATTTATTCAGTGTCTTAGGCAAGATTTTTCATGGCTGTATAAGCCGATACGGGAGCGGCATGACTTTCCGCACGCTCTATAAGTCAAGGTGGAATTGGAGACTGGCACATGCATATTTAGATGTCGTTTTTATGCGAGACCGGCGAACCAGGCATCATCATGAGTTTAGCTGTAGCTTTATAAATATAACTCAATCAAAAATATTTCAAATTATTACTTAGTAATTAACTGTAATCTTCTTTTTTTGAGTGGGACACCGAGTTGTTCAACGATTCGATGAACCTTAGCATAGTTCTGTAACGAGCGCCGTCTGATAAATGCTTACTTTTTTGAGGATAGAATAAATTTTCGGGATACTGTAATACTATACCGAGTGGTGCTAAAATTACAATGGCGAAAACCACGAGTGACTTAAAACCGAAAATTTGCTGGTGACATAAATCCAAATCTGGTAACAATAAAAATAAGTGGGTGTTGGGTGGGTGACATAAATAATTACTGGAGGACTAAAATAATTGGTAGGCGTCTAAGATAATAAACGAGCATAAAAAAAAGGAAGTGGGTGAATAAAATACAACTAACGAACCCACGACCTGACTAACCAGACCCGACCGACCCGACTTGACCCGCCCGGACCCGACCGATGCGACTAACCCGACCAACCCGACCCAAAAGAGCCGACCAACTTCACCAACCTCACCGAATCAAGTGACTAATAGTATCAGGCGTTACTTTGCGGAACTCCATCTTGAAGAAAGTGATAGAAATATGTTAAGCTTCTTCCGCACTTACGATGGCTAAGTGAACCACACGTACGACCGCAACTTAATGCAAATGTACTATGTACTAGCGATGCACTTCTACTAACTAGACTTTGTTCTGCCAGTACTTGGCGACAGCAATGGCATTATCAGTCGCCAAGTTCAGATCTTCTTTACTGCAGGTGACCGGTAACAGAGAGCAAGCCAGTAAATGTGCCATAGTTTGAGACAGGGCTCCACAGTTGCTGTCGGCGAAGCCAAATTTCACCATGTTTTCTCTGCACCGGCTAACCCGAGTACGCAACTGGTTGAGCGATTTCCAGGTTTGCCACGGTAATTTATGCTCCCGCGGCAGAGTCTCGTACGATGAAATAAACCCGGATGGAGTTGGGCAACGTGTTTTCCATAACTGCTCCCTTGCCTCTTGCGGAACACTGTCTGTAGAAGCCGTACACCTCAAAAAGCTTCTGCGGCTTTTCAGGCGTTCAGGAGGCATTGAGTAGCTGTGTAGTGCGTGCTGAGGATCAGTTTTTTGTTTGTGTATCTCTTCTGCACAGGCTAATTCTCACCGAACGTCCAGTGGACCAATAGGTACCGCTAGAGAGTACAGCATGCTAAGCGGTGTCGGTTTCAGGCAGCCTGTTATATTACGACAAGTCTCATAAGTGAAACATCGACAACACTGCAACTAACGTTTTACACTCTACACGTGTTTCGCTTAACTACTTTCGTTGTTCTAAAAAACTCGTAGCAACGGTGAAGAGGAAACATTCACCTGCTCGTTGAAGATGATTCCCGTACACCCATTTCGTATTATTTCTAATTGTTCCAATACGTTCAGTCTTCGGCCCTGTTACAAGTATGTAAAACTTTATAGGAATGGATGTCCGCTAAACTGTGCCCAGAGTCTGCAAAACACGTGCAGAGTGTAAAACGGTGATTGCAGTATTAGTAAAGTGCATCGCTAGTACATTTGCATTAAGTTGCGCTTGTTCGTGTGGTTCACTCAGCAGCATAACCTGCCTTAATTAGTGCGGAAGAAGCTAAATAAATTTCTATCACTTTCACCCACCGAATCAACCCGACAAACCCAAACCGACCAACCCGATCAAACCCACCTGACTAACCAAACCAGAGCAACCCGACCTAACCAATCCGACCTGACCAACCGACCCGACCACCCCGATCAACCCGACCAACTAACTTACAAGCCCGATCAAGCAACCCGATATTTGTGCGAATAAAATGTATGCCCGTTTTTAAGTAGGTATAACATGACCAATATGGGCATGTCATGAGGAGGGATGAAGAGCATGTAACAAAGATAGTAATGAACATGAATGTATGGATGGACGCAGAAGAAGAGGAAGGCCTACAAATTTTGGATGGATTGTATAAAAGACGATATGAAAAATAAAGGCGCAAGTGAGGATTTGACTGCTGATAGAGATGAATGGAAGAAAAAGACATGTTTCGCCGACCCTAAATAAATTGGGATAACGGCAGGCAGATGATGAACATGCAATTAATTGTCACTCAAATAATAATTTGTTCGCCCAAAAAAAATTATCTGTTTAATTGAGTTTAAATTAGCTGGAACCATTTTGAAAACAACTAGGCGCTAGTTATTGTAAATATAGGAACAACTTTCCCCAAGGAACATAGGTCGAAATACGAAAAAAAATTTTGGACCTCCCATAGTCATGGTCGATCGCAATGCGCCGAGCGATGCGCACGTATTTGCCGACTAAATTATTTGAAATTGTAAAATAGTAAAATAATTCGTCAGCGTAGCACCGGCTGCGCTCGACTTATCCAAGATGGATACATCTTTCTTGGCCGACGATGTGCTCGCGTTCCTGCAAGATCATCTAACCATCACAAACGAGGCCTCCGCTATCCAGCTGTGCTCGACCTATTTCTCGGTGGACGACATATGCAAGGCGAAGGCGCTGCTGTGTGAGTGGCTCAAGCTGAACGCGAAGTGTGTGCCCCATCAAACAGGGGACGAAAATGGCAAGAAGAGCCTGAAAGATATTATGAATATCCTGAAGGAGACCGAATTCCCAAAAGTGCCAGTCTTCGTGAGGGCTACTCATAAGAAACTTCCCAACACGCTCGACCAGCAGGATGTTACCCGGCTGCTAAGGGACGTCAGGACCCTGGAAGCCAAGCTGGAAGAATTTCAGCGAAAATTCGAACGCTCAGAGAACACTATTGTTGACTTGCGTACCGAAATAGATTTGTTGCGAAAGTCAACAACTAGGTCAGCTGAGACTTCGAGTTCCGCTGACAACGAAAATCGAGGAATGCGTGCCGCCGGTGAATCATACGCATCGGCTACAAGCGCCTCATCAGCAGATTCGCCCACCAAGCGAACCGCCTGGCAAGCCTGCTGACAAGGGTAAACGTCGGCGCCGGAACAACGAAAACCGGCCTCCTAAGCCGCTCGCTGCGTCAGCGGCGAACAATAAGGGTATGGTTAAACTACCACTCTTTGAACCAACCCTTAACAAGCGCAGTGACCAAGTAGATGCGGATGGGTTTACTTTGGTTCAGAAAAAGCGCAGAAGGCAACCCCGCTAGAACAAGTGCGGCACCGCACCGGTAGAGGCTAATCTCCCGCTGCGCGCCTTCACGCCGAGGACATCGCTTTATGTCTCCCGCCTGCACGACACTACTACCAAGCAAGACGTGTTGGATTACATCTTCGCGAGGCATAAGGCAGGTGTCTTCAAGGATACGCCGAGACTCGGAGTATACGTGGAGCCACTGGAGTCGCGCCATTGGGTGGGTTTCAACTCGTTCGTGGTGCGAGTCCCAACAGCTACACTGAGCGTCTTCACGTCGCCGGAGTTTTGGCCGCAGGGAGTCGTGTTCCGTCGCTTCCGAGGGAAGCTACCACTCACCTCTCCACCGTGAGGATAGGTTTTAGCTTTTATAGTGTTATTTTAAGGTATATTTAAGTTTATTTTAAATTGTATAGTAGTATATTATTCACCATTAAAGTTTATTTAGAATAGTTATGTCTGCTGCCTATTTACCCTATAATACAAGAATATTTTTAGTTTAGGAAATAGTAAGCAACATAACTGTTTCTGTATAAGTTTACCTATTTGTAAGTATGTTTATTTATAATAAAGAATTTGTATTTGTATAATTTGTATAGTAACTGAAATCAGCTGATCGGAAAGTTTGTATGGGAGGCCCAAAAATTTTTTTCGTATCTCGACCTATATTCCTTGGGGAAAGTTGTTCCTTATCACTAGCCGGTTCTGAGTTTTCGCTATCAGTCACTAGTAAAATTTCATCCTATACCTATTTA
Source organism: Phthorimaea operculella (assembly GCA_024500475.1). NCBI lineage: Eukaryota > Metazoa > Arthropoda > Insecta > Lepidoptera > Gelechiidae > Phthorimaea > Phthorimaea operculella. The sequence continues at coordinate 12,568,204 of JANFCV010000002.1, forward strand.
AAATAACTAGCGCCTAGTTGTTTTCAAAATGGTTCCAGCCCTCAGTAAAAGGTCCTGGAGCAAGATCCAATTTCTAAAACCATATAATAACCACCCGTATTACTTATGTGTGAATGGGTAAGTATAGTTGAACGTGTGATACAAGCACAATCATTAGCAAACTTGCGAAAATTCAATAACAGAGCTCCAGGTTAGTAGAACTCCGCGTTTCCTTGCTCGTATATGCAATTTTGTGATAGATTTTCTTTTGTAGGGTGATGTCCAGGTGAGGGTCTAGAGGTAGACAAAACTTTGATCACTCCTTTTTCTGTCCCGGTGACTCTCGCTTAGCTATGAATGTAGCTCTGGGAGCCAACTTGCAAATCGACCGGTATGTTGGACATAAGGCGCTAAATGTCTCTCTTTCGTACCTCGACAGACGCCGAGAAGTGATTGAATACAGTCCGTTTTAGCACAAATAAAATCCGTTTCAGATTTTGTGGTCGTTGTTTTCAAATAGTTTAAATTTCAACGACTGAGGCAGTATTCGACAGCTAGCCACATCATCATTATCATCATCATCTTCATCAGCCCACATCCACCCATTGTATCTTTACCAGCACTCTATTTCGACACTCCTCACGGTCCTGTGCTACTCTTAGCGCTTATAAATTACAGAATGATTGAAGAATTTCCCTATATTTCAAAAAATACCCAGGGGTCAACGTCACGTCAGCTGTTGTCATTTTTTCGCATGGCGGGAAAAGCACGAGTGACATAGACCCGACCTCGACAAGCGCACAAGCGCTACTAAATCTCTGACTGTCGTTGCACCAATTATATAGGGATTTTTGAATATTTTTAGAATAATTTACAAAATAAAAATAAATAATTATTATTTTACCCTTTGATTAAATACATCTTCTCATAACATATGTTTATTTTCTGAAGTTGTACTATGGATAGTTTTTCATACAGGAGCCATTAAAAATGCAAGATGTTCAGTCAAGATACGGCAGCGAAATCGTAATGTTAAGCTAAATTTATGAATGAAATTGAAAAACGTACATTGGTAATATTGTTTTTAAAGATATTCTCTATTTGTTTGTAAAATCAACATTTTGATACAGTATACCAAAACTTCAAAACTCGCGCTTGATTTGAGCCCTTTTTTCAGAATTTTGAGTTTGTTGTCTTAGATTTCCCTTCTTTATTCTATGTTAGCCACTGAAATGTTAATATTTTTGTTGATAATTTTTTAGATAAAGATATGTCTGACTAGATGTATAAGTAATATTTTCTTTTTACTTAACTGTTTACGAGAAACTCTCATGTTTATAAAGGCAATTTTCGGAAATTCCTTTATAGCGGTCGTCACAACACTTACACAGACTTATTTTGCTACTACTCGTTGACACGTGTCAACAGCGTCCAGTGCGGGCGGACGGTAAAATGACGACTCGCATGTGCAAATGTTTCTATTGTGCGTTATTTATTATAGTGTAAGTGCGATATAATTTAAGTCATTTAAGTAATGTACCAAAATATATTAAACCCAGGTACCAAATTTCAAAAAGTCTGAAAGAAAAAGTAGCAACCCTAGCGTGTATGTATAAATGATCGGAAAAAGGGTAAGCTGTCTTTCTGTAAATTCTCTATTTTGTGGTACAAGTCTTATAGTATAAGAAGAGAAAGGCTAGAGCTAGGTCATTCACCTTCTAACCCGGTAGGTTTAGGCAACCGAAAAGTAAACCTAAATGGGAGCTTAGATCAAAAGAGTCTATTTACACTTGACAAGCTTCTAGTGCTTTAGCTGTTGATGGAAAATCTGAAATTAAATTACTTTTTGGTACTAGGTAGACATTTAAGAACTTGAGGAGGTAAATTTAAACAGCTTGCGAGATAATTACAACAGTTATTTAGTTGCCTACAGTTTTGAGATGACTCTTACATGCATGCGCTTAAAATCTGACCGCTTAGCTGATAAAAGAATAACTTACCATTCCATAACAGCCTCACAGTTCACTGCCGTTCCTCCTCTTATCGGAGGGTATTGCCATACTCACCACGCTTGGCAGGCAGATTGGCGAGCGCGGTTCAAGATAATGCATTTACAAGGAACGCTGCTGCCCGTTCCATGGATTTGACGACACCCACGGTTAAAATTTGGTGTGATGCTATTTTAAACCGGTATCACGTTAGTGAGAGATAAAAACATACCTTCGTTTTATTTTTATTTACCCACAACGGGATAATTCATTCAATCAAATGATACTCGAACGCTTCCTAACAAAATTCGGTCTGTTCTCTGTAGCTATACCTTCGTTTGTACCGTGGCCACGTCCTTGGTAAGCTCCGGAGAGGTGAACACACTTATTGGACGATAATGCGGATTTTGAAAACCAACATACAAATGACAACCTGTTAAATTCATAATTTCGATGCAGAAACGGGTAAATTGTAACATTGTATGCTGTTTTCATATAAATTTTTCGTTATTTCCCTTCGGCTTTTTTTTATTTGTTTTTATGTGTAGTTGCATTATTTTCTACCCCAGGCAGAATTTGAATCAGCGATTTTTTCCATTAATACTAACGACGTCTCTTCCATCTTGACTATTGTTGCCTGCGAAATGATGCAACTGTACTCGTATATTTGGCCAATAACGCATAGGATGGCTACAGCTACCGGATAGTTTTGCCGTATCTGTCGAAATATCGAAAAAACATGCGGCAGGTGTGGGAACCGCCTAAGCTCCGGAGAGCACTCGAAACTTGCACAATTGCTGGGATGTAGATATTCGGGCTTTCTTGTGTAACAATCAACTTCAAGGCTGAGTGGAGTCTCAGTAGTAGCTTGCATTTGTTCTATTCTATTTTTAGACTCTGATTTAGAAAATCACGCAAAACATTTCTAACCTGATTAATATTGATGATGGTGATTATGAATTATTTCGTCTATGTATTCTTCTCTATTTTGAAATAATTATTAAAATCAAAATTTTTATATCCAAATATTGCAATATCATAGGATTTCCTATGATATTGCATCGTAGCATCTCATATATTGTTAAATATTTACAGTATTTTTGCATTTACTTATGCATTATCTTTATAAACGTTCAGTTTTTAATCGTCTCGTTACCACAGACCACAAACCAATTTAATCCAGTTCTGGAAACATTTAAATTAAATCTTTTGATTCTTTCACAGAAAAATGTAATTCGTAAAAATGTTCATCATTATCTTTTATTAATCTTGGAACTTTCAGATTTTTAATTTGTAAACTTTTCTTTGTGTTCAGCGATGCGGGTGGGTGGTTTTAATACGTAAAGTTATTTGAATATAATTTATTATTTAACCTAAATTTTGTTCTTATTAGCGAAAAGATTGGCAATTACTAGTTTTGTATACCAAGTGCTTCTAGATTACAGGTGTTTGACATTGCTTGGCTTTTGCATATTTTAAATACCGTGTGATGTTGGCTTAAAATAGCATCACTGTGAGTGTCGCAAAAAGTTACTAAGGGATAATCATCCAGGGATTGGCCTGCAGCGTTTCCTGGGCTTTGCTCGCCAATCCATCTTCCATCGACCTAAGTCCGGTAGTTGATTGTTGTGGCTTTAAGATAAGGTAAGGATTATGAAATGAAATAATTTTATTAAGAATACCTTTTAAGATAAGTAAATCTCCTTTTTGTAGGTAAAAGCTCTACAGTTATGCGACTACTTCTCGACTACCTACTTACTTTTCTATCCCCCAGCCTCAATCTTACACTGTCGCGAGAGTCATAAAACTTGGCGATTTACACTGGGAATGGGACTCTAATGCAGCATGATATTAATTTCATTTTTCAAATAGAAAACTTTTCAAATGAAACTGTTGGAGAGGATCATCGATTTGTCTGTCTTATAAAAAATATTTTTATGATGAAAGTTTCTTTTAGCGAAGGGCCGGAAGGCATCTAACGGACAAGATATAACGCGCGCTATTTTAGTAGGTAGCAAATTAGAAATAAAAAGTCTCGTGATCTCGTATTAATCTTTAATGACATTTTGTATATGTATCGTAAAAAGTGACTAGGCAGCAGCGTTCCCTGTGAATGCAACATCTTGCACTGCTGATGCACTGCTGCAATTTGCAGCGTACCTACATGCCAAGCATGACGTCTACGAAAAATCATTAGTGGACTGTTATGGCTGATTCATTCTGAGAGAGAGAGAGAGAGAAAATGTTTGTAAATATCTTGAAACCATTAAAATAGCCCTTGAATTTAACCGACTCTACTACAGTAACCCATTACCTTCCTTTCCCAATTCCCACATTGAAAATGACGACTAAAAGTGTTTAATAATAACCTGTTCAATTTTACCTCAATAATAACGGTCGGTTAATTAACAATTTCATTAAATGGCAGGAAGGTGCTTTAAACAGTCCCCATTGCATTCATTCGCAATAAGTCAATTAATAGTTGGAAGTGGGGTAATGCTGGTGATTCATGATTGAAAATACATTATTACAATACGTACATTGAACCACGCCTCTTTCACGAAGGGGTAGGCAGAAACTACATCCTTCCACTTGCTACGATCCTGACACACCTATATAGCTTCATTATCACATTCATCACTATTTTAAAAGATGCATGTTTACCTATAAATATGATAAAAACTATTCAGTTTACCCTTGAAACATTTGCCATTATATTTTTATATCCTGCTAAATTTTTTGTAAATAAAAAAATGTTTGCTTTGAGGAAGCACGCAAAAAGAAAAAGTGGTCTACCATAATTTCAATGAAAACGTACTCCAAATAATATTTTCTTGCTCTTTTTTAACAACGGGTTCAGTAATTTTCTCTCAACTTTGCGGTTTTTCACCTTGACCTAAATTAATAGCGCTCTTAGGGATGCTGGTAGCTTTTTTAAATAAAATTCCATATTATTTTGGCGATAAGTCTGTAATGTTTGCTAAATGGTAACTGTGACTAAGAATCAGCATAAAAATGTGTGATTTATATGATGCCATTACTTACTTGTTTTACTCCTGTAATAAAGTCTATGAAATACTTTTTATGTTTAATTCTGCATTTTCTTTAAAATTATGTTTTTTACCTATTTACTGACAGTAACATTTGTTACAACACTAATCAGGCCTTGGTAATCATACAGCTTAAAAAACATTAATGTTGGACAAAAAAACTTATGTTGTGTTATAGTGAAGGTTGCGTTGTAGCCCTAAAAATGTTTCTTTATAAATAAGTCTGCTCCAAATTCATCTTTACACGTCAGAAAAGTGATACCCGCCATTCAGTAGGTTTTACATGGACATTAGCCGGCCTTTACTCAAACATGTTAAATATGAAAAGCTAATACTTACACCCCACACAAATTGCCACAGTTGCCTACACAAACGACTAGCTGTCTGTTACACGTCACCTCATGCTAAATGGGTTACCCGAGCGCCTTTTAAAACAGTTTTTGTATCGATTACGGGACGAGTAAGCCAAAATCGATATGCGATACGGTTTGGGGTTTTAAAGGCCTTTTCTGTGATCCGAAATGGTATTAAAAACGAGTTGGTTGATGGATTTCGTTATTCCAAACGGGACAATAATTTTTTAATTTGAATCAGGTCGTTATCTTCGTCAATGAACTGAACTGCGTGCCAAGTCCTAAACAAACTAAGAACAACAACACAATTTGTTGTCATTGGCTAAGCTGGGAATTGATGTCACGACCTCTGGGGTTAGTTCTAATTTAAAATTGCTACTTTCCAATCAAAATCTCGCTAATATTGATATGATGATGAACTACGAGTAATTCCTGAGTATATTAAACCCATAATCCATGTAATTAAAAGATATGAATAAGAACAAGAGGTAATTAGTCTTTAAAACTGAAAAGCTCCCCATGGAACGTAGATTGAAATATAAGTGTAAAGGTTTCATAATCAATGTATTTTTGATAATATTATTTATTATTTAGATAATTTTTTATACTCTTAGACAGATATTGTATTTTTAATTTTCTTAGAATAGGTATGCCATGATAGATAACATTGGGTGACATTGTACTAGTGACCGATAGCAAAAGTAAGGGATAAACTGGTGATAAGAGACAACTTTCTCCAAGGAACATACCATTAAAAACATTTCCTCTCTTACAAAATTGTCGATCAGCAGATTTGAGTTACTTTTCTCATAAATCTAGGTACCTATGTTCCTCCGTCCTAAGGTTTCGGTACTAGTCACTAGTAAAATATGCGCCTATGTATATCGATTCAGATCTAAGGCATAAGCAAAGTTAATCCAAACTACATTAACGATTTAATTACTTTACGCTAAATTAAAAAAAAGATTTTATTTTAAAAAACTACTTGCATTTCTTAAAGAATTACTAATTTAGGTCAAGGTGAAAAAGCCGCACAGTTGAGAAGGAATTACCAAATACGCTGTTAAGAGGAGCAAAAGATATTTGGAGTACTTTTACATTAAAATTATGGTGGACCACTATTTTCTCTTTTCTCGTGCTTTCTCGCAGCAATATATTTTTTTAACAAAAAAATGTAGCCCGGTATAAAAATAACAGCAAACCTTTCTGAACGTTTTTATCATCTTTTAGCCTATTTTCCTAAAGCTCTTTTGTTTTATGAGGTGGTTCAACTCTTGAAACATTTGCTGATATATTTTTACACTTCAAAAATATAGCAAATAGTGAACAAAGAACTTATACTGCTTCTTCAGGCCTTAGTGAAAATCTCTGACAAATGATTTAGATACTATATGGTAGCAAGAATTTCATAGGCTGATAAGTGTTGTTTGTTTCATAGGCTGATAAAGGCTGATAAATGTGTGTTGCCGGGTTGGTGCATTCTTCTTCTTTTTGAGGGGGACATCGCGGTGTCTAGCAACCCGATGAACCCTGGTATCAGAGTTCTTCAACTACCTACTACAAGTAGCATACCTCTGACATAGTTTGGCGACCACTATCTAAGTAATAATCATAGCCGGGACCGACGGCTTAACGAGCCCTTCGAAGCATTGAACCATTTTGTTTTCGGACAATGACGTGGTTCAGCTTGCACTGCCCTGACCAGACTGGGAATGAATATCAACTTTGTAAGTCACCCACCGGAAATTGAATCCGGAACCTTCAGCATCGTGGGCAGTCCCACTACCACTGCGCCACATCAGATGTTTGGTGCATTAAAAGGAGTAAAGTAAAAAGCTTATCTTATAGTGCGCCAGCCAATACGATAGCTAAAGAGCGTTCAATAAAGCCAATGTCCATTGTCCAGTAATGGACTTTTAGCGGCCGCACACACTCTCTCAAAGATAATAATGCTCTCACCTTTCTATGGGCTGATTTTAGTCTATTTCTATTTTTAGTTCATAAAAACTAAGCGTGTTTCTGTCTTTTTAATTTGTTTTTGCAAGGCCAGGATTAGGTACTTATTTATTACCGACCGCATTCAAGACAGATTGAGAGCAAGCAAGTTCAAAATAGTCGATCAATTTTAGTTTGCGATTACAGCCACAACAGTCCACTGTTGGGCATTGAATTCTCTCTATTTGGCATCTCACAACACTTCAAGTCGATTAGATGGCCGTGTAAGCTGGCGCATTTACAGGGAACGGTGCGTCCCATTCAATACATTCGCTACGTACCTGCTAGTCTGTCCATACTTTCTACAAAAAATGCGAACAAACATAATATTTCCCTGTGCAGTCGAAGTAGTTAAGTGTAAAGGTGGGCTTAAAAACCAAGCGACAGCGACAACGACGCGCGTCGTTGCCGCTGTCAAATGACTGGTTTGTATGGGTTTGTATGGGGAACCAGAAAAACCGAGCGACGGCGTCGTTGCGGCGCGCCACGACGCCGTCACGTTGACAGCGCGCTGAGAAGCTTAGAGTTTGTATGGGATGCGGTCGGGTTTTTCTACAAGACCGCAGCGACAACGACGCCGTCAAAATTTGACGGCGACAACGACGCGCGTCGTTGTCGCGTCGCTTGGTTTTTAAGCCTATCTTAAGGCGCATTTTTTTCTTCCTCTTCATTAGAATGCGGCTTTGTTGGTTGTTAATTTGTGCTCGAGATAAAACGAAGTCGAGAAAGGAATGAAATGGGAAAAGGGGTGAATGCAAACTGTCGAGAACTAAAAGGCGAGTATGAGCTACATGACTTGTAGCATTTACAGATGTATACATGATGCACTAAGGGTTCAACCAATGCTGGGTCTTTTAATAATTTCTATGGAAATGCCAGTTTAAATCAATCCCTTAAAGGGGTGAGTTGATGCTAGTAGTAGGTGAACGGGTAGTGCATCTGCGTACAACGCAAAGACAACAGGTTCAATTCCCGGCTGACGAAAATTTTGAATAATGAATTCTAATATTTATCCCTCCCTGTGTAAGGTGCCCCATATCGGACGCTTAATGCACACTTTGCACTAATTTGACATCTGCCATCACACACGACCGATCCCTTTCATGATTGGGGTTTTTCTGTGCTTACTGTCCCTGTTCAATCTGTCCTTGTTCTGTTAAGACTAACAGTATGTATTGTTAATTTTTTTCCCTTAAAACTAGACAGTCACGATCATATTAATGTCCTTGAAAACAGGTACCTACTATAAAGATTATGATCAACCATGACACATGCCATGGAAATAACATAAAACACCGCATTAAAGAAAGTTCAAAGTGCCGTCGTTAAATTTCCGTACACCAGCCGGCGGAAATACACCTGACTACGGAAGGTTTTTCCCGTTTCTTACTTTTTATTTATATTCATCAGCATTACCCCATATCTTTCCCGTGGGTGTCGTAAGAATTGACTAAAAAATTTGAGAGATAATGTGAATTACATTTTTAGGTGACAGGCTGATCACCTGTGACTATGGCGATGCACAGTCTTCTGGATTACTCTCAAAACTTTCTGACACGTAGTAGCCGTGGCCGTAGCCTGTGGCCGTTTTTACAGCCGTTTACGCTCTGCCTACCCCGCAAGAAATATAGGCGTGATATAATATATGTATGTATTTATACTAATTTATACTTATTTGAATTTGGTATATTTATTAATATTCTTTCATTTCTAGCTAGTACACTGAGTCTACAAACGACCTAACCCTTTTAAACTTCCATAGACAGACTGTATTCTGATTGCCACACACACTGTACACAAAATGTTACTTTAAAGATGAAAGCTAAAAAGATAATACTTAATTGGAAAGGTACAAAAATTTATAGCAGGTATGACAAAAATTATTGGGCAGAAATATTACTATTCTTACTCAATTCTATCCAAAACAGGTATTCAAAGCAAGAATTATGATTAAACTGAAAAATGAATACTTATTTATTTTTGTTTTGACGTCACTGTTTACAACATTTTGTTTAAAGTGGATGTTTGATTAGTAGTTAAGCAGAAAACTGCCGCAATGAAAAAGGAGAAAAATAATACCTTTGGGGGAAACAGGAACAAACCACTTCTACGCAAATGAAGGAGCATGCAGGTAATTCACTTTAATTGTGAGTTACGACTTTTTAAGTGTCTGCCTTTAAAGATCCTTCAATTATAGCCCCTTTAAGGAGAGTTGGGCTTTACTTAAGATTTATCAGGGAGATAGGTAGGTATGCGCTTTTTGCTGATATTTTGGGACTTAAAAAGTCTCATTGTTTAGTTTCGTATCAAAAAACGGTTTCGTATCTTTTTGAGCGGACGGTGCTGGCAACACTTTTCGGTCCGCCCCGTCTGTCATCTTTACGCTAGCGTTGTTGAAGCGAATCTTAGTTTTAAGTGGTGTAAAATTAAGGTGTTTTGGCGGTTTTCTCGTGTGCTATTTGCCACAAGCCATGGCTTCCCTGTGCGGTGGGGAAGTGAACCAAGTGAATTTTGGTTTCGGCTTTTTGATTGAGGCCAACGTGGTCGCCGGTAACATAACCTCACTTTGAGTCGTCGCTCGCGTCGTGGCTGCAGATAGCTACGTATTTTAATTATAAATGATTGGAGGCCAACGGGGCCGATTTCTCATTCGGAGAGAAATCTTTTAGTTATTTTGTGTTAAAAAACATTATGTGATGTCGAGCTGTGAACTGTAGTGCAAATTGGAGGAAAGGAGTTCTAGAACGAGCGGATGTTCCAGCGCTGTGAGTTTAGGTTATTCCTATTCCTGCGCTCCTAAAGTGTCCTGAATACCTGATTCCTGTCATACTTAAACTCACAAAGAAACGGCATCATCGTTTGCTCGGTAAGCAATTCGTTGCTGGGCCCTGTTTAAGTAGATTTTGGAAACAAGAATTTCTCGGCCGGAAACTTTCCGGAACAAAATTCTCTCATTAAATTTATTTTGTTTAGCTATAGTAAAGAGCACTACGAATCGTAGTCAAATGTTGTTCCGAGGCTGATCGACCATTTAGTTTTAGATTTTAAGATAACTTTAATTTGCTTCCACTGCGCTAAGATCAGCTTCGGAATCAATCATTTTTTGGTAGCAGAGCGTGGTTGCTTTATTGCAACATAGTTAGCCGTAATTTAGTATTAAGCGTGTTTTTTATATTACCCACATATTTTATTAATTTTGGAAAATATTGTTTCGGTCTTTTCTGTGACTGTATTGTTTGCCTAGTGAACGGTACCTTATCGGTAAGGTCTAGGCCAGTCAACTAACATTTATTTTGTGGTATTTGTTTATTGGTTTTCGTTTTATTAAGTCGAGTGTGTAAAAGTTGGTACCATGGCTCCTCGATCGCCAGGTATAAGGCTGCTATAAAGACAGAATTAAGGTGGTTTACTACCACAGCGGCAATGATCGGCCGCGAGGACCGGGAGGACGCGCTCTTGAAAAGTGCACTACAGGCAGATGAACGGGTTCGGGTTGTGTCGGAACACCTCACAGAGTGCCTCATGCTCCTTGAGGAAGCTCCTAACCCTGAAGATAAGGAGCTGGTTGAGGGCGATGTAAGCCAGTGCTTGGAGCTGGCACAGGACATTGCGCAGGCAGCTGCGGACATATCTAGGCGACGTGACGGAAAGGAAAAGCCATTCCGTGGTAAAGTGGGACAAGGATTACAGGTGCCTCTTCCGCCTGTTACGGTTCCAGTCTTTGCAGGCGATTACGCCGACTGGCCGGCGTTTGAGGACCTGTATAGCAGTGTGGTCCACACACGGACGGACATAACGCCGGCGTACAAGATGGCTCAGCTGATGTCCAGGCTACATGGAGAGCCTCATGAATTGCTGACGCATTTGGCTGTCTCGGATAGCAATTATGAGGTGGCGTGGAAGATCCTTACCGACCGGTATCGAAACAAGCGCCTGATTGTAGACAGGCTGTTAGACCAGTGGCTGTCAATACCAACCATAACGCGAGGTACGGACCTCCGCGAGAAAATCTTCCACCCAGTCAGTGTCGCGGTCAGCGCACTAGAGCGACAGGGTTTGCCAGTGGCGGGCTACGGTTATATCTTGGTCCACACAGTGCTTCGCCGCCTGCCGAGCGAAATGGTCGCTCGATTCGAGCAGCTACATGGGGCAAGTCCTCGGACCACCTCCCGACCTACGAGGATCTGAAGTCGTTCCTCGAGGCCGAAAGCAGGCGAGTGGACGTCCAGGCTGGTGAAGCCCCTCGCAAGAGACCTCTGCCCTCGCCACCCGGAACGGCCGGGTGCACCGGCGCGAGGAGGCAACAGTGGGCAACCCAGGCGGTACAACACCGCATTGGAATCAGGGTGTGCCTACTGCAGGGAGACAGGCCACGGGGTGGCAGCGTGTCAGGAGTTTGCTGCGCAGCGGGTTCAGAGGAGACGGGGTGTGGCACAGCAGAGGCGTTGGTGTTTTCGGTGCCTGGGGCCGCATCAGGTGCGAGTGCCCTTCAAGCACCAACTGTAGGTACTGCCAGGGTGCACACCATCCGCTGCTCTGCATGAATCGCTCCGGAGGCGCCGGGGCAGCGCTGGATCGGATCAGCGAAGGAGCCTGCCCACCAAGGGAGGGCAACGCTCCCACCCCTCAAGGAGGAGCCCACCTCCGCATCGGTCACAGGGACAGGCAGGGGACGTCAACAGACGGAGCCCACTTCCCCCAGGACGGGGGGACAATCCCCACCACGGCAGCAGGTGCCGGATTGGGGAAGAGCGGCACTGGACCGTGGCCAGGGACACCCATCCCAGGTACGGGATTCCACGGGCGGGTGTCAGGGGAGCACTAGGCAGCCACCAGGGTACATGCAGTATTCTGCGGGCGTGAGCCACCGGGTTGGGTCTCGAGACCCACGCATGCCCCGCCTATGCCTGAGTACCCGCGGCTACAGGCGCAACCTCGGTACGGACGTTTGCCGTCGGGGTACTATAGAACTCCAGCCATGGCCTTTATGGGCAGACCTCCCTACCAGCAGGAGTGGGACCCATACACAGGTTTGGGTAGTGAGGATACCCCGCGGGACGCGGCCTCACCGCGTTTAGATTCCCGCTAGGTAATCGCCGCCTACTCATCAGCTTCGGCTCCCGTCCAATCACGGTACTTTTGCCAACGGCTAAGATTTGGGTATGGGGATACGGTGGCCGGACCATTCAAGTAAGAGCCCTACTGGATACAGGAGCTCAGGGATGTATTGTATCGAGTAAGCTGGTGAGTAGGCTAGGCCTAAATGTACGGCCAAGTGAGGATGAAGCTGTAGGCATCGGGGCCTAAATGTGCCTGACATTCGGGGTCAGACGAACTTTGAGTTCGCATTAGGTAGCACATGTACAGGGTCAGCTATCAAGTCTCAGCCGTGGTGCTGGATGAAGTGGTTGGGAAACTCCCTCAGGTTAGGTTACCACCAACGGTACGAGGGTTAACCACAGGGTTGGAGTTAGCTGATCCTGATTTTGATACTCCTGGTACGGTGGACGTACTTCTCGGGTCAGACGTCCTCGGGAGATTATGGTGCGGTAGGAAGAAGGTACTCCAGGAAACTGGTTTGGTGGCCGTAGATACCACAGGGGTATGTTGTTTTCGGCCCAGTTTGGAGACCTCAGGACCTACCAGAAGGGGATCCGGTCCTCTATGGTAGTGTGCTGTCAGAGGTGCTGCAGAGGTTTTGGGAGTCTGAAGAGCCGCCCACGGCGGACAGACGGAAGCCAGAGGATGACGAGTGCGAGTTGTTCTATCAATACAACACTGCGAGATGCCCGTCAGGCAGATTCGTGACCAGGCTACCTTTTCTCCCAAACCGCCCCGCTTTAGGTAGTTCGCGACAGCTCGCGGAACGGAGACTACTCGGAATGGAGCGGAAGATGAGGCGAGACCCAGCACTTCGGCAGAAGTATATAGAATTCATGCGGGAATATATTCAATTGGGCCACATGTCGGTGTCCAGCCTGGATTGGAGGTGTGTCGAGCATTATTACATTCCACACCTGGCTGTCTTGAAGTCACCTGAGGCGAAAATACGGGTGGTGTTTGACGGTTCTGCTCCTACCTCGAATGGTGTGTCTGTGAACCAATGTTTGCACGCGGGTCCTAAATTGAACCGGGACATTGTGGACATTCTCACAGACTTTCGGTTACACCAGGTAGCGTTCGTCGCAGACGTCAAAATGATGTTTCGCCAAACCATGATACATCCGGATGACCGTCGGTATCAGCTGATTTTGTGGCGTGAGAGCCCAGATGAGCCGATGGTCACATACGAACTTAACACGGTGACGTATGGACTTAAGCCAAGTCCGTATTTGGCAGTACGTACGCTGCGAGAGTTGGCCGCACAGGAAAGGGTAAGATATCCTCGAGCCGCAGCAGTACTGGATCGCGACGTCTACGTGGACGATATCTGCACGGGTGCTGATAGCGTGGAGCAGGCGCTAATTCTACGAGACGAGTTGATCGCGATCATGGGTTCAGGAGGTTACGAGTTGCGGAAATGGTTGTCCAGTTGCCCAGAGCTCCTGGCCGGTTTGCCAGGCGAGTTCCATCAGGACCCGCACCTCTTTGAGAACCCGGACAATCCAAACACGTTGGGCATCCTCGGGGTGCAATATAGGCCAACGCATGACGTATTCACGTACAAGATCGAGCCCGACCTTTTGGAGAAAACTTGGACTAAGCGGTCGGTACTGTCGACAATCGCTAGAACGTTCGATCCTAGCGGATGGATCGCCCCGGTTACGTTCATGGCGAAGTGCTTTTACAAAGGTTGTGGCTAGCCAACTTAGGATGGGACGACCAACTCTCCGGAGAGTTGTTGAAGGATTGGCTCAAGTTTGTGACCACCTTACCAGGGATTGTGCACATCGCGATACCCCGCAAGTTAGTCCCATCGGTGGGATGTAAGGCTACCCTACATGGGTTTTGTGACGCCTCGGAGCGAGGGTACGCGGCAGCTGTATACCTTCGGACAGCAAGTTCAACGGGAACTGTGCACGTGCGTCTGGTTATGGCCAAAAGTAAGGTGGCACCAGTCAGAACTAGATGGACCATCCCCAAATTGGAATTGGCAGGGGCAGCTCTTCTAGCGCGCTTGCTAAATCATGTAACCTGCAATCTGCGTGGTACCATCAACTTGGATGAAACGGTGTACGCGTGGACTGACAGTCGGATAGTTCTGTGCTGGTTGCAGACGTCGGTACATACACTTGAGGTTTTCGTGGCAAATCGGGTGTCACAGATTACGGGGTCGGAAACTCCGTTAGTGTGGAGGCACGTACCGGGAGAATGGAACCCAGCAGACTGCGCTTCGCGCGGGTGCAGGGCACCTGATTTGGTGAGTCACCCACTGTGGTGGGGACCTCAATGGCTGACTGAGTCGCCGCAGGAATGGCCATTCAACGAGTGCAGGGCGCCGCTTGGGCCACCTGATCGAGGTTTGCGAGTGAACGTGGGGCAACTCGTACCGAAGCCTAACCCAGCTTTCTTGCTGGAACGGTATAGCTCCCTCGACAAGCTTCTTGGGGTGACAGGTTGGATCAAGCGGTTCGTGAACAACTGCAGGAAGCCTCAAGCAGAACGGAACTTTACACCTGTCCTCTCGCCTGCGGAGCGGAATGCGGCTCTATGCTCATTGGTTAGAGTCGTCCAGGCGGAACATTTTGAAGAGGAGGTCAGGCTGCTCAGGGATGGACGTGGAAAGCTGAAGGGAGGAATTGTGCGCCTCAACCCATTCCTGGATGAGCAAGGTATGCTCAGGGTTGGAGGCAGACTTCGGAACGCTAGCCTGCCCTTTTCGGCTCGGCATCCACTGTTACTTCCAAAAGGGGACCCTTAGTTGAGCTCTTAGTCAGGGATCGTCATGAGAAAAACTCGCACGCGGGCTGTAATGCGCTATTGGCCATTCTACAGCGCGAGTTCTGGATCTTATCGGGACGACGAACGGTACGTAGCGTTGTGTTTAGGTGCTTGCCTTGTTACCGCTTGAAGGCAGCCACAATGCAGCCACAGATGGGAGATCTTCCACCGGACCGGGTGACGGAGGCCTGGACGTTTGCAGGTGTGGGAACGGATTTCGCAGGCCCTTTCATGGTAAAGGCATCACGCCTGCGGAACGCAAAGTCTATAAAGGCGTACTTGTGCGTGTTCGTGTGCCTGGCCACCAAGGCCGTCCACTTGGAGCTCGTGGCCGACCTTTCTACGGAGGCCTTTTTGGCAGCGCTAGAGAGATTTACGTCGCGAAGAGGGCGACCAGCGCTGATCAGGTCGGATTGTGGTACCAACTTTAAGGGTGCTGATCGGTGTATGAAAGAAATTGTAACGTTCTTACGGGAGAACGAAGAAGCCATCAGCACGGGCCTCTCCCGTCAGGGCATTACCTGGGTGTTTGATCCACCAGCGTGCCCTCACTGGGGTGGTATTTTTGAAGCGGTTGTAAAGTCCGCTAAGACGCATTTGTTGCGCGTCGTAGGGTTAACAATTTTGACTTTTGAGGAGCTGGCGACCGTGTTTTGTAAAATTGAGGCTGTACTCAATTCACGTCCTTTGTGTCCGCTCAGCTCAGACCCAAATGATTTAGAGGCCCTGACGCCAGGGCATTTCTTAATTGGCCGCCCACTTAACGCCTTGCCGGAATATCCCTATACGGAGGTGAATAGCAATCGTTTGTCGCGTTATCAGTTGCTGCAGCAAATGACTCAAAACTTTTGGAAGCGTTGGTCGCTTGAGTACTTGCACATTCTGCAGCAACGCCTTAAGTGGACGGACAGGACTGAACCCCCCTGCATTGGGGATCTCGTTCTGGTTAAGGATGCCAACCTACCGCCACTGCGTTGGCGCCGGGGGCGCATTCTCAACCTGTTTCCGGGTAGTGATGGCACTCCTCGAGTTGCAGAAGTTCAGGTGGGGGATTCAGTCCTTAAGCGAGCAGTAGCTACATTATCACGCCTGCCATGCATAGAGCGGACCGATGTGTCGGTCCGGGGCGGGTGAATGTTTAGTTTCGTATCAAAAACGGTTTCGTACCTTTTCGAGCGGACGGTGCTGGCAACACTTTTTCGGTCCGCCCCGTCTGTCATCTTTACGCTAGCGTTGTTGAAGCGAATCTTAGTTTTAAGTGGTGTAAAATTAAGGTGTTTTGGCGGTTTTCTCGTGTGCTATTTGCCACAAGCCATGGCTTCCTGTGCGGTGGGAAGTGAACCAAGTGAATTTTGGTTTCGGCTTTTGATTGAGGCCAACGTGGTCGCCGGTAACATAACCTCACTTTGAGTCGTCGCTCGCGTCGTGGCTGCAGATAGCTACGTATTTTAATTATAAATGATTGAGGCCAACGGGGCCGATTTCTCATTCGGAGAGAAATCTTTTAGTTATTTTGTGTTAAAAAACATTATGTGATGTCGAGCTGTGAACTGTAGTGCAAATTGGAGGAAAGGAGTTCTAGAACGAGCGGATGTTCCAGCGCTGTGAGTTTAGGTTATTCCCTATTCCTGCGCTCCTAAAGTGTCCTGAATACCTGATTCCTGTCATACTTAAACTCACAAAGAAACGGCATCATCGTTTGCTCGGTAAGCAATTCGTTGCTGGGCCCTGTTTAAGTAGATTTTGGAAACAAGAATTTCTCGGCCGGAAACTTTCCGGAACAAAATTCTCTCATTAAATTTATTTTGTTTAGCTATAGTAAAGAGCACTACGAATCGTAGTCAAATGTTGTTCCGAGGCTGATCGACCATTTAGTTTTAGATTTTAAGATAACTTTAATTTGCTTCCACTGCGCTAAGATCAGCTTCGGAATCAATCACTCATAGAAAAGCTTTTATATCATTATTTTAATCTTAAAAAAAATATAGTAAACAGTAAAAACTTCTATTTTATGTGGTAAACGACTGACCTTGCTTTTTTTAGCCGAGGCAAGGTAAGTCGTTTACTACATAAAATACGAGTTATTCTTGTTCGTTTAATAAGATAACAACGTCATCGCCTAAACTAAATTCATGATTGTCATAATATCCTATACTTTGGGAGTGGAATCCGGCAAAATTTAGAGGCCATGGCCTCACCTAGCCTTTATAAATAAAATAATAATTATTACTAATACCATAGCAACAGTGCTTACAAATTAGATTTGTTTTGACACTCATTTATAATAAAGAGTACTGTACTGTAGTAAACATTAGAGTAGTATTTATTACTGCAACGAGTCTCTGACTGTAGAATAAGAAAAACACAAAGTATTCCTAATTGCCATACCTCATATGATTGAAATGCATGAGTAATTCACCGCATTCAGCAATAACTCACATTTATATTAGTCGTCATATCACACGTACGTTACTCGTTATTCACTTGAAAGCCAAATTACAGCCAACCTGTAAAATTATGCCAACATCCGTAATTTGTGGGCCAGCCATATCCGGCTTTAATGCACTGTGATAGATGGCAACACAAATATACACACAGCTTTTTCTGAAACGTTCCTCAAAATTAGATGGCCATTGTTACAAGGATGACACACATACAAAAATGCTGATACAGATAAAATATTATTTAGTTAGTATGATAGCCGTGCAATTCCGGCTTAGAATAGCATCACCCCTTATCTCACCCGTGGGTGTCGTAAGACGCGACCAAGAGATTTGAGAGTTTATGTGTGTTGCAATTTTAGATGACAGGCTGAGAACTATGACTCTCAAGCTTTCATCAGACGTGGTATAAATGGTTGTTTTTACAACCATTTACGCTCTACCTACCCCGCAAGGAATATAAGCGTGATATATGTGTGTATGTAAAGTTTTGATAACATCCGTAATTTGTGGGCCAGCCACATCCGGCTTTAATGCACTGTGATGGATGGCAACACAAATATATACACAGCTTTTTTTGAAACGTCCCTCAAAATTATACGGCCAATGTTACAAGTATAACACTCATACAAAAATGCTAATACAGATAAAATATAATTTAGTTTGTATAATAGCCGTGTGATTCCGGCTTAGAATAGCATCACCCCATATCTCACCCGTGGGTGTCGTAAGACGCGACTCAGGGATTTGAGAGTTTATGTGTATTGCAATTTTAGGCGACAGGCTGAAAACCTGACTCTATGGTGATACACAAGTCATCTGAATGACTCTCAAGATTTTGTCATACATGGTGTAAATGGCCGTTTTCACAGCCATTTACGCTCTGCCTACCCCGCAAGGGATATAAGCGTGATATATGTATGTATGTAAAGTTTTGATAACATCCATAATTTGTGGGCCAGCCATATCCGGCTTTAATGCACTGTGATGAATGGCAACACAAATATACACACAGCTTTTTCTGAAAACTTCCCTCAAAATTAGTGGGACTCCGCGTAAATGGCTATTATTACAACGATAACACACATACAACAGAACAAAATGCAGATAAAATGTTATTTAGTTAGTATGGTTTTCATTAGTAAAGTATGTCATTTAAAGGAGAAGTAAACTGAAAGTGCTTTTGTTGTTAAGAAATTCCTTGCAGTTTCTCACGCCTTGAAGAAATACATGTGGGTAGTTAGTTTTTATTATGTAACGTGGCCAAAGAATTTAATTTACTCGGCTATCATATGTTGTAGTATACTTTGACCGCTTTTGTACGGTAGTTTATTATATAGTTTTATAATTAGGATGAACTTTAATTTCTAGCATCTAAGCATCTTTTGGGTTGAATAACTAGCTTTATCTTACTACGGATAATTCTCATGCTTGTCTTCGTCACAAAATGATTATATTGTGTTTTATTGTAAGTAAGGTGAAGTCTACAAGTTTTAACAATCTAAACCTTTAACTCGTCTCTAATTTGTAGAAAAAGCTGTTGTGTCGTTTATACTAGTATACTATTTGACCAGTAAAAATTCCAGTAGCTAATGTCATGAGTAAATAATAAGTAAAGCACGCTTACTATCCAAGCTTATTTTGTCTTACTGTCCCTTTTTTATGCACCGTCACCATAGGGAAATAACGCTGTCTTCCGCCTGGTTACACCATGTTATGCATAAGTTATAGCAAACCGAGGTCGGGGATCTTATTTTGCTCGTTTTACATTCTTGCCGCTACTACGGGATTTTCGTTATGGTGGTAGCGAGACAATGTTTTGGTAAACAGTTTTTATGAAGTGTAAACTTTTGTTTAAAATAAAAGTTTGAACATGAAAACTTAAACCATTTCAAATGAGTACTCGACTCTGTCATCACACTTAAGTTCAAAATGGTTTTAAGAATTGCTTTTTATTTAAGAAAGTATTATACTACAGACATTAAACTACTTAAAACTTGAATAAGTTATAATGACATAATACTTGTCACGTTATATTGTGCATCGTAAACATTTTTATGGTTTTATTTTCAGTAGAATAAAATCTCCACGTTGTCGCTATTACAAGTTGTAAGCATAAAATGTCACTACAGTCAAACACATTGCAAAGATATACACAAATAACTTTTATCAATAAATAAACAAAAAAGATTCTAACTATTTATTAACAGAATCTTCGATAGGGTATCCCCACACAACAAAAAAAAGAATAAATGACAGATATGATGGTGTATCTATTTCTGTCACAATACAATATAAATCACGTGTATTTATTCTTAATTTACGATTCTTTCGAGAAACATTTCGGGTGATGCTATACTAACACTGTCCGCACACATGTCAGTTTTTTTTTATAAACTTGGTAAAAATGTGTTGACACCTGTACGTTCTGACACAAATAAACAATAATAAACAACACAAAACGCTTTTACGCGGTCGGTGTCATCACTTTTTTTTATGTCCGCCATATTGTAGGCTGTGATAAGCTTAACAAAGTGTGGAGAGGGCTTTTGTGGCAACTCTTACTTGATTAAAATTTCACTTTGACCGCATTACGCAACGTACCTTATTCATATTAAATAGGAGTATTTGTGGGATCGTTTTTTTTTCTCTTAGATAATATCATGAACTGTGTCATCATCTTCCTGCCCTTATCCCAATCACTTGGGGTCGGCGCAACACGCTTTGTTGAACACAAAATCGTGTTGCAAAGGATTTGGCTTAATTTTACGACCAGTCGCCTACTAGACGTCAACCCTCCTTGGGAATATAACATGAACTGTGTTTTGTTTCTTTTATTATCAACCAGCGAAAACCTTATGCAAAAACATCCCTCATGACCATTTTAATCATCATGGGATTTTGCGTAGCGGTTTGCTACGCCAGCGTAGCACGTTTACCAAACTGTGAAATTACAGTGCTACAACTAAAAAGCCGTATCAAAACACCTAATTTTAACTTCATTCGCATTCTCTTTGTTCTAAAATGTACGTGACGTAGTAAAGTAATAGCAGCGAATATGATACAAATATCTCTTTGCCCTGTCCTGAGTCCCAAGTGACACATACCTAGAGTTCACTAATTATACCTGACCTATTTACGTTTAGTATGTCTGATACTGGGTCTTTGTGGTAGGAAACTTTTTACCTGCATATTTTATTATAACTTGTACATGACCAGACCAGGCACTGCAGTCCACTATTGGACATAGTATTTACCCTCATAAAGGAATTGGCATATTCACCACACTTGGCATTCAGATTGGTGAACGCAGTGCATGATATTGCATTCGCAGGGGACGCTGATGCCCTTTTACCCGACTGCCTCAGAAAGAGGGTTAAGTTTTTCGAGAGTATGTATATATGTATGTATTTATGTATGTATGTATGTGGACAAGAAAATTCTTTTTCACAGGCTACAGCCCAAACGAATAGTTGCATTTTGACATATTTAGATGTGTCGTTAGATTAGTCTCAGCAGCGCAAGTGACACTGGCTATATAAAAAAAATTATAAATTCAAGATGGCGGATTTTTAGAGCAAAATACTACTTTATAATTACCGCAGTCGGGTGTTTTTGTTTTTTAACACATCTACTTGTTCACGAACCACTTAGGTAGAGTTTGGGTGAAGCTAATCTATCTAGTGGTACTTACTGTCATCATCATCATCTGCCTGCCCTTATCCCAATTTATTTGGGGTCGGTGCAACATGTCTTTTTCTTCCATTCATAGTGGTACTTACTGTATCACACACAAACTTTTGGCAGGCGTCAAGTCGTTGGACGATTCGGTATCTCACACAAAAAAGGCACTGATTTAAAATTGATAGCCAATTAGTTTTTAGTCAGACATTTTTTAGTCAGGCACACTCTGTCATACAATCTGACTAGAATATTTTAGTTTGTGAATCCAAATATGTAATGCGGAAGTTTTGAACACATATGTAAATTTGAAATCTGCATTGTTAACAAACTTCAGAACTAGTTTATTTTTAGTGCACTCCAGTGAGCAATGATATTATGATTTTACAAAATTATTTATTTTACCCAACTGCCTCAGAAGGAACTTTTGTTTTTCGAGAGTTTGTATGCATGTATGTGAACAAAAAATATATTTTTCACGGGTTATCGGATATTGCAATATGAGGTGTTGTTAGATTTGTCTCAGCAGCGTGAGTGACACTGGCTATGTTAAATCTCATTTTAACTTTGAATTTATTGCAGTCGGGTTTTTGATTTTAAATAATTACGTTTGTTGTAGAATTTGTAGGTTCCTACGTTTTTTAAAAAGATATCTAAATCTAAGAAATAATTATAAATAGAAACATGATCTACTTACTATTTTCTTAAACTTTTACCAGTATTAATCATTCGTATCTTCCTGCCCTTATCCCAAAACAATTCATGCAAAAATCGTCGGCACAACATGATTTGTAAGAAGATTAAATCATGGAGCAAAAGGATTCCTGCCTGATATCAACCATCTTTGCGAATGCTATTGTAGGTGGTATCACATGCTGTTTACCATAGTCGACAGATATTCAGCCGAGGTCAAAAAATCTACGTCGCCTTTTAAGAAAAAACACTTATTTAAAAAAATAAGACCTGAGTGGACTACGGGTGGTAGTATTCTTAGCCACTACCACACGGTCTATCACTATTAATATAGACCAAGAAAAATAGCATTTTCCGCACAAAGTACACACGTTTCTTTGTAGTAAAAGAAAACATCACGGTTTTCATTTACAGGAAAGTAAATTGAAAGTGCTTTTGTTGCTATGAAATTCCTTGCGGTTTTTCACACGTTGAAGAAAAACATGTGGGTAGTTAGTTCAAATAATGTAATGTAGCAAAAGAATTTAAGTTACTCGGCTATCGTAGTAGATTTTGAACAGTCTTGCAGGTCATATTGACAAAATAAGAGGATATAGGTAGGTAGATAATACGGTAAAAGCAAGGATATAGGTTGACAAATTGACATGCATGCACTTGCAAGCTGCGTATGGAGTTTAGTATAGTTTAGAAGCGGAATTTTATAATTTTCAGCTCGCGACAAAAATCTTTGCCGTCATATTCATATCATATTATAAGGTACTCGATTTTATAATATGCAGAACACGACTTTCAAATAAAATCTTTGACATCCATTTCAGCACAAAAATACCTATTGCACAAAACCATTTCTCACGAAAAATTAGTTTTGATCTTGACCCAAACAATTTTTTGTCTATGTCACTACAAAAGCGTCCCAATCTTATAGTTTACATTTGAGCTTATTAGAGCAGACCTTATTTATACAAAAACGGTAAGGTTCCGGAGTTTGTTACGATGGCAATACAAAACAGCACTCAAAGCGAATACTAAGCAGGGATCCTCAGCCCACCAAGGAACTGTGCGGAATGAAGACATAGTTAATTTTCAGTGCTACCTAGAGGACTATCGAGTTTACAAGCAACACAATATTCCCTTGGTTTAGTTTCATATGCAACACAATTTTAGGCGAAAAACTGATAATCTGCCACTAAATTGATAAACAATATTACTGAAATAGCCCTCAAATGATGACGATGATCTCTTTGGCCGATTTCGGCCTTGGCTACCACTTCTATTCCTAATCAAGATGACGCTGATGCACCCGTAGCCGTAGGTGGCTTTTGTAGCCCTCAAATATTCGTCAGACGTGATAACAATGACCGTATTTTTATTTTCGTTTACGCTGTGCCTACTCCGTAAGGGATAAAGGTCTTTGAATTTGGTTTGGACCAAACAAATTATCCTATCATCCATGAATAACTTTCATATTCTTGAGTGACGTAAATTGTAATGTAGTTTTTATAACAAAGGAATAAATTAATATATTTATAGTGTGGGCGCTATCTTAAATCACGAGCAGAAGAAAGGTTTCTATAGAACCCAAAACATCTTTTACAAAAACATTTCATAATATTATGTAAAACTTCTAAAACTGCTTAGTTTTTAATTAACCTCTTTTTTCGCACTGAAAGCTTGCACTTCTTTCGGATTTCCAAGATGCAATTTTCGCACTTAGCTTACGTAAATTTCTTAGGTAGGTACTAGAATTTTATTCTAAGAGAATAGCGAATGAGACTAAAGAAAACCTTTAGTACCTAGTAAGTTTAGTTAGAAGTAATTACATTATTTCACAGCATATTTTATAACCTTATTTGATTAATGCTGATAATGGCTCCCTAAATAAGTAGGTAAGTATTTATTTTGTAGTGTAAGGCAATTGACACCGTTAGATAAGGAGTAGGTATAGGTACGTGTATTCTAAATCCCTATAGCCTACAATGCAATATGCAAAAAAAAAACAGTTTTTCTAACGCATAACATTCAATTATTCCATTAAGTTTCCAGCCTCGACCACCAGTTTCTGGTTGCTCACAACATTTTACCGAAAAAAAAGAACTTGTGTACATACATACAAATATCACGCCTATGTATGTGTAACAAAATCCAATCGCGTTTTTTATGATCTACTGTAGCTGCAGAGTGTTTGATAGCAATGTATGTTGAAGGGGTCAAGTTATTGCTACATACGTTTCATCAGTTTACGAGATGGGTTATGAAGGTGCGTGATAGTTTTTATACATAACAGCAGCCACAGCAATTTATTTATGGATATGAACCTTTGTCCTACTGCTGACTACGCTTGGTAAGCGGATTAGTGAGCACAGTGCAAGGTGTTATATTCACAAGGAACGCTGTTGCCTTTTACACAGTTTATTAAAATTTAACTATATTGCTGCTGATTTGGCTCAAATTAATATTACCCTTCCTCTTGTACGCTAATTTTGGTATATAGATGTAGAGCAAGCATGAAAATTATATCCAAACAACAGATAATAATAATATTCTCTTTGATCCTATACCAACAGGTTTAACCTAAATTTAAATTATGTTAAGAAGGCATCCTACAAAGGAAAATCAACCAAGAGTTTGATACAATCTACGCCATAATTATTTCTACAAGCAATTGAGATTAAAATGAAAAAATTATTAAATTGTAAGTACAAATTATCCAATTAAAAATAACAGCAGCTAAATTTTTGGTTTAATATTGGATATGGAATGTCACAAAAGCTGCAATTTTTCAGACCGTATTAATTTTTTGAAATATCAAAGTTATAGGGTAAAAGTGTTTCTCATATTTTGCTGACGGTAGTGAAACTAATTCCAAGGCAATGCGTAAATGGGGTAGGCAGAGCGTAAACGGCATTTACAATCGTCTGACAAAAGTCCGAGATAGTATCACTATCGTACGTAACAGATTGTTAGCCTGTCGCCTGAAATTGTAATACACATCAAACCTTAGATCCCTTAGTTGTAGCCGCTTCTTACGACACTCATGAAAAAAATATGAGGTGATGCTATTCTAAGCCGGCATCAAACAGCAGTCTACACCGGCCTCACACTGCATTACCATGTCAAAACTCGTTCCTCAAATTAGGTCAATGACTGCCCTTTTGTACCAAATCCATACCTTCACAACGAATTATAGAACAGTTATGTTATGAATAGTTAACGAGTTAAACACATACTAAACTGTACTAGTAGGTCATTTGGTCATTAACACCTACATTTTCATGAAGTGCGGTTAATTACATACTTGATGCAATATGCTAATGCATGCAACTTTGTAAGTCAAATAAAGTAATGAAATAGTAATAGGAAAACAAATGTATAGGTATTGTAATAGTGAGGAAAAAGTATACCGGGTACAAGGAACGGTGTACTAAAAACTTTGCAGATGTGAACAGACCATGAAACTGAACAATTGTTTATGGTAGTGAGCCTGTTGTGTTGTGAAGGACTCGAAAAGCAATTTGAATTTCCATAGAAAGTAAGTCAGCTGATCAAGAATTTTGTAAGGGAGGTCAGATATTTTTTCTCGTTCACTAATGTTACCTTCATAGAAAAAGTCATTGAGTTTCATGCTCTGATCATTTGTCAGTCTATCGCCTAAAACTGCAATACTCCTTAACCCTGAAATACTTTAGTCGCTTCTTACGACAGCCACGGGAAAGGCTATGCTATTCTAAGTCGGCACCACACGGCACTGTTTCCTACAAGTCTCTTTAAAAGCTTATTGAATTCCAAACGACTTAAGGTGGGAAACCAGAGCTGTAGGTGACGTCATATTATAAGTTAGTAATGCGCAGCACGTGAGTCAAAACTTGGGGAAAGTTGAGCTTCGAAAAGATGTACTTAGTAAGTAGACGTTTACAAAGTTAGCTAGAATTTTTGTCTGTTATATTTTTTCAGGCGCAATGCTGAAAAATTTGAGGTATATTTTTCAGGTGCAATGCAGTACCATTATAATATGTTATCCTACACTGTAGGTACCAATGATAGCAAATATTGTGATATTACTTTAGTAGTAAAAATACCTTATATCTAACAACTTGTAAATCTTTGTTTATAAAGCAATTACTGGAACTTGCCATATTTTTTGTTTGACTCAACCCAATAGGTTCTACATTAACCATTTTTTTTTAAATCGCATGACTATGAATGTACCTTAAAAAATTGGAAAATGTTCTTCACCAAAACCTGTTAAAAAACCTCGATTAATTCTCTTGTAGCTACATAGTAGAGCTTACAAATTAATCCCCGGGCGTAAGCGATACTGCAATTGTTGTTTCGAACTGCAGACTCCGGTTCACACTGCAGAATCGTTAATTGTAGGCCTTCGATCCAGTAATAAGGTAGATGTGGTCTGAATTTCGGAATCTTCCAAAATTTGTCTGTCTATCGTGGCAATAAAGGCTCTTTTACGTTAGTTTACACTCTGCGTCTGTAAGACATAATGGGTGTGTATGTTTTGTAGAATAACGAGGCAACGCTAAAAAGGCGTAAACATCGACGAGAGCTATGATCGTTCAATAAATAAATTTTAATTCATACTAATATCAGTGCTAGTTATTGTAGTCGATTTCAAGAGTATATTCATACGTTGCTAAAATTTTAATATCACCTAGAATCTTTTGTTTTTATTTAATACAAACCCTTATAAATTGGGATTAATTTTATTGGACACCTGGTATAAAGTTTCATATTTTGTAATCGCAGTGATCCTTCTACCTATTTATTTCTATAAAGTGTAGGCAGCTCTCATGGAAATATCTACCAACCGAATTCCATATGTTGCTAGGTATTTAGCAAGTAGAGTTTCAGAGCTTGGTTTCTTGAATAATATTGTTGAAGATAATATCAGAACTGCGTGCGAAACTAGGTTGTGTTGATTTTGTAACCTGATGTTGAGCTGCTATATTGTTTAATTTAAGTGTTTACTTATAAAATAATCTATATAAAATATAAAGTAATCTATTTATGTTAGTATTCTTTAGTTGCAGCAAATCCTTGAAACCTTGTCATTTTAATTCTACCTCTAGTACTATCAATATATAATGTGGTTACTTACTAATATTTCAAAATAATGAAACCTAGTTATGAACTTTTAAAAAGATTATTACTTAGAAACATGAAAATGTTTCTGCAAAGATAACTCATTAAAAAGTAAGAAAAGGTTCACTTGTTTTTTGCAAGAACAAGTAGGCAATTATTGAAGTTTTTATGTAGGAAGCACTTTATAATTTAGATTTTCCGGTAGCAATGAAAAAACTCTTTATTAAAATATGCTTTAGGTATAATACCATAATCCATGATATAATCAGGTACTTAATACGTATTCGTACACGTAACACGTGAAGTCATTAACAAGAGTAATCCTGGTCATTAATATGCGTGTTCATAACAATGGTCATTTAACATACTATTAAAACATTAGCATATGTAATGTAAAGCATAACTATGTTAAAGTTTTGTAATAGTTAAATTTTCAAAGCAACAACAAAGGTATAAACAAAATAAGGTGCAAGTACTTCTAAACCGTACAACATTTTTCAAGGCATAAGTAGTTTCAAGGCATATAAATTATGGCTTAGAATAGCATCATACCCCATATCTTTCCCGTAGGTGTCATAAAGAAGCAACTCAGGGATTTGAGTTTGCGATTTTAGGCGACAGGCTGACAACCTGTCACTATGGTGATCCACAGTCTTTTGAATGACTTTCAAACTTTTGTCAGGCGTGGTGTAAAATGGCCGTTTTATACAGCCGTTTATTCTCTGCCTACTCGGCAAGGGATATTGGAGTGATATATGTACCTAAGAATACGGGTACAGCCAGTTTTCTGTAATATAAAAAAAACCTTTTAAAATCAGTAAAGGGCTAGCAAATCCAGACCCCTAGACTAAATAACACAAAACAAATGATCGTAGCTGAGCGAGCGATTAAATTAAACGTGGATTAACGTCGTTTGAAAAGCCTCTTCATTACGGTGTTTACGTGAAGGTCTAAGTTGACTACGTTGATTAATACGGCACCGTGCCGTAACGGAAATTAGAGCGTTTTGCCACGTGTAGCGTCTTAAAACTGCCTTTGAGGATTGATGTAAGACGACTTTTCAATTTTGTCTGTAGTGACAGGTTGTCAGCCTAAAATTGCAACACACATCAACTCTCAAATCCCTTAGTCGCTTCTTACGACACCCACGGGAAAGATACGGCGTGATGCTATTCTAAGCCGGCACCACACGGCACTGCTTAATTAAGTAGTGTTTTTGCTTTTGTAAGCTTTTTATTTATCATCCATTATCGTCAGTTACAATTTTCCTACTGCAAATTATACCTACAGTCACGTGTAGGATAGTTTGGTTACCTACATAAATTAATTACCTATCTTTACCCCATTCATTTGCATTAGTAATGTGGAAATCTATCGATAACTTTCTCAAAGTCAATTTTACAAAAAGTGACAGCGCTATTCTAAATTTTCTATTTTTGACAGGCACATGGAATGGAAACCATTATAAAGTTTTAAAATTGTGACACCTTGTCAACTCTACTTGTTCGTAAAATTTTTGATTTGGAACATTTTTATAAAAAAATAAATTCAAATGATGATTTATTTTACAAGCCGTGTATGCAAAGTACAATAAGTTTACAAATTGATTTGTAGTACTGGTATTAAGCACGAGTTTCATTATAGTTTCGTAAAATGATGTTTTGAAATTTTCATAACTATCTATTCAGATATTGTGTAAAGACACTGGCAAAGTACAGAACTGAATGCCGTATTCTCTACTGCAAGCTTCGAGCCAGGCTCTTAAATAGTGAAGAAAATCTATTTATATTTATGTAAATTCAATAGTAAGTAGGTGAATATCGATATGGTTTCCAGCACTATTTTCTAGTGATCAAGCTATCGCTTTGATTTACGTTCTCTCACACGATATGCATCGAATCAATTAGCTCGCTTGCTATAGCTAGCCTAACTAACGGTCGCCATGCGGAATTGATCTATGGTTTTGTGTAGCAAGTGGAGGTAAATTCAATGGAAGGAAATTTGAACCGGACAGGGTTGAGACGGCTCTCACATGCAAAGCATGATTTTCCGGTCTTTTTAGGGTGCCTTACTCAAAGGGTGAGAACGGAACCGTATTATTGGGACTACGCTGTCTGTCCATCTGTTACCAGACTGAATGTCATAAATTGTGGTACAGTATGAACTATCGATACTAACGATAGTATCGATTAGCCTATCGATCGGACTATCGATTATGTTTACGTTTTCAAATGAAACTATTGGTAGCAGTATTATCGATAATTCGGCAACACTACAAAAATACTTCTTTTAATAAACACAGTGCTATATTACTTGAAACTTTTCGGTAAGGTACTAGAATAATGTTCAATATTCGAAAAGCTTTTACCGATCAAATTAAATATTAATATTCAGAACTGAAAATGACATGACGAACTGTAAGTGGCCCTTTACGATTCCAACTTTAAACCAACACACAACCACAGTAAAGGTTGATGTAGCAGTAGTTCAAGTTGGCAGTTAGATTTATTTATATTATGGTTTGGAAAGCACTGTGTGTTACGATCAACCTACATAACCAATGCATTTATTAATTTAAGCGTCTCACTAAGAATAATTTTGAATGCATCTAGGGAAATTCTGCCAGTGTAAATAAGTTATTATTTTAGCACTGCTACGCTGAGTGAGTTTGCCAGTAGTTGCGATTCTTGCGATAGTTTCATCCAGTACAGTACATCCATACTTTTGTAAGTTGGTCAACGACACATCATAGCCATTGTCGTACAATTATCACTATCACGGTAGATGGAGCCCTGCCACGCGTTAGTGGCGAGGATATACTTGCTTAATTCGCAGGCTGGGATAGAACCGTGGTAGCCCAGTTTATAGTGGCATTGGTATTACAGATGCCGAAGGGGGCAGGTTTAAATTCTGAATGCGTTGTAAGACTTTGCAAGTTTACCAAAAATCACTCGCGTAATACTATGTGTGTCCACCGTTATCAAAGCCTTTCTACTGTGACTAAAATAGAGCTCGTAAACCTACTGGCCACTGACTTTGGTTAAATTTGCATCCCGCCATCGCGACTTATTTGTGTTTTAAATTTAAATTTTAAAGTGCAACGCCAACCGGTCTGCACCACCTGCGCCTCGTTACTTCAGCTTATGATTTGCTTTCTATTGTATCGTAATCGTTCTATTGAATATTGCCGTGTGATGCCGGCTTAGAATAGCATCACCCCAATTCTACCCGTGGGTGTCGTAAAAAGCGACTAAGGGATAATTATCCAGGGAATGGGCAGCAGCGTTCCCTGTGAATTAGACGTCTTGCACTGCGCTCGCCAATCCGCCTGCCAAGCGTGGTGAGTATGGCAATACTCCCCAATACGGGGGAGGCCCATGTCCAGAGGGTAAAATTTTACTAGTGACCGATAGCGAAAATACAAGACGGGCTGGTGATGAGGAAAATTTTTCTCCGAAGAACAAAGGTCGAAATATTTAAATAAATTGGACCTCCCATACAAAACTGCCAATCAGCTGATTTGAGTTATTATCGGAGGTCCAATTTTTTTTTTCGGATTTCAAATTGTATGTACCCAAAGGCTTCTTTTTATTTTCAGTTAAAACACCGAGTCGTCCAGGTAAACTCTGGTGTCAGAAATTTTCATAGTAATACTGCCCGTACTTCAAAATACCTTCATAAGTGCCTGCCTATTTTACTAAAACATTTAGCCTAGTAAATTGACTAAAATTCCCAGACAAAGTCTTTATTTTAAATTAATATGCGACATGGCAAAGATCCATTTTCGATTTAAAAAGCGCAGTCAAAGCTAGGTCGAAAGCTTTCAAAAGGCATGCCAATTATTAATTTCGTTTTCTAGGCTTTTAGTGCAACGTGCTTTAAGCCTCAATATGTTGAAAAACATGAAAGGAATTCATTAAAGGTTCGTAAAATTAAATTGCTAAAGCTTTAATCATGTAATATTATTAAGTTACCTAGAAACTTTTATCGCAGCTAATATGAAAAAACCTTATGAGTAACAAAAGTTCTGGCTTCAGCTATTATGCAGATATTTGAACAATGAATCAAAATAACTATTCTTAGGTCTAGGTATAATGCGTGTTTATTAGCAAGCTTATTCTGGGCAAGCTCGCTCCACCGTAGATCCCATCTCTGCTGTAGGGTGAGATTGGGGTCAAGAGTAAGCCCATCATAAATAAAAAAAAAAAAAAAAAAAAAAAATGATAGCCAAAATTTTTAATTGGCTGGCGGTAACTCAAATCAGCTGATTGGCAGTTTTGTATGGGAGGCCCAATTTATCCTTTCATATTTTGACTTGTTTCCGCTTCTGAGTTTTCACTATCGGTCACTAGTAAAATTTTACCCTATACTGTACGTTTCAAATAAAAATGCAAATGCTACATTTCAAATCGTGATAGGTAAATAACCTTCTCTCTACTACGAGTAAAATGATGATATGTATGACGAATAACAGAGATAGAATTGCACCAAATTATGCAATGCATCTCTCGGTGTGCAATGCCTGGCGCATGCAATTATGCAATCACACTCAGAGCGCTCAAATTTAATGGCTACGGCACAAACGATCTTAGATTACGTTTGTAGATATTGCTATATAATCCGTGTGGTTACGGCTTGGAATAGCATCACTCTATTTCAAATCGTCGGTGTCGTTAAAAGCATCTAATCCAGGAAAGGGTACAGGAACTTTCCATTTGAATAAAACACCTTGCATTGTGCACGCCATTCCGACTGGTAGTCCCGATAAGTTAGACAAATACCACTCATCAAATAACATGTCTAGCATCGGACTCTTATGGATGCTAATGTTGATGTTCCTATGAAATGATGCCTTACTTCACTTCTAACTCGATATTACTACACACAGAGTTCGACATCATCAAAAATTACAATCGGTAATCATTACCGGGTAATGTAGAGGTATGTTGTATGTTAGAGTTCACCGTGTTAAAAAAGGCAATACTTGGCTTGGGTGCTGTGAATAAAACAGTTTAAAAAATTAGGCATCCTAGCGTAAAACTCTATAAACTTGCTGTCATCACTGCATAGTAAGCTACTGAGTGGAAGTGCTGCGTAAGTAAGCTAAGCTAAGCTATCCCTAATGTAGTTCCTGGAATAAGCTAACACAGCACGTTATGTAGATGCTATATTATGCTCTGCCTGAACTATCAAGGAAGACTATGTAATGTAAATCTAGTGCTTGAAATTACAGACAGTAACCGGCTTCGCATAAATAAATTAGAAGTGTATGTATATGGTATACACGTTTGAAATAACTTTCAAATATTGGCGAAACTCGTCGTTTTTTTATCGCTCTGTCCAGTGCCTATCCCACAAAGGAATAAGGTGTGATTTTGTATATTTATCTGGTTTTTTAAATGTTTTCTGCAAGAAACGGAAGTAAAGTATTTATGCTTTAAATTTACAGAAGGTGTTTTTTGTTGTAATAAAACACTAACTTTTAGTTACTTGTCGCCAAGT
Source organism: Phthorimaea operculella (assembly GCA_024500475.1). Classification (NCBI taxonomy): domain Eukaryota; kingdom Metazoa; phylum Arthropoda; class Insecta; order Lepidoptera; family Gelechiidae; genus Phthorimaea; species Phthorimaea operculella. The sequence goes on from JANFCV010000002.1 coordinate 12,600,861, forward strand.
CACACCTATAAAGACAACAAAATGTAAGAAATGAAGTCGTTGGGCAGTAATTTCTATTTTATTATTAGTAGTGGATACAAAAGCATTCTTAGAGAGGGTTGACGCCTGGTAGGCGGCCGGTCGTAAAATTCAGCCAAATCCTTTTGCAACACGATTTTGTGTTCAACAAGTAATTGGGATAAGGGCAGGAAGATGATGATGATGAGTAGTGGGTAGAGTATGACTCTACTCTACGCAGCGCGTTAGTGACGGTAATATATATTTGCATGCTTAATTTCACCAAGGTCTGCTACGCTCCAATAGCCCAGTAGTCAGAACCTAATTATTCAAGGAGCCCAAAAATTCTTACATATACTCGTATACAAAAATCTTCTCGTTTATGACGGCGGTTGAAAATATATGTTGCTCCTGGGGGTGCTTTAAAGCATTATATCAACATACACAAGCATTTCATCTTCTACACTGCAGAATTTTCGGATGGAGTTGCCTTGCGGCTCGATAGTGGACTATCGATAGATTATCGACAATCTACAGATAGTTCACGCTATCGATATACAATTGAAAAACAATAGTTAGACTATCGAAAAACTACGGATAGACTATCGATAAACTTTTGATAGTATCGATAGTTCAAAACGCAGCAATACTATCGATACTATCGAGAGTACAGTCTCTCAATACTGAAAAATTATCGATAAGATCGATACAGGTCTGCCCCGCTCTTGTTACTTAAACCCATCTACCGATGATTTTACTAACTACTAAGTACCAGTTATTTTTGAAAGCTGTAGTAGTTATAGGTCTCATATTACCGATAGTATTGCAAATTTTTGATAGTATTGCTACAGTTTGAACTAACAACAGTAACGACAGGCTTATCGATTGTATAGGATTTTTCAACTGAAAACTATCGATATCAGTACTATCAATACTTGGGCAACACTATTTCTGGACGAAACATACCCCTGTGTTGTGTCGATAAGCCCGGGAGCGGTGTATGCAAATTTCTAAACGAACCTTAGTGTAACACAGGAAATTCCCGCCTAACTAGCCCCCCATCTGCCATTATGTTTTTACAACATCCTGTGATTGAATAACACTTTTGCCGCGGTAGCCCAGTTGGTAAGGAGCGCGGTAGCCCAGTTCTGATGCCGAAAGTAGCAGATTTAAATCTAACCTGCGGTGAAAAGTTTTGCAAAGTTTCCAAAAAATCTGATATTCAGATAATAATAGCCTATAGACGCAGAATGTACGATTCGCAAAACGTATACTCATCGCAGAATGTCTTTTTCGCACAATGACGCTTTCGCAAAATGTCGCTTTCTATTGCATTAAAAAATTAGTCTTTTGAAGGATCGCGCAAAACCCGGGCAACAAACTGTTCGACCACTGAGCTTTCGACGCACCGGTTGATTTTTACCAATTTTTCAATCTCTTGATGTTTTTATAGTAGAAAGTGTTTACAACTTTTGTACCTGGTTAGTCTAAATTACAGTATAAATTGAAACTAATGATGATGCTTCAGGATAAATACATTTATAGGCCAGTATGGTAACATTTTCGATTTCTTATTTATAAAGACGCATGGGTAGATATATTATATCGTCTTGGAGGTATATAAATAAGTGACCATCATTTTCAAAGTTGGCCTTTTGCCAGTTTCCGAAGTCCAGTGGGTGTAGGAGAAGCTCTTAGGTAATAGAGATTGTTACGTGTATCTTATACGTTCAAATAGAAAAAAAAACGCTTTTAAGACTTCCTGTGCGTTTTTGGAACAAGAACAATGTAAAATGCATGTAAGCAATAAACATTTGTAAACATGTTTCAATGATAGATAACTATAGAAAACAAGCAGATGTACTAAAAAACAAAAACCCGACTGCTGTAATTTCAAAGTTGTGACTTGCGATAAAAATCCGTCATCTTGAGTTTAATTATTTTGCATTTAATAATTTTTATTATGCCCAGTATAGCTTTCGCTGCTGAGACAAATGTAACACCTCATATGTCAAGTTTCGCCCAGCCGTTTGGGCCTATGAAAACGAATTTCTTATACATACATACATACTCTCGAAAAGTATAACCCTCCTTCTGAGGCAGTCGGGTAAAGTCTTTTTCTTTTATACAACATTCGGAAATATGCAAATTTACCTCTGTAAGGAAACAGTGGCAATAAACTTTCACTGATTTTATTACCTCAAAATCACGAAATTTTTAAAGCGCTCTACCGTAGTGATGGAGTTAATTCCGAATTTAAAATGCTGTGAACTTAAATAATTCATTTCTACCGTATGACTTTCCAGTGCAGCGTTAATGGCATGAAAATTTATGAGTTTTTATTGGGTCTCTGTGATTTCTACCGTATGATTTTCGTTTAAAAAAATGTACGGGTAAGTAAACAGAAAACACGAAAAAATAGTAAAAGGATCTGAAGTAGTAAAAGTAATTTCTTAGTTTTAATGCAAAGTTTTAAACCAAATACGTAAAAGAAGACGTTAAAGGCAATTCACCAAGCGCGTGGAAGTATTACCAAAATAGTAGGTATAGAAACTTTGACATTTTGCTCTTTCATTATTTCGAAGTGAAAGTTTAAGTAGATAAATAAGTACCTACTAAGGCACTGTTGACAGATATTAAGGCACTTTTAACTTCATAAAAATCATATTCAGCGATGTATGTGAATTACAACCGTTAACGCTCTGCCTAATACGCAAGGAATACCTATACCTAGGCCTGATATAATTGTATGTCTGTATGTAAAATAAGACACCTAATTTTCAAAATTAGCTTACCCACTAAACCTAAGAGTACTGTACCCATAGTTTAATGAAACTTGCTTCCAAATTACCATGCCAGAGAAAATAATATCGTTCACAGGTTATTACAACACTATTACCTACATACAACTGGGAATACAAAACGTAAAGGTTGCAATATGGCGTACGGCGCTAACGACGACTTACGCGGTTTCAAATGAGAATTTCATTACATCATATACCTACTAGCACATATACGAGTAAAATAGAAGTAACGACAAACAAAGTATACAGGGTGTTTTAGGTGTGGCGCATGAGCTGGTTGATGTGTGCGTGAAATGAAAAGCTGGGTTTTGCTTGTGAGGTCAAGTGCAGACCGATGATTGTATGATTTATTCAAGAATTTAGACCTATACATTAACAACATTCACATAACTCATTTAGTATGTACCATGTCGAGAAAGAATCTTACAAATACAAAATTGTGGGTATCTAAAAATAATAACATAAATGATATACCTACCCTACGACGTAAAATCCTAATTTTAGAAATACATCTTGACGGTATCGGAAATATTACATAAATGTGTGTACCCCACATAGTAAAGGAGACGGCTGGTATAGCGACTGGATGGTGTAAACGAGACACCGTGCCTTATGCATAGCGGACCCTAAGGAAGGCTGTGTTATAATAAGGCTGATGTGATGTCGAAGATGAAGGTCGTATAAAAATTTAAATGTTTTGCTTTTGTAAACATTGTTTGGATCAATAGTCAAATCCAAACATTCATGATCACATTTTCTAGCAGTATACAGTGTAGGAGTATCCTATCATGTTTCTTTTTTCATATTAATGAGCTCACTATTCGTTCACTGTATTATTTTAACCGCTAGCTTTTTAGGGTTTCGTAGTCTACTAGAAACCCTTATAGTTTCGTCATGTCTGTCTGTCTGTCTGTCTGTCTGTCTGTCTGTCTGTCTGTCTGTCTGTCTGTCGGTCTGTCTGTCTGTCTGTCTGTCTGTCTGTCTGTCTGTATGCCGCGCCCTCATATCTTCGTCAGTTTTGGAGCTATCGACATGAAATTTGGTGAGAAGATAGATCGTGTTGACCCAAATATAGAAATGTTAAGAAAAAAATATTTAAAATGTTTTTTGGACCCCCTCCCATACAAGTGAAAGGGGGGCAAAAATTTTTTTTTTCTTCTGTAATATTGAGTAGGGTATCGTTGAATAGGTCTTTTAAAATTAAGGTGAGGTTTCTTTAAAACAAAGTCACTAAAATGTTTCTGTCACGAGATATTTGCTTTTAAAAAGGGCGTTTTTGACTCATAATTTGTTCCAGCTGTAACTTCTAAAGTATAAACGCTAAAAATTTGAAATAAATATGGAATATAGCTTACAATCTGAAGTTACAATGAAAACTATAACAGATATCGTACCCTTAAAGGTTTCAGGAAAAATTTAGTTTTTCTATTTGCGGTTGGTCATCATACTGCTGCTAACAAACCAGCAACAAAATTAAGTTTGTAATGCTGAAAAACCTGATATTTAAACGTTGACTACGAAACCCTATTTGTGGGCGTGTCTGACACGCTCTTGGCCGGTTTTTCTATAATAACTTTTTTACTCCTCTGTGTAAGGTTTTCCTTTAAAATGCCATTTCAAACGACAGTAGTTATTATAACGACATTTTTATACTCTCATAAAAGTTTCAAAGCATTATTGTTTAGCAAAAAAGGTCAATTGGAGGTTATGCAAACAGTCTGGACTTTTGTAATTTTGCATGAATTTTGGACGACATTAGCATAGAAACAATGCGAGTGGACCTAAGCTTGCTCACATTGTCTTATTCTTTTGTACAGTTTTGTGTTTAGTAAAAATAATAAATGAAAGCTTTCTATAACACATAATGACTAAAATATTGAAACTTTACGGTTTTAATAATAAAAATCCTTAGATAAATGAATGCCTCTCGAACGAATCATTTATCTAAGTAAAATCCAATGTAGCAAAACGTAAAGTATATGCAAAACAACTTTAGGTATTGCAATCAACGATTGCAATAGGTACTAAGTTCAAATTAACAACTGTACCACATAAAATGAAACAACGTAATTAATTGTTATAAGTTATAACTTTCATATCAACTAACAATATTATAACTTAGTTTCTAAAGACCAAGTAATTACTAACAGATGTTACCTTTTAGGTAGGTGATTCCAATGTTCCGAAAACTCTTGGGTTAGGTTAGAACATATAAATTATGACTTACGCAGAAATTACTAATTAGGTACCAAAGTAATTAGTTAGGAGGTAAGATGAATTACAAACATACCGGACATTATTGAGGTTCATGACAGCCTATGAACAACCTTTTTTTTTTGTGAGGGACTAAGAGTCCTCTAAAGACCCGATGAAACCTGGAAACAACAAACAACACAATCCACCAACCAACTATGGAAACAACTTGTGAAAGTCACAATTTGATGCGACTACATTTATCAGGTTTTAGTATGGGATTTTATAAATACCTTCTAACAAAAAACAGAAAAGAAAAAACATTTTATACGTGCACAATGTAATTCAGAGAACAGTAACAAACGTGTCTCAGGAAACATAACAAGCAAAACCATGTCATAATGTATGAACGCATTTACACTGAGCCTTAATAAGGCCCGGGAACTAAGCTGGCCCAGTAATAACTTTGACCTTTACAGTGGATGTGACATTAAGAAGCTTAGGTGCACCCTTCTCTGAGTTTGTAGTTCAACAAGTGACTTCTTTTTAATCCATGGATTTTAGCTGACACAGGACGTAATTAGAGATGAACATATTTTTATGTGCAAGAAGAGAAAATTGTTTTTTTTACCTTCTTGCAGCTAGTTTGCAACTTATTCATTTCATTTCTACGTCTTTTTCCATATATTTCCCGTGTGTGTCTTTCGCCATATATTTCCCTAAAATTCGTCGCCCTTAGTAGAAGCGACTAAGGGCGACTAATTTTAGGCGACAGGCTGACTACCTCTGACTATGATGACACACAGTCCTTTACGCTATGCCTACCTCACATGGGATATGGTCGTGATATATTTATGTATGTATGTTTAAGAAAGATTTTCTAGAAGAAATTTTCTTATTCTTTTAGGGAGTCTACGTGAGAGCTTCCGACACATAATTATACAGGATACCGAGCGAGGAGATACAAGGACAGTCCCTATCCTACCTCTCATAAAAATTGAAAGATGTTGTATTGTACGTGATTCTTGGTCGCCTTTTGTCGCGAATATTCACAAGAATAATGACCTGGTAACTGTTATTATAATGGAAGATCATATATATTTTTTGAGACTGCTGGACATTTTGCGAATAAAGCTTTACCACAATAAAGTTAGACACAAGTTGATGAATTGTCTATCGTTTTTTCGTATGAAGTTTTATTTTAAACACTCGGTCGATGCGCACCTTTTTCGTGGTAAGGCCCTATACTGTTAGGAGTGTAAATAAAGTAAACCATGCATTAAAGACTGCTCAAAAGCGTTGCAAGGGCTTACAGCATTATAACTTTTGAATATGTAAATTCAGATGTGTTTTTGGTTTATGCAAGGCGTCAAGTTTAAGTAGGATTGTGAAGTACTTAAAACTTTAACTCTTGTTCATCTACATTTTAAGGCAAAGATAATGTAAGGTCACATCTAAAACTATTGAGACCTAACCGACCGGAGAGTCTTCTTATTTTCGAGTAGGTCACCGTACACACCACAGTGGGAGTTTTAGGTAAGTACAGTGAAACATAATCAATTTGGATTGGAATACGGTGTAAATGATTAAGCTTAGGTTACTTTTATAAGGTGGTCAATGTGGTCATAATCAGTATAACTTCATAACCCCTACATCAGGGTTCGCCGGGTCGTTCGTCGACGCGTTATCTTAAAAGTCTAAAATAATATAGTTTTGGTAACATTCCATTGAATGGAAATGAAGAGTCCGCAGAAAAGAAAATCCTACTTTACCTACTGCTAACGGCTTATGGGAAAAGAATTGCCTACATAATGTGTTTCACATGGCGCATTATTATGTTGTGTATTATTCTTTTTAACGGTGACAATGTCATAAAGCTTGCGGCTCAATAAATGTTTTAGTATGCGTTTAAAGACGCGCGTGTGCAAAGTGGGTGTTTTATTATACGTACACGTAAACAAAACACGCCTTGCGGGGTAAGCAAAACATTAACGGATGCAACACAAAACTCTGTAAAGAATAGATAGCACATGTCATATACACGTTAGAGGATTAAATATAAACTCTGTAATTTCATTCTAGATTTAAAAAAATGCGCCTTATAAGTTAAGACTTGAGTACAAAGGTAACTTCATGGACGTATAAAAGGGCGGACAGAGTCGCGCTAATAAAACCTCTGTGTAGCCCCAAGTCAGCCAGTTGGCTGTACGTACAAGAACGCACGCACACATTCACACCAAACCCAGCCATTCCGAACGCAAACGTCAGCCTACCCTACCGATTTTTGCAAAATAAACAAAATCAAAACATCATGTCGTGCGTTGTAAAAATTTGTAAAAACGGCAGAGATCAAAGGAATAAAAGTTCGGGAATCACGTTTCACAGGTAAATTAATAATTAGATTACTCATTTTCATGTTTTAAATTATTTAAATTAGCCTCCAACTGAGGGCTGGTGTTGCCATTATTCACGTTACAAATTTCCCTAAAGTATAGGTAATTATTGGGTGGGTGGGTTCAAAAAATTCGGTTTCACCACATCTTAAAATTAGAAAACAAGACAAGAATTTCTCAAAGCAAAAGAACGTATTATAAAAACTTACTCAACATATGGGATGTTGTAAGTCGTAAATAGAACAATTCAATATAATCGTATTAGGTAATAACTGTGTTTTATTGGTAAAAAGACTCCTAACATGGCAACCCTAATTCACTCACACAAGTTTATCCGCCGCCATTACGGTTATTCAGTTTTGACATAACTGGCATTCTGTCCGGTCCGCCCTTTTATACGTCCATGGGTAACTTGCGCAATTTCTCATAGCTCAGAAACTACAAAGAAGATTTACAGGAGCTACAAAGCACATTTCATTGTAAGTGCTTTCTGTACAGCCGGGAAAGAATGCTAGAGAGCAAACAGAAGTTTAAAGAGAATGAAGGTTTAAAGCATTTTAAAAGTTATCTCTTTTTTCATTAACTAACTGCATAGATAGAAAATTTATTTTTCAGTAAATAAATATTCTCTTATTGGAAGAACCTCTTTTATAAAGGATTGTAATAAGTAGTTAATAATTTGGTATTATTCAATTTACACCATTCCGCTACATTCGATTTGTAAAGAATGAATCGGTTACTGGGATTTCTTACCAACTACTGAAGTACTGGTACCTAGATGGAGCCATATAGTATTTTATTATGATGGAGCGATGCTACGCTTAATGGGAATTCTTTATTCAATAACATACATAAATACAAAAAGGTAAACTAATACATAATAATAGTATGCCACATAAGCATACTATTGTCTGAACCTATTAAATTAATTAGAATAAATTACATTTGCTTAATTTTTCTGGTTGTGAATGAGCCATGTCAACCTATTTTGCTTAAATTCTGCCTGAGGTAAAAAAAATACAAGTAAATATTATAAAACAGTCTTTATCTAAAACAAAAAATATGCTATCAAAAGGCACAATAAAAACATGTCTACCTCGAGGCAATCTAAGGATACGTCTTCTAAATAAGTCATGACAAATTGTACGTGATATCAAAAAACCTTTTATCTTGTAATAAGATAAATTAGACAGAGCCATGTTCCGAGCAAAAAAATTCTGATAAAAAGTCTTATATCAGGCTTTTTATGAGGTACTGAATTACAATATTACTAAAGCTATGTACGTATAGGTATTTCAGATAAGAGTATAGATCAAGTTGCACATTACTCCATTTTGTACAAAACCGCATGGTGCCGGCTTTGATTGGCATCATCCCATATCTTTTGAAGCGACTAAAGGAGTTGTACTTCAGTTTTAGGCAATAGGCTCACAACCAATGCCTCTTCTAAATGAATCTCAATTTTTGTCAGTCGTGATATAAATGGCCATTTCTTACAGTCGTTTACGCTCTGCCCACTCCGCAAGGGATATAGGCGAGGTGTAAGTACAACAACCTTTACAAGAGGCAGTGTTGCGTTGCACTAATTGTGTCGGTATGAAATACTATGACTCCATTTCTAAATTTGTAAAATTCATCAAGGGAACGGAAAGCAGCGTTTCCTGAGAATGCGACATCTTGCACTGTGCTTGCCGAAATGCTTGACTATCGAGAGTAGATATAGATATAGCAATACCCGTCTATAGGTAGCCCTCAGGCCCAGCAGTGGACTGTTGTAGCTGTTAATGTTAGAGTCATATCAGTCCTTAAAATCCCACTCTTGAAAAAGTACTAAGGGTGAAAACACTCAGTATATTTTGTCCTCTGATTTATCAAAGTAAATTTATAGCAAGTTATCTGAGGGGAATACGAAAAAGCTACACTTTAGTGCCAAAACGTGGTTACAGTCTACCTGATACGGATATACTTTAGGAAGTCTAACTTATATGACCTTTACTTTGTATCTGAGGAAGAGATAACTTATATGACCTTTACTTTGTACAAAACGTAACCCTCCATTCTTTCAAAGTCAAGGAATAGAAGTATCCAACTATGTGCGTAGAGCTAAATTATGTTGGGTCCTTTAAAATTAGTTGCGTTTTGTTGAAAGTTTTTCAGTTTCATAAGTTTTCGTTGCATACTATATGAGTGCACGTTTACTTTACGTAGGTAAGATAAATAGGCGCCTATGCTACAAATTGACTTCAATTTTGCATATATTTTGTCTCTTAGTTCTCTATACCGATTTTTTTGCATTTTTGAGCTGCAAACTTAACATAAATAAATAATTTACTTAGTTTGAAACACCTGCATAAACATCTGTACTTAGGAATGGCACATAATATATGAAAACTTTCTTTGGCACCAACTCCACAGACGAGCGAGACGTAAGATATGAGACGGAGACATCGTCATCACGAAGCTTGAAACCGTTTCCATATAAAATGTATGAAACAAAAAAGACGCCGTCAACATAAGCGAGACACGCGTCGCATCGATGACGGCTGACGATCGCTTGTCTGACAGATGCCATATTTCGTCTCGCGTCGCTCGTCTAATCTGTGAAGACAGCCTCTAACTTTGCTCTTAGAACAACAGGTAAACCGCGTTCGGTCATAAAACTGTAAATAAATATCCAGACTGATATTTATAGTCTAGAAAATAGGCGACCGATGGGACTGGCGGTAAATTTTATCTATACTCACTTTGTTATTGTCCACTGATATAATAAAATATGAAGCTCTAGAGAAGACAACGAGGGAAGATAAGAAGTTTTTTTATTTAAATGGTGTTTCTTTTCAGATTTCAGTTGTTACATAACCACGTTAAAGGCCTGCTACTATAGCGTGTAGAACGTAAGTAGGCCACTTAAAACTTTTAAACCAGGATTCATCAGGTCGTTTGCTATCTTTATGTCTTGATCCTAAATAACATTAACAGCCACACCCGACGATAAGTGTGATGCAGGCTTAGACTAGCATCACCCCATTTCTACCCGTGGGTGTCGTAATAAGCGACTAAAGGATAATCATGCAGGGAATGGGCACCAGCGATCTCTGTAAATGCAATATCTTGCATTGCGCTCGCAAATCTACCTGCCAAGAAATACCCGCGATATGAAGAGGTCCATGTCTAGCAGTAGCGCTGTTGTGGCCGTAAGGTTATGGTAACACCCTGTCAGTCCATTACTGGACACGGCCCTCCTTAATTGAAAGGTATTGCCAAATGCAAGATGATCTGTTCACAAGGAACGTGGCTACTTATTCCCTGGTTGAATGTATTCCTGCGTTGTACAATTTGATGCGATGATATTTTGATCCATCACCATTCAGCATTTTATTTAGGCGAAGCATTTAGAACTAACATTTTACCAAAATTCTGCCTAAGTTTAATGGATTCGTAAAACAACTCTTCATGGTTCGTTACATGAAAGGTTCAGGTACTAAACCAATTACAATGTTTGCCTGCGTACCTATATGTAAATTTTATCGTTTTCAGGTTCGGAATGAGAAAGTGAAATTATCCGGTAAAATGTTGGCCTTACGTTGTAAATTACTAGGCTAACTTGCTCTGATAAATTGTAAAAGCATATAATATTGTTTATTTTTTATTTAACACATCCTTTCAAAACCTTTTACACACATTTTCTGTGATACTTCGCAACCAAAGAGTCGTTTAAAATGACGTATCCTATTGCTACGAATGGCTACGAAAGTTGTAGCACGACCGCTACAGAACTCGTAGCTCAGCCAACATGAAAATAAATTGAGTTTATTTGAAATATTACACAGAGTTAGGAAGGGTTGATGTCGGTGTAAATGAGTTACATATTTGTAGGAGGATCAACATAAAAAAATGGGTCAGCCATTACAAAAAATATTCCAAAGAATGAAAAAAGTCATTCGAGTAATGTTATTTTAGAAATATGTTTGCATTGTAAATGAGTTATGATATTTGTAGGACCAACAGAAAAATCAAACGCGCAGCCATTAGAAAAATTATTCCAATGAATGTAAAAAGTCTTATAAGTAATGTTATTTTAGAAATACATTTACAAATCCTTTGTTTATCTTACAGATACAAGACATGCCACAAAGAAAGGTCAAATAAATAATGATAATAATTTCCTTTATCCTGTTGTTTTGGAGAAAGTACTTAACTTAGTATCGTGGGCGATAGATGTAGCCAAAAAATTCTTATTTTGTACCTACTTACATTACCTGTACATTCACAATGATATTAAGTTCGATAATTCTGCTTCTTTTTCTAAAATTGAAAAGAAATTTAATAAGCCGTATAGTCAGGGCATTTTCTGAAATAATCCTGTAATATTTTTGAGACGTTCTGTTAACGAGATAAAAAGAGATAATAGGTGTGTCGTGTAATTGTTTGTTTTGTATCAAAAGGACGGTGTATAAACATGTTTGCACGAACAAGGAAACAAGAAAACGTATTATACTCATATAGTAAAAATAAATCTTCGGTTTATCCAATAAAATATTTACCGAAAACAAAATACTTTACAGTTTCTGGAATAAAAGTACATATATATTTGTATTTTGCTATATTCAGTTTTCTTCAGACCAAACCCTTACCAAAATAGTTTTTTAGATTTGCGTCCCGTATAACAAGATTTGAGCATTAAGTTGCAACTTGTTCCTCGAAACTTTCCAGAACACAATAAATTGTCGTAACTTTAATTCAGCTTCCGTCTACTACTGTGTCCCGTTTGTTTGAATTATAAAGAAAATTCAAAGACATCATTTGAATTTTAAGATAATAATTGATTAAGTAGTAAATAATATATTTGTACGTTTTCGCCGTGTAGTGCCGGCTTAGAATTATATCACCCCATATCTTTCCCATCAACGTACCCATCAAGAAATCGGCTTATAAGAGATCAACTCAAACTAGCTTTTCATACATTATAGAGGAAAAATCAGTGTAGATTTCTAGTTATTTTTTCGCCTTTAATTCGCGTGTTATGTTCGTCGCCTTTACATAATACCAGAAGGCTTCAACAAACCTATAAAATTTCTGTCACTACTAATAAAAATATTCAGTTCTCTATAATAAGTTGCACATAATTCATAAGCGGGTAGACAGAAGTGCGAGAAATGACTCGTATATCACGGCTCGAAACGCGACAGTAAATAGCCTTCTCTCGCGAAAAACATGAAATATTGCGTGCAAACAGTGAAAAGCTTCCCGAGCTTCCAGTAAAATTTCCCTAGATTTACTGGCCGTATCATTTTAAGCTGGGAAATACGCATGTTGATTTAAACCATACTGATGCAAGGCCATACAAACACAAATTAGGAAAACGTGATACAAATATGACTGAGTGGTTCCAATTTCATGTGACTGTCATAAATAGCAATTTTAGAATAGCGTTGTCACTTTTAGTAAAATAGGCTTAGAAACGGATAGGAGATGATTTCAAGTACTTTGTCTATGATTTTACGAATTTGAATTTTATTATCTGGAATAGAGACCAGTATCTGCATAATATAGGCTAGGTAGATATACAAGCGTAGCATTGGACGCTTTCCAGTCAGATAGACCGATGACTTAATGTAGGCGGCTGCTAGTGACTGGATGGCCAAAATGGAAGATAGTGCTTTAGACGTACCCTGGGGAGGCCTACGTCCAGCAATGGACTGCTATAGGCTGATGTGACGATGATTTGAGTAGAAATATTGCGTATATTAATCTAATATTTCTTTGATATCATATCAGGTTCAGTTGATTTTTCCTCTATTTAAGCTATAAACCTCAAAATATTTATGCCTGCTTTCATGTTAGAAAATGGGACAATTGATATTAAAATTATCTTTGACGCTAAAAAAAAAACGCAGGAAAGTTGCAACAAATTCAAAAAGTTCCCCGGCTGAAGAGTTATAAAATTGTTCGCATTTTATTAGTTTTTGAGAGAATAAACTTCTTTGGAATATTCAAAAGTTTCGTTTAAGTTACAACGAAGCTGTACTTATTATGAAAGTTTTGATAAAATGTTCCTTTATAATATTATAATTGGACATAAGATTCAATTTGCTAGATTTGCATTACTTGAGTTTAAAACGTGAATAACCTTTTATTTCAGTCCAATATTTTCCAGGATTATATAATAGTCCATCAAAACGTTAAGATTATAAGCATGGAACGGGAACACTAAAGAAGTTTAGTACCTATTGTCAAGTTCATCGGGTCGTTAAACGACTCGGTGTCCCACGCGAAGAGAGAGAGAGTAAAATAAAAGACAAATCTAGAGCTTTATGCCGTGTAGTGCCGATAGAATAGCATCACCCCATTTTTCCGGTGGGCGTCGTTAGAAGTGACTAAGAGATTTGAGAGTTATTGTGCAGGTATTGCAATTTAAAGTGACATGCTGACAACCTGTCTTTATAGTGAGACAAAGAGCTCTGCATAACTCTTGACGCAAAGGGTCATCATCATCATCATAGACCTCATACGTCTGTGACAGACGATTTATTCAGTGTCTGAGGCAAGATTTTTCATGGCTGTATAAACCGATACGGGAGCGACATTGCATAGGCATGATATACATGTATGTTTAGAGCTCTCATTCATTCACTAGCCACTAAACCATGAAACAAAGCTGAAACAACGTGTTGCTGGTTCAGCTTACACCCATGAATCGTACTGGTTGACTAAAACCGGAAATATCTGACATTTTGAGGTTGCTTTTTGCTGTTTGTTTGCTGTAAGCTTAGTTCAATGAGCTGCATGTGTCAGTGAGATAAGCCATTTGAATGTAACTACATTGAAAGTGTTAAGTTTTCTTGTGGCTGTAAAATCAGTCGCTCAAAAGACTGTGTATCATCAATATCATCATCGTGATAGTGAGTGAGTCAGTCTGTCACCTAAAATTACAGTACACATCAATTCTCAAATCCATTAGTCGCATCTTACTACACCCACTAGAAAGATAAGAAGTGATGTTATTCTCAACCGACACCACACGGTAAATGTATCTTTTTAGTTTCTTCTATTTACGTACCTATAGATCTATCAACTCACCTATTCTGAAGTGAACCTATTTAAAAGCCTTTTTATAATAAAAATCAACTTTAGGATCTAAAATGAAATTACTCAGATTAGCGAGAGTGGCCCCATTAAGCGTATATCTAAAGTGAAATGTGTAGGTACGTTTTAAATAATTAAGTAAATAATTTTAATCAATTAAAATTTTGAATTAAATTTTCGTGACCCTCGGTTAATTTGGTCCATTATCCTGGCACTTTGAAACGAGGGTACTAGGGCAACATGACAGAGCCACAGTACATATAAAAGCAGTATATAGCGAAACTTCATTTCGACGCTAAGAAACCCACTCACAAAGACACTAAGGCACTTCAAGGCATCTTGCTGATTCTCGAGGGGCGTCATTCGGGTTTGCCACGCCAAGGCAACCACTGAATAAATAAAAAGTCTATATAATGTTAGTTATTGATTTTTACACTGTTGATTGTACATTCAATTGTTGCAATTTTTAAATAACATGTTGAAAAGGAATGGTACTGCGTCTCGTCGTATGACGGACAAACATGATCAATCCCTTCGGTTTGTTTATTAACAAACAAAGATAGCACTACCAAGTTGACTACACAGCCTTATCCAAATATGAATCGAAACGCAGTACCAATCGAATACGCGGCGATGTAGTAAAGTATAATAATTGTCAAAGTTTTAAAATATAACGGTACCCTCTTGACATTCTGTATTAGGACTCTGGAGAATAAATGCGTAATTGTGATAACTATTCCTGTGGTATCTTTTTTCCAACAATAAAAACACAAAATACATAGAAAAAAAAAGCAGTGAAAGAAAACTTTCAGTACAATATAGCTGGCCACATTGCTGAGGTAACAATTTCTACCAGGAATCTGATGGTGAAAAACATTTACCTTATATTGTGTTTATAGATTAAAAAAGAAACTTCAATCACCAAAATTGAAAACTTTTTTGACTGACAGAAATCCCCAGAAATGGCAAAGTTTCACTACCGCTTTAAGCTACATGTATGTGTACTGTAACAAGCTGACCATTTACCTTAACAAGCCGTGTTTACTTTACTCCCAGTTAATTGAAGTCGTTATGGAAATGAGACCGTATCGGACGCAATTAATGGCGATTTTTGGTCGCAGTGATGAATGTTTTATGTCGTTCAATTTCATTACGAAGTACACTCAGAAGCATATCAACCTATCGAGGGATCCACTTATACCGGTCATTCTCAGAAACTGTATAAAAAAACAGCTTAAGTTGGTCCCTTGAATTGGTAGGTTCGTATGTTAGTGTACCGATGATAGTAGAACCTATAGTATTATGGGTTTCTGCTTAGGTAGTTTTAACATGTATTTCATGATTTTCCGGTGTTTTTCCGGATCCATTTTGTTAATGGACGGAATTTGTGAAAACAGGAGAACATGACACATGACACCGCATCAAGTTGCGGCCGTACAGGTTTACGTCTGCACCATATTCGTTTCATGTTACGTATTTTTGTAAGTAAAATTAACTTAAAAATCGTGATTTTAGAGGAAGATTACTACAGGATGTATTAAGCCATTACCTACATTTAAATAAATACCTACGTATACTTCAATGGAAATTACGATTACCGAGATTAGATCCAATTATTTGACAAAAAGTACAAAATACAACTCCACGAAGATGATCTCTACGAAGGCCTTACCCCCAAAGAACTCAGAATCTTCACGGACGGGTCTAAGACGAAATCTGGCACAGGGTCTGGTGTTTTCTCGGAGGACTTAAACATCAGACTATCAACTCCACTGGGTTACCACAACTCAGTTTTTCAAGCAGAGTGTATGGCCATCTCACTAGCTACTACAGCCATTGCTGCCAGGGAAGTAAAAGGCCACTCCATCCGTATACTCTCAGACAGCATGTCAGTACTGCAAGCCCTGAACAGTCACACAATGACATCAGGGCTAATCTACGAATGCCACCAACGTCTGATGGAGGTATGTAAACATAATCAGGTAACTCTGCAATGGATCAAGGGACACAGCGGCTCCAGAGGTAATGATGCAGCGGATGAACTAGCTAGAAGGGGTTCGGATACTGAGGCCTATGGGCCGGAACCAATTATACCAATTCCGGCAGGTAAATTCCGCTCCCTACTGAGAGAACGCACAAAAAACGAACACAACACATACTGGACCGGGTTAGAAGACTGCAGGCAGGCCAGAGAGGCCATGCCAAAACTGTCCAGTCGTCTATCCAAGAAGTTGCTCCGACTGAAGAAACCCCAACTTCGCATGTTAACCAGTATCATAACCGGGCACGGTCATTTTAACAAGCACCTCTCAGTCATAGGTGTTACTGACAGTCCTCTGTGCAGAGCATGCATGGAAGAAGAAGAAACAGCTGTCCATGTGGTGCTGCACTGCAAAGAGGTAGCAACATACCGGGCAAAGTACCTCGGAAATCCGGGGTCAATCCCCGAGGCACTCAGTGATTTGGTAGGGTTGCTGAGTTTCCTCGGGGAACTAGGATGGCTCGAGTAGTGGGCCCCCACCCATCACGCAAAATAGGCGCATGTAGACGTCGAGTTGCGGAAAACAGCCCGTATAACCATTACCAACCATTACCATTAGATCCAATTACAAAAACATCCAAGTATACAAAATTCTCCAATTATAGTTCGTTTTTTTATGATTTGATTTAAAAAATATGCAACAAATGCATAATCGCAGTAACACGGAAAAAAAAATGGTAGGTAGTGTATTCCGTTATAGCTATAATACATTTTTACGTAGAACATTTGCTGTTTATGATCTGTAATAAGCTGGCATTATTCTTTACGACCGTAAGAAAGCTTCACGTAGAAAAAATCGTACCTAGTCCATAATAAATAACTTAGTATTTCTTGTTCGTTCTATTCAATAAAGATTTATACGAAAAGAAAATCTAGCCAATTATTAACCGGTATGAAAAATGGAGGAGGTTTTCAATTCGTTGCAAACTTTTTTGATGTCATTAATCTCTCTCCGAGATGTAGTAAAGTCCAATAGATAGTGCAAGACCAGTTATATCTTAATCTTATGGTAGATGAGTACTAATACTAGGTAATCAAAGAGGCAAAGTCATACGCAGTTACATCACATAGAAAATGTAAAGTGACCTTTTTAGAGGGACACCGATTATCCTAAAGTAGCCAAAGTAATTTTGGGACATATGGAAAAAATCACCTGCCAATACGGATTTGATAAAACGCAGGTCCCTTTCGGGAAGTGGTCCAATATCTGAAAGTGGCCGAAATCCCAAACGATTGTCGGAAAGTGGCGACTGTCCCTTGAAATGAGATGAACAATAAATTCCTAAGATGAAGGTAGAGACTAAAAAGATTGAGATAGTTTGGCGATAAATTGATATTATAATTTGAAGAAACAAGCCAAAATACAAATAAATATGTTTCTAGATCTAAATTAATACCTTGATATTAAAATCCCAAGTTTAAGCTAATGCTAATATTTGTTTTAAAATTTGTATTTCACAAAAATCTATGAGCATTTTGTTATAAATTGGCTACTTTCGAAAATCTTGAACTGTAATTTATTTTAGCTCATAATCTGCGTAACTCTTTCAATTTCTTTGCTAAAGTCTAAATGAGAATAATGTCTACCGATTAACTCATATCCTACGATAATCATTTTTTACTAAACTAATGTGTTACTCTTCCAATTTATTTGCTAAAGTCTGAATCTGAAAAACTCATGTCTTACGATAAACCTTCTTAACCAAAATAAGTAATAAAAATTCAACTTCTTCCCACCTATCTACAAATATAAATGTGATTTATCTCATCTCACATGCCAAGTCGAGCTAAAAATAATCCTGCCTTTCAAGTCACGAATCTAGGTATTTATCAAGCTAATCTTCAACAGCTTACATCAGGTGAAGCAAGACTTATCATTTTTATTTCCACAGCTTTGTTTGTACCTTTATTTGACCCACAGATTAGATTTTCTTAGTCACATAACAATAAAAAAGAATGCATGATTGGAGAAATGTAAAAGAGTTAGTGATTTAATTGGAATAACTTATAGGTAATAGACAGGCTTATGTAAATACTTGTTTACTTTAGGTATATGTTATAAAAAGAAACATTAAAAACACTAAAATTGGCTGTTTCATTACAAAAAACACTTCGATTCGAACTCTGTTGGTCTCGACGTTGTAAGGTCACTGCATAAACTATTGTATATATATCTATAATACACTGTAATAGATACATCAAGACTGTGTGTTTCAGAAAGCTGCCTATATTGTGTGATTCCGGCTTAAAATAGTATAGCATCACCCGAATTTTCATCCCCTAATCGTTTTTTAAAAAACTATTAAGGGATGAAATTGACTGTGAATGGCCGCTTTTCCTGAGAATGGAGGAGGCTTATTCTAGAAGTGGTACATGTGGCGGTGACCAATGTACAATATTATCTACACCCCACAGTCAGTGCTCCAACATTATTATTCAACGCGGACATGGACCTCGTTTCTGCAGATTTACGACCGCCGTACAAAAAAGGGTAAATTGTAAATACTTTATAATTTAACTCGCTCGCGTGGGGAGATAATTGTAAGCCGTGCTTCTGTGAACATTTCAAACAGTCGTAGCTAAGGTGTTGGTGAGCGTAGCGTTGGCCGATGACAGTGGTTGGTAGTGACTGGAGGGCAAAACCATGAGATCGTGTCTAATGAAATAACCTGGAGGAGGTTTGCGTCCAGCAGTGGACTGCTAATAGGCTGACGTGATGTGACGTGATTTTGTGCTGTTATTTTCCGTAAAATTTTCTGCACAAGACGTCTCAAGACGTATTTATTTTCTGCTTCTGTATCGTATGGGAAACGCTCAGAAACTCAAACAACATAATTTGATCTACTATGAAACTTACTATGCAGAAACGGCTACAACACATTTAAACCTTAAAAAATCTTACAGAAAACATACAGTCAATTTAACACTAAAGCAGGCGCCATCTTAGGTTTTACTACCATTTAAAGCGCCATAACTAAAGTAATAAAAACTTTAACTGTTGGAAACAGATTTAATTTACTTCCAACATTTTAAACAAGTTCCAGTTAAAATGGAGGTAATTGAAAATTAATGAAAAGGAACATTTGAAAACTAATTCCGCTTTGAACATTAGTGAGTTTGATTCCCAAGCATAAATGGCCCAATTTTCATGTTTTTGTCACTTCAGTAAAGCTATTGAGGGTTTTTGAACTTTAGAGTGCATGTCAGACAGGTCAATTGAGCTAATTTGTAAAACGATATTTTGTATTAAAATACCGGCAGTTGACGTCATATGCCAGTATTTTTTGCATGGCGACAAAACACTTTATATTATTTATCTCAATGTATCTGTACCACAGAGGACCAAAACGTCATTCGCGATCTGTACCTTATCTGTACCTATATTGGAATTTTTAATTTTAATGTTTTAAGATATGTTGAATGAAGATTATAGTACCTATTTTTAAACAGTAGTTATACAGCTTTCAAATTTTTGTAGTTATCCAGTCAAGTACCCTGTTTTTGATCCGTGAACAATAGGTCTGGAAATTCCGACTAGTAGTGATAGTGTGTCCAATGTGGTTAAGTGTGGTAATGCCATGCGCTGGCTTAGAATAGCATCACCCCAAACTATCTCGTGAGTGTCGTAAGAAACAAGCTACTAAGAGATTTGAGAGTTGATTTGTAATGCAATTTTAGTCGAAAAATTTACGTAATATACAGTCTTCTAAATGTCTCTCCAACTTTTGTCAGAAGTGGTTTAACATCCATTTTTACAATCTTTTACACTTTGCCTACCACACAAGAAATTTAGGCGTGATGTATGTATGGATTTGAATTGAAACCGTAACCTCAACGATTCATGCCAAAGCAAGCCAACCAGCTGAGCAATCTCGACTTCCCGCCACACTCGTTACTACGAGCAAAGCGAGCAAAGCTACGAGTTACTATAACGAGCATGCATATTACACAACTTGTTAGGCACTAGTGATGTCGCTCATTAGTGGTCTATCGATAGTTTACACTATTGTGCTACAACCGATTATAAATCGGTAGTTCAAGTTCTGCAATTCTATCGATACTATTATGTTCGTTTCACTACAGTTCGTTTTACTTCAATCGATAGTATCGATACTATTGATTGGTCAGGAATGTGTCAATGACATAGATTAGTTCCCTCTTATTGGTGGTCATTACGTCACATTTTAGGCACTGGTGAGCCTGCTGCCACCTGCAATAAACACTGAATTTACTCCCCATTGTTACATTTTGAATTATCGATTAGTCTAGCTATCGGTTAAAAAGATTTTTTAAAATGAAATATATCGATAGTACCTAGTACTATTATAGTTGGGCAACACTATTAGGCCACAATCCAGCGCAAACCAGTTAAAACCAGTGTTACTCAAACTTCGACTCTAATGTCTTCGCATTACGATGCAGTACCACAGCAAATGCAAACTACATCCAAACTAATCCCTAACTCTGTGTAGTAAGATTGAATAAGTTTCCGTCAGTGATTTATGTGAATTTGCTTAACTCTTTCACTGCCTTGCGGTGCCGTGTGGTGATGGCTCAGAATAGCATCACCCCATATTTTTCCCGTGGGTGTCGTAAGAAGCGACTAAGGGATTTAAGAGTAAAATTCTTTGGTCAGGCGTGGTGTAAATGGTTTCCTCAGTCTACTTCTTGGCATAGTCTTACAAGCCAAATTATGTAGCACTATAGCAAAAACTTTATGACTCACTGTGCTAGAGAAAATAATCAGGAAACTAATATCTTTTATTTATTTAGGCAAGTATTCATTAATTTATCATTCTCTTCAAAACAATAAACTACTTGAAATGCAAAGGTAATTCGAAAACATACTACAATTAGGCATGCGCCTGATGTAATAAAAACTAAATTATTAAGAAATAACTGGAAATTATCTTGTGATATTTTTAAAGTGCTAAATTTTAGACACTTCCCTGAAATGTAAATGAGCACTAAAACTTTTTATTACAGGATCACGCTTGAGTTAGAATGTTTGTTTTAAATCTTGATCTATCGTGCTGCTGCATTATACCTATAACACTTTTTTATGTTCCTCGTTGCCAACTAGATAGCAGTTATCGTGTTAACGACAGCGATTGTTACCTATGAATAATTGACGGTATTTAGCAACGGCATTTAGCCTTCGATTTTCTGTCTATGTCTGTTCCTAACTGTTCTGTGAATATTCGAACCTATCTTACACATTACATTCATTAACAATCTAAACAATAGCTGGACACGCCTATTGTTTAGATTGCAATTTTTCCGACCTCCCATACAAAATTCACGATCAACTGACTGACTTTGTATGTATAGGAGGTCGACATTTTTTTCGTTTCGCACCATTGGCTCCATAGTAAAAGTTGTTCAGTTTCATGGTCTGAGCACGCCTGCAAAGTTTTCGTTACACCGTCCCTTACACCCCGTATAATACGTAAAAAAATGAACAGCATATATTTTAAGCAGTGAACCAGTCCATGAAACTGTGCAACTTTCCATAAGAAACATAGGTCGAAAAATGATATAAAGCTTTTGGATCGCCCATACAAACTGACCTGGCCGTCCATCAAACACATTTTGTATGGGAGGTCTTTTCAGCAGTTATTATTTCTTCATACTGTATTGCCTGGTTTTGCCAAACTCACCATGTTTGGCAAGCGGATAGATATGGTATTTTGTTGGTAATGTCACAGGTAATGTAATGATAGTCAGTAAGTAAGTAAGTAAGTAAAAACACTTTATTGCACAAAAATAAAAACACGAAATAAAATAACATTTCAACGTTACTATGCGCAAAGGCGGCCTTATCGCTTAAAGCGATCTCTTCCAGACAACCTTTGGGTCGAGGATAATTCATAGAAGACAGAGCAGTGCGAGAGCAAGTGATAGAAGAGGAAAATAACAAATAACATTAAGGACGCAATAAATACAGAATAAATAATACCTACATATACTGTACATAGATAAATATACCTATAATATATATATAAATTATATATATTTATATAATACATAATTATATATATCATACATACATAATTACATAAAAGGATATAAGTAGCAACTTATTTTGAATCGATTTTTGATTTCGACAAGTAATGTTGATATACCTTTGTTTTGAAAGTGTCAAGTGTCTTGCAGTGGCGTATTTCACGCGGCAGAGCATTCCATGCGTGGATAGATTTTACTAGGAAAGACTCTCTGTAGTATCCTGACTGACACATTGGGGCCTTCAAAATGTTGTCAGATTTCGAGCGCAGGTTTCTATCATGATCGGAACCAAGAAAGTCGAACCGGTCAGACAGGTAGGTAGGAATTACGGGATTGTTCAAAACGTTGTAAACAACTGAAACTGCGTGAGAATCTCTACGCTGTCTGATCGGCAACCAACCCAGCCGAGCACGAAAAGAAGACACGTGATCATATTTACGCAGCCCGTAAATGAATCGTATGCTCAAATTCTGAAGACGCTCTAGCTTATTCAGAAGGTCTTCGTTCAGATCCAGATAACAGGTATCGGCGTAATCAAGAATCGGAAGAAGCAGAGCCTGCGCAAGTTCTATTTTAGTCTTTACCGGCAACAAGTTCTTCCACCGACTCAACGACCCCACAGCGGCAAAAGTCTTTCTGCTGATCTCCGTGACCTGGTTGGACCACGACAGCGTAGAATCGAGCATAACACCTAGATTCTTCACAGATTTACTGTAAATAAGCGGAGACCCATCAAAAACAACCACCGGCAAGTTATCAGTATCCAGGTTAGCTAGTTGTTTTGAACCACCAATGATAATAACCTGGGACTTACTGGGATTCACTGTCAGTCCATGCGAGGTACTCCAGTTCTTTACAGTATTGAGGTCTTCATTAATTCGATCGACACCTGAAGAAACATCACTGACAGCACAATGAGTGTAGATTTGTAGGTCGTCAGCGTAGAGGTGGTATTGGCATTTCAGGAGTGGGGTAAGGAAATTGATAAAAATGGAAAAAAGGAGAGGGGACAGAACTCCACCCTGTGGCACACCGGCTGAAATATCACAGAAAGAGGAGCTTCGATCATCAACGCGAACGCATTGCTTGCGTCCACACAGATAACTACGAAACCACTCCAAAGCTGTAGTGGACAGATTAAGAGACCGAAGCATCGCAAGGAGAATGTCAAAGTCAACTGTATTGAAAGCGTTACTAAAATCTAACAAAACAAGTATGGAGATAAGTTGACTAGACATACCCAGGCGAATGTCATCGGTCACCTTAATTAACGCTGTAACCGTGCTGTGCCCAGGGCGAAATCCGGATTGAAATGGACTAAGGATATTGTTGGAATTAATAAAACTACAAAACTGTTGGTGGACAAGGCGTTCGAGGACTTTTGAAAGGAAAGGAGGATTGATATAGGACGGTACTGGGATGCGGATGTGGGATTACGGGTCTTAGGAATCGGAATGACTGCCGCCTTGCGCCAGCAATCAGGAAAGTACCAGAGAAGAGCGAGAAGTTAAAAATGTGACACAGAATAGGAGAATCGTTTGGAGAGAAAGGAGTAGCATTTTACGACTAATCCCGTCAACACCTTGAGCATCAGACTTAATAGCAAGGAGATTCTTCTCAATTTCTCGCTCTGAAACTGGTCTGAAAGAAAAGGATGCATAGGAAGGAGAAGAATTTAAAGAAAGTGCCTGCAAAGTAGCTTGCTTAACGGCCAAAGGAATTGGTGAGGCAGAAGAAAAGTGCTTATTTAGAAGTTCAATATCGAGACTAGGAGCTAGTGATGACTTGGATTTGCCAATACCAAGCGACCTGAGGAACGACCACACCTTGGCGGGGTTACTATTTTCTACAGAAGAATGTATAAACCGGCGCTGTGCATCTCTGCATAGTCTACTACAACGGTTTCTCAGAGCCTTGTACCTAACACTGTTACTTTCAGAGGGATCATTTTTGTACCTGGATTTGGCGATATTTCTTTTATTCATTAAATGCTTTAGATCCTCTGTAAGCCATGGCGCTGGTAGGTGTTTCAATTTGACCGGACGAAGAGGGGCGTGTACATCAAAAAGTTGTGTTAATAGGGAATTGAAAACTTCAAGCTTGCCATCAGTTGTTGGAGCATTTAAAACTGCCTCCCAATCGATACTGTTTAGATCCGACTCAGGTCGACTTTGGTCAGTCAACATGACTCACCAAATTTTCGTTTCAATTATGAAGCTTAGATTTCATTAAAATAATACAAGAAGCAGCAGACAAACAGTAATATCTAATAATGTCCTCCTACCAAACAAATGCCGTGTAGTGCCGGCAGAGTAGAATAGCACCACCCCCCTCTCTTCCTGTGGGAGTCGTAAGAGGCAACCGAGGGATAAACCCCACCCAAACAGCTGGGGACAACCGTATGGTGGCGGTTAATCAACAACAAAAGTATTCCCAAGGAGGGTTGACGTCTGGTAGGCGGCCGGTCGCAAAATTAAGTCAAATACTTTGCAACACGATTTTGTGTTCAACGAAACGTGTTGCGCCTACCCCAAGGAATTGGGATAAGGGCAGAAAAATGATGTCCTCCTACCAAACAAATGGTTTGGTTAAATAAGTTGGTCAAACAAATCCTAACATTAGGTCTCTATACAAAGCCCGTGCTACCTAAACCTGGACCTCGAATGAGAAACCTAAAAGCTTTTTTGTAATATCTAGCACAAAAGCTCTCGTCCTAATATCTAGGTATTCTCGCCGGTTATATCCGGCTAAAAGCCTGATAGCAATTTGAACAAAACTCATCTAACTATAACCCGGCAAATGTTATACAGGGTGTAAAAGAAACAACGTTAATCCTGTTATTGGTTTACGTATTACAGTCAAAATTCGTAAACTCGTAGTCTTCAGTGTGGAAATCACCCAAAACTCGTTTTTTTCAAAACTCAAAGGACTTAAAAGGGTCGTGAAAAATATTATTGAAATATTTAAAACTGGCCGAAACCCACACCGGACCCACAATACCACTGACTGGCTTTATTAGTGTTGTGCTAAACCAGACTATTATCTCTTTGAGCCTTTTAATTTCAGTAACCGGCTGATTATTGAATTGAAGTAAATATTTTTCTTTTCACATCTCCCAAAAATTGCCAAGTTATCTACGCAGCTACAGGAGATTTTGCTTTAGCTACAATCAAGCTCAACTCGGGTTAGAAAGTTTGGACATTAGAGCGTTCTTATACCGCGCAGATTAGACTAACATTGGTGTCATAAGTGTTTAACCAGACGTGACTAAGAGCCTTATCACACAAGCGGTTTGCTAGCGGATGAGAAGCGGAGCGGACGCCCAACGGATGCTAAAAGCTCAGTATCC
This sequence comes from Phthorimaea operculella, assembly GCA_024500475.1. Taxonomy (NCBI): domain Eukaryota; kingdom Metazoa; phylum Arthropoda; class Insecta; order Lepidoptera; family Gelechiidae; genus Phthorimaea; species Phthorimaea operculella. The sequence goes on from JANFCV010000002.1 coordinate 12,626,730, forward strand.
GCTCGCAAGCCGTGTGTGTTGTAATGATAACAGCCTTATGCTGTACACTTAAAACCTCGTATACACAACGTGCAAACAAGCCAATACGGACAAAATCGATCTTCGCAAATTAAAACTTCCGCTTCACGTTTCAACTATAAAACTACACTTTTAACTTGTACAAAACATTATTATGTTGAAGCAAAATTATAAAGCGGTAACAAGTTTTATTTTTAAAGTTTAGCGCAGGAGATCTAAAACTTAAACTCTGTTGTTGACGGCAGAACAAATTTTATTTTACACTGAACGAAACTTTAATAGTGCAAGATCAAGTTAACTTAAAATTCAAAAAGAGTTTTATCTTTATACAAAGTCTTTTCTTTGAGACAGGTTGTAATAACAGCTTTATTCATAAACTTAATCAAATATCAAAACAATGCTAGGCTAGACTTTATAAAAGTAAAATAACAGTTTACTTTTAGGTATTGAAATTAAAATAAGTTTTTTGTGATTGATAAATTATCAAAGATAATGAATATCTTTGTCCGAAAAGCATAGGCCTAAGTATGCGAAACTATTATGCTAAGTAAAAGATAATCAATCACACAGCAAGATTTTGTTCAATCTGCAGTGTGGTGTGGTATCAAAGTAGCATCACCTCAATTCTACCTCTGTGTCTCGTATACAGCGAATTAGGGACAAATTCATCCAGGGTATGGACAGTAGCGTTCCCTGTAAATTCAACATCTTATCCATATCAAGTGTGGTTAGTATGGCAGTACCCCCAATAGGGGGAGGCCTATGTCCAGCTGGGAGCTTTAGTCTGTGATGCTTGTGTGACAATAAAATTTCGTTCCCAACCTAATTCTTTGCAGCTAAATTGCAAACAATACACGAGTACAAGTATAATGACGCCCGTATATTTTATTTAAGCCTCGTTTGTTACGACAGTTAATCCTAAACAAACAGACTCGGTGTTTTACCTATTATACTTTTTTGATTGTGGTTACCTGTCCTTGTAGGATTGAAACCAGGTTAATGGTTTTTATCTGGATATAGGCATAATAGGATTAAAACTATTTCCTTCTTCTGAAAATTTCATTGCATGGCAGATAGAATATTTGACGCACTCTCTCTCTCTTCATGTTAGACACCGTGTCGTCCAACAACCCGATGAAACCTGATGTCAAAGTAAGTGTGTACTAACAGAAGATCAATCTGCCCCTTTAAGGAATCAACCTATTCTATTTGTTCTTAAAAACTGTATGAAAACTCAATCACAAATATTCAGCAAAATGGACAAAAATACACCTTCTATTAGTGAACCTAAAAATCTGTTACAACCACATTGTGGCAATGTTGAAACTAATAAGTATCGTATTTCAAAGAAAAAGTTGTTTTATCGCAAAACTTTATAGAACTTTAAAACAATCCAGACTAAGCTTACGCTTCAATAGGCTTGAACTTAAAACTGATAACATATTTACTATGAGCTAAAACGGATTTGTTTTTTCTTATTCGCTTAACCTTCATTTTCTTTTGACGACCAAATCGTGAAGTTCTTGGGGCAAAAAACAGAATTAGGTACAGCGCGCCCCAAAAACAAATACTAAGAAGGAAAGCAAAAAGAGGATTAAACTTTTTAGTATTACGAACAGCAAAATGTACAGTAAAAATAAAGTCTCATTTTAATGGTATCTGTAAGTTATGATCTGCAGCAAAAACTGGAAATCTTTCTTTATGGCGTAGGTAACCTGGGACAGGGTTACTTTTAGTAGTGGGATGCAATATGCTGATTTGATGTGATGTTATAATTATGATTATGATTTTCACCTAAGTTTGCATACAAAATGCGTTCAACAAATTTTAAGCATATACCTACAAACCCGCTTTTGACTGCAGCAGTACAGAATCTGCAGTCAAATGTTTGAAGAAACATTATGGAGAACGGATATTCCGGATATTCAAACGAAAACGTATGAGATGTATTCTCTGGACGTCTTTATGACGTCATAAAAACGGATGCGATAGAGAAATCGAATCGCGTTTGAAGGAAGCTTTCTATAAAGCTTTGTGATACGTGTTTAGATAAGGTGGTTCAGTAAGCAGGTAAATTTAGTGTATTACTAGTTACTGCCAATAGACTTATAATTCCTGAATGTTTTTTTTGTTTTATAATCTTAAATTGTTGCAATCTGAAACAAATAATGCAGGTTAAAAATATGTAAAAAATATCGTATTAATTGAAATGTAAAAATGAGACTCATAACTTTTTATAGAAATTATGGTCCTATTTAGAACCCCTTGATAAATATTTATGTTCTTACAACTAGAAATTACTATTGTTTGGTGTACAGAGAATAGTTTGGTATACAAAGAAATATGGATAAGAAACGAATAATTTAATTGGCATGTAGGTAAGTAGAGTAACCTAATTGATCTCGAGATACCGGTAATAAATACCTACTTCAGCTCAATATAATGAGCTCTTAACTGCTCTTGATAACCAATTAATCATCAATGTAATTACGGCTATCAATACCCCCAATACATCCTTATAATCAAAATATAATTAATACACCTTATTAAATCAGTCAATGTCGGTGAACACACACGTACCTATATATTACTTAATAGGTTTAATACAGTTTCGGTTACGTTCATCATCTTTCTGCCTTTATCTCCAATCAGTTGGAGTCGGCGCAACATGTTTTGTTACAACAGAAAATTATGTAGCAATGATTGGGCTATGTATTATGGCCGGCCGCCTTTTAGGAATGTTATTGTAGGAGGTATAACTGCCACCATGCGGTTGATAGTCCACAAAAATTCACCCCACATTACGTCGCATTTTACGGAACACCCTGAGACGACTAAGGTTTGCAGTACCTATTCTTAACTACACGAAGAAATAAAAAATATTAAATTACTTATAAATGCTTTGCATTAGATTTTTAAGAACATAATTAACCTTATGATATTTAAATGGTACAGAGCACTACACTTTACGCACATACTTACATTTCAGTGTGGAGTATGGAAGCATATTTTATTCACACAAAAAGCTTTTTAAGTTCGTGTAAAAGTAGGACGAAAAGCTTGTCGAAATAAACTAACTTGTTAGCAGTTTTACCTTTATAAGAGCCCAGCGTCCCGTAAGAGTAATAAAACAAACTCACATAATACTCGACGACCCTAAAATTCGACCCTTTAGGGAACAAATGTCGTAAAAGCCATTTTGGCCAAAATGGGTTTTTAATGCTATCTTATGTAATTTGACGAGCTCTATCGATCTGTATATTTAAAATTTTGATATCTTGAAAAAAATGGCTTTTACGACACAGATTTTTAGACAAGAAAAACTGTAATTTAAAAAAAAAATTGTCGTAAGTACCTTGTTTGGACGCTTTGGACACTAAAAAAGTGTCGTAAATAACATGTATGTAAAAAGGTGGCTTATACGACATATTTTCTCAAAAAGACCAAGAAAGTGAAAACGTTCAATTTGTCGTAAAAGACAAATTATTTGATACTTTTTCTTTTACAACATTAAGCATGATGCGAAGCTTGCAGCCATTTCAGGTAAATTTGTGGTAATGAACAAGAAGTCTTAAATAGATTACTCCAACAATTGGCTTTACTACATAATTTTTGTTACCTCACTGGTGTTTACGACAGAATTTACTGTTTTGGGACAATAGAGCTTGACGTTTATTGATGTAAAATACATATTGAATGAAATAATATTCTTTTTTCATGTAGTAAAATACCAAGTTGCGGATAAAATTGGTGAATTATTGTAGTATAAAAAGTAATTATTTAATCAAAATATTAATTTATTAAGAACGATATCACTAAGTAACATAATTAAATTCTAGTTTTTAAAGTTGGTTGTTAGATAATGATAAAAGTTTATTTTTGAAGTGTTTTGGTGGATTGACAGTCTTATTCAATATTTTTATTAATTTGGTAATATTTTTAATAATTTGGTACAACATAATATTCACTTTCTTCAATTATTCACGTCTTTCTCAATAATTTTTCGTATTGTCAATCATCGACTGATTTTGTTTTCTCTTTTGTTCAATATTCGGAGTTCTTTTAATTCGAAATTATTACAGCCCAGTAGATTTTCATCTGATTCAAATTATTATCGTTCAATTTATTATCCTTTTTCTTTAATTTTGATAGTGTTTGGTAATTTTCGTATGACACACTTAATGAAAATATTATCTAAATGTATCTGTCCCAACGTAATACATGAAATATTGTAGTAGCTCTTTCTTTTCTGTACAAACATACATTGCATTTATCACGCCTTTATCTCTTATGGGGTAGGCAGAGCTTGAACGGCTGTAAAATATGATCGTTGTCGCCGTGAATATTTCAGGGACATTTCAAAATAAGGAAGTTTTTCTTCACATATGTCAATAAGTATCTCTTTTAGTTTTATCAAGTTAGTGGACTATTATTTAATCTCAATTATCCAGACAAGAGATTATTTATTAATTGTACACTAAAACATACATAGTAAAAAATACAGAGAGTCACAAGACACTACAGGTCCTGCTATCCTTCTGTAGATGTCAAGGCTAAAACAGTTCTGATGTTGCTTTTTTGCCATATATAAAATAAAGCACGATCACAAGTCTTTCATGTTTTTGCACTAATTTTGACATTTTACTGGTAGATGGCACAAATTTCTCACTAAATGCTAGTATATCAAAGGCTGGTATGCTAACTAGGCTTGCTGACGAGATGCACACGATCAACTTGAAGTTTTCCCAGTAAAAAGTTGCATACAGCATACTTTATTATCTAGCTCTCATTCTGATGCTTTGCAAAATTGAATACCGTTTAAAAATCTATATCTGACTCCTAACCCCTTGTCAGTTATCAAAGAACAATTGAATTTCTCAGATGTGATTGTAATTATTTTTAATATAGGATTACATTTATATTTCGAAGAAAAGTTTCTGACAATAGTTGTTCAGTTTTGTGAGTAGAACACACTCTTAAGAGATATGTACTTAATTAGATGTAATGTAACCTTTTATAGTATAATATTATTTATTTTGATGACACAACTTCAACTCTTTAAGCTCATTCGAAAAATAAACCTACCAACGTCATAGGCACATCGTACATCGTACGAAACTTATAAACTTTATAAACTTTCTATGTTGACTTAAACCAGCTCATCTTTTCGCCTTTCGATCGATCTTATATGTGAAGTGACTAAGGAACTTTATAGTTTCATATCCTTTAGGTACGCGATTATTATATTTTATGCGATAGCCCAACAATTGTTTACTATTGATTGTGGAAAGTGTACCACCAGTAAATATGCCGAAAAGTAAGTCAGAAGTGCTGAAAACTTCAGATTTTTACATTCTTTAATGCTCTAATTACTCTGCAAGGGTAAAGGCTTGACAATGTATCTGAATTTGAAAAAACTATGCAAGATTGAGTAAAGTATTAGCGTAACTACCAAATAAGTATAATTTTACCTACAAAAATCTACATTTTTTTTCCAGATTTCTGTATTTTACTACAAAAAAGTGGGTCATCGTGTTTAACAAAAAGTAATTACAACAATTTTGATTGTCTCCATACATAAAAAAAATGTCGTAACCACCAATTTTTCTAAAACAAAATGTAGTAAAAGCCACCCTATCTCTTGAACTGTTGAAGTTAGCATATTTATTCTTATACACTTTGAAAGGGATTTTTGCGGCCAAAAACATATGTAAACAGTACTAATATAGCTTTAGAAATGTAAAAAATACACAACATTATCGTTTTCCATTTTTAGTTTTTTGCGATTTCCCAAAAGTTGCGATTTGGCTTTTACGACATTTGTTCCCTAAAGGGTCGATACTTACATTTCAGTGTGGAGTATGGAAGCATATTTTATTCACACAAAAAGCTTTTTAAGTTCGTGTAAAAGTAGGACGAAAAGCTTGTCGAAATAAACTAACTTGTTAGCAGTTTTACCTTTATAAGAGCCCAGCGTCCCGTAAGAGTAATAAAACAAACTCACATAATACTCGACGACCCTAAAATTGTTGTGGAAGGTATAACTACAGTGTACGTGTATGTAGAGGTACATATAGAGGTACAAGGCCTTTCCTAAACTAACACATCAAAGGCCATAATACCCGGAAGCTTAGAGTATTATACAAGGTGGGCCAAAAGTAATCACCCTATGTGAATCACCTCCCATTTTTTTATTAGACATTAAAATCGACTACTGTTTTCGGAAATCAATATTTCGAAGATGCCAAATTTATGTGATTATGTTTCTAAAAAGACATTAGTGAAATTGCCATCTCTACCGTACATTTTAACTTTAAACACGCTGTTTTCCATACATTCCTGACCATGTTTTTTTTTTTTTTTTTTTATCTCTGATGGGCTTACTCTTGACCCCAATCTTACCCTAGAGCAGAGATGGGATCTACGGTGGAGCGAGCTTGCCCAACGGTGGTTTTATTTCGTGTTTTTATTTCGTTTGTGGTGGTTTCAGGGACTTGAAAGTTTTGTAAACTGTAATTTGTAATCTTGAGCTTTCAAAAATACCATTGGGTGAATTCTGGCGATGTCAGATCTGGAGATCTGACCAATGGGTTCAAAAACCAAATTCTGTGGATTGGTTTTCACCAACTTGCATCAAGTCTGGAGTTGGCATCTAACTGCTTTCTTTATTTTTTATTTTACAGCATTAAGTTCACATCTTCGAAGGAGTATTCCGTGATAACAAAACTTATTCTAACTTAATAAAAAAAAAATGGGGGCCGTTCTAACATGAGAAGGGAGGTTTTCAGAGACCATTTTTGATTTGACTCAGGAGGTGGCAATTTGACCAATGTCTTTTTTAAAAACATAATCACATAAATTTTAAATCTTCAAAAGATTAAATTCCGAAAACAGAAGTAAATTTTAATGACTAATAAAAAATGGGAGGCACATCCTATGGGATGACTTCTTTTGGCCCACCCTGTATAAGCAAGCTATATGCGCCTAAAAAGTTGGAATTGTTGGCAGTAGTCTGGGTGCACCCTCTTTGTCTGTCAGTAGCAAAACGCCAGTGACACCACTACTGAACCTCTAATAACTTCTTATAACATTTGACATCTGTATCTAGGGAGCAACTGCTTACACTTTGACAGTACACCGTGGGACCTAATGCGAACTCTATAGCTTGCTTATATATACTCTGATACCCGGAAGGCTGTCGCAAGGATAGCTTGCTCGCTAAACATGAATAAACAGTCAACATGGTGAAACTCAAGGACTTAGAGTCATATTTCAGCTGGAAGCAGCACAAGAGGTCTGAATTTTTGCAAAAAGGACCCTAAAAATCTGTATCTGCCTGGTACTTAAAGTGGTATGTACAATCAGCAGCTGAGCACATACACATTTTATCATCATTTACCAATTAATGGACCGGCTCACACTGGCTATTACTGTAATTAGGTACTTAGTCAAACCAGTATACCTAATTTATATAGGTCTATATTTGACGTGTGCAGGCTTAGAATAGCATCAACCCATGTCTTTCCCGTGGGGGTCGTAAGAAGCGACTAAGCGATTTGAGAGTTGATGTGTATTGCCATGTTTGGCGACAGGCTGCCTTGCTGTGACTAATAGTGGTGATACAGTCTTCTGAATGACTCAAAACTTTTGTCAGACGGGTGTAAATGGCCATTTTTTTCATACCCGCAAGGGATATAGGCGTGATATATGTATGTACGAGTATGTAAGTTGATTTATAGGATCAAGGGGTAATGAACTGCTGAAACCGCTGTTTTTAAAGAGATGACGTTGAAATAACGCATCAAGCCTCAGAGATATTCATCAATTTGATTAATCAAACTTTAATCAATCATTTTGCTGTACTTTGGGCTGCAAACTACTTGCAAAAGCTTTTCGGATCATTTATCATGTATTGTTTTCAAAAAGTTCATGATTAATTTTACATGACGCAGCACACCACAAAAACGTTTTGATAGTAAAAAACAAGTTTGCCAATTATAATCTTTAGGCTATGAAAGAAAATACAGGATTAATTACGTACGCAATATTGCAGGGTAATCCTATTCATAAATATGAAAAACTTTTACGACGGGGTCATCCCCGTATTCGTGAAAAACAAAATCGTGTGTCTATGATACAACATATCCCCATTCCCCCATAGGCATCAGAAAGCGGTATTTGACAAAAACAAATTCACAGCAAAAATGTTTCCATGAAGCAAGGATCCCATAATACGAATAAACAATGAGGATACCCCAGTTGAATACTTCTCTCGAATGATACTGGATAGTGATGCAAAATTCGATAAAAATAATTATATCGATGCCTAAAATCATCGACAAATCGGAGAGTCACACATATCGATATATCACTATCGAAAAATCTCAATAGGTATATTGAATCGAAAGGCCCATCAAATGAACGCAACATTTATGTTTCTGGTAACACTGGTAGTGTTCTGTTCAACGCTACTAAAGATTTATCGTCCTGTCGTTGAGTTTTGACTAATTTCTATCCTAAACGTTTTAAATTCGTAAATTAATTAAAGATTTAACAAATATCGATAACATGTCAGTATATCGGATTACTAGGTAGACACATCGATATTGACTGAAATCGATATATACAATTCGATAAGTATATCGATAGTTTCGTAAATTTTACATCCCTACACTGGCATATTCTTTTTGTATCAAAACTCATTCCCTAGAATAGACCTGTCATCCGACGAAAGGGTTGAATTTCCATTCCTATTCAGACGCCCGACTGCATTTTTATTATTAAAATATTCCAGTTGAATTTAGATTTCAGTGAAAAATCTTGTCGTTCCTTTACAGTATCACTTGAATAAAACTGTTACTTATATCTTGTGTAAAATACGAATAAGCTAGTGGACGAAAACAAGGAACTAAATGGTGACGCTACCATGCATTTAATCTGTCTTTCACATTTTCTTCTAATTCCAATGTCACAGATTTTACTAAGACAGACATAATTTTCTTTAGAAAAAGTTATTCAGTTTTAAATGCTGTTTCCATTTACACTCTGTATTACACTGTTACCACGTCCGAATAATATTTCACCTATGAATTTAAACTACCGTCATGGAATTGGAGTTTCCTGTATCTACTGGTACTTTGTTGCTCCTTATCAAATGTCGAAAATGGGTTATCGTGCCTTGTTGCATAACCCTGGTGAAGGCCTACGTCCTGCAGTGGTTAAGACTAATGTGATCAGTAGAGGTCGGAATGCGGTGGCAATTTCGTGCGTTATCATGAACATAGATATGCAAAATTTCCAAAGGTTTGTCAACTGTGGGAGATCCGCAATTTTTCAAATTCATTAAAATTATACTGCCCTAAATAAAAGTAACTACATAACTATTCTTTTTTCCCCTTGTGGGTAGTTGCCTTAGCAACAGTGTTTATATTTTGCTCCCCAGTTAATTTAAATTTAATAATACTTATTTCATATAAAAGTTATTTAATTTATGCTTATTTTACATGCATAGATAGTAGTACTCACCTGCAGTGTTAATTTTCCTACTGGAAGTCCTATTTACTTGGATATTTACATCACATCATAGCAGTGCCACATACACAGGACAATGGACCACACTAAGGTACTTGCTAGCATGGAGGCTATGATTAGCACATTCAACTCAAAGATGGCTGAATTTGAAGCTGAGCTGAAACAAAATGCTGCCCGCAAACCTCCTAACACAATTGCAGCACTGAACACTGAATATCAGGGGTTCAAAACCTTTGTACACACTGCTATCACTATACTACGTGCTGAGGTTGATGCACTTGCAAGAGGCCAAGACAGACTTGAGATGCACCAGCGTCGCAAAATACTACTTGTCCACGGGGTGCCGGAGGCCGACAAAGAGGACATTTCCGCCGGAGTTGTAGCAACCTTTGCTGCTAAGTGCAAGATGTCCGATTTGACTGTGAATTGTATACAGTATAGCCATCGACTGGGAAAGAAAGAGGCCAAGTCAAAACCCAGGCCGATCGTAGTCAAGTTCGCCGACAAATCTGTGCGTGACCGCGTATGGAACTCGAAGAAGGCGCTGAAGGGATCGAAAGTTACACTTTCCGAGTTCCTCACGAAACCTCGCCACACCGTGTTCATGGCGGCCAGGGACTATTACGGCGTTTCTGCGTGTTGGACCCGAGATGGCTGGATACATATCAAGACTCCAGATGGGAAGAAGCGCAAGATTGAATCCATGGCGGACTTCAGGGCATTATGTGTCGAAGCCCCAGTGTCTGCGTAGCTTGCCGTTATTGAACATTCCTAATCGAATCACGTGCACTGCTTCGTGTTTTTTCGTATACTTCCGTGTTACGTATTCATCATAACCACTTTTTCGACTTTTTTTCTGTTTTTTTTAGTAAAATCACTCTGGTGAATGTAGGTTATTTGGTTATTTTTAACTGTCACTCGAGCTGACTGACAGACGGGATTGACGAAAATGCGTTTCGTTTTTGCAATTTTGTTTTGCAATTTGGCAAAGGCTTTGGGCCATACTGCCTAGTATGTGGTAATTTGATTTTTTGGTAAATTATTGTAAAATTTGTGCTTGTATCTTTTTTATCATTAATGTTGCTGTGTTTTAATTAATCCAAAGTTTTTAATTTGTATTAACTCATACACTGCTGGTGAGAATTTTAGTTAAGTTTTGTTTATTTTTTTAAATTACTTATTTATATAATATATTTATTATTTATTATACAATCTATATATGCAAACAACTGATAATTGTGACAATAGCTTTAGTAGTGACGATACGAACTTCTTATCATTTACATCCGTTTCACAGAGTTCAGAAGACAGTTTTCATAGCGTTTCTCAGGGCCTTGACACCTCGTTGGAATCAACTTTTGCAGCTTATCCTAAAAATTTCAATGCAGTGCATATAAATGCACAAAGTATCCCGGCACGCTATCCTGATCTTTTGTCCACTTTTTCCAATAATTCTAATATCCATGCCATACTTGTATCTGAATCCTTTCTTAAGCCTTGTCTACCCTCCATTTCTTACTCTCTTCCTGGTTTTCACTTAATCCGCAATGACAGATCTGGCAAGGGAGGGGGCGGTGTTGCCATTTACCTTAGAAGTCATCTCCCTTTTAGCATCCTAGACAAATCTCACACTGTTTACCGTAAGTCTTCTGAAACTAATAACAAGTCTAGTATGCCTGAACATCTTTTCATTGAAGTTTTGTTTGGACATTCTAAATTACTTCTTGGTGTATATTATAACCCCAACCTTAACATTGATTACTTTGATAAGTTTAATGCACTTTTAGAAAAATTTGTTCCTATTGTTGATCACACTATTTTAATGGGCGATTTCAACACCTGCCTCATTAATAATGAAAATCAATATCTCAGTCGTTCCACTAAGCTTCGTGCCATAATAGACTCCGCAAACCTTAATATCCTGCCTCTTAATACCACTCATCACTTCCCGCACTGTGTCCCCTCTCTGCTAGATCTGATTATTGTATCCTCGACTGATCATGTAAGCTCCCATGGCCAATTCAACGCTGAAGCCTTCTCGTACCATGATCTTGTCTTCCTGTCATACAAAATCCGTTGCCCTAAGCCTAAACCTCGTGTCGTGATGCAACGGAGCTTTGCCTCGATCGATACTACTAGATTCATGACTGATCTTAGTGGGATTGATTGGGACTCTGTTTTCCAAGCAGATGGTATTGATAAAAAGCTTGAAATTTTTAACTCTCTCTTGATTCAGGTGTTTGATGTCCACGCTCCTCTTAGACCCGTCAAACTAAAACACTTGCCTGCACCATGGCTTACGGATGACATTAAAAGTGTAATGGCTAGGAGGAATGCTGCAAAGGTTAGATTTAGAAATGACCCTACCGAGGCAAATCACGAGCGTTACAAGGTACTGCGTAATCGTTGTAGTCGATTATGTAGAGACGCTCAACGGAAGCATATTCATGCTTCTGTTGAAAATGGTGACCCTGCTAAGGTATGGTCTTTTCTTAATTCCTTGGGCATAGGTAAAACCAATAGTTCTACCTCTCCTAATTTTGACCTGAACTCCCTAAATCTCCACTTCACATCCTGTTGTCCTATTCCCTCTTCCACTAAACAGGCTTCAATAAACTCACTGTCTTCCTTTTTACGTCCTTCTTATTCTCCGTTTTCATTTAAGCCAGTAACTGAGCGTGAGGTTGAGAAAAATATCTTAGCCATTAAATCTAACGCTGAGGGCCTGGACGGTATCAGCCGAAGAATGGTCCTGCTAAGTATCAGTGTTGTATTACCTATTCTATCTCATATTTTCAACTTTTCTCTCAGCACTGGCACTTTCCCTAACTGTTGGCGCCAAGCTGCAGTTATCCCTATTCCTAAAGTCGGCAATCCTTCTAGTATGTCACATTATCGACCTATTTCTATCTTACCCTTCCTCTCAAAAGTTCTTGAGCGCCTAGTTCACCATCAGCTTAATTTTTTCATCAATTCTCACAATCTGCTCAGTCCTTTCCAATCCGGTTTCCGCCCTGGGCATGGAACAGTAACTGCTCTAACTAAGGTATCTGATGATGTGCGGCTGGGTATGGCAAATCAACAGCTAACGGTTTTAGCTTTACTTGATTTCAGTAATGCCTTTAACACGGTCGATTTTGACATTCTCTTAGCAATGTTACGCTCGCTGCACATCTCAGACGTTGTGGTCAATTGGTTTAGCGGTTATCTGGTTGGACGGCAGCAATGTATTCGTGTTGACAGTAAAGTTTCTGATCTCACTAATATAACTGCGGGTGTGCCTCAGGGTGGAGTACTTTCTCCTCTCCTCTTCTCTATTTTCATCAACTTCCTTACACCTCTTCTTTCTTGTTCTTTTCACCTATACGCCGATGACCTCCAAATTTATACCCAAGCGCCTCCTGACCAATTTGACTCAGCTATTGCTGTTCTTAACAATGATCTTGCGACTGTCCTTCAGTGGAGTCAAAAACATGGCCTTACAGTCAATCCAAACAAGTCGCAAGTCATTGTTTTTGGTGGTTCTAAGCAGGTACATCGAGTGAGTTACGACAATGCCCCTTCCCTGACTTTTGATGGTGTCGCTTTGCCATTCAGTAAAGTTGTTAAAAACTTAGGTGTTTTTTTTGACACTACACTATCTTGGGCTCACCATGTATCGCAAGTCAGTCGTAGGATTTTTGCCTCCTTGGGTTCACTAAAAAGGTGGAAAAATTTGCTTCCTATAAGGACCAAGATCGAACTTGCACAATCTCTCCTTGTCCCTATTCTTGACTATGCAGATGTTTGCTATCTTGACCTCAATGAGGATCTCCTTGATAAGCTTCAAAGATTGCAGAACATCTGCATTAGATTCATTTACGGATTGCGCAAGTTCGATCATGTGTCTGAGTACAGGAACCGCCTGAAGTGGCTTCCTATAAGGTTGCGCCGGAATGAACACATCCTTCTACTCCTGTACAAAGTCTTACATGATCCTTGTTCTCCTCACTACTTGAAGGAATGTTTTCAGTTTCTGGGTGATGACCACAGCCGTAATGTTCGCTCCAAGAGCGATAATATCCTCCGCGTACCACGTTCTCTCTCGCAGTCAGGGTATTCCAGAGAATCGTTCGCTTCAAGAGCTTCTCATTTGTGGAATGAGTTGCCGTATGATATCCGTCACTCTAAATCGTTTGCCATTTTTAAATCAAAATTACACAATTATCTCCTTGTTAAATCAGTTGCTACTTAGATAATATATTTCCTATCTGTAATTATATATATTTATATATTATATATATAGTATTTATAAATGTATATGTCGCAGCCAACTGGTTAAAAACGCTGTGTAATTAAACAACTAGTTCTTTAATCGAACGCCGCCATCAAACCAAACAACTAGTTCACTGGCTGAATTTTGAAGCATTCCAAACGTTCAACACAGCGGCGGATAGAAAACCCGCTGTTTAATTGAATAAGTACGTTTTTTCGCCACTGTGGCGCTAGAGTCCGTTTGTTTACAAGATGGCGTCAGTGGCACAAAAATCAAGACCGTATTTTGTTATTTTATGTTAAATAATCAGTAATTAGCGTCATCAGTGCTGTTTCATGGTTATAAGTGATAGAGGCGCCTACGGGGGAAACGTCTGAACAAAAAATTCAAACAGTTGTCTGAAGAAACTCTGTGAAATTATGAAATCCAACATCAAGGTAATTTTGTTGTTATTACACGAATATTGAGCCATCAAATGTTTATCTAGACACACGGCAGTGTGTCCGCCAAGTTCGAGCAAAAAAAGCGACACACCGGCCGTGGGTTATATTACACGAACCATTTCGGGCCAAGTTCGACCCACCTATAACTCAAAATCTATTTTATCTACGCATATGAAATTTCTAGTATCTGTCGAGATCTACTTACTTATCTAAAATACAAAATTTCATTAATGTACCTATTGTAGGTCTTGAGATATTGACGTCAGAAAATCGCTATTTTTACTATACACTCACTGACTGACTGACTGACTGACTCACTCACTCACTCATCAAAAACCTAGACCACTTCCAATGGTCGTATTGACTTGAAATTTGGCATGGAGGTAGGTCTTTAGGTCAAGGTAAAGGAAAAAATCTGAAAATGGCCAAGTGTGAGTCGGTTTTAAAATAATGAAGGTGTAAATTCATACCCCTAAGGAACTAAAACAAAAAATTCATCTATATCTTCCAATCGTCGTACCGACCTAAAATTCGTTACGAAGGTTTGTATTTAGTCAAAGTAAAGTATAAATGAGATGTTTCCTTACCTAACTTAATCATAAGAAAAAAAGAAAATACCCTTACAAAAATAAATGAAATCCCACCCAAAACATAAATGTGAAAGGCTGCCAAGTTCGATAATATTGGAATGCTTCGCCTATAAAAGAAGTGAGATCTAAATAAGTACCAAGTTCCATACACAGACCTCAGTTAAAAATAGTTACAGGAATGCACACTTGATTTTTCGCAGTTTGGAAATAAGAATCTACTTTCCAAACTGCGGAAAATCAAGTGTGCATTCCTGTAACTATTTTTAACTGAGGTCTGTGTATGGAACTTGGTACTTATTTAGATCTCACTTCTTTTATAGGCGAAGCATTCCAATATTATCGAACTTGGCAGCCTTTCACATTTATGTTTTGGGTGGGATTAAACTGTCACAAACCTAATAAAACATGGGTAATTCGTTATGTAATCATTCAATTTGCAGTATCTACTAATTTTCGATGAAAATAGGGTGATGTGTACGTAGGTACTTACAAAGTATAAAGCCCTATGCAAACTGCAGCGGGATTCGGATGGGTACTTGGGTAGCGTAGTAGAACTCAATCGCTTGACAATATGTATCAGTCACAATACCGCGTACCCACGTACAGAGCCGGTTCCGCTCCGGTTTGCATAGCTCATGCTCGGGGCTAGACTGTAGGGGAGATTGGGGTTGGGACACTAGGGAGGCCGCCATAAAAATGACACTTTTTCAAAATTTTCTTAGTAAGAGTGGTTGCACTGGTTGAGGTGTATGAAAGGGGGCTGGAGAAAAGTGTTCTAGGTAAACATTGTTGCTGATGAGCAACCCTGTACATTCCCGTCAAAAAACATGGGGGTCAATATGACCCCAAGGAGGCCTGTTGTGGAGGGCGAAAGGAGAGGGTATTTTTTTTCTATTTACAGGCAGCCCCCTTTCATACACCTCAACCAGTGAGAAACACGATTTTTTTTAAAGTGTCATTTGTATGGCCGCCCCCCTAGTGCACTCCAACCCCAGTCTCCCCTTTAGTCTAGCCCTGAGCATGAGCTATGCAAACCGGAGCGGAACCGGCTCTGTACGTGGGTACGCGGTATTCTGGCTAGTACAATTAATTATCAAAAGATTGAGTTCTGCTACCCATATACCCATCCGGATTCCGCTGTAGTTAAGAATAACTTAGTAAAGCCCTATGCAAACCGTTGTGGAACGTGGGTACGCATAATCTGACGAGTAGGTACAAATATCAAGTAATTGAGTTCCGGACTTCCGGTACTCACGTACCCACCCGGATTCCGCTATAGTCTCTTAGGCTTACTTTCAGATCACAGAATCAGACATACGCGGGCTCTGCGCGTGTTGGCAGTTTGGTACGCACCCACTTGGCAAACCACGCGTTGCCCTTGCGTTTACGACTCACAACGCGTAAGCTGTGCGTGTGACATTATAATAACGCGCGTGGAGCCCGTGTATGTGTGAATATGCCCTAACACACATGGCTACCCTAGCAAATTGAACGTTAGCCAGTTGGCTAACCGTCGTGCAGCTGTAGTGTAGAACGTTATCTTCAACAACTTAGCTGATGAATGTTAAGTTGTTTGGTTAGATGGCGACGTTTGATTAAACAACTAGTTGTTTTATTACACAGCGTTTATAACCAGTTGGCTGCGACATATATATATTTATTTAAGTATGTATCTTCATCTTATTATAATTATATTTTAGGTATTTTTATTTTTGATTTAGTTTATTTAGGTTTAATTGCTGAATTTGAGGTTTTTAACTTATATTGCTTCTGCAACTACTTGCAAATTTGTATCTACTGTCTCTTTCAAGGTAAAGGTTGCCTGGAAGAGATCGCTGCAAGCGATAAGGCCGCCTTTGCTTACTTTAGCTTTAAGATTTATGTTTGTTGTTTAATGTTTTTATTGTAATGTAAGCAATAAAGTGTTTATCTATCTATCTATCTACTCTTGACTAATCTGTAACACAGACATTGTTAAAATTCAGAATGTAGCTGTAACAAGACAAATTGAAGCTAAACTAATTTTGTTTTGTTGGCGTCTGAGCCGAGTTTATCCCATTGCAATTAATCCCTTCCCAGCTAACTCCTTTGCCGATAAACGGTAACTCGAAAGTACAAAGGCGATGGATTAAATATCTACTGAGCTCAGAATGTCGTACATTGCTGCTTTTTAAAGCAGCCAGTAACGACGAAAAACTATAATATAAAACGACCAAAAGTATGATTCTGATTTTCATCATCTTCTTGCCCTTATCTCATATCAGATGAAGTCGGCGCAACATGTTCTGTTTGAACACAAATCATGCAGCCAAAAGATTTGACAATGTTTTAGACCGGCTACCTGCCTGACATCAACCCTCTTTGGGAATGCTATTGTATGTGGTATCACCATGCGGTTGACCAATATTCGACAAATATTTAGCCGAGGTCAAAAACGCTACGTCGCCTTTTACGAAACTGCCTGAGTGGACTAGGAGTGGCAGTATTCCACCTCTCATCTAGTCCATTTTATTATCTGTGTTGTGGATATCTGAACAGCTGTTGAAACAAGCAATGTATTTCAATTTTAGTGTAGTGCAGTTCTTGAATTATCTCTGCAAGAAGCGTAGCCTCTGCGCAGATGCTGTAGCTGCAAATGACTTTTAAATAAAACCGTACGTATTTTATTTACTGCCGGTTTATACTTCCTTTTTTCATTGCAATCTTATTGTATTAAATATGCTAAAGCTTAGAGATCCCTTACGACAAATATTTAATAACAAAATTCATGCGATAATTTCAAAAAAAGAATTATGTGTTTAATTTTTGTCAACCAGCGTATTTTCATCCAATAAAACAATTAAAAAGTTAAATTTGCACAGCTAACTAGCGAATAAATTTACCATGCTTAACTTATTTTCATTTTGTGTTGGTATTGCCCGAGTATACTCTTCAGGGCACTTAGGAAGGTGCGGAATATCACAGAAAGCTTTTTATGAAGTTAGTGGAACAGTACGTAAAATCTAGGAGGTATCATGCTAACTGGATCACATCAACATATTACCACAAATTAGGGAAACAGCACGCGGGGCCCCATATACTCTCTATTTTGTGCTATTACAGTCCGCTGCTGTAAGATACGCCATAAGGCGCAATCTTCTGTTTTCTCTCTATAGTTACCACTTGTTCACAAGAAATATTGGCACTTCAAATTGAGCCTGTTCTGCGTACAATCGCCAGCAAATCCACCTACCCATTTAAGTCACCAAGTTATATTGTTTTTCATTAGTATTTGTTTGAAAAACCATCATAAGTTGGTCCCTTAGATGGGTAAATGGATTTTCTGGCGATAGTACTAAGAATTCTTCTTAATCCAAGTTAACTTTATCCAAGTAAACAACGTATTGTCTTCAAAGATAAATGTCGTTCTAAATGTCCTCCCATTGAACAAAGAGTCGTTTAAAGTGGTATATTTTACGTTTCAATCCTTAATGGATTGAATAAACAAAGGAAATGTAACGAAAAAAAGGAATACAAATTATTAAATCGTTAGAAAACAATTAATTATCTCATTATAAGGTAGGTTAGGTACTGATATGACTTCAGGCTTTACTTACATAATATTATGATACTTATTGTACTTAGGGGCTATCTTCACAGATAAGACGTTCGACGCAAGATGACATACGTCGGACAAGTGATCGTCAACTGTCATCGATGCGACGCGCGTGTCACGTGTGCAGACGGCGTCTTTTCTGTTTCATACATTTTATATGAAAACGGTTTCAAGCTGCGCGATGTCGCACGTCTCACGTGTCCGCCTCATGTCTCATGTCTCGCTTGTAGAGTTAGTGCCAAATAGTACTTCTATCTAAAAAAAATATGATCATATCTTATAAAGATAACAGTAGCGACGTCAATGCTTTTCAAATTGAACATCTTTTACGTTAAACATTTTTCGACTAAAGAAAATAAATACTCTTTCAGCCACAAAATGATTGAAAACTTTTGCTTAAAATTAAGTTAGAACAAAAGCTTTTTACGTGTTTTGTTTTTATTGTTCGTTCAGACGTTTCTGAATGATCACAAATAGCTCGAGAGCCCAGGGGGTAAGTGGCTATCTCATAAGGTACCACGATAGGTTTGGATCGTTAACCAAGACTTAAACAAGTCGTATGACCCAGGTCTGCCAGAGCCAATCCTGCCGAAACATAAAAATAATCGATATTTTTCAGAGTCATTTTTTCGTAAAAAATATGTCATAAGGTACCACAATGAAAGTGCTGGCATCAGTTAACCATTGAAAAATTATGTAAAAAAAGCTTGGTCTGCCACTGCGCACCCTGCCGGAAGTGCTTGCCAGACCTCTCCAAAGATGCCCTTCCGACACCCCTAAACTATCTCATCGGGTACCACGACGCGACCACCACAACATAATAGCCAAGATCACTCTGACAATAGATCACAAGGTCTGCCAGGCCTAAACTTGCCGCATCCTAGTGTTTCAGACATTTGAAGTTGTAGGTCCAGTGTATGAAAAATGACCTATATCTTTTTCCCCCCGTGTTTGATTTTGATGGTGCCTTAATACGAAATGCTCTCCATAATAAGGAGCTTCGAGTCATATAGAACAGTTGGGTGGAGGGTTTCAGTATTGAACGCAATCCTGTCAAAAAGTTTGAAATGGAGGTTTGGTCTATGAAAACTGGCCTATATCTTATTCCCCCCGGGTTTGATTGTGATGGTGCCTTAATATGAAATGCTCTCCATAACTAGGAGCTTTGAGTCATATAGGTCAGTGAGGAGGAGGGTCTCTGTATTGTACACAATCCTGTCAAAAAGTGTGAAATTGTAGGTAAAGTGTATGAAAACTGGCCTTTATCTTTTCCCCCACTGGTTTGATTTTGATGGTGCCTTGGTATGAAATGCTCGTAATGATTAGGAGATTCGATTTGTATAGGTCAATTGGATAGAAGGTCTCTGTTCTGTGCACAATCCTCCTAAATATGACAATATTCGATAACTTCTGCAGATTTTATCAGTTAAAATTGTCATATCATAAGGAACTCGAATAAAAGTGCTTGCATCACCTTACCTTTGACAAATTATGTTTAAAAAACTTGGTCTGCCACTGCCCACTCTGCTGGAAGTCCTTAGATGAGATAGGTTAGGGGTGTCGGAAGGGTATATTTGGAGGGGTCTGACAAGGACTTCCGGCAGAGTGCGCAATGGCAGACCAAGTTTTCTTAACTCAATTTATCAATGGTAAGCTGATGCCGGCACTTTTATTCGGGTACCTTATGATATGACAATATTAACGGCAAAAATCTGCAGAACATATCCAATATTTTCATGTTTAGCAGGATTGAGATTTTTTCCGTTAACATTGTAATTTCATAAGGTACCCGAATGACAGTGCCAGCATCAGCTTACCATTGATAAATTGAGTTAAGAAAACTTGGTCTGCCATTGCGCACTCTGCCAGAAGTCCTTGGAGACCCTCCAAATATACCCTTCCCCCTAACCTATCTCATCTAAGGACTTCCGGCTGAGTGCGCAGTGGCAGACCAAGTTTTTTTAGCATAATTTGTCAATGGTAAGCTGATGCAAGCACTTTTATTCGAGTTCCTTATGATATGACAATTTTAACTGATAAAATCTGCAGAAGTTATCGAATAATTTCATATTTAGGAGGATTGTGCACAGAACAGAGACCTTCTATCCAATTGACCTATACAAATCGAATCTCCTAATCATTACGAGCATTTCATACCAAGGCACCATCAAAATCAAACCAGTGGTTAGGTAGGGGTGAGATAGGTTAGGTGTCGGAAGTGCATATTCGGAGGGGTCTGACAAGGACTTCCGGCAGAATGCGGAATGGCAGACCAAGTTTTCTTAACTCAATTTATCAATGGTAAGCTGATGCCGGCACTTTTATTCGGTTACCTTATGATATGACAATATTAACGGCAAAAATCTGCAGAACATATCCAATATTTTTATATTTAGCAGGATTGAGATTTTTTCCGTTAACATTGTAATTTCATAAGGTACCCGAATGACAGTGCCAGCATCAGCTTACCATTGATAAATTGAGTTAAGAAACTTGGTCTGCCATTGCACTCTGCCAGAAGTCCTTGGGAGACCCTCCAAATATACCCTTCCGACACCCCTAACCTATCTCATCTAAGGACTTCCAGCAGAGTGGGCAGTGGCAGACCAAGTTTTTTAAACATAATTTGTCAAAGGTAAGGTGATGCAAGCACTTTTATTCGAGTTCCTTATGATATGACAATTTTAACTGATAAAATCTGCAGAAGTTATCGAATAATTTCATATTTAGGAGGATTGTGCACAGAACAGAGACCTTCTATCCAATTGACCTATACAAATCGAATCTCCTAATCATTACGAGCATTTCATACCAAGGCACCATCAAAATCAAACCAGTGGGGGAAAAGATATAGGCCAGTTTTCATACACTTTACCTACAATTTCACACTTTTTGACAGGATTGTGTACAATACAGAGACCCTCCTCCTCACTGACCTATATGACTCAAAGCTCCTAGTTATGGAGAGCATTTCATATTAAGGCGCCATCACAATCAAACCCGGGGGGAATAAGATATAGGCCAGTTTTCATAGACCAAACCTCCATTTCAAACTTTTTGACAGGATTGCGTTCAATACTGAAACCCTCCACCCAACTGTTCTATATGACTCGAAGCTCCTTATTATGGAGAGCATTTCGTATTAAGGCACCATCAAAATCAAACACGGGGGGAAAAAGATATAGGTCATTTTTCATACACTGGACCTACAACTTCAAATGTCTGAAACACTAGGATGCGGCAAGTTTAGGCCTGGCAGACCTTGTGATCTATTGTCAGAGTGATCTTGGCTATTATGTTGTGGTGGTCGCGTCGTGGTACCCGATGAGATAGTTTAGGGGTGTCGGAAGGGCATCTTTGGAGAGGTCTGGCAAGCACTTCCGGCAGGGTGCGCAGTGGCAGACCAAGCTTTTTTTACATAATTTTTCAATGGTTAACTGATGCTAGCACTTTCATTGTGGTACCTTATGACATATTTTTTACGAAAAAATGACTCTGAAAAATATCGATTATTTTTATGTTTCGGCAGGATTGGCTCTGGCAGACCTGGGTCATACGACTTGTTTAAGTCTTGGTTAACGATCCAAACCTAGCCTATCGTGGTACCTTATGAGATAGCCACTTACCCCCTGGGCTCTCGAACTAAAAAAACTCTTTCATTTTTATGAAGTTTTTTAGAGTCGTTGACTTTATAAGGCTTTCTGTAACTTCGCAATAGAGTTAAACCTTGGCTGTATCATTTAAATTTACCTGCTCGATATTATATTTAGTTGGAAACCTAAGTAAGACCCTGGAGTAATTTAGCTCTTTACGCTACTAACTTGATTAGATTTAAGGTCTGTTCCACATGTACGATCAAAATTGTGTAATTGTGTAATAAGTGTCATTAGTTTGCCTCGCTTATACATCAATCTATAAAAATACAATAAAAAAAACAAAAATAATGATCTAAAACACTACTGAATAGATCCTTACGAAACTTTTAGTGACAGAAGCGAGATAAGCTCTCGTATGAAACTAAAACGCGTTACGTAACGCGCGTTCTAATAAAAAGCTCTGTAGCATATAGCTCTGTAGCATGTTCCGTAGCTCTCTACGGCGTAGCAAAGTTGTTTAGTGCTACGATGTGAGAACTACCGCTAACAGGTGCACTCTGAAACTGAGAACTGTAAAAGCATAAAACCATAAAACTGAGCTGCGCCCTGCGGTACAACTAGAGTTTTAAATTGTGATTTTCCTACTGTAGTAAGCAGTTATACAAATCCCGCTTAAGTTGTATTGCCTAGTGTCGTACTTATTCAAAATGAAAGTTAGAGAAAAAGAGGAATGATTCCGAAATTTAGACCACGAAATTACAAACTGACATCAAAAAAACAGCGAAGAATGGTCCACTATTGGAAAGCAGAAATTGTAACGTCAGTGAAAATGCGTTTCTAGGTATAGGATTTCTAGGAAAGTTATCCAATTTTATAGCCAGAAGTCAGGAATACAGTTTTTGGTAGCATTCTGTCGAAAAAGAGAACTTCACAGTTATTGCTTGTATGTTGCGCGAAACAAACTTTCACATGCTAAAAAATCACTGTTTTTTAAACGTGAGTGCTTTAAAAGGCGATTCAAGAATGAATACAAGGAATGGGTAGCAGCGTACCCTGTGAATGCAACTGTGAATAAAGCTCGCCAATCCACCTGCCAAGCGTGGTGAGTACGGCAAATTCAATTCAATATCCAGTCCAGCAGTACACTGTTGGGGTTTTAGCTTTCTGTTCATCCTAGATCTGGTATTTTATTTCATCATCACAGATCCTTTCACATTGCTTTTATTTTTATATTTTTATCCCGCCCGAGCCGCGTTTAGAGTAGGAACACAAATTGTTATAAAAAGAGAAAATTTTGCACTACAAATTTTCTCTTTTTTCAGTTTGAATCAGATTGTGACTTTTATAAAGAGAATCTTGTAAATTCGTACTGAGAAATAAAACTTTTTCATTTTGATTTTGAGACCTATTGTCGTGAAAAGACCCTAAATTCAAGGTCGTTGACCTCGGCATCAGCTTAGCTTTAAGCTTAACATGCTCTGTCAAGATAAGCGTAATTGATGGCTTGAGTTATTTCACCCAATAGCTTAGGTTTGGCTTAGGTTGTTATAACTTTATTACTAAGTTACTCAGATAAATAGTTTGTATCAAAAAGGTAAGCTTTTTTACGCATAACAATTTTTAAGTTCACAAAATGTAAAGTTTGAAATATATTCTTTTCGAAATGGTGTTGGAAAGTAATGTAGGTAAGTATAAGTAAATGTCAAGAAAATCAGTTATTTTAAAATCAAAAACTATTTTCTCACGTACTTGATAAGAAGTTGAATAACTAAACTTAACTCCTCCTGTGTGGGGCTTAAACTACTGATAGCTCTATCTGGTTGTTGCTCTAGCAGGTTGATGTGCTGCTGATGGTACAGTCACAAATTAGGGAAGCTCCGTTAGTACTAGCGACGCTTTTGACGCTTACTGACTTTAACTGCAATCTCAGAGGAACTCAAGTTAACTAAGAAGATGGTTGCCACTAACGCTATATTTCTTGGATCAAAATTGGCTAAGAATCATATGACGTTCTTGTTCAGATTTTGCTGTTTTTATATTCTTTTACTTTGACAGTAGAAACCCTGTCTATGTATAAAGTGTCAATAGCAAAAATCCTAACCGATCGTGTGTGGTGACAGTTGTAAAGTCAGTGTTTACCATACATTAGGAGTCCTATATAGTAAGCCCCACACAGGAGGAGCCAAATAGGATAGAGTGATCCTTCTGTAAACTCTCTATTTTGTGATAAAACCCAGTTTTTCACAAAACCAATATTTGTTTTGACGTTATCAATAAAAACTTTCCATATTCATCGTGTCCACATAACCTAAAACAAAACCGGAGCGGCGAAACTGAAATTCAATTCTTTAAACAAAAGCGTAGCAGTAAATCAATCAAACCGGGAACAAAATCTAGCTGCATCGGACAGTGCGGTGTTGTTGTTTAGAATATTAATGTAAGTTTAGTTTGCTATACCGGGAATAACAAAAAGGGTATAACAAGCCGCAACTAGGTCAAGGTATTCATAAAACTGAACAACTTTCCCCATGGAACATGGGTCGCAATATGAAAAAAGTTTGGACCTCCTATAATAATTCAATCAGCTGAGTGGCGATCTAGTATTGGAGGTTTAAATTTTCTATTTCATGTTTCGAACCATGATCCTAGGGGCAAGTATCCTAGTTTCATCTCTCTCTCTCTCTCTCTCAGTTTCATGAGAAGGTACCTTGAATTTCTTTCGGCTTGTATACCTACAAGTTATAAAAAAGTTAGCCTAAAGTCAAGCCATATCCAAACAGCAATTTTTTTCCACCCGTTTTATTTTCGCCACTTTTTGTAACACATTGGACTTTATACACACGGATAGGCGATAAAAAAATCATGCGTAAAGATTCGCAAAGGCGCCCTTTATTACAAAATATAGAACGTGAACAATGAATAGGTAAACGAGCCCGCGTAACTCAACAACTTTCACCATGGACATTAAAACGCAACAACGTTCCTGAAAAAGAAGGAAAATAAGTCGATACTGATTGAAATAAATATTTGTCCTCTTGTATCTATAAATTTTGTCAGAGCCTGAGTCCTTTGGGAAAAGTTGATTAATCCGTTTAAAAATGTTTTACTGTGTTATTTTTACGTCCTGTCAACAAGACACATTAAATTGTAAGATCATACCGTCTATACCGGGAGTAACGGAAAGGGTATAACAAGCCGAAAGGAGGTCAAGGTACTCATGACACTGAACAACTTTCCCTATGGAACATGGGTCGAAATATGAAAAAAAAATTTGATCCTCTCATACAAAATTGCCGATCAGCTGATTGATTTACTATGGGAGGTCCAAATTTTTTTTTCATATTTCGACCCATGTTCCATAGGGAAAGTTGTTCAGTTTCATGAGTACCTTGACCTTCTTTCGGCTTGTTATACCCTTTCTGTTACTCCCTGTATATTTTGCGATATTTTGTTTAGATAAATGAATCCTATCGTTGGACGACATGGTGTCCCACTCGAAGAAATAGGAAATTTCGTACGAAACCCAAACAAGGTGTCTCATTTGAACACTTTTCATTTCAAACATGGTAGGTATATTTACTCAGTAACCAAATTTCCGTTACCATCCTGTGCGCCACTTGCGGCAATGCAGCCCAGTCTTAGAGTATAATACTTAAGCTATAGAATGCGCCTAAAAATTTAGAACAGTTGGCAGTAGTCAGCACGCAACCTCTCTGTCTATCAGTAGCAAAACACCAGTGACAACACTTTTGGACCTCTATAACTTCTCGATCCATAAATACCGAATTTATGGAGCAACTGCTTACGTTTTGACAGTAAAGCACGGGGCGATACGCACACTCTATAGCTTGCTTATACAGGGTTATTTTTTAGTCAGTGCGCAAACTTTGCAGGATGTTTCTACTCGTGATTCTGAACAACTTTTACTATGGGGCCACATGTGAAATCTAAAAAAAAATTTTGGGTGTTCCATACATTTTTGCCGAGTAGGTATGAATTTTTCTATGGGCCATCCAAATTATTTTTTGCAAATTCGCAGGTGGCCCCATAGTAAAAATTTATCATAATCACGAGTAGAAACACCCTGCAAAGTTTGCGCACTGACTAAAAAATAACCTAGTATATACTCTAAGAACCCAGTAAACTACGTCACGTGCTGCATGCGCTGTTGGAAATGCAATAAACAAGGAAAATTGCAATAGGAAATGCGTGCAAAGAATTTGAAGTGATAAAATGTCGAGACGAGGGTAAATAAAGTCTGTCTGTGATTTTGCAGTATTGGGAACGACGCGCTTCGCAAGTAATTTTACGCGTTTTCGTAGCAAATTCAAAATTATCTCTTTCGTGATTGAAGTAAAATGGGGAAAAGTACTAAAGATAAACGAGAGGACTTTGGAATAATATGCTAAACAACATCGATTTAATTCTAAACTAACATAACCTAACCTACCATTATCTGCTAACAAAAACTACGCATCTTTGTCAAAGAATTTGTATTCAAATGACGTCATGTTATTTATTTTATTAATTATCGAAATGCAATGTCATTTTCACTTAAAATTTCTATTAAATAAAATAACTTTGTATCATAAAATCAAACCTGCGGGAATTGTTAATATTAAAAATTGTAGAATGTTGACTCGCTAATGGTCAAACAAAAAATTAAATCAATACGTTTTCCAGTAATGAAAAACTCAAATGGAATGAAATACAAATAATACTCATAAGTGATTGAAAACATGAAAATTGCTACTTCGCCAGTAGTTTGACGAAAAAAAGCAATTGTAGGTTTTAAAATATCGTGAGATTAAAATCGTTCTAAATTGTTACATTTATAACAGTCAATCTTGTAAAATTTGTGGTTGAGGACAAAAATTACATGTTTTAAAGCGATTGGAGTGAAAGATGTGGTCAATATTTCCATTTTGACACAGGGTTAAAAGATGTTGGCTTAGAAATTTATGTCCCTAAAATAGCTTTTTGTTTACTACGTTTTATTCATGAACTTATTATGACTCTATGATGATATTCGCATCGCAGAAAAGAAGGTTGTATTTATTTTATGGTTAAGTATACTCAAACTTAATCTTACACTGAAAGAAAGCTTAAAGTGGTGGTATTTCGCTTTGAAGAGCAAGAATTTTAGCTTGTGCCTTAGCAAAAAGCTCTTTTCTCATTTTGTGCTCTGTAGCGCCATCTATCGTAGTGACTGGGCTTTAATAATGTTTCTCAGCCACGCAACCTAGAAGCTGAAACCTCGAGGGGTTTCAGTGAGTTGCCGTCCACAGATTGCTTGCTACTGAGAGGAAACGTCGATTTTGGTAGTCGTTGATAGATGGCGCGCTATGTTCTTTTCAGATGTAAGCAAGCAATGCCACATTTGTTTACTGCTTTTTTGTCCTTCCTTTTACTGCGTATACTACAAAATATGCCACAAATAGATACCGATGGTAAGAAGTAATTTCATTTATAACACTTTTCATCCTGCCACCATGCAAAAAAAAATACTAAGGACTCAGCGAATTGTTTCAAATTGCACTTGGATTTTAGGACTTCCCGTGCAGCTACATTTTCCACACTCTATAATATTAACACTGATCCATTGTTGTATCTAGTGTTCACTTATTAGTAAACTGATATTCCTAATGTTCGCCTATTAGTAAACTTATTGATATTTTTTTCTACCACAGTAAATACAGCGCATGACATAGTAAAACAATTCATGCCAATGTTATACTACCGGCAGCACTTCGAGTGACCAATTCAAGGGATCTTTGTGTAGTACAGAATAAATTTCATTCAAAGTAGAATACAATTTCAAATATTTTTTAATATACCTGCGGTAACTATTTTTTTCTAACTAATAATTTCGGTCGAAATGCAGTTTGGTTGTATAAAGAAAATACATTATTTAGACAGTACTCAAGTTGAACTTCGCAGAATGAAACATAGTTTATTTTATTACACCGAAAAGTAGGTGACGTAAAAAACTCTCAAAATTATCTACAGAAGGGGCCACATTTTTACGGCTAACCAAGCTCACACAACAGAAAACCTGCCCAAAAGCCGATCAAACTGGCTTTTAATACTATTAATAAAAAACAAAACAGTATAACCAACATTTAAGTAAATGCATGCCTGTTAAAAAAGGATCACTTAATTAAATAGTTACGTTGAGATGTTGCTGCCGTACCGAAAGTCGCAGGTTTAAATCCGGCATGTGGTGGAAAAATTTTCAAGCTTTCCAAAAATCCAAAAAGTGTATAGATTTAAGAAGTGAATCAAGTGTTTTAAAAATTTGGTATATAAGTCGAAATGCTGTTGAAGGTACATGTATGTTTTGTATCCAAACATCATGCGGCTGAATTGTTAAACAATGACGAAAGAGTATCATTAACGTTCAGTTTCTATACCAATCCCACTGCGTCAACACCTAGCATTATTATAATTACAAAATTAACATAAATTATAACAAAATCTATTGGTCGAGTGTGTGCTTTATAAACTTCTAAGCTAAAACAATCGGTAAAATGATATGTGAACAGTGAGAGATGGGAATCGAAGGAAATATAAGGAAATGAATCGAAACACGTTTTTTGTATTCTCGTTACTTCTAGTGGTGACTTTTCAGGTGAGATGCTAAATGCTATATTCCTACTGTATTTACGATTTAAATATTTTGTGCAGTGAAAAATAACATACATACAGTGTGAATTCAAACTGGCAGGCATGAACAACTTGTACTGTGGGGCTATCGGTGAAAATCAACGAAGTGAAAACACTTAAATAAGTAACAGTTCCATATATTTTACTTAAGTATTTTCTATGGAACAGATGATCTTTTTCATGTTTTTGGATATGTTCTCATAGTAAAAGTTGTTCATATAGATGCCTTGAATCGCCAGTTTGCATAAAATAATGCAAGAAGCACACTGTACCTACAGACATTTATTTACCTACGGCTCACTACTGTGGAAAATATTTTCCCGATAAGTTTTGGGATCCTCAGAATCCCTATCTCAATTTTAACTCTGCCGACCAGCCAATAGTGATTGATTTTTGAGTTTAATTTAGGTAAACTAAGTTAGACAGTTCAATTACTAAATAATTATTCTGGTATTAAATTTAGAACGGGTAAATAGTAATTTACGCTACTGTTTCAGAAAAAGGGAAGTTAGTAACTAAGGTTATTTTATTGGACATATCATTCGTACACCATATAATTAAAAAAGTGATATCTTAGCCTGCAAAATTAGGCAATTTTCATAAATGAATAATGAGAAAAATTAAAAAGTGTTAAAGTTGGCCGGGACTTCAACCTGGGGCCGTGGAGTACCGTGCCACTGCTCTACTAAATGCGCTGCTGGCGCCTGAACGATGCTAACTAATTCGAATTCAATGCGAAACGAGCATCGAGAGGTTAAAAAAAAATTTAGGACTGGCCAGGCGCCTGTTTTTTGGCTACAAGTTGTGTTTTTTTTTAGGCTACAGACTTCCAAGACAACCTGATAAATGGATACCGGGCACTCATCGCGGACATCCAGGTGCGGACGCAAAAGTCTCGCGAAGACATGGACACCCTGGTCTCCCAGATCAAACTCCTCATGAAGAACGAGGCTGACAAGGCTATCAACTATATGACGGTCTATTTGGAGCAGATCTCGCTATATTTTCAGGTATAATCTAGGTGCGGACGCAAAAGTCTCGCGAAGACATGGACACCCTGGTCTCCCAGATCAAACTCCTGAGACAAGGCTGACAAGGCTTTTAAAATATATGACGGTCTATTTGGAGCAGATCTCTATATTTTTCAAGAACATGATTAAAAGGGTTTCTCAAGGCTATTTAATTATTTGGAACTTCTCAGGCAATGAAAATATTACGTTAATATAACGTTGGGATCAAAACTCAAGGGTAGAAATGCCATACTAAAAGAAAATTGCATTATATTTTTAGCTGTAAAATTATGCTACGGATAAAGTTTACAACGCATAATTAAACTGTTATTTTGTTCCCGGGCATACAAATAGTTTTGTTAATTGGTATCTACTTGGCAATAGGACCTACGGGGACACTTACCTACTTCCTGAATTTGTTAAACATGTTATTTGCATACTTCGCAGGCTCTTAGTTGAATTTGCAAAATTATACAAAAATTATATTCTGCAATTCAGTTATTCTATGTACGCCTTCTTAAATTGCTAAGGAACTATTTAAGTTAAGGCTCGGACTATCAAGTGTAAATCGCCTGTGAAGTCAGTCTAACTTTTGCAAAATTACAGCTTGCCTTTTTAAAAGATGAAGATCTGTAGCCTGCACCAAGCTTGCACCTGTCAATGATGAAACTGATACAATTTCACATGTATTTGTGCGCCAGATGTCATTACCGTCTCTACCATGCTTATCTCTTACGTTAATATTGTTGGCTTCTTATAATTATATTTTATTGATGGCTTCTTATAAATCACTAAGTTTATTTCTTCTAGGTAATCATTCACGATCGAAAACCGAGGAATGGAACGTTCTGCAAAGAGAGCATAGTCAAGCAACTTGGAGAGAATTTACAGTTAGCGGATGAAAATGTAACGCTCTGCCTTGCACTGGGGTATCAAAGAGTACAGCGGTTACCAGGTAACCAACTTTTATATTTGTATGAAAACAAATATACTTATAGCGCATCAATACGTCTGGAGAAGAAAAGGACGGGGAAAGCTAACTTCTTCTAAACGGCATAATGAATATTGATATGGCTTTCAGTATTGCAAATTATGTCCAAAACATTCATATCAAGTATTTATCTATACATAAGAGAAAGCCATATAAGGCAAAAGCGGGGCTCTACTTTGACATAAATGAGTCAGCGAGGTGCAATGATTTGGAATGCTCAATTTTCTAGTAGGTACTAGCTGACAACAAAGCTTCACAGTAAAATTTGATTTAATTGAAATATATGGGACCTATACCTACAAGTTAAAACATTTTTTTTTACATAATATTGCATAAAAATATAAAAGGTACTTCTAGTTTGACCCAAACAGGTCTCGAACAGCCATAGACTGCTTAGTTTGAAAAGAGAATGGGCGACCTTTATCCAGCAGTGAAACAGTTTAGACTGATATAATAACAATGAATGAAAATTGGAACTGGCTTTACGAAAACAATAAAATGAAAGTAAGGCAAACAATTGAAGGCACGTACCATAATTTTCCTTCAACAACTATTAGGTACTCGTATTATCAACAAACTGTAGTTTACAATCAATAACTAAATAACGGTTACCACAATATCCTGCCATCCTGTTTTCGTAGAAGCGGTCCACTTGTTTGCGGAACAAACTATTGTGCAGACGCCATTTTATTTTCAATGTCTCTTCCCTGTTGACACAATGCAGGCCAGCTCAGTTTGTATCCAAAACAAGCTTACACAAACCAAAACAGCGTTTAGACTCGTGTGCTCTAAAATTGTACTGTACATTACTGCTTGGGGTGTGAACCTGTAGCGCAAACTATGAACGAATGCAGCAATGTAAGTCAAGCATTGTTTGAAATGCATTGTTGAGGATGGGGCTATGAGTAAACGTTTGACATAGTTACAGATCTTGGTAATGCAGTGAATATTCTTGGAAACATTGTGGTGTATGATTGCTAGTAATTGTAGTGTTTGATTGATAACTCACTGATTGAACCATTGAAACATTTCCAGTACCTACTTATGTTTTTATTTATTTTCAAAAAGACATCGTAGTGAGAATGATATTCTATTATACAACTTATTTTATATAGTTTTTTGCACGTCACGATAAAGGTTAGGTTAGGTGTATGACCAAGGTGATGAGTTAATGAGAGATGTTAAATCAATGTTAGCCATACATTAGGCGCCCCATAGAACGCCCCACACATGAACGGTTTGAACTATACAGGAATATTTTTGGTTTTGTTGTCGTCGTATTTTACCAAGTATTTCCGGGCTATACTTTGTATGCCATATTTAATATAGGTACTGTTTTTTTTTTCAAGAGAAACTACAAGTCCACTTTGAGACGTTAGAGAACCTGAAGAAGTACTCAGCGTCTAAATTGTTCGAGTGTCAAAAGCAGCAGCAAGTTGGTGGCAACTGCTCCCACGAGAGCCAGGACTTGGAAAGAACTGTCGTGAGTATAACTGAATAATAAATAATTTGGAAAAAAAATAAGTTGTCTTGAACGACATTATAATATGAACTTTACTTTTACGTTCCTTTTAAGAAAAATCATCTGCCAATTTCTACTTGAATCTGACCAAAACAAATTTCATGATAATTAGGTACCCCACCTATGGGTACATATATGGAAACTCTATCGAAGAAGTTATTCGGTACCTAACCGACATTTTACCAAACATTTAGCCCAGGTAAAAATGCGAGGCTTAGAATCGATAGTATATTTTCAGAAAAATTTGATGCCTGAAGAAATAAGGAAATTCAATAATCACAATCTCACATTTCCTACCCTTTTACGAGAACATCAAAAAATCCCTTACATAAAAATATAGTACCCAATTTGACTGCTATTCTTGCAAAAAAACCGAATAACTAGTTTATCGCGAGATGTGAAAGCCTTGTGTAAACCAATTACATTAATTTATGCAAAATTCTTGTGCCACTTTTCCATTCTTGTATGGAAATTTTATGCTCAACTTCACTTAATTCTTTGATAACGCGTTGGAAAAACTCTTTGTGATCACGTTTACTAAGAAGTGATCCCGGAAGATATAAGTAAGTCATTCTAATAAACTTTGTGATTACGGAAACTTTGATTGATTCATGAATGACCTTTTAATTTCACTTTCACTTTCCGTTTTCACTCTCTATTCGAGATCCTTTTTTACTCTATGAACCCCCGTACCGTAGTTTTTCAAGCACCTACTTGAGAAAGCAGACCTCTGACATGGTTCTATAACTAAGCAATCATAGAAAATTACCGGAACTGACGGCTTATAACGTGCTCTAAGCTTCCTTGCTTGCCGTTTTACTTACAGGACAATCAGCTGGTCATAAATCTTTTCATTTTTTCAGTTTTTATACGAAACGTCACCATTTCCCGTCGTGATGGCCGAAATCGCAATCCACGGCTTTAAAGAAGTTTCAGATCTAAGTGTTTGCCTCAAAGACATAATCTCAAGGATGATGACACACTCAGTAAAGGTTATTGGAGACTTCAACCGATGTATCCACAACATCGAGATGCCCAAACTCAAATATCTGCTCAAGTTCATGAAGAAGTATGCTTGATAATAAGATAAGTGACAGCGAAATGAGAAAATGTAACTATAGAGATGACTGTAAAACGAGGGCCTGTATTTTTTAGAAAAGTTTTATAATTTATGTATTATCACACTTACTTAAATGAAAACATTTTTCTCTCACTAAGCTCTAAAACAAATGCAAAATATGCAGCTCATAAGAACAATATAATTTTACGACAAATTGCCAATACTGTTGCTTTATTAGAAAGCCAATTTTCTTTAATTTTATAATATTTTTTAGAGTATTATGCATTTGAAAAGAGCGCTGTATATAAGTATTTTCGTAACCTAAATTCATCTCAATTGTAATTTTAAATTCTAAACTATTATATCTACAGCGTTTTTTAGCTCTTAAGTATTACCTACATGTCAAAGGCACAAAAACATGATGTGAGTAACAGTGGCGAAGGGTGACATATTAACGAAGGTAAGCCGGAGCGAAATATGTGCTAATTGAAAGTAGATTTGTGTGAGAGTATAAATTTATATTTTTTTAAAGGGAAACCGAAAGGAATCGGCATGTAAGGATCCTTCGCTACTGGTGAGTAGTTACTGGCTACTTGATGATTACTTCGGCAGCTATTTTTAATTCTATGGTACACTTTGCTATGTAGTTTGATGCATTCTCAATACGATAATTAATTTTATTCTCTTTTTTTGGTCATATAGATTTGACATATAATTTAGAATCTTCTCTGCTCTTAAATAAATACATTCATATTAATGGTAGACCAAAGATTTTTAAAGCTATGTTATTGACAATAGTTTACCATTGTTTACGCAGAGGTACTAAAGATAACTTCCAGCCACCTTTGCTGGACTGGAAAATGCTATGTTTATGAGTAAAATAAAATTTTAGTACTTTTTTATTATATTCTCGACGTTACCTGTATCTTGAAGCATATGTGCGATTTATAGATGTTTAAAATCTCATCAGAAACTTGTTTTATATTTATTTTATAGTTCTTTGAAAATATTGATTATGAAATTTTATATTTTTGTAGTGAAAATAAATAAGTTTAAGTTGCATGGACGAAATTGATACCCAGCTATAACACCGCCTACATAGAGCATTTTTTCTTTCGGATAGTTAAAATCTTGTTTTTGTGCAAGAAAGAAGATATAACTATATGGTTTATGTTATGTATTGAATACCAAAAACTTCATGATAATTTTTACAAATTTCCATTTGATTTATAGAAATTCCCTAGGTATAACTATTTGAATTAAGCAAGATTAGATGTAAATAACAGAAATAGTATCAAAGCTATTACTTTCAATGATATAATATTACATTTTTCACAATCGGATTATTAAATAAACAATAGGATAAGTTACAAACACAAGCTCCAGTATCTTTAACATTTGCAAAATGTCAACTTCTGTAAATTACAATATGTTTAATTTTATACACAAGACAAAATAACTGTGTTTCATTTGAAACAATTCACTCAAGAGTTGTTCTCCCTGGAAACTTTCTTAATTACGAGTCATGAAATTCATTATTATTTTCATTAAGAAGATTTATAATGGCAGACTTAATAAAGCCACAATGAAAAGAAAAACACATTTAAATATACATCCATATTTTTACTTACTGTCTTTTAATATAGTTGAGACAACCACTCGCTGCATTCACTGCCAGTTGTATGGCGCTCTCTTTGCCACTTAGTGGTAAACTCAAGTGAGAAAGGGAGCGCCATACAACTGTAATACCACGACGAATGAAGCGAGTGGCCGTCTCAACTATAGTCATCTTCATATTTAATACTTTGAAGAGAAAGTGTATGTTAATAAAAAGTTATGTCTTTCCGAAGAATATTTCGAAGACAATCTATTTGATATCCACTTCGGTTCACACAGATAATACGACAATAATAAGATCCTCTTCAAATCAGATTATATAGAAAATTGTAAGGAATAAGCTTGTATCACTCTTTTCATAATATTTGTATTGTACTTGAGGAAACAATAACATACTTCAGTAAGTAAATAATTTGTATTAGGTGTTATAACGCGCTGGCAATTTCGGTTTGTGAAACGATTTTTTTGTATAGGGTGTTTGCCAAAATTGTTATGTTTGAAGCGATCCATTTCCCTGTTTTTGTACTAGAGTAGGTACAAGCGAAGTAAAAAATATCTTTAGAGAAATAATCAAAGACGACGCAAAAGAGTGTCAGTTAATTTAATTTTATCACAAAGTCTTTTGAAGAAGAATGACAAAATATAATCTCAAAAGTAATTGCCAATCGGGAGGCAAATATTTTGGGAAAAGTTATTAAATCTGGATCTTCTTAGGATTACGAGTAAAGTTGTGAAGTGATGGTTTCTCAGCGAGAAGGGACGAGCTGGGATTAGCCATATTCCCTTTGAGATGTGGGTACTTAGCTGGTGATCAAAGTTAAATTGTTTATGTGACTGAAATACGAAAAAGACTACAAAGAACGTTTGTTTTTGTTGCTGACTGTTTCATAAAATTCGTAAAAACCCTGTATAGGTGTTTTTCTTGTTCAAAGAATGAAAAACGTTCATTTTAATAATATATGTTGAATAATAACGTTTAAACAAACTTAGCAATATACAATATTATGTTTATTTTAGTGAAGTTAATGTTCAAAAGCAATTTTTGTATAAACACAAACAGGTATTCCTCTGGGAATGTTACATGTTTTCTTTTGGTTTCTTTATTTGTATTTATTTTCATAAAATGGATAGCAAATGCAGATACACTCCCTTTATTTGGAATATATTACTTTCCAAATGCGAAACCAACATAACATGAAATTAGTATACAGATACCGAGCCTATTACTCTTCGGCAAAAATGTTTGCATTCGATGTTTATCTAAAGCCAATAATAGTGTCAGATTGCTCTGGCTAACCCACTGATTACCCAAATAATCAAATCTTCATAGCAAACTATTTGTCAAGTTCAATTATAGGCAATCAGTATTGGTTATATTAGTTCGATTATAAATCGATAGCACTTACCAGCGTTATTAGGACATCGGTTGAACACGGCTGGTATTTCAACAGGCGGCTAAATCTCAAAGTCCGTTGGGCCATCGTCAGAGGGCCAACGGGTCGGGACACGTGGATGAGCGGAGAGGGCGGCGGGTGAGACGGCGGCGTCGACGGAGGCTGAATACTCCTTCGAACAGTCTCTAAGGGTACAGTCCGAGCCACCAAAGTGTCACTGCCCACAGAGTTAGCACTGCCGCTGAACATGTTCATCAAGTCGCCTATAGAGCCGCCCCCGCTCGAGCCGCCGCTGCATCGTAGCTTGTCCAAATCAGTCAAGCTCGACCCGCGGCGGACTCGCAGCCGCGACCCGGACATCCCCGCTAGAGTAGCGATGTTCATCCGACTCGGCGGTTTGGGCTCGACGCGCACGTCGGCCTCGCTTATCGCCTGAACCTTCCGTCTTCGCAGCATCGTCACAACACAACACTTTCACGTCTTCACCTACACTGGTACACCACTACACCTGTTTTGCATAGATACGTGCGCATGCACAATCAATAGGGCCACGGTCGCCCGCAGGATACCGCTATCGCGTCCTCGCGTGCTTCCGCCGCCATCGCTTGCGCAAACGCTGCCTCATTCGAATTCCAAACTGCCTAAACGTTATTTTTCCTTGGTTGTTTAGCTAGGGGTGCGTTCGGGGCTGTGTCTGTTCGCTGACTGAGGTGCGTACTATGGTGCGTGTGTGGCTGGAGCAACTCAGCTGGACTAATGAGGTGATCGGGTTCAAAGCCGGTCTCTGCGGGGCGGCGGCCACTTAGCCGCGAGACGACGCGACAC
Organism: Phthorimaea operculella; assembly: GCA_024500475.1. Taxonomy (NCBI): domain Eukaryota; kingdom Metazoa; phylum Arthropoda; class Insecta; order Lepidoptera; family Gelechiidae; genus Phthorimaea; species Phthorimaea operculella. The sequence continues at coordinate 12,663,843 of JANFCV010000002.1, forward strand.
GAGACCCCATATCTGTTTATATGCAAAACGGTCTTTCCTTGAACGCCACTTGTGCGGCTTTTTGTTGATCGTTTCAGATAAACATTTATTAAATTGCATTCTGCTTTTTAAGAAGTCAAACTTTGAAAACTCAGAAATTTTGCCTTTTAATCCTAAAGGAATAAAATGCCCAATAACTTGATGATTAGCTTATTTACAAAAAATATTTCATAAATAGAGTGAAACAAACATTTTCAGTAGCATAATGGCATAAGTTTGTACCTATTACGAACACAAATAATCCTGGTTTTAACCGGGAGCCAGCCGGTATCATTTTCTTGTTACGAAATACACAATACAAAAACGAACATTTTTGTGCTTAGTTAGAAACAATATTTTCAGTAAATACCACTCCTTTGTTCTTAAAAACAACTTGAAACAACGTTATTAAAAAACTGAACAAAATAAATTGAGTAAAATAATAATTAAAAGGAATAAATTCGTCGTGGCCGGCCTCGGAGAAGATGGCGCGTGGGACACCGAACAGGCTACATAAAAAAAATAGAATCCACGGAAATTAAACATAACATTTTCTAAAGACTCATCTACAAACTTGTAATGTTAGTACCTCCTCGAATTTGCTAGACATTAGTTATTAGGCAAATATTATCGTTTTAAGCTCTGCCTAGCCCGCAAGGGATATAGGCGTGATATACGTGATATATCCACGCATGCATGCATATTATCGTTTTCACCATGTCTGTTTTTCGAACTTCCTATATTTTGGTTATGTTCATCATATTTTTAAGCGTACGATCAAGGAAAAAATCTTACCACATTTCGTTCAGGAAAGGATCAAATCCAATCCCGCGTACAAATATTTGAGTAACCCCTTTCATATTCAAACTAAGTAATTTTAATTTACTAAGTAAACTTATGGGATTAAAGGAACGGCCGACACTAAGAAATAACTCTAAATACTCCAATTGGTCTTAAGGTTATGCTCTGTTCTATCAGCGTCACCACAAATACCTATTCATATAATGGTTACCTACCCATGCAGTTATTTAGAATACCCAGTAAAAGTTGATCCCTTAAATATGTAGAGTATAGTGTGAGATCAACAAGTCATCGAGTCCTTTTGTATACCTTCTTCAAACTTCTGTATTTTCCTAAATAGAATATACGTAAATTAGTCAAGCCTAGTAGAGTAGCTTCTGTCGTTAGGAACAATTCTTATAGTAGCTCCTACAAAGTCGACCCTTCAAGGTTAGCTTATAAGGGCTCAGCACTCTATTATAACAGCTTTTTCCTATTCTCACAGCGGTGGCTCTTGTAGCTTACTGTACATAAATAAATATACGTTCATATAAATAGTTAGTTATGTATGTGTGATATCGGTGTTAGTTCGTCGACCGTAGTTACATGTGATTTGATTAGAACTGATTTGGCAGTATAAACACAAAGTAAGTATTGGCTAGCGCAATTCTCTATTTTGTGGTATAAAGCTTCTATTAATTATAGCTAGAAGATGTTTGGTTTGCGAAAAACAAACAATCAGTAGATGATGCGATACGTAGATAGCAATTTAGTGCCTACCTAATCACGAGATGTTTTAGTGACTGTATGAAATCTTCGTGATTTTCAAAACTTGACGCTTCTTAATAGGTGTACTACTTGACTTGACTTCATACTGTACGTTTTACATACAACTTGTTTATTTTAAGTAAAGTCCCATAATGGTTTCTTTGATTCAATAAATAAGGTTTTACTTTTAACTACAGTATCAATTTAAAGGGATATATGTAAATGATGAAATAGTGAAACACTAGTCTTCAACGACGTCACGATTGCAATTAAATAAACTAAGTACCTATCTTAATAGTGCTGGTAGGTATAGACTTTATGTCACATGAACAGTTAACGACACAAACACAGCAGGGTGTCAAATCAACCAATAGTATATTGTTGGTAGGTATTTATATTAAAGGAAAATGGGTGTTTCCTTCGGGACTATTACTTTGCTTTCCAGTTTTGTTATTTTCTTTTATATTGATGGATAAAAGTGTTTATGGAAAAGCAAATTAGGAGAAGACTATCTGTCTACACTATACTAGACTGATTCTGACAAAGTTACTACGTGGTTATGATCAACTTTGATTACTTAGACATTTTAAGTAGTAATTGTAATAGGTAGATATTATAGAACCTAGTAGTGAAAGTAAGATGAAAAAGTTTTCGATTGTCATTATCATCTATCTACACAAGAAAAGAAGCAAACTTATTAAGTATTGAATATTATTATTTGGAAATGCATCTACGTAAGGTAACCAACCGAGGGAATACGAGGGAATTTGACTGGTTTCAAGTAAATTACTTGTAAAAAGTCACTCCCAGTACTACCCCAAGGTAGGTACTCCCCCAAGGTAGGTACTCCCCCGTACCTGAGTTGTCCATAATAGGGAACAACTATGGGTCTAGTATTTTCATTTGACACGCCTTAGTTTGGATCTTTACTTCAGAGATTAGCCGGTGTCGCATAGTTAGGCCGGTATGTTCGCGGTCACATGTTGCTTTTTAGAATAACACATACAACCATTCTATTTTCATTATTGAAAAAATATAACGGAAAAAAAAGGAAAAAACACATAGGACGTTTTTCAACACCCGTTCAATGAAACCGAAAAATTCCGGGCACAGAAACAAAATAACATAGACGTGGCAAAAACGCATAAAGTAAGTTACACGCTATCGTGTTCATAATAAGTTATGTACTTTACAACGTAATTGCAGTGTGAAATCTCCAGTAAGTACTGGACCGGACCAGTTTCAGTAAATTACTTGTGAAGAGCTAGTCTTGAGTTTACCCCTGGAGAGGTCCAAGCCAGACGGGTAAGACGTATTTAACAAGCCTTCAATTAAACTGAGTACTAAGCACAGATACGTAATAGGGAATTAGAAGTGTCACGGGTAAAGGGTAATAAAATAGGATAAAAATATATTATTGTTGCAATGATTACAAGAATTTCAGGTGCGTTGAACTCTATCATGTGATAAATGGTATGTTTGTTACCAATTTCTTTAATTATAGGTTGTTTTCGAAAAATCCAAGGTTGATTTTTAACTGCCATGGTGATCAGATCACACTGTCTGGATACATCTTTCTGCCGAGCCTAAATAAAACTCGGAGAACATAGTAACACATTAGTAACTGCCACTTCTACTCCCATAAAATTTTATTGCTTCTGTGCTAATAGTCGGTAATTTATACCCCGTGGTGCTGTTAGAGGGATCGTAAACTTTTAGAATTGGCTGCGACGGGATGATAGAGCAATTAAAATATAACACTTTTCCTCACATTTTATCAGTCAAAGTTCAATGACTTGAAACTAAGTGAAGGGAAATGAATATACTAAAGTCTTATCTTTGGATTTGTAATTAAGTCGAAAGAATTCAAGAAAAGGAATTTATAAGGTAATTAGTCTTCCACCAAAGGAAGCGAGTTTCTTGAAATGTTTCTTTGAATGCGACTTTAAGGAGATAATTTTAATTGCAGATAATATAAGTAACAAGAAACGAGTTATTTCTTGTGTAAAATGGAGTTATCAAAGGAACGTAATTTGTAATTATATTGGTATGTAATATTAAATCGTTAAAGCTATTTTCCTGAAAAATCCGTTTAAGAAAGATACAAAATTAATGACTATTTTCTTCAACCCATATTTATGAGATGTAATTTCCATATTAAGATGAACTTCATCGTTTGAGACAGTGCAAAACTTTCCGCAAGACACCTATTTAGATTGTCGTCGAAAATATTACCCATTTTTGCTATAAATATAAAAAGTACATAAACAGTTTTAAAAATAGCACTTACCTTGACTCAAATGAATGCAAATATTAATTCTCCATTTCGATGTAAATGAAACAACATATAAATCAGTAAAGTATAAAAGTTGATGCTAAAAGCAGAACAATTAACGTTTTTCATTTTAAAATATTTTTCAAAAGTAATGAAAAGATGTAAAAGAAAGACATATAGAAACCATAGTCAAAAATATAAATGAAAGTTAATGATAGAAATTATAAATTAATTGGAAAACAATTCGAAAGAAAACGACGATAATTTAATGAAATAAAAAAGGAATACCGGTCAAGATAATACATTTTAAATAATGTAAATTAATCAGATTGAAATTAATTCTCGAAGGAAACTCAAGATAATCCAATCCAAAAGAATATCCACACAATAAATGCAAAAAATATTCTTAAATTTAAAAATTAGGTATCACAAATATTTAAAACAATTTTATAAATTCAACAATATTAGATAAAAATCTGCTTGTAGCATCGAAAATGTCAAAAGACTCACGTTCAGCTGGTTCACGATCATGTTGTAGGCGCGATGCCACCTCTGCTTCGGCGTGAGTTTCGGCTGCTCCGGCTTAAACTCGATCGCTTCTTCCGCCTGCCTCTTCTCATCTTGGAACACACTGTCTTGGTACTGCTCATCATTCTCAGTGAACTGTTGTTCATCCTGGTCAAACGTCTCTTGCTTCTGAAGCCCATCGTACTGTTGGTCGTCAACGTAATCTGGACCTTGGTCGTCGTATGGTTGGTCTTCTTCTGGGTACGATTCTTCTTCGGGCACTTCGTGAAATGTCGTTCTGTCGACTTGGAATGACACTTTCGATTTGTCGGCAGGTAATTCTGGAACAATGGGTCAGTTTAATGAAATTTCAAAATATAGTCTGCTGCCATCATTATAATTATATTTATTTTACAATTTGTATTATTACCTTGTTCTTGAGTCGTAGGTACAACATGGTTTTGCAACTCTTCTTGGTGAAACGATGATTGAGAAGGTTTTCGATCAATGATTGACGGCGCTTGACTGTGATAGCTATCCACTGACGGTTTTCTCGCTTGAATCACAGTCCTCGTAGGTGAAGTCTTCTGCAGGCCAGGACTTGTCTCCTCCTGCAGTCTCGCTTCCTCTATTGGATCCTCAAGAATGGTATCATGAAGATATTCTTCGTCATGATACCTATCCAGAGACAACCTATCTCGCTCCATCAATTGATCGGAATCAGTCTTATTATACTCATCATCGTAGGCACTTTCGTAACTCGACGACATTTCATCCGGTGCGTCGGGCAATGTTCGCGTCCGATGCACGGGAGGCCTTTGTATTGACTCCTGTCTTTTTAGTGAAGGAGTTCTGGGTAACGTTACAGGTGTTGATGTTGTCACAATGGACACTGGCACTGTTGGTGAAACTTCTGGGACGGATGCAACTGGAGCTGTGATTGTACTATTGAAAGGCGTAACGGATGTGGCGGTGGCGAATTGGCTAACAGGGGCAGTGGTAGCTGGTGCGTGTGCTTGTGGCTGGATAATTGGCGGAGCAGAGACGGCTGCTGCGGCGGCCCCAAAGAAACTACCTAGTTTCTTCGCACCACCGGCCATCAATGAACCTAAGGTCGCTGCCCCTGTCAAAACTGTAGTTTGCAATTGCTGAGCAGGTTGTTTCTGCTGTGTTTGCTGCTGCTGTTGTTGCTGCTGCTGCATTTGTTGTTGATGTTGCTGAAGCTGTTTCTGTTGAAGCTGTTGTTGTTGCAGCTGGAACTGTTGATCTTGTTGCAACATCTGCTGATGATCAAATGTTTGTTGCTGCTGATGTTTCTCTTGCTGTTGATTGAACTGTAATTGCTTTTGATCTTCCTGGTAATTATAATCATAAGATTGTTGCTGAAAGTCTGTTTGGTCCTGATATTGATCCTGATATGATATTGTGGGTAACTCTTGTTTATCGTACGTTGGATACTGTTGATCATCAAATTGATAACTAGTATCTTGATATTGATTATAACTAGTGTCTTCATATTGCTGATAACTACTATCCTGGTAACTGGTATCCGTATAACTAGTGTCCTGTTGTGTAACAGGTGGTTGGGGTAATGAATATGATGCGATTGTTGATGGCACTGATTTTGATATCAAATTCGTCTCTTCACTTTGAACACCATAAGAAAACTGAGTTTCACTTTCACTCCAAGGCGGTTTTTGAGCTGAAATGTTAAAAATACCAGTGAAAATATGAAGAATATCACAGAAACTATGCACTAAAGGACACGACATGGTCGGGGTATAGTAAACAACTGACGGAGCAATCTCTGTTTCCAATGAACGGAAGTTTTTATCATTTACATAATTTTAATTTCAATGCTATGCGATAGCGTGGCCAGCCTTGACCCTGCTATTATTATCAAAGTATGACTCAACGAGCAAGGATTTAATATTAATAGCCATTCGCTTACCAGCTGCAGGCGGAGTTGCATGCGGCGTCTCATCGAAGAATGGTTGCATTCCATCCTCATCGTAACTGAAATAAAATTATACATCATCGTTCTACCTATACACCACCTTTGAATTTACAACACAGGCGACAAAAGATGAAAGTTCGGATTTTTCAAAAGCGCAAGTTTTGAGCTTTTACGCAGATAAGGTGAACATACTGTAAATTTTTTTTTATTGGGTTCCATCTCAATCGCTTTATCTAGTTTCTAATAATTTTCGTAATGCGCCTTCACATTTGCTGAACTATGCAGGCATATAGTGTCTATCCTAGAATTAGGTGTTAGGAATTTGGTAGATGAGTTTACTTACCTCGTATTATAATTAGTAGTATCCTGATACTGATCAGTGGCAGTGTCCTGATACTCCGACTGGTACCGTAAGTAGCTTTCAAACGCACAGCTTTCATCGGGTACCGTCTTCGGGGGTTCTGTTGATCAAAATTAAGGACTTAGGAACTCTACATTCAAATTATAAAAATTAATACTACTACAAATATTAAAGAAAAACTTCGTATATTTTGGTTCTTTTCTTTCACAGTGGATTGCTAGTCTATGTCGATGTAATAGACTAGCAAGAATTTATCGGATATGTAAAACCCACAAACGAAGATTATTGAGCCAAATACTGAGCAATGTTTTTTGGATCTATCTTGCTACAGCAAGTTCATAATTACAGCAAGTTCATAGGGCCATTCATAGTTCATCCAATATGTATCTTGATGATATGCTTACCGGGTACGTAAGGCACATGGTGCGTGAGGGACGCAGGTGGTTGATATGGTAGGCGAGGCAGACGACGTCCTTTGGAGCCCCGTTTTGAATCTGCCCTACTCCTTGCTCCTGACTCACTTCAGGTTATTTATGTATGTTGATGATAAAATAGCCTGTCAAATACTTACCGGGTACGTAAGGCACATGGTGCGTGAGGGACGCAGGCGGTTGATATGGTAGACGAGGCAGACGACGTCCTTTGGAGCCCTGTATTGTAGGTACCTGACTCACTACAGGTTATTTATGTATGTATGTTGATGATATAATAGTCTGCGAAGTACTTACCGGGTACGTAAGGCACATGGTGCGTAAGGGACGCAGGCGGTTGATATGGTAGGCGAGGCAGACGACGTCCTTTAGAGCCCCGTATTGAACCTGACTCGCTGCCAGGCGGCACGGGAAGGGCTCGTCCACGTTTCGGGGTTGATGACGGCGTTGCTATAGAAGAGAAAAATACAGGATTAGTAGTATTTTATAAACCTTAACTTCTTTCCGCAAAGAACCTAACACAAATTAGACCTCTTTTACAAAATGCAAAAAGTCGACAAATTCTATTTCCCTTAACATTAGTTTTTGTTTGGAGAAAGTTATTCTACATTATGTAAGATCATAGACATCTTGATACAAAATACTGGTCGGTGGCCCACACGAAGTTTTCTCAGAAACAAGTCGCTTGAAACAAGGGAAATATAAATTCTAAATAAGAAGTTATATACGTAGTTTGAGCCCGTTTAAACTCTTGGTGAACCAGAGTGCTGACATCTATGAAACCACGAAGGCACTCTTTCAGGAATCTACTCAAATTAAAAGCTTGGATACAAACCTGGAAGACTGGCGGTGGTGCGTCGCGGCCGCGGCCGATAGGGCGCCATCTCGTTGTAGTCTGAGTAACGAGATGAAGGCGGGAACTGCAAAATTAACAACGTTTCAGTGGTAAAAACATAGATGGCATTATATAAGGAAAACTTAGGAACCAGCAGTTTCAGCTTGGAGTTTCAGGCATGGAGGCATAGATGGCATACTTTGACAATGGCAAATAGATGGCGTTGCTTGAATAAAATAAGTCAAGCAGTGAAACAGAGTTCACTGAGCTCAAAACAATAAAAAAAACTCAAAAATATCAATTTTGCACACATCATGATCATCATGACACTGAAACCGTTACAGAAAATACTTATTAATATGATGTGAACCAAAAATTGTTTCCGTCACACGCAAAGCCACGTGTCAATTTGAGAACAGAAACCATTGCAGCAATTTCAGATTCGACATTTCGACGTCACTTTTATACGACGTCTATCACAGATTAACTTATATAGGTACTTATTAATTATCACGCTTATTATGTCTTCTACGTTTAATAGGTCTTGGGAAATTGCTGCAATGGTTTCTTTTCTCAAGTGGAAACGTGGCTTTGCGTGTGACGAAAATAATAAAGTACCTATCCAAACTTTTACCTGTTTCGACGGCAACTGCGGCAGCTGCACCACCGACGACCTTCTCTTATTGAGCATATTCTCATACTCTGTCTGCGTGAGGCTGTACCCATCATCGTAGAAGTACCGTCCTCCGCTATCCCACTGCCTGGAATCGTCGCCAACGTATGAGGTCTGGTACGGATCGAGGATACTCGTCGAGTCGAAGTACTCCTCGTAGCTCGGCTGCTGAGATAAATGTGTGTGGTCCCTGGAACGGAAAACAATTTTATTAAGTTTTAATTTATTGCCATAGTGACTGGCCGTAAGAAAACTGGGTACAGAGGTTTATGTTCAGCAGTAACACACAGAACAGATTACATTGCAAAATTCAACAAATTGTAAGACAATCCTGAAAACCTCTTCCACCACTCTGTGAACAAAGTTACAGAGTCAGAGTCACAGTCTTCAAATTATTTGTCTCATCTTTGCATAATATTTCAAGCTCAGATGGTAAAAGCCTTAGTTCAAGCCACGACTGTAGTTGAAGCCTCCGACAAGAGCCTCTTGTCGGTGGATCAATCACCATTTTAAATTATATCTTCTCGCCAGAGACTTCACCTACAAACGCACAAAAGTACGACACAAAATACACTTTCTCTTTAAGTTATATTGACTTCAAGTTTCTTCTAGGCCTTCCTCGGTCTCTTTTTCCTTCTAATTAGTTGACTGTATATGACAACACACTATTACCCTGCCTTATACCATCCTCTATGTGAATAGAAATGACATTGCAAAACACTTGAAAATGGCATTAATAACAAAGATTGGACTATTCATATTTCAGTACTTTTAGAAAATCCCTAGTCACCAGTCACCAAAAATCAGACCTGATTGCCCGTTGAATTAAAAATCCTACTTGATACCTTCCAAAATCAAGGCACGTTCCTTATTTTCCAAACCCCTGTGAACGTGACTCAATCACTGAACCGATCTAACTTATTATTATACGAGACACTGGAAAAACACCCCAGGGTATTTATAATGGCAATATGTCTCAGTTCGACAAAGAGTTCGCGACGAAAACAAATAGGTAGGTATATTATCTCGTCTAGTCAATGTTTCTTAAGAGTTCAGTCACAGAAGTATCACACAGAATATTTTACTCTCAATCCAAGGAAGTGAGAGAAGTTTTGAGTCATAACCACTTAGGCATCATAACTTGGGCCTTTTCAAGACAAGAGTGAACCTAGGCATGCAGACTCCAACATCGTCTGCATCATCATTTACCAACAGGTCAGATAGCAGATAAATGCGGGCCTATCTTATTTAAAAAGAGACAGGGCTAGTTTAACCTAAGCAATAAGGAACATTATCTCCAATCAGGGTGCTAAAGCTGCAGATTTTTCTGCGTTTCGTCGGCCCAGCAATATCTGGCGCGTGCAATCGGGCGTTTGCGACTGCTCAAGATTGAGATAGCTGGCGACTTCTGGTGTCGGATGCTAGGATCCTCTTTGGGTCATTGAGCCACGGTAATAAAGTAAGTAATAAGTCTTCTTCTTTATTTTATGGGTGATGCTCCCGTCATTGTAACAGCCATAATTTCTCTTTGTCAAAAGTAGTTTCCTTCAGTTTCTAGTACGCCAAGAGTACGAGTGACTACAGCTCCATTCTTTTATAGTTTGTATGTATGTAGTTCTAGTTCTTCCTCTTTCTCTTTTACCAACCAATTCCCTTCTATTATTTGTATGAGTGTGATGCCGGCGTATGTGGCCAAAGCAGTTAGGTCTTATGATATTTCTCTTTTCCATAGCCCTTTCCAGATCTTCCACGTAAGTAGTAAGTGAATTAGGAACTTTATGCTTACCTAATGTGCGTACTAGTGGTGTAGGCATCGTACCCGTAGCCCATGTTGTCATCGTACAATGTGTTCTGACGTTCTAAACTTGGTCGCCGTTGCTCTTCTGGAATTAAATAAGAACATGTTTTCTTTTTAACGAAATCCTTTCAGATTTTTTTAATACCGTGTGATGCCGGATTAGAATAGCGACACCGCGTATCTTTCCCGTGGTTGTCGTAAGAAGCGACTAAGGGATTTGAGAGTTGATGTGTATTGAAATTTTGATAATAATAATACACATCAACTATAAATATAGGGTGAATTTTTACTAGTGACCGATAGCGAAAACTTAGAACCGGCTGGTGATAAGGAACAACTTTCCCCAAGGAACATAGGTCGAAATATGAAAAAAAAATTGGACCTTCCATAGTAACTCAAATCAGCTGATCGGCAATTTTGTATGGGAGGCCCAATTTTTTTTTCATATTTCGACCTATGTTCCTTGGGGAAAGTTGTTTCTTATCACCAGCTGGTTCTGATGTTTTGCTATCGGTCACTAGTAAAAGTTCACCCGATATAGTTTTAAGTGTATACACGGTCTTTTTAATGACTCTCAAGTTTTTGTCAGACGTGGTGTAAATAAATAATAATAAATAAAATAATTTTTGTCTCACGCCCGTTTCGTTTGATACGTCACATTATGGTTAGAGAGCTGCGCTTTACAAATGCTCGAGAAAAAGGCTACATGCTTGATCAGAGTTTACTGACTTTGCTTATTGCTCATAAAAACCTTTAGAACTACAATGTTAGGACAATTTCTATCATGATCCATGATCAAAACAGTTTCCAAACATTTATCAGATAAGAAAATAGAAAAATTACCTCCCGACTGCCAGTCAGCCGCGGTCCTCCAGGAAATAGCTGACTCCACACTCGCTTGGGCGTGCAACTGCGACCACGTTTCTATCCTGGAACATTACATTTGTTATTGACACTGGGATGAAGCGAGTCATTCCTTACACAAGTATCTAATTGCTTTCTGGGAAACTCATCCTCATCTATGTGTTGTATTTTCAATTAGGACTATGTTAATTGATATCATAGATAAGGCACCATGGCTGACCTTGGTTTGATTATAAAACTGAAGTAGATCAGAAGGCACATAAAGCCGTGTGTCTTAAGAATGGAAAATTAAGTAGATGATGTATTAAAAATCTGATCGCAAAAGATAGCATTGGGTTTTTGACAAAATTGATAAGATTTTCTTGACACGACCGTCTCTGATACGGTGCAGAAAACTCAAGTATACCAAAGGATGGGATTATTTGCGGTTTTTTGATAGCAGCCGTATCAAAACATTGCAAGTTTCATAGATTAACAAACGTTATTAGGCGCAAACTCCACCAAAAAGACGAAGGGCAAAGGACGTAAGAATGACAGTTGACAGACAAGAGATCGGAAAATATTCTTCTTAGTTTTTGACGCTAGCTGTCATAGATGCGACGCTTTGGCGACGCTTGTGTGTGCCTTTGTCAATACTTTTTCGTATATTTTGTATCAAACGCCAAGCGTCATGCCTTACGTCCTATGTCCTCTCCTTGTCCTCTCTGTGGAGTTCGGGGCTTAGAAATAATACGTCAAACAAAAATATGACAAGATTAGAAAGAAATTCTCTACCTAACTCGAAGAATAGGCGCAAGATCCACAGAGTAGACGCGAGATGCGAGGCGTAAGATGAGACCTGTCAGAAAAGTGATCAACAGCCATCATCGATGCGACGCGCATCTCCCGTGTGTAGCATTGTATCTTCTGTTTCATACATTTTATATGGAAACGGTTACAAGCGTCGCGATGTCGTACATTTTACGTCTAATATGTAGAGCTAGGGCCTAAAGTTTCGCAATGAAGTAGGTAACCCAAACTCTTGGTTTACAGGGAGTAACAGAAAGGTTATAACAAGCCGAAGGGAGGTCAAAGAACTCATTAAACTAAACAACTTTCCCCATGGAACTTGGGTCGGAATTTGAAAAATAAATTTGTATGGGAGGTCCAATTTATTTTTTATTTTTCTACCCATGTTCCATGGGAAACGTTGTTATTTTTGTTACTTCCGGTATATAACTTACCTATTAGTTCTAGGTTGACTATTATAATACAGCGGGTCAGTATCACCGTGTATGTGATACTCGTCCCTCTCGTACGAATTCTCCCTTGAAACCTCTAGCGACCTCTGCAATAGAAACACAGAAACAATTTATAACAGTGGCTCTTAAACTTAGTAGAGGTACACCCAGGTAGGTGAGGTACATCCAGGTAGGTTGATTTAAAACAATCGTGGTCAGCAAAATATCGAAACTCTCTAGGACTGCCAATCTTCTAAAACTAATCTACTTGGGTAAAAAAGACACTGGTTTCTCCATCTCGATCTCCAAATGGATGGTACATTTTGATGTCAAGATGGCACTTTATGAGAGAATGCCTAAAGGTGGACCTTTGTTAACACTATATCAAATTATAACTACGTAAATTACCACACCTGTTGTGAGTCGTAAGGTAAAGTAATGTCACGAAAGATAGACTGATTAAAATTATCGTGATTTTGTTTTTTGCTAACAAAAAATTACGTCCATCAAAGTATTTACGTTGTAATTACAAATAGTCCGACCCCACTCGTAGGTTATTAACAAAGCTTTTGAAAGGACTGATTTACTACGACCCCACCAGTGCGTTCTTTTTCAAACTTTGTGAAGACCTGATTACTAATTCACCACGTTCGAAAGGTTTAGTGGCAGAATATATAATAGTACTAGACAATACCGAAATCCGCAGTGCTTCCAGCTCTATTTCCTGGTATTCGGACTGAAGCCTAGGTTGAATTTCGTGCGAAGTGTAAGGGATGGTGTGAAAACTTTGCAGGTATGATCAGACTGGGAAACTGAATAACTTACTATGAAGCCTATGAAGGCTATCTAAAACTTAAATATTTATACAATCTAGTGAGATTATTATGATCAATTCTTTGACTAAAACGCTTGCCACGTTATTTAGTGCCTGGCGTGTTGAAGAAGTTGTTGTCATATTTGCTGTTTGCCACTATTCTATTGTTTAACCTTACCAATAACCATTAAGAGCTAGATAACCCTTCAAAAGATTTTATATTGTGTTCGTCGTATGCATCTAAATCGATGGACTAAAATCTACTAAACTAACCATTAGGTACTTCGTGGCAGGTTCCGGCGCCGAGGTAGACCTCGAAATCTATAGCGTGACGATCTTGATGCCTATCATAAAGGAGTGAACCGATTTGTCTTTGGAGACGTTTGCCCAGTGGGATCTTGTAGACTAAATATAATATTAACTATTTGGTTACAACGTTAATACAAACGAAGCAAGTGGAAAAAAATCACGCCTCTGATGGAACTCAAACCCACGTCTTCTGACAAGTCGGGTCAGACGTGTTTACCGCTACTACACGGTAGCTCTAACCCAGGCGGCGAAATTGTGAACCACTGGCTTCGTTCATATATTTTTGTATAAATATAATATTATGATAAATTATTTTTAAAATATAATTTGTTGTTATACCTGTGGTGTGTGCATCTGGTGAGCCGCGCTCCGGAACTGCGAGGCGCTGCAGTTGGGGTGCTGCCCCACCGGGTAGTTGAGGTCCGACGTGTAGTCCGAGTCCTCTGAGTAACCATGATGCTGAGTAACCATGATGCTGAGTAACCATGATGCTGAGTAACCATGATGCTGAGTAACCATGATGCTGAGTAACCATGATGCTGAGTAACCATGATGCTATACCTGTGGTGTGTGCATCTGGTGAGCCGCGCTCCGGAACTGCGAGGCGCTGCAGTTGGGGTGCTGCCCCACCGGGTAGTTGAGGTCCGACGTGTAGTCCGAGTCCTCTGAGTAACCATGATGCTGAGTAACCATGATGCTGAGTAACCATGATGCTGAGTAACCATGATGCTGAGTAACCATGATGCTGAGTAACCATGATGCTGAGTAACCATGATGCTGAGTAACCATGATGCTATACCTGTGGTGTGTGCATCTGGTGAGCCGCGCTCCGGAACTGCGAGGCGCTGCAGTTGGGGTGCTGCCCCACCGGGTAGTTGAGGTCCGACGTGTAGTCCGAGTCCTCTGAGTAACCATGATGCTGAGTAACCATGATGCTGAGTAACCATGATGCTGAGTAACCATGATGCTGAGTAACCATGATGCTGAGTAACCATGATGCTGAGTAACCATGATGCTGAGTAACCATGATGCTATACCTGTGGTGTGTGCATCTGGTGAGCCGCGCTCCGGAACTGCGAGGCGCTGCAGTTGGGGTGCTGCCCCACCGGGTAGTTGAGGTCCGACGTGTAGTCCGAGTCCTCTGAGTAACCATGATGCTGAGTAACCATTATGCTGAGTAACCATGATGCTATACCTGTGGTGTGTGCATCTGGTGAGCCGCGCTCCGGAACTGCGAGGCGCTGCAGTTGGGGTGCTGCCCCACCGGGTAGTTGAGGTCCGACGTGTAGTCCGAGTCCTCTGAGTAACCATGATGCTGAGTAACCATGATGCTGAGTAACCATGATGCTGAGTAACCATGATGCTGAGTAACCATGATGCTGAGTAACCATGATGCTGAGTAACCATGATGCTGAGTAACCATGATGCTATACCTGTGGTGTGTGCATCTGGTGAGCCGCGCTCCGGAACTGCGAGGCGCTGCAGTTGGGGTGCTGCCCCACCGGGTAGTTGAGGTCCGACGTGTAGTCCGAGTCCTCTGAGTAACCCGCTGGAAAAAGAGGAAAAAACCATTTGAGAATACACACTGTCACACTGACATAATTATAGGATGCAATTACACTAGTGACCGATAGCAAAAATCACACACACTGGTGACAAGCAACAACTCTCTCCAAGGAAAGAAACATAGGTCGAAAAAAACCTCCCATAGTAACTCAAATCAGCTGATCGCTAACTTTGTGTAGAGGGTCCAAATTATTATATTTTCATATTCAGAAGTATGTTTCGTGGAAAAATTTGTTCACCAGCCCGTCCTGCATTTTCGCTCACTAGTAAAATTTCAACCAATATAAGCCTCTTTGTGATAGGTAAGACTCAGAGTGGTAGGTAAACTCTTACACTTGCCACATCCTTACAAACTTCTGTCGCTTCATCTGCATAATGTCATACATACTTGTCGTCATCGAGAGTATTTTTCATCTTCATTTCACGATTAACTTCCCGGTTTAATCAAGGTACGTTAACCGAGTTTTTCCTCTTCAAACGTTTATATCCACATTAGCTTTATTAGACAGAGTGTGTAGGACCTCTTCGATTACTTATAGGGTGCATTTTTAGACCTTGAAACTGAAAAACTTGCCACAAGAAAATATTTCAGAAACGTAAAAAGTTTTTAAACTTCTCATTGTATTTATCGATTTTGTATGGGAGGTCAGAATTTTTGTTACGTCTCCTGAAATATTTAAAGTTTCATGGTCTGAATGCAGTGTACACCTTGCATACAGACCAGGGAACTGAACAACTTCCAATAAGTGTTCGGAGGGCTGTCCCTTACAACTGTAAATCGATTTTATTTATTCTTCTTTCATTTATCGTCTCTATGTGACCACATAAAAATGTTAGACATTAATAAACCAAGCCCAAATTTTGCCCTCTGCAAAGTTTCTCACTTATGTGTCGATAATAATATTTACTTACTATAGAATCTACGAGTCTACTACGCCGTGCTCGGTACACGTGTGTCCCTATACCTACACTATTCAACAGTAAACACTGATACACGTGCCAGGTAGGTACTTAGTCGGGTAGTAAACATTTGATTTCGAAGATCTCTAAAACTTGATCGGGTAAAGATAAACCGTACCATATGTATAATTGTATATATGTTTTCTTTTCCTTATTCCTTCTTTCTTTCTATATACCATATGAAACACTTTGTTGCAATTATTCTCAGAACACATTTCATTTAAAACTTTGACCAAGCATGTATTGAAATTAGATAAAGAGGGACAACTTTGTACCCAACAACAAATAAAGACAGAAAATAATATCTGTCACTCATTCATACTAAGTTTATTATAAAAACTTGAACTGTTGCTTTAAAAGCATTTTCTTAACGAGGCAGAAGTTAATATTTAATTACAGAGAGCCTCTACCTTGGGACCCATACTCTATAAAGGTTAATGTTGACAAATAGTATAAGCAAACGAAACAATAAACTGCAAATATCCTATGATATTCGATTCTGTAATATTGACTCTTGGTACTACGAGTCTTAAATCTAAATCGTTCAAACTCATCTTAACTAGATACTCAATTTTTTTCTGCCACACTGACCTACATTTCAGCAATGATGAAAACCAACCCTTTTCAGTAAGTGCAGGGTATTTAAGATAAGAAACGCCTCAAGCGAACCCATAAAGATTAGAATCGACGAATAATGGCATAGTCTTGTCATTTCGCTGAACTATTCTTCCATTTGCGCTATACAGGGTGTCCCAATTTTAGCTGCCCGAAGAAAATCTAGGGCCTTACCACAAAAAAGTTGGATAAGTGTTGAACGCGTGTTAAAAACAAAACTTCATACATAAAACAAAACTTTAGACACTTTTTGTGGTAATACCCCAAAAGTCTGTCTGAAGAACATACCGACTAAGTTTAAAATCTGATCTCTCGCTCTCCTCGTGTATTACACTGAGTCGTCCAGCGACCTAACGAACCCTGGTAAAAGACATTGCACTTCCCTTAAAAACCTTGTGTAAAAAAAAAATGGGATGTGATGCCGGCTTAGAATGTCATCAGTCATCACCCCATATCTTTCCCGCGGATGTCGTAAGAGGCGACTTAGGGATAAATTCATCCAGGTGTTCAAAATTCGAAAAAATAAGTTAGACCTCCCGTACTAATAATGCTGACTGAGAGAACATTTTGTATGCAAAAAAAATCTTTGAATATCAAAAAACAATATTCGAGTTTGTAGCTAAGGAGGTCCAGTATCTACATTTTTTTCTTTGGACCACTTAAAAAAGGACAGCCTATACAATTCTGCTGGATCAGACACTTGAATAATATTACCTAGCTTTTATAGTTTTACATCTACTTCGACTTGTTGCCACGACTTCTATGTTATGTAGGTTTACGCGACAGCCGAAACGTAGAGGGCTACACCTTCTACCAACTAATTAACAAGTAAGTCGCGTAAACCTACATAATGAGTGATACTTGTTCGTTTAATGACTTCTATGTTGCAGGAAAAATATTTCTGAAGTTGATAAAAGAATAACCAAACACCAAATTGCCAATACGATCAAAAGAATGGTTTAAAAAAGGACCAAAACGTTTATGTATTATTATATGGGCTTTTCCCATTTTTTGGACCGACAATCTCCTTTCCCATGAGTATTATTCGAAGGGACTGTTTTATACAAATCCTTACCGCCCTCCAAAAGTCAGAAATATTTGACCGCATCGAAATTTGAATAAAGATTATCTTATTATATGGAAACAAACTTTGCCCTAAACAAAACCCTTTAAATGTGTGTTTACCAAGACACTTTCATATTTTCCCCAACTCTTTTATCCATATTTAAAAGCTACTACACCACCATGCTTAAAACTTCAAACTATGTGCAGTTAAAAATAATGCCTAATTTAACATTTTATCAGCAATAAAATTATTTCCTCAACTGAGAGTAACAGCCAAGATTTGAATTTTGAAAAATACTGTTTAAAAGCTAAGACTTGATTCAAATTTTTTTGTTAAATGGATGTGGTGCAGTGGTAGTGCGAATGCCTCCGATGCAGAAGTTCCAGTTTCTATTCTCGGTGGGTCACTTTACAAAGATGGCATTTATCACTTTGTGAATTTGTTCCCAGTCTGGTCAGGACGTTGTAGGCTAGACCACCTGACTGTTTGAAAGCGAGATGGTCCCAGTTGCTGTCTATGATTACTTGGACGACGGCCGTTACTCAACCATGTCAGAGGCCTGCTAATTGTGGTAGGCGGTTGAAAATTTTTAGCACCAGGGTCCATCGGGTCGATGACCGACTCGTTGTCCCAAATGAAAAGAAGATCCACTTACAATGAGCGATGTACTGCATCTGCCGCCTTGCTTGCTCGGCCCGCTCGGCATCGAGCGCTCCGTTCAGAAGGTCCAACTTGCGTTGCAGGTCCGCACCGCCAGTGCCTTCAGCGTCTGGAAATAAAGAACGATAAGAGTTAGAGATTATTCACTAAAGAAAACAGAATGTTTAGACCATTCTCTTTGTGAGGACAAAAGGGGTCGTGCAATGATAAATGTGAGCAACAGTTCTTTGAAATACGCAAGCAGATAAATCGAAATATGGCTCCATTTCAGCCTAATTTCTCAACGTTTAATATCCCTTAACGAATTCACCTTTCGAGAACTTAAGGAAGCAAACCCCAAATTTCTCTTTGACCAACCCTTTATTTATGTTGTTTGTCGGGTCAAAAGTAAAAGAATGAAATCCGGAATACTCATAACCTACCATGGACTTATTTTCTTTGTCAAAAGTATTGATCTTTCGAAGCTGAATGAAACACAATCAAGTTTATTGAGAACCATTTGGCACATGTGTCTACAAATATGAGAATTCGAATTCTAATATAAAATGACGACAATAAAACCCGCTGGCATCTAGCCAACTGGTTTAGCACAAATAAAAATATCTATTCACAATCGTAATACACACAATCACGCTAAGTAGCGGGGTAGATACAGTGTTAATGGACAAGTAAAAAGTAATAATATAAAAATATACATCGTATTATTTTTTTGTTTTAATTAATGGCGCGCATGATAATATCCAAAAATATTTAAAATTATCAATTTTTTAGGACTTTCAGGGTAAAAGATATGTAATATAATATAATCTCAGAAACGGCTCCAACGATTTTAACGAAATTTTTTAAGGCTGTATGTACGAGGCCGATAAATAGATCTAGGTAGATAAGTTTCATTTTCCAAAAACTTTGCATAACCTAACAACGCAAACCGTTGAGAAACGAGGAATTTTAGTTAACCAAGTACTACTTATTCAAAGGTTTTTTTTTTGTGTTTTAAGTATTCGTCTTTCGTAAAAAGAAACTTATTCTTCTCATCACACCACACCAAACTAGTTTCACTGAACTAGCTAAATAACTAGGTAATTAACGACATCTGAGGGCAATGATTGGCCCATCTCCCCTGGTGAAGCTCCGCTCTCGCGACCCAATTTCTTATATTAACGTATTCCCAGCAGGTTCTTGATGAACCGGTCATGGTGGAAGCGATAGTTGCGGGACGATAGGTATAAGCGAAGAGAATTTGATTTTGACTGATAAACATCGAAAGTTTGATTGACAGCCGTACAGTTCACTGCCGGCCACGGCCCTAATTGTGGATATTTGCCAAACGATTTTAAATTTTAGATCCTGCTTGGTTCGGCGAATGCTGTGTAAGATTTCACATTTATATGGATCACTGCTGCTCATTTCGGGTGGATTTATCATCCATTCATCCTTCAATATAACTATACTAAGTATTTTTATAAAATTTATGAAAAATTGCGGGTGTTGGTTTCAAGAGTGTCTAATTAATGGCAACTCGTATGGGTTTCGTACTCTACAACAAGATATGTCTATGATGTAAATTTTACTACTTAATTTGAGGTAAAATCAGCTTCCGCTTCTGCTAGCGACATGATCATTGCCTAAAAAAGGGTAGTCCAGGGTAGGTACATTATTTCTGGAATATTCTTTGCGCCATTAATTGACAGGTCAAAGACATATAAGCATGTTCTTGACTGCTCACATTTTTTCACACTTTCACTGAGTAAAACAAAACTAACAGGATTTTAAGCTGTTTCAAAAGTTTGCAATCACTTATAATATAAACATCGGTTGTCCCGTGATCATTGGATGAAGACCCGGAGACTGGGTCAAGAATTAAGATAATTTAACAAAATCTGTTACGGCTACGTTATTTTTTTCTTGATTTTTATTTAATTTGTTAATTTTTCATTTTCGAAAAAGCGACAGGAATACTCTTAGAATTACCAAAGTTTTTCTCAGAATCGAGGCAGTTGTTTGTATCTCAGTTCTCATCATCTCATTGAAAGTTTCTTCTTCAAGGTTGAAGGAGTTGTTTCTCATTAATAATTAATTTAGGTTGGATTTATGAAAATAACAGGTTCAACATTTACCAGGTTATATACATTGTTAACATGCTCGTATGATGATAAACATATGCTTTACATACAGAATTCCATACCAGAGTTTTCCAAACTTTCTAGACAGTAGACGATAATTTATTAACGGCATAGTTACCGTCACAAACTCTAAAACAAACACCTTTCTTTACAATTTGACCTACAGTATAAAGAGCACCTCTACCTTTGCTTTGCCTCTGCATATTTCATGAACAATACGTTTGCAGAGAATACAGAATCAGCTATTTATTTATTTCGGACTATAACAACTAAATTCTTAGAGTACAAAATTACAAAAAAAAATACAGATCGGAGAGAAGAAAAATGTAACAAACACTATGAAAATATACGCATTGATGGATGATAAAGAGAAATACTTACTCCAAATATTAATCCTATAACGTATTTATTTTCTTTTTCATAAACCGTAACATTAATAATACTTTCACTAGTCACCAAAATCCCCAGCTGTGGTTCCAATTATATCAGACCTCAGACTAAATAAACAGCTGTTTTAGGGACCAATAACCGTTTTTCTCATGTACGTACCTACCTATAGGTACGTAGATTTTAACCACCGTTTCTTTACTGCCCAAGAGCCGTAAAGCAATTATTGCAGGTTTATGTCATCCGGTTCAGCGCTTACAATCACCATCTGTTTTATGAGCGAAACAGCTTTGACAAATAGGTAATTTCACTGACTCATCCACATTTCAATTTGGAAGTGGTGCTTTAGGGTAAAATGAGTTGATTCGAAATAAATGAATGGTTTATCTTCCTGCCTGCCGTAGGCGTAGCATGTTTCATAGAATTGCTACGAGCTACAACGTAGCTATTAGACGAATACATTTTATTCGAATGTATCGTTGAGTTATGTCATTAACAAGTTTAATTGAATTACACCTAGATTTATTTCCTGGAAAAACTTTTAAGCTTTTGTATTTTTAAAATAGTCATATCGATACATGCAGCAAAGTCTTCGTACTGTAACTGTAACTATAGTTACATACAGTTTAATTAAATAATAAAGTTTCAACGTACGAAGTCATAAAGAAAGCATAACCACAGGCTTTAAACTTACCCATCATAACATTCTCGCCTTGTCATAAAAAGGATACAATGTTAGCATGTTTTTTATGTTAGTGTATATGTCGCAGTACGATGGCAGAATTAGGTTTTGGTTAGGTGGAAAAGCCGGCATATGGCAGAATCGTTGACTTCCTTCGGCCATCGTCCTAAGCTGATCCAGGTTTTTGGCCAAAAACCTAGGATTTTGGCCAAAAAACTAGGATTTTGGCCAAAATCCTAGATTTGTTTAGTATTATGGCTTTTTTTGCATTTCGGAGGAACTTCTTCGTCTTCGAGTGGTACACCAAGTCGCCCAACGAGCCGATGGACCCTGGTATCAGAGTTTTCAACCACCTACTGCAAGTAGCAGGCCTGTAACATGGTTGTGTAACGACCGCCGTGTGATCATAGAGAGCAATCGGGACCGACGGCTTACCGTGTCCGTGTGGTTCGGGGGAACGAGAAGTGGAGAGGTACTTAATGCACCTCCCTCTGATCTTTTGAGGGTAGACTTGGACACCCTGAAGGACGGGGGGTAACATCAGACAGTCTGAACAGCAGGGTTGCCTCGGATTCCTTGAAGGGCAGGGGGGAGCATCAGACACCATAAGAGCAGGACGTACCACTGAACGCTTTAGAGGATTGGTGGTAGCGTTGGACGCCCTGGAGACCAGGAGGTAGCGTCGGACCCCCAGAAAATCCAACGCCCGTCATCTTACATCCTCCCGAGTGTCCGACGCTACCCACGCCCTCCAGAGCGTCTGACGCTACCTCCCACTCTCCAGAACGTCCAATGTTACCTCCTGCCTTTCGAGGGGTATGCCCGAACTACACGGGCACGTTAAGCCGTCGGTCCCGATTGCTCTTTATGATCACTTAGACGGCAGTCGTTACACAACCTTGTCAGAGGCCTGCTCCTTGCAGTTGGCGGTTTAAAAACTCTAACACCAGGGTTCATCGGGTCGTTGGGTGACTTGGTGTACCACTCGAAGAAGAAGAAGTTCCCCCGAAATGCAAAAAAGGTCATAATACTAAACAAATCTAGGATTTCGGCCAAAATCCTAGTTTTTTGGCCAAAATCCTAGGTTTTTGGCCAAAAACCTGGATCAGCTTAGGATGATGGCCGAACGAAATCTACGATTCTGCCATATGCCGGCTTTTGGCCAAAAACCTAGGTTTTTGGCCAAAAACCTGATTCTGCCATCGTACTGCGACACATATATGTCGCAGTACGATGGCAGAATTAGGTTTTTGGCCAAAAACCTAGGATTTTGGCCGAAATCCTAGATTTGTTTAGTATTATGGCTTTTTTGCATTTTAGTGAAACTTCTTCTTCTTCGACTGGTACACCAAGTCGCCCAACGACCCGATGAACCCTGGTGTTAGAGTTTTTAAACCGCCTACTGCAAGGAGCAGGCCTCTGACAAGGTTGTGTAACGACCGCCGTCTAAGTGATCATAAAGAGCAATCGGGACCGACGGCTTAACGTGCCCGTGTAGTTCGGGCATACCCCTCGAAAGGCAGGAGGTAACATTGGACGTTCTGGAGAGTGGGAGGTAGCGTCAGACGCTCTGGAGGGCGTGGGTAGCGTCGGACACTCGGGAGGATGTAAGATGACGGGCGTTGGATTTTCTGGGGGTCCGACGCTACCTCCTGGTCTCCAGGGCGTCCAACGCTACCACCAATCCTCTAAAGCGTTCAGTGGTACGTCCTGCTCTTATGGTGTCTGATGCTCTCCCCTGCCCTTCAGGGAATCCGAGGCAATCCTGCTGTTCAGACTGTCTGATGTTACCCCCCGTCCTTCAGGGTGTCCATTTACGGCGTTCTATTTAAGTCTACCCTCAAAAGATTGCATAAAGTAACTCTCCACTCCTCGTTCCCCCGAACCACACGGGTACGGTAAGCCGTCGGTCCCGAATGCTCTCTATGATCACTTACACGGCGGTCATTACACAACCATGTTAGAGGCCTGCTACTTGCAGTAGGTGGTTGAAAACTCTGATACCAGGGTCCATCGGCTCGTTGGGTGCTTTGGTGTACCACTCGAAGACGAAGAAGTTCCCCCGAAATGCAAAAAAAGCCATAATACTAAACAAATCTAGGATTTCGGCCAAAATCCTAGTTTTTTGGCCAAAATCCTAGGTATTTGGCCAAAAACCTGGATCAGCTCAGGACGATGGCCGAAGGAAGTCTACGATTCGTCCTAAGTTGATCCAGGTTTTTGGCCAAAAAACTAGGATTTTGGCCAAAAACCTAGGATTTTGGCCGAAATCCTAGATTTGTTAAGTATTATGACTTTTTTTTGCATTTCGGAGGAACTTCTTCGTCTTCGAGTGGTACACCAAGTCGCCCAACGACCCGATGAACCCTGGTGTCGGAGTTTTTAAACCGCCTACTGCAAGTAGCAGGCCTCTGACATGGTTTTTTAACGACCGCCTTCTAAGTGATCATAGAGAGCAATCGGGACCGACGGCTTAACGTGCACATGTAGTTCGGGCATACAACTCGAAAGGCAGGAGGTAGCTTCGGACGTTCTGGAGGGTGGGAGGTAGCGTCAGACACCCTGGAGGGCGTGGGTAGCGTCGGACACTCTGGAGGATGCAAGATGACAGGCGTTGGATTTTCTGGGGGTCCGACGCTACCCAGGGCGGAGGACAGGCCTCCAGGGCAATCCTCCAGAGCGTTCAGTGGTACATCCTGCTCTTATGGCGTCTGACGCTCCCCCCTGCCCTCCAGGGCATCCGAGGCAATCCTGCTGTTCAGGCTGTCTGATGTTACTCCCGTCCTTCAGGGTGCCCAACGCCTGCACAGTGTCCCAGTCTACCCTCAAAAAATCAGAGGGAGGTGCATAAAGTACCTCTCCACTCTTTGTTCCCCCGAACCACACGGGCACGGTAAACCGTCGGTCCCGATTGCTCTCTATGATCACTTAGACGGCGGTCTTTACACAACCATGTTAAAGGCACGCTTCTTGCTGTAGGCGGTTGAAAAACTCTGATACCAGGGTACTTCGGGACGTTGGGCGGCTTGGGTACCACTCGAAGACGAAGAAGTTCCCCCGAAATGCAAAAAAAGCCATAATACTAAACAAATCTAGGATTTTGACCAAAATCCTAGTTTTTTGGCCAAAATCCTAGGTTTGTTTAGTATTATGGCTTTTTTGCATTTCGGGGAAACTTCTTCTTCTTCGACTGGTACACCAAGTTGCCCAACGACCCGATGAACCCTGGTGTTAGAGTTTTTAAACCGCCTACTGCAAGGAGCAGGCCTCTGACAAGGTTGTGTAACGACCGCCGTCTAAGTGATCATAAAGAGCAATCGGGACCGACGGCTTAACGTGCCCGTGTAGTTCGGTTATACACCTCGAAAGGCAGGAGGTAACATTTGACGTTCTGGAGGGTGGGAGGTAGCGTCAGACGCTCTGGAGGGCGTGGGTAGCGTCGGACACTCTGGAGGATGTAAGATGACGGGCGTTGGATTTTCTGGGGGTCCGACGCTACCTCCTGGTCTCCAGGGCGTCCAACGCTACCACCAATCCTCTAGAGCGTTCAGTGGTACGTCCTGCTCTTATGGTATCTGAAGCTCCCCCCTGCCCTTCGAGAATCCGAGGCAATCCTGCTGTTCAGACTGTCTGATGTTACCCCCCGTCCTTCAGGGTGTCCATTTACGGTGTCCAAGTCTACCCTCAAAAGATCAGAGGGAGACGCATAAAGTACTTCTCCACTCCTCGTTCCCCCGAACCACACGGGTACGGTAAGCCGTCGGTCGGTCCCGATTGCTCTCTTTGATCACTTAGACGGCGGTCGTTACACAGCCATGTTAGAGGCCTGCTACTTGCAGTAGGCGGTTAAAAACTCTGATACCAGGGTCCATCGGCTCGTTAGGTGCTTTGGTGTACCACTCGAAGACGAAGAAGTTTCCCCGAAATTCAAAAAAACCATATTACTAAACAAATCTAGGATTTTGGCCAAAATCCTAGTTTTTTGGCCAAAATCCTAGGTTTTTGGCCAAAAACCTGGATCAGCTCAGGACGATGGCCGAAGGAAGTCTACGATTCTGCCATATGCCGGCTTTTGGCCAAAAACCTAGGTTTTTGGCCAAAAACCTGATTCTGCCATCTTACTGCGACATATATACTTGAACCCATACTTTAAACAGAATGCATTCTTTTTACCAGAAAATTTATAAACTTGAACTTTGAACAAAGAACCCATAGAATAGACGAAAAATTACTGTTTTTCTTTTTCACAAGAAGAAGTGGAGCACCCAATGTGAAGCGAACAAAAAACTTGAGGTGTAAAACTTGCGTTATTTTACACATACCTACATAAATTACACTTATATCCCTTGCAGGGTAGGTAGAGCACGAATGGTTAAAAAAAGCAGTCATTTACACCACGTTTGACGACAGTTTAGGAGTCAATCAGAAGACTGTGGATCACCATAGTGACAGGTGGATTCTCAAATCCCTTAGTCGCTTCGCACTAATGGGAAAGATGTGGGGTGAAACTATTCTAAGCCGGCACCACACGGCAAAAAAGGGGAACCGTACCTATTAGATTATGGTATTTTTTCCGACTCTATGTTTGTATTCCCTAGATGAATGGGCAGCAGCGTTCCCTGTAAATGCAACATCTTACACTGCGCTCGCCAATCCGCCTGCCAAGCGTCGTGAGTATGGCAATAGCGGGAGGCCCATGTCTAGCAGTGGCTGGCTGTTGTGGCTGTTATGGTTATGGTATGTTTGTATTTAGCAACGACCTAACCTTACCTTAGTATGTAATGCGTTTGTTATTTAGACCTATATTTTGCGAACCTGTGTAAATATCAAGTTTAAATTTAACCGCTTATCGAACGGTGGTACAGCGTATGTACCAGTGATTTTCAACCTTACCCTCACTTAAAGTATAAAGCCTATGATGATAATGCTGATTACATGACAGATAGGGCATCACCATTAATACTGAACTCCTGAGCTGAATCGCACTGAAAATATTGCGCTAAATTTTTAAAATCAATCACATTTGTGTACAAAAGTTTCAGGTTGTATTTTTTATTCAAAAACACTCCAATCAGTATGAAAACTTTGCGTGACTGGAAATTGCTACGTCGTAACGTTGATTTAAATAAATCATGCCACCTTCAAGACTGTTTCTTACACTATAACTTGTAACTTGTATGACTTTTCTTTAAACTTTTATTTATTTATTTAACAATTTTTGACTTCATTATTTTGACGACAGTCGAAACACAACCATGTCAGAGGCCTGCTAGTATAATAGTGGTTGAAAAACTCTGCCAACTGTTTTTTCGGGTAGTTGGACGACTCGATGTCCCATATGAAAATAAAGAAAGAATGGCGATAACGGGATATTGTGCCTCGTGGCTTACCGTGGGGTGGTCTAAGTCCAATAATGGAGTGCTATAGGTAAACATGATTATAATTATTCCTTTATTTTTTTATTGGTTAATAGGATTTATGTAAAAAAAGTGGGATAAACATAGTTTTTTTACATTAGTTTTTAGTAGATTTACTAAGAAAGTTTGAATATTTTGTGTTGAAAAAATATTTTTCGTGTAGTTTACACTACCTATGCAGGGTATAAGGGACGGTGTAATGAAAACTTTGCAGGCGTGCTCAGACTTTCACCCCGTATTACGAAGCAAAAATGTGTGACTATGAGCAGTTCACAAAATTATTTACACTCGTTAGCTACAACCTCGCCTTAACCTAATTAAGGGTGGAATTCCACCGTGAAGTTTTCGTGGGTTAATTTGCACACGCGCGAACCAATCTTACACTCGGATCTTTACGCAGGTCAAACCTATTTTGTTATACAGGGTGTTTATTACGTAATTAAATATTATAGCTATAATATATTAAAGTTAAGGTATTCGGTAGGTGTACTTTTTCAGCTTAAAAGTAATATTACCGTCTTGTTCTGTTATTGGGTGTGATTACTCAATGTTATGACTGCAATCATGAGGATTTAAACCTGCTACCTTCGGCATGTATACTGCCGACGCCACTACCAACTGGGCTACCGCGGTTCTATCCTCGCCTGATAGTGGCGTCAGCAGTTCAGATGCCAAAGGTTGCAGGTTCAAATACTGCCTGCGGTGGAAAATATTGCAAGTTTTCCAAATAACCTAACCTACCACGGGTAGTGTTTTAAAATTTTGTATTTAATTTTTATGTAGCTTACTGATGATTCTATGAGAAAGAAGACTCGGTATACGAAAAGTTGTCTTGTTTCACGCACGCTGCACAACGGCAACAATGTTTGGCGTCAGCTGGTGTGACTCCGAACTCTACACACACAACTATTTACAAAGGGTGCCCTTTGAACAATGAACATTAACAAGTGGATGTGGCAGTTCTAAAGTCCGTCGAAAAAATATTCAAAATATAAAACACAGGAAAAATATTACAGAGAATAAAAAAGTTATATGGTCCGATTTTTTTATAAACTACACATTTTTTTAATAAATTTATTGAGTGACTGCGAAAGCTTTAAACAGTCTATTGAATAGACCAAAGCTGTTCTTGTAAAGATTGTTCGCAGATACATGTATATGTTACAGGCAAAACCCTTAACCAGTCAATAACGTTAATGACTGGCAAAACCAGTCAATAACTTTATTGCCTAAGGGACTGAGTCAAAATCCTTATTGACAGATTTTATCTGTTTAAATCAGTCAATAACGATATTGACTGACGTGCCCAGTTAAAACCCTTAATATGCACGTCCGCCCTGGTGGCAGCAACCTAGACCTGGCTGGCTGGTCTAAGATCACCATCAGGCAGGATGGTCACCATTAAATGGTCGCAGCCAGAGTGGCAGTCTACTGGTTCGCTTGCCGGTGGCACTGGGCCCGAGCCCCTTAACCACCGGGAGGCCTGTCCTAGTTGGCTGGTCTGAAATAACCGGGTCAATATTTGAAAACCGTTCTTCGGGTCCCTTGACTGGCGAATTTCTTATTTTCGTTTTATGGTTATTTTAATATTGCATAATTATTAAGACCTTAATTCGAAGTTATTAGTGAAAAATCACTTAAATCGAACCACACGTTTCGTCAAAATTTAATTTTGAAATTTGAGGTGCCAGTCAACGGGACATTTTGCGCCAGTCAAGGGACAAAATGAGCTGAAACTCTTAAAATTTGCTTTTAACTGACTAGAATTGAAATAAAAGACGCCGTTGCCAATCAGGCACACAACAGAGACACCACGAGGCTACCTGAAACATGACGAGCCAGCTTGAGATGTGGCGCAGGCAAAGCAGTGAGCCAGAGAGACGATGTAATCATCCTGAGATATGACATGACACGGCCAGCCCGAGATACGATGTGGACAGCCTTAGAAATCACGCAGACAGCCATAGCCAC
Organism: Phthorimaea operculella; assembly: GCA_024500475.1. Taxonomy (NCBI): domain Eukaryota; kingdom Metazoa; phylum Arthropoda; class Insecta; order Lepidoptera; family Gelechiidae; genus Phthorimaea; species Phthorimaea operculella. The sequence goes on from JANFCV010000002.1 coordinate 12,692,900, forward strand.
GAAGCCATCAGTCTGAGACAAGACGCCAGCCCGAGTGGCCTGTACCTGTAATGCAACGCAGTCAGTCTGAATGAGTCATGACACGGTCAGCCTGAGATACGACGCGGCCAGCCTGAGGTAAGATGCGAACAGCTTGAGAAACGATGCAGCCAGCCTGAAAGACAATAAAGTGCGCTTGTGATAAGAAGCAGGTATTTTCAGTGACTACTAGGCATCCTGCCTGGGACACAGCGCAGTCAGTGAGACATAACGAGGCTAGCCTGAGACAAGAATTAGCCAGCCTGAGACATGAAGGAGACAGCTGAAACACAATGAAGCGTATAATGGCTGTAGGTTTTGTGCAAAACTAGAGCAATGAAATGCAGAAATTTCATCGTAATAATGCAGTGTATAGTCAGTTAGTTATACATGAAGAAATGTCTTGCTAGCAAGCACACGTGTAATTCTGTAACTATGGTGATTTGACTAAAGTTGTGCAGCTCTACATAGGTAAAAACCATACATTAAGAAGCCCAAGTGACTACTAGGCTGTCTGAGACACGACGTAGTCAGTCTGAGAGACGATGCAATCAGCCTAAGACACGACGCGGCCAGCCTGAGACACGACGAAGTCAGCTTGAAAGACGACACATACAGCTTAAGAGACGATGCAATCAGCCCGAGACATAGCGTGGTCAGCCAGAGACATGACGCAATGAGCCTGAGACACGACGCAGTCAGTCTAATCTAAAGATACGACGTGGTCAGCCTAAGAGGCAATGTAATCAGATTAAGATATGATGCAGCCAGTCCAAGACAACACTAGGCAGCCTGAGACATGACACAATAAACCTGAGACACAGCGTAGTCAGTCTGAAAGACGATGCAATGAGCCTGAAACACGACACAGCCAGCCTGAGATACGACGATGTCAGCTTAAAAGATGACACATTCACCCTGAGAGACAATTCAATCAGCCTGAGACATAACGCAGCCAGCCTAAGCAACTAACCAAACACATGAGAATTGATGAGTGACTCAGACTATCAACACGGCAAACGGTGCTGCTCACCTCCTAGAAACCCTTAATATCCACGACCATTGGGCACCAGCAATATCCACAGAAACCGAGCTGACATGGGGTGGTGCTATTCATCTCTGTAGACACGCCACAAAACACGAAAGTATGCACAAAGAGTACAAAACCAATCAATTAAATAACATGTGTCCTTTGACTGGTAAGAAATGACCATTGACTGGAGAAAATGCCAGTCAAATGGCGCCAGTCAAAGGACCGAAATTTATGTTTTTTGTGACTTATTCGTAAACCATTAAATATGATCAAAATTTGTAAACAAATCTTAAATCTCAATGAAATATGTGACATTATGTTCAAAGAATAATTTCTTTGTAATAACTCTTTCACTTAGAAAACATGCCCAGGAAAAGGACCTGACGCAAGTATAAAAATATGACCCGAAAACTGAAAACCTCCTATTTTATTTTGGGAGTGCCAAGGAGCCACCTGTTTCCTCTCCTGAGATGACGAAGGGTTCCTGGCAGAAGGAGGAAACAAGACCTAGCTAATAGTTCTCTTAGTTGCAACATACGAGTCGTTTAAGACCACGCGTTCAGAAAACACAAAAACGTGTGACCAATATAAAACGACGGTTTTATCGGTGAACACAGTTAAATATTGTACTATTTATAATTTATTACAAATTTACATCATATAAGGATTATTTTAATAGGTAAAATATTCCATCACGTCCAGCTAGATAAAATTCTACACGTGTTTGAATTTTGGAACAGCTAAGTGTGACACGCGAAGAACGCGTATTTTACCCCCGATTTCAGGTTTCAAATCAAGTTTTAGTTAAATATATTTTATTTATTGTGGATGGAATTTAACTTTCCAGATAGCCAATTAAACATTCTTTCATATGAAAATTAGTTAAACTCTGTAAGTCTTATAACTTTGAAACAATTAACGTGTGACCGCAAATTTTGACCTCTCAAAGATTCACCCAACCATCAGGACCGTTAGATAGTCGCAGCCAGAAGCAAACCTACAGCCTCGCTCGTCGATTGCACAGGGCGGGAGCCCACCTCGTGAGCTACCGTCGTGACGTCTATGACATCTAGGAGGTGAAGCCACGTATTTGCTGAGGGCAGCATTAGTGAAGAGCCGTCTGCCTCCTAGGCATGTCCTCAGGAACAACAACCGGCGACGAGACAGTAGACTTCCACTCTGGCTGCGACCATTTAATGGTCCTGATGGTGATCTTAGAGCAGCCAGCCAATCCAGGTTGCTGCCGCTGGGGCGGATGTACTTTTTAAGGGTTTTGACTGGGCACGTCAGTCAATATAGTTATTAACTGATTTTAAAAGATAAAACCAGTCAATAAGGGTTTTGGCTGAGTTCCTTAAGCAATATCGTTATTGCCTAGATTTTCCAGTCAATAACGTTATTGACTGGTTAAGGGTTTTGCCTGTAACATATACAACACGTACATGCCATGCGACTGGCACATTCTTTTATTCTTCTTCTTCTTTTCGTGTAGGACACCGAGTCGTTCAACGACCCGATGAACCCTGGTGTCAGAGTTTTTCAACCGCCTACTGCAAGTAGCAGGCCTCTGACATGGTTGTGTAACGACCGCCATCATAGACAGCAACCGGGACCGACGGCTTAACGTGCCCATCCGAAGCACGGAACCATCTTACTTGCGGACAATCAGGTGGTTCAGCCTGCAATGTCCTAACCAGACTGGGAACAAATTCACAAAGTGATAAATATCAACTTTGTGAGTGACCCCACCAGGAATTGAACCCGGAACCTTTGCGTGGCAGGCAGGCATACTAACCACTGCGCCACATCGGTTGAAATTCTTTTATTTGCTGGCTGGCTGTCAAAACACAGTATAGTTCAGCATGTGTAAACGTGTACGATTCATCTTTATTGCCACATCCACTCGTATGTACTCCATGTGAATACTCCAGGGAAAGTTTAAAATAGCCCGCGCGAGGTCAAGCACGGCTGGCAGAGATCCGGCAGAAACCGGGACATATCTAGCTTTGCCCCGGACCATGTGTGGCTCTCGTAACTATAGCTGAACTTATTTCACAGTTAGTTGCAGTAACAGTTTTCCAACGAACGTTTGCACTTTTGCTGTGTGTACCACACAAAAAGCACACAAAATACTAAGCTGTAGAGTACCACATCTCCGTGTTTGTACTCCGTGTGAACACTCCAGGGAAAGTTTAAAATAGCCCACACGAGGTCAAGCACGGCTGGCAGAGATACGGCAGAAACCGGGACATATCTAGCTTTGCCCCGGACCATGTGCGGCTTTCGTAACTATAGCTGAACTTATTTCATGGATGCAGCTAAAGTTTTGCGTTTTTGCTGTGTGGTACCATACAAAAAACAAAATACTAAGCTGTAAGGTGCCATATCCCTGTGTTTGTACTCCATGTGAATACTCCAGGGAAAGTTTAAAATAGCCCGCGCGAGGTCAAGCACGGCTGGCAGAGATCCGGGAGAAACCGGGACATATCTAGCTTTGCCTCGGACCACGTGTGGCTTTTGTAACTATAGCTGAACTTATTTCATAGATGCAGCGAAAGTTTTCGAACAATCGTTCGCACTTTGCCACAAAATATAGAGTTTACAGAATGACTCTATTTAGGATTTTCGCAATTGTCATTTGTAACATAGCCAGGGTTGCTACTGTCAAAATTCACGTGATACGAAAAACAAATACAGCTAAATCTGGTACAAGAACTTACTTAATAATGATTCTGAGCCTAATATCTTTTTTAGTTACCTTGAGTTCTTCTGTGATCTAGTTCATTCCAGTTTACTTCAAAGGTTTACGTCAGTAAGCGTCAAAATCGTCGCTAGTACTAAGTGAGCCATCTGTAAAAGCGCCCTGCGCGCCGTCTCCCTGATTTGTGCTTTTGCATTGTGGTACCAGTTTCGAATAGCATCATCCAGTATCCATCCGTTCAGATATCAGATATGTTTGATGTTTACAGACATGTTTGTTTGCGTCTTGATAAAATCACTATTATGAAGACTTAATTTATGAAATAAACAACATTTCTGTTACATTTTACAAGCACACGGACCGTTCTTGCCCTTACAATAACACAACAAGAATCTCAGAACTATTCAGTCTAGAAAATTGCTCGCGACGAATATTCCGTTTCAGGATTTCGAAATGGTTATTTTAGTGCACTGTCTTGCTAAATCGTCGAGAAGCTGGGAAAGATTTGTACAAAGAACGCGAAATACATCTTTGAAATGGCTAAATTCGTAGCGTCTGTGATAAATATTGTGGCAAAGGTCTACGACAGGTCTACGACTTTGTTTCTGAGCTACGAGCTTTGTTGCTACGTTCAAATAAAAGTTTTTATTCGATAACTTGCGTATATTTTTTGCATTCTATTTGCAAGTATATGGTTTTTAAGTAATAACATCAACAGCCACAACAGTCCATTTTGTACAAGCAGTCCATTTTTGGATAACGATTTTGACGCTTACTGAAATGAACTGGAATCTCCGGGGAACTTAAGGTAATTATGAAGATGGTTGCCGAACCTCATATTTCTTGCATTCAAATCGGCTCAAAATTACGTTCTTGTATCCGATTTAGAGCTGTATTACGTCCTTGAATGGTAGCAACCCTGGCTATGTAACAAAAAAAAAGTCGCGAAAATCCTAAATATGTTCGAGTGATCCTACTGTAAACTTTCTATTTAGTTCTGGTAGCCCCGCCCGTGAGTTTAATAAATCGTTGCGCTCTTACGGCGTACTTACACTGTATTTATTGTAGCCGCTATAAAGCTTAAGCCATGCCATTATAAGGCTGCACGCTATAACCCAAGGATCTAATACTTATGAGCAGACAGTATTTTATACTTGTGATTATTTTATATTAAGTTTACATGCCTGGGTGATCTAACCTTTGGTCCTATTTTCTAGTGGTCTCTAGTCAGATTTCGTTTCATTTTATTTTTCGAGAGTATGTATGTATATTTTCACGGGCGGCCCAAACGGCTGAGTGGATCTTGATATAAAAGGTGTCGTCTCAGTAGTGCAAGTGACACAGGCTATCTAATAAATTTATGAAATTTAAATAACGGATTTTAAACGCAAAATATTATAACTTTGAAATATTTGCAGTTGGGTTTTTGATTCCCATTAATAATGCTTGTCGATTCAATATGTCGAAAGAAAATTAAAAACAATTTTCCCATCCTAACTAAATCTATTGGATCTGCAAAACCAAAATAACTTTAAATTTGAGCTTATAAAATATTTTCTTCTTTCGCCCATCAAAAGATAATAAAACATATTGGATCCTACAAGTAAAAGAACATCTCATCCATCAATCAAATCACAAATCTATTTTAGATCATATCATCATGAATGACGTGCCTATTGTAACGATTTAGGAAGGTACTTTTCATAACGTATCTAACTTCATAAATCTTTTGTACTTTAATACTGAGGTTTAATCAGAGATATATTTTTTCTTTTTTTATGAAAGATATTTCATCTAGAGATTATATATCCCCATATCTTTCCTGTAGGTATCGTAACAAGCGACAAAGGGATTTGAGAGTTGACGTGTATTGCAATATTAAGCGACAGGCGGACAACCTGTCACTATGGTGATACACAGTCTTCAGAGTGACTCTCAAGCTATAATTGTCAGAAGTGGTGTAAATGGCCGTTTTTACAGCCGTTTACGCTTTGCCTACCCTGCAAGGGATATAGGCGTGGTATATATTATGAATGTATGTAATGTTTTTCAACCGACGTATGGTACGCAAAAAGCGTATCGCTAGACCCAGTCCTCTTCTTCTGCCATGTGGCACATCATGTTGACAAACGAGTCGGTCCTTCCTTATTCGAGTCGCACAACGACCAAATGAACCATGGTGTCAGAGTTTTACAACCACCTACTGTAAGTAGCAGGCCTCTGACATGGTTGTGTAACGACCGCCATCATAGACAGCAATCGGGAACGACGGCTTAACGTGCCCATCCGAATCACGGATCCATCTTGCTTCTCGGACATTTAGGTGGTTCAGCCTGCAATGTCCTAACCAGACTGGGAACAAGTTCACAAATTGATAAGGACCGAACCAGGAAATACTATTTGGTTAAATCTGTTGTATGATATCACGTAGTCTATTTAATTTAAACTGTCTTCTTTTCTTTCTTTCCCTTCTATAATTGTTGCATTTTCCTTGCGTCCATAGAATAGTACCTATATGTATGTATTAGTTTATCTATAAATGGATATGTATTAAGTATATTATATTGCGTATCTATGTATTGAAGTGTATTTTAGTATAAGTAGTATATGTAGGTGTTTGCACTATCCCGCTTACCAGATCGCACTATCTTTCTCACCCTAAGGTTGCCTGGAAGAGAATGCTACTTTAGCATTAAGGCCGCCTTGTTGTACGTTCTACATGTCCTTTTGTTCATTTTTCTATGTTGTGTTTTATGTGTGCAATAAAGAATATTATTATTATTATTATAAGTATCAACTTTGTGAGTGACCCCACCAGGAATTGAACCCGGAACCTTCTGCGTGGCAGGCAGTTGTACTAACCACTGCACCACATCGGCTATCTACGACGAGTTAGTGAAACATGGTGCTATAATTCTTAAACCATCTACTAATAGTAGTAGGCATCTGGTATGGTTGTGGAATGACTGCTGTTTGTCTAAGTAATCATAGACATGGCTTAACGTACCCATTGCAGCACAATGGTTAATCCTTGATTTGTGGATTTATAGCTTTCATCGGGGAATCGAACCTGGAAACTCGGAATTCTAAAACAAACGCTCAAACCACTAGACCGCGGAAGCAGACGAAATGTGGTATGAAATGTAAACATACTATAAAATGCAAGAGACGGATCGCTAGAGCAATACGTATTCTCCGCGCGGCATAATGTACGCGTTCCATATTTTACACATGTCATAGAGGAATAAATGTAAGAACTGTTCTAGAATTCATGCTTTCTGCGACTTATGAATAGCTTAGTGGAAATCTTTTGACTTAAATTACTATCGACTTGTTTTCTCTTGTTTGTATGTAATCCATTGACTCTGAATTTACCGGACAGATTTTAAAAAAATACACAAAAATTAAATCATTTGTGAGTAATCAACGGAAGTTATCCCTTTCCCACGGGAAAAGGAGCGGTACTGGCATCCAAAAAATAATAAAAATACGCCACAGCAAGCACTTACTGTCGAGTAGGGTACTTAAGTTAAAATATTAAAGAAATTTTATTTATAAGTAGCGATAACTCAAGATAATAACATTGTCATATCAGACCTGAACTAAACAGATAAAAAACTATTTCAATAAATTCCACTACAACCAGCTACAGTCAAACGATCTTATGACGTCATTGCCTCATTCATACCATAACTGAGAAAGTAGGACATGAGACACAAAGACAGCCATCGTTATCTCATCGTTATAAGTATCTCACGCTGTCACATGGGGTGTAATTATTAGAATTCTGATGTCATTTTCATTGTATTTATCGAACACTCTCTTACATGTGTCGATGATATGATATGTAATAATAACTCACAAGACAAGTAAATAGTTCACAATATTTTATGTGCTATCAAGTGTTATGGATAAAAGTAATCATATTCTTCTGCAGTGTGGGATAGCCACATTACAAAAGAGCCTATTAACACTGGTTTCAGAGCTATACGACTACGTACTAGGTCACTCTGCATCTTTGCGAAACCTTTTGTATTGACTTGATTTTGTACCTATTAAATTTTCGACATCAACATCACCAGATTCTCAAAATTTAGTTCATTCCTTCCCTTGCGAACAAAAATAATATTTAGTTAAACGAACAACCTACCATAAAATATAACGTAACAAACACATAAATACAGAAAAGAAAACATTTTCGAAATATGCATTAAACATAAATACCTCCAATAAACTTTTCAGATCCCGTGTCAACAGACAGAATGTTAAAATGTTAAATCACATCTGGCGTGTGAGCAAGCTTCTCGCCAACAAAATGTTATTCGTCAGACAAACTTTTCGGCTAATATTAAAACTTTGCTTGTTAATTTTGGCCAAAATCTAACATGTCAAGCTTCAACAAAAGTTTCGAGTGATGCTGTGCAAATTGATATTAAAAATAACGGGGTGCGATAAAATATTGACTGTAAAATTTAAGTTGGTTTATAAAGGCCGTAATTTTGCATTAGTTTATTTTTATTTTTGTAGATAGATCACAATTTTTTACAGTTTTAGGCATTTCTACGAATAAAATACAAAATTATTGCCACAATAATTGAGGATTGTTTAAATTTTCAACATAACTTCATGCAATTATTAAAACAAATTTAAACGCCATTTTAACTTTAATTATAAAATGGCGCACTTAAGTTTAAACAATCAAATTTAAACGGTTACTCTTTACAACATACATACCATCATATCCCTATCCATTTGAATTTCTAAAGTATTGGTTTCAGATAAAAATTCTCATCCGAGAAAAAATCGTTACGAATAAATGTGATACAAAAACACATACAAAGTATAAATATGAGCTACAGACACATCAAAGGCTCTGCCGCCTGAGCGATCGGCACACCTGCAATCGTTTCACATAACCGTTTACCTGTATCTGTAGGCAATGATTATATCCGACCCTCAATAAATTGTATAAAGTACCAATATTAAGGGTAAACATGCTGATGACTTTTCAACGAGTGAAACAGTCTATATTACTCTCTCTATCTCTGAAGGGGAAATCGAGTCGTCCAACGACACCCAATGAACCTTGGTGTCAGAGTTTTTCAACCGCCTACTTCTGTTAGCGTTACTGATGAAAGTTTTCGTTTTATAGTGCAGTATTTAACTTAGCTACAGATAGCGATACTACGCTACGGCGTAGCGGTCGTAGAATATTGCTACGAACTATAAGGGTCTTACCATATTTTAAATAAATTAGACGTGCGTTGAAGGCGTGTCTAGCGTTTTATTTGTATTTTTTTAACATGAGTTACTAGCTTTTTTAGGGTAAGGACCTTTTGAGATCGGCTTTCACTTTAAACTGTAACCACCAACCACACTTATAATCATGAAATTGACTTTAGTCAATAATACCACTCACTACATTCGCGACCATATTATACGGCAAGTGCTTTCTCACTTGAGTTTATCACCGAGTGGGATAAGGGAGCGCCATACGACCGCCGTACGGTAGCGAATGCAGCGAGTATTTTTATCGACTATAGGCTATTATCACGGTTGCAACCACACAACACGGCTACACTACACGACACGACAGGCATAAATAGACATAAGGACCTACCCCATTAAAATTTGGGTCTTAAGTTTCCTTGACTTAACCTAACTAAACTTGGTGCGAAAAAAGTTTATACTTACTTTGTTTGTTGAAATGCGCCGATGATAAATCTGAATATTTTTCAGAAAGTATTTATTGCTACATTGATTTAATGATTCGAATCTATTTTTGGCATTTTCACAACTGCTTTCATCACAACGCGTATGTATTGAAACAAATCATTCACTCACTTTACAATATGTTAAATGAATGAAACGGGACACAGGCTTTTTAAATTGTAACCCAATTCACGGTCTTTAAATGCAGTAAAATGGATATTTTACCTACGTCATCGTCAGTTCATTAAGAATGCAAAAATGGAAAAGATTAAACATTCTAAGAGAAACAGAAGTCTGTGTCAGAAAACAAGCTTTTTATAAGTTCTGGGAGAGGACAGATAATCAATGGCCTTACAAAAATAGTACCTAGTTTTTGTTACTTAAAAAACGTTTTGTGCAAATGAAACCCCTGAATCTCTCTTCTTACATCTGCGGAAAAGAGATAGAGTGAAGTTAATTACCCGACTGCCTTAGGAGGGTTATGTTTTTCAAGAGTAGGTATGTATGTAGACAAGAAATTCGTTTTATGGGCTACAGCCCAAACAGCGGGGCGGATCTTGACATTTGAGGTGTCGTTAGATTTGTCTCAGCACGCGAGTGACACTGGCTATATAGAAAAATCATGAATTCAAGATGGCGGATTTTTATCACAAAATACAACTTTGAAATTACCGCAGTTAGATTTTTGTTTTTAATACATCTGCTTGCCTAAACAGTCATTGTAACACGACATATATTTTTGAACATGATTGAAGCTCATCTTAGGAAATACAACAAACTCGCTTCGAGACTTCCAGAGAATTTTCTCCGGCAGGTAAATATCCTCATCAAATAGCCAAGTACGTACTTTGTAAATAATTTCAGTCCAAATTACAAAATGTTAAATACAAAATGGTTTTATAGCGGGAAATAACATTATATATTCTACGAAAAGTAATTCTATTTCGAAAATTAACGCAAATAAAGGAACGATATCATTTACATGGTACACTTCGAAAATTGACGTAATTAATAACGTTTAGTGAGTTGGTTATGCTTCTAATATTAATATTATTTTACAGTCAATTTGTTGAACCGACCGGTATATTGTGGAAGCCATTATTATAACAAACAATAGCCGTTATATAAATTACTCATAATAAAGTTCCAATTATACAAAGTATAAGTGACGGTGTACCGAAAACTTTGTATGGGAAGTCCATAATTATTTTTTATTTACCACCGCATGTTCAATGGGGCAAGTTGTTCAGTTCCATGGTCTGGGAACGTCTGTAAAATTTCGTTACACCGTCTCTTACACCGCGCATGTCAGTTTGCAAAAATTTGGACACCTATAAAGTTGATTACCTAATTTTATTATTCTGTAAAAATGTTTGCAGCTATAAGACACCCGTACCTATTCGATAACTTAATTAGTAAAAAGAAGAACATTTTTTCTTGCTATCTTCCGGTGCTTCAAAAATAAGGTACAGTCTCTCCCGCTCATTCATGAACAATCCAAAATTTAAGGATTAGATTTTTTCAGACTGTAACATTTTACAGCAATATTTGTTACTTTTCTAGGTGCAGCAACATTTTATTAAATCGTACAACAAAGTTTTGTCCGGCTTGTACGTATCGGTCACGAGAAAAACGAAACCTTAACAACAGAATTGTTCATGAATTAGCGTGAGAGACTGTACGTACGATAAACTGTTGTACCTGAGCAACGGTACCTACCATTAAATTGAAGTTATTTATTACTTAGATGGCGGTTATAACACAACCATATGAAAATCCTACCTTGTACTCGGATAAAAACCTCTGTCACCGGGGCTCATCGATAGCGTCGAATCGGGTCCCACACGATAAGCAAGCAAGCAAATCTTTATCTCAAATTTTACCCTTGACATTTCAGCCATTTATTACACATGTTCGCTCATGCGGATACAGCTTAAGGCTTGAGCCATCCATCTTTCAACCCTGACGGCCGGTACATGTGCTCTACGCCTTACAGATCGGTCAACCAATCGAGAGGGTGGATAACGTGTCAGCGGGCCAATAAGGAACAGTTTTAGAAGTTTTCGGTGATTTTATTGTTTACATATCACCGCATGTTTAGACTGTTGAAGTTATTTTAAGAGTTGGTTTACGTAATAAGTACGTAGACTAAAATTCACAAAGTTTCATTGGTTTCTACAAAATTGTTAATACTTTCAAATGTTGACTCAAATGTGCAAAAGCACAAACGTTATTAAAAAGAAAATAATAAAACTAGCGTCTACTTTCAATGATTTAAAAGTTCAATGCCACGATTCGGTCGCGATAAACATCATCCATTACCTTCGTCACAGTTCATTGGCCCCGCCCCTAAAGCAGCCAAAACCTCATCCATCAAAACTTTAAAAACCCGGCGCCTTTCTCCCGCCAATTCGTTTATTCGTTCACAATCACAACCCGTGTGTGAACCCATTCATTGCCGCCGTAACTACAGTGACGTCACGCTACGTCATTACCACAGTACATAAGCTAAAGCAGTAGAGATACTCGACCTGTATAAGCGTTTCGAGTCATTACCATTCGTGAAAGCGAATATTATTGCTGCTTTCAGATACAGTACGCGAACAAGTTCATGACCCTCCTGAAATATGAGCCTCCTTGATGACAAGCAGGAAGGTACAGTGGTACTGGCGTGTGCGACAAGGATGTGCATAATTCAGCATGGTCATGAACTTGTTAGCGAACTGTAGGTACTGGTAAATACATGGGTTTCATTTTTAGTCAATGCGCAAACTTTGCAGAATGTTTCTACTCGTGATTCCCAACAACTTTTACTATGGGGCCACCAAAGAAATCTAAAAAAATGTAGGGTTTTCCATACATTTTTGCTATGCAACATCCAATTCTTTTTTGCAAATTCACAGGAGGTTCCATAGTAAAAATTGATCATAATTACGAGAAAAAACGCCCTCCAAAGTTTGCGCACTGACTAAAAAATAACCCCGCATACTATTTCTTAAAAAGACGCTTTTGTAACGGTCATTTGTTCAATCGTTTCTTCGGCGCGGCAACCTCGATTGACTTTGATCGAGAATCGGTGGCATGCCGAAAAATTTTCTGACCGTGTCATACAAAGATTGGCTACTGCTTTAGCCCGTTAATGTGTACTGTGGTGATGGCCTTGAATGTCCACCCACCAGTCTAACAGGCCCGCCCAGACGGCGCCACTGTCTTCATAAGCCAGACTGGCTGGAAATGAAAAACGCTGACTGGTTGGTTAGACTGTTTTCAGGAAAAGGGGATGAAAATAAATACCATCCTGTTTACGCCCATACATTTTGTTGTACAAAATAGTTAACCCTAAAATAACTTGGGCTTTACGAGTCTATAAAGCAATAAACTCAATTATTGCTTGGTTCTAATCGTGTAGTGGCGTTATGCTGACAAAAAAACTATAATATTTCGGATGTGACTTCTTGTAGTGATTCTGCCGTGTGCAACAAGGAGATGCATTGTTTAAAAGTTGTTTACAATAATGAGCAGAATCACGCTACACATTTTATGTACTGACTAAAATATATCCCTGTATTAAAGCTTCATACGCTTTAATAAAAGTCAAAGAGGAAAATAAAGTTTTAAGCTGGTAATCTACCTTAATTGCGTTTACGGATATAACTTTGGAACATTAAACTCGATAAATTTAAACCATTAAGATATAAAGTGACGATAAAAACCGGCTGTGACCGTGTGATGGAAGACAAGAAGTCAATAAGAAGCCTAGAGTTAAAACAATGTAGATGTATTGCCATGCGATTCCGATTTAAAATAGCATCACCCTACCTGTTTAAGTCAGCAAACGAAAGAGGCAGTTTTTGGTTACAGCTGTCGGGGCACCAATGGACGGTAGAGTAAACGGGTTTCCAAATGGATTCAACGAAAATGAAAGCCCTATTCAAACCTGAGCGATAATATTATTGATACAAATTTTTACGATGTTGAGTTTCGCTAGTTCTTACCCACGGATACCGGTCAGGTTTAAATTTCACGCCAATATCCCTAGCCAAGTAGACAGAGTGTAAACGGCTGTAAAAAGCAGGCATTTACTCGTCTGACGAAAGTTGGAGAGGCATTCAGAAGACATTGTATTACTATATATTAATAGTTGTCAGCCTGTCGCCTAAAATTGGAATATACATCAAACCTCAAACATGGAATAAATAATAGTCTAGGATAAGTACTTCTTATGACACTCACGGAAAAGCTTTCTAAAATAATTATCCTGCGCGGTATACTCGGTTAAGCAATAAATTATGTTCAAGCAGCTCCCTCTACTCATATTATTCTTCTGCTTTCATGTAAAGAGTCGAAGTTCCTTTTTTATTAGCAGAATGTAAGAGTTGGGTTCAGACTTAAGTGGCTCATCTGTCTGTCTGATCGCTTTTCTTGTTTAATTGACAGCCGATGTGGCGCAGTGGTTAGTATGCCTGCCTGCCACGCAAAGGTTCCGGGTTCAATTCCCGGTGGGGTCACTCACAAAGTTGATATTTATCACTTTGTGAATTGGTTCCCAGTCTGGTTAGGACATTGCAGGCTAAACCACCTGATTGTCCGCAAGTAAGATGGTTCCGTGCTTCGGATGGGCACGTTAAGCCGTCGGCCCGGTTGCTATCTATGATGGCGGTCGTTACACAGCCATGTCAGAGGCCTGCTACTTGCAGTAGGCGGTTGAAAAACTCTGACACCAGGGTTCATCGGGTCTTTGAATGACTCGGTGTCCCACACGAAAAGAAGATAGATGAAAATGAGAAGGAAAGAAAATGGGACTACAGTATTTATACAATATATAAATTAATAATTTAAGTGATCACTTAATAATGTTTTTCTGAAAAATCTTCTATCACGATAAGAATCTCGTGGTTATTTTAGTTAGTTATTATTTTCGAAAAATAATTTATCTTAGTGTTAGTTTTTAAAATTTAAAGCTCTGAAATGAAATAACTCGATTTTAAATGTAAATATCATTGAAAATTTTGAAAAATCCGCTATATATCATGCTAAAATAAATATCATATTGTTAGTTCATTCAATTTCACGACATTTTCATAACCTTTTAACGTAAATAGCAAGGAGTCCCACCCACACTAGTGATCTCTGCTTTATGTTCCTAACTAAATAAGTAACCTACGCCTATAACAGTTTGACCTTTCCATTTGAAACTAAAAGCATATTATAAGCATACAGGGTACCGAAAAAGGAATTAATGGAACTAAAATTACTTACTCTTGAAAAACGCTACCCTAATCCTAATAATCTACTTGAGGCAGTCGGGCAAAAAGGAATAGGTAAGTACCTCGCCTACATCAAATCTGCCTCATTCGACTCAGCCTGGTAAAATACCATAGGGTGTAAAAAATTTACTGCAAATATTTTAAGGTCCATGAAACTAAACAACTTTCCCCAAAGAATGAAATATGTCAAAATATGAATAAAAATAGACCTCCCATACAAAATATGTTGACCGGCTGGGTCAGTTTGTAATGAATAAGAGCCTATATAATAGGAGGCCAAATTTCTTTTTTCATTTTTCGGCCTAAGTTTTTTGGGGAAGTGATTCTGTTCCACTAGCCTGGAAATCACGCAAAATGTCAGTTATGATGCTGTCTAAGAATAGTACATACATACATACATACATACATACATCACGCCTTTATCCCTTGCGGGGTAGGCAGAGCGTCAACGACCGTAAAAGTACGGTCGTTATCGCCACGTCTGACACATATTTGAGGGCCGTTTTAGCTATTGTCGTGTATCGCTATAGTGACAGGTTGTCAGCCTGTCGCCTAAAATTGCAATACACATGATACCCTCGAGTCCTTTAGTCGCTTCTTACGACACCCACAGGAAAGAAATGGGGTGATGCTATTCTAAGCCGGCATCACACGGCTAAGAATAGTATTATGCAGTATTTTCAAAAAAGGAGACAACGACCTTTTCAAACTTCTAGTAAATCTACTTAGTGCTACTAGAAGGCTACAACTATCTGACGTAAGTAAGATGCTCAGTATTCTGTGCTTCTATTCGACGTCAAAATTAAATAACAGTGCGCACTTAACCGACCCTTTAGCCTACAAGAAGCCCATTCTACTTAGTGACAGTAACACAGAAATCTGGAGACTCTGCTTTGAGGACACTATTGCATTTAAACCCGCTCTCTTTTCCTTTCGTGTGAGACACCGAGTCGTCCAACGACGCGATGAACTCCGGCGTCAGAGTTTATCAACCATCTTCCACAATTAACGTCGGGTTAATTACAATCCTAAATACAACTAAAATCCGTTGAAGTTGTTTTAATTAAGTAGCAGGCCTCTGACTCGGTTGCGTAACGACCGCCGTCCAAGTGATTATACTACCAACTAGGCCCGACGGCTTAAAATGCCTTCCAAAGCACGGAACCTTCTTTCTTTTCGGACAATCAGGTGATTCAGCCTGCAATGTCCTATCCAGATTAGGAGCAAATTCTCAAAGTGATAAGTACCAGCTTTGTGAGAGACCCACCGAGAATAGAACCTGGGACCATACAAATGCGACGTAGGCAGTGGCACTACCACTGCGCCACATGAGCCGTCGATGTATATGGTTCTAGGATGACACAATACAACTGATGGATGTATAGTGAGCAGGATCTTGAATCGACAAGCGCACCGTTGGAATACAAAGGGCATCTTGCCGAAGAAAGAGGGCGACCTGGTAGCGACTAGACGGTGAAAACCGGAGATCTTGCCTAATTCGTACCCTAGGGGATGCCTAGGTCTAGTAGTGGACGATGGTACACCGATCTGAAGAGTAATCGATGACTTTTGAATAAACATTTGAAGCACACAGACA
The DNA here is from genome assembly GCA_024500475.1 of Phthorimaea operculella. Classification (NCBI taxonomy): domain Eukaryota; kingdom Metazoa; phylum Arthropoda; class Insecta; order Lepidoptera; family Gelechiidae; genus Phthorimaea; species Phthorimaea operculella. Next base: position 12,709,228 of record JANFCV010000002.1, read on the forward strand.
AATAAGTACACAGCACTACAGGTAATGCTTATTTCTAGGTAGATAACACTTCATTACCATCTTCCTGCCCTTATCCCAGTAACTTGGGGTCGGCGCAACATGTTTTGTACGAACACAAAACGATATTGCATAAGGATTTGGCTTAATTTTACGATCGGCCGCCTACCTGAAGTCAACTCTTTGGGAATGCTAATACAGGTGGTATTACCGCTACCATTCAGTTGACCATGGTCAGTAGATTTTGTAGCCGAAGTCAAAAACTCTACGTCGCCTTTTACAAAACACCCTGAGTAGAATAGGGGTGGCAGAATTCTTAGCCGCTACCACTCGGCAACAATTTCACGATACAGAGTCCATGTATGTCCTAGTCGATGATTTTGTTATACATTTTCAAGACCTACGCCACTTAGACTCAACTTTAAGTTAACTAAACCTAGCTTTTATCGTATTAGGCGTACTTATTAGGTATTTAATTAGACTAGGCGTAAGTGCCTGAATGTGATTATCATTATAAAATTGTTTCAAAATTACTACAGCAGCGTTCACTGATAAATACAGCACCTAACACTGCACTTGCCAATTCGCCAGCCAAGCATGGTGATCCTGTAGTTGTTACTTACTTATTTATATCACGCCTATATCCCTTGCGGGATAGGCAGAGCATAAATAGCTGTAGAGAACGGCCATTTAAACCACGTCTGACAAAAATATTCAGGAGACTGTATATCACCATAGTGACAGGTTGTCAGTCTGTCGCTTAATATTGCAGTACTCGTCAACTTTCAAATCCCTTGTTGTTGATAACAAAAATATATTTACATTTATCGACCTATAAAACTTGCAAGTAGCAACTTAACCAACTTCTTTATTCCTGTTTTATCGTGAACGGATCTTTTAATTACCTGGAAGTTTAAGGATGAGAAACAGTTAAAGTTGGGAGTTACAAAGTTCAGATAAAAATAAACTCAAGTTGATTCTTACTAATTAACCGTTTTCATTCAAAGTAATTATACAAATTCAATACACAAGTGCCGTGTGGTGCCAGCTTAGAATAGCATCACCCCATTTCTACCCGAGGTTGTCGTATAATTCGACTAAGGGAGGAATCCAGGTAATGGACAGCGTTCCCTGTGAATATCTACAACACCTTGAACTGCGCTCGCCAATCCGCTTGTCAAGCGTGGTGAGTATGGAAAAACCCCCCCAAGTGGGAAAAGACCTATGTCCAGCAATCGACAATGGACTGTTGTGGTTGAAATAGTAATACACAAGTAGCTTTATTGGCTCGCCAAGCATAGCGTTTGACGCCCTCCGGCCATTTGACAAAAAACTGTTTGATATACGCATTCGTCAACGCACCATTGGGCATGCGTCTTCGTATTTACATGGGATTAAGGTGGGAATTCGCATTTCCCTTGCGCTGCGATAGCGCAGGCGCAAAAATAACGTCGAGACGAACGTCAAACAAACGACGACGCCGACGGACCTTTTGAAAAATATTGAATGCAGATTATTTAACACAGTAGTTTTAAACATACAACTTTTTTATTTTTGTAGTTACCCAGTAAAGTACCTTTTTGTGGGCTGACATAGGTTGAACTGAACAAACAGATTCAACAAACATACCTATACGAGGAGTGTGTGTTTTGGTACCTGCGTATATTTTACGTCTAATCAACAATATCCCTGTTTGGAATGTTAATTATAATTTGGTTTAATCACACACCCTTTACACAAACATTTTAGGTAAGCTCCATCTAACTTTGTTTTGACACATTACACTAAAATGTTTGTAAAATATTTTATCAAAACATGTTTATGTGTGTTTATCTCCAAAATTTTGCATAATCCATTTCGATGCCTTGGCTTTTAACAACATTATTTTGCATGCAAACTTTTTGCTGTGAAAAAGTTTGTCTTAAATTTTGAAACCGTTTGTTTAAGTCAAACTAAAGCCGTATTAATAAGGATTAACTTTACAAAAATATCTGTCTATTTTAGAATTTCTATCTTTTATTTTGAGTTATCTTTTGTTATTCGAGTTGCTTGTTCGGAATCCGTAATTTTCTAAATGGATTCGCAAGATATTTATTAGTTTTCTTACATTTAAAACACTTTTTAATTCCCTTGGGACAAAACCTCAACCGAGGTCATGCGTGTTACTGAAAAGTCTTTCACGTAACCTCCATTTTAAAAGCGTATTTGTTGGGAGTGTACGCCATATTTGTTATTTACAACTAAAATGTTACGAATGTCCAAGGAACACGAAATAGGTGTGAACTTAAACAGGCTAAAGTAAATTAAGTAAAGTATTCCTTCGCTTATTTTTTCTTTTTGCGTAGTACTATTAGCAAATCCACATACAAATACTAAGAAAACCCAGTTTAATAAGAACATTAAAGGGGTAGTTAAAAATAAAATGCTCGTTTCTTGGATTTCCTTGGTTTCCAAAATTCTAACAATACCGACCAAAGAATTACCTTTAGAGCTTGTATAAGAATCACTAGATATTCTACCTACGTCAATCGTTAATAACCGTTTTTAATCTTTTTGGATAATATTACACAAATAGAGCTAAGCCTGGCTAAGCTCTTACGTGTGAGTTCTTATTATTAGCTAATCTTCGCTGTGTTGAGTCTACGAACGATCTAACCTAGTTTTGAACCACCTTACCGGCGAATTCACGTCATTGACTGACTATAAGTTTTCGTTCTCGTAATAAAAATCTAGTGGCCTTACCATAAAAAGATAGACAAATGTTGAACTTTCAAAATAAAACTTCATACAAACCAACACCAGACACGCGTTCAACGCTCGTTTTTTTTTGTGTTAAGGCCCCTAGTCTCCCGTCATATGAAATTCGTTGACCTTTCAGACTGATAAATTTTTCATCCCAAACCACAGCCGTCGATAAAGTAAGGGAGAGATATATTACTATTACTGGCGCGATTTGGCAGGGGACCTAAGTAGGACAGACCACGACGGCGCCGCGCCGTGCGGACCCTGCCAAGCCCTACTTCGAGCTAGACTATGGGATACATTGACCTAGATTTCTAAGTGAAAGGACTGGGAAAGTAAGAATAAGCGTAGTGAGATATGTGATAGGTAATAGTTTATGTGAGATAGGATTGAAAAATTAACATTGTTTTAGTTTGCTTCACAAAAATAGTACATTTTTTATTTTTAGCCAGTACATTTTTTACAAGCGATAAACAGTCATGTTTTTCGTGCGAGACACGCAATATGTCAAGGGTCGTAAAAACTATCGAAAAGTTTAGTTAAATTTAATCACTTTTTACCCCATAAGCAACGCATGCCCTTTGTATTTAAAAGGGTTACAAATTCAGCAGTGCCGAACCTGAGCGACCGGTAGTGCTCCTCCAGCTGCACCCAGCGCACACTATACTCTAACTACAGCAGCAATGGCCCACTCACCGAAAGGAGGCTCGAATCTACAGTCCAGCAGGAGCGCGTGGCCGGTGGGGCCCGTGGTGCCGACCACGGCGCCTCCTCGCATCATCAGCTGCGCCTCCAGCTTCACCCAGTGCACACTACACTCTAACTACAGCAGCAATGGTTCACTCACCAAAAGGAGGCTCGAACCTCCAGTCTAGCAGTAGCACGGTGCCGACCATTGCTTCTCTATCTCAACCCAACGCACACTACACTCTAACTACAGCAGCAATGATCCACTCACCAAAAGGAGGCTCGAATCTGCAGTCCAGCAGAAGCGCGTGGCCGGTGGGGCCCGTGGTGCCGACCACGGCGCCTCCTCGCATCATCAGCTGCGCCTCCAGCTCCACCCAGCGCACACTACACTCTAACTACAGCAGCAATGGTCCACTCACCGAAAGGAGGCTCGAATCTGCAGTACAGCAGAAGCGCGTGGACAGTTGGTCCCGTGATGCCAACCATTGCTTCTCTATCTCCACCCAACGCACACTACACTCTAACTACAGCAGCAATGGTTCACTGACCGAAAGGAGGCTCGAATCTGCAGTCCAGCAGAAGCGCGTGGCCGGTGGGGCCCGTGGTGCCGACCACGGCGCCTCCTCGCATCATCAGCTGCGCCTCCAGCTCCACCCAGCGCACTCTACACTGTAACTACAGCAGCAATGATCCACTCACCAAAAGGAGGTTCGAATCTGCAGTCCAGCAGAAGCGCGTGGCCGGTCGGGCCCGTGGTGCCGACCATTGCTTCTCTATCTCCACCCAACGCACACTACACTCTAACTACAGCAGCAATGGTCCACTCACCGAAAGGAGGCTCAAATCTGCAGTCCAGCAGAAGCGCGTGGCCGGTCGGGCCCGTGGTGCCGACCACGGCGCCTCCTCGCATCATCAGTTGCGCCTCCAGCTCCACCCAGCGACCGCCGCACTCCTGCTGAAGAAGCAATGGACACGTTAATCTTGGAGATTCGGGCGTTAACCACATACTTTGACTTCAAACTACACGTCGCCATCACAAAATAAAGAGTTCCTATTAAGGATTTTCGCGATTGTCACCTGCTACAATAACCAGGGTCGCTAGATTCAATACGATGACGAAAAAAGTTAAATGTGACACAAGAACGTAATATGATTTTTAGCGTTTTTAATTCAAGAAATATCACGTTCGAGATAACCTTCTTCTTAGTTACTTTGACTTCCTCTGAGATTCTTGTTATTTCCAGTTAAAGCGTCGAAATCGTCGCTAGTACTGAGTATGCCATCTGTAAAGGCGCCCCGCGCGCCGTCTCCAAAATTCGTGTCGCCACAAAAGACCGGTCAAATGTGTTTAGGTGACCCCTACTGCTGAAGTTGAATCTTTAATGTTAATACTTCTATGAATCTTTCGTGCGTTTGCCAAGTCTTGGCGACGCACAATGTACTGCTGCTTGACAAAAAACTCTAGGCACTCTTGGTTTACATCAAGTGCTAACGAAAAATATAACACACACACAGATATCATAATTTATCCTTGCAGAGAGGGCAGAGCGTTAACTGCCTTAAAAGTACGATCGCTATCGCCACGTCTCGCGAAAATATCAACGTTTTAAAATTTATTGTGTTACCAAAAAGAATCATTGCTAAAAATTGCTTTTATACTGCAGTCATAATTGTCTCTCGCTTCATTTTATCTCATTTTTATTGGCACTCTGATTTCAAGTGGAAGTGCTTAAGCTACAATTATGTTTATTTACCGTTTAAAACGTGAGTAAAACTTGGGTTACTTCTAAAAATATACATTGCTAAAATCCAGCATAACTTGAAAACATTCACAGCATATTTTTTTTTTAATTTCTCTGTTTTTAGGATAACGATTCAACAAACTTATGTAAAACTATCTACCTACATTACTTAAACTATTAGGCCTTACCAAAAAAAAAGTTAGACGAGCGTTGAACGCGAGTCTATTATTTTGTTATGAAGTTTTATTTTAAACATGCGTCCAACTTTCTCTAACTTTTTTGCTCACTTCGTAGCATAAACAGTACTTTTATCGTAGCTACATATTAATTTACCTACGACATGTACACCCAAACGCTCACATGGAACTTGTTTCAAACTATCATCAATCATCGCTGGAAACCATTATATCATTTGCGACACCTCATCTATAATTCAAAGGGAATGGAATCAATTATCGGTATGTAATGTGACTTAGTAATGGGTACGGATTGTGACTTGATTTCTTGATTGTAATCAGGTTAGTGAACTGTTGAAGCAACATTAACCTGATTTAACACCCTCATAATGATATTTTCCATCTATCTCTTTCTGACATAACCTACATGCACTGAACAGTAAATTCGTGGTTCTCGTAACAAGCGACTAAGGGGTTAATGAGTATCGCGATTTTAGGCGACAAGCTGATAACCTATTACGATGGTGACACACAGTCTTCTGAATGACTCTTAAACTTTTGTCGGACGTGGTATGAATGGCTGTTTTTAACAGACGTTTACTCTCTGCCTACCCCTTAAGGGATATAGGTATGGTAATGTATGTATAAGCTGACCCCTGGTGAACCATGGATGTTCTTACCTCGTTATAAGCTATAGATGTCAGCGGTAGGTAGTGGTACCCCAACGCTCGGTCCCAGATCACTCCCTTGTTCCACACCTCCACTAGTAGGCCTTGGTTGATGTCGTTTGTTTCACTGTAAAATAACAAAAATATTGTAAAATAATTTATCATTATCTATCACAAACGAAGTATTATTTTTTTTTATAATTTTATTATTGAAGTATTATTGTTAAGGGAATATTGGTGAGTATAGGGCGATGATAATTGCGATTGTTTTCTTCATGGTTTTATCATCTCATTTTTAATTCATATCATTGGTGAGAGTAATAATATGTCTTCTGTCTGAGATAAAACCAAACTTTCATATTTCGTATTTTAGTGCTGTTTAAGATGTTTAGATTGAAACAAATGATGGTGAGTGCGGAATCTTGATCTCTTTAATCTGACTGTGCTTCAACAACAGTAAAAAAGTCGCTTCGAGAAGAGCATTTCATTTTGAGCAAGAGGTTGAAAGATTCACCAAGGTCCGCTAGGTGCCCGTAGCTCAGCCGGTAGAGCGGTGGAACGGTGATCCACAGTCCCGGGTTCAAGTCCCGGCGGTCGCTAGCGAATTTTTAAATTTTCTGATTTTTAATATTTTATAAGCACAATCTGTTTCGAAACTAGATTTTCCATTTCAATTCAATTACAAATCGCTTCCAAGACACTGTTCTTTATCATTACAAAACTATTTAGCGAAATTACTATTAATAATACAGGACCGCTCAAAGTTAATGGCTTGGAAGTTATCAAATCGGTCACTTACAAAGAAAATGGACGCTATTTAAAGTAACAAGTATTCCAAGAAAAAAATGCTTATTACGTCATTAAAGGCTAGACTTGCAAGTAATAGATGTAAATCATGAGGTAGGTAGATTATAATACGATGGTTATATACGGAATAAAAAAAACTGCAGCCATTTTCTACACTGGTAAAGCTCACCATCATCTTCCTGTGCTTATCCTTAATCAGTTGGGGTCGGCGCAACATGATTGGTTAGAACACAAAATCATGTAAGAAAAGGATTCGGCTATATTTTATGACCGGCCGTCTGCCTCGTAACGTCAACTCTCTTTAGAAATGCTATAGTAATATGAGGTTGTATCACCGCCACCATACGATTGACCATTATAGTCGACAGATATTCAGCCGAGGTCAAAAACTCTACGTCGCCTTTTACGAAACACCCTGAGTGGACTAGTAGTCCGAGCGACGGGTGGTCTCATCCATATCTCACAAAAGAATAGAATATTTTAGCTATGTACAGGTAGAGGAGCTCTAGTACGATTCAGATTCGTCGTGGTCTGCCGCGGCGCAGCTTGGCACTTTTGGCGGAGTAGCTAAAAGTTTGCCCTCTGAAAAAAGTTAAAAATATCTCATCGAAGAATAGAATGAGACATGGCTGTAGCGATAGGAGCAGTTAAGTAAAGCGTAAAAATCTTGGTCTGCCGGCTGCTATCTTGGCACGTTTGGCGGAGTAGCTAAAAGTATGCCCTCTTAAAAAGTTAAAAATATCTCATCGAAGAATAGAATGAAAATATATCGTACCGATAGCTTGCTTGAGTCTGCCTACATATATACTGGTCTGCCTGGCCACAGCCTGGCAGTTTTCCCGGTCCGACCACTTTTACGTTTTTTAGTAAAAAATTTATCTCTTTGAATAATAGAATAAAAATATGTCGTACCGATAGCTTGCTTAAGTCTGCCTAGAAAAATACTGGTCTGCCTGACCACAGCCTGGCAGTTTTCAGATACGACCACTTTACTTTTTTGATAAATTTTATTTCATCGAATAACAGAATGAAACAAAGTTGTAATAATAGTTTATTTAAAGCTGATCACATATCCCTTGGTCTGCCTGAGCGCAGTCCGGTAGTTTCTCCGGTGCGATCACTTTTCAGTCTCAGTAAATTTCAATTTTAAAGGACCTTGATTTTGCTTATTAGGGAGTGGGCCCCGTCAATAAAATGAAAATTAGTCAGTGTACAGAAGTGAAATTTACAGATCTGTAATCTTTAAAATATCTAGATTAAGAATAAGTATGTTAATTTCAAGAATCTACAACTTTAGATGTATTTGTAGTAATTAATTCAAAAATATAATACTTGGGAAAACATATTCTTCATCTAGACATTGAGAGATTACAGCTCTGTAAATTTCACTTCTGTACACTGACTAATTTTCATTTTATTGACGGGGCCCACTCCCTAATAAGCAAAATCAAGGTCCTTTAAAATTGAAATTTACTGAGACTGAAAAGTGATCGCACCGGAGAAACTACCGAACTGAGCTCAGGCAGACCAAGGGATATGTGATCAGCTTTAAATAAACTATTATTACAACTTTGTTTCATTCTGTTATTCGATGAAATAAAATTTTCTCAAAAAAAAGTAAAAGTGGTCGTATCTGGAAAACTGCCAGGCTGTAGTCAGGCAGACCAGTATTTTTCTAGGCAGACTTAAGCAAGCTATCGGTACGACATATTTTTATTCTATTATTCGAAGAGATAAAATTTTTACTAAAAAACGTAAAAGTGGTCATCATCATCATCATCATATCAGCCATAGGACGTCCACTGCTGAACATAGGCCTCCCCTAAATATTTCCACCTTGTCCGATTAGAAGCGGCCTGCATCCAGCATTTCCCCGCGGACTTGACCAGATCGTCTGTCCATCTCGCGGGGGGCCGTCCTACGCTGCGTCTGCCGGTACGTGGTCTCCACTCGAGAACTCTCCTGCTCCACCGATTATCAGTCCTTCGAGCAATGTGGCCTGCCCATTGCCACTTCAGCTTACTGACTCTCTTAGCTATGTCGGTTACCTTGGTTCGTCTACGGATCTCCTCGTTTCTGATTCGATCACGTAGGGAAACACCGAGCATAGCTCTCTCCATAGCTCGCTGAGTGACTCCTAGTCTATTAAGGAGGCCGACAGTTAGAGACCACGTCTCGGCACCGTAGGTCATCACTGGCATGACACACTGTTCGAACACTTTCGTCTTGAGACACTGAGGAATTTTGGACGTGAAGACGCTGCGTAACTTCCGAAAGCTGCCCAGCCGAGCTGGATTCGCCGAGTGACCTCCTTCTCAAAGTTAGATCTTCCTAGTTGGACTGTTTGTCCTAGATAGACGTATTTGTCCACCACTTCGAGAATCGAGTTCCCTACTGATATTGGGGTGGGCGCTACATGTGAGTTGGCCATGACTTTCGTCTTGTCCATATTCATCTTGAGTCCCACTTGTTGGGAAACCCGATTGAGGTCCTGTAGCATTTTGCTGAGGTCTTCAAATGACTCTGCCATGACCACGATATCGTCAGCAAACCGAAGGTGAGTGATGTATTCGCCATTGATATTGATGCCAAGTTCTTCCCATTCCAGGAGCTTGAAGGCATCTTCCATCGCATTGGTGAAGAGCTTCGGAGATAGTACATCTCCTTGTCTTACACCTCTCTGCAATGGAATAGCCGCCGTGGTCTGATCTTGTGTTCGAACTGACATTGTGGCGTTTCTATATAAACACTTCAACACTTCGATATAGGTACCTGTAGTCAATGTGGCACCGCTGTAGAGCCTGCAGTACTGCCCACGTCTCGATAGAATCAAAGGCCTTCTCATAGTCCACAAACGCTAAGCATAGTGGCAAATTGTACTCCTCGGTCTTCTGTACAATCTGCCGCAGCGTGAAAATGTGATCAATGGTACTGTACCCTTTTCGGAAGCCGGCTTGTTCGGGAGGCTGGAAGTCATCAAACCTGCGAGCCAGACGATTTGTAATTACCCTCGAAAACAGCTTGTAAACATGACTCAGAAGCGAGATGGGCCTGTAATTCTTAAGGAGAGTCTTATCACCCTTCTTAAAGAAAAGCACCACCACGCTTCTGTTCCATGCTTCTGGCGTCACACCTTCGAACAAGACAGAATTAAAGAGCTTCTGAAGGACTTTAAGTACTGGTGTTCCACCCGCTTTCAGTAGCTCTGATGTGATTCCGTCTTCGCCCGGCGCCTTGTTGTTTTTGAGCTGTTTAAGGGCCATCCTAATCTCATACAAGCTGATGTCCGGGATATCTTCGGTATAGTGTCGGGTAAGTTTTGCTCTAGGGTCTGTTAAGCTATTAACAGGTTTTGCAACTGAAGTGTACAGCTGTCCATAGAACCGTTCGATCTCCTCAGTACCTCTGGCCTCGTGGATGCTACCCTGCCGTCCTCCGTCTTCAGCTTTGTCAGCTGGCTCTGCCCAATAGACTGGTCCCTGGCGAAAACTTTGATGCCCTTGTTTCGCTCAATCGTATCTTTAATATTTTTAGTATTAAAGTTTCGAATATCGCTCCGCAGGGACTGGCATATCTGTCTGTTGAGCCGCCGATATGACTCCGTGTCATCAGAGGATTGCAGCGTCATAGAACGCCTTTCAGCCATGAGGTTCAGAGTTCGATCGGTTAGTTTTGAGGTCTATTTTTACGACAGGGCTTAAAGAACTTGGAGCCGACTGTGTGGACAGTTTCCACTAAACTGTTATTGATATCGTCCACGGAATCGCAATCTAGGCAAGCAAAGCGATTTGTAAGTTCCAGTTGGAAGCTTTCCGGGTTTTGAATATGGGTCGCAGATGGTCGGAGCGTAGACTTCACTAGGCGAGACCGTTCTAGTTTGACGTTTATGTTCAATGTGCCTCTGACCATTCGGTGATCGCTTCCGGTTTTAAACCTGTTGATCACCGAGACATCATTGAAAATTTGTCTCTTTGTGGCCATAATGAAGTCTATCTCATTTCTGGTAGAACCGTCGGGGCTCAACCAGGTCCATTTCCTATGAGGCGGCTTTCTGAAGAACGAGTTCATCATGTAGAGTTCCTCCTTCTCCAGGAACTCGGCCAGCATCTGGCCCTCGGATTCCGATCCCCATATCCAAATGGCCCCACCCCAACTCATCACCGCTTCTCTCGCCCAACTTTGCATTGAAGTCCCCCATTACAACACTGTAGTGCGACTTTGAAGCATGTATGGCTTTTGAGATGTCCTCATACAAAACTTCTACTTCATCGTCAGGGTGTTTCGAGGTCGGTGCGTAAACCTGTATGACCTTCAGCGAATATCTTTTAGATATTCTGAGTATCAGGTACGCCACCCTGCTTGATATGCTTGTAACAGAGATGATATTGTTGACGAGGGACTTGTGCACGATAAACCCGACACCACCTTGGGACTGTTGATCGCCCTCCCGGTAATAGAACAGGTGACCGGATTTGAGGGTTATCGTGTCCTCCCCCTCTCTTCGGACTTCAGATAACCCTATGATATCCCAGTTCAGCCTGCCTATCTCTTCTTCCAGCTCGGCGAGCTTCTCGTCGGTCCTTAAAGTGCGCGTGTTGTATGTCACCAGTGATAATCTACGTCGGTTGTCCGTGGGTGCGTTTGCTTTGGTCGTTTGACGGAGGAGCGCCGCCCGGGGATTCTTAGCACCCCTGGTTCCAGTGCTTGGCCGGCGCCCGTCAACGCCAGTTCTGCAACTGGAGCCGCCGGGAACTTGGGGCCATGGTTTGACTTGTACTGCCATGTTTATTTAGGGGGGTTGGATCGTCACCCGCCACGCTGATCCAGTGCGGGTTGGCGGGTCGCCATTTCCTCGTCCGTTGACCAGCAGGGTGCACCACGGGTAGGTAAGGTTGGCTTGGGCCCCGAAGGTGTTGGTAGGGCCCCTTACACCCCGGTGGTAAAAGTGGTCGGACCGGGAAAACTGCCAGGCTGTGGCCAGGCAGACCAGTATATATGTAGGCAGACTCAAGCAAGCTATCGGTACGATATATTTTCATTCTATTCTTCGATGAGATATTTTTAACTTTTTTAAGAGGGCATACTTTTAGCTACTCCGCCAAACGTGCCAAGATAGCAGCCGGCAGACCAAGATTTATACGCTTTACTAAACTGCTCCTATCGCTACAGCCATGTCTCATTCTATTCTTCGATGAGATATTTTTAACTTTTTTCAGAGGGCAAACTTTTAGCTACTCCGCCAAACGTGCCAAGCTGCGCCGCGGCAGACCACGACGAATCTGAAGTACTAGAGCTCCTCTACCCGTACATAGCTAAAATATTCTATTCTTTTGTGAGATATGGATGAGACCACCCGTCGCTCGGACTATAGGGGTAGCAGTATTCTTTACCGCTACCGCACACCGATAAAGCTCACCGTAAACAATAATAAACTTAGAATCGCTCTAGGAACTTTGCACACAAAACAACGAGCGAGGACTTTTAACGAGCGCAAACTAAATTTACAATTGCATTCGAACAAAGTAATTTCTTCGCTCTTAAACCCAAAGTAAGACTCTATTTGTTCGCTTGTGTTAAATAGAGTGTGAATTTTATAGTGATTGTTTGTAAAATAAAGCGATTTAAGCGCTTTGTTGAAGCGTAAAGCCGCTTTTTGTTTAGGTCAATGAATGCAATTAGAGGTGGATTTCAAGCGAAATTGGAGGCAATCTAGGGAGAGGGATTAGCGTATGATGTATGACGTAATTGGCTCAGGTTTCATGACGTCATGACATGTCTGGTTTATGTACTGAAATGGGTTATACAGTGCTATTTTGGGTGCCCACTTTTGTCTCGTGATGGTGAAACGACTTTCGCCCTTTTCAGTCATGTAGGAACTATAGGTGAAACGCTTTCAATTAATTACAAGGGATATTAATTTATCTCTCGATGACAGTAAAGGAAGGAACACCAATGAATGAGTTGTAGTTTTTACCGAACTTCTGGTGCAACTATGCAAACAGCGCGTATCCCGTCCGGCAGGTATCTAATTAGCAAAATTATGCAAAAATAATTTATAGTTATGCATATTTTCTTATTTTATTATTTGCCGATCTATTTAAACCTACCCTAACCCCTTTTTGGATCAATCGTCACCGACATTATTTCAACAGAAAGAGGTAACAAACAGACATAAAATATAGCTTAAAATGTTCGCTGTATGTAGGTAATAGCTTCTTGTCGAGATTTATAGCAGTTCTGCAGTAAAAAGGGCCCACAATTTATCCATCAAAGTCAGCTGGAACGATGTGAACAATGGACAAAAAGTACTTATTAATTTGAACTTTTGTTGTACGTGAATGTGTTTGATGTTAACGGGGCAAATAAAAATACGGGGTGTAAGGGACAGCTCTCCGAGTACTGATATAAACATTCAGACTTCGAAACTTAAGATATTCCCATTAGAAAATATTTCAGAAGTTGTGCCATAACCTTTTTGACCTTCTATACAAAATCACAATCTACACTGACTGACTGTTTTTTTTCCGTCTCCTGAAATATTTAATTTTCTTATAGAAAGCTGTTCAGTTTCATGCCCATACACCCTATCAGAAACGGAGAGCTGTCCCTTACACTGAGTACATTTATGTTGCAAGCTCATTTTGAAAGACAAATAATATTTAAGTGATCAAATCACACAAACACCAAATCTTCTTCTTTATCTGTCGTATGGATCACAAAATCGACTAAAAACCCAATGAACCCTGGTGTCATAGTTTTCCCAATTTATAACTTTTATAATACGCCAGGGAGTTGGAGTGAAATAGGAAGGCTTTGGAATGAAAGAAATTGCTTCCACACAACTATAAATATCGATACAAATGGTGCTTGATGTCAGAATGGTAGGGTCAGTGATTTGTTTATATCGTTTTGGGACTACGGGTTTTTTTTATTTTGTAGCAGCACGTGAAGAGCCCATTGGTGGGATCACCGTTTACTGGTTTTCCATACACGTATTGAGAGAAAAGTACATACTTTTGAAAAAGAAACTTCAGCACTGTTTTTTGACGCTTTACACACAAAACGTCCCCTTTTGATGTTCTTTTTGCGCTGCCCATTTTCACCTTAATTCCGTTGGGCATGCATCGTCGTATATATATGGGATTCGCATATTCCGAACGCTGCGATAGCGCAGCACAAAAATACGTTATGTATGTAAAGCACCTTATTTTGGCGTAAACAAAATTTATTCGCCGCAACGCAAGAAAGAAGTCATTAGGTTGCTATTTCCGATAGTTTTACAAACAATTAGATTGATGCCTTACGAACACCCAAAAAGTCAAACCATATAATTTTGAACCTAAATTCAAAGTTAGTTATATTATTCGGTGACCCATAATAACAAGCTAACAGTAAGGGGTCAAATCAAAAATCTCCTCTCTTCGAATCGAAGCTCCTATAAACTTATAACTGAGTGTATAGAAACAAACCCATCCGTACCCTTTTTCACTATCCTATACAATTTTATGTGGATCAATCTGATTTTACAGCCTGCGTGAATCAAGTTTTGTTTCACGATTGTGAATCACTTTTCTTTATGCCATTTTTAACATACGAAAGATATATTTCGGTGCTTACATACAGAATGACTTGAGCAATATATCAAATTGTTTATTAGCTAAATTCTATAAAAAGATTTACCTCTACCACAGTCCTTGAAAAATTGTACAATTGTTAACTATTTTAATTATTTGGAAAAGCAAACAACTGTAAACAATGGTTACTGATAATGATAATAACTTAGAATGCAAGGAATAGGTTTATACACAGTCCACATAAAAATACCTGAACAACTTTCTTCAAAGAACATACGTTGCAATAAGAAGGAAAAATTTGGACCTCCCATTCAAAACGTACCAAGACAAACCGAGACATTTTAAGTATTGAACCGGGTCTATTGCGATAATATTTAGGTAAACTTTTATAATTTACCTGTGTTCCGAAGTTTCAGCACAGTTTCATGTGCTGTGGTCGCCTAAGATCCCAATGAACATAAGGTTGACTAAGATCCCAGCGAAACAGTCAATTTATATGGGAGGTCCATTGATTTCGTACAATTGTGTACTATTTTATTGAACTTCTATTTTTTAATTTATAAGTTAATCTTTTAAAAAATATAAGTTGACCTTTTAAAAAATATATAACGTGTTAAAAGCAACTCTGACGCTATCAACATGCAAAGTCGCAAGTCACGAAGCTAAATCAATCTTATACAACTCAGCACTTATTTTGCACAGAAACAAAGACCTACGTACCTTAAACAGGGCCAATTTTATTCCTACCTATAGATTATGCAATAGATATAAGGTAGGAAATACAGAATACTGAAGACCAAATATTTTGTAAGCATCTATACCTAGTTACATATTATTACTAATTCGTCATTTTATGAACTAACGTCTTACAACAGATTTAACGTAGTGGAAACATATTTCTACCACTCCGTGAAGCCTCAGCTATATTATTCCACTGCTGGACATATGCCTCCTCCTATAAGGGGAGTATTACCATACTCACTACCAAGCAGGTTGACGAGCACAATGCAAAACGTTGCAGTCATAGAAAATGGTGCTGTCCGCTGTCCATTGCCTGAATGAGTTTATCACAACATCCACGGCTAAAATTGGGGTGATGCTATTCTAGGCCGGCATCACACGACACAAGGTTCACGGTCATGCACAAAAATATGTTGAGAATGGATGCATCATATTCGTGTCTTATTGGTTGGCAAACAATGCCTAGAGACGATAGACCCATTCCAGTCACTTAGAAGACTTGTATCACTATAGCGACAGGTTCTCAGCTCCTGCCTAAAATTTTAATACACGTTAAAACTCAAAGCCCCTTAGTCGGTTCTTACGACACCCATGGGAAAGATATGGGGTAGTGCTATGCTCTCTCCCTTTTCGTGTGGGACACCGAGTCGTGCTATGCTAAGATGGCACCATACAGCAATAAACCCATTTGTTCAATAAATTATGTTCGCACCACGTTTATCAACATATCGCTAGCATGTAGATATACCTATAATGCATGTATTATCTATGCACTGATGGGAATATTGCGCACCGGTTTCTATGCAAAAGCGATAATCACTACCTGCAGCCCAATCGATACAATATGATAACAATTTATACTGCTGATATATGGCAGTTGTTATGAAAAACTGCGGTAGTATAATAGGTAAATATCTGTGAGTACTGTTAGTCGGCCGGCATGTGTTAAGAAACGCTACAATCAACAGTTTTTCAAGCCATTCAAAAAGTAATAAAAAAGTTTAGTTTCATTAGTTAGGAGCCTTTTTTCCCGACTGCCTCTGGAGGGTAATGTTTTCGAGAGTATGTATGTATGTAGTCAAGAAATTAGTTTTTATGGGCCCAAAAGGCTGGGTTGATATTGACATGTTAGATTCGTCTCTACAGCGCAAATGACACTGGCTATATAAAAAATTCATAAATTCAAGATGGCGAATTTTATCGCAAAATACAGAAAATACAGCTTTGAAATTCCCGCAGGCGAGTTTTATCAGCTTAATTTTAGATCGCCTTATGTTGGACATGTTTCTGTGGATTGGCATCAAGGAAGTGGATTTGACATCATAACATAACTGTTTCAGCGTATTCTTAGGATCTATCTTATTTTAGCAGATAGGACGTAATATGACATTAGTCAGACTAGTGTTCGGCGACCACCATTGAGGCGACGCGTGTCTCACGTGTATAGACGACGTCTCTTCTGTTTCATACATTTTATATGGAAACGGTTTCAAGCGTTGCGATATCTCACGACTCACGTCTCCTCTCCATCTGACGTCTCGACTGTGGAGTTAGCGCCTAATAGGGACTTTAAGGAGCTTCTCACTCTGAGGGTACCTATTTTTTAACTTATTATTCAACTAGGGAACGACAGACAGACAGAAAAAACTTTATAACAACCATATATACAGTACAAGAACGAAAATAAACAGCATAATACAAGAAAAAGCGGCCTTATCGCTTTAAGTGATCTTTTCTTATGACCTTTAAAAAATAAATCCATTGTGCTGTACTTAATCTTCCTTTGAGCCACCTACATGCCATTTTACTCTAATAGAAAAACACTTAGCAAAGAAGATTGCCAGAGATTAAATAGATATAAATAGAAAATTCCTCGTTACCTCCAAGAACGCTCTAGAGATGCTTCAGGCCATCTTAAGATGTCAAGACGGAAATAGAATACTCTTAGTGGTAGAGGTAATATATAACAATGGGTTAAGTGCATGAAATATAGCAAGCGCATAGGTAGTGCAGGAATGTTTGTACTCACTCAAACATTAGATAAAAGTGGTTTTCACTCGGACTGTATTTTCTAAGATTTTGATACAAACGACTACACGCTAATTTTCAAGTTTGACAAATCAAATGTAAAGCCATTGCATTTCATCATCATCACATAACATCAGCCTATATCAGTCCACTGCTGGACATAGGCCTGCCCACCCATTCACTATCATCACCAACCGCCATCGCAGCGATAAAAAATAAAAAAAATTATGAAAACAGTTCAAACGTATACAAAACAATTTGCAGTAGACTACAATTTCCAAGAAGTCCCGAGATGATTGTAACGAGTTAGAAGTTTGTTGAAATTTTTCTTATTCAAAACTCGGAGATCGAAGTCAAAGTCCTCGAGGACTTTTGCAGGGAAAGTTTAACTTCACTTCACTTGATTTTTTGTAGAAAACATGATTTTCCTGGTAAAATATTTCAATTTGGTTTGGTTACATTTACTGTGTTATTGAGTAACACAAATTGTGGTTATACGTAATTTAATTAAACGAATCAACAGTTACGTCAATCGATCCAATAGTTTTTTTAAGAACTGATTTGAAATTTTGTGAAACGTGTCATGATTTATGTACCTACAACAACTTACCTAAAAACGTCTGAAGATTACAAGATTTTACACACATTTTACATTTAGGTTTTAAGAAGTTTCGAGGCTATGAACTAACAGATTCACCCATCACATTAAGGCGTTTCCTTGATGTTGTAAGCGTACCTTTCTCACCAGAGGTAAATTGCGTGTGCAGAGACAAAGCGCAAACACCATGTTTCGGCGATTTTGCACTCTTTTGGAAATTTCTCGCAAATAAACAAGTAAAAAAGTATTTAGATTTAAATTTCGAGATTTCGCAGACGGCCCTATAGTAAAAGTTGGTCATTAGATACCAAATATCTAACGCCGTTGATCATTATAACGGGACACCCTGTATAGCAGTTCACTGCTAGACTTAGGTCTCTCAGTGTACATCACAAGGTTTCCCATTTTCACCATCGAGTCATTGGTCCATCTGGCTGGGGGGCATCCAACGCTACGAATTCATTTCTTAATTTTGACCTTACCGAAATCCTTCTAGCTAAAACATTAAAGTTAGCTCACAATAACCTCCTTTGTGATTTTTCAGAAGTGTATTTTCATTGAATATATTTTTCGTTCGCAAAGCCATTTCTATTCAGCGCGGACAATTCTCTGGAGTAACAAGTTGAAAATAATATTACTTTGAATTTGTTTCACGTTATTTCGTGTAACGTGTTTTGTGAAAAAAATATGGAAAGAAATCATGATTAATGGTATAAGATGGATTCAGGAGAACATTTGGTAATTCGTTATTTCAGCTTTCTATATAAATGTTTAACAACTTTTATTGGCCCATTTTTTCATATTTCAGTTTTCAGTTGGATTGGTTAACTCCGTAAAATATTTGTAGTTGACTTATTATACCTTATAAGTAAGTAGAAAAATATTATGTGAAAAAAAAAGCAACGGTACAGTTATTTATCTAAAGACGTTGTCTTAAATCAACCAAAATTATTTTAAGAAATTCTGATCACTAAAAAGAAGATTACGTAAAGTTTTAGCAAAAACCAGCGTATTTTTACATCATTATTTTTCAGTATTCGCTACGACACCATAATCGGATTTCTTATTGTATTTTAATGAAGTCGAATAGGTATCAGAATAAGATTGCAAATGTAAGAACTTTCCATCGGTTGTAATGCCGAATATAAACAACTTTCAGAATATCTGTTGAATAAAAAACAGGTTTATAAAAATATTTTGCATTTTACTAGCTTGTGTTTTTCTACAAATGAAGAGTACATGTTTGCCTCTCGAAATATTTAGAAGATTTTTTACTACTTTTCATTTAAAATGACCAAACATTACTCAATCATAGATATTTTTGCTATATGGTAGTAAGAAATGCATCTCCCTACCCACTGAATGCTGAATCAATCCCAAACATAAAATAAAATAAAAATAGAATCATTTTCCGGTACGAAAATTAAAGTGATAAAAGTACACCCTAAACTTTGATCATGAAAAATGTGCCCTTAAGGTAAACGTTACCTTCGACTTGATTTATGTGGTGAAATTCAGGGGAAGAATCCTTTTTCTGGGAAACATTTGTATTGTGTAGCCGGGTGACTAGGACTGACAGGCATTATAGCTAAGCGAGGGACGTACTAAGAAAACAAAACAATATGACGAGTGAGGAAAGCTTTCGAAATGATTTACTCTTTACCCGACTGCCTCAGAAGTAGGGTAATGTTTAGTTATGTTATGTCGAGAGTATGTATGTATGTATCTGGACAAGAAAATTCTTTTTCATGGCTACCTGGCTAGCCGTTCAAGCGGGATTTGCTGGCGAATGCCAACATAGAATAGCAACTGCATTTCAATGATACTGGCAGTGGGTGTCAGAAAAGCGGCTAAATGACAAATTCATCTAGGAAATAGGCAACAGCGTTCACTGCAAATGCAGCATCTTACAATGCAAGACTATGTAAAACTTAATTATCGTAAATACCAGCTAAAGGATAGATTAATACAGGAAATCGACAGCAGCGTTCCCTCTAAATGCGTCATCAGCACTGCGCTCGTCAGCCGTCTTGCCAAGCGTGGTGAGTATGCCAATACCGCTTCATTAAGGGAAGGCCCATGTCCAACAGTAGGCTGTTGTGGCTTTGTTGTGTACGCGTGTGGGAACCACCTGCCTTCATGCGGCTCTGACTTGACCTCCGTTATGTCAAGTGACGTCGTCTAAACCGGTGAAGCCTGTTATGTACACCGGGGTTTGCTGGCGAATGCCAACTTAGAATAGCATCACCACATCACTAACTGATATTGGAAGTGAAAGTCAAAAAAGCGGCCACATGACAAATTCATCTAGGAAATGGGCAACAGCGTTCCCTGTGAATGCATCACTCACTGCATGATTGCGTACATCTTAATGCCTTTATGCGGCCCTGACTCGACCTCCGTTACGTCAAGTGACGTCGTCTAAACCGGAGAAGCCTGTTATGTACACCTGGGGCTTGCTGCCGAATGCCGGCTTGTAATAAAGATTCCACCTGTAGGGATCGTAAAAAGCGACTAAATGATAAATTCATCTAGGAAATGGGCAGCACCGTTCCCTGTTAATGCGTCATCAGCAGCGCTGCGCTCGTTAATCTGTTTGGTTAGCGTTGTGAGTATGGCAATACCCCTGTCTAAATAAAGGAAGGCCTATGTTCAGCAGTGGGCTGTTGTGAATGTGCTGGGTGGGTACATTAAAGCGTGTGGGAACCACCCGCCTTCATGCGGCCCTGACTCGACCTCTGTTATGTCAAGTGACGTCGTCTAAACCAAAGAAGCCTGTTATGTACACCGGAACCGGAGTTTGCAGGCGAATGCCAACATAGAATAGCATAACCGCAATGATACTGGTAGTGGGAGTCGGAAAAGCTAAATTCAAATTCGAAATGATAAATTCATCTAGGAAATTGGCAACAGGACAACAACTGTGAATGCAGGGTCCTGCACTGCTTCACCTTAAAGCCTTCATGCGCCCCTGAGTCAACCTCCGTTATGTCAAGTGACGTCGCCTAAACCGGAGAAGCCTGTTATGTACACCGGGGTTTGCTGGCGAATGCCAACTTAGAATAGCATCACCTCATCACTACCTGATACTGAAAGTGGGTGTCGGAAAAGCAGCTAAATGATAAATTTATCTAGGAAATGGTCAACAGCGTCCACTGTGAATACAGAATCCTGCATTGCAAGACTGCGTACAACTTAAAGCCTTCATACGGTCTGATTCGACCTCCGTTATGTCAAGTGACGTCGCCTAAACCGGAGAAGCCTGTTATGTACACCGGGGTTTGCTGGCGAATGCCAACTTAGAATAGCATCACCTCATCACTACCTGATACTGAAAGTGGGTGTCGGAAAAGCAGCTAAATGATAAATTTATCTAGGAAATGGTCAACAGCGTCCACTGTGAATACAGAATCCTGCATTGCAAGACTGCGTACAACTTAAAGCCTTCATACGGTCTGATTCGACCTCCGTTATGTCAAGTGACGTCGCCTAAACCGGAGAAGCCTGTTATGTACACCGGGGTTTGCTGGCGAATGACAACATAGAATAGCATCACCTCATCCCACCTGATACTGGAAGTGGGAGTCGGAAAAGCGGCTAAATTATAAATTCATCTAGGAAATGGGCAACAGCGTTCCCTGTGAATGCAGCATCACTGCATGATTGCGTGCAACTTGAAGCCTACATGCGGCTCTGACTCGACCTCCGTTACGTCAAGTGACGTCGTCTAAACTGGAGGAGCCTGTGATGTACACCGGGGTTTGCTGGCGAATGCCAACATAGAATAGCATCACCTCAATGATACTGGTAGTGGGAGTCGGAAAAGCGGCTAAATGATAAATTCATCTAGAAAATGGGCAGCACCGTTCCCTTTTAATGCGTCATCACCGCTGCGCTCGTTAATCTGTCTGGTTAGCGTGGTGAGTATGGCAATACCCCTATCTAAATAGAGGAAGGCCTATGTTCAGCAGTGGGCTGTTGTGAATGTGCTGGGTGGGTACATTAAAGCGTGTGGGAACCACCCGCCTTCATGCGGCCCTGACTCGACCTCTGTTATGTCAAGTGACGTCGTCTAAACCGGAGAAGCCTGTTATGTACACCGGGGTTTGCTGGCTGTTGCGTGAAACAAAGGGTTGGCGAGTGAATGCACTGAATTTGGGAACCTTTTACTTTAACTGTACCTCGGTGCACCGACTGATAAATAAGTGAGTTCTTTTTTATGTGTTATCTTTAATTTACTACAGGTGGAGATTTGTTATTAGTGCAATATCATGTATTCTGTGCTAACTATTGTAAAAAACTGTTCATCACCCGAATAAATAAATAAAAAATTCCTTATGTTAGCTACAGAATAACGCACCTACTTGGCGTTGATGGCTTCTAATGTTGATTGAAAAACTACGTACAGTTGTACAGTTAATTATATAAATTATTTTTAGATTTTCTTTGGCGTATTACAAATTACACCCAACAAGAAAAAGTTAATAAAATATGTACCTACAGTAGCGCAAGAATTTAAATTAATTCTCTATAGGTATATGGTTGCCTGGAAGATATAGCTACACTAGCTATAAGGCCGCCATTTGTACAAACTATTCAATGTTTTTGTCTGTTTATGTCATTAATGTTTTTGTGCATTAAAGTATATTTTATCTTTATCTTATACTTTTTGATCTAGTAGGAAGTAGGGCTACATACAAAGATTAAGTTTGAAAACTTTCAGTCTTCTCGAACGAGAGTGATGAGTTACGTTTACGTTGATAATGTTATAGTAGGAAGGTATTACAAGGCTCTTACAACCTTCTAAGAAAATAACATTATGGCTTTATTGAATTACCACTTGCGTAGTGCATATGACTCAAACAATATCTTGTAGCAATATATTGCATCCTTAACCAATATTACCTTGGATCAGTAGTTTTACCCCTATAGTTTTTAGCCACCCACTATTTCGTTGATATTTGGGTGAGTGACCGATAGCGAAAATGCAGGCGGTAAGGAACAACTTTCCCCAAGGAACAAAAGCCAAATGTGAAAAAATTGAACCGTAACATACTAATTTGGATAGGACTACAGGCAATCTCTTTTGAGTTGGACAGTTTAAGATTTTGAAGTTCTTGCTGCGCGCACAAACCTTACATTGGCGATTCGAGTGTATAACTTAACGTTAGTTTGACTGTACAGCGTTCCCATTTACACATGTGTAAAAGTTTGTGTATACGTAATGTGAAGTGTACTCACAAGAGGAAGTCTTGCTCCCACGACGGAGTAGGACCCTTAACTGTCACCGTAGTCGACTTGACATTCTGCAGTTTGAGGGTCACGTACGTGTTGAATTGTGTTGCCGCTGGAAAAAATAATTAGTATTATGATATGACACACATGAAAATCAGAAATTAAATTACGAAGTTAGAAGCTAGAAGCCGCTGGAACCCGGGACCATGGAGTATCGTTCGACTGCTCAACCGACTGAGCTATCAAATACACTACTCAAATTTAAAACACTTCCCGTGTTAGGTATACAATTAGATAGTAGAATGGTCAGTAACGATGGCGAAGGTCGCTGGTTTAAATTCAGTCAATAAGATATCGATGCCTCGACGCTTCCACCAAAAAAAAACTAACAAATTTTGAGGTTATCTCTCAATCTCAGCTCAAACTTAATTACTTAGTGAATTCAACCGCAATTTCTTTGAAAATATGCGTAGAAAATTTTATGTCGTGGTTATTTGAATACTCTTAATTATAATAAACGAAAACTGTAAACAGATCCATCATTCTTACCTTGTATTCCAACATATCGCGCCTTTTTTACTGAAACAAGAAAACATATTTTTTTGTAAGTACGAGTATAAATTGTACACAAACGCCAATTTGAAGCCTTTACGTTACCTCATAGAGACATGGTTTATGATCGATTGTTCTTTTCCTTTGTAATAAAATGTATAACTGTACAAAAATTCAAGAAAGTTTAAAAACATCGGTAACCAGCTAAGAAAGTCGGGAAAACCCTTGACAAAAACTTTCTAACGATATATTTTCAAAAAATAATTGTTCCAATAAATTTTGTTACCTAGGCAAACAAAGTACACTCTTACAAAAAGAGGTTTTTCAACTTGTTCGCTCTCCTAGAAAAATGAACAAGTTATTATTAAAATTGTCGTAAACTGTAAAAAATATTTGCGTGTCGCACGACAAAGTCGAGAATAACTACACAGGCGAGGCAGACTTCAACTTGGCGATAAATAATAAGAAACGTTTTAAAAAAGTTGGTTATAAATAAACGTGGTCGGTATGGACGCAGAATATTTTACATAAATAACCCTGCCTTGATCTAATTTTTGATATTCATTTTTGATTAAAATTATACAACATATTGAAATGTGGAAGAGATGTGAAATATAACATCGTACTATCAGCAGCACATCAACTAACCCCTTTGAGGGAGGTATCTTTTTATATTGGTTAATATCAATACATAATCATGTATCAAGAACGAGTGTTCCTTACATCGGTAAGTTTATGTGCTGATGATAGTACCTAATTAAACAGAAGTATATACAGACTTCAAGCGATCCTCAATCCTCATTTTTTTACAGTCCTAAGACCAGAGATAATGTTCTACGTTACGAAACAGCAAGAAACCAAAGATCTACAGATAACAATTCTAAACAAAATGTTTAAATTACTCGAAAAGGGAATGTCGCCACAAATTTAAATAAGAACCATTTCTCTAATTAAAATCGGGGATGTTTTAGAGATTTATCTTTTAAATACAAATAACGGATTAATTAAA
Organism: Phthorimaea operculella; assembly: GCA_024500475.1. NCBI lineage: Eukaryota > Metazoa > Arthropoda > Insecta > Lepidoptera > Gelechiidae > Phthorimaea > Phthorimaea operculella. Next base: position 12,733,787 of record JANFCV010000002.1, read on the forward strand.
AGAAGTGTTTTAAAATAAAATGTTCTGTACTTTGTCTGTCGCCAAATCTAGTTAAGGAATGAATTCTACCTGCATATTCTTCCCCTTAAAACACCTCCCATTCTGAAGCTGTCTAAACTTTTGTATCTCGAAACGAAATGACATATGCTTTGTGCACTTGCCCGCACAAATGTCTGTCATTCCACACGTCGTACTTTAAAGGACAAACGGGTGGCATCGCTAGTGTTGTTCTCGGCAAAACAATGAGGGTAGGTATGTGGGGGTACAAATTAGGAAGATGGTGCGAGGAGCGCCTTTACAGATGGCTCACACAGTACTAGCAACCATTTTGACGTTTACTGACGCTTTCTAAAACTGGAATCTCTGAGGAACTCAAGGTAACTAAGAAGATGGTTGCAACGAACGTTATGTTTTTTTGGATTAAAATTGGCTCAGAGTCGTAGCTTCTATCAGATTTTCGTGTTTCGATATTTGTAAACTTCGAGATTTTTGACAATAGCAACCATGGCTATACATATGATATACATATGTTACAAGTGACAATCGTGAAAATCCAAAATGGGGTCGAGTGAACTTCTGTAAGTTGTCTATTTTGTGACGAGGAGGGCGCGGGTGTGGCCTGATACCTGCGTTAAGTAAAAACAAAATTCTAGAAACGACTTGAGAGGATGTGAACCAAAAAGAAAGTACCAAAATTATTGAAAGTTTTTGCACCACGCCTTTCAAAATTTGGATCAAATATTAGATTTACGTGAAAACCGCCAGTCTCTGTTATTGAATGGCAAGATACGCACACCTAAAATCCTTTTACTACAATTAAGACACGCTACTTGGGAAAGGAAAAACAGAGAATCTAGCTCAAATTCATAGCACAAAGTAAGTATTGACGGGCGCGCCCATTCATAGTCCCCACTAAGATTTGTGCTAAAATTGTATTTACCATAGCTCGCAAAAAGAACAACAAACCTGAAATCTGAAGACTATCACCGAAAAACACAGTCCCTTTAAACTTTGACTGTATGGTAATGTAATCGGCAGCACCCACATTTATTACAGACAGACTGTCGCCAAACCATCACTCACCCAATCATAAAACCAAGTTGGCCGGAGAAGTTTTGGTACCATATTCAAACAATCTAAAATTCTGTGAACTATGTGCAAATCTGGCCAGATGGAATCCGACCCTTAGAAAAAAGTTAGTTTCACTTCAGAAATTTGTAGCCTCAGTTCAAAACAAGGCAAAAGTTTATTTCATTTTGTAAAGGGGCAATGGTTGGGATCGTAGCAAAATCGTGTTCAGTTATATCGTAAGGTTTTACACGTGCTTATGCTGTGGTTTTATTTGGGTTTATTGAAAGGTAAAATTGGAACTGACCTTGTATTTCTAAGGTACCTAATTTGTAATAAAATGAATTTTTATTTTACATAGACACTGTTTTAAAAAGGATAGATATGATGATAAATCTTATATTAATAGATTAGGTAGGTAAGTGAGAGTGTGACACGTCATATTTCGTACAGATAGAATATTCCTTGATGAAACTTTCCGCAGGTAATGACTCGTATATAGTAAAGAAAATATAACACATCCTTTGTGAAATCAGCCCATTAAATGAGCTCATCAGAACAAACACCTGCGTACAAGATTTTCTCTCATATAAGTGCTTATTTTGTTTTATTTTTCCTCACCTTATGTCATTTATATTCTAGGCAGGGTTATTCGCAGGTTTATGAAATAAAACCCTAAACCACAATTTTATATTCGCAATCTACTGGGACCTTTAGACGCACTGCAGACAGAATCTCATTAATATAGGTACTAGAGGCCAGCCCAGTGGTTTCACCCTTGCAATCGTTGTCCTGTGGGAATAAAATATTTGTCAGTGGTAAAAAATACCTATGTTGTAGTTTTCGTATGGAGAAAACAATTCATGCAGTTTGGGTGTTTATCGTTAACATACCTACTATACACACAGACAAAATATTATACCTTCAAAAACTTATCAAGTATCAGTCGTTTTACAGTCGTATACAGCCTGCCTACGGTGCCTACCACACATCGAATAAAAGAGTCACATTGTATGTTCATAGTACAACTTACATTTATAAACAGGCACTGCTAAAGTTAATTCTCGCCAAAGAAAAACAGACCGGTTTGGACTGTGTACAGCCGGACTAGACGGCAGGTCGTTAAATTATTCAGCCATTTAAAAGTAGCACCACAGTTTTGTTGAACCCGGGCAAATATAGAGTGGAAACATTCGATTTATTCACGGTATTTTCGTGACTATTCAGCTATTTACAAGTGACAGCCGATGTGGTAGTGCGGCTGCCTGCGACACAGAAGGTTCCGGGTTCGATTCTCGGTGGGACACTCACAAAGTTGATATTTATCATTATCACTATGTGAATTTGTTCCTAGTCTGGGTAGGGCATTGCAGGCCGAACCACCTAAGTGTCCAAAAAGAAAGATAGTTCCGTATTTCAGAGGGCAAGTTAAGCCGTTGGGCCCGGTTTGTTGTCTATGATTAGGTACTTAGACGGTGGTTGTTACTCAACCATGTCAGAGGCCTGCTACTTGTAGTAGGCGGTTGAAAAACTCTGACACTAGGGTTCATCGGATCGTTGGACGATTCGAAGAAAAAGTATCACCACCAGTACTGTTGAACCAGGGCAAATATAGAGTAGAAATTAATATTCGATTTATATCAACGGTATTCTCGTGACTCCAAACTTAATTTGGTTGTGGCAGGTTATTGTAATTCCAGATTAAAAACTGAAATTTTAGAAATTGTTTCAGTGACCTGCATCATTAGATAAAAATTGATATTAAGTTCCGTTTCCATACAAAAGTTCAATGGAGTTATGTCTGTAAAGGAGACACAAGTCTCATTAAAAAACTTGATAGGGAGTCCCGTGGGTATATAACATTTTCGTAAAACCCTAAAAAGAATTTTTAAACCATCAGGTTTCCCCGTAAAAACCGAGTCGCCACTTTACAAAAACAGATGGAGCTACTGCTGCAAAAAATACCTTTAATTTTATTGTGCAGAAAATACTTATTATCTTTTAACCATATGTAGTTTTGCGACAAATTTACGTGCCCCTTCACCATTTTACATGAAGTTTTTTCAAAAATTTAATCTGCAGCTCATGTATAACACGACTGGAGTGCAGTTTTTCGTTTGTATGACGTAACGATCCACCTTAAGTAAGAATGTTACATACTTAAGGTGGATCGTTTTCCATACAAAATTTAAATGGAGTTACGTCTTTAAATGAGACAAAATTATGATTAAAAAACTTGATGGGAAGTCCCGTGCTTTTATAACATTGTCGCAAAATAAAACAAATAATTTTTTAACCATCAGATTTCTCTGTAAAAACCGTGTCGCCACTTAATGAACATAGATGGAGCTACTGCTGCAATAAACACGTTTAATTTTTTTGTGGAGAAAATACTAGATATTTTTTTACGTTAAGCAGTTTTGCGACATATTTACGTGTGCCTTCCTCATCTCACATAAAGATTTTTTGATAAAATTGTTGTTTAGCTCATGTGTAACTCGGTTGAAGTTCAGATTTTAGTTTGTATGACGTAACGATCCCCCTTAAACAGACAATTTTTCATTTAAACATTCTAAAATCTCTTTCTTGTTATCTAATTTATGAGCTCTTTAATTGGGTGAAGATGAAGACAATGGCAAATCGAGAATATCTTTTACAAAATTATCATTTATCAAATAAAACAACTTTGTTAACTCGTTAAAAATACACGTCCCCAGAAACTTGAATCTCGTTTACTTCTTCATTAATTGTTCGGGCACAAGAACTCTTTGGACGCTGACCTGGCTGGTTTTCTTTATTCTGTCGTTTTGACGTGACTTCAATTTCTGCACTCATTTTGTTAATTCTTGAAAAAATGGTATTATAATATATATTTATAAATTATTACGCAATCCAGACTTTATGTGTAGTTAGACACACAAAAAAACTACAACATAAGTTGTTTGGCTCTTCGAGCCTCGGATAATTTAATCCGTATAAGTATTACACGCAACAGCGACCTATGACTAAGTCGCAGATGGAATAAACGAATGGATGAAGAACCAGACCACAGCGTGATCTAGGAACTGGTTGAGGATAGATCTACGCAGGATCCACGTCTGCAAGAGACGCATCACGCAGCGCTCATATGACTGACGTGCCAACCATTTTTCATACATTCTTATTCACATTTCCCTTTATTCCGTGTGTTTTAGTCTGCGTTTATTTTCAGTGTTGTGTTATCTCGGCGTAAAATTGCGTTGTCCTGCTGCACGTTCAAGTTGAGATATTGTGTTGGAATCAAAGGTATAACCGCAATAGCCATCGTGATCTGCGACCGTTGAATGTGAGTACTTCTACACTCCTCCAAAATGACTGACAAAACAGAGTTGAGTGCCCAGAGGGGTATTATAAAAAGGGGTCTCACCAATTTTACGAAACATGTAGAGGGTTTAGAAGGTCATGTAGAGTTAGGCAACCTTTTATCACTAAAGCAGCGTATAGAGTTAAATCTGCGTATTACAAACGTTAAGAGTTTGTATGATTCGTTTCAAGATATTCAACAGAAAATTGAAACTCTAGCGAGCGAATCGGAAGCCGATACTGAGAAGGAACAAGCGTATCGCGACACCTTTGAGTCCAATTATTATTCCGTATTGGCCAAAGCGCAATGCCTTATCCATGAGGAAGATAAGAAAGCTAGCGGTTCATCTGGTTCGTCTGGTGCAGGTCAAACTCCGTCTGTTAAGTTGCCTATCATATCTTTGCCCGAATTCGACGGTTCATTTGATCATTGGCTTGAGTATCGTGATACATTTCAGTCTCTCGTCCATAAATGCCCATCAATTTCAAAAATACAAAAATTTCACTACCTTAAGTCGACTTTAAAAGGTTCAGCTCAGTTATTTATTAATTCGATTGAGTTTTGCGAAGACAACTACGACACTGCATGGGAGCTTCTTCTTAATCGCTACGATAATTCGAAACTTTTAGTTCAGAAGCACGTCAAGTCTTTGTTTACCATGCCGTCGATTACAAAGGAATCATCGCCGCAGATAAGGAAACTTATTGATGTGACCTTAAAAAATATACGCGCTTTAAAATTGCTCGGCGAAAGTACCGAACATTGGGACACATTAATAATCTATATGATAGTTTCCATCCAAGCTCGATCAAAGCACAGAACGCGAGTGGGAACAACATAAGTGTTCCTTATCAGTGACTGATGATTCTAAAATCATAAAATTAGATGATTTAGTGAAATTTCTTAGACAAAAGGCGGATATGTTAGATACTCTTTCACACTCGGTTTCACACAAGACGAATTACACGCAAAACACACAGAACAAACCTTCCAATTCTGTCGCGCAGAAGGTTCATTGTCACATAGCTACAGAAAAATCGGGCACTAATACTAACACAAAAAACAATCAAACACGCAAACGATTGTGTGTTCTGTGTAGTGCGCCGCATCCTCTGTATTCGTGCCAAAAATTCCTTGATCTTAATATCCAGGACCGGATTCAGATTGTGCGCAAACACCGCCTATGTGAGAACTGTATGAACAGCCCAACACACACAGCTAACGACTGTAAGTACGGTCCGTGCAGGAAGTGCGAGACTAAAAAACATAATACATTGATTTGTGATCATGCAAACGCGAGCCAAATAAATAAAGCTACGGTTAGTTTGCAGTCGGCGGCTGAGGCGCGGGAGGCGACGGTTCCCTCTGACAACAGTTCCAACTCTTCTCATTCGCGTGGATCGGCTCAATCGCAGAGCTATTCAGTCCAAGTAGAGAATGAGACGCACATGAATACGAACACACGGTCGACTTTTATGGAACCAAGTCTGTTGTCTACTGCATTGGTGGAAGTATCCGACAAAAATGGCAACTTTCACCAAGTGCGCGCAGTGCTTGACAATTGCAGTGAGAAGTGCTTAGTTACTCAATCGCTGTGTGACAGGTTAGGTTTACAATTAGTACAGTCCACTATACAAATTCGAGGGGTAGGTAATTCCGTGGCACAGAGCAAATACCGTTGTGATATGGAACTGCGTTCATTGGATAAAACCTTCACCACACCCATTCAATGTCTAGTACTGCCTGAGCTTACATACAATTTACCAGGCCATACATTGTTGCGTAAAGATTTCTTTAAGTACA